>JBAJHW010000002.1:245090484-247590484 GCA_037013535.1 Intellagama lesueurii
GTGGTTCTGAAATGAATACTATGAATCATGAATGGCTATGAATGGGTTTGTTGTTCCATACTCACATCTGTACCTCATTCAGAGGTGGGGGCCAGGCTGGATTAAGACAGACTGAGGCCTAAAGCTGTGTCAAGTGCAAAAGGCCCGGTAGTGTTGCTAAAGATGCCACTCTCCCAGAATTGGGGTGATGGTGGTCTCCCCACCCCCATTTAAAAGCACCTTATATTCTGAGGCCCCAATCTATAGCTTACTTAGCTTCTGCATCACACCAGCACTGGGTGGCAAGAGCTTTTCTTTGGCAGGAGAAACTGAAGTTGAATGTAATGGTCATTCCCAATCACCATCATTTTATTTTCTCAGAATGTCCTGGTTTTTATGTTGTTCTTGTTGAGGAATTCACAGAATGAGGAAGAGTTGCCATACTACTTGATTGGCCACGTTTTAGTTGGATTTTACATATGCTGTCCAGTGCCCATTAAACTCATCAGCTGGCCAGGATTTTTTATTTCATTTCATTTCATTTCATTTATTTATTTATTTTATTTTTATACTGCCCATCTGGCTACGAAGGCCACTCGGGGGGGGGGGGGGTTACATGGATTCTATATTTTTGTTTTTTTTAAAGGTCTCTATCCCATGTGTAGTGGGAGGAAGAAGACAAAGTAGACATCACTCTCTAAGCCATTTGTTTGATAAAAAAAATAACCCTTTGTCTGTGATTAGCTAATGAGTGAAAGTTTCCATAGTTTGACAGGGTTTCACAGAGATTGTATAAACTGAAGACACTGGGTAAATATTGCAGCTGTAGGAATTCTTGGTTCCTAGCTGAAATCTGTTTGCAGAACAGTCTCCAAACAATGTATAGAAACCAGTGAAACCATAGCCATGAATGCCGACTGAAGGATTATGGGAATTGTAGTTCAAGAGAGGATTTCCCCACCCCCAAACTCTGACAAACACATTACTACATTTACTGCTTTGCCAGATAATTTATGTGATGACCTTTGCAGTACTTTCCAGCTCTAAAATTCTGTAAGTCAGTGGCTGAAATCCTGTTTTTTAGCCTAGAAAGTCACACTAAGTAGGACCATTGAATCAGTGGGGATTTGGTGAGTCAACTCTGCTGTAAGATCCATTGATTCAAATGGACCTACGTTAGTTGTGACTTAAGTCACAACTGGAGAAGGCCCATTTGAATCAATGAAACCATGGAGGAGTTGACCCCACTGATTCGAAGGGGCTACTCTGAAGAGCAAAAGGGGGTTTTCCCAGCAAATCCCCCCCAAAAAGTTGAAACCTTTTTGGATAAGTGAGGTTGCTATGGCATCCAATGGGTGCTAGGGGCCACAAAGACGCCCCCTAGTGGCACTCCTACTGCACATTGCCCATCCCCTACTTTATATCGTATGTGGAATGTACAAATATATTGAAGGGTCCTTGCTTCAGAACACCCCCATCCAGTGTGTAGGAGATGGAAGGATTGGTTGATAGTGCCATTGCTGGGAGGGTGGAGCTACCAAGTACATCTGAGTTACCCCTCCCACAGGTCCAGTATTTATTTTATTAAACATTCAGCTTTTTGGGAAGTCAACCACTGACTTAATTTTAGTTCTCTAGTGTATTTGGAGTTTCACAATTTGACTTATTTGGTCTTTGGACCAGGTAGTGGAGTGCAGCTAAAATCAATGGTATCTTTGTCGTCTTTTTCACAGGGAGAAATCATTCGTACCCATTATGTACCTCTGAACAGAGCACGCCAATTCTGTTTGAGTTGGAAGTCTCTGGCTTACTAATTGGCTAACATACTTTTGTAGCTTGGAGCCCTGGGAGCGTGAGGTTAATTGGAACAATTTGGGACCAAGAATGTTTAAAGGCATAATTTCAGAAACACTCCATTAATGGATTTATGGACTTGATTAATAGGCTAGGGTGTTTATTTAAACTCAGTCAGAATGTCTATGGACTGCAAATTGCAGAATGTTTTTTAATCCTCAAGAATAAGAAGGACCCATCAGTCTTTTACCAAATATTAATCTAATTAATTGTTGACAGAGCAGAAGACTTAACTCACTGTGGGTGTCAAATCAACATGTTTAGGAGAGCTCAGAGCAGCAAGTAAATCTATTGATACTTATGACTGTAGCTTTGGAAGAGGTAGCCGTCTTAGTCTGTGCAAGGATATCAGGCAAAATCCAAAGAAAATGAAAAAAGACAAAAGCATGTGGCCCCTTAAAGTCTAACTCTAATATTTTAGTGTCCACTTTCATGGACACGTCCACTTCGCCAGACATATGGAAACAGAACGAAATGTTGAATGAAATACTAAATATTCATACTAAATATTCATTGGCTCTTGGGTGTATGGTACATTTACATGCAGTAATTTGGCTCCTGGGGAATTTTTACAACAGAGCCCTAAAATAACATAAGCCAAATAACTACATGTAAATGTACCATAGATATGTCTGAAGAAGTGGATGTGTCCACGAAAGCTCACATTAAAATATAATAGTTAGTCTTGAAGGTGCTGCATGTTTTTGTCTTTTTGTTTTGTTTTGTTTCTTTGGATTTTGCCTGATACGATACTTACGAGTTAGACAGCAGCACAGCGAGTCTTGGGTCCTCAGTTGCCTTTTCCATTAATGACTCATTCCATTTGTAGAAGGGCACTAAATCCAGCAAAGGCTCCTACTGAATTCAGCAAATGACTTGGATGCACAATCAAGAACAGGTTGAGATGAATTAAGAATGAATGGAGCAAGACTCTTAAAACTTGCATATCTACAGATATGCAAATAATGGCTTAGAAAGGGGAAAGAGAGAAAGGGAACTAAAATCTGGTTCTTCTGAAATCGAATACAGTTCAGGCTTGTGTAATCAGCTGAAGACCTATCAGTATTTTGCCTCTTACTCATTACGGGAGAGTTTTCACGCACATCATTGACAATCGTTTAAAGGAAGATAATATATGCTCTCTTTCTACAGGCCATGTACATTAGGATCACTGTATCCACGGATCAGTGTCCGTGGTTTCATTTATCTACAGTCTGAAAATTAAAAATATATTTTAAAAAAACCCAGAGTACTTATCAATACATATTTCCATGATCTAATTAACAGAACTAGCCACTAGACAGAACTAGAGACAATGTTATATCCTTGTATGTTGTTGTTGTTTAGTCGTTAAGTCGTGTCCGATTCTTCCTGACCCCATGGACCAGAGCACGCCAGTCCCTCCTGTCTTCCACTGCCTCCCGGAGTTGGGTCAAATTCATGTTGGTAGCTTCGATGACACTGTCCAACCATCTCGTCCTCTGTCGTCCCCTTCTCCTCTTGCCTTCAGAATTTCCCAACATCAGGGTCTTTTTCAGGGAGTCTACTCTTCTCATGATGGCCAAAGTATTGGAGCCTCAGCTTCAGGATCTGTCCTTCCAGTGAGCACTCAGGGTTGATTTCCTTCAAAATGGATAGGTTTGTTCTCCTTGCAGTCCAGGGGACTCTCAAGAGTCTCCTCCAGCACCACAATTCAAAAGCATCAATTCTTCAGCAGTCAGCCTTCTTTATGGTCCAGCTCTCACTTCCATACATCGCTACTGGAAAAACCATAGCTTTGACTATGCGGACCTTTGTCGGCAAGGTGATGTCTCTGCTTTTTAAGATGCTGTCTAGGTTTGTCATCGCTTTCCTCCCAAGAAGCAGCCGTCTTTTAATTTCATAGCTGCTGTCCCCATCTGCAGTGATCATGGAACCCAAGAAAGTAAAATCTGTCACTGCCTCCATATCTTCCCCTTCTATTTGCCAGGAGGTGATGGGACCAGTGGCCATGATCTTTGTTTTTTTGATGTTGAGCTTCAGACCATTTTTTGCATTATCCTCTTTCACCCTAATTAAGAGGTTCTTTAATTCCTTCTCACTTTCTGCCATCAGAGCGGTATCATCTGCATATCGGAGGTTGTTGATATTTCTTCCGGCAATCTTAATTCCGGTTTGGGATTACTCCAGTCCGGCCTTTCGCATGATGTATTCTGCATATAAATTAAATAAGCAGGGAGACAATATACAGCCTTGTCGTACTCCTTTTCCAATTTTGAACCAATCAGTTGTTCCATATCCAGTTCTAACTGTTGCTTCCTGTCCCACATAGAGATTTCTCAGGAGATAGATAAGGTGGTCAGGCACTCCCATTTCTTTAAGGACTTGCCATAGTTTGCTGTGGTCCACACAGTCAAAGGCTTTTGCGTAGTCAATGAAGCAGAAGTAGATGTTTTTCTGGAACTCTCTGGCTTTCTCCATAATCCAGCGCATGTTAGCAATTTGGTCTCTAGTGCCTCTGCCCCTTTGAAATCCAGCTTGTACTTCTGGGAGTTCTCAGTCCACATACTGCTGAAGCCTACCTTGTAGGATTTTGAGCATAACCTTGCTAGCGTGTGAAATGAGTACAATTGTATGGTACCTGGAGCATTCTTTGGCACTGCCCTTCTTTGGGATTGGGATGTAGACTGATCTTTTCCAATCGTATGGCCACTGCTGAGTTTTCCAAACTTGCTGGCATATTGAGTATAGCACCTTAACAGCATCATCTTTTAAGATTTTAAATAGTTCAACTGGAATGCCATCACCTCCACTGGCCTTGTTGTTAGCCATGCTTTCTAAGGCCCACTTGACTTCGCTCTCCAGGATATCTGGCTCAAGGTCAGCAACCACACTATCTGGGTTGTCCGGGACATCCAAATCTTTCTGGTATAATTCTTCTGTATATTCTTGCCACCTCTTCTTGATGTCTTCTGCTTCTGTGAGGTCCCTCCCATTTTTGTCCTTTATCATGTCCATCTTTGCACAAAAGGTTCCTTTAATATCTCCAATTTTCTTGAACAGATCTCTGGTTTTTCCCTTTCTATTATTTTCCTCTATTTCTTTGCTCTGTTCGTTTAAGAAGGCCCTCTTGTCTCTCCTTGCTATTCTTTGGAAGTCAGCATTCAATTTTCTGTAACTTTCCCTATCTCCCTTGCATTTTGTTTCCCTTCTCTTCTCTGCTCTTTGTAAGGCCTCGTTGGACAGCCACATTGCTTTCTTGCATTTCCTCTTTTTTGGGATGGTTTTTGTTGCTTCCTCCTGTACAATGTTACAATGTTACGAGCCTCCAGGCACGAGTTCTTCAGGCACTCTGTCCACCAAATCTAGTTCCTTAAATCTGTTCTTCACTTCCACTGTGTATTCATAAGGGATTTGGTTTAGATTATACCTGAGTAGGCCAGTGGTTTTTTCTACTTTCTTGAATTTAAGCTTGAGTTTTGCTATAAGAAGCTGATGATCAGAGCCACAATCAGCTCCAGGTCTTGTTTTTGCTGACTGTATAGAGCTTCTCCATCTTTGGCTGCAGAGAACATAATCAATCTGATTTCGGTATTGCCCATCTGGTGATGTCCATGTGTAGAGTCGCCTCTTGTGTTGTTGGAAAAGAGTGTTTGTGATGACCAGCTTGTTCTCTTGACAAAACTCTATTAGCCTTTGCCCTGCTTCGTTTTGAACTCCAAGGCCAGACTTACCTGTTGTTCCTTTTATCTCTTGACTCCCTACTTTAGCATTCCAGTCCCCTATAATGAGAAGAACATCTTTCTTTGGTGTCTTTTCTAGAAGGTGTTGTAAGTCTTCATAGAATTGGTCAATTTCAGCCTCTTCAGCATCGGTGGTTGGTGCATAAACTTGGATTACTGTGATGTTGAAAGGTCTGCCTTGGATTCGTATTGAAATCATTCTATCATTTTTGAGATTGCATCCCAGTACAGCCTTTCCCACTCTTCTGTTGACTATGAGGGCTACTCCATTTCTTCTATGGGATTCTTGCCCACAATAGTAGATATGATAATCGTCTGAATTGAGTTCGCCCATTCCCGTCCATTTTAGTTCACTGACGCCCAGGATGTCAATGTTTATTCTTGCCATCTCCTGTTTGGCCACATCCAACTTACCAAGGTTCATAGATCTTACATTCCAGGTTCCTATGCAGTATTTTTCTTTGCAGCATCGGACTTTCCTTTCACTTCCAGGTGCGTCCGCAGCTGAGCGTCCTTTCGGCTTTGGCCCAACCACTTCATTAGCTCTGGAGCTACTTGTGCTTGTCCTCCGCTCTTCCTCAGTAGCATGTTGGACGCCTTCTGACCTGAGGGGCTCATCTTCCAGCGTCATATCTTTTAGCCTTTTGTTTCTGTCCATGAAGGTTTCTTGGCAAAGAATACTGGAGTGGCTTGCCAGTTCCTGCTCCAGGTGGATTGTGTTTAGTCAGAACTCTCCACTATGACCTGTCCATCTTGGGTGTCCCTGCACGGCATAGCCCATAGCTTCTTTGAATTACTCAAGCCCCTTTACCACCGCAAGGCAGCAATCCGTGAAGGGGATCCTCGTATGTAGGATTCCCTATTATACCTGGTGGGGTGAGGGCTTGGAACCAGTCTCCTGTGGATACCAAAGTGCTACTGTAATAGATGGCTGCCGCCGGCTGTCTATTGGCAACTGTTAAAACCCATTTTCTATTCTGAATCTTTTAAGTCTTGAATTGGATGGGCCAAGTATTAATTTCTTGTCTATACATGCTTAAATATTCACCATTCTGTCAAGCCCTTGGAATGCTTACATTCTGCTGGTTGAATAGATATATATTTATTTTTTTATTATTTATTTGTGGTACTACATATATACCACACTTATATGTAACTTACTAGTACATAGATCTCAGTAGACTCATATAAAACCTATACACCTCTTGATATAATAAAAACTGTAAGATGCTGCCAAGTAGGAAGTAGTAGAGCATTGTCAGCCAGTGGAGGTATTTCGGAGGAAGTGGGAAAGGATGGGGACATGGGTTTTTGGAAAACATTCAGGCAAATGTAGGTAGAAGTGGGTTCTGGGATCATGAACTCTTCATATGAGAGACACAATGTTTCAATGGCCTTTGGCTAAAATTTGAACAAAATTCAATTCAATACACATACAGCCAGCACTTTTGAGACACATCAGTATTTTATGGGGGGAAATCCAACAGAAACAATATCACAGTTTTAATTACCTCATCTGAAGACCCACATGAAATGACTTAGTTTTTAATACTGAAATTATATTTTAATCTTTTTGTATTTTGTTTTTAACCCAGCATTTTGGAGAATGTACGTATCTGTTTTTGTACTTTTTAATCTGCTAGCATTGTATCTGTTCAGCTGGCACCATGTTTGTGTATATATTATTATTTGTATTTATGTTTTAAATTGGTGGAAGTTGGATGACCAAAGTGGTCAAAACAATAAATACCTCCTCATATGAGAGACACTTTTTGCAGGTATCTACAGATAACAGAATTAGTGGCAGAGTGAGTATGTATTTGTGTACTGCATTTTTATCCTGTCCTTTCTTCCCAAAAGCTCAGTGTGGTATACATGGTCTTCTCTCCCACATTTTCCCCTCACTATGAAATAAGATAGGCTGAGAGGTTTGATTGCTCACCCAGTAAACTACGTAGTTTGAGTTTACTATACCCAAGGCCTTCTCAGTCCTAGTCTGACATTTTAACAGTACACATGGTGGAAAGATACAGTATTTCAGAAGAATTCTATCCATAAGTCAGTTTAAAAAATTGCTCCCTTCTAAGAATTCCATCTTAACTCGCACATTAATTGTAACCAGCATTTTACGTTTCCTGTTTCTTGCAGCTTTGTGTCTGTTTCTTCTTCTTCTGAGATTTCTTGCTCTTACTTCCCTTTAATCTTTTCTTACAGCTGTTTGTCATGCCACTTTCCTCCCCAGGTGTGCCTGGTTCTTTGGAGATGTCTGGAAAGGCAATGAAAGTTTTCAGCAGATTCCAGTTCATTTCTGTTTCAGTTCCTGACTCATCCAAAGGGATGGCAAAAGTGTAGGTGAAGTGTCAGGGACCTTCATCATCCCATGACATGGAAAAGATTTCATGGGGCTGGGCTTTATGGGGTTCTTCTTCGAATAAAGATGTCTGGAACAAAAGTCTGAACAAATACCATCTTTACAAGAGTCTGCATCCAGATTTGTGAGGGGGGAAAAACAGTCCAATTTTTTTTTAATAGAAGGGAAACAGTTTTGACCATCCCCAGGGTTGGTTTAATATTTGCATATTTGGAGAGCTAACCAAATATGCTGTTTTTGCTGTGTGGTGAAACTTATAATTACAGACTTGTGCATGCTGCTTTCTTTACTGCACATACACTAGGGCAGTGGTCCCCAACCTTTCTAACACTACGGACCAGTTGGGGAAGGTGGGGCACCTCCCCACCTTCCCCACGCTCGTGCGCATGCGTGAAGGGGCGTGGGCGTTCGCGCAGGGGTGTGCACCTGTGTGCATGTGCGAAGGGTGGAGGCGCTCGGGGGCACTCACGTACATGTGCAAAGGGATGGGGACACTTGCTTGGGCGCACACACACATGCATGAAGGGGCTGTGTGTGGGGGAGTGCGTGCAGGGGGGTGGGTGATCTTTCTCCTCAGCCCAGTCCGGCCCAGGCCACGGACCGGCACTGGGCCATGGACTGGGAGTTGGGGACCCCTGCACTAGGGGATCCATTCCAGGCCCCCTCCTGGATGCTGGAAAGCACAGCTACAGAAACCCTATATATAGCAGAATCCCTGGTTCCCTCTAGTGGCCAGTTCTGGTAATAAACCTAGGAAACATCTCTTCCTGGGTTTTTTTTAATGTTTTCAGGCAGCAGATAAGTGAAACCGCAGGTACTGATCCCGTGGATATGGTGGTCCTACTGTATACCTAGCAACCAGCTTAACAGATCAATAGCAAACTAAGAACGGCCACCAAGAGAGGAAAAAGAGGGAAAGATAACACTCAACAGATAGGCAGCACTCTCTTTGACTTCGAAGGATGGAAGGAATGATTGATTAGTGCTGGATATATAAATACCCCAGCCCAAAAAAGTCCCTCCCAGTCACACAAACTACAGACAGCATGTGAGATTGCAAACAAAACTCTAACAGAAAGATCTGTGGAGCAAGGAAGGGACATGCAAAGGGAATCAGATCTCCCTTATTAATATCATGGCTGTGTTTTCCGAGTGCTGTCTCCCATTTCTCTTGTAGCTCCCGAGGCCCTGTTCCAGGGAACATACAAAATCAAAATAAGGAAACCATAAAAATAATGGGATGACTCCTTCCTTCTTTCTGTTCATAAATATGCCATTCAATAAATAAATCACTCTAAAAAGCAAAATGTATGTAATTGTGAAATGGTAGAAATACAGGCAAAACCACCGAAACCATTCTGCCTTACATTCCTTCCTGAATTATTACATTTCCCCCCCTTTCAAAAACATACTTCTCAAGACCTCAGGAAGGGAGTTTCAGAGCATAAGCTCAACAGGGTGAACAGATTTCTCCTTGCTGAGTCAGACAGACTTGGTAGCTGGCACCTTTAAAAGGTCAGTCCTGGATGATTTCACTTGGTGCAGTGGCTCACACAGCTAGGTATGGGGATTCCAAGTTCTGTATGACCACTGACTTTCTACAAACAGAGATCCAGCAGACAACTGCTAGAGGTGGGAGTTTCTGTAAAAATAATTTTTTGCTTTTTGCTTCTGCAAACCCCACACACTCACAGCCAGTGTTTTCGCCCCTTTGGTTCTTATTGCAGCCAGAGCTGGTGGGTGGCAGAGCCGCATGCGAGGAGGGAGGAGCCCCGCCCAGAAATGCCAAAAATTAGAGAGGACATTGGGAAGAACATTTTTTAAAAGGCTTCTGCAGAAAGCTAGTGTCTTTCTCCTTACCTTTGTGAAGCCTTGTGGCACAGTGGTTAAACTGCAGCACTGCAGTGAAAACTCTGCTCACAATCCAGGTTCAATCCCAGATAGCTGGCTTGAGGTTCACTCCGCCTTCCAGCCTTCCAAGGCTGGTAAATTGAGTACTTGGTGCCCTGGGGGGAGGGGCAATGTTTTGCCTGAATAATTAAATTGTAAACCAGCCAGAGAGTGCTTTAAGCACTATGGGGAGGTATATAAGCAGCACACTTTGCTTTTTTTTTTTTTTTTAATCTTTTGAAGCTCATTGCACATGCACATTGATCCATCTACCCAAAAGGAGCACAGAAAGACTGTTTGATTGACATAAAAGACCCCTGAGACTGGTCACCATAACTTAGCATTGATTATTGTTACCTTGTTACTTGCACAAATGGTGATTGTATGCAAGAATTTTGATTTTGTTTACCACTTGGGTGTCATAAAAGTTATCTTACTTCTTATCTTTGGGGCCAGATACAGGATTTCAGGGAAATAAATAAACCTTTTAGATTGCTATAAGCCAAAATATTTAAATGTCATAGAAAGAAACTTGTAATTAGAGAAGTCTGTTCTTTAAAAAAAAAAGTTGCATGCTATGTCTGAGCTGTGTGATGTATGATTGTAACTTTTTAGAAAATGTGGACTTGGCAGGCATGCAGGACTGGGGAGGGGGTCAGACTTTATGCATATTCAAGTGATGGTATTTCAAGGCAATGAATGCATTTAAATACATAAGGCAAAACAGTGCCACATATAAATGTGCTGCTTTCAATTTCTAGACCCTGCTGGATAGCAAACAGTCTTTTCATTTATGCATTTCTCCCCCTGTTGCACACCAGAGAGGGAGGTAAAAAGTGCATTAAGTGTAGCCTAGGCATATGGTCCTTCCCTGCTCAGATTACACCACAAAATCTGGGCAGTTCCTTTAGATAGGGCTCGGTAAAGGAGTTCCTCAGCAGCCCTTGGACACAGAGCACCAGTAGTAGGACTGGAGACTAGAGGGTATGTGAAACTCTTAACTACATTCACAGGTCTGTAAATCTAGAACTTGGCTGCAATGGTTGACTAACATTTCCAGTAGGTTTCCTATTATTTACATATAGGAAAAAGTCTAAACCTCTTGCTTTAGGCTTAGTTTTGCTTCCTATTGCACTCTGCTGGTTCTAAAGAATGTATCTCTTTCTCTTTCTGCTATTCCTGACATTTGTTTTCCAAAATTAACTCTCCACCATTCAAGCTGTTCTCTCCAGTCTGACAAACTTCTGAATTGTTTAGTAGATGTAAAAAGGATTTACTCAGCTGGGCACTCTTCGTTGTTGTGAGCATAAGAACAATGGTTACTTTGTAGAAGGCTTCTTCGCAAGTCTACCTTCCTGCATGGCACCTCAGTTGCAAAAAAAGAAAGAAAAGAAGCATTTTTTATTATCAACAGCATATTAATGTGCTGATTCGCCTTTTAAAAATATAAGAAGCAATTCTTTCAGGTGCTGGGTTGGATCTTTGGTCTGTGAATTAAGGACATTTTTTAAAACCTCATGTATTCAGTTAAAGGTGGTGTTTTTTTATTGTAAGAACAAATCAAGAAGGAGCCGTTATTGAATGTGACATATTGAATGCAAGCCATATGAAGCTGTACTGGGTTAAGCCCTTCTGAAGACTGGTTGCCTGTCTTGCAAAATATAAGAATATTTTAAATTCTGATAGCATCTGCTCCTTCATAAACTTTCCTCTGCTTCTTTTCTCATTCCATTGTCTTGTGTGATGGAAAATGCCTGGGAATAGCTATAGCTCCATTGCAACATTTCCTGTACTCTGGTGTAAGTTCTTAGGGAATCCTATAAGTTGCAAAATGTGCATAAAGTAGTAAACGGCAGCATCTTCAACTGTTGAATGTGTGCCATGTAACTAATGATAAAAAAATCACTTCAGTTGTCCGTTGCTCAGTCATGAGTAACCATGCTTTGAAGTTAGGGGTTTTTCTTTCTTTCTTTGTTTTTAAATGGGATCATGACTAGTTTCCTTAACCATATTTTAATATACTTATAACTGGGAGGTATAGTTTGCTACAAGCATCCATCTTCTTTTAATATGGGTCCATTTTTTTCTTTTAATAATTACATTCTCTCTCTCTCTCTCTCTCTCCCCTCCCCCCACCCTGTGTGTGTTTGTGTGTGTGTGGCATGTGGTGGAATGTAACTCACACGACTCCCATTAACACCACTAATAGAAACTGCATGTTCATTCTTGACAAAAAAATGGTTCATAATGATGAATAGATTTTCAGTCTCATTCTTGCTTTCAGAGGGGTGTGTGTGTGTGTGTGTGAGAGAGAGAGAGAGAGAGAGAGAAAGAGAGAAACCACATTTTAATAAATAGATCCTTTTCAAATCTGATATTTCTGTTTTATTGGTCCTGAAAGATCTTTAAACAGTAAGAACTAGAAACATATTTTTGAATGAATACTACTGATTTCCTGACTTACACAACTGGGTTGGTTGTATTCCAACATCAGTACCTCCAAAGCCTCAGTTAGGTCCATTGCTAATTAGTTTATAAGTACCTAATCCTAAACTTTTCTGGGATTCTTGTCCTTAACCTGGGACACACTGTATGAGTGCTGGGGGAGTGAGAAAAAGCAGGGTAAAAGCGAAAAGGCAGGGGAGAGAGAGGGCACTGGGTTGAAGTTGAGACTCATGGGATTTTAACTCCTGGTGATGGCAGGTATGTTTTCTTCACAATAGATCTAAGCACATTTTTGTTTTTAAATTTTATCAGTCGTAGAATTGATGCAACCTGAGGACCCAGTACACGGTTGTCATTCCTCCTCTGTTTTTTAAAAAAAGATATATAGCAACAAATCACATATACAGTGGTGCCTCGACTTACGAATGTCCCCACATATGACCATTTCGAGTTGCGACCAGCTCCGGCTGCAAAATTTTGCTTCGACTTGCAGCCGGAGCTTCGAGTTGCGACCGGAAAAAGGCAGGGGAAAAAGGCGGGGAATTCAAATTTGCTAACCGTTGGTAGGCAAAGAGGCTGCTTCTTTGTAGCTCTTTCGCCCCAATGGTTAGAGTGAGTGCGTCGGAGGAGGCTTCGGACTGCCTGGAGCTGCTTTCTGCTCCTGAGTAAGTACATTTACTTTGTTTTGCAGGGTGGGTTTGGGTTTGGGGGGGCTATGTTTCTGTGCTGTGATGTTTTTTGTGTTTTGGTGTGTGTTTTTCCCCAGCCCCATCGCGTTCCGCTGGGGCTGGCTGTGTGTGTGTGTGTGTGTGGGGGGGTGTTTTTGTGTTTATTTTCCCAGCCCAATCGCGTTCCGATGGGCCTGGCTGTGTGTGTGTGTGTGTGTGTGTGTGTGTGTGTGGTGTTTTTGTGTTTTTTCCCCCAGCCCCATTGCGTTCCGATGGGCTTGGCTGTGTGTATGGGGGTTGTTTTTGTATGTTTTTTCCCAGCCCCATCACGTTCCGATGGGCTTGACTGTGTTTTTTTGGTTTTGGTAATTTTTTCCCCCCGGCCCCGACGTTCCTATGGAGCTTGCAGTGGTTTTTTTTTGGTGTTTTGGTGTGTTTGTTTTTCGGCCCCAGTGTGTTCCTATGGGGCTTGCAGTGGTTTTTTTTTTTGGTATGTTTTTTTCCTTCTGGAACGGATTAATCGCGTTCCAATGCATTCTTATGGGCAATGGTGCTTCGACTTACGACCATTTCGAGTTACGCCCATCTTCTGGAACGGATTATGGTCGTAAGTCGAGGCACCACTGTAGTGTATAGCATAATCAAGAAGATGGGTCAGAAAAGCAGGATCATCTCTGAATGTCATCAGTTAGGGTTGCTATGTTTGATTCCTCCAAAACTAGGCAGCCTGATTTGCATATTAGTTGAATTTGTGTCCTACAAAATATGCATAATACTCTAAATCAGAGGTCGTCAACCTTTTTCCTACCGCAGACCGGCTGAGCCTCTGAGGGAGGCGGGGCGCCCCCTCACGCTCTCGGACGCAGGTGCGAAGCGTTGGGGGAACGTGCAGGAGTGTGTGCCGCCGCTGCCGCCGGAAGCCTGGGAGTCTGAGCATGCCCTGGGTGCTCCCTCCGGCCGCTCGCCTCCCGACGGGCTCCAATGAGGCCGGGGTCGGCGCTCCTCGTCGCCCTCCGCGGGAAATTCAAATGCAGTCGTTGGTGCCGGTTCCGGAGCTGGAGGCACCAGCGGCGGCATCGGCCTGCTGAGGGCGGCAAGGAGCGCTGACCCCGGCCTCGTTGGAGCCCGCCGGGAGGCCAGCAGCCGGAGCACCCGGCCATGCTCTGCCTCCCGGCTCTGGGCCACGCTGCCGCCGCCGGGCCGTGAAGACAGACCTCCCGCCCCCCGCATGCACTCCCCTCCCCACAGCTGCTTTGCGCATGGGGGCGCATGCGTGAAGGGGTGAGGGAGCGCTCACGCTGGCGCTGGCACACGCGTGCATGTGCAAAGCAGCTGTGGGGAGGGGAGTGCGTGCGGGGGGGCAGGAGGTCTGTCTTCGCGGCCCAGTCAGGCTCAAGCCATGGACCGGCAATGGGCCACGGACCGGGTGTTGACGACCTCTGCTCTAAATAATATGGATTTTTCATATTATGCAAATTGAGCACATTGTTGCATTTTTTCCTGCCAATATATTTTTTGCTTGAGATTCATTTATGCAGTAACTACTGATCTGAGAAGCCAGAATATTGTAATAGTTAAAGTGTTGGATTTGCAATAGGGGGATGCCAGTCCAAATCCTTGCTTAGTATCCTTCGGTCAGGTACTATTTCTGAGCTGACCCTAACTAACAGGATCATTTCCAGAATAAAATAGGGAGAGGAAAACCATGTAACCAGGCACTTTCAATGGAACTGCAAATATTGGCCATGGCTAGGTCTACCTCTTGACAGCTTTGGCAGATTGCCCAGTTATACCCTTACCTGAACTGGAGGCCACTGACAACATTGGTTCATGCACTGGTAGTTTCAAAGACTGATTATTGGAGATGGGCATGAATCAGAAAAATGGTGATTCAGTTTGATTCATGATTTGTCAAGGTTGACGAATCACAAATTATGAATTTACAATTTTTTTCCTTATGTATCGATGAATCAATATGTTAATTTGTTTTTTAATTTAAAACAGCCCCCCAAGCACCTAAATACACCAATATTGCATAAAAGCTTTCCCTGACTCTCTTCTACAAGCCCTGCAGGTTTGGTGAAGTTTGGGTTTCAGATATCTGAGTTCTACACCCACAAGGAGGCCACTCCTGGAAAGTTTTCCCCAGGCACCTAGAGACATCAAATTACAGAGCCAGTTCTAATGACTCTACAATCCATCCAAGTTTGGTGAAGATTGGGTTTTTGACATGCAAGTTGTACGTCCACAAAGTGGGTTCCCCTAAGAAAGTGCCCTTTAGCAGCTGGTTTGGGGAAACCCAATCTTCACCAAACTTCGATGTGTTGTAGAGGAGAGTCAGTAGAAGGTTCTCTGTGATTTTGGTGTCTCTAAGTGCCTGGGGAAAACTTTCCCGAAGTGGCCTCCTTGTGGGTGTATAACTCAGTATAACATTTTATAGCCAAATGAATTAACAAATAAAAAATCACTAAAAATTAATTGATTCATTTAATGAATCAATTAAATGATTGATTCAGGGGCATTGAATCATTGAGTCAGGGGCATTGATTTGTATGAATACAAATGGATGAATTAGTGATTTTTGAATGAATTTGGTGGTTCTTTAATTCATGCCCATTTCTACTGATTACTGTAATGTTGGTGACATGGGGCTGCCCTTGAAGCTAATACAGAAGCTTCAGCAGATTCCGAATGTGGTGGCCAAGTTGATCTCTGGAATGAACAAGTTTGATCATGTCTCTCCAGTCCTGCTCACCTGCATTGGCTACCTGATCTTTTCCGTGCCAGGTTCAAGGTTTGGGTTTTAACATATAGAACACTTAATGGTTTGGGGCTTTGGAACGTCTCTCCCAAAAGAACCACTGCTTTTTCCCCCCTGGTCAGTGGTAGCCCCATCACTCTGGAATAGTCTTCCATTGGAGATTCGACAGGCCTTCTCCCTCCAGACTTCTAAGAAGTTGGTAAACTGAGTTGTTCAAAGAAGCTTTTAAGGTCATTCTTCCCTTTAGGGTAGGAATTTGGCCCATGGCTTAGTTTCTTTTTCTATTTTTTAGAGAGTCGTCATCATCATTTAATTATTAGTTTGAGTTTGTTATTTGTTTGTTTTTGTTTCTGGAGGCGGGTGGCATTGGGTAGTGAGGGGATGAGTAGTGTCTGCCCAGAGTAGTGGATTTTCATTAAATTGGGTGGTATAAAAAAGCAAGCAAGCAAGCAAGCAAGCAAGCAAGCAAGCAAGCAAGCAAGCAAGGAAGGAAGGAAGGAAGGAATGAATGAATGAATGAATGAGTTGTTTACATAGTGACACATGTGAATAAATAATGACTTTTTGCCACACATATTGAGTTTCTGGTAATACTCGCCCCAAATCAATGAAAACACCACAACAGTGCCCCAGGAATGACACAGCCTGAAATACAGGGGAGAAAATGGAGAGGCAAATGAGACCAAGTTGCAGAAATTGGGGTTGTGTGTGTGTATAGAATAAGGTATCATTTTCTTCAGAGATGAAGACTGAATATTTTATTATAACTAAAAAAAAAAATCCTTTTAAAACTTTGTTTGCCATATATAACTTTTCACACACGCATACACAAGTGAGTGCCAATCCAGCCTGCCACCTGATTCCTAAACCCCCATCCCCATATATGTAGGTTTTGTTTCACTGCTATGCTATATTGTGAATAAGATTTATAGCAGAAAAAAGAAGATGGAAAGGACTGGATTATACAATTTATATGAATAATCTGAACCAGTGCCGCTGACCATGTTGCCTGAGGGTTTCTAAGAGTTGTAGTTCAAGAAAGTAATTTTACCAGTCTTTGCTTCATGCTGACTACATATATATAAATTTCTTATGCACATTTTTTTGAGGTGGAAGACTCATTTTATTTATATCTGAGTAAGCAGATCAAAAAGCCATATCAAGAATTTAATTCCTTCTCATTGTCTAAAACCTCTCTCTAGAAATTGAACATTCACAGCAACCATAAATTCAGCAATATCCAGAATAAGAACAGGCAGATTCTTCTGATAATTTATTCTCCTTTTCATCTTCTTTTTTCTGTTTTGGCAAGTGCTTCTTTCCTTTGGTCAGCATCAGCTAAGCTCCCAGAAGCCTGAGGGAAACAAACTGGGACCTAATGTTTCTGGAAGGCCAAAGAGTCATGGATATGTAGGTCCAAATCCTGTAGCACTGCTCTTTGGGTGCCACAGGACTGATGTCATCATTAGAAGCAGTTTGTTGCTGATAAAAGACTTCCTTTTTAAATTTCAGAGTGTGCACAACTTGCATACAATGAGACAAAATCACAGACTGCGTGTGTTACTTTATATCTACTGCTAGAGACTTTTTTTAAATGAAAGCTTGGAATCTAGGCCAAATGATGGTCAAAAAGAACATTTTATGGCACCTCTAAAATCTGGGGGAACCCTGACTAAACAGGCAATATGGCAACCCTATTGTTGGTTGATCTCCTCTGATTCTAAGGAAGAAGAGAGCAAAATAGGACAAAGGGAAGAAAAAAGGAACAGTGGAAAGAAGGAAGTACAGTGGTGCCTCGACTTACGAACGTCCCGACATACGACCATTTCGAGTTACGACCAGCTCCGGCCGCAAAATTTTGCTTCGACTTGCGGCCGGAGCTTCCAGTTACGAACAGAAAAAGGCAGGGAAAAAAGGCGGGGAATTCAAATTGCTAACCATTGGTAGGAGAAGAGGCTGCTTCTTTGTAGCTCTTTCACCCCAGCGGTTAGAGTGAGTGCGATCGGAGGAGGCTTCAGACTGCCTGGTAAGGTAAGGTGCTGCTTTCTGCTTTTTAAAAACTGTTCTGGGTGGGTTTTGCAGCATGGTTTTGGGCTGGGGGGGTTATGTTTCTATGCTGTGATGGGTCTTGCAGGGTTTTTGTTTGTTTGTTTTTTTCCCCCATTTCCGATGGGTCTTGGGGGATTTGTTTGCTTTTTGGGGTTTCCCCCCCATTTCCGATGGGTCTTGGGGGTTTGTTTGCTTTTTGGTTCCCCCCCCATTTCCGATGGGTCTTGCGGGTTTTGTTTGCTTTTTGGGTTTTCCCCCCCCATTTCCGATGGGTCTTGCACGGTCTGCTTGCTTTCTGCTTTGCCTTTTTTGCATTTCCGAAGGGTCTTGCACGGTTTGTTTGCTTTCTGCTTTGCTTTTTTTGTATTTCTGATGGGTCTTGCACTGTTTGCTTGCTTTCTGCTTTGCTTTTTTTGCATTTCCGAAGGGTCTTGCACGGTTTGTTTGCTTTCTGCTTTGCTTTTTTTGCATTTCCGATGGGTCTTGCACGGTTTGCTTGCTTTCTGCTTTGCTTTTTTTGCATTTCCGATGGGTCTTGCACTGTTTGCTTGCTTTCTGCTTTGCTTTTTTTGCATTTCCGAAGGGTCTTGCACGGTTTGTTTGCTTTCTGCTTTGTTTTTTTTTGCATTTCCGATGGGTCTTGCACGGTTTGCTTGCTTTCTGCTTTGCTTTTTTTTGCATTTCTGATGGGTCTTGCACGGTTTGTTTGCTTTCTGCTTTGCTTTTTTTGCATTTCCGAAGGGTCTTGCACGGTTTGTTTGCTTTTCTTTTCTTTTTCCTTTGGCCGGAATGGATTAATCACATTTCCGATGGGTCTTGCAATGTTGTTGCTGTTTTTGGTGATTTTTTTCTTCGGCCGGAACGGATTAATTGCATTTCAATGCATTCCTATGGGAAATGGTGCTTCGACTTACGACCATTTCGAGTTACGACCGGAGTTCTGAAACCAATTAAGTTCGTAAGTCGAGGCACCACTGTAGTGGGCTCAGTGTGCCATAGGAGAAGCTAGAATAAGATTGTTGGAAGAATAAGTGGTCCAAAATAATGAAGCAAAGAATTACATTTAGAGGGAATGAAATACCTCTAAAAACAGAAAATCTGGAAAAACGAATGAGCACTGAAGGCCATGTGACCAGAATATGCAAACTTGAGAGAGGCAGAAGTCTACACATTGTTCTGAAATAAGCAGCCCAAACTTTTTGGCAAGTTTAGTATTCAACCAAAGGTAGCAGAGGCTATGTATGGATCTGAAATAGACACCTAGGTTTTTGACTGTAATATTTAGCTTCAGATATAAAATGTGATGACTGTTCAGGTCAAAGAAGATAGCACACGTAGGACATTTTTAGAAGAGGTGCTTGCTCAGGTAGTGAAAGACAACTGTTTGTCATAATGTGCATTTAGCGAGCTTTCTTTTATGATTGGTCACTGGAAGATAAACATAAGCTTAACTGGAGAATCTAATTTCTGAAGACATATATCTCTGAGGAAGCCTCATTGTGGGAGGAAATGATTAAAGAATTATTATTTCCTCTGTTTAAAGGAGCATTCCTAGACATAAAACAGACTTCAGGGCCAACAGCAGAATGAGCCACAGAATTGGTCCAGCTGGACCTCCACTGAAATAACTGAAGTTGTCTCTTGCATCTTCCATCAGTATCTGCTTTCTTAACACTCCCCCAGAGAAGACCATCCTTTGTGAAGGATACAGCAAAAGTCCTGTCATCAAATTCCAAGTCACCCTTTCCCTCATTTTTATATCAAGCTGCCCAAACAGAACTCTGTTCTTAATTTATGTAATAGTAAATAGTTCCTGGTCTCATTGTGCCCTTCTAGAAAGAACAGATGCTAGTTTAAACAAGTTTTTGCTATGGGATGAAACGTTCCAAGTCTTTGACAGATCACATCCATCTGTAAGGAAGGAATAGGTTTGGGGTAAAGTAAACAAGACAAATTAAAAGAATCTGAATTTCATCCTGAATAAAAACAGAGTTTGCAGGAATTGAGGACCCTGCCATGCTGTTCCAGATGGCTACGTTATGTAGCCCAACCTTTATCCAATCAAGAAGCGTTATGTACATTTCAATGTGTCATTCTTGTTAGCTTAGGTGCAAACTGCAAGCAATCATGGAATGAAATGCTCATTGTAGAGGACATTGGGCATTGCTTAGCATAATGATGCCAGAAAAGCAAAGCAAAGAAAAACAAAAACAAAAATAAATCCAAACAAGCCCTGACATCTATTACAAGCAGCCAATAAAAGCAAGATGTTCTTTTTGTAAATACATGTGAATGAAAAAGTACCAAGCATCACAAAGGCTACACCAACCTTGGCCAGAGTTTAGATTCGTAGTTCCCAACCTTGGGTCCCCAGATATTCTTGGACTACAACTCCCAGAAATCCTGGCCAGTAGTGAAGGTTTCTGCTAGTTTTAGTCCAAGAACATCTGGGGACCCAAAGGTGGGAACCACTGGTTTAAATCAACTCCTGTACTCCTGGTTTTAAAATATGAGAGCGTAGCAAGAGCCCTGTTTGACTGGACCAGTGATTCAATATTCTGCTTTCAAGAGTAGTCACACAATACTTCTGAGAAATTTACCATATCCTGGAAAAATCACTATTTGTTTTGACCGCAACTCCAGTGCCCATGCTGATTGGGATTCTGGAAGTTGTAAAATTACTAAAATTAAGTTGTTCAGCCTCTGAAGTTTACAAGCAGACCAGGAAGGCAACAGTCATCCTTTGTTTCTCCTCAAAGCAAAGCAAAGCAAAATAAGAACAGGAAAAGTTCTACTGTCTTAATTTTATCTTCCTGCTATAGCATTGTAGGAGCTGGTACAGCTCAAGGTTGAGATATAAGATTCATTTGGCAGGATTTGTTCTTGACAAATCTGTGTTGGCTTTTACTTATTACTGCATTGTTTTCAAGGTGTTTGCAGACCAACCACTTTATAATCTGCTCTAGAAGCTTTCCTGGGATTGATATCAGGCTGATTGGTCCTGTAGTTCCAAGGTTCTTCCTTTTTGAAGATAGGGGCAATGTTAGCCCTCCTCCAGTTATCTGGTACTTAACCTATCCTTCATCAGTTCAAGAAAATAATGGACAGTGGTTCTGAGAATTCTTCAGCCAGTTCGTTCAATACTCTAGGACACAGTTCATCAGGCCCTAGAGATCTGAACCCATTCAAAGTAATAAGGTATCCCTTGACTATTCATTTATCAGTCTCAAGCTGTGAACCTGTTCCCTTTCACTTATACTTCCTATTTGCCTGGAGAGTTATAGACTATCCTATTTTCGCTTGGCTGAGCTAAAGTAGGAATTGAGCATTTCTGCCTTTTCTTTGTCATCTGTTGTCATTTTTCTATCCCCACTGAGTAGCTGACTATATCTTTCTCTCTCTTTTGCTACACGGGTAACAGAAGAATGATTTTTTGTTGCTTTTAGTGTTACTTGCTAACTTCAGCTCATTCTCAGCTTCTGCCTTCCTAACAACATCCTGCAATTCTTTGCTGCCTGTCTATATTCTTTCTTTGAGGCCTGACCTTCCTTTCACTTCCTACATATGTCCCTTTTTGTTCTAAGCTTTCTGTGAAGTCACATTGCTCTTTTTTTGCATCTTCCACCTTTTTTTCCTGTTGGAATCATTTGTAGTGCATTTAGAATTTTCTTTTTAAGAAACTCCTACCTATCTTGGACTTACTTTCTTGTTTGGATCTGCCACGGGACCTTACTTATCATTGTTCTGAGTTTATTAAAATTGGCTTTCCTAAAATCCAGCAATAATGTGTGGCTACACTCTTTTGTTTCTTTTGAAACTAAGAACTCAAGCAGAACATGGCCACTTTCTCCCAGCGTTCCTTTGACTTCCACTTCTTCTACAAATAATCTCTACTGGTTAGAATCAAGTCATGGATAACTTGAGCCTATAGTTTCTTTGTCCACTTTTCAAAGTTGTATGACTTTTCTTCCACAGTCCCATGTCATAAACAAACACCCATCTTTTATACTTTTTTTTGCAGATGGAAGTTTATAGAGGTGTCTCCCTTCTCTGTCTGTTCTGGACAAGATTGGTTTTTCTTGGAATTAGAAGTGGTAGATGATGTTTTTGATTTTGCATAGTTTTCTGGGTGCTGGAAAGGTACTTGGAGCTTAATATGTGCTCATACAAGTCCTTGTATTCTGTGGTTTTGATAATACTTTCTATGAAAGTTCTGGGAATTCTGCTTATATATGGCTGCTCCACCCTAACCCCTGCCCCATTTCACAGGCTATTTTCCAGTTTTTATCAGCGAAAATTCGATCTGGGGAACATATTTCATTCTTATCACTGGAAAAGTTGTGTTACAGCCATATGTACAGAGTGCTATTTTTACAGATAACTTATCGTTCTTTCTATCAGACTGCAGCAGTATCTCTTGAAGGCCTGTTTTGTGTATTGGGCATGCTTATTTCCGTTGCCTTGATTTTCACTGTCTCTGTTTCATCTGTTGTCAATGGACTATGAACAACATATGGGTGATGTCTTGGGCTTTGGCTCATTTTCTTTCTCCTTTATCATAATGAGTTATGTATTCCCTTGCTTAATTCCTCATGTGCTTATAATTTTCCTTCACTGGAAAATAGATAAGAAGTAGCTTGTTTTGAAAGGGAAGAAGTATTGGAAAACATGATACTTTTCATGCAGTGGCTACCGGGCCCAAATGACTTACGTTCACCTATTTTTTAGTGCCATGTGGTGGAGATAATAGTTTCATTGAAGTGTGCCCACAATTTGTGATTGATTTCCCGGTGCTCAACAAAAAAAAGATGTAGACACAGATAAACGAAGCATATTTGCTTTACCCATATATTGCCCAATAAGAAAAAAGCATTGACTGACTAGTAATAATAACAGAGCTATAGGTACATGTTATTTGTGAGCGGTTGCCATTCATTGATATCAGATATGTATATGTACATTCACTATTCCTGGTAAAATATGTCCCATACTTTAAATGCTCAGAAATTAGGAGTTTTAATTTTTTTCAGTAAGATCCAGAGAAATGTCCTTTGTAGGATTCTGTAGGACTTCGTGATGTCTTGCTGTGCCATAAATGAATAGTAATAACTCTGATAGATTGTAATTATTAATTAGGCAATAAAACTGTGAACACATTTGGAGAATTAACATAAAAAGCTATACGAAATTACTTTGTGAATGGTAAATAACTGATTTTCCAAGGGGGCTCCTATTCTTCGTGGAGACTTTGGCATCCACCTAACTAGGGCAATCAAAATATATGCAAGGTATGAGTAGAGTTTGTTGCACTGATGGTTATTATATCCTTCCTAGCCAGTTGGATAACAGAAGGGCTCTTCACAACCAGCCGCTGCACTGGCATCACCAGGTCAGACCAAATGAATGCTTAAGCCTGCTTTTGCTGGTGGCAGTTTTAACACAGCAATTTTTCTTCCCTGTACCTCTCATCCAACATTGTCCTCTGACCACACCCAGACTCTATGCACATGCCTAGGTCATGGGAGGTTTAAGAAAGTCAACTGACCACTGTATGAGTCACATTGCTATTGTGTGTTTTCTGTCTGACTATTGTGAATAGGCCTATGGATGTGATGTCACTTGAAAAAGATGACTAATCTTAATTTTTGTCAAAAGAAAGTTAATACTCCTTAAAGACTACTTTATGCTTCCTCATGCAAGCCAAAGATTAAGATTTTGGAGTAAGTGGTATAGAAAAGCTATCAAAATTTGGGGGAGGTGACAGATACTATTTTTGATATCAGTGTTGTGCATTTCCTACTTCCCCACACATTCAGACATTCTAGATGCATTTTTTACTTTTGTTTGGTAGACGTTTGGCTTCCTTTGGTGGAAAGAACACTTAGCATGACATTGCCCCAATAAAGCAGCTGCAGCAGGACAAGGAAGCCATGCTGAAAAATATGCCCTGCTAGAGCTGTAACTACTAATTTTGGTGCTCAGGGCTTCTCTGCTGTATTGGTTTTACTTGGGTCACATGACATTGACATATGTGGAAAGGGAACGGAGGAATGCCTGGGTCTGAGCACACAATGTCCATATTGGTTCTTTGGTTTGTGTTTTCTTCTTTCTGAGAAGGAGTGGCTGGAGGGAGGGATATGCTCTTGGGACTGGCAGGTTCATGGCTGTGCAGCAGAAAACCCCCAAAAGGTGAATTTCTGACCATCTAGCAGCAAATGTTGAACCTTCTAATTTTTAGTGTAATAAATGTAATAAATAAATAAATAAATAGTGCCTTGAGTCAAGGGCCTAGTTCCTTCATTCTAGTTATGCCTCTGGCCCTGGCCACCAGCAGAGCTGACATAGGCACGATCAGGAATCTGCCAAGGACCCATATTCATTCCAACAGAGACCTACTGATGAACCCTCTTCAAGTCCTCTTCCTCTCCATTACACCTTACTTGTTCATTCCCATCTTTCTGGCTTAGACAGCAGTGGTAAGAAAGTGGAATAGTAGATTCCACTGACTGTTTGCTCATTGGCTCTTGGCCTGCCAAAGAAGCAAGTGATGGTGATAATGATGATTATGATGACAGGGGAGGAGCAACACCTACTGACAGTGGCAGTGAGATGGCAGACTGAGGGAGTTTGCTGAATGCAGCTTGCCCAGGACCTCAAAACCTGGAAACAGTGTTGAATGAAAGAGCATCTATAATAGGGCTAAATTCCTAGAATAGCTCAATTTGTCTGAACACAGTTATTTCATACAACACTGGTAGCATATCTTCTGGGGTCCTGGAGGAGAGCAAAGAGTAGACATCAACTGGCATGACTTGGTCAATGTGTGTGGTTAGGATATGGCTGATGAGAAGTACTGTTTCCTCCAGTGATGAAATATCTGGTGCCATTCCTACAATTAGGTTCTAGGAATAGTTCCTGTACCTTTTATTTGGACCTGTATTCAAATTTGGGTTTAAGTGCTCACTCCTTGCCTTTTAGTGTATCTTATCTTATGTTATAGAGATATACCTCCCATCTATTGACAAGCTACTATTACCTCTTCTTTCTTTTTTCATCTTTGAGCATGGAAATAAAACAGTTAAGGTCCCTAAGACTTGTCACAGTTATAAAATATATACAAGATCAAGGCCTAAGCGTCACTCTTTCTGTTGCATTTGTTAATAAACTATAGCATAATTCATTCAGTGTTGAACTGGTTTTTAAACCGCACATCACTTATGGAAAAGACCACAGCAGCTTCCTGTGGTTAAAAAGGCAAGATCATATATAATTTACAAAAGAAACCAAAACAGATATTCTGAAGTGATTCTGGTCTATAGCGGATATCTGGTACCAAGCTCCAAGCTCATTAAGAACCTCAGAACCACACACACACATCAAGGCCATAATTTTGCCATAAGTATTTCCTCAAGAATGCCAGAAAGCATGGCATTTCCAATTACAGTGTTTAGAAATGTTTTTGATCCCATGCAGTCTACTTCATAAAACAAAACAAAACAAACACAGACCTCAAGGCTTTTATAAACATAATTAAGCTAACCATACATGTTAGATATTTTGATAGTTTCCCGAAGCCTGGTCAAGTCAGGACCATACTGAAAGGTTTAGATTTCATTTATTTGAATGTGTACTTTCCAGCTGAGACCAAAAGTGTATTGCCTGCGATTCTCAGACACAAACTCCTTCTTTTCTCACATGAAAATCTGCTGGGGAAACTGAGCTGCCTTTTCAAAAGCAGTGTGTTATGTCATGTAATCCTACTGTTCAAATTTAAACAAGGCACTAATCTTGCTAGGCATGTCCAAGCCAGACTTATTGAACCTCAGCATATGTATTGATCTGCAGTCTTGATTCATAAGGTAGATTGCCCTACTTATAACCTTTCATATTGCATGATAAAATTCTAGTGGTTTTATATGAATGCAAAGGATTGGATTACCTTGAAACAATACTCTGTTATCAATAAAATGGGAAATACCATCTTGTTTTAAATACGGACCAAATTAAGAACATTCAGGAGAGCAAGCTGTGCAATCCATCCCTGCTAGCTGAATCCTACATCCCTTTCCTGAAGGCAATCCTGAAAAAGACTGTAAAATGTTTCCAAGGATCCCTGTTTTGGAAGCTTTCTAAAGAGAGAGGCCCCATAGTAAAACATGTACCATTTTTCCTCCCTGCCTGAAGAGGATCAACTATAGCCACTGGCCCAGTATTGAATCCACAATAAGATTGGCCTAGTATTTTTTTCTGTATTGTGCTTCAGCAAGCAGAAGGAGCCAAAATACTGGCCTGTCAGTCTGTGGTTTGTATAATGTGAACCAGGTACGTTGTCTTCTGTCTCCAATGAGAAACCAAACTCATAACCCAGGAACAACATAACCCATAACTCTGGATTCTTGGAAATGAGAAAACAATGTTTCTAGTTCCTGCCATGCATGAAGATGATGTGATCAGTGCAAAGATCTCCAGTCCACCTATAGATGAAACAACCTTATTGTACACTAAAGACATGTGCAATCTGTCCCTTGTGTCAGGATGTACTTGTGCTTCTTCCTTGGGATCTGGTTTTTATGACATGCAAATTGGTAAAAATATTTTTGCCTGATTACACTTGTGTTAACACTTATTGTAACCTTCGTAGGTACATTGCCTCAAGTTAAGAAATCACCACAGACTTTGTATTTTGCCTACTGAGTCGTGTGACTCAGCATGCAGCAGGCAATGTCTATAGCTCAGCACATGCTGCAGAGTTGAGAGTTTGATTCTCCAATGTTGATCTCAGAAGAGCTAGCCTGTGTGGCCTTGGGCAAGGTGCACAGTCCCAGGATGTCCCCAGAAAAAAGGAATGGTAGACCACTTTTGAGTATTTTCTACCTTCAAAATCCTGGAAAAGGTCTCCATAACTCAGAATTGATGGGATGGCACACAATTATTAATTATGATTTTATTGGAATTAAAACACTTTAGAATCACTTG
Source organism: Intellagama lesueurii (assembly GCA_037013535.1). Lineage (NCBI taxonomy): Eukaryota > Metazoa > Chordata > Lepidosauria > Squamata > Agamidae > Intellagama > Intellagama lesueurii. The sequence goes on from JBAJHW010000002.1 coordinate 245,117,200, forward strand.
ATTTAAAATGCTGATATAGTTTGCCTTAAAAACAAAACAAGCATATTGGGTAACATTTTAAGATTTGAGGTTCACAAGAAAGGTGCAGGGAACCCTTGGCAAGGAGTTACAGGGCTTCTGAAGGTGGTGGGATTGTGAGAAGGTCTTTCCAACAGATCTGAAAGCCAGGGAGGTTTGTAAGGGAGAATACAGACTTTCAGATAGCTTGGAGTCCCAAGTCAAAGAGGGATTTGTAGGTCACGATTAACTACTGGATAGCTCAGTGGTTTAGCTATCTGGCCCCACTGTGCCTCCTTGACTGGACAAAGTCTCTCCCAGCTCTGCAGTTCAATGTTGATGATGATAACCAGCACTTTGAATCGTTCTTGGAAATGGACCAATAGCTAGTGAAGCTTATATAGGAAGGGGTTTATATGTTCTCATGACTGGCCCTGATCAGCAATCTGGCTGTGCTGTTTTGGACCAGCTGAAGTTTGCAAACACTCTTCAAAACCACCCCACTAAAGCATGTGTTACTGTAGCTAAATCAGACATCTCCAAGACTGGGTGAAACTGGCTGACCAGCTTTAACTGTGTGAATGCACTCCTGGCCACCAGCGAGATCTCAGCATCCAGGCTCAGGGATGAATTCAGGATCACACCTAAGCCTCAAACCTGGTATTTCAGGGGGAGTGTAACCCCACCATCCAGGGAGAGTTGTCTGTTGGGAGCAGTGGCAGACAGTTGGTTCCTCTATAGTGGACAAAGATGGGCATTGTCTTCAAGGATTAGAACAGCATTTAAAGGACAGAAGGTACCAGGATCTCCTAGCAAGAAATCATCAATTTTGGATTGCTCTGAGGTCAGGAATGTGGCAATTCTGCTTGGTCTCTTAATCTTCGGTGGTTGTTGCTGTTGCTGTCTTGCCTATTGCTAACTGTTTGAAATTTAGGACAAGTCTTAAAAATACAATTGTCAATTCCTGTATACTTTTTCAGTGAACTTTTCTAGGAACCCGAAGCACCTCTCTCTTGCCTGACATACGCTGATTTACAAGCCAATGCAAAGCTCTCCATAACCCCTTATGGCTTTCCGCTTTCTCCATGGCATCTGTTACATTTAGGAGAGAGCAGTTAGGTATCATACGAACCATGCTGTACTCCAAATCACCCGTGACTCTTTCCTGTGCATTGCAAGTGGGCACATGTGGCTTTCCAGATGTTGTTGGACTACAGCTCCCATCATTCCTCTCCACTGACAGTAATGTCGACAGATAATAGGAATTTCAGTCCAACATCATCTGTAGGGCTCAAATTGCCCAGCAACAGCTCCACTGCACAACATGCTTCTTCAAAATGCAGACGACTGAAAAACAAATATAAGTTGTCAACAAGAATTGGACAGATATCTAGAGCTGGCGATATTGTTATTTCTGAATGACAACATTTTCCATGAAAAAGAAAAGCATGAATCTCACTCTCTAACTGATCAAATTAATTCCATTATCTCGTTTGGGAAGATTCTGTAAAAGCTGTTTTAATGGATGGGTTACATCTCTGGTGAGAAAACAATGGGAAATTCAAGCTTCAGTTTCAAGGATTTCATTTTTATTGGAGAAAAATAGGAAATGAAGATTTTCTTTCTCTGCATATTTAGGTTTTATTTTCTAAAAACTCCTCTTCCTCCCCCAAACACACAATTGTTTGAGAATTTTCTTTGTTTAAAATCTGTAGTTATGATTAACATTGTAGCAGAAGTAGTTCAAACAAGTGTTTTAGTTTTTCCTCATATTAAAACAATAATTTTAAGCCTTCAGTTAAAAGGCAGTAATTGGTATTTGTACTTTCCTATTAAGAAAGCTTGTTTTATCAACTGAGTTTCAAAATAAATAATCAGATTGCTGGCATGGTCAATAAAAAGCAGATATAGTACTGCTGCATCTTAATTTCTAGTAATTTAATTTAATTTATTCAATCTGATATGCCAACTTGAATTAAGGCTTTTGGCAGTCTGTATTCCCAGTTTTGGGGCAGAAAGACCTTGAGACCAACAAGGAGTGCTTGAGAGACCTCACTATACACACATTCCAGTTACATAACTTCTTCTTCTTTGAACTGTTTACAGTCTTTACCCAATTTGTAATGCTCCCTTCGCGCTGCCCCCATTGCCTCCTTTTCTGGTCCTGGTCAGCTGATAGGTGTGTACATGCACAGACAGCCGGCTCAGCTCCTGGAAGGGAAGCTGGACTGCTCTCTCTAAAGATGGTGGCAGTGGAGGATGAAGAGGGCCAGGCAGGGAGATGACAGGGGCAGTGGGAAGGGAGTGGGGTGTCCATTTTGCCAAAAACGAAGCACCGAGTGGAAAAAGTTTGATCTGTGGGGTTTTTCAGTTTGTAGTTTGGCTTGTGCCCATTTCCAGTACAGACCCGTATTATAATGGTATATGTCTAGAATGCATCGAAGTTTGCTCCTTACAAACAATGGCCGAAATCCTGTCGTAATACCAAAATTAAGACCAAATTTGGGTAGGAAGTCAGGCTAATTGATCTCAAGAGAGAAAAAAAGCAATGAATTGCTTCAAACTCTGCAATGAATGACAGAAACCTGTACAGAATGTGCAACACTTCTCACTCATCCTCATGGCGACGTTGCTTCTCCCTTGTTTAAATCTTGACATAAGATTTCCCACCTCCCACGAAAGATGTTTCAGCAATAGATAAAGAAGTGAGGCGTTGGGGCAGTTTTGCCTAAGGAAGAATACCCTCACACATTGTGTGGTGATTGCACTACTGCACTCCTCCTCACTGAATGTAACAACATCATGCTTCCATGCTGCAGAGAGGGAACCACCTGTCTGGACTCAGAAGGTGGAGGTGCAGGGAAGAGAAATTGAGGAGGAAGGACAGAGGCAGGGGAGGCACCCCTGCACACTGCCAGACGACAAGAAGGAACAGGAGCTGCAGCTGAGAGGGGTCCTTTCTGACCTGCATCATAGTGCAAGGCCATGTGCAGGCAGTCTTCTGGCCCCTCTTCCGACAGCACCTTGGCAGTGGTGATCTGCTTGGACCGAGGCCTTAGTCAAATATCCAGCCAGCTTCCTGAAGCATCTAGGCTCTGTGGTATGGAGAAGGGCGATGCTTTAACACTTCTGTCATGGTTTGCAATTTTCATATACAAAGCTTCAGTGTGAAATCCTTTGGAACTTCAACAATACACTAAGCCACTCACCGAAAATTATTGCATATGGTCAATGGTACATAAACAATAATAACTGAAATAATATAATATAATAATATCAACAGTAGCATTTCTACTCACATTTGTTGTATAATTGAAAAGTCACTGTGAATCTCTGGACTGTGTATCCTTTCTTGTTTTTCCCAAACAAGATATCTCACCTAACTTGAGTGTGTAGTTGTTTTTAATGTACAGAGCAATTCTGCATGGCTCCTCAGAAGTGATGTTGTAAATCAGGACATGGTTTTTTGTGTACACTAAATGGGTATCCCCCCCAAACATGTATTTTTAAAATTACAACGGTTTCCTCATTGTGAGGGCTAGTGGCATCTTTAGCTAGCTGCACGTGCCTAGTATCACAGAGGGGAAAAAAATCATCCATGTTATGTGCAAACCATCACAGAAAAAGTGCTTGTTCTGTCAGTCACATGCTGGAGACAAGATTTCTTGCAGGGCCTTGTGAAGCCTTGATGGACTGTCTCAGCATGTTGAGACATATCATAAATGAAAGGCTGGACAAGCTTCTTCATATCCCTATTCAAAAGTAACTTCTACTGAGTTTGCTGGCTCTCACTTTGAAATAAGTCTATGTAAGATGCATATTTATTAGTTCCGTCCCTGGAATTAGCCTGTTCCCCACTAACTGGGAGCTAAAGCAAAATCAAAACCTGGATTTCTCCAGAACTGTTAGGAGGAATGTTGAAAGAGAATTCTGTCACATCAACTCCTACCTCTTAACAGAACATGGTATAGTCCAAGCACAGGAATATGATTCCATTAGCTTGTGAAAAGTAAACCTTATTTGTTCAAAAGATTTTGGCAAACTGTTGGTTGAATATTGTTTCTCCCATTGTACCATGCTATTTCAACAAGCATTCCCTTCCATGTCTTTAAATCACTTAAAGAATGGAATGGGAAGTAGATACCATAGTTGTTTTTCTGATTCTCCACCAAGAAATCAGGCATTGAGGAAACCATGATTTAGCATTATGGGAGCAAGCTGGTGTGAGCCTCAATTGTGCCCCGTTCTTTCCTCTTCTGGTGTAACCACAAGGAGGAACTTAGCTTTCACTTCCATTTCAGATTAATAGAAACTTGTTTTCTGTCTTAGTTTAGGGTTTTGAGCAAGGGTTTGAAAATCTTTACTTGGCTTGTACAGCTACATCAGAGCAAAGAAATACAGAATAAGACCTGGCCAGGTGGAGCATTTGTTCCCCTTATGGTTGTGATGGTCGGTGCTGTTTGGATTTAAGTGAATGTGGAGTTTGCAATTATTGAGCCCTAAAACTCCTTTTTCCTCCCTTAGGAAATCAGCAGCTATTTCAGAAATAGATGAAAAAATATTTCAAAAAGTTTGACGAAACCCTTCAAAAATGATTATCTGTGCTGGATTTTGGTTTGCTCTGCTTGAGTAGATTAGCACTAACACTAAGACTTCCAGTCTGAGCCCTTCTCAGCAGAAGTCCACTCCACTCCTATCTTGGAAATTAGCTGTCTTTCGAATCAGCTCTTTGGAAAATGTCAAAGAAACCCTTGAGACCCTTTTTAAAGCCATTCTGTGTTCTGGAGTTTGTTTTTTGTCAGTTATTTAATTAGCGGATAAGCATGAACATAGAAAATGTCTGACCCAAGAAGCTCTTGTTGCTTGAACTCTACCCTGGTAGAAAGCAAAACAAACATGGGGAAAACACTGATTTTAAAGCAAATCTGGAAAGCCAGACCTCCCCCCTCCCCACTCGTTTGTAACTAGTGGTATCAACTGGAGGTGCATGTTGCCTGGCTAACAGGAAAAAAATACAGATAGTATCAGCAAACAATGGGCTACATATAGGGGCGTTTCTGGATAAGCCCTAGTTCACTTTGCCTCAAATGTTGAGTTATTTTGTAGCCTTCTTGACAAAGGAAGATAATTAGAATGAGCACTATTTCTGTGTGACTAATAAAAATATTGCCTTAACACAAATGGTGGCAAATACCAATAGCTACGGCTTTCTTGCATGGGCTTTAAAGGATTAGAAGCATGGTGGGAGGGAACTGTTTGCATCTTTAGCAATCATCCAGCCATTCAGAGCTTTCTCTCCTTCCCTCCCTCTCTCTGTATGTGTGTAGTCTTTTTTTTCTTAATGAGAAAGGACACTAGTTTTGTGCAAATTATGAAGACCTGGATGAGAAGAAAAAGCATTCCTTGGTCGAAATCCTTTTGCTACCTCTGGTCATGTAACACAAATGGTGTAACTTTATAAAGTGAATTGCCTTATGTTATAAAAAAATCACTATAAATGTTATTTGTTGCATACAGAGTGAAGTATGTGACTTAGCATGCAACTAATAATGTCTACAGTGATTTCTTAACTCGAGCAAGAGGATTTTGGCAGTTGTTTCATTCTCACCTAGTGGTGATGAATCTTGCAAGGCTTGAAAAGTCCTCTCATCAAGTCAAATCAGCCTAAACAGCCAATAACAAAGAATTTATTCAGTATTCTTTACATACATCTTCATTACAGCTAATCTATTTACTCCCTAAATTACAATTAATCTACTGTTAATCCACATGTTCACATGCCTTTTATCCAGTGTACTCTTATACTCTAAAAGTAGGACCTGATTAACAAAATGGAAACAGAAGCATTCATTCATGTTCCAGCAGTCATACCGGAGTGGTGAGGGGCTGCACAAATGTGTGGCTCATTGAGGTTCCCCTTTGTAATGTAGTTTAGCATTCTGTTCAAGTGTAGCCTCTCTCCTTAAACAGAAATAAACTTCCCAATTTTTATCTCTTTTTCAGAGATTTCACCTCTTTTAACTCAAGCAGAGCAGTTGATTGGATACTAAATACTCCCTGACATCTAAGAAAGAATAAGTGGTGCGAGTACAACAGAGGAAGCAAACCAGTTTGCTAATATACTTGAATGACTCTGAGCAATGTTATTGGAAAAGCAGCAGGGTTTATTCTGTGCAAATCACAAGAAAGAGTGGGGGGGGGGAGATATTAAATTTTAAAAATTGCCTTTTGTGTGTTTGCCTCATTACAAGACCACCAACCACTCTAGGAAAAAAAAAAAGGCTTTGATTGGCAGCTTGTCCAGAGGAGAGCCAAGGATCTCAGACAGCACAGGGGTGTTTTGAAGATCAAAGCATAAACACTTACCAGAGTTCCAGCCTTATCTGCAGTGATCAGTTCCCTATAGTCAAAAGTGTGGAAATCAGAGAAACAGCCACAGTCACAATAAGTTGGAGGTTGATGTAGAGAAAGCAAAATGTGGTGCAATTAACATGTTGCTGTACATTGACTAGAATCTCACTGTTTATCAAGGGAATGGTATTATCTAGACAACTTTGACTGATACTTTATTTCGCACAATAAAAACCCGATAGACTTTTATAGGAAGATTGATTATGAGTGACACTGATGGCCCCTGATTTATTCAAAATTCATTATCACTTAAAGCAAATCCTACGTGTTATGGTGGAAACCTGACTATTTTGTTGTTGTTGTTGTTTAGTCGTTAAGTCATGTCCAACTCTTCCTGACCCAATGGACCAGAGCACGCCAGGCCCTCCTGTCTTTCACTGCCTCCCGGAGTTTGGTCAAATTCATGTTGGTAGCTTCGGTGACACTGTCCAACCATCTCGTCCTCTGTCGTCCCCTTCTCCTCTTGCCCTCACACTTTCCCAACATCAGGGTCTTTTCCAGGGAGTCTTCTCTTCTCATGAGATGGCCAAAGTATTGGAGCCTCAGCTTCAGGATCTGTCCTTCCAGTGAGCACTCAGGGTTGATTTCCTTCAAAATGGATAGGTTTGATCTCCTTGCAGTCCAGGGGACTCTCAAGAGTCTCCTCCAGCACCACAATTCAAAAGCATTAATTCTTCAGCGGTCAGCCTTCTTTATGGTCCAGCTCTCACTTCCATACATCGCTACTGGAAAAACCATAGCTTTGACTATGCGGACTTTTGTTGGCAAGGTGATGTCTCTGCTTTTTAAGATGCTGTCTAGGTTTGTCATCGCTTTCCTCCCAAGAAGCAGGCATCTTTTAATTTTGTGGCTGCTGTCCCCATCTGCAGTGATCACGGAGCCCAAGAAAGTAAAATCTGTCACTGCCTCCATATCTTCCCCTTCTATTTGCCAGGAGGTGATGGGACCAGTGGCCATAATCTTAGTTTTTTTGATGTTGAGCTTCAGACCATTTTTTGCGCTCTCTTCTTTCACCGTCATTAAGAGGTTCTTTAATTCCTCCTCACTTTCTGCCATCAGAGTGGTATCATCTGCATATCTGAGGTTGTTGATATTTCTTCCGGCAATCTTAATTCCGGCTTGGGATTCCTCCAGTCCAGCCTTTCGCATGATGTATTCTGCATATAAGTGAAATAAGCAGGGAGACAATATACAGCCTTGTCGTACTCCTTTCCCAATTTTGAACCAATCAGTTGTTCCATATCCAGTTCTAACTGTTGCTTCCTGTCCCACATATAGATTTCTCAGGAGATAGATAAGGTGGTCAGGCACTCCCATTTCTTTAAGGACTTGCCATAGTTTGTTGTGGTTGACACAGTCAAAGGCTTTTGCGTAGTCAATGAAGCAGAAGTAGATGTTTTTCTGGAAGTTCTCGATCCACATACTGCTGAAGCCTACCTTGTAGGATTTTCAGCATAACCTTGCTAGCGTGTGAAATGAGTGCAATTGTACAGTAGTTGGAGCATTCTTTGGCACTGCTCTTCTTTGGGATTTTGATGTAGACTGATCTTTTCCAATCCTCTGGCCACTGCTGAGTTTTCCAAACTTGCTGGCATATTGAGTATAGCACCTTAACAGCGTCATCTTTTAAGATTTTAAATAGTTCAACTGGAACTCCACTGGCCTTGTTGTTAGCCATGCTTTCTAAGGCCCACTTGACTTCGCTCTCCAGGATATCTGGCTCAAGGTCAGCAACCACACTATCTGGGTTGTCCGGGACATCCAGATCTTTCTGGTATAATTCCTCTGTGTATTCTTGCCACCTCTTCTTGATGTCTTCTGCTTCTGTGAGGTCCCTACCATTTTTGTCCTTTATCATGTCTATCTTTGCACAAAATGTTCCTTTAATATCTCCAATTTTCTTGAATAGATCTCTGGTTTTTCCCTTTCTATTATTTTCCTCTATTTCTTTGCACTGTTCATTTAAGAAGGCCCTCTTGTCTCTCCTTGCTATTCTTTGGAAGTCTGCATTCAATTTTCTGTAACTTTCCCTATCTCCCTTGCATTTTGTTTCCCTTCTCTTCTCTGCTATTTGTAAGGCCTCTTCATGGATTGCTGCCTTGTCGTGGCGAAGGGGCTTGAGTAATTCAGAGAAGCTATGGGCTATGCCGTGCAGGGACACCCAAGACGGACAGGTCATAGTGGAGAGTTCTGACTAAACGCAATCCACCTGGAGCACGAACTGGCAAGCCACTCCAATATCTTTGCCAAGAAAACCCCATGAACTGAACAGAAGGACTATATACTCCCATACAAATATGTCTGGACATATCAGGGGATGCCAGTCTGGTGAGCATGTAAGAGAGAGCTATTTTGGAGAAATTCCTGCTGAGGGATGTTTGACTGCCTCCCTCTGCAAGAAGCTGAGAAGTCTTTTACTCAGCTTATAATCCATCATGGCCTCAGTGCCGAATGAAGATATTCTTCATTGCAGAAGGAGAGCTAGACTGCCTCTCTTGGCAAGGAGTTCACCAAAACAGTCTTCTACCACATCCCCATCAGATTTGCCTTTGAGGGTGCTAGGGGTGAAAGGAAGACATCCCCTGGACCCGAGTCCAGCCTAGACCTCCTCCCTCTTTCTTAACCTTCAGACAGCAAGGAAAGACTTTAAAAATATGGGAGGGAATTTTGGCAATTAATTGGCTATTTTTTAGGGAAATGGCTTTTAACAGATTAGTGCTGTCCCACTTTGATTTCTTTTTAAAATTGTTGTTCTTTAAGTTGTTTTAAAATTCACTGGTGTTTTAATATACAGTGAGCAAAATTGCTGGTTCAGTTGCATTTTAAATGTAATCAAATACAGAAAGAGAAAGAGAGTCCAGACCAATTTTAGGAGCAGAAAAAAAGTGTGGTTCTAATAAATCAGATGGTCAGAGCAAGATTAAGTGCGATCTAAAACTGTCCTTAATTTCCTATCCAGTAAATCACCAGGGCATGGCGTTTTCCTAACATTCAGCCCGGTTGGCCTGGGAAGCCAGTGATGGTGAATAGGGCTGTTGGCTGTACTGCTCTGCTTCCCCGGGTTTCCAGCTGAAGACACAAATCTCAAGGCAAGCAGTGCAAGAGGAAGACTGAAAAAGTAGTGCCTTTTTCAAGCCTGATCTTTTGTTAGACCGTTTCCCCCCTTCCTACACAGAATCCTCCTTGAAGGCTGTACAATCTGAGGAAGGCTAAATCTCTCCCCACTCTAGGAGCTTGTGGTCTGAGGAGGGAGCGCGGAGGATGTCACTTCATCCTAACACTGTGAAATAATATCCCTCCCCCCCACACACACAACCATTGGGCCACTGATGTCCCTCCCTGTCAGAGTTAATGGGATAGTTAAATGATGTGAGCATCCTGCACAGAGAAAGGAATAAATTGCTAAGCTCTTGTTCTTCTGTTTCTCTGACTCCAAATTCCACAAACTGTTGTCTTGTTTGTGGTACTTCCATTTGTAGCACTGTTGATTTAATGCCTCAAGCCATTTTGCCCATTTCAATAAGAGCACGGCTAGTAAAATATCTATCCAAACAGTACTAATGATAAAAGTATGTCTACCTGAATCTAAGGGGCCTGAGTTAAAATACAGACTTTGTTTCTGTGGTGGAAAAAATATGTGTTCAATTATAACAGAGCAAGGGAGAGGAAAGACAAGGGCCTCCTGAGAACAGCTCAGGGCTATGGTCTTTCCAGTGACACATTCCCTCAATCAACACTGGTAAAACAACTGACTATTCATAGATGTTGGAGTAACATTCAAATATATTACCAAGTTAAGCAGTCGAAGAGAATACAGGATTTATTTGCGGGGAGGGGAATCAGCCCTAAAAATAATATTACTAGTGGCAGAAAAATGCCATTTATTTTACTTTTATGCTTTCCAAGTTTTTTAGAAGCTCCTGGCAAAAAAGGCATGTAAGCATGAGAGACAAGCAGCCACATATGAAATAGGAATGTGAATCGTGGGAGGAGGGAATAAAAAGTTGAATGCTTAGATGAATATTTTGTTAAAAGGTTCAAATCAACAAACTGTTCAGTTATACTATCTTGTCTTTGAGTGTAAGCCACAGATGCTGAAAACTGGATGCAACTGTTTGATGAGTGGAGTAAACAATGAAAAACAATGAAATCAGCAAGGTGGAAAGCTCGCTTGCATATCTCTTTCAAACCAACCTTTGCACTCGTTTGTATGCCAAAAACACAAGCCGCTTGTTGTTCAAATACCTCTTGTATTTTCGTATTACAAGTTCTGATGATACAAATTAAACTGGGCATATTGGCAAATCACCTGAAGAAGGTGCTAACTGTTACAACACACAGATACACAGACACAGCCAGTCACTGTTGTCATTTCTAAACTGCCACTGGTGAAGTTCTCTCTCTCCTGTCCATGATGAGAAGTATATGTGCCAATTTCTTCCACTGGGCATTTGTCTTCCTTTCCTGTGTCTTCATTTTATGATGCCTGTCATTTCCTGCTGTCTTCAACACTGAATGTTCTATGATGCACACGAGCTTTCTCAGTGAATGGTAACCTTTCTGGGTTTTCCTTAATGCTATGCATACTTCCTGTCTTCTGAAAAAATTCTCTTCACAGCAAGCATAGCCCATCACCTTATGAGATAATGAGTAGCAAAGCAGAGGGAACTGGTACATCCACTGGTGGGAAAAGTACAAATGGGAGACTGAGTCTCAAGATGTATAAAAATGTTGGCAATGCAGATTTTATTCTTATCTAAAAAAACTCAGGCTCAATGCATTTCAGCAGTGGCCTTCTTCAGGTACTAAGCATAAAATAAAAATATATATTAATTTAGAAACAGCTGGCTTCGGACAGCTGTTCTAAAAGCTTGGTATGTATCTTATAAGCTGTCATTAAGCTGTACTGGATGTTTATGGATCTTGTTATATGCATATTTATTAATATTCTATATTGTTAACTGCATAGATAAGAAAAAAGAGCCGTAACTGTTCCAAGCCAGCTGTTTCTAAAGTAATATATATATATATATATTTAACCAATACCATTGTGTCCCCCTTCTTCAAAAGAGTGGGCTAAGTTTGAGTATTGTACTATTGGGTGATACTGGGTCTGGGCCCTTTCAGCTGTAGACCAATAATTGGTGCAAGCTTTGGTTAGTATTTTCTTTCCCTAACAATCTAGAACTATGGGTTCTCACCAAAAATATTGTTGGCAATTTTATGGAACCACACCATGAGAGGTGACATAAGTGCTTTTCAGAACATGAATGAACAGCCGGCACACGATGAAAATATTTTTACTCTGATGATCTGGATGTCATGTGCACAATAATATTGCTCTGAAATGGAAATGTGAGCTGGATTAAAGTTATATCCCTGAAAAGCTAAAGATCAATTTTCATTGTAGAAGACTCTAAGCAAAAATTAATTTGAGAGGGGAAAGCATGATTTATTTATCTATTTTAAATAGCTTTACCCTAGTTTTCTCCTAAAAAAAGAATCCAAATAAGTTATACAAGTATTTTAAAGAATTAAACAAACATTACATTAAAAATGTTGTATAAAAACATTACAAAAACAGATGTAAATATAAAAACATTGACAACTTTAAAACCTAAAGGCATGTTTCAAATAATGATCCTGCGTGTACGCTGGGATGGTGCAGTGCAAAATAAGGTAATATTTACCAAGAGAGTAAGTTTTTTTGTTCTTAGGCTTCATTTCATACATGAAATACATGCCATTTATAGTATTTTTTAAAAATAGATAGGCAATTAAAATGGTTGATAAAATACGAACTTTGAAATGGGCATCACATTTGGCATGATGACTCCTCTTGTGGACAGATCTGAAGTGAAAAAAGTTGGAAACACAGCAAGCACCTGCTAATTTGTAGAGTTCCAGATGTGCTGTGAACTCAACCCATTCCCCAATAAATATCAATTATTAATTAATTTCCAGGATGGAGGTGGCTGTGTTAGTCAGTTGCATCAACATCAAGAAAGAGCATTGAAGCGCCTTAAAGGCTTAAATGTTTTATTAAATACTGTATAGGCCTTTTGTAGATTGCCGGCCACTTCATCAGATGTATGGATTTATTAATTGCTACTTGAGTACTGCGTAACAGCCAATGCATCTTACATGTTCAGATAAACAAAAACAAAATGGGGATTGTAGCCATTGCTGGAGTGTTTAGTAGTCTCCAGTACTAATAAAATACCTTATCCAAGAGGCTTTGTTTAAAGGTAGCTTCAAGTGTAGCTTCAACTGCAGTAGTGGGTTCGAAGCAGTTTAAAAAGGGCAAAATAATGGACCATGAAGTTGCTGCCTTTGCATACACAAGGGGAAAACCTGGCTCTCATCAACATGGTTGAATATTGGCACAAGCTTGTTGACATTACCATCTTAATTTTATTCCCAGTTGTATTTTAGAGCTGAAAGACTACACTCTGTTTCAGTTTAGCTTTTCTAATGTTATGTTATTGTAAAGCTGCCAAAAGAGACAGAAGGCTTTTATGACAACATGATAAATGAAAATGTTAAAACAATTAATGCGGGCTGGGTAAATTCTGTAACTACCAGATGAATATTCCTCTGCTTGTCTCCATGTTTTCAGGGTAGAACAAATAATGTTGCAAAGTGCTTGAAGGTTAAGGTCAGATATTAGATGGATCAGGGAGATTGGATATACAGTTCATTCGTGTTTCTGCTGTCTGTGGTTGTACTATAATATCTGACACCGAGTTCATCTTTCTAATGGAGTGATCAAGATATTCTAAACTGAAAGAGTCCCGCTTTGGACAATATAGTAGAAGCGGACAAGCCCAAAATATTTTTCTATTTTTTAAAATTAATGTTTTGGCTATTGCTACAGTGTTATTGAAACTTTTGTTGTTGTTTAGTCGTTAAGTCGTGTCCGACTCTTCGTGACCCCATGGACCAGAGCACGCCAGGCCCTCCTGTCTTCCACTGCCTCCCGGAGTTTGGTCAAATTCATGTTGGTAGCTTCGATGACACTGTCCATCCATCTCGTCCTCTGTTGTCCCCTTCTCCTCTTGCCTTCACACTTTCCCAACATCAGGGTCTTTTCCAGGGAGTCTTCTCTTCTCATGAGATGGCCAAAGTATTGGAGCCTCAGCTTCAGGATCTGTCCTTCCAGTGAGCACTCAGGGTTGATTTCCTTCAGAATGGATAGGTTTGTTCTCCTTGCAGTCCAGGGGACTCTCAAGAGTCTCCTCCAGCACCACAATTCAAAAGCATCAATTCTTTGGCGTTCAGCCTTCTTTATCGTCCAGCTCTCACTTCCATACATTGCTACTGGAAAAACCATAGCTTTGACTATGCGGACCTTTGTCGGCAAGGTGATGTCTCTGCTTTTTAAGATGCTGTCTAGGTTTCTCATTGCTTTCCTCCCAAGAAGCAGGCGTCTTTTAATTTTGTGGCTGCTGTCACCATCTGCAGTGATCATGGAGCCCAAGAAAGTAAAATCTGTCACTGCTTCCATAGTTATTGAAACTGCCTCCTTAGTTATTGAAACTAAGTAGATGTTAAAATTTCCCTCAAAGAGAAGGATTTATTTACAGACACCTCCCTCCCCCTCTACCCAGTAAGAGGGTGAGGAGGTGGGCAAGGGTCAAGGTGATGGTCTACCTCACCTTGAGGGACGCAGAGCTGGACCAGGACCCATGCCCAGGGGATCCCTTCGTATATTTCCTCCCAGTCCCCAGGTAGTTTGCATTTTTCTGGGAGTTCCACCTCCAACTGGTAGCCCTCACTTGGGTCTTCTAGACCATCTGCCCAGGACCCTTCATCAACCACCTCCTCCTCCTCCTCAACTCTCACATTGGATAGTTGTTCTACTCTCTGAGTGCTACACTCTTCAATCTCCTTCTTCTCTCCAATTCTGACTGTCCCTTCCCTTCAAGGCCTTCACTTCCTGGGCCTGGGGCTGTTACTATGTGCTTCCTCCACCAGGGCCTCTGTTTGACTGCTTTCTTCATGACATCCAGTTTTTTTTTCCCCATCCGGGTTCTTTTGGGTCTTCTTCCAAGGATTTGACTCTCCTAGATCTATAGGGGAACTTATAGATCAAAACTCCATAGGCCCTGGGAGGAGGCATGGCAGCTCGCTGACAAGGGCACCAGTGCCACTGTCTACAGCCTCACACTGAGGTAGAAAATGGAGCTGGAGAAAGCCACATCAGTGTCTTGGTTCTCCAGTGACATTTTAGAACAAAGGTGTATCCTGAGACTATATTCCAGATATTTATTTATTTATTACATTTGTGTCCCGCCCATCTAGTGACAAGCACTACTCTGGGTGTCTAACAACAATGAAAAATAATTACCCACCCACATTTGAGGAGTTACCCACATTCATAGTAGGCAACTCCTCTAATTGCCAGAAGCACTACAGGGACTAATAGCAAAGCTTCCTGGATGAAAATATGACAAAAACCACATTTTTTAATAAACAGATCTATGATGCCAAACTTCCCCATACAAAATTTCAGCTGGACTCCAGGAAAAATATGTATTTTCAAGACTGAAAATAAATCTTGGGGGTGGGGACTGCCAGTCATATCACTGGGAGTGCAATAGGGCTGAGTGCTTAATCCACCTTTCTTTGCCCTAGGCTGCCAGCAACTCTATGGAACAATGATGCTGACAAGAGCCTCTGTTAGGTGCCAGATGCTACCATGAGCATACATCGAGGACTCTGTTGTCCCAAAGAATCACGGGAAAGAGTTCCTATGGTTCCTGATGTTGCTACATTTCCCATAGGCCTTGGTAGCCATAATCCCAACTGCTCATCTTTGTGACTGTATGTGGAGCTTAATGGAGATCCGGTGTTGTACAATTGCTGCTGCTGAGTTAGTTTAGGTCACAGAAATGTGACCACAGCAATATGAACCTATGGTGAGAGTGCCAAAGAAAGCCCATTTTAAGACAGATCTGGACACCCATAGGATATGAGTCTATTTCAGAAATTGGTTTCAAAATATTAAAATCAGTGTTGTTGATTCTTCCCCCATTTGATGTTTCATTTTGGCATCATCACTAGTACAAAATAAAATCTAGTGATGACATACTTGCAGCTTGTACCTGAAGAGGATCTAGGGATCTGTGTCTGACAATTATTATTCTTTTAAAAAACAAATTCCTTTAAAAACTCTGAACATTTTTTAAAAACCTGCTGAAGTACAAAGTATTGCTTTTTATTTTACTATGTGTGCATTTTATGAATAACAAAGGCCAATTTCTGTTTAAAGATGGATAGAGTTGGGGGGCAAGACAGAGAGAAATGAAAAGCTTGCAGCTTGGAATTTGATGTCTTAACAATGCATGGACGACATTAAAAGTTATTTTCTATGTAGGTTTCCAGATGTTGGGATTTTCCCGATTTTAAAGGATCTCTGGTGTTTAACAGGAGATGTGTGGAGTATACCCTTTAACAAAGTTCTCTTTCATAAACCTAGGCTCTACTTGCAACACAAAATCAGGGAAATATTTCTGACCGGAAGCTGAGTGAGCAGCATTTCCAAGGGAGGAAAAGAGAGAGAGAGAGAAAGAAAGAGAGAGAACCTAATACAAGATGAGAATCGCTGAGGTTTTGCTGCACTTGTTCAAGAAGAGTATGGATAGGCACCAAGTGTTACATTTATGCTCTGTGAGCACAGTCTTCTTGGTGCTTATTTGGACCGGCACCTCGGATGCACAGAAGGATTGCACAGGTGTGGAGTGTAAGCAGCTGGAAAATTGCATTGAAGAAGTGCTTGAGCCAGATGAATGCTGTGCTTCCTGCCTACAGCATGGCTGCACCTGCGAAGGCTACCAGTACTATGACTGTGTGAATGTAGGCTTTATCAATGGCAAAGTCCCCGAAGGGCAATCTTACTTTGTTGATTTTGGAAGCACAGAATGCTCGTGCCCCAAAGGAGGAGGCAAGATCAGCTGCCAGTTCATGCTCTGTCCAGACCTTCCATCAAACTGCATCGACGCTGTGCTGCCAGCAGATGGGTGTCCTCAGTGTGGACGAATAGGCTGTGTCCATGAAGAGCAGAAATATGCGGCGGGGCATACCTTCCATATGCCTCCGTGCAAGGTATGTCACTGCCCAAATTCAGGAGGAGACCTCATGTGCTATCAGCTCTCAGACTGTAATGAATCCACATTAAATCCTCAGAAGCTGTCTGATCCTGGAGAAAGTGAACTTGAGCAGCACTATGATGACCCCTACAGTTATGACCAAGAGGCATTGGATGGAGACATCACCCAGGTGGAGCCCCCGAAAAAGTACTACAGTTATTCGGCGCATACGGAGCAAGAGAGCATTGGCCAGGAGCAGAGTGAAGATTATGATTACCTTGCAACCAGCGTTACTCCTCCTTCTCCAACCCACCTGGTTTCGTACACTGAAGATCTGTCTCTGACAAGCACAAATCCTCCCACAACGAACTATCCTGACACTAGTCGTGCCATTGAAAAGAGTGAGGAGAGGAGTTACAAAAGCACCACACTTCCCACAGTGGAGCAGAAACATCAGAAAACTGCCACTGCAAGCAGCCTTTTCAGGGGACCAGCTGTGATTACAACAGAGATGCCCAGAAACAGGGCAGAAACGGAGAGGAAAAAACAGGCCAACAGAGAAAGGAATGGGCAAGTGGAAAATGCCCTCTTCAGAATAAAACTGAATATGAAAAAAGACCACAAGCAGAAAGAAAGCAAATGGTTGGGATTGAAAGAGTCCAACATCACTCAGTCACATGGACAAAACTCTCTGCAGGAGAAACAAGAGAGTGATGTGTTCCCCAAGGTCAGATTTAATCCAACCCCACCATCTCCCATTGCATTGGAAGAAGACAATAACCGGATCTTGCAGAAACAGTCCCAGACACTTTATCATTACCAGCCTGAGGAAGACATTGACCCCAATTCTGTTCATACTTCTCCCAAGTTACCGGAAGGTAAGGTTTTGTATTCTGTGTCACAGTTTTAAATCATGTCATACAAATAGAGTGGAATCTTGATTTCTGCCTACTTGCAACCTTGCAAGCCTTTTCCTGAAGAGGAAGCTGAGGCAGGAGGTGAGCTGTGTTTCGGAGGACATTTTATTTGGTGAGGTATTTTCTTCTAGGCTGACCTTTGTTCTCCCTGACCGCATGGTCTGAGGGGGTGGGGTTTTAGTTTTAAATGAGTGCGAGCAGTACTCTGGTTCTATTTTTTACTCTAATTTGGTAAATAGAAAAGCCAAATAGCATTGCATACACCTGGGGGGCAGGAAAGTTTTAGGGGTAGGATCATACTTCCGCACTATTAGGGAGCAGGCCAGGTAGGTGGGGCTCGTCTTGGAAGGCAGCCCATCTAGGAGAAAGAAAACTCCGATTTCAAACCTCCACTGCCTTGTGGCTATATCCACTGATGGAAAAGGCTTCAGGAGTTAACCTCGAGGCAAAATCCGGAGCCGGAGTCCCGGAGGCTGTTCGTGTCGTTCTGGCAACTCCTGCGACGTCGCTGGAACCAGTTGTATTGGCTCTTGCCTTTCCATTGGACTATTTCAGCGATGTGGAGAGGGGGGATTTGCTGCTTGGGTAACAGCCTATCCTCCATATTATTTTACCCAGGCTTTGTGCTCTGGAGAGGACACTCTAGCTTCGCATACAGCGTCGAAATAACACGGGAAGTAGCAGTTACCGGTTATAAGTCTTTGCTCGATTGGCGTATAGCATGACGCCAGGGGCTACTTCCGACGGTGGGAGAGGTCATTGCACCTCACTAGGTAGCTACCACCTGCCTTAAGCTGGGCAGTCCCCAGCCAGTAAGGTGCTACCTCACCACGGTCTGTTAACCTCACGGGGTGCGTGGGGTTTAGGGTGAAAGCCAACAAGCAGATCGATAACCCTGCACCATGCAACAATCATAAGAAAACTTCTGCCCTAAAGTTGGGCACCTGGAATGTTCGGACAATGACCCCTGGCTTTTCTGATGACCTGCAGGAAATAGACAATGTGCGCAAGACAGCTGTCATCGACATGGAACTGAGTAGACTGCAGATGGACATTGTTGCTCTGCAAGAGACGAGATTGCCAGACATGGGATCTGTCAAAGAAAAAAAACTTCTCATTCTTCTGGCAGGGAAAACGATTGAATGAGACCAGGGAATATGGTGTTTTAACACTAGAGTTGGTGCTGATCACAATTCTTGGCGCACTTGTCTAGGCCGTTTTGGCATTGGGAAGATGAACAAAAATGGCCAACGCTTGCTGGAGTTTTGCTGTTATTATGGTCTTTGTGTCAGCAACACGTTCTTTAATACGAAGCTTCAACACAGAGTTTCCTGGAGACATCCAAGATCCAAGCATTGGCATCAGCTCGATTTGATCCTCACTAGACGTTCTAGCCTTCCTAGTATTATGATCACACGCAGTTACCAGAGTGCTGGTTGCGATACTGATCACTCCCTGGTGTGTAGTAGAGTAAAACTGTGAACAAAGAGATTGTATCACACGAAAAAGGAAGGAAGACCATGTATTAACATCAGCAAGACTCGCGATCAAAGAAAAGTGGAGGAATTTGCCCAAGCGCTTGAGGAAACCCTTCCAGGCCCAGCTGATGCAAATGCACCTGAACAATAGGAACATTTCAAGAACGCTGTTTATAACACCACCTTGTCCACATTTGGCAAGAAGACCAAAAAGATGGCAGACTGGTTCGAAGCCAATTCGGAGGAGTTGATGCCAGCCATCGAGGATAAGAGGAGAGCTCTAGCAGCATACAAAGCCTGTCCTAGTGAGTACAACTTGCAGGCTCTTCGAGCTGCTCGTAGCAAAGTCCAACAGGCTGCCAGGAGATGTTCCAACGATTATTGGCTTCAGCTCTGCTCTCAGATACAGATAGCAGCGGACACAGGTAACATCAAGGGAATGTATGACAGTATCAAGCAGGCTTTAGGTCCAATACAGAAGAAATCTGCTCCCTTGAAGTCTGCTACAGGCATGATCATCCAGGACCGAGCACAGCAGATGGAACGCTAGGTGCAGCATACTCTGAGCTATATTCCAGAGAGAATGTAGTAATCGAAGAGGCATTAAATAACATCGAGTGCCTGCCTGTCTTGGAAGAGTTGGACAGCGAACCAACTTTAGCAGAAATAAAAGTGGCCTTGGATTCCCTCGCCTCCGGCAAGGCACCTAGGAAGGATAACATCCCTGTTGAAGTGCTGAAGTTCTGTAAAGAGATCATCACCACCGAGCTGTATGAATTCTTTTGTCTTTGCTGGAGGGAAGGTGGAGTACCACAGGACATGAAGGATGCAAACATCGTCACATTGTACAAGAACAAAGGAGACAGGGGCGACTGCAATAACTACCGTGGCATCTCTCTTCTCAGCATTGTAGGGAAGTTGCTTGCCCGTGTTGTGCTGAAGAGACTCTAGGTGCTTGCAGACAGAGTCTATCCAGAATCACAGTGTGGATTTCGAGCTAATAGATCCACCACTGACATGGTATTCTCCCTCAGACAGTTGCAAGAGAAATGTAGGGAACAACGACAGCCACTCTTTGTGGCCTTCATAGATCTCACAAAGGCCTTTGATTTGGTTAGCAGGGATGGCCTTTTTAAAATACTTCCCAAGATTGGATGTCCACCTCGACTCCTTAACATCATCAGGTCTTTTCATGAGGAAATGAAGGACACTGTAGTTTTTGATGGCTCAACATCAGATCCCTTTGACATCCGAAGAGGAGTGAAACAGGGCTGTGTCCTCGCGCCGACCCTTTTTGGGATCTTTTTTGCTGTCATGCTGAAGCACGCCTTTGGAACTGCAACAGAAGGTGTCTATCTCCGGACTAGAACAGATGGAAAGCTCTTTAATCTCTCTAGATTGAGAGCGAAGACCAAAGTCCAACTGAAATGCATGCGGGACTTCCTCTTTGCCGATGTTGCAGCCATTGTTGCCCACTCTGCTGAAGACCTCCAACAACACATGAATCATTTTAGCAAGGCCTGCCAAGACTTTGGACTAACAATCAGCCTGAAGAAAACACAAGTCATGGGCCAGGGCGTGGACTCACCTTCCTCTATTACCATCTCCACACAAGAATTGGAGGTTGTTCATGACTTTGTGTACCTTGGCTCAACGATCTCTGACACTCTCTCCCTAGATGTCGAGCTGGATAAACACATTGGCAAAGCAGCTACCATTTTCTCTAGACTCACAAAGAGAGTATGGCTTAATAAGAAGCTGACAGCATATACCAAGATCCAGGTCTATAGAGCCTGTGTCCTGAGCAGACTCCTGTACTGCAGTGAGTCCTGGATCCTTCATGCACGGCAGGAGAAGAAGCTGAACACGTTCCATATGCGTTGTCTCCGACGCATTTTTGGTATCACCTGGCAGGACAAAGTTCCAAATAGAGTAGTCCTAGAACGAGCTGTTTTTAGCATGTATACATTACTGAAACAGCGGCGTCTACGTTGGCTTGGGCATGTCGTGAGAATGTCTGATGGTTGGATTCCAAAATATCTCCTTTATGGAGAATTAGTGCAGGGAAATCTCCCCAGAGAGAGACCACAGCTGCGATACAAGGATATCTGCAAGCGGGATCTGAAGGCCTTAGGAATGGACCTCAACAGATGGGAAACCTTGACATCTGAGCGTTCAGCCTGGAGGCAGGCGGTGCATCATGGCCTCTCCCATTTTGAAGAGACACTTGCCCAACAGGCCGAGGCAAAGAGGCAGTCCCAAAACCAGCAAAATCAGGGAGCTGGACAGGGGACAGATTGTATTTGTCTTCAGTGTGGAAGGGATTGTCACTCTCGAATTGGCCTTCTCAGCCACACTAGATGCTGTTCCAAGTCCTCCATACAGAGCACGTTACCATAGTTTCTCAAGACTGAAGGATGCCTAATCAGGAATCAAGATCAGGACTGTCTCTTTAGTATAGAGTTGTGCCAGGAGTCCAGGGGCTGACTCTCTGGGCCCCCTGTGGACTACAACACCACACCCCCAACTGAAAGCAGAGGTGACTGGACGGCCACTTCTGGTTTTGTTTAAAAAAAAAGTTTGTGGACAGAAAAGAGTGTCCTTTGTTTTCAAGATTAATTGGCAGTTGCTACTTCTGAGGCTCCCACCCAGTGATTTGGGCGTGGTAGTCTGGAAAGGATCCCTGGGAAGAAGGGCACACAGCCTGCAAGGTATGTGGCGCCCACCATTCCTTTAGCGGAATGGATTTGGAGTAAGTGGTTCAAAAGCTGCAGCAATTCCATTAAAGGGGGAAGGGGAGATATCTTCGTATTACACAATTAATGGTCCTTTTTTGCTTTACTGTCCTCTCCAATTTATAGACAATTTATTGCTGTTAGTGATGTTCACTCTGAGACATTACTTGCTAAGGGAGAAAAAGTCTGGTTATGATTTCTATAGATATCTGATGAACATGCTAAATCATGATTATTTTGTTAAACAAGTTCCACTTGTATTATCCAGGTGCTTGCGTTTATAAAATAATGGGCAAAGTATAGACTTCCTAGGCTGTTTGGGGGTTCTCTGCTCAACCACAAACCCCTTCTCCCCAGGCAAAAACCTCAAATGATTGTAATTTGCCTCTTGTATAGGTTGTGGGATGCTCTGCACTATATGACAAATACACAGAAATAATTTGCATTTTCCAGATCGGGACATGGATTGTCAGCCAAGTCTGTGAGGCTCCAAGTGAATCCCAGGGGCAAGAAACTGGCCCCATACCGCCAAGGATGGCCACAGATAGAATGTTCTGTACATTCATTGTATTTATCATAACTGGTAAATAACATTTTTAGTTTGGAACATAGTGACCTTTGCGACCATTCTATGTATTCTGAGACATCATCTTCAGAATGCATAGAATAGCTGGTGTCCCCTCAACTCTGCTCTTTGCTGCAGAGGTTCTGTTCTTGATGAATGGTTGTTTTATTATTAAGTATTTGCTAAACAGGTAGTATTGTATATCTGATGGCGATTTTGTTTTGTGATTATCCTTCACAATAGACTAATAAAAATAACAGCAGTGGGCATGGAATTTCTTGTTATCTGCAACATTTAGCTGTGTGCAGAAGAATGTTTTACTACGTTTTGCTGTAGGAAGTGTGGTGAAGCAGAGAAGTGGAGAAAGTCCCCTTGCATTGTACACCAAAGTGAGCCCTTGTAGGTTAAATGGCCACCAATAGCCACTCAGTGTGTTTGAACAAAATTAGCTCAAACATATGGTTGAATCCAGTAGCAAGTTGCAACTCAAGTATATCCCTTGAATCAATGAAACTTAGAGTAGTTGACTCACCAAATCCCACTGATTCAATGGGCCTTCTCTAGTTTTGATTTACTACTGGATTTCAGCCAATATGTCCTGGAATGTTTTGGACTGTGACTCCCACTGGAAACCTCAATGATAATTTATGTACCTTTCTCATTAGAACACTGAAAGCAAAGTCCATTGGTGTATATTAAAGGAGTGAGACACAGTTGGATTCTAATTCATTTTTCCATCAGGCTTATGTCACCTTTATGGCATTAAATGGTTTTAAGAAGCTCACAATTATGTTTATTTCTGCCCACATTTAATATCTGCAAAATGTTCAGGAAAGAGTGATTATTTAGGGGCTTGATTTTTGATGCATTTCTTCATGGTAACAATATGCCATAAAGTGATCCCTTCCTGTTCCCACTCTGATAAGATGAGAACGGAGATTGGATCATAATGGCGGTTGTCCAAAATAAGCTACGTTCATGATCTAAAGATTAGGGTGCCTGCCTCTCCCTTTCCTGCCAATCCGAGAGTCCTTGTGCTTGTATTTCTCATTTGTTTTGTTGCCAGCACTGACTTAATCAGGCACGATTGCCATCCTAATCAGACGGAGACAGTATGTGTTCAAACTGTGGTAAAATAATATCCTGAACCAGGTCAGATAGCTGAGTGCCAAAAGATAAAGTGTATTCATTTGTACACTAAATGGGCTGCGTTCCTGACGGGTGAGTGTTAAAGTTGGGAAGTTGCCACTTTGTGAGCTAGGAAGGTAAAGATCCATGTGTTGTTGCTTTTAAAGGCTTCTGCAGCACTGACATCTCCAGGTGAGTTTAGCAAGTGACTTCCTCACTGGACTGCCAGGTCAGGTCATGGAATGTTGCTTTTAAAAAGTAATCAATTGGAATTCTAATTTCAAGGCTCCTCAAGTAGTTAGTTACTTAACAGTACCTGTTTTAACAAGTTGCTCTGTACTTCCCCATTTCTGAAAAGCAGATAAAATACATACATTTTAGTTGGCATTAAAAAATAATCTTCATCTTGTGAGCCTCTGATCTGTGGTACAAAGTACAATTTGGAGACAACAAAGGTCTCCACCTCCTTGTCTCCATCACAACCACAAAGGGAACGAGATGTGGGTGCCCCATCACTGGAGGTTTTCAAGAAAGGATTGGACAGCCATCTGTCTGGGATGGTATGAAGTCTGGGATGGTATGAGGTCTCTTGCCTTGGGCAGGGGGTTGGACTAGAAGACCTCCAAGGTCCCTTCCAACCCTACGACGATTCTATGATTCTGTGAGACAGGACCATGAGAAACAGCATGAGTCAGCCTGGAAATAAGTTCAGGCCATGGTCCTGTAAAGTTACAGTTACACTCTGACCTAAGCTCCCAGATACTTGTGGAAAATAAAATGGAATTGATATTTCTGCAAGGCCATAAAACCATAAATTGTAGAGTCCCATCAGTCTCAGAGTCCAACCTTGCTGGAAATACAGTAAGAGGCATTTCCAGCAAGGCTGAACTATGAGGTAAAGTTGCTCTTGTAGACAACATGTCCCCACAATCCCCCACCAGTCGGTTGCAGAAAAAACCAAGAAAAGGTATTGTGTCACCTTAAAAACTAGAATGTTGTGTTTGGCATATGATTTTGTGGACTGCAGGCCACTTCTCAAACTATAGTGTGCTTCATTAGATGCAAGGAATATTACCTAGAATTTTAGGTATATCCATGTGGTTGTGGGTAGGACAGTAGAGTTAAAGGGGGCTGTAGTCTGCCAGATCACATGAAATAAATAAGTGTCTTGATTCACAAAATGCCACAGGACTTTTTGTGGGTTTTGGATTCTTTCTGGCAGCCTTTCCTCAACTGGTTGCCCTCCAAATATTCATTAGCCCCAGCCAGCATGGCCAGTGGTCAAGAATCCAGAGTGTGGAAATCTGGAGGGCACCAGCGTAAGGAGAACAGTTCTGTGATAAGCCTGCAGCTAGATGGAACATGAGTAACAATGTTCTTATCAAAGCTGGCAACCTTCAATGCCCTCTTTCTCTCA
Source organism: Intellagama lesueurii (assembly GCA_037013535.1). Lineage (NCBI taxonomy): Eukaryota > Metazoa > Chordata > Lepidosauria > Squamata > Agamidae > Intellagama > Intellagama lesueurii. Next base: position 245,141,939 of record JBAJHW010000002.1, read on the forward strand.
TCAGTAAAATATAATGCTATTGAAAGACATGAAAGTACATCAACATACTGTAGGTATTGCTTCTGTGTTCCACCTCCAATGAAGTTATGAAAAGGACTGTGAGGACAGAGTGACATTAAGGCAGGCATGACTATCTGTTCCCAAAGGAAGCAGAAGAAGACACAGGCCTCCTGTTTTAGTTGACAGCCTGGTATTTCTTACGGTCCAGCTTAGGAGAACTGCCGGCAGAGCTGAGCCCTAGGCAGCCTATTAAGAAGAAGCCAAGAACAAACGTCAAACCACAGATCAGAGCCAGAGAACAAGCTGACGGGAGAAATGAGCCAAGGCTAATGAAGAGGACAGGGGAATGAAAAAAGTCCTAGCTGCAACATGAAGACTTTGCAACCCTTCTTGGTTATACTGTGGTGAAGCTGGGGGGTGGGGGCAGCTGGGTCAGTCATGTCTTGGGGGAAAAACTGTAACCTGTAGTTCCTCTGCCTCACCACTCAAGACAGCTTTGTCCCTAACTCTAATAAAGACTCACACTGCGTACCTGAAAGAAAGAATATTGATCAGGACCATGATTAGGGAGGGATCCTGATCAGGATTTGACTCCCTTCTTTTAGTTTTAGTCATGCATCATACTCCATGCTTCATGATTAACTGTACATGTAGTTTGACTCTGAGGTACACTGAGACATGTACATGACCATATAAGGAAGAAATGGAGGGAGAATGGCTATAACCTCTCACATATCATCTCCACCCATGTAGTCTAAGGAGTGTTTCAGGTATTGGAATCAAGTGATTCAGCCTCCTTCAGTTTTCTCCATTATATTAAAATCATGGTTCCAAAGTAGCCACTATGACTAATGTTGGCCTCATTTTGAAAGTATTTTTAAAGAGCTGGCAGGAATCTTATGGTGTTAGATGGGTATAACTTTTGCTGACAAGGGCTGGATGCATTTTGAAGCAGCCCTAGCAAAATTTCTAAACCATAGATTTGAACCATATGTTCTGTTAGGAGAAGAAGAGCAGGGACTGTTGTTTCCAAAGGTGGAGAGCATGACAAGTCCTGTCTGATGTGTCAAGGAGTGACTATCACCCCTTCCCCCAGTTTGGTCCACCCAAAGCTTCTTTTTCCTGCTCTGTCTCTCCTATGCACAATGACGACTTCAGTGATATTATCTACTTAGCAGACATGTTAAAAATTCCACCCTCCATCCTGTGAGTGTAGAGAAATTTCCAGTATTTACAACAAACGTATGATCTTTACAATAAATACACTCTGAAAAGGAATTTTAAATAAATGTAATTGGCAAATGTATTCTCGAAGGCTTTCACGGCCTGGATCCGATGGTTGTTGTAGGTTTTCCGGGCTGTTTGGCCGTGTTCTTAAGTCCTTAAGAACACGGCCAAACAGCCCGGAAAACCCACAACAACTAATTGGCAAATGTTTGAAACACACAAAAGCAAATGTTTTAAACAATTAGAGTAGATAGAGGGTCTAAGAGAATAGTATTTTTTTTAAATCATTTTTTATTCCCCAACTGAAAGGTAACAGTCTGGCTAAATAGCTCAGTGAGTTAGGTACCTGGCTTGTGGAGCTAGAGGTTGGGAGTTTGGTTTTCTACTGTGCCTCCCGAGCCAAAGACCAGCCTCTGTAGCCCTTGAGCAAGCTGCATGATCCCAGAAGAAAGGAATGCAAACCATGTCTAAGTATTCTATTCCTAGGAAATCCTGGGAAGAGTCACCATAAGTCAGAAGTGACTTGATGGCACACAACCCTTTTTATTATTGCTGTTATTAAAAGGCAGCAAGAGCAATGACCACCAAAAAAGGGGTCCAGGTGACTCTTTTTGGGAAGAGTTTCACAGATAGGATGCTACAACCAAAATTACCTTCTCTCTGGTTGCCATCCATCTCATATGTGACGTTAGGAATACTTGAGGGAGGAATTCAGAAGGTGACCATAGTGTCTGAGCAGGTGTGTATTGGAGAAGGTGAGTATAAGTGCTAGGTCTCAAGCCAGTTAGGCCTTTATAGGTTGCAAGAAGTAGGTAGACTTGTGATTGGAAAGAAATTGACAGCCACCAAAGTCCTGTGATAGGCCCAGAGTCTGAAAAAGTGGAGAGCCAAAGCCAACATGGTCACTGGGAGATTTTGAGAGCTATGGTTTTCAAAAAGCCAGTTTTTCCAAGCCTCCACTAGGCATATCCTATTAAAACTGCTTTATCAGCTGCAATTCCCAGTCTGTCTACAAGGGCACCCCTATGTGCAATGCACTGCAGTAGTCTGTACCAAAGAATACAGAACCGTAGCTATATAATTTTTTGTGTATAAAAGGATTGAACTTCATTGACACATGAATGTGGCAGCTGCAGAAGATGCCTTCACATATGATCAGATTTGCACAAATTACAGGGAGATAGATGCTCCCCCTCCCCTTTGTCTTCAGAAAATAAGTAATATTAGCACAATTTAAACAGGAAAATTACAAAGGATCTATAAAAGCCTGTCATAATTAGGAATGTCTTCGGTCATTGTTGGGAGTGGAACCAAATTAATGCCTGGTAATAATTGTAGCTTTAATTGGAGATAATAGTGACTCATATGAGTGTATCCATATGTGCCTCATGATTAAGCACACATGTTGAAGATTTTGTTTCTTTTTCTTCTTCTTTGTTGGTTACTCCTTGAGCTAGTATGAGTGAATATTCCACCCAGACACTGTATTAGAATTAACTGAAGGAGAATACATTTGTTAGAAAACACCTAACACAGACCCTTGTATAGATGCTAAAACTGCCTTGAACTGCCTATCTTCCAAAGATCAAAAGTAATCACTCTCCCTGTGAAGAACAATGAGGTAACCACTTTAAAAGGGAGAGTTTTAAAGTTGTCTCTCATGTGATTCAAAGAGAAGAAAACTCAGCGGCTTCCACTAGAATTGGTTCTGAAGTCACTAAATAAGGCAAAGGAAATTAATGGCAGAGATGCAGGTTTAACTGAAGTGGGAGGAAATTGCTTAAGCACGAGAGCTGTTGGGCAGTGAAAGGAAAGGCTTGGGGAGGAGTGCATTCTCTGTTGTTGGATATATTTGGTTAGGGAGGTTACAGTAGGAAGGTTGGAATAGGTTATCTCTGTGGTCTCGTTCTTCTAAATACGTGAGGTCTGTGTGAACAATGCATGGGAGAATGGGGTGTCATGTGTCCCTTGGATTCTGGCTATGCCGACTACTTTGGGAATGAGTATTCTCACCCTGTCTAAATATGTATCACCACTGTTCACACTGGCCTGGGCTATAAGCCCCACAGAACTCAGTGGGACTTACTTTTGAGTAGACTTGCCCAGACATACATTGTAAATGTTTCATGACTGGGCTTTGCACACATCCCTTCTATCTGTACTTGTAATTTTATGCCTGTTCATTTGCTCCCAGAAATCCACAGGTGTTTTATCAATGTGTTGATAGTTTACAGAGGAACTAATCTACATAAATATATATGAGCTAACAAAGGTAATCTATATAAATACACATGAAGAAAGAGGCTTTCTTTTCACAGAAAGATCTTTCCAGAGGCTCAGACTGATGATTGTATTTCACCCAAAGTGAGAAGCAATGCTGATCTTTCTGTTTTTCTTATTAACAGTTTCCTAGCCAAAAATATGTCCAATGTGGTTGGTTCCCTCATTCCTTTGGTTAAACATCTGACTTTACTGCTACTTGTGTGTGTGTGTTGCAATGTCTTTGTTTGGTTTTCATCTCCTGAATCATGTGAGCTTTTAACTTGTGAAATTATCATGTAACAACATGCTGCCTTTTGAATTTTCCTTCTCTTTCTTTAATTTCCATTTTTCTTTTCCTGTGGCATTTTCTTGCAAAACACTCTGCATTGTCCCTCTGGAAAGAATAACACTAGTGGGCATTGAAGCAAGTTAATATAATTGTTGAAGTGAAATTCTGACCATGTAACACACAATGCAGACTTTCAAACCCTCCAGGAAGCTGATCATTAGAACGAAAGAATGCAAATTGTGCTTTGTTAGTTCAGGTGGGCTAATTTGAGACAAATCAAAGCAAGACGTGTTTGAAGGTAATGAATGCTGTCGAGATTACAGTGAACTCAGTGTTAAACTTACCACTGATGTTAAGGAAGATGGATTACATACAACATAATTGGAAGCAATGCTTATATCACTGAGGAAGAAACAACTGACTCCTGTCTGTTTGCCAAATGGTAGCCAAAATGTGGCACCTTTCCCTAGGTCAGCTCCAAGTGATGAAGGTAACTGCCTCTGTAACTCTTTAATGTGACACTCTCCCATTAGCTAAAGATAATGCTGAGAGTTACAGCCTAGGTTCGGGAACAGAAAACCAGAGTTGGGTAATATCTTTACTGGACCATTAAATTATTCTCCCAAAGGGGAGCTTTTGACTTTTCATCTGACTAGGCCTTGCAGAGCATGAGGTCGAAGGAGAAACAGAAAAGTCTGTAAGGAAGCCACAGGGTTTGAAGTTTAAGTCCCAAGATAGAGGCTGGAGATTTGAAAAAATGGGCTTTGAACTGTGGCAGTTAGGTTAGGTTCCACATCAGGAAAAATAAAATCAGCTTTGTTCCTCCATCTCTGTATAGATGAAGTCTGGCCAGTCACTTAGTGAGCTCTTCATTGCCTTCTGTCAAAGCCTACAGCTCCTGTTTGTGGCTGGCATTGAATCAGGAAACCTGAGCCCTTGTAGGGAGCATGTGTCCACATGTCCTGTCTCAGCCCTGTGTCCCATTCATCCCCTCTATCATGTTTTGCATGTTGAATGGAAACTTTCGAAGAGAGCTTCAGGGTGTACCTGTTTGAATGCAAGTGGGACCCTCCATACTATTGAGAATTATGATCAGCCAGGATGGACAGGGTTCCCAACTTTTTACCTGTCCATGATGTTGTGGTAGGGGCAGAGGATACTGTTCCATCTCCCATATAGTGCATATATTTCCTGTTCATCAATAATGTCAGAACAGAGTCAACATTTTCTGCAAAATCCATACATAACAGCAAGAACAACTTTAGCACTTTGCTCCAACGTAAGCATCATACTTATCATTATCATCACCATTAAAATTTACAGTATATCCCAATGATTTTCCAATGAGTTCATGGTTTTCATCCTCACTTTATGCTCAGAATAACCCTGTGAGGTACATCAGACATTGACTTGCCCAAAACCATGCAGTAAGCTGCGGGGGAGGGCAAATTTGAATCCAGGTCTTTTGAGTCTTAATCCAAGCCCCGTTCTGATACCAGAGTTTTGGGCTGAGGAGAGGAATGGATGTTCAACCCATTGATTGATTGATTCATTTTATTTTTGTCCTGTCTTCAGGAGAGAGAGGCCTGTCCTGAAGATCTTAAGACCCAGACAGTCTCACAGGGAGATACAGTCCTCAGACCAATAGTTTAGAATATTCTTCAGCTCCTTACTCTGGCTGATGGCATCCCTACCATTCTTTTCAGCTATATTCAATTTTGCTTCCACACCTATATTTGAGAATCTATGGTTTACCTTGTAATGGCTGTAAACTTTTTATAATTGGCAAATTGGGTCTACTACTAAAACAGCAAGTAAAACCTTCCTTGTAAAACTGTAGGGGTTGCAACTATATATTCTGTCAATTTAAGTTATTTTATCTGCTAAGACACTTTGAATTTTTTCTTCCCTTCTGTCTCTCTCTCTCTCTCTTTTACTCTTCAAATTCTTGTCTGTGTTGCTGTAATCACCCATGGAAACATTTTTCCCGTTTTTCTTTCAATCCATCCTTTTTCAGCAATACATTAGTCCTTTTGCAGTTCCCAGAGAGGAAAAAAAAATGCTAATTTATACATTCTGTAAGGATTGGTTTGGAACATTTTGGAAGTACAACTACCAACTCAGCTCAGAAGGCATAAATTAATTACTCCAACACTTTTACGACCCAGGGGGAGGGAGGACAGACTGGCTTTTCTTTAAACTGTTTCCTGCATGGGATTTGAATATTGCTCCTATCCCATAAGTCTCAAAAGGTTTATTTTAAAAAAAACCACCGGATAGTTGTTACCATATGCCTTGCTTCTCCATCCTGCAAAAGTTACGAACAAAGCTAAGGATAGACGTCTTAGAAGCATCCTTGCCCAATTTTATTTGTGTTTTCCCAGAGTTTGCTGTCCTTGCAAGAGAACTTTTTTTTTAATCAACATAACTTATTTATTCTGGTTCATTAACTCATGTGTGAGAGAGGGAGGGACGGAAGGAAAGACTTAACATTTCCCTTCAGCCTTCATAGTAGGATTGCATTGAGCTGCAGTTTTTTTTAACCAATCCACACTTAAATCTCTAAAAATACATAATTGACAATGGAAGAATACATTTTTAAAAAGTGTTTAAAAAGCAACAACACCAGGACACTTTCCTAATCTGTCTCAAGCATAGGGCAATGGGCAGTTCCAAGTTGGTAAGATATTTATGGGACAATGCTATTCACAACTATTCAGAATTAAGATATCTTCAGTTCAGCTTGATCCCAGAGTGTGGCATAGAAATGCTGCAAGATTAATTGAACTCCATGCAACCAGCCTATCAGCAGATATGTAAACTTTTAAGTTCAGATTCTGTGGAATAAGCCCCATTGAGCTAAGTGGAATTGACATATGAACAGATGTGCAGAAGACTGCAGTATTAAATGGACTGAATAAAAACACTCCAAATGATAAGTATACGTATCTGATCCTGGAACCGTTAATGTATCTGCACCAGCCAGTTATAGTGGTCTTTAACTTTAACTTCCTGCACAATTTTGTGCTTTGTAGTTTGGTGAACTGCTTGGACTTTTCTGCTGGAGAGATCTAATATGCTCACCTGAAATGCAGCTGAGAACTCAAAGTAATGTAACCAAATGAAAAGTTCCAGGTTTCCTTATAATAACCTTTAAACTGCAGAGCTGGAAGGGACTCTATGGATCATCGAGTCCAGCCCTTCTCAACGAGGCACGGTGAGGAATTGAACTCTCAACCTCTGGCTTCGAGACCTAAGCCACTGAGCTATCCAGCAAGATGAAGTCTTGGCTGTCAGAGTGGTAAGAAACAGCCTTAACTGAGTTGCATAGCGGGAAAATAACAGTGGTGCATAAGGATCATTTGTACATTTCATCAGTATTTCCCATTGTATCAGAAAGAAAAGAAATGAAGAGAGAAGAAACCAACACTCTCAGCAACATGGAAGGGATTGCAAAGGAATCCTTGTAGAATTCAGACTATCATGCTATGCTATCACAGAAAATTTGGTTGGTTTCCTCAATGCAAGCAGACATATCTTAACACTGCTTCTGAAATTGCCCAGTTTAAGACTTGTATGAGGTTCTACATGGAAAAGGAAAGAATACTATGAACATGGATCATCTGATGACAATGTCTTGTTGGTTATTCTTGCCTTTGCCCCCTGGATTTCTTTATAGTTGATGTTCTTCACTTTAAAGAGATGGGAATATATAACACATCGAATCTAATAAACCTCCACCATCAAAAATTATTTCATAAAAGCCAAACCAACATAATATGGAGAGAGATCTTATGTTGCAGATTAATGATACCAGTACAAGATAATATGTTCAAAAAGACTGTATAACAACATTTTGGGGAGGATGAAAACCACGCACACAGTCACACTAAGGCTGCAGTTCTCCACCTAGATACTTATTTATTTACAACTAGTGACCTAGTGATAGAAGTGTGTCTTTGAAATTTTAACCAATGCAGACAATAAGCATATAAATCTTTTGAGTTGACTTGATGTAGACTCTGTCTAAAAAGGGCAGGATAAAAATCGAATAAATAAATAAATAAATAAATAAATAAATAAATAAATAAATAAATAAATAAATAAATAAATAAATGTACCCCATGAAGCTCTGGAAACTGTAGTTTTGCAGCTGCAGTTATGTATCTGGTTCAGTGGGACATAGCCACAACAGATAAGACCTGAGTCCATGTGTCTTGGTCCAGGAACTTTTTAACATATAGTTGCTTATGGACAAAACATGCTGGGCCTTGCAGGAGATAATATCGCTTACCTCTTTTGGTATTCTTACATAGCAGATGAGATTTCGCTGGTAATTTACAAGGCCTCTCAGGTGAAGAAAAGTTTTGTATTGTACTGACAGTTGTCAGATCAGCTGTTTTTGCTGAGGTGAGTTTTTGTCCCTTCTCAAACTCTTTGGTCCCATTTATCACTCTTAATCATGCTCCTCTACAGCAGAAATCACTGCATGATCATGAAAAACAGGAGGGCTCGCCTTTGAGAGCCTGTTGACCCCTTCCTGCCTTTGTCAAAATGTCAGGAGGAGCCATTGTTTTAGGGTGGTTTTTGATCCCTGCTACCGGATTACAAGCTTTAAGCCTTTCATTATTTAATCACATTTCATCTAAAAATGGCAAGGACTTGAAAGCTCACACTTGGCTCCCTGTTTCGCATTGTGACTGCAGAGGTTCTGTGGGAAAAGGACAGTGAATGTCCATGCTTCAAGGCTTTCCTTAATTTCTCTTTCTGAAAATTGAAACTAAAATGTTGGAGGAAAACAATGTGGCCCTGAACATAACTTTAAATAATATCTTTCATTAGAGTGCTTGAGGAGGCATAAGGATTTTCTTTCCATTTTGCAAGTGGCTTTTGTTGGAGTAACGAGCTCATTTGAGATGTATAGTTTGAACTCCTGAAATTTCAAACTATGATAGTTTCCAAAATGGGAAATGTACAACATTCTGTGAAGATTTAAAGTAACTGGTACTGTATGTACTAATAGTGCTCAGTGAGATTAGATAGGAAGAGTCTGTGTTAGAAAGCTTTTGTCATATTTAAAATGGTACTGGTTCGGATCAGGTCTGGTTTCTCAGCTGAAACTTAGCAAGCCACGGTATTAGCCACATGCAAGTGACAGGGATGTATAACACCTAGATGGGGTGAGTTGATATTGAACTGACTGGATCTGTTCCTTGCCATAGTTTACACATCCGAGCTTCTGCACAGCCTGTTTTATACAAATTACATGAACATGGGAGTAACTGTACACAAAGCTGCTCCTAGAGCAAGTGCCATTGTCTCTTATCCACTCCACCTATGACACATTCATGTGGGCCCCACAGGAAAAGGAGGAGGAGAATGTGGTGCCCACCCAAAAAAAGATTTAAAAGGTTTATTCCAAATCTGCATTCTAAGCTGATGATGATGATTTCAAAAGAAAAAAAAAAGAATGAATTGGATGAAAGAGGTATCTTACTAATCCCAACCAGTAGATTCTTTGATGTTTTCTAAGTTTTGGTGCCCTGGGCCTTAGTAGCTCAAACGTAGTTACGTTTCTGCTTCTACAGTAAGTATTTGGAGACAAATTGGACTGGATAGTATTCACACACACAGAGAGAGCGCGTCCTCTATGTAAAGGGGTATCCAGTCCACGTGTGGTTTAAAGACAGCATGCCTGCGAGAAGGCAGAGCAGAAGAGGCCTTGAGGATACACATCCACTTTGAGCCCTTGATCAGCAGGCCCAAGCGTCACCTGGTCATTGTCTCCCCTGCCCTGCCCCCCCCCCATGGTGAATTGCATTATAATTTTATTTATGTCATAAAAATCATTTCAGATATTGCCTTTGTACATAAAATTTGCCACATGCACATTGATGTCCTCTTTTGTCATCATCTTCCCCCCCCCCCCCCCCAGATTCTGTGTGGTACACTAGCCTAGATCCAGAAGGGCGTTGTGTTCCCATTGACGAGGGGGGCTATGTAAATGCTGAAAATGAGAAAAAATTATGAAAAAGTAAAAAATTAAGTGGTGATACCGACCATCACCTCTCTCTCTCTCTCTCTCTCTCTCTCTCTCTCTCTCTCTGTGTGTGTGTGTGTGTATTTGGCAAGATATCAGTTTCTCTTTTATTGCTGGGGAAGGGCTGTGCACTTTATTTCATTGAAAAACCACAATTCCTGAAGGCTTCCAGCAAGAGGAACTTTTTTCCTCCACCATTGTTTCTACCAGAGAGATTCTGAAGGCTGAGAAAGTGACATGGGAGGGCAGGGGAGAAGACACATGCGACTCCTGGCTGAATATTGCCCTGTTTTTCTCAGGTTCTGAATCTTAGACTCTCTGAGCTAAAACATCAGAGCCAGCCCTAAACAAGAGAGTTGCATGTTGTCTTTTGGCAAGAGGGAGGAACCTGCGACTCAGACAGTATACCTGAACTCTAGCTCTCATCAGCCTCAGCCAGCATAATCAACAGTTCAGGATAACAGAAGTTGTCATCAAACAACATCTGGAGGACCATGATAATGAAAAATTTTGTGGCACCTTAAAGACTAACAAGTTTTACTGGACATAAGCTTTTGTGGATTGCAAGCTGCTTCTTTAGATGCATGGTGTGTAGTCTCCACTGACTTATGCAAGCATGGGGAGGAGGAAAATACAAATATACAGCACTGTGATGGTCCCATCAGTGATTGTGAAGGGTGGGTGTGTTAACAGCCTTTGGGTGTGATGCCTACAAATCATACTGTTCAGAGTTTTTGAAAGGTCATTGCTGGGTATGTCCATATAAAGACAGATTAGCATTTGTATAGAAGAGAAAAGTCTTTGCCTAAGCCATGTGCAGGAACATACACATACAGCTAATGCATGATGAAATTAGAAGGGGTGGTAAGAACAGAAGTGTAAATATTATAAGTAGAGAAAATTGTTGAAAACCAGTCAAAATATACTTGGGAGATGTTAATACAGGCAAAACAAGATGAGCTAGTTAACCTAGGGAAGTGTTTTATGGATAAAGTGGAGCAAGGATCTTGACCTAAAGATATCTGGGCTAGGGTAGGAGGTTGTTCAGTGTCGCGGCTCCGTCTTTGAGGCTTTAATTTTATTCTTGGCCCTCACAAAGACCCAAGCTGCTTCTTCCTCCTCACGCTGCCTCCAGATGTTTTATATTAAACATCAATCAATTCCGGGACACACAAGTTATCAAACGCATTCAGTTTATTGATCAGGGTGGGGTTATTGATTGGTTGGAAATAACAGTGTCAATCACAGGAAGTAACTCTCTTATATTAACTTGGGTTTATTTAATTCCTTCTATTAATTCAATCTATTTCCAAATCTCCCCTTCAACAGCTCTATCTCAACGATCAGCTCTTATTTCTAGTCCATCAATCTATATCTCTAATCATTCTCTTTCTAATCTCTGATCTCTCATCTATCTCAATCAATCCCCTTCTCAAACCTCTGATCTCAGTCACTCCCCTTCTCAATCCTCTGATCTGCTGTTCTCCCTTCAGACTCCTCCTTTTGTACCCCTCCTTCTTTCCTGACTCCGCCTTCCGCCTTCCTCATTGGCTCTCCTGCCAAGGTTCCACTGTGACGGACAGGTGACGACTGGGGTAACCGCTACATTCAGCTTTGGAACATGGAAGATTTTTCAATTCTAAAAAAGGCAATTCATATTAAAAGTGCATTAATGTGAACATAATAGAGCTTAGAAGGGGGTAGAAGTGTTAGCCTGTTGCAAGAAAAAACACAAGGAGTCTTAGGTACCATAAATGCTAAAACATTTTCAGTAAAATAAAATACAAATGTGTTAGTGTTTATGGTGCCTAAGATGTTTTCCTAAAAGTGTTTTAGCAGTGGGTATACCATGCTCAGAATCAAGTTTTTGAACAAGACCCAAGTGTTAGGAGAAAGCATAATAGCGTCATTAGGAAATATCTTACTAAGCTTTTAACCCCATTGTGTGGGGAGCATGTTGGATGGAAATAGAGATCTTTTTATCCCTTCAATGGGTTTCTGAACAATAGATATGGTGGGGAAGTGACTCAGCTGGAGAGTTTTCTGATAATCTCTAATTGGAGATTTAGCTTTATTGCCCCATTTTGCAGTTCAGGTTCACCCACCATATTGCTGTGAATTTAGCCAGGTTAATGAACCTTTCAGACGCCAAGGCTCAGCGCATTGCCTTCTTTCGCAGAGTTTTAAAATCATTTCCAACCTTTTCAGAACACCTTGGACCAAACCATTAGCAGTTTTCACCTCCTGTTTCAAAGCTACCCAGATGATGGGATTGTGAAATTGTGATGCTGTGAGCTGTATATGGATGGGATGTCACTGCGGTCCCTTGAATGGCAGGTAATGTCTGATCCTATCGATAGCAGCATGTGTTTTCCTTGGTTCTGAATCAGAGCACACAAGCAGTGTCTTAATGCAATTTATGGCCATTTAATTCCAAAGAGAGTCATAGGAGACATGGGAGACTGCCAAGTTTTTAAAGTCATGAATTACAGAAACAAGCGAACATGCTGTTATCAGTGGATTAGCTCAGGTGACCGCCTTGTCTCTAATAACAATTTCACAAGCTCATTTTTCATTTAAAGATACCATTATCAAGACTTCATCATCAAGTCATTTATCTTGTACGGTAATCAGGACGAGAGAGAAAAGAGAGAGAGAGAGAGAGAGAGAGAGAGAGAGAGAGAGGAAGAGAAAGAAGGTCCACAGTCCATTCTTTCATCAGCTTATGGGTAGAGATGAACAGTATAATTCCATTGTTAGATGCAATTTCCCTCACAGTGGATTTTAGTACAAATAAAGCCAAGTGAAACCTACTGGATTAAAAAGAGAATAGGTATCATTTTTAGATAATTAACTACAGTATATCACTCTTTTCTATCATAAAAAAATAACAAAAAGCAATTTATTACAGTAAGAACTGCAACTGAATAAGATAAGAATGGTTTACGTCCTTTAAAAGAGGAACAACAGGAATTGAAATCCATAATAGACCTGCAGAACTCCTAGGATCCAACAGGATTAAAATTGAAAAGCAAAAGGCAACAGATAAAAAGCTAACTGGGGAAGAAATATCTTTACCAGCTTTCTATGGATGGGGGAGGCAGGGAAAGAGAGAGGAATCTTCCAGATAGTGCTTGTTACTGTGTGTTGCTTTGCTTCTTTTTTTCTCCCCCTGTATCCTGCTTTATGACAGTTCTGGTCATAATCCTTGTTCAAATGCAACTTTTTGTTGTCATCCACTATCTTTTGTCACCTGACATCCACCCTGGACTCGTGGGTCGGCTTCCTCCTGCTGCCCAACATCCCTATTTCTTCTACAATTATAGTGCTTCACTGTAGTGCATCCAGTGATACTGCAGCAATGCTGCATTTTACAAAATGGCAATAGTGGTATGGTGCAGTATTGCAAACAAAACAAGTGCCATTGGTATCAAAATTGTGTACTGGGGTGATATATGTAAACAGTATGCCTGAAAGGTTTTGGGATGAGGAGGAGAGCACCACATCTTCAGTGGTGGTCATTCCACAATTGTTATTGTTGTTGTTAAGTTGGAAATGACTTATAGCAACCCTAATAAGGCTTTCAAAGTAAGTGAGATATTTAAGGAGTGGATTGACCAGTTCCACTCCCCCCGTGAGTTTCCATGCCTGAGCAGAGAATCAAACCCTGGTCTCTTGAGTCCTAGTCTATCAGTCTATCCACACGGGATATCACATTCTACAATTTCGACACCACTGTTGAACAGTTGTTGGTTTAAATTCAATTGCTTACTTCACCTAGAAGGGACCAGTTAAACTAGTTGCTGAATGATGAGTCAACATGTATATAAATCCTATTGATTCAAAAGGTCTACCTAAACTGAGATTACCAATAGAATTTAAGCCTTGGTTTCTTGTAGCTCTCTGCCATACAGGCAGTGCAGAGAATTGGGCTTCATATGCATACCTTAAAGTCATATCACAGCAGATAGCTTCCGAGACAATAAGTGCACTTTGGATGGAGATAAGGAGGACATTCTGGATGCTGGGAACACCATATATGAATCAAGCAGTGTAGCAATGCAGGTCGTCAGATTCCCCTCTACATTCCAGCCGTTGCAGAACTTTGGTCATACTAGGTAACACTTAGGGTGCATTAGATCACTGATCAGTCAAAAATGTAGTGCTAGAAATAAATGTATTTACACTTCTCCCTTGAATTGCACAGATCTGAGCAGCATGGTTTTGGTTATACGTGGATTTTTTTCAATCAATCAGTATTCAATCAATCAATATTCAATAAATACTGTGCTCCTGGCCACCCAGAATCCAGAGCATGAGTTCAACACCAAAAACATTGGACTAGTTTACTTGCTCACAAACTGGATCAGGGTGTCATAAGGACCTTTAAGGCCCATTACACACAATTCTGTATGGAAACTATCGTCAACACTATGGAAGAAAACCCTGATAGCGAGAACTGTTCTCTCTCCCCCCTCTCTTTCTGTGTTAATCAACTGTTTGTGCTTGTAGTTATGTTTTGGGGGGCATAACAGATATACATGGGTTTTGAATTACACAGGGGTCCAGTGTCCCTAACCCCAGTGTTGTTGAAGGTAGAAGTGTATACATAGCCTGCTTCACACAAACAGTTTAACATATGTTTGTTTATCAGGTATCTTGCTTGGTCATGGTGATCCCAGTCCACGGTCCGTCTTCTACCTGTGCCACATCCCTTTTAAAGACCCCCATCTTGTGTTCCCTATTATGTTTCAGGCTTTTTCTTGCTAGTGTCGTGTTGCATTTATGGGTATGTTATGTGCTGTCAATTTGCATCCGACTTAACAGCAATCTTAATAGGATGTCAAGGTGAGACATTTAAGGAGTGGTTTTACGAATGCCACTCCCCGCTCCCTTGCCACTGAGTTTTCACGGCTGGGCAAGGATTGAAACCCAGGACTCCAAAATCCTAGTCCATCACTCTGCCCACTACACCACCTTGGGTACTTGTGCAAAAATGTTGCTGCAGCAACTGCTACAATGTCAAGTGAAGTCATTTATATACCACAGATACCCACCACTGAGATGAAACACAATCAAAGAATCAAATGATTTCTCTCAAGCTCTTCTGCTTGATTCATTTAAAATATGCCTCATGGAAATTTACAATAATTATGCTTGTATATTATTGTAGCTATTTATCTTGTCATTTCTCAAATTCCATAAGAGAAATGTCTGTCTTGTGGGTAAAAATAATTTATGTGAAGGCACAGAAGACAACGACAGCTAAGTGTACAAGTAATTAATACCATGGTCATCATTCTTTCAGAATCTGTATATGAGTGGAATTTAATGAGCCAAACTTTCCTTTTGAAATACATACTATGGCATGCATCCTTCATCATGTAAGAGGTCACATTCTGAATGCATATTTGAAAAAAATACGAAGCAGTATCATATATGCACATGATGGTCAGGGAAAAAAAGTTTTTACCTGTAATGAGTCTCTCTCTCTCTCCTCTCTCTCTCTCTCAATCAATCAATCAATCTCTCTGTCTCTGTCTCTCTTTCTCTCCCTGTATGTGTGTGTGTCTGTGTTACAAGGGCATCATGAACTCAGTAAGTGGGAAACATGTAACAATAAATCTGAGATGTAATGAGTAATGATATCCAGTAAGGCTCTGCACTAACTTTGGACAAGTAGGCAAAAATGGAATGAATTGGAGCATTTGCTGCGTTGTAAGCAGACCAGGGGTGATGCAAACAGCCATTGTCTAACTCTGAGGCGTCACAATACCCCAAGGGCTCTTCCTTATTCTATTTGCATTTCTTGCATATTCTATTTGCATTTGCATATTCTATTTGCATTTCTTGAATTAAAAAGATGGTCTGTGTTGATTCAAAAAGAGAAAAGGGGAAATGAAAACAACAATGAGTTCCTGGTGCCAAAGGAGGAGGACTGAAAGCTGAATCCCTGTCAATGAAGCCCCTGGGCAGTCCAACCACAGGGGTGCTAGGGAGATCTCGGAGATCCCCAGCGCTGTTTGCTGGGAAGTAAGATAGGGATTTCCTATTAAAAATAAAATTCCAAGCTCTGTGTATGAAATTACTTGTATTGTCTATGGGGTTTATCTAGTTGCTTTGCTTTTTTTTTTTGTCACTACTGCTGTCTGCAGCAGGCTCCACATTACACATCTCTTGCCCTCTCCGCAAAAAATATTGCTGCACCATTTTGAAATAAATCCCTGCCTTCCTCTGTTTCCCTTGACCATCCTGGATACTGACTTAATCTATCCATATAGGCTCAGAGGGAAATTATTCTGAATACAGTATCAGTTGCTGGAAGGGGGGGGGGGGAAAGGCAGTGGAGACTTATTGATTTAATGCACTGCTCATACTGTTTCCAGAAGCCTCTAGCCATTCACCACTGGAAAGAGGATACTGAACTAGATGGAGCCTTGGCTGAACACTTTGTGTTGTTATGTAGGAGTGTGTTTTCCTGTTAGGAGTCTGATATGGGAACAGATTTAGTACTCAGAATGGGGCATTTAGGTTACTTTAGATCCTAGACCAGTGGTCGCCAGATTTTCTTGGACTAAAACTCCCAGAAGCCCTCCCCACTAGCTGTGCTTCCCAGGATTTCTGGGAATTGTTGTCTAAGAACATCTGGGGACCTAAGGTTGGGAACCACTACCCTAGACCAAATGGTCTCTTACTTCAAACAGTGGTTGTCCTTAATGTATTTGGGAAGGAACTTTCCTGCTCATTCTGCTGAAAGGGGCCTAAAACCTTTGTCCCAGACTCTTGCCCTGCTGATACCACTAGCTAAAGAAATGTTCAGGCAACATCTAAAACTTTGTTTACATAGTAGGATAATGGCTGAGTTGTCACAGCCCATTCATTATTTAAAAGAGAGAGAGAGAGAGAGAGAGAGAGAGAGAGAGAGATGCAAATGGAATTCTGAATGAGGATCTTAAACGTCTTCCAAGTTAGATTGTTGAGGTGTCCATAGGCCTGAAGTCCTGTTTCATCCTGTTTTTTATTGCTGAGGATTCAGCTTCACTGTGGAAAGAACAGATATGGCTAGCTGATGTCCTCATGCAGCTACTGAAAAAAAAAAGTATCTGTTGGCAGATGCTCTGGAAAGAAAAAGAGAATAATCTTCACACTTCAAGGGCTTCCTCATATCTTACCCCAGGAGACATGTCAAGCTTCAATATCCCTGCGGTGTGCTGCTTTCTTACCCAAAAGGGGTTGACTCTTATTTTTAAAAGGTTTATCTGCCAAAGAGATTTGAATGCTAAAAACAGGCATTCTCTTCTCTTCTCTTCTAAAAAAAAAAAAAAAACCAACCAAAAAACACACACAAAAAAAACACCTCATGTTAGGAAATATGCCAACACTACCTTCATCTCTTTCCAGAATAAGCAAAGAAAACAAGGATATGTTTTGGCTAGAGCATAGCAAACTTTTCCAAAAGTTTTGGTTGCCACAAATGAATCCATCCTCTGGGGACTTCGAAATATTTGGCTCTCACTGTTAGATCATATGCGTAGACTCTTTCATGTCAATGTTATTGTGGTGTGATGACATATTCAGTGATTGGCAATTGTTGACACTGAGAAAGCAAATAACGGTGGTCTCCACCCCCTCCAGAGCTTTAACTGTTGCAAAGGACCTATGTCGTATAAATCCATTTTGTGTCTGTATAGATAGAGAATGTGTTTCTGTTGAATTCTTCTGGATTCTTGATGGGTTTTGATGTCTTCAGCCATAGTATCCTTCTGGACCATTTGTCTAGGCAAGACACTTGAGATTCCACTTTGTAAAACCTCCATTTGGAAGGTTCCCAAGCCAAAGCTAAGAGATCCCTCCCCCTTCTACACACTTCAATCTCTTGAAAGTTATGATGTGATGATCTGCAAGGTTTTATTTTCAGCTAATCCAGGAGTAGCAGCTGATGTTTTGAAAAAGTATTTTGGGTCAGTAATTATCTAGATGAGAACATAACATTCTAAACAATATGGACAAGATAGCAGTCAGGGTCCTTGCTGATCCTAAATTTGTGCCCTGTTTGGGGTGGGCTTTCACTCTTAGTTTGATTCCCTGCTGTACTTCCTGTGAGTAGAATCATAGAATCACAGAGTTGGAAGAGTTGGAAGTTGGAAGGGTCCATCGAGTCCAACCCCCTGCCATGCAGGAACTCCATCAAAGCAGGAGACTCCACCACACTCCGAGGCAGCATATTCCACTGCCGACCAGCTCTGACTGTCAGGAAGTTCTTCCTGAGATTCAGATGGAATCCCTTTTCCTGTAGTTTGAAACCATTGCTCCTTGTCCTAGTGTCTGGAGCTGTGGAAAACAAACCTGTCCTTTCCTTGACATGACATCCCTACAAATATTTAAACATGGCTATCATGTCCCCACACAGAGTTAGTCTGTGTGGTCTTGGGCAAGCTACACAGTCCCAGGATGCCCCTAAAAAAAAAAAAAAAAGGGGGGGGGGAGAAAGCTAAACTCCTTCAGAGTACTCACTACCTAGAAAATACTGGAAAGGGTCACCATAAGTCAGAATCAACTTGATGGCTTACTACTGCTACTTATGGTAGAGAGCTGTTGCGATCCTGAAACCATTACAGGGCACAGGGTCTTGAACCAAAGCACCAGAAATTGTTTTCTTTCATATTGTCCATAGCAGCAGAGACTTTGTTTTGCATGTCCCAGTCCAAAATGGTGGGGATGACCACTGGGCATGGACTTTTTCCCTCTGTTATAGCCTCTTCTAAACTGCTCCCCAGATGTTGTTGGAATACAAAAATGCTGGCTGCAGATAATGTAATCTAGTAACATCCAGAAAAGGGTAAGGATGGGAAAGGCTACTCTACGAGACCTGGATGCTGGAATTCCCCTTCCCCCAAAATCTGAATGACTTTCTATTTTCTGTGAAAATAAAAACATTTATTCAACCATATCTTGAAAGAGGACAGAAATAAAAGGCCTTAGGAATCTGTTTTGTTTTGTTTCATGCTTTGAATTATGCTTTGCAACTGGCACTTAGATTCTGTTTGCTCTTTTGCAGTGTAATTTCTGTGTGCAGTTTCATTGTCCGGAATGGAGACCCTAAACATTGCATACCTGGGAGTCATGTTGATGTATTGTTTCAGAAAAAGCCAGAGTATTTAAAAGTCTATGGCCTTAATCCAGCAGTAAATTGCACCTAGTGATGTGGTCAGTCAACTGCTCAATATGTTCTACTGATTCAAATGGGCCTACTCTAGTTGCAAATTACTGCTGGATTTCAGCCACTATATACTTGCTGATATGCATTTCTCTGCATGCACACAGACATGCTTGTGGCTGGTGTCTTGGTTGGCATATGTGGAACCAGCAGCTCTGAATTTCAGAGACTCAGCTGCTGCGGATGCTGCTTTGCCAATTTACACAAGTCAAAAGGCTGGGCCTTGAATTGTATAGTCTGTGTTTTTGTGTTTTATTTCCTTTCCAGTTTTTCGCCTTGATAGGTGGTATGAAATAGGCATTTAATGAGTTGCAGGTTGTGCATGACAACCCAAGCCCTCCTGTTGTTTACATTTCTGAGCCAGACTGTATCTGGAATGTACTCTGTGGTTGAACATGTTTGAGTCTGTATTGGAGACTTTATATTTCTGAAATGATAGCAATCTTTTCTACTGTACTGCGAAAAAAGGAATTCCTTTCCAAATAATGGACTTGAATGCATATCTTGCTGGTGTTATGGTAATAAAAATCTCCAACATTTTCCTGAGTTTATTTCCAGAACTGGCCATGTCTGTAGTTGCTCCAGGATTTTTAAAAACTTTTTTGGCTGTTGTGCCACATAGACCGTAGTCAGAATTTAATGCCAAGTGATGAATTTTTGCCTGTCACTACAGATGGGTTCAATGTAACCATCCTAATTTGCTCTGGATGCTAGAAACAGAGAAGCTGTGGTATATATATGATGGTTGTCTCCTATTTCTAGTCCCCAAACCTGAGAACAGCTAGAGTAGAGTTATGGATAGGTACATAAAAAGAATAGCTCAGAGTTTTCGCCTTATAGAGTACAAATTTGAAAACTTTTTAAGACTTAAGTAATGAACTACTGGGAAAAATATAAGTTGACTAACAGTTTGGAAGGCACAGAAGGTGTATAACAGACAACAGCTGATATAAAAGCTACCATGGGTCTTCAAATGGTGAGAATGTGTGTTTTTGTTTTGTTTTACTTTGCTTTGATTCTGAATGAAGCTATGCACCAAGCAGGCCACAAACAAAATAGACTTCACTGCATCCAGTGGGTGTGGGGGTGGGTGTGACCAAGATTGGTCTATGATGAACTGCTAAAGAAGTTGGGTATGTTTATCTTAGGTGAGGCACTGGTGGTCTGGAGGAAATGGGAAGAGGTGATCAGGCAAAGAGGAGAAAGAGGTAGATAAGGCAATAGTGAGAGGTTAAGGCAGAGGAGAGGAGAGGAAAAGGAAAGGAGGAGAAAACAGCCAGCATTCTATTGTGAGTTAAATTTATACAACTAGTGTCTTATTGAGCTTCTCTTGCAGAGAAAGTCCCACTTATTTAGTAGTATGTGATTTTGCTCTTGGGCATTTGCCATTGTGTACACTGTGTTCTCCATGAGGAAAATTGCCTCTCCAGTTTCACCACAACAATGCTTCACAAGAGGCACAATCATATTTTACTAGCTTTACAGGGCCTTCCACTTAGCAGAAGCTCTGTAGGACAGTGGCTTAGTAAGAATGAGTGACTTAAAACAAATGGACAAGCACCACTACACCAACCAGTATACAAGCTAAATAGACCCCACTGTGTCTAAGAAAGAGCGACCAAAATGGTAAAGGGTCTGGAAACCAACCTCTGTAAAGAACGATTGAAGGAGCTGTGTATTTTTAAGTGTGTGAGTGTCATGAGTTCAGCCAAAGAAGATCTGGAATCTGAGGCGTTAATTACAGCTGAGGAAAATGCTGGACAATCAGAATTGCAGACAGCTGAATCACCACCAGATTCTCCTCCCCCAGTAGCCAGAGTGAGGGATAAGCTTCGGCAAGGACTCATGACACGAAGGTCTGAGGCTCGCATGAATGCTTCCCACAGGAACATCAGGTCAACCAGTCCTGAGTTTTAACAGGATGAAAGGCTTCTAGGAGTTTGATGACTGCTCCTGCTATATAATCTGCACCCAGAAGGCTTGGAAGCTTGTGGAAGCAACAAGTCAATACTCTGGCTCACATCCATGCTCCTGCGTATCTTGGACCTTGCTTTCTTGACCCTTGGCTTTGGACTCTGGCTTCTGACTACGGTTTGTGTTTTTGGCTTTGGCAGTTTGGCTTCTGGACTTCTGATATTGGACTGGCTTGTTGGACTTTTGCCTTCTGGAACCCCTAGGAACGTGACAGTGAGGAGAAGATGGAAAGGTGATATGATGGACACCTTTGAATATTTGGAGAGCTGTCATGGGAACATGGGTAAAACTTGTTTTCTGCTGCTCCAGAGGGCACAACTTGAACCAAGATTCAAATTAAAAGAAAGGAGGTTCCAATTTAACATCAGGAAGAGCTTCTGGAAAGTAAGCAGTGTTTGACAGTGGAACAAATTACTTCAGAAGGTGGTGGATTCTACCTTCTTGCACATTTCTAAACAAGGAATGGATGGCTATCTGTCAGGGATGCTTTAGCTGTGGGTTTCCTGCAATGGAAAAGAGCTGAACCCCTGCAGTCAGTTCTGTCTCTAGAATTCTGAGATTCATCCTTAAGATAGAAAAATCTGTGCTTTAAAACTAACCATGTTTACATATTAAATCAGAGGGGGAAAAGATGATATAGAATGTTCTGTTATGGATACCATGGCAAAATTACACACCATGTTTAGTTACCATCTTGCCAGTACACACTGCATTGTTTACTACTACCATTATTATTATTATTATTATTATTATTATTATTATTATTATTATTATTATTATTATTATTATTATTATTATTATTATTATTATTATTAACACCAGGCACAGTCAATCAAAATTATAAAAGCATTGACTAGTATTCTATAATAAATATAAATTTTAACAAAAAAACCCCTAAGTATCTGTTAAATATCAGTGCAGTATGTATGCTGTTCCTAATATTGCCATTTTCTGTAGCTCTGATGGTGTGATTTCTGAGATCTGCAACTTCTTATAGTACTGTGTGAAATTTCTTGATATTGTTCCCAAATGGGGTGCACTGTAGTTTAGATTGTGTAGTAAGTATTTTGCACTTTTGTATTTGTTTTTGTAATGAAAAATAAAATAAAAAAATAATTTAAAAAAAGATATTGTTCCCAAAGCCCCAATGACTACAGGGACCACTGAACTGTGTTTTATCCACAAGTGAGATGTTTCGACTGCTAGGGCTCTGTATTTTGTTAGTTTTTCCAATTCTTCCAACTCTGGTTCCCCCTGGGATTGCAACGTCAACTATCCAGACATTTTTTCATTCTATTACTACTATGTCTGGTGTGTTATGTTCAAGGTGTCTATCCATTTGGATCCGGAAATCCCACAAGATCTTGACTTCCTCATTTTCTGACATCTTCTCTACCTGATGTTCCCACGGGTTTTTTGGAGGCCGGCAAGTTATATTTTTTGCATAATGACCAGTGCACTAATTTTGCCACTCTATCATATCTAATTTTGTAATCTGTTTGTGTAATCTTTGGACATTTGCAGATGAGGTGTGACACAGTTTCATCTTTTTCTTGGCAGAGTCGACATTTGCTGTTAGCACGAATTCCTTGAATCTTAGCTTTCATCACATTGGTTTGGAGTGCTTGTTGTTGTGCAGCAAAAATCAAGCTTTCAGGGGTGGTGGTGGTGGTTGTTATTATTATCAAAAATTAAATCAATAATTACTTAAGTGGAACCAACCCATTCTGCATGGTCCTCTAACCTGGTGTGTGAGTTCTTTTTCCCTTCCCAACACCAATCACAGTAAAAAGTGTTTGCTTGCTTTTTGAAGTGTTTGCCTCTGTATACTGTTTCCTTTCATAAGTAATCTCTGGAACATTCCCTTTTTGCTTGTGACACAGTTGGATATTTGACCCATTTTCTCTGGTTGTGTCTTGTGGAGTCAGCCAGAGATATTTACCGTAATTGACAGGTTCCTTTTCCTGTATTGAATACTGGGTTGTGAAGAAGACATCTCCCTACCGGAGTCAAAGGAAAAGATCAGGCCTTTCCACATTTCACATCCCAAAGCTTACTCTGGCTGTTCACTCATACCTTAACACTGGCAAGCAGAAAGCACCCCCCACACACACCATAACTAGGGCAACAGGCTAGCTTAGAAGTGCAGGGCAGCCATGTGGCACACACAACACTACCCTGGTATGTTACTACTCCTGCAGCTTCTGTCTGAGGCAGCTCCATCTTTGTAGCTAATAGCAGGGCCAGCCTTGTTTGTAACAGCATTTTTTGTGCATGGCTTACCTGTGCGTAGCATTAGAGCATGGCAGGACATTGAGCTTGATGGCATCATTTTCTCTTCTAACTGTGCAATTATAAGCACGCAGGGTAGGGATGGGAAAGTAAGTGGTTGGATTTGCATTTCATTATGGAAATACCCATTCTGCATCTCCTGAAACTTCCAACAAAATGAAATAGTAACTGTGATGATTTGATCTGATCCTACCTAGCTGAGCTGTTGTGCATTCTGAGGAATCACAAAGCCTATGCTTAAGTACAAAGTAAAGTACTGTAAAGTGTTTTTTAATGGTCAGGCTTGTCCATGGCACAGATGCTATGCACTGCTGAGGCTTAAGGGCTTACCTCAGTGAAAAGTGGTAGATTTGTGGCCAAAGTGACTCCCTGTCCAGACCCCATACCCTCCTCAGGGAGACTTGGGTGCTACAGTAACGATCCAGAACTGGTTGGTATTCATTAAAATGTTTAAACCTCAGAATGCCACTTAGTACCTTTGTTCTTTATATTGTTCTCTAGAGCCTGATACATTTCAGCCCTTTACAATTTTTAGGGCCTTCCATTGAGGCTTTGGTGAAATATTAAAATATGTTTTAATATGGAACTCGGACACGACTAAACGACTAAACAACAACAATGATCAAACAGCATTCCGTGTCTAGTCGCGCTGGCCACGTGACCACAGAAACTGTCTACGGACAAATGCTGGCTCTACGGCTTGGAAACGGGGATGAGCACCGCCCCCTAGAGTCGGACATGACTGAACATTTGTCAAGGGGAACCTTTACCTTTACCTTACAATGATCAAACCTCATTAAAATACAAGTATATTACATAACAAGCTGTTTCAATAGCGCAGTGATTTGCATATCTGGCTACGGATCTAGAGACTGGGAGTTTGATTCCTCACTGTGCCTCCTGGGACAAGAGCCAGCCTGTGTGGCCTTGAGCAAGCCACAGAGTCCCAGAGCATCCCCAGAAGAAGGGAGTGGTGAACCACTTCTGAGTATTCTTGACCTGGGAAATCCTGAAAAGGGTCACCATAAGTCAGAATTCTGTTGCAACAGAAGGTGTCTATCTCTGGACTAGTTCAGATGAAAAGCTCTTTAATCTCTCTAGATTGAGAGCGAAGACCAAAGTCCATCTGAAATGCATGCGGGACTTTCTCTTCGCCGATGATGCAGCTGTTGTTGCCCACTCTGCTGAAGACCTCCAACAACTCATGAATCGCTTTAGCAAGGCCTGCCAAGACTTTGGATTAACAATCAACCTGAAGAAAACACAAGTCATGGGCCAGGGCGTGGACTCACCTCTCTCTATTACCATCTCCACACAAGAATTGGAGGTTGTTCATGACTTTGTGTACCTTGGCTCAACGATCTCTGACACTCTCTCCCTAGATGTCGAGCTGGATAAACGCATTGTCAAAGCAGCTACCACGTTCTCTAGACTCACAAAGAGAGTATGGCTTAATAAGAAGCTGACGGCATATACCAAGATCCAGGTCTATAGAGCCTGTGTCCTGAGCACACTCCTGTACTGCAGTGAGTCCTGGACCCTTCGTGCACGGCAAGAGAGGAAGCTGAACACGTTCCATATGCGTTGTCTCCGACGCATTTTTGGTATCACCTGGCAGGACAAAGTTCCAAATAGAGTAGTCCTAGAACAAGCTGGAATTTTTAGCATGTATACATTACTGAAACAGCGACGTCTACGTTGGCTTGGGCATGTCGTGAGAATGGCTGATGGTCGGATTCCAAAATATCTCCTTTATGGAGAATTAGTGCAGGGAAATCGCCCCAGAGGGAGACCACAGCTGCGATACAAGGATATCTGCAAGCGGGATCTGAAGGCCTTAGGAATGGACCTCAACAGATGGGAAACCTTGACATCTGAGCGTTCAGCCTGGAGGCAGGCGGTGCATCATGGCCTCTCCCATTTTGAAGAGACACTTGTTCAGCAGGCCGAGGCAAAGAGGCAGTCCCAAAACCAGCCAAATCAGGGAGCTGGACAGGGGACAGACTGTATTTGTCTTCAGTGTGGAAGGGATTGTCACTCTCGAATTGGCCTTCTCAGCCACACTAGACGCTGTTCCAAGACCTCTATTCAGAGCACGTTACCATAGTCTCTCAAGACTGAAGGATGCCTAATCTAAAAAGTCAGAATTGACTTGATGGTGCATGATTATTATTCTTATATTATATAACATTACTTTAAAATCTCTCTCTGTGTGTGTGTGTGTGTGTGTGTGTGTGTGTGAGAGAGAGAGAGAGAGAGAGAGAGAGAGAGAGAGAGATTTTAGAAGTGCAGGGCATTTAAGATTAAGCAATGAAAAATCATTTAGAGTTGAGGACTAAACTCCAAAAGAGAGAACAACTGTTACTGCAGCTATCATAATCAAGAGATTCAGGGTGTGTTTTTAAAGAAAAATCCCATTTTAAATGTACTATAAATCCGAGAACAGAATAGAACACCTTGTTCTTGGAAAGCCACATATTTGCAAGACTTGTGATTTATTTTGGAGCATGGCTTTGTAGCCATGCATACATTTCAAAGATGAGCATAAGAATAATGTGTACATGTGAAACCTGGGCACAGATAAGACTTATCCCATTAAAAATTGCAGTCAACAATGCCAACAGTAATATGCATACAAAAATACATTCCAATTTCTGTGTGGGAAAGAAGAGACAACAGAATGACTGTGGGGAATTTAGGAACTCATCAAGAACAAAATTGACAGATTTCTCCATCCTGCTAGTGGGTCAGAATAGAGTGGATGGAGAGGAATAAGTGAAAGAGTCTTAGAAATTGGCAAAGAGTTATTCCACTTGAAACCACTTTCATTGACCATTCTCTTCCCATTGGCTGTGTGAGAGGTAAACTTAGCAGCAAGCACATCATTGGCTTTATGGGACAAAACTCTCTAATTCTGTAAAGTGCTTAGGCGTAGATTTGTGGGTAACGTTTCCTTCTAAATTTTGTAACTCATAAACCTGCATTCAGGTGTGCTTAAAAATGCTTGCCATGATTCCTGTATCCAATGGAGTTGTGAAAAACAGCCCACTAGTGGCATTGCATGTTGACAGGACTAGTGACAAAGATAATAATGAAATAAAGACACTACCAGAGTATTGTGCTGAGAACTCCAGGTGGTGAAGCGATGTTTTTGTGTGGCGAAAAGAAAGCCCTTGTTCACCCCTAGAGGTAGCACAAGGTGAACGGCTCTGTGGACAGTCACTGCAGAAGAGAATTTGCAAGGTAATGCATTTCTTTATCTACATAGCATAATTTTACCCTTGAGCAGTTTTCTCCTCTCAAGTGAAAAGATGAAAACGTCAGCTTGGAATGTTTTTTTATACTGCAACTCTGATCTATGGTAGCTAGTAGATTCTGCAAGCTGTAGTCTATGAAGATAACTTTTAGAGGCTCAGATAAATCTTTATTCACTCACATATTTTGGCATGCGTGCCTTATACATGTGACTCTCCACCAGCCACCATCTACCCTGACACCCAGGGATACTGAACACCAGACATTTCCATTTATGGATGATTATTTTGATGTAGTCAGGATGATGTTTAGGTGTTCACACACTACACATTTTCATGTATATGTTCATACTATACTGTACATTTTCATATACTAAGTTTGATACCAAACTGAAGAGTAAAAATAAGAGTTCCATCTTCAAAATTATATCAAAATGTTGTTGTGTTTGATGAAATCCAGGGCATGGTTGGAGTATTTGATCTTCAGGCAAATCTGTCATTTGGAGTGGTTGCCATTAATGGTTGGTCTCCTGTGGGGAAAATGATTTTAAAGCGTTCTTTTTTGTGGCCAAAAAAATATGAATCACTCCATTTGTTTATTGTATTATTTCAGACATCTGGTGTTAATTATCCCTGCTATCAAGGAATATAAGGTTAGAACATTCATCAGAATTTATTTTATGATTTTTACCTAGAAATGTAATTAAGGCACACAAAGAAACTATTTCAGCTATTTCTTTAGCATCTTATTTTGAAGTACAACTATCAGCCCTCTTTCTCTTCACAATCAGCAAATGCATTCTTCTACAAATTATGTGCACATTCAAACCAAAGATACATGCATTTAGAGTTTAGACATTATGAATTTCACAGGGAAAAGTTGTGCAGTTAACTCTTCCATTAAAAACACTCTTACCCTTCTACTAATAGGCAAACCCAATACAGTACATGACAACTCAGAAGGAAGCTGTATGACTCCCAGGTGAATGGGCAAAGGATTGCTTAGCTAAAAGTGCTTGCTCACATTTGGCTGGATTGTCGCCATAAATCGTCTTTTCTGTTCTTGCCTTTTAACAGTGTTCCAAGGAAAAGGCAGATATTTATTTTGCTGTTAGCTAAACTGCTGCAAAATCCCTGAAGAGAAATTAGCAAAGCATCATCGGAAACTGTTGTTCTTCTAGCAGTGCTTTGGAGAACACAAACAAATCCTCATCCAGCACTGGGTTCATGGAACAAAATATTGCCGCTGTCTGTTGTACAGGAGTGAGGAGACGTCAGGTTTCCAGGACGTGCTTTGTTTGTTTTTTAAACTAGAACCCCAAGACACACAAAAGATGTCCGGGGTAAAAATGCACAGGAGTCCTGAAACCACAGATTTCTGTGTCAGAAATGGATACCACTTGCAGTTGTCTCTTCACATAAAGAATACACTTGACTGTTTAAACTTAAAAAAAAAAAATCAGCTGCATATTTTAAGAAGGGAGGGAGATCATTTTAGGCCACTAGGAGACAGATATGTAAATGACTCTGAGATCAGCTACCAGATCCCATCTATCATTTGCTTTGCTGTTGCTTGTGATCCACTTGGAGGCAGGTATTTCATGAGAAGAAAAGCAGTATCTTATTTCCCCCTCCCAAATATTTAAACATTTAAATCCTTTTGGCAGAAGTTCAGGCTGGAAGCATGGGTCTCCGTGCATGCTGGTTTTCTTGCAATTGCTGCTTCTGGAAAGGATATATGGTGCTTCTGTATTTATGGGATCTTGGGTCAAAACAAGGCTTTGATCTGACCAAGGAATCTGTGAATCTGTGATGTCTTGAGTGTATTGCATGACGATCAGCCAAATTGACTCAGCTTCCACCCAGCCCCAAGCTCTGTGTGCAGCTTCTCCTTAGTTCTCTTGAGATTCAGTATAGAACTAGAGAGAGCTTAAATATCAATTCTGTGGTGTAGAAGTAGCTGTGCTTTGTTTAAAAAAATGCTGATGGGCACAATACACACACACACACACACACACACAAAATCCTTGGAGGAAAATCAATTCGGGGAGTTAATATCTAGTTGGAAGACTTGGCACATGATTCAACCATGCCTGTATTGCCATTGTTTTCAAAAAGAGATTTAAGAATGGCTTTTGCTTCCTTCCAATGGGGCCTAAACTACTGCTTGCTGAATTTAAAGATCTTCCCAGCTTGATCTCCTGTTTATTTATTTAATAAACCACCTAGACTCTTTCTTTCCGATGCTGCCTCCTTCTCTGCCCTTCCATCATCCAAACCTGGATCTCTCCCATCCCTGCTTGTGATCTTTTCCTTTGCTTTCTGTTTGCCCTTTCAGGATCAAAAAGAGATGTTACATTGATCCCATTACTGGAAGTGGCGCTCCCTCAGAAGTTAAACTCATTTGTTTATAGAAGTGTGAGATTTCTCAGCTCTGTAAGTTGCAAATCAGCTAACTTTGTTTGGTAATTTGTCTTTAGGAGATAAACATGGGCTTCATTGGCAAGTTGATTTCACAGACAATGACAGCTTTGAAGATTTTTGTTTGGAGGAAAAAATTGGTTCTGCAAGTGTCTGGTCTGATCTGGCCCTCAGTCCTCTCAAATGAACCGTTGCTTTTCCCTTCTCACTGTTCATTTCTCTTTCTCTCAAGCTGCCTTGCTTTCTCTTCTTTTTCTTTGCTATTCCTTGCCACTAAATCTGCCTGTTGTTTGACGACGCTCATGCTCCACAGAGTCCAACAACACCTCTCCAGGCACAGGTTTGTCCCCTTCTCATTTTACAGCAACCTGGCCATCTTGCTACAGGCAAAGTCGTCCAGCAAGGAGTGGGAAGCTAACTCCTCTCTTTGCTTTGTAGTGCGGATATCAGGCGTCATCCTCAGATTTCAGCAGTGCAGTATGGAATTACGGTGTTTCTCACTCTCCCCTTAAATATCTGGGAGAACCTCTTGTTGGCACTGGGGCAGGAAGAAAAACTCTCTTCTCATATATTGTTCTTGCTTCTGCATGAATTGCCACTCCACTTTAATGTATGCGGTACATACCTGTCAACACATGGGTATATGCTCACCCTCTGTCTTCATGCTGCTGTCTTCGATCCAGTTATCTGGCAGACTTTCTTTCTCTCCTCCGTGTAACATGGTTCTTCAGAAGCCATGTATTGGCAGCTGGCGATGGTGACATATTCTCTCTGCTTGAAACACAGGGAGGGAGACAGCATGATAGACTGTTTGTTGGACTCTTTATACCTTAAAGATGAGGAGGTTTATGGAGAAGGCTGCAAAACTTTAAACCCACCTCTAGCTTATTTCTGGAAAAACACATTGTTTGCTGCTTTCACTCTACCTCCTTGATTTCCTGGACTTTCTTTTGGAGCCATGACAATTATCAGCGGGTCTCAGAGATGCAGGAATGCTTCCTGCCAGTTTTCCTGCACCAAGTATCACATTAAGGGAAGATCAGGAATAGGGGTGGGATTTTTGGATGTCTTTCACTACAAATCTCATAATTTTCCATTCTGGGAGTTCTACCTGATAAACCTAAATGTGGCTCACTTGGGAGAGAGGCCTCAACTGGAAGGCTTTGAGACTTAGCTAGGCCTAGTTCTACCTAGCTTCCTGTTCAGAAAGAAAGCTCCTGCTAGCCCCAGGGCAGGAACAAGAAGCTTGGGTGCAGCTAAGTCTATTTAGGTGTCAAAACCTTTCAGTTGAGACTTTTCTCCCAGGTGAGCCACATTTAGGTGTCTGTTAGGTGTGTGCCCAAGCAGTTGTATTCCTAATCAGGAAGGGGTTCCGGCATTGTCTAGGCAACTGGGCAACTTGTCAATGCACAGTCAATGCACAGCGTGAGAAGAGGTGATAGCAGTATCTTGTCTTGTGTCTTCAGCAACTCTGTTGTTCTAAAACTGTAAAATAAAATTGTTGGGGTTGTCATGGTGTTTTGCAAACAGCCCTATTACTCCTTCCCCCTCCACAGAGTTTCTTTCTTCTAAATATCACTAGAGTGGAGCTAAATTCTGCTCCCCTGCGGGGTCCCTTGGGCAAGATGGTTCTCACGTAGTTTGCTTGAATTAGCAAAACTCTTTCCGAAGCACTAAAGAGGGGAAGTGCCAACTCTATGTTCATATTATCTCTGACTTCATCCCATATTTGCAAACTAAAGCATACCTCACTGTGAGTTGCTGTAGGGGTTTTCATCAGAGTAAATGATTTATTTACATCCAAGTCTATGGAATAAATAGCCACCAGCCTTTTCCTTTTGTAATAATACATGGCCTGATGGCATCATTCTAAAAACAATATGGACTACTGTGTAGTGTTGTAGCCAAGTGTCATTTTCTCTTTTACTTCCAAGGAAGTCTCCAGATCAGGACCACTGCTTGCAGGTAGGGAAGGTTTAACCCTCCCAGGCTCTTTCTCCTCCAAATTCCTGTCTGTGGGTCTAAAAATGGGGGCGGAGAGGCAGCTGCTGGAACAAAATATATAAGCTATCTGAAAGAAAGGGAAAAGATTTGACAGAAAGGCAAAAGAAGTGTTTAGAAAGGAATGGTGACGAAGTACAGTTGAGTAGGCTCTCTCTGGTCCCCACCATGGGGAATTTATCTATATTGACAGGAGCACTTTTGAAAGCACATCCAGAATTATACAGGACCAGGAATTTCAAGGGCAAAATGTAAATGGATTTTGCTTTAGAAGCAATGCAAGCTCAATGCCTAATTGCCATGACTATCTCCATAAAACTTTCCATTTTACACTCTTTCTTTTCTCAGCTAATCCATTGAGAAGTGTTGCTTTTTGTTCATATCCTGGTAATATGTTGCAAGTGATGCTATTTCAGGCTTATTTCAGGCTTATTCCGTGAGCTGTATGGGCAAAAGGAATCCCACTCTTCCTTCCCCCCTCCAGATTCTCTGCCAATAGAAATAATCTGCCTAAGACTACTAGTTGTTATAAGAAGGGGTTTCTTTCTTACGTAATGTAGGCAGACAGAGCTTGGAGATGCACAAGCATGTCCTTGCATGTCCTGACCTCAAGGGGAAGCAAGTCAAGCCAAGGTTGCATCACCTCAGGGAGTGAATGTCTTGCTCTGAAGAAAGCCGGAGGCCAAGGCTGACCTTAAGACATCATGCATTTCTCAGTCCAAATGACACATCCTAGGATCCAACCCGCTGTGTGTCTCTGTGTGTCTGTAAGACAATGAGAGTGAGAAAGTAGTACACCAGAGCTAGAGCCCAGTGCTTCTGTGCCTTTCAGCATCTTCCTGTTTGGTACGTTGCCCTTTTATTTGATAGTTGTGGAGTGGGAAGTGCCTGGCTCCTTAGAAGACTTGAGCTGATGGGGAGGGCCTGTGAGAATCATGGCTTGCAGTCTGTATGTTCAAGTCCATCAGCCTTGAGTTCAATATTTGGAACCTGTTCGTTATTTATTTATTTAAAGTATTTTTACCCTGCTTTTCTCCTCAAAAAGACCCAAGGCAGCTTCATGTTCCTTGGGTGGTGGAATCATAACCATGCGCCTGCTAGCATATCTTCTTCTGAATCTTGGTTGTTGTGCTCAGACACAGCAGAGACAGGAAATGTTCCCAGAATCCAACAGCCAACATAGACATTATGACAAAGATGAGGAGCAAAAGAAGTCTGTGCACATACATCCTAGATGTGGTCTTCCTTAGGATCATGACATCAATATTCAAGATTGTGGTTTATAGAATTGTAGAATCAGAGAATGATGAAGTTGGAAGTGTGGCACAGAAGGGGTCTATAAGGCCATTGAGTCCAAACTCCTGCTCTATGCAGGAATGCAAAATCCAAGGATATTTGCGAGGTGGTTGTCTAAATTTCTCTTGAATGCCTCCAGTGTTGGAGCACTCACCACTTCTCGAGGTAATTGATTCCATTGCCGTGCTGCTCTAACAGTTAGGAAGTTTTTCCTGATATTCAACCAAAATTTGGCTTCCTCTAACTTTAGTACACTGTTGGGTGTCCTGCACTCTGGGATGGTTGAGAACAGATCCTGCCCCTCCTCTGTATGACAGCCTTTCAAGTATTTGAAAAATGTTATCATATCCTCAGTCTTCTTTTCTCAAGACTAAACATGCCCAGTTCTTTCATCCCAAGGTTACTGTATTTATTGAGCTACAGAGATTACTCTATTTAAATCAGGCCATTCATGTATCTAAATGTATGTGGTTAGGTTAGGAAATTCCTGGATCATGCCGGTATTCCCCACCCCCACCCCATCATACTTGTTCTGGTTCTGAATTACTCAGAATATATTCCATAAAAGCTGCTTTTTTTTGAAACTTTGAATGATGTGAAGTTCATGGCTAGCTGGTTGTCTGACCATATATAATAATGTCATTTCTGACTATGTTCCTAATCGTTACTAGTGGTTTCCTTCAGTTGTTCGTAATCTAAGTAGACAGCCGTTCCAATTGGTGCAGCTGTAGGCACATGAAAAACACTTTTTGCTTGGGGGGAGGGAAGAAACCTGTGGACTAAACCCGTCCTTCCCAACCATCTGTCCTGCAACTGCTTCTGACTGCAATTACAGCTCTAGCTGCAGGGATTTCCTGCGGACTTCAGAGCTATGTGAGTTTAATGGATCTAGGCAGAGCCTTGGGCTATCATTTTTTCTCCTTTAATCCAGGAAATACCATGTGCTGTGATTATAATTGCTGGCAGTTTGTACAAACACTGATTACAGAAGCTAATAAAGTACCAAAAAGGAAGCTACAAGAAACCACATCACCCAACCTTGCACAGTTTTAATTTCTATGCTTCAGAAAGTACTGGAATAAGCAAACACTACCACTTCTAACCATAACACTGGTACTACGGACCACTTGATTTGTGCAGAATTATATCCACAGGAAGAGTGATGCCTAAACCCTGAGGCTTGTGTTTAGAGATTTTGACATCTTCATGTCTGTTCACCATCTGAATGGCTTCCTTCCTCTAATGGTGGCCTCTGGCCAAACACTCTGTCAAAATTTCTCTTATCTAGAAAGAACTGAGCTTCTGAGGTTCTTGGGGTTTGAAAGGCAATGCAAACTCAGGAGACCACATTATTTTGCCATGGGCTCTGGTTCTCATCAGTGGAAGTCATGATAGTGGATACAGGGCAGCCAAATGGCAACCGAGATATCCTGCTCATATCTTTGACATTTCCTCAGTAGTGAGAAGAGATCAGAGCCTGGGAAAGCTACCTTTCTGGAGTATGGTATTCATTCATTCATTCATTCATTCATTCATTCAATTTGTATACTCCCCATCTGGCTACCTAGGCCACTCTAGGTGGTGTATTCGTTTGTTTGTTTGTTCGATTTCTATACTGCCCATCTGGCTGGGCGGTTTACAGTCAATGGGACAATAACATATAAAATATAAAACATCATCAAACAAATCAGAACGAAAATACAACATTCAATTACCAATATTCACAGCAAAATAGACAACCGTAACATATTAAACAATAACCACATAAACATAATAACAATGTAGAAAAATCAAATAAACATATAAGTTAATTAAACTTAAAGAAAGACAGCATAAAAACAATTAATAAAAATGAGATGGCAAAGTTGATAATATAAGAGCTGAAGGAACCTCTGCACTCTGTTGATGTAATAGCTTGAAATGCCTGTCTAAATAGCCATGTCTTCAGATGTCTCTTGAAGATCCCCAATGAAGCGGCCAGGCAAATTTCGAGTCAGAGTTTGTTCCATAGATTTGGGGTGGGGGGGGGGGAATCATTGAGAAGGCCTGGTTTCTGATCTTCTCTTTCTGGGCCTCTCTTGGAGCCAATGACCTCAACCATCCAGCCTGGGATGATCAAATGGTGAGTGCTCCAACACTGGAGGTATTCAAGAGAAACTTAGACAACCACCTGACAGATATCCTTTGATTTGTATTCCTGCATTGAGCAGGGGCTTGGACTTGATGGCCTTGTAGGACCCTGCAAACTTCAATATTCCATGATTCTAAGTAGGTGGGGCAGAGTTCACTGGGAGAATTCCTGGAGAATGGTGGGAGCTGTAGTCCAAAAGAGAAATGTTCCAAACTCTGGAAAAGAGGCTGCACCTTCAGTCCTGTTTTGTTTCTTCCCTCAGCTTACCTATATGCTAGGGCAAGCAGAACTCCAGTTTTTGTGCAAGCACTCTTTCCATATATTAAAGTGTGTATGGGAACAGAAATGTGGACTGCAACCCTAGCTCTCCACTCCTAGCCTCATGGTATTTATGGGAAACGATGAAGTACAAATGTAATCCCATTCAGTTGTATGAAGTTCAGTTCATGACCTGGTTCGGTGATCCCGTTTTGCTGAAGCAAAACAAAATGCTGAACTTTTTTCCACTTGGTGCTTCACGTTGCTTTGGCAAAAGAGGATGGACCACCTGCCCCCTTCCAGCTTCCCCGTTCCCTGTGTTTTCAGTGCACAATACATGTTATTGCATACAGACCTATGCTGCCATTCACTGAGGCAATTTTAAATTTGTATCGTAACATGCAAATATTGCATCAGTCACAGTTTCACAAAACAATGTGTTCCACTGCCTCAACCATCTCATTAAGGAACATTTTAATTCATCTGGAACATAATTTGTTACCTCCTCCTGGTTTGATCTTAATTTGTGCAATATTATTCTCAGCCATTCAAGAGAATATCAGCAGTGGTGGAGAGAGAAATAACTACATGGTGATATACCTCAGGAGTTCCTATACTTTTTCCCAACTCGCTTGTTCTATACTCTGGCCTCAATCCAGGAAATTTTCAGCATATATGACCATTAAGTGAGCAAACCTATAAAGGATCACTATTTGTAACAATAATCAGTCTTGTGTCCTGGTTCAGGGCACAGTAGTCATGCTTATCATGCAATGAAATCAATAAATTAATCAATTAACTTGTATTTATTTAATAAATTACACTAACTTAGTAAATGTCCTGGCTTAAAAAAAAAAAACACAAAAGAGTAACCTATGGGCAGTGACAGCAATGACACTGGGCATCTCATGAGATCATCCTGAGGAAACAGCATTCCTCCAAGCATCAAGGCAGCTTCCCAAGGCACCTGAGACCACCTTAATGGAGAGAAGTGACTAAGAGTTAATTCATATACTTTTTTATGGGGGGGGGGCAGTAATATGAGTTAAGTGAGCGCAGTCATTCCACACTGAGAAGACAAATAGGGATTGACCATGTACACTTTACAAGAATCTAGGACTAGAAAGGAAACAAAATGATATGGCAAAGGTGTATAACCTGTGGCACACCAGTGCGCTTACGTTGGCCACATTATCCTCTCACAATTCTGCCACCCACTTCAGTGTTATCACCATTGCCTCTTCTGCCATTGCTACCTTCAGTTACTGCTACTGCCCAGTAGTTGCTGCACCATCACCACTGGAACTATCCATTCTCTTCTGCTGATGTGGCTGTTACTCCTGAAGAGGGTGGATGGACCTTAGTCTGGTCCCTAAAGTGACCCTGCTAGGAATCCAGGCTCGTAATGGACTCTAGCCTCCTGATGGTGTTGCTCTTGGCTTCTCTAACATACACAAACCCCCTCATCATGTTAAGGTGTGCATATGAAATATTATTAATATGAAAAATTAATATTATACAATATGAATTTTATGGTATCCTCTTGTGTTTCATTCTGGCCTCTCTACTTCCTTAGAATGGGATCATTCATTTCCAGTCTCAGAGCATCTTTAGGCAGGGAAATCCATATTCACAAATATAAGATGAATGACCGCTATCTTGGCCATAGTCCATGTGAAAAGGATCTAGGAGTGTTAGTAGATCACAGGCTGAACATGGGTCAGCAGTGTGATTCAGTGCCCAAAAAAGCAAATGTAGTATTAGGATACATCAATAGAAGTACAGTATCGAGATTAAGGGAAATAACAGTACTTCTCTACTCTGCTTTGGTCAGAACAAACCTAGAATATTATGTCCAGTTCTGGGCACCAGTTTGAGAAGGATATTGGCAACCTGGAGTGCGTTCAGAGGGAGGTGACCAGCATGGGAAACATTTTGGAGACCCAACCCTATGATGAACATCTGAGGGAACTGACTGTGCTTAGCCAGGAAAACAGAAGACTGAGAGATGATTTGACAGCCAACTTCAGATATCTGAAAGGCTGTTTGTGTGGGAGCTCAAGCACATTTGTTTTCTGTAGCTCCAGAGAGCAGGATCTAAAGTAATTGTTCTTCATCGTGGCCTCTGTGAATGCACACATATGGGGGTATTGTCTGCGCCTGCGCTGACAGTCTCGGAAGATTCTAGAGCTTAAAGTAACAATTTTATGGTATGATCTCCCATGAGGCACATGCTCCGCCCACCCAACGGTCCCCTCAGTTCCTTTTTTCCGCCGTGCGATAAGGTTCTACGGAAGAGAGAGAGCGATATTTGGCCTTGTGCTGCTTTAAAGCGATAATCTTTTTCAATCATTTGATCTCCCGTGAGTTTTTCCTTCTTGATCACCCTTCCCGTGAGTTTTTTCCTTCCTTGATCACCTTTTACTTTTTCAATCAACCCCTGCCCTTTCAACTGTTCGTTCCAAATTTTCCCGCCCTTTATGGCCTCTTCGGCTCTTTTCAAGCGCTGCGTCGGCTGCAATAGTAAAATTCCATCTACAGACGGCCACGAAAAGTGCTTATTTTGTTTGGGTGAGGAACATCAAACCCAATCCTGCGCAGCCTGCAAAAGTTTCACTAAACCAGCACTGAAACATAGGCTGCAGAGACTACGTTCTCACCTCTGGGAAGCAGCGATGAATCCTGCTCCGGCAGCTCCCGCGGACGCTCCACAAGTAGAAGGGGCCCCTTCTCGACAAGCTCCGTCCGCCACTCCGGGGCACTCTACACCTTCGCCCCACTCAAAAACTGGCTCCGACACTTCTAGGGCTTCGAAACCTAAAGCCCCAAAGGCACACTCACTACCTAAGAAACAAAAAGACAAACCTGCTACCAAGAAGCCTAAAAAAGTCAAATCTGTTCGGCTGGAAACACCAGGAGAGCGTCCGCCCTCTCCAGTGTTCGAAGAATCTTCTATGGAGGCTCCCGCATCTATAGTGGAAAGGGATGAGGTGCATATACCTTCAACACAGGCACCAGCCTTGGCCGGTAGCCTTTCTCCCTCCACTGGCCATATTGGGACTGAGTGTCAATCCAGTCCGGCCACTGCCCATTCGAGCCCAACATCCGGGCGGGCTTTTGAGACCGAGCCTTCTGAACCCGAGACTCCCCCGCAGTCTCCAAAAAAACGGAGAGAAAAAAGGAAGCATACCGAGCCAGCTGCCCCAATGCCTCCTTTTGGCCAGTGCTACCAAATGCCATTCTTTCCAGCCTACCAACAGCTTGCTTTCCAACAACTGGGCATGGAACACTTGTTTCCCTTCGCCAACCAATTTCAAATGGAAGCCTATCAGGGTTTCCCTCAGACGACTCCGACAAAACGATCTCGACGTGAATCTTCACCACGCCGCATTCGGGCCCCACCTTCAGTGCCAACGTCGAAACCGATGCAACGCCCGTCGACCTCGACGTCAGTTTCAACGTCGAAAAAGCGCCACTCTCATTCCACTGGCACGCAACCAGCAAAGCAGGCTAAACACTCTTCAAAAGACAAACATGTGAAATCGACTACAATAACTGAGCCTACTACTCCTCACGTCCAAGCATCCCACACGTCGTCTTGTTCCGAAGATGACTCCTCGACCACACCACTGACCTCGGACCAAGGCACTGATTCGGATTCATCCCCCGAATCCCCTGCCAATATTCCTACTCCCGACTCTGACCCTATCGATGGACGCCCATCATCCCCATCGAAGGACTTCACTTCTTACTCCAACTTGGTCGGACGCATGGCAGCTGCACTTAAGTTGCAGGTGGAAGAACCCCCTTCCCCTGAACCAGATATCATATTTGATGATCTCCACAGCGAGAAATCACAACCTTTAAGCCTGGCTTTTATTCCTGCCATGACGCAACTGATACGGGATGCCTGGGATACACCTCCCACGAATTTACGAATGTCCAGGCGTACTGACAACATGTACAGGACCCACGGGCCTGACATGGACTTTCTTGCGAAACATCCTGCCCCAAATTCGATCATAGTAGAATCTAACCTACCAAAATCAAGGGGTAAATCTGCCATCTCGCCAACTAACAAGGAAGGCAGAAAGCTAGATGTCATCGCCAGGAGGATTTACTCTCTGCAATCCTTTCAACTTCGGATCGCTAACTATCAGGCTGCTATGGGCGCCTACCAGCGACATCTGTTAGCCAAAATCCTACCTCTTCTTGAGTCTGCCCCGGAGTCCATCAAAACTAACCTCATGAATGCCCACATAGAGGCAACTTCTGTGGCGAAAGAACAAAAAATCGCCGCCAGGCACGCTGCTGAAGCCGCCTCCAAAGCCCTAGCCTCTTCTATAGCCATCCGTCGCCACGCTTGGCTCCGATCCACCTCCCTAAATGACGATGCCAAGCACAGAATAGAGGAGCTTCCCTTTGACGGTGTTGGACTTTTCAACCAGAAAACTGATGATACCATGGAAAATCTCCATAAAATACGCAAAACAGCCAAGACTTATATGAATCAATCGTCCTTTCGTTCCTATAAACCTCCATACAAACAGCCACAATACTACCAACACTCCTTTCAACCCTTCCAAAGATACCAACCATACCGATCTTTCCGACAACAACAATCGGACAGACCTCTATCGACGCCAGGACAATCGACACCGAACGTCCGCCCTAGAAACCAACAACAAAATCGTCAACCGCTATCAAAAAATCAAGGAAGGGGTAAGGGTTATCGACGTTATTGATACCCCTCTCCCTGCTCCTCTAGATTCACTGGACATAATCTTCCCTAGATTACGCCCCTTTCTCCCGTTTTGGAAATATATCACCAACGATAAGTGGGTTCTCAATATCATTTCATCTGGCTACCACATTGAATTTCACTCTACTCCCCCTTTGGGCAACTTTAAATTTACTCCATTCTCCGTCACCCTGCAGGAAGAAATCACCACTTTAATTGAAAAGAACGCCATTGTTTTGGTCCCAGTTTATGACTCCCCAAATGGGTTTTATTCCAAGTATTTCACGGTTCCGAAGAAGGACGGAGGCCTCCGTCCAATCCTCGACCTCAGAGAACTTAATACATACATTCGACCTCGAAAGTTCCGCATGCTCACTCTTGATACCGTTATCCCCCTTCTTTCACAGGGAGACTGGTTCGTCCTGATCGACCTCAAGGACGCCTACTTTCATATATCCATCCATCCGGAACACCACAAATACCTTCGATTCCATTTCAACAATTCGGCTTACCAATTTTGCTCCCTTCCATTCGGACTCTCAACAGCCCCGAGAACATTCACAAAGTGTATGGCACCGGTTGCGGCTTTCCTCCGCCTTCAGGGAATCCACATTTATCCTTACATCGACGATTGGCTCATTGTGGCACCCACACGATTCGACGCCATAAGAGCCACTCACATTACCCTACAAACTCTACGAAACCTAGGTCTCCAGATCAATTACTCGAAATCGCAACTCAAACCCTCTCAAGTAACTACCTTCATAGGGGCCAGACTGGACTCCGTACGCGCCCGGGCTTTCACCCCAACAGAGCGAATCAAAAAGATAAAAAAAGCCATAACTTCGTTTCGACCTCGAGCCTTAATCTCGGCACGACACGTTCAACATCTCCTCGGGCTCATGTCCTCGACCACGTCAGTAATCCAACACGCGAGGCTCAAGCTTCGATCCCTCCAAGCATGGTTCCTGGCACACTTCGACCCTCAGACGGACGAACAATCGAAAAGACTACGGGTCACACCAGAGCTTTCCTCTCAACTCACCTGGTGGAATACGGCGTCCAATCTCCTCCTCGGCCGTCCATTTCGACCTTTACAACCGACCATCCAGATCACTACGGATGCCAGCCTATACGGATGGGGCGCTCATTGCCTGAAATACAAAATTCATGGACTTTGGACGCGATCGGAATCGATGCTACACATAAACCATCTAGAACTCATGGCGATTATAAAAGCTTTCCACGCGTTCCTACCACTCATCCGCGGCCGAGTTGTACAACTGGCAACGGACAACACTACTGTCCTTTTTTATGTCAACAAACAGGGTGGCACCCACTCTT
Source organism: Intellagama lesueurii (assembly GCA_037013535.1). NCBI lineage: Eukaryota > Metazoa > Chordata > Lepidosauria > Squamata > Agamidae > Intellagama > Intellagama lesueurii. The sequence goes on from JBAJHW010000002.1 coordinate 245,182,686, forward strand.
CCTCCCTCCTCTACCTAACTATCGACTTCTGGGAATGGTGTTGCCAACACCATATCTTTCCAATTGCGGTCCACATCTCCACAGAGGAAAACTATCTGGCCGACCATCTCAGTCGCCTCACATCGAGATCCCACGAATGGTCCCTCAAAACTTCGATCTTCCACCTCCTCTGCCGCAGATGGAACAAACCGGACATCGATGTCTTTGCCTCGAGATCGAACGCAAAATGCAAGATATACTGCACTCGAGCTGGAACCGATGTCGATTCCATAGGGGACGCTTTCATGATCAACTGGACTCGAGGGCTCCTCTATCTTTTCCCCCCAATTCCACTAATACAACGCACTGTAATTCGGATTCGACACTTCCACTCCGACGCGATCCTCGTAGCCCCATGGTGGCCGAGACAACCATGGTTCCCTTACCTCCGGTTGATTTCGACGGACACGTTCCGACTCCCCCTGCTACCCGATCTCCTGACAATGGACAACGGGATGGTTTATCATCCAGACATCTCGTCCCTCCACTTGACAGCTTGGAGGATACCCCCGCCCTTCGAGCAATCCTAGATCGAGCTCGCAAACCGTCCACAAGACTCCTATATGAAAACAAATGGAAATCCTTCCTTAAATATACGGCAGCGAACAACTTACCTGCATTACCTGTCTCCATCACGACTTTACTTACTTACCTTCTTCACCTCTTCAACCTGGGACTATCTCTCCCAACTCTACGAGTATACATTGCAGCGATCGTTGCGCACCAGCCCGACGATTCCTCGTCTGCTCGACTTTTTTCTCATCCAGCTGTGAAGAAATTCCTTAAAGGACTTAACAACACCCGCCCTCCCGCCCAACGTATTACAACCCAGTGGTCTTTGCAAATTGTTCTCAATGCGCTTATGCGGCCTCCCTTTGAACCCATGGCCTCTGTGGACCTCAAATTACTGACCCTGAAGACAGCATTTTTGGTAGCTATTACTTCGGCTAAGAGAGCTTCTGAACTCGCTGCTCTTAGATCGGACCCTCCATTCATTCAGTTTCACCCTGACAAAGTTACTCTCTACTTTGATGTTTCCTTCCTTCCAAAGGTTGTGACTGATTTCCATAGAAACCAACCAATAGTCTTACCTTCCTTCTTCAAATCTCCATCATCTCCTATAGAACACATGCTCCACAAGATTGATGTTCGTCAATCCTTGGCCTTCTATCTGAATAGAACTAAGGACTTCAGAACCACCAACAGACTATTCGTCTGCTTTTATGGCTCTGCCAAGGGAAGTCCAGCTTCCTCTCAATCTATATCCAGATGGATAGTTCAGACTATATCCCTTGCTTATCAATTATCAGGACAATCACCTCCTGACCATGTTACAGCTCACTCTACTAGAGCACTCTCCACGTCAATTGCATTCCAACGTGGAACTGACATTCCTGATATCTGTCGTGCTGCTACCTGGTCCACTCCGTCGACCTTTGTCAAGCACTACCGACTTGATGTACGAGCACGCACTGATGCCGGCTTTGGCAGAGCGGTTTTGGCTTCCTTCCTACCGTGACGTCCCACCTGCCGGTAAGTGATGCTTGCTAGTCACCCATATGTGTGCATTCACAGAGGCCACGATGAAGAAAAGAAGGTTACTTACCTGTAACCGTAGTTCTTCGAGTGGTCCTCTGTGAATTCACACTACCCACCCAGCCTCCCCTCTGTCCGTCACGGGGCCTTAATACTTCTATAACCTTGCCCGGCGGACATATCTTAGGAACTGAGGGGACCGTTGGGTGGGCGGAGCATGTGCCTCATGGGAGATCATACCATAAAATTGTTACTTTAAGCTCTAGAATCTTCCGAGACTGTCAGCGCAGGCGCAGACAATACCCCCATATGTGTGCATTCACAGAGGACCACTCGAAGAACTACGGTTACAGGTAAGTAACCTTCTTATTCTAAATACAAGAAGGGAGGTTTCACCTAAACATCGAGAATAACTTCTTGACTGTAAGAGCAATTGAACAATGGAATGGACGGCTTTGGGGGTTGATGGATCTGCTTCGCTGGAGGTTTTTAAGCAGATGTTAGATGGCCGCCTGTCAGAGATGCTGTGGACTCCCTGCTTTGAAGGGGAATGGACGCAGTTTTCCTTGGCATCTCTTCCAGATCTACTATTCTTTGATTCTGTGCAGGAGGGAAAAAAACAAGTCCCACATTTGTCTCTTCACTGGAATAGGCATATGAAGTCTGTGTAACTGAAGAAGTCATGCCAAAAAAAAATGCTACCATTTTGTATTACAATGATATTGGCAGCCAATATCATTGACAAAAGCTACGCAGCCACTCTGACGCCTTGCAAGCCTTGCATGATAACATGTTCAGTGGACACTAGGACCTGTAATCATAAACAAAAATGCATCTACTCCTGTATATTCACCTGCATTCCTTGAAAAACAGAGTGTGAACCTACCTGCACAATTAAAACAGATTCTTTAGATTTCTGGGGCTCCAGCAGATTAGAAAACATTGAGGTCCTGATAATCAGAACAAGATGCAATGTACACTTCCCCAGCCTTCAAGTACCAGGTGTGCTAGACTGTGAGCATCATATCCAGCTTGGACAGCATAATTTTGGGTAAAGTAGGAACAGAGCCCTCCGGGCTGAAGGTCAGCAGAACCTCCTTTTCCCTTCACCTGGTGCTAATGATGCTTTTGTGGAAGCATAGGCTAAACATGCTCAGTTATTTGACCTCTGTTCCAGAGGGTTCACAGTTCAAAGTAGCAGGATTATCAAACCCTCTGGACAAGAAGGCTATGAACATGCCTGTTCATTTGCATTAGGAGCAAAGTCAAATAATTCATGCAAGATTATTATTATGTGCATAGGATGGGGATAGTGTGGTGTTTATCCAGTTCTTATGTATTTGCATTTTAGCATTTTGATTTACATATTTAAATTGAGAAACCAAGCCAGTGAATTTATGAAATAGGTATCAATTTATGAGAAAAAGAAAACATTATAGGAAGCAGAGAGAAACAAAGTTAAGGGGAAACAATGTATGAAAGCATGAATTTGGAAGGAGATGTAGTAATAGGAATAGCTTTAGAAGCAAGAAAAATAGGAAGGAAACCCTATAAAATTATTTGGCTGTGTGGTAATGTAAGTTGTATGACAAAGGACCACAAAACGTCAGTCACAAGTAAATTTGGAATGGAAGACTACCTTTACACTGTATGGCCCATTGTGGAAAGTCTGGAAGACACATGCACCACAAAGCCCAACAAGACATTTATTGGATTACTGAAGTAAAAATGAACAGATGTGGGAAATGCCTCTCTCTACTGAAATACAACTAAGTCTACTGCCACCCAGTGATGGTAGTGTGTACTGACACGATCTGCATAATTCTATGATACAGTTTCACAGTTCAGTTATTCACTAAAACCAAATACATATTGGCTGAAATCCATTAGTAAGTTGTAGCTAGAATACACTCATCAAATCTTATAGAAGAGTTGCCTCTCCAAATCCCTACTGATTCAGTGGGCTTACTCTGGGTTTCAACTACTTGTTGTTTTGACTTATATACCACCCATAGTGCTAAAGCACTCTCTGGGCATTTTACAGCATAATTATGCAAATAACACCTTGCCAGTGGGTACTCCTTGTATTGACCTCAGAAGGATGGAAGGCTGAGTCACCCTTGAGCCGGCTACCTGAATCCGTCAGATTTGAACTTGTCGTGAGCATGTTTGACTGAAGTATTCCAGTTTAAACAGTACTGTACATCTTGGGGCTCTTGACTTACTACTGGATTTCGGCTATTCAGTGTTAATGGTGAGCAAATTCATTAATGGTATGCCATTTCATGCCAGGAATCTTGTAATATTTTTTAATAATTTCAATACTACAAGGTTATATTCATTATCAACATTTTATTTCCCAGGCTTGGGATATAAAGATTAGTTTTCAGATACCTTAAAAACTGTCAATAGCTGCAACTACATTGACAAATAATATGGGAAATGATCTGGGATTGGGACTGTCTGGTGCACATTATTTTCCATTGTCTACATTACATACAAATCAATGCGAATTGGATTTTTTCCCCCTCCAACACTGAAGCGTCTACTTTGTTTAGAATCAAATGCATTTGCATCAGTTCTGGACCTGTGATAACTTGAGTAGATGCCATAGGCAACCAGAAGCTGACTTTCCCAGCTTCCTAGTTTAAGGTTGGGAGAGAGGAAGCAAAGGAACATTTTGGAAGGTGTCAGTTCCCCTCAACCGAGAACCCCATTGTCTCTGAATAGTTGGTTTTTCAAAAAGCTTGATGCCAGTGCTGATGTGCTAGAGCAACAGGAGACCAAAGGGGGCAGGGAGTGAATGAAGAGGAAATCAGCAGCTAGTACTTGTTTACAGGTTGTTAAGGTAGCTCTGCTGTCACCCTCTCTCCTGCAAATCTGGATGGCTGCAGCAGAGCCAACTTAACATGTTAACATGATGGTCCGCCCCTGCAGGCTATTGGATCCTGTAGGTTTCCAAGATGCAATGCAGGGGGGTACCGGCTGATCTTGTTGGCGCTCCTGTCGAAGCTCTAGTGGATGAATGGTATGCGGCAGCCACCAGGGCAGCTGACAGGATTGCTCCTAAATGCCCCCTCCACTCTCAACCCCAGCCAGCTGCCTGGTATAACCAACAGCTGTGAGGGATGAAGTGTAATAGGAGGAGGCTAGAGGCCATTTGTAGATGAGCCCCCACAGTAGCTAACTTAAATGCCGCTAAAATTGCATCAAATATTTATTTAGCCAAAGTGAAGGCTATAAGAAAATCCTACTTCGCTTGCCGCATAAGTGAAGCTCAGGACCATCAAGCAGAACTGTTCTGCATTGTACGTAATTTATCCGGAATTGGTCACAGTGACAGGCCTCCCAGTAGCATCTCCTGCAACCAATTTGCGGCCTTCTTTAAACAAAAAGTGGAGACCATCCGCCGGGACCTAGATATCTCCTCTTTATCAGTGGATCGAGACGAGACGTCCGGCACATCACCTTGCCCGGGAATTTTAACACAATTTCAGCCTGTGACGTCAGTTGAGGTTGACAGGGTCCTTGATTGCTGCAGGGCCACCACCTCCTCACTAGATCCTTGCCGAGCCTCGTTCTTGAAAGTGGCCAGGCCGATAACAACTTAGTGGGCGGAGGCTATTATTAATGGGTCTCTCCTTGAGGGCAGGGTCCCCTTTGCCCTCAAGGAGACACTCATTAGGTCTGTCCGGAAAAAAAAACCAATTTGGCAGCTGATGATATTAACAACCATTGTCCAGTCACCAATATCCCCTTTATTGGCAAGCTGGTGGAGGGAGTGGTGGCTGATCAGCTTCAGGCTCTCCTGGAGGAGACCAATGCCCTTGATCCGTTCCACTCTGGGTTCAGGCCGTGTCATGGCATGGAGATAGCATTGGTCGCCCTGCAAGATGACCTCTTGAGGGAGACCAACAAGGGCAAAATGTCCTTGCTGGTCCTCCTGGACCTCTCAGCGGCCTTTGATACTGTCGACCACGGTATCCTCCTGGGGAGGCTCTCGGGGTTGGGGATCAATGGTCAGGCTTTGACCTTTCTCTGATCCTTCCTGGAGGACCATCCTCAGAGAGTTCAGCTTGGGGAGATGTTGTCCACTCCGTGGACTCTGCAGGGGTCAATCATCTCCTCAATGCTATTTAATATCTATATGAGGCCGCTGGGGGAGGTCATCAGGAGTTTTGGAGCTTTGTGTCACCAATATGCGGATGACACTCAGCTCTATCTCTCCTTCCATCCTTTTTCTGTGGATGCTGTCCCATCCCTTGAGTGCTGCCTGGATGCAGTGCTGGTATGGATGAGGAACAACAGACTGAGGCTGAACGCGGACAAGATGGAAATCCTGTGGGTGGGGGGGCCCTAGTGTCTGTGGTCTGGGTGCCTCCCTATCTTTTTTGGGGGGTTACTCTTTCCATGAAGTATGAGGTTCGTAGCTTGGGCATGCTTTTGGACCCATCGCTATCAATGACATCTCAGATAGCATCTGTGGTCCAATCCACTTATTTCCACCTAAAGCGGATTGCCCAGCTACGCCCCTACCTTGACACCGGGTCCCTCAACACGCTGGTCCATGCGCTGGTGTGACGACCAAATCTCCCTAAGGAGCAGTGCATAGCATCTGTGCCTTGAACAAGCCTGACCTTTAAAGAACACTTTACTTTACTCAGCACTTTGCAAGTTCTGCAACATGGGCTTTGTGATTCCTTAGAACTCACAACAGCTCAGTTAAATAGGACTTCTCTATGGTAGCTAGTCAATGGCCTTTACCACTCCTCTGGATTTAGCCAAACCCTGCTGATCCAAGAGACCAGTCCTTTTAATTGTATTTATTGTATTATAATTTTATCCTCACTTCACTTTATGATTTTTGATTTTCACCCCTATGTATTAATGTCCCTATTTGCTATTTTGTTACTCTGTTGTTTTTTGTTGTAAACCGCCCAGAGTGTCATGAGTTCAGCCGAAGATCCGGAACCTGAGGGGTTAACTGTAGCTGAGGAGAATGCTGAGCGATTAGAAGCACAGACAGCTGAATCAGATTCTCCTCCCCCAGTAGCCAGGATAAGGGCTAGACTTCGGCAAATACTTATGACGCAAAGGTCAGAGGATCGCCTGAATGCTGCCCGCAGAAACATCCGGTCAGCTAGTCCTGAGTTTTGACAGGATGAAAAGGCTTCCAGCAGTTCAATGACTGTTTTACTATATAATCAGCTCCCAGACGGCTGGGAAGCTCGTGGAAGCAACAAGTCAAATCTCTGGCTTGCATCCACGCTCCTGACTACCTTGAACCTTGTTTCCTGGACCTTTGGCTTTGGACTCTGACCCCGGACTACGTTGTGTGATTTGGCTTTGGACCCTGACCTCGGATTACGGTTTGTGATTTGGCTTTGGCATTTTGGTATCGGCTCTGAACTTCTGATATTGGACTGGCTTATCGGACTTTGCTGTTGAAACCCCCGGGAACGTGACAGATTGCTTCCACCCCCACACTCTCTCCATAAGATGGAGGAGGAGACAAGCGAAGGCTCCATTCAGCTGCATGCTGTGCTTACTCAGGTGCAGTTTCTGACTCAAACGGTGGTACAGCTTCAGCAGCAACAACTGCAATCTCAAGCCAACGCTGCCGCCCAGGTCAAGTGCCCTGTGCTTCCTCCAGAAAAGTTTGGAGGAAAGGTGGAGGAGTTTCCAGCATTCCTGGCACAGTGTAAACTGTATATTGAGCTGCGTGCCAGAGACTTTCCCACGGACAAAACCAAGGTATGCTTCATAGTCAGCCTTCTCAAGGGACAGGCAGCTAAATGGGCTACTCCTCTACTCCTTGCTCCTTCACCCCTGTTAACTAATTACCAGGGTTTTCTGGACCATATTTCAGCAGCTTTTGCTAATCCCTTGCAAGCTGCTACTGCCAATAGGAAGATTCGGGCCCTGAAACAGGGTAAGGGTTCAGTTTCCCAGTATTCCACTGAGTTCAGACTCTTGGCTCAAGACTTGCTCTGGAATGAGGCAGCTCTCGTGGATCAATATATGGAGGGGTTGGCTGATGGGATCCTAGATGAGCTGGCACGTGTAGATCGACCCAATACACTGCAAGAACTAATCACTCTATGCCTTCGCATTGATGGCCGCCTGGAGAGCCGACGCCTAGCTCAGGGCGGTTCCCGTCCCTTGCAGCCACCCCTGACGCCCACCAACACTAGACAAGAGGATTCTGAGCCCATGCAGTTAGGGGCTGCTCAGCCACGCCTCACCCCTGAGGAAAAAACACACCGCCGCTCCCAGAATCTCTGCCTGTACTGTGGGGGAGCAGGACACTTCGCTTCTGGCTGCTTGGTTAAGCGGCGTAACCCCGGCTCCGCGCTACCACTGTCAGTAAAAGATTTGCCCCATGTCTGAGTGGACCCCCAGATGTGGGGCACTTAGCTGGGTCCCCTGAACCCTATGTTAACATCCTGGGTCCATTCCTCGTACCAGTGAAACTTTGCTTGCCGGATGGACGCTGGCTGTTTATTTACGCCATGGTCGATTCTGGAGCCGACCGCTGTTTCATTGACACGGCCTTTGTGAAACAGCACCGGATCCCCGTACAGGATAAAGAGACCCCGACCCTAGTTGAGTCCATAGATGGGCGTCTCCTCTGCTCCGGCCCAGTGACCCAGGAAACCCATCCGGTCATCCTCCAGGTCCAACACCATCAGGAGCAACTACAATTCAACGTTGCATGCATGCCCTGTTTCCCGCTCATTCTGGGACTTTCCTGGCTCCGAACACATAACCCCCTAATGGACTGGGCACAAGGGGAGTTGCGTTTCAGGGACCCGTGTCCGCATCTGGGTCCACCGGCTACCTTGGCTGCAGCAGGGTCAACAGATAGTCCCATGATACCCTTGGAATACAAGGACTTTGCTGATGTCTTTGAGGAGAAGGGGGCTGACCAGCTACCCCCGCACCGACCCTACAATTGTGCTATCAATTTGGTGCCTGGGGCACCCCTTCCTGTGGCGCGGATCTACCCTATGTCTGAACCAGAACTCGCGGCCTTGCGGGCCTTTCTTGATAAAAACCTGAAACGGGGATTCATCCGGCCATCCACGTCGCCCCTGTCTGCACCCGTTATCTTTGTTAAGAAGAAGGGCGGAGAGCTCTGCCCCTGCAATGATTACCGGGCCTTGAATAAAATAACCATTCGAGACTGCTACCCCCTGCCGTTGATCGGCGAACTTCTGGATCGCCTTAAGGGGGCACATATTTATACCAAGTTGGACCTCCGTGGCGCCTATAATTTGGTGCGAATCCGTGCTGGTGACGAGTGGAAGACGGCTTTCGGAACTCGTTATGGCCAGCATGAATACTTGGTCATGCCTTTCGGTTTAACCAACGCTCCAGCTGTGTTCCAGCGGTTCATGAACGTCATCTTTCGGGACCTGCTTGATTGCTTTGTGATCATCTACCTGGATGACATTTTGATTTACTCCCAAGACCCCGCTCAGCACACGGAACACGTTCGTCAGGTCTTACAACGATTACGAGACCACCGACTCTACGCCAAGCTGGAGAAGTGTGAATTCAACTTGCAGGAAGTCGAGTTCCTAGGTCACATTGTATTTCCCCGAGGGATCCAGATGGACCCAAAGAAAATAGAGTCGGTTCTGACCTGGCAGAAGCCCCGGAACCGTAAGGATGCACAGCGGTTTCTCGGCTTCGCGAACTATTACCGCCAGTTCATACCAGCCTACGCGGACATAACCATGCCGCTGACCCGCCTCCTCCGGCCCAAAGAGCCGTTTCTTTGGACTCCGGAGGCAGACCATGCTTTCACCACACTAAAAACCCGCTTTACCACCAAGCCAATTCTGCACTATCCGGACCCCTGACTACCGTTTACTGTGGAGACGGATGCCTCCAGTGTCGCTCTGGGTGCAGTACTGTCCCAGCGGGAGGACCCCTCACAGCCACTGCAGCCCTGCGCTTTCTACTCCAGGCAGTTCACACCCCCAGAACGCAACTACACCATCTGGGAGCGGGAACTCTTGGCCATCAAAACCGCTTTCGAGGTTTGGAGGCATTACCTCGAAGGGGCCCGTCACCCTGTCCAAGTATTGACGGACCACCGGAATCTGGAACACTTGCAGACAGCCCGACGCCTTAATCAACGCCAGATCCGGTGGTGTCTCTTCTTCTCCCGGTTTGACTTCCGCATTACCTACATCCCGCATACTCAGAATCGGAAAGCCGATGCCTTGTCCCGCAAACCAGAATACGCTGTTCCAACCTCTGAAGAGTTTCCGGCTACACCTATCCTATCCCCTTCAGTTTTCGCAGCCACTACAACTCGCTCGTCCCTGGCTGAAGAAATTCGAGCCAGCCAAGCTCAAGATCCCTGGGCCAAGCAACGCTTGCAGGAACTCCAAAAGGGCCCTGCCGGAGACTTTACTAACCACCAGGGTCTCCTATTACACCGTGGATGCCTGTACGTTCCTCCAGGGCCCCTCCGAACCAACGTGCTCTATCTGACCCATGATTCCCCTCCTGCAGGACACTTTGGTCGGTACAAAACTCTGCACTTACTCACACGGGAATTCTGGTGGCCCCGGGTTCGAGCTGATGTCGCCCGTTACGTTGATTCCTGCGAGGTTTGTCGTTGAGCCAAGGACGTACCAGCCAAACCTCCAGGGCTGCTACAACCATTACCCGTACCAGCCGGCCCTTGGGACACAGTATCCCTAGACTTCATCACGGATCTCCCACGATCACAAGGGTATACCTGTGTTCTGGTAATAGTGGACCTGTTCACCAAGATGGCTCATTTTGTCCCGTGTTCCAAGCCTCCCACAGCTCCTGAAACAGCCCAGCTCTATCTTCACCATGTTTTCCGTCTACATGGGCTTCCAACACACTTAATTTCTGATCGTGGTTCCCAATTCACCTCCCGGTTCTGGCAAGCTTTACACACCAGTTTGGGTACCCAAGTGCACTTGTCGTCGGCGTATCATCCCCAAACAGATGGACAGACTGAGCGTACTAATGCCACTCTTGAGCAATATCTCCGTTGCTATACCTGCTATCAGCAAGATGATTGGGCTACCCTGCTACCCCTGGCTGAATTTGCCTACAATAACGCCATACACTCATCCACAAAACAGACCCCATTTGCAGCCACCTATGGGTACCACCCTCGTTTTTCCCCGGCTGTCCTGCCGTCAACCGTAGTTCCTGCTGCTGATGCTCACGTACGCGAGTTGCAGGCTCTTCAAGACTTACTCCGAGAGCAGCTTCAACAAGCTAAGGATGCCTATAAGACAGCGGCCGACAGAAAACGGCAAGAAGGGCCACCTCTGATACTAGGGGACCAGGTCTGGCTTTCCACCCGTTATCTCCGCCGACCTGGCCGGTCCCGCAAGTTGGACCCTCGGTTTATAGGACCTTATTTAATCACGGACCAAATCAACCCCGTTGCATTCCGGTTACAACTCCCAGCCACTCTCCGTATTCACCCAGTTTTCCATCGGTCTCTCCTTGTTCCTGTTGCAGCACCGGACCCTGCTCGACCTCCACCCCTGGCTCCACCTCCGCCCGTTTTGGTCGATGGCGAGGAGGAATACGAGGTCCGTCAGATCCTGGACTCCTGAATCCACAAGGGAGGCCTTCAGTACTTCGTAGATTGGGAGGGTTACGGCCCTGAGGATCGATCATGGGAACCTGCCAGTAACTTGCACACCCCCGACCTTGTACAACAGTTCCATGTCGCCTATCCTGATCGACCCGGCCCATCTGAAGGGGGGAGCCCTGCGGAGGGGGATAGTGTCATGAGTTCAGCCGAAGATCCGGAACCTGAGGGGTTAACTGTAGCTGAGGAGAATGCTGAGCGATTAGAAGCACAGACAGCTGAATCAGATTCTCCTCCCCCAGTAGCCAGGATAAGGGCTAGACTTCAGCAAAGACTTATGACGCAAAGGTCAGAGGATCGCCTGAATGCTGCCCGCAGAAACATCCGGTCAGCTAGTCCTGAGTTTTGACAGGATGAAAAGGCTTCCAGCAGTTCAATGACTGTTTTACTATATAATCAGCTCCCAGACGGCTGGGAAGCTCGTGGAAGCAACAAGTCAAATCTCTGGCTTGCATCCACGCTCCTGACTACCTTGAACCTTGTTTCCTGGACCTTTGGCTTTGGACTCTGACCCCGGACTACGTTGTGTGATTTGGCTTTGGACCCTGACCTCGGATTACGGTTTGTGATTTGGCTTTGGCATTTTGGTATCGGCTCTGAACTTCTGATATTGGACCATATATATAAGGTGCCAACAAGGTCAGATTGGCAATTTCTCTCTGACTCCTCTGTGATCCACTAAAGCAGATCTTGGGAAACCCAATTTTCTGGGTATGATTTTACAGTGGATCACCTTGCATTCTACCTGCTGTGTAGTTGCATCCTAAGTCACATTGTCTTGAATTGGTTCCATAGAAGGTGGCATGCCCACAGGATGAAAGGCTCAGACAGCTTGAGGTCCAGGCAGGGAGGCTCACCTCAGAATGTTAGTTTGGGCCCTGCTCAACTCACACTATTACTCACCCTAATAAGGAAACAAGATGGCAGGGACAAGAACTGCCCTAGGTTCTGATACACTTCACATTTTTTAAAAACTGTATTTTACAGTGTATAGTAAAATACATCTACTGAACTGAATGGAATTATAATCCACAGATTTATAGGCCATCAGATGGAGGATGGCTGTCCCATATCTTATCGTTTTCCATATTATCAGTACACAAATATTTGTTTTGTGGGAGAAGGCATGGCTCATTTAATATTTTATTATATACGTCTCCAAATGGGAATTTCCCTGTAATTTATACCCTGCTGTTGATCTCGAAGTTTCACACCAAAATGCAAATCTTCATCCAGAATCCATTCCAGCACAAACACTGGTGAAGGCTTCATTCCCGTGTGTTGCCAAGGCCCTGCCAAATCAAACTTGCATCTGTTAGCAAGGAAACTCAGTGAGGCATAGGAAGCAAGCTCTGCTTATGTGTGGAATGAATGAGCCAGATTGTGATGGTGTTGTTGTTTTTGTTCCAACATCACCATGTATTTCCATTCTCCCATTGTTTTCCTTACGGTAGCTGACCCATGATTCTCCTGTGGCTATTTGTGAAGGGAAAAATTGTCCAAAGATAGTACAGGAGCCAACATTTTGCCTAGCAAGTGATGTTTAGGCAGACATTCTAGGAGTACCACTTATTAAATTGTCTTAGAATTAAACCTCTGAGCCCTTGGGTAGCAGAGCAAAACGTCAGCGTGACACTGAAAAACATTCCTCTTATGTCCCAGGAGCCTAAGCAGTCGTGCTTCCTGACTCACTTGGAAAAAAGAAGGCAAATAACCAACCAACCCTTTAAGATTGGATATAAATGCATTTTAAACTGCTGCTTTGCAACTGTAGCTCTTTTTCACTTTGGAGATTCCTCAGACCCCATGTCTCTTCTGAAAGTTTTTCCCCCTCCTTTTTTAGTTGGTTCAGCATTGAATTACTTAAACTAGAAGGGGAAAGGTTACACTAGAAAATGGAGTAATAGATTTGCAAAGTGTCTAAAGAACAATTGTTCTTATTAATTATCTGTTTAGAAGACATTTCACATCTAAATTATACACACTATGCTCAGTATCGAATACCTATTTTTAAAACACTTCATACCTTAAATTTACTGGTTGCTCCTCTGCTCTCTAGGAATGCTTCAGGAACTTCATTTTTGCCAGTTCTTGTGTGAAATAACATCATCTGCTCCTCTCAGACTAATATACAAATCGGATTTGAGCTGTCCACCAGGAATTGCAGTGCACTTCTGCATAAATTAAATGTCTCAAAACACATGTAAACAAGAATGTCGGGAGAGAGATCACTCATTTAAAAACATATTTTGAGAGAAAATATGTGTGTACCGCCTTCTCTTATAATAGCGTAAAGAATTTAATTCATTTCATTATTATTTTTGAATGTTTCTTTTATTATTCTAATGTAACAACCAAAATAAACAAAACATGACCGAAATATCATACAATTACATTAAAACAAGAGAGAGAAAAAGTAATCTTGTGTTTCCCTCACCACTCGGGACTGTTCATCTATCTGTTCACATGTCAATTTATATTATTATTTACTTGCTTATTTTTTAACTATTATGTTATTGCCCCATTTCTCTCCAAAAATACAATGAATCTTCACTGGGAGTGAGACGTTTTCCCTTTTAATTGTACATTTTGATTTCAACAGATTGAAATTGAAATGCCACAAAGCAGGGCTATGGGTTTAAAGAATGAAGACGTGAGAGGACTGGACAAGAAACAGATTCCTTTGTCCTTACATCTTTTGGGGGCTTTTTACGGTGGTCGTATTCATTGCCATTTGCATAGCATGTACCTAATGCTTCCATGGGCAGAACAAGTTCCAGCTAAACAGGTGCTTGGCCTCTGGGAACCTTGGTGGGAGCAACTGCCAGATGCCTGGGAGATGCTAGTGAGGGAGAAGTGTTTTCAGAGCTTGGAAGTAAAGGGTTATAAGTAACAATATTACCAGGAGCATGTTACTGTTTGAAGTAATAAGGTGACAATGATGCTCCTTAAAAATGCAGTAATAACAGGTAATGTCACTATTTTTATTTGTGGACGTGTAACTTGGTCATTTTGGAGTGCAAAATGCTTTAGGGAGGGTTTTTTTTTTTCAACATGTAGTTGATTTTTGTTACCGTTTAAGCTGGGTTATTTTTTAAAAACCATAAATGGGAGAAAACCAATGAATATAACAATAAATGCAACATTTTAAAAATGCTTTTCAAAATGGTAATGATCAATAATTATATATTTGTGTGTATATATATATTTAGCTTATTACCATTGGTTATCAGGTGGCATTTTTATTCGACCACTGAAATCTCAAAAACAGGCTACCTTTTGAGTCCTGCAGGCTGGGCTTTGCAGAGCTTTGGGGGGACATAAAAAAACCCTCCCCCAAATAATCTTCGTTTGAGGTTGAGGCTAGACTGTTATGAATAATGTATTTATGAAGTTAGATCTTTGTGTGTAGTAGTGGCTGTGATAGGTTAATGTATCTAATAAGCCCTTTCTCCTTTTTTAAGTAAAATGGTTTGGGGGGGGGGCGGACATTTTGTAATAAAAGATGCCAACTATATACTCATTGACATAATTTCTGATTAATAGTAGGAATAGTAGGAAAGGTATGGCATGGCATGTCAATTCTGTCTGAACCTCAGATGTGAGGAGTAGACATTCTGAACACACTCTTCAGACCATTATTCTGAAATAACTGGTTGTTCCCAAGGTAGGTTTTTCAACAAAACTACAGTGACCTCTGTCTGTTTTCTTTCTATATACATTTATTTTCTAGTAATTTGTAGAAATACAAGGCACGGAGCATGCCAGAGAGATATTAAACACTATGCTACATTTATTTATTTCTTTGATTTATATCCTATCTTTCGCTCAATGCTGTGTCCCAAGGTGACTGCCTAGTCACATTCTTATTTATTTATTTATTTATTTTATTTTATTCTACTTGTATGCTGCCCGCACCCTGCAAGGGTCTCCGGGCGGCTTCCAACATCAATTAAAACAGTTCAGTTGAAACAAACACACTAAAAACCAATACGGTTACATCTATACTTTACAAAAGCAAAAATAAAACAAAAACAATCTACAAAAACAATCTAGATCCATAACTCTATCAGTTAAAATTAAAAAATTTCAATTAAAAAACTTCCGGAACAGGAAGGTTTTAACCTGGTGCCAAAATGTCAGTAAGCTGGGGCTTAAAAAACCAACACCAAAAATAAACAGCAGAGCAAGCCCCATCAGAAGGAGCTGGGGCTTAAAAAAAATAACCAAAAATAAACAGCAGAGCAAGCCCCATCGGAAGGAGCTGGGGCTTAAAAAAAATACAACCAAAAATAAACAACAGAGCAAGTTGAGGCACCACTGTATTTGAAGTAATATTCTAGTTGTTTCGAGAAACTTTGCACGCCCTTATGAACAACAGATAATGTAGTAGGAATAGTTGCTTTCTTCTTGTTTTCTCTGTCAGCAAGTTAGCTGTTCTTAACATTGCTGTAGCTTACAAAACAGGCCATTTCATATAAATTAACAATGAAAGCCTGGGTTGTCTGTCATATTCTAGGTTTGCTGGCAGCAGACTCTTACAGGGATTGACAGCTCCATGTGTCCAGCTAATAGGTGATTTATTATGCCTAAGGCTAAGAAGCACAAACCACTCAGTTGCTGTCACACTATTGACCTTTTGCGCTGAGCCTGAGTGTCAGGTCAGATAACCTGAAGCCTGAACCCTCCTTAAGAGTCTACAAAATTTAATAGACCTCCAGGGGAAAAAATTAGAAACTTGTGTTTGTCATAGCTGGCATTATCCCAAAAAAGGAATTAGATCAAACAATCATTGAAAATCAGATCAAAAGTCTATCTGAGTATCAAAGTATAAGCATTTCCTTTTTTGCAATAATTCCAGGTAACATCAGTTTGTATAAGTTCTACAAGCTTTATTTATTTACATTGCTTTTATGTTCTGTATGTACAAAAAGTTGCAAGCTGTTGTAAAAATACAAAAGTTTTACAGCTATGAAGAAAACTGTAGGCCCAAATACTTAAATAAAAATATATCCAAAACACAGGAACTTAAAAAAAAAACCCTCTTCATTTCATATAATCAATATTTAGCTAATAACATTTTTGACTGCAAGACTTAGCAGCCTTATATGATATGACTCACCTGAAACTGAGCCATACCAATTTATGGAAACCTTTGTTAAATCCTTGGCAGATATCATTTTAGAATGCTATATTATTATTGTTACCAGCAACAGAGCCAGTTAATTCAAATGGGTTTCACTTGTCAGATGGCCAAGAAAAGTCATGCTTTTCTTGCATGCAGTGAGCAAGAAATACAGCACCTTCCATTTGTATTGACAAAAAAATTGTATTTTCAGTTATCATTACATTTTTATTCTTCCTTTCCACTTTAAAAAAATTTCAAAATAAATAACAAAGAAGTAGGCTGCATAGTTCAGATCACAAGTTCAGTTCTCTCTAAGCCAAGCCGCACAGCCCTAGAGCAACGCCAGAAGAAGGGACTGGTAAACTGCTTCTGAGTATTTTATACCAAGGAAATCTGGCATGGATTGCTGTAAACTGGAATCAGCTCGATGGCACATAATTAATTAAAGTAACAAGCATCATTATAACTAAGTAAACCAATAAGGCTGTTAAAATCATCATTCTAATCAAAATAACATTAAAGGACAGATTGAAAATATCTTTACACCCTTCCCAAAAGTTATAAAAGTGAGAACTGATCACAGTTCCAAAGGAAATGCATTCATACTCCGAGAAGCAGGAGCAAGTCTTCTGCAAACTGGCCAGTAAAGTGGGCCTCTTTGAGTAATGGTTGCCTCAACAGGCCCTCCTGAAGATCCTAGCAACCGGACAGGATAATGATGAGGCGGGTGGTTCCTTAGATGAATACCAACTTTCAGAATTTAAGTCTTCAATTGGGTTTTTGTTTTTTTTTAGTGTGGGACCCTTCTGATGTTACTTTTAATGAGCTGGAAGCTTCTCCCACACTCTGTGCATAGAAAGAGCAGTGCTATCCCAAGGGATCTCACGGTTCCAGTTCTGCTAAGAAGCATTGGAATAAGTGGCATTGCCAAAAACAGGAATCTGAAAGCAAAAGTACCAACCAAATTAAGAGGTAGAGAAAGAATAGAGATAAGGAATTATATCTGTTTGCACCCAAATTTTTGACCATCAAGTTGTTTTCCACTTTGAACATGTGTGTTGTAAATTCCTCAGAAAAGAACAGAAACAAACTTTTCATCCAGTTTTACTGGCTATGTTCAATATGAATAAGTATTCTCAGCTTGGACAGAAACATATTGAACCTCATGTTATATATGTGGTAAAGAAGAGAATTATCTTAGGAGGGGAAAAAGAGAGAGCAGTCAACTCTTATTTAGCACTAATATGTTGTGAGTATGCACTCATTCCAATACAGACTTCATTCCATTCTGAATATGGACATTTGTGAATTTTGGCATATACTTTTTTAAAGTTCTTGAATGAAATTCTGCTTCGCTCCTACACAGAATTCATTATTGCACTGGGAATTCGTCTGATTTTGAATACTTGTACTGTGTGTAATAGTGTTTATGTAGCCAAATCAGCACACCACATCAGGGGAAAGTATCAGCAGATTTGTAGATGTACAAAAAGGCTTGTGGAGGAAGGGGAACTCTAAGGTGAAAGTAGTCCCAGTATACCTCCAGTTGGGACCTAGTATTCTCAGTGACCATGCCCTGCTGGCTTGGGTACTGAGGATGGTAGATCCAGAAAACGATTGAATGAGTGAGGGGGAATGTCATGGAGTAGGAGGAATCTTGAAGAAAAGCACTCAGTACTGCAACGTTTTGTTATAGGTCTGACTTGACTGTTGTCCTATACAAAATGTATTTCATATAGTTGTATACCTGGCATTTTTTCAGGTTCAACAAAAGATCTAATTGAGACATGCTGTGCTGCTGGACAACAATGGGCTATTGACAACAATGAATGTACAGAAATCCCTATAAGTGGAATGGATGGTGATATTTGCAGGTATGTAGACAAAAACTGAAGAAGCTTCTGATTCACATCACACAAACACTTCATGATCTGATTGAAGCATGTGTTAGGTAACACTCTCTTTTTATTTATATAAAAATTGAAAGCGAAGCTTTTTAAGCTGTTCCATTCAGCTACAGAACATCAATATTTAGGGTTTCTTTTTTATTGCTATTGTTGTTGTTATTTGTTACCAGATTTATTATTTATGTTCGAAGAACGTGGGACAATGCCTTCAAAACTGGCTAAAGAAAAAAGTCTCCTCTTGAGAATCTCTGCTAAATACAAAGATTTCTTTATCAAAATTTATGTACACAAATGATAAAAACCACTTTGTCAAAGGATTTTACAGAGTTTTTAAAAGAAACAACTGTTTGCATTTAACAGCGATTCTCAGGAGAGGACTTATTTTTCTGCTAGCATAACTGAGCAAGACCATATAGTTAGAGAAAACTGGACATGCAATGTTCTTTCTTCCACTCATGACCACCTGGATCTTGGCCTTTTCAAAGAATATTTACTACCATATACTCTGATTGCAATCATCATGGTTGCTTGTGAAGAAATATAATGTTTATGGGAAAATCCAAATTCTTCGTCCAATGTGCAGAACTATTGTAGTTAAGGGGGTGGGGAAGAGACTAATTTGTCAGGCCTGGGATGGACAAAGTCTGGCAGAAACTGGAAATAATGACAGTTCAATGTAAAGTGAACGAGCCCTTTAAGAATTCAGCTTTTGAATCAATGGGCCTTTATACTCATTTTATGTGTATAGTCATTTTATGTGCAGACTGAACTCCTGCTCATGAGATTATATTTGTTTCATTGCAGGTTCCTGTAAAGAACATAACTAAACTAGAATTTAGATTAGTTGGAGTTCAGGGTAATGGGGAATATGTGCACGTTGTGATCAAAGCACAAACTGTGGTACCTACAGAGGACATAATTCCAATTGTTAGTCCCAGCTGGAGTAGACTCAGTGAATGACTGTGTCTTGTTAAGTTCACATTTATGTCTATCCCATTGATTCAGGTAGTTGGGGGCTAACCATTAGATTTATGATCGTCTATAAAACTCCGAAGTTGTGTATAACACACTGTGGCATTCTGCTTTCTATGGTGGCTTTGCTGTTTCTGCTGCTACTGCTCAGGGTATAGGCTGAACACACGTAAACAGATTCAAAAACATGATATACGGCAACCCAAAGTACTGTGAGAATGATTGGATCTGTTTTTGCTGTAGATGAAGTAATAATTGTGACGTTGGCTGGAACAGTCATTCTCAATGGGGGGCTTTCAGATTTGATGGAGGCCACAGACTGGAAACAATTCTTCATACACCACCTTATAAGGTTTATTATGTGACTTATACAATTCTGATTTGGTCTGCACTTCTTTCATATTGTGTTTTTGGCCATGGCCAAAGAAAGGGTGAGAATGGCTGGGCTAGAACATATTCAGTGGTTTGGGTTCAGATACTGTCCCATTTATTTCACTGGAGTATTTAATGTCTCCAGCAATGGCCTTTTTCAAAGTGCATAATGCAGAACTTGGAAAAGTTACTATTTTCACTGTAACTCACAATTCTCCAAGTCACTGTGGATGGCTGTGCCAGCCAGGGGATTCTGGAAGTCATTGTCCAAAAAAAAGTAACCTTCCCAGGCTCTGCTCTAAATAGTATCTGATATAATGGTGTCTGCCTGTTCCCTTTGAAAGCAACATGTGTTTCATTTGTTGTAGAATTGCTCAGAAGCAGTGTTGTGTCTCGTATTTAAAGGAGAACAGCTGCATTGGTGGCATGATTGCGGCCAGAGAAGGTGACTTGTGTGGACCAGATGAAAGTGATGCCTGTGGAGGATCATTTTATAAGGCAAGTTAATGCTGCTGCATAACTTTATAGCACCAATGTTAATACAAACCAGCTTGAGTGTTGGCAGTTTTAAATATTTGCCTTGTGTGGTCTGTTTTTTGCTTAATTGCAAGGCATCAGATGAGGATGTGAAAATTTCAATGAGCTCAGCATTTTGGCTGCACACATTAATTTCTTGGCATGAACAAGATGCATAATCTTGAATTTCAGAGCTTGCATGCAATTCAGGTCTTTTTAAAAAAAATCTAGTTGATAAGAATTTCATTAGTGCCTTGGCTATAAGGTCTATGTTCAGCATAATTCCTCCCTCCCAACATTATTATAATCAGGGAAGTTGATTGCTATATGGTTTTCCCCCTTCTTGCTTAGATAAATTTATTGGATTGGAACTGATGTGAGCAGCTATTCCAATTTAACATAGAAGAACAAATGTTTCTTTGACTACAGAAACCTTGGCTAGAATCCTGTTGGCTTAGGTGATTGCATTAAGGACAATTACACAAGTGATGTGAACTGTTTTCCTGGCTGTTGGGTGGGAGGTGCATCTTTCTCTGCCTTTGCAACTGGCTGCTCAGCCAGTCATGTGATAGGCAGGCTTAAATATGCAGAAAGCACTTTCATGAATGCTCTTTACATGCATGGAAAATGTCATCCAGAGTTTGATGCTTATCTCAGATGTTAAGATACTATCGATGCTGTATTTGGGGGGGGGGGATATTTGCTTGATAAAGATCTGCACAGCTTCTTTCATCTCAGTGAAAGAACTTTTATAAAAGTTCAAGATCTGGCTTCTTGGTTGTTTTTATCCTTGCTTTTAGATTGGCTGGAATCCTATTGGTATTCATGTAACATGCCATGTCTAATTATGACTAAATGACAAGGCACCAGGGTGCATTTCAGTTGCAACCAAGGCTTACTCCCATAAAGCATCTTCTAAGAAAATATTTCAGGGGAGGAGGGTTCAGCTCACAACCATGGGTGTGGCCCTCCGAGGTCCACGGATGAACATATACAGCTGCTGGATCGCTGGAGATTGCCCGCCCCTTGTTTAATACAAGGGGAAAGCATACATAGGATATAAGATTTGTACATTTGTACATTGGCCTGTGGCCTATGTTGTTGAGATAATTACCATGGGCTCATACATAGTTAAACACATAGTCCTGCACAGCAGCAAATTATCTCTTTCTCCTTAAGTCTCCTACTGTTATTAGTACTCCCCATCCTGCAGAGAGCCTATCCAGGTCAATGCTTGACTTTGAGAGAATTCTTCATCAGAGAAAGACATTGTGGGAGAAATGTCAGAGAGGTCATTTGTACCCTGGAAGGCTGCCTAGTCTCTGCCTTACTCTGTGGAAGTCCAGTAGGTGGGGACATGGTGGGTCTCCAGAGCACTGTCAAGTGATGGCAGAAGAGTTGCCTGGTAGGGGACCACTGCAAGTATGCCAGTCTCTTGAACGACAACCCACACTGTTAGAGCCTTCTAAAATTATTTCTCCTTTACAAAATTCATGGTGCTGTAATGCAGGAGTCATTGTATTCATTGTATGGCCACTTCTCATTCCTCTTATTAAAATAAGACAGAGAGGAAGAAAGAAAATGTAGTAGATTCCCTTTATTGAGCCAATTACTATGGGTTAAAAAAACAGGCGACCTCAGAAACCAGCCTTAGGTATTACATAAAAATTTAAAGCACAGATGAATGCGAGTTTGAAAGCATCCAATACTCAATGATTTTTTTAAACTCACCTTTTAATATCTGATTTATATCCCACCTTTTAATATCTGATTTATATCCCAAAGAGGACTCATTCTGGAGAAAACTACAACTAATGTAACATTAGACAAAGAAAAGTATGAAAGAAGGAAACAAGCAGTCTTTTGCATTACAAAGAAACACAACAATATTGCAGAACGTTTCTTTATGATTCTGCCTATTAAAGATTCAAGAGTGGTCTGAAATGTCTCCCTAGGATGGAAACAAACATGCATTTATTTATCTATATGTGAGTCTGGTTGATGCTTTTCAACCACAAGGGTTTCAAAGCAGGATGAAATAAAACAAAACAGCATATATTGCAAAGCATCATAAAAACAGTTCATAAAAATATACCAGTACAAGTACTTTAACAATATCCCATCCCTTTAAAAACAAGAAGCAAACAAACTCACTTCCCAGAAGGCCCAGTAGAATAAAACGTAAAAAAAAACCCATAATGGTATGTGTAGTGTGAATATCCACCACTGTGGTCTCCTGCTCTGTTTCTGGTAGTTATTAATTTTGTCTCAGACAATAGCTTGGTAGAGCTTGATAGTGCTGTACAGACAACATTACTCCAGGGGAAAAAAAAGACTTGTTGGGATATGTATATATTATATAGGAAAGATTAATAATCTCTCTACACAAGGCTTTAAAGTTAGGACCAATACATAGCACGTAGGCTGGAGTTAAAATGAAAACAACGGCACTGTTCAGGTTAGGAGGCCTAGCGTTTCATTCTATTTCCCCTTTCACGACAACAAAATCAAAATAAGGGTTTCAGCACTTAGGACAATTTAACTGCAGGCATGATGTGGCCTGCAGAGATGATACTTGAGTGTAACTTTAAAAGCAATGTAGATTAACCCATTTCCCCTTCCACGATGGGATTTCCTCAGAGATATCTCCCATGGCAATTAAACTGTGTTTATCTATGAGTGACCAATCACAAAATGACACATTCCAAATGCAAGATACATAGGTGACGAAAATCAAATGCTATGACAAGCAAACATCTTTCACCTCTTGAAGTATCATCTCTTATGAACTGGTGCTAAGCGTATGTCTAGGTTTAACCTTGGAGTTGAGGAGAGACTGACATGGCTATGCCTGATTCTGACTGATTGCTGTGCCAGCCTGTGATATTGGGAGATATTTGGGCATACATTTCCATAACCCTTGCTCTTTTGCATTTTGTCAGGAAAATAAAATGAAAATCATGAAAAGACATCCTCCTTCAGTTTTCATTAGCCGTATATGATGTATTTTGCCAAAGGGTCTTGGAGTTAGGGGACACTTCTTATTAGTCATGTTTTTGTTTGTTGGAAGATTACGTGCAGTTCTTTGGGTTTTTGTGGTTTGACTTAATCTGAAAATATAATCATAAAATGGATGCCTTGGGGCTAACTATAATTACCTGCTGAGGTAAATTAATTTTCTCAGTAAGATACAACAGGTCTATTACACTTAAATTGTCAGATTCTACACAACTTTCAAAATAGCTCCGGGCGGTTCTAACATTTGCGAGCAGGGATAGGTCAGCTGTCATCTTAAGTGAACGTAAATCTTGCCCCCACCTACAAGGAACTACTTTTGTGGGGTACTGTACGTTATTCTGAAGTGTTTCTATTGAAAACAGGGCTTATAGAATAATGTTCCTCATAAAGTTTCATTGTTGCCCTGTCACTTCAGCTGTTGAATCTTGTACAGAATCCTTCTAATGCAGCTGTACTGAAGGGCTCATTCACCCATGCACCTGCTTCCCGACTCTGGCCCCCCCCTTACATGTGGGACCCAGAAAATAAATCAGGAACTATATGTAAATTTCTCTATGAATAGGTTCCACTCCAGGGGCTGAAAAAAATGCACAGCTAACTGTTGGAACTACTTCTGTCAGTGCCTTTGGCAGGGAGCAATCTCGCCTCCCTACTATAGCTCCCCAGGCAACCCAAAAACTGCCTTGGGGATTATAGAAACCCTCCAGAGCTGGTTTTCAGGTTGTGCTAAAAAACAAAGTTCTGCGTCATTGGTGTTTCAACGCCGGTGTAATGTTGGGATTTAGGCCTATAAGATGGATCAGCAAAGTGTAGTCATGCTATCTGGGGATGATGGGAGTTGAAGCTCACCACATACAGAGGGTGCCAGGTTGCGGAAGGTTTCCTGAGCGCTTGCATATACAGTGGTGCCTCCACTTACGAACGTCCCTACTTATGACCAATTCAATTTACGACCAGCTCCGGCCGCAAAATTTTGCTTCTATTTGCGACCGGAGCTTCCACTTACGAACAGAAAAAGGCAGGGGGAAAAGGCGGGAAATTCAAATTGCTAACTGTAGGTGGCGAAAGAGGCTACTTCTTTGTAGCTCTTTCGCCCCTACGGTTAGAGTGAGTGCGATGGAGGAGGGACTGCCTGGCTTCTGCTTCTCAGTGAGCGTGTGTGTGTTTGCAGGGAGGCTTGGGACTGCCTGTTAGGTAAGGTAAGGTGCTGTTTTCTGCTTTTTAAAAACTGTTCTGTGTGTTTTTTCAGTGTGGTTTTAGGCTGGGGGGGTTATGTTTCTGTGCTGTGATGGGTCTTGGGGGTTTGTTTGTTTGTTGGGTTCCCCCCCCCATTTCCGATGGGTCTTGGGGGGTTTGGTTGCTTTTTGGGTTTTTTTCCCCCATTTCTGATGGGTCCTGCATGCTTCCCTTGCTTTTTCCTTTGTTTTCTGTGCATTTCCGACCTTGTCCCTCTGTTCTCTGTGCATTTCCAATCTGCTCCGTTTGTTTTCTGTGCATTTGCAATGGGTCCTGCATACTTCCCTTGCTTTTTCCTTTGTTTTCTGTGCATTTCCGGCCTTGTCCCTCTGTTCTCTGTGCATTTCCAATCTGCTCCGTTTGTTTTCTGTGCATTTGCAATGGGTCCTGCATACTTCCCTTGCTTTTTCCTTTGTTTTCTGTGCATTTCCGACCTTGTCCCTCTGTTCTCTGTGCATTTCCAATTTGCTCTGTTTGCTTTCTGTGCATTTGCAATGGGTCTTGCACGCTTGATTGCTTTTCTCCCCCCCCCCCCCCTTCGGCCAGAAGGGATTAATCGTGTTTCCGACCGGCCTTGCAGTGATTTTTTTTTTTTTGGTGATTTTTTTCTTTGGCCGGAACGGATTAATGGGGTTTCAATGCATTCCTATGGGAAATGGTGCTTCGACCATTTCGACTTACGTCCATCTTCTGGAATGGATTATGGTCGTAAGTGGAGGCACCACTGTACCTTGCTATTTTAATCAAGGTTAAAATATTTCATAGGAAAATCAGTTGGCTGAGTAAACCTAAGAGTAACACCTTGAATATGAACTAGTGTCTATGCCATAAATACCTTAGGTTCAATTTCCACTGTGGTTTTATTTAGGTGCAGCCTGCCTTTTCCCTTTATTTCTAATGTACCCAAAGGCATCATGCAATATAAAACAAAACAAAACCCTCAGACAAAGTTATTAGATATTGGTCAAAGAACAATTTTAAAAGCAACTATTCTTAAAAACAGTAAGAAAGCAGTAAAACACAGTTAAAAAAACAACAACAACACACCTATGTGCCCTCCTCCAGTCTTCATAATGCCTGCAGCTAAATTGTCCTCCCATTCCATCTAGGTAAGTCCTTATTTGAAAGCCACTGAGCACAAAGAAAAAATAGCAGATTGAAAGCACCTATCTATCCATATAATGGGGCTGTGCATAGGCTAGATGCCACCCTATTTCATATATGTGGTGCCCAGACACTCACAGTTATATAGCATACTACGTTCATGCTCCCAAATCTTGCTTTCACTCTCCATAGTAAGAGACTGTGCTCTTACAGGAAACAGTCACTCAGCACTGCATCAGATTGCTGAGGAAATGCTGCTACTCATGTAGTGTTTTTGATATAGTTTTTGGCAGCTGTGTGAATCTTCTCTCCATGTAAGGAGAGCCCTTTATGGAGCACAAGTAGTGTGGCAGTCTCTCAGAAGAGCACTGGTGTGCAGCAGCACCAATAGCTATTGCTAGTACAACTCAGGAGGCAAAACCGGAGAGTCAAAGTGAAGTAAACAGAAAGCCTCAGTGCATCCAGTGCCACTTTCTGTGTGGCATTTAAGGCAGTGACATTGCACTGTTGTGCTTTCCAGTTACATATCCTTAAACACGTTCATATGTGAGAGACACAAGAATCTCTAGATGGTGATGTTTTCAGGGTAGAAATGGACAGGATGGCAGGTTCATCATTAGTTGCTTTAAGAAGTAAATTACGTTTGATTATCTTTCAGCAGTGTTTCACAGCATAGCAAGCTGCAAATTAGCTTGCTTTTATTTGCTGATGGGGTGAGATTTGTTTGCACATTGCTTGTGAAGAACAACAGTTGTGAAGAACAGCTCTGAAACTGGAGAAATAATGTTTTATTGTATTTGTTTGTGAAGCTGCCATCCGATTCGTTCTCTCTTACAAGATGAAGCACATCAAGGCTAGATGTGGGAAGGTGGAAGCACTCTGAGGCAGAAGTGGGTAGCCATGGCACAAAATGTCAGCAAAATCAGTTGTCTAAATACCCAAAGCCTTTTATGTGGTTCAAATGTTATCGTGCAACATGATCTGATATACTCCTGTTGCTGATTTTCCACACTGTATGATCTGGCTGGTTACCCTGTAGAAATCTCCTTTGTTGAAAACCTGGGAGCAGTGGTACATAACTAGAATTTCTGAGTGATGTTCTCCAGGTTCAGAGTTCTCTGTGTGTGCAAGACCTAGCATTAGATTCTTAGATCTTCTCCAATCAAGGTTGTTTCAGGTCCATATCCTAGTCTCTCCTCCCTTGATCAGGCAAATAGTTGACAGGAATTGAATATACAGTGACAGTGTAGAACATTTTCAGTGGAGATGTCTTTTCCAGGAACAAGATAAAGAATCTGAGGCAGGGCAGTGGGGCCAGGCGGGAGAGGAATGCAGTGTTAGATTCACTGAGAATCCCAGGTAGAACTCCCTGCTGTATTGTAAAACTAACTTCCCTCACACATGTTGTGAGGATTAAAGTTGGAAAGTGGAGATGTCTTTTCTGTTGCTGCAAGCAACACAGAATAAGTGAGAGATGATTTTAAAAGTATATGTATTTTAAAAGCTTAAGGTAGGTAATGACAAGAAATTAAAAGAAAGACAAGCATTATTACTAAATTAGTAGGATGTGCAGATGTTAAAACAATGGGACATTCAGGCGGCAGTGGAAAACACTTTAATACAGCAAGTGAAAACACAGATCAGCACACGAGCTAAAAAACATACATGAGTACAAAGTTATGCTAAACAGGATGGCTTTAACGATCTGGCAGAAGGCCGTTAAGTATGGGGCAAGAGAAGCCTCCCTCAGGAGAAAATTCCAGAGCCTGTGCCTGGCTACTGAAGCATGTAACAAGTGATAAACACATGAATCCACAAATTTGGTAAGCAAATAGATTTGGCCTCGGTGGTAAACTTATCTGGTCTTTTACTTTCTCCCATATAATGAAAGATTCGCATCTCTTTGTATTCCGTCAGATAATTCAATGGTTATTACTCACTCAGGTGTATCTGTGTGAAGTATTTAGGTACGCTGTTCTGTTAAGAGCAACTGTTAAGCCTTCACCTCAGACACCGACCCCCAGTGGCATGGATTTTTGTGTATGAGGTGCGGTGGCAGTGTGCATAGCAGCAACAGCCTTGCAGTATACAAGATGTCACTCTACTGATTCAGCCCAGTGAATGCCGTCATCCTGGCTTTCAGGGACACTTACCACTGCTGCCACGCTAATGGCCCCTTTCTCTTACAGCAATGTTGTGATTGCTGTGCCCTGGGTCTGCGAGTAAAAAATGAGGGCCAGAGCTGCGAGTCCAACCCAAATCTTGGCTATCCTTGCAACCATGTGATGCTTTCCTGCTGCGAAGGAGAAGACCACCTTATCCCTCCAGAGCTAAAGAGGCACCCTGAACCACTGCCAACTTCAACACCCGAGAAACGTAAGTGTCACCTTGTTAACCACAGGAAGCAGAAGGGGAAGCCCAGTCAACTTCTCACTTCATTAAAAAAAACCCAAAAAAACAGTCATCCTGGAGATAGCACAAGGCACTCCATTGTAAGGCTAAGGAACTTGTTCTGTTTGTGGGCGATTTCCAGGAAACTGTCTCAAGGGCTATAGCAGCTAATTTGTCTTTGTGCAACTCTTGATTTTGCTCCTTTCTTGTCAGTTTATAGCACATTTTTCGCAGAGGCCAAGCAGGTTTTTACAGTGGGTAGCTACGGAACACACATATATACTCACACAAAGCAATTTTCCTAAGATACAGAGATGGGACATAAAATCTTGCTGAGATAGAATACACCTGGAATTCAAGGAACCATAAAGGATCTAAATTTGCAGGCACTACAGGACATAAAAACATCTATGCAACACAGAGGACTGTCTGCTTCAATAATGTTACACTTAATAGTTCCTGATTTTTCCTTCTCTAGAGTTTCACTTCAGTAACAACAAAATGGTTTTTGAAAATGCAATGTAAAATGCTTAAATTTGGCTGTCCTTCCCCGACACCCCCCCCCCCCCCCCGTTACTGTCTCTACATTGAAAAATTGGCAGTTTTGAATCATACACCAAACAGTACCTGCAGCATCATAAACACCTTTTGGACCAAATTAGATCATCTTTCTGCTCCAGATGGATCTCCTATTGCATTGTGGTCTTGATTCCTGGTACAGTAAAAAAAAAAAGCATATCCTATCAAAAAGTAATACAGTGGTACAGTGCATTAAAATTGTTTTGAAATATTTACGTTATTTGAAAGAAAGGAGTCCTATCACACTGTAAAAATATGAATATAAAATGTACCTTGAAGATGATTGGGGGGGGGGGCACCGAGTAGCACTGCCCTCTCTGTGATGTCCAAAACTATTATCAGGGCTGATAGCCAACATGACTGGGCTCAGGAGGCCCAGACAGGACTGGCCAGAGGACAGGACAGCACGGAGGCTATATAAGGGAAGCAGGTGGGGAAGAAAGGGGAAGGGAGAGAGAAGAGGCATGGGTGGAAAGAAAGGAAGGCCAAAATGAGGAGACATCAGGCAAGAAGAGTGCCAAAAGAGAGCAATTTCTGTAGAGGCAGTTATGTGGGGAGGCAGTGATAGGTCTGCAGAGAAACCTTTGCAGCTAGCAAACAAAAGCCGCAAGAGTGGAGAAAGAGAGAACTACAGAAGCCACTGGAAGCCACTGGATTTAGGTCTATCCTGTGGAGTATCCTGGAAAAGGCCTTCTGTCAAAGGGGGGGGGGGCAAAACGAGGAGAGGTGCCCTTCAGAGGGTGGGTCCTGGGATCGTTTGGGAACTATGTGGGCCCAGCCCTCACTGGCATCTGATCCCATCTGGAGAGCCTATTCTGGGTCCCTGACTGGGAGGAAGGTGGCATGCTCAGGATATAAAGAACGTCAGTAAGTCAGTCAGTCCTGGCCACATTGGAGTGGAGACAAGTCCTTCAGCTACAGGCACTTGGTCTCAATCCTATTTAGACTCATTTACTTCCAAGCAACTAGCCTGTCTGCACTCCTCTTTCCAAGCATTCCTAATCTTGTGAAAACTGATTTACCTCAAACCAGCTATGATTTCAGTACTTATGTTTATGGAACTAAGTCCGAACATCGTTTTCCCTATTTTGAGTAAAGTGTTGCTACAAGGTGCACCTACAGCTGTTGACAGTTCCTGGGGCTAATTGTTTATCAGCTGTATATTTGTCTTGCCTCTAAGAATGAAATAAACACTGAAGATTGCCGATGAAGGTGCTATGTGTCCTTGTGTAAGAAAGGGTGACTTCATGGCCTGTGATTATGTTGCTCTCTTCTTTCTGGAGGACACAGAACGTGTGAGAGGGATAAAAAATTATTAGTTCCTGTTCCTACATACAACCATATTTACATGAGAATTTCAGCTACGACAGTACATAGTAAAAATGTAAGAAGTACTTGCCATTTTCTTGCTCTCAAGTGAAAAAGCATGTTTCAAGACACTGAAAGGACCTGCTGAAAATTGTCAGCTGCTGCAAGGTGTTTATTTTTATTTTATTTTATTTTGTTTCTGTAAAAAAAAAGAGAGAGAATGTGGGGGAAATGGCAATTGTTTCGGTCACCAGCAGTATTAGCCAAAAAACTGGGGTTTTCAAACTTAACCATGTTGTATTTTGCACAAAAACACAAAGTTTATGTGAAAAATATCCTTTTTATGTGTGCAAAGCAATTTCCAAGGGTTTTTCCCCCACAAAAGAAGTATCAAAATGCCTCCCAAAACCCACAAAAAGCTCTCTCAAAATCTCATTGAGGGTGAAAAACTCTGAAATTTTTTTTTATCGAGACAGGACTGGAGAAACTGCTCCCCATAGCTATGGAGAGATATGGTAAATCAGTGTGAATACTGCCAGACTAGATGGTCTGATTTTGTACAAGACAGTTTCGTATGTTCCTAAATCCCTCATAGGGTGGCTATTGTAAACAGAAAGTGGGTGAGACCCCTGGAACTTGGAATATATGTGCTCAGGATGCATGACACCTTAGTGAAGAAAAATGTTTTGCAGTCATGAATACTTCATTATATTTAAATCCAGTTTCAATTAAAGTTAGTAACATTTGCATTTCCCCCGTTTTCCTATTGCAGTTTTGCTGGACTGTGTGTTGGGGGTGCAACTTGGTCCACCATGATTAAAACATAGTGAATTGGCTGAAAAATGTTATAATTTTTACTGAACTTATGTCTGCTGTGGAAGTTTGTAGATATAATATTTCCACTCTGGAGATACTGAACATTTTTTGCTTTCCAGTTCCTGTACCTTCAGGGGCTGTATGGGGTGTGACTGAATTATTTTACTTTAATATTCCATAAATTATGCTTTTAGAGATCATAAAGTAATAGAGTAATTAATGCAGCATACTATTATTTTTGACATTTAATTAGATCTTACATAAAACAGAACACAATGATATATTACAGAAAAATCCAATGTCAGAAAATAATCTGGTGAAGAAGGATGTGCATTTAATGGGATTTTTAAAGAAGAAACTTGGCAAATTGAAACTCCACAGTGTCACAATAAAGTTTTCTAAATATAGAATCCTGATTTGTTTTAATTCGATTTGATGTTGATTTTATTTTAAGTCAGAGGTGAGCACCCAGTGGGCCTCAGCCTGGTTTCAAGTGGCCCCTGACCTAATTTCAAAGAGTGATCTCTCTTTTTCTCACAAGCCTGGTAGGTGAGAAAGAAGAAGGGGATAAAAATTGAGAGAAAAAGGATGGGGGAAGAGGGAGAAGAACTAATGCCAGAGGACAGGAGTTACTAATCTGTGGCTCTGGCTGCATCTGACTCATTTAGTCACACATGTGTCATGTATTTAGTTGTGTTATCCTACTCAGAAGTTGCCATTCTGGGTCATGGTGTTCTGTTCCAGTGGGGTTTGGGGCAATATTGGTTTTTACTTGGAAAGGGCGGTAGAATGTTGCTCCTGAGGGCATTCTGTGGCTAATTGTATTAGATCCCTCTAGTCAAGTGGGATGGGTGAATTTCCATGGGCTCTCCTACTCAGAAGTTGCCATTCTGGGCTGTTTTCACAATAATGAATTTCTGCAAATAAAGAGATTGTATCACACGAAAAAGAAAGGAAGACCACATATTGACATCAGGAAGACTTGTGATCAGAGAAAAGTGGAGGAATTTGCCCAAGCACTTGAGGAAATTCTTCCAGGCCCAGCTGTTGCAAATGCACCTGAACGATGGGAACATTTCAAGAATGCTGTTTATAACACCGCCTTGTCCACATTTGGCAAGAAGACCAAAAAGACAGCAGACTGGTTTGAAGCCCATTCGGAGGAGTTGATGCCAGCCATCGAGGAAAAGAGGTTCTTTGAGTTGCTCATAGCAAAGTCCAACAGACTGCCAGGAAATGTTCTAACGATTATTGGCTTCAGCTCTGCTCTCAGATACAAATAGAAGCGGACACAAGTAACATCAAGGGAATGTATGACGTTATCAAGCAGGCTTTAGGTCCAATACAGAAGAAATCTGCTCCTTTGAAGTCTGCTACAGGCGTGATCATCCAGGACAGCAGATGAAACGCTGGGTGCAGCACTACTCTGAGCTATATTCCAGAGAGAATGTAGTAACCGAAGAGGCATTAAATGACATCGAGTGCCTGCCTGTCTTGGAAGAGTTGGACAGTGAACCAACTTTAGCAGAAATAAAAGTGGTCTTGGATTCCCTCGCCTCTGGCAAGGCAGCTGGGAAGGATAACATCCCTGCTAAAGTGCTGTGAAGGATGCAAACATTGTCACATTGTACGAGAACAAAGGCGACAGGGGTGACAGCAATAACTACCGTGGCATCTCTCTTCTCAGCGTTGTAGGGAAGCTGCTTGCCTGTATTGTGCTGAAGAGACTCCAGGTGCTTGCAGACAGAGTCTATCCAGAATCACAGTGTGGATTTCGAGCTAATAGATCCACCACTGACATGGTATCTTCCCTCAGACAGTTGGAGGAGAAATGTAAGGAACAACGACAGCCACTCTTTGTGGCCTTCATAGATCTTACAAAGGCCTTTGATTTGGTTAGCAGGGACGGCCTTTTTAAAATACTTCCCAAGATTGGATGTCCACCTCGACTCCTTAACATCATCAGGTCCTTTCATGAGAAAATGAAGAGCACTGTAATTTTTGATGGCTCAACATCAGATCCCTTTGACATCCAAAGCGGAGAGAGGACTGTGTCCTCGCACCGACCCTTTTTGGGATCTTTTTTGCTGTCATGCTGAAGTACGCTTTTGGAACTGCAACAGAAGGTGTCTATCTCTGGACTAGATCAGATGGAAAGCTCTTTAATCTCTCTAGATTGAGAGCAAAGACCAAAGTCCATCTGAAATGCATGCGGGACTTCCTCTTCACCGATGGATAATCCTGCAAAGCTGACCACCGGTAATCACCAAAGGCACTCCTTATCCAGAGTGCTGTTTACCCAAGGGCCAGATCTGCTGGTACATTTCCCTTCTGAGACCTACTGTATAATGCTAAAATCCCTTGTTCTACTTATGCAATAGAAAGAGATTTTAAAAGGAAAACTCTTTTAGATCAATGTTGTATGTATGACACAGTGCAGGTGAATTTATAGCTGACGATGGGTGCCTTAACAGTATTGCCCAAGCAGCAAACAGAGTAGAGGTAACTAATGTTCTAATGTTCACACTGTTGATTACGCAGTGGAGTGAACAATTTTTTATGGAATGGAATGTTCTTACACCACTGTCCCTCCTAATTTGTCTTCTAAGACAACATTTTGGTCTACTGGAATTATGGGCTCAGGCAGAATTCACAGAATTAAAAGAAACTGTGGCTCAGCAAAAGCCAGCTTTGACTTTCAAGACCAAAATGTGAATTGATATCAGCCTCTTTCTTTTCACTGCTTCTCTACTCAACCAAAACCATGGTAAGCCACTGAAAGAAATGAATAGGAAAAATATAAAAACAAAGTGGAACAGCAATTAGTCTGTTGCTGTTGCTACACTCTGCTTATCAGAAACAAACACCTTCTTTTTCCCTGGACTGAAGCTGCTTTAGGAGGAAAATGAAGAAATTTCGACTAACATGTTGCTAGGATTTTTTTTAAAATTATGACTTGCACCATGTCTTGTTGTTCTTCCTCTTTGTCCTTTTCTTCATTGTTTTTTTTTTTTGCATTGCGCCCAGTGATGTTTTTCCCCATGCTGCTTCATTTTTTTTCTGCCTACATTTCCTTTAAGTGCTAGTTTCAAAAACCTAGGAATATTCCACATTTAAAACAAACAAACAATGCAAAAGTGTATGTTTCAATTCACTTGTGACACCATGAAGTGGTCAGAACATGCGGAATCTTTGCCACCACCTGAAAAATATGTGCTTTTATAACAAGGTTACTGACTCATTTTAAAGAGAGCGCTTGTGTACTCCATTACAAGTACACAAGAAGTACCCAGCTACTTCTTTGCTCTATAGCTTCTGAAGGAGAAGCTTCTTTGTTACTTAGAAATGCTTTAAAATAAAAACGAAAAATAATTTTGGGTACACACTCAAAATATAGAAAATGCTGAAGTATTTCATTACTTGTTAATAGCTAAGTACAGCTGACATTTATTATTTTTCATTTTTTTATTTTTGACTTCCTGCCATCAGTGTACATTGGGTTTTACTTAGTAACATCAGAAGGGTAGTTCCTTGCCTGAGGAGTTAATCTGAATTTCAAAGAAGGAAAAAAGCTAGAGACAAGAAAGGGACTGGAAGGCTGTAAGCTGTTACATAGGTTATGAGATATGCCATGGCTGGCTGTACTGTTAGGCAGAGTGACATGATTACATCTGTTAACAGATGTTGGGGGTAGTAGCACCAGGACCCTGATGGTTCTTCTGGAACCATAAGCAGTTCCACAATGTTAGGAAACAGACCTGTATATGCCATGCAACTGTTATGTGCTCTCAAGTAGCTCCTGACCTATGAGAGCACTATGAATTAATGACCTCCATGAGGTCCTCCCACTCTGATCTTGCAAAGTAAATGCTTCCTTTATTGAGTCAATCCATTCCATATTTTGTTTTCCTCTGCATTCAACATTTCCTTAGCAGCATTGCCTTTTCCAGTGTCTTCTCATGATATATCCAAAGTGCCATAACTTCACTTATTTTTGCTTCTAGACAGAGTTCAACAGTCTCTCCTGGGACCCCCTAAACTAGCCTCCTCCAGAGGAACACATTAGTACATGATCAGTGTTGAAGTATGATTCAATTCTCAGTGCAGGCAGCTTCTGTACATGAAACATGTTACACGTGTGTTATGAGCTGGCAAGACTTGTAGTTACCTCAGTAGGGTTTCTGATGTATGTGAGATATTTAAAGAGTGGTTTTACCAGTGCCATCCTCCATGAATTTCCTGGTGAAATAAGTCTCCTGAGTCCTGTTCTGCACTCTATCCATTATACTACACTGGCTCCAGATGAAATAAGGAGGGAGAAAACATTTTGTCCTTTAGTTCGGGCAGCAAAATGTCTTGGTCCAGCCCTGAGAAATTCTAAAGCCAATAAGATGATCATCCAGGTTATATGGATTTTACCTGGATTTTAAGCATCCCATACATTGCTAGTTTAAACCATATACTGACCTGGATTACAAGGGGCTTTCAGTGTATGTGTAAATCTCCAGCATTTATTGACGTAGAAGCATGCAGTGACTGCTCTGGTTAATTGTTTTGTGAGAAATGAGTCTTCCCAGAGTGATGAGACAATGAATGAAGCCATCCACCATATGACAGGATCTGATCAATTTGTAAAGAGAGACACATTCTCTCTCAATTCATGGCCAAATGTTGTAATGGCGTGTAAGCCTGACCCTAGCTGTTGTGCAGACAGATGGCATCTGTTTTCAGAGCTGTCTCTAAATAATGCATAGAAAGCAATGAAGTGATAGGAATGAAGTGTGCAGCAAAGCTAAGTATAAATACAAAGCACACACAAAAGCTGTAGTGCCTTAATGTTTGCATTTAAAGTGCCAGGCTCTGATGTTTTTGCTGGAACAAAGCAGGCATAACAGCATTACACAAGCTTTCTTTTTGGAACTATTACTCCCATGATGGCTGGGGGGGGGGGGGGATGATGGAAGCTATACTAAGAAAAAAGAAAAAAAGAACTTTTCCAAGCTGTGATATTATACTGGGATCTTACTGGGCTTCCAGAAAAAATGAATTCCATTTTATCATATAGTGGAAAACTTTGCCACATGCTAGCCTCAATAAAGAAAGAGCTGGAAAAAATAAGAGAAGGGCTGGAGACATTCCTGCTGATTAGGATCATGTTTCTTAAGTGAGAGGTAATGTGGTGTAATGGATAGAGTGTTGTGCAAGGAGACCTGAGTTCACTATCCGCTTTTCCATGGAAAATCACTGGTAGCAGTGATAAGGCACTGCTTGAACATCTCACGTACATTGAATACTCTGTCACAGTCTCCATAAATCAGAATGACTTAATGGGAGTTGGTATGGTGAGTGGCAAAGAGTAGCAGGGCCTTCTGGGTTTTGACATTTGTCTTACAGAAATCTATTCCTTAAATAAAGAGATGAGGACATTCCATAGGAGAGATGCCAAAACCATTTATGGAAACTGGAAGATGCATTCCCACCCCCCCAACATAAAAACCCATTTTGATGCCACTGTTTCATCTGACTATTACTTGCCTTTTGCTGCTCATTGCTTTATGTTGCAAGTGGTTACCTGTAGATGTTATACTTTTATATGTCAAAATCTTCCCCATGAACCTTTTTAGTTTAGGGGTGTGGTAGAAATATGGCAAATAAATAAATCACTCCAAAGAGCAAACCATCACTTCTGAATATTTGTTGTGATTCTAAAGAACAAAGTTTTGAAACAAAAGCAGGGCTGTTAATAATCCTGTTCCTGAAATGGGTTACCACTAGAGATGGGGAAGAATATAAAAACGGATCGGTTTTTCCGACGAATATACCTGATTCGTTAAATATTCGTCGATCCGTATTTCTGGGTTCCAGAGACCCCCACGAATACGAAGGGATGAATATTTACTTGTTTTTATTCGTCCTTCGTATTAAAAAAACCCAAAAAAAACCACCATTCTGCCTACCGGCCGCTGATCAGCTGATCGGTGGCAGAAAGGCAGCCACCATCCCACACAGCCACCCAATACTACACCCCCTTCCTTTCCCTACCTTAGGCCCTACGCCACCCCACGCCACCCCACGCCACCCCCACCGATGCCCTCTTACCTTAATCGCTGCTGCCGAGGTCTTCTGGCCTTGCAGCCACACATGTAAAAAATGGAGACTGGCTGCCCTTTGCAAAGATGGCGGCTGCAGCTTCATTTAGGGTAGGGAAGCTGAAGCTGCCATCTTTGCAAAGGGCAGTCTGGATTCCCTTAGCCTGCCTTAAGGGAATCCAGGCTGCCCTTTGCAAAGATGGCAGCTGCAGCTTCCCTACCCTAAATGAAGCCGCAGCCGCCATCTTTGCAAAGGGCAGCCAGTCTCCATTTTTACACGCCGTGGCTGTGGAGGCCTGATGGAGACCTCATAAGGGGGTGTTGGTGGGAGTGGGGTGGGGGCTAAGGTAGGGAAAGGAAGGGGGTGGGTGGGTAGGCTGTGGGGGTGGTTGGTTGTGTGTGGGGTGGCTGCCTATCGGCCTCCGATCAGCTGATCAGCAGCCGGTAGGCAGAATGGGCTTCTGTGCCGTGTGGTAAACTCTCCTGGGGGGACCCAATTTGTGGGTGAATAACTCGGATGTCCGATATCCAATCTTCACCAAAGTTGGCAGGCATTTTGGGGAAAGACATAAAAGGCTCCGTTGTGATTCTGGATTCTCTACGTACCTGGGGGGAGCTTTCCTGGGGGGTCCTCTTTGTGACTATATAACTCATGGGTCCATGATCCAATGTTCACCATACTTTTAGGAGGTGTAGAAAAGTGTCTGAGGAAGCTTCCCTGCAAATTCAGTGACTCTAGGTGGTTGGGGGCCAGTGTTATAGCCGTTTAAAGTGCAGATGAATTGACAGATCGATCCGTCGATTCGTCAAAGAATATTCATATATTCGTATTCGTTGATCCATTAACCTTGACGAATAACGGATCAAAACGAATTACCATTTTTTTTTATTTGTCCCCATCTCTAGTTACCACATTTCAGCTGATTTTTCATGTTCATTCCCTATCAAGGGAAACAGGTCCACATTTACTTTTTTCTAACTATGGCTGCAATGGAATGATAGGAATGGTAATTCAAAGTAACTGAAAGGCAACCGGTTGAAGAAGGCTAAACGAGAAGCTTATTTTAAAAAGGCATCATATTTCATTCTTTCACTGCAGTGATTATCTCTTACGTATTGTTAAGTCATTTTTTTCAAGAATGGAATCAATTCAATCAGCACAGAAACTATACTAGCTCTTGTCTATTATCCATGGCTGAAGGCAACCCACCTTTCCTTTCTTCTGTTTGCCCATCATATTTACTGACCATATGAACTGCACACTTAGAACTAAAGCAATTCCTTTTAATCAATAGCCATTTTAAAGTTCAATTCTTCTCTTTGAGCTTTTCCCCTGCCCATATAGTGATCAATTGTTTTGACCTTTGAGTTCCTCACTCCCACCCTACCTCACAAGCAAAGAAAGCAGAATTGAGAAAAGCAGAGTTGTTCAACGTGCTGTTATGCGTCTATATGCGTTCAGCTTCTCCAGAGGC
This sequence comes from Intellagama lesueurii, assembly GCA_037013535.1. Classification (NCBI taxonomy): domain Eukaryota; kingdom Metazoa; phylum Chordata; class Lepidosauria; order Squamata; family Agamidae; genus Intellagama; species Intellagama lesueurii. Next base: position 245,220,833 of record JBAJHW010000002.1, read on the forward strand.
AAGGGTCTAGACAGGATGTGAAAATAATGTTAATTATCATTCAAAACTCTTGAGAGTCCCCTGGACTGCAAGGAGATCAAACCTATCCATTTTGAAGGAAATCAACCCTGAGTGCTCACTGGAAGGACAGATCCTGAAGCTGAGGCTCCAATACTCTGGCCATCTCATGAGAAGAGAAGACTCCCTGGAAAAGACCCTGATGTTGGGAAAGTGTGAGGGCAAGAGGAGAAGGGGGCGCCAGAGGACGAGATGGTTGGACAGTGTCATCGAAGCTACCAACATGAATTTGACCAAACTCCGGGAGACAGTGGAAGACAGGAGGGCCTGGCGTGCTCTGGTCCATGGGGTCACGAAGAGTCGGACACAATTTAACGATTAAACAACAAAAGCATTCAAAACAATCCTTCTTCCGGGTTTTCAAATGTTCCTCATCTTCAGTTTGTGTGCTTGTGACACACATATGGGCAAATGAACTTCTTTCATGGCATATGTTCTCCAGCCTTCACGAGGTACCATCTGTTACTGCTGTATGCTGCAGTAAGCTTGAAGATGGTCCTCTTCACATACAGTGTCTCAGACCATGGGCCTGTTCATTGATCTTTTAATGCTGTTTTCCAACCAGGACATTAAAATTTGATAGATGTGGGGTCCAATTTCCTCTGTCCCTTAATTTCCATCGTGTTCCCCCATTTGGTGATAAACAATTGATGGTAAATCTGCAGAGGTAAACATGCAGTGGTGAATCAAGAGGTCTTCTTTACATCAAGCAGAAAATACCTATTTTAAAATAAGTTTTCCTGTTTGGCCACTAAATATCAGTGGCATAGTTTGGAGGACCTGGAGGGAGGGCAAAAACAGCCATCGTCCATGTGTCACCCATCTTTGGTATCCTGATAGAAACCTAGCTTTTGACCTACCATTTGGCTTTCCCCTGGCTGCCCTGCACCCATCCATCCTCTATGAGACACATGCACATGTGAAAGTCCCCATGTGATCAAGGGAAGAAGGCTTTTCATCAAGAGAAAAACTAAGGCACCCAGTAGGGGCAAGGAAGGGTTACTGATGGAAACTCTGCTGGAGGAGGACACAAGGACAGTTGTCTCTTTAAGGTTTCCTGTTACCTATATTACTGCATCTGCTGTCATTCAGAGACAGGTGAAACTGTGGTGGTGCTCTCTGAGAACTGACTGGTGAATAGAGTACTCACGGTCAAAGAATGAACATGTACAGCTTCCATGTTTTCTAGGATTTTTTTTTTTTTAAAAAACATCATTAATGATTCAGGAATTTTGGCAGTTTCAGAGGCTGAAGATCACAAAGAAGCCTTGTCACTCAGTAATGAAGCTGAATTATCAAACAGCTTACCTGGAGATGACCTGGACGAATGCCTTGCCTACCCTGGTGAACTCTGCCAACACCTCTGTATCAACACAGTGGGATCCTACAAGTGTTCGTGTTTCCCAAGGTTTACTCTGCAAGATGATGGGCTCAGCTGCAATCCAGGTGAGGCACTACCTGAAACAACTAATGTTTGCCTGGTTGTAATAACTGGACTTTTCTATTTAGCCTATTTATATCTTCAATATACTAAGTGCCAGTTCATTTATAAATATGCATCAGTAGATGACAAATCGCTTGATGAGCCTCAGACTCAGACAAATACATGTATTAATTCATTTCTTGTATATTTATATTCCTACGGAGGACTCCTAGAAAAATAATTCATCTTCAATATTAAGAAGTTCATAAAATTAGGAGTCAGTTTTAAACAAATTTGCGAATAACCAAGTGATAATAAAATACATTGTGAAACAAGTCAAATAAAAAAAAGTCTCTACCAAACAGAATAGCTTTAAATTAAATCCCAAAGAAGCCAAATAAGGTTTTAAAAACCCTCTTGGTCAAGCAGCTCTTGGCAGAGAATTCCACAAGGACACCTGTGGGACACCAGTGAAAAACTCCTGTCTCTAGTGCTTACCAGCCTCACAGATCTTAGTGTTGGGTTATTGGGCAGAGCTTGTGTGATGGACAATTTCATAAGTTCGTAATGTGTCAGATAACCAGGACCTAGACTACTTTAGGCTTTAGATGTCAGAAGTAGCACTTTGAACTAGACTTGGAAATGTACATCTGGTACAGGATTGGAATGTATAATAGGATCCAAACATCTAGCCTTAATAAGAATTCAAATGGCTACATCCTTGGCCAGCTGAATTTTCTGAGTGATCTTCAGTGGCAGCATTACATGGAGCATATTACATTAATCCAGCCTGTATATGACTAATGCATGCAAAACAAGGTTAGATCAGGTTGCAACTGCAGTTGGTGAAAGTCACGACCTCTGCCACCTGCACTTCCATAGAGTGCTGTGTCCAGAAGCACTCCTCTCTCCCAATTGAAATTTACAACTTTAGAGGAAGGCGCAAACCCATTAAACATGAGTTGAATCTTGTTGAAATGAGTCTATTTCCCCACCCAGAGTACTTCTGTCTTATCCAGGCTGAGCTTTGGTTTCTTCACTCTCCTCCATCCCAAATCAACTTCCAAACACCTATTGAAGTGGTTCATAGCTCTCTGGGATGCTGTTGCTACAGTATGTACCACCAAGTCTGCTCTGCCTTATAGCAACCCTATAAATGAATGACCTCCAAAATATTCTATCACTAATATGCCTGTTCAGGTCTTGTAAACTCAAGGCCTCTGCTCCCTTTATTGTGTCAGCTGGGTGAAGTATGTGGGAAACTGCTGTAAGAGCTGCTTGCCACCTACATATTGGAAGCATTTCAGCCCAAACTTCTAAACTGTTTTCCCAATTGTTCTTCAGAGGCCTAGGAGAGAGCAGAAGGCCTCCAGTAGAAAAGCATGTTGGCAACTTCTAAGGAGCCCTCTATTCCCGCCCTACCTTCACATTCCTGCCTATAGGAAATGAGGAGAGAGGGTCAGAGACAACAGCAGAAGGTCATGTAAAAGAGGCTTCACAGAGAAGAAGAGGGCTTTTGGTGTATTGTTGTGATAAGGGGGAGAGATGATCTGTCACTGTGATTGATGGGTGTCATAACGATACACCCACAACAAAAACACACTGATCACCATAATCACCCAATCTCCTGAAAAGGACAAAAGCTGATCCCACAGCTATAAATACTCAACTATCCAACAAACTGCACCAGAGCACAGACAGAGTTCTGACTCCTGTCCTCTGAAGATGCCGGCTACAGAGACTGGCGAAACGTTAGGAAGAACAACCTTCAGAACACGGCCAAACAGCCTGGAAAACCCACAACAACCATCGGATCCCGGCCGTGAAAGCCTTTGAGAATACATTAGATATACTTTAATTACTTAGTTTTTTATGTAAGAGTAAACACTGCAGAGTTCATAACTCAATATCACTCCCACTCCTCCAGTGTTGTTTAAATAGATTTTTCCATCATCATCAGCCTCATTATCTTCATCATAAACAGCAGCAGCAGCAACAACATTAGTATTAGTTTGACTTACATTCTGCTTTTCCCCACAAATGAGACCCAAGGCAGCATACAGGAAAGTAGTACAAATACATAAAACTAATCTAAGCATTTTTTTTAAAAAAATTGAAACAATTTTAAAACACATCAATAGAAGATAAAGTCAAACATCCACCCAGTTAAAAGTTGCTTTTGCAGTAAACAAGGCCAGTTGCCAAGCTCTACAACGTGTAAAGTCTGTTTCCTTCCAGTGGAAAGGGAGGGAACCAGCCTAGTCTTCCATACAAGGGAGTTCCAGAGCCTAAGAATACCTCTAGGAAAGCTTTCTCTAGTATGTGCAACAGATGGGTCTCTAAAGATGGTGGGATGAAAGCAGGGCCTCCCACAAAGATCTGCAAGCCCTGGGCATGCTTGTGCAGAAGAACACGGGTATCTTGGACCGAAGTCATAGAGGGTTTCCTAGATCACAACTGGTACTTTGAACTCTCTCTGGAAACAGACCAGTCATGTTATGCCCCACATTTGATCACATCACAAAACTATCAAAAGCTCTTAACATCAAAGATCACAAAAATATTGTTAGATTAATTAATTAAATTAATATGTGCTGTGTCCATTCGGAATGTTCACAGAAGAAAAAAAACTCATTTTGTTTTTGTTTCATTTTGGGGGATGACTTTTTTCATTTCATTTCCGGGGCCACTACCGTCTTCTTTTGTTTCATAAGCCAGTCCTTTCACTTGACACAAAAATGACGGGTTCTTTCAGGTCATTTCATTTTGTTCCCCCCCCCTTTCCCCCCCCCGGTGCTAAATCCCTAAAAGAACCCTTAAAAAAAAACGCTACTGAAAAAATGTACTTCTTGGACCCATATGAGCCCCTATGCCAGTTGAGGCTATCAGGAACTGCCGTTTTAAAGGTGCCAACTGCCAATGCTGGCTGGCTTGAATGTATTTGAAAAAGAGCTTTATATGGTGTTGCCCCTATGTTCTGGAATTCACTTCCTGATTCCCTGAGAACTGATATCCTTCCGGAGATTGAGGGGGAGATGTAAGGCAAAATTGTTTTGGCAGACCTTTGGATGCTATCAACTGCTATTCCATCACTTATGTGGCATTCGTTTTTATATGGTAATGTATATAAGATAAAATTAATTTATGTTGCTAAGTTTTATTTTATCATTTATGTGGAGTATTTTATTGCTGTGTAAATTATATGTATCTTCTCTTTGGAGAGAAGAATAGCATATAAATGAAAATTAGGAAGGAAGGAAGGAAGGAAGGGAGGCAAAGCAACAGAGATTTCAAAAGTGGGCAACAGACAGTGAATGAGAATCTCATCATCAGACCTATGTGGTGGCACTTGTTTATTATCATCGTTATCATCAGGCAACAGATGAGAAAGAGAAATCACACCACCAGCATAGGCATATAGTCATGGAGGCCACCTGCTTTCTCTTCCACAGAAAAATCAATCACAGAAAATACCCTGTTCCACACACAGGGGGAAGAATAGTCCAACAAGAAACATACAAACACACCTCTCCCAAAAACCAAGAAAAGCAAGCAAGCAAATAGAGGCAAAAATTATTATGAACTGCTAGAAAATAGGGAGATTTCTTTTCTCAAGTCCAGCACCCAGGCAAGCAGGTGGAAGCTCACAGCACAAAAATGCAGTAAGCACAGAGACTCCCAGAAGGATTACTGAAGCAAAGCATGAAACACTTCTTTCACTGGTTTCCAACCTATCTAGGCTCTTTTACAGCTTCAAAATTCCTGCTCCCTTGTTCCTGCACATTCTGATTGGCTGCTGCCCTTAGGATGTCCTTTTATTCAACATTTTCTGGGCTGTTTGACAAACATCGGGTGAAAGAAAGGACAAACAAAAGAGATACAATATTTTCATGCATCCCTCTTTCGCTGAAATTAATCATTTGTTGTCAAGAAGCTCTTTTTCAGGATTTAGTGGTAGACTATGAAAACAAAACAAAGCGCTTCTTTCATCCCTTTTTTATTTGTGTGGAAATGAAAGTCTCATCTCTAGTATTCATCTTATGCATACTGACTGTTTCAGGTTTTAAACTAGACATATACAATTAAAGGATCTTAAACTTGGAAAGACTTTGGCTAGTATACTGTTGGGATTTCCATGTGTGCTAGAAACATCACAGGAACAGTTGTGCTATTTGCCAAGGTGCCTGTTGAGTGACTGGTTGTGCACCCAGTGTCATAACAAGTACCTGACCCAAAAATGCAAACATTTATAATGGGGGGGGGGAATCATTTTATTACATTTTTAAACACAGAACTATGATAAAAAAATACAGAAATAACAAAAAAGCAACTTTAAAAAACAAAAACATACAGAAACAAATCAAGTTGAAGTCTAATTCTTTTATGCAAACGTTTGTGCAATATTACTTGAGCACACAGAAATTCCCAATGAGATAAAGGTGCTTGTCTTCAGACCAGTCAGGTTTTTTTTTAACAGTAGCTGCCTGAAGTCCCAAAGCCCCGATAAGAAAGCTGTTTCTGTGTTTCCATATAAGCTGCACATAGAGGTTTAAGTGTTGTTTAAAAAATATGGCTCCTAATATATTCCTATGGTAGCATAAAACTGTGAAACAATATAATTATAATAGACTAATTTCTTTTACATAATGTAAATATGCAGATTTTGAAGAAGATGGACCAAACACTGCCTTAGGGGACAAAGCCACTCTTGCCCCAGAAAGCTTGAATAACTCACCTGCAACCGTCAAGACTTTGAATGCAGAGCAAGATAAATGTAAAGGTATGTGTAACAGACAATCTGCAGTAATACTTTTTTAGAACCCTGTAACAAATTCCAAGGTTTCCTTGGCTGGTTTTATTTCAGTACACGTCTACACATTTCTTGCTTCTAGTATTAGCCTGAAGAAAGAGAGGGACAGGATCTCAGAGGGTAACATGCTGAGGTAATTTGAGGTTAGCTTCCGAATTCAAGGTCGTTACATTCTCCTTATTTAGGATTGTTTAGGCAACACAGCTGTATGTGGTAGTTTCAGACTCATAGATGGGAAGGAATGACACAGGTGTGTTTTCCTACAAAACAAGGATTGTACATAGTGATTAAGGTTACGAGAACAAATTCTTTGTTTTCACATTTTATGTTCTGGTGCAATGACCAGGTTTACAATTAGGGAGAGGAAGATAAATGGCTTTCCATTGACTTTTCATCTTGGTGTTTTGAACCATTGTACTTGCCAGATAATGGTCCCTGCAAGCATATATGCAGTATTGTGGAAGAAGAAATTACGTGCTCTTGTTTACCTGGATTTGCCCTCATGTCAGATGGAGTCTCCTGTGAAGGTAAGTGAATGTTGGTGTTCTATCTTGGCAGTTTTTCAGTCTGAAATATATTTGGTCACATTTACTGTGGTATGTATAGTACTGTCTCTTAACACCCGGTGAAAAGTTAAGGCCACTCTCCATTATTCTGAAAACCATAAAGTTGTTGTGAAACTAAATTGCTTCCCCCCCTCTTGCTTAGGTACACCGGCAAAAGTGTAATGGCATAAATCACAGCAGCAAATTACTGCTACTTAATATGTTGCTACTTCTATTCTTTGTTGCACACCAACTCACATGCAGGGCATGTGATGAGGAATAGAAGTGGCAACTCCTAATTAGCAGCAATTTGCCATTCTAATTTATGCTTTTTCACTTATACCAACAATAGGATGCCTACTCCTGGCACCTATCATACATATCAAAACATCTCCTGTACTACTTTCTTCATGATGATACCAAAGTTATTCCCAATCCTGCCCATGGCTTAAAGCAGTTGTGGCCAACTTCTGTTGGTGTTAGAGGCCACTTTTCAGGTAAGCCCACTGCTGAAGAACCACGTACCTGAAGGGGCGATAACTGATGGAAAAATGGGGAGCTCAGCAGATTTTGGTTCTATTATATGATCGTATGTTATCATCATATATTATCATAGTATGTCATATGTTACCAGATACTTCATTATTTCAAAATTTCTTGGTGTTAAGAAATAAAATTTTCCCCACAGATCCATTCAGACTTAATTAATTATTATAATAGAAGATTAATTTAAATTTTATTTCATTAGCTCCCAAAGCTACTGAAACTCGATTAAAGATAAATGAACATTAATTATAGATAACATTTAATGAACTATAGCATGTATGTCATTAATTATAGAATTATTTTAGATCAACCATAAACTTTAATATTTTTTTTAATTTTTTTTGGCTTAGAAGCAGCAGCAGCAGCAGCAGCAGAAATTGGCTGGGAATCTGTGGGGAAGATAAATAACTGTGTTCAAATAAATAACCAAGGCTATTTAAACAACAGTTAGAATAGGAAAGGCAAAGGAAAGCCCACAGGCCATGTGCAGCCCCCAGATTTTGTGTGTGGCCTATCAATGCCTCTAAGAAAAATGACTTTTCAAAAAACCATTGTTACAGCTTACTTCCAGAGGTAGAAAATATCTACTTTTACCCTAATAATATTTTTATCACTGTAATATAAGAAATTCCCTCCCTCTTCCACATAATTTCCCTAAATTTTCTCTACCACAAGTGATTTTTCCCCAAGAAGACTCAGCCTTCTGTTATTCAAGAATATTAAGTCTAAGGCCTAAAATAACAGGAACTATGGTGGCTATTTTAAATTAAATCTTCCTAAGCTATCCAACTAGTGCCAATTTAGGGGGAACAGAACAAGCTGTATTGCATGCATCTTTCTGTCCCCTGTTGGAGAACAGCAATTGGAGAGTTCATGAAGAATAATGTGGACGTTATCCCTGTTGCCCTCCAGTGTCAGCTGCCTGAGGCCTTCCCCCATCTTCTAGTTGGGCTTGCCTGAAGATCACACCACTGTAGTTAGAATTTTTTTTAACTTCACCACAAACTATACAAAAAGAAAAGTTTCAGAAGGCATGGTGAAAATTCCCTGGCCCCATGGCATTTCTATGGGAGATCATCATAGATGAGGTTCATTTAATAATTCACTGAGAAAATATGTGCACTGGGACTTTGTGGTTTAAACTACAGGTATGATCAGATGGCCACGTGACCACGGAAACTGTCTTCGGACAAACGCTGGCTCTATGGCTTGGAAACGGGGATGAGTACCGCGCCCTAGAGTCGGACATGACTGGACCAAATGTCAAGGGGAACCTTTACCTTTACCTTATGATCAGATGGAGCAACAGCTCACATTTTGGACCGTTTGTGGCATAGTCTAGTGTGAGCTATTTTCCAGTGATCACATAATGCACAAGAGATCACAAATAAGCCCAACTCTGTCATGTGCCCAAGATGGACCTTTTTGGCCCAGCTTCAGGGCTTCTCTCTTGGGGGGCCTTACTGGAGCCATTACTGTATGAATGGAAGGGTCACTTTAAGGGAGATCCCTCCCAGGGAAGCAACACTTTCTTTCCAGCATGATCAGATGCAGTCCTGTCTCACTATCTAATCACACCTTAAGTTATAAATATCATGCAAACCAAGCTCCCATGGGTCTTGGGGGGTTAATCTGCTAGAGGTAATAATAGAAACAAAAAGACAATGCATTTCTTATCTGCTGGGAAGAGCATTCCTCTATCTAACAGTCACCTCCTGATCTATTTACATATCATTTAAAAAGAGTATTAAAGAACACCACAAATCTCAAAGAGGCAGAGGGGAAAGCAGTCTGTACCCTGGAGATTGCAAAGGCACTCTAATGAAGATCTATGCCCTCAAATTACTGAATCCATTCAGTGATTTGGAAAGTTAACATAAGGAAATGATCTATAAAACTGTAACCCGGATATATTGTTAATTAGAGAGTTTCACTGTCAAAGCCACGTTATTTCTTCCCAGGAGTAATTCTAATATAATTGTATTTTCCCCTCTCTCCCTACAATGTCTTGATAAAGACCTGGATGAGTGCCTTACAGGTATTCACAGTTGTTCCAGAAGACAATTATGTGTGAACACACGGGGATCATTCTACTGTGTCAACCACAGTGTTATTTGTGCAGAGGGCTTTTTGCTCAACATGCATAGAAAATGTGTGGGTAAGATGATAGGTGTAAACAATTCACTGTGGCACCATCATTCTTCATGCTCTACAGTGTTTTTCAGCTCCAGCTCTGGTGTGCGATCAGTCTTTGTCTGTGTTTCAGTCTGTGAAACTATGTGGGGGACTGTTTTTAACACTGCCTATGCTGTGTTGTTTGGCTTTTGTCCTGGCAATGCTTTCCTAAATCTATATTATACCGCTCCAAAGGTTCAGAGCCCTGATGGCTCAAGCCTAGTAGAGAACACAGTCAAAATGGGTTATACTAACACAAGCTTCTCATCACCTGCCTTTGGCTAGAGGTGTTGACTCGCAGAGCTTTAGCTTTTGCAGTCTTGGCAGATCACAGCTGTCTTATTATCCCCTGAAAGCAATGCAAGCTTGTGCAGCAAAGTATACAGCTCTGTATGTATTTGGGAAAGAGGTGGAATGCATTTGAAAGACAGACTATAGCAAATTTTTGGATTAAATTTTTGGTGCTTCCAAGTTTAGCAGCCACATAATAAAAACTTGCTATAAAATCTGTAGCTCCTGTGCACCTAATAATACCGATGGCCTTATCCTTTGATGCAGTGTGCCAGCCAGTAAGCAAGTAAGGACCTTATCAGATGCTATAGCCCCTGGGCATCTGATGACAAATGGTTTACAGGGCTCAGCAGACCCTGTTGAGGAATCAGGACAGGCTGCTGCAAAGCTACTGGAACAATGTAAGTGCAAAACTTGGACTCCTGCCAAAAGTTGAGAAATTATGAAACATTTTTATGAGGCAAACCCAACCGCCCATGGTTTTCACAAAAGAATGATGTAAATTTGAAAGAGGAAACACCCAAGTCGTGACATAACTGAACAACGATTAATGGAGCAGAGAAAATTTATCATCCGGAGTAAAGTGTTTTCAGAACTAGAATTGCAAGAACTAGAAAAGGTGGCTATGGAACAACCCAGAAATTATGAGTTGACAGAACGACAGATATCACTGAGGGGAAAAATAGTAACCCATATTAGCCAGAGCACAGAAGGACAAAGGCTCCCCACTTTATGCCAATTACAAAGTAAACCAGTTGAAAATCTACTGAATGATGCAATTTAGTCATCAGAACAATCCCAACCAACAAGATAAAGGAAACAAATCAGCTCATGTTTAGCACAGCTACCATAATAAGCATGGAACATGGTTACAAGCTGCAAAAAAATGCAGAAAACTCCCAGAACACCAAAATGAAAAATTCATCTGGAAAGAAAAAGAAACAAATTATGTGCAGACATTAGCAGCTTAAAACACTTGAAAGATTCAAAACTTAAAAATGAAAATGTAAAAGCCAGACTATGCAAAATATATGACCTAAAAAAGAAAACAGTTGTTGAAACAATGGAAGAATTAAAACAATGGGTAATAGCTACAGCCAAGAAAATTGAAAGATATGATGGATGCTTGAAACAACAATACAGAGAAAACACGCCATTTTGAAATAACCAACAATGATTCTATACATCACTAGGAGAAAATGCAGAGCAAAAGAAATTAGGCCCATGTAAAGATGATGCCTTTGGAAAGAAATTTGGGAAAGCCCAACCGGACATTTTAAAAAACACCTTGTGGATTAAAGATATTTGTAAAGAAACTCAGGGAAGACTTTTGGATGATACTGTAATAATAACTGAAATGAGTAAAAGATAAGGAAAGACTGTGAAAAACTGGAGTGTACCTGGTCCAGATGAGATGAATGGATATTGGCTAAAGCATTTAACAAATATCCTTCAACGTATAGCAATGCAATTTAATCACTTACTTCAAAATTCTACAATTGAAGATTGGATGACAACAGGCCACACATTTCTGATAATAAAAGATCATCAAAAGGGCAATGAACCCAGTAATTATCAACCAATTACATGCCTTCCAACAATGTTCAAGCTCCTAAAGAATGCAAAAAGACAAAAACCAAATCTTAACATGGCCTGGGTTATAAAAATGCATTTGACTCATTGCACACAGCTGGATTAACACCTGCCTAAAAATTTCTGAGATTAGTAAAAAATATTCAGAAGTTCCTCAAGAAAAACAAGGAAAAATGAAAAACTGTCTTAATGGCCTATGGTAAAGAAAATGGGGGAGTTAGCATCAAAAGAGGAATATTTCAAGGGGATTCTTTGTCACTACAGTTGTTTAACTTCTCACTAATCTCCATGTCAATAATTTTAAATAAAACTGGATTGGGCTACCATATTTCAGAACAAGCAGGAAAAATCTATCATCTCTTATACATGGATGACCGAAAACTATATGGAAAAATTTCCACTGAGATAGAATCACTGCTAAACATAGTGCGACTAATTAGTGAAAATTTTCAAATGAAATGTGGAATTGATAAATGTGCAGCTCTGTCTATGCACCATGGCAAGATCCAAAAACTAGATGGAATAGAGTTAAAAAATGTCAATATTATAAAATCACTATCAAATGATGAAAATTATAAATACCTTGGAATACTAGAAGCAGATAGCATCTTGCACACAAAAATTAAATAATTGACAGAAAGGGAATATATCAAAAGACTGTGGAACATCATAAAATCAAAATTAAATGGTGGAAATACTATCAAAGCTATAAACACATTGGCCGTTCCAGTAATTAGATACCCAGCTGGAATAATAGACTGGACCCAAATTAGAAGAATTGGATAGAAAAACACAGAAACTAATGCCTAAGTACGTGGTGCAAAGCAGTTAGTATAGATATATTGTGTAAATATATAAATATTTTAAAATAAACAATGTAAACATGTCGCCTGCTAAGCAATGAACTAGGTGACTGCTTTAGCCTTTTTTTCAGAAGAGTATTTAGCGTGCTTTGCTTTCCAATTGATCATTAGAAAGTAAATGTAGACATAGTTTGGAAGTGATTGTCAAGGCAAGTATCTCTGAGGAAATCTCACTGCAAAAAGTAGAAAAAAAAGAGATCCATCAGAAGGATCTCACAGTCTCTTTAATGTCGAGTTTGACTCCGAATAGAACTCTTTCTGGACCATATTAGCGAGTATCTCCTTTTCAACTCAATTTCCTTTAACAATTAATAGAAACACCGAAAAGGATTAATGTTGGTTGAACCCATTGTTGTACAGTAGAAATTGGGTTGCCAACTTTGGGCAGCCTTTGCGAATGCTTGAAAAAAAAAATACTGCATACTTTCCTACCCCTCTGCTTTTCCCAATAAAACTGTGAACTGTAGTTGGAACTGTAGTTTGGATACGGGAGTGTGAGGCCAGACGTGGCCTAGGTAATCATGCAGTACTTTTTTTTTTCCTTCTGTGTACGCCATTTATCATGACAACCTGCCTCATGATTGGCCACTGATATGTGGTTTCCCTAATCATTAAGGCAGTGACCCAGAACTGCTTTGTATACTTTGTTCTCTCCCTTTCCCTCTCCCCCCCCCCTCTTTCTCTCTCCCTCTCCTTTTTGATTAAGGAACACGTGTCAGAGACTAGCACCAATGACATCATACTAATACCTTCTGCCACACCAAATCAAGACAAGCAAATATATTCAAATTCACCATAAAACACTTAAGGGCAAAAAGGAGGAACCAGGGAACTACAGACTGGTCAGTCTGGCATCAATTCCAGGGAAAATTCTGGAACAGATTATAAAGCAGTCACTCTGCAAGGACTTTGAAACAATACAGTAATAACTAGAAGCCAACATGGATTTGTCAAAAATAAATCCTGCCAGACTAATCTTATCTCATTTTTAATCAGGTAATCTGCCAGGTAGATGGTGGAAATGCTGTAGACATAATATATTTTGATTCAGCAATGCCTGTGACAAAGTGTCCCATGATATTCTGATTAGCAAGCTAACTAGCTGTGGGCTGGATAGATCAAGTGTCAGGTGTATATACAGTTAGTTACAGAATTGTACTCAGAGAGTGCTTATCAGTGGCTCCTTCTCAAACCGGAAAAAGGTAACCAGTGGGAATTCCCAAGGCTCAGTCCTGGGCCCTGTCCTCTTCAACATTTTTTTTAATGACTAAGATGAGGGAGTTCAGGGAATATTTATCAAATTTGCAAATGACACAAAATTGGGTGGAATAGCTAATACCTTGGAAGACATGAACAAAATGCAAAAAGATCTTGATAGGCTTGAGCACTGGGCTCAAAACAACAGAATGAAATTATTCAGGGATAAGTTCTGCACCCCAGGGGGGAAAAAAATAAATGCACAGTTACAAGATGGAGAATTCCTGGCTCAGTAATAGTACAAGTGAGAAGGATCTTGGAATTGTTGTAGATCACAAGCTGAATATGAGCCAACAATGTGATGTGGCTACAAAAAAGGCAAATGCTATTTTAGAATACATTAACAAAAGTATAGTCTCCAAATCTTGTGAGGTACTATTCCTCATTTGTTCTGGAGACTGAACTTTAAGAAGGATGCGAACAAATTGTAGCAAGTTCAGAGGAGGGCAACAAGGATGATCAGGGGACTGGAAACCAAGCCCTATGAGGAAAAGAACTGGGAAAAGAATACTTAGGGGATACATGATAGCATTTTTCAAATAATTGAAAGGTTGTCATACAGAGGAAGGGCAGGATTCCAGAGTGCATGACACATAATAATGGGCTAACAGGAAGCCAGATTTAGGCTGAACATCAGGAAAAACTTCATAACTGTTAGAGCAGTATGACAATGGAAGTGATTGTCTCGGGAGATGGTGAGTGCTCCAGTGCTGCAGGCATTCAAGAGAAAATTAGACAGCCATCTATCACATCTGCTTTGATTTGGATTCGTGCATTGAGGAGGGGGTCTTATAGGCCCCTTCCAAATCAATTATTCTATGATTGGTTGTTGTAGGTTTTTTGGGCTGTTTGGCCGTGTTCTGGAGGTTTGGCCTGTGTTTGGGCCAAACAGTCCGAAAAACCTACAACAACCATCGGATCCCAGCCGTGAAAGTCTTTGAGAATATATCCTATGATTCTTGATGGTCTTATAGGCAAACTCAACTGTTCCGTGATTCTAAGATACACCCCTCTCCCTACCAATATCTCAATGTACAGATTCTGGTCATTATGACCCATGCATTGATTGCCTCAAGACAGGATCACTGTCCTTGGGCTAGTTCAGAAGCTGCAGCTACCATGTTTCCCCGAAAATAACACAGGGTCAGATGTACCTCGGTTTACGAACGCCTCAGTTAACGTAATTTTCGGTTTACGAAGCAAAATCCATTGAAAATAATGCCTCGGTTTAGGTGTTGTTGTTTTTTCGGAGTACGAAGAAAGTTTCCCCAGGATGCATTGTGCCTGGATGTTTATAGTGCCACCCCCGTTCCTATGGCAATCCGTGTTTCCGTTTATGAATTTTTTGCATTACGTAACGTCCCGTAGAACGCATTAAATCCATAAACCGAGGTCGTCTCTATATTAATTTTTGCTCCAAAAAACACATTAGGGCTTATTTTCAGGGGATGTTTTATTTTTTTCATGTACAACAATCTGCATTTATTTAAATACAGTCATGTCATCTTCTTCTGGTTGCTGCACAATGGTGGAGGGCGGGGTTTCACTTGACTGGGGCTTATTTTTGGGGTAGGGCTTATATTACGAGCATCCTGAAAAATTGTACTAGGGCTTATTTTCAGGTTAGGTCTTATTTTCGGGGAAACGGTAGTGCAGAGTGCAACACCCTATCACAGCTATGCTAAAGGATCTGCACCTGCCAGTCTGTTTTTGAAAGAAGTTTAAGAGGTTGCTGTGGATGCCTAAAGATTTCCATTTGATAATCCAAAGATGGTTTTCCTTTGTTACTTGCCCTGAAGAAATTGTAAAGTTGTTGTGAGCTTTTTCTATTGTATAGCATAGTATAACATAGCATAGCAAGTTGTTTGACATTTATGTTAAGGAGAAGGGGTATAGAAATATCTTTAATAAATAGCAATTTTAAGACTCTTATAAGGCAGGACATTCATCAGCCAGCCTCAGTCTGCCTGTCCAGTGCACCAGCCATTTCAGTTGTGGCACAAATGAAACTCTTGCCAGTAAGGCAGCCTCTTAGAAATGGCTGAAGCAGACACAAAGACAGCCCATCGAGGCAGCTTGTGGAGAAATGATTAACCCTCTATGAGATTTCTTATCCCTAGCATGAGAAAATGACAAGCATTCTCCTTTTTTGTTGTTTTTAGGTCATGCCTTCCTGCATTTGTGAAAAGTGTCTGTGCATCGAACTAGTGTGTTTTGTTTTCATAAATCAAAGCCAATACAGATAACAAGTGCAGAGCCATTGTACAAAGATTGTAGAAAAAGATGTAGGCATAGCATGTTCTTATTTGTGAAAGCCCATGCAACAAGGCAGCAGTTACCATAGTTTCGCTACCCAGTTTGCTCAATGTATGCAAATTGCTCAATATTTGTTGCTGCAAAGGTGAAGACTCTCCTTAAGACAAACCAACAGGTCACAGGTGAGGAGAAAAACAACTGCACACCAAGTCACTTGGGCAAAAATGAGACAAGTGAAAATTTTAATCTCTAGGCCAGCCTAATATTAAAATTATTCTCTTAAGTTTGTCCAAAAACTAATGTTTCCAACATATGAGCATGGTTTGCTCCTAAATCACTCTTTCACATTCTTTAAACATGTGACAGAGCTTGTATGAACTCTGTCAGCACAATTTATGGCCTGCCATTGGCATGTATGTGAAGAGTAAAACTTCAATACATCCATGTTTATTTATTTAAAATATTTGTACCCCTCCTTTCTCCTTTGAAAGGACCCAAGGCAAATTACAACAATATTTAAAAGCCAAAAACAGTGAGTATACAAATATTAAGAAAGAATTAAACAAGTATTATATTTTAATTGATTTTATTGACCATTTAAAAATGGTCAATAAAATCAGTACTAAAAACATGTTTAGAAACAACAGAGCACAACAATTCATTATAAAAACACCCCCTCTCAGACAGCCAATCACTAAGGAAAGTCCTGCCTGAAGAGAAAGATTTTTGCCTGCTTGCAGAAGGACAGCAAAGATGGGGCCAGCCTGGCTTCCTGTGGGAGGGAGTTCCAGAGTCTGGGAGCAGCAACAGAGAAGGCCCTCTTCCATATCCCCACCAAGCATACCTGTGAAGGTAGTCAGACTGAGAGAAAGGCCACCCCGATTATCCTTCACAGACAGGCCCATAGAAAGAGATGAGGTCTTTTATATACCTTTCTTTTGTAAAATTAAGTCAGTGAAATATGCTGAGCAACTACTAGTATAACAGCCACCAGTCTGGATGCCAAGCCTGAAGTATGCAGATCAAAGAGGAGCAAAATGGTCACTTGAGCTTGATCGCTTCATCCCAAGTCTACTCTTTGAGAGCCACTGCATTGCTGAGGCAAAAGAATTCTGTTTATTACAAGTCATGAAGCTTGCATTTTTTTTTGAAACTCCACATATGAAATGGCTGTCATCTCCAAAAGGTACATGTGCCTTCTGGTTACATTTTGCCTCATCTGTGCTGCAGCACAACACAAATGGTTGTAGTTGAAACCAAGATATACATGTGTTTCCTGTCTTTGTGTTTGCCTCAGCTGTACGTGTGGTGCAAGGAGTACATTTGCCATTGCTAACATTTTCTTGACTTTTTGGGTACAGGGAAAACCACAAATATAATACTGTTTTTAATTTATGGGACAGCTGTCTCAGTCTCTTGATGCAGCCATAAAAAATCCCTGGCTGGCTAAATTGCTCTTGAAGTATTTGAGAAAGAAATGTAAAGGGCTTTTGAGTTTCATGATGGCTAATTATATGTGTCTAATGCTTCAAGTTGTAAATAACATCAATATGTGTGAACATAGTAAAGCAGCTAGTTGGTCTCCCTCCAAAGTGAATCAATTAAGAACAATATTAACAGTTGTATTTCATAAGTTCAGTGATAAAAATATTTAAATTACAGGTGTATTTATGTCTAGATTTCCTGGACATATGTTGAAAATTCTGCTGTCGTTGATACTGTATGCAGATGACTTTTTTCCTGTGTAACTCCTTGAATGAGCACAGTGCTGTTTTTCTCAATTTGGAAATGTTGTTTTCGGGGCTAACATTCCATGGAGCTCCACATTGGCCAAGCAATTTTAGGAATTGTGGTACCTAAAATAATTTTTTTGAGCTCTGTTATTTTTACTCTTAAATATCTCCAGTTTAGCTCAAGCAAGCCGTGTGTGTGAGAGAGAGAGAGAGAAAGAAAGAAAGAGAGATCCCTTATAACTATCCTTGTCTTGTATCAAATATAAAATAAAACAGACAATTGGCTCCTGTCTGTAGCTCAGGGGAGGGACCACAGGCCCATGGCAGAGCACAGGCATTGGTACATGAAATTTTGTGGAAGAACTGTTTGAAAATCTGGAGAGCCACTTCTCCAAACTAGTGTAATCTGTGGAAATATAGCATTATGCACTGCATTCTGAATATTTCTGAATCTGAATGCATATCCCTAATTTATACCCTATTCTTTTTTTGGAAAGGCTCCAAGAATGGCTTGAAGATCAATAAACCCAAGGGATCTTCCCTGCTCTTGGGTCTGTAGTCTAAAAACTAGATGGTTCAAAAGAGGAAAAGGAGGGCGGGGGAGGAAATCATGAATGCTCAGGCACCAAGTCTTAGTGTCAGTCTGCCATTTTAAATGTTTCGAATGTTTTATGTAAATATATTTTTATGCTATGACGGTACTGTTTATTTGCATTTTATTATTTCTATTTTCTGTTCTATTAAATTGTATTTTAATCATGTTGTTTATATATGTTGTAGGCTGCCCAGGGTGGCGTTATAAAAATGAATGAATGAATATCATAAGGCTCTCCTAAGGTTCTCCTAAGGTCCTCATGTTGTGGGCCCTTGTGACGACAGGCTGGAATGGAAGGTCAGCTCATGTCTGAAGATGAGGAGATGCACCTCAATGACAGAAACCTGGAAACCCATTTATACTACCCTGTTTCCCCGAAAATAAGACAGGGTCTTATGTTAATTTTTGCTCCAAAAAACGCATTAGGGCTTATTTTCAGGGGATGCTTTATTTTTTTCATGTACAATCTACATTTATTCAAATACAGTCACGTCATCTTCTGGTTGCTGCACAATGGTGGAGGGCGGGCTTTCACTTAACTAGGGCTTATTTTTGGGGTAGGGCTTATATTACAAGCATCGTGAAAAATCATACTGGGGCTTATTTTCAGGTTAGGTCTTATTTTCAGGGAAACAGGGTAGTCTATATGTGTCAGGGAGCAGGGGTGAGCGGAAGAGATTAATGAAAAAATGAGAAGTTCCTTTTTATAGGGAGATGTACCAGTAATAGAGGCTTATCTGTTAGTAGCAAATAGGATACCACTCATTTCAAACTTCCCAGCCAGTCCTCTCCTGCTTGCCTTCTTACCAAAGGGTCAGGGTTCCATTTGTGTTCTCCTGCTATAAGATGAACATTTGTGTTCTCCTGCTATAAGATGAACACTTGCCTCTGTGTGTGTGTGTGTGTGTTTGTGCATCTAAGATTACACATGTTTGCCCCAGCTCTACCCATACGTGCCCTGCCTTCCATTCCACCAACCACAATGGATACCAGCTGCCACTCTGTAACAGATGAGTGTTGAAAGCAGAATCTCAACAAACAGTTTTGAATAAAGCTTGCACATGTGTGTGAAAGCAATTATGTCAGTTTCAGTGGACATGTGTTCAATGAATGTTCCTCCGAAGTAATTTCAGGAAAGAAAAGAAACCTTCAATAAGGGTGATGCAGTACAATAAAACAGTCTGTTCTGCTTTTTTTTAAAGGAATATATGGTACTTAGTGCAGGTTTGTGTTTTTCAAAGCTATTCTCAGAGGAACTGCTGAGAACTCAGTGTAATGTAAGGTGTATTTTCTTGGACGTTAACCCTATTGTGTATCAAATGGAATTTGCTCCCAGCTAAGTGTGTAAAAGAATGTAACCGGAAGCAGTAAGTGAAATACAAAATATGAATGCGGATGCCACTGGGAAATATTGGCCTTGTTTTGGATTTGTTTCTTAAATAATATGCAAAGAATAACTGATATTAATGAGTTACACTGAAAACAGTGTCACAGTCAGGACAACCAGAATTACAACTACACCCACACAAATCATACTGGCCAGAATCCTGTTGGAGATTTATATTAATGTAAGTACCCTTTCTTGGCAGTTGTTCTTTGCTGGGAATTGCACAAGGGCCATATCCTGGACATACCGTGTTTCCCTGAAAATAAGACAGGGTCTTATATTAATTTTTGCTCCAAAAAACGCATTAGGGCTTATTTTCAGGGGATGTTTTATTTTTTTCATGTACAACAATCTATATTTATTCAAATACAGTAATGTCATCATCTTCTGGTTGCTGCACAATGGTGGAGGGCGGGGTTTCACTTAACTAGGGCTTATTTTTGGGGTAGGGCTCATATTACGAGCATCTTGAAAAATCATACTAGGGCTTATTTTCAGGTTAGGTCTTATTTTCGGGGAAGCAGGGTAGTTGTGCATACTGAACATGTGGTAGCAGAAGTGGTAGCAATTTCTGAGAAACCCTGCCCCATTGTGCAGTGTGTGTGGCAGGGCTGATGTTTTTGTTCTATGATTGAATAAACAACTGGTTGCATGGTATTGTGATCCAGGGTAACATCTGTGTAACTTTGTTCATGGGTATTTATGCTGTGCAATTACGCAACAGGATTCTGGCCGTTGTTTGTCCAATAGGAAAATGCTGATTTTTCTGCTATTGTCTATGGCAACCTTCACAACTTAGTGTCCTCCAGATATCTTGGACTACAACATATACTTTTCATTAGTTTATTAATTTGTGACTTTCCTGGGACTAGGAGGCTTCTTCTATACCACTATACCAATTTGAACACAGTAAATCCCATCTGATTTTGGAAGCTAGGCAGGGTTAGGCTAGAATGGTACTTGTATGGGAGACCACCAGGGAACACCAAGAAACCAAAAGCATGGGTGAAGTACCCAGTGTGGGTAGTGGATACAGTGATGGACTAGAACTTTTGATAACAGGGTTTGAATCCTCACTTGGCCATCCTCACTCCTCCTCATTGGTGGAGTAGAACTGGTAAAACCACTCCTTATATATCTCACTTACCTTGAAAGCCCTATTAAGATTGCTCTAAGTCGGTTCCAACTTGACAGCACATAACTAACTAGCAGATAGGAATAGGAGGGAACCAGCCCTGAAACCCAGAAGACAATATTGGGCTTGATTAATTATGCACTGTATAACTATTTCCAAAGAAGTAGCCATGTTAATGTGTTCTAGTGTATTTACAAAATTAAAGGGGGGGGGGAGAGAGAGAAATTAAAATATTGTGGTCCTTTAAGGACTAACAGATTCATTTCAGACAGAGCTTTGGTGGATTAAAATCTACTTCTTGGCCCCATATCTACATTGGTGTTATTTCAAGGGTTCGAAAAATGTCAGCCAGTCATCAGGGGTTTATTTACTTGTTCGTCCTCTAATGTGATCAATTCCATCTTCTGCCATTAGTTCTCCTCTGCTTTCTACATAGCACAAAAAGGACAGTGTTTGTGAAAAATAATGAGTGAGCAAAAATCTGATATCAGGAATGGCAATACAGAGAAATCAGTTTCAGAACAATTGCAGGACACTCTGAGCTCAGAGTGACTATTGCAGAAAAAAAAAAAGAATTACAAAGGAAGACTCAAGAGGGGAACACCAGAACATTGGCTACATAAAGAAGTTCCAGTGCATCTCTATGGACCTGAATGGAGATCAAGACTTCTTGCTGCACTATATATATTAACAGATGTCTGTAGCATCCTATGGATATAAAATAGTTGTCTCCTTAGACAGACTCTGACCTCTGTCTCAGAAACAACTATTAGCATTCCTGTGACAGCCAGATCCATTTGGCTCACAGCTTATCACTGTGGTAGAAGTTGATAGGTCAAGTAATAAAGAGCTTGATAGGCCATTCCTGTGTTAACGAACCATTGTCACCTTTATATTGTCTGCAATCTCATGTGGTCAAGAGGATATAGTATATATAAATATAGAGGACATAAAGTTGCACTTTTTGTGTCTGAAGAAGTGGATTTTGATCCACAGGAGCTCACACTGAAAAGAATGTTAATCTTTAAAGTGCCACATTTTTTTCCCTTTCCATCTTTTCCTGTTCTTTTTCACCTTATGTACTACACATTTCCCATGCATTGTAGGAAACTAGCTATACAGTTGTACAGCTAGGTGTAGGCACCAAGAACATCATGTCCTTTTAAGGCACAAGTGAGAAACATCTGGCCCTTGAGATGTTGCTGGATTCAATTTCCATCAGCCTTAGTCAGCCTGTTAGGGCAACAGGAGTTGTACTATAGGCCCAAGAGCCCATTAAATTAGAATTGAGGAACCTATGGTCCTCCAGGTTGTAATAGAGTCCTTTCCTCATTAGCCCTAGAAAAGATATGAGATTAGTTGTCTGCCAATGTCTGAAAGGTCATAGCTTCCCCATCCCTGGTTTTAAGGACTATAAATTAGTAGGAACTGTACAAAAGCATCTATTCACAACTGTGGATGTGCACACATCATCATCATAGAACTGCAGAGTTGGAAGGGACCCTATGGATCATCAAGTTCAGTCCTTGCCAAGGAGGCACAGTGGGGAATTGAACTCCCAACCACTGGCTCCACAGCCAGATACCTAAACTACTGAGCTATCCAGCAGTATGTAGATATGTATTTGGGCACTTGGCAAGAGATGACTACAGGCATTCAATTGTGATGGATAAGCTATCTATGAGTCCATCTTAAGCTACGGCTTGAAGGAAAACTACTAGGATAAAACAATTCGTAGATAGGAACCTTGCAAATACTTAGAAATAGTTTGACTGATGTCATTGAGGTTCCTTTCTCTAAAGTTATCCAGATGTTCGTGGAATGTGATGCTAAAATGGAGTGGCTATTAGAAAAACAATTCCTCAATCTTAAAATTTTTAAAGATTGAATTTAAAATCTCTGCTCTTTATCTCAGCATATTAATGTGGCCCTGTGCTAGACATATTTGGGAACCTGATGTTAGCAAATGAATGTCAGAAGGCTTATCAATGCTGTTGCATCTTGATGACAAAAAAAAAAAAAGGCAAAACAAGGCAAAATGGTGGGTTAGACTGAGAGATATTGCAATGATAGGTGTAGTGATGTCATAGGGCGCTTTTTCACCACCAGGATGTTAGAGATTTATTTATATTCTGGGGACATGCTTACTTAAAAGTAAGATCTAGTGAGTAAACATACATAGCATTGGGGCTGAAATCCACCCTTCTGTGAACAGTTCCTTAGATTCCACTACAATTGCACTACAATTCCCAGCATGCCAATTGGGTGCCTATTTTTGATAGGCACCCAATTTTAATTAACATTTTGTTGGCATTCATCAAATTTCGTATTTTCACCCAACAAATAACAAGATATTGAAAGTATTTTTTTCAGAGTGAGAGCTAGTCTCTTTCCAGACAGGTCAGTATTAATACTGCACTTCCTGTCACTAGTTAGGTTTCCACATTCAGTAGAAATCAATCACTGTACAAGTTAAACCTGTGAAATTTCTTTGACTTGTATATATTCCATGGAGAGAGAGAGCTATTTATAAACCTTACAGATGGGAAAAGTAATTGGAGACTTCTCTGTTTTCATGTTTCCTTATCATTCTTGTTTTAATTAAATATTCAAGGTCACTTTGGGATTGTTTACAGTTTACGTTCTGTTTTCTTCCATCTGCAGTTTCTGAGAGCTTCTTGAGAATCATAGGATCATACAGTCATAGAAATATTTTAGGCTATTGAGATCACTTCCACCTCCATTGCAGGCAAATGAGAGCTAGCTAGAGAACGAAAAAGTTACTTTTGTAGACTATCGTTCCCAGAATATTTCGGCTCGTGTGGAGAGGCTACCCAGCCCTCCCTTAAGACTGTCATGTATCTGTTTCCATCTGACAATGGAAGGGGAGAGGGACAGTGCGTTCTCCTCAACACAGGTAAGCTCCACATGATTGCTTAACAATGGAACAAGGTTGTTAAGGCTTCAATATCAGAAAGATGCTGCAGCAGATTGAAAAGGAATGAATATATAACCCTCTTGATAAAAATGTACTGAGTCAGTTGAGAACTGGGCTTTCCCTCTCTGACCGTTGTGGTTTTGCAGTAGGTGATCATTTGGATTGCACTGAGAGAGAAAAAGGCAACAGGGTCACTTCAGCATCTCTGCTGAGATATCAGGCTCCTCCCTCTATCATCTAGCAGCAACCATTACCACCTTGTTGTCATTATATTAGTTTTCTCATTAAGAGATAGAACATTTTTTTCTCTCCCCAGTTCCTTTTCCTTTTGCACTGGGCCTTTTACATTGTAAGGCTCAGGACAGGAAGTGCCTTATAACTGATCTCTGTAAGCCCCCCATGAGCCCTTTTTTACTGAGGACTGGGATAAGAAACAGTTTAGATAAACAAACAAATAAATAGTAGGAGCCAGCTTGGACTTGTCAAGAATAAATATTGCATTACTAACCTTATTTCTTTCCTTTTTAGAAACACAAAATTCAATTAATAGTTTAGTGGAATGAAGGAATGCTCTTAACATAATTTAACAATTTCAGCAATGCAGTTGGCAAAGTCATTCATACTTTGCTTACAAAATGTGGGCACTGTTATGGCCCAGCAGCCTTCAACATTTGTCTCAGAGAGCAAGAGATAAGGTATATGTATTAGATTTGTGAATGACACAAAACTGGAAAAGATTGCTAACACCTCATAAGTTCAGATGGCTTTGTAGAGAACTGGAAACAGGACAAAAACTTAACAAAATGACATTCAGCAGACACAAATGCAAGGTTCTGCTGTAACCCTTTCATCAATAAATCAATTCACAAGTATAGGATGGGAGATTCTCTGCTTGTATCACAAACTGAAAACCACTTAGCACGGCCATATAGTTGATCAGAAACTGACATATCAATGTGATACAAGTGCAAAAAGCAGACTACCACAATTTTAGGCTGCATTAATACAACCATAAATTCTGTACTAGTTCAGCCATATCTAGAGTCCTGCATCCAGTTCTGGACATCGGGTTTTAAAGAGGATATGGACAATGAGGCTGATATCTGAGAGGGCAAGTGTTACAGAAAGATCTTATAATGCAAAAAAAGAAGGATCTGGGTAAGTTTAGTCTGAAGATGGAAATATTGAGTTGGGAGCCATGATAGCAGTCTCAGAATGTATAAAGGGAGCCCTACTTTCTAGTGCTCCAGGGACCAGGGCTCAATCTGCTTGGCTTAAGTTTGGGGTAGATTTCGATTGCACATTGTGAGAACTGTCTAAGTGGTGAGGACAGTTTGACAGTAGTGACAATTAAGTAGTGGGATTGCAAGGTCTTCTCTGAAGATCTTCAAGGACGAGCTTGGACAGCTCTCTGTTAGGGATGCTCTAGCCAGAGATGGGAAAACATTGTTTTTTGCACTACAATTCCCAGCATGCCAATTCTGTAGCCCTATTCAGCCATTAAGAGCTCATGAATGCTGCTAGCCATGCCTCTGATTTCATTTGATAGAATATAGAAATGTGACCAGATGTACTGGTGTTGCCTTTCCAACATGGGTAAAAATGCCCCAAAATTAAGGTCTTAGCTCCTATGGAACAGATATTTGGAGACAGCAGCCACTCCCTCCCAGTCATCATTCTGTGTCCAACACAATGACAAAAGATGTGTGGCTGGAGAACTTCCCTCAATGCATGTTGGCTTCACACACACTTCCTTTGTTTCTTGTTGTTGTTGTTGTTCTTTAATTGGTTGTAGCCTTGGGGCACCGTTCTCATTCTCGAAAATTACCCAGAGATGAGAGACAACCTTCCTGAGAGCACTTCTGCTCTGGTGTCTCTTTTGTATCCAAGGATGCAATCCATCTAGGCCTGAATACATGATATGGTGTTCCTTCAGGGAATTTCTTTTTCTGCCCATGCCTTGTCCTGATGCCTACAGCCAGAGCTGTGTTTGACAGTGGCTGAGAGGAATTCCCGTTTATCATAAAATATTTTTGTTCCTTTGAAAGATTCTTTGTTTTTTTGTTTGTTTGCTCATGGGATTACTGAAACTTTCTTCCTCCCTGTCTGGTTTTGATTATTATACAGCCTGACAGAGTAGTTTATTCCTTGGTACCCAATGGGATTTCCACTGCTTTTCTGCCTTTGTCCTCTGTTTTTCTTTTTTAAATTCCTGATTTATCTTTGAGATCTACTATGCTTGTCTAGGATATATAAATGAATTTCAAGTTACTTCTAACAGATATTGTCCATATGTTAGGCAAGAGTTGTTGGGTTAAGGGTATCTACATTTTTTTTACCTTTTCTGAACAAACTGCTTCTTATAGTTGCATTTTCCCTGAACTAGGGATGGGTGAAATTTTTAGTTCAATTCCCTATCTATATGAACTTACTAAAGTTTCTTAATTTTTTCATATTCAGCATGGAAAAAACTTGAGAGTTTTTGTGTCTTCACCATGATCATTAACATCATCATGGTCATCATTAGTCCAGCCCTATCTAGAGTACTATGTCCAGTTCTGGATACTACATTTGAAGGAAGATATAGACAACTGCTACTATTACTAAAATGAATGTGGCAGAGTTATCAATGAAAGTGTGGAGTTTTTCAGTACGAAAATCTTAAAATTAATGCACATGACATATTCAACCTTGTTTGCACAAAAATTAAGGCTAGCACCCCTTCTTTCTGAGAGATTCTTTGTCTTTAACATCTATATATTAGGCAGTTACGACAGCTATATCCTCTTCATGGGAGTAACTTCACCTATTCAGTTTGGCTACTGTAGAGATAATTTCATTTCAGTTCCTTTCTGAATAATTTACCAGCATTCTCAAATTGCTTCACATTCAGAATAAGGAGAACGTGAAATGTTGTTTTTTCCAAAGAAGGAGCTGTGTTGTGTCAGCATGCTGAGAAAATGAAAGGAGAAAAGAGTAAAAAGAAAGAGGTGAAAAAGTGGCAACTGAAAGACTAATACATTTGTTTTTGTTTTTCTACAAGGAGAATATTCCTGCTGGTTGTAGGAAGCCTGGCATAAGATCTGAATTATCTGTATTAGAAGTGTTTGTATTTGTGGCTGTACTGTCTGTGGAATTCTGAGAGTTGTAGTACAACCGCAGAAAATGTGAAGAGGGCTTTTATCACCATTTTATTGATCTTGTGAACCTCAAATTTAGAATTAGAGAAATGGAAGTTGCAGTCATTAGCTTCCACATTAAATATCAGAAACTCCAAGGCCTGATTCTCAATCATTGGTCTTCTTCACAGCACCATTTCTGGCTGCTCCTTCTGCTGCATAGCCCATGCTATTCTTAAGAACTGTCAAAGTTGTTTCAACTTTCTGGCCTTCTGTGTGGCTCTTGCTCCAGGCAGTGGTGTCACTGCAGTTGTGAATATCCTTTGTGCCCTGTTGTGTTCAAGTGACTGAGTCCTTCAAAAAAGAGAGAAAAGTTTTAATAAACATGAAATCTGAACTTAATTTGCTATCCTAGGGAGAGTCATTCTGTGCATGATTTGCGATGCTTGCCATCCATGCTTCTGTAACTTCTATGTCCAATCAGTTTGTTCCATTGTGACCTTAATGAATGTTATCATTCAGCGCAAACTCAAAAGAAGAACTGCATCTCATAACTCTCTGCAAGTGTTTTAAGCTTGTCTTGCCTTGGCAGGAAGCTCTGAATATAACACCACATAAACCTTTCTTTTTGGATGGTAAAAGCTCTTTGGCAAAACTATGGATTTTCGGGAGGAGGGGTGCCATAGTGAACTTGAAAGAGGCAAGCTCTTTGGTGTGTGATACGCACTGCTGACATGTGTTTCCTCTTTCAGATATGAATGAATGTGTAACAGATGCACATACGTGCCAGAGAGGGGAGCACTGCATTAACACGATTGGATCATTTACATGTCTTCAGCAGCTCAGTTGCCAATCAGGTTATGAACTTAAGGAGGGTGAATGTGTGGGTAAGAACAGAACTTGACATGTTTAGTTTTATATATATATATTTTAATAGGTAGTGAATTCCTTTTCAAAGGCTGGGCTCATCCTCTCAGTTCATAAGGAATCCTGAGCATCAGCCCTCCAGCTAAAATGTATGTTTTTCTTTTTAAAAAAACAACAACACAAGTAATTGGTTTACCACTGGGAAGCATAAAATGTTTATGTGCATTTCTGTTATTTGTATAGTTGATGCTATATAGCAGTCATTCTCAACGGTGGCCATATGGTCCCCTGGGGTTGCCTGGAACATATAAAGGGGGCCAAAGGTTGGAAACAATGCTTCACATACCACCTTATAAGGTTCTTTGTGCAACTTATATAGTCTTATTGTGTTTATGTCCATGGCCAAAAAAAAAGTTGAGAATGGCTGGTGTATAATCCTAAAGACAGTAATATCACAATACAGCAATATTGACGGTGTTCCAAGAGTCTGAGGTTATTGTGAGCCTCCTTCCATCCCTGGGTAGAGACATAGATGCTTACCTTGAGGTCTTTTTGTGGTGGTATCCATGGTTGGCCCTCCATTGAATCATCCTATTTTTGCATCTCCGAGATTTAAAATCATAAGTTGGCCTACTGATCTGTGCATTGTACAGAGGAAGGCATGATTTAATTCTTTTATTCCCAATATTCCAATCACTAGTACTTCCCCCACCTTTTTTTTCCACCTAGAACTGGGAAAAGTTATCTCTCCACCCCCCACCCCCCCCCGAGCTGAGAAATGTAAAACACTCCAGAATCCTTAGCCAATGGTTATGCTATTTAGGAATTCTGAAAGTTGTAGTTATAGTGTTTTAAAAGAGGTTTTTCACAGCCTTCCCCCTCCCCTTTTGAGTTTGCAAAGCAGTTCTATATTACTTAAGTGAGCCTTGCAACAACCCATAAGCCAAGTCAGGTCTGTACAATTGTTAATTCTGGTAGATGAGGTAAGGGCAAGAGCCTCAGCGTAGGCAAAGTTAGATAATATTGGATGCCACAAAAATCTGTGGAATTCTCATTCTTGGGAAAGCTACAAGAGTTGAATATCTGCATTTTCTTTGTTGGGGTCTCTGTATCACATGTATGGGTCTGCACATGTACAAACCGTGGCCCAGAACATTCTAGACAAGAGGGAGCGTTGACAGTATCTACCCCCTGCTATCTACAAATCATGTATTAGAAGATTATCCCTATGTTCTGCTCCATTGTCCACAGCAGCAATTCATAGTAGTATACTTCTGAGAGAGTCTGTTCTTCTTCTTTTTACATTTTACTATCTTTTCATTATAATAATCTGTTTTATGGGGGGTACACCTTTTGTTTCCTCTCTGCATCAATGTCTCTGAGGGCATTTTAAAAAAAGTGTTGTTTCATTGTAAAGGTAACTTTCTCCTCAAAAAGTGGAGAAGCACCAGCACGAGAGACAGAGGAGGTTTCAGGGGGAGCAAATGAGTGGATCCTCTTTCTGGCTCTACCAACCAATGCTGAAAAGAATCTGACTGGGGCTCAGAGTCATTCCTCCCATCTTGTTTTTCAAGGTTGGGACCCTCAGGGTCTCCTGTGGTATTATTGAAAAGATATCCTCTGGGGCATTAGTGCAGGGAACTCAACCCCCGCAAGGAAGCTTATGGGGGAACCCCATTTCTGTTTCTGTCTGCCCTTTCAGAGGAAGAAATACTGTTAGTGAGTATCCCTACAACCTGGAGCCCATGGACTTATTACCAGGAGACCCTGTGGCTGCTGGCATACCTGAGGTGGGACCAGCAGCACTCATAGTCAGATAATGTAGCACCTGAGTCTTTCCCTTTCATTCCAGCTACACAGCAACATATTCTTCATATACAAATATTCAAGTCAGTATGAGAGGGTGAGAAATGAGAGGAATTCACTGGGCTAAACTAGTCATGCATAAGCAAGTTCTTTTAGTCCTGTAGTGGTGCCCCACTTTGGGCATGCTCTCTTAGGGCTTACTACAGAAAGCATACTCCCTCCTCAGAAAAGAGGGAGTATTAAAATCTTGCATATTAGTTCCATTCTTGCTTTCTGTCTTGATACTGTCAGGAGAACTGCAGCTCTCCATCATATAGATATTTTCCATTTTCACATCTGTTAATTGTTCCCAAGAAAAAGATTTCCCTCACTATCACTATATTGTGACTTTTTACCATTTTCCTTGTCATGACTCAAGAGATTCATCTTCTGTCATGCCTTGCTTTTTGGGAGCAATGGAGCATCCACTGCACACTACAGCAACATTTTCAGCACTGCCAATTACATTGGTTCAGATTACCACATCCTACAACACCAATGTGATTTTTTACAAAACAGTGCCTTTCAATCTCAAACACAGTACTGTTGAGGGCCCCATTCTCTTCAGGGCCAGTTTTTACATTTGTATTGTACTACCAGTGGTTCCAATCCACATTCTGGTTTGCTCAATGATTCAGCTGTCCCTGCCATCCTTCATCACTCAGGTACTTCTGTCAACTCCAGTTGCCGTTGTGCTACCTGCACCATCACATGCAGTAATCTGTGCTCCATGTAGAGAGAGCCTCAGTGAATTTCAACATCCTGCTTCATTCTGTGGTTTCTGTACACTCTTTCCACATCAACGTACACTGAATCATCACCAGATTTAGTCACTGGAAATCAAGATCCTCCTTCACTTTCAGACCACTCTTCTCATGCTGATCTTCTGGTTTTCATTGTCAACTCGCTATGGATTCATGATTGGTACAAGGAGTTTCCTAAAGATGAAGTAGTCCTTTTTTGTACTCCATGCTCTGGGCAACTGTCCAGTGGTGCTTTGATGGTGCCATCTCTGCTAAAAACCATTAAGACAACTTGGCACAAATCATCCTCCATATCTGTTTGAATAGATACTTTCTAGAGAGTCTAGGAGGATGCTGGTGTGTATCTCTTGAAACATCCACCCCCAAACTCTGCCACTGTTGATTTCTCCATGGGAAAGAAATCCTTGTCCATACCACTGGACAAGGAGGGTTGACATCTAGATTTCTTTGGCCTGAAAGCTCTGATTAGAGAGAAAGATAGCTAACCAGCAGGTTATTCCTTTGGGATAAAGGGTCCAACATGGTAGAATTCTTGCCTGAGAACAAGCAAGTGACTAATTCTTCTTCATAGAAACTGGCAATCTCTTCCTATGGCAAATAACTAAGTGAGACACACTGCAGAATGCACATTGTGCATTTTAATGGGCTTCATTATCTTAAAATGACACTCATGGCTCCATGCCTCAGCCTTAACTCAGGGTGATCATACTAAGGTTGAAGATCTGTCTTTTGATAATCCAGGTCTGTTCTCTAGAAAGACAGATGAGACATTTGACATGAACGTAAGCTATCTGACATATCTCATCACACTGGATTTATATCAGGCACTTCACAATGCTATTAATCTACCTGGCCTAGATCTACCAACTAATGTTTATATCAGCCTTTGACTTTGAACAACTCCTACACCAATCTTCCTCTTTCAAGAAAACTTCCTCTACCTTTCATCTCTCCAAACAGCCTTCTTACTAAAACAGTTCCACTGACTCCAAATGCCAGTTTTGATATGCCTTTCTTCATTGACACTTTCAGAAATGTCCACTTTTTGGCTCCAGGCTCACCTAGCATCTAGACACCTGGTAAAATACCAGATTTATGGGTCCTTTCCTTCTATTGTGGGGCTATCAAATAGAATTCATAGTGGAGAGAGAGAAAGATGAGAGAGAATGAAAGAATGAGGTGGAAATAAGGGGCTGAGGTGGCAAACAGGATCCTAACCTGGACAAAAGTGGTACAGGCTGAATGAGTATAAGAGAGGAAAGGGAGTAAGAAGTGCTCCCATTTCCCATCTCAAGCAATAAAGTATAATAATAGTGAATAATAGTGAATAACAACTGCTGCCTTTTCATGACACCCACAATTTGTTAGCTGTGGTGGCCACTTCACTCTACCTAATGGTAGGACACGCCCTTGATAGCCAGAGTGATATTCGTAATCAAAGTTCTGATTTCTTGGGAAGTGCTTTGCAAAGTGTGGTACATTAACTGTTTCTCCACATATGATTTTTGAACTATCTAGCAACCCATTTAATATAGCAACTGATTTCAAATCTACACATTACAATTTACACAAGTGTCCAAGTGGCCCTCAATAATGAGCTGTAAGCCTAAAATTGAAGCATCACTATAATAAGCAACAGCTGATTACTTGCTTTTATTTCTGTGCTTTTGCATGTGTATTGCATTAGGACTAGACAAATCTTCATTGTCTGTAGATGTTTCACCATCTTATTTTGGCACCAAGATTTCAGAGCTTCACAGAAGGAGCATAATATTATGATTCTTGCACTTAATAGCAGGATGCCTCTGTCTTTGGATTCATGCATTCATGGATTTTGCTAGAAATTGGAATTCATAGTATTTCCTTTCCTTAAATATCATCAAAACACCCTCAAAATAGCTTGCTTGACATGGAGAAAAATGATTATTCAGCCACAGCATTGGCTGCATATGATTTGCCTCACCTTTACTAATTTATAAAACAAAGTAGTTTGTTCCCAGTGAACTAGATTAGTTAATAAAATAGTAATGCTATACATTGCCTCATATTTAATGGTAGTGATATTCATTATTGTGGCATCTCATTGTAGAATCACCCTCTAAAAGGACACCCAATTATTTTTGTTATGCTTACTTACATGCATGGACAAACAGAGTAGAATCTTGGTTACTAGAGTAGAATTATAAAAATTCTATGGTTAAGTTAATTGGTATTTTTATTTTATTTTTAAGACATTGATGAATGTGAAAGAGGAACTCACAGCTGCAAGATAAACTTTGTATGTCAAAATACAAAAGGATCATTCTATTGTGAATCAAAGCAACGGTGCATGGATGGATTTCTACAAGATCCAGAGGGAAATTGTGTTGGTAAGTTTAACTTGAACAATACATTACATTTCCCATATTTGATTGCTTTTAATGGTTTTTAACGTTCCAGTAATTTTCCCCTTCTAAAATTCATTTCCCTTTTAAAAGATACAATTAAAATTAAATTAAAGATTAGATTTACATAATGTAATAATTCTAAATGGATGGTTTAAGAGATTCCCATCAGCCAGGAATTTATTGCTCAGTAAATCAAACCCAAATGAACAGGAAAGGAACAACAGCTAGAAGATGGATCTCCAATTAATTTAATAGTTGATACTGATACATTAATGTATGTTCTTTCCCACAGACATTAATGAATGTACATCACTTCCTGAGCCATGTAAGGCTGGGTTCAACTGCATGAATACTGTTGGGTCTTATATTTGTCAGAGGCATCTCTTAATATGCAGCCGGGGGTATCATTCGAGTGAAGATGGAACCAGATGTGTTGGTAAGGAGCACATTAAGAAACCTGGTGATTTTTTAGTTACATTTAGTACATCCTTAAGCTCTAGTAGTTAAATTAAAATCCTCTGTATCTAATGCATACGCTAAATTTCTACCAATACACAGAAGGATTTGTTGCAAACATTTTTAATGGTGAAGTCTGGTGATTGAAATGCTATTCTAGATTGTGTTGGAATAACTTAGTTGCCAACAAAGGAAGTTCATCCAGATTCTTTGTCTACCTTCTCCATCTGAAGATAGTTTTCAGCAAATTGATGAGGTTTTGGCAGTGAAATGCTTTACTGAATAACATGTTTTGTTACTGGGCATTAGAGGTTGTCAGTAGGATTGATAGTAAGAGACTTGCTGTTTGGGAGAGTAATCACACTTATCCTTGATATTGCAAACGAGAAAGGCTGATCTCAGATGAACATACCAATGAACACTTTTATGCACATTCATGTACTAGATTTGGAGATACGTGAGTGAAAGTTTCCCACTGCCAGTCTCAAGAGGTACAAAATGTGTATTTCCATGGGAAAAGGTGAACCTAAAATAATTTGTTTTCTATCTCTGAAAGTTGGTAAGATATAATATATAGTCTAAATGCTCTGGTATGATTTCTTTAAGGAGTATTCCAGGTGGGCACATTGCTTTACACTCCCCCCCCTTTTCTGTAACCTGGTGATGGAACATACTGGATTTATTGTAATTTGCACTCCGACTGTTAACTGCTAAAGTACTTCTTGCAGTTTGAAGATATGTGGCCTTGCCATCTTCCCACTTGTCAGTTTCCAGCAAATATCTGCTGTTGTTGACTGGAGTTTATGTGTGCTTTCCTGTGCTTCATTGGCTGTTGCTATTGCACAAATACTTGAGAAGTGCCATTGTTCTAAACTTCCCCTAGTGCAAAAAATGTACCTTGATTTTGGGAAGGACAAAAAAGTGCAAGGGGGAAAACAGAACAAAGCAACATAAGAGGAATATCCTTGGGATATCAGGGAAATTTCCAGTAAAATCAGTATACAGGCCATTCCTTAAAGTGGAACAAATTGGGCCCTTTAATAAGGAGTTGGTATGAGCAACAAATTCAGATTTCATCCTTCTGATTTCCTCCTTTTTTCCTTTTCTCCATTTTTCTGCTAAGAGGCATCTTTATGGATAATTGGATTTTTGCCTGGTAACAGAAATAGATCATCTGGACAAGTCTTTCTAGCAGAATGAAGTCTGTGAGATTCCTTATTTTTGTTTACAAAATCCATCTTCCAATAATTTTCATTTTCTCTAATTCAGTAGACTGGTTAGCATCCCTTTTGTCCTCTATTTAATTGAAAAATACTGTAGCTATCATGAAATATGATATCCTTCTGACTGAGTAATGTCCTGGACCTAATTAAAGGCAGAACACACAATTTCACAGAAACTAATCAGAAGCCTGAACAAATGAATTAATAGCAACTAAAGTTGCTAATTTGCAGATTTAAATCTGTATTAAAATTAACTTTTTAATGCTTGCTCTGATGCAAGAAAGAGAAATGTAAAGACAGCACTTTAATTAAAATCTTTGTATTTTAAGTTATATTTTAATAGTTCATACATTTATTTAAAGGAACGCAGACTAGAAAAAGGATTAAAAGGCCAGAACTGTTTTCAACTAAACCTATTGCCTATATCAGCACTGCAGATATATATGCTATTTTTCTGTAAGTTGCTCTTTACAAAACTGTCTATGCAAAATTAGATCCAATTTTACAAAAACAGGAGTCTTCACCTTTCTTGTCCATCTTTGCATTTGCAAGATGACATACACATATAAGCCCTATTCAGGCATTCAGCTGATCAACTGTATGTATTGTGTGCTGTCAAGGCAATTCCGACTTAATGTGACACTTTTCCTAGTTTTCGAGATACAGAATACACATAAGTGGTTTCCCATTCCCTTCTCCTGGGGGCGTCCTGGGATTGTACAGCTTGTTCATGACTGCACAGGCTGGCTCTTATCACATCAGGCACAGTGAGGAATCGAACTCCCAACCTCTGGCTCCATAACCAGAGACATAAACCACTGAGCTATCCCGCCAGTTCATCTGATTGTAAGAGGTAATAAAAGTTAATAGCGGGCAGAGGTGGGCATGCACGCCTGTCCCAGTGTCTCTATGTATGCAGTAGAGATCTCCATTGGCTTCCCAACCAGGTCTGTGCCTGAATAAGGGCACACTAAGTGGTGTCTAGCCCACGTTGTGCCCTTTTGGTGGCACTGAGACCCAGTCCTTCTCCAGATATTTGTGTGTTTCTGGATATCCATGAAAAACCCAAGTCCTATAAAAGGGGAAAAGCAGGGGGTTGTAACACTGTGTGGTGGTGAGCTACACAGCACCATTAATTTTGGGGATATGGTAGACCTTAAATGTTCAGAAAGAGACACACAGGAGGATTTTACTTCTGTCCACAGTGACCTTTCTAACTATGGTGTAAGTGCCAGTGCTCACTGGTACTTGTACCACACACCAGAAGTAATCTGAAGAAGAAAAAAAGTGGAAGGGAGAGAGGAATTCTGACCTAGCCGCTCAAAGCCAAGCATTTGTGCACAGTCACTCACATACTCCATTAGGCTTACTAAACTAAACTAGATGAGAAAGAAAGAAAACATGAACATCAAGATTGTGAATTCTAGCTTGTTCCACACCATGCTTACCCCCTGATTCAGTCTGTTTTTGCTGAACACCATGCACGTCCCTAGTAAGCACATTCTCCTCAGACCTGCAAGGTGTCTAGTTGCTTATACTTCTTTCTCTCTTCTTACTCCATCCCGTAGCACCTCTGCTTCATTTGCTTCCCAACTTCCCAGTTCGGAGTAAGACAAGCAGGATTTGCCTTGAAACAAGCATTTGTTCTAGAGTCATATAGTGAGTACAGATGGACTGGTTGATTGGTCAGGCTAAATCTTCCCCCACCCACCCACCCACCCCCTCTCTGCTAGTTTCTCAGGCTTCCCTCCCCATCAAAATGCTTGCTCCAACCTTCAAAACAGGAAGATGGGGAAGGAGTCGACACAGGGCTAGATGTGTACAAGAGGGGTAGGAAAAGGAATAAGGGACAAGACTTTGCATCACTTGTGGGCTGTACACACAAGTGATGAGCCAGAGAGGGTTCTTGCTTGTGAGCAGAGCCTACATGAGTGGGAATTCAGACTCAGAGCTGAAACATGGTAGGGCACAATGGCAGAGGGAAACAGGGCAGAGAAAAACTCACCTCTAAGCATATTCATAGACTCAACATCTGTAACACCTGAACAGGAATCATCTTTCTTAATAGGAAACTTTAATGTAGGGGACTTTACAATTTCTCTGTTTACTCTCCCAGAAAATAAAACATCAAAGTAACATTATATAAGGTAGAAAAAAGTCCTTGATGGACAAGTGGTTTTGAACAACATGGGAGAAAAAATGATTAAACATCAAAAAACTCATGCTTTCATCAGATAGCCCAGATAGCTTCTTTCTTAGATCATACACTCCATTAGAAGCAGCTGTCAATGTCTAAGGTTTCAATATAACTATTGACCTTACATATGTAATTTTTGACTAAAACCCAACATTATTTTTGGTATATACCTCTCAAAGCAAAATAAAAAGGGAAAAAAGTTTTAGAGGATTGAATTGTGTTATCATACTATAGGTAAAATCCTATTGGCGTAGCTTTGCACCCGTGTAACCTGGCTTTTGAAATAATAATAAAAAATCAATGGCAATGATCCAGGTCCTGGTTGTGTTGATCCTGCAGCAATTTGTTTTTCCTTTTAACTGTCTTCCTGCTCCAATCCCAAGGGTCCCACAGGCTTCTCTAGGGTAAAAGGGAGCCCTTGGGACCCTTGGAAACCAAGAGGGGCATATGAGGTATTCAATTACTTAATCCTTTCGTTTCTTCTTTGAGTCCTGCAGGCAGCAGCAAAAAGAATGCCAGAAATGATAGGAGCAGGAGGAGAAATGCCCAAAGAGAGAGAAAAAAATCCCTAAAGAAAATTGGAGGGAGTCCAAAAATAACCCCCCCCCCCCCAAAGAACATGCTTTACTGGGATCTAGACCAGTTTCAACATTCCTCCCCCTCCCAGATGTTCTGATCGACTGCTGAACACCCCAGTTGGTCACACCATGTATTTGCAACAGCCCTCACAATGCTATTCGATGAAAAGTTTATCAAGCCATTTGACATGCACAGAGTGAAGGAAAGGTCACACACAAAGAGTAAAAGAAAGTTTGGACAAAAAAAAAGATTAAAAAAAACCACAAAACCTTTGTGTACCTTTTTTCTTGTTAATACAAATTATTTATGTTTTAGGAATTTTGGAAATTAGCAAAAGACAAAAGCAAAAAAAAGAGACTCCTTTGTGTGTGTTTTTCTTTTGTGTAAACACAAAGCTTCCATTCCCATCATGCACCAGAGACTCCAACTAAAATTTAACTATGATCACTTCTTGATTATAAATATTTAGTATTTGATTGGAGTCTGTCACATTGCTGGTCTGCTTATGGAAACCAACTGGACTTTGGTTATATATTGTTTTGTTTGTTGAAACCGACTCTAGTTTCAGCTATATTGGCAGGAAAATCTAATTGCCCACTGTTGGGGGGAAATGTGCAAGTGTCAAGGTGCCACAGCATTGTAAGATACTACAACACTAAGATGCTGGCTCCAACATTTCAAAGCTTTCCTACATAATGAGAGTATCTGAGTGTAGGAAAATGCCTATGTGAGTCCAATCTGTGGAGTGATTTTTCTTATTTTATTTTTTAATACATGGAGACATAAATCAAGGGAAGAAGATAAATCTCAGTCTGTGATAAAGTCTAACTGTGATTTACTTGGAGCAGCTGAATTTCTCACTCATTTTCAGGAAATATTGCTTTACTAAATCAAAACATTACAAGGACTGTCATTGTCACTGTAGCCATTCTGGTGATGTCAAGGGCACATCTTTGTGGATGCACTAGGACATTTTGATTGGCACCAAACACATAGTATTCTTGAAGGGCCTTGGAAGTCACTTCGACACTTCATTTAAAACACAAAGCCAGTTTTGGCAGAAGGGGACTGGGATCGCTAATCGCTTCCCCTGCTGTGGCAGGATAAATTTAAGAGTGCTTCTGTTCTACTTTCACTCAAATAATGGAGTGCATCTTCATTCGATGCAGCAGGACTGAAAACGGTGCCATCCAGGGTGTGGCCATCATCTTGGCCCACTCCAGTGAGAGTAATTGTTACCTTTTGCTTTGGTAGATGTTGATGAATGCCAGACTGGCGTGCACAGCTGTGGAGAGGGGCAGATGTGTCACAATATACCTGGAGCTTACCGCTGTGACTGCAAGACGGGCTATCAATACGATTCATTCAGCAGAACCTGCATTGGTACGTATTGCAGAAGAAATGCTGGTGTTGCTGATTGATGAGGCATGGCCCTCAGGCCAGCATTTACGTGCTGTAGTTTCCCTGCACAATTATTAAATTCCACAGCACTGAAGCTGAGGCAAGATAATTAGAATTGCCTCTGAAATCTCCTTCATTCGCACATCCCAACTCAGCTGTTCGTCAGAAGTGCTATGGAGAATATCTTCCAATAACGGGGGTCACACTAACCTTTTCTAAGCTAAAAACTCTTCCCTCCAGTTCTATTCTGCTGGCAGGTGAATTAAAGAAATATGTGTCCTAATCAGGGAAAAAATGTTCATGAGTAGTCAATAATGCAAAGTGCAAATGTGCAAAAAGATTGTGCATTCCTCCTAACTCATTTTCAGGAAATATCGGTGTACTAAATCAAAACATCACAACACTGGAGGACTGTCACTGCCACTCTCCATATTTCATTGTTTGCTCACACCAACAGTAAGAAAGAGAAATATCTGGAATGGAAGCAGTAATAAAAATTAGCTCTCACTATGTTTGTTATTTTCTTCTCTAAAATAGAGCTCTTAAACCTATTTTACATTCCTATTGATTGTGTTTTATGGCAGATATAAATGAATGCTGGAATTATCCAGGACGGTTGTGTCAACACTCCTGCGAAAATACTCCTGGGTCCTATCATTGTTCATGTTCTTCTGGCTTTCGCTTGGCTTATGATGGGAAGCATTGTGAAGGTATCTGTTTCTAACTTTTGTCAAAGACAAAGGGGTCAGAGCAATCCATGTGGCATGGATAGATCACTGTTTGGGGGAAAAGTGAGGCCTCAGTCCAACCCAGAGATTGGTGCTTTTACATGTGGTTAATTATGTAAAACATGTTTTTGATATATTTGTTGATGACCAGATGACTTCATAACGCTGGTGATGACACGAGACATAGTAGGTGGGGAAGTTAATATGCAGCTTGTTGCACAGACAGCATCTTAAAAAGCAGAGACATCACCTTGCCGACAAAGGTCCGCATAGTCAAAGCTATGGTTTTTCCAGTAGCGATATATGGAAGTGAGAGCTGGACCACAAAGAAGGCTGACCGCCGAAGAATTGATGCTTTTGAATTGTGGTGCTGGAGGAGACTCTTGAGAGTCCCCTGGACTGCAAAGAGAACAAACCTATCCATTTTGAAGGAAATCAACCCGGAGTGCTCACTGGAAGGTCAGATCCTGAAGCTGAGGCTCCAATACTTTGGCCATCTCATGAGAAGAGAAGACTCCCTGGAAAAGACCCTGATGTTGGGAAAGTGTGAAGGCAAGAGGAGAAGGGGACGACAGAGGACGAGATGGTTGGACAGTGTCATCGATGCGACCAACATGAATTTGACCCAACTCCAGGAGGCAGTGGAAGACAGGAGGGCCTGGCGTGCTCTGGTCCATGGGGTCACGAAGAGTCGGACACGACTTGACGACTAAACAACAAAAATGTGTATCCTCACTCCAGTCAATACAACATATTGTCACTCAAATGCATCTTCCAATGTGCAAATTGTATATTTTGACAGGAATACTTGCACATTTGGATCTCATTAGTTGGGTTCATGGGAATTTTAGCTGCCTTTCTAAGAGTTTCTGATATTTCTAAAGGCACACTTACCTCAAAATAACTTTTCCCCATCCTTCTGACAAAGTAAAAACCTGATCAACCTTTCCCACATAACTGTTGCATGTTATCAGGAATTAACAGTTTTTTAAAAATAAAGTAAAATGGGGTTAAATATAGACTGACCAGATGACAGGAACTTCAGAAGAAATCTGGTAGGAAAGTCACTTACCATATAATGCTTGTTGTGGCTATTGAGGCATCCCATTGAATTCAACAAGCCTTCTTTGCAGCCTAAGTTTTCTTATTGTTGAAGCTGTATTGCTATACTGGCAAATACAGAAAGGAAAAGTACTTCATTTTGAATCCATGTCTTTCTTACCATCCTCCAGTTGGCTGCAAATGGGGGAAAAAAACCCTCCTTGCACCAATAGAGGTTTTGTTATTTTTTCTTTCACATGCTCATTAATCTAGCATTTAATTTTGTCTTCATTCATACAAGTCAGTTTGCAGACACCGGTTCAACTACACCTTCAGTTGGGCCTTTCCTTTAGTCAGAGATCTTTAGCAAATCATCCCGCTTTATCTTGCAAGGAGGTTGCTGGGTTGTGGTTTTGCTCTAGCAACATTATCCATGGGAGAGCAAGGCCAACCCCATTTGTGTAGCAGTGCAACTGACTTGACTTGAGTGCAAGTCAAGTCAGGAATGAGATCACTATGAGCTCAGTAGATGCCTGGGATCAAATAGGCCAGCAGCTCTCTAAGGTAACTTTTAATGAGGCCTGTACTGTCAACCAAGTCTTCCTATAGTCCTGAAGAAGTGGTCATTTGGCTCTTCAGTTAGGTTCCAGTTAGTTAGTTCCTAGCCTTGGAGCTCCTGGTGTTCTTAGATGACAAATCTCAGAAGTCCAGAGAATTACCATAGACCTTTGGCTATCACTTCTGGGTGCACTTATTAATCCAACCAAGGCTCATGCAGTATAAACCTAATTTCTAAATGGAACTATAGACCCCTTTCCCTTTGGAAATTTTAATTTGGACTGACATAACCCCTCTGCAGAGCAGCATGTAACTAACATTTTTAATGATCCATTAATATAACTTTTTAAAATGTCTTTTTTAATATTATATTTTGAGTTCCTTTTTTTTTTTTGACAGTGGTAACGCATTTAACATTAACATCTTAATTTCAACATGCTTTTTCCAGACTGTGTTCGAGCCCCTTTTATGACATTCATCATACTTGGTGATTGCCTGTAAAAGGGTGTGTGTGTGTGTCCATCTTTTTGTTTATAAATTCTTACTAACCAGTGACAGAGATATGACAGTGATTGGATTGATTCAATCTGTTTTCCATATTTACTTTCATACAGATGTCAATGAATGTGACAACAACCCATGCAGTCAAGAGTGTGCTAATATTTATGGCTCCTACCAGTGTTACTGCAGGCAAGGCTATCAGTTAGCAGAAGATGGCCATTCTTGTAAAGGTATGCTCTGAATTTTCCAGTGCCAATACTGGTCCCATATCTGTTGCAGAATTACTTTGTCATTCTCATGTGTTTGCCATTGTCTTTATTTTAGATATTGATGAATGTGCACTAAGTGCAAGTATTCTGTGCACTTTTCGTTGCCTTAATGTGCCTGGAAGTTATCAGTGTGCTTGTCCTGATCAAGGCTATACAGTGTCAGCAAATGGAAGGACATGTCGAGGTAAGAAGTAGATTACAGTGCTTCAGATTCTGAAGTACACACATCAGGCACTTTTATTTATATGGGTTGTTATTTTCAGAGCTTGGAAAAGTTACTTTTTTGGACTGTAACTGGTTCAGGAGTTCTGGAATTTATAGAACAAAAAGTAGCTTTTTTTTCAGGATCTGTTTGTACCATGGCAATCAAAATAGCAGTAAGTGCTGCTATTCTAATATCAGTGGTAGAGAATAAGAGTTTAGCATGAACCAGCAAAATGATAGTTCATTGTAGTTCATGGTTTATTGAAGTCCACGAACCATGAACTTACAGAACATTTTGAAAAAACAAACCACAAATTGTATTCTCAAAGGCTTTCATGGCCAGGATCCGATGGTTGTTGTAGGTTTTTCAGGCTGTTTGGCTGTGTTCTGGAGGTTTTTCTTCCTAATGTTTCGCCAGTCTCTGTGGCTGGCATCTTCAGAGGACAGGAGTTAGAACTCTGTCTGTGAACAAATGAATCAAACGGAAAAAAAAATCGCTTTAAAAAGTCTGTTGGTTCAGTTTGTTTTGGTTCATCACTTTTGACAAACCTGAGTTGACCCGAACCAACGAACCAGTCATTTTTGACTAACTTTCTGGTTCGTTTTTTGTTTTGTGCCCATCTCTAGAAGGGAATAATAGGAAATGAAAAGAAATTCAAGGAGCAAACTCTGTGCCCTGTGTGTGGCAAGGGAATGTCTGTCTGTCTGTCTGTCTGTTTGTTACACTTTTATACTGCGCCATCTAGCCTGGGCGGTGTACAACAGAGAAGTAAGGGGGGGGGGGGAAATCACCAAAGGAATATATAGCTTCCCTTCAGTTCTACACAGGTAGTTGAGAACACTGTGAAGGGGCAATTTTGAAGATATATGGAAGCCTTTTTCATTGCTTGTGATGTTTTAGTTGGTTCAGTGGAGATCAGCTTACCCGTTCAACACAGTTTAAACATTCATTTCAGCTGCACTCCTATACACCCCTGGGAGCAAGTGGGGCTTACTTCTGAGTAGCACCCTTTTCATGTGATATCATGTGGCAAGTTGTATAAGCAAAGATATTACACACTAGACCGTCACAATGCCTCATGCAAACTCAAGCATCATACTTTGCAATGAAACAATTCTCGCATTGGGCTGATTTCCTCCCTCCCCCAATAATAGTTGTCATGTGAGGAATGTGCAGATGGGAATTAGCCCTAAATCACAAGATAATGCCTCATGCAGGTTGGCCTCTCTTGCTACAAACATATCCCCCCTTTTTTTCAGGGGGGGGGAGAGCCTCTGACAATAGGGCATCCATAATGGCCTTGGTAAAGGGTTGCATGAGCATTAAATGCTGAACTTTGCCACTGCAAAGTTCAGATGTTCTCACAATCTTTTTCCTGGTGCAGAAAGATGTCTGTACGACATTGCTCAAAGCCTACTCGTGGGTGTAACAGTAGAATAGGATATACCTGTCTAATGTTCAATGGCTATAATCCTAGATCACGTGGATAGTTACCAGATTCAGGAGATATATTGCCTACATAATTTGTGCACATTGGATTTCTACCACACACAACTTTCTAAGCATTATACCCCTTGATGACCGAGGAGTTCTTGGAAATGGAACAGTATTGCCGAAAGGACAGGACAGGAAGATATTCTCTGTCTTCCACATGATGTTTATGGAGCCTGTAGAGGGAAATATATTCTTAATCAGGGTTATTTGATTCAGAGATTTAATAAATCCTTTCTCTCCCCCACCCCCCTTTTCCCTTTCCCTTTCATTCATGTCATTTTTATAGCTTAGTGGATTCAAGCTGATCTGTTTGAACTGGCATGCTAGGATTTTATGTTATGGACCATTGTTTTCAAAACTGTGTGGTAGAGCTTCAGAGAGCCAAGATGGAGAAGTAAATCAGTTTGCAACAAAGAGTGCCATATGGAAACAATTTACCTATTCACCTAGTTTTAAGAATCAGTGAGGAGGGGCTTAATTTACTTTAATTCTCTTTGACTTCCTCTTTGAAAAATATTCCTTGGGCTTTTAAACCAAGCCACAGTCCATGCAAGAACAACTCTTGACCCTCAGGGAAGACTTCGGTATTTCTTGAGAAGCCTTTCTGCTGCAAAATTTCACCACACTTCACCACATGGATTGTCTGCTAACATTTATTTCATTTGCAAACCTTTGAATGATGTCTAGACATTTAGGAGTTTTCTTTGTGACTGCAAGAGCTGAACTCTGCTTTAAATGGCAACAACAGCAACAAAAACTGAAAAACTTGAACTGGATCCATCTCATCTGGTATTCTGTATCTTTGGAACCACAGCTTAATATTTTGTCATCTTATTGTTCAAGGATTGTTCTTGCACCAAGTAACAAATGGGGGAATCTTTTGTTTTGATCTGAAGTACATTATGTAGCAATCAGCTTTTCTGAATGCAACAGAACTATAGGCGTCTTCAGATATGGAGCTTTGGCCTTTAAAAAAAGGAACACCTGCCTTACTGTCTCAGTTGTGATACATACAAAGGATGATTCTGTTGCTATTATTAGCAACCTGTGCTTGAATAAGATCCCAGTGAAAAGG
This sequence comes from Intellagama lesueurii, assembly GCA_037013535.1. Taxonomy (NCBI): domain Eukaryota; kingdom Metazoa; phylum Chordata; class Lepidosauria; order Squamata; family Agamidae; genus Intellagama; species Intellagama lesueurii. Next base: position 245,265,146 of record JBAJHW010000002.1, read on the forward strand.
CAAGCCAATGCACAAGGGGGGGAAAACAGGCCTGCTGTGTTTGTTAGTGTGCTATATTTGTAATCTTTCTTTCTTCCAAAGAGCTCAAAATGACTCACCTAGCTCTTCTGCTTCACCATTTCCTCCTCACAATAACACAGCATCATCATTCAACTTCGAGGTCTGCAAGTCAGCCAGTATGTTTCATGGGGCTCCTTGGAGGCTTGAGCCTGCTACACCACACTGATGCTCTGCATGTGTGTAAACCAGAGCTTGGGAACACAATTGGCTGAAATCCCATTGTTCAGTATAGCGAGTTGCAACTAGAGTAGGTTCAATTGAATCCATGGAATTTATAGAGGAATTGACTCACAGATTTCTCAGTGATTCAGTAGGCTTACTCTAATTACAAATTACGATACTCGGCAACAGATACTCAAGCCACTGTCTTGGACTATAGATCTCAAAATTCCCAAGTAACATGGCTGTGCTGGCTGGGGACTGCTGGATATTATAGTCCAATATAGATATATCGTTCCAGTGTCTAATATCACCAGAATGTGAAGCAATTCTGACTTTGATTGCCTTTTTGCATTTTAATTGCACATGCAGAATCTGAGTGACACTAACTATTTGGCTCATGTATGAGAGAGGATGCCTATCAAATAAATGCATGCTGGCAAGCCTTGAGTATAATAGGTGAATAATTCATAAAGCTTGGCAGATATAAACCTTACCTTTATTATACAGAGATGAAACACAGCCTTTGGTTAACAGGAATGCACGGGGCTGATTTCATTTTTCATATCAAGCCTGTTGCTTTCTCATGCAGGGGACATTTCTAGCACAGTTTTGGAATGTGGCAGACTCTATTCTATACTTTTTTGTATTAGGTTGCATAATCTTTCCCATATATATGTATATTTGATTCCAGATATTGATGAATGTGCAATGGGAACCCACAATTGTTCGTCAACAGAGTCTTGCTATAACATTCAAGGTAGCTTCCGATGTGTTCTGTTTGAATGCCCTCCAAACTACAGGAAAGTGTCTGATATGTAAGTCCAATACATGCTTTTAAAAACATTTCTATGTGACAGAATATTCTAAGTGTTCTCTTCAATAATTATTCTGGTTCAGGACCTTGTTATAGCCTTGTGAATAAAAAGTTATGTGCTCCTTTTAACCTGTTAGCCTGAGTATAATTGATGGGCAACACAGATTTCTCCAATGCTACCCTTAGAGACACAGAATGTATACCTTTAGTCAAACTCCTTAATTCCCATTTAATAAGCCTGTGGTGGATTAGAGGCAAGAAAATGAATTAGAACATAAGAATTCAAGGAAAATACTAGAAAGTGAGGTGACCTCTGTTGCACTTTCTATACCTTATAATGTGGGTCATTGTTATCGCTGATCAAATGAGGGTAGAGGAGCTTGCCTTGGGCTACAAAAGGGGTATAGGTTTGAGAGGTGAGATTTGATCCCAGCTCCCTCAGCCTCAAAACTGACTGTTCATGCACTGGGCTACTGTGGTTCCTACACAGCTGTACAAGTTAAGACATTAGTGCTGCTATTTATCAAAGTAAATGGTGATGTTGGCAAGATGGATAATGTGTGGGCCTGCAGATGTTGCTGGACTATCACTCCCATCTCTCCCACACGATTGACTGTGCTAATTAAGACTGATGAACATTATGTCTGGCAACATCTGGACTGGCATACCCTGCGTCTGACCTACAGACATAAGATGAAGGAACATCAGCTGTGTTTTAATTTTCCTTATTAATCTAAGTGAAGAGTTGTTTTGCTTTCGTTTGTGTGGTTGTTATACAAGAGCATGCAGTGGGTAACTTCTTAAAGTTACTCAACTGTTCCAGGATTTTTGCTTCAGTGTATTTCCATGATGTTAAAGGGACCACAATTGGATTATGTATATCAAGCTAGGACTGATTAAGAAAAATGAAATGGGTGGTTGGGAGCCATGGACATTTTCATGCCCTGCAGCAACCCTTTAGACAAATCTGTCAATAAACAAAGTAGCTGCTCTTTCCACTCAGCAACTGCCCTTCCCTTTGGCCACAGGACCTCATGCCAAGTGGCGTGCTAACTTGATGACAGTCCCGCCAACTCCTTTTCTGTTGAAATGGAGCTCCCGGGTTATTCTCTACAGTGGCATCATTTTCCATGTCCTCACCTAGTCTTTCTGCCAAAGTTTTGACAAAAGAGAAATAATAATGCATACATGGACAAACTGGATCAATTAAGCAAAAACATACACTTCTTACGCCTGGAAAGAAACAGCTGAGATAAAAACAAAACAACCTGCCATCTCATCAGTGAATTAGGGCTAGGAAAAAAAAGAAGAAGTTCCCAGTCTGGCTAAAAAGCAAGCTGTCATCACCCAGTATATTCCTCAGCCCACAAGGGGCATGAATTGCCCTGTTTATCTCTTTTCAGTTCACTGACAGATTGGACAGGAAACAGTCCTTCATATGCCTCAATCTTACTTTCACTCTGATAAAGTGATCCCAACAGTCAAATCTGTTCTGAAACAGAATATGCTGCTTCTGCCTTATACCCAGGTACTCTTCTCTATCCCTGCAGCTTCTGCTACAGTAGGGTGCTTAGATGGAGAAAATCTCCCAATGGACCCCTTAATAGCATCATTCTGGGAGCTAAAAAAAGAAATCCCTCCCCACAAACTCAGAAAAGTGGCTTTTCCCATCTTTAGATGGGGCCCTTCTACGAACATCAGAGATCAGAAGTATAATCTACATGTGTATATTTTAAAATAATGTCACACAGTGAAAATAAAGATGGGGCCCTTGACCCCATACCTCTTCTCCATTTGCCTTGAGGCCTTGTCGTGGAAGTTCTGCAAAGTAGAGTTTGGCCAAATTCGTTTCGTAAAAAATGCAACTCAGAGAATCCTTTATATAAAAGACATGACTGGGATATGTTGGGAGGTGTGACCCAAAAGAGAGATTTTTCCATTCTGTTGTCTCAGGCAGAGACGCGAATATTGAACCATTGGTGTGTCTCAGTATATGACACCTCTTTATTTTAGAACTGTACCACTCAAACTGAAAGCTCTACATGTGCTGCCCTGTTAAGTTGCCTTGGTAGGCATGGTTTGCTCTGAGATTTCATATAGCTAGATCAGAGCTGTGCACTTTGATGAATCACAGATTCCTTTTCCAGGCAACGGTACATAGCATGATTTGGCTTGTATTCCAATATGTGCTCATTGTGGAGCTTCCAACAGAGGCTTTCAAGGTTCACAACCTTTTTGTTACTTGGCTGTTATGCTGACAGTCACCTCAGTGAAAAGGGATTTGTAAAAGAAGGACAAGCAGCTGTTAATTGCCCAGCCAGTGTTTGCTGTTTCTCTGCCTAACACATAAGGGAGGTTTTAGAACAGGTAGCTGTGTTAGTCTGTGCAAGCATATTAGGCGAAACCCAAAGAAAATAATAATAATTTTTTTAAAAAACAAGACAAAATTTTTGTGGCACCTTAAAGACTGTTATATTTTAATGTGAGCTTTCATGAACAAGTCCACTTCTTCAGACATATGAGAGTCTCCCCAGGACTCTACAAATGCCCCCCTCTTTTGGATCACAGTTCCTGCTATGTTAAATAATTCCTTTTCTTCTCCTCTCAGGAGATGCGAGCGTATCAACTGCTTCAACTACCTAGATTGCCAAAACACTCCACTGAGAATCACTTACTATCAACTTAACTTCCAAACAAACATCGTTGTCCCAGCTCATATTTTCCGAATTGGTCCCTCACCTGCTTATGCTGGAGACAACATAATCCTTACCATCAAGAAAGGAAATGAAGAGAACTACTTCAGCACCAGAAAGCTGAATTCCTACACAGGAATTGTCTACCTTCAGCGACAAGTGAAGGATCCCAAAGACTTTTCGTTAGATGTCGAAATGAAGCTTTGGCGTCAAGGGACATACACAACTTTTCTGGCCAAAATTTATATTTTCATCACTTCTCATGCGTACTGAATCACATGTTTGGCCATTGGAGTTTATTGGTGCTATCACTTCTGTACTTTTCTACCAAAGATGTTTATGATGAGGATTGATAATGATAGAAAACCCATATCTAGCCTCTTTTGTGTTTTTTTTTTAAAGTTTTTAAAACATCTTTGTAAAATCAACATAAAACTTATTAACCCCATTTTTGTTCACTCTGGATTTTTAATCAAGAAGGCTTTGAGATGACAGGCAAATATAAGTACAATAGCTATGTTATTTTCCAAAAACCTTTTGTTAGCATTGCAGCATTGATGACTTCAGAATTAGTTACACAGTGTGGATCCCATGTTCTATCCAAACATAAGCGACTAAGGTTGCAATCCTATATATGTTTACTTAGGAGTAAGTCCAACTGAACTCAGTGGGATGTACTGCTGGATAGACATGTAGGACTGTGGTCTAAAATTTCCACTTGCTTTCAGAGAGGGCAAAAAAGGTGTGGCCTCTGAAATTAGCTTGAATATATATAGTGCAACAGTAGAGCTGCATTAAGACTCATGGATGGGAAGCATGCTGTCTTCCTGGCATTGAAAATGCTTGAAGAATAATTGCAAGGCAGACAAGTAAGTGATCTTCTTCTTTCTAATGAGCATCTTTTAAAGTGACGTGAAAAGCTTTGGCTGAAGAAGCATGCAATAAAAAAAAAAAACAGGTGAGACACCTTTAGCCCTCCTGCTGCTTTGGTCTGCAACTTCTACAACCTCTCACCAATGGCCAGGCGAAGAAAATTACAGACCAAAACAAATGGCTTCAGCATTTGAGTCAAGAGGCTGTCCTAAGAACATTGTGAAAAATTGAAAACTGGTTTCTTCCTAGGCATGTTGTTAAGTCCGGGAGAAGACGCCCTAACCAAATTTCTAGTTTTCTCCAGCTCTTACATAAATAGGATCGCTTGTGCCCTAATTTCAGTGGATTCCAGCTGGCTTTTACCAAGTCAGGTGGCCCTTAAACATTGCCTTATGTGGTCATGCATGCCACATGGCTACAGTAAAAGAGCAGGTTTTAATCTTGAGGGACCTTGGGGTGTGGCTTAGAAGCTCTGGACCCTGAACAACATCAAATCAGGGGCACAATGAGTGTACTTTGGCTACAGCCTTCTGACCCCCAGAGTGTGCCTGGTGCGTATCATAATTATGGCTAGAAGTTCAGATGGGGAGGCCAGGTGTAAAAGAAACCAGGTTTCCTCCTATATCTTAAATACTTGTTTAAAAACTGCCCAGTGGGCTTCATCATGGAAGATTCATCTAGTGAAATTCCCTCTTCATTCCAATGACTAAAGGTGCAGGAAACCTGGTTTCTTTTGCATCTGGGTACTATAAATGTATAATGCCCCTCAAATGTCCCACAGTTTATGCCTACTGATCTTCCAAGTTAGGGCTCTCTTTTCTACACCTAGACTGGTTAGGAGCTTATACATGCTTTAACAAGATTAAGTATTTGTGAAGCATGTTCAGGTCAAGAGGAATAAGCTCTGCTTTTGTTCTTAAATTTACATTGCAGTCTTAGCCATTTGCCTGCTTTTGTAGTTCAATTTAGTTCTGAAGGAACACATTATCTTTGAGGAACTTTCAGGGCAGACAAGATGTATTATACTCTTTCAAGAAAATGCCAAAGATGAAGTATGGCCAAACCAAAGATGATAAAATCTTTTAACGCCCTATTACATTGCATAGCTATCCAATTAGAGCATTAAGATTAAACTTGTAGTAAATAAATTGGATGTATTTTCTGCTTTTCAGCCTAGATCACATGGTGAAAGTGGGAAGTTACCTGGCAGATTTTTATTGACTATGCTTATAATGCAATGCAAATTTTCCTTTTTTAAAAAAATTACACTTATTGTATAGACAACTGGATGAGCTTAATCCATGGACAACATGTGCTACTCTAAAAAAATTTTTAAAGTGGAAACTCGCAAGACAACAGCAAAATGTTAAAATAAATATTTGTTTTCCTAGATAAAATAGTCTTTAGTCCAAATTTTTATTGAACATCCTTTAACACAGCTATGTGTTACCTATAAAACATTAGTGAAAACAAACAGATTTTTTTTGTAATATTGTTTAATCTTTTTGTTATTTTGTAGTGGATCTTATTTTGTATATAAAACAAGAGAGACAACAAGCCATAGAGCCATTTTATACATCAGTGTAAAAAAAGAAACGAAAAAAGAAGAAGAAATGCTGCAGTATTATGGAATGTAAAATACTAATTTGTACTATGGATTAAACCTGTAAATGCTTCTTATGCTTAAGGGAGAGTGAGAGAATCGTGTGTGGGGTGGGTGTTGAGTTGTTAACATTGATGATTTTTTTCAATGTTATTTTTGTCTGGATTTCAGTATGCAGTAAAATATAAGTATTGTTGTAGGTGATGCTATTTGTGATTTGTCATCCCTCCAACTCAAAATAATCCAGCAAAATTTTAGAAGTAAATATTGCTTATTTCACTTTTTTTTAAAGAAACAACATAACTAACCCTTACATTATTTTTAAAAAATTATAAATTAGTACCATCATGTCCTTACTTCCCCAAAAAAGTAACATGGCAGAAAATAACACGATTTCCAGATTCTGTAGTACAGTATTAACTGCTTCAGAGCTAATGGCTATAGACTTTCCTTACCCTGAGAAAAAAGCAGGAAAGGTTCATGCAGAAATATGTTTATCAGTTAAATGGCCATATTCCATCACATGTTGTGGGTCTCCAGTTTCAGCTGAGGGTAAATCACACGGGAACAGGCCAGAAACATATTAAAATGGGCTGGCACCATCCCAGATTTGTCCCCATAAATACCAGACTATAAAACAGATTCCAGAAGGGATCTGGAATGTCCATCAGCTTCTACGGTACACTTAGACATACTACCTGATGTTACAACATGTGGAGGCCAGTGGAATTATAAGAACATGGATGCTTTCAATACCCCTGTGCAAGAACTGTGTGATGTAGTTCTCCTTGCCTCTGTAGGATGTTTTAAGAAGCCATGAAACCCAGCATTTTCAATCAACATTAGTATTTGATTGAGTGCAAATGCCGTTCAAGCTCCAATGGTCTGTCCTGTCAAAGAAATAATGGGCAGGCAATTTGTAATGTGGAGACCTTCTGCCAACCAGAAGCAACCATATTCGATCATTTTAAGTCACTCGCAGTTTGCAATGACGACTTGTCATTTTTAAAGACAGGCAAAGGATAAAGAAAGGCCAGAGTGTGGGTGGGATCCCAAACAGACTAGTTTGCAAAAAGAAAAGGGAAGTAAAATGCTTAATTGTATTTCTGGAATACTTCCTTCAGCAGCTCTCTTTCTTCAGTATATCTTCTTGGCTTCATATCAGCAAGATCTTGGCTTTTATAAAAGTGTGACGAATGCTGTTTGCCTCCTTTATTTGATAATAATGGCTGGAATCCTGTTGGTGGCTTTTCCATTTAGAACATTCAGAGAAGTCTTGGGGGCAAACTGTTGCCCTTTCAGAAGGTGCTGGTTGCAGATCTGAGCATGCAGCTAACTGCATAATCTGGCAATCTGAGCAGCAATTTCCCCCCAAGACTTCTATGAATTCCATAAATACAAGGGTAAATCATAAATAAAATTCTGGCCAATAATTATGTGCCAACAAGTCAATTCCAACATAGAGCTACCCTCCCATGATTGCCCAGATATAACATCCTCAGAAAAGAAATGGAATTGGAACCAGTGTAGGGATGACTAACATGCCTTGTGTATAAGAGCTCAACCACCACAACATAAACTTTTGGGATATTAGGGCTCAGTTAGAATTGCACTCAGTGTAATTCACTCACCGGTGTATTGAAAAATCCCAGTCACTGGAAAGGCCTCCCAGTGAGTCCTTTTATGGAGAAAGCTGAGGTGAAAATATTTTACATAAATAAAATAGACTACTATACACCCTACCAGCACTCCACTGGAGGACAAGGATTTGTGATTTGGAAGCTTCCATGATTACTTGTGGGCAATGCTTTGTAGTCAGTAAAGGGGGAATTCATGAACATTTTGAGACAGATCAGGTAAGATTCCAGATCTCTCAGAACCAAATTTTACTCCTCTCCTAGACAGTGTCGCTATTGTTATGTGCCATCAAGTTGCCTCTAACGTTTGGTGATCCTGTTAATGATTGACCTCCAAAATCACCTATCATTAACAGCCCTGCAAACCCAAGCTGTAGTTTCATTTATGAAGTCAGTCTCATATTGGCTCTTCTTCTCTTCCTGCTGCCATCAACTTTTCATAGCATTATTGTCTTTTCCAGTGTGTCCTGTCTTCTCTTGATGTGCCTGAAGTACAACAGCCTCAGTTTTGCCCTTTTTGCTTCTACAGAGAATTTGATTTAGAACCCACTTGCTTGTCTTTCTGGTAGTAGAGGATATCCCCCTAGACATGCCTATCTCCAAGTCCCTGAAATGGTGTGGAGACAATTCTCCACACCAGCCTTGTAAACTGTTTTGTTGTTTACCAATTGCTAGTTTTATTGTATTTGTTTTGATTATTAGGCTACTAGAATGCTGGTATTGTCTAATTTGTTTTAATTTATGTTAACATGACACTAGGGAGTCCAAGAGATAAAAGGAACAACAGGTAAGTTTGGCCTTGGAGTTCAAAACGAAGCAGGGCAAAGGCTAACAGAGTTTTGTCAAGAGAACAAGCTGGTCATCACAGACACTCTTTTCCAACAACACAAGAGGTGACTCTACACATGGACATCACCAGATGGGCAATACCGAAATCAGATTGATTATATTCTCTGCAGCCAAAGATGGAGAAGCTCTATACAGTCAGCAAAAACAAGACCTGGAGCTGATTGTGGCTCTGATCATCAGCTTATAGGAAAATTCAAGCTTAAACTGAAGAAAGTAGGAAAAACCACTGGGCTTGTCAGGTATAATCTAAACCAAATCCCTTATGAATACACAGTGGAAGTGAAGAACATATTTAAGGAACTCGATTTGGTGGACAGAGTGCCTGAAGAACTATGGATGGAGGCTCGTAACATTGTACAGGAGGCAGCAACAAAAACCATCCCAAAGAAAAGGAAATGCAAGAAAGCAAAGTGGCTGTCCAACGAGGCCTTACAAATAGCAGAGAAGAGAAGGGAAACAAAATGCAAGGAAGATAGGGAAAGTTACAGAAAATTGAATGCAGACTTCCAAAGAATAGCAAGGAGAGACAAGAGGGCCTTCTTAAATGAACAGTGCAAAGAAATAGAGGAAAATAATAGAAAGGGTAAAACCAGAGATCTGTTCAAGAAAATTGGAGATATTAAAGGAACCTTTTGTGCAAAGATGGACATGATAAAGGACAAAAATGGTAGGGACCTAACAGAAGCAGAAGACATCAAGAAGAGGTGGCAAGAATATACAGAGGAATTATACCAGAAAGATCTGGATGTCCCGGACAACCCAGATAGTGTGGTTGCCGACCTTGAGCCAGACATCCTGGAGAGTGAAGTCAAGTGGGCCTTAGAAAGCATGGCTAACAACAAGGCCAGTGGAGGTGATGGCATTCCAGTAGAACTATTTAAAATCTTAAAAGATGACGTTGTTAAGGTGCTACACTCAATATGCCAGCAAGTTTGGAAAACTCAGCAGTGGCCAGAGGACTGGAAAAGATCAGTCTACATCCCAATCCCAAAGAAGGGCAGTGCCAAAGAATGCTCCAACTACCGTACAATTGCACTCATTTCACACGCTAGCAAGGTTATGCTCAAAATCCTACAAGGTAGGCTTCAGCAGTATGTGGACCAAGAACTCCCAGAAGTACAAGCTGGATTTCGAAGGGGCAGAGGAACTAGAGACCAAATTGCTAACATGCGCTGGATTATGGAGAAAGCCAGAGAGTTCCAGAAAAACATCTACTTCTGCTTCATTGACTACGCAAAAGCCTTTGACTGTGTGGACCACAGCAAACTATGGCAAGTTCTTAAAGAAATGGGAGTGCCTGACCACATTATCCATCTCCTGAGAAATCTATATGTGGGACAGGAAGCAACAGTTAGAACTGGATATGGAACAACTGATTGGTTCAAAATTGGGAAAGGAATACGACAAGGCTACATATTGTCTCCCTGCTTATTTAACTTATATGCAGAATACATCATGCAAAAGGCTGGACTGGATGAATCCCAAGCCTGAATTAAGATTGCCAGAAGAAATATCAACAACCTCAGATATGCAGATGATACCACTCTGATGGCAGAAAGTGAGAAGGAATTAAGGAACCTCTTAATGAGGGTGAAAGAGGAGAGCACAAAAAATGGTCTGAAGCTCAACATCAAAAAAACTAAGATCATGGCCACTGGTCCCATCACCTCCTGGCAAATAGAAGGGGAAGATATGGAGGCAGTGACAGATTTTACTTTCCTGGGCTCCATGATCACTGCAGAGGGTGACAGCAGCCACGAAATTAAAAGACGCCTGCTTCTTGGGAGGAAAGTGATGACAAACCTAGACAGCATCTTAAAAAGCAGAGACATCACCTTGCCGACAAAGGTCCACATAGTCAAAGCTATGGTTTTTCCAGTAGCGATGTATGGAAGTGAGAGCTGGACCATAAAGAAGGCTGACCGCCGAAGAATTGATGCTTTTGAATTGTGGTGCTGGAGGAGACTCTTGAGAGTCCCCTGGACTGCAAGGAGAACAAACCTATCCATTTTGAAAGAAATCAACCCTGAGTGCTCACTGGAAGGACAGATCCTGAATCTGAGGCTCCAATACTCATGAGAAGAGAAGACTCCCTGGAAAAGACCCTGATGTTGGGAAAGTGTGAGGGCAAGAGGAGAAGGGGACGACAGAGGACGAGATGGTTGGACAGTGTCATGGAAGCTACCAACATGAATTTGACCCAACTCTGGGAGGCAGTGGAAGACAGGAGGGCCTGGTGTGCTCTGGTCCATGGGGTCACGAAGAGTCGGACACGACTTAACGACTAAAAACAACAAATGTTAACATTTGTTTTTAATCATGCTTGCTGGCTGCCTTGAGTGCTATTCTTTACTGGAAAAGTAGGATAAAAACATAGTAATAGTAGCATAATAATAGTCCCATGGGGAGAAAGGCAGCATATGAATGGCATAACTAAATAAATAGCAGCAACAACATCATCAAAAGCAGCAACAGCCCTGTAGATAGCATAGTTATTTTCTCTCTCATTAGAACCAATGAGAAGAAAAACTGAAAAGAAAACTGCTGAAGAAAAGGTTGGGGAAAGATAAACACATACACACACCCCTTTCTTCCATGGCTCCCATGAACCCTGCAAGGCTCCTCTGTCATGGACTCCTCCCACCATTGATTTCTGTTGTGACAGAAAATTTGAAACCACATTTGCTTTTAAATAACCATTATGGTTTATCTTGGCTCAAGCTGCACTGAAGACAGCCACAGCCAAGCACTCTGATAAAAGGACAATAGTTGCACTTTCTTAGCAAATCCCTTAATGATTTTGAATAATCAAAGTGAATATTTAAAACTGTCTCTCAGCCAGGTCCCCCAGCTCCTGCTTGATGTTATTGGCCGAAAGTTAATTATGAACTATCTGAGAAGGTTCAACAGTCTATCAAGTAATGATCTGGGGAATCAAAGCACAGGTTATGAAGTAATGAATTCCAAGACTAAGGAAGAAGGAGTGAGGTTGATACACACTGTGCATACCAATATTAAATGCAGAACACAATGCAAAGCTCAAGACACAGTATTTAAAGAAACCAAGGACAAAGATTGAACAATTATTATCCCTGCAAATACCCTGTTTCCCTGAAAATAAGACAGGGTCTTATTTTTGCTCCAAAATTTTTGCTCCAAAAAATGCATTAGGGCTTATTTTCAGGGGATGTTTTATTTTTTTCATGTACAACAATCTACATTTATTCAAATACAGTCATGTCATCTTCTGGTTGCTGCACAATGGTAGAGGGTGGGGTTTCACTTAACTAGGGCTTATTTTTGGGGTAGGGCTTATATTACGAGCATCCTGAAAAATCCTAAAGGTAAATGTAAAGGTTCCCCTTGACAATTGTCCTGTCGTGTCTGACTCTAGGGGGCGGTGCTCATCCCCGTTTCCAAGCCATAGAGCCAGCGTTTGTCCAAAGACAGTTTCCGTGGTCACGTGGCCAGCGCGACTAGACACGGAACACCGTTACCTTCCCACTGTGGTGGTACCTATTTATCTACTCACATTTTTACATGCTTTCGAACTGCTAGGTTGGCAGGAGCTGGGACAAGCGACGGGAGTTCACTCCGTCGTGTGGATTCGATCTTACGACTGCTGGTCTTCCGACCCTGCAGCACAAAGTATTCTGCAGTTTAACCCGCAGCGCCACCATGTCCCTACTAGGGCTTATTTTCAGGTTAGGTCTTATTTTCGGGGAAACAGGGTATTGTAACTGAAATGACTTCCAGGTTGTTAAACATTAGGACACATTCCTTATAAGACTTGTCTATTGTGTAAGCTTTCAGCATTTATGATAAGATCCCCACTTTCTGCAAGACAGTGTCCTAAGTTTATGAACTCGATCAGACTGCAGCCACAGAGTACTGGAGATTACACTCAACACATCCCTGTCACTGTACCTTGCAGGGAAGATCACACAGAGCATCTTGTCAACTATTCAAAAAACTTGTCCACTGTCTTTTATCTCACTGGCCAGTATCCTGTTGATTGAGAACCCACTTGCTTGTCTTTCTGGTGGTCCAGGGTATCTCCTGGACATGCTGGTGTCACAAGAATGACTTTACAAGAAGTAGCAGATTGCCACTAATGAAAGAGTTTCTAATTTCAATTTTTGGTTGCACATGCCTTGTGCAAAATGAGAAGAGGTGGCACATGTCCAGAAATGGATGGAGGAACAGAATGGTTTCTTTGGGCAAAGGTGTCAGAAAAGGCTGAATTTTATCCCCTTATTTGTTCTATCTGTACACAGAACATATGGAGACTGTAGCCAAGAAATCAGAAGATTGAGACTCGGAAGGAGAGAAATGAAAGAACTAGAAAAGATCATCTAGTGTAAGGATGCGTCACTGGAGACCACGACCAAGATCATCCACACTCTGGTATTTCTGATCACCATGTATGGGGGTGAAAGCAGGACAGTAAAGAAAAATGAGAGGAAAAAATTTGATTCATTTGAAAAAATGGTGCTGAAGGTGAGCTTTGTGAATACCCTCGACTGTCAGAAAGACGAACAAGTGGGTCCTAGATTAATTTAAGCCTGAATGATCTCTGAAGGCAAAAACGATGATCCTGAAGCTGTCCTACTTTGGGCACATCATGAGAAGGCAGGATTCTCTGGAAAAAAATAATAATGCTGGGAAAGGTGGGAGGCAGCAGGAAAAAAGAAGACCAAATATGAGATGGATTGACTCACTAAAGGAAGTCACAGGCTTTCTTTCTTTTTTAAATATAAATGTTTTATTTTCCAACATAAAATTTACAAATATATAAAGACAGCATCACATATAAAATAAGAAACATATTATAAAGCTTAGTCTACAAGCAATCTTATTTACTGATATACTTTTTGCGGAGAGATCTTCTCCATATTGTTCATTTTAGTTCTATTTATTACGGGACTTTTGCTTTCCACCATTCATAAAATAAATTCCAGCTTAGGTAGAAAGTCGATTTTTCTTGTCCTTTTAATCTCTTTGTTAGTCTATCCATTTCTGCGCATTCTAATATTTTTTTAATGATTATGTCGTCCTGTGGTGGATTTTCCTCTTTCCAGACTTGTGCCCATACTAATCTGGTTGCTGTCAGAACATGTGATATTAGGTAGTAGCTTTGCGTGTTTATATTATTTGGTAATAATCCTAATAAGAATATTTCTGGTTTAAATTCTATTTTTTGCTTAGACATTTGGTTAATCCACATATGAATTTTGATCCAATATTTTATTGCTATGTCACAGGCTTGAGTTTGCAAGAGCTGAGCAGGGCTGCTGAGGATGGGGACATTTTTGAGATCTCTCATTCGTAGGGTAACCATAAATCAGAGACGACTTAACGGCGCATAACAACAACAATTTGAATTCTCTGTTTGTATATTATCCTTTCAGTTTTCGCCTAGTGTTCTAGTCTGTCAAGACTCTCTGAAGTCTTGATTGTCCCTCCTTCAGTGTAAGCTATCCGTAAGTCTGTCATTTACAAATGAGACGAGCACTGCCTCTACACTTTCATCCAAATCATTTACTAACATATTGAAAAGTAAAGGCTCAAGATAGAACCCTAAGGAGTCAACATGAGACTTTGAAGTGTCCCTCAGATTGCTGTCAAGCAAGTAATGGGTTCCTGTGGATACCACATTATTCTATTTTCTTCAAATAATACTAGCCACTTCAGTTCCTAATGTTCCCAATATAATTTCTTCTTCTTAGAGACATATATATATTTATTTTGAGCCACTCAGTGACAGTGTGTTTCAATACTATTCATAGAGAAACACCCTTTTCAATCCTCAGAAGATTGGTTTCAGTAGCTTATGGCATCAAGAAAATGATTATCTTGGTGCAGTGAGCCTGAATTGACGTGCGGCAAAATAGATACTGAAATCACTGATGGTAATGACTGTTTGAAGAGAAAAGAATTCTGTAACCAGACTAAGTTGATGTTGGAGACTGTAGATAGCTTTCCATTTTTTTCTCTTGTTAATGATACTTATTTCATTAATACAGTTATGTGGACTCTGTCTTAATCGACAAAGTACCACTCTTTTCAAGCCCGATCAAGTTTGTCATTTGTAGTTTCTCAGAGCACATTTGTATTATATCAATTATGGAGAAATATCACCAAAAGCATTTTTGAAAATTCTTCACTATTTATTTACCTGCATACAGACAAATCCTTTGCAACAGAACCAAGGCATAAAAGCATCGTTTAAATGGAGGTGCACAGAAATGGTCTTAAGGGCCACATGAGGCCCACAGACTGCATTTGTGCCCACGACCACCTAGACTTCAGTTGTCTACAATGTTATCATCATTATACAATTGTGTGATATTGTAAACCACCCAGAGTAGGCCTTTGGTCTAGATGGGTGGGATAGAAATCTAATAAATAAATAAATAAATAAATAAATAAATAAATAAATAAATAAGAGCACGGGATTTACTGTTTTATAGTACTGGTGCCAGAACCCACTGCCTTACAGCACTCTGCTGGTTTCTGGGCAGAGGAGATGGCTGCAGCAGCAAGAGATGAACTGTTTTTGTCTTTGCCAGCACAATACTGAATATAGCCAGACCTTGAAAAGTTACCTTTTTGGAGAACAATTCCCAGAATTCCTCCATTCTGGCTGAGGCTCTGTGGGCTGTACTCCAAAAAAGTCATTTTTCTAAGCACTGGATCTAGTCCAATGAGAGATGTGACACATGAGCTCTACCTGGGCTGAGCTCCATGTGTTGAAGGCTGAGGCTACATGTTGCTTCTTCCAAATATTAGGAAGAGAAACCAGGGAAGGGAACTTTGGCTCAATAAAGTGCCTGAATCCAGAACTGTCATAGTTTTTTATGCTTACAGGCATAAGCACTGGGTTGGATCCTGGCTTCCCATTGTATGAATCTGTTCACAGTGTGAATCTGCACATCCAGAGCAGGGATCCTCTTTTCTTTTCACTTTTCATTTTTTTGCTCCTGAAACGGTGAAATGCACTGACATCCAACTGGAAATCGTACTCAGGTCCACATTCAGTTTTGGGAAGTGTGAACTCAGTCAGTTTGTGTTACCCTACAAATTGATCACCCATCTCTAGGGGAAACATGGTGAAGAGAAGGAGCGTGCAAAAAGCATGCAAAGCATTCTGACTTATGCTGATGCCTTCCAGGGTTTTCTAGCTAGAGAGTACTCAAGACGTGGTTTACCACCCTTCTGCTGGGGTGTCTTGTGACTGTACAGCTTGTCAAAGTCCACACAGGCTGGCTGTTCTCTCAGGAGGCACAGTGGGGAATTGAACTCCTTGTTGGAGTTTCAACCTCCTATGCTGCCTTTAGTAGGTTTGGCTGGGAGGGATCTTTCTGGGACTGGGGTGACTGTCAATCAACCCAATAGTAACAAATTGCTCCTTCCCTGCCTCTGATTTCAAAGAGAGACCACCTCTCCGCTTAAGTGTTTTTTTCCCTCCCTCCTCTTTTCTGTCTGCTGGCAGTTAGTACAGTTGGTGTGCAGTAAGAATGTAGTCAGCAGTGAGTCTGCTGGGGTCTGCTGCCGTAAGCAGTCATTTTCTACAGTATGCTGTTTTTTATCGATACAACTGTGAATGAATGAAGCCTTTTTATTCTTTCTCTCAGAGTGAGTTATTGAGACTGTAAGTGTGAGTTGATGAGAGAAAAGGGGTGGTCTACGTTGAGGAAACTTGAAGCTAATTCTGCTCTGTTGGTCCCTGCACCTCTGCTGTGCACCTAGAGGTTTTTAGCCAAAATTTAAAACCACGAAACACTCCCAACCTCTAGCTCTGCAGCCAGATACCTAAACCACTGAGTGATTCAGCCAGACATATATTGCTATCCTGTTTCCCCGAAAATAAGACCTAACCTGAAAATAAGACCTAGTATGATTTTTCAGGATGATCGTAATATAAGTCCTACTCCAAAAATAAGCCCCAGTTAAGTGAAACCCCGGCCTCCACCATTGTGCAGCAACCAGAAGATGACATGACTGTATTTTAATAAATGTAGATGGTTGTACGTGAAAAAAATAAAACATCCCCTGAAAATAAGCCCTAATGCGTTTTTTTGGAGCAAAAATTAATATAAGACCCTGTCTTATTTTCGGGGAAACACGGTATAGTCCACTGATATTTTTAGTTGATCATTTGTTCACCTCTATGTGATATCATTTCAGAAGCTGTCATGCTACATCCCACACAGTCAATTGCATCTTGCAGTTTAAAGTGTCCTTTAGGACAAAAATAGCCCACAGGCCTCTTCTTGTCCTGTTCCAAGATTTCAGCACCATTTTTTTTCCTTTTTTCATATTTTAAATGCCTAAAGTAAAAAGAAATGCTGCGCATTTCAGAAATTATGTCTGAAGAAATGGATTGATGATAGTCAGGAGGAGAAAGGATTTCAAAGGCCTACACCTAGGGATTTAACAAAGTTTCAAACAGAAAACTCTGGGGAAAAGAATTTGGGTTAATGCTGATTAGAGTTTTCCGTACAATTTCTTTTCCTCCTAGCAGAAGCACTGGCTTGCCTGAGTCAGAAATGTCTTCTTGTCCACAGCCTGTGTGTGGTTTTTTTTTTTTTCTCATTTGATCTGCTCTGCTCTTCCTCGTCTCCACCCCACCCCTTTCATCTCTTTCCTTGGTTTCCCTCTCTGTCCCCTTGGGCAGTCAGTCATTACGCCTCTTCCTCTTCTCACTTCCCCACTTTACCTACCAGGCAGCAGGTAGGTAAAGTGGGAAGTGAAAAAGGTAAAGTCCCCTCTCTCAGAAGACTTCTGGACCTGCAAAAACAAAAAGTACCCAATTTACTCTCCTGGAGTAAATGAATTCCCCACAGCTTCACCTTGTCTCTAGGTTAGATTCAGATTGCCTAGTGTCTAAAAATGGCTTTGCAAGCTACAGACAGATTTTAATACACTGAAATCCATTAAAGCATTTTAAAAGCAAAATAACTCAGAGAGGCACATCTTCAGAGGCACACTGTTGATATCTATACCAAATGTAAGGTATCTATGATATCTAGTTTTGGTGCAACACTGGAAGAACATATAAAGACACATGCTTTTTTTTTATTATTAGGATAAGATGGATATTTAGTTTTTATAAGCATTTGAAGGCCAAGTTCTCACAAGACAAGAGCGAAACTGCACTCCTAAGCACACACAACGGGTACTAGAATCAGAAAATAACATAGCTAGTCTTTCTTGGGAGGCAATACGTACTGCATTGCATAGCTCAAATACTTTGAGAAGTTGTACAAAGCATAGAATGTGCTGAACCTCCTGTTGTTCAGCACTTGACAATGGAATACATGTACCTTCTTCATGGGAAAGGCTTGTGCTGAGCACAAACTCTGACTGCAAATGATTATAGTGTCACATGAAAATAAGAACTGTTACTCACTTGTCCCATTGACAGGGCATGGAGAAGAGTCTGCTCCTCCACAACTAGCAAAGACACAAATGTTTCAGGTCCTGAATAACTTGGCTTACAAAATTTGGTCTGGGATGTTCTCATCTGAATACAGTACATGAATTTCAAGTAACATTTATTAATAGCTCCTCAAGCACAGCAGAGCATCTGATTTTAAAGAAGCACAATAACTTACTTCAAAAAAAAATTCTTGGATGCTAACACTGTTGCAGAGCTTTGGATTTCTGGTAAAATTCCCATTTGTTATGCAGTAGAAGTACAGAGATCCACAGAGGAGAATAGCTACAAGTTCCCCAGAGTCCACTCCTTTCTCATTAACTGGCACTTTGAGACATTTGTAGGAGAAATAATTTTTTTTAAAAAAAGTTTCTTTACCTATAATTGCTTGAAATTACAGATTTGTCTGTATTGCTTTCTTTACTGCATGCATGCTTAGCATACTTAGAAACCAACTGCACTGATCAATAGCAAACAAACAACTGTCACCGATAGACTAAGGACAGGGAAAGAGCACTCAGCAGAGAGGTGACCTCTCTTTGAATTCCAAGACTGGAAGGAACAATTGGTTTGTGCTGGAGAGATTAACAGTCACAATCACCTCAGCCCAGTGAAGTCCTTCCCAGTCACACAAGCTACAGATAACATGTGAGGTTGCAAACAAAAACTCCCAACAAACATAGACATATAAGCCCAGTATGACTATGGCCTCCAAGGAGATGATGTAGCCCCCAGCTACTCTTATTTTGCCATGTTGTAGAAGCACAATATGGCAAAATAAAAAAGGATTGGGGGAGAGAGGAAGGAGTCAGCCACATAAAGCCAAACTCTAGTTTTACAGGATCCTGTTTCAGTCAAAGAAAGCATTGATTTGTATGAAATTGTGATCTGTTTCAGGTTGGAAGATGGAGTTTTAGAGGGAATAAAATATTTATTCCAACCCTTCAATCTTCATAATTTATAAAAAAAATTTTTTTTGAAGCTGCTCACTGTCCCCACCAGTGGTTCATGGAGCAAGCATAGAAGGCACCTCTTTTTGCCCTTTGGGGGTGAAATGCCCCCTACTCTGACCACATATCATCTCCTGACTGCCACTTGTTGTCCTGTCTGACACTACTTCTGTCCTTAAAAAATCATGGCATGGCCTCTTTTCCGCCTTGAATGATCTCAGATAATCAGGTATCATCTGATAAACAAAATGGTACCTAAGCACTAAATATTCAATCAGATATTGAAGAGAAGACTGAGGGGAGACATGATAGCAGTCTTCCATTATTTGAAGGGTTGTCACAGGGAAGAGGGCATCGATTTATTCTCCATTGCACCTGAGAGTAGGACAAGAACCAATGGGTGGAAACTCATCAGAGGGAGATCCAACCTGGAAATAAGGAGGAATTTCCTGATGGTGAGAAACATTAAGCAGTGGAACAGCTTTCCTCGCAATGTTGCGGATGCCCCATCGCTGGAGGCTTTCAAGAAAAGATTGGACAGCCATCTGTCTGGGATGGTATGAGGTCTCCTGCCTTGGGCAAGGGGTTGGACTCGAAGACCTCCAGGTGCCTTCCAACCCTACGATGGTTCTATGATTCTATCATCTGCTGGGACAGAACCGGTACAGTTCAGTTTCTTTGAGCCCATGTCTGCAGAGCCGTGGGCTGGGAGTTTGAACCCCCTCACTGTGTCTCTTGAGACAGGCCAGCTGAGATCAGCTGGAGTGTGTGTGAATGATGGGACTGCCACCTGGATGGCTGTGGGCAAAACTCAGAGTCCCAGAGCAGTACCCAGAAGGAAAAATGGAGAAGCCACTTCTGAATATTTTATACCTAGAAAACTCCAGAGAGGGTCACCATAAGTAGGAATCAACTTGAAATTGCACAATTATTAATGCTGTGGCATGATTGAAAACAAAGCTCATTTAATGTATCTTTAGTCAGGCCAGCATATTAAGAATACATAACGAAGTAAACTCTGCTTTTTGGATTAATCCCTTGAAAGTTCATAGCCAGTAATGCGAGCAAGAGAAACTTTTGACCTTCCAGGTGTCCTGGATCACAACTCCCATAGTCCCTAGTCACCAACATAGTACATGGTGAAGGACGGTGGAAGGGGTGGCCCAGTGGCATCAGAAGGATCAAATGTCTGGGGATGGCTGATAAAACCAATTCTCAAGTAGGGCAATTCCTCTTCAACAGCCAAAGTGTGCTGCTTATATCAAGACAACAATTGATATTGTTTTACAACAGTCTTTTCAAAAAGCATCCCCTTCCCCACTCCCCCCACAGATACCTGTGCCGTGGAAGACTGCAGCAGGAGGGGACAAAAGTCCCAGTTCCAGTGCTGCTGGAGACTGAAGCACATTGTTGTTTCCTGGGTATAATGACCAAAATCTCCCTCTCCCTGATATGGATTGGAAGGCCTGCCCCCCCCCCCCAGCAAGGGGCCTTTTAACATCCCAGTGATCACGGGTAGTGGGAGATATGGCGTTGGCACAGTCCCTACTCGTGTTAGAAGATCAATGAACAGATGCGTGAAGGCTGTTCATTGTTCTGAGACTGTGACCAACCCTCAGTATCGAGGTAGCCAGCCCAGCCAGCCTTCCACTCTATCCTTATTGTTGTTGAATGCCAGGTCTGTGTCTAATAAATCCCAGGTAATTTACGATCTTATCCTGGAGGAGGATGCAGACCTGGCATGCATAACCGAGACGTGGATCGGTGGGGAGGGGGGTCCTTCCCTGGCCCTCATCTGTCCACCCGGTTATGCCGTCCAGCACCAGGGTAGACTGGAGGGGCGGGGGGGGGAGTAGCCATTGTTTATAAATCCAGCTTACAGGTTACTAGGCGCTCCTTTGTGGTGAAGCCAGGTCTAGAGGCACTCCACGTGTCGATTGGGACTAGGGATGGAATTGGGATTTTGCTGTGTTATCGCGCTCCCTGTAACCCAGCCACTTCCCTTCCGGAGCTGGCCGACTTTGTCTCCGCGGCATTGTTGGGATCCCCGAGGCTCTTGGTCTTGGGCGATTTCAACGTGCATGCGGAGGCAGAGGTTACTGGACCAGCTCTTGAGTTCCTGGAAACCATGGCTTCCCAACATGTCAACAATCCTCCTGGGGAGGCTCTCCGATCTGGGAATTGGTGGCTTGGCGCTTGCCTGGCTCCGTTCCTTCTTGGAGGACCGTCCCCAGAGAGTACAGCATGGGGAGAGTGTCTCGGCCCCGTGGAGTCTCAATTGTGGGGTTCCACAGGGGTCGATTATCTCCCCAATGCTGTTCAATATCTTCATGAGGCCACTGGGTGGGGTCATCAGGGGATGTGGGGCATCGTGTCATCAGTATGTGGATGACACTCAGCTCTACATCTCCTTTTCACCAACTGCAGGTGATGCCGTCCTGTCCCTTCAGCGCTGCCTGGGGACTGTACTGGAATGGATGCAGGAGAATGGGCTGAGGCTGAACCCGGACAAGACGGAGGTCTTGAGGGTGGGTGCCCCCACTGTTGGCGGCTTGGGCGACTCCCTCTCGTTTGGGGGGGTGGCCCTGGCTGCAAAGAGTGGGGTTCGCAGTCTGGGGATCCATCTGGACCCGGCGCTCTCCATGGAGACTCAGGTGGCGTCGGTGGTCCGCACCGCCTTTTTTCACCTCTGGTGGATAGCCCGGCTGCGACCCTATCTCGATGTGGGGGCGCTCACCACCTTGGTCCATGCGCTTGTAATCTCAAGATTAGACCACTGTAACGCGCTCTACGTGGGGCTACCTTTGAGGCTGACACGGAAACTCCAAGTGGTGCAGAATGCAGCGGCCAGACTCCTAAGTGGAGTGAGAAGACACCATCACATCTCCCCTACCCTGGCCGCGTTGCATTGGCTGCCCATTCGGTTCCGCGTTGACTTCAAAGTTTTGATGCTTACGTTTAAAGCCCTAAACGGTTTAGGGCCTCGATACTTGTCGGAACGCTTACTCCCACCCAGTTCTACCCGTGTCACTCGCGTGAGTCAGGAGGTGAGGTTGAGGAGCCTGACGCCGAGGGAGGCCCGGAAGGAAAAAACAAGAAGCCGGGCCTTCTCGGCGGTGGCTCCTCACCTCTGGAACAGCTTACCTCCTGAGATTCGCGCAGCTCCCTCGCTGGGTATTTTCAAGAAACAACTGAAAACATGGATGTTTAGGCAGGCCTTCCCCCTTTCCAGTTAACTCCTATTATTTTTTTTTCTTTCTTTTTTCACTATAATACACTCTGTTTCTTGCCATCTTTGGGAAAATTATGTTATGTTATGTGTATGTTTTTGTTTATTGTTTTTAGTGTGTGTTGTAAGCCGCCTAGAGTGGTCATAATTGACCAGATAGGCGGGGTATAAATGAAATAAATAAATAAATAAATAAATAAAATCCTATTGGCTACGCCTACTGGCCTATTAGAATTGGGGTAAATCTCAGTGGCTGACATACATCTTGGTGGAGAATGACTATAGCTTAAGAAATTAGCATTTGCTGTTGCATAGAACTGCAAAGGCCTATTTTAACTTCTCAACTTGTGACAATTCACCTCTGAGATTTACACTAACTGCATTAGGCTGACATAAAAGCACAGCAGGATTTGGGCCCACAAATATTCAAAATGTTGGTTTTTTAAAAATTTGGATTGCACAATACATAACAGAGGGTTGCTCATTATGGGCTTTTAGGACTTGTTTTCTTTGTGGCGGATTTGCTAAGTCTCAGCTAGGTTTTCAAAACCAATCTGAATAGGTATAACTAATCTGGTATCAATGATGCCAACTCCATTTGGAGTTGCTTGGCTCCAGATTGGCATCCACCCAAAAAAGTTAATGAAAGCATTACTGCATAAAAGGCTTTCATTAAAAAAATAGCAATAACATATTGAATAGATGGAAGCATATGCGGAAATCAATGATTATACATCTTTAATAAAATAATGACAGTGATTTTTTAACTCATCTGATATCCCATTTGTAGTATTATAATGCTTCTTTCTCTCGGATCAATTCAGAAACTGTTTTCTGTCTGTTCTTGCCAGCAAAATTCACATTTTCCTGAGCTGAACAAAACTGAAAGTGACATTTTGAAATACAAATGGGGATTTATGTTTCTATCAGAGGGTGATATCACGTACCAACTCGCTGGAAAATCAAGGCGGGCAAATGAAATAAGAGCAGTCAAGTCATTCTTTAGAAAGGCAAAATGAACCTAAAGGTTCATGAAAGAGTTGTAAAAGAAGGCATAATTCTTCAAGTCTTCATTTTGATATGTTACAACGATTGCCTCTGGGTACACAGAATGTAGGGAAAAAAGATGTACAAATAATGAGCCTTTTGCGATATAACAAGGAAAAAAGAAAGGATTGTTCTCTTACCCAAAAGTAAACAAAGCCAACAAACCTTTAACATTCATGGTCATAAACTGCCCCAGAAGTTAAAGTTATAGCTATTAGAAAATTCATATTTCTTAGAATTGTTTTGGCCTCAAGTTTGTGCAGAATAATATCAAATAAATTGAAATAAAATTCCTATGCAAACATTTTTGAGTGTGAGTTCATCTGAATATGTAGAATTTACAGACAAGTAACAAGCGCAGTCTTCTCTATAGACCAAGTGAGGCACGTGACTCAGGTGGCTTGATGTTTTCGGTTGGGCACTTGTAACTCTCTCTGAATCTAAGGGACTGCAGAGAAATGTGCATGAATCACTTTAGATGCACATAAGGTTCCTATTCTCCTTACCTCTTTTTCCTCCAACATTAATCTGGAAAGACGTTGTTGCTCAAGGAAAGAGAAAGAAACAATCCAATGGCTGGACACTTCTCTCTTTGGAACAAGTGCCTTTCTTGCTGGTGCCAAGAATAACCTGTGCTGAGTGGCAAAGCTCCAAGGCCCCGCCATAATCACTTGTAGAGCTGAGGTTCCCAGGGAAAGTTATGCCTGATAGGAGTAGTTCAAAAGGGCAGGGAGATCTCACAGGGCCACAAGCTAAAGTGCCTGCTCTGTACGCTGCCAGAATATTTTCCCTGTCACTTCACAGCATTCCACAGACACGTCCTCCAGCAAGAGCCTGGCATTTATCTCAGCATTCCCTTCTCATTTTGACACCAAGACAAGGGATTTCAGGTTCTGGCTTGTGGACACGCTTGGCAACCAGAGTGCTTTCCTTTCTTTGAGTGGCATGTTCCTAATCGGAACAAAACTCATGGACCAAGAAAGAGAGCATGTCCTCCTCTTTGCCCCGACCCCCGCCAGTTCACCATGGAAGAGGACACAGAACAGGTAGACTGCTATTTCTCTGTCAAAAGTGTTCGGATATAGAGCAACCATCAGAAATAAATTGCAAAAGGAGCATCAATAGCTCAGGCGTGCTCCCTGAGCAGAGAACATCAGGATTTTCGCTTCCATCCGGGACTGGGAGGGACTTCAGCCACTGAGTGTATAATTGCCTTGTTTCATAACATTATAGAATGGTAAAGCTGGAAGGGACCCCAAGGGTCAAGTCCAACTCCACCAAAGCAGGAACTCCTTGGAAGCTCAATTGACAATGACATCGGAATCATGTCCTCGCCAAGTCAAGATATGCTTATTAAATTAGAGCTTTGGTGGGTTGAGGGCCGTGTCATGCCCAGGTTTTAGTGCAGTGGTTTTAATGTTTGAATGTTTTAACGATTTAAATCAGAAGGAGGAAAAAAAGGGTAAACATGAAGTCTCCAGTATTCAGGAGATCTTGCATGGTTTCTGCTTCTCTAAAGGAAGTACAAGAAAGAAGAAGAAGAGAAAAAGGAGGATATTAACAAAACAGTTGCATTCCAGGCAAACAGGAAGAAGAGGCTTGCTCCAAATGTCAGAAAGAACATTACCAATCCAGTTTGTAGCAAAGAACAATCACATTAGGCTGCAAAATCCCCTCTCACTGATACCCAGTATTAGTGCATGCAAGATTGCTATGCTAATCATCAGTGAAGGACATTTTTGCACAACCCAGAAGAATATGAGAGATGCATTTTTCTCAAAATGATGGTGAACACTGTCATGTCCTGTCATGTCTTCTGATCCACCAAAGGTCAACAGGCATTACCAAATCAGATAATATAATATAATATATGTGGTTACGCAAGTCAAATGGCACTTTAGTAACCACATATAGGAATTGCACAGCTTTTTATAAACCCTAAAACTAACTGAGTTGCTCATGATGAGATTATTAACCAAAAAATAGAATAAATCTCTGGGTGTTTTTACAATCCCTTCTGACTGGGGAAAAAAAGAGAAAGCTCTGCTGTTTCCCAAAGGAATTCGAAGGTTACAGAAATGAAACCCAGTAGTCTACTCAAATGTCTCTGCAATATATTCAGTTGCTGAATCATGTCTAATTTATGAAGTCAAATCTTGCTAACAAATATATTTTGTTCAGGCTCACAGTTTTCAAACTGAGTTCTGGGGAACTGTCAGTCAGAGGATTATAGCTGCTGCCTGTGAATTGTCTCCATCCCAAATTAGACTTCAGACCCCACTATCGTCCATACCTGCAAAGGTTTCTTTGTCATCTGCAGAAATGGGCTACAGTGAGTGACTGCTTATGCTAGACAAAATTTGTTCATCTTTAAGGTGCCACAAAACTCCTTGTTGTTTTCGAGACAACAAAATAGACTAGCATGGCTACATCTCTGGGGATGTGCTTAACATTTGATTAACATTTTCCTCCAACAAATATATCAGTTTCTTGTCAAGTAAAATATCACTGTCCCTTTCTCTGAAAAACAGGCTATTTTTAAGGATGCCATCTTCTTTTGGACAGAACATGCAGAAATTTGAACAGTTATTTATTTATTTATTTATTTATTGTATTTATATCCCGCCCATCTGGTCAGTTGACCACTCTGGGCAGCTAACAACACTTAAAATAAAACAATTTAAATATATCAACAATATACAACATCATGGTTATGGTTATGGTTTCCCCGTCATTCCGCGTCATTTCCACAACAGGAAAAAGCCATAGTTCCACCTGTCCTGCAGCAGAACCCCTTTTGTAAGAAAAAGGAGGAAACCTTGCTTGACAGCCCAAGCCAGCTTTTTGTTCCCTGCCATGTTCACTACCCTTATTGTCTAATGTAGAGGTGGGCGTCCCTGTTTTGCAGACTGCATGAAGCCCCCAGAGGCATTTTTCGGGGGGGGGGGCGTTAGCTGAAAGCCCCTCACTTTTTTTAAAAAAATTGTCAGCTCTATTTCTTGGGAAGGGGTCCACTAAGGCCACCACTCATCCAGAAATACATCAGAACAGGATTTCTGGGCCAGATGCAACTTACAGTAAGGTTGTAAGGAAACGTCTGGCCCCCAAAGCAGTTGTGTTTGGCCACATCTGGCCTAGTGTGTGCTGAAGGAATACAAATCCTGCTTGCCTGCATAAAGCTGAATTGCAAACTTTATCTTGAGAATGTTTCATGTGCCACAGTCAGTTTTGTGCTCCTTAGGAATTCTTCTCCCCCCCTGCCCCCTTTACTAGCTAATAAATAATTCCTGGTGTCAAAGATATCTTGAAGTAGCACTGCATGAGAGCCTCCAAATGAATGTATGTATGGCGCGGGCGGGGGGGGGGGAATGTCCTTTTCAGAGGGTGATGAAGAGGGCTAGCACAATCACCTCCTCATATGCTTATTCTCAACTACTTTTGTACTGCCTGAAAAGAGAGTGTGTGCAGCAGTTAACAGCATGTTGATGTTTCTAGAGCTTGAAGACATGGTGATCCTAGAGAAGAAGATAAAGAGCAACATTTGATGGTGGAATAGCTGTGGGTAGGAGAAGGCACTTAGGATTGCCCAACAGGAGGGAAAAGCTATACCCACAATTGGTGTGATAGTAAAATTTGAATGGTTGGCTCTCATTATAAGGGTCCTGTTAGCCTTGCTCACAAGGAAAGTCCAAATATGTAGCTGGTTGTGTTGATCCATATTTATAATAACTTTTATCTCCACCAGATGTTCAACAATGGCTGAAATCGAATAGTAAGTCACAAGAAGAGTAGGCCTATTGAATCACAAGAATTTATGGAAGAGCTGACTCATCAAATCCCCACTGATTCAAGGGGCCTATATCTCTCCTCCTAGCTCTTGCAGACATGATGATCCTGGATTAAAAGAGACAGAGCAGCATTCTGGCCATTGGTTGGAGTGGGCATGTAGAATTAGCCATCTCTCCTGGTCCCTCTCTTGCTACCACTTCTCCTGTTTCCTCTGTGAATCCCTTTTTTACATCCTTTCCCACTCCATCTGGTAGCAGACCCAGGGACTGAAGGGTCAAATCACCTTGACTTTTTGATTGACAAGGATGGTTACATTATGTGATACTCTCCTGAGGTTTTGATTTGAGTACATCTGAAACTGTCACAGTAGCTGGGTTTTCCCTGAAAAAAATATATTGAGCTATCCTTGTTTTAATGCAAAATATTTTGGTATATCCTGCTCTTGAATGGGGAATTAGGACCCATTGGCTGCATAAAAAGACATGCTACTGGAGGAGACAGAAATGGTTCAAACCAGTTGCTCTGCTTTGTAGATATGGATCCAAAGAGTTGTCAACATATTTGGACTGTTCTTGGAGCATCGCTATGGGGACAATCATAATGAGTGTTTTCATTGTAAAGTTTACCAAAACCACAACTTCTAGTATGGCTTTTCATCGCATGGATGTATACCAATAGGGAAAGAACTAAATGCTCAATTTATGTCTACTGGAGACATGGGAAAAGCACAGGAAACCAGTGAGATAAAAAGCCAGCAGCCCTATTACAGTAACTAGAGGCAGTCTTACAGCCCAAGAACACTTAAGTGAGACTTGGATGTGACTGCTGGCTGAAACTGGCTGCTTTCCTAAGACAACATGGCTGGGGGAACTCTCCATCTAGCCTACAGTCAGACTGATAACAATGGTTAAGGAAGCTGTCTTCTCCTGCTGCTGCACCATCAATATGACTATTGAATGCATCAATGCATACGTGACCTTCTGATTGCCCAGGGATGAGAAATGTCTGGGTTCTTTTGGACTACAGATCACAGAATACCTCAGCCAGCTGGGCCTCTGGACAGAGTTTTCCCTCTCTATGAACATCTGGCAGGATGTTTCTCCAACTTCTAGCGTTTGAACTGGTTTTGTTTCCATGGCCAGTCAAAGGCTAAGATTTATCAGTCTTTCAGAAATCATTTAAACTTCATCCCTTCCCCCTTGGAGATGAGATGAGTTGAGAGCTGAAAAGGGTAAGATTTGCTTTACCATCCTCATTAATCTGACTGCTGGAGATGTATTAGTTCCCTTTAAATGATGCAGTGGCATCTAGAGTATATTTTCCTATTGGTGACAGGCATTATTCAAACATACAGAATGTAGCCACACAGGGCTGCTGCAAATGCATTTCCATCATTATATTCTGTATGTATAATTTTATATCCACCTCAAATGATGAGAAACAAAAACATACTCAAGGAAAGGCTAAATGCTAAATACAGTAGTCAAAAGTTGTCAGGTACAAAACCCTGGTTTTATCTTATTTTCTTTAATGCCTGTTCTCCTCTATATCTGAGGAGGCACCATGCATTTGTAGTGCAACCTGGTGCTGAGGGTCAGTTTGTGCACATGCCTAAATATGAATCAGATCAGCAGCATGTTTCAAGCCTAGCTCTGTGGGTCAGCCTTCCCTGACCTACCATCCTCCAGATGTGTTGGACTACAGTCCCCATAATCCTCGGCCAGAATAATGGCCTTTGGCTGTGCTTGGTGGGAGATGCTGGGAGACTCCCAACACATTTGGAAGCCACCTTTCCCAACCTGGTGCCCTCTCCTCTAACGTTACAGACATTAGCTCCCTTCAGCCCCAGCTAACTTGCATCCAAAGAAATGTTATCCAAAACATTTGTGGAGAGCACCAGGTTGGGCCAAGTGGGAATAGAGAAAAGAAAACAGTGTCCTTGGCCTCATACTAGAACTCAGGATCATCACCAAGCAAAACTGAGGGCAGGAGATTCAAAGGAAAAAGTGTTTATTCTCAGGAAAGCAGTCAATGTGTGGAATTTGGTGCTACATGATATGGAGATGGCTGGATGCTTGATATTCTGGGGACTTTCAAAGGGGGTTAAACAAATTCATGTAAGAGCTATTTGTCGTAGGCTACTTGTTGTAGGCTACCAGGTCCTGTCCCTTGACATTCAGGCTCAAAATCAGGCAAGGGGCAGGCCCTTGTGATGTAGTGGGATAGGCCCTTGTGATGTCACAAAAGCAGGGCATGCAGCGGTTGGAAGGGGTGTGTGTGGAACTGCTTCTACACCAATTAATTTCAGAAACAGGTGCAAAGGGAATTTGGGTAAACCCCAGGGAATATGGGTTAATTGGGTAATATATCCATCCCCAGTTGGGAGAGATGCACCTGTAAGAGCCAGTGTGATGTGATGAACTAGGACTCAGGAGATCTCTGTTCATACTCCTCCTTGGTCATGGAAACTCACCAGGAGTGGCATGGCTAAAACCGTTCCTTAAATATCTCAGATAAAACCCCTATTAGGCTCAGTATTAATCATATTCAACTTGATGGTACATGTAGCGAACACCCTGCCTTCCCATACATGTAATGGTATTAGCCTGCACCAATGGGAGTTGTTGAGAGGTGGAACTAGAGTGAAACTAGAAGGGAGGGGTGAGTTAGAGTGAGACAGTTGGAGTCAGACAGTTAGAGGCTTGACAGTTGGAGAGATAACTGTGAAGTGGGGAGTTAGGCTGTGGAGAGTTAAAGGTGGCAGTGGAGAGTGAGGACGTTAAAGAAAGCTAAATAAGGAATAAGCTATTAAGAAGCCAATATATGCCTTAACGTCTTTTAACAATTTATTCAAATGAATTGTAATCAATAAACCTGTTTTAAGTTGAAAGTCACACAGCGTGGACCTCAATATTTCTGAGTAAATTGTGTTGGTAAGGACCAACTGCGTGAAGTAAAAAGTGTGAAGTAAAAAGGGAACGTGGTTCGTGTGCCTTGGGTTAGTGAAACAACCTGGGGGCACGCAGGAAAGAGGATGCACATCACAGTACATAACATAAGAAATGGTGGCATTTCTCCTAATTCCCAATAGAGCTTTTATCCCATGCAGTCCTGAGTACAGCACGTGATTCATAGAGAGCTTTTCTAGGCTCTCTGTTGCTACTGCCTCATGCAACACACACATAAAAAAAACCTAAAATCAATGTTCTTGGACTAAAACTCCCACAAGCCTTCACCATTAGCTGTGCTGACCACAGATTTTGGGAGTTATAGTCCAAGAACATCTGGGGATCCAAGGTTGGGGATCATTGTAATAGAGCTAAGGACCTTGTATGGGTCAGAGCTTCGAAGATTTTGCTCTTTTTATTCTAGCCAGGATTATGATTACCACAATCTTCATTCTTTCTCCCCTGCCCCCAAGGTAAGCTAAAATTCCTATAGTAGCTGTGGATTAGAAATTGCTCTTTCCAATAAGAATATATTGACTATTGCACTTTCCATAGCGTAATCCTGTGAATGTTTGCAGGGTGTCACAGCCAGGCAGTCCACATTGTGTGCCTGATTGCACAAGTAACCATGCTATTAGATGCTCAACACACATGCAGAATTGCTTGACAGATATGACTTCCACTGTAGCATGAATTTTGCAAATGCTTGCACATGTTCAAGGTATGCAGGCATAGCTACACAACAGGATTTTGGTCTTTGTTATAAATTTCCCTTGTTGCAATGGCCCCCTAGTATAGTGTAATGCCAAAGATCATGGAGTGGCCTAGCCTTGAATAGGCAATTAAGACCCATTCAAATTATGAAAGACTTGCTCCTCGTGGAGATGAACACTCCTAAAACTGGTCTGTCAATATGACTCAGCATAATTACCTAGATGTTTGGACTTTCCTTAGGTACAATAAAATGCAATGTTCCTATTTACACTTGGTTGAACTCAGGGCTATACTGCACACTAAAGATAATCCATTATCAGTGTCTGAAATAAATTAATGATCCAAATATGCAATTTAAGCAGACCTTTGCAATGGAGCAATCTTACCTGCAAAGGTCTGCCTGTGTTTACCTCCCAATGACAAATCACAAAAGATTTGCAAACCATGTGAGATGTGAAAACCTCCTGTTATGATGACCACACTTTCTCAGCACTTAAACAATACCCTCTTTAAAAGATGGACTTTTTGTAAATTATTCTATTTGTCCTATAGTGGACTATCAGCCTGTGTGGGGTTGCATTATATTAGGACATATCTACTGCTTCTGATCATTGGAGCAACAGGCCAGCATTCTATGAATCAAAGGAAGACATGGACATAAATGTGGCACGTAAACTGTGAGAACATTTGGAAAGATCCGTGGCAGTGAATTAGCTGATGCTTTGAGAGAGAATGTGGAAACTGGTCTCACTTTTCAAATGACATATAATGGTTTAAGATGAGCTGAGAACCAGCGAATTATTTTGCAAGCAAATCTGACCATGCAAACCTTAATCATTTCAACAATAATTTCTTAGTGTCAAACAGGGAAAAGAAATCATTGCTTCAACTCACAATCCCCTACTGTTTCATGAAATATATAGTTATGGGAAGAGTTAGAACGGTTGCAGCCAATTTGGGTGCACAAATGATTTGATCTTTATGATTATCACACCTTTGCTTCCATGCAAAGCAATGTAATGTATTTGTTCCGAAATGTTTTAATCATCATTTTTGGATTCATCAGGTTCCTGCCCGAAGGTGAGAATTTCATTAATGTGAAACAGCACCATCCACACCAGAGACAAATTAAGTGTTACTGCACTTCCAGGAATGTTGTCCACATGGAACAAGTCTCATATTCAGTGCTCTGGTGAGAAATATTACTTGTTTATTCTCACAGGAAGGGCACTGAGAACAAGTTAAATCTATTATCCAGTCATAGCTACACCTTGGATTCCCTGGCACACACTCCTCGTAATACATGGAAATGAATGGTGACAACTTAACCTCTAATCCACAGCACATTTCAAGCTATTCCTCCAAAATAATGTAGGGTGGGAGTACCTCCTCTATTTCACAGCACTCCTTTTCCCCTCCCGTTTCTGATGCCTCTGGAATCTCTGAGCTTTTATTTCCAAGGTGTGGCACTATTAAGATATTTTGTTTCCTTGAGGTAAAAGACACATGGTACCCCCTCCCTATACTAGGGTATTTGGTACTGAAAGTCAGATGAGTTATTTTGGTACCTGAGATGGAACGTATCAAAATAATCTCTCCCATTGCAGGCAATGTATTCTGTGCCATCATCACTTCCAGCTTATGGCAGTCTAGTGACTTCCCAATGGTCTTATCATAACAGTCCTGCTCAAGTCTTGCAACCTGAAGGTTGTGGCCTCCTTTACTGAGTCAATCCATCTCATGTCTGCCACCTTTACCTTTTCCCAGCATTATTATCTTTTTCCATGAGTTTTGTCTTCTCATGATGTATCTGAATTACAACAGCCTTAGTTTATCCATTATCTGAATTAACTGTTTTTTTTTCCTGTCAGCTTTCTTCACTATCCACCTTTCACATCCATACTTAATAACTGCAAATGCCATACATAGTATGGATGATTGTGGCCTTGGTTACCACTGATACATCTTTATACTTTAATATCTTTTTTTTTTAAAAAAAACCTTCTTTCAAAACCCTATTTTTGTACATTTATGAGGTAGGGGAAGTACACCTTGTTATAAATGAGAATGACCAATTCTGGCAGCCTTCATTTTTGTGAAGAAAACAAACAGACAAGCAAACAAGCAACCAAACAAGCAAACAAGCAACCAACCAAACAAAATGTAAGAATAAAAATTTAAAAATCCAGAATGAAGTGATATGGGATCAGTGTGGAGGTTGCCCAGACTGAGGAGAAAGAAGCATGCAACTTATGGGTTAACTGCTTCACATACCTCAACTGGTGACAAGGCAAGTCCTCTTCAAGGCAGTTTGAGCAGCCTCATTAGTTATGCTGATGAAGCTTTTCTTTTAATACATTCTCCTTTTTAAAAAAAACATGCATTAGGTTTAACCCTTCTCTTGGTAAGGAAACTGTTTGAGTCAGCTGGCCAGCTACATCTTCAGTGAATGGCTTCATAGAAAAGGCCCCTGAAAATCCCCCTAAATGTCACGTCAGAAAATGCTGCCTCATGCTTAACTGGGATCAGCAGAGTGGCATCCTAGAAGAGCATATTTTTCCTGGGCCTTATAATAATTCTTGAGAAGAAATGCGTCCCCATAACTTTTCAAGGTCATGGGGAGAGCAGGTTAGTGAGGCTTTGCAATCTGCTGTTGGTACTTCTTTATTCTCATCTATGCTCATCTCAGCAATAACATTGTTCTCAATGTGCCGCTTATTCCCAGGGAGGAAGTCACACTGATTAGAACCAAGGCTAATATATTTTTCTGTCTATGCAGAAAGACTATGTAGATGTCTTCTGCCTCACATCTGGTCTCCACAATGTCTGAAGAAATACAGGTGGGTGCCCAAACCTTCTGTAAACCTTTTCTGTGAAAAGCAGGTTTTTAAATGGATGTGAATACTCATGTTTTGTTCTCACACATCTCGATGTGTGATGTCTCCTCTAGGACATCAGAGGTCCTCTGCATGGATCTCTACTCAGGGACAGCTCCTGCTGGTGGAAGGCATGCATGCTGGATCCAAACAGTGGTCACATTTCCTTCCCAAAATGGAACAATTGTGCACCCATGCACAAGGCCACCATCTCTTGTTCTTCCTATTGTCCTTCTCTTACAATCACATATGCTGCACATTAAAACCAAAGGCAGCCTTAGAGTTGGCTTTTCCCAATAAATCACTTCTCTTCTTTTTGACACTGAAAAATACACCTGATTTCCCAAGTCATTATGTCAAGGTTTGAAATTCTGAATGCATGTGGTGTTTAGAATAATTAAGGGGGCTGTAGAAAATGGAACCATCAATATGTACATTGGGCTTCAAAAACAAGGTTTGAACAGCTGTACTGTATACTAAAAGTCACTGCAAAACAATCAGCCAGTTCTCCAGCCAAGTCTAAAGGCAAGGTCAAAGCAAAATAATATTGCCTTGCAAAAGAAGCTCTTTCATAGCAAACACTTGAGTGTGGAGGTAAACAACTGATAACAAAACAAAAACAAATAAGGGGGGAAACCCTCTTAGAGTTCAAAAGTATGGATAGAGTAAATTGGTATCCGACCAAATTAGTTCACCAGCACTTTACTCTCATTGCATTTTGCCTACCCAGTAAAGTTATATTCTCTGCTGTTTCAATATGCTTTTTTAGACTATAGGTTTTGGCATTTTTAGAATGTAATTAAAACATTATTTTTAAATATTTTTATTGTACCTTTTCCCATCTGTATTTTGGATTGAAATCCGACTTAATTATTTGCCTGCAACTTAGGTTTAGTTTTCATATATTTTTAAGCATTTGTGTCTACAGTTTTTCAAAGATGTAAGGCTGATTTCTGTCTAACTGAAACATGCCTGTAACGTCCCTGTAACATGTTTTCAACAGCTCTGAAATATTCTTATGCTTATGGAACATAGAAGCAATGTTGATAAATAAACCTTGTAGGAATAGGCAAGCCGATGTTGCCTGGAATCATTGCAAAAATGAAACTACTTATTTTATGTTGCTATCCAGATAAATTTTGATATGATTGGGAATGATTATCTGGCTTAATTCTGGAATTAACCTTAAATGCAAAAATGTCAGCTGTGACAAACACAGGCTTCTGATTTTTCCTAGAGGTCTATAAAGGTCTACAGGGCTCTTAAGAGTTGTTCATGTATTATATTTTCTCACCTGACAAACACAGCAACAGAAATGGTAGAAGCTGCAAGGCTTCACAATTGTAAATTTCAGCACCAAGAATCATAGAATCATGGAGTTGGAAGGGCCTAGAAGGCCACCAAGTCCAACCCCCTGCTCAATGTAGGAACTGAAATCAAAGTATAAGGAATTATTCCTTTGCATCTTAAAAAAGTGCTGAAGTAAAAAAGACATCAGTCCACATTAACTGCACATTGGAGCATTTTCTTAACTTTATTAATTTACATTAGCCCTGTTCCTTGTCTTAAGCTATATTTGTATGTGTTGCCAAGAAAGACGTTCTTCACTGAGAAGGAAGAGCCATGACAGTTAGGTCTTCTGTTAAAACAATACTGGAATAATAATTGGTACAAACATTACTGGAATTGTCTGGTACAGAAGTAGCCTCCAATGTTTTTATTATGTCTTTGTTCTTATGTGCTGTCAAGTCACTTCTGACCAACAGCAACCTTTGAATTTGTGACCTTCAAAAAGTCCTGTCATTAATACCTTTGTTCAGGTCCTGCAAAGTCAAGGCAGTGGCTTTTTTTAATGAAACTGTGTGTCTTTGAGGAGTCATATTTTTCCACCAAAAGAAATCTTGAGAAAAAACACTTCTCTGGATTAAACTAGAAGTTAAGAGAATGTGCATTTCGGAATTAATCCTTTACTTCCACATCAGGACTTCTTCACACATAAATGCCTCAGCAATCAGACTTGCAAATTAAGCCCATGTGTAATGCCAATGAGTAATCCTAACCATATTGGACAGCAATCCAAGAGGGTTATTATCAGGTAGAATTGACCAAACATGAAACAAAGCATGCTAAACGCAAAACATGTAGGTAAGTAAAATCACATGCTATGAAAACAGATGTTTTTCACCCACCTGAGGAAGCACCACTGTGGGAAATGATTGTGTAACCTACTTTGACCCCATGATGTAAGGATGGAATTTCTTCCCATGAACACTTACATTTTCCCAGATCAAATTGGTATCTGGAAAAAGAAGTGTGTTCCTACTTTGCCTCTACTGAACTGTTGATCTGATTTCTCATTCTCCTACGGTCTCCAAATTCTGAGGAAACCGTTTCTATTTTAGTTGAGAGAGGCCATTTCAGAACCCCTGAAGTCACTTACAACATCTGAAGTGCAGACAAAAAAAAAAAAAAGGTAAATAAACGGACTAGAATAAGAATGCACACATTAGAGGGCACATGAGGGGACATTTTTTAAAAAATTTAAAATATGAAAGAAAAATATTTTTTGGGGGGGGGGGTGTAATGGATATTATCCTCAGAGTTCCAGGGGTGGGTTGGTGTGGTCCTTAGACCTCTGAATAAAGGCTTACCACCGGCTAAAAAAATATTTTTTTTTTGTCAGAATGACTACAAAGAAGAAGAAAAAAGGCCTTCACCAGGAGCCAAAAATAATGGAATTTGGTCACCGGCACACCTTCTTAACAAGGGTATTCCATAACTGAAAGGTCCGCACTGAGAAAGACCTTTCCTTTGTCATGGCACACTTCCATGAAGGCAGGAAGCGCTTCAGCAGGAGATCTCAGAACACAGGCAGAGAGGAACTGGAAGAGGCATTTCTTCTGCTGTTTGATTCCAAAGGCACTTAGGGATTTGAAGGCAAATACCATCAGGACCCTAATCAGGCCTGGAAATGAACAGGCAACCCATGAAGTTCTGTGCAGTATTATGAAACCTGGCTGTATGAGTTCAGATACTGGCAGTCAACTCATTAGTTGACATTTCCAAGTAAAGATGTAAAGAATACTTGCTAAATTCTTCATTCCTGACTATTTAGGCTCTCAACATAATTAGAAATATTTAAATCCTATCAGATTCCTTGCCTCCAGCCAAGAGTGAGACAAGAAGTGCTATTTTTAATTATTAACATCTCTGCATTTGGGAGAAAAACAGAGGTTTTTTTCTTTTGAGAAGTAAAGGAAACAGCAAATACAGAATGACTGACTGTTTAAAGTATGCAAAAATGAAAAGTCCGTGCAAAAAAGTGTAAACATTAAAAGGCTATGCTACAAAGGCTATTGCATAATTGCTGTTATTTGCATTTAATTGTTATTTGTCTTATTTGCAGTATTCCTTAATCTGCATTCACAATTATTGTCCTTCATGCTCTTCTTGAGAATGTATGCTGCAAAATACTGCACTGCCTCACAGGGCTAAGAGAATAAATTTGCTCTTTTTTGCCCTTGCCTGTGAAGGCAAGACCAGCAAGAATTCAGAGACCCGCTTCCAAGGCCCCTTCAAGGACAGCCTGCTCCATCATGCTTTGCAGCACTGCAACTATGTTGGCCTGTTCTTTGCTTTTCTTTAAACTGCAATATTGAGGGTGGGGTGGGGGAACTGTGGCCAGAAAAAGCTAGGAGAAGACATATCAGATTCACAAGTCTTACCTGTATCAATCTCTCTTGATATCACAAAGGAGTGTTTATTTACTTATTGAACATATTTTTATACAGCCTTTCCTCTTAAAAAGAACCCGACGCGGCTTAGACAATTAAAAGACAAGGTTTAAGGTAACAATAGTAAGTATACAAATACTAAAAAGGATCAAATAAATGCCACACTAAGAACGGTTGCTGTCAAGCTCGGTGGAACTCTCTCATCCACATACAAAGCATATTCCTTAAAAACCTGAACAACAACAACAACAGCTTTCCAACAATGTTCAAGCTCCTCACAGGAGTACTTGCAAGATCAATATATAATTACTTAACTGAAAACTCTCTATACCCAACTGAACAGAAAGGGAACTTGAAAAAGTCAAGAGGCACAAAAGATCAGCTGCTTATTGATAAAATGATACTGAAGAATGCAAAAAGACAAAAACAAATCTTAACATGGCCTGGATAGACTATAAAAAGACATTTGACTCATTGTCGCATAGCTGGATTAGCACCTGCCTAAAAATGTTTGAGATTAGTAAAAACATTAAGAAGTTCCTCAAGAAAAACATGGAAAAATGGAAAACTGTCTTAATGGGCTATGGTAAAGAAATTGGGGGAGTTAGCATCAAAAGAGGAATATTTCAAGGGGATTCTTTGTCACCATGGCTGTTTAACATCTCACTAATCCCCATATCAATAATTTTAAATAAAACTGGATTGGGCTACCTTATTTCAGAACAACCAGGAACAATCTATCATCTCTTATACATGGATGACCTAAAACTATATGCAAAAAGTTCCACAGAGATAGAATCACTGCTAAACACAGTGCAAATATTTAGTGAAGATATCCAAATGAAATTTGGAATCAACAAATGTGCAGCTCTGTCTATACACCATGGCAAGATCCAAAAACTAGATGGAATAGAGTTAAAAAATCTCAATATTATAAAGTCACTATCAAGTGATGAAAATTATAAATACTTTGGAATACTAGAAGCAGATAACATCGTGCACACGAAAGTTAAAGAACTGACAGAAAGGGAATATATCAAAAGACTGCAGAAAATCTTAAAATCAAAATTAAATGGGGGAAATACAATCAAAGCCATAAACACATGGGCAGCTCCAGTATTTAGATAGGTAAAGGTCCCCTTG
Source organism: Intellagama lesueurii (assembly GCA_037013535.1). Lineage (NCBI taxonomy): Eukaryota > Metazoa > Chordata > Lepidosauria > Squamata > Agamidae > Intellagama > Intellagama lesueurii. Next base: position 245,303,709 of record JBAJHW010000002.1, read on the forward strand.
ACAAATGTCCAGTCGTGTCTGACTCTAGGGGGCGGTGCTCATCCCCGTTTCCAAGCCGTAGAGCCAGTGTTTGTCCATAGACAGTTTCCATAGTCACGTGGCCAGTGCGACTAGACACGGAATGCCGTTACCTTCCCACCGTGGTGGTACCTATTTATCTACTCGCATTTTACATGCCTTTGAACTGCTAGGTTGGCAGGAGCTGGGACAAGTGACGGGAGCTCACTCCGCTGCATGGATTTCAACTGCTGATCTTTCGACCTTGCAGCCCAGAGGCTTTGCGGTTTAACCCGCAGCGCCACCATGTCCCTCTGTATTTAGATACCCAGCTGGAATAATAGATTGGACTCAAAACGAATTAGAAGCATTGGATCGAAAAACACGGAAACTAATGACCATGTATCACACACTACATCCAAAAAGTGATGTGGACAGATTATATTTACCACGAAAAATCGGAGGCAGTGGATTACTGCAAATACAGCAGGTAGTAGAGGAGGAAAAAATAAGCCTAAATGATTATATCAGTACAAGCTGAGAAAAATTACTTACAGCAGTGAAAATGGAGAATATTTTGAAAACAGAAACAAAGGCTCAATATAAGAAACAACAATTTGAAGAGAAATTAAACAGCTGGAAAAATAAACTACTACATGGACAACACCTCAGGAATATTGATGGAAAGCATGATCGTAATTCAACATGGGCATGGCTAAAACTGGGAATCATTAAGAAAGAAACTGAAGGTTTGATTTTTGCTGCACAAGAACAAGCACTCCAAACCAACGTGATGAAAGCTAAGATCCAAGGAATTAGTGCTAACAGCAAATGTCGACTCTGCCAAGAAAAAGATGAAACTGTGTCACATCTTATCTGTGAATGTCCAAATATTGCATAAACGGACTACAAAGTTAGACATGATAGAGTGGCAAAGTTAGTGCACTGGTCATTATGCAAAAAACATTACTTGCTAGCCTCCAAAAGCCCGTGGGAACATCAAGTAGAGAAGGTGTCAGAAAATGAGGAAGTCAAGTCCTTGTGGGATTTCCAGATCCAAACTGATAGACACCTTGAACATAACACACCAGACAAAGTAGTAATAGAACGAAGAAATATCTGGATCATTGACATTACAATTCCAGGGGATGCCACAGTTAAAAATAAAGAATTGGAAAAACTGACAGAGTGCAGAGACCTGGCCATCGAAACATCTTGCCTCTGGAAGAAACACATTTCAGTCGTCCCCGTAGTCATTGAGGCTTTCGGAACAATATCAAGAAATTTCACACAGTACTATAAGCAGTTGCAGATCTCAGAAATAACATAATCTGAGCTACAAAAAAATGGAAATATTAGGAACAGCATACATACTGCGTTGATATTTAACAGATACTTAGGTTTTTGATTAAAACTTGTATGTGTTATATAATACCAGTCAATGTTTTTATAATGTTGACTGTGCCTGGAGTTGTTAATAATAATAATAATAATAATAATAATAATAATAATAATAATAATAATAATAATAATAATAATAATAATAATAATAATAATAATAATGAGACTAGGCATCCTTCAGTCTTGAGAGACTATGGTAACGTGCTCTGAATAGAGGTCTTGGAACAGCATCTAGTGTGGCTGAGGAGGCCAATTCAAGAGTGGCTGAGGAGGCCAATTCAAATACAATCTGTCCCCTGTCCAGCTACCTGATTTGGCTGCTTTCGGGACTGCCTCTTTGCCTTGGCCTGCTGGACAAGGGTCTCTTCAAATTGGGAGAGGCCATGCTGCACTGCCTGCCTCCAGGCTGAATGCTCAGATGTCAAGGTTTCCCATCTGTTGAGGTCCATTCCTAAGGCCTTCAGATCCCGCTTGCAGATATCCTTGTATCGCAGATGTGGTCTCCCTCTGGGGTGCTTTTCCTGCACTAATTCTCCATACAGGAGATCTTTTGGAATCTGACCGTCAGCCATTCTCACGACATGCCCAAGCCAACGTAGATGTCGCTGTTTCAGTAATGTATACATGCTAAAAATTCCAGCTTGTTCTAGGACTGCTCTATTTGGAACTTTGTCCTGCCAGGTGATACCAAAAATGCGTCGGATCAACGCATATGGAACGTGTTCAGCTTCCTCTCCTGCCATGCACAAAGGGTCCAGGACTCACTGCAGTACAGGAGTGCACTCAGGACACAGGCTCTATAGACCTGGATCTTGGTATATGCCATCAGCTTCTTATTAAGCCATACTCTTTCTGTGAGTCTAGAGAACATGGTAGCTGCTTTGCCAATGCGTTTATCCAGCTCGACATCTAGGGAAAGAGTGTCAGAGATCGTTGAGCCAAGGTACACGAAATCATGAACAACCTCCAATTCTTGTGTGGATATGGTAATAGAGGAAGGTGAGTCCACGCCCTGGCCCATGACTTGTGTTTTCTTCAGGCTGATTGTTAATCCAAAATCTTGGCAGGCCTTACTAAAACGATTCATAAGTTGTTGGAGGTCTTAAGCAGAATGGGCAACAACAGCTGCATCATCGGCGAAGAGGAAGTCCTGCATGCATTTCAGCTGGACTTTGGTCTTCGCTCTCAATTTAGAGAAATCAAAGAGTTTTCCATCTGATCTAGTCCGGAGATAGACACCTTCTGTTGCAGTTCCAAAGACATGCTTCAGCATGACAGCAAAAAAGATCCCAAACAGGGTCGGCGCAAGGACACAGCCCTGTTTCACTCCGCTTTGGATGTCAAAGGGATCTGATGTTGAGCCATACAGTGCCCTTCATTTCCTCATGAAAGGACCTGATGATGTTAAGGAGTCGAGGTGGACATCCAATCTTGGGAAGTACTTTAAAAAGGCCGTCCCTGCAACCAAATCAAAGGCCTTTGTAAGATCTATGAAGGCCACAAAGGATGGCTGTCGTTGTTCCCTACATTTCTCCTGCAACTGTCTGAGGGAAAATACCATGTCAGTGGTGGATCTATTAGCTCGAAATCCACACTGTGATTCTGGATAGACTGTCTGCAAGCACCTGGAGCCTCTTCAGCACAACATGGGCTAGCAGCTTCCCTACAACGCTGAGAAGAGAGATGCCACGGTAGTTATTGCAGTCACCCCTGTCACCTTTGTTCTTGTACAATGTGATGATGTTTGCATCCTTCATGTCCTGTGGTACTCCACCTTCCCTCCAGCAAAGACAAAAGATTTCATACAGCTCAGTGGTGATGGTCTCTTTACAGCACTTCAGCACTTCAACAGGGATGTTATCCTTCCCAGCTGCCTTGCTGGAGGCGAGGGAGTCCAAGGCTGCTTTTATTTCTGGTAAAGTTGGTTCGCTGTCCAACTCTTCCAAGACAGGCAGGCTCTCAATGTTATTTAATGCCCTTTCCGTTACTACATTCTGTCTGGAATATAGCTCAGAGTAGTGCTTCACCCAGCGTTCCATCTGCTGTGCTCAGTCCTGGATGATCACGCCTGTAGCAGACTTCAAGGGAGCAGATTTCTTCTGTATTGGACCTAAAGCCTGCTTGATACCGTCATACATTCCCTTGATGTTACCTGTGTCCGCTGCTATCTGTATCTGAGAGCAGAGCTGAAGCCAATAGTCATTAGAACATATTCTGGCAGCCTGTTGGACTTTGCTACGAGCAACTCGAAGAGCCTGCAAGTTGTACTCACTAGGACAGGCTTTGTATGCTGCTAGAGCTCTCCTCTTTTCCTTATTATTATTATTGTAATGTTTTGACTTATAGCAGCCCTTTTCAGGGTTTTCCAGGTAGAGAAAACTCAGAAGTGGTTTCCCATTCCTTTTTTCTGGGGGTACACTGGGACTGTGCAGCTTGCCCAGGGCCACACAGCACTGGCACTGGCAGTGTTGTGAATTGAACTTACAACCTCTGGCTCTGCAGCCAGATACCTAAACCACTAAGCTATCCAGTCAACTATTATATCAAATACAACCCATCATTTGAGGCACATGTTATTATTAAATGTCCCCACCCCAGTCTTTGTATTTCTGAGAGGTAAAGGGTTTTGTTATTTGAGTTAAGAATATTCATGAAACCATATTTCTCCTTGCTTCATTTATTCCCTTTTGTATTTTTGCCAGGGTAGGATTTTTTTTTCCTCAGAGCTTCCTATTAACTGCCATTCCCGCAGTAGAAAGATGAGCCTGTCTTTTCATTCCCTTGACAGGGAGGAAATCAACGGCTTTGTTAGGTTCTCAGTGTGCTTTATTGTAAAGCTCAGCGTTGTTTCGGTGATCTTCCTAAAGACAGTCTGGGCTGCCAAAATAGCCTTCCTTGATAGCCAGAGGGCACAGAGTACTTTGCTAGAGGGCAGAAGAGAATTGACTGGACACTGCAAATACTGCAGATTGTTATCTTTCCTGGGCAGAATAGCTGCACACAAGTCGTTCCTGTTTCTGCCTTATCTCCTGCAATAGCTTTCTGACCACTGAAAGGTTAATTGTGCACTTAATCTATTTCAGGGATCTTGCTTTCTCTCCCTGCAATGAGAAAGTATGTGGACAGAAATCCTGAGAGGCAAGTCAAAATCAATATTTTTTGTTAATATACTATTACATCTGTGTGGTTTTTTTTTAAAGAAAGTTCTACATTCATTAATCATCACACTTGCTCAAAAACTATGTTCAAAACTTTGCTCAGCAACAGTTTGGAATGGTTAGCATTATGGGGTCCATATACCTTTTGATGCAGAAGGTGCATTGATCAACTGTGCCAAAGACTCTGGGTGTTTAGCACATAAGGAACATAATCAAATGCATCGCTATTAAGAGTTACGGAATAAATGGCTAGGTAGCAGCATTCCCAGGAAATATTTTGGCATGAGTGTGTGTGTCAAAAACTAAGGCTGTGGTCCTTAGCATCTTTACAGGGAAATAAACCTCAGAAAACATAATACGACTTACTTCTGCATAAACATGGATGGAATAGCACTATAATTAATGACGTGCCAAAAATATGTAATGTTAATTCCAAGTGTAAATAAACATACTTCATCTATGTGCTTTTATTTCAGGTAAACAGAAGCTGGTAGTGCCCAATAGTCCAGACTGGGGTGTGTGCATTTTTTTTCCTGCTGAGAATCACCTCTACCTGGCTGCTACCCTGCCATCCCCATGCTGTTTGTACTAGGTAGCATATAAATAGTAAATGTTGTTGCCTTGAAGTCCAGGGCATAGGTACACTCCGGGAAGATCATAATAATAGCCATATTATAACTGGAAGGGACCCTATAGATCCCTATGTCAAGGAGGCACAGTGGGGAATCGAACTCCCAACCTCTAAACCACTGAGCTATTCAGCAGTTCCATCTTCTGAAACTGTTAAAAGACATTTCTGGCAATCAAAGCCACCTGAATTTCCATAGATAAGGATGTAGGCAGCAGGATCCCCCAACATGTGTACCTACCTCTACCCTCAGATGGAGTGCAATCTCATCCAGTACTAGTTGCACACCACTATCTTCTGGGTCTTTTCCTGGACAACAGAAAGAAGCTGCAATAACATTGTGCCCTCTCTACTCTGACCAGTTGGCTCAGAAAGTGTTTGATAGTATCAAAGGCGCTAAGAGGTCTAGGTGCACTAACACAATTGTATGCTCTTCTCCATCCCTCCGTCCCTTGCTAGAAGCTATCTAGTAAGACTACTGTTGTTGACGTCCCACAACTTGGCCATAGGATCTACATTTTGTTCTTTAAGAGGAGTCTCATTACTATCTCCTGAAGCAAAACAGAACTGGCATTCTCCTTCAGAGAAGCATTTTCCATCTCCAAGGTCCATACGCCTTCCAATCTGGGAACTGTAATGCTCAGTGATATGTGATGGACTTCCAAAAATCTTCTCCTCCTCTTGTGGGGGCATAAGCTAAAACTTGTCTACTACAACATGATCAAACAGAGCTCTGGATTCATCCATTTTTGATTCTGTCAAACCTGTGGTATCCATGTGAGAATAGATGAGAGCAATTTTATCTCAGTTCATTAGTTTTCACGGCAATCTGTGGGGGAAAACTAATTATTGTAGCTGAAGGTAGATAATTTCTTATTCTAATGACCTACATGCACCACGGAACCCATTTTATTGATAACTGGTTGATATTGATTCTAAATGAAATGAAGAGCTATAAATAATACTAGGAGATAGCCATTTCGAATTTATGTTCCACATACGCTACAGTCTGAGCTATGAATTAGTCTTACTAATTGTATACAACTATCCAAAATATGAACAGTTATGGATTATATTCCTGTGAGAATCTGCTAAACAAGAAAACATGCTATTATTATACATTTCATTGAATATTAGATATATTAAATGCATTGACTATTTCTCCCACTACGCATATAATACACAGAGGTGGATGCGTAGTCCATGGCATGATTTTTGTGACACTCACACAGTCTAAGCATGTCCACTGCTGTTAAGCAATACCATCCACATTGATCTAGCCAGCATAGTGCAACGTGGCACAGTCGCAACATATAAAACTTACATACAAAGGAACAAGAGAAGAAATTATTGGCAGTGTGTGCAATTATTGGCTTAAAACATCTCTAACTACAGAGTGGAAAAAGTTCAGGAACCTACAGAGCAGAATTAGCTTCAGGTTTCCCCATAGTAGGCCACTCCTCATTGTTTGTCTCATCAACTGAAACCTACTGTCTCAAAAACTCAATCAGAGACATTGGTAAGAGAAAGAAAAAAAGGTTCAATTTACTCAAAGTTCTGAATAGATTGAAAACATCATATTGTAGAAAAATAATGACTGGTTACATGATGAGAGCTTTACTGATCAACTCGTTTCATACTCACTACTCTTGAGCTACTTTCTTCCTCTGGTGGCCCTGCCACAATAGCCTCATGTTGACACTGCTTCACAATTCAGTGCAAGACTGGCTTTTGTAGAGGACACAGATATAAGCAATATAAGAACCTTCAGAAATATGAAATGGTAGCGAAGATAGCAAGAGGCAGTGATTCTTTGTGTGAAGAAAAATGTTACATTCCAAAAATGTCCTTACTGTTACCTGCAAACATTTGGAAAGAAGGAAATGGGCCACCTTTGTAATGGCATCCAGCTTCTCTCCATGTTTTTGAGTAAAACTCAACTGCATAGCTATTTCCTGCCATAAAGTCTAAGCAAGGAAGAGATGCACCTTAGACTCCAAAGTGCTCTGGGCACTTTCCAGGCAAGCTTTTTAAAGTACAGTTGCCCCGTGTACTAGTTTACAGAGGAGAATCTGCTCTTTAGAGGTTTCCCTCACTTGAAAGGCTGCCCAGTCTATGGAAGGTTTAAAGATATTGTTGACCGAAAAAAGGGCCCATCAGTGTTCAGCAGCACCTAAACAAGAGACTTAACAGGCAAACAGACATATCATCGTTACAGTCTCCCCTACTGTGCTTTCCATAGGCTGCGTTATATATATGCCCTCCCCCCGCCAAACATTTTGTGGAGTGAAGCAGTCTCCCCTCTTGCCCTCAATTATTTCTAAATTGGGATTTCTATAGGAAAAGCAGCATATGCAAATTTAAGGTCAGCTTAAATGTCTTATTTTATCCTTTAAAAAAGAAAATGCATGCATATCTTCGAGAGCATTGCCTAAATTGCCACCCTAGCCTATTCAGTGCCAAACATCATTAAAACAAAAAAGAGAGATGCATGTATGAGAGAGAGAGAGAGAGAGAGAGAGAGAATTAGAAATTATCCAATGCACATTCTTCTTCTCTGCAACCTCATTTACAATCAAGGACATCTCACATCTGTACCTTCCCCCCCGCCCCCCCGTTAGCCTGATCCTGGGTTGCCCTCATGTGTTTAGGAGTGGAAATCAATAATGTGGATCCTTTCATTCACTGAGATCTCTGATAAAACTTTCAGACTGCCCAACCTGCTTCTCTTTGGATGTATTGTCCAGGAATAATGGGAATTGTAGTCTAACAGAGCTGAAGGCATTTGCCTGATAGAACCATGACTAGAAGTGATGGCCGTAGAAGATCACTACAGAGAATATCAAGCGGTATAGATTGTCTTTTGAGAATTGTGCCTGAAAATTCACTGTTTTAACAGGAAAACATCTAGAGAAACCTGTGTGGGTAGGTGGATGCTATTTTGCCCTTATCTTATTAATTCTGCAATAGGGCTGAGAGGTCTTTCTTGTCTAAATGAGGCTTGTAAGGTCTCCCCCCCCCCCCCCAAGTGGCATTGTCAGCTGAAGTCTCAGGGTATTGTCACTCTTCCCCAAGTCTCCAAGTGGTGAGGCAAAACTCAGTGTGACAAAAAGCATTACTTAAAATTACTTATGATAAATGTCAGGTAAATTGGGCCTGAAAGGGACTTCTGCCACATTCTTTACTCACCCAGCAATGTAGCACTAAATTCTGAAGTGGAGGTGTCCATCATGCAAACAAGAATCCAACAAGTCCAGCATCGGGGCTGATCCATATCAACAAAGCACTTCAATTAGTTTTCATCTCAAGCAGAAGCAGGTGGGTGCATTCAAGGAAAAACAGTTTGCTTTACCAGAGGGACGGTCAATCAGCCTTCTGTGAAGTTTGCAATTAAGCTCAGAGGGAAACAGAAAACCTAAGGGGAATGATGTCATTGTCCCTTGCTAATCAAAAAGTCCAAGCAATTTGACCACACCCTAGCCTTCTCACAACCCTGTGAAATGAAAAACTGGGATTACAAAGGAAAAGTTGCAGCAGAAACATCCCCTGTACACTCTGACGCTTATCTTCTGCTTTCTGGGGACAGCATCAAGCATCTTAACTATCAAACATCCACTATCAGATAGTGGGCATTTGAGCACAGATGCTGATCCATAATACAGTTTCCCAAACTTTCTGAGAATAGTCACCTGATACCTGAGCAACTGGAGAGTACTGGCAAAATATATGTGATATAAACATACATCAGAAGGAATGTTGGGAAGAAAATTCATTTCAGCTTTTCTTTTTGAGAAGATGGGTTTCATTCTCCACAAACAGCTGCTTCTGATAACTTTCCTTCACAGCCAACATGTACCAGCAGGACTGCATATATACCATCATAAGAAAACAATGTGCAATTGTCTTCTTTGTGCTGTGGCTAAACAGAAGAACAGATATGCCACAACAAATATATGTGATTACTTTCATTATGTTGTTATTTATCATCACCATGTTTATATCCTATCTTTCCTTGCAGCAAGCTAAGGGCGGTGCAGGCCCCAGACAGACACAACCCTGTGTGCTAGAGGGAGGCTGAAGCAGAGTGACTGGCCAAAGGTCATTGGCTGACTGTCCAGTCTAAAACTCATTTCCTATTCCTAATTCTCAAGATTAGTCACCTTGTTAATCGCTGCCAGGTTTGCTTCCTTCAGAAATCCTATCTTTTTCAGCAAGGTTCCTCACTGTACCTGGGTAATCTTTTCCTTAATCTCAAATTTATCCTGAATCTTCATGCCTTCAAAACTAACACTTATATGCCATTGATACAGAAAATAAATACATGCTGTAAAATATAATTACATTTGGTTTCTTGGTGGATACAGGGCTCTGTCTAAATACTACACTTACCAGGTTATCTAAAAGCTAACAAAATAACTTAATTTCATGCTCATAATGGAAAGAACTAACTTCCTCTGAAATAACTCACTGTAAACCTGGAGTGGGAAATCGTGGAGGCACCAAGGGCCAATTCTGATTTTGGTGAATAGCTTGGGGAGCACACTTCTCGACCCCCCACCCACCCACTGCTGTGGGGAAAAAAGCCGTTCCCAGAAATGCTCTACAAATTGGAGTTTTAACCCTGACTTCATCAAAGAGAGGGAGACGGAAAATCCAGAGAGTCTTCATTATCTGACTGCAATCCGCCATTACTGCTTGAAGCACGTAGGCCTACATTTTTTTTGTGCCAGCTCCATTCTTCACTGCCCAAATTAAAGCAGAGCTCTGAGACAGAAAAGGAGGAAGACATTTTCTTCCTTTTCTGAACCAGTAGCTTGTTTTACATTGAGCAAAGGGATCTAGATACAGACATGAAGAATCCATTATCCAAGCTTTGACATATCACTGCCCCATGGTTGTAGATTTGCGTAGATTGCTATAAAGCAGACTTCTGTGTTGCTTGATGAGTTAAGGAAGATCTTTTGTTTGTTTGTTTGTTTTAATATTTTTCTGTCATTCTAGATATTTCAGCTGAACTGAAGTCTTCTCAGATAGTTCAAGGATGCCACCTAGCGGACATTACTGTTCCTTTTATTCTTATTACTGTTTTTTGGAATGACCACATAAAACCAGAGGTCTTTCAGATGTCTGCATGTATACAGCTAGTATACAATTTCCATATTTGGGCTATCATGACACCAGTAAGTTGATTTGTATTCCAGTATTTTCAACTCACCCAACCCCTGTTAAGGTCACTGTGATCCTGCTAATCTGTTATACATGTGGGGATCACAAGTCACTGTAGTACAGGAAAAACAATTCAAGTTTGCTATAAATGACCAAGGAATTCCAATAAAAGTGTATCTTCCTAAAACAGACATGGATGATAAATGTCTTTGTTTGTCTTCCTAAGACAGGAACAAGTAATGGAGCACTTGGATTCACATGGGGGGGGGAGGGGCATGATCCATGACTGTGGGCTGGCGGTTTGAATGCAATTCTTACAGAGTTGGAGAAGAGCAAAAAGCTGTCACAGGCAGCTTTGCTGATGACTATTGTCAAATGTTCAGTTTGTTAATATTGGGTAGCTTCTCCTAGGCGTGCTCTTATGCCATTACTTCATCAGCAATGCCACAAGGTATTTAAGGAATCCCGACTGCCACCTTGAACAGTACTGTGACTGGTAGGACCTGGCAGACTTCACAGAACACCACATGAAGATTCTGAAATCTAATTTATGTTATTGAGTGCAGGAGTCCGGGATACCATCTACAGTGTTTATTGCAAAATGACAACTGACCAAGATACACACTTCAGGGATTATAAGTCTGCAACCTTGATGAGGAAATTAAATAGTGGCTAGGTACTTTAATTCAGAACACGGCTTATCTGATTTGTCAGTGACTGATAGAGAAACAACCATCACCTCCAGGAACATTAGAAAAAAGGGAGAGCGTCTGATTAATAGAGTTGGCATCCTACCACTTTGTGGTCTTAAACCTGGAAGACAACAGCTGACAACATCCATCTACGTTGGGCTACTCTGTCCTCAGTATTCTGTAACTGCACCTTGAATAAAGCATGAATCTATTCAGAGCAATGGAAGGAGCTGGAAACAAATGTCTTACTACAATACATCAGTTTTTCTGTTCTGCATTATATCTGTCTATGAACTGTCCTTGAGTACTATAATATATACTCTGGTAACCTTCATACGCATAGAAGCACCAGTGTTACTGCTTTTATATTGTAGAGGAGAGCTGGAGACTGTAACATTATGCTTTTCTAAAGAACACTTAATGACTGCATGGCAGCAAGGAGATCTGAATGAGGGATCTCTTGGCTCACACTTTGAACCTTCATGTTATGCAAGTTCTTAGGTAACTGGTTTCCCATTAGCTCCCATCAGATTTCTGTCCTGCAGTTTTTCACCTTCCCATGGCTCTAGCTCTGCAATTTCTGTTACTGCTCTTTTTCTCTCTGCTTTGAAATTCATTAATACATGAGTAGGAAATCAATGCTCGTACAGAGGGAATGTAAAAGGTTTCTATTTTACAATGTGGTTCCAGCAGATTTGTGAGACCACAGCCAAATGCCGATTTAATATTTTGTATAAAAGCACTTTGATGCTCTCCTGTCACCTCTGCAACCTAGAATCCTTGCTTAGAGGACAGCCTCAAGCAGAATTAATGATGGGTTGGGATCTGGGTCCAATGCCCTCCAGTCCTCCCCAGAAACCACCAATCCAAAAAGACAAGTTTAACAGGAAGCAGTGCGTCAGCTATGGCTGTTTTCCCCAGGACCCACTGCATCTAGAGTCTGGAGGCATTTGGGAAAATGAAGCTACAACTGCATCATCAAACTTCTCAACTGCTGGACAAAACCTGCTGCCTTTAACCATGGTGTTTCATTTGGTCTGTTTTTTAAGAGATGCCAGTAAACCAGTATTAGCTGCACAGGACCACTTGAAGCCAATGAGGAGTCACATTTGCTCCATCCTGCTGGGTACAGATTCTGGGAAACCTTTAAGCCATGGCTTTGAGGAAGACAACTGCCAAGGGATCTTATGGATCATTCATTCCTGGCCCTGTTGAGGACACACAATGGGAAATTGAACTCCCAACCTCTGGCAGCCAGAATTCTAAAGTACTGAACTATCCAGCAGTTGATAATAATAATAATCTCAGAATTGCTGAACTGGAAGGGACCCTGTGGATCACTGAGTCCAGCCCCTATCAAGGAGGCACAGTGGGAAATCAAACTCCCAGTTACTGGCTCTGCAGCCAACTACTGAGCTATCTTTCTTATGGACAACAAAGAAATACAGGTACACATCATCTGTATTTGCATGCACATACGATTTTTGCTGACAAATGTTGACAAGCAAATTATATACATGCATACTATACTATGCCAATTCAGTGGTCAGAAACAGTGACCTTAGTGCTCCTGAGAAATAATCACATTAGGTTACTGGGTCAATAGTATTTCAGGGCCAAAACGTGAAACCAAGGAACAGCCCCTGGTGTAGGCAAGGGCTAGGAAATTTCTTTCCCTGGTCTTTGCACCACTGCTGCCAAGGCTTGTGCAACAAGAAGGCTCATGAGTCCTTGTGCTTCCTGGCTTGCAACAAATGGCACAAGTAAAGTTTTCCTCCCAGTGCAGTCCAACTCCAGGCAGAACTGGGAGGAGCTTATTATTTCTTTCCATCGTCCTCTCCTCCCCAGTAAGAGCAATTGTAACCCCTATGGAATATTTGGTTCAGCCCAATGAGTAGGGAAATCTTAGTAAAGGGTGTGAGTTGAGAAAGAGTGGGAGAGCCAGAAAGGCAGGAGCTGCGGTTCCCCTGGAGGCTGACAAGGCCCTCGCCACCCTGCTTTAGATAGTAGAATTTCAGCATGCTTGTGCAGGAGGGGCACTGGGAGGGAGAATCCATATAGTGATCTTATATATTTGCATTTGAGCCCAAATACTGTCACCACCTCTCTCTACAGTTTTGCACCTCAGGCTAAAGAAACTGGTGCCTTAAACTGGACTTCCATTGGAAATAAGGCCTGAAAATCAGAGGTACCTTTCTCCTCAAAGTTCTGAGCAAGAATCAAATTACAAAGGATGGGTTTAGAACCAGGTCTCTCAAAAGCCAGGGAAGAGTAAGCCAAACAGCCCACAAAGAAGTTTTTATAATTCATTAAGAGGTTATTAAAAAGTCAAATTGCAGAAGATCAAGTACTGTCAAATTATATACAATTATTTAGATAATAACCGTTTTGAAAAATGCAAACAGAAAAAACAAAACAAAACAAAGCTATCTGCCTAAGCTATCTTATTACTTACATGAGCACACAAAGCTCAGAATAAAGCAGTTATCAGGTTTCTGGAGCATAAACAAAGTGCAGCACACTAGGTCATCCAATATTGTAACAGGATGCAAACGAAAAGACCTGAGGCTGCAACTCTGTTAACTCCTCTCCCTACAGATCTTTATCCTTAGTTTAAGGAATCCATCGGATAATGAGAACAGGAATAAGCCAGAATCTTTCAGAGCTCCGGCAAGAAAACAGTTCCTCAAGGAAAGGCAGCGGTACCTCCTTTCCTGCTTAAAGAACCAGTTGGTATGACTTTGGCCTATAAAAGCAAGGACTATGTTGTTGTTGATGATGATGATGATTAATTTGATTTATATACCGCCCATCTGGCAGCCAGGGCCACTCTGGGCAGTTTACATCAGATAAAACAACAGAGTAACAAAATAATACATATTCAAAATAATAATAATACAATTGGGGCATAAATCAAATATCATAAAGTGCAGTAAAACAAGTACAATACAAAAAATTACAGTTAAAAGCATAAAATATTATAAACAGGTGTCCTTCCTGGAAATGAACATCTATTGGGTGCAACTGGCACTATTTAGCTGAAATGTTCAGAGCTAGGCCTCATCCCCAAATGGAATTCGTTAGATTCTGAATTTCTTTACACTAATATGGGCTCAAGGTTGGTGCACCCAAATGCCCAGAACAAAGGATTGAGGGGAGAGCCAGTGGGTGCATCATACTATGGGGAGAAGCATCCACACAAACACCTTCTGGCTGAACTAGTGAGCCAGCTGGCAATGGGTAGAGATGGGAGATCAGATTTTCTGCTCCTTCAATACTGCTTGTCCTGAGATTTTCTGCTTGGAGTCCTAGAAGAGCATAGCAATTTCCTGACGCTTCTACTGGTGCCCTGAGCCCTGGCAACCCTAAACATGTGGTTTGAAATGGGGCACTAAGCTGGCTGGATAGCTTAGTGAGTTATCTGGATACAGAGCAAGAGACCGGAGTTTGATTTACCCTGTGCTTCTTGAGTGAACAGCCAGTTGGTGTGGCCTTAGGCAACCTACATGGTCCCAGAAAGCCCCTAGATATGATAAATCAGTTCTGAGTACTCTTACATCTAGAAAACTCTAGAAAGGGTCAAGTCAATTTGAAGGCATGCACTTATTATTTAAGTATGTTATCTAATTCTGAGCTGTATACATTCCACATACTTTTTTTTAAAAAAATTTTTTTCTTTATTTTAAATTTAAACAAAAACATATAACATACAAACTAAAATACAATTTAACTGTGTTCCCCACCACCATATGCGAGACCTCTTGCCATAATCTTCCTCTTCCTTATTCTTCTTCTTCTTCCTCTTCTTCTATTGTCCTCTTCTCCAAAACTGCATTGATTCTTGATTTGGAGCTTTCCCTTTTCCTCTTATTAATACATATTCCAAAAATCTCCCCCATATATCATAAAAGTTATTTTTTTCAACTCTCCTTTCTTAACCTTTAAGTTACAAGTTAATTTATCATTTATTGCTATATTCCATATTTCTTTATACCATTCTTCAATTTGCAATTCGACTTTTGATTTCCATTGCCTAGCTATAATCAATCTAGCTGCTGTTAATAAATTGGTTATCAATTCTTTAGTCATTTTGTCATATTCCACATTCTCAAATATTGATAACAAAGCAATCTCAGCATTAAATTCTATATCTTTTTCACATATGTAGCTTAATTCTTTAAAAATTTGTTTCCAAAATCTTTGCACTTTTTCACATTCCCACCACATATGAAAGTATGTACCAATTTCCTTCTCACATTTCCAACAGACATTCGGATGATTGGCATTAATTTTATTTAATTTTGACGGTGTTAAATACCATCTTAAACTAAGTTTAAAATTTTTTTCCTTTATTCTTACTGACATAAATCTTAACACCCTCATTTTCCATATCATCCTCCATTCTTCTTCATTTATTCTTTTCCCAATATCTTGCTCCCACACTATTTTTAATCCTTCTTTCTCACTTTCCTCTTCCTCTAAATTAAGAAGAAGTAAGTAAATTTTACTCACAGTACCTTTCACTGAGTCAGTCATCCGAATGTCCTCATATGACAATAACAATTGTTCATACTTTGTATATTCTCTACCTTTATTATATTTATTTACCCATTCATTAGTCCATCTTTCTAATTGTATATAATTCAACCATGAAATGCTCCTATTCTGAAAAGTTTGTTTCATTTGATCTATCGATCTCATTTTATACAACCAATCTTTCAATCTAATCACTTTCTTTTCTTTAAATAGATCCACATACACTTTCATATTGGTAGGAAAATTTTCTATTTCTGTCACTAATCCAAGTGGGGAATATGATGAACATAAATTCTTTTTGCACTTATACCATATATTTAACAATGTCTTTAAAAATGGGTTATTAATTTCCCTTATTTTATCTTTCTTAACTATACCAAATAAATATTTTTCTATATCTGCCTGTAATTCTGATGATTCCATCTCCCACCAAATTAGCCTTTCTGGATTATATATAATTTCCCCAATAAACCTCAATTGGTTAGCCAAATAATATTTTTTTATATTTGGTAAACCTATACCACCTTTTTGCTTTGTTCTATACCAATACTTTTTATTTATTCTAGATCTCTTCCCTTCATTACAGTACTTATTAATTATTCCTTGCCAAAATACTTTTGATAAACCTGAACAGTTTATAGAAGTTAAATTTAGCTTTCATGCTGAGTAGCATCTGCCAATCAATAAGATTTCCCCCCCAAACTTTTAATCTAGATGTTCTCTCTACATACAGTGGTAGTAAATTCCATGACATATTTTTGTATGATTCATGTGTGGGGGAAAATCTATTGATAACAGTCTCATCAAGGAAACATTACTTCCTTTTTCTGGATATTCAGTCTTCATGAAAAGTCTTTCTGAAGCTTTTAATAAAAGCAATTTCTTGCAATATTCCTTACGTTACTGTATAAAAGTTGTTAAAATGTCATATCTTTTCTTTTATGGTTTTGGGAAATCCTCCCCACAATCCTTTACTACAACTTCCCAGTTATTGCTGAAGGCCATGTGGCATTTTTGTCAAAATGATCTCAAGTAGGAATTACGATGAAAGGAATGTCCCATTTGCTTTTCCAATTGTGAGGGGAAAACCTTAGCATTATTAGTCTACCTCTGTGTTCATAATCAAAATGTTTCTGAAAAGAGGGAGATAAATGAAGGCAGTGCTCATGAATGCCTAACCTAGCCTAGCACTACAGGAATGCTGTGATATGTTTACCCATTAAAAGATTAGTGACTTACTGTGCATGACGTCCATTTACTGTTTATTGGGCCATTATTTTAAAATAAACACTTGAAAATCCCAGCACACATTTGAGTGCTCCTAAACTTTCCTTTTCACCGGTGATCCTCTGTGTTTGCACATTCTTATAATTTAAGGAGCACCAAATGGATTTGTGTTTTTAAACATTTTTATAGTGTTTCTGGGCTGGCAGCCAGATGTTAAGTTTTACCAGCATCGTTTCCTCCCCCTCTTTTTTTCCTTTTTTGTTGAGAAAAAATAAATATACAAGCAAACCTCCTGAATAAGGCGTTCATAATGAAAATGCTGATCTTTGCTTCTACCCCTGGCACTATGAATACTGATTTCCAGACTTTGAAAGAGGCCTTTGAATTAGAGACATTAATTTTAAAAATGCTAAATAATGCAAAACCCATGTGTTTCAGAAGGTGCTACAAAGCTTTTGAATCAACTGGCTTCTTAGATCACAGTTTTTAATACCTGATTTTCCTTTGAGCTTGATTGACTATTATAGTTTGCTGCTGGGAAGAGTGATAAGGCTAGAAGGGAGTGGTCTGATCCATTTACTGCAAGAAAGTCTTACTAATAATTATATTCAGAGCCTCTCCTACAATAGCTTACAATACTCTTACATTCAGAACTATTAGATTCATTGTAAAGTATAAGCTTTTGGCAGTGCTGCCCAAGATATTTTTTTGCCTGAGTCAGAGGAGCTAATATCCCCACCACCAAGAAATTTTATAAGGAAGGTGAAGCTGAAAGTAAATGCTTCCAGCAGACATCTTGGCTGGGTGAAGATTTCAGCCTTAATTTCTTCTCATCTAAGTAAGAACTTCATATGTATTTTCACTGAAATAGTTGCACTATTCTAATTAAGATTGTTTGTTGCACATTCCAGATTTGCATTACTTATTAGATTTGCAAAACTCTGCGCTCCCTCCTGTTGGAAAAAAGGTTTGAGACACTGAGACAAAATATAAATAATAATCTTTATCTAGTTCTCTTAGGAAAAGGGTAAACAGGACATCCTAAGAAAACAATAAAAGTACTAAAACTACATTACAAAACATACCAAACAGTAAAGGGAATTAAAGGCGGCGCCAGCTCAGGCAACACCCACAAACTCAGGCAAGCACACACACGGTCTCTGCCTCGCTCTGTCAGTCAGCACCATTGAAGGGGAGGGAGAGAGACAAAGCTTTATAGAGCCTCATTAATTATAAGGGACAGGTGAGGTCTTTAAGGATATTAACCCACAGTGGGTAGAATGTTATATCTTGCGATATTCCAACACCCCTTCTCAAGATGTAACATGAATACATTTGGGCTACATAATCAATAACATCAACCATGATCAATTCTGTTGGTATTTAAATCAAGCACATTTAACATTTCACGAAGATATACAAATTTCTCTTGCAGAGATTAATATTCTTCTTCCAAGGCGTCTATCCATTTCTCTCTCTCTGAAATAGGTAATTTACTGATCTCTTTCCAGTTTGCTGGTTCCTTTATTGTGTGTAGGTTTTCACAGAATCCATATCTTTCTGAAGGTTTGCTTTTATTAATCCTGTCTGATCGTCTTACAGAGGTTGTTGTTTCTGTTTCCCTTGGTCCAGTTTCTGCTTCCCCTTCTGTTCTGATAACATCTTCAGAAGATGGACCTACTGGTTGACCAGTGGTCTCTGCAGGTAGCCAATTGACCAATTCTTGTGAAACAGTCTCTATATTCTGTAGATCAGTTACCACTATAGATTCACCTATCTGTTGCTTTATAAGTTTTTCATCTACATATACAACATTACAACATTTAATTTCAGAAGTCTCAGGGTTCCAAATTCTGTACCCTTTCCCTCCAATTGGGTACCCAACAATAATTCCAATTTCAGCTCGAGGATCAAGTTTCCCTCTCTTTTCTTTTGGGACATGTGTATATGCTTTAGCGCCAAAAGTTTTTATATGCTTTAAACCAGGTCTCTTTCCAAACCATAATTCAAAAGGTGTTTTACCTGTTACTCTACTAGGAATTCTATTATGCAAATAAACTGCTGTAACTACTGCTTCAGCCCACAAAGAATTTGGTAATCCAGCTTGCATTAACATAGATCTAGACATCTCCTGCAATGTACGGTTCAGTTTTTCAGAACATCCATTTTGTTGTGGGGAATGGGATATGGTTACTTTATGTTCTATACCTTCCTGTTCCAAAAATCTCCTGAAATCTCCATTACAATATTCTCCACCACCATCAGTACGAAATGCTAGGGGTGCTTTGCCAAATCTAATTTTAATTGCAGCTACATAGCATTTGAACTTCTCAAGAGACTCATTTTTACTTTTTAGTACATATACATAAGTATATTTACTTTTACTTTTTCCAGGTGCCCAACTTTAGGGCAGAAAACTTCTGCCCTAATGTTGGGCACCTGGAATGTTCAGACAATGACCCCTGGCTTTTCTGATGACCTGCAGGAAATAGACGACGTGCGCAAGACAGCTGTCATCGACATGGAACTGAGTAGACTGCAGATGGACATTGTTGCCCTGCAAGAGACGAGATTGCCAGACATGGGATCTGTCAAAGAAAAAAATGTCTCATTCTTCTGGCAGGGAAAACCATTGAATGAGACCAGGGAACATGGTGTTGGCTTTGCAGTTAGAAATACTCTGCTGAGATCCATTGTTCCACCTACTGTGGGGAGTGAAAGAATCCTGTCTCTGCAGCTCCACTCATCAGCGGGACCGGTCACCCTCATTAGTGCATATGCACCAACACTGTCGTCCACAACAGAAGTCAAAGACAAATTCTACGATGATCTGGCAGCTACTATCAAAAAAGTCCCTGAGAGAGAGCCACTATTCATTCTCGGAGACTTTAACGCTAGAGTTGGTGCTGATCACAATTCTTGGCCCACTTGTCTAGGCCATTATGGCATTGGGAAGATGAACAAAAATGGCCAACGCTTGCTGGAGTTTTGCTGTTATTATGGTCTTTGTGTCAGCAATACGTTCTTTAATACGAAGCTTCAACACAGAGTTTCCTGGAGACATCCAAGATCGAAGCAATGGCATCAGCTCGATTTGATCCTCACTAGACATTCTAGCCTTCCTAGTATTATGATCACACGCAGTTACCAGAGTGCTGATTGCGATACTGATCACTCCCTGGTGTGTAGTAGAGTAAAACTGCAAACAAAGAGATTTTATCACACCAAAAAGGAAGGAAAACCACGTATTGACATCAGCAAGACTCGCGATCAAAGAAAAGTGGAGGAATTTGCCCAAGCGCTTGAGGAAACCCTTCCAGGCCCAGCTGATGCAAATGTACCTGAACGATGGGAACATTTCAAGAATGCTGTTTATAACACCGCCTTGTCCACATTTGGCAAGAAGACCAAAAAGACGGCAGACTGGTTTAAAGCCCATTCGGAGGAGTTGATGCGAGCCATCGAGGATAAGAGGAGAGCTCTAGCAGCATACAAAGTCTGTCCTAGTGAGTACAACTTGCAGGCTCTTCGAGCTGCTCGTAGCAAAGTCCAACAGGCTGCCAGAAGATGTTCCAATGATTATTGGCTTCAGCTCTGCTCTCAGATACAGACAGCAGCCGACACAGGTAACATCAAGGGAATGTATGATGGTATCAAGCAGGCTTTAGGTCCAATACAGAAGAAATCTGCTCCTTTGAAGTCTGCTACAGGCGTGATCATCCAGGACTGAGCACAGCAGATGGAATGCTGGGTGCAGCACTACTCTGAGCTATATTCCAGAGAGAATGTAGTAACTGAAGAGGCATTAAATAACATCGAGTGCTTGCCTGTCTTGGAAGAGTTGGACAGCGAACCAACTTTAGCAGAAATAAAAGCGACCTTGGATTCCCTCGCCTCCAGCAAGGCACCTGGGAAGGATAACATCCCTGTTGAAGTGCTGTAAAGAGATCATCACCACCGAGCTGTATGAAGTCTTTTGTCTTTGCTGGAGGAGACAGTGGTGACTGCAATAACTACCATGGCATCTCTCTTTTCAGCATTGTAGGGAAGCTGCTTGCCCGGGTTGTGCTGAAGAGACTCCAGGTGCTTGCAGACAGAGTCTATCCAGAATCACAGTGTGGATTTCGAGCTAATAGATCCACCACTGACATGGTATTCTCCCTCAGACAGTTGCAGGAGAAATGTAGGGAACAACAACAGCCACTCTTTGTGGCCTTCATAGATATCACAAAGGCCTTTGATTTGGTTAGCAGGGATTGCCTTTTTAAAATACTTCCCAAGATTGGATGTCCACCTCGACTCCTTAACATCATCAGGTCCTTTCATGAGGAAATGAAGGGCACTGTAGTTTTTGATGGCTCAACATCAGATCCCTTTGACATCTCAAGCGGAGTGAAACAGGGCTGTGTCCTCACGCCGACCCTGTTTGGGATCTTTTTTGCTATCATGCTGAAGCACCCCTTTGGAACTGCAACAGAAGGTGTCTATCTCCGGACTAGATCAGATGGAAAGCTCTTTAATCTCTCTAGATTGAGAGTGAAGACCAAAGTCCAACTGAAATGCATGCGGGACTTCTTCTTCGCCGATGATGCAGCCATTGTTGCCCACTCTGCTGAAGACCTCCAACAACTTATGAATCATTTTAACAAGGCCTGCCAAGACTTTGGACTAACAATCAGCCTGAAGAAAACACAAGTCATGGGCCAGGGCATGGACTCACCTCCCTCTATTACCATCTCCACGCAAGAATTGGAGGTTGTTCATGACTTTGTGTACCTTGGCTCAACGATCTCTGACACTCTCTCCCTAGATGTCGAGCTGGATAAACGCATTGGCAAAGCAGCTACCACGTTCTCTAGACTCACAAAAAGAGTATGGCTTAATAAGAAGCTGACGGCATATACCAAGATCCAGGTCTATAGAGCCTGTGTCCTGAGCACACTCCTGTACTGCAATGAGTCCTGGACCATTCATGCACGGCAGGAGAGGAAGCTGAACACGTTCCATATGCGTTGTCTTCGACGCATTTTTGGGATCACCTGGCAGGACAAAGTTCCAAATAGAGTAGTCCTAGAACAAGCTGGAATTTTTAGCATGTATACATTACTGAAACAGCAACATCTACGTTGGCTTGGGCATGGCGTGAGAATGGCTGATGGCCAGATTCCAAAAGATCTCCTTTATGGAGAATTAGTGCAGGGAAAGCGCCCCAGAGGGAGACCACAGCTGCAATACAAGGATATCTGCAAGCGGGTTCTGAAGGCCTTAGGAATGGACCTCAACAGATGGGAAACCTTGACATCTGAGCGTTCAAGCCTGGAGGCAGGCGGTGCATCATGGCCTCTCCCAATTTGAAGAGACCCTTGTCCAGCAGGCCGAGGCGAAGAGGCAGTCCCAAAACCAGCCAAATCAGGGAGCTGGACAGGGGACAGACTGCATTTGTCTTCAGTGTGGAAGGGATTGTCACTCTCGAATTGGCCTTCTCAGCCACAGTAGAAGCTGTTCCAAGTCCTCCATACAGAGCACGTTACCATAGTCTCTCGAGACTGAAGGATGCCTACACACATTTACTTTTAGATTCAGTGAAGGTAAGAAAATATCTATTTTTGCCTGCGGATAATGGCATGGGACCCAGTAAATCTGAATAGACCTCTTCTAGAAACTCTTTATCCTGTATATTATTTTGTCGTGTATAACTGGGAGCAGTTCCCTTTGCTTTTATACAAATTTCACATCTTTCTTTTGACATTTAGAAGCATCAATTCCACATTCTGTCAATAATTTTTCAATACTTTGCATGTTTCTATGTGCCAATTTTACATGCCATGAATAAATACAAGTTTTATGATCACAAGTATCTTGCCTAGTTTGATCTTCCTTCATCTACTACAGTATTTAAATCATCATTAACATCAACTATATAATGGAAACCATCATTTTCATCAACCTTAAGTACTAGACCAGTTCTATCATTGATAACTTTTCCTGAGTCACCTTTAAGTATTACAGTATAACCATTCTTTACAATCCTTTTAGTGCCAAGTAAATTATTTGAGGCTTCAGGGACAAAAGCAACATTTGTTAATGTAAGGTTCACCACCTCATTTTTAGAAGTGAGAACCTTTAAAGGTACTGTTCCAGTTCCAAGCACATTTAATCTTTGCTGGTTTGCTTGTAATATTTTTGGTCTGTTCTCTGTATCAAGTTGACTGAAGCTTTCTCGAAATCGACAAATATGTATGAAACTTCCACTGTCAAGAAGGAAATGTCTCTTGTCATTCACACCTTGATAATCAGATATTTGGAACACTTGGTTATTATTATGAGCATTTTTGCCATCATTGGATCTTTGCTTGTATCTTATACTTGATCTGCCTTGTGGTGGTCTGAAATTTCCATGACTGCTAAAATGTCCTCGGGCACTGGGGCTGCTCTTTCAATACAAACACTTGCACCTCTGGGTATTTGAGCTCCTGCATCTTTAAATCTGCAATATTTGGCAATGTGCCCAACCTTTGAACATATGTAACATCGCCTTTCTTTAGGATCAGGTCTCATTCTTAATACAGGCATTTTTTCAGGCATGTTATCTATTGCCCTTTTAAGTCCAGAGTCTCTCAGGTAGGCAATTGTATAATCCAGGTCCACCTTTGCAGTACACTCAAGCATCGCTTTCTGATTTGCAAAATATTGTGGTAAACTGAGTAATATACAAGTATGGAACTCAGAATCAGATATTTCTGCCCCTGCAGATTGAAGCTCTGAGACAAGTTTCAACATTTCATCCAAATGCTCATCAATGCTAGTTCCTTCTTTCATTCTCATGCTGTATAATCTTTCCTTCAAAAATATTACATTCTTACTTGATCTAGTGAAGTATTTTCCTTTTAGAGCACCATATAATCCTTTAGCTGTTTTATACTTGGTTACTAATTGAGTCTCATGGTCTTCTATACAAGAATATAATATCATTAAAGCCTTTGCTTCTTTAATTTTATATTCATTCTGTGCTGGCTGACTTTCAGGTATATCTTGGTCTATAATATTTAAACAGTCCTGTACTTGAAGGGAAACTCTTAATCTTGCATCCCACATTTGAAAATTGTTCTGGTTCAGCTTTGGAATTGCAAATATGCCACTGCTGTTACTTCCACCCAGCTGAAAACGTTGAGTAGATGTATTAGCTTCTGGAGTAATAGTAGGAACTATAGACATCTTGATACTAATAAATGTTGTCTTCTAATAAGGCAAAAGTTAAATTATCTTCTCCTCTCCACAACTTCACTCTCAATTTACTGAAGATTGTTTGACTGCATATAAAAATTGCTCTGTTGCTTTAAAAACGTTTTGCACTCTCTTATCAACTCAAAATTTACTCCCTTTAGTCAGAGGCAAATACAACGCATTCCCCAATTTAAAATGAAAGGAATGTTTGCCAAAAGCACTCTGTTCAACTATCTGAACTTCAAAAAGAGAAAGTAAAAAGTTCAAAACACAGCAACAACTTTCAGTGTCTCAAAAGCAGCTTGTCAAAAACGCAACCATCCTCTGCTACCAAATTTGTTGGGAAAAAGGTTTGAGACACTGAGACAAAATATAAATACTAATCTTTATCTAGTTCTCTTAGGAAAAGGATAAACAGAACATCCTAAGAAAACAATAAAAGTACTAAAACTACATTACAAAACATACCAAACAGTAAAGGGAATTAAAGGCGGCGGCAGCTCAGGCAACGCCCACAAACTCAGGCAAGCACACACACGGTCTCTGCCTCACTCTGTCAGTCAGCACCATCAAAGGGTGAAGGGGAGGGAGAGAGACAAAGCTTTATAGAGCCTCATTAATTATAAGGGACAGGTGAGGTCTTTAAGGATATTAACCCACAGTGGGTAGAATGTTATATCTTGCGATATTCCAACACCTCCAATTGTTCCGGAGCCTGAGGCCGACTAGCCACTCCTGGCAGAAGGAGGGAAGACAAGCCTCCCTGCCAGGCTGACAAGCTCTGAAGTGATTGGAGGGAGCACGGAGTCCGTGGCAGCAGCAGATGGGTGAGTGGACGGTCCAGCCCCAGGGGGCTGGACGCTCGTTATGTTCACCTGTGCAGGGGTATTCGTATATGAATACGAATACCCACATTTCTAATAGACACCTTGAACATAACACACCAGATATTGTAGTAATAGAACGAAGAATGTCTGGATTATTGACATTGCAATTCAAGGGGATGCCAAAGTTGAAGAAAAAGAATTGGAAAAACTAAAAAAAATACAGATATCTGGCAATTGAAACATCTCACTTGAGGATGAAACACACTTCAGTGGTACCCACAATCATCGGTGCTTTGGGAACTATATCAAGAAATTTCAGACAGTATTATAAGCAATTGCAGATCTCAGAAACAACACCATCAGAGCTACAAAATGGCAGTATTAGAAACAGCATGTATACTGCACCAGTATTTAACAGATACGTAGGTTTTTAGTCAATGTTTTTATAGTTTTGATTGGCTGTGTCTGGTATTTTTTAAATAATGTGCAATGTAAGAAATTGTCTTGACAGTAGAGCAACCTTAGTGATACCAACTATCCAACTGAGGCATAGTAATGAATAATACAATTCATTTCTTTTTTGGGGAAACAGTTCCAGATGTTGAGTATTCACAGACTACTGTGCAACACCCCAGAAGTATTTGACTTGACAGCTGCCAATCCCTATATCTAAAATGTAGCAACATATTGATAGCTTTTCATAGAATCATAGAATCATAGAAAAGTAAAGTTGGAAGGGGCCTACAAGACCATCAAGTCCAACCCCCTGCTCAATGCAGGAATGATTTAAGTCCGCCTTCGATCATATCACAAGAAATAAACTTTGGGCCAAATTTGAATCTACGAACATAGACAGATGGCTGCTTCTGCTAATGAGGCGACTATATGAAAATACCCACTTGAGAGTTCTCTGTAATCCATCTGGAGTTCTATCCAATCCAATCCCAGTTTTCAACGGGGTCAAACAGGGATGTATACTGGCTCCCACCTTGTTTAACTTCTATATTAATAACATAGTTGAAGATTTATCTAAGCCTGAATTTCATCCCCCCATGCTGCACTCACGTCATGTATCAATGCTGCTATATGCAGATGATGTGGTTCTACTCTCACTTACATGTGTGGGACTGAGAAGACTCTTGAGGGCGCTTTCTTCCTACGGTAATCGAGAGTAAGGTAAAGGTAAAGGTTGCCCTTGACATTTAGTCCAGTCGTGTCCGACTCTAGTGGGAGGTGCTTATCCCCGTTTCCAAGCCATAGAGCCAGCGTTTGTCCGTAGACAGTTTCTGTGGTCACGTGGCCAGCGCGACTAGACACGGAATGCCGTTACCTTCCCACTGTGGTGGTACCTATTTATCTACTCTCATTTTTATATGCTTTCGAACTGCTGGGTTGGCAGGAGCTGGCACAAGCGACAGTAGCTCACTCCATCATGTGGATTTGATCTTACAACTGCTAGTCTTCTGACCTTGCAGCACAAAGGTTTCTGCGGTTTAACCCGAGTAGTTAGTAATTAATTATCAGAAGACCAAAGTTCTCGTGGTCAGTAAAAGAAGAGTGAAGCACAATTGGGTTATCAATGGTCATCCTATAGAGCAGGTTTCCAGCTACAAATACTTGGGCATAATCTTGCATGCCTCGGGTTCCTGGGGCCCCCACATAAAGCATGCAGCACTGAATGCTCATAAAAGTGCAGCAGCATTAACAAGATTTTTTCACACCAAAGGGGGTCACCACATCCCCTCAGCCGTTCAGGTTTTCAAGACTAAAGTTGCTGCTCAAATGCTCTACAGGTGCCAATTGTTTGCCTTATCTGACCTACGTCCCGAGGTAGTTCAAACCAAATTTTTGAAATCTATTCTAACTGTACCCCCCTGTACACCTAATGTAGCCCTTTGTTTGGAGACTGGCCTAATCGCCATAAGAGCACGCGCCAAAGTCCTTATGTTTAATTACTGGATAAAGCTTATCTTCTCTTCAGAAGGCTTGGCACAGATGTCACTTTTTGACTCCTTTCAATCAGACTGGAAATTCCAACTCACAAAAGAAATAAGGCAAATGGGTTTTTCCACCAGCGTTCTCTTGGCGATGGGGCATGTCGGTGCTAAAGCAGCACTCAAACAAAGTACCTGGGACATAGAACTTCAAGAGCATATGAGCCAGTCAGGCAAATACAGTGTTGTTACTAATAATGCCTTTACAATATCTTCATATTTGACTAGCACAATTACAACAAAGACCAGAAGAGCCTTCACATTAGTGAGACTTAATGTTTTACCCCCTAAGCTCATGGAGGGAAGATTTGAACATATACCTACCCTGTTTCCCTGAAAATAAGACCTAACCTGAAAATAAGCCCTAGTATGATTTTTCAGGATGCTCGTAATATAAGCCCTACCCCAAAAATAAGCCCCAGTTAAGTGCAACCCCGCCCTCCACCATTGTGCAGCAACCAGAAGATGACATGACTGTAAAATAAAACATCCCCTGAAAATAAGCCGTAATGCATTTTTTGGAGCAAAAATTAATATAAGACCCTGTCTTATTTTCGGGAAAACACGGTATCTCGGATTACCTGTGTCCATGTAATGATGGCCAAGTGGAAACTGTAGGTCATGTTTTACTGTACTGTCTTTTTTATAGAGATCTACGCACCAACCCCTTGAGCCCAATTATTCTCAGATATCCAGGGAGACCTGATGAATTTTACATCAAGCTACTTCTTTCTGATCAAGATTCCCTTATTACATACTCTGCAGCAAAATTTTGTGCAGCAGCAATGGCACAGCGCTCCCTTATAGTCTCCTGAGCTCACAGGTTGACTGGTTTTAGCATGAGGGTGGTTTATTGTCGAGCGTAGAGAAATTTTGTGGTCCCAACCGAACGGACGAAATGTTTACAGATGTTTACAAATATGTAGGAAGGACTCCCTATACCCCAAAGATCTTGTCTAAACCAGTTTGCCCTAGACAATCCAATGGTTCAAAGGATAGCTATAAAAATGCTGTAACTGATTCTCGCCATATATTACAACTAGTACACAATTAATTATCTGTTGTACACTTTTTATATTTTGTATATTTTAGCCATATAATATGTTTTATGAGCTGGTCACCCGACCGTAAAAAATAAATTCATTCATTCAGTGCAGGAATGTAATCAAAGCATATCTGCCAGGTGATTATCTAACTTTTTCTTGAATGCCTCCAGTGTTGGAGCACTCACCAACTCCCAAGGTAACTGGTTCCACTGTCGTACTGCTCTAACAGTTAGAAAGTTTTTCCTGATATTCAACCGAAATCTGGCTTCCTTTAACTTGAGCCCATTGTTGTATGTCCTGCACTCTGGGATGATCGAGAACAGATCCTGCCCCTCCTCTGTATGACAGCCTTTCAAATATTTGAAAAGTGCTATCATATCACCCCTCAGTCTTCTTTTCTCAAGGCTAAACATGCCCAATTCTTTCAGCCTTACCTCATAAGGCTTAGTTTCTTGGATTCTTGGAGAATCCAGCCCCCTGATCATCCTTGTCGCCCTCCTCTGAACTTGTTCCAATTTGTTAGCATCCTTATTAAAGTGTGGTGTCCAGAACCAGACACAATACTCAAGGTGAGGCCTAAGCAATGCTGAATAGAGGGGGACTAGCACCTCGTGGGATTTGGAAACTATACTTCTATTAATGCAGCCTAAATTAGCATTTGCCTTTTTTGTAGCCACATCACACTGTTGGCTCATATTTAACTTGTGATCTACAACAATTCCAAGATCCTTCTCGCTCGTAGTTTTGCTGAGCCAGGTATCACCCATCTTGTAACTGTGCAATTGGTTTCTTTTTCCGAGGTGCAGTACTTTGCACTTATCCCTGTTGAATTTCATTCTGTTGCTTTCAGCCCAGTGCTCCACCCTATCAAGGACATTTTGATTTTTGTTTCTGTCTTCTAGGGTATTAGCTATTCCACCCAATTTGGTATCATCTGCAAATTTGACAAGCATTCCCTGCACTCCCTCATCCAAGTCATTAATAAAAATATTGAAGAGCACCGGGCCCAGGACTGAGCCTTGGGGTACCCCACTTGTTACCTCCTCCCAGTTAGAGAAGGACCCATTAATCATCACCCTCTGAGTATGATTCTGTAGCCAATTGTGTATCCACCTGACACTTGATCTGTCCAGTCCACACCTAATTAGCTTGCTAATCAGGAGATCATGGGCCACTTTGTCAAAAGCTTTGCTAAAGTCAAGATATACTACGTCTACAGCATTCCCTTTGTCTATCAGGGAGGTGACCTGATCAAAAAATGAGATCAGATTAGTTTGGCAGGATTTGTTCTTGACAAATCCGTGTTGGCTTCTAGTTATTACTGCATTGTTTTCTACGTGCTTGCACAATGACCGCTTTATGATCTGTTCCAGAATTTTGCCTGGGATTGATGTCAGGCTGACTAGCCTGTAGTTTCCAGGTTCCTCTTTTTTTTTGCCCTTTTTGAAGATAGGGACAACATTGGCCCTCCTCCAATCCTCTGGCACCTCACCCATTTCCCATGATTTCAAGAAAATAATGGATAGCGGTTCTGAGAGTTCTTCAGCCAGTTCCTTCAGTACTCTTGGATGCAGTTCATCTGGCCCTGGAGATTTGAACTCGTTCAAGGTGGTAAGGTATTCCTTTACTATTTGTTTATCTATCTCCAGCTGCAATCCTGCCCCCCCCCTTGCACTTCCAATTTGTTTGGAAGTTCATAGTCCGTCTTATGGGAAAAGACTGAACTAAAATAGGAATTGAGCACCTCTGCCTTTTCTTTGTCATCTGTTATCATTTTTCCATCTCCATTGCGGAGCTATTTGGTGTCTATCAGTTTGAATACGGAAAACCCACAAGATCTTGACTTCGTCATTTTCTGACAACTTCTCTACCTGATGTTCCCATGGGTTTTCGGAGGCTGGCAAGTTATATTTTTTGCATAATGACCAGTGCACTAATTTTGCCATTCTGTCATGTCTAATTTTGTAATCTGTTTGTGCAATCTTTGGATATTCACTGAAGAGGTATGACACAGATTCATCTTTTTCTTGGCAAAGTCAATATTTGCTGTTAGCACTAATTCCTTGGATCTTAGCTTTCATCACGATTGGTTTGGAGTGCTTGTTCTTGTGCAGCAAAAATCAAACCTTCAGTTTCTTTCTTAATGATTCCCAGTTTTAGCCATGCCCATGATGAATTATGATCATGCTTTCCATCAATATTGCCCAGGTGTTGTCCATGTAGTGGTTTATTTTTCCAGCTGTTCTGTCTAATTGCTGGAACTGCCCATGTGTTTATGGCTTTGATAGTATTTCCACAGTTTAATTTTGATGTTAAGATTTTCTGCAG
Organism: Intellagama lesueurii; assembly: GCA_037013535.1. NCBI lineage: Eukaryota > Metazoa > Chordata > Lepidosauria > Squamata > Agamidae > Intellagama > Intellagama lesueurii. The sequence continues at coordinate 245,333,933 of JBAJHW010000002.1, forward strand.
TCTTTTGATACATTCCCTTTCTGTCAGTTCTTTAACTTTTGTGTGCACGATGTTATCTGCTTCTAGTATTCCAAAGTATTTATAATTCTCATCACTTGATAGTGACTTTATAATATTGCCATTTTTTATCTCTATTCCATCTAGTTTTTGGATCTTGCCATGTTATATAGACAGAGCTGCACATTTCTTAATTTCAAATATTATTTGAATATTTTCACTGGTCACACTGTGTTTAACAGTGATTCTATCTCTGTTGAACATTTTGCTTATAGTTTTAGGTCATCCATGTATAAGAGATGATAGATTTTTCCTGGTTGTTCTGAAATATGGTAGCCCAATCCAGTTTTATTTAGAATCATTAACACGGGGATTAGTGAGATGATAAACAGCAGTGGTGACAAAGAATCCCCTTGAAATATTCCTCTTTTGATGCTAACCTCCCCAATTTCTTCACCAGAGGCTATTAGGACAGTTTTCCATTTTTCCGTTTTACTTGAGGAACTTCTGAATATTTTTACTAATTCCAAACATTTTTAGGCAGGTGTTAATCCAGCTATTTGACAATGAGTCAAATGCCTTTTTATAGTTTATCCAGGCCATGTTAAGATTTGTTTTTGTCTTTTTGCATTCTTCAGTATCATTTTATAAATAAGCAGCTGATGTTTTGTGCCGCTTGGCTTTTTAAAGTTCCCTTTCTGTTCAGTTGGGTATAGGGGTTTTTCAGTTTAATAATTATATATTTATCTTGCGAGTACTCCTGTGAGGAGCTTGAACCTTCTTGGAAGGCATGTAATTGGTCAATAATTACTGGGTTCATTGCCTTTTTGATTATCATTATCAGAAATGTGCGGCCTCTTGTCATCCAGTCTTCAGTTGTAGAATTTTGGAGTAAGTGATTAAATTGCACTGAAAATTGGAGATGTTAAAGGCACATTTCGTGCAAAGATGGACATGATAAAGGACAAAAATGGGAGGGACCTCACAGAAGCAGAAGACATCAAGAAGAGGTGGCAAGAATACACAGAGGAATTATACCAGAAAGATCTGGATGTCCCGGACAACCCAGATAGTGTGGTTGCTGACCTTGAGCCAGACATCCTGGAGAGTGAAGTCAAGTGGGCCTTAGAAAGCATGGCTAACAACAAGGCCAGTGGAGGTGATGGCATTCCAGTTGAACTATTTAAAATCTTAAAATATGACGCTGATAAGGTGCTACACTCAATATGCCAGCAAGTTTGGAAAACTCAGCAGTGGCCAGAGGACTGGAAAAGATCAGTCTACATCCCAATCCCAAAGAAGGGCAGTGCCAAAGAATGCTCCAACTACCGTACAATTGCACTCATTTCACACGCTAGCAAGGTTATGCTCAAAATCCTACAAGGTAGGCTTCAGCAGTATGTGGACCGAGAACTCCCAGAAGTAGAAGCTGGATTTCGAAGGGGCAGAGGAACTAGAGACCAAATTGCTAACATGCGCTGGATTATGGAGAAAGCCAGAGAGTTCCAGAAAAACGTCTACTTCTGCTTCATTGACTACGCAAAAGCCTTTGACTGTGTGGACCACAGCAAACTATGGCAAGTCCTTAAAGAAATGGGAGTGCCTGTCCACCTTATCTATCTCCTGAGAAATCCATATGTGGGACAGGAAGCAACAGTTAGAACTGGATATGGAAGAACTGATTGGTTCAAAATTGGGAAAGGAGTACGACAAGGCTGTATATTGTCTCCCTGCTTATTTAACTTATATGCAGAATACATCATGCGAAAGGCTGGACTGGAGGAATCCCAAACTGGAATTAAGATTGCCGGAAGAAATATCAACAACCTCAGATATGCAGATGATACCACTCTGATGGCAGAAAGTGAGGAGGAATTAAAGAACCTCGTAATGAAGGTGAAAGAGGAGAGCGCAAAAAATGGTCTGAAGCTCAACATCAAAAAACCTAAGATCATGGCCACTGGCCCCATCACCTCCTGGCAAATAGAAGGGGAAGATATGGAGGCAGTGACAGAGTTTACCTTCCTGGGCTCCACGATCACTGCAGAGGGTGACAGCAGCCACAAAATTAAAAGACGCCTGCTTCTTGGGAGGAAAGTGATGACAAACCTAGACAGCATCTTAAAAAGCAGAGACATCACCTTGCCGACAAAGGTCCGCATAGTCAAAGCTATGGTTTTTCCAGTAGCGATGTATGGAAGTGAGAGCTGGACCATAAAGAAGGCTGACCGCCGAAGAATTGATGCTTTTGAATTGTGGTGCTGGAGATGACTCTTGAGAGTCCCCTGGACTGCAAGGAGAACAAACCTATCCATTCTGAAGGAAATCAACCCTGAGTGCTCACTGGAAGGACAGATCCTGAAGCTGAGGCTCCAATACTTTGGCCACCTCATGAGAAGAGAAGACTCCCTGGAAAAGACCCTGATGTTGGGAAAGTGTGAAGGCAAGAGGAGAAGAGGACGACAGAGGACGAGATGGTTGGACAGTGTCATCGAAGCTACCAACATGAATGTGAGCCAACTCCGGGAGGCAGTGGAGGACAGGAGGGCCTGGCGTGCTCTGGTCCATGGGGTCACAAAGAGTCGGACACGACTTAACAACTAAACAACAACAACATGTTGATGGAGGCTTCTTAAATGCTTTAGACAATATCCATGCAGCTCATCTGAACCAGGTGCACTCCAATTTTTCACAGCCTTTACTTGCTTCTTAATCATTTTAGTTGTTATTAAAGTATCATCCATATGTTTTCCTTAAGTTTCTTAACAAATGTCTTTAATCCATGACGTATTTTTGTTATGTCCAGTTGGGCTGTCCCAAATTTCTTTCAAAATTTTTAGAGCATCATCTTTACATGGTCTTAGTTTATTTTGCTCTGAATCTTCTCCTAGTGATCTATAGAATAATTGTTGGTTATTTTGAAATTGCATGTTTTCTCTCTATTGTTTCAAGTGTCCATCAAACCTTTGAAATTTCTTTGCTCTAGCTGTTACCCGCTGTTTTAATTCTTCCATAATTTCAACAATTGTTTTCCTTTCTAGGTCATGTCTTTGACAAAGTCTGGCTTTTATGTTTTCATTTTTAAGTTTTAAGTTGCTAATGTCTGTATGTAATTTGTTTCTTTCCAACCGAATTTTTCATTTTGGAGTGCCAGGAGTTTTCTTTTTTCTTTTTCTAGCTTGTAACCAAGTTCCATGCTTATTATGGTAGCTGTGCTATACATGAGCTGGTTTGTTTCCTTTAGTGTGTTGGTTGGGATTGTTCTGATGACAACATTTGCATCATTCAGTAAATCTTTTACTGGTTTACTTTGTAATTGGCACAAATTCGGGATCCTTTGTTTTTCTGTGTTCTTGCTAAAATGGATTACTATTTTTCCCCTCAGTGATGTCTGCCATTCTGTCAACTCATAATTTCTGGGTTGTTCCATAAGTTGTTCCTCTACTGATACATTTTCTTCCACTATTGTGTCTACCTCTACCCTCCGTTTGTCTTCCATACTATGATCATTGTTTTGTGTTGATTTTTCTTTTGCCACCTTTTCTAATTCTTGAAATTCCAGTTCTGAAAACACTTTACTCCAGGTGATAAACCTTCTCTGGTACATTAATCATTGTTTAATTATGTCAGTACTTGAGTGTTTCCTCTTCCAAATCTCCATCATTCTTTTTTGAAAACCATGAGCTGTTGGGTTTGCCTCGAAATAATGTTTCATAATTTCTCTGTTTTCAGCAGGAGTCCAAGTTTTGTGTTTACGTTGTTCCAGTAGCTCTGCAGCAGCCCGTCCTGGTTCCTCAACAGGGTCTGCTGAGCCCTGTAGCCCATTTGTCACCAGATGTCCAGGGGCTATAGCATCTGATGCTGTCCTCATTGACGCAGGTGACGACCAATCCATTATAGATTTCTGTTTATTTCCTCACATCAGAATTGATGGTTCGTGGACACAGTTGGTCTGGCTTCTCAGCTGAGACCTGTCTGGCTTGAGAGACCCTTCAGCATAACTCTCAACCTCACTGAAGTGTGCAAGCCCCTTCACATGATGATGATCATAAAATCATAGAAAAGTGAAGTTGGAAGGGGTCTACAAGGCCATCCAACCCCCTGCTCAATGCAGGAATACAGTCAAAGCATATCTGCCAGGGGATTATCCAAGTTTTTCTTGAATGCCTCCAGTGTTGGAGCAGTCACCAACTCCCAAGGTAACTGGTTCCACTGTCGTACTGCTCTAATCATCATCATCATCATCATCATCATCATCATGATATTGCTTCATGATGAGCAGCACAATGGAAAAATATAGGGAAATACTCTCTGTTTCTTTTCTGGTGGCTAGTCCTGACATTGCATCCTGAAAAATTGAAAAGGTGAAACAAAACAGTACTTTCCTTTCTGCTTAGAACTGATTGAAGAATGGTATTCAACCTGAAAAATAGCTGTTAGATGTCTCTAAAATGGTGGGAAATATCCTTTAAAAGCAATATTTGAAGGCAACTAGAAAAAGTGACTTTGTGGCTACTCATGTTGCTTTAGTTATACTTTTGTTGCAGAATGTAATTAATTAAATGTAACTACATTTAATCTTTAATTAGTTACTTCCTTGCTATGTGGACGATACCAGAAGGCTGCTCTTAATCTCCTTCTCTTTGCTTCCAGCACCTCTTATTTTCTCTCAGGCATAGCACTTGAGTGGCTTCCAATAAGAATTCTTGCCCTTTCAAATGAAGATGGAACATTAAATGGTGGCTCCTCAGAAGAGATCTCTGGTAGATGTTGACTGGATGAGCAACGTCAGTCAGAGGGGTTAAGTGGAAATGACACTTCTGGCCTTGTATTTGCTCTTTGACGGCATTTCTCATTTCTGAGCCTTTGACTAATTTCATTTACTCAGCAAGCTGTAAGAATTGATTTTGGTTTCCCAGCTGTTAGCAAGAGGATATTTACATTTTTACTAGATTTCCTCCTTTCAGCAAAGAAAAATGAAGCATTCAAGATTCACGGTTGGCAAAGTTGCTTTTGAAATATAAATGCAATTGGCAGCTCTTACGCTAGCTAGCTGGAAGCAAGAAAAAAGGGAAGTGTGTGTCTGTGTACACATTAAGACAGAGAAAGAAAAGAGAGAGACAACCAATGGTTCATAGGTCCTGAGTTTTTATTATTAGGTTAATAAAGAAAAGATTACTTACCTTGCCCCTCACTTTCTACACCACCTCTACCACACAACCATTATTTTCTACGTTGAAGACCCTGAAAAGGATTGCAATAAGTCAGAATTCACTTGATGGCACATTGATGATGACAGTGACGACGATGACAACGACGACAACAATGATGATGACGATTACGATGATGATGATGATGATGATGATTCAGGCCTGATGTGGTAAGAATTGGGTTCTGTAGAACCTACATCTGAGAGTTAAATTACATAATATTGTGAGCATGTCTGTAACAGATAAAAGACGGGTTCATTTATTCTAGCATGAGGTTTCCTCAGCTCTGCAGTTTTCTAATCAGCTTCCTTATGTTTTATGATTGGTCACTGAGAGGCAACCATGGGCTTCACAGGCCAGTGTGATTGCTCAGGCAAAACAGCTGTGAAGAAATTATTCTTCAGAGTGGTAATGCAATATCTCATTCAAATAGTGAAGGTGGCATTTCCCTTATGTCATCACTTGAATTTTTTTTTCTTTTCCCCATCTTGTGCCACATTACTATTGTTGTTTTTTTACTTTATTATATTGTTTTTATTCTATTTTTTATTGTTAGCCGCCCAGAGTAGACTTCGGTCTAGATGGGCGGGGTATAAATCTAACAAATAAAATAAATAAATAAATAAAATTATAGTTGAGCCTTTAGTTTAAAATGTAAACCCTTATGTGTGTAGTCTCCAGAAACAAGCTACTTCTTCTGTTCAAAGGAAGAGTAATGCTGTGCTCCTTCATAAAGGTGAAGTTGGCTTTGAAGAAGGCATGTGCTTATCTGGATTTGGTTTGGGATTTGTCCATATCCAAAGCATGTACCCCTAGCTAGCTGGGTGCCCTGAGGACTTGACTCCTCAAATCATAATCCCCGTCTCTCAGGCCTCCTTCAACTTCACAGGGTTTTAACAGCTGCTCAATCAAACAAGCATCTGCATACATCCAGTTTATTCTTGCTGCATAACCTTTGGTGGAATGTACTTTCATGTGTTCTTCCAGATGGTACCCAAGCAATAATTTCATTAAAAACAAAGTGCAGACTGAGAACTTTTGCATTCAGTACACATTTCCCACCACCAAGCTACACTGATTGATTGATTGATTGATTGGATTTATAACCAGTTCCTATTAAATATTATAATGCAGTATACAACATATCAAATGTTTGTCACCAAATGTAAACAACAACAACAACCATGAAGGATTAAAACTTTATTAAGACAGTATTTAACACCATCCTCATAAAGTGCTTGCTTTCTAATTCAGTTCTTACAGCCATTTCCACAGAAATATATATTCAGTATTTCCAAAGCATTCACTTAAAAACGACAACAACAACAACCCTGGGGTGAAAAATATAACAAAACTGTGCTTTTTTTCATTTGCAATTTGTGGTTTTAACTGTATTTTCATTGTAGACTGCTAACTGCCCTAAACCACAGTGACGGTGACTATAATTGGACAATGATGATGTTATAAAGCATAAAAACATATTTTTTTGCCTCTTCATCTGAAGAGGTGAGTTCTCCCTCACCCACCCAGAAGCTTAACTCTCACCTTTAAAGACACTTCTGATTCAAGCTTACTTCTGATCACAATATGATTGAAATAAGTTCTCCTTAATCTGTCAAAGCCCAATGGAATGAGAAAGGTTCCAAAGACACAGCTTTAACTTTAAATTGTGTACCATGGCAAGAAAGATTAACCCAGTATTGCCACATAAATGCCTGTTTGTATTATAACATTAATGCTTCCTTCCAACAAATATAATTAATGTCTGGACTTATGCGTACAAAAATGAATACAATGCAACAACCAGCCCTTACATACTTATTATCATCATCATCCTTAGAACTGCAGACTGAAGAAGCTATTTGGATGAGTAGCGAAACTTTTCATCCTAATCAGAAAGAAGTCCAGTTGCCATGACGCAGCTTCCAAATAACCTCACCTGGATGACTGAGAATCTTCACAGATATATTGCAGAGTGTTATTTTTCTTTTCTTTCCCAATCTTGTGTTGATAATTTCAGACCTTTACTATTCCTGCTCAATGTAAAATCATTATCAACAGACAAAGCTTTTCACCCAAACTGCCACATGTTATTTATTGCAACTAGGAGTAAAGGCTGTAGTTAAGAAATTGTGATGGAGACTAAAAGCTAGATGACTGATAAAATGGTAATAATAGAGAGGAAACACCAAATAAAAAGCGGGGGGGGGGACATGAAAAGGGGATCTAGCTGCTGGATAGCTCAGTGGGTTCAGTATCTGGTTATAGAGCCAGTGGTTGGGAGTTTGAATCCCCATTGAGCCTCCTTGAGAGGGGATGGACTCAATGATCCATTGGATCTCTCATATTATCTCTACCATTATCTAGAAGCAGATCCTGGAGAAGGAAAGTGTGTGCCTGTGCAGTAAAAGGACATTATCTATATTGAGTGCAGCAATGGCGACATCTACTGGTTTGCTGTCATAATTGTATGTTTGTTATATTAATTGCATCTTTCTCAAAAAAAAGTTTGGCCGCACTTTTGCAAATAATTATACAGTAGAAAGATTGTCACTGAAAGGCAATTAATATTAAGTATTAATATTAAACAGTTCACCATAACTGACCGAAGGCACTACCAAGCAGTGTACGGGATGGTCCTTCTACAAGACCCAAATTACCTTGACCACTGCCTTTCATTCAAAGCTGCTTGGTAGGTCATAATAGCTATCTGCTGTTGTGCCTATTCTGACTTAATGCTGCCATTCTCAGGGTTTTCTAGGCATAAAAGAATAAGAAGTGGTTTACCAGTCCTTTCTTCAGGGAGTGCCTCAGGACTATGTTGCTTGTCCAAGGCCATCTAGGCTAGCTCTTCTCCCAGCAGGCCCATTGAGGGGTCAAACTCCCAGTCCCTGGCTCTGCTGCCAGCTGTGCCAACTCAGTGAATCGCCACAGACCACTCAGCCTATAAATAAGTACAACAGAGATTTCTCCCTTCAAAGCAGGAAGCTGTCTCAGACTGAATCCGGTGGGTTTTCTTTGCACAAGTCAACAAAGCCTGTCCTTTTGCTAGATTCGATGGTAAATTCCCTTGCACTTTCTATAGGTCTGTCAATGCCGAAGAAATTCTGCACAGTGTATCCAGTCCTACTTTTTATTTATTTAAAAATCCATGAGAAACATTAGGCATGCAGTACTTTTCTTTTTGATAGTCAAAGCTGGCCCTATCATTAGACAAAGTGAGGCAATCAATTCAGGTGGTAGATGTAGGGGGCAGTGACATAATCTCCCTGGTTGTTAGTTCCCAACCCCTCAGCCGAGCCAGCCAGCCCTTCTGTTGGACATGTATACACTACACAGCCTGCCTTAGCCTCCCAAAGTAGCCTGCTGATGCAGATACAGGGGAGAAGACCAGCTTTTAGAGATGGGCATGAACCAAAGGAGGGTTGGGGGAGGCACCTGCTGGAGGGGGCAGGGTGCTGAACTGCAGATCAGGTGTTTGGCTGGGAAACGAACCGTGCCAAACTGGCAGTTCATGCCCATCTCTACCAGCTTCTCTTGAGTATGGAAATAACTACTTATAACCAACAAATTAGTCATAATTATTTTTTCCCAACAGCAAGAATATAAATACATTCCATTGAAACTGTAACTTCAGAAGTGATAACTTCACTCCTTTTGTGATATAACTGAAACATGTTCATTTACTTTCACTGTTATGAGGATGCAGCCTCATACAATACTACAGGAGAAAGAACACATGACTTAGATGCTACTTTCTGCTGTTCCTTGAGCTGCTGAATGAAAAACATCATTTTTTTTAAAAGTAAGTAAAGGTAACTATTTAGCTAACTAGGAGAAATGAAAGGTAGACGTAATTAGTTTTTTGGTTTGATTTGGAACGATGTAGCGGGGTCTTGGAATTATAAGTGTAAGAATTACTTTTTAAACTCTGGCCTTCCCCTTCTTAGTACTAAGATAAGATGGACATACCAGACTGGCTGGCATCTCAATATGGAACAGAGAAGGGTGCTATCCTGTCTTTTGCCTCCGGCACCAAAATGTCATAGGCTGAGTCAGTTGGTAATGAAAGAATTTCGTCAGAAATAATCTTTCAGAATGCCGTTTCTTACTAAAGGCCAACCTATTTGTTGCAGATAACCTACCACAACAGCTGAACTCATATTACTGTTTCAAATACATGATCTGTGAGTACTCTCATGTCTAAGAAATTAGACTCTAAAATAAAAATAAACTATATTCAGCTGATCACAAAACAAAGTAAGTGGCTTTTCAAACTGCAGGAGGAGAGTAAAGCTCTTCCTGTCATAATTAGACACCTTCTGTCATTAGGAAATTCCATTTTCTAATTATGTGCTTCTGTTACATATAGTTCAGCCCAGAGCAATGTGTAAAATGTTTTCATGACAATTATTTGGACCACAGTACAGAAAAAATGCGCTCTAATCAGTGATTGTGTAATCTATGGTTTTTCTGCCCAGTATTTACAGCTTGAAAACTAAGGTCTAAATATTTCTCTTTATTTCACTGTTGTTCAGGTGCGGTTATAATTGGAAATGTGAGAAAAAGAATTAATTTGAATAAAGTCTGGCTGCATAGTTTTAAATACAATATCCCTGACAGGCCACAGTCGGCCATAAAGACTTTATACACAATGAGTCAGCATTCCAGAAACGCAAGTCACCACTTCTGCATAATGCAGGACAATAGATGCAAATGATTTATTCCATTTACTCTGCATGACTCACCACCCTACTTTCCTTGGCAAACATTAAGGTTTGAATACATAATTTTTTTTTGCCCAGTCATGTCTTTTCTCCATTGATGACACAAGAAAAAGGATAGACAGAGTGGCTGGACATCGTTCCTTTTCACCAGTTTAAGCTATCTAGAGCAGTGGTTCTCAACCTTGGGTAATCCAGGTGTTCTTGGACTGCAACTCGCAGAAACTCAGGCCAGCACAGCTGCTGGTGAAGGCTTCTGGGAATAGCAGTTCAAGAACACCTGGGTTATCCAAGTTTGGGAGCCACTGGTCTAGAAAAATGTTGGTATGTACTAGAACTTTAACTATGGTGAGCCAGCAGCTGTTTCTTCTAGGGCTGATCGGTCCTAGAGCAGAGGTAATTCTTTGGCACAGGTAGATGAAGGATCTTGGGTGACCAAGCCAGAAATGATCAGTGCTTGGAGTTGGGGTTGAACACTGGGGGCAGCACTCAGGATTTAACACTGGGGGAATCTTGGCCCCAAATTTCAAGAGGTTCTCCCCCACCAATCCTGTCATGACCTGCCTATAACTCGGAGAAATGCCATAATACTCATCCATGGAAATGCATGCTGCTGTACTAATACCGCCTCACAGATGAAATCCAGCTGTTAGCTCCACTTTGAAATAGAATTTTTAAAAGATGAGTTGGGTAATACCTTTCTGGACCACCAAAATATAAAAACCACTCAAGGCAGGATCCACCATGGGATGAAGTTCTACCAATGAATGGAAATGGAACTACACCAAGGTAGTACATCTTCCTACAAATGCCAGGTGATACTAAAATTTGGCTTCAGCTGCCTGTTGCCACCTAGCGCATCTCTAGATTTGGCCTCCAGCTAATCTGATAGGGCACATGCCATGTAACTCAGTGCTTCTGCTCCATGCCAGCACAGGAGACAGGCCTGTGGGTAATCAATGGATACCTTGTTCGGTTTTGTAAACCTATTGTCTTTAGAGATGAAGGTTCAACCTGACAACACCACACCTGAAGGTGAATTTGGAAATCTTCTACTTCTCCCACTCTGCCTCTGCAGTGTCATGACACCTAGTCTGATGAAGAGTTTTGAAATATTTGAAGGCTCACTACCGCCACTTTCTTTTCTGACATTTGAAAGCCCAATAAAGGTAGTACGTTCTCTGCTTCTTAAAATTTTCCTCATGGACCACGTGGCTAAGATTCCTTTCTGTGGTGAAATAAAGGGAGGAGAGGCTGGGAGGTTAAGACACACCTACACAAGAGTGGAGACTTTCCTTGGTGGTAACCCCATGAGCTGAAATAAGGGGGCTTCCCTCCGGTGCAGGACCTTTGTGAAAGTGCACTTTTTCTTTGGCTCTTACTACACCTACCATTGTCTTTGGCTCTGCATGCCATTTAGTTTGTCCTGTCTTTCTACACTCTCTCAACTTGCTTCATTCTGCTACTGGTTCTAATCCTGTCTTTTCGTAGTTCATTCATCTTGTTTCGAAGCATTTCATGAGGGACAGGAGGAAGCCCCCCCCCCCCAAGCGACTTTGTGCTAGAATAAAGGCACACTGTTTGGAGTCAAGCTTTCGTCCGCCCTTTTGATGACATTTGATCCAATCCTTGTGCTGATACTTGTATGTTTCCGGTTCTCCTGCAAATGGGGAAGCACTAACGATGAGGTTCATAGATCTGCATAGTGGGCCATTGTGTTTTATTTCCCCCTTTCTTCCAGCCACCAGGAGAAAGCCCTCAATGCCTTCCTAAGGTAGTCACCAAGAAAGGAGAGAGGGAGGAATATAAAAGCTTCAGAGTTCCTGAACCCCTCTAGAGCTGTTGCTTCCCTCCTAAGCAAAGCCAAACTGCAAAAAAAACTTCCAGAATCAGTCAGATCACCCTAGGTTAGTTCCTGAATATGCTCCAACAGCTCTCTTGGTGAAGAGAAGGGGGGGAGGGGAATAGCCACACTTATTGGCTTAATGATGGAAGGCATATTGGATTACTTGTTTTTGTCCAATAGCTAAAAGAGTTCAATATGAGTTGAATTCTCCACAGTGCCTCCCTCTGGGAGAAGAGCCAACCCGTATAGCCTTGGCCAAGATACACAGTCCCAGAGCACCCCTCGAAGAAGAGAATGGCAAACCACTTCTGCGTGGTCTATACCTAGAAAATCCCAGACAGGGTCAGCATAAGTAAAAATAGGCTTATTTTTACTTTTACAATTATTATTAATGCTGCAGTTTGCAGGGGTTACACGTAGAGATGGGCACAAACTGGAAAAATGGTGAATCGGGGTGCTGCTTCATGGTTCACGGCTACCCATGAACCACCCACAAACCCTGGAACAACAAACCAGTTTGTGGTTCATCTTTTTCCGGTTTGAGCGTGGGCGGGGAGGGGAACCTCACTGATGAGCAACTAGGCAGGTGCAGAGACAGCAGGCCCTGCTCCCAGGATGGAAGCCGGGCCGCTGTCTCTGAAGATGGCAGTGGCAGCAGAGGAGGAGGTGGAAGGATGAGCTAGGGAGGCAAAAGGAGCAGCAGGAAGCGGGCGGGGTGCATCGGTTTTGCCAAAACAAAATGAAGTGCTGAGCTGACAAAAGCTCAGCACTTTGTTTCATTTTAGCAAAACGGCTTGCATGAACTGAACCATGAACCACGAACCAGCCCAGTTTTTTTTTCCAATTTGTAGTTCAGTTCATGCCCATCTCTAGTCACACTTAGAAGAGACCCAGTGACATATATGGGGTTCAGGCTAATCACTGCTAAATTTTACACTGATTTTTGATGGCTGAACTGTAAACCGGACTAATTGTAATCATTGGAGATATCTGAGGCGTAATCCCATGTAGTCTGAAAGAAAAGTGCACCTTTTCCTCAGAGTTTCTGTGACTGCCTCTTTAGAAATGATGTTCCTGAAGGTAGAATGAACGAAGTTCACAAGAGACACAGTGGTGATCAATGCCCTGAAGTGGGCTGCAGCCACTGCTCTACACCTACTTGAATTGTTGATCCTCTCTCAGAAAGCTCTTAGCAATTTCCTGTGGCAGTTTCTAGAATGTCCAGAGAGAAAAGGCATGCAAATAGGCAGGCTTCTGTCATACCTATGGCAGCTCTCTTCAGATTCACTCTAAAACGAATAAGTGCCTCTTGTTCATTTTTGTAATTGTTAATGCTCTCCTTCTCTCATAAGGTCAGGTTGCACGGTAAATTTTAATTACTTTGCTCCTTTCATTTTCTTGTGTAAATAAATGTTTCTTTCTACCTCTTTCAGAAAGAGAAGTGTTTTTGTCTGGACCAGGTAAACTGCATGCTTTTCCAAGACAAAGTGGCAAATGGGAGAAAGATAGTATCCTATCTGGAACAGCCCACATTTGAAGACTTTCCGCTATGGAACATCCAGTGGGATTGTTGCCCATGTAGGATTTCCTCTCAAAGTTGTTCCCCAGTATGGAACATACAAGAAAGGGAAGAACCTGATGATCTTTTAAATCATGGTTTGCCCAGAGAGGGCAGAAAATCCAGGAAAGAACACTTGCCTGTCTCCCTTCAGCAAAGAGAAAGTTGCAGATGTTCATAATAATGTTCAAACATTTGTCCCTTTAGTGCCCATATCTCCTCACACCTCCTTCTATTTCCTGTATAGTTACAGAGATGTGCATGACAGTAGGATGATAGCCATTGGGCCTTTATCCATCCCAGTTCTTCCACAACAATTTGACAATCGATTTAAATTGAAAAATGTTTTATTGTTATAATTATTATTTTTAAAAGAAAATCAAAATGGGCAGGACAATCAGCACATTTCCCTCCTTCTCTCCATCTCTAAGGCTACAGCACTTTGTGACTGAAGAGATTTCATGGCATTTTCCCTTCTCCTTCTCTGAGAGGTAGTTGAGTGCCATATCTCCAACATTTCCTTTCTGGTTAAGAGTGGATAGGAAGACCATGTTCTTATGCTTATAAGTTGAAACAGCAAGCATGAGTCTGACTGACCCTTTTCTTTCAACTGTGAAAAATTTAACTTAAGAACTCTTCCGTGTATTGACTTGTTGCCGTCTTTATGCTTAGGGGACTGCAAGGCTTGACAAATTATTCACTTCCACTATGCATGTTATCAGCATAGGCGTCCTTATTTGACAGAATGCCAGTACATTTTTTGGAATAGCCAGGCGTAGGAAATGAACCAGAGATATTTTCCCTGACTCTGTGAGAAGATTTCTTCCAGAATGTGGAGGTTGCAGCCACAGTAGCAAAGGCAGCAACACTAAATATTTGGTCTGGGTGAGGGGTATCCTATCTTTTGTGATTATGATTTTTTTTTAAAAAAATCACCTTTTCAACACAACACTAAAATATCTCTTTTCTGGCAAGGCTTTTCCTGAGGAAACAATAGAATGTGGATATTGCTTTCATGTAGTAAAATATGGATGGATCATAAAAGTGTACATGTGTGACCTTTCTTTCAATAGATTCTTATCAGAATTTGCCAATCTGCCTCTCTCTAGCTAGGAGAAAGAAGAAGTGACCTCAGAGGAACACAGAGGAGACAATAAGACTATGAATAGTAGGAACTTAAGGTCTGCTATTGATTCATAGCAACTTTTCATGCCATCACACCCATGCCCACTGCCCCGGCAACATTTATGTCTTTTGCTTAACGTTCAAACACAATGGATTGCATAAAAAAAGAATGACCAGAATCCTATTACACCAATATGCTGGTGTAACTCAGTTGGTGCAACTTACAGCAGCGAATGGCCACCAGTTAAGAAAATGGTGTTGGAGTGGTTGTTCTTTTTAAATAATAATAATAATAAATCACATGCCAAGTCACACAGTTGTTATATGCTGAGAAAAGCCATTGCCAGTGTCTTAGCTAGCAGCAATTTGGGGCTGAGCGTTATGCCAGTTAAATTAGGCCAGCAGCATAACTCACAGGAGTCTGACTCATAACACAAAACTTGAAAACTCCCTCTCAAAATGCTTCAAAAGATACCAAAAGATATCCCTCAAAATAACTGTAAAAACCAACTCATACCAAAAATGATACTTTTCCCTTCACTGATGCCATTGCTTTTCAAATGCATTTACCTTACATTCGTCTTATTTAAAAATTATCCCATTGTAGGCAACTGCATCATTTTAATGTGTTACATCTGGTCTCTGATAAAATGATGTTTAATTATGTGTGCCCATTAACAATACACTGTACTGACATTTCACTTAATTAGACATTTTTGAGCGAGAATTCTGAATTGATGGTTGCAGAATATATTGATTGTGGGTTATAGCCTGATAATGTTCTGATGACAGCATTTGCAGGTTGGCAATGGAATGTCTTTATGCATACATTCAACAATTCAGTTCGAAAATCATCCAAGTCTGTAGACAGTCCTTTCTTAATTTCAGTTTATGTCGTTGTAGAACCACTAGGGGGCAGAATAGGGATGAGTCTGCCTTCTAGAAAGTCTTTTGTACTGTAGTCTCCAATGTTTATTCTTTCACATTGTTACTTAAATACCCCGCAATTTCACCTCTGTTCATTATGATGGATAAACTGTACTGATCTTGCAATCATGCACATACCAAAAATATCTCTAAACAACTCTCATGGTTGCCTGATCAAGGTAACCTTAGGTGTGTCTTTAATTGACAAGAATAAGCCTAAAAAGAGTGTTGAAAAAAGGAAATAATGGCCAGGGAAAAGAAAAATACCATTTTATAATCAGTTTAAAATATGTCAGGTGTCAGCTCTGGAATGAGCCATTTCTAGCCTCTGGGTTTCTTCTCTTCTCATCCAGTTTCAAACTTTTAAGAAGAAAAGTGGAGGTGTAATTTTGCATTTATTTCTCATCAGGAAAAGATACATTCAGCACCAGAATACATTCTAGAATATTCTTCCACTTTGGTTCAGCCCAGTGATAGTGCTAACTGAGGTATCAATACATGCAGGGAATTGCCCCACTATATCTACCAAAGAAAAAGGTTTTGTACTTTTGTGTATTTTTAAAACATCTTAATATTTTTTAATGGTGATTTTTAATCCCTTCAGTTTGGAGGCTACACTCATACTAGCAGTGGGCAAATGACAATCTGAGAAGCAAGTTCAAATGAGGGTTGAGAGAAAGTTTTACCTCATATCCCAGGAATTTTCAAAGGTTGGGAAGAGTGTTTCCCTGACACAAAAGCAAGCAAATTGGCTGTGTCTTAGGGGAAATGTGTGAGGTCTCACTGCCTCGAGGAGTCTTATGGGGCCGAGGGCCACATACATCGCAACGCCACAAGTTGCATACCCCTGTAATAAAAATTTGAATAAGTCTAGGAAAAACATATATGACTAATTTATCACATCGAGACAATGATCTGCAAGCTGGGTAATCACTTTACCAACCTGGGACAGATGGAAGGCTGAGTCAACCTTGAACCGGCTACCTGAGCCCATTGGGATCAAATGCAGGTCGTGAGCAGAGTTTTGACTGTAGTGCTGCAGTTTAACCACGGTACCACAAGGCTCCTTAAGGTGCCACAAGTCTCTTTTTCAGTTTTGCTACAAACAACTACAAACAAACAGTTCTCTGGGAGGTTCCTAATATTAGTCTAACCTTAAATTGTGGTCAATAAATTCATGATCTGATAGATCTAGTTGGACTACAATAGGTGACAGTTGACCTAAAGTCAACACATATGAACATAGGACACAGTCTTATACCGAATCATATCTTTGGTCCATCGAGGTCAGTTTAATTAATACTGACTGGTATCAAGTCTCCAAACAGGGTACCTTCCCCACCCTACCAGGATTTTCATGGATTAAACCTGGGAAATTTTTAACACCACACCATGTGCTTCACCAATCAGCGATGGAACCTCCCTATAACCAACAAACCACTGCCATAACCACCTTCATGAAAAGATTATCATTATAGCAACAGAAGAACTAACATCCTTGTTGTCTTCAAACCCCTAAGTGTTGCATCTGCATTTTAAATACAATTGTGAAGTGTTACATTTAACCCATGTGTTAGAAATGCAAGCACAAATGTCCTTTTATGTTCTCCCATCCAGGAAGATACGAATTCAGTAGGTCTATTTATTTGTCTGTTAGTTCATAGCTACTCATTCTGGTTCATTACAGGGAGTAATCATGGGAATTACAAGGTCAAGATAAAAAGTCATATAAATAGGAACAACCTTTTCATCCTATCTATGACACATTTCCCTTCAAATGTTTATAGCCATTCAGTTCTTTTCCAAATTATGTGGGTTTTTTTGGGGTTGTTGTTTTTTTCACTGTCTTGGTTTGTTTCCTTATCTACTTTGTAAAGGAATAAACCTGTTACTTCTTGCTCACTCAGTCTTCTTAATTTTGGAGAATAAAGAAAAGGGAACTTTAGAATACACTATTTTAATATATACACAGGACAGGAAAAACAAGGTTTTGAAAGCTCATCCTTCACATTTTTACATATGCCTCAGAAATCCTTCCTTAGTCTGGAGCTCTTTTAAAGGTAAAAGCAAGTGATGACACAACAGAAATAATGTTGCCCAGAAATGTGACAGAAACAGTATTCCATATTACCATTAACTATTCTCTCCTTTGAGGGCTAATAATTACTTTCAGGCTTTTGATGCCTCTCATCTAATCTAATTTAATCTATTCCCTATGGTACAAAGTGCCTCATTCCACCATTATGTCATCACTACAGGAGAGTGCAGTGATGTTATTGTGCAGCACAGCACATCAACATTCTACCAAGCAATCCTAAAAAGGGGGCAGCCCAAACATAAAATTATAACTTTGAACCTGGACTTTAGATCAGCACCAAATTTGGCACAGATGTAGCATACAGTTCCCTCCTGCTCTGTGCCAACTTTGGGTAGGTTTGGGCAAACAATTTTAGAGCTGTGAAATTTCAAATGTAAAACTGTTCTTGCCATGCAGAAACAAGTGACCGTAAATACCAGATTCAAATTGAAAAGAACAATCTTGCCTATCTTGAAAAAAATGTTTAAAAATATTTTTTTGGAAAGAATCCAGGTTGCAGGGGGCTGAAATATTGATCCTCAAAAAATACCTTTCAAAAAAAGAAAAAATGTGATTTTGTAATAACAAGAGTGTTTCAAAGTAGATACAGTGTTGCAGCTTTATGGGGGGAAGGCTGTAAGGCAATGAAAGTTCATGCAGACAAAATCAAAAGATAGGTTTGTTTCCACCCAGAAACAGATTTTGCACTGGTCCCACCCTAAGGGTTGTATGTTTCTGACATTCCTTAATGCTGTTGTGTAGTCTGTAGGAAGAGATAGAGGGGACTTCTTGAAAAGGGACCTGAACAATACAATGTTCTTATCAAGGATGGCCAGTACTGTCCTGAAACTGGTCAAGATGCCCCTCAAGCTCTTTAGCATAAGAAACTGATAAGCTAAGGTATAAGGGTCTGTCACTGTCTTTGTTAGGGGCATTTGCTCACCTTTAGAACACAGCCACTAGTGTGTATCTTTTGGTTTCAATAAAATTGTGTTGCACCACGCTGGTCTCCTTTTCTTGGTCATCTGCCAGGGACTTCCCCGCCTGAGCTAGGTGACAAATTTACTTAAAAGAGTAAAAAAAAAATGCTTTAAATAAAGGAGTGGTGTGACAGTCCTCCAGAAAGGGATATTTTCGATTGTAACTCCAGGGAATTAGCTTAAACCTTTGAAAGACATATTCAAAGTATTTTTACATTGGAAAAGCACAGAGCGGTTTTGTTTGTCCAAGCACTGAGTGCTTTCAGTAAACATTTCTGAAATCAGGCTCCTGACAGAAGTCTTCAAAAGTCTGCAGCAATCAGAACTTTTGACCCTGTTAGTCAGGACCCAATTAACTGACTCTTGGGAAGAGAATTTTTTAACCCCTTCCTGGCCAAACAGACATTACAAAGGGATTCTGTGTCTGGTTGTAAAAATATTTTAAAAGTTATTTTAAAAAGAATAGAGAACAAATATTCATCTGATTTGTTTAAACTGTGAAATTATTGTTTTGTTTTATGGCTGGGGATGACTTTACTCAGTGTTAGCAGAGCTTTGGTGCCTTTATCTTGTCACAATTTCAGTCATTTCACCTATCTTGTCACTATAAATTGTTCAATAATTAACAAAAAAACTCCAAAGATATTGTGTGCTATCAAGTAACTTCTGATGTGTGGTTATTATATGAGTTAATGACCTCCAAAATGTCGAATCATTGACAGTTCTGCTCAGATCTTGAAAACCAGCAGCATCTCATGTTAGGTTGCTTTTTCCCCCTACTGCTCCCTCCCTTCCTAGCAAAATTGTATTTTCTAGTAAGTTCTGCACATGTCAGGCAAACTAACACTGGTGGCTTCTTTTATTGAGACAATCTGCTTCATGTTAGATCTCCCTGTCTTCTTCATACCACACTTTTCCCAGAAATATTGTTTTTTCAGGTCAATTCTGTATTTTCATTACATGTGTATGGTAAGATAGCCTCAGTTTACTCATTTTTGTTCTAGTGACAGCTCAGGCTTGACTGGATTGAGCACCTACCTTTTTGCTTTTCTGGCTGTCTGTGGTATCTTTAAGGCTCTCCTCCACTACTATATTTCAAAGGAGTTGATTTTTTTGTCCCTGTCTTTCTTCACTGTCTTTCTTTCACATAGTATGGGTGATTTTGACTTTGGTTTCCAGTGCTAATCTTAGCTAACTCCAAGCTCTCCTTAAAAAAAAAAAAAGTAATACAATTCAAAAAGTGATATTTTGGAAAACATGCACACAACTTGTTTGTAATGCCTTTGGTTCAATATAGTTTTTCTTCCTCAGGTTGAAGGAAAAGGTTCAGAAATTGGAACATAGCTTTCTAGTCTGCCTTCTGTGGAGTGAGCATGGTAATGTAAGTTTATCTGAGAGGTTAAAAGGTGTGGATGCTTCTCCAGTGTGTGTGTTGCACTTACTGAATTTCATTAAGTCCCAAAACAGCCCTTCAAAATATTTTGGCAGAGAGGGACTGTTCTTGCTTCTGTCTTCTCCCATTAACCATAGTACAGATCATGTGCTCATCTTCTGGGATCCTCTCGCACTGGGAAATTCTGTATGAGGGAAGTTTCAGTTGGAATTTGTGTGTCGTGTATGTATACTTAAACTTCCTTCCCCAGCCGGTCCGCAGGGTGAAAAAGGTTGGGGACCCCTGGTCTACAGGACACCCTCTTGTGCTCACTTCCATTCGCACTTGTTGAAAAACAGTTCTGACAATTGCTTCATGTTTGGGTGAGAAGTGATTAACTGATTAAAACAAGGAATCAGCTTCTGGGATTTTCCGTTGCTTGGTGCCACTTTGTGAATGGTAGTGAGCACAAGAATGTGTCCTTTTTCCTGCTGGCAATGTGGGCACAATATTTTGCATCAATATCAGAGTAAGGCCACTTATTGGCATTTTGAATCAGGGAAACAAAAGCACAATATCTTACCTTCATAAGCTGGAGGCTTTTTAAAAAAGGAATATAATTCATGTTTGTTTGCTGTGCATAGCCATTTGCCACTAGGTACCCAGCAATTGGGTTGCCAGACATCTGGCAAAAGGAGGACATGTCCTCCTTTTTAGCCTAATGTCCTCCGTCTGGCAGGCAAAGATAAAAACCTTTAAAATGTCTGGCTTTTGTATATTTTATGTTGTAATTTTGGATGGGAGGGGGAGAGGTGGAAGGACCCCCCTCCCCCATCTTTCCCCGCCCCCACCCGCCGGCCCCCTGTTACCTGCTGCCGGTGCCGGAGCACAGCCCTCGCCCCCTCCCACCGCAGCGGCGGCTGCTTGGCAATCCGCCATGCCCACCCAGCTCACGTGAAGCCAGAAAGGCAGTGCGAGTGGAGCACCACCTGCCGAGCCAGGCAGGAGCAAGCAGCACCCGAGCGCATCGATGGGAAGGCGAGTGCCTGGACTGTGTGTGTTCAAAGTCCCTTTCGGGGACTCCAACTCCCACACTCCCCAGCCTTGAACTTATGACCCTCGGGGGAGTGGAGGCTGCCTCGTTCGGCTTTGCCTGGCGCTGCTTTCCCCCTGCATCCAGATTAGCAAGGTTGCCTCTGAGCCTGTGCAGAGTGCAATTTTTATTCGTAAAAGTTACTTTCCCAAGCTCAGTGTGGTAGTTAATATTTATAAATGACTAATATATATATATATATATATAAATAAAAACTATAAAAACCAACAATTAGAAAATCAACAAGAGAGCTTGAAAGATTAAAATGTGATGGCTAACTAGAACCCCCATGCACAGAAGTAGTCTGTTTTTTAATTACTAAATACTGAGAACAAACACTATGGCTGATTATAGTTTCCTTCATCTCCTACTTGTGGACTTCCCCGAGGCAGTTGGCTAGCTACAGATGTGTCATTAGTAATAATAATTATGTGCTGTCAAGTTGATTCCA
The DNA here is from genome assembly GCA_037013535.1 of Intellagama lesueurii. Taxonomy (NCBI): domain Eukaryota; kingdom Metazoa; phylum Chordata; class Lepidosauria; order Squamata; family Agamidae; genus Intellagama; species Intellagama lesueurii. Next base: position 245,355,293 of record JBAJHW010000002.1, read on the forward strand.
ACTTACAACAACCATTTCCAGGGTTTCATAGGTACAGAGTATTCAGAAATGGTTTATCAGTCCCTTCTTTTGGGACAGTCCTGGGACTATATGGAGTTTGCCCAAGGCTGCCCAGGCTGACCGTTCTCCTAAGACGCACAATGGGGAGTCAAATTCCCAACCCCTGACTCTACAGTGAGGTAGTCAACAATGAGCAGCAGCTTCATATGTTCAGCTAATAGCAAAAGCTTGGATTGCAGCTCACTGAATCCCCCAGCCATCATAACCAATGGGTATGGAGATTCTTGAAGTACGTAATTCAAACAACTAACTTTTCTAAGCTCTGTGTAACAGCATATCAGAGGCCTGCTAAATCGAACAGTTGAGACAGGTCAACAGAATACTGTATATAATTAGAATTGCATAGTATTGTATATTTCTTTCTTGTCTTATGCTTCCTTATTCAAATAAGGGGGGGGGGGACCCTTCCTTTTCGAATGAGCAGATTTTTGCTTCTGGAAATTTTGTTTCCAGAATTAGCAAACTGATTTCTTCTCTGCTGATAGAGCAATACTGATGGTACTTGTAATATATTTTCTTTGTGTTTATTACAGTAAGAGCAATCACTAAAGCATGTTACTAATATAATTCTACTGTTTTTCAAACATGAGAGACATGTCACTTCTTGCCACAGATAATCATAACTGTAAGTGAAATAATTACTCTTTAATTAAGATAATTGCAAAATAGGAATGTAAACATTTAAGGTGCAGTATGTCTGAACATCTTTTCTTTCACATTATTCAGGTTTTACCTCACATACCCAAATTCTTTTTTGTCCCTTCCCCTCCAATCCTTGTTGATCATATAACAGTATAGATGTAAGACAACCTTGGCTACTACATTTAAAGCTCACAGGATCTCATATATAGCCATAGAGTACATTTTTGTTCATGTCATGTGGTCTTTCCATTGCTATCTCTTTCCATGTCCTCTCCTGTTTGTTTCCTCTGCACTGATAAAAAAAGAGGCAGTGACACCCATTGACTCTGTAGCCAACACCCTCAAATTGCTTTCCAGAGCTGTATTTTTCTCTCACATTCAGCTGTAAACAGATTTTATGTTGGTTCTTTGTGGCTTGCAGTCGACCTCTTAACAGAGCTCTCACCTATTGTTTACAGACTGAAATTGGTATGCTAATAATGTGAGTGTAGTTGTCCTGCTCAGATCATGGCATTCTCTGGTGCTCCTTGCTCTGAGGCTTGTCTCTCTGCTCAGAGACCCAGAAAAACATAGCAATTCCTGGAGATGTCATGAGCAGAGCATAAGACCTGGAAACCCTTCCTCTACCAGAAGGAGCACTTTGCTCTGACTGCTAGGAGCCTTCGGACTGTATCTTGGTTAGTGACAGACCTGAGCAGATAGCATCGAGTTAACTCTTTCTTGGAACACACGGATCCCTTCTTTCTTTTTCACCCTCATTTCTAGCATTAGAGGAATCTGGGAAGATTAAAAAAAAAGAATAGAAGTAGTACAGAGAACATGCCAAACTTTTCCACGTGCTGCATGCTGAGGAGGGCCTTTCCTCTTTAGGAAGACCCTAATGGCCAGGTTCTCTATTTCCACCCATCCAATGCATCTAGTTTTCATCCAGGGAAAGAGACTGGCAGTGAGAAAGGTATATATCGCCCTGCCTTCTTCTGTCCAGAAAAGAAACCCAGGCTGACAGCCTCACGGCTAATGTAGGTAGTCCATTAGTAGGGATACCGCTACATGTTCTTCTACCAGATACAAGTCTGGTTTCATACAGTAGAGGATCTAAAACATCTGGAAATTATTTCATGGCACAAATCAGTCTTACACAGCTTAGGTTTGTCTTCAAGTGGTTCTGTACTATGAGGGAGGCAATATGACAGCTCAGGAGAACCATGACTCCACTTTCAGAGCTAGCTCAGATATAGGGGGTGGAAAGGGATACCCCAGTGTCTTCCCTTGCACACTGCAGAATGTTTAACCCAGAAATCTCTCTTGGATTGCACCATGACACCCTGTTTGTATCCTGATTAATGCTTTTGTATGAGAAAAATCTTGGGCGTCCACAAAGGTTTTTCTTAGTGACAATGATCCATCTGAATCTCTTGTGCTATTTCAATTTTTTTCCTTATTTTTCCACAGAAAAAGGAAGAACCCAGCAGAGCCTAGAAACAGCTGAGAGTATAGCAAAGCTGAGGAAATGCTATAGCTTTCCCAGAACAAAACTGGACTCATCAAAGTTCTCTACAGTCGGTAAAGCTCATTGCTGACATGAGATCTAAAACAGAAATTCACAAACAATGAGGGATCCCTCTAGGATCCTCAGTACCATATGAGTGAAGCTGCCTTCCGACATCTTTATGAAACTTTTGCCTCATCATGGAAGAAACTGGTAATTTAAACATGGTCAGGACATCCATTTTATGAGTACCTAGAGGCTCTAGCTGTGTGTAGTGGATAGAGTGACAGACTAGGACTCAAAAGGCCTGGGTTCAAATTCCTGCTCAGCTTGCTATGGGTCAATTTTGACTTGATGGCACACAACAGAGGCTCTAAACATCTATGGATGGAGGAATGTGAAGCAATTTATGTTAGCAGAATGCAGCAGACAAACAAGATGGTTTTATGGCTACCATTTACAAAGTCTCATTGGTCTCATGGATTTCAGGACTTCTAAAATTCCTTCCTGTTTCACTGGAGTGTCTGTTCTGGTGTGCTGTGCATGGACATTTGTCTGCTTGCAGCTTGGGAACCAAAGCACACGCTCTTGCACTTGCTGTAGGGATTTTTAGCAATCACATTAGCAGAGTATGGCTGGTTAGCAAGGTGGGTTAATGGGTATGGACTAGGAGTAGTGGCTCAATATGTTCATGGTAAGGTAAAAGAAAAAAACACCTTATATTTATTGTTCCAAGAAGTCAAGTCAGAATAAAACACGATAAAGTCTAGAAGCCTCCTGAATTGATGTCCATGCATGCAAGTGTGGTGATAGCCATCCTAGAGACAACCTACCAGTCAACCTACCACTCCAGACAAAACTGTGTGAAAATTTATTCCCTTGAGGAAGGGGAGATATAACCTAAGGACAACCATCTACAGAATGGACAAGATAGCTAAGTGAACCTATGTTTGTGGTGTCCCATGTACTACTGATTATGTAAAGACCGCATTGCTGCACTTACTCAAAATAGGGAAGATTTGATAAGGCAGATCATGCTGCCAGATTTACTACAGACTCTTCAGTAGATTTCCTTCAATATTCTGCAAACATATGAAACAATAGGAAGGAGAAATCTATAATTGAAGCAATATGATGTTAATTTTTAATTACTCTTTCTTGAAGGGAGACACATCTTTAGGGGTTACTTAGTTGGAAAATAAAGGAAGATAAAAGAGTCTTTCGTTCAGCACTTGATTGTCCTGATGTGTAACGTATATTGTGGATAAGAAACTACCATTAGGACAGAATATGGAGAGACAGAATGATTTCCTATAGGCAAAGGTATCAAACAAGGGTGAATTTTATCCCTTTATCTATTCAATCTGTATACAGAATATATCATATGCAAAGCCAGACTCGATTCAGATAGAGGAGTGAAAATTGGTGGAAGAAACATTAATAATTAAACATTAAGATGTACAGATGACACCATCTTGCTGGCAGAAAGCAGCAACAACTTGAAACAACTTTTAGTGAAGGTGAAAGAAGAAAGTGGCAAAGCACGAGTACAGTTGAACATTAAGGAGACAAAAATCATAACTACAAAGAACTACACAACTTTAATATTAACAATGAATAAATTCAAATAGTGAAAGATTTTGGATACCTTGGTTCAATCATCTATCCAAATGGAGACTGCAGCCAAGAAATAAGAAGACTTAGACTTGAATGGGCAGTAATGAAGGAATAAAAAAGATAATCAAGTTTAAGGATGTTTTACAGGAGACCAAGACCAAGATCATCCACACTCTTGTATTATCGATCACCATGTATGGGTGTGAAAGCTGGACAGTTAAGAAAGCTGAGGAAAAAACATGATTCATTTGAAATATGGTGCTGGAGGAGAGCTTGATGGATACCCTGGACCACCAGAGAGACAAACAAGTGGGTCCTAGGCCAAATCAAGCCTGAACTAACTTTGGAGGCAAAAATGATGAAATGGAAGCTGTCCTACTTTGGCCACATAATGGGAAGACAGGACAATAATTTTGTCTCTGATATGGGATAATCAGTGGTGTTACAAAGAAGAGGTATTGACTTTTGTTTTTCAAGGTTTTTCTTGGTCAGAATCCTTTTGGAGATATATGCAGGCATAAGTGTAATTATGCAAATCATGGGAACAAATTGTAGCTAATTAAGAAGTTCCTGCTTGTATTCCTGGTCACGTGCCAGTGACACAGTGTGGCCAAAAATGCAAGCAGCAACTTGTCAATTAGCAGTTATTAAACCACTGCGATTTATGCAATGACACTTACACTGGAGTAAATTCTCTAGAGGATTCTGGTCGTTGATTTTGTTCTACCTGTTAGAAGAGAGGAAACAGCTTCTGCTAGTTTCTGTTTCTTAGTTAGAAAAAAGGAAGTACAGTATTCCAAATGGTTCCAAGGCATGTCTTCTTCTGGACGATTACCAAGCCTGTCTTTGAGATGGAGGGGGAGAGTATACATGGCTAAGTGGTGATGGGATAGTCGGAAAGCATCCAAACAGAATCACCATTTCATCACCACCTACCAGTGCCCCCCACATACATATATACTAACAATCCCTGCATTTTTGGAGCCCTGCCCATTGCTAAACTATGAATGATGACCAGAGCTGACCCCCTTCTGGTAGAAATCATCCTGCCTTGGTACCAGAGGCTGACCTAAAAGTGCAGCACATCCCTGAATATTATTTGTGTAACTCCTGAGAAAATGAAAGGAATTTATCATATTTTGTCAGTCACTAAATCACAAGACTAGCTGCTTGTCCATGGACTAGTGCATTCATAATTTATATTTTTATCGTCCTATGTTTGCACATCTCCAAAAGCATGAAATAATAATGCCTACCTAATTGGGGATGTAGTGACAATCATTTAATTCCTCTCTGTAATTTCTTTGAGGTGAAAACACCTGCTTCTCTGTGGACCTTTCTGACCTTTTTCACATATCCTGAGAAATGTGGGCAAGAAGAATTTCAGCTATGCTTCATATAGTTCTTTTGTGCCAAAGTAGAAAACGAAGTGCCCCAAATGACTTAAGCAAGAGAAGCGATAATACAAAGCACATTAATCATGACTGAATGAAAAAGGATTTTAGATTTGCAGTGGGAGGTGCCAAGGGCAAGTTCATCATCATCACCATCATCTAACTGTTAAAACCAACCTGCAACTCTTGTGTCTTCTAATGACATAAACTTTCATAGTGCAATTGCAGGGTCGGCAGGGGTCACACATGTTTAATAATTTTTTTAATAACGGTATTTAATCATGGCATTCTAATATTCTGAAACTGTTTTAATATTTCTGTTCTTAAAAACATTTTGCTCCATCTTAAGTCCCTCTACAGGGATAAAAGTGGAGTACGTATAAATTAAATAAAATGAAATAAAATAAAATCTACATAGAAAATGTGTTGAATGGCTAGGAAATAACAAGATGAACATAGAAAACATTGGCAAGATAGGCATGTTTAACAGGAAGTTTTGACTGGAGACTATACCATGAGCAATAAGACTTTAAATACACACATGATGTGATGCACATACTAACTTTATTTCAAGCAAGAAATGATATGAGTGTGTGCATCTGATTTGAGAGATTTCTATGCTGGACATTTGGTAAAATCCAGTTGCCTAAAGTTATACCACATAAGGCTGATGATGTTATCAGCTGCAACCATTTTGGGGAAATTAAAAGTTAAAATTAAAGAGTTGAAAGATAGTTATGTCAAATGGAAGGGGTTTAGAAGGACCTGGCCTACAGAGGTTATTGTTCACAGTTCTGCTATGTTAGACAATAACAAAGTTATTAATCAAAAAGAGCCATTGCCGTTTTTTGGGGAACAAAATGGAGGATGGAGATCACCCAAACTTGAACTCACTCACACCAGACATGGCCCTACCAGCCCAGTTTTCACACAGGTAGAGGGAACAGCCATGTGAAGTGCTACTGCTTCCAAAGATACCTGCCATCATAGCAACACCCAAGGATGTGTTTTTTGTGCATCAAAGTCTTCACACATGTAAATTCCCTTCCCCTGTGCATAGATTTTATTCCTAATGGGGGGGAAAAGTGAATTAAGTGGTCCTCCAGAGGGAAAAGAATTTGGAAAATGTGCAAGACTGAGACTTCATGCATTCTAAAAATGTGTACAAATGTGCTTTGACAAATCAGGAAACCATTCTTTAAAAAGGATACATCAGAAAGCTATGAATGTGGGCTGATGTTTGCAAATATGCTAACAAATTAATCTCAGTGTGGGAAGAAGAAATTTCATTACCTGACAGGGGCAGAATGAGAATGTTAGTAGGATTTGGAGAAACATATCAGAAACAAGACGAGCAGGTATTCAGATCCTTAAGTGGCCTGCAAGTACATTGTCATCCCTAACAGGATTGATGATGATGATGATGATGATGATGATGATGATAGTAGTAGTAGTAGTAGTAGGCATCCTTCAGTCTCAAGAGACTATGGTAACATGCTCTGAATAGAGGACTTGGAACAGCATCTAGTGTGGCTGAGAAGGCCAATTCGAGAGTGACAATCCCTTCCACACTGAAGACAAATACAATCTCTCCCCTGTCCAGATCCCTGGTTTTGCTGGTTTCGGGACTGCCTCTTTGCCTTGGCCTGCTGAACAAGTCTCTTCAAATTTGGAGAGGCCATGCTGCACCGCCTGCCTCCAAGCTGAACACTCAGATGTCAAGGTTTCCCATCTGTTGAGGTCCATTCCTAAGGCCTTCAGTTCCCACTTGCAGATATCCTTGTATCACAGCTGTGGTCTCCCTCTGGGGTGCTTTCCCTGCACTAATTCTCCATACATGAGATCTTTTGGAATCTGACCATCAGCCATTCTCATGACATGCCCAAGCCAACATAGGACATCGCTGTTTCAGTAATGTATACATGCTAAAAAATTCCAGCTCATTCTAGGACTACTCTATTTGGAACTTTGTCCTGCCAGATGATACCAAAAATGTGTTGGAGACAACGTGTATGGAACGTGTTCAACTTCCTCTCCTGCCGTGCACAAAGGGTCCAGGACTCACTGCAGTACAGGAGTGTACTAAGGACATAAGCTCTATAGACCTGGATCTTGGTATATGCCGTCAGCTTCTTATTAAGCCATACTCTCTTTGGGAGTCTAGAGAACATGGTACTTGCTTTGCCAATGCGTTTATCTGGCTTGGCATCTAGAGAGAGAGTGTCAGAGATTGTTGAGCCAAGGTACACGAAATCATGAACAACTTCCAATTCTTGTGTAGAGATGGTAATAGAGGCAGGTGAATCCATGCCCCTGGCCCATGACTTGTGTTTTCTTCAGGCTGATTGTTAGTTCCAAAGTCTTGGCAGGCCTTGCTAAAACAATTCATAAGTTTGTTGGAGCTCTTCAAGCAGAATGGGCAACAACAGCTGCATCATCTGCAAAGAGGAAGCCCCGCATGCATTTCAGCTGGACTTTGGTCTTCACTCTCCCGATCTAGAGAGATTGAAGAGCTTTCCATCTGATCTAGTCTGGAGATAGAACTGTTGCAGTTCCAAAGGGCCTGCTTCAGCATGACAGCAAAAAAGATCCCAAACAGAGTCAGCGCAAGGACACAGCCCTGTTTTCACTCCGCTTCGGATGTCAAAGGGATCTGATGTTGAGCCATCAAAAACTACAGTGCCCTTCATTTCCTCATAAAAGGACCTGATGGGACCTTAAGGAGTCGAGGTGGACATCCGATCTTGGGAACTATTTTAAAAAGGCCATCCCTGCCTAACCAAATCAAAGGCCTTTGTGAGATCTATGAAGGTCACAAAGAGTGGCTGTCGTTGTTCCCTACATTTCTCCTGCAACTGTCTGAGGGAGAATACCATGTCAGTGGTGGATCTATTAGCTCGAAATCCACACTGTGATTCTGGATAGACTCTGTCTGCAAGCACCTGGAGCCTCTTCAGCACCAACACAGGCAAGCAGCTTCCCTACAACGCTGAGAAGAGAGATGCCACGGTAGTTATTGCAGTCACCACTGTCTTCTTTGTTTTTTATACAATGTGATGATAGACAAAAGATTTCATACAGATCAGTGGTGATGGTCTCTTTACAGCACTTCAGCACTTCAACAGGGATGTTATCCTTCCAAGGTGCCTTGCCGGAGGCGAGGGAATCCATGGCCTCTTTTATTTCTGCTAAAGTTGGTTCACTGTCCAACTCTTCCAAGACAGGCAGGCACTTGATGTTATTTAATGCCCTTTCCGTTACTAACAATTGTCTCTGGAATATAGCTCAGAGTAGTGCTGCACCCTGCTTTCCATCTGCTGTGCTCAGTCCTGGATGATCATGCCTTTAGCAGACTTCAAGGGAGCAGATTTCTTCTGTATTGGACCTAAAGCCTGCTTGATACCGTCATACATTCCCTTGATGATACCTGTGTCCGCTGCTGTCTGTATGTGAGAGCAGAGCTGAAGCCAATAATCGTTGGAACATCTTCTGGCAGCCTGTTGGACTTTGCTACGAGCAACTCGAAGAACCTGCAAGTTGTACTCACTAGGACAGCTTTGTATGCTGCTAGAGCTCTCCTCTTTTCCTCAATGGCTAGCATAAACTCCTCCAAATGGGCTTCAAACCAGTCGGCCGTCTTTTTGGTCTTCTTGCCGAAAGTGGACAAGGTGGAGTTATAAACAGCATTCTTGAAATGTTCCCATCAGCCGTCCTGGAAGGGCTTCCTCAAGCGCTTGGGCAAATTCCTCCACTTTTCTCTGATCGCGAGTCTTGCTGATGTCAATAGGTGGTCTTCCTTCCTTTTTCGTGTGATACAATCTCTTTATTCGCAGTTTTACTCTGCTACCCACCAGGGAGTGATCAGTATTGCAATCAGCACCCTGATATCTGTGTGTGATCATAATACTAGGAAGGCTAGAGTGTCTAGTGAGGATCAAATCAAGCTGATGCCAAAGCTTCAATCTTGAATGTCTCCAAGAGACTCTGTGTCAAAGCCGCATATTAAAGAACATGTTGCTGACACAAAGACCATAATAACAACAAAACTCTAGCAAGCGTTGGCCATTTTCGTTCATCCTTCCCAATGCCAAAACAGCCTAGACAAGTTGGCCAAGAATTGTGATCAGCACCAACTCTAGCATAAAGTCTTCAAGAATGAACAGTGGCTCTCTCTCTGGGATTTTTTTGATAGCAGCTGCCAGATCGTCATAGAATTTGTCTTTGACTTCTGCTGTAGATGACAGTGTTGGTGCATATGCACTAAAAAGGGAGACCAGTCCTGCTGATGAATGGAGCTGCAGAGACAGGATTATTTCACTCCCGGCAGTAGGTGGAACAATGGATTTCAGCAGAGTATTTCTAACCACAAAGCCAACACCATATGCCCTGGTCTCATTCAACGGTTTTTCCCTGCCAGAAGAATGAGAATTTTTTTTCTTTGACAGATCTTGAGTCTGACAATCTCGTCTCTTGCAGGGCAACAATGTCCATCTGCAGCCTATTCAGTTCCATGTCGATGACAGCTGTCTTGCGTGCATTGTCTATTTCCTGCAGGTCATCAGAAAAGCCAGGGGTCATTGTCCGAACATTCAGGTGCCCAACTTTAGGGCATAAGTTTTCTTTTGATTGTTGCATGGTGCAGGGTTATCGATCTGCTTGTCGGCTTTCACCCTAAACCCCACGCACCCCGTGAGGTTAACAGACCGTGGTGAGGCAGCACCTTACTGGCTGGGGGCTGCCCCTGGTGTCATGCTCTACGCCAATCGATCAAAGACTTATAACGGGTAACTGCTACTTCCCGTGTTGTTTCGATGCTATATGCAAAGCTAGGGCATCCTCTCCAGAGCATGAAGCCTTAGTAAAATAATATGGAGGATAGACTGTTATCCAAGCAGAAAATCCCCCCTCTCCATGTCACTGAAGTAGTCCAATGGAAGGGCAAGAGCCAATACAACTGGTTCCAGCGACGTCGCAGGAGTTGCCAGACTGTACACAGTCACGAACTGTCTCCGGGACTCTGGCTCCGGATTTTGCCTCGGGGCTAACTCCTGAAGCCTTTTCCATCGGTGGATATAGCCACAAGGCAATGGAGGTTTGAAATCGGAGTTTACCTTCTCCTAGATGGGCTGCCTTCTAAGGCTAACGAGCCCCACCTACCTGGGTAGTAATAATAATAATAATAATAATAATAATAATAATAATAATAATAATAATAATAATAATATTAATAATAATAATAATGAGGATGAGGATGAGGATGATGATGATGATGATGATGATGATATTTATTTATTTATTAAATTTATACCCCGCCCATCTAGACACATGTCTACTCTGGGCGGCTAACAATAAAAGTGGAATAAAAACAGTATAATAAAATAAAAGCAACAATAATAATATAATTCAAGATGGGGAAAAAATAAAAATAATCAAGTGATGACAGGAGGGAAAGCCTGCCTAAGGAGCCAGGTCTTAAGTTGGCTCTTAAAAACACCCAGTGAGGGAGCCAGACAGATCTGAGGGGAGACTGTTCCAAAGGCGAGGGGCCACTGCTGAGAAGGCCCAGTTTCTTGTTCTTTCTCTCCGGGCCTCCCTCAGTGTTAGGCCCCTCAACCACCCTTCCTGGCTAGAACGAGTGATTCGGGTAGATCTAGGTGGGAGGAGGCGTTCTGCTAGATATCGAGGTCCTAAACCGTTTAGGGCTTTATATGTCATCATTAACACTTTGAAATCAATGTGGAAATGAACAGGCAGCCAATGCAAGGCAGCCAGAGTGGGGGAAATATGCTGATATTTTCTTGTCCCACTGAGAAGTCTGGCCGCCGCATTCTGCACCATTTGAAGCTTCCGCATCAATCTCAAAGGTAGCCCCACGTAGAGTGCATTGCAGTAGTCTAATCTTGAGATTACAAGCGCATGGACCAAAGTGGTGAGCGCCCCAACATCAAGATAGGGACACAGCTGGGCAACCCGCCACAGATGGAAATAGGCAGAGCGGACCACTGACGCCACCTGGGTTTCCATAGTGAGCGCCGGATCCAGATGGACCCCCAAGCTGCGAACCTCACTCTTCGCGGTGAGAGTCACTCCCCCAAAAGAGAGGGAGTTTCCCAAACCACCAATGGAGGGGCCACCCACCCTCAGGACCTCCAACTTGTCCGGGTTCAGCCTCAGTCCATTCTCCTGCATCCATTGCAGTACAGCCTCCAGGCAGCACTGAAGGGATGGAACGGCATCCACTGTGGTTGGAAAAAAGGAGATGTAGAGCTGGGTGTCATCAGCGTACTGATGGCATGAAGCCCCACACCCCCTGATGACCCCACCCAGCGGCCTCATAATCGAGCCCTGCGGAATTGAGGCTCCACGGGGCCAAAACACTCTCCCCAAGCTGTACTCTCTGAGGACGGTCCTCCAAGAAGGATCAGAGCCAGGCAAGCACCAGACCACAGATTCCCAGCTCGGAGAGCTCCTCAGGAGGATACCGTGGTTGACGGTATCGAAGGCGGCTGAGATATCGAGGAGGACCAACAAAGACATTTTGCCCCCATCAGCCTCCCTCAGCAGGTCATCCAACAGGGCGACCAATGCCGTTTCTGTGCCGTGGCACGGCCTGAAGCCCAACTGGAATGGATCCAGGGCATTGGTCTCATCCAAAAGAGCCTGGAGCTGGTCAGCCACCACCCTCTCTACCACTTTGCTAAGGAAAGAAACATTGGCGACGAGCCTATAATTGCCAATGTTGTCCGCCGCCAAACTTGGTTTCTTCCTTATGGGCCTAATGAGTGTCTCCTTGAGGGCAAGGGGAACCTTGCCCTCCTGGAGAGACCCATTAATTATTGCTGTGGCCCATTCAGTTGTTGTAGGCCTGGCTACTTTGATTAGCCAGGCTGGGCAAGGGTCAAGGGAGGAGGTGGTGGCACGACAGCGGTCAAGCGCTTTGTCCACCATATCTGGCGTCACAGGCTGAAAGAGATCAAGTCTCACCGGGCAAGGCGGAGCACTGGACATCTCTGCTCGATCTACTGTATTCAAAAAAGGGGAGAGCTCCAGGAGGATGGCCTCCACTTTAGATTTAAAATATGCTGCAAATTGGTCAGGTGAAATACTAGTAGGAGGCCCATCACTTAGACCAATTCCCGATAGATCGCCAACTACTACTACTACTACTGATAATAATAATAATAATAATAATAATAATAATAATAATAATAATAATAATAATAATAATAATAATAATAATAATAATAAAAAGAGATGATTCTGAGATGATAGTAATGGAAGAGATCAGTTTCTGCATACTCTACTGTTCAAGCATTACCCTTTTCAACAGACAATGATGATGATGATGACAATGACTCTGTATAGGAACACTCTCCTTTTGCATTGATGAAGTCAATTGACTCTTTGTGTAACTGGAGTTGCTTCTGTAACAGGAGAATGTGGGCCCACGTGAGCACTTTTGTGTGCACCTTCACACTCCACATCTTAAAATTTGTGGGCCTCAGTTTCCTCTTTCTGTGATACAGACTGCTAGGAATTAAAAATATTAATTGACCTCAGGAGACCCTACCTTTTGCCCCCAGCAATCCGAGTCTGTACCAATTAGTACTGGTCCTTGGACTAAGAAGTCCTGTGTTCACATGTAATCTTTAAACTGGCAGTGTGATCAGGGTCTGTTGAAACAAAACAGAATTGAACGGTAAAATTATTAGCATATAAACCCAATGTTTAAGACTGTCGGGAGCCTCTTTTTAAAGGACAACACTCCACACCATCTTCATGTTACCTTGAAAAGATCCTTCATTCTGTCCTCATATCAGCCCATGTGTTTTCTGTACACTGTATATGCAAACATTTCTTCCTTCCTTCCTTCCTTCCTTCCTTCCTTCCTTCCTTCCTTCCTTCCTTCCTTCCTTCCTTCCTTCCTTCCTTCCTTCCTTCTAATTGGTTGGTGGCTTTGCAAAAGCACACTTTAACCCTTCATGGCAGGTTCACTTTCAGTTCAACACGATAATTGATCAGCAATTATGTAGCAGGCGGATGGAAAATGGGAATCTCGTGGAATTTGCCTAAGAGGGAAAAAGGATTTAAAAGACCCGGATGTGTGTGTCAGGCTGTATCCTTTCCTTTTTCTAACCTTGTGCTGGTGAAGTGATTAGTATCTGATTGCTTCAGGGGATTTTTCTTTTTTCTTTTCTTTCTTTCTTTCTTTCTTTCTTTCTTTCTTTCTTTCTTTCTTTCTTTCTTTCTTTCTTTCTTTCTTTCTTTCTTTCTTTCTTTCACAACAGATTCTGTAACTCTTTTTTCTAATAGAAGTTGGTTGCAGAATATAGTTTGGTTTCCTTGCACGCAGCAATTCCAATTCCATGTACAGAGCAGCTCAAAGGAGTGCAGAATCCTATTTATTTATTTTACCTAAATGTGATGTTGGATCTTAGGTGTGCATTCAGCATTCCTTTGGGGAATCAGTGGAAATAAGGTCTCATTCAGTTCTGCTTCCCCAGTTCCTCTTCAAAGCCCACTCCTCAAATCAATCCTGAACAATCCTGAAATTTTATCAACTCACTATCATAGAGGCTGATCGATTAGGGCTGAACTGGGGCACTGCCCCATCCCCAAGCTCTGACTACCCCACCCCCAACCAGGGCAGACCTGCCTGCCTCCTTACCAGATGTTGAGAGTCAGGGCACCACCTGTGCCCTCTCATAAACACCCAGCAGTATGTCCTATGACCCTACATGTAACTTGGGGAAGGAGAAAGAAAAAGGGAAGGATGGCTATGAATGAAGAAGGGAAGAAGTGAGCTGCTCAGCTTTGAAATCAGGCACAGGGAAGCGTGGTATATCCGTCTGCCTCTCAACTGAATTATAGGGGCAAAGGAATGGGATGAGGGGTAAGGGAAAGGGCGTATCTAAGTCAATGCCTTGCTACTGAGTAGTCGTGAGTTGTACGTCTTCTGTATGTGGGAATGTGTATCAATGCCTGTCTGCCCACACGTCTGTCTGAGTTTGTGAATACCCAGTTTGGCCTTCACTTTGTCACCCCCAGGTCCTGACTAGTGACAGCTATTGCTTTGCGTGGGTTAGTGAGGAAAAGTTCAGCAAGCAGTGGTGAGCAGATCATGTTGCAATGTGTTGTTAGGATGGAAGTTAATGTGGAAATCCTGCCAACCTAGCAGTTCGAAAGCATGTAAAAATGCAAGTAGATAAATAGGTACCACCTCGGTGGGAAGGTAAATGGCGTTCCGTGTTTAGTCGCACTGGCCATGTGACAACGGAAACTGTCTTCGCACAAACACTGGCTCTATGGCTTGGAAACGGGGATGAGCACCGCCCCCTAGAGTCGGACACGACTGGACTAAATGTCAAGGGGAACCTTTACCTAATGTGGAAAAAAGGGGCAGCGATATGCCAATGTTTTCATATCTTTTCCTTTTTAAAAACCTACTTCTCTCTCTCTGCCTTTTTGTGTTTATCAAATGCAGAGCTCAGAGTAACTATTTTGGGGGGATTATAGCATTCAGAATCCCCCAGATGCCTTGGCCACTGCCATCATGATCAAACATCATAAATAAGGAAGAAATATGCAAAGGATTGCACTCAGCATATTCTCTTCCTCTGTATCCTCAACCTGACATTTAGCCCTCATCGTCATTCTAAAATATGTTTCATATTGATTTTTTTAAACATTAATTTACAAATTCTGCTCCTTTGCTGTGTGTTGTTCCAGTAACTAATATTTTAATAGAAACAGGTATTGATTTATAGGTTTTGTTTTTCTTTTTGCTCAATACAACAGCAATGATTGCGCTTTGCTATTACGATGATAAAAACTTCACAGATAATTACATCCACAAACTCCCTATGGCACAGCTTTCTTCAGGCTTTAAACTTTAAAAGGAATGGGCAGTGTTAAAGATTCTATCATTTAAACATTAAAGTGCATCATAAAACCTTGTGACCAGATCCATTAAATGCCATTCATTTCTGACCTGGGCCCCCCCCAGGAAAATGGCATTTACATTAACTATCAAGGAGTATTTCTTTGACTAATTCTGTGTATTTATTTATTTTATTTATTTATTGCACTTATATGCCGCCCATCTAGACATTGTCTACTCTGGGCAGCTCACAACAGACAGCGGCTCACAACAGACAGTATTATGCAATCCCTGTAATATAATCATGTCAATTGAATAAGAGACCTAATTTAAGACACTCTATTAATTTACTAGCCGTGGTGGCCAGAGGCTAGGAGTGTTCTTCTTTTATTCCGTTTCTATTGCCAAACTTAAGACTTCAGTTCTAAGGGTAGCAAAGAATATGAGTTATAGAATACACCTACCTGCCTGCCAATCTTTTGTTGATTTCCCCTCGTTTTTTGAAAGAAAAAAAATCTCTAAGCTTCATAAAGAAGAATTATAAGATCCTTCTGGCTAAGTAATTAACAGCAACTTTCATATTTTTACCAACACTGCCGAAACAGTGAGGCAGTTATCCTGCAGGCTCTAGCCTGAGAGGAAGTCCTATCAAATACAGATGTCAGAGTTGTCATGCACTTGTACTGTTATTTCCATAAGCCAAATCTGCCAGCATCGATCCACCAGCATAAACCTCAGCTGTGAACTGCTGCTAGTAGAGACGTCAGCATAGGCATTCGGTGCTGCACCCTGGTCATTTGACTTGGCACATGCCAGCCAATGCTTATGCTGACTTCTTGATATTTGGCAATTGGCAGCTGAAATTTACACTGAGTGACTTTTGCCAGCTTAATTATTTAGTCAGATTCTGACCAACACGCTTGATGTGGGGGATAAAATTCCCCTTTCGATTCTGGATATCAGTCTGCTCCAGTGATACTCCAGTGCATGTGTATTGTGCTGGTCACAATTAGTATGCACTCGATATTATTTAATGCCTCTTCCGTTACTACATTCTCTCTGGAATATAGCTCAGAGTAGTGCTGCACCCAGTGTTCCATCTGCTGTGCTCAGTCCTGGATGATCATGCCTTTAGCAGACTTCAAAGGAGCAGGTTTCTTCTGTATTGGACCTAAAGCCTGCTTGATATCGTCATACATTCCCTTGATGATACCTGTGTCCACTGCTATCTGTATCTGAGAGCAGAGCTGAAGCCAGTAATTGTTAGAACATCTCCTGGCACCTGTTGAACTTTGCTATGAGCTACTCGAAGAACCTGTAAGTTGTACTCACTAGGACAGACTTTGTATGCTGCTAGAGCTCTCCTCTTTCCCTCGATGGCTGGCATCAACTCCTCCGAATGGGCTTCGAACCAGTCTGCCGTCTTTTTGGTCTTCTTGCCAAAAGTGGACAAGGTGGAGTTATAAACAGCATTCTTGAAATGTTCCCATCGTTCAGGTGCATTTGCACCAGCCGGGCCTGGAAGCGTTTCCTCAAGAGCTTGAGCAAATTCCTCCACTTTTCTCTGATCGCGAGTCTTGCTGATGTCAATACGTGGTCTTCCTTTCTTTTTTGTAAAATTGCTTTATCCTCTATTCAGAAATAGGTGACCCCAAATGAGCCCAGATTTAAAACAGATCACATAAATTGAAAAGACCAATCTTGCTTATCATGAAAGAGAATGGTCTGTGCCACCTGCTTTTTTTTTTAATTTGGAAAGAATTTGGACTACATGGGCTAAAATATTGATCCTCAGAAATGCCTTTCAAATGGGAAGAATAGCCACTTTATTATAAGACTGAGTATGCCTGGTACAGGTTTGTCAGCAGGCGCTTCAGAAAATGAAAATTATACAGATTCCTCGGCAAGTCTCATTTGTACCCACACATGACACCACAGAAATCATGGGTCCTTTGGTGCATGGCTTTGCAGTGATGCAAAAACACTGATCCAAGGCACAGATCCTCATGGATTCACATGATTTTTATGTAGGATCATCCCCAAACCACTGTCCAGTCATAGGCCCCATCTCTGCCCACAGATTGTGCAAAGTTTCCAAAGGGACGAGCATATTTGCCAGCAAAGCCTCCCTCTCATTCTCCCTCACCACAGCAGCAGTGGTGAGGGCGGGTGGGTAGACGCAGGACAAAGTCTCAATTGGAGCTATTTTAAAAGCCCACGTAGCCCCTCAACCAACATGCAGCACATTTAATGTAGTTCTCCATTAAAAAGAACTACAAGTTTTCCCAAGAAGAAGCAAACACCGCCCCAGATACCATGTGACTACCACATCACTTTCACATGATTTCAAAAACCCTGATCCAGCTATCAATATATTTTCATAGCGTAACCACACTCTTAGTCTCCATTCCACCCATCTTGTCACTAAACAGTTGCTTGGTAATTAAAAAAGAACTTGCTGGAAAACAGTCTTGAGAATTGTTTTGTGTTTGGTTGAGAAGTGGTTAACTGATTAAAAAAAGGAGTCAGGTGTTCCCCTGCTTGGTGTCTCTTTGTGAATGGTAGTGAGCACGAAATAGTATCCTGTAGACCATCTTGACTGCTGCGCTCAGTGTCATCAACATTCAGGTTGCCATTTGCTATGTAAAGCTTAGCATCATTTTCCTGCTGGCAACACAGGCTCAAACTTGTGCAGTAATATTGGGCCATTTCCTGGTGTTTTGAATTGTGGATACAGAAGCACAATATTCCACATTCATAAACTGGAGATTCTTTGAAGAACTGAATAGAATAAAATACCTCCGTGAGGAATCTTCAATTCCCTATGTGATTCCTTGGCTCCAGGCAAGAGCAAGTCAAGAGCACTGTTTTGCTTTTGTTTTTGTCAGTGTATCTGTAAGTTGTGTAAACAGTCTGTGCAAAGCTAGAATCCTTCTCATTCAGCAAGCAAAGCACACGCCTGCATAGCAACCACAAAATGACTTGCTGATTCTTTAAAAAGATGCAAACAACCTTTCCAGTGCTTCACACTGATTGTGGTAAACATTGCTTTAAAGCATTACTCTGCAGATTTCTTCAAGAGGCACAAGAAGCAATTCTTGTCCTCATTCTCTTAGAGGGGGGAAAAATCACCCTCGCACAGATCAAGGTGGAATAACTTTGCAGCTTCTCGTCATCATGAGTGAGGACTAGGAAAGTATGGGTTTTGTAATCTTACAGTGGAGCAAGAAGATGCTAGAATTTGATCACCGCATGCTCAGGATGAGAAACTCTTATACTGTACTGTATAGAGATGTGGCAGTAGAGGGAAAATGAGATTAATAAGTAACCCACAGGCAAAGTGGCAAGGCCAATCTTCTGAAAGCAAGCCTTCCCTAGAGCTTTTTTGTCATTCTGAGCACAAGCCCTTGGACTTATTCTCGCGGTTGATGTAATGAGTGAGTGAGAGTGATGCAGGTGGTTCAAAGTGAAGGAGGGAAGGCTCTTTGCAGTATTCGGAAGACCAAGTGCTGCCTTGCATTTAGATTTCTGAGCTTCATTACATTCAGAGCAAGTGGGACATGTATGTGATGGCAGACTTTGGCTGAAATCCAGCAGACATTGATTACACGGTCACCAGAGCTAATCAGAATTATTGGTGCCAAGAAATTAGGTCATCCTAGTCCACAGCCCAATGGCATGTGTTGCAGTATGATAACAGGGACTTGGGTAAGATGAAACAAGGTTGTAAAAAAGGCAAATGTAAGCCTAGGGTTTGAATGTCCATTGCCCAGATGGCAAGGGGAGAGAGTTAGAGACATAGACACCATGTGTGTGTTGTTTCTATGCATGTGTCCTTGCTCTCCACTTACCCACTTTCTCTGGCTCAGTTTTATATTTTTCTGCTAAAAAACATGGATGTGGTCCTTCAAACCATTTTGTTTTTAGCATATGGAGGTCCTTGCTTTGTGTTGTTGATTAAAACCTAACCAGGACCTGAGGGCTCTGAAATATTTTACTGGCAAGCTCAAGACTGTCCTATTAATGGAAGGAATTGTCTCCACCTGCGGTGAGTTCCAGATAGATTTGTTAGATGTTGAAAATAATATTCTGTTCTCCAAATTAGCATTCTTAGGTGAGAGGGCAGAAACATAGAAAGCTGCTATATACTGCGTGAGACTGTCGGTCTGTCTACCCCAGTACTGTCAACGGTGATTGGCAACAGCAAACCAAATCAGGATTTAGGCATGATCCTTGCTGTTACCAGCTGGTCTACTATCCAAGGATGCCAGTTTTGCTCAACGTCTGAAATCAAATGAGGTCAAGGTGTCCAGGGTTATTACCTGAAAAGCATATTTTTGAAATACAATGTGTCCAAGCACAGATTAGTTAGATTTGTTTCTCCCCTTTATGAAAAGTAGGCTTGGGTGTTCTCGTGTTCTGTTGTTATCTGCCATCAAGTCACTTCAAACTCTTCGCAACAGTATGAATTAGGGACCTCTAAAAAGTCCTGATCATCAGCTTCTTATAGCAAAATTCAAGCTTAAACTGAAGAAAGTAGGAAAAACCACTGGGCTAGTCAGGTCTAATCTAAACCAAATCCCTTATGAATACACAGTGGAAGTGAAGAACAGATTTAAGGAACTCGATTTGGTGGACAGAGTGCCTGAAGAACTATGGATGGAGGCTCATAACATTGTACAGGAGGCAGCAACAAAAACCATCCCAAAGAAAAGGAAATGCAAGAACGCAAAGTGGCTGTCCAACGAGGCCTTACAAATAGCAGAGAAGAGAAACAAAATGCAAGGGAGATAGGGAAAGTTACAGAAAATTGAATGCTGACTTCCAAAGAATAGCAAGGAGAGAAAAGAGGGCCTTTTTAAATGAACAGTGCAAAGATATAGAGGAAAATAATAGAAAGGGAAAAACCAGAGATCTGTTCAAGAAAATTGGAGATATTAAAAGAACCTTTTGTGCAAAGATGGACACTATAAAGGACAAAAATGGTAGGGACCTCACAGAAGCAGAAGACATCAAGAAGAGGTGGCAAGAATACACAGAGGAATTATACCAGAAAGATCTGGATGTCCCGGACAACCCAGATAGTGTGGTTGCTGACCTTGAGCCAGATATCCTGGAGAGCGAAGTCAAGTGGGCCTTAGAAAGCATGGCTAACAACAAGGCCAGTGGAGGTGATGGCATTCCAGTTGAACTATTTAAAATCTTAAAAGATGACGCTGTTAAGGTGCTACACTCAATATGCCAGCAAGTTTGGAAAACTTAGCGGTGGCCAGAGGATTGAAAAAGATCAGTCTACATCCCAATCCCAAAGAAGGGCAGTGCCAAAGAATGCTCCAACTACCGTACAATTGCACTCATTTCACACGCTAGCAAGGTTATGCTCAAAATCCTACAAGGTAGGCTTCAGCAGTATGTGGACCAAGAACTCCCAGAAGTACAAGCTGGATTTCGAAGGGGCAGAGGCACTAGAGACCAAATTGCTAACATGCGCTGGATTATGGAGAAAGCCAGAGAGTTCCAGAAAAACATCTACTTCTGCTTCATTGACTACGCAAAAGCCTTTGACTGTGTGGACCACAGCAAACTATGGCAAGTTCTTCAAGAAATGGGAGTGCCTGACCACCTTATCTACCTCCTGAGAAATCTATATGCGGGACAGGAAGCAACAATTAGAACTGGATATGGAACAACTGATTGGTTCAAAATTGGGAAAGGAGTACGACAAGACTGTATATTGTCTCCCTTCTTATTTAACTTATATGCAGAATACATCATGCGAAAGGCTGGACTGGATGAATCCCAAGACGGAATTAAGATTGCTGGAAGAAATATCAACAACCTCAGATATGCAGATGATACCATTCTGATGGCAGAAAGTGAGGAGGAATTAAAGAACCTCGTAATGAGGGTGAAAGAGGAGAGCGCCAAAAATGGTCTGAAGCTCAACATCAAAAAAACTAAGATCATGGCCACTGGTCCCATCACCTCCTGGCAAATAGAAGGGGAAGATATGGAGGCAGTGACAGAGTTTACTTTCTTGGGCTCCATGATCACTGCAGATGGTGACAGCAGCCAGGAAATTAAAAGACGCCTGCTTCTTGGGAGGAAAGCGATGACAAACCTAGACAGCATCTTAAAAAGCAGAGACATCACCTTGCCGACAAAGGTCCGCATAGTCAAAGCTATGGTTTTTCCAGTAGCGATGTATGGAAGTGAGAGCTGGGCCATAAAGAAGGCTGACTGCCAAAGAATTGATGCATTTGAATTGTGGTGCTGGAGGAGACTCTTGAGAGTCCCCTGGACTGCAAAGAGAACAAACCTATCCATTCTGAAGGAAATCAACCCTGAGTGCTCACTGGAAGGACAGATCCTGAAGCTGAGGCTCCAATACTTTGGCCATCTCATGAGAAGAGAAGACTCCCTGGAAAAGACCCTGATGTTGGGAAAGTGTGAAGGCAAGAGGAGAAGGGGACGACAGAGGACGAGATGGTTGGAGAGTGTCATCGAAGCAACCAACATGAATTTGACCCAGCTCCGGGAGGCAGTGGAAGACAGGAGGGCCTGGCGTGCTCTGGTCCATGGGGTCACAAAGAGTCGGACATGACTTAATGACTAAACAACAACAACAAAAAGTCCTGCCATTATCAATAGCCCTGCTCAGCTCTTGCAAACTCTAGGCTGCAGCTTCCTTTGTAGAGCCAATCCATCTCATATTTGGTCTTCCTCTTTTCCTGCTGCCTTCAATGTTTCCTAGTATTCTGGCTTTGCATGATGTGCCCAAAGTCTGACAGCCTCAGTTTCTGATTTGTTCTTCTGGAAGAGTTTAGGCTCAATTTTGACTTTTTTGTGTCCATGTTATCATCAAACTCTCCTCCAAAACTACAAGAAATAAAATGAATCTCTCTCCCCTCCTCGACTTTCTGTCCATTTTTCACATCCATATATAGTTATCAGGAATACAGTAGATGGGATGATCTTGACCTTGGTCTCCTGTGACATGTCTTTACACTGACAGTTGTTGCCTCTATCATTGTTCTTCTGAGTTTCAGTTTTCTTCTATTTTCTTGGCTGCAATCTCCATTTGGATTGATGATTGAACTGACGTATACAAAATCTTGAATAGTTGCATCCTCTTCCTTGTCAGCATTTAAGTTATGTGACTATCCTTGTCTGACACCTTTGCTTATGGGAAACCATTCTGTTCCTTCACATTCTGTTCTTACAGTAGCTTCTTGTCCAAAATATAGATTATGCATTGGGACAATCAAATATTGAGGCAGACCCATTTCTTTTAAAACAATCCATAGCTTTTCATGATCCACATAGTCAAAGGCTTTGCTGTAATCTTTTAAGCACAGATTGACTTTCTTCTAAAATTCTTTGGTATAGTAGGTAATGTACTGTATATCTACAATATAATTTCTAGTGCCTCTTCTTTTCTGGAATTCATCCTGAACACTAGTCTTTACTTACTGTATACAGGGTAAAAGTCTTTGTTGCAAAATCTAGAGCACCACTTTCCGTACATGGGAGATTTACAGAATGGTCCTATAGTTACTGCACTCTTTGGTGTCTCCTTACTTGGAAACTGGAGTGTATATTGAATGTTTCCAGACTGTGTTCCATTGTTCTGATGTTCATATATGTTGGCGTATCTTGTGAGGATTTTGACAAAATTCAGTTTTTGTAGCTTGGAATAGTTCTGTTGGTATCCCATGTACTCTTGGTGATTTAGTTTTTCCAAAGGCTTTGAGAGCTGCTTTTAATTCACTTTCTAAAGTTCCAGGTTCTTTATTATAGGATTTTTCTTCCAAATAATCTGTTATCCTTGCATCTCATTTGTACAGTTCTTCAGTATATTGTTTCCATCTTCTCTTTATTTTGTCCTGGTCTGATAATGCATTCGCTCTTAATCTTACAGCATGCTTAATCTAGGTTGAATGGATGGATGAATGAATGAATGAATGAATGAATGAATGAATGAATGAATGAATGAATGAATGAATGAGCTTTATTACGGTCACTGACCAGCAGATATATCCAGATGTGACTATAACACAAAAATACAATGAAAAGTAGCATAAGGTAGCAATATAATATCACATGTACACTATCTGTTAAAATGTAACTAAATTAGATGGAGCCTCCTAAATTTCGCTGGATTGAGGAGTTCAGTAAATAAATTCAGTAAACTCTGTACCACCTCCAGTCTCATCATCTTAAGTAGTGTAGCATATAAAATATAGGGTGGCCAGCACACATTTTTACTAAAGCATTACTAAACATCTAGGTTTAAATTTCCCATTGGTTTCTTGGATTTTATGGAACAGATCTCTTACTTTTCCTCTTGTTCTGTTCTATTTCTTTACACTCAATACTGTAATGCTTCTCTTTGCCTTTATGTGCAAGCCACTGAAAAGTTGCATTTAGGGTTCTGATCTCATATCTGTTGTATTTTACTGTTGCTCCTTATCCATCCTCAACAATTTCAAGAATTCCATCAGTTATCCATCTAGGCTTTTCCTTTCTTTTTACTAAAAGAATATTTTTTTAAAAAATTCTTCCCTGATAATATTTCTGGTTCCAATCCACAGTTATTCTGGTTCACTGTCAGTTGAATTTAGTAATGCAAATTTATTTTTCGTATTCTTTAAATTTAGCAGAATAGTTATTAAAATTATATTTTGGCATGATGATTTTTCTAGTGCTCTTTTTCAGCTTTATTCTAATTTTTCATATTGACATTTCATGATTAGTACCACAGTCTGGTCCTGTTCTTGTTTTGGCAAAGAGAGCACAGCTTCTCCATCTACTACTTCCAATTATGTAGTCTGTGATTTCCATGTTGACCTTCTGGGGATGTCCACACCTATGGTTTTCTGTGTGGTAACCTTTATTTGCAATAAACAGGTTGTTGCATCAATGAATAGAGTCATTCTCCTGTTTCCTTTCTAACTCCTAAATGAAATTCTCCAACAGTGTTACTGTGCTTTATTTTCTTCTTTTGCACTGCAGTCATGTATGATTATGAGCACATACTGTTAGAGTGTATAATCTGTTTCTTCCTGGATATTTACATAAAAGCTTACTATTTCTTTTTTCAATATCTGTAGCTGGAGAATAGATTTGAATGATAGTTATCTTGACAGGTTTCCAAGAAATCTGATTAATATTATTCAGTCAGACTTTGCAATATCACCCCTAACTGCTTGTGCTATATCTTGTCTCAACATTAGAGCCTCATTGATTCTTCTGATTTTGTCTTTTCCAGTGTAAAACACTTTGTAATTGCCTGACTGAAAATGTCTTATTCCAGTCCACTTAATTTCACTCACATAAAGTACTGCAATGTTTAAACATTCCATTTATTGCTTTACCTGCTTTTACATTTTTTATATCTCATATTCCATGTTCCAATTATATATGTTGTTCAATGTCAGACTTTCCTTTTGCCTTTGTGCTCATTGGCCACTAGATGTCCTTTCAGCTTTAATCTAGTCTCTTAGTAAAAGCAAGCACTATTTATACTTGCTTTTTGCTAGCTGATTGTGTGCCTTCTGACCTGAGTGTCTTATCCCCTAGCACTATTTTTTTTTCCTTTTGTGTTATCTCATCAAGGGTTTTCAAGGTATAAGACATTCAAAAATTCCTCCTTCTATGCAGTACTAACAAAAGTTAGCTTGAATGTCACTGCTGTTGTCTGTGAAATATTTTTCATGAGTGTCACCTTTCACTATAGCTGCTACCCCATGAAGTTTCTCTGCTTCCATCACCATTGGAACTATCAATTTTCTTTTGCTAATGGTCATTAATCCTGAAGATGGTGAATGCATCTTTTTTTTGGGGGGGGGGGGTGTCTCAACTTTGACCATTCAATCCTTGATGACCCTGTTAGGAGTCCAGACTCCTGGTGGCATTGCTCTCATCTTTCCTGATACACTCAGACCCTCTCACCATGCTAAGGTGTGCATCTTAGGAGCAGTAGTAGTTTTAGAATACAGGTCATGTGCCTCTAATGGAAACTTCAAATGTTTGCTGAAATATTTGCATTCTGTGACTTGGCACAACCATTTTTTCCCTAGGGGAGTTCATACAAACTTACAATTTTTAAAAAGTTTCTGCAAAGTCAAACTTCCTTGTGCTTTCTCCCATGGTTCCAAGGAAGGAAAGCCCCATGCAGGCAGCCAAGGCAACCTGCTGGGAGGGAAGCCTGGAACCATGACTATCATTAAGTCAAGACATTTGTGAGTCTACAAAACAGTAATGCATAGTAGCAGATTTATTATGTAAAAATTAATCCAGTTGACATTAGAGTGGGAGGTTTCTCATCTTAGTTTTATCACTCTTTTAACTAAAATCTTATGTTTCCTTTTTCATTAAATTTATAAACAATCTTCAATAGTAATAGAGGTTAATCTTTAATTCATTTATCTTCCCTAGACATGAAATATTTTCGCCAGCTCATAAATTACACATTTTAATAAACCAGGACTTTGATTACTCTATGTGGTCTGACCTTCATTGTATTCTGGGAGAGACTCCTTGATACCATTCCAAAACAGTTTCTGTTGTGCTTGGTAGAAGTTCTACGCATTTGGGCATGCACACGTCTTCGTGGTTCTAGTGGTTATAGCTGGAGGGGAAAAAGATTTGGCCTTCTCACAAAAAATAACTGCTTTTACAAGAAACTGACACTCCCCTTTATAGAAGTTTGTTGTTTATATTGTTTATATGCATTACTTTAAATTTATGTTCAAAGAACCCACAATCACCTTTAAACTGGACTTGAAACTCAAAACAAGTGTTCAGTTTCCCCTACAGCCAACATTGTTGCATTTATTTCAACAAAAAATTATAAGTCTGATTTTTTGATATGTTTCAAAGTCAAATCCGGTTCCTTGATATTTAGCATAATTAAAGCCAACTTTTGTGTAGTGTGAACAAACCACCAGGGATATTTTGCATAAATACACAAGGATCCAATAGAGATAACGAGGTGTGCCAGGATGTGGGTGCAATATAGTTTATGGAACCATGTATTTGAATAGCAGTCTTGGAAGATGGCTAAGGGATATATTGAATAAATAAACACAATAAAAAAATCTGTATTCAGGTAATACCTTTATTAGGCCAAACAAAAACTACAGAAAGATATAAAATTGCATGCAAGCCTTCAAGAGCACCAAAGCCTTTATCACACTAGGTATTGTAAAAGGCATATAATATTGTTCACATATTGTTTGTTTGGTTGTTGCCTAATACAAAAACATCATCCAAATCTGGAATTGGAATTTTGGACTGTGTTTCATGGTGGCCCTAGCTGCTTCTGCCATCTTTATGCATAAATTAAGCAGTGATAGGATAATTATCAGCTGTTGGTTTTATCCATATTAAGAAAGGAAATTCAACTACATTTTAATTTGTCTCTGATAAATTTATTCTGATGTCTAATTATTCAAATATTATTTGTTCAATTATTTGGCTAACTACGTCTAAACCTGAAAGCCATTTATAGTAAATATTGTATGCTGTGAATATCCTTTGCATTCATTAATTTGTTTTGTATTTCTTCCAGGTAACTTTTCTTCCAGTCCTATGCTCAGAGTATGTAATAGGAAGTTGGGAGAGGTCAAGGTTATCTGTTTTACCTTACCTGGGCATGATTACTGTGGTCCTCAAGTAGCAAACATAGAATGTCCTCTGTCATGGCCATAGTGACTTTGCAATGTTCTGCATTCATTTTGACCAACCTCTGCCATGCTCTTTCTATGCTTAGTTAACAGATCATGTCAGCTTTGATTTACACTCCAGCACCAGGCATTAAGGACAGCACTGCTTTTCTCAATGTCATTGTGTCATTGCTGCTCCCAGTGGACTACCTAACAGGGTGTCTCCCAGACGGGATTCTGTCTGGGACTTGTGGTGTTGCTAATGATGACATCACACTGATTGAGTCATTGTCACATCCTGCTTGTAACAGGGTTGGGTGAATCTGGTAGTTTTTCTTCCTTCCACATGCAATATTTTTGAAGTCCTAGTTGTGAAGAAATTTGCAAATTAAGGATGCAAAATGGCTTTGATTTCATGTTTTTCTTAATCCCACCTTCATTTTTTTTCATCCACTTGTTTTCTTCCTTTATTGAAATTCATATGCATTTTAGCCAATTTTCCAAATATAAGCATGTATTTATGCATTTAACTTTTCCATCCCTACTTTCTCGTTTCTTTTTTCCAGAAAGAGAAGGAAATGACATTTTCACCCATACCTAGTCTACTGACTACTTCAGTTGTTTAAGATTAAGATTCCTCACTTGAATACATTAATGGCTTAATCCCCTTTCTAACCAACAGTTGTTTATGTATTCCCAGCAAAACCTTACAAATTCTATGAATGAAAACTTCTTAGAATGTCTTCTGAATGAATTAAAAAGAGGACTAATTTCTCTTTATTTCTTTATTTCAGTCTGTGAACAGCACCTAGTATATTTTAAAGATGTTTATAAATAGTAAATACTGATGACAGTGATTCATGATTTTGGAAGGTGCTCCATCCTCAAGGCATCACCATACTGCACTTTCCTGTCCTTGTGACAGAGATAGATTTCCAGATGTCTCAGGGCAATACCTATCCATCCCTGGACATTGGAGGGCCACTCCCACAACCCCGTACCCCCATTTTTTAAAAGCTAAAATATTGAGACTTTTCAGTGGAAAAGGGATTATTGAACCCTCTAATGGCCATTTAAAAAAAATTAAAATTAGGTATGCCAGAACATGCCAAAATTGCTCCGACATCACCTAAAATATGCAAATGATTTTTCAGCCTTTCTGAATTTCTTACTCATTCCTGCTGTATATTCATATATTTACATCTAGGTCTATATACAGTAGATCTATATATTCTGTTTTGGGTGAAGATACATTGGTCACCTTTTGAATCCTGTCTGATGTAAGTAGTGTTTTTCTTCATTTTATCTGTAAAATTATGTATTGTAAGCTAAAACAGTGGTTGGTTTCAATTAGAGTAGATGCAGTGAATGGAGAGGACCTACATTACACGTTCAGTTACCAAAGGTGCACTGATTATACTCTAGCAGGGATGAATAATTAGATTTGGTATATCTGAGGTATCTCAGATTCTGATCTATCTATTAATCCATCCATCATCTATATATGTGTAATGTATCTCTCTCATATACACACAGAGTTTCACCACTCTATTCCTATGAAGAAGTATGCTTGGACACACAAAAGCTTGTGAAAAATAAAACTAGTAAGTCTTATAGGTTTCTCTTCTGTTATACAGCTTCAATGGATTACTAAATTGCCTCATCTCACAGTGAAGCCCTCTAGATCCTTGCAGAGAACTGCTTGGAAATGCATTGCTTTAAAGATTCTTTTATTCCCTTCTCTCTCTTTCTCTCTCTTTGCCCTCCAAATATTTGTA
This sequence comes from Intellagama lesueurii, assembly GCA_037013535.1. NCBI lineage: Eukaryota > Metazoa > Chordata > Lepidosauria > Squamata > Agamidae > Intellagama > Intellagama lesueurii. Next base: position 245,383,822 of record JBAJHW010000002.1, read on the forward strand.
GTAAGCAGCAAGTAAAGGGACTCCTGGATTAATTGTTTTTTGAAAATGTTTTGCAAAAGAGATTGTTTTGAGCAGTGGTTCCTTACCATTTTTGAGTCATGATCCCCCTTTATAACAGTCAAGTAACCTGTGACCCACCACCACCACATTTGCATAAAAAGGCATTTTTAATGGGGTGAACCCATCTCTTCTCAGGAAGTAGAGGCTTCTTTCTTCCCCAAAGGGCCTGTTTCTAATACACACACACACACACACACACACACACACACGCACACAAATTTTAATATCTCATTCTGAAAGGTCAACAAAATTATTTTACAAGGGCTACAACACATATACAGTAAGCATTATAGGTAAGAACAAAATAGAAATAATGTCTGATGGAGTGGACTGGTCAATGAAAACTCACATTTTAAACAATATAAAAGTTAGTCTTTAAGGTGCCACCAAGTTTCTGTCTGTTTTTACTTTTTATTTCTATTTTGCTTTTACCTATAATGCTTGCACAGACATGGCTATCCCTTCTACAACTACAACACATATAAGGCAACCCACGCACCTCCCCAAAAATACTTTGTGACACCCACCCACCCCCGTTGATGATAATCCCCAAGTTGGGAAACACTGGTTTAGATGTTGGCCTATATTTAAAAATGTGAAAAGGTGTGACCCATTATTGCTGGTCTATAAGCTACCCGCTCAGGGCAACACAGAATCACAGTTATGATACACCCAATGCTGAGTCTCAGTTATGATAGCAACCATTCATGCAACATTTTCAAAGCCCAACATTTTGAAGCAATTAATTTGAACAAGAACCGCTTCTGTGCTCCATGTAATCATGCAAATGAATACCGTACTCTATGGGAAAACTAGTGTGAAGCACGCATAAGTAATAGTATCAGCTTTTCCTGTGACGTCTTGAAAGGGGTAGTCGTAATAGCTGGAACAGCTATTGATAATCCTCTAATAAGTTAATGATGAACTTCCTCTGCAGACTCATATACCTGAACAGATGAACCAAATACTCCTTACTTGTGTGAACTGGAAAGCTACACACTGAAATTCCCTTGAAGAACTGAACACATTCCTACTTGATGACTTGACCTAACCTAATAAGGTTGGCATTGTTACTTTAGGAATGCATTCATAACCACTTGGGTAGATGTTGAACTTGTTGTGTTAGTGTAATCCGGGAATTAGGCATCTCATCAAGACAAATGTCATGATTATGATGCCCTAGTGATTTCAATCTAAAGTCCTCAAAACCCTAAATAGGAGTGACTAATGCCATGACTATAGTATTTCTTTCAAGAGCATAACAATACTTCCCAATAAACTCTATTGTTTAGAGCTGACAGCTCATCTTTAAACTTTTGAATATTTATAGCTCAGTTGAGTTTGGTGTGTCTGCTGTGTCATTTTCTAGGTACTTTTGCCCATGATTAACAATTAACTCTGCTTGCTTTCTATTTTGATGTTTATTGTTCTTGCATAAGAAAACCTGTGTAAATAAAAATGCTTCATGTCATATCATCTACTTCCTTTTGAACTGCTTGCTAACCTACAAAACTCATCTTTATTACTAAATGAACCATATGCAGTGGCAGGGGTGGCTCATGGACTGAGATACGGAGTACTCAGAAACACACACACACACAATTTGGGAAGACATCCCCACCTGCCGCAGTCATGAGCTGTCCTCACTTAGTGGGCTTGCTTTCTGACACTGTGCTTCTTTATACCACTTCATTGCTATATTGTTATTGTTCCTTAGCACTAAATGTGTGTTACATGTTTGCATTTAGAAAACCACTTTCCTACGAAGGATACAAAAAGCTAGACAATTCAAAGTGAATATGTAAAAGTATTTCAAATTATTTAATAGTCAATAGTAACAGGCAAATTAAAATAAGGGAATAACTGAGATTTAGAATAAAACATGTTTTTTCCATACTGTTGAATTCAGTTCATTATCTACTAAGATTATACAAATGTTAGGGTGGCTGATACCTTTTGTAAACAAGAGTCCAAAACTGATGTTACACGTCTGAGAGGTGAATCCAGTCCTCTTGAGGCTGCATTCTCAAGCATCCTTGTGGTGCAGTGGTTAAACTGCTGTACTGCAGCCAAAACTGTGCTCACGACCTGGGGTTCAATCCCAGGTAGCCGGCTCAAGGTTGACTCAGCCTTCTATCCTTCCGAGGTCGGTAAAATGAGTACCCAGCTCTCGGGGGAGGGGGGCAATGTTTAGCCTGCATAATTAACTTGTGAACCGCCCAGAGAGTGCTATAAGCACTATGGGGCGGTATATAAGCAGAATGCTTTGCTCTTTTTTTATCCTTGTAGCATAGTTTGGAATTTTTTACACCCCACTCTTAAAGACAAAAGGCTGCCAATTACTCTGTGATTGCTCCCCACATACACATTCACATTTCCTGCTTTGAAATTTCATAAAGTTTCTTTGCCTTGTAGGTGGTGCTGTGTATGGCCATTACTGGTATCTTCCATAGCCCAGAAACAATAAGGAAAAGGTTGTGTGGTCCCCAAGATTACACAAATGTAAGGGTGGGTGATACCTTTTATTGGACCACTGTAAAATCATACAAATTGCAAGCTTTCATGGAGAAACCCCCACTTCCTCAGGCTCAGCACAACCCCTACATGGATAGTGCAATAAAAATTGTAGACAAGAGTCCAAAAATTTATCTTATATGTCTGAGAAGTGAATCCAATCTTCTACTGTCCAGTCTGTCTGTCTAGTAAGAGAAATTCCTCCATTGGCTTACTCTGTGCTGGAATATTAGCCTTTATTATGAGATAAACTACAGTGAAGTGCATCCCTATGGTTCCTGACTGGGCAGGTGACCTAGAAGCCTCATGGTATGCAAGTGGAAAAGAAGATCTGCCATAGAAGCTTCCTTGTTGCTGTGTTGGAAACATCTGGCATTGCCCATCCTGATCAGTAGTAGCAGCAAGTCAGAGACAGACATACAGGGAGAGGATCAAGGCAGGCCTTGGCTCTACAGGATCCAAATCCCTGTTATGCTCTCCCCATCACCACCCACATTGACATGGGAAAGTGATTACAGACCCAGAGCTGGTACAGCAAAAAGGAAAAAAGCTTATTTCCTTCACCCTGGCTAGTAGAGACATGTATGACATGTATGACTTCAGTATGATGAGTCCTCACTCAGGCCTATGTAGTTTTCCTTGGTTAGCCATTTAGGGGGAGTATTTCATATCTCCCTTTAAAAGTAGTGATGTAAATATGTCCCATTTTTAGATTTTCCTACTAATCATGTATGATCAATATGTCAGACTTGTAGCTCCTTAAATAGGGCCCTAACAGGATCTGTGCCCCCATCAGCCAGTCCTGAATATATCTCTGTCTCCACCTCTGGTGTGCCCCAATTCAGAAGCACAGAGATATATTCATGCAGATGTCTTGCGTGTGCAAGCTGTCTCATTCCAGTGATCAGTTGTTGCTATGTTTCACCATGTACCCTGCTCTTTCTGCAATATGCTTAGGGCAATTAATGTGTTATTCCCAGGCAATCTCCCACTTAGGTGGTTTCCAAGAGGTCTTCAGGTCATTTCCTCTGTTCATTCTTTGTGAATGTGGGTTGGGTTGCTCAACTGGAAATGAATGGGAAAATGTGTATATATACAGACCTCAGTACCCCCATCAGCGTTCCTTCACCCATAAATAATCCCTCGAGCTATGAGTTATACTGATGTGGGAGGCATATCATCAGTTGGGATGCAGCACAATTTCCATAGTAGAAACAAAGCACCCCTGTATTGTATGTTGCACTACATATGTTTTTCATGTATCTCCCCTGCATCCCAGTCTACCAATTTTGGAATCACGTGATTCAAGTCCTTGCACTAAAGTGATGTAACTCATAGACACAACAACTCTTTAGTGTGGGTAGAATGCTGAAAATGTGCACAGGTTGACATGCACAAAGTAGCCGACAACCCAACAAAAACCATCTGACCAAGTCTGGTGTCCTTCTATACTTAATGGCTTTTCCACTCATTTGCCTCCATTGTTCAGGCTGAACTAGTTCCCTGGTGCAATGCATACTAAAAAGAGCATGCAAAGGTCATCTGTAAAGATTTTCCTCCAGGACAGCCGCCAAGACTAGTACGAAAACTCATTTGTTCGTGGAGTTGGCAGCAAAGACTGACATGAGCATTTAACCATGGAGATTGTGTACATTCCTTGCAGTGCACTAAATCTCAACATACAATGCAATTCAATAGCATATTTTGTTGAATTAAGTGGATCCTTGACACTTATTTTAATGTATGACTTTTCTGAGAAATATATAAACAACACATTTGTAAAATATGTTTTCTCCCTTTGCTGCTTGTTAAGATTAAAATGTTGGTCTCCCTTTCTCTGCCTCAGTTCACCACCTTTCCTATGACCGCACTTTTTTTTGGACTCCTATTAAAGAGTCCTCCTACATACTAGATTATGATTATTTTCTTGCTGATTATTCCTGTATTGCTATCTCATATCTTCAGATATGTCATTATTTTTTTTAATCATTGAAGAGCAGCTACACATTTGGTTCTAAAACATTTTTATGTAATTACTTGCTTAACTTTTCTATTTCTGTCTAATTTTCTCTGTAACATTTGTACCAAAATATCTCGCTGAAGTTCGGTGTCGGTAAGCAAAGACAGATAATGTTTCCCTTTTGTTCACTTGGAAAACTTATGAGTGGACATCTTGTAGAGAATTCTAGAGTTTCCTCATTTTAAAAATTCCACTTCGAGGCTTTCTTATGTGGCGTTTTCCTTCCTGATCTTCTCACAGAATTATTTTTGTAAGGGCCATACTAGATATTATGGAAAATGTGTGTATACCCTGTGCCTAGCTTGCTTGTTCTGTCAAATGTATTTTCCTCAGAGATAAGTGCTTTGACAGTCACACTTGCAAATGAAGCCTGTGTTGACCATCCAGTGACCAGTAATAAAATAAAGCTCCTTAGGATTAAAGATGTGGAAGTCACGGAAAGGCTAAAGAGTCATTTGGATGAACACTGCTCTGCCACTTAAGGAAGTACTGATTCTAATGGCCTATTAGTTATCTAGTTTGACTCCATTCCTTTCTTTATAGACCTTGAACCAAAGAGTGAAGTAGCTCAAGAAGAAAGTCGGTATAAATAGGAAGTCAGGGCAGAAATCCAAACCAGGAAGCAAAAAATGAGTAGAGCAAGAGTTAGGACCAAAGAGAAGTTAGTACCGAAGGATGAACAAGGAGGCAGGAGTGAGGAAGGAGTGAATTAAAAAATAAAATAAAAACAAAATCATACACCAGAACTGAGGGAGATTTTGCTGCCCAGCCAAGCTCAGCTGAACAAAGAGGTTATCTTTCCTCCTGGTCAGGAGGAGTCAATGGTCAGCCAGGGTGGAATGTGTGCAGAGTCTGTCCCTGCTGGTGTTTAATTACAAAGCTACTATGAACAGTTTAAAGGTTCGCCCTAAAGAGCAGCTGCATGCAGTTCTAGGACTACTGAAATCATTCTTCCCTGCACAGTATGGATGCTTGTTTGGATGTCTCTCAAGTTTCTTCAGTTTCCCTGTGCCATACATTGCCCATCTATATTCAGGCCTAGTTCCTCAAGCCATTCATATTATTAACAGAGCAATTGTACTTTCTCATGCCGGGGTAGTGGACGAGGAAATGATCCACAGCAGAGCATCAGTCCTGTCCAAAGTCCTGCCAGATTATAGTGCCTAAAGTGAGAAGAAAGTGTGTAGTTTTGTGTTATTTTGGCCAGTTGTTGCAACAGTGTTTGAAATAAAACATCAGTGAAACCAGCAGGACAAACTTCACTTCTTCAGAGCCAGCATAGGCACAAGGTGTATGCATGTGGGTGGTGGGAAAACAAGGGAGGGGTCTTCCATGGTTAGCTCCAGAATTTACTATTCTAGTTCTGACTGTCCACAGAAACACTTCAGGTTGACCACAGAGGGTAACTGAGATTTGCAGTGCCGTGCTGGAGAGTCTTCCAACTGGAGGTTCTTTCTTTTGCAGCACCCTATGGTCCTTCAACAGCTTCCTTGGCCATTTAGGGTTGCTCCCAGTGTTGATTTGTTCTGTTTTTAAAAGAGTCAGGAAGTATAACTGAATGCTCAGTACTGAATTCAGTGCTTTTTATGTGTATTGTGGTGAGGAATATTGGAACGCAGGTAGCTGTGTTCCCCTTGTCTGCCCAGTTTCTCTGAGAATAGAACTGCATTGCAGACTTCCAATCACCTTGTTGTATAATCATAATAACGACATATTTTACCTTGTCAGGTCCATGTGAAAGATACTGCTGTAGCATTGGTTATTTCATTTCCTGGTCAGCTGTGGAGCATTACTTATATTGGCAAAATTAGGAATCAGAATACAGCCGCTATTTAAATGAACTGCGTAAGAATATTGTAACACGAATTAAATATGTTTCTATTTACTGTGCCATGAGGTAAGGAGAATCCGGTTGATGCATGACATCAATGACAGTTTACAGACTTTTTAATACAAGCTGATGTGAAAGGCTAATCCTTGAAACATTCCTCCTGTGGGTGATAATTTATCCTGCATGCAACCTGGGCTTACAGCGCTGGCAAGCATGTCTTTTCTGTACAATTGGAAAGCACTGATGCACAGCTAACTGGTAATGCATTGTGCTCAGTTCTCTGCCCACCAGTGAATGATTTCCAGAAGCTGATTATTCTAGGATAAATGGTTTTCAAACAAAAAGTGTGTGCAGATTGCTGAACTGTGGTTTGCTTTTGCTGCTACAAATGGGCAGACCTCATTGATAGATTAGTCTGCTGTGGTGGACTTCGTTTTGTACATTCCACTGGCTACATCCTTTGATATATAACAATATAGTCTGTGTAAATGATGCATGTGGATCTGGCTGTGACACTTGAACTCAAGTTGAATAAGTTCATGGATTTAAATGGAGAGAGGTTCCCTGCGTGTAGAAGGGGGTCACTTTTTGCTGTTCAAACAGCACCAACCCACACGGAGCTGTTCAAGGTCCAACAGTCTGTAGAAATAAGGGGTTGGACCCTGCCTCTTTATTCTAGCTCCAGCTTGCTTCACTTAATATTTGGTAAATTGGCTCCCTTTTGTTTTGCAGTTGGTGATTTGGAGAGTTTGATTCCCCAGTGGGAAGAAAAGTCAGCCTATGCAGCCTTGGGCAAACTGCACAGTCCCAGAGGACCCCTGGAAGAAAGGAAGTACTTCTGAGTATACCATGCCTAGGAAACCTTGGAAAGGGTCACCATAGGTCAGAATTGACTCAACAGCACTTCTTCTTCTTCTTCTTCTTCTTCTTCAATTTGGAGCCAATCCATTGTTCAGTGAAGCATTCTGTTCACACAGCAGCTAATCCCTTGACCCTGGGGAAAAGTATTCTCCCATGTGCGTTCCCCAGCTACTGGTATACAGAATCATACTGCTTCTTATAATGGAAGTGGTATACAGCCATTATAATGACTCCTCCCTGATGGCCTTTTGTTCTTTGGATTTGTCTAATTATCTTTTCATGCCACCCAACTTTTTGGTCATCACGTGGGGTAGCAAATTCCACAGGTGTGAAGAAGAGATGTAAATGTTATGTGAAGATATGCTTCCTTTTATCTTCTCACAAACTCTGCTATTTAGCTTCAGTGAGCAATCCTGGATTTTACTATTACAAAAAAAAAAAAAAAAAGGCCAAAAGCTACTCCTTACTGACGTGCTCCACACTGTGCATACTTTTATGTAATGATATCACAAGGACAGAGAGCCTTTGGACTTTCAGATGTTAATCAATTACTACTTCTATGTTACTGCAGTATTGACCTGGTGTGAAGGTTCGAATATAGCGTCCTTCTTATTTATTGCTAAATAAAACAGGAATCTCTTTTTGATCATAATCCAAACTGTCCTTTATTTTGTTAAACAGGGGTGAAACGTCTTTTATGGTATCTTGTGGCAACATCTCTTGCAGCGTCAACGGACGTTGCAAGGGTATCCAAAGACTCGTATCAAACGGGTTCAGGGATTTCTCTTCCCATGGACCGGGCAAAAAGGGGTTATAACTGGGAATGTCTTGTTCTTCTCCCTCATCTCTTAATAGCGGTAGGGTCTCTTCATCTCTGTCCTGTCTCCAGATCGGGTCTCCCGTTCCCTCAAAGGTACTCCATGGTCCCAGAGATACGCCACTCTCCGTGCCTCCTCCGCACGCCATGCCCGACGCTCCTCCGCCTCTCTGGCCACTATTTCCCTTTCTTCCTTTAACCGTCTCCTCCACTCTCTCGCCTCAGACTCTCCCCAGTACGACGGTCACTGGGGAAGCCCCTTCCTCCGGCGATAATCTGCCTCTTCTCGTGGAACCTTTACCTTTTCCCATTCCCCCGTCCACGGGTCTTCTACCCATATGAGCTCCCAACCCCCCAGTATATTGTCGTGCTCCCTTTTTATATCTCCTATTCCCGCCTCCACTACAGACCTCCCCCTTTCTCCTTTTCCCGCCAAATCTCCTTCCGTCTGAGTCGCCACGGTCAAGCCCCGTAGATTCACTTCCAGCTCCCGGGTGTCTATTCCCTGGTGTACTCTTTCACAAGGGGTTGGCGGAGGAGTGGTCTGCACCTCTTTAGATGTCTTACGGGTGGACGGCACTCCAACGAGAGCTTCTATACTCTCCTCTCGCTTGTCACACCTGGCCAGCTAGAGCTAATGGGTGTTGGAATTCAACAACTGGAGGTCCACAATTTCCTCATACCTTTTATATCATATTCCCCCTTTCTTGACTTACCATAAGTACTATCCATTGGAGTACTTATGGAGATATGTACTCTTCTACGAGTATACATCTGGATTCTGCCCGGTGTTTATATTCCCAATGTATTTTTATCTGCTGCTTCTAAAAGGCTTCCTTTTATACTCAGAAACGTAGGGTTTGAAACTTGAAATTCTTCAGATGAGCAGCTCTGCTTTTCTAAAAGTATAGGCAAACTTCATCCTCAACAACTTGTCAATGTTTTGTGTTTTTTTTTCAGACAGAGCTCAGAAATATTAAAAATGGCACCCTACTTTTAGAAGGGATGAGCTGGCTCCTTTAAAAAGAATCTTCTGTAAATGGGAAAATTTATGTAAACAAAGCCAAAATTGCAGATCAGATTTTCAAGTGCAAATGCAAAGGACAGACATTATGTTTAAAGTTGGGTGTATTCCGTTCCAAGTGGGAAGTTTGGCACATCCAATGTTTATAAGTAGTGGCATGTATTTTCATTTCAACAGTGGCTATAATGAGCACATTTGTTATTAGTTATATTTGAATAGTATCTTTTTAACAAATCTTCTCAGTGTTTTTAACTGAAACAGAAATGTACTCATATCAGATCATTTTATTTTAAAAATTATGCTTACTGTTACACCCAGGAGATTGCTTCATCTTTAGCCATTTCCTCTTTTTGGGGTTGCTTTTCTAATTCCCATTATGAAACCCTGAAGCCAAAGGGTAGGCCCAAACAAATACGGGGTGTAGGCCTTGAGAGAAGGAAATACCTGCCCTGTGCTAGAAGTTGCTCTCATGGAAAGAAATGCAATACAGTGTATACAGAGATACATACAGTGAAGCCAGTTAAAATAATTAAAGGCAAGAATAATTAAAAGAAAGGTTAAGGATCTTCTATTTGTGACTTTCCACCACATCACAGGTCATAAAAGGATATAAACGTAGCCAAACGTAAGGCTGCAATTTCTACATTCATCTTGAAGCAGACAGTTCTAAACATTGCATAAAGATTGTTTCATCCTCATCACTCTGTGTGAAAATAAGAGGTTGGAAAGGTTACTCTTTTTCTACGATAACTCCCAGAATTGTGGTAGTCTGAAAAAGCAACATTTCCAACCTCTGGGAAATAAAACAGCCTTTTACTTATCTTACAAAATGCAATAAAAAGAACAAATATATTTTTTCATAAGAAGACTGACTTCTAAAAGTTAGCATTCCAGTTGCAAAAATGTATCTGGAGATCTGTTGTGGTTCTTTCAGATACTCATTGTAAATTCTGTATTTGTAGCAAATAGTCATGATCCTTTAAGTCAAAAGAAAAACCTTTCGGAACAGTCAGGTGTTCCAACTAAATATTAATACAGACAAGCGTTGATTGCTGAAATTTACTTTGTCTTTCCTTAAGTTAAAATAATAAAGTTTAGGATTCTTGGCCCAAGAGGAGGGGCGGGCAACCTGCAGCCCATGGGCCTCAGGGGTCTTTAGATACTTCTTGTGGCAATCTGTGAAGCCAGGAACCACCACACACTGGCTGACATCCTGTTGTTTATGTAGTATTTTACAACTTAAGATGGCCTAGTGAATCCATGGAACTGACAGAGAAGTTGACTTATTCAATCCCTATTGATTCAATGGGCCTACTCTAGTGCAACTTACTGTTGGGATAACAGATCAGCAGCAACAAAAACCTGTCATCAACCAACAAAAGAAAGGGATAGAATACTCAGCAAAAGGGCAGGGCTCTCTTTGAATTTCAAAAGCTGAAAGGAACAATTAGTGCTGCATATATAAACAATCAGCGTAGCCCAGAAAAAGTCACTCCCAGTCACTCAAGCTACAGACAGCATGCGAGATTGTAAATAAAACTTCAACCAAAAAATGAAACACACAGTTACAAGATGGAGGATACTTGGCTCAGCAATACTACATGCAAGAACAATCTTGGAATTTATTTATTTATTTATTTATTTATTTCATTTATACCCCGCCTATCTGGTCAATTATGACCACTCTAGGCGGCTTCCAACACACGCTAAAAACAATAAACAAAAACATACACATAACATAACATAATTTCCCCAAAGATGGCAAGAAAGAGTGTATTATAGTGAAAAAAGAAAGAAAAAAAAATAATAGGAGTTAACTGGAAAGGGGGAAGGCCTGCCTAAACATCCATGTTTTCAGTTGTTTCTTGAAAATACCCAGCGAGGGAGCTGCGCGAATTGTTGTAGATCCCAAGGTAAATATGAGGCAATTGTGAATTGCGGCTGCAAAAAAGGCCAGTGCTATTTTAGACTGGATTAACAGAAGTATCATCTCCAAATCATAGAAATACTAGTTTGCTTCTATTCAGCAGTGGTTAGGCCTCATCTTGAGTACTCTGACCAGTTCTGGACACTGCACTTTAAGAAAGATGTAAATCAACTGGAAGACGTTCAGAGGAGAGCAACAAGGATAGTCAGGGGAATGGGAGTCAAACCCTATGATGGAAGATTGAAATATCTGGACATGTTTAGCCTTGATAAATGAAGACTGGGGGGTGGGGGACATATAAATGCACTCTTCAAATACTTGAAAGGTCACAGAGGAGGGGCAGGATCTTTTTCTCAATCATCCCAGAGGACAGGGCACATAATAATGAGCTCAAGTTACAGGAAGCCAGATTTCAGTTGCATATCAGGAAAAGCTGCCTAACTGTTAGAGCAGTCCGACAGTGGAACCAGTTACCTCAAGAGGTGGTGAGTGCTCCAACGCTGGATGTATTCAAGAGAAAATTGGACAACCACCTGGCAGATATCTTTTGATTCGTCTCCCTGCATTGAGAAGGGGGTTGGACTCAATGACTTCACAGGGCCCCTTCTACCTGCATAAAGCTATGAAGAGCAACTGCTGGGCACTGTGGACCAGGATTGGGCAATGTTGGGGGACTGGGAACTCCCATAGATTAAAGCAAAACCCAGTATCTTGTTATATTTCCATCCATCCATCCATCCATCCATCCATCCATCCATCCATCCATCCATCCATCCATCCATCCATCCATCCATCCATCACATTTCTATCCTGACCATCTAGTGACTACTCTGGGTAACTAACAATAGAAAACAATTATCCACCCACCAACCACAAACACACACATATAATAACCACAAACACATATATAATAAACCCAATAATAACAAGAGCAATAAAATAAAATAAAAATAAAATTTTAAAAAAAGTCAGTAGGTCTATAGGGGAAAAGCCCATAGCAATCACACAAAAATGTTACGATGAGAATGAATCTCAGCAAACCTTTCTCTGCTAATTCATAATTAATACTTTAATATCTAGGTTCTAACAACCAAATGCAATGTGATGTGGCCATTATTCCCATGTCCACCCCATTCATGTAGGTGTGTTACTTTGGTGGCAAAAATAAGTGTTGAGGGGACTCATACCTCATTTCCTTTCAGTCTGATGTTCCAAGCAGCTGTCATGTCAGTTCTGGTAGTGAAAGTGAACCAGGAATAGAGGAACTGGCTTAGAGCAACAAGGAGGTGAGGTGAGGGCAAGCAAGCAGGTGCTGGTGATGGTAAACAGTCAATATGTACCATTTACTTTTAGCAAGAGGCATGCTAGATCACACCAAGGCTCCTCTAGTCCAGCCTTTTATTCATGCAGTTGCCCATGGGAGGCCATAGTTAAGCCTTGAGACAATCTTAGATAAAATAAAATAAAATAAAATACAGAAGAAAAGAACTATAGAAGAGAACTGCTGCCTCCAGAGGCTTCCAGGAACAGCAGTCCTACCCATCAACCTTTTTGGGATCAGGGGCACTTGGGAAGCAACATGCCTATGTGCTGCCTGATTCTCATGCCTGCTCAAGATATTACTGGGCTAAATGGACTCAGTATAACAATTAAAGATCCAGCAGCCTCACAAAAAGCAGGCAGGACACTGCTATTGATATGTCGACACTTGAATCTTTTATTATTCCCTCTAATGCCAGATCTTGTTTAATTGAGAAAAAATATGAATCTGTCAGATAGACATCTGGGGTGTCAATGCTTGAAGGGTCATGCTGACTTAGACTAAACAAATACAGAGAATATTAGTAAGCTTGATGTGGCAGTATAAAAAGGCCATAATGTTCTTTTCTTTTACCAATCTATTGGTACAGAGGTTTACCAGTCTCTCACTCAGACGTGGTTACAGCCTTACTACTCATATCCTGAACATGAGTCATCTACAGGTCATTATAAATAACCAGGCATCCACCCTCTGACTGATAAAATAATATCTTTTCTGTCCCATTTGGATACCACTGTTAAGACTGAGGTTACACCTGATGTGGCAATAATTGTTAACTTCATGTGGATGCATTTCAGTCTTTTATTATTAAGAAAGTGGTCAGGACTGCTAATCTTTACCCATGTTCTCTTTGTTGGTTGAAGATTAATATATGGAGGTATATAGAACTTGGGGGAAAATGCTTTTTTACTAGAATTCCTATAATCCCTCAGCCAACATGGCCACTACCTAGGGGAATTCTGGTAGATTAGGCATCCTTCAATCTCGAGAGACTATGGTAACGTGCTCTGTATGGAGGACTTGGAACAGCGTCTAGTGTGGCTGAGAAGGCCAATTCGAGAGTGAAAATCCCTTCCACACTGAAGACAAATACAGTCTGTCCCCTGTCCAGCTCCCTGATTTTGCTGGTTTCGGGACTGCCTCTTTGCCTCGGCCTGCTGGACAAGGGTCTCTTCGAATTGGGAGAGGCCATGATGCACCGCCTGCCTCCAGGCTGAACGCTCAGAGGTCAAGGTTTCCCATCTGTGGAGGTCCATTCCTAAGGCCTTCAGATCCCGCTTGCAGATATCCTTGTATCGCAGCTGTGGTCTCCCTCTGGGGCGCTTTCCCTGCACTAATTCTCCATACAGGAGATCTTTTGGAATCCGACCATCAGCCATTCTCACAACATGCCCAAGCCAACGTAGACGTCACTGTTTCAGTAATGTATACATGCTAAAAATTCCAGCTCGATCTAGGACTACTCTATTTAGAACTTTGTCCTGACAGGTGATACCAAAAATGTGTCAGAGACAACGCATATGGAACGTATTCAGCTTCCTCTCCTGCCATGCACAAAGGGTCCAGGACTCACTGCAGTACAGGAGTGTGCTCAGGACACAGGCTCTATAGACCTGGATCTTGGTATATGCCGTCAGCTTCTTATTAAGCCATACTCTCTTTGTGAGTCTAGAGAACATGGTAGCTGCTTTGCCAATGCGTTTATCCAGTTCGACATCTAGGGAGAGAGTGTCAGAGATCGTTGAGTCAAGGTACACAAAGTCATGAGCAACCTCCAATTCTTGCGTGGAGATGGTAATAGAGGCAGATGAGTCCACGTCCTGACCCATGACTTGTGTTTTCTTCAGGCTGATTGTCAGACCAAAGTCTTGGCAGGCCTTGCTAAAATGATTCATGAGTTGTTGGAGGTGTTCAGCAGAGTGGGCAACAATGGCTGCATCATCGGCGAACAGGAAGTCCCACATGCATTTCAGCTGGACTTTGGTCTTCGCTCTCAATCTAGAGAGATTAAAGAGCTTTCCATCTGATCTAATCCGGAGATAGACACCATCTGTTGCAGTTCCAAAGGCGTGCTTCAGCATGACAGCAAAAAAGATCCCAAAAAGGGTTGGCGCGAGGACACAGCCCTGTTTCACTCCGCTTAGGATGTCAAAGGGATCTGATGTTCAGCCATCAAAAACTACAGTGCCCTTCATTCCCTCATGAAAGGACCTGATGATGTTAACGAGTCGAGGTGGACATCCAATCTTGGGAAGTATTTTAAAAAGGCCGTCCCTGCTAACCAAATCAAAGGCCTTTGTGAGATCTATGAAGGCCACAAAGAGTGGCTGTTGTTGTTCCCTACATTTCTCCTGCAACTGTCTGAGGGAGAATACCATGTCAGTGGTGGATCTATTAGCTCGAAATCCACACTGTGATTCTGGATAGACTCTACTGCAAGCACCTGGAGTCTCTTCAGCACAACACGGGCTAGCAGCTTCCCTACAACGCTGAGAAGAGAGATGCCATGGTAGTTATTGCAGTCGCCCCTGTCTCCTTTGTTCTTATACAATGTGACGATGTTTGCATCCTTCATGTCCTGTGGTACTCCACCTTCCCTCCAGCAAAGACGAAAGACTTCATACAGTTCGGTGGTGATGATCTCTTTACAGCACTTCAGCACTTCAATAGGGATGTTATCCTTCCCAGCTGCCTTGCTCGAGCCGAGGGAATCCAAGGCTGCTTTTATTTCTGCTAAAGTTGGTTCGCTGTCCAACTCTTCCAAGACAGGCAGGCACTCGATGTTATTTAATGCCCTTTCCGTTATTACATTCTCTCTAGAATATAGCTTGAAGTAGTGCTTCACCCAGCGTTCCATCTGCTGTGCTCGGTCCTGGATGATCACGCCTGTAGCAGACTTCAAGGGAGCAGATTTCTTCTGTATTGGACCTAAAGCCTGCTTGATACCGTTCATACTTGATGTTACCTGTGTCCGCTGCTATCTGTATCTGAGAGCAGAGCTGAAGCCAATAATCATTGGAACATCTCCTGGCAGTCTGTTGGACTTTGCTATGAGCAACTCGAAGAACCTGCAAGTTGTACTCACTAGGACAGGCTTTGTATGCTGCTAGAGCTCTCCTCTTTTCCTCAATGGCTGGCATCAACTCCTCCGAATGGGCTTCAAACCAGTCGGCCGTCTTTTTGGTCTTCTTGCCAAAAGTGGACAAGGTGGAGTTATAAACAGCATTCTTGAAATGTTCCCATCGTTCAGGTGCATTTGCACCAGCCGGGTCTGGAAGAGTTTCCTCAAGCGCTTGGGCAAATTCCTCCACGATCGCGAGTCTTGCTGATGTCAATAGGTGGTCTTCCTTCCTTTTTCGTGTGATACAATCTCTTTATTCGCAGTTTTACTCTGCTACACACCAGGGAGTGATCAGTATCGCAATATGCACCCTGATAACTGCGTGTGATCGTAATACTAGGAAGGCTAGAACGTCTAGTGAGGATCAAATCGAGCTGATGCCAATGCTTGGCTCTGGAATTCTGGTAGCTATAGGGAAATAAAATAACTTGTCTAATTTCTTGGGGTTACTCACATTTTAATAGGTTCATTGGAGATGAGTAGAACAATGGATGCAGAATTCAGTCTAGCAGGACTCCTTCAGATAGCAGCAGTCCTTTGAAACCAGGGTAGAGGTTCACTTGAACATTTCGCCATTCCGGAATTGTTGTGATACCTTTGCTGCACAGAAAATCATTCCTATTTGTCTCATTGACTGCTGATTCATTTGTTCTCTTGCTCTCCATATGACTAATGTCTTTCAAAGGGTAAAGCAGCATTGCATCTGCTGGTGGCCCTCACCCCTTCCATGTTGCTCTTCATGGAGATGTCATGTCTTGGGTGCTGAGCATCCTTTTCTAGTTAAGTAGGTTTCCCACTTTTGATCACTGTGATTGGCGGCAGTGATTTTTGGACAGTTAAGACTCTCTCCCCACCTTTTGCTTTCACCAAAGGCTTCCCCAGAAATAAAAGAAGCCTAAGGGAGCCTAGGAGCCTTGGGGGAAAGAAGTAGGAAATTTTTAATTACCACAATACAGCCACTGATTATGACTTATGCAGGAGAACTTTACATTACTGGATTTCAGCCAATATAATTTATGAGTTGGGCTTATCTCAATGCTTGCTGGTAAGGATCAGTTGGACAGATGTAGATTTTTTTTGGATGGCTGATGTTACTAATGCATCACTGAGCTGCCTTTGACACTGCTCATCATCAAGTATTACTGCAAAAATTCTATAAGTTGACCAAGAATTATAAGCCAACTAAAGTAATGAATCTTTTTTGGAAACTGCAGGATTTTTTTTGTTAGCTTTCAAGGACAATGCCGCTAATAGATGACTCAAAAGAATGGTGTACTGGCACCAAATGTCTTTGATGTTTCGCATTATCAGTGAAAATTATATGGCATATTTTTTTAATTGTACTGTAGTGTTTCTAGCACAAAGAAAGAAGAAAATAAGTAAAGATATGTTGTTGATCTGAAGTCATTCAGCTTCTACTCAAAAATTCCTAATTCTGGAACATACAAGATTCAAACTTGGAGAGGACCCTGGAGCAACAAGTCTGTCTCCTATCTTCTTAGATTCAAGGGTAATTGGACAGGCCATATGTTAAGGCTGGGTCTGGAGAATTGCATTCCACCATTGTAACCAGAAACTGGGAGCAACCTTGAAAAGTGGGGCAGCCTCATTTCTAGGCAGACAATATTTATGGAGATACATGGTGCCAGCTGATACTGCAAACACACACTCTGATGGAGAGGATGTGAGGGCCATGCCAAGGAAAGGGTAAAGCAATGACTTTCTGTCTTAGTCTTCTTCTATGAAGAAACTGTGCTAACTTGTATAATGAACCTGACAGATTAACAAAAAGTTTAGTATGAGCACCAAGATCTAAATGACTGGCATATTTTTGTTTCATCAGAAAAGAAGGGTGTTTAGGATAAAGCATTTGTGATTAATAATTGTGACTGCACATGACTGATTCCAGTTAGTACTGAAAATCTTGGTTCACAGCTGGTTGTACTTCAGGCAAAAGTGTTTTCAGCAGCCAGAAGCTGATATGTACTGTATGTGCAAAGCCAACTCTTTGCTAGTAAATTTCTTAAAAGACATTCGGTTGTTCTGTTTTTCTAAGAAAATTCTTGTTTTGTCAGGAATGTGATTCCTAAAGAGCTAAGTACATTTACCTCATGATCTGTCATCAATGGACACCACCATAGTGATTAAAAAGTCTGTTAATTCCATTAGGAACTACATCAATGAGTTTATTCACCCTCTGCCTCTCTCTTTTTTAAATCCAATCTGTGCAGAATACTTCTTTTAAGTATGCTTAAGTCTTTGGAGCCACCCTTCTTCACCATTATTGAGCTCCTGCAGGTTTTCAGCTTCTTCAAGAACTTTGTAGATAGTTCTTTATGTTGAAGTTTAATAGTTTTTGCTACTAAATTTATAATAACTGCAGAGTCCTCCAGTCTTCTTTCTTAGGCTTCTAAGACCTCTTCTTCATGTTCTAGAATTGCAACTTGCTGCATGAACACTGAAGAAGAATTCAAGGCTTTTTATGCCAGCAAAAGACTGCAAAAGAGAAATCAAGGAAGTCTAAGAGGCAAATTGTCACTCACTATTGATGTGTTGGTTGCATTCTTGGATGCACACCCAATAAGAATGCAACCAACAATTCATTAATGAGTGGCAATTTGCCTCCTATACTTATACAGTTCCCTTTTGTTATTGTTGTTTAGTCGTTAAGTCGTGTCCGACTCTTCGTGACCCCATGGACCAGAGCACGCCAGGCCCTCCTGTCTTCCACTGCCTCCCGGAGTTGGGTCAAATTCATGTTGGTAGCTTCGATGGCACTGTCCATCCATCTCGTCCTCTGTCGTCCCCTTCTCCCTTACAGTTCCCTTACTTAGGCCTAAATTGGCAATAGAATTCCGGCCTTCACCCTTTAAAAAACATCCATAATGTTTCTGTAAGTAGCACAAACAGTTCTAGTCACTTTACAGTGACATTACCAATGATGTCCCAAAAGGTGAACATAAGAACATAAAAAGAGCCCTGCTGGATCAGGCCAAGGGCCCATCCAGTCCAGCTTCCTGTATCTCACAGTGGCCCCACCAGATGCCTCTGGGAGCACACGAGACAGCTAGATATCTGTCTCTTGATACCCCTCCCCTGCATCTGGCATTTTGAGGTACCTTCCTTTTAAGCCTGGAGATTACACATCCCCATCATGGCTTGTAACCTGCAATGGACTTTTCCTCCAGGAAAATCTGTCCAATCCCCTTTTAAAGGCATCTAGGCCAGATGCCATCACCACATCCTGTGGCAAGAAGTGAGAAAAGCTTTGACTTACAGACTGCCTTGCAAATTCTGTATGCTTAAAAATGTATGAAGCATGGCACAATGCTGAAAATACCAGTTGGCAGATTGTATATTGTCCACATTTTTAGAACAACAAGATGGAAATAGGAATTACTGTGACGGATCTATGGGATTTTGCTTAAAGCTTCTATTGAGTTAGGATTTGGTCTCCTCCTTTTCTGTGATTCATAACATTTGCTCCATCATGATATTGGCTTAACAACTTGGGTGGATCCAGGTTGTTTTCTTCAAACACCTTCAGATCAGCTTTCTAAAGGATACAACATCAAAACTCATGGTGGTGCATAGGCATAACAATGATTCATAAAGCTTGACATTTTTTACTCCGAAAATTCCAAATTCAACATTTTCAGAATTGTTTTCATCTAGTACGATCTTTTAGTACTACTGCAGCAAGTATAAATTGGAACCCCGTTGAACCAGAGATTGCTAAGGAGTTGACTGGCCTCTCACATACTGAACCTTAGGGGTTACAACAGACTGTATCTCCAGATAGAGAAATCAACCAGCTCTTGGTTATGGTGCAGACTCATAAGTGCATATGCACCAACACTGTAGTCTACAACAGAAGACAAAGACAAATTCTATGAATATTTACTATCTATTTTGATCTACTATCAAAAAAATCCCAGAGAGAAAGACACTGTTCATTCTCAGAGACTTTAACGCTAGAGTTGGTGCTGATCACAATTCTTGGCCCACTTGTCTAGGCTGTTTTGGCATTGGGAAAATGAATGAAAATGGCCAACACTTGATGGAGTTTTGCTGTTATTATGGTCTTTGTGTCAGCAACACGTTGTTTAATACAAAGCTTTGACACAGAGTCTCTTGGAGACATCCAAGATCGAAGCATTGGCATCAGCTTGATTTGATCCTCACTAGACACTCTAGCCTACTTAGTATTACGATCACACACAGTTATCAGGGTGCATATTGCGATACTGATCACTCCCTGGTGTGTAGCAGAGTAAAACTGCGAATAAAGAGATTGTATCACACGAAAAAGGAAGGAAGACCACCTATTGACATCAGCAAGACTCGCGATCAGAGAAAAGTGGAGGAATTTGCCCAAGCGCTTGAGGAAACTCTTCCAGACCCGGCTGGTGCAAATGCACCTGAACGATGGGAACATTTCAAGAATGCTGTTTATAACTCCACCTTGTCCACTTTTGGCAAGAAGACCAAAAAGACGGCCGACTGGTTTGAAGCCCATTCGGAGGAGTTGATGCCAGCCATTGAGGAAAAGAGGAGAGCTCTAGCAGCATACAAAGCCTGTCCTAGTGAGTACAACTTGCAGGTTCTTCGAGTTGCTCATAGCAAAGTCCAACAGACTGCCAGGAGATGTTCCAACGATTATTGGCTTCAGCTCTGCTCTCAGATACAGATAGTAGCGGACACAGGTAACATCAAGGGAATGTATGACGGTATCAAGCAGGCTTTAGGTCTAATACAGAAGAAATCTGCTCCCTTAAAGTCTGCTACAGGCATGATCATCCAGGACTGAGCACAGCAGATGGGACGCTGGGTGAAGCACTACTCCAAGCTATATTCTAGAGAGAATGTAGTAACGGAAAGGGCATTAAATAACATCGAGTGCCTGCCTGTCTTGGAAGAGTTGGACAGCGAACCAACTTTAGCAGAAATAAAAGCAGCCTTGGATTCCCTCGCCTCGAGCAAGGCAGCTGGGAAGGATAACATCCCTATTGAAGTGCTGAAGTGCTGTAAAGAGACCATGACCACTGAGCTGTATGAAATCTTTTGTCTTTGCTGGAGGGAAGGTGGAGTACCACAGGACATGAAGGATGCAAACATCATCACATTGTACAAGAACAAAGGAGACAGGGGTGACTGCAATAACTACCGTGGCATCTCTCTTCTCAGCGTTGTAGGGAAGCTGCTAGCCCGTGTTGTGCTGAAGAGGCTCCAGGTGCTTGCAGACAGAGTCTATCCAGAATCACAGTGTGGATTTCGAGCTAATAGATTCACCATTGACATGGTATTTTCCCTCAGACAGTTGCAGGAGAAATGTAGGGAACAACTACAGCCATTCTTTGTGGCCTTCATAGATCTTACAAAGGCCTTTGATTTGGTTGCAGGGACGGCCTTTTTAAAGTACTTCCCAAGATTGGATGTCCACCTTGACTCCTTAACATCATCAGGTCCTTTCATGAGGGAATGAAGGGCACTGTAGTTTTTGATGGCTCAACATCAGATCCCTTTGACAGACGAAGCAGAGTGAAACAGGGTTGTGTCCTTACGCCGACTCTGTTTGGGATCTTTTTTGCTGTCATGCTCAAGCACGCTTTTGGAACTGCAACAGAAGGTGTCTAGATCAGATGGAAAGCTCTTTAATCTCTCTAGATTGAGAGCGAAGACCAAAGTCCAGTTGCAATGCATGCGGGACTTCCTCTTCGCCAATGATGCAGCTGTTGTTGCCCATTCTGCTGAAGAGCTCCAGCAACTTATGAATCACTTCAGTAAGGCCTGCCAAGATTTTGGGTTAACAATCAGCCTGAAGAAAACACAAGTCATGGGCCAGGGCGTGGACTTATCTCCCTCTATTACCATCTCCACGGAAGAATTGGAGGTTGTTCATGATTTCGTGTACCTTGGCTCAACAATCTCTGACACATTCTCTCTAGATGTCGAGCTGGATAACCATATTGGCTAAGCAGCTACCATGTTTTCTAGACTCACAAAGAGAGTATGGCTTAATAAGAAGCTAACGGCATGTACCAAGATTCAGGTCTATAGAACTTGTGTCCTGAGTACACTCCTGTACTGCAGTGAGTCCTGGACCCTTTGTGCACGGCAGGAGAGGAAGCTGAACACGTTCCATATGCGTTGTCTCTGATGCATTTTTTTTATCACCTGGCAGGACAAAGTTCCAAATAGAGTAGTCCTAGAACGAGCTGGAATTTTTAGCTTGTATACATTACTGAAACAGCGACGTCTACGTTGGCTGGGGCATGTCATGAGAATGGCTGATGGTCAGATTCCAAAAGATCTCCTGTATGGAGAAGTAGTGCAGGGAAAGCATCCCAGAGGGAGACCACAGCTGTGATACAATGATATCTGCAAGCGGGATCTGAAGGCCTTAGAAATGGACCTCAACAGATGGGAAACTTTGACATCTGAGCATTCAGATGTCAAAGACAGGCGGTGCAGTATGGCCTCTTCCAATTTGAAGAGACACTTGTTCAGCAGGCCAAGGCAAAGAGGCAGTCCTGAAACCAGCAAAATCAGGGAGCTGGACACGGGACAGACTGTATTTGTCTTCAGTGTGGAAGGGATTGTCACTCTCGAATTGGCCTTCTCAGCCACACTAGACGCTGTTCCAAGACCTCTATTTGGAGCACGTTAGTCTCTCAAGACTGAAGGATGCCTACACGTCTTTCTTGCATCTTCTTCTTCCTGTATAGTCACACATTGTGGTCATGTGGCATATATCCTGTGATAGTGGTTCATATGTTTTTTAACTGTTTCTGCTTTGGGGGGGGTGAATTAGATGTGGTAGGTTCATCTATACCCCTCAAGAGGGGCATATCCACTTCCTTTTCTTGTGCCTTTCTCTTCGCCCGTTTCCTTTTTTAAAAAACATTTTGTGTGGAGGCACATCACTGTGTCAGCAAAATGCCCTTGCTGGCCACGTACAGATCTGACCCATTTCTTCCTATTTCTGTGCTCTGTTACCCTCTATGGAGGAGAACCCCCAGTGCATTGCAGTGGCGGTCAAAAGACAACTCCATATTTGACAGAAGTATTCCAAAGTGCTGACATTCCCACTTGAAAATTAATTTAAAAAATATTAAGAGAGTCAAACGACAGCGGGTGAGGGAGGTGGGACTGTATGCCAGATGCACAGGAAATAAATTGACTTTGGAGTACACACTCAATCGGATGCCGGTTGTACTTCATGATGAAATGCGGAACAAATATAGTAGTAGCCTCCCAGCAGGCTGGATTTGATGTGGAGATAGTACGGAGGGGAAACAAAAGAATCGATCATGGCCTTGCATTGTCTGAACTGCCAAAAAAGGTTTAAAGTTCATGAGGAGTAGCTGAAAAACATTTTCCTGGTGTGACTGCAGCCTCACTGTGCTCCTTCTGCATTTCTGAAGCCTAGCAACTTGGATTTCCTGGAATGTATTTACTAATTTACGTCAGTTTTTCATATTTTAAAAAGCAGAATATATTCACCTTCACTGAACGATACTTCTCTTTCCCTTTAATATAACCTGTTCCTTGCATTACTAGCTCATTAATGATTAAAAAACAAATAATGGTACAACTAGACGATCTGGAAGTTGAGTCATGGCAACTGGACTTCTTTCTTGTTAGGTTGAAACATTTTGCTACTCATCCAAGTAGCTTCTTCCAGATAACCTCACCTGGATGACTGAGAATCTCCACAGATATAACTAGATAGATATTTGTCCTGCTGTTTGTCCAAAATCTCTCACTCCTCTAATGATCAGACAATAGTATTGCTAATCCACAATAGATACGGTCTTTTTGCCTGAGTACAGTGCATGTTTCTCAGGCCTCAGTGTTTCTTTAAAAAGCAGGGAGAGTAGGAGAGAGAGAGAGAGAGAGAGAGAATTGATAACTTTTGGTTTGTCCAGAACATTATGTTTCTCGACAACATAGATCAGATGTATACAGCAAGACATTTGTGGAAGTAAATATCTTTGCTTATTTTGTTTTGCACTGCCACTGAATTAGCAAAAACATTCCTTTCTTTCTTTCTTTCTTTTTTTTTTTAGAATCTACAACAGTTCTAGTGCTAGATCAGTTGACAATAATCTTTGGTCTAAACTGATAACGATATAGTGTTGAAATGTTTTATTAAAATGTTTTAAAGCACTTTAAATCAGCACTATACATAATGGAAGCAGGATACGGTATATATGTACAACAAAGAATTTGAGAAAGCCACATCTTCAAAAACTAAAGTTTTAAGTGAAATGATTAAGCCATTTGTAATTTTAAAAATCTTGTACTATACTGATACACTGTTAAACTGTTTCAGCTTTATATATTTAATTTATTTAGATAAAAATATGTCAAATCAAGAATTATATGCAGTGGCAGCATGAAATACATGTACAACAAAACATTTTTTAGTTTTGAGTGAAATTATTGCTGCAGTTTATAATATAAACAAGTTATGTGCTGTACTCATACACTGATAAACTATTCAGCATTATATTGTTTGTTAGTTTTTTAAAAGGATATTGAATGAACATATGCAATGGAAGCATGAAACACCTGTACAGTAACAACAAAGTATAGGTAAATCCATGTCTCCAAAACCTGTAGTATATACCCACTTACACACCAGAGCAGGCAGCACATGGACAGGAAAAAGGTGTAGAAGTTAGTGTAAAGGGTGGAGAGAAATGTATTCTCGAAGGCTTTCATGACCGGGATCCGATGGTTGTTGTAGGTTTTTCGAGCTGTTTGGCCATGTTCTGGAGGTTTTTCTTCCTAACGTTTCACCAATCTCTGTGGCTGGCATCTTCAGAGGACAGGAGTTAGAACTCTGTCTGTGTTCTGGTGTAGTGTGTGGGATAGTTGAGTATTTGTAGCTGTGGGATCAGCTTTTTGTCCTTTTCAGGAGTGTCTAATCTGCAGTGTCTTTCATGTTCTCTGATTCTGGTGTGGATGCTGCGTTTTGTGGTCTCAATATATACCTGGCCACAACTGCAAGGTATCCGGTATACTCCTGCAGATGTGAGGGGCTCCCTTTTGTCCCTTGCTGACTGTAACATTTGTTGTATTTTTGTGGTGGGCCTGAATACTGTTTGTAGGTTGTGTTTTTTCAAAGGTTTCCCTATGCGGTCCGTGACCTCCTTGATGTATGGCAGAAATACTTTATTTGTGGGTGGCTGTTTTTCTTCTTCAGTTCGGTGTTGTTTTCTCGGTTTGATGGCTCTTGTGATTTCATTTTTGGAATAGCCATTTGCCTATAGGGCCCAATTCAGATGATTGAGTTCGGTGCTGAGAAATTGAGCTTCACAGTTCCGATTTGCACGGCCTACCAATGTTTTGATTATGCCTCTTTTTTGTCTTGGGTGGTGGTTGGAGTTTTTGG
This sequence comes from Intellagama lesueurii, assembly GCA_037013535.1. Classification (NCBI taxonomy): domain Eukaryota; kingdom Metazoa; phylum Chordata; class Lepidosauria; order Squamata; family Agamidae; genus Intellagama; species Intellagama lesueurii. The sequence continues at coordinate 245,408,721 of JBAJHW010000002.1, forward strand.
GTAGGTACCGGTCTGTGTGGGTGGGTTTTCTGTAGACCCTGTGTCCCAATAGGAGGTCAGGTTTGCGTATGACCATTCATTATTTATGCAATGTGTTGTAGTGATCAGTATGTTATGCAACATCTGATATGTTCTATGTTGTTGTTATGTGCCATCAAGTCAAAACTGACTTATAGAGACCCTAATAGGGCTTTCAAAGTAAGTGAGATATTTAAGGAGTGAATTTATCAGTTCTACACCCCCAGTGACTTTCCATGACCAAGCAGGAATTCGGAGTCCTTGTCTGTAACTCTATTTACTATATCACTCCAGGTATCATGGTATGTGTTGCATCTTGTAATAATATAAGGTGTTTGTACTTTGATTTTTAAAAATCTTAAATAATCTCAGCAGTAGGACTATGGCGCTCATGATAAGGCTGATGACAAATGTGCTCAGAATATGTTCTCTTTCTTATGAAGAAAAGATGTTGTGGCAAATTTCCAAAAAGGGAGTGTCCAAGCCTACTGTTCTATGTGAATGGCATTGGTTGGTTGGTTGGTTGGTTTCTTACATTTATACTCTGCCTTTCCATTAAATACTAGTGCTCAAGGAAAGTTACAGACTTCTTGAAAGAATAAAAAATGAGTAAAAACACAGTAGTAAAGCTTTTTTAAAAATCACAAAATCAAATCAACCACTGTAAAAACCATTAAAATCAAGTAAATACATTCAAACTGTTTAAATCAATAAAGGAGGCAGTTAAAAACAACACAGCAGGGCAGATTCAACATCATGCACCCATCTAAAAAGATGTGTTTTACCCCCTTCTTAAAATCAGAGTGGAAACAGATCACAACTCTGTCTGAAGAGAGTGCATTCCACAGCCTAGGAGCCATATGGGAGTGACTTTTCCCATCAGCTTGTAAAGCGTGCCTCTGAAACTGTAATTTTAAGAGGGCGTCTCCTGAAGATCTTAATGTCCAGAAAGGCTCATAAGATAACCTTAGATAACCAGTCCTCAACCCATTCAGGACTTTAAGGGTTAAACCAACACCTTGATTCGGGCTCTGCAAGCAATTAGTAATCGGTGCAGGTTTTTCAGAATCAGGTTCATGTGATTGCAATACTGCACATCAGTTAGTAATCTAGATGCTGCATGTTGAACCTATTGAAGATCCCAGACCCTCTCCAAGGGTAGACCCACACAGAGTATATTGCAGTACTTAAGATGGGATATAACTAAGGTAAAGATGTGCTTATTACTAGTTGGGAACCTATAATGTTGGAAGTGAATCTTTCGTTGCATAGACTTCTTGTATATATGCTGTTGACACCCGCTCATCTCTTAGATAGTAATAAAGATTGAACTAACCACAGCCTTTGTGATATCCAGTCCATATTACCAAATTGTACGTGGTCCCTGGCAGCATCAATTTCCCAGCATTTAGGAGCTAGAGTGAATAAAGAAAGTTCTTAATACAATGGCTGAAATCCTGTATTAAGTCACAGCTAGAATAGGTCCAGTAGGGATTTGGTGAGTTAGCTCCTCCATAAGATACAATAGGCCTACTTTAGTTGTGACTTACTATGCTGAGCAACAGGATTTCCGTCAATATGTAAATCTAAAAAGTGTTTTGTTTTTGTTAATCAGATCAGTTCCATCGACTTATATAGGAATACCCGGTTAGTTAAACATGCTTCTCTGTCTCTCACTGATATGATGGATATAATATTTATGTCAGTTCTTCAAAGTGCTTAAAAGAGGATCGAGTGGCAGTATGTGAAGCACTTCTATGCCAACAGTGGCAGGACATTCTGAACAGTCTGTGGAGACTCTCATTGTAAATATTAACACCTTCAATATGAGGAGGCCATTTTCCACAGCAGCCTTACTCCAAATGTGCCAGGAATATTAGCCCCTGATATCTTGCAAATAGAGCAATACAAATTTGCATGTTATTTAGGCTCATGTTATTTAGTGGTAATATTATTTCATGTTCTGTTCAAGACGGTATCCACTTTCATTTGACTCTTTAATTATATGTTCCAGGAATAGACGTGTTCTCATAATTACTTCCACATAATTAAACTACCTGTTCAGTGATTTATATTGCATGTAGCAACTTTTTTACTGCTATTCTAGAAATACAATGAATTCAATAGCTTTGACCTAAAGCTACAAGACTGTAGTCCTGTTATGTATTGAAGACTCATGGAGCTATGTTGGATCGAGTTGAAACATAATTTTTCAATTTATTACTACAGGCTATAAAAATAATACCTAGGATATAGTTTTCATATTTGTATTATAAATGAGAAATGGAGAGATTTATTGATTTCTCTCTCTTAAGCATTTCATCCAACAATGTGTTCTTTCTCACAATTGCTTTATTTATGAGAAAGACCCATTACATATGGTAGGTATGTTCTTATGGAAGCAACCAGAAGATCAAACATCCATATGATGTATACGTGTACATACTTGTGAACATATTAAGGTGTCAGGTATTAGTCACAGATCCCACTGTCTACTACACACAGGACTTACATCAGAAATCTTCACATTTCTTTGGCCAAAACCCTGTTGCACAGCTCCATATGTGCAACATGAATGACATCAGCAGCAGCATGTTGCTGCTGATTAAAATCTTCCTTTGGCAATTTTGGGATGCATGTGACTCTTACACAATGTGACAAGTCACATGCAATATGAAATTGCTATGAGAAGCTGTGGTGATTTGCCTGTGTGGCTAATGTCATTTGCATTGTGTATATAAAGATGTGTGACAGAATTTCAGCAAAGAAGGACAAAATATGGCTTTGAATGTGAGAAGATGAGAATGTCCAAACCCCTTCTTTGTCATAAAGTCAGAGTTATATAGAGTTATGGCCTCTATATTCAGTTCTAACCAATAAATATTTTCATTTTCTCTTTTTAAAAAAATTAAATTTATGATATCAGTAAGTAGTAACTTCAACCAATGCATGTAATTCTTGGAAGAGTAATGGAATAAAGAATATAACATAACTGATGTGATGAATAGAGGTATGTAAATGAGACATTAATAGACTAGCAGTAGAGGCTAGTCCATGAGTATGACAAGTTCAGTGTTTCTCCAGTAAGACTATCCTGCCTGTTTTGTTCTTACCACTCCAGGGGCTGCATTGGATGTCAGCTGCCTACCTAGCCAATCTCTGTCTTGTTTGTAGAATTCAGAAGATAAATTCTTTCTACAATATACCAAAAATAGACATGATGATTCTAGAAGCACCAGCAGGATTACACTCCCCCGTCAGCCTCCCTTAGGTGATCATCTTAAAGAACCACCAGTACTCCCATGATGTGGCCTGAACCTTGATTGAAACAGATCTAGAACAGTGGTTCCCAACTTGGGTTCCCAGGTGTTCTTGGACTACAATTCCGAGAAATTCTGGCCAGCACAGCTAGAAGTGAAGGTGTCTAGGAGTTTTAGTCCAAGAACATCTATATACCCAAAATTGGGAACCATTGATCTAAATTGTTCATCTCATACAAGAACACTGCAGCTGATCAGATACCACCCTCTCTATTAGCTTGCCCAGAAATGGGATGTTAGTCTATAGTTGCCTAATTCATCCATCACCATTTTGGGTTTCTTAGGAATGGGTCTTATTATGGTTTCTTTTAAGAAATGCATTGAAGAGTGGCCTATTCTATCGTAATCTCCTTGGCAGATTTTAATAGCCAAGATGGGCAAAGATCTAAAGGAGAGAGGGCTGCTTTAGAATGTGAAAATGCCTTCTCTACATTTTCAGGCATCACCAATTGAAACTGATCCAATAAACTTTGACTAGGCAGTGCACTGGACATCTCAATTTGATCTACTGGTCACAAAGAGTAGTCCAGGTCTCTACTGTGCTAAAGACTTGATTTAGCACAATAGAGGTTGAAAACTGTACATTAATTTGTTACACTAGGCTTTTAACAAAAATCTAAAACTTGGCAATCCTACTTCCTTTATTATGTTTTCACTTACTACATGTTTTACTAATGTTTGCTTGAGAATGAAATGAAAATTGCACAACATACAGATTTTTAGATAATATGGAAAGGTGTGTTGATGAACCAGACTGCCCTGCGGGATCAACTTTGCTGTATTTCAAAGCATACAGTATAATCTCTAATTCTGCTGATGCAGCGATACATTTCTTCTTTAAGGGCCCAAACATCTGTGCCAAGCAATGAAAGTGAATCCTGAAAAGAATAAGGCCGATTGCATTTCTTTGAGGTTGGATTCAAATGTATTGCATAATGTATTTTTTAAAAAAAACATCTTGTACACGAGAGCTCTCCATATGTAAGCAAAATGGCAAACAGAATACTTCCTCGTACACACATCCACTCTCCTAAACCTGAACACAGGCTTACGTAGGGTTCATCCAGATCAAGCATTTTCCCCTCCTCTCATTGTGCTATATGTGCCTCATACAGTTTTATAGACAGATGGATTTAAAAAAAAAACAGTTATGAGATTGCTTTAAACTGGATAGCTCACTGGTTTAGCTATCCAGATGTTGGGAGTTCAGTTCCCCACTGTGTCCTCTTGATTCATTGAGACCCTTCCAGCTCTGCAGTACCAAGGTCATGATGATGTTGATGATTTCGGTTCGCTTCCTAGATTACAAATATTTGTCTGACTTTTACAATTTAAAAAAAAGTCTCTTGACACACCAAATGGCGTTATGTGCTCTTTGTTTCACGTTATTTGAAATGAAGCAGGTGCTGGGATTTTTACCTTTAGTGTTCAATATAGCTTCAGAATTCTTGTGGTACATTTGCACTTTTTATTAAAACATGTTAATGCACTTCCGGTGTTAAACAGTGCCTGAGCATATCATATAGTGCAAAGAAACCTGGTGAGTCCTAGTGAGTTCTGGAGAGATTCTGTATTAAGAATGCTAGCTACTGAGCAGAATGTTAGTAGTTAAAATGGAATAGAAAAATTATTTCATGGACACATTTCTTGCAGTCATTCATTACTTTGAGGAATCCAAGGTACCTATCCTAAAGGAAATTTAAGAATGGCACAAATCTTTTTAAAACAGGTTCAGGAATTGAATGAATATGATGATAAAAACAGTAGGAGAAAGTTTTATCCTTTTTGTATGAAATATACACCAAAGACAGAGAACATAACTAGACTTGCAGAGTAAAAAAATGTTAATGTGTATTAGGGTTGTTGTACGTACAGGGCCCCAAAATTTAGAAGGCACCAAAATCTACTGGTAAGAGTTAGGAAGCTACTGGTAAGAGGAAAAGAAATAGCAAAACCTCTGTACCCTATTCAACTTCCTCTTGTTTGAAAGCATTATTTTTTCTGTTTTGGGGGGCACCACGTTGTCTTCCTTTTTCTTGGGGGGTAGTCATGCGCATGTGTCAGGGTTGAGTGGGTGGGAGATGGTGCTACTTGCCCACTGTTGCTAGTTATACATTTCTAGTGCATATTTGAGATAGTGATCAGGTCTTTGAAACTGGGGCTCTTGGTATGATGGACAAGAGTTGATATATTTTCAGTTCAAACCTAACTCAACCTCCTAATGGTTTCAAGAGCCCAGAGTAAGCTGAGAAACAGAACCATGTTGCTTGACACCAAGTGCTGATTTTAAAGCAATACTTGATATGTTAAGCATAACTTTTCACTTGACATTTAAATCTCCGCCTGAACTTGATTCCCATACTCATTAAGGAGGAAGAAATGAAATCCATTGCAGTGCAGAGTTCTGTTTGGTCTTCCCAGGATTCAACCCAATCAGTATTATTATTATCAATTCTTCAAAAAACTTCCAGTTTATGGACGTAGGATACTGTGCTTCTGAACCCAAGATTCAAAATGCCAGGAAATGGTCTGATATTGCTGCACGTTGCCAGCAGGAAAAAAGATGCCAAACTTTATATAGCAAAGGGCAGCCTGAATATTGATAACACTAAGGGCAGCAGTCAAGATGGTCTACATCAGTGGTCCCCAACCTTTTCCAAACCGCGGAGCAGTTTAGCGTGTGGGTGGGGGCAGCGTCCATGCGTGGGGGCAGGGCATGTGTGTGTCCGTGGGTGGGTGGGCGGGGACACCCGTGCATCCGTGCGTGGGCGGGGCATCCGTGCGTGCGCGTGTGGGTGGACAGGCAGGGCAGGGCATGTGTGCATAGGTGTGTGTATGTGGGGGGTATATGTACGTGCGTGCATGCGTGCATGGGTGTGTGCGCGGGGGTCCAGGAGATCTGTCTCTGTGGCCCGGTCCTGCCAAGGTCATGGCCAGGTATAGGGCTGCAGACTGGGGTTTGGGGACCCCGGGTCTACATGATACAGTGGTGCCTCGACTTACGAACGCCCCGACGTACGAACATTTCGACTTACGAACAGCTCCGTTCACATAATTTTGCTTTGACTTGCGAACGGAGCTTCGACTTACAAACAAACAAAAAACATGGAAAAAGCCGGAAATGCACTTTGGACTGCCCGGTACTGCCTGGTACTGTAATTTTAAAATGCAAAAATTGGTTTAAAAGGTGCTTGGTTTGGTTTAAAGCTGCTTGGTTTTAAAGGTGTTTTGTTTAAAAGCTGTTTGTTTCCTCCCTCCCTCCTTTCCTGCCCTTTTTTTAACCTTAGGTCATCTTAGGTTAAAAAAATATTTCTCCCCCTAGTGGTAGAGGAGAGATTAAACGCTTTTGCATTCGTTCCTATGGGAACGAATGCTTCGACTTACAAACCGTGCCTCGACATAAGAACAAAAAACAGCCGGAACGGATTAATCGGTTTTCAATGCATTCCTATGGGAAATGCTGATTCAACTTACGAAAGTTTCGACTTAAGAACATCATTCCAATACGGATTAAGTTTGTAAGTCGAGGCACCACTGTACTCTCTTGTGTTCACTGCTGTTTACAAAGAGCGAACAAGCAGGTGTAAATCCCAGAAGCAGACTCTTTTTTTTTTATCCGTTAACCACTTCTCACCCAAATACAAAGCAATTGTTCAGGCTTTTTTTCAACAAGTTCTCTTGTTCAGTCTCAAAAATCCTTAGAAAATGTTTACTGAAAGTGCTAGAACAAAACACAACTACTATCTGGGTTTGTTTGTTTGTTTAAGTTAAAGCGAAATACTTTGAATATGCCTTACAAAATTGTGTTCTAATTCCCTGAAGATACATGGGGAACAACTGCATTACTTTCTTTAAAGCAAACCTGATTTTAAAAAATATTTTAGAAAACCCTTCCTTTTCAGGGTTTTTTCCATGAATTTTAATTGCCCTGGAACTCTCTGAATATATACCTCCCCCACCTACAAATGTATGTAACGTTTTATTTTATGAAACTCCTGCTGGCCAGCCTGTACCAGGCATGTTCAGTTTTATAACAATATGGCCATTGTTTTGTAAGGCCTATTTTTAGGATCAGTATTTCAGCCCCTGCAGCCTGGATTCTTTCAAAATAATGAAAGCTGGTGGGGCCAACCATTCTCTTTCAAGATAAGCAAGAATAGAATTTTCAGTTTATTTGAGCTGTTTTAAATCTGGAATTATTTGGGATCAAATAATTTCTGAATGTGTGGAAATGGTTTTGCTTTTAAAAAATTGTAACTTGAAAACCCTTTGTCCAAACGTCTCCACATTTGGCACAAAGCAAGAGACTATCTGCTACACCTGTGCCAGATTTGCTGCTGATTTGAAGTCAAATTTCAAAGTTATACTTTTTTTGGGGGGGCTGCTCCCATTTTTAGAATTGCCTTGTAGAACAGCGATCCCCAACCCCCGGTCCCCGGCCCGGTGCCGGTCCCTGGCCTGGCCCAGACCGGGCCGGCAAGAGAGACCTCCCCGCGCGCACTCACCCCCGCACAGCCCGTTTGCGCCTGCGCGCGCACACACTGGAATGCCTGCACGAGCGCAGCACCGCCATTTGCGCATGCGTGCGGGTGTGCGCGGGCCAGCACAAGCGTGCACTGCCATTTGCGCATGCACGCTCGCGGCAGTGCACATGCGCAAAATGGCGGCGCTCGCGCTCGCGCTCGCGCGCTCGCGCACTTGTTCGCACATGCGTGCGCGGGGGGGGTGCCCCGCCTTCCCCAGCCGGTCCGCAGACCGGGAAACGTTGGGGAACACTGTTGTAGAATGTTCATTTGCTGTGCTGCACAACAACATAGTTGCACTCTTGTGCAGCCATAAATGATATCATACATGGCTCAGACAGAGAGACAGCAGTTGCTTATGGCCTCCTTGCAATTTCATAATGAAGACAAGACCACTCTATTGTCAGTTTCTGTAGACCAAGAAATAGCTAGTTAAATCTACACTTCTCAGAGTTCAAGCATTTTCTGTTTCACACATTTGAGGAATACGATATAGTTTCATTTTCCTTTCTTTGACTAAAAAATAGTAGATATGATTCTTTTACACACTGAAAGCATCCAAAAAGGTATAACTTCCATTTTTTCCTTACCCTAAAACACCACAGAACTCCATGAAATATTACTGTGATATCACAGCAAATGTCAGGTGTAGAAATATGATTAGTTAATTAAGTAGTTACAAGATCATTAACAGTTTGTCTTCATTAAGCTTCCATCTTCTTCCTGGGAGAATGTTGTGTGAATTAGGCTGCAATCCTATATCCACTTCCTAGGCATAAACCCCACTGAGCTTCCTATGGGATACATGTGTTTAGGATTGCATTTTTTAAGCCTGAGAGGCCCTTTGGTCAAAACAGAATGTAGAAAATGACTGCCTTTTTTTTTTTTTTGGCAGTGTTTATTGAAGCTGATGCCCTTGAATTCAACAGACATATTGGATGCCTGACATCAATAGGGATCCATAAGCTCACACCATTGTTATGTCATAGTTTTCTACCTGGGATATTACAGAACAGGTCGTGCTGGTGGCATAAAATATTCTGACAACCAAAGAACTTTGAATATAAATATTGGGCATAGTTTCTTCAGGAAAAACATAGAACCTAAATAGCATTAACTCATATTTTTGTTTCTTATCAAGTGTCAGACATTCTTGAGGATTTGGCAGGATTCCCTAATCCCTCAAGCTCTGGATGATTTATAGTTCTCCATAATGTTCAGTGAAGTAATTATATGCCAGCTGCATAGCCTGTTCACCAGTGGCAGTCTCTTACTCCCTAATCCAGATCTGTTATGTACAGAGATGAGATCCATGCCAGCAACTCTATAATTTTATGTATGCATAAGGTTTTTATCTGCTTGAATAATGTCCTTCTGCTGGACACACTCTGATCTATAGCTGGACTTTCCCTTTACACTAATGTGGTGTATTCATTCTTTGTCCATGTTTATATTTTAAAAACAGTTTAGCCTGCAGGAGTTTTGAAATGGTTACTTATTTGATTGAACCCTCGTTGCATCCTATTGTATAGCATTTGACACCTGTTTCTCAGAAGAGAGATGAAATGTGTGTAGGGGGAGTTGTTGTGTGTATTTTCCCCACAGGTTACTGGCTAGAGAAGATGTTATTCTTTCTAAATATTACTTGTTATTTGTAGCACCGGCCATTTGTGTGTGAATTTTGTGACACTTCTTTCCTATTTCACAAGAAGCAAAGAAACACCTAATTCTACTTGGTAATCCAATGATGAGTACTCCCATTCACATGACCAGTGAACACAGAGTGAGGTGGGAGTCCCATATGCTCTCATTGCTTGGGATTTCCATGAATTCATGATTTGCTGCCATTTTGCAGCTTCCCAGCTGATAACAGATGAATATATGCTTGGTGAGCTACACTGGCTCCAAGTTCATTCTGAGACCAAATTCAAAGCACCAGTGTTCACTTTTAAAGCTCTTTATGCCAATTTACACATGACTCTGTACTCTGAGGTTATTTTTGTACCATCAAAGTATGTCACTGAGGCACCACAAGAAGACCTTTATATTGTACTATTCCACTTGTCCATTTTAAGTTCGTTGCATTTTATGACCATAAAAAATGCTGGATGAAACCAACTATTCCATTTTGTGCCCCTAATGCTCACAGGTAGGACAAGAGTGTGTAATTATACTGTTGATACAAGGTCTGAGTGCTACTAGTATTGAAAAAAGGCCTGAAAACCTTCAGAATGCCAGCAGACCCTAGACACAGTATGTGGCCATTCCATCTCCACCTTTATGTTCTTCTGTAAATTAGCCGCTGGAGTATGTTTAATGTGCATTTTATAGTAATCTAAATTGGGGATTGTCTTTTGGGAAGTCAACAACAAGAGCAACAAAAAAAACAAAAAGTATTGTGGCACCTTTAAGACTAGCAATTCTATTTCAGTGTGAACTTGCATAGATTACAAACTGCTAATCTGAAAATTCATGCTGAAATAGATGTGTTGATCTTCAAAGAGCCTCATTTTTGTGTGTTGGTTCTTGTTATATAACTTGTGTTATTTTCCATGGCATTGGTTTCGGCATTAAGATCATGTCTCTAAGTAAGAATAACTCTACTTTGCTGTTTCTTTCTATTGGTCTTTAGGCACATTTCAGAAACAATCCAGCAAAGCAACTTGGCACACATTGTATTAAATAACACATTTAAAGCCTTTGGGAGAAGAGGAAACTGCAGGTGGCATCAGAAATCCTTGAGCAGCAAAGGGGACTTCCGAAGCAGCCCTACTCCAGCATGTCCTTCAAATCTTTGCTTGTCTTTATGATGCAGTCCGTAATATCTGCAATATTACGGAATGTTATTGTTAATTTATTAGGCTTTCAGACATGGCTCTATTCAGAAAGGAATTCCTGCATGACAACAGATAACGTTCTGCCAGCTATCATAATTAATTATTCCTTTTCTAAATTAGAATATTTTTAATGCAGTGAAACAACTGGCACAATTGCTTGACTGATTCATTTAATAATAAAAATCATCACCATTATCATCTTAGAACTTCAGAGCTGGAAGGGACCCTATGGATCACTGAGTCCAGCCCTTGTCAAGGAGGAACAGTGGGGAATCAAACTCCCAACCTCTGATACCTAAACCACTGAACTATCCGGCAATTCTTAGAGGTTCTGTGCGGAAAACAACAATGTCAACTCATGGCATTATTTCAGTCTCCACCAATAGATTTCCATGAAACACTGAGCCTGCTTTTCTTAGTTCAAACTGTATTAAAGAAAGGTAACATCTTGTACTGAAAACAAATGGCTTGGATTTTACCTAAAAGAGTTGGCTTGCAACGTTTATGCTTGTTTACGCTATGCTTATGTTCAGCAGACCTGTAGCCAAAAACTTTCAGGTGCCCACCTAAATATAATGAAAGTGGTCAGTACATTGAAAAGAAAAGCAGGTGGTTGCACTGTCCACTTAAAGGAACCCTCCTCCAGGAAATAAATGTGCATGTTTGCAGGGTCAGTCCAGTCCAGTGAGATCAGTGGCCAGTGCTCCTTCGGAAAGGGCAGCCAGAGACGTCCAGCTTGACGCTGCAACGAGACAGCAGCAGGAGGACGGAGCTCCGTCCCCTGGGCTGAATTCCGACCTGTTTGGGACCCCCCCCAGGGGGTTAAAACCACCCCAAAGAGGTTGCGAAATGGGGGAGAAGCCTGCTGATCATGGCGGGGACGATGGTTACCCACGTTTGATCCAGGAAACTCCCCAATCAACCAGCGGGTGGAAACAAGCAGCTGAAATAGCTTGCTTGCAAGTCGTCAGCAGCCGGCAAATGAAGAAGCGATAAATAAGCCAATTTAACATTGTCGTTACCACTGGGTGAGATACAAAATCTTAACTATACTGCTCTTTGATTATCCCTGGACGGAGTAATCCCTTTAACAGAAATAAGCGTCTCTTAGCCCCAACACTAAATAGAGCAGTGGTGGATGTGGAGAAGAGGAAAGAGACGCAAAGAGACGCAAAGAAAATAAATTGGACATTAATTAAACACTTAATTATACTTCAAGGAAGGAAGTTTGGTATTGTTGCTGTTAATTGTTAAGTCGTGTCCGACTCTTCGTGACCCCATGGAGCAGATCACGCCAGGCCCTCCTGTCTTCCACTGCCTCCCGGAGTTGGGTCAAATTCATGTTGGTAGCTTTGATGACATTGTCCAACCATCTCGTCCTCTGTCGTCCCCTTCTCCTCTTGCCTTCACTCTTTCCCAACATCAGGGTCTTTTCCAGGGAGATTTCTCTTCTCATGAGATGGCCAAAGTATTGAAGCCTCAGCTTCAGGATCTGTTTGGTATTATTTTGGCGTTAAACTTAAGAAATTTTCCTCTTAAAAGTATTTTAGCCAAACAACGCTGGGAGTAAAACTGTTTGTTATGGCCATTTTACAGTGTTGGCAAAAAGCCCAGAACATGACCTTGAATACTCAACCTTGGAACTCTGTTTTGACTTTCTTTTTTTTCTTTTCTGAGAACTGACTAAAACATAGACAGTTAACTTTGGAAAGTCTAATACAAACATCGAGTGAATGGGGCTGTCAACTTACGTCAGAGACTGGATTCAAAATTAACCCTAAAGGTGATCAATTTACTAAAGTGAACTTATTGAAGCAATTATTGATGAAACTGGACTGACTGCTCTAAGATACTAGACATCTTTCACTTGAAATACAAGTACTTGACATCTTGGGACATAATGCTACAACAAGGGAAATTTTGGGATGAAACAAAATCTACTCTTCAAGCAATCTTAGAAATAGTGAGATCCCATAACGAAGAGGTGAAATCATCAAGGAGCAAATAGTAGGACTATATTGAACAGGAGACAGGGAACAATGAACAAGGAAATGTGAGGGTGGTGGATGATGTATGCCAACCAAAGGAAGGGCTGGAGGAAATCAGAGGAGAAAATTTAGGAGATTTAATTCTAACCCTAGAGCCAAGTAGAATTTTAGCTGTGTTAAGGGAAGATAAGGGAAGAAAATCAGCAGAATTAATTAAAAATAGCCTGGAAGATCTATTGGAAATAGATCAAGTGTATAAAATGTTTTCAGATGATACAAGGAATGGCAGAATGTTTAGAGAGATAGAAACAAGAATTGGGAAAAGACAAATAAGAGAAGGAGATACTTAGAAAGATGAAAAAGGGAAAAATATTAAGGTGGCCCTCAATGTTGAAAGCATGTATATACCTAACTTCTGGAATTGTAAAGGAGCATATCTTATATATTAAAAAAGGGAATTAAACTGAAAAAAGGGATCAGTAATCAGGGTAAAGGCATTACACAGTGGTTTTTAAGGTAAATTGAAGCTAGATATAAGGATGGGGCAAAACAAATAGTACTTAATGAATATACATTAGATATGATATTGATATAGACATGATAGAAAATGTGGAGATAGAAATGTCTAAACAATTATATAAAGAAAATCTGTATAAAATGCTTTAGATAACATCTATTATGTGTTAGGAACCTACTCAGTTATTATTGGCACAAAATACAAAGTTCGTTGGTTAAATCACCTCAAAAATATATAGATTTGGAACTGGAATTACTTTTATTAGGTATGTTATTAGAGGATTTTGATAACATTGTATACTATGAGAGCAATACTATGATAGTAGCCAATATTGTATACTAAAATACACACATGAACGGTTTAAATGTTTAAAAAATAGATTTTGAAGAGACAACTAAGAAGACACCAAGACACAAAAAACAAATAATTATAAGCAACCCATGTAATACGATGTTTAACAAGCACGAATTGAATGTAGATAGATTGAAAAACTAATGAAATGTCTAAAAAAAAAAAAAAGGAAAGGGCAGCCAGAGAGGTTAGTTGGTTGGTTGATTTTGCAGTGGTTAGACATCTTTGCTTATTTAACTTATATGCAGAATACATCATGCGAAAGGCAGGACTGGATGAATCCCAAGACGGAATTAAGATTGCCGGAAGAAATATCAGCAACCTCTGATATGCAGATGATACCACTCTGATGGCAGAAAGTGAGGAGGAATTAAAGAACCTCTTAATGAGGGTGAAAAAAAGGAGAGCGCAAAAAATGGTCTGAAGCTCAACATCAAAAAACTAAGATCATGGCCACTGGTCCCATCACCTCCTGGCAAATAGAAGGGGAAGATATGGAGGCAGTGACAGATTTTGCTTTCTTGGGCTCCATGATCACTGCAGATGGGGACAGCAGCCACGAAATTAAAAGACGCCGGCTTCTTGGGAGGAAAGCGGTGACAAACCTAGACAGCATCTTAAAAAGCAGAGACATCACCTTGCCGACAAAGGTCCGCATAGTCAAAGCTATGGTTTTTCCAGTAGCGATGTATGGAAGTGAGAGCTGGACCATAAAGAAGGCTGACCACCGAAGAATTGATGCTTTTGAATTGTGGTGCTGGAGGAGACTCTTGAGAGTCCCCTGGACTGCAAAGAGAACAAACCTATCCATTCTGAAGGAAATCAACCCTGAGTGCTCACTGGAAGGACAGATCCTGAAGCTGAGGCTCCAATACTTTGGCCATCTGATGAGAAGAGAAGACTCCCTGGAAAAGACCCTGATGTTGGGAAAGTGTGAAGGCAAGAGGAGAAGGGGACATCAGAGGACGAGATGGTTGGACAGTGTCATCAAAGCTACCAACATGAATTTGACCCAGCTCCGGGAGGCAGTGGAAGACAGGAGGGCCTGGTGTGCTCTGCTCCATGGGGTCACGAAGAGTCGGACACGACTTAACGACTAAACAACAACAACAAAAGGGAACTGTATAAGTATAGGAGGCAAATTGCCACTCTTTTTTCCCCCAATACATTTTATTAGTTTTTCACTCTATCTACATTCGCTTTGTGCTTGTCAAACATCGTGTTACATGATTTGCTTACAATTATTTGTTTCTTACATCTCAGTGTCTTCCCAGTTGTCCCCCCAATTCCAGACATCTTTCAAACATTCAAACCATTCATGTACGTATTTTAGCATATAATATTGGCTACTATCATAATATTACTTTCATAGTGTGCAATATTCTCAAGATCATCTAATAACATACTTAATAAAAGTAATTCCAGATCCATGCCCCAACCTTATATCTAGTTTAATTTACCTAAAAAGAAAATTACGTCTTTACCCTAGTTTGTGCTCCCTTATTTCAGTTTAATTCTCCTTTTTAATATAAAGGATATGCTCCTTTACAATTCCCGAAGTTAGATATACACATGCTTTTCAACATTAAGGGCCCCCTTCCTATTTTCCCCTTTTTTCCATCTTTGCTTTCCATGGCTACAGCTCAGATTTACAGTTGCAAGTTGGATTTTTTAAAAAGTAACTCCTCCCACTACTCACTATTATATGTCAACCAAGTGTTTTTGCTATCCTCCTGGATTCTTAAAAGTAACATGTTGGGTTGCTTATTATCAGCTTGTTGCACTGTCATTACCAACGTCCACTGAATATGATAAATACTCTCTGGTTCCCTCTAGTGGGCAATTCTGATATTGCACGCTGGAAGCACATAGAAAATACAAACCGAACCAGTGACTTCTTGCCACTTCAGACTGATAACAGAATGGCATGGACGTTGAGAAATACTTGTTCCAGTGCATTTTCCTTCATAAGACCTTTAAAAATCATTCTCAAATGCAACTAGAAAGTATTGTTCCTTACACCAAAATGTATCTTCATTCCTACTCATTGCACAACTTTGTTGTGTGTGTTCTGTGCTGTCAAGCTGGAACTGATGTAAAGATAGTGAGACCCTAACAAGGCTTTCAAGGTAAATGAGAAATTTAAGGAGTAGATTTACCAGTTCCACTCCCCCAGTGAGTTTCCATGACAAAGTGGGGATTTGAAGCCTGTTCTCCAGAGCCCTAGTCTATCACTCTATCCACTACACCACACTGGGAATCCCACATTGTTACATCCCCATTATCCCCCAAAGTAAATACAAACATGTTCATTCCAAGCTCCATCTTTAATCATAATGCAGACTCATAGAACATGATTCACCCTTCATTTTAACAGCTCACAACCTTTTCCACAAGATTTTGATTTTTTTTAACTCCCTAACTATACATATACTCAGGTTGTGCATTGGCCCTTTGAGTCTTTAAGCAGCTGCCAAATTGATGTATCGCATCTGATTTTGACCCTCCCTTTAAAAAAACTAGTTTGTTTCTCTGAAAAACTTAGGTGCCTGGGTCAAATTGCTAATGAAATTTCCAACCAGGCCACCTAACATAGGATAGCACTGAGATGATGTAGGAAATTTAAAAGGCACCAGCAATCAAGGGGTAAGAGTCAAGGGTGGTTAGATCAGTACGTGGTGCCACCAGACAAGCTTGGTGGAGTCCAATTGACCAAAGAGATGGGCCACTACAGGCACCAACCTATAAAATACATTCTTTATAAGATAATGGTAAAAACAGATACTTTAAATGTGAAGGCACACATAAGATATGGGTGGACAGATACATCTACCAAACGGAGAAGGGGAGGAGGTTTGAGGAAGAGATAGTCTTAACATTTCAGGGATGATACTCTCCAGGCATTTCGTATCTGGTGTTGTTTTGGGTTTTTTTTAAGTTGTCCAAAGGTGTATCTAAAACACTTCTCTCTCCCTCTCCTTTGTGAACAGAAAATGCCACTGGTTACTTTACATGATTCCCCTACACGCGTGCACACACACACACACACGGGCCAACAGCAATGGAAGTAGCAATGTGTAGGCATCTGACTGTTGTCTCTCTTCTTCTCAAAGCACAACACAAAGAAGCCCTTCTAACTCTGCCTTGGGCTAATTCAAAATAAAAAAGAACACCAGCAAAAGAAGTGCTCCCTCTTGGTCCACATGTTCCACCCAGGGTGGCCAAAAAGCAGGAAATGCATCACTGAGAAAGAGAGGGGATGGATAAGTAGAAGTACGCAATATCTGAAGGGAACACTGACCCGATTGACCCATCTGCCTGCTCAGTCTTGCTCTCTTTATGGCGGCAGTGAATGGCCCCCCTTAAGATTCCTGCTCTCCCATCTTATGACTCTTTATCTTTAAGCCAGAACTGGATTAGATTGCCCTTTTCAAACAGAGGAATGTCCTCTGAAAACAGGCCACCTTAGTTTCAGTTATTTCTAGTTATGCCATTTAAAATAACTGAGACTGCCATCCTTGTTTGACTGCCCAATAGGACAGCAAACCAGGGAGAAATATCTTGTTCTGAGACCTGTAAAATCTGTCATTTCAGCCCTTAGGTCCACAGTTCATAGTCACACAAGTCAAATGGACTTTTTGAGCAGATTTGCAATGTAAATCTTTGTGAATGGTTTGTCTTTCTTTCCCAAACTACCATGAGAAGATTCTCCCTCCCCTACCTCTGAATATGTAGTGTCACAGATATATTCACAAGGTCATTTCATTACATGGACAACTACTGCAAAAATCAGTGGGTGTTAGTTTTGAAACAGAAAAAGAACCCCTTTGAATTGATTGAATTCAGGATTTTCTTGAAGAACATACAATTTTTTTTAATGGGGATGTTTCTTATCAAATACGATTTTCTTCACTGGCTTCTCCACAATATGAAGTATGTGTTACAGACCGCAGTTTACCTTTGCTAATATCTATATAATGAACATATCATTATTTAAATTGTAGCTTAATTGCTGTTGCATTGCTCAAATTAAAACACACTTTAATTGTACATTTAATTTAATGTGGCTGCAATTAAAATACACTTAGTTACACGCCCCAGAACATGTCTTTGAAGCATCCAGTAAATAACTCATCAGGGCCTTAACTACATATATATTTCAAGTAGTAGATCGTTAATCAAAATGAATATACCATAGGCATGTCTGTGAATTTCCTTGGGATTTTAGAGGGAGCCAGGAGAACATGGAGGAATGCAGATTATGTCTCCCAGCAGTTCTGACTTCTTGAAGTAATATTAACTTGTAGTAGCTATCAGTCCGATTATATTATACATCTAGGGGTGCAGTGAGTGATTCAGTAGATTTCTTGCTGATGAGGAAAACTACAGTCTCAAATAATTGTGTTGAAGCATAACCTTTCTTTCAAAAAAAAATTGAAAAAAACTACATATTTTTTAAATTATTGTATTAGCACTAAAATATACAACTAGCTAAAAACTGGTGGGAAAATGTGAGTGCAGGAGCCAGAGTAAAACAGTCCATGTGAGGTTTTAGTTTGGGTATATGAGGCTGCAAACAGTCAATTCACAAAGTTTTTTTAGTTTTTTGTTTGTTTGTTTTTTGCTGTTGCACAATTATTCTTTCCTTGACTTTTCTACCAGTATTCCAGTGCTATTACAGATCAGAAAATTATTTGGAAAGGATGTTTCAAATTTTGGTCAAGAGATTCTGTACACAAAGTTTTTTTGTGGAGCCATTAATGAACTCATGTGCTTCAGTCTTAAGAATCACAAGAATCCCCTCAATCACTGTAAAGCAGTGGTCCCCAACCTTTTCTGAGTCGCAAACCAGTTGGGGTGGGGGGGGTCCGTTCATGGGGGGCACCCCCCCGTGCTTGCAGGTGGGCGGGGCATGCTCATGTGCATGTGCGAAGGGGCGGAGCATGCTTGCAGAGGGGCAGGGCACACTCGTGCACATGTGCAAAAAGGTGGGCACGCTCGCGGAGGGGCGGGGCATGCTCACGGGGTGGGCGGGGCACCTGTGTGTGCGGGTGGTGGGCTGTGCATGCAGATGGGGTGGGTGAGGGGAGTGCGTGCGGGGGGCGGGAGATCTGTCTCCAAGGCCCGGTCCTGTCATGGCCACGGACCGGCACCGGGCCGCAGACCAGGAGTTGGGGACCCCTGCTGTAAAGCAGTGAACACAAAATGAGGGGTTCGTAATATGAATCAGGCCAGGAGTGATCAAACTTTATCCATGCCCTGAAATATTAAGCAGTAAATAATGGCATTTTATATCGTTATTAGTGTAATCCTTACGCCAAAGTTGAGATGTTTAATGTTTATAGAGTTCCTTTTGCAGCTCTGCCCTTCTAAGATGATGATAGCTCAGTGGCTTAGACATCTGGTTGGGAGTTCAACTGTGCCTCCTTGACAAGGGCTGGACTTGATCCACAGGGTCCTTTCTAGCTCTGCAGTTCTAAGATGATGGTAGTGGTGGTGATGGTGTTTAAACAATTTATATCCTGACCTGGGCATAAATGTACACTTACCTAGAATATAAAACTGAAACTAGTTACTTTTTCAGTGAGAGATCAAGTTAGGTGGCTTCTCTACTCAAGGCACAGTACATGTGTTAGAGTATAATATCCAGTGTGGTGTAGTGGACAGAGTGACAGATTAGGACTCTGGAGACCAGGGTTTGAATCCCTGTTTGGCCATGGAAACTCACAGGGGAAGTAGAACTGGTAAAAATGTTCCTTAAATACCTCACTTACCTTGAAAGCTCTATCAAGGTTGCTTAGTCAGTTGCTTAGACAGCACATAACTAACATATGGTGGAACAGCTTTACTGATTCTATATATCAGCATGAACTCCATGAAAGACAAACAGTGTTCTGCGCACTTAAAAGCCAATCACTCCTAGAAAGCCAGTTTCCTTTTATTAACTCTTGCACAAGCACTTTTTAGGACCTCCTCAACCTGAGGAAAATAGAGATTACCCCACCTGACTAAACTTCTCCAAGCTAAAACCTAACTGCCTCCCTCACTAAGCCCTCTCTTGACTTCACACAAATACAAGCCCAGACTGGCTTCTTTATTAACCGAACCCTCATTGGCTTCTTTAGAAACCTAACACTATCTGACTTCCTTGTTATCCAAGCCTGGCCTAAACCTGACAGTTAAAACCTACAACTTACCTCCCTCTCTTGCCTGATTGGCTGTGACATTGCCATGCTTCTTGTCCTGTGGGGTAAGATCTCCTCAAGCAATTTTAAGTGCCCCAGAAAGGTCTACTTTGACAAGGAGGAGGAGGAGGATTCTGCTCCTGAACCTTGGTGTTACTCCCTCCGAATCCCCTCCTCCCAGACAAACAAACAAAAACTGGAAATGCTTATATGGGCACTTCCTTGTTTGGCTTTTGGGCTTTAAAACGAAACAGCTGTATTCAGCCATTCCTGGCCCTGGTGTGGCTGGAGGGTTACTTTTATCCTCCAAGCCTCCAGGTCTTTCTGACCCCTGTTTTATATCTATCACATTTCACAGAGATGCAGTAAGTAAGTAGGGAGAGTTGTTAAAAAGAAAGAGAGAGAGAGAGAGAAGGAACATATTTTAGTAGAAAATGAAAGTTCGAAAGTAATTACAATGGTGCTTATTACATCAGTTTGAATGAAACTTAGTTGGGGGTGGGGGCAAAATCAATTGCCCACCTTTGGAACTAGGCAATGTTTGTGACCACGTTTGTGGCCAGAATCGGGTGTAGAAGCACTAATGATGAATTTGCTTCCATCAGTGGAGCTGGGACAGTGGCAACCACCTCCCCTCCTGCAGCTCCTGTGTGTCTCCAAAACCGATTCTGGAGAGATGAGAAACCCTTCAGGGCTGGTTTTTTTTGGACAGCATGGGCAACTGTAGAAAGAAGGGAAGAAAAAGGAACCTCCATTGTATTAGCAGGCATTGGAGGCAGGCTGCTATTTGAACAGATACGCGCAACAGATCAGTGTGTTAATTAGACGTTCCCTTCAGATTTATTCCATGCATAAGTTGCATGCCTTTTCCATTTGCTGTACAAAGCCTGTGCAGGGGGCAGGGGGCAGAACTGTGGGTTTCAAAATCTTATGCTTTCATGTCTCTTCTGATGTATTAAGTCACAAGAAACATGAAGGGCAGGAGGAGATTCTAGGTCTTTAAGAGCATGCCCTTCGAACCACACTTTCAACACCTGGCTAAGGCAGGCTTTGGTGTCACAAAAGTTGATGATGGATCCTTGTATTGACATTTTGTGTGGGGCTGCCTGCCTGTCTGTTAGCACGCTCCTACTTTGTATAAGCAGAAATGCTTTGCAAGTTGCTTGTTTTGAAAACTAGGAACATATCCTTTTGAACTTAAACCCATAAACTGCAGCCTTCTATTAGTTACCCCATGACAATGAATGGAGGAAGCAAATAATATATCCCAAAGATAAAGCAAGGCTTTATGTCCTTCTTTTTCTGTTGTAATCATGGTATATGGTATCTTTGTTTCTGAAGCCTTGGAAATTTGAAGATGAATGGGTTCAGTTTAGGATCTCAGCTTAATTTATAAACAGTTGTTATCTATTAAACAAATTGGTGATGTCTTTCAACTTTTTCTATATAACAGGAGCACAGTGACCAAAATCCTGTTGCAAAACTTCACTGGCACAGCAGAAATGACATTGCCACCAGACGCAGGTTGTTGCTAATTAAAGATTTCTCCTTTGATTTTGGCTTGCATGCAACATAATCTCATTGCACATAGGCCACACAACACAAAATCTTTACTTAGCAGTAATGTGCCACTGCCACTGATGTCATTCCCACTGGCCAGTCTGTTTTATCACTCAGCACCATTTTGGCTGTTCATGCCAATTAGTCTTTCAGAAGAACAGGTGTTTGGTGGTTCTTAGCCCCACCTCCTCCAGTGGGCACCCACTCAGAGGCTGCGCCCTGGCTTCCCTGCCCCGCCTCTTCCAGGCGCTGCCTCTGAGTTTTGGGATTTTGGTGGATAGGATTAAGGTGAAGAGAAATGTGCAGGGCTTTAAAAAAAAACATTTGGGAAGGAAAGATTAACATGCCATACCAATTCTGTTCCTAATGTCGTTGCATGCTGTCAAGTCAGAACCAAATTATAATGGCACTAACAGGGTTTTCAAGGCAAGTCAGATATTTAAGGAGTGGTTTTACCAGTTGCACTCCCCCATTAATTTTATATAGCTGAGTGGGGATTTGAGCCCTGTTCTCCAGAGTCCTACCCCATCACTCTGTCCACTACACCACACTGGTAATCTCAATGTAATACCTACTCTGCAGTGTTTTTGCAATAATCTTAGAGGTAGTAGGTGACGTCAACACAATGAAGAAAAAAGAAAAATATCCTGAAGTGTATAAAGCACTTATAAATCAAAAGAAGACAGGTAACAGCAGCATTATATTTCTTAGTTGTGTGTATTTGTTCTTTATACTTGAAAGGGTGAAATCAGGTAGCTGATAACTGTGGCAAAAGAGTGAGCCATGTTTGTTTGTTTCATTAAAACCCCAAAAAGAGACTTCTGGCATCTTAAATATTAAGAGATCCATTATGGCATGAATGCCTGTGGATGGCATCCCACTTGATCAGATGGAATGGACTCTTAGTTACAGTAAATCTGGGGGAATTGCTGTGCTTTCCCAGATCTCCAGGCAAGGACATAAATCTGAGGGCAAGTGGTGCCACATGAGGAGGAAGATTTAGTGTATGGTATGTTGCGGCTTTAAAGCCTGGCATTTTTCTCCTCCTGATGCCCATCTGGTGCCAGGGCTCACCAGCTTAGCAGAGAGATATTCGTACGATGTACTTTCCAATCCACACATTATTTATTTATTTTAAAACCTAACAGGTGTTTAAAAGGGAGCACAAGACGACTGTGTTCCCTGTCTCACTTGCTCAAACACATGTATATTATTTTATAACTGTTACACAAGCACCTCCTCTCCCCCTGCCTCGGATCTCAGGCTTTTGCCCTAACACCTCAGGAAATGGGAAGCTGCTTATCTGGCAACCTAAACTGTGGTGTATCTTTTATATTTTTGCCAAATTACAAACAAGGATGCAGCCTGTCTGAACTGAAGCTTCATACACTACAGTAGACATCCATTAAAGCCAACTTCCAGTAAGCCGTTTCATTCACGCTCTTCCTCCTGTGCAGTGTAATGAATTCCTTAGACTTTGAAAGTGAGTCGTTGTGGCCTAAAGTAACAAATCAGTTTTGGAATGCACACTGTCTGTTGTAAATGATTTGGGGGTAATAAATTTTCTGTTACAAAGCAATAGGCAGAGTTTTCATAATGTTGAACAGTTTGGACTTGTCTTGAAGTGAACAATGTCACTAAAGCAATGCACGGTTTCCAACTATTTGTTATCATAAAAGGTGATTCCTCCTCCCCCCCCCCCCCCCGTGTCCTTAAGGTAGAATCCTCATCAAATTTCTTTCTTTGCTGTAACATGTTTTATTTCATACATAGAACAAATAAGAAACCTATGTGTACGGAGTGTCCTTTGCATTCTTTAATGTGAACCACTTCTGGCTACTTTGTAAAGACATTTCTTATGCATTTTATGTGCAAATGATTAATACAAGCTTTTAAAAAACTCTAGAGATGCCCTTAAGACTGCATTTTTAAAACATTACAATATACCTGTTTGCCTATTTTAGAAAACTGTGTTGGGAGTTCCTGAAGAGTATATATTGCTTTACAAATTTTCATCAAAACAGCCATTCAAATTTATAGGAATTTGAATTTCTTTTAACTATATAGACCCCTCTTTATTAAATAACATTTTTTTTCCAAAGGAACAAAGTCAAATTGCAAAGGATTTTTACTACTTTTTAAAGACTTTTTTTTAAAGTACTGACTTTTATTCACTCTTTGAAAATGATTACTTGAAAATTATTACCTAAAACATGGAGCATCCTTTGTGAGAAGAACAGCACACTTTTGCTTTGAATTCATAATGGTAACTTGGTTTTTGTGGGACCCTCCTGTAGTCTTTGCTTCTTTCTTTCTTTCTTGAGTGGGCCACTTTTACTAGGATCAAATCATTTTTGTTGCAGGTATGTGGTCACACAGCTGAAGTATAAGGACATAATATGTGTGTAAACAGCACGTTTTATTGAAACAGCAACTGCTGAGAGTTAAGAGGAAAGGAAAATTCTTGAATAATCTTCAAGCACCTGAACAAGTCACATTCCTTTACTGGCATTTGTTTCCCAGCAAGACCTAATACTGCAGGGCAAGTCAGCCTAGAGGAAGAAGTCAATATACCTGTTAATTATAAACAAGACAGAAAGTCTCTTTAAACTTCTTTGTCATCGTATGTAGTCGTACATTCAGAATCTGTCAGTTCTTCCTCATGCATGAGGATAGTAACAAGCAGAGTTGGTAACATCTGTTAAGTTTGTTGTGTATAATGTATTATTTTCTGACTCAGTTTTTGGGGGATGGGAGCTACATTTTGGAGAACCTAGCTTCCAACAGAACCTATTAATCTGAAAGCTTGACTTCTTTTTCAGAGATGAGAATATATGTATTAAACCGTTTGTAATAAATGCTTCTCTGAATACAGGTAAAAAACCAAAGTCTTTGGTGTATATAGCAAAGGCTCCCCTTTACCTTTTCCATTACAAAGGGATCACTGCAGACAGAGCCATGGCTGGCCAAGCAGGGATGGTACCTTACCTCAAAATTTCAAGGTACCCCCCCCCACAAAAACCATATACTACCTACAAACAACATTGATTATGCCAAATCATTTATTTGTCAACAAAAGGCAAAATCCTGTTGCCAAAATCCTCTCATTAAACTTAGTGCTGGCTAAGGGTAATTGTGTGTTTCTGCAGATATAATGCAATTGGCATAAATCTTGGCTGCAAACTGTCACAAGTAGAGATGGGGATGAATATAAAAACGGATCGGCTTTTTCGACGAAAATAACTGATTTGTTAAATATTCACATATTTGTGGTTCCAGAGACTCCCATGAGTACGAAGGGACAAATATTTACCCGTTTTTATTCGACCTTCGTATTACAAAAAAAAATAAATAAATAAAAAACATTCTGCCTACCGGCCACTGATCAGCCACCACCCCCCACAGCCACCCACCACCACAGCCTACCCCACACCCCCTTCCTCTCCCTACCTTAGCACCTACCCCACCAACACCCCCTTACCTTAATCGCCACTGCCGAGGTCTTCATCTGACCTCTCAGCCACGGCATGTAAAAAGGGAGACTGGCTGTCCTTTGCAAAGATGGCGGCTGTGGCTTCATTTAGGGTAGGGAAGCTGCAGCTGCCATCTTTGCAAAGCGCAGCCTGGATTCCCTTAAGGCAGGCTAAGGCGCGGCGGTGGGGTGGTGGCAGCGGGGGGTGGTGGCAGCGGGGGGCGGTGTGTGTGTGTTTAATATTCGTCGCTTCATGGGGGCAACTTCGTGCTTCATGAGAAGCAGGACGACTCGCCAAAATGGTGAGTCATCCCCATCTCTAGTCACAAGTTAACACATTGGTGCAGGCATTTGCTCTTGTGTGCCAATGTGTATGACTCGGCATGCAGTTGTCAATGCCAGCACTAACTTCTCAATTTGTGGCAATTCACAGCCAAGATTTATACTACTGCATTGCAGCAGCGGGAGTAACTAATAAGATGATGACCAAAAAGTCTTGTACCTAAAAGACTAACAAGTTTTTCATGGACTGTAGTACACTTCTTCCAATTAAAGATGTGGACTGTAGTCCATGGAAGCTGATGCCAAATAAAACCTGTTAGTTTTACAAGTGCACAAGACTAAATAAATACACAATAAATAAAAACTAACAGTTAAAAAAAGAGCAGCACAAAACAATGGCACCACAAATATTAACCCATAGTAGGGCAAGCACGGCAAGAAGCAAATTTATATGAGGTTACCTTCAAAGACCTCTATAAAAAGCAGCATCTTCAGCAACCTCCTAAATGGGAGCAGGGAGGGGCCCAGTTCCAAAGGTGGTGCCACAACTGAGAAGGCCCCTTGGAAATGTATTTGTCAGTATCCCAGTGTATTAGGATGCAGGATCCCATCAAGCCTTTGGAAGCATTGGGAATGACAAAGGGAGGCCTTTAATATCAGAAAACTGCACCAGTGGCAATATATTGCCAGATTTTAAAAGGCTCCCTCTCCCCCTGCTCCAGAGCTCCTAAAGACTTGCCAAGGGCAAAAAGGACCTCTAGGGGGCCTTGGAACCTGAAGGAAGAAAGGGAAAGGACGTTTTCAATTCAATTAAATTAAAGATATCCATTGCCAGATGATGACATCATCCAGATTCTGTGGTGTAAATTGATGGCAACAGGATTTGAGCTAATGGAAGTGTTCTCCCTGATGTCTCTCTCTCACACACACACACACTAGACTTTGTTGCACACAGTGCTGTACTCAGCACTCCATTGAATTTTTAAAAAAACTTTTTCTACTCTTTTATTGTTGTGAAGTGAAAGAAGAACTATGATTTTGCCAAGTAGGTAGGTCAGGTTTACGTGGAAAAGCAGTTTGTTCATTCTCGGTAGGTGATCAACTGCACTACAAACTTCAACAACAGCTCTTAAGTGTGTGTTTTTCTCAATGGGGCCATATGGCCCCCTGGGAGGTCCTGGCACATTTGAAGGCAGCCACACACCAGAAACAATTCTGCACATAACACCTTATATGATTATTTTGAGACTTATACAATTCTGATTCAGCCTATATTTCTTTCATATGGTGTTTATGGCTGTGGCCAAAAAAAGGTTGAGGATGGCTAGTCTATCGTACACTGCAGTTGTCTAGCTTCGAAGCCACTGTAATGGAAAATGTTCCATATTCTTACTGAACGACACTGAACATAATTCTCTATGGAAGCTTTATAGAGGGTGGAGCTCTAGATCACAAGCTGTATGTAAGAACTTTGATATGAATCCCATATCTGAAGGTTATGACTTCAGTGAATTGTATTCTTAAACCCCAGACAGGGAGGAACCTGGTTACCAATATGCCTCTTGAAAATTGCCTGGTGAGACATGCACAGTACATTGTGCACATACCCATTCCAGCTGCACTGACATAATGGTGATATTTAGGGAAAGCCTCAAGGATGTAATGTGATGCAGGGAGGGGGGTAATTAAAAGCTATTTGTCTTTTATTACTCTGCTTTGGTGTAAACAGCCAAAAGATCCACCATAGTCCTCAAGTACTCGACTAAGCTGAAGTATACAACATTTTCAGAAGAGGAAGATTCAGATTAATTGTGTGTGTTTCTTTTGTTGCTGAAGTATCGCCCATGAACTTCTGTCAACTGTTAGTCTATCATGACCCCTCCATTACAAGATTTCGTTGGGCTGCTGTTTGTGGTTCCCTGCTGACATTCCTTGTGGTGATAGTGGTATATCCATCTTGACAAACAACATCTAAGTCTGTGATAAGTATTTCTTTATAGAATGAAAACACAACTCATGCAATGCACAGCACTCACTCCACAGCCGAAATATTGTGGTAATTATGATTTTTAAATACCAAAAGCCTATTAAGATTAATTTACATTAATTAGAGTGTATTGTACTGTGTGTGGAAATAACAATGGCATGAAATGTTGAAGGATTAGTCACTTAAATTGCTTATATTCTAGTGATATTAAAACAGGGACTTCAAAATGTTGTAGTGTAACAAAGTTATGAATGTTGTTGCTGCAGGAGGAGGGAAAAAGATAGGGTTGAGCCAAAATATCTGGGGGAATGACTTCCATTAGCACGGGAAGGCACCTCTTTCTCTTTTAGTTGTGGTTTACAAACAGCTTTGTGAAATTGTTGTCTTAAAGAGTTCAAGCGTACATTTCATGGCTGCATCTAGACTGTGGAACCAAGGCAAACCTAGCTGGTCCTCTCTCTGTTGTCCTTCTTTCAGCAGGCAAAAGCCTTTCCCACCAAGCAGGATTTTCAAGACTGAACAGATTGCTAAGGAAGTGGTGTTTAAGGAGAAATATTTTCATTTCTTGTGAACTTTCTTTAAAATGTTTTGAAAGCTACAAGTTGCTACAACATGCTGATAAGAGATGGGGACGAAGCTGTCTTGGTTCACAAAGCACGAATTGTCCCCAGTGACCCCCACAAACAACGAATCAATTCGTTGTTTGTCGGGTCATATTTTTTTTAAACAGCCCATGGGGCTATCTAAAAAATAAATAAATAAATCCCAGGCCCCCTCAGCCTTCCTATGCCCTGCGGGGCATAGCAAGAGAAGGGGGAAAGGAATCACTTTCATGTCCCGTGAGGCATAGCAAGCAGAGGGAAAGCAGGGAACGAAGGGATGAATATAAAAGGGTTATAGTCATTGCTTCATACTTGTTGGGGTCTCTGGACCCCAAGAATATGAAGCAACAAATATCTGATGAATCAGGGATATTTAACGAATATACTGATTTGTTTTTATATTCATCCCCATGTCTAATGCTGATGCATTTATCTGAAATTAAATGCTATAACTTTTTGTGGGATTTAAGCATCATTTCTTTTTAGACCATTTTTGCAAGCCCTATCTCTGTTGGAGATACGGCAAGATATTACATTTTAATATAAACAAAATCTTGGTTTTCTTCTTCCTTTGCTAATCAGCTAGGCTGAATCATCTGCCCAGTCCAGGAAACATTGCCTTCAGTCTATGCTACCCTCACTGATCCTTGGTGACAAAAGCATCTAGGCAAATCAGCCTGGCTGCACAGCCTCCCAGAAATCATCACACTCTGTGTGTGATCCTGATTAGCTGACCAGAAATAGGGAAGATGATCCAATGCAGTGGGGCCAAGGGTCTTTATGGCACACAAGCATTATCAGAATGGAGGGAAAAAAATCATGTTAGAAACAGGCGCCTCCAGAGAAAAGAGATTTTTGAGATGATAGCTGTCTTCCATGCTTTCTAATACTGGGTATCAGTGGGAGGAGGCTTTTAGGACCTAAAGGGATTCTCCTATTGGTAAAGTTCTTTTTCCCACCTCTGGCTTGTGCCTCCTTTCTTCTTGTTTATTTTCTTCACTTCCTTTGTTTGTTAGTCTCCCCTTCCTTTCCTGACCTCTGAGCATGGAGGAAGCATGGAGAGGTTTCTCCCATGTGTGTAGACAGCAACTGTACGTGAAAATACTCGCCCCCCCTTTAAAAAACTTTAAATGCTTCCAAAATGATTTTTAACATATAAAGTGCTAGTCACTGTGAAAAGGAGTGGGCTACTGAGACTTATAGAGACCAAATTGCTAACATGCGCTGGATTATGGAGAAAGCCAGAGAGTTCCAGAAAAACATCTACTTCTGCTTCATTGACTACGCAAAAGCCTTTGACTGTGTGGACCACAACAAGCTATGGCAAGTCCTTAAAGAAATGGGAGTGCCTGACCACCTTATCTATCTCCTGAGAAATCTATATGTGGGACAGGAAACAACAGTTAGAACTGGATATGGAACAACTGATTGGTTCAAAATTGGGAAAGGAGTACGACAAGGCTGTATATTGTCTCCCTGCTTATTTAACTTATATGCAGAATACATCATGCAAAAGGCAGGACTGAATGAATCCCAAGTTGGAATTAAGATTGCCGGAAGAAATATCAACAACCTCTGATATGCAGATGATACCACTCTGATGGCAGAAAGTGAGGAGGAATTAAAGAACCTCTTAATGAGGGTGAAAGAGGAGAGTGCCAAAAATGGTCTGAAGCTCAACATCAAAAAATCTAAGATCATGGCCACTGGTCCCATCACCTCCTGGCAAATCGAAGGGGAAGATATGGAGGCAGTGACAGATTTTACTTTCTTGGGCTCCATGATCACTGCAGATGGTGACAGCAGTCACAAAATTAAAAGACGCCTGCTTCTTGGGAGGAAAGCGATGAGAAATCTAGACAGCATCTTAAAAAGCAGAGACATCACCTTGCCGGCAAAGGTCCGCATAGTCAAAGCTATGGTTTTTCCAGTAGTGATGTATGGAAGTGAGAGCTGGACCATAAAGAAGGCTGACTGCCAAAGAACTGATGCTTTTGAATTGTGGTGCTGGAGGAGACTCTTGAGAGTCCCCTGGACTGCAAAGAGAACAAACCTATCCATTTTGAAGGAAATCAACCCTGAGTGCTCACTGGAAGGACAGATCCTGAAGCTGAGGCTCCAATACTTTGACCATCTCATGAGAAGAGAAGACTCCCTGGAAAAGACCCTGATGTTGGGAAAGTGTGAAGGCAAGAGGAGAAGGGGACGACAGAGGACGAGATGGTTGGACAGTGTCATCGAAGCTACCAACTATTTTAATTGTATTTTAATTGTTTTATCTTGTTATTGTATTTTTATTGTATTTTAATTGTTGTAAGCCGCCCAGAGACCTTTCGGTAGAGTGGGCGGCATATAAGTTAAATAAATAAATAAATAATAAATAAAAACATGAATTTGACCCAACTCCGGGAGGCAGTGGAAGACAAGAGGGCCTGGCGTGCTCTGGTCCATGGGGTCACGAAGAGTCGGACACGACTTAATAACTAAACAACAACAACAACAACTGAGACTTAAACTATTATCTTATATTTTCTCCGTGCAACTGTTGTTTGTACCTGATGCCTATAAAAGGAATTTGACAAATTCTCCCATTTTTTTCATACAATATTTCAGCACTCTAAAGTACTACTTTCCCCTCAAACAATGAAACACCCAGTGCAACCCTTTATAATTTATATATGATTTATATATATTCAAAGTATATCACAGGAGAAGTAGGGTTGGGACACCTGAATCTTTCTGTGAAGACTAAAGCATTCTGAATATACACTAAAAAATAAAGACATGAGAAGGGGAAACACATTAGCCTGTCCCTCTTCTGTTGTGTGGTCTAAAGAAGAGTCCCTCCTTAGCTATTGAGGCTCTCCCCATAATTCAGAACACTGGAAAGTCAAAGTTCAGAATGACATGGAGAGCCTCCGTGCCCAGATAAAATATCCTACTCAGACCTTTGTTTTTTGTGGTTTTTTACATGAGGAGATTGATGGAAACACAGGAGGAAGGAATGAGGCTACCACATTCCTCTTTCTAGTGTCTTCATTTAACCTGTATTCGGAAACTCTGAGCAGGGCTTGAGCCTTGAAATCTCCCTTACCCATGGATTCCTATGCAAATCCATGGGCTGGGTACAGCTTGAAGTTATGCCAGCCTTCTGAAATTCCATTCAAGGCCATTGTTAGGGGTTGTTGGCACACAGACTTATATTTGCATAGATACTATTTGCATAAGTAATATTTGCATAGATACTATTAAAAGGACTGCACACAGCCCTGGCTTATGAACATGTTTAGAACTGTACCAAAAATTTGGGCTGAGCTGTCATCGATAATGGATAACATACAGCTCTGCCTCTCTTTGCCATCCCGCTATTCCAGAGAGATGGCGGAAATCTTGAGTGACTGTCCAGAGGCAGTTTTGAGACTGAGGAGATTTGCCAGCTAAACAAAGGAAAAGTACTACTAGGTTGGGTGGCGGTTGATCTAAATAGAGGTTAAGGACCAGTTTTGGATGGAATTCCACTTCTCCTGAAAAGCTGTGCAGTTCTCATATACTCAACTCTATCTATGGAAGTGCAGGTAGGAACAGTGGCTAAGAGTGCCTTCCAGCAGCTCAAGCCAGTTTTCCAGCTGTGTTCTACCTGGAGAAAGCATTTCTCCTTGGGTTCACTAACACAAGACCTGGCTACATGCAGATTAGATATTACAATACTTTCTTCATGGGCCACCTTTCAAAGCAGGTCAGAAAATTCAGATGATTCAAATTTCAACTTCTAGGATAGCTAATACAGCATATCTATTATTTATCTGTCATTCTGCTTGTTGTGAACCACCCAGAATAGTGCATCACAATAATGAAATAAAGCTAATGAAATAAAATAAATAAATATCTAGAGAAGGAGAGAGTGCCTATCTAGCAGTGACAAGACAGGAATCATTGTCCTGAGCAAGCTGGCTTCATTAGCAGAAACTTTGTCAAGAGGTGGCATTGTTGTGTTGGTATAGATTCTATTTCTGAATACACCAAGGCATTGTGCCCTGCCTGATACTAGTCCAGGTAACTGTTAATAGATACCTGCGGGTTGGGAAAAGAATCTGAAGGAAAATGTAGGAAATGAGCCAAATCTGTTATTTCTTTACCACAGAAATGGAAGTCAAATTCCATGTGGCTTACGGCAGACTTTGGCTACAGAAAAAATATTGGGGAAACTAGAGGAGAAAAATATTTTAATTAAACATAGAGGGGAAAAATGCAATCTACTCTTACTATCAACAATTCTGGGCTAGATGGGCCAGGATAATGTATGTTCCTATAGCCACATGTGGTAGACTCTGCAAGGCATACCTCCTGTGTTGTTGCTATGTGCCATCAATTTCTTTCTGACTTATGGTAACCCTATGAATCAATGGCCTTCAAAGTGTCCTGTCCCAGCCCTTGCATACTCAAGACTTGCAAACTCAAGGATGTGGCTTCCTTTATGGAGTCATTCCACCTCAATTTTAGTTGTCTTCTTCTTCTTCTTCTTCTTCTTCTACCTTTAACTTTTCCTAACATTATTGTTACTTCTAGTAATTCTTCTTATGATGTGCCCAAAGTACAACAGTCAATGACAAAAATGATGAATCTCCTGTGTAATTGTCATGAAAATGCTCAACAACAATGCAAGAACGCTTGCCTCTTCATTTCCTCAGGGAATATCCCCAATTTGGTGCCTTCTGGGTGTCCTGGTTTACTACTCTCACAATCCAAAGAATAGCTGTGTTCCAACCCACAAATTCAGTTGGGTCACTTCCGCAGGGCAGACAAATCCCTAAGCATATCCATGGGGGTGGGGGGAGGGCGGGGAGGAGTCTTTGTGGTACTTCAAAGACTAACAGATTTTATTTGGCACAAGGTGTCACAGACTGCAGCACGCTCTTGTCAGATTCATTAAGCCTTTGAAAGCTTTTGCCAAATAAAACCCACTAGTTGCTTTTTCCCCCATAACAGAATAACACGGTTAAACTCCCTTGGAACGCAGGCATGAGATATCCCTGGTGTCGTCTATTTTAGAACTGCCCACGGTTCTTAGATTTCTTGATAGATGTCCTCAACCCAAGTAAAGAAAAGAAAAGAAACTCCTGCTTTTCGCAGTCGTATCTGGGAATGGAATGGGAAAGAAATAAACAACACCATTTTGACGGAACCTATATTTGGCAATATCACAGACTTTTAAATAGGAATGTAAATTTTTCTGATATCTTGCTCAAGTAAAACCAAACAAGAGACTATGCCAGCCATACTTCCTGTTGTGATTTTGTGAGATGTGAGATTTTTTATTTTTTCTTAGAATTTTGCACAAATATGTCTGGCAGAGAGATCATTGCTCAAGGAGGGGACAGAATACTGGATTTTCTGACAGATAGGCCACAGTCAGTAAGGATGGGATTTCACCATTCTTCTACCCTGGTACTAAGTACAGAAGCTCCCCAGGGTTGTGTGCTAAGTCCCTTCCTCTATTCCCTGTACACACATGATTGCACCCCACTGTATAACACCAACACAATTATTAAATTTGCGGACGATACGACAGTGGTGGGGCTCATAAATAAGAACAACGAGTCTGCTTACAGAAAGGAAGTACAAGGGTTGATACTCTGGTGTAAAGAAAATAATCTTACACTTAACATCAAAAAAACTAAAGAACTCATAATTGATTTTAGGAGGAAGAGAAATGTACATTTACCACTGTACATAAATGGCGAGGAAGTGGAGAGAGTTGGTAGTTTTAAATTTCTGGGCACTTACATCTCAGAGGACCTCTCATGGACTATAAATGCCAACATGCTAGTGAAGAAGGCACAGAAGAGGCTGTATTTCCTGAGAATGCTTGGGAAGTTAAATTTATCTCAGCATTTACTTCTGTCCTACTGTCGTAGCACCATTGAGAGTGTCCTAACTTATGGCATTCTGATATGGTTTGGGAGTAGCTCTGTAGCGGACAAAAAAGCTCTACAGAGAACCATTAAAATTGCCCAGAATATCATCGGGCTCCAGCTATCAACCCTGGATGACATCTTCACATCCCGCTGTCTGAGGAAGTCACACAACATCCTGAGAGATCCTGCTTACAACTTTTTTGAACTGTTGCCGTTTGGCAGAAGATATAGAACAATTAAGACTCGGACCACACGTTTTCTCAATAGTTTTTATCCCAGAGCTATAATTGCACTTAATAATGAGCTTAAAGACCACCAGTAGTGAATAGTTGGACAGTGTTACTTGGCCTGCAGTGTAGATGTTTGTATTCTTAGTGGGGGATTTTTAGTGGGGGGGAGTGTTTGGGGATTTTTTATGTGTGTGCATGTGGGTCTGGTCTCTGGGTGTCTGTGTGAATTTCGTTGTATGTGTATACTATGTATATACTTACAATGACAATAAATTTATTTGATTTGATTTGATTTGATACAAAAGAAATAACACCTTCTGAGAAGACGGCCATCAGACCTTAACTGAGTTTTATATCCCAATGGACCTTCATTAATAGAAAGCCCCAGAGAGTAAAGGTCAGTTTGTTATAAGCTGTGGCTACCTTACAAATACTTTGGATTTGCTCTGCAATTAGCTTGGGTGAATTTGAACTATTTTTCAATGATCACACAAAGGCCAATGTGAATCAACTTAGCCTTTTTTGCTTCTGATTTGGAGGTTTTTTCCCCCCTGCCACTGGCGGTTTGTACTTTTTTAAAGTTGGAATTATTTGAGCAGTGTTATCCCCATATGATAGTTTGTTTCATTCAACAAAAGGACAGAAGGTGGGTGGTGTTGTGGTGACATACTAAGCTGGGTCCTGATATTTTGGGACAGCAGGAACACGCATCTTATTGATCTTTTTCCCTTGCGATCTCAAAGATTTTTTAAAAAATAATTTAGAACAAACTACCAAGTTTAGCGCTATATCACCTTATCACTGCATTGATATATAATCTTACCACTGGAGCACCTCTGCTGTGTGGGCATGTATCAAACTGTATCAAACTGAGGGCAAGGGTGGACACTGGCTCCAAAACAATCCAGGATCTTCGTGTGATCACCTAAATGAAATGCAGCCGTAAAACAGAGTGTGAATCAAGTTGATTCAGCTTGCTAGTGGAGTCATACCCTTGGCATGGGAAAGTTCCTCTTTGCACAAAGAGACAAGTCTGTTTTATACATATTTTCAGCCTTTTTTTTTTTTTTTTTTTGCAGAAAATACAAAGTAGAAGATGAGGAAGAAAGGGCCAGATGTCTCACCCTCTCACTGGCTCATGGAATTTGAGACAAACTCAACATTACTCATTGCTAATTCTCACAGAGATGAGAAGCCCCAAATCATTGTGAATAAAGAATTCTGTAAGTCTTCTTTATGTCTTTACTTTTAAAATACCACATTATGAGGGAAAACTCCAGGCATCACTCTTTATAAATTATCTTTTGGTAACATTCACCAGAAAACACCGTTCCTCCAAAATGTCCCAGCCAACATTCATTTCAAAATGGACTATAGAGCCTTTAGGAGTGAGAAAAAGCAGAAGCCAGGATGTCATGTTGGCATTTTTGCTTCCACATTTTCTTTATCACCAACTAAAGAATGTGTTTTTCATTTATACCTACCTGGTACTTTACAGAGCCTAACAAACACTTCAATGCATTTTAAGAAAAGAAGAAGTGTCATGCTAATGATATGTTACTCTCTCCACCCATCCCCATCCCTGCCATTTGAAGGGTAATTTAAATTGTCTTCCCAAGACATGGCTTGCATTATTGTGCTAAAATGTATGCACAGTTAAGTACTAGAATAGATAGTGTAGGAGGAGAGGGGTTTTCCCTCTCGTTAAGATTTAGTGCCACTAATTTTTTTTTCTGTTCTTTTTGGAATATAAATCACTGTCTGGGCTAAAGCGTAAATAAAGTGTTCTGCTCTTATTAACACATCTTTTCATATTAAAATGGATGCTAAGTATCAGTAGGAATTCTCAGAGCAGCCTTTTAAAGCTCAAATTGTTTCTTTACTTGTTTATTGTTTAATTGGTAGATGGTCAAGGCAGTGATCTTAGTTGCATTCACCACTAGAACCCTGTTTGGGTGTTTTCCAATCAGGTGGCATGAACTTGCTTAGAGGGGGAACCCCTAGCCCTTCCTCCTCCATTACTGTGGTCTTTACAGTTCCAGTGCTGAGTCTGAAGAAGACAAAAGGCCATCTTGCATATATACTTTACATGTGAGTATGGGCCTCATTTTTCCAGGGTTCTTGCTTGCATGTAGAGCCTATATGTGAGCACCAACCTCTGGTCTATGGACATGTTGCTATTTATATGAGGAAGCAGTGAGGGAGAGGGTGGTGCTAGTTAATCTGCATTAACGATTCCAGATTTCAGAATGACTGAATAGGGCTCAGGAAATAAGCTCTACTTAATCATTTGTCCCCTGCTTGGGATTACTATATAGTTGCATTCAAAGACAAACCCAACTTTGTAGTTTATTTTTGCAATTCCTGTGCATCTATTTATTCACTTAATGCATGTATGCCTATGTTTCCTTACCTAAGCTCAGAGTGGCATACAGGTCTCTCCTCCTTCTCATCTTATTGTTACAACCACACTGTGAGGCAGGTCAGACTAAAAGAGTATGGTTGGTTGAAAGTCACCCCATAGGTTCCATGAATCCTTGTGAACTGGAATGTAGACCTCTTAAGTCCCAGTCTAACACTTTAATATCTGCATCACGTGGACTGGTCATGTATGCATCCTTTCTTCTGAAGAAACAGTGGTTTCTTTTGAAAAAAATAATAATTTCCTAAGCTTACACTGATTCATTTTCTTGTCATATGCTCAACAGGATGCTGTACAAGAGCATATGTATTTCAGAAGGAGATCTTGCGTTCCTCATGGAGCATATATTGCACCATACATGAAATCTGCAGAGCAAAGGTGTAAGATAAAGACAATAGTAGAAAGAGTTACAATCATTAAAAAGAGGGGAGAGGGCAGAACAATGACTAGAAGAGAGGATAGCTGGATCAGGAGTGACTCTCCTATGTCTGAACAAATGGATAATAATATCCCTCAAAAGGCTCACACTGAGGTAAAGGTTTATACTCTTAAAAGTGCCACAATACTTCTGGCTTCCCTTTTTAGCAAGGTGTTATTAGTGTGGTTCAGAAGCCACCCTTTGCATGTAATCCACAATTAATTTTAAATAGCAGCACATTTTCACTGAATTTTGTATTTCCTAATAACCAGATATACGTAAGCAGAGATTGCCATTGGATCCTACAGGCCAGGAGCTGGCCCAGTGGATGGGGCACTTGAGGGGGTTGCACTCTGTGGCACATGGAGAAAAGAAGCAAAGCAGGTAAAAACTGAGGCATATTTTGACTTCTGTGGATAATCCTGCACTTTCATCTTACCTTCTCTGAAAGTCAACTAAGCATTTAAAGAAAAGATCAGGTGAACATTTAAAAAAAAAAAAAACCACGAAGGCCCTTTTATTTCTTCATAAATGTAACCACTTGACAGAGGCTTTTAAAAGCAAACGAGCTGCAAATCAGCCACTGGATACTTGAGTGGCATTTCTAATACCTATGGATGTAGCTCACTTTATGGGAGACCACTTTTGTTGTCAAAACAGCACACTGAACCTCTAGAAAGATACATGACCATTAATTACCACTGAATTAAGAGCCCATTGGCCATCAGAAGCTTATTTGATCAGGTGGAAAAAAACTGAGGAAAGCTCAAATGAACACACTTCAGTGCTGCAAGAATCTATATTTCTTCGGATGCCTTTTTTTCTTTACCAACTTTTAATTCCATATCCATAGGAAAATTATTTAGAAAAAAAAAATAGAATGGAAGTTGGGCAAGACATTAAAGAGTCATACATTTGCTTTACAGTTGAGCTCAACATAATGCAGAATCAATGTATGCAAGTATGCATTAGTAGTAAATGACTAAGACAGGAATAAACTGATGTGTTCTGCTTTTGCACTGCTATCTTATTCTTTACTGAGAATAGACGACATTTCATGTATCAAACAGTATTTTGACCATTTAAAAAACCTTATCAATTCCTGCTTGTTGGTTCCAGTCATTTTCTCATGGGAACAGTTTCAATTTCCAATCTGAAATCTCATGCATTTGATTCAATCAAGACTGTTTAGGAATAGGGAAAGGCAATATGCTAAGATCTAGTAATGTCTGGTTTGGATGAATACTTTAGGCACAACATTTGCCCTCATAAATGGTCATTTAAGTTACCCTTTAATTGTTGGGGAGAGCAGAAAATTGTCATGTAAATTGTCATTATTGTATAGTAAATGATATATCTTATATGTAATGTTCCATAATATTGACAGAACATGTGAGGCAATACAATGTGTTAGACTGTGAAAATAATATCAACTGAGCAATGCATTGCGTTCTGACAAAGAAGAGACAATTTCTGTGACTCTCTAGTGACTATGGGACACTGCAATGAGTCATTTTTCATCCTTGGGGTAGAACCACACCAGAAGAGATCTTTGGGTTCCATTTGACATTTTTAGGGTTAAAAAAGATGGTCAGTGATTTTGTAACCCCTATGAAATATTGGCCCCAAGAGGTGGAACTACGAAAGAGAAGGGCTGAAAGTAAGAGGTTTGAATCTCAGAAACAGCAGGATAGCTGGAGAGATGTTTTTGCCAGTTGGACCCCTGTCAATTTGGTTTAGGTGTAATTTTTATATATATATTTGTGTTGGAGGGGAGAATCTACATAGTGAATTCATGAATTGCATACAATTGTATTGATACTTTATTTTAGAGTTTTGAAGATTCTCCGATGTCATGGATACTCAACCCAGTTAAGGAAGATATCCTGGATATTTTGCTGACTTTAAAATCAAAGGGATACTTGAACTTTGCAAATTCTACAAACAGGTTCTGTGTTGGTGTTGTTGCCAAGGACTTGGGTACACAACTGGTATC
Organism: Intellagama lesueurii; assembly: GCA_037013535.1. Taxonomy (NCBI): domain Eukaryota; kingdom Metazoa; phylum Chordata; class Lepidosauria; order Squamata; family Agamidae; genus Intellagama; species Intellagama lesueurii. The sequence goes on from JBAJHW010000002.1 coordinate 245,447,344, forward strand.
GTTTTGTTGTCATAATTGTTCATGTTGTCTGTTATATGTATGCAAATAAGAAAGAGACTTATTTTGTGAAATTGTGTTTGCAAGATTCATCAATAGTGAGTTTGAAAACTTAGCTCACCAGGTTCTTGATGTCCACACTAAGGTTTTTGTAGGTGGAAGACTTGTAGAGGGCGGGAGGTGGAAGGTCATACAACTTTTCTCCAACACACCACAAAACTGTGAGAGAATGCAACTTCTGGGTCAGGGTAAGAGTCTCTTCAATTTATTTCCCTTCCAGACATTCTAATATCTAACAAATGTCCAGTTACAATGAGAGTGGGTGGCAAACAGATATAGCCCCAATCAACCTTCAGTTCCTCCAATGATGACCCTGTATTTCATCTACCCACTTCCCAGGGCAGCAGCCACCACTGCTATGTGTGTTATTTGACTGCAAAACTGGATAAAGACCAGAACTTGGAAATGTTGTTTCTGGGCTCCTAAAATCCACCAGTTGGCGTAGTCAAAGTCTGGCAAGGACTTCTGTGTTCAACAAGCCATATGTAGTGACAGAGAAGTTTTCCCATGCTTGATTCAGAAAGAGCTTGAATAAAATGATTTTTTTTCCCCAGTATGAACTGAATAGCTATTAATTGGAAGTTCAGGTTGTGTTGCTTTCTCAGTGATGGAAGCATTTAACCCTATCCAATTTAAGCATTTTTGCTGTATTGTGTAAAATGGTAAAGTATGTTATTCACTGATTCTCACAGTGACTTCTGTGATTTTTGTAGGCAACTCTAAAAGTATGTGACAGCTTTGTCTCTCACGCTGTGTCCATTCCTGGGAAAGCAGTAGTAGGAAAATGGGGCTCTTAAAGTAGGCTGACCATCTGTCTAAACACTGTCTGAAGGCTATTTTACTATTTGCTGCATTTGTTATTGAATATTTGTCCGTGCACCTGTAGGTTACACAGAACAGTTTCATTTTAAGAAATATAAATATTTACACAGCAAGTACTTGTCCTGATTTTTTCTTGCTTCCATCATAGCAAGAAATGACAGCATAGTTGTGATGGAAATTGGCTTTGGTGGAAATGGCATTAGATGTGTGTAGGAGGTGCAACAGATCCTTCATGGCAATGTGTTTCTCATTACCCATCAGAGCAGTTGCCCTGCGGCTAATAACTTAAGCAGCATTGCAGCTAGGCCACTGTTGAAGCTCTCAAAGGGAACCATGTGAGTTTTCCTCCTAGACACCGTGGGGGAAAGGCATGAGAGATGTGAATCCTCGTTTGTCTCGTCCTCATGTGCAAGGACAAGAAATCACAACACTCTCCTCCTTGCCAGCAGGAATGGCAAGGAGTTTCCTGACATTATTGATAAACATCTTATAGCAGCAAGAATTATGTTTTGAGCCAAAAAGAGAGAGAGTCAATAATGGTACAAATTGCCCATTCTAATGTAAAAATCATGCAACTTGCACAATTCATGCAACTGCCCAAATCTAAGCTGGCTGCTGCTTTATTTAAGAATTGGAAGCACCAGATGAGATGTTTGTACCTTTCTTAACAATCATCCAGACTTTCTGTACTTGGTCTCCCTCTGTTCATTTTACATCTCAAAAAGAAAAGCCATCAGAGACGTTTTGTGCATCTTACAGAGCTCTTGAAAGGAGAAGTGCCCTTTCTCTCATTTTGAGCTGGAGCTGAGGAATCTTCTGGGACTTTAAAATTATGTATCCAGTTTACTCCTTCTGTCAGTTTAAACTGATGAGAATAAGGATCTTAGCAAATAGTTTTATCACTAGCAGGCATTGATCACTCTTATCAGGGGAATCTGTAATGTGTTTTGTTAGAATACTCACAAAACATTCTCACATATTCAGTATTTAGTCCTATATACATTTTAGAATGACATTGACAGTAAACTTCAACAATGTTGGAGTTAGGGGCACCAGGCCCCCGTGTAGTTCACAAACCATGTATAACTCTGATACTCCCCAAAAGGTAACTACTAAGCATAAACAGTTGATTACTTTTTACTTTTCTTGGTTTTTTGTTGTTTATCCTCCCATCTTGATTATATTATTATTGTAGATTTTAATTGTTGTTTTTAAATCTGTTTTGTGTATAATATATTGTTAGCCGCCCTGAGTAGACTCCTGTCTAGAAGGGCGGGATAAAAATCCAATAATAAATAAATAAATAAAATAAAATAACGTGCATGCACACACAAAAAACCCTCCCCCAACCTGCGTCAGCCTTCTGCCATGCCCCAGCATCCTCCCCATCCACTATGTGGAGCCAACATGACAGGAAAAGGGCCAGCTGGGCCACCACCATCAGGAGACCAGGAGACAACCACACTGCCAACAACAGGGGCCTATGTAAGCCCCAGACCCACCTGTCTCAGACCACTTTCTGGAGACAAATAGCATAGTATTTATTCAATATTTATATATTTATTTACTGAAATATCTATCTATCTGTCTGTCTATCTATCTATCTATCTGTCTGTCTGTCTTTCTGTCTATCTATCTATCTATAAAAAAAATGTATAACCAAAACCGGGCTGCTCAGAGGAGTGCAATTCAAGGAAGAAGTGTAGTCCTTCTTGTATCTCACTGAACTGTTAGAAAAGTTGCTCACAAATGTGAAGTCATGCTCTTTAACTGCTTTACTCAGGATTTGCGAGGTGAATTAGCTTTTATATAAAGTCCTGTACATTTTGATTGTCTGTGCAATTTTTTTGTGTGATTACCTTATATGTAGATACTCTATTTCACACACACACACACACACACACACACACACCAGTGTCAGTGCTTCTTGGCAGAATGCTGCATGCCACATTACTGAGTTTAAGCAGTTTTGTGGTTACTCCTGTTTTGTGACACTTTGTTTCAGTAATCCACATTGTTTTCAAGCAGCAACCAGAACCTAGTCTATTACCAAGGACTCAGGAGTGAACCAACACACAAAGGCAAGCTGAGACAAGTTCTTTGGTGATGCACTACTCTGTTAATAAAATGTTGTAGTTTTGTACAACCTATATGAAAACTTGGTTGCGATTCTGCCCTTGTAGACTGAGAGAAGGCGGTGGAATTTCATATACTTAACAGTGGTGCAAAATGACAACTAAAAATGTGTTTGCCATTCATAATGTAGCTGTGATGCCATTTAGACGATAGGTGCCTTCTCTCATAATTGTTTCCATCAAATGTCCCTGTATTTATGGAAGGAGTGTGTGAATGTGACTTCCCTTTTGTATTAGAATATGTCTTCGAAATTTGTGAACAAAAATCCTGAATTGCATCTCACTGGAATTACAGAAATGTCGGGGATTCATGGTCTATATGATTCATAATGCACTTGACTTGTAATTGTTTATCTTATTCAGCGACCCACTTCTTTAATTTTTCAGATAGCTTAATAATCTCATCAATTCTGTTTCGCAGCAAAATTCTACATCTCCCCTATGCAGGGCCAGGAAGTGAAACTGAACATAGATTCTAGATATAGATCTGTATTTTCAGCATATATTTTCTTCTCTATATAAAGATAGATCTTTCCTATTGTATGAAAACTGTCAACCTCTGACTGGCATTTTACCTGTCCATTCTCTGCAATTTGTTTATAGATCATCCTTAATCTTCCCTTTTCCTCTTCCCTGTCATCTCCTCCTTACAGTGATTAGAAACCTTCCTCACCCTTGAGGAATGGCATGTCACAAACAATATATTCAGATGAAAGGGAAATACTTGACCAGCGTGTTTTTGTCAGTGCTTTGATCTCCTTGTGGAAGGTCTGAGCAACTTCCAAAATTTCCTTTTGTAAGATGAACAAATGAAGCACTGTCTTGTTTGGACAGAGAGATTGGCATGTTTTACACAGAAGGGAAACACTGATCTTGTGCCACTCGCTTTATGGGAAGAAAAAAAGTCAGAGGCTCGTGAAATGAAAGATGTGCATGGAATAAACATTTCTAAGCAAGTGGGCCAAACTGATACTCCAGCATTTCTAGATCATCATCCAGCAAACTTTTCAAACCATCTTATTGGCATTTTTTAAAAAATTCCAGTTACTTTATGTGTGTCATATCTTCAGGTTCTCTTTTGTTTATTTGCTTGGGGATGCTTTAGAATGCTAATGCTTCTTTGGCTGTCTAGTACTCCTGAAAGTATGAACACAATGCATTTTAATTATTTTTAAAACAGAAAGACAAATGATTGCACTATAAAAACATAAGCAGAAAATCTCAAATATGCATTTATATCATGCATTGGTGCCAACTAGACATGGGCACTTGCCACCACTGTGGCAGTTCATACTGATTCATTTTTTCAGTTGAACAGATGTTCAGCACTTCCCAGCCCTGCCTCCTCCGGTGAGCACCCAGTCAGAGGCAGTGCCTTGGCTTCCCTGCCCCCCCTCCTCTAGGTGCCGCCTCTGAGTGGGCGCCTGCCAGAGGAGGTGGGGCTGGGAAATGCTGAGCACCTGTTCAGCCAAAAAATGAACCAGCATGAACTGCCAAACCAGTGGTTGGTGCCCATCTCTAGTGCAATTTCTACATGCATTTGCTCTATGACAATTTCAGCTACCGTGCTACTTCAGCCAAGCAGAAGTACATGAATAGTAGAAGTTACACAAATAGTACAGAAGGTTCCAGGATTAATCTTTGACATCTCTAGATGGGGCTGGAAAACCGCATACACACTTTGATCAATTTTTGGGCATAATAACTTGAGAATATTCATGCATGATCCTCTTCTTATTTCATTCCCAACCCAACAGGTGAGCAAACACTGTGACAGCCCTCCCTCACACAGCCACCCATATAGCAGTGGTTCTTAACCACGTACCACCTATCGTATGCTGAAGTAGTCTAGTGGGACACAGAGTTTTCATTAAAATTACTAAGAATTCATTCACACTCTCCATGTCCTTTTGCAGTTTTGGTGTCCTACTGTCATAGGTTATCTATCTGTGACATTTTCGTATGAGTAACAACTTTGAGCACTCTTATTCCTCACAGAACTACAACTATAAGACTCAATGTACTTAAAGCTTATCTCAAATGATATACATAATAACAGAATGTCTGTGAACATTTAAGTATAGCTTCTAGCAAAAAGAGGACTTTTGTTTCCAAACCACTGGGGCTCAGGTTTTTTTTTAACAAAGTGAAAGATGGGATTTAAGATAACAAAGGTTTCATACCACTACTATAAAGGATGGGAAAGGGACAGAATGTTCTAAGTAAATAGCACTTTCAGCTAAAAGAATCAGTTTCCCTTCACTTCTGGGCTGGGTCACACTGCCAATTTACATTGGTTCCAGTCTTGACTTTCCTATATCGATGTCAAGTCATGTGGTATGCAAATCAGTACACATGTTCAGTTTTGACTTGAACAATAACTCCCATCAGAATGGTGGTGGAAAGGTTAGGGGTGATAAAAGGTGCACTGTGGGAACTGGGCTCCCAAACATGCCCTGAGTTGTCCAGGCAGAAAATCTGAGGAAAGTCAAGCCAAGCAGAGAGACTCCAGGATCTCAGCAGGGCATAGACAGCTATTGAAAGAGAGAGAGATTGTGCTGTTCTGCTGCCACCAAGCACCAACAGGATTTTGCCCAGCCAAGGTTAGGCTGGCTCCTTTGCAGAAGAGGAGCAGTATCAACAACACAGCAGGCCACCTTATTTTCTCTCTCTCCCCCCCTCCCCCTGGATTTCTTCCTTCTTTTCCCTCCCTCTCTCTCTCCTTTGGTGTTACAGGAGGAAATCCTGTGACTGTCATTGGGGACTTCTGGGGACAGGAGGTAGCATGCATGTAGGTGCCACTCTGTTCCGGCTGCTGCTTATGGCAGTGGTGGTGAAGAAGGAGACATTCCAGAGAACAGCTGCCTTTGTAGGGGGTAGTTCGGTCCTTGCAGGCAAATCCACCACTGCTCCCCTGTCCAGCAGGTGACAAAAGACCCATCGATCCTCTAATGAAAGGAAAAGCCTCAAGCCCTCCAAGTAACTATCCCTCCTTCTAGGCACAATTTAAAACCACAGCAGTATTTGCAATAGCCAAATCAAATGCAATGAATCGATTTAGGAACCGAGGCATTTTAAAAAGCCCCTGATGTATAGGTGAAAAAAAACTAACTTTCATAGCCAAATCAATCAATTTTACACATGTGTAAAAACTTTTAAATTGATTTTAATAATGCTACAATGGGGTTCTTATGGCCAGTGTGAAAGAAGCCTCTGTTTAGTTTAGTTTTTGTCAGTGTCAGGTTCTCTTTTCTTTGGTTGTTGTGGGTTTTTCGGGCTCTTTGGCCGTGTTCTGAAGGTTGTTCTTCCTAACGTTTCACCAGTCTCTGTGGCCGGCATCTTCAGAGGACAGGAGATTAGAACTCTGTCTGTGCTCTGGTGCAGTTTGTGGGATAGTTGAGTATTTATAGCTGTGGGATCAGCTTTTGTCCTTTTCAGGAGATGGGTGATTGTGGTGATCAGCGTGTTTTTTGTTGTGGGTGTATTGTTGTGATAAGAGGGAGAGATTATCTGTCACTGTGATTGATGGGTGTCATTAGCTGGGTCTCTTTCAATCAGCTCTTTTCTTTTATTATTATTTTTTGAGTGCTATTACATTCTTGTCTTGTCTCTAGAAACACATTGCTGGACTAGCTATCCAGCTAGCCTCCGACTCCCGTCAACCCATCCTGTATTGCTAATAGTAAGGATTGTGTGACTTGTAGTCACAATCCTTACTGGCCTGTTGCTGTATTCATGATGGACTAGAGTTTGGACCTTTGAACATGGGTCTCACAGACCCAAATTATCTAGTCTGTTCACTCAAAGGTCTCCCTGCCTTCCTGTGCGAGTAGAAGGGATCAAAGTAACAACACCAACTCTCATACAGACATGCCTGGTGGGTAGAGAAATTGCTGAAATTAAAATAAATCTGCTTTGCCTCCATTTGGAGATGATATTAATTGTATTAGGTCAACAATCCTGCTCTATTTATTTATTCTTTATTTATTCATTTATTCTGCTGTTCAACTGGCAAAGGTATCAGAGCAGCCTACATAGCCATAGAAACAAGAAAAGAAAGACTTGGCTGTGCCCTCAGGCATACCATCTACAAAACGTAGATGTCGATAGATCTGTTGAAAGAAGAGTAGCTAGAATAGCTACTGTAGCAGGAGTTTTATTTCCTGGTTGGCCATATTTGCTTAAAGAACTGAAGAGACAAGGAACAGTTTCCTTTCCTTATCTTTCCTTTCCTTACATTTTTGGGACTACACCTTCCAAAATACCTCAGCCAGCATGGCCAGTGGCTGAACTAGCCAGGCTATTCCATGAGTTGTAGTCAGCAAAAGTAACTTCCAGTGTTTCTGGGAACCACATCATTGAAGATAAGAGTGAAGGGATCTTTATAATACCTTTCTTCATACAATTCAATATATCATTTTTCTTTCGCTGAGGCAGCACCCACAGAGATTATGGCTATTCAGCTTGTGAACAACTGTGCTCATGGCAGCTTTCTCTCTCTTTATCTATGCATAATGATAGTAATATTCCTTTATCTTAGACCTATACATTTTATTTTTAATTTTGTTGTACATGAGACTACTGAATGTGACAATATTAATGATGAACTGCCTTCATGATCATCACAACAATAGGGTTCAGGAAGAGCCAGATGAAGCCCTGAACATTACGGCCATAACCAGCTGTGTTGTACAACTGCAGAAAGCTGACTGTGTAAGCATTCCTGTCTCCAGCAAGCTTCCCTTGCCCAGCTTTGCACTGGTTGTGAGCTGCTCCAGCAGGGGTATCATTACATGATTTCCCTTATGTTCCAAATAGCATACCGGCCTATGTTATTTTTGAGTATGTATTACTGAAGTAATATATGAAAACAAAATAGGATAAAAGTTTGAGATAACAAACACGTTCTGAAATATGAGAGAGATAAATCTTTGAGGAAGATCTAGAGCGAAATAACAACCAGAACAGGTTAAACAAAACAAGAAGCTGTTACCAAGCGCCAGGATGTGTTTTTTTTTTCTCCTAAAAATAAAGTTAGCTAAAAATATAATGTTGAGTTTCACATTTTACTCACTGCGGTTTTTTCTTTACTAAAAGAAATGAGTTAATCTAAAAGATGAGCGCACATAATTGACAAGAATACACCCAGCTCATACATGTTGTGGCAAGCTTAACACAACTCTGTTGTGGTAATTACAGTATCCTGCTGATCAAGAATAATTGTCATTACCATAGCAACCTCTTATGGGGGAAATTATTGGAGATATAGCTAGAAGAAGAGAAGGGGAAAAGAAAAGAGTTAGCAACATATGTACTACTATGTTTGGTATACATATTTTCCTCTATGGATCCTCTTCTAGGCAGTAGTGAGTCTCTTACATATTTTATATGGTACTTATTACTGTATGTAGTTATGTTTCTTAAATGAAAAGGATGGAAATACATCCAGTCTTTAGAACTAGAAATTAACTAAAGCATCAATGATTTGAAATTAGGAGTTGTGCTCAACTAGCAGGTGTGAGGTCTTAAAAAGAATTCTGATCTCTGGAATCAGTTCAGAAGTTAAGCTTACTTAAGTCCTGCTCATATCAACAGGAATTAGGCACTTAATTATGTGCTTGATTTCAGTGATACTTAGCACACCTTCCTTTATTTGGATTGTACCTTCCTTTTCTTTCTTTCTTTCTCTTTGCCCCACCTTTCTCCTTAAAGGAACCAAAGTGACTTACATCATTAAAGACAATATTAAAGCTAACAACAGTGAGTAAAAAAAATACTAAGTAGGATTCAACAAATAACATACTAAAAGAAAATAAGCAACACCAAAACACATTCAAAACAGTAAGGTACAACACTCGATTTAAAAAAAAACCCTCAGGCAGCCAGTCACTCAGGGAAGAAGAGAAAGGTCTTCACCTGCTTGCAGAAGGACAGCAAAGATGGGGCCAACATAGCTTCTTATGGGAGAGAGCTCCAAAGTCTGGGAGCAGCTACAGAGAAGGCCCTCTACCATGTACCCAATAAATGCACCTTTGAAAGTGGGAGGAATGAAAAACAGGTTCCTCCTGATTATCTTAACACTCAAGCAGTCTCATAAATGGAGTTGTGGTCCTTGAGATAGCTTGGGCCCAAGCCATTTAAAGCTTTATAGGTTAGAACGAACATCTTGAATTCAGTCCAGAAATAGATTGGCAGCCAGTGGAATTGCTGTAACAGGAGAGTTATGTGATCCTTGTAACCAACCCAGTCAGTAATCTTGACATAAGAATAGTTTTCTTCTGCTATAAATATATGGGGAAAAAATTAAACACTTTTAGAAAGATATATATGTTATTCACGTATCAAAATTTACCTTGATTTTGAATTTACCAGCTGCTTTTTCTGACATAGGATCACCTTAGACAAATCGAATTCTTAATTAGCATTAATTGCAAGTGACTGTGAATAATACTTTGAGGGATATTTCCCCTAATAAACAATACTAATCAGCTGGTCTTTCTAATCTGAGACAATGGAAATTTAGATTTGAGTTACACAATTTTGGCACACTGATTTTTGTGGTAAAATATCTGAGATCCCATCTTCTATTTTCCCTAAAAGGCAAAAATAGAGAAAGGTTTGTCAAGCACCTGGTATGGTACATGAATGGACATCATTCAACTGCTGCCATGAAACCACCCTGAACAAACAAATCTCATTCAATTTTGGAAGCTAAGTATGGTAGAACCTGATTAGATCTTGGAAGTGAGACCACCAGGAAACTGTGTGTACTGTAGGACCCTCATCCAACAAGGATGATCAGGGGGCTGGAAACCAAGCCCTGTGAGGAAAGACAGAAAGAACTGGACATGTTTAGCCTTGAGAAAATAAGACTGAGGGGAGATATGATAGCATTTTTCAAATACTTGAAAGGCTGTTATTCAGAGGAAGGGAAGGATCTGTTCTTGATCATCCCAGGGTGCAGGACACGCAACAATGGGCTCAAGTTACAGGAAGCTATATTTTGGTTGAATATCAGGAAAAACTTGCTAACTGTTAGAGCAGTACGATAGTGGAATCAATTACCTCAAGAAGTGGTGAGTGTTCAAACACTGGAGGCATTCAAGAGAACTTTACCCAACCACCTGGCAGATATCTTTTGATTTATATTCCTGCATTGAGGAGGGGGTCGGACGCAATCGCCTTATAGGCCCTTTCCAACTTCATTATTCTATGATTTTATGATGATTCTATGACTCTTATCTGTGAGATTAGTATCCTCTGAGTCACTGATCCACAGTCTGAAAATATTAAAAATAGTAAAAGAAAAACATTCAGAAAATTTTTGTTCACATGCATTACCAGAACTGGCCATAGAGGGAGCCAGAAAGTGTGCTGTGAAGAATACATAGCATGGTCTCTGACTGCTTAAGCCCTGTCCTTTTGCATGCTTTCTCCTGGGCAGTGGCTACTTCTGCCTGCTGGTTTACTTGGTGGCATGTTGGGCAGGAAGACTGCTGGGGAGCACGCCAGTCCAGGCAGGGGGGCACATACATACATCCTGCCTGCCTACCTTTGCAGCTTCTTGCCTCAGCTGCCAGAAGCGCCTTCCGTGCCGGACTTGGTCTCCCCACTTGTGGCTCTGAAGTGAAGTGGAGGTGATGCTGGGCAGGACAGAGGCTGCTGCTCTGATGGCTGAGAGAGGCAGGGTGATCCTTCGGTCCCCCCTGTTGCCACCACCCCCTCACTGGGAAATGGGGTGTTGATCCTTCACTCTACTGGGTCAGGGTCTGTTGGCAAATATGTGCTAGCCCTGGCCCCAATCTCGCCCTCAAGACTGGACACAACTGGAAGCACTCACCTCAACTTGAAGACACCTGACAGGCAGGCAGGTGCAGCCAGGGGAGCAGAGCCAAGATGCCCGGAATCCCTGCTAGAGAGGAGCAGGGAGAGCCCACCACACCTCTCCCAGCTGCTCCCGTGGTGCTGGAACAGGGGTCATGGCAGTGGTGGAGCCAGTGACTGCTGCGGCCCTTTGGCCACGAAAAGTTTGAGGCCAGGAAGTGCAGCGCCTCAACAGGTAAGATGCAGGAGAGCTCGTGAAAGGCAGATGGGATGGTGAAAGGGGCAGTGGCAGCAGCAGTGGCAGAAGCAGCAGCAGGGGGCGGAGATGAGGAAAGAGAGAGAAAGGGGCAGAGAAAGAGACAAGAAGAGACTACTTTGGACCACCAAGCTCTTCTGACCTCCGTGCCTCTAAGAATATTGTGCTTAGGGCCGCACTAACACCACTGCTTTGTCCCAAGGGGTTGCCTTCACCTTCAGTTAGTTGGTGAGGGTGGAGAGGGTGTTTCCTGTCTTTCGCATTTTTCAGCATCCACGGGGTGGGGCTTGGAACCAATTCCACGCAGATCTAGGGGTCCTACTGTGTAGAGTTAGGAAACAATGCTCTTGAATCCCTGGAAAGCCATGGCTGCCAGTCAGAGCAGATAATATCAGGCTGGATAGACCAAGGAATTGACTGAGTGTAACACAGTTCCCAATGTTTCACTAGGTGAGTGACACATTTGCATGGGTTTGCAATAGAAAACCAGAGGTATAGCTCATTAGCAATATAGACTTTTCTGGGCATGCCTTAATAATCCATTTACACATTGTTTGTCTAACATAGTGGTTGGCAACCTGTGGTCCCACAGATGTTGTTTGACTATAATTTCATTAAGTCTAACTTCTCTGGTCACATTGGCTGCAACAGATCCAAGTGGCCCAGTTGCAGGTCATTAATACCCTCCTTTTTAAGTACACAGATTTGAGAGCCTCACCAGAATCAAAAGAGGCCCACGCATAAGCAACCTGCTCCTCCCTTCTCTGATGGCGGCCTTCCAAACCTCAAGGAACATTGTAATGTATGTTTTAAGTTGCATTATCTAGCTCTCAAAAGGCAAAAGTGCTTCATTGCAAAGGTTGCAACTGAATGTGCTCATTTCTGTGTCTCTTGGGTGGAGTGATAAGATGGTTGCCACACTGAATCCTGTTTGAAGAGAAACCAAGCAATAATTCCATTTACAGTATATTATAATTTCATACACCGCCAAAGCTATCCCTCAAAGTCAGGGCATCAGAGAAACATCATGAGTGTGAGAGTGAGAGTGAGAGTATGCATGTAGACACACACACACACACACACACACACACACACACACAATGTCTCTTCAGCTTATGCCCTGACTTTAAGGCATAGCTTTTGAGGTGTGTGAGGGGGCTTGAGTAGGAAAGGGAGATTACACATACAGCTGTTGGATTGCAACCTTGTTTTGTTTTGTTTTTGTTTTTTTGGCACAAAACAGAACAAATTTAGTAAACAATAGTGTCTATGCAGATCAAATTTATTTTCACAATGCATCTTCTTGAGAATCTTTATTCCTTCACTTCATGACATTTATCAGCGATGACGAAGCATTCTCACATGGGACAACATTTTAAACAAACAAATTAGTATATAAATATACCTTGTTAAATGTTTCACTCAGAATGAATAATAGCTTATGATTTAATCATCATAGGTGGAGTGCATAGACCTGTCATGGGATTGCGTGGAACGACTTGTAACACTTGACGTGTTCATTAAGCAAATGTCATTAGAAGATCAGGAATGTTCCTCATCCCTCATTGTGCAAACCTGCGAGAGGTGGGGGAGTTGTATGATCAGTAATACCCAGCATTTTGTTATTATTTTGTTTCTACGGTTGCCATGTTGGTTGCCACATTTTTTAAAAAAGCTGGAAAAGTGGGGGGATATTCTTCATCACACTAGAGAATGTAAAAATAAATAACATTTTTGACAGAAAACTCTCTTTTTCTTATCCTCTTCTGTTTAGTGGAAACACCTACTGTTCAGGCTGTGAGCCTAAACATAATTACTAGGGAGAAAAACTCCACTGAATTCATTGAACTCCTTTGAACTGTGTGAAGTCCCAGCTTGGAATCATGGTCAAAGGCCTCCGAATGTTGGGGAGAAGTCATAAAGCTCAGTGATATGCACAACTGTGCTTGGCAGGCAGAAGGTATCCATTTAAATGTAAAGCAGCAGGTGAGAGAAAGGTCTGCTGCTGCCAGTTGAAGACAGTCATACTGGGTAGAGCTTGGAAAAATTAGTGGTTTTGGACAGTGACCCCCAAATCTCATAGCCAGAATGGCCACTGGCTGCACTAAACTAGAGATTCTGGCAGTTACAGGGCAGAAGAAGTACCTTTATGTAAGTAACCCTAATATGGTATTTCTGTAAATGCCTAGCTCTCCCATTTCTAAACTTTTAAAACGTGGGAGATGGGATTGCTTCCCTCTGCTCAGGGTGTTCCACTCCTTTGCCTCTGGACTTCACCCTTACATAAAAACTAGCATGGACATTAATATAATTTGCAGATCGTATTTCTAAATGGATGCCAAGAGTAAAGATATTTAAGATACTTCAGTTTACCTTGCTTAAGGCAATAGAATAGACTGAATCATTACTTCACAAATTATCTCTTGTATCTTCTACAGAGCAAAGGAGATAATTAAGCCAGGATAATTAAGACATCTAGCTAAATGTTTGAAGAAGTTGGATCACGTGGACTTAATGTTTTGCAAGCTTGGCTGATGCAGTTGGGATCCAACATGCCTGGAAGGAGAAACCTCCAGACCTGTGCCGTGTTGCCCCTTGTCTGAGCTTGGAAAACCTAGACTGGAACTTCATGTAATATTCACAAATTATGTCCTTTGTGGAGAATAACTCAGAACTAGATATTACATTTCCAGATGCCTATGGCTACCTAAGCGCTGATGTCCCTGATGTTTATTCTCATATCTACCGAATTTCCCTCAGTCTCTCATACCATGTATTTGTGCATCTTCCTATCTGTTTCTGCTCAATCTTCAGGTCAGCCACAGATCAGCATTGTGTCATGTGTACCTGTGTAGATTTAACAGCTCGAAACATTTAAAGCTTATAGAGAAGTGGCCAGTATATTTTAATATGGGGGGGGGGGGGGGCGGAAAGCTCTCCAACTATTTTCTTCTGTCACCAACACCTACGAGCCCTAGTTGATAAAGGACAAGGGGAACTGTAGTGCAATTACACCTGGGATGCTTATGTTCCCTGTTCCTGTTTTATATAGACAAATAAATAGTTGTAGTCAAGACTAGGTCTCTTTTCAGATGCCGCTTTGAAAAAAACAATTAGATGTAGAGTAGACCTTTGGTCTAGATGGGCGGGATAGAAATCCAGTAAATAAATAAATAAATAAATAAATAAATAAATAAATGTAACTGATAATCCCTTAAACCACAATGAAGTCACCCAGAACAAAGTCAGCCTGCTTCAAATTCTCACCCCCATCCTGTTCTGATCATGCTCTTTTAAAAGTATGTATGTATGCATGCATGCTCAATGAATAATAATAATAATCATGTGCCATCATGTCAATTCAGACTTATGGTGGTGCTTTTCAGGGTTTTCTAGGTAGACAATACTCAGAAGGGGTTCCACATTTGTGACAGAAAGGACAAGGAGGATGCTGCTCCTGTCAGAGTGCCATCCCCTCTCCCTCCCCCAAGACTGAAGAGTTTGAGACTTTCAGCTCACCCACAGATGTTAGCAAGGACATGATGGAGAAACAATGTTCACCAATACCCATGAGCCCACCCACTCTCGAAAATCCGGAAAAAGAACCTGAGATAGAGGGAGGGGGGAGCCTAGGGAAGAGGAGAATAAAAAGATGGAGGTGGACAAACGGGGTTTGGTGGGAGTAGAGAATAGGAGAGGAAAAGGAGATGTGGAGGTAGAGGAGGAATGTGAGGGAGGAAGGGCAGTAGATGTGATGACGAGAACTGTTACGCTGACAGAAGAAGGGAAGGTAGAATTAGAGAGGAAGCAGGATGTGGGGGATAAGGAAGAGAGATTAGTGAGCAAGGGAAGCATAGAAGAACCTGAACTTCCCAAGAGATGGGAGTGGATAATGAAAGGGGCTCCATGGACAGGAGAGTGGGTAAGGCGGAGGGTTCGCAGTGAAGAAGCCAAAAGGCAATGCCAGCAAGTAATTCCTCCCAAGCCTTCTTTCTGGGGAGGATGAGAGAGAAGTGACAGGTGTAAGAAACAGAGGGAGAGGGCAGACAGGGCAGCCCAGGATGGAGACAGCAATGCCAGGTTGGGCATTGGGAGCAGACTCCCTGCACACAGATGGAGAAGGAAGTTGAGGAGAAAGAGGAAGAGAAGGGGGCAAGTGGGTGTGACACCCCTGTTGCCATTCCATATGTGCTGCAGCATGCCTCCTGCTCCTTTTGAGAAGGAAGAAGACCATGTTGTCCCTCGAGACCCTGAAGTGAAGAGAGTTGATAGGATTTTACCTGAGGACTTTGTTTTAGCCCTGTTGGCTGTTAGTAATGAGTTTGAACCATTTGAGGTTCTGATGGAACAGACACCAAGTAGGTGTCTGTTCCATCAGACACCTACTTGGTGTCTGTTTCATGCTTAACACATTGTTTTAACACATATGAATCACCAGCCGAGTCCTTTTCATGCTTAACACATTGTTAAGCATGAAAAGGACTCGGCTGGTGATTCATATCTAAATGAAGGGTTAGAAGCAGGAGGGAAATCTAAACCCACTCACACCATTCCCTTCTTCTGGGGGTGCCTTGGGACTTTGCAGTTGGCCCAAGGCCACACAAGTTGGCTCTACTCAGAGGAGGCACAGTGAGGAATTGAGGATGCATATTGGATGGTGATGCAGATGTACCTTGCATTGAAAGCAGTGCAGTGTGGACAAATGGCAA
Source organism: Intellagama lesueurii (assembly GCA_037013535.1). NCBI lineage: Eukaryota > Metazoa > Chordata > Lepidosauria > Squamata > Agamidae > Intellagama > Intellagama lesueurii. The sequence continues at coordinate 245,463,147 of JBAJHW010000002.1, forward strand.
TCAATTGACACATGCAGATCCTGAACCAGCAGGTGACATCCATGTCACAACTTTTAAACAGGAACAAGACAAAAGTATGATGTGACTCACAAAGTTCAGGGAGTTAGGCCTACTTATTCCTTCTTAAAGTGTGTGCTCTCCGTGAGTGAGAGTTCTTGTCATTGTGTGTAAAGAGTACACACTTTGCAAATGACTAATTAGGATTCTAGTTTCTGCCGCATCAGTTTCAGAGTCTGGAAGAGCTACTTTCCTGGACAACATGCTCAGTGGTCATAATAGCCAAGGATTTGAAGATTTGTAAAATAAAAAAGAAATTTCCCATTCTTGTATCATATATCATTTCAGCCTGTGGGATTACAGGGGATGGACTTACCAGTCTTCTACATTAGCTAGCACTTTACATGCTTTATAAACAATAGCCATTGTTGTTGGGAGAGAGAGGAGGAGGAAGGGAGAACATGGGGAAAGGTCTTTTTAAGGAGACTGCATTAGTTTGCTACTTTTCTTTTTCACTGAATCATCAAAATCCAAAAACCCAAAACAATCCTGATGGCTCTATATTGATTAATACATTTGTTCCAGAAGCTGACTTAGCCTTTTGGGGGGTTGGTGGAAGGCAGTAGCTTAAAACTGAATCAAGTGCAGTAAATAATCACAACTTTGTAACTTGACACAAGAATCGACAATTTAAGATGTAACTTTAAGAGTTTAGTCCCAATGCAAAGATTTCATCTGTCCAGTGTAAGAATGAAGACATTGTCGTAGAAATCAGTCAAGCACATATATTCATTCTGTGCTTTGAAACTGGGCAGATAGGATAATGAATGTGGCATAGACCAGATGTTACATTTCCTGAAAATAGATATGTTAAAGGAGCCCGCAAGTGGTTGTCAATGCCCCTTTCATTAGCCCATCAGTTTAAATTTATCCATTTGAAATCAACACAGTACTTAGTCTGAACTGCAGGTCTCACCTTAGGACCTTCTGTCACTGTACTATCAATTAACGGCAAGAAAGTACAGATGATGGGCCTGTGCTGCATAAACACCATGAAGTAACTGAAGAATTTTCTGACAGGTTGAAAAGAAATTTAGTACTGAATTGAACGACATTCCAGTTTAAAGAAACAAAAAATAGTCATGCAGTGGACCAAACAAATATTATTTGTTTTTAATTTTATGACTGTGAAAAGACTGGGTTGTGTCTACACTTCATGAATAGCCCATTTGCTATCAACTGGACTTAACTTATTCATGACCAAGTTGTCCCATGGATTTCCAGTGGCCTTTTCTGAGCATGAACAAGTCTGGATCCAAAACATTGGCTAATAAAGACAAGTACACCGAAATGGCTATTTATACATTCCATACTTGAGGTGAGAAAACTGAAACAAATTGACAGCTTTATCCTTGAAGCAATGAGTCATTCACAAGGCTGAATCATTTCCAGAGAGAGGGATGTAAAGATCACATTGCCTTTTGTGTCTCATAGGTTGTGGGCTGAAGAAACCTGAGAATGGACATTATTGTTCTGCTAGGCTCTGCCATAACCCCGCCCAAAAAAACCCTACTTAGCAGCCCCCTGATTCCTTTGCATTGGCAAAGCAGCTACCATGTTCTCTAGACTCACAAGGAGAGTATGACTTAATAAGAAGCTGACGGCATATACCAAGATCCAGGTCTATAGAGCCTGTGTCCTGAGCACACTCCTGTACTGCAGTGAGTCCTGGACCCTTTGTGCACGGCAGGAGAGGAAGTTGAACACGTTCCATATGCGTTGTCTCCGATGCATTTTTGGCACCACCTGGCAGGACAAAGTTCCAAACAGAGTAGTCCTGGAATTAGCTGGAATTTTTAGCATGTATACATTACTGAAACAGCAATGTCTACGTTGGCTTGGGCATGTCGTGAGAATGGCTGACGGTTGGATTCCAAAAGATCTCCTGTATGGAGAATTAGTGCAAGGAAATCGCCCCAGAGGGAGACCACAGCTGTGATACAAGGATATCTGCAAGCGGGTTCTGAAGGCCTTAGGAATGGACCTCAACAGATGGGAAACTCTGACATCTGAGCGTTCAAGCCTGGAGGCAGGCGGTGCATCATGGCCTCTCCCATTTTGAAGAGACACTTGTCCAGCAGGCTGAGGCAAAGAGGCAGTCCCGAAACGAGCAAAATCAGGGAGCTGGACAGGGGACAGATTGTATTTGTCTTCAGTGTGGAAGGGATTGTCACTCTCAAATTGGTCTTCTCAGCCACACTAGACGCTGTTCAAAGGCCTCTATTCAGAGCCCGTTACCATAGTCTCTCGAGACTGAAGCATGCCTACTAAAAGGTTCCTTCTAACCTGACCTGATCATCTACCATATCAGCAGCCAGATTGGTTATCTGATTCCTTGGACTTCCAGATAGATTGCTTGAGCCACTGCTGAGCTTAAGCTTCAGCAGCGTGGCTTGCCTTTGCCTCCCTCCCTGGATAACGTGAGACCCTAGGTCTCATGGGAGCAACTGGGCGAGAGGGGGGAACGTTAGGTTAGGTTATTTAAGGGATGTTCCCCCCCTCTCTCCGCCCTCTTCCTTTTCTGGCATTCGGCAAGGATAGAGTTCTGCTGCTGGGTTCTTCACCAGCTGCATCACTAAGCGAGGCTATGAGGAACAGCATTCGGGAGGCTGGGAGGGTAGCATCAGCTCCCTCCCGGGGTTTGGTTGCCAATTTTGTTTTTCTTATACTTGAATTTCATGTTCAGTTGATGTTAATTTATTGAAGTTCGAGTTACTGTTGTATTTTTTATTGTTGCCGGGACTTAGCAGAGGTAAGGAAAGGCGGGGGGTGGCCGCGCAGCTTGCACGGATCACGTTTTGGCGTGATCGGAACCCAGGTGTTTTTCAGATGTCAGTTTTTTCCCCCAGTAATAAGAAATAAATAATAAATTGGATAATATATAAATAAATAAGCAGTAAAAAGACAGGAAGGAAGAAGGACTGGCCCGAGCGAAGGGGCTCGGTTGTAGGGCCGGCGCTTGAGTTGGCATTCGGACTTACTCGGCGAGGCTCTGGTTGGTGCGAGGCGGCTGAGGTGCGGAACGACTTCTTCGGGCTCTGACCGTTTGGGCGCCCAGCCAGCCGCATGGCTCCCGGGCTGCTAGGGTGCGATTTTACCCTCACCCCCCCCAACTTCCTTTCTTCCAACGGCTGGTGTTTGGTACATCTAGGTGGTGCGCAGTTCAAACAGCGCCACATGGTAGTTGTAGGATAGTTGGTGGCTTAGCAAGGTACTGCAATTAAATTGGCTTTGCAATTTTCTCTAGCCTAGTTAATGCATGGACAAATTAAAAAAAATCTTATTGATTAAATTACTTAATTAATAATAAATAATAATTAATTTAAAATAGAATAGAATAGTGTTTACTAAATCTTTTAATAAATTTCATATATATACATAAGAGGAGATAATCAACTAAGTGCATGATTAAAAGTGAATTAATTAGTTTGATTGGTATTGGCCAAGATTAATTGAAGGAATTTTAGATTAACATTAATTACTACACAAGCATAAATTAGGGTGGAGTTTTGATTTGTCTGGTCAAAATTAATTGAGGGTATTATTTATAGTTTAAGCTATTTGATTAAGTCAGTCCCTATCGTTAATTAACCAGGGAATTCAGCTTGAGTGACAAGATATTTTTTTAAAAAATATTTTTTTTGATACCAATTGGTTGGTTTGACTAGCCGCTTATTCATATATTTAAGGCTTGCATTGTTCACGGCGGGACATAGCTGAGTGTCAGCTGGTTCTCCCTTTATTATACACTCAGAGCAAGGGTTGGCATTTGAATCAGCACAGGAGCCGCTAGGGATACTTGGTGCCCCTTAATTGGTCTTGAATGCCTGATACGCAATGGCGTCTCGCAAGGGTCAGGGCAATAAAAAAGGAAAACAGAATAAATAAAAAGAAAAAAAGAAAAGGCCAGTTCCCCAAGTGTCTCCGCCTCAGTCTTCGTCTGACAAGGAATCCTGGCCGATTTGGCAACAACTGCAGGAAAAAAATTCTGCACTGGAGGCTGAAAGGCTGGCGAGACAGGCTCCGCAGTCCAGTGAGGCACTGCCACGCAGATCGGCTAGGGAGGCCAAAAGCCATCGTAGGGCTAAGCTTAAAGCCATAGCGGATGATCTGATTCTAGATTTGCTATTCTTGAAGTGGACCAGCAACCCGATGTGACACCCATATGTGATGCAGATGGGGCTACCGGTACACCAAGGTCGCAGCGTTCAGATAAGGGGAGAAGGTCGTCAACCCCTGCAACATCGAAGTCAGCAGTGACAGTTCCCGATAGGCAGGATGAAGTGAATGAAGCCAGCCCTGAATGGCTTTATGGCAGGGATGAAACAAGCTTGGCGGCGCCTTCATAGGGTGAGTCAGCCATTGCATCAGGCACTCCTTCACCAATTCCTGCTTGGCCTTGGGCTGGCAGTGGACAATTTAATCCCACACATTACACGCCATATGACACACAGAGCTTTAGGGCCCCCAACATTCCATGGCCCTGTTCCAGCACTCAATTCGGTGGATGGGGTATGCCATACCCCCAGGTAGCATTGCCAACTCAGTTTAACACTACGGCTGGTGTCGGTGTCTGGCCATACCCGTCTGTTCCTGACACAGGATATAATACAGTACCTTTACGAGCATTGCCATACGGCGACTACTCGATGCCCCTGGGGGACCATCTCACCCCGGCAACTCAGGAAAAAATATGGCAAGGAGAATATGTGGATCTATTTGAATGATTGAATAGGTATGTAGAGAAAAAGGATTTAGACAAGGAGCATGACAAAGATAAGGAGAGACGCAGAAGGAAGAAGTCTGACAGAACATGGTCCAACTGGCTGCCTGGGTTCCTAAATTACGCTGAGGTGGTTGTGAAGGCCCAGCCGTGGCGTGCGCAATCCCTCTTTCAATATTTAGATTTGATATATAGGGCGTATGTAGATTTCGCTGGGCAGGCGTGGCTTTATTATGATGAATCATTCCGTATGCGGAGCGCAATCCACCCAAATCTTAGATGGGACGAGCCCCTGCCAGGTCTGTGGCTGCAACACATTATGCCAGCCAGACCCAATTTTGGGGATAGGTTTGACAGTGGGCATCTGAACAGAAAGGCCGCCCTGAGTCAGAATCCCCACGTAGGTGCGGGGCAGGTGGTTCAACCCCACCTGCTCTGCTGGGAGTATAACACCAAGGGCACTTGCACTAGGAAGCCATGCCGTTTTAGGCATGAGTGTTCGGCATGTGGGGGACAGCACCCCAGCACCTCATGCTTCAGGGCTGGGGCTCAGCGACAGAATAAGGGCCCAGGTGGAGGTAAAAAGCCCAGTAGTGGCGGGGGTAACCCTGGAAAAGGGACCCAGTCCAATTAAGGTTACAGTTTCGGAAGCGTGGCTGAGTGATTACCCCTACAGAGATGATGCTGGTTATTTACTGGACGGCTTCAAGTATGGCTTTAGGATCCCGGTGGTAGGGAGCGCCGGGCATTCTTTGCGCAAAACCTCAAATCGGTATTTGGAATGGAGAGTGTGGTGCAGGACAAGATTGCAAAGGAGGTAAAAGAGGGGAGAGTGCTGGGACCCTTTACAAAGGCTCCATTGGACACCTTGAGGGTCTTGCCTCTGGGAATAGTTCCGAAAAAGGCCCAGGGTGAGTTTAGATTAATACACCACTTGTCTTACCCAGAGGGAGCATCGGTTAATGACGCCATTCCCCAGGAACTTTGTACTGTGTGCTACACCTCTTTTGATGAGGCGGTGCGCATAGTGCGAAAATGTGGTGTGGGGGCAGAGCTGGCGAAATGTGATATTAAATCAGCATTCCGGATTTTGCCAATTTACCCGTTGAATTTTGACCTGTTGGGATTTCATTTTCAGGGATCTTTTTATATTGACCGAGCCTTACCTATGGGCTGCTCGGTTTCCTGCACTGCATTTGAGCGTTTCAGCTCATTTATCGAGTGGAAGCTTAGGTGTAGGGCGGGCTGTAAATCTACGGCTCATTACCTTGATGACTATCTTTTTTGTGGAGAAAGGAATACAGGAAAGTGTAGTTTTATTTTAAACATTTTTCAGTTAATGGCGGAACAGTTAGGCTTACCCCTAGCAGAGGAAAAAATGGAGGGTCCAGCCACGTCCCTTACTTTCCTTGGCATTGAGCTAGATACTGTACAGCAGACGTCAAGGTTGCCTGACAATAAGTTAGCTGACCTTAAAACTAGGATAGCCTCACTGTTGCAGAGGAAAAAAGTGTCTTTGAGAGAGCTACAGGAGATTGTGGGCCACTTAAACTTTGCTTGCAGAGTTGTGGTGCCTGGGTGTGCGTTTTTGCGCTGGCTTTGCGACACAATGAAGGGTCTGCAGCGTCCTTTGCATAGGACTAGGATTACTCGCGGAATGAAGGAGGATCTGAGGGTTTGGAGTCAGTTTCTAGCTGGGTTCAATGGTATATCCTTTTGGAGAGGTGAAATAGGGCTGAAGGCGGACTTTCAGGTCCACTCAGACGCGGCAGGTTCTTTAGGGTTTGGAATTTATTTTAGAGGTAGATGGTGTGCCAGCACATGGCCAGAAGATTGGCATTGTAGCGGCGTTACCAGGGATTTAACATTCCTGGAATTCTTTACAATAGTTAGCGCGCTTTGGCAATGGGCAGAGGAATGGTCTAACTCTGTGGTGCGATTTTGGTGCGACAATCAGGCGGTTGTTTAGATCATAAACAACCTTACGTCGCATTCAGATTGAGTTATGACATCAGTCAAGGCATTCACATTACGGGCCTTGCAGTTTAATGTCCTAGTGCAGACCCAGCATGTACCAGGTATAGACAACAGATTAGCTGATGCATCGTCACACCAACAGATCGAGCTGTTCAGGGAGCTAGACCCAGGAGCCAACGAGTTCCCGGAAATTCTGCCCCCAGAGGTCTGGCAAATTGGCGCAAAGACGTGGAAAGAGCAATAGGCTTGGCTCTGGCACCGAGGACACAGAAAGGGTACTCGGCTGTGAGTATAGAGTTCCAGGATTTTATGAAGCTGGTCAACCTGGAGCCAGTTTGGCCGGCGCCAGTGGATCACCTGCACCGATTTATCGTGTATTTGAATAGATGGGGATTGGCGCCTGGAACTATGCAGGGTAGGTTGTCAGCACTTGCGTTCTATGCTAGGATTAATGGCTATCAGGATTATTCGTCGGATTACCTCATTAGGAAAATGTTTGAAGGTTGGTTCAAAGAAAGGGGTAGAGTTCAGGACAACAGGGCTTCCGTATCACCTGTACTGTTAGAACGCATCTGTAGGCAGTGGGAGTTTTTGTGTAGGAATGAGTATGAGACTGTTTTATTTAAAGCGGCGTCTTTGTTGACCTTTTTCGGGGCCCTCAGAATTAGTGAGGTAGTTGCTGCTGGAAAGGCTGACAAGACTAGAGTAGCTCTGCAATGGCAGGATGTTAGGGTTGTTGACGGGACGGTTCAAATTCATATTCGACGATCCAAGGCTGATCAACTAGGTAAGGGTGCTCAACGTACACTAGTGCGTTGTCATATAGAAAGCATCTGCCCTGTGAAAGCCACAATTGCATACTCAGAGGTTAGGGGACAAGACCGAGGCTATTTATTTATTTATTTATTTATTTATTTATTTATTTATTGGATTTCTATCCCGCCCATCTAGACCATCTTCTTTAAACATGAAGATAATTTGCCACTGACAAAGTACCAGTTTTGGAAATTAACAGATGTAGCGCTGGATAGGGTTGGTGTACAGGGAATGAGATTTGGCACACATTCATTTAGAATTGGTGCAGCATCCACCGCTGCAGCCCTGTGTTATAACACAGATGAAATTAAGCGTTTGGGGCGATGGTCTTCATCCAACTATCGTAGATACATCAGAACACTTCCTAATGTTTAGGCAGGGGCCTGGTTTTGTTCTATCTCTGCAGGTCTCGTGGTGACGGTGAGGCGGCGGCACGTGTTGATTTTGGGTCACAGTTATGTTTATTGGGCAGCGAAATATGCAGTTGCATCCCCTTGGGGGAGCGACCTGGGCCTTGGAGACAGAGCTCATGTCGTTTGGAGAGGGCTGCGCGGAATGCTGTGGAGCCAGCTATGTCGGGCAGTGGCATTTGGCCGAATTCAACCAGATTTATTGGTAATACATCTTGGTGGCAATGATTTGGCCAGGCATTGTGGAAAGGCGTTTATCCTGGACGGTTTGCGCGACCTGAAATGGTTGAAGGCCACGTATCCAGCCATGCATATTGTGTGGTCGATGATCATCCCTCGGTTGGCATGGAGGGATGCCAGGAATTTTTCTCCGTTAACACAGCATGCAGGAGTGTTAACTGGGAGGTCTGCGGAGCGGTCTGCAGTGGCCTTGGATCGGTGATTGGTCACCAGAGGATCTGCTTGGATAGGCCTGAGTTTTCTCAGAACGATGGTGTACATCTGTCCGATTTGGGTTTGGATGTCTTTCTTGAAGACATCAAGGGGGGCCTGCTTGTTGAGCTTGATCGGCTCAATGGCAGGCATGGGACTTAGCATGGCTAGTCCCTATGCTGTGGTGGGTAGTGCGGATATAAGAGGTTTTTCTGGTGAGTCCCATTGCAAACTCAGGTAAGCTATAGCCCATCTGACCTCCCAGCGCTGCGGATCGTGCGATTACAGTGCTTGGGGAGAAAGATGCACTGGGCCACAACTGGACCAACAGTCAACAAGTAAAATCTGGCTTGAGGTCCGGGGGTGGTCAAATTGCGGCTGGCCGGGTTCTCACTGTCTTTAAGACCACGAAAACTTGGGGCCGGGGACTCGCCCATTTGTTGCTTAGGGGGTACTTTGAGACCTCTGTGATTTAACCTGATTCCGCACTACGGCAGGCCCCCCTTTGCCAAAAGATGGCAACATTGATTATGATTTTAAAAAGTGTGGCCCGTGTTTGAACCCATAATTCTTGTTTTGCGTCTTTATTCCAGGGTTGGGAGGGCAATGGCCTGTGCTCTCCTCTGTTTTCTTGTTTCTCTTACAGTTTAGAGGAGCAACAATGTTGTCAACGCTACAAAGCAGAGATGTGTGGAAGCAGAGAAGAGAAACCCCAGTAGGTATTAGGAAAATGCATATTAGGCAATCCAGCATTTTGAATACAATTCATCTCTTCAGGAACAGGTCTCATCTATACAAATTTTTCCACAATGCTATGCCTCTTGTGCTATGAACATTGTATAAGTCAGTCTTCTTCAGTTTGGTGCCCAACAGCTATGAAACAGCTATGAAAAAGATTACAGTGCTCATTACATCTAGGCAATAAGACTATACTGTCTGAGAATAATAGGAGTTGTTGCCTGACATATCTGGAGGGCACCCCCTTAGATAAGGCTGATTCAAAGAGAGTTGCTCCTCAAGAAGGAGTTCATATCCAGAATGATATTTCAGTGAGTGCCAATATACTGCAGGAAGAAGTGGCCTTGGCTGCCAGATGGGTGGCAAATAAATAAATAAATAAATAAATAAATAAATAAATAAATAATAAATAAATAAAGTTACCAGTGGTGGACCATGGTCCAGAATGGTGATGTACCCACACACACACACCAGTTCAGAACACAAGCTACCCTTAGAAAGTTACAATTATAACATATTTATATATTTTATTATTAGAAAAGGGATTGAATTACAAGTGGCTAGTTATTTGTTGGTAGTAGTTTCCAGGTTCTGAATAGTGTTATGTTAGCTCCTGAGACAGTGAAAAAATCCCTAGAATGTGTTGGAACAAAGTTTTTCTGACCTGACATGGACTGTCTCTCCTGTGGAGGAAGGAAAAGAGAAACTAAGGTAGACAAACTTGACTTTTCTTAGCAGAGGGAGCAGAGTATTTGTGCTAGTATATCAGGTAAAATAAAATAAAATAAAAAAGACAAAAACATTTTGGCACATTCAAAACTGAGGAAGTTGACTTTTCCATGAAAGTTCACATTAAAATGTAACAGTTAGGAGTTCAGGTGCCATAAAATTTTGGTATTTTTTTCTTTTTTAATTTTTCTTTTGACTTTTCTTTGCTCTGCTCATACTAGTAAGGATGAGGTTCTTACTTTCCATCCAATCTAGTTTTCCTGTTATGCTTCTTCTCCAAATTCAGGCTGCATCGGGTGATTAAAGCCTCAAATCCACTGGGTTTCTCTTATGGTTTCCATGTGAGGAAAATTAAATATGTCAGCACGTAGGCTGGCTTAATTTTGCTGCTGATTTGGCAATGTGCCAGAGGAACTAAAGTTTCCAAAGAAGGGGGGCAAATTTGCCACCTCTTGAGTCATTCCTGTTTGAGGCAACTGCCTCACTAAGGCTGACATTGTGGTTGGGAGAGAGTTTCTCTGTCCCCTCCCTGCTGAATGTCTGCCCCGGGGACCCCAGGATTGCAGCCCTACTTCAAAACTATTAACCAATTAAACATTTTTATTAGTTTTTTTCTCCCAGATTTATCCTCCACTTATGAAATGGGTTGTTGTCATCTTAAGACAGAAAGACCTACACTGAAGTTTAACTTGATGAATGCCAGAAAAGCGCTTACTGTCACCTTTATTTTTGTTCTTCTTGCTGTCCTGTCAATGAGTACTTGAGCATCATTTGTTTAAACAAGGGAACAGAATGTATGCAATGCCACTCCCACCCCCAAACTGCCACAAAGGGCCACTGCGTCACGTGGTGGGATGTAAACACATCCAGAAAGGAAAATGGAGCTGCCCACTGAGGTTGAAACGCAACTGCTCACCCAGCTTTTTAGGAGGTGAGAGGAATGTTCCAAAGGCATTGGGTGCAAGCTAGTGAAGCACAGAGGTCTTTCAGAAGAAATACATTTGGAGTCTAAGGAATGTACCTGTCAGCAGTTACTTCTGTGCCAATAAGTTAGATAAGTATTACTGTTTACATACCAATTGGCAGTGTTATTCAATAATCTGCGTAGTAACCAGGACAACCTCGCCATCACATGACACATTCGTTATGACTAAGATACACATCTTCGTAAAGAAAATGCATACCAGTAAAGCATGTAGACACCTGGAGACTTCACTGTGTTGTTTTGGAATGCACAATGGTATACAGACATTAAAACATAGTTGTGCTAAGTTTTAAGCCTCATGATAGCATCACCAACATAATCAATACTGATTGAATTGCCTTTGGTGATTTTCTGAAGCAGCTCCTCGTTCCCATGGAATTAAGCAAACACTCAGGCCTGGCTCACTCACTGACATGTCAGAAAGATGATCTATCTCAGTGGCATGCATTCTGGTGTGCATCTTAACAAGGCTGAGGGGGAAGGATATAATGGCACCTTTTCCTGTACCACATGCAACCAGTAAAAGGAGAATCCTCCACCATACAGTATGCTAGCTTAGATTAGTTGGAACAGGCTATATTACCCCCACATCTCCATCTTTTGAAACTTCACGGTTGTATCTCTGGTCTTTAGGGTCTCTTGTCTGAGGTAGCTCTCTCTCTCTCTCTCTCTCTCTCTCTCTCTCTTAGAATGTAGGTACACTGCAATCACCTGTGTTACAGTTTGGGATGAGCCATGTAAAACAGTGGAGCAAAGAATGGCCATGGTACAGTTCCTTTCCACCACACAGATCAACAGGTGATGAGTGCAGAATTGTATAAAAGCATTTAGATTCTGCGGAAAACACAAAGCAAAGCAAATACCAAACCAGAATAAAAATGGTGTGGGCTTACAGGATATACACCACCACCTGGTGTAAGCCTGAGGAACAAATTCAGAAAAGCAAAATTGGCTATCAACATGTTATAGGCAATGGTGAATTGCAATAGCAGGAACATGTTTCAACGGTTTGCATGCCCTGTTTAACACAGCAAGTATGTTACTGTCTTTATCTTGTCTGTACAAATGTATTCATTCCCTTTGCATGCATTGAGAAATATGAAGTTGCCGAAGGCTATCAGGTGAATCTCTATCTTAGCTGGGATTTAATGCAGCTTTCCCATGTCCCTCTCCAGTGGCTTGTCTCCTGGAGCATATTCACTCATCCCAAAAATTCTAAAGATGGGAGAAATGAAAGAAAGATGAAGGAACTTGTTTGCCAGCACCTCAATGTAGAAGTAGCTAGTGGAGAGAGTGGGAGATTCAGTTGTTTTCAGTGACCCAGAGGGTTGTTTCCAGTTGTTTGATTCTGTTCTATAAAGTGGACAATCCACTTTCCATTCAACTCAAAAGTGAAATATCCACTGGTTCTACAGATTGGGATTGTGCTTTCAGACTACAGTCCCATAGTTTTGATTAGCTCAACAGTCTTCAGGGGGAAAGAGATATAAGAAAGAGACATGCACCTTTTAAGATGAATGAATCTATTCTATCAATATCTGTCCTGGACATACAGACCATTCAGATGCATGAAGCGAAGTATGCATGGAGCAGAGAGAAACATGTCTCAATGACCCTCATACCAAAGGTTAGTGAGAGAAAGCTCTGTAATTATTCAAGTCCGATAGTATGTCAACAACAAAGAAACAATTAGCGATATTTTCTAGGCAGTAGGCATTTCTCCTAAAATGCCTGATCTCTTTCATAGGTATGTAATTAGGGCTCTGTAATGACAGGTTTTGTATCTCTTTCTCTGTGTGTCAATAATTCTATCCTATCAATAATTGTAGGGTTGTGTATATGTCTCTTTTTCCTCCCCATTACTCTCTTTGTCATCAGATTCTTTTCTTTTTGCCTTGGTTTGCTTTGGACCCAGTTCCTACCATTTTGAGTGGTGGCTATTTTTTTTACAACTTCTACTGACTTATCATTTAATATTATATCAGTTTTGTTTTCTCCCATGTACCAAATATGTTCTGGCTCCCTTTTAATGCAACAGTTATTTGCACAGGTGTTTCTTCTTCTTTTTCTTGACAGGGAAATAATATATTTAAGAAACTAAACCTATACCTCTACAACACTGCATAAGCTGAAATAAAAATCTTGTTACTGCCACTTGAGAAGCTGTTCAGAAGGAGTTTGACAGGTGTGTGTGCAGGTGTGGGTATGCACATTTCTAGCATTCTACATTATATTAATATAGTTCAGGATACATTTGTTAGAGTGTCTTATTTTCTGCAACAAATATTTCGTGGGGTTAAAAGATGTCAAGCCTAGTCCTTCCAAATAGGCTAGCTAGAGTGAGAACTGATACACCATGATGTGGCAGTGGTTCTATTTCTGCTGCGGAGAGTACTGTCCCTATTAGACATAGGCACAAAATGAAAAATAGTGATTCATCACAATTCATAATTCATCAAGGTTGGTGAATCACAAATCACACATTTATGATTTTTTTTTACAAATTTATTCATTTGTATTGAATTTTAAACCTTATAAAACAGCCCCCCCAGGCACCTAGAGACACCACAACTGCAGAGTAGCTTCCCCTGACTGTCTTCTACAAGCCCTGCATGATTGGTTTTCAAATTCCAGCTCAGCCGCAAGCCAGCTGCTAAGGGGCACTTTCTTGAGGGGACCTATTTTGTGAGTGAATAACTAGGATGTCTGAAACCCAATCTTCACCAAGCTTGGTGCAATTGTAGAGTCTGGAGAAGCGTCTTTGTAATTTTGGTGTTTCTAGGTGCCGGGGAGGTTATTGTCCTGGGGGGGGGGTATATAACTCGGACACCCAAAACCCAAACATCACCAACTTGCAGGGCTTGTAGAGGAGAATCAGGGGAAGTTTGTCTGCAATATTGATGTCTCTTGGTACCTGGGGGGCTGTTGTATAGCCCAATGAATTGATGGATCAAAAATCACTAAACATTCATTGATTCATATTCATCAGGGATGTTGTTTCTGATGAATATGAATCAACCAATTAGCAATTTTGGATGAATTTTGCCATTTAAAAAAAATTGTGCCCATCTCTAGTCCCGATGCTGTGGCATTCTACTGGGCTGTATTCCATCTTCTATGCTATTCAATATCTGCATGGAACTGCTAAATGAGACCATCCAAAAGTGTCATCAGTTATAACTTGTCAATAATACTTAGCTTATTTTTTCTCTCTCTCTCTTTCTCTTTCATTCTACTCAGGAGAAGCAGTAACAGTGTTAACTTGTATCTTGGCCATGATAATAGACTCAGTGACAGTGAGTAAGTCTTAGTCCAGAAAAGAAATAACTATGGAGGGTAAGTGGTTTCATCTGCCAAAAGCAATGTTCTTCTTCCTATGTAAACACTTCCCCAAAGGAGTGGATTCTCAGCTTAAAGGATGGGGGTAGTGCTTGGTCCATCTTTTTCACTAGAGTCATGCCTTCATTTTATGACACATGGTGTTTTTAACCAGTTTAAGCTGGAACAGCAATTCTATACATACCTAGACAGAGACAGCAACAGTAATCCAGGCACTGTTAGACTCCATATTAAACAACAGCAACACATTAGAGGCAGTATCTTATTTCTAGTCTCAACTGAAGTAGACCCATTGACTCAAACAGACTAAGTTGTTGATTTACCATTTGGCAGTTGGTTCAGTGAATCTACTCTGCAACTCAGACCAGCAGTATGATAGTGGTCAACTTGTGGGGCTGCCTCTGAAGACTGAAAACTGCAAGTATTACAGAACATAATTGCTAGATTACTAACTGGAACAGGCTAGTGTGATATTATGCTTATGCAAAGCCAACTGGCACAATTCAAAGAATTTGGCATTTAATCAAGTCTCTTTTTCTAATGTATCTTTCACATCTGTAGTTCAAAGTAATTGTTTCTAACTTTCAGATAGAGAATGGGAATAGGTAATACTGATCTACCTTGCAGGACTCCCGTACGTACATTAAAACAGTGCATGAAAACATTCTGAACCTCTCTGTGAAAGCTCCCAGATTGTGAAATGCTCTCTCTTAGGAGATTAGTTTTGCTCCTTCCCTGTTATCTGACAGCTGAACATCCACCTTTTCAGACTGGTTTTTAATAACTGAGTCTTAAATGCTGATTTTTAGCTAAGTAAGTCCGTTTTAAAATTTTAAAATATTTTTAAACAATTAATGTATTCTTAATTTTATCATAGTTTAATTATTTTTAATTATATATTTTATTGTGTTTTTAATTTTACTTGTTTTAACATTGTGAGCCACCTTGAGCCCCCTCATTGGGAGAAAGGCAGCCTATGAATGACAATAAATACATAAACACTCAGAATCACTGTATAAATACTTGAGAAGATAATGACGACAATGATGGTAATGATGATTGGTAGTTGCTGTGATCAATAGCAGCTAGTTACTACTATGGTTCCACCAGATATAGATTTTTCCCAGGGAATGGTATGTGACCTTTGGTCTTATTCACACTGTAAAGCATCCCCATATTAATATGCAATGTAAGGATAGGCCACTAAGAAGCATACTCTGTAGATGTAGGTGTTGTATGAATCAGTTCTTAATCTTTCATGAGCTTCAGGATATTGCATCTAGCATTTTACTAGCCCACCTGTACAGAAACTGATTATTGAGAAATCCCTGGAAATTCCATCATTTCAGAATCTCAGTTTGTTTGTTTGTTTGGTTGGTTGGTTGGTATGTATACCACCCCATTAATGAACACCCACTACTCTGGGCAATTTACACACACACACACACACACACACACACACACACACACACACACACACACACACACACACACACACACACACACACACACACAATCCCAGCTCCATCCACATTTTTCCATGCAATGTGACCAGAACTTGATAAAATTATTATTTCAAACTCCCAGAATCATTCAGCCAGCATCACGCTGGGAGTTGTAGTCTAGTAAAGTAACTTTTTCAAGCTCTGAGATACCTTCAGAGCGATTGGCCCATCACTCCTGGTTTTGAGTACCATACAGCAAACAAGGAAATACATTCAAAATTGTTCGTTTGGCTGTTTAGTAATTACAGCAAAATTAAGCTAAGCAGGCGGACCCAAACTGTTGATGTTGAGTTGGCAAGTCCATAGAACAAAGATAAACGGCCTGTTCCCTGCACAGCTTGGCTGTGTGCCTCCATTGATTGGCTTGTGGAATGTTTCGATTGGGATTTTCACATGGATTCATTGTTCCTTAAGGAAGTGCTTCTGTTGTAAACCTATTAACAAATGACTCCAATTTGCATGACATTTTATATTTTTCATAACTTCCATTTCATCTCCATCATTAGGAATTTCCCTACATCCGCATCACTGTTTTCCATGCCAGGGAAAGGATTTGCTTATTTCTTCTTCACCAGCACATCCTCTGCAAAAAATCTTGTTTAAAAAAAACAAGGAACGAAAGATACAGTTGAGGAAACAATTATTAATATCAGTGTGAAGATGAAGAAAAGAGGGCCAGGCAGAAAGGAGGAAAAGAGCAAGATCAACACGTAGGGCTTATGAGAAAGAGGAGGCTGAACTACTGGAAGGAAGATAATTCAGTCGATGATAGTGGGAGATAAAGCTAGATATGGTTGCAGGGACTGAAATCAAGAAGTCATCCTAGACCTAAAAAGAAAATTCTCCCATTGCAACTTCTAGAGCCCCCGCTCTAGGACCCTCCACCAGTACACATGTAATGGTGCCCAATATATAAGAAGGTGTGCTGGTGGAGCTGATGGAGTAAAGTGCAGGGAGAGAGGTCAAATTTCACACTTAGATTGGAACAGAGGGACAGTATGTATAGGAGTTACAGTTTTCGACCAGAACATGGGGAATTCAGACTGAAGTCCCTGCTGAGCCATCAAACTCACTGACTGAACCTGGTTCCATCTCTTCCCCTCTCTAACTCACCCACAGGCCCCCTAAGAGCTCAGAGGAGGCCCAAACCATTTCACATTTCACACCCTCTCATTGTTTGGGAAGAGGGGTAAAATATTTTAATCTAAAGAATAGCATGTTAAAAAAATTATAATATATGATGATGTTAACCAGGAATTGGAGATTTTCAGTAATTAAAGACCTCCTCCTTCCACCCAGGGGCTCCTGTAGCTCCCACCCAATGAAGTCTGAGTCAGAAAATCACAGGTGAGAAGTAGGAAGTTTTTTATTAATGCAAATTGCCCTCTGCCTATGATGTCATCACCCTTCATGCAGCTTATGCAACAGGATTTCAGTCTTTACATTCTATTTTATATGGGTTCATAATCACACAATTCTCTGACAAGGGCCTTTGGTTTTTTGTTGTTGTCTTCTAAATTTTTACTTATTTATCACCAGGTGAACTGTTCTGTGTAAGTCAGAAAAATGCAACATTATTCAGTTACTGGTTGACCCATTACAAGATACAAAAAGGAACAGACTTTAAAAAGATGGATATATCCATAAACACTCTGTGCTCTGGGGGAGCAGTTTTACTGTCCTTTTGCACTGACCTAAAGCTAATGCATTACAAACTTTCACATTTCTTATAAGCAACAGAAACCAAGAGGTGCTTGGGAGCTCCGAAACTCTCATTTATGAGGAATGCCATTTTTCATGTTACTACTACAGCAGCCTTTGCCAACTGGCACCTTCCTCTTAAACACAATTACTTGAAAATAATTCCCACTAAGGTCAATGAAATTTACTTTCTAGTAAATGCTTGAAACCTGGCATCTCACCCTAAACAAATTACCTGGAAGTAAATTCCACCAGTTTCAATGGTGCTTCCAACTAATCAACCTTAAGGGCAGACCCTGTAAAAAATGACCACTTGGCATTTCATCCTAACAATGAAAATAACCCCAACAAACCCTTGTCTCTGGCTTAACTGTCGAGACATAAATCTCCTTAACAAGGAAGAAGAAAGCTCCCAAGGGCCGAACAGTAAGGCAGAGCGTATCAGAGAACAGTATTTCAATAAGCCTGTTGCTTCTGTTCATTTGGTATTAGGGTAGGCAAAATGATAAGAGATTAGCTTTCTGGTTCTGGGTTTTATTCAGGAGTTGGCTCCTTCAGGAGCTGAAGTTCAGTTTTCATAGCTCCTTTTAGATATGTTTGGATCCACCTGATTATTAGGAGGGAGAATACATTGACAAATAATGTGTGAAATGTTCTGGGATTGCAATGGTCTGATTTGTATTATTTTTATTGACTAGATAATGTACAGGCCCATGCAAATCAGTCCAATGTGTTTCAAACCCAATCCATACTCATTTCCTCTGACTCTGGAGTTCTTACTTTTCTCCCCAATCAAATGCATTTAACCTTGATTCAGACAGTGAAACTGCTTGAGTAAATGCAGCTTCAAGGCTGGATGGACAACCAGAAGCCAGCTATCCCAGTTTCCTAGTTCAAGGTTGAGAGAGAAGAAGCAAAGCAGCACTCATGTGGGGTGTCATTTCCCCTCAACCAAGCACCCTTTGTCTCCAAAACATTTTTTTAAAAGGGCTTAGTGCAAGCACTGGCGTGCTAGGGCAAATAGAAACCAAAGGTGAGGGGAAGAGTGAGAAGTCAACAGAGAGCAAGAGGAAACGGATAATAGGCAGGTTGTTAGGGTAAGTTATTTTCTTGTTAAGTTAGCACCTTGCTAATCAGCAGCTTGTTAAGGTAGCTCTTTGCAGCTTGTTAAAATAGCTCTGAAATAGCATGCCTCCTGCAAATCAGCATGGCCACAGCAAAATTACCTTAACAAGCTGCAAACAAGGTGAATTGCCCATTTCCTCCTCTCTTCCTCCTGACTCCTGTGTGGTCGACTAAAGCAAACTTACCTAGGAAAATACAACTCCCCAGGTGTGACTTCAGAGCTAATCTATTTGCATTTTCGTTGCTGTATAGTCACACCCTAAGTTTATCAATGCCATTGATTTCAGAGGATCTACTATAAATACAAAAAAGCCTGAATCCAACTCAATATATTTGCTTTTCTTCAAATGTTGTAGTGTGTGTTGTTTTTGTGGCTGCTGCTGTACATTAAATATATACAGTGATGCCTCGCAAGACGAAATTAATTCATTCCGCGAGTTATGTCGTCTTGCGAAATTTTCGTCTTGCGAGGCGCGGTTTCCCATAGGAATGCATTGAAATTTAATTAATGCGTTCCTATGGGTGAAAAAACTGGTGGGGGACCTCTGAAAGTGGCGCTGGCTCCCCGCCCCCCCCCCCCGCCTCTCAGCTGTTCGGCGCTGGGTCTCAGAGGCTTCCTGGGGCTTGCCCAGCACGGAAAAAGGCAGGGGAAAAGGGCGCTTTTCCCCTGCCTTTTTCCATGCTGGGCAAGCCCCGGGAAGCCTCTGAAAGCGGCGCTGGCCGCGGGGGAGGGGTGCCCGCCCCCCCGCAGCCAGCGCCACTTTCAGAGGTCCCCCGCCAGTCCTCCCAGCACCATCAGAGGACTGGCGGGGGATCTCTGAAAGCGGCGCTGGCTCCCCCCCGCCTCTCAGCTGTTCGGCGCTGGGTCTCAGAGCCTTCCCGGGGCTTGTCCAGCATGGAAAAAGGCAGGGGGAAAGCACCATTTTTGAATTTCCCGCCCTTTCCCCCTGCCTTTTTCCATGCTGAGCAAGCCCCGGGAAGCCTCTGAGACCCAGCGCCGAAAAGCTGAGAGGCAGGAGGGGGGCGGGGAGCCAGCGCCGCTTTCAGAGGTCCCCCACCAGTCCTCCCAGCACCATCGGAGGACTGGCGGGGGTCCCCCGCAACTGCGATCGCCGGCTTCAGAAGCCTCTGAAGACTTCCCCAGCACCATCGGAGGACTGCCGGGGGACCTCTGAAAGCGGCAATTGCGGTTGCGGGGGACCCCCGCCAGTCCTCCGATGGTGCTTCCCCAGCTCCCTACCTGGTAAGTGACTTTTTCAGAGTTTTTTGGCCCATAGGAACGCATTAATTAAATTTCAATGCATTCCTATGGGAAAACGTACCTCGCAAGACGAAAATATCTTCGTCTTGCGGGGCACCTAAAAACTCGCAAGACGCTTTCGTCTTGCAAGTTTTTCGTTGTGCGAGGCATTCGTCTTGCGAGGTACCACTGTACAGTATATATAAACACCAAAACCTTAACACTGGCATTATTTTGCTCTTGTAACATAGCACCCTAAGTGTCATCAGCAAATATTCCTTGCAAGTTATTAATATAGGTATTCCTTGAAGTATTTCATTAAGTAATTGTTAAATAATAGTAGTTATATAGATATTCAAGTGGCACAAAGAAATCCAATTTCCTTTGGATGGCATAATGAAGCAGTAATTAATTGTGTAGAAATATTTGTATTTCAATTTTCCTTTTTTTTTTAATTAAGAAGAATTCTTAATCAAATTGATAAGATATTTTGGCTCCCTCAAAAGACTCCCAGGCCTGCTTCTGGATCAAACACACACACACACACACACACACACACACACCAAAACTAAAACTAAAACTAAGTTTACTAAAATTATTGGGAATTAACAGATTAAAATTAATTGAAATTAAGAGAGACACCTCAGCTGTGAAACTCCTTCTTGAAAGAATTTCATCTAGCAAGAATCCAAATTATCTGGCTTTGGAAGGGTATTCTATCTGTTGACTTCCTTGCTCTTAGCACCACAAGGGTAGACAGTGGATACACACGTTAAAATCAGTGGGATTTAGGTTAATGTAGAGACTAGGACTGAAATCCAGTAGTTAGTTCCATTAGAATAGGTCCACTGAATAAAGGGAATTTAGAGAGGAGCTGACTCACCAAATCCTCATTGATTCAATGAGCCTACTCTAGTTGTGAGGGATTCCCAATGTGGTGTAGTAGATAGAGAGATGGACTAGGACTCTGGAGAACAAGGTTCAAATCCCCACTCAGCCATGGAAACTCACTGGGGGAGTAGAACTAGTAAAACCATTCCTTAAATATCTCACTTACCTTGAAAGCTCTATTAGGGCCGCTATAAGTCAGTTCCAACTTGATGACACAGAACACACTCTAGTTGTGACTTATTACTGAATTTGAGCCTGGGAAATTTTTGCTCAGCCCTAGATGCACTTTTATTAATTGATTTTTAATGGTAGTTAAGCTCTAAAGCAACTTTTGGGGGGCCATTGTCATAATCACAATATGAAAGAAATATAGGCTGGATCAGGATCATATATGTTTCATAAAGAACCTTATTAGGTAGTCTGTGAAGAATTGTTTCCAGTCTGTGGCACCCTTGAAATGAGCGAGGGTCCCCCCACAGGGCCATATGGCCCCTGTTGAGAATGGCTGATCTAAAGCACCAATAATGAAGTTATAGTTTGTTTCCAGAGCATTTTCTTTTCTAGCTTGTCCAAGGTCTCAGAGAAAAAGGAACAGCATTAATTGTTGTTGAGGCAAGAAAATGAAGTGCTGACAAACCACACTCTACAAGTCCTCTGAGCTTGCTCTGTTTCAACTACAAGTTTTCAAGGCATCACATCAATGTCAATGAAACAATCCATAGAATCAGCTTTCCCCTCTGAGGACAAAAGTTGTCTAAGCTGAGGAGAGATGTACCATTTAATTCACCAGATGATTTTTATGAAATTGAGCTGCAATTCACTAAAAGGAAACGTTCTTTTCTTGAACAGTAATTGTTTAAGAAATAGTTGATGAAAGGCTAGTGTGCACCAACTCTGAGGTTATCTCTAGCAATATGGCATGACTCAAATGCTTTATAAGGCAATAAAGGACCAGGGCAACATGGGAAAATTTTTATTGGTGTCAGCCACCATTTCTTCTCATTTGGACTTGGGCCTGAAAAACTCCGGCAAAGTGGACGTGCTTGAAAGCAGCACTTTAAGTGATGTAGCTTTGCTCACAGGTTACATCTGTTAAGGCATCAGCCCTAATCCGTTTCCTAATTCTGTGGAGTTTAAAGCAACATGAGATGGCCTTGTTTAAGACTCTAGTCTTTAAGACTCTAGTCTTAAACAAGCATGATTTTACATCACTGAATAATGTTTTGTGCTACATTCATTACTCTACAAAATACAAAGTTTCAGGCATTATGTGGGGAAGATACAGAACAGGAAGGTTAAATGGTCATTTTGAAGAACAGGGATAGCCATCACATAGCTGGATGAGAATTTTTGAGGTTGCCTACCCTATAGAACCTGAGAACTGTAGTGCAAAATCGTTACCATCATCATCCAGGATTTGCTGAAAAATAGCTGTATTTTCTAAAACGGTTTATGGAATATTGTACGCCTAATACAGGTATGTGTATGATCTGGATGTGTATTGCTTGTCAAAAGCCTTTCCTTTGGAACCTATATGTTCTCTAGCCCCAGTTTACCTCAAGGAGAATCAACAATTGCCACTAGTTATTACTGTTATTACTGGGTGAAAGTAAGATTTGAAAAGCTGATGGGTCACAGCAAGTTTAACTTGACTGTGCGTGCCAAGTTAAACAGAATAAAAGGTGAATGCAGTGGAATGTAAAAGAGATTTGTACTTTACTGAACAATCAGCTAAATGGCGGGTGATATAATTTATTCACAAGCCAACAGTGCCTGAATGATTCAGATCCCAGGTGTTTTGAGGTTTATCAGGTGTAAATGCTTCTCTGAACAAGGTCATGCTACACTTCACAAAGGATTATAATGGACCAGAATCTAGTTATAACTCAACAGTAAGCTTGAGTACTGTTTTTAGACAAACCTGCAAAACCAGAGCAAATTAGGCACATTTGTACGATTCAGGGCAACTACTGGGCGGAGCAAGGAGCCACTGTTCATCTTCAGGGCATAGAAACACTGCAACACTTGCTTCATATCCTATTTAAGATTTAAAAGGTAGTCAGCAAACTGAATTGAGAAAAGGGGAAATCAAAAGTAATGGAGTAGACTGAGCTGCTGGCACCAAAGGAGATGACAAGTGACAGCTGAACCGCACAATGAAGCCCAAGACCTCCCTTGAACATTCCAGCTACTGAGGCACTCGACTCAGACTGAGATCACCATTATACATATATCCCCTTGCAGCCACTCCACCAGTGATTTTTTGCAGAGCTGTAAGGCAAAGAAAGCGAAAGATCTGTATTGATTTTAAAATAGCTCCAACATGGGAGGCATTCAAGAGAAACTTAGACAACCACCTGGCAGATATCCTTTGATTTGTATTCCTCCATTGAGCAGGGGGTTGGACCTGATGGCCTTATAGGCCCCCTTCCAACTTCACTATTCTATGGTTCTGTGATTCTAAAATTGTGTTATTTTGTCCTGGAATATTCTTTCTTTTTGTGCTCTCATTCAGCTTAGTTTACGAAACTTTACTGCCATGTTATCACATTATCAGGAGAGAAAAAGATAGAGAGAGTGTGATTTCAGCAGGTTAATTGTTATATGGGCTTTGAGTTAGATAGGTCACCCAACTAGAGTACTGCATATAGCCCTTCTGTTTCATAGCCATTTGCACTTCTCACCCCATTCAAGGGAATGCTCTTATTTTTTTTCCCAGGATCAAGAAGCACACAGGTATTGTCACATCCCAGGGGCAATGGGCCAGGTTGTCTTTAGAAGATACAGAATGGGTTGATCTTGATTTTTATGCCCTTTATTTTGGGTACAGAGTGATTCGGGGATTCTGTACACCCTTGCCTATCATCAGGGACCAAAGAGAATTTTGTTTGTTCTGGAGCCTTCTAATGTGAACCAACCTAATTTGCACGAGTGTTATTTAGTTTGATTTAGTTCACATTTCCTTGTTAGGGTAAAAACTCCACCAAAGCAGGTTAAAACTTCTTCAAATTTTGTGATGCTTTTCTTGGTTCAAACAATTTCCATAAAATTGTGTATCTCAGGGAATGGGGCACACAAAATTGTACATTAGGTGAAGTTATGTATGAAAAATAAATAAATAAATGTGATGTTATTAAAAAGCACCGTCTGGTGCATACATTTGGAGGGAACGTGCTTACTACTGAAGACATGCATAACCCGACATGAGCCAGAAAGACAGCAGTCTATACATCCCTTCTTAGCACCTGCACATAGTTACAGTTTTTTCTCTCTCTGTTAGAACTATATTAATCTGAACTCTTTTATTTAACTCTAAATGCAATTGGAAAGGAATATTCAGGAAGAATAACTCCAAATGAACTGGAGGATTGTCTTTTAAAAGCCAATCATCTATTATTTATCATGATTTGTACATTGATTTTGAAAGTTTGGTGATATATTGGAATTTCTTTTCATTTGTACATCTCTTGAACTTCTGAATACCCAATACAACATTTTTCCCTAGGACTTAGGTTGGATATTCTTGCCTTGAAGAGAGAGCGAACATCTGAAGATAAACCTTCTGAGCCTGTTGATCCTCCTTTCCCTAAAGCAAACATCCATTTCATTTCAAGACTTAAAAAATTACCAGTCAAAAATTACAAGCAATGCCTATTCTCTGATCAGTGAACAGAAGAGAGACTACCTCAACTTCCATTAGCATTAACAGTAGTGAGACTTATAAATCCCCCATGTATCAAGGGGAGAATAACCCCTTAAGGTAAATTTTCAAAGCAACACACAGTGATTTAGCAGAGTGAGTCATTGTAGTTAATAGGAACTGTGTGGCTCAATCTGCCATATATTGCTTTGAAAGTTTACCTTCATGTTTTCAAGGCTGAATACCTTTGTATATGATGGACTGCATTTAGTCAAAATATGCTGTAATGGGAGGGGGGGAAGGGAAATACCGTGTTACAATTATTGAGCACAATCAATCAGGTTTTAACTATTTTTAACTTGTTTAAAAAATGATAAACTATTTCCTTGGTTGTCTGCAGTCTTTTTCAGCGTTATGTAGAAATCATGGTGATGGCTAATAGGATGTAATGTCTGACACCAGAATCATCTGTGAAAAAAAAATATCAATGATATGGCCTAAAATTTAATAATTATGATTAAAAGCCATCAAGTCAAGGTAACCTCCCCCCCCCCCCAGTGTTTTCTAAGTAAAGAGTACTCAGAAGTGATTTACTATTTCCTTCTTCTAGGGTGTTGTGGGACTGTGCAGCTTGCCCAAGGCTACACAGCCTGGCCCTTCTTCTAGGAGAGACAAGCAGGGAACTGAACCCTCAATCTCTGGCTCCACAGTCAGATACATAATTTATTAAGCCACCCATAGTGGCCAGCCTGACCTTGAGCAAGCCTCAATAGTTCAGGAAAGGAATTCACTGGCTGTATGCTTGAAACGGTGGTGCGTACCCTTCCTTCCTTCCTTCCTTCCTTCCTTCCTTCCTTCCTTCCTTCCTTCCTTCCTTCCTTCCTTCCTTCCTAGAGAATTACCTCTGAGTACCTGACCTGACAGAGGAAGAGTCCTTTTAAATACATGAGCTTTGGATGCTCAGCATATGGGCAGCTTTGCTGTTAATTCCGTATGTTCAAAGCTTTCAGAGAATAACATGAAAGCAAAGCCTAACATGAAGCCTAACGTGTGGCTGTCAGCAGCCTCACGAATTTTCTACAGAGTGGCTGAAACCCTGTTGCACAGTTATGCAAATGGCATTTGCCCCCTTACCGTGGAATAATGACACAAGACAAGTATTATGGTATAAACATGGGCCACACTTTATTATTAAATAATCATTCTTGCCCTCTGTAAACGGGGAGTCCTGTCGTAGTGTGGAATCAGGTTTAAGCACAGAGGTCTCAACGGATCCCTTAACAACAAATGGGTGAGTTCCGAGCCCCAAGTTCTCGAGATCGTGAAGACAGCGAGAACCCGGCCAGCCCAAATTTGACTACCCCCAGACCTCAAGCCACCTTCTGCTTGCAGACTGTTGGTCTGGGTGTGGCCCCAGCACATCTTTCCCCCCAAGCACTGTAATCGCACGATCCACAGTGCTGGGAGGTCAGATGAGCTATACATTACCTGTGCTTGCAATGGGACTCACCGAAACCTGTTCTATCTGCACTACCGGCCTGTGTCACCGAATATTTCCACCCGTCAAAATGCCATCGCACCTGCTCCAGTGTGGGATAGGCGAAAAATCCCCGCATCCAAAAGCTAATCAGGATATGGGTCAAAAATTCCTATCCGGCCCCTGAAGGCGACCAGGTAAACACTAGAAAATAGGGCGGGCAGGTGGGTTGCCAGCAAGGAAGAGGATGGAGTGAGGGGGGAACTCATTTAAATACCTCACTCATTCCCCCCTCCCTTCCAGGGACTGTCTCGCGATATTCAAGATGTCTCTCACCATCCCAGGGAAGGAGGCAAAGGCGATCTGCGCCGATGAAGGTAAGCTCATCAGCGGATCCAACAAAACTTTTGGAAACAAATTGGCATCCTCAGGTGAAACACAAAACATGAATACAGTGGTACCTCGCAAGACGAATGCCTCGCCCGACGAAAAACTCGCAAAATGAAAGCGTTTTGCGATTGCTTCGGTGACTCGCAAGACGGCTTCTTCTATGGCCATGCTTCACAAGACGATTTCTTTTTCACAAGACCGATGCCTCGCAAGACGGAAATAAATCGTTCGTCTTGTGAGGTTTCCCATAGGAATGCATTGCAATGCATTCCTATGGGAAACCGCTTTTCGCAAGACGAAAATTTCGCAAGACGGCGCTACTCGCGGAACGAATTACTTTCGTCTTGCGAGGCATCACTGTACTATGAGATGGAAAGCAGATGAAAATGTAGCTCTGAGGATGAACATCTTCATGAATTATGAAAGGTGGTGACAAGTGGAGGAATTGTCCAAACAGTCAAATTTTCAATTTTTGCAGGCCCATCGTGATATTTGAAGAGTAATTTCCAAAGGGCCTGTGTACAAAGGCTGCATCTGAAACCTTTGCATCTTCTTTGTGCTTGTTCCTTTTCAAAGATTAGTCTTCTATGCATGCAATGTCTTGTCAGTGCATTTTATAATGAATCCATTTATAACCTAAAGCTGAAATCCTATACCTGTTTACTTGGTAGTAAGTCCCACTGAACTCAGCTGGGCTTACTTCTGAGTAGACATGTATAGGTTTGCCCTGTACCTTACTCCACTGACATCTCTCTCAAGTATGCATTCAGCCTTGATCACACTGAAATAACACCTTTCTTTGGTGAAGAGAGAGGCATTTGCCTTCGGGTTGGAAAACTAGAACTTGAGTCATCTCAGTGTGATTAGAGCTCATGTATATTACTGACCTAGGGACATGCATTAACAGGCAAGAATCAGCAAAGATGATGCATTTATTTTCCTTTCTTAGCATAGGTGCTTACACAAAAGGTACACCTTGGTACAAAGGCACATATGTAAATAGAAAGGAATGGAAACTACTTTAAACTGCATTGAACAAATCTCACTGTGGTCTAGTTATGAAACTTTTACCAGGAAAAAGTATGCAATACAATTCTTTTTGCGCAGTTTCATGGTATGACACATGTCAAGCAAGTTTCACTAGGATTCATTTTCAAGTTGTAGTTTTGGAAGATGTAGCCGTGTTAGTCTGTGCAAGCATATCAGGCAAAATTGGAAAAGAAAAAGAAAAAGGCAAAAGCATGGCACCTTCAAAACTAACTATTATGTTTTAATGTAAGCTTTCGTGGACACGTCCACTTTGTCAGACATGTCTTTAAGGTGCCACATGTTTTTGTCTTTTTTGTTTATTTGTTTTGTTTTGTTTCTTTGAATTTTGCCTGATATTAATTTTCAAGTAAGTGAAACAGATTTGCATGCTGGATTCATACTTTTTCCCTCAGCAAGTGTCTTGAAGTTGCATGATAGAAACACACATATCATCTAGAAAAAGGGGGCTGTCTCAGGTGGCAGAATGTGGGTATCATGAAAGACCAGCAAATTGTCCCTAATTTGCTTTTTTTTTTTTCTTATTATAAGTTCACTGCTGGGAAGGGATGTTTAGAGAAGCTCATGCCTCGTTTCTGCCAGAATAACCTAGGAGGTGTTGAGTGTCCATGAATCTCACATGATGCCCCTTAGCCTGGCCTACTTCACAGGGTTGTTGTGCAAATAAAATGGAGAGGAAGAAGACAACTGTGTATCATATGCCAAGAGCTCAGTGGAGCTCTTCAATTTCAATTTTGGTGATCTAGAAATGTAACCGGGAAATAAACAAATAAACAAGCAAGCACCTATACTTGGTGAGCCAGGAAAGGAGACGAAACACTTGCTCCTGAGCTGCAACAAGACATTTTGAGCCAGCATTAGATACATATTTCACATATCCATCTTCTACTTATTTTCTTCTCCTTCTGGATTCTGCTCTCTGCTGTATCACTCTTACACAGAAAACTTCACAATATTTTAAATGAAACAAAAGCAAAGAAACACAAACAATACCATCGGTTGTACTTTTGGTGCCTTTGTTTTTACATAGTCTTAAAACTTTCATACATCCTCTTCTCAGTATTTTGTTTGATTGATTTTTATGGGCAGGACTGCTCACAGATTTTTTTAAAAAACCTTAAAACCAATTAAGCAAAGATAAAAAAAGTGATAACATAAAAATAAAACAGGAACTGAAGAGCACAAGAAGAATAGCTGCAGGGTGTGGGGTTTTTGTGTTTTATGTTTTTGTTTTCTTATGTTTAGAACTTCAGGAGAAAATGCAATCCGACTCCATGAAGCCTCATTGGAAAAGAACTATTTTGAAAATACAGCCTAAAAGGTAAAAAAAAAATAAAAAAAAAAGGGTAGAAGCCATGCAGTCTCTTCAGAGCCATAACTTTCAATTTTGGCATCCAGGGCAAGCAGAACAAAATGCATTCCCAAATCAACTTTTTATTTCATGATGTGAATATAATAGCAGAAGTAATTACAACACAGAACACCTTGCCAGCATCTCCCTCCCCCCCCCCTTCCACAGGGGAGCAGCAGCACTGTCAGAGCTACATAAATGAATCAAAAGTGTGTGTTGTTTAACATGCCATATCCATTAATAAGCTGACTGTCTTCATTCATTCTCCAGAAGCCTGCTCTACCTGATAGAAGGCCTCATTATGGCACCATGGTAGTGGTGCCATATATTTTGTGAAAGCACAATAAGCCAGATTCTTCAAGCGAAATGAAAAGAGGGAGACAAAAATTAAAACTATGAAACTGGATCTCAGATCAGCACCAAATTTGGCACAGATGTTGCAGAAATTCTGCTCTTGCTCTGTGCCAAATTTGAGGACATTTGAGCAAAGGGTTTTTGAGTTGTGAGGGGCCTGACATTTTTCACTGTTGTTGTCTGGAGATGGCTGGCTCAGCCATGGGGGGCACAATGTGATGATGCATACCTGGATCCTCTAATTTTATGGTAAGATTTAGTTTCCTGAGTGAAAAAAAGAGATAACTGGGCACTGCCCTCTTTCTTGTGCCAGCAGATGGCATACAGGAGATACAATGAGCCCTTTAAGGAGAACTTCTTCCTTTCTCCTGAGATCACAGAAATTGGAGATCAAACTATTCTGAGGTGAAAATGCCATCTGGCTGAAAGGGCTATCAATAATGCATGGGGAACAGGCAAAATGGTATTTGCTTCCTTCTCCATCCCAAAGTTCTAAGTTGCATTTTGCATTCCCTCCCCCACAACTCAAGAAATAAAATAAAAACACCAAAAATCTCCTGAAAGTGAATGATAGTCCCCATCTTTGAGCAGATTTACAAGCAGCACACATTCAAAGCATCCAGACCTCAGCCTTTGGGGTGTTTCAGCTTCTTGACAGTGGTGGTGCTGCATGAGAAAAAAAAAGCGGGGGGGGGGGGATTGACCAAAAGAAAAACCCAAGCAGCACTTTGTTACGGCTCTGCCATTCCAAATTTTTGTGTGACAACAGGTCAACAAGCTGACTGCCACTGGTAACTATGCGTGGATGAAAGAAAAAAAAACTATTTTTTTTGTTTGTAGCCTTACTACAAATGTCTGGGTTTAAGAAACCTCTGCTTCTCCCACATTAGCACTCTAGACAAATCTTGAACCACCTTTGTGGCAAGCGCTAACAAACTCTGTCACTTTGACCTAATCCAGTTTTCTGCACAGCTGTGCTAAAGTCACCTTTAGTTTTATCACATTTTAATGCAAACAAGGCCGGAAGGGTGCTTCTTTGGATTGAAGAAGCTGTGACAATCCGTCTGAATGGGAACTTCAGTAACTGGGAAGAAAAATGTGACAGCCAGCTTTATCACTGCATTGTACACAACAATCTGAAAATTATTGCTTCTTTGGGAGGCTATTCTTTTATTGAGGCCTAGCCTAGTCTATGCTAAGTAGCTAGACAGATCTATGAATGGTTTGCCAGCCCTAAAGACAGATTTTTTAATTCTATTGTTTGTGGGTATCCCTGACTTTCCTAAGAGATTCAAAAGGCAGAACAAGGCAGCTAACACAGGACTTCGCTAAAGCCCAACACATACCCTTTAAAATTCAAATGCCCGTGTACATTTTTCTTGAAGCCTGCCTTGGAAAAGTGTGAGTCCTCTGAAATGTAATCCTTTTCGAAGGCCACTTTTAAGATGCTGAAAGGAGAAGGCAAGGCAGAATCTGTCTTGTGGTAAAAACCATATTAAGTAAGTGTGACCCTACAAGAACTATACAGATTATACTTTGGTAAGTATATAAAGTTGGGAAAGAGATATGGTTTAATGGTTCCACGAGTAATGTTACAAGTGAAGTCATGATCTGAATACCAGTTAAACACTTTGGTGTTCAAAACATAACTAGGTTTTACTCCAAGAATGAAGAGTGGATGCATACAGGTGGCAGAGCTGCAACCCTATGTTCATCTGTTATTCTAAACAAAACAACAGCTTGCATCCTGGTTATATATTATTTCAATAGATTGTTGTTCTTTGTCTGTCTTCACAAGTGTAAAAGAACACAGACATACCTAAGTTCAGGTACCAGAGAGTTAAGAGAGTGAATTTATGAGGAGGCAACAATGTGAGTGTGTGGTGATGCGGATCTCTGATTTCTTTGAATGGCTGCCTTCTGTAGCTCACAGCAGTGAGTTGAATTACCCAGCCTGCTGGTAGTGAGGATAATTTACTGTTTAATATGTTTCTGTAAACCGCTGTGTGGGCACAGTCTCAGGACTGACCTACCAAGTCTTTCAAGGAACATTGGTGCTGCTCTCTGTAATTAGATGTGTTCTCTTCTAAATGAAATACAGCAATAGGTGAGAGTCTTCTCTGTGCTTCTGGAATCAGAAAAAAGGCCAAGAACAACACTGAGGGTGGATTAAAGTTATTTGTCCCTTTAAAATAGATAGGAGTGTTTTTTTTCCTACTCTTGGATACATTTAATGATACTGCTCTTATTAATTCATTCCAACTATTGTTGTTTGGTTCTTTGTTTTATATTTTATGATTTTTTTTTTCAAAAGCTGCTTTTTGCCAAGCTGCTTTGTACAGCTTTGCACACATTTCTCTGTTGGTTGAAAGAAAATGTGCCCAGAAGCAAGCTTCTGAATACCTATCACTAACCAGATGGGGTGTTTTGCTACAAAGGTGATGCCCCAGAGTCCCCCAGCCCCATCTAGTAGCTCTGGCTGGTCGATTTAGGCCGGGGACTGGAACATAACAGCACCCATTTTTCATTCCACCAACTGGTGCAAATTAGGTAGGCTACCCATTCACATAATCCTGAAACCCTCATCCTTCAGTTTTACTGCCTCCTAACAGGTTCAGGTGAATATCACATTCACACACATACCAATATTTCCCAGCTTGGTGCCCTTCTGTTTTGCACTGGAGCTCCAAACATTCCTATTAGCCACACTGACCAGGGCTTATGGGAACTGATGCCTGTAAAATCTGGTGCATTCCAACTTGGAGAAGGCTGTGACACACTGACTCCCAGTAAGTCCTGTTGAACATCCTGGGGCTTGTTTCTGAGTGGACATGTATAGAATACCATCAATTAACAACAGATTGTAAGCCAGAAGAGTACCTGGAAAGCTGGAAATTAAATGTAGGTAGAACCATCTCTGGGAGGGGGGGGGGAAACGAAGATAAACACCAAGCATCTTCCTGTTATGGATAATTTGATTATATCGTTCTTAGAGACATGGAAAAGGCTAGCACTGATTTGGTTTTCAGAATTTCAGCTGCCACCCACTTAAGCTGAACCACTGTGCCACAGCGGAAGATCATATATGGAGTGCAGAGCGTCTCTTCTGCAGCTCTCTTTCCTTAGGATCAGTCTGTTCATCTCTCTCTTCTCTCTTTCCCAACTTTATATCAAAAACATTTTTGAAGTTGCCATTTGTTCTGGCAAAGGAACAAGCAAAAGAAGAAATCAATGAAAGGCAAGTGGCATGGTAGAAAACTCACCTAACATGATTGCAAAATGGCATCATTGATGTCCAGGCAGCTTTTAAGTTATTCTAATTTTAGACACATCCACTTAAATTTAGTCGATTTCTAGCAGGAACTCTGTGTTTATGTGTGTGTGTGTTTGTTTGTTTGTGTGCATGCGCATGGGCACACTATTTGCCCACACAGCTTTCTTGGTAATTACTTTCAGTGGACTCAAACGTGTGTACTTCATGATCAGTGTTGTGTAACCTTAACAAATCCACAAGGTTTCTGCATAAAAACCACTGCTGGGGACCCTAGAGGAAGATAATTGACCACAAAATAAGTTATACATCCCAGACTTAAAGTCCTTATTATGCAGCAGGAGACAAGGAGTCTCTTGCTAACGAGGCGGCATTCTAACTGTAATCTTCTTTAAAACCTGATCGGTTCACCTTTGGAAAAGATGAAATGCTTTATTAACGGTAAGTTTCAAGTTGGCTTGATTGAACTGATCACTGGAGAAAGCAAGAAATGCTGTTGAAGTACCTGACTATTCTATAGGCCTGAAAGAACATTTGCAGTAAACATGCACTCTCATTGCTGCATTGCTGAGAAGCAACTTGCTGAGGATTATAGTTGCGTTATGTCCATTTCAGTGGAGTATCCATGGGAGCTTGGGCCCCTAGGAAAGACCACTGGGTGAGGTTGTAGTAGTGCAAGCCACAGAGACATGTTGAAACTCCACCGACATTAAATACAGAATATAAACACCTGGGAATGAGCCTCACTGAAACCTAGACAGGCATGTAAGTCTCACTGATTTCAGTTATACATGCAGGCCTGAGACTTTTGGGTTCACCTTCACCTTGCTTAGATCTGGTCAGTTACCTTTCCACCCAGGACTCCAAACAGTGAAGCTTGTGTTCAGAACCTCAGAAAACTAGTAAATGTTTTTTTTCAAAATGTAAATGAAATTTCCCAGACTTCCCTCATTTGTGACTTGAGGTGGAAAATAAAAGCTTTAAAAAACCCAAAATAATCAAGCTTCTAGGTTTATTCCTGAAATTTGGCATGCACAAAGTGATTGAACTTTCAAAATCTAAGACCAAGGGTTAAAAATGGCAACACCTAGAGAATTTGAGTTCGGCAACTTATACATACTTGCCTGAGATTAACTTCCATACAATGGGTCTAGCCTCTGAGCAGACATATATATGATCGCATTGCTTAGAGCAGACCAAGTGAAACAAATGAAATTTATATCTGTCACGACTAACTGGTCCCACCAATTTCAGTAGATTTGCTCTAAACATGATTAAACCAGGAGCCACCCCCTTTTGTGTCTTCATTCATATTTAGGTTTTAGGAAAAGAGTATCTATCTATCTATCTATCTATCTATCTATCTATCTATCTATCTATCTATCTATCTATCTATCTATCTATCTATTTATTTATTTATTTATTTATTTATTTATTTATTTAATAGGCTTGCTTGGCACTACTCTCGGTGGTTTGCATCAAAGGAATATAAGCAAAGTAATGTAATCACAAGACAACACAAACTATTGGGATAAAACAAATAGTCAAAGAATCTGAAAAGAAAATCAACATGTCTAAGCAAAAAAAGGTAGAGAATAGCTTTTAAAGAGGCAGCTTTCTTTATCTGATCCAGGATGTGTAATAAAAACAAAAGCATTGTGGCACCTTTCAAAATAAGGAGGCAACCTCTTTGACAAATAGTTTGGGAAGTGCTCCAGAATAGGGACAAGGAAACATGTGTTATTTTCCATTGACTACCCAACATAAAAGTAAATGCAAATCAGCCTGGAATTTTTCTCTTCAAATAAAACTTTTTTCCCCTCTGCCACATGGGCTTTTGCCTCCCCTGCTCCAACCAATGCATTTATATTTGTTCAGGTGGTGTGACTGAATAATGTGGAAGGGTTTGTAGATCGTCACTTTCTTTCCATTCCACTTGGCTACAGCAGCAGTGAAAGAGGAAGGCAGCAGGGAAACTAGCTGGTATTTGTATCCTCTCCTTCCCACACCTGGTTTCTGGGTCAGCTTGTTTTCCCCTCCCCTCCCCTTCTTGTTAAGGCTTGGTGCCATTGTGCTAGAGCACCTAGGTGACCAAAGTGGGAGGGAAGAGTCAGCTGAGAGACAAAGAAAGAAATTATTAATCAGCCTTGTTTGCAGTTTGTTAAGCTAGCTCTGCTATAACTGTGTCTCCTGAAAATCTGGATGGTGATAGTGGAAATACCTTAGCAAGCTGCAAACAAGGCTGATTGCCATTTTCCTCCTCTTTCTCTGCTGATTCTGGTTAAACCCAACTTCCCAATTGTGACTTCACAGTGGATCCATTTGTCTTTTTCTCACTGTGTAATCATAGCCTTGTTGTTGTTTAGTCGTTAAGTTGTGTCCGACTCTTCGTGACCCCATGGACCAGAGCACGCCAGGCCCTCCTGTCTTCCACTGCCTCCCGGAGTTTGGTCAAAGTCATGTTGGTAGCTTCAATGACACTGTCCATCCATCTCGTCTTCTGTCGTTCCCTTCTCCTCTTGCCTTCACACTTTCCCAACATCAGGGTCTTTTTCAGGGAGTCTTCTCTTCTCATGAGATGGCCAAAGTATTGGAGCCTCAGCTTCAGGATCTGTCCTTCCAGTGCACACTCAGGGTTGATTTCCTTCAAAATGGATAGGTTTGTTCTCTTTGCAGTCCAAGGGACTCTCAAGAGTCTCCTCCAGCACCACAATTCAAAAGCATCAATTCTTCGGCGGTCAGCCTTCTTTATGGTCCAGCTCTCACTTCCATACATCGCTACTGGAAAAACCATAGCTTTGACTATGCGGACCTTTGTCGGCAAGGTGACGTCTCTGCTTTTTAAGATGCTGTCTAGGTTTTTCATCGCTTTCCTCCCAAGAAGCAGGCGTCTTTTAATTTCCTGGCTGCTGTCACCATCTGCGGTGATCATGGAGCCCAAGAAAGTAAAATCTGTCACTGCCTCCATATCTTCCCCTTCTATTTGCCAGGAGGTGATGGGGCCAGTGGCCATGATCTTCGTTTTTTTGATGTTGAGCTTCAGACCATTTTTTGCGCTCTCCTCTTTCACCCTCATTAAGAGGTTCTTTAATTCCTCCTCACTTTCTGCCATCAGAATGGTATCATCTGCATATCTGAGGTTCTTGATATTTCTTCCGGCAATCTTAATTCCGGCTTGGGATTCATCCAGTCCTGCCTTTCGCATGATGTATTCTGCATAGAAGTTAAATAAGCAGGGGGACAATATACAGCCTTGTCGTACTCCTTTCTCAATTTTGAACCAATCAGTTGTTCCATATCCAGTTCTAACTGTTGCTTCCTGTCCCACATATAGATTTCTCAGGAGATAGATAAGGTGGTCAGGCACTCCCATTTCTTTAAGAACTTGCCATAGTTTGCTGTGATCCACACAGTCAAAGGCTTTTGCGTAGTCAATGAAGCAGAAGTAGATGTTTTTCTGGAACTCTCTGGCTTTCTCCATAATCCAGCACATGTTAGCATAAGTGATGTATTTAGTCCAACACTCTTTTTTTAAAAAAATACATTTTATTGGTTTTTCAATCAATCTACATTCGGTTTATGCTTATCAAACATCGTGTTACATTGGTTGCTTACAATTATTTGTTTTTTGCGCCTTGGTGTATTCCCAATTGTTCCCCAAAATTCCACACATCTTCCATTTATTCAAACCGTTCATGTATGTATTTTAGTATACAGTACTGGCTATTATCATAATATTACTCTCATAGTATACAATGTTTTCAAAATCCTCTAATAACATACTTAATAAAAGTCATTCCAGTTCCAAATCTATATAATTTGAGGTAATTGAACCGACAAACTTTGTAATTTATACCAATGATAACTGAGTAAGTTGTTATCATTGGTATAAATTACAAACACCATATTATGCCTTTACCCTGATTAGTGCTCCCTTATTTCAGTTTAATTCTCTTTTTTAATATATAAGATATGCCCCGTTGCAATTCCAGAAGTTAGGTATATACATGCTTTCCAACATTGAGGGCCACCTTCCTGTTTTTCCCTTTTTCATCTTTCTATGTAATTCCTTCTCTTAATCTTTTTTCAATTTTTGTTTCTGTCTTTCCAAACATTCTGCCATCTTTTGTGTCCTCTAAGGCCATTTTATGCATTTGATTTACCTCCAATAGATCTTTATACACTTGGTCTATCTCCAATAGATCTTCCAGGCTATTTTTAATTGATTCTGCTGATTTTCTCCTCTTATCTTCCCTTAAGACTCTCCTCAACTCCACTAGGTTTTCCCCATTAATTTCCTCCAGCCCTTCTTTAGGTTGGCATACACCATCCACCGCCCTCTCATTCCCTTGTTCGTTATTTCCTGTCTCCTGTTGACTATAATTCTTCTTCAACTGCGCCGTGTATAATTTTGCCTGTTCATTGTGGGATCTCACTATTTCTAAGATTGCTTGAAGGGTAGATTTTGTTTCCTCCCAAAATTGTCCTTGTTGTGTCATTATGTTCCAATTGTCAAAAAATTGTATTCCAAGTTAAAGTTGTCCATATGCTTAAAGTAATCAATCCAGTTCCATTAAGCTTGAATCCATTCTCCAACGTAGAGAATTTTCCCCAGCTAAAGTCTCAAGATCCCACCCAGTTCAACATCCAGGATAAAGTTTGTAAGTTCCACTTTGGCTAAATTAGGCTTTCTAGGGTTAATTTGTCTGTAGTTCAGTTCCATCCTCAAAGAGAAAGGGAGTTCCAAACAGTCATAGAACATTCAAGGCCATTGATTCTAGGCATTTTGCTAGTGCCTTAGATAGCTGTTACACATAGCATAGACAGATTTTGTTTTCCAAAGTTGTTATCAGTAGTGTTTTCAGGAGAAAAAAAATTCTTAAGTTTTAATACCGAACTTCCTTCCTTTAAGTATAATTGAGTGTCTAATTAATGCCCAATTTATTTTCCTTGTGTCTCCCTCCGTCTCATCCTCTCTCCAGCTTCTCCGCAACTCAATTAACGATGATGGAAAGCTATGAGACGCTATTTCTGCCGTAGAAGTTGTCTTGTCCAGGGATAGTAAATAGATACAGTTTTAAAAGATGTTTCTCACCCATTTGTAGCACGATGTTAATTAGGCTGCTTTATTGCTTCTTCATACCCGGCTGCCGATGACTTGCAAGCAAGGTAGTTCAGCTGCTTGTTTCCGCCCGCTGGTCGATTGGGGAGTTTCCTGGATCAAACGTGGGTAACCGCTGTTCCCCCGTGATCAACAGGCTTCTCCCCCGTTTCACCACCTCTTCGGGGTGGTTTTAATCCTCTGGGGGGTCCCAAACAGGTCGGAATTCAGCCCAGGAGACGGAGCCCCGTCCTCCTGCTGCTGTCTCGTCGCAGCGTCAAACCAGAAGTTGCATCTAGTCCAACACTCTTAAAGAGGATACAGTATTTTTGTTTTTGCTTTAAATCTGTTGGCTAGGTAGCTGATAGAAACAAAAATCTAATGTGAGACCCCAAATGAACACAGTTCCTCACCAGATATGTAGGTGACATCATAATACTGGCAGAAAGCAGCAATGTCTTGAAATGATTTCTGATGACTGTAAGAGAAGTATAAAAGTAGGACTGCAGGTGCAGATAAAAATCATGAACACAGGAGAACTACACAAACCTTAACAATTTCAGCTTCTTAATTGTCAAAGATTTTACATGCTTCAGTGTAACCATTAATCCCAATTGGGGGCTGCAGGCAAAAAATCAGAAAACCAATACTCAGAAGGGCAGCAATGAAGGAACTGGAAAAGATCAGCAACTGTATATCACTAGATACCAAGACCAAATCATCCACACACAATTATTCCTAATCACTATGTACAGATGTGAAAGCTGAACAATGATGGAATCTAAAAGGAAAAAAACGATTCATTTGAAATATGATGATGCAGTAGTTTGGTGGATATCCTAGACCATCAAAAAGATGAATATGTGCGTCCTAGATCAAATCAAGTCTGAACTGTCTCTGGGAGCAATAATGACAAACCTGAGGCTGTCATG
Source organism: Intellagama lesueurii (assembly GCA_037013535.1). Taxonomy (NCBI): domain Eukaryota; kingdom Metazoa; phylum Chordata; class Lepidosauria; order Squamata; family Agamidae; genus Intellagama; species Intellagama lesueurii. The sequence continues at coordinate 245,501,378 of JBAJHW010000002.1, forward strand.
TTTTGGGCACATCGTGAGAAGGCAAGACTCACTAGAAAAGACAATAATGCTGGGAAAAGTTGAAGGCAACAGGAAAAGGAAAACAACAAATTTGAGATGGATTAGTACAAAAAAGAAAGTCACAACCTGAAGTTTACAAGAGCTAAGCAAGGCTGTTAAATAATGACATTTTGGAGGTCATTATTTAAAGGGTCACCATAACTTGGAGGTGCCTTGAAACCACATAATAACAACATAAAAACATAAAATATGTTGTTATAAATTTATTTTAAAACTTAATTAATTAACTGAATAATTGATGAAAAATCACATGGCTACATGATCATTTTAATAAAAGAAAAAATAGGCAGCATTGTACAATTTTATTATAATCTTATTTTTTGGCCTTATAACATGTACATCATTTTGAAACCAAATGCAATGTAATCCTGCACATGTTTATTCAGAAATACCATCATGCTATCCTGAAAACACCCAATTCCATAAGATTAAATACTTGAATGGAAGACTACCAAGAAATATCACACTGGACCAAGGCAGCTTCTATGTTCCTTCCAGAGTAAGTAAGCCCCAAAGAGTTCCCTGAGACTTAATCTCATAGGTAACTGTGCATAGGATTGCAGCTCTGGGGCCCAGACTTCATTTAAAAAAAGGTCACTGATCATTAAATCACACTTGGGACATTTATAATCTATCTACTAAATTACTTCTCCCAGTTCCTTGTGCTGTCAAAATTGCCTATGCTTGTCTCTCAAAACCAGCAGTTTCATGTGCAATTAAGAAATAGTTGATTAAAGTGCTCAGAACTGCTATAATGATATGCTTGCACATAAGATATACTTTCAAAATGAAATTAGACTGACAATGTTGACAGAGAAATGATAAATGCAGAGATGGGTTTATTTCTAACGTCTGTGTAATGTCATCTCAATCATTTCTTTAAAATCTCTCTTCCTAATGCATCATTTTCCTGGAAGCCTTTGGCACAACCCACTGGTTCCCATGCCATGCTAGATATGGAAAAGTTACTTTTTTGGTTCACAACTTCCAAGTACCTCCAAGCCAATGTGACCAGTGGCCATGCTGACTACTTGGATGGATGTTATCATCCAAGAAACCAGCTTTTACCATTTCTACTTTTACTAGACACGTAAAGAAGCTAGAGTAATTGATTCTTTTCTTCTGTGCTATGGCTTCCAGTTTGCCCACCATGACCCTACATCATCAGCTGGGAACAGTGTCCTGTCCTCTTGTGCTTTGCATAGCCTCATGTACAACGTCAGTGCTGGATCAAACAGTCAACCAATCAGTCAATCTATCAATTACTCAATCATTAAATTACACTGAAAGGAGGCAACATGAAGGTTCTTAACCATGATGATTAAAATGTGCACATGAAGGACAGTGCTTAGTGTGGTGTCTCACAGGCAGTGTACAAAGGACACTGTCTCCAATATACCATGTACAATAATATATCATTGCTATCTATTTTAGTCTGACTGTAACTCCAGCACTGCAGTCATTTTATGATAGATGGAGTTTTTTTCCTTCATGAATCAGCATAGGGGGGAAATTGGAAACAAATTGATCCCACTATAAATGTTATCCTGTTTTATGATATAGGGTTGCATGTCATGAGATAACGAGGAGATTACTGCACTCACACAATTGTGCTTTGGCCCTCTTTCCCCTGACACAGAGTACAATATATCATTCAACACCCATGTCGGGGATTTTAACACACGGACAATGAATGTTAAAATGCTTTATGGCTAACCTGATTCCTGATTAATATACAGCACCAGAGAGCAGCACTTTCTTATCTGATCTGAGTAATCTGACACACACTTAGACATACACACATATATATGTGGCAATTATTATAGATTGCCAAGGATTTCAGACCAGAGGCCTTGGAAAGTTTACAATTTGACTTAGATGGGAAGATGTTAGACTTAACAGAGAGATCTCCACATATATCTAGACAGTCTGCCAAATCCATCCTGTCTTTGTTTAAAACTCATATATTTTGGGTGCATCCACTGACAGGAGCTTCCCCCTCATACCTAATCACAACTGTCCTTGTGACTCATAGCCCTCATATGTTTCTCTGATCAATTTGGCAAGCACAGATCCGTCTGTCTTTTCAAACTCATGGTTCTAATTTAATATCCCAGTTAATATCCCATGTTTCCCCTAAAATAAATCTACCTCCTCCTTCTGTCAATATCCTGGCCCATTTGTCAAACTCTGTTAGCTAATTCAACATAGGGTTGTCAATGCTCAGACTCTGTGACCTCCCTTCCCAGGGAGCTCTGCTTCGCCCTGCCTGCCCTTAGGCTGCTGTCTTTTAAACATTTCTCTTTCAAAAGATCATCACCTCTAAAAGACTTCTGCAAACCGGGATTTTATTGCTCCTGTTTAAAGTTTTCATATTTTAATCTGCTGCTGTTTTGAGTAATTGTTAGGGTTGGACCCTGGATTTAGCCAAAGGCCAAAGCTCACAACCAATTGGGCCCCTTGAAACTGGTTCTGTTGCTCATCACAAGCTGAAGCAGTGATGAATGAAGCCTTATTAGCATTTTGTGCTTTGGAAAAGCAGGCAGTCTCCTTCCAGAAATAATTTTGCTTATCCTGCTACAGAACCAATGAAAGTGGGGATGAGGCTGGGAGCTAAGCTACTAACAGGTCTAGCTTCCCGTCCTAGGACATAATTTCACCACTGTGCATTAAAGGGAGAAACTGGACTGAGTTTTTGTTTCTTTTGGGGAAAAAAGGTTTGCTTCTTGGCTTCCTTGCTCATTTTTAATCTTCTTTTAAAATTCATTTTTATTGTTCTAAATCAAGAAACAAGAACAAGAAAAGAAAAACCCTAAAGCATACTAGTGGGAAAAAATGCTCTCAAGTGAAAAGCTAGAAATAAGTTACCAAAAATAAAAAGAAAGAAAAAAGCAAGTCTCAAGGATGGTTTTAAAGTACAGAGCGAGAGAAAATGCTTAGAGGTCTGGGAGGTCATTGTTTGGGGTTTGCTTTAACTGGCTTTAATCTTTTTTAATCTGATCTTTTCTCCAGCCTTCGCACTTTCTGATACAAATCCCTTTCCTTCACCCACAAAATCAGTCTTCTCCATGTTTCTTCCTGCTGTCCAACTGCAGTCCAGTCTTTTCTCAATTTTTGTTCCCCATTTCTCTCTTAGACTTTTGTACATGTTCTTAGGTAGCTGAATCTTTCTTTATTCCTAACTCCCACACTCCCCCAACTAATTCTGATCCTAGCACTATTTGTAAATGTTTGTAATTTTTTTTTTTGCTACTGGCTCTTAGATGCTTTGTGAGCCTCTCCCCTGATATAAGTTAAGTTCTCCCTTTTCCCGAAACCCTGTCATACAAAATAAGAAGAAATTTATAGATCTAAATTAAGTTGCTACTTTCAACTAAAGCAGACAGTGCAAAACTGGTGAGTCATGAGTAAGTCAACATTTAACATAAATGTTGATTCTGTGAATCTATGATAGTTTAAACTAATGTTGCCGTTAGGCCATAATATTTTATTTTACCTTTGGTTCCTGTTTTTACCCTCTTGTTTTTTATTCCATATTCTCATATCCCATGTTTGCTTGTTTCAAAACATCTCTGGAACTATAAGAATGGGAAACATGAAATCTGGCACAGATAGTACTGAGGTCCCAGCTTAAATAAGTGGGTGGGTTATATTGCGCTGGGCTGAAAGACAGCACTAACTGGTTTCCAGTCCTGGTAGAAATTCAGTGAATGCCAAGGTGAACTGAAAGGGAGTCCAGTGTGAAATAATTGACAGCCGGAGGAGAGGAAGAGACAGCGCACTGGAATGAGAATAAAACTGGATTAGGCCAGACAAATTTGCTAGTTTATAATGGCAGAAACCTTATCGCTTAGCCTAGTAAGTCACATCAGAGTAGGTTCACTGAATCAGTGGAGATATGATGAGTCAACTCCTCCATAAGTTCCACTGATTCAAATGGGTCTACTTTTGTTGTCACTTGCTACACTAAAGTAAGTCACAACTAGAATTGTTGTTGTTGTTTAGTCGTTAAGTCGTGTCCGACTCTTCGTGACCCCATGGACCAGAGCACGCCAGGCCCTCCTGTCTTCCACTGCCTCCCGGAGTTGGGTCAAAGTCATGTTGATAGCTTCAATGACACTGTCCATCCATCTCGTCTTCTGTCGTTCCCTTCTCCTATTGCCTTCACACTTTCCCAACATCAGGGGCTTTTCCAGGGAGTCTTCTCTTCTCATGAGATGGCCAAAGTATTGGAGCCTCAGCTTCAGGATCTGTCCTTCCAGTGAGCCCTCAGGGTTGATTTCCTTCAGAATGGATAGGTTTGTTCTCTTTGCAGTCCAGGGGACTCTCAAGAGTCTCCTCCAGCACCACAATTCAAAAGCATCAATTCTTCGGCGGTCAGCCTTCTTTATGGTCCAGCTCTCACTTCCATACATCGCTACTGGAAAAACCATAGCTTTGACTATGCGGACCTTTGTCGGCAAGGTGATGTCTCTGCTTTTTAAGATGCTGTTGAGGTTTCTCATCGCTTTCCTCCCAAGAAGCAGCCGTCTTTTAATTTTGTGGCTGCTGTCAGCATCTGCAGTGATCATGGAGCCCAAGAAAGTAAAATCTGTCACTGCCTCCATATCTTCCCCTTCTATTTGCCAGGAGGTAATGGGACCAGTGGCCATGATCTTGGTTTTTTTGATGTTGAGCTTCAGACCATTTTTGGCGCTGTTCTCTTTCATCCTCATTACGAGGTTCTTTAATTCCTCCTCACTTTCTGCCATCAGAGTGGTATCATCTGCATATCTGAGGTTGTTGATATTTCTTCCGGCAATCTTAATTCCACCTTGGGATTCATCCAGTCCAGGCTTTCGCATGATGTATTCTGCATATAAGTTAAATAAGCAGGGAGACAATATACAGCCTTGTCGTACTCCTTTCCCAATTTTGAACCAATCAGTTGTTCCATATCCAGTTCTAACTGTTGCTTCCTGTCCCACATAGAGATTTCTCAGGAGGTAGATAAGGTGGTCAGGCACTCCCATTTCTTTAAGAACTTGCCATAGTTTGCTGTGGTCCACACAGTCAAAGGCTTTTGCGTAGTCAATGAAGCAGAAGTAGACATTTTTCTGGAACTCTCTGGCTTTCTCCATAATCCAGCACATCTTAGCAATTTGGTCTCTAGTTCCTCTGCACCTTCGAAATCCAGCTTGTACTTCTGGGAGTTCTCGTTCCACATACTGCTGGAGCCTACCTTGTAGGATTTTGAGCATAACCTTGCTAGCGTGTGAAATGAGTGCAATTGTATGGTAGTTGGAGCATTCTTTGGCACTGCCCTTCTTTGGGATTGGGATGTAGACTGATCTTTTCCAATCCTCTGGCCACTGCTGAGTTTTCCAAACTTGCTGGCATATTGAGTGTAGCACCTTAACAGCGTCATCTTTTAAGATTTTAAATAGTTCCACTGGAATGCCATCACCTCCACTGGCCTTCTTGTTAGCCATGCTTTCTAAGGCCCACTTGACTTCGCTCTCCAGGATATCTGGCTCAAGGTCAGCAACCACACTATCTGGGTTGTCCGGGACATCCAGATCTTTCGGGTATAATTCCTCTGTGTATTCTTGCCACCTCTTCTTGATGTCTTCTGCTTCTGTAAGGTCCCTACCATTTTTGTCCTTTATCATGTCCATCTTTGCACAAAATGTTCCTTTAATGGCTCCAATTTTCTTGAACAGATCTCTGGTTTTTCCCTTTCTATTATTTTCCTCTATTTCTTTGCACTGTTCATTTAAGAAGACAACTAGAATAGGCCCATTTAAATCAATGGTATTTACCTTGTCAATAAATCATGGACTTACTGGATCAACAAGGCAGTCAGAAACATGCAAAGACTGAAGTCACCAAGCAAGCAGGTTGTCTGGAGATCTATCAGTCAGGGAACAAGGACCCCTAAAAGCAAAGAAGTAAGTACAGGAGAAAACAGCCATGGGTTCTGAACACCACATGAGTGTTTGGATTCTGCTTTTATGACTCTAAAATGTGGATGCTTCTCTTACACCAGCTGCCTTTAACCATCCACTCATGAGCGGGAATGTTTTTGCTGCAGATGCTGACTTTGCCTCAGTTGGCCCTTGATCCTGCTATGCTGCTAAAGGCTGGAGAAAGGCAAACCTTCCTCTGAGGTTTTGTCTCTGTCCAAAAAGGAATGACTCTTTTTCTGGCAGGGCAGTTGCAGACTCCCATGTCCCCAAGGTGGGATTGCTGGCTGGGGCCTCCAGATCATCTCCAGAACCTACCAGCTGAATGTCCTCTGAGGAGGAGTCTCCAGCTGCAGAGCCACCTTTTCTGCCTTTACCCACCTGGACACACATAAAACAAAACAAAAGTGGTGTGTCTCACCCCTGCCAACTTGGATTGCCATATTATCTAGCTGTCTAGGTTTTACAAGATTCTGGTCCCATTTACTCAGATCTCCCTCTTATTTGTTTCCATGACCAGCCATCTAAGAAAGCGTTGTGTCCTTCAGGCCCTCACTTACAAAACTTTTGCAATATCACAATAACTCTTCCCTGTTCTCAGGTCTCAAGTGTGAGGTTTATATAGATAGATCAATAGATGGCTCAGCAGTCAGTTATCTGACTGCGGAGTCAGAGGTTGAGAGTTTGATTCCCCACTGTGCTTCCATGACAGGGGCTGGACTCAGTGATCTATAGGGTCCCTTCCAGCTCTTCAGTTCTAAGATGATGATGATGTTTTGCTTGAAAATAAAGTTTTTCCCCTCCCCCTCTTTCTCCGCTTTTGTTAATTGCCCTGCTTTTAAAAACACAGGAATACACACACATCAATGACAGAAAAAGCTTTTCTATCTTGATTGAAGAACTTAAGGTAAGAGAATTGTTTTTAAAGCGACTGAATTAAAAAAACCTATAATATCAAAGCACCATAGATTCACTAACTGCTCCCAAACAGCTGGATCTTTAAGGAAACTACAGCCACTCATAAAGGAGTTGCCATTTAGGCTGCTTTCTTAAGGAAGCAGGTCGTACAAAATACAAAGCATTACTCAGAGATGTGTCCCTGAGCAGTTTATGTGCTGCTCTAATCTTTCCCACAGGAAACACATTCCAGGATCAGACATATTCCACCAAAAGCTAGTACTATCCAAGGGGAAGAGTTAGCCACAGTTTTCACCCTACAATTGCCATTCTGCATTGTCCATTTGGGGAAAGAGCACAAGGAGAGACTTTAGAACTTTCAGGATGAAGAGGCAGAACCCTAATTCACAAGATTACAAAAAAAAAAGTTGTATAGTTAAAGAAGAACTACACCGTTTCCATCATGGGTTTCTATGAGGAAGATAACAGGGAAACCTCTAATCAACAATAACCGTATGGTAGTCAGAGATGCCATATCATTTTATGTGTCCCAAAATAATTCAGGGTGTAATACAACTTGGTAAGTTACTTTTAAGAAATAATTTTGCTGTTCCAAAGAAAGTAAGTATCTCTATTATAGTTATAATACTTTATAACAGCCAGAATCCTATTGGTGTTCATGTAAAGTTTGTGTAGCTTGCTGCAGCTGATTCTGTCCAATTGATAAGGTGCCAGGGCATGTCTAAGTTGAGTACGTGGGGTGTGTCCTGACATCTTTCAATTAGTTGCAATAAAGCTGCAGCAAGTTACATAAATCTTACACGAACAACAACAAAATTCTGGGCAATGTGTTGCCCCTTGCAACCCTGACTAGCCAAGATGGCTGTGCTACGTCAGCTGTGGCTGTGCTGAATCCAATTGCCACTCAGTCCAGAGATGCTGGGAATTACTTAAAACTATCCTCACCTTGGTCTAACTTTGTGCCTGGATGAGATGAAAGGAGTTTGGATCTAAGATAATTCATCTCTTCCCCCCGCTCCACCCCCCTTTTTTTTCTTTTCTGCTCTTCAACCAGGTAATCCTGGCCAGCACAGCAGCTGGGCCAGCAGATCTGAGATTAACCAGCACACAAGGCTGTTATGCTGGCAAATGAGCCAGTCTGCCACACAAGAGGCTTCTGCCCATTCTAAATGTACTATATCTAGTGTACATTGCACCGTTAGTTACTTTCCTTTAAAAAAAAATGAAAATGCTACAAGCTGCTATCTTGCAATGCAAAACACAACTCTCGAATTACAAAAACTAAAACTGAAAAAACTAACTAAATCAATTAAAGTTAACAGTAAAAGAAGTTATCGCTCATTATGTTACAATTGTAATGCAACCTATGCACACCTGAGCTTTTGCAAACAGAAATTAATTACAATTAATTCATCGTTTTGCAAACATATACTTCCAGGCTCCGTGCTGTAACAATCAGTGCCTTCCCAAGTTTACACAGGCTTTCATTTTAGAAAAATCAGATGGAAATAGATTGCTCATGCTATAATTTTCCCCTTTCCAGAAAGACTACCTTGACGTCTGCGCATCTGCACGGTAGCTGTGCTATGTAACCAGAGATTAATATTCTAGAAAACCACAGTTTATGATCACTAGGATCGCACAAGTATCAGCTGACAATACTGTGTCACATTTTATTTCAAAGAAGTAACATTAACAATGGCTTCTAGGAATAACAGTCATGCTTCTTCCCCTCAGGGGAACGGCAGAGAATGCTATCTTGCCACATGATCTCATTTCTTTTAAGCTTTGCACTAACCGCTGACATATCACATAAATGCCTCCTTTATTAGCTGCCAGTGATTGTCTTCTGTGTTGGGAATAGCCCCTGGAACCTATGTCCACATGCCAGCAAAGTGCTTCGCTTACTCCATGTGAATTTCTCTCTGTTCAGTGTTCCAGGAGGCCTCTTTATACACCTGACCATTCTTGCTCACTCAGGTAGCCTAAATTACACTGCCTCTGAAAGGCCTTTGTTCACTTGCCATTAGTAAAACTGGGACTGGGAGCTGGCAGGGGCTTGGGTTATGTTTCTCTATTTGCTAAGTCAGTAATTTGCCATTTTAGTCCAGTTTCTCCCTGTGTCCAGAAAGTAATGTAGCCTAGCCACACATCATTGCAAAGGGTTTCTAATCTTATCAGTTCAATTGCTTTTCAACAAAGATGCCTTTCAGGTTTAGGCCCTACAGCTATCAGCCTCTTGGTGAAGGAAATGATGGACATGTCAAATGGGCTGTACAGGTCTTTCTAGTTTCAATATTGCTACATATGGCCATATTCCCTTTACTCTTCTACTATTTCCTAGTGCTTATACTGGTCTGGAGGTCACATTTTCCTATGTCATAACAGTAATCAAATAAAAGAGGCATCCATTTTGACAAAGCAGGAAAGTAGCATTTGCAAGTAAAATTGTAAGTAGCTATACATCAGCAGAATGTACTGATACGTTTTGAAGGGCAGGGGCTACTTACGGTGGTCCCTACAGCTCTGCGTGAAAGAAGACGCCCAAAATGCAAACAACTATGTTGATCCATATTAACAAAATTGTTCTACCAGTTTTCACCTTGACCTGAAGTAGGTCCTTTGTAAAAGCTATTATTTGTCCATTCAGTATCAAGCTACAGTGGTGCCTCGCTAGACGATTGCCTCGCAGGACGAGGAAATCGCTAGACGATGCCTTTTTGCGATCGCTACTGCGCTTCGCAAAACGATGGTCTCCTATGGGGAATTTTCGCTAGACGATGAGGTTTCCCCATAGGAATGCGCCGACTAGTGGTGAAAAGCTGTCAGTGCAGCTGTCAGTGCATTCCGACGGGGACCCTCACTCGCTAGACGATGTTTCCCTATGGGAGATTTCGCAAGACGACGAGTTTTCCCTTTGGAACGCATTGAAGAGATTTCAATGCATTCCAATGGGAAAACGTGCTTCGCTAGACGATGTTTTCGCTAGACAGCGATCTTCGTGGAACGGATTAACATCGTCTAGCGAGGCACCACTGTATTCCAAAATACTTTGGATCACAGGAAGGATACTTGATAAGAGTAGATTCTTTTTGGGGAAATTCACTCATTTCTCTGACCCTGAGCTAACGGAAGGCTTGCAGCTAAGCTCAGAGGGAACAGGTAAGCTTAAAGAGGGACATTTTAGCAATTCCTGCCAGTCAAAAAGTCCGGCAAGCTCTGGGTTCACTACACCACTGTGTATATATAGGACTGTGTGTAGAAGGGTAAAAGGATACAGTCATCAAAGAGCCATGAGCTTAAGCTATATCTGACATGGCTAGAGCCATCGTCAAGGCAAAGATGTATTAGAAACTTTTTAAAAATTCAAAATCTATTAAAGCCCTACTTAGCAGATGTTATGCAAGAGGGTCTTCATCATTTGGCCCAACACGTGGAGGTGATGGAATTTGTTTCCTCACTGTTTTTCTTTTCATAAGTCTTTATTTGGGTCCGATCACAAATAAATCTTTTTCTATAACTCAGTTCAATGAATATATACTCTCGTCCATCCACACTCCTGTGGTGCAGCTTTGCAGTGGCCAGCAAAGAAACAGGAAATGCTTTTGGCCCAAATCTAGTCCCATTGGCAGTTTGACCAGTGGTCCTAGGGAGAGGAGGCTCCGGTTCCAGTTTTTCTTTCCAAGACAAGACCGTTCTTGGCGGTCATGGCCTATGTGCAGGAATACAGCAAATCTAATACTCTGCTCTGTTATTTTGTGATGGGTAGACCTTGCTATTCTAGTGCAATGGTGTTTTACCATAAAACATCCTGGAATTATATAATTGCTCTTGAAACAAATGTTTATATTTATATTAGTCCTGTGTGCTGCATTATTCATAATAAGGGTAGGATAGAACTTTGTTTTGCTTTCTATGATGTTTTCATTTTTTCCCCCAAGGAAAAAAATGCATCATGGTTTCTGCATCAGATTACCAATTTTTTTGGTGCTTGCATGAAAATTACTGCATTTGTACAAACATTTGCATATTTCTATGCAATTTTCCCTAATGTATATGCTTTACTAACCACTTTCTTCTACTACATATCTCATATATGGAACAGTCTCCCTTCAGAGATCTGTCTGGCTCCCTCGCTGGGTGTTTTTAAGAGCCAACTTAAGACCTGGCTCTTTAGGCAGGCTTTCCCTCCTGTCACCACTTGATTATTTTTATTTTCCCATCTTGAATGATATCATTATTGTTGTTTTAATTTATTATGCTATTTTTATTGTTAGCCGCCCAGAGTAGACTTGGTCTAAATGGGCGGGGTATAAATAAATAAATAAATAAATAATATTTCTCCTAAGGATGCATTTTTGTATGTGATTTTTAAAATCAGCTGATTCCATCACACATTAGAAAAATGCAAAAACTGACTGATGAACGACTTCTGCTTTGCCTGTTATTTGAGAAGTGCAAATGAGACTGGTTTGTATTGAGATGGAAACCAAATGAATTTCAACCTATCCTTTTTAATAATATATATAATATACTGTATTAAATGTACTGGTTAAAATGCCACTTGTGAACATAAATGTGATACTGCTTTTACATCAACAGTTGTAAATACATTTGTTTAGAATAAGCCCTATTGATTGTATTGTGGGGATAACTTCCAGGCATGTGTGGTTGTGAATGTGATCCTATCTTTTGACTTTGTAACTACACTGTGACAAGCCTGGCACCCAAAATAGTTATTAAAATAAAATAAGAAGTCTTTTTAAACAGCTTAAGCAGCATGGAAGCTGCGGTGAACGTGACCACAGAATGTTACTTTTATAGAATGTGCTTCAGTTTATTCATTTTTGTATACTAGAACAATAGACACAAGATGCATTTTTATGCCACATTTTCAATGCAAAGATAGCATTGCCCTGCAAGCTGTCTAAACAATGGCTGTGATGGATAATAACAACAACTAAAATGGAATATCCCTGGGAAAGTGTAATAATGCAAACTTAGAATAGGAGATGAGGGGAATTGCCTTATTTTCTTTGCTCCCGAAATATGAACTTTAGATCCCACATTTGTTTGCTTTAGTTTGCAGATTTGCCAGGTGCAATGAGACACTAGGACAGGATGCACTCAAGATATTTGTCTGGATGGTTTTCTTTCCCTTTTTATTTTCCTTCAACTCCTGTTGCATATATTAACACATCCTCTTTTCCACATCTGGCAATAAATTATTGGAATGGCTACTTCCATTCAATGCTTCTGTTGATTCACAATGTTCTGAAGGATTTAAAGTTTGGCAAATGTTTGTTAGCCAATAATAACATTCTGTTCATCTTAAATATAAAGATTATTTTTTGCACAGGTAACCCAGAGTTTTGCCAAGTTATTATTTTTCTTTAAGTGACTTCTCTAGAAATGGGCTAGAAGTTATTTGAAGGGACTGATATGTTGATTTGGTGTTTTATTCGGCTATCCAATATTTATTTAACACCAAGTCATTTTCTACCAAGTCAAAGAAGTTGTACTTTCTTCCATTTTTTTCATCATGAGACCCCTCTCAAAATGAACCAGGTTCATCTCTTAGCAATAGGAAGAATATTGGCAGACATGGGTGGCTTGTGGTCTGAGTGGGAGGCAACCCCCTTATTGATGATTGAACTGTGCCCTGAGATCAGACCACAAGTCACCTGGTTTGCCAAGGTGATCATCAAAAGTAGCTTCTTCATAGTTTTAGAGCTACTTTTCTGTGGTGATTTTCCACAGTGTGTACTAGTGTGCTTCCAAGAAGTAACATCAAATGCCATTTAGCCTCGGAGAAGTTGTAATTAGAAGGAAAAGACAATTAGGTTTTTATTGTATATCCAGCTGTATATGCTACCCTAAATACTTGAAATAAGGCAAATATTGTGTGTTTAGGCTATCATCTTGAACTCACTTATCACATTACATGGAGCAGAGGGTTTTGCTCCACACAAGCATGCCTAGGATGCACAGTTAATCATAGATTATGTTTTGTAATGCTACAACTGTAACTCACAACAAAATGGTGCAGAGAGAAGTGCATCACAGAGCTTCTAGGCACATCAATGCTTCACACCAACCCAACGATTGGTCCACATTGCATGAGCATTGAATATACTCAACCTTTTAGGGAGCTGAGGCACAAAACATCTGGAGGACCAAAGATTTATCCCCATTCCTGCTCTAAAGTCTATAATACTGGGGAAAATGGGGGTCCTCTAGACCTGCTGACAATTCCCTCTTGTGTGTGAATAATGTTTGGCTTATATATGGCCAGTCATTTAAACAATGGCAACAATCAATTTTCTATTCATATTCTGGCACTCATACTCCACCCTTTTCCAAACTGTCAGATGTTCCAAGAGCACAGCATTTATTAATCCTGGTCTGGTTTCCTTTGGCATTACATAATATTTATGTTTATTGACAAATATATCAGTTAGGAGATGGAGCTTCTGCAACAGTGAGAGAGGCAGGGCAGCAGGGAAACTGGCTGCCATTTGAGTCCTCTCCTCCCCAAAGCGGGTTCCTGGGTCTGCTTGTTTTCTTCTTCCTTTTTCTTTTCTTTCATTTCCTTTTTTCTTTTAAAGGTTTGCTGCCCTGATACTAGGGCAACTAGGTGATAAAATGGGTGTGTGTGTGAGGAATTATCAGAGAGACAGGAGGAAATTATTAATCAGCCTTGTTTGCAGCTTGTTAAGGTAGATCTGTGCTTTCTGGAAATCTGGACAGCCAGAACAGAGCTACCTTAACAAGCTGCAAACAAAGCTGAGTGACAGTTTCCTTTCTTTTCTCTGCTGTGTGGTCAGTTGAAGCAAATCAACCAAGAGAAACTCAACTTCTCAAGTGCAACTCCACAATGGATCCATTTGCAGTTTTCCCACTGTGTAGTTGCACCTTTAGTTAAGAAGTAGACCTCATTATACAACAACACAATTGTTCTCCAGATCTAATTGCCATTGCCACTAATGCAAGCTGAAATTTGGGGTAAGCCACCCATGTTTTGAAGTAAGAACTCAAAGATTGGATGAGGACATGAACATTTAGAAAGCACAGGGGTTGTCCTATAAATTATTATGCTTTGGTGCAGATTAATGATTAGAGTCAGGAGATGGGGAGAGAAGGCAGAAACAGCTTCAGTCAACATCAGTAGAAGGATATCTGCAAGCGGGATCTGAAGGCCTTAGGAATGGACCTCAACAGATGGGAAACTTTGACATCTGAGCATTCAGCCTGGAGGCAGGCAGTGCAGCATGGCCTCTCCCATTTTAAAGAGACACTCATCCAGCAGGCCGAGGCAAAGAGGCAGTCCCGAAACCAGCCAAATCAGGGAGCCGGACAGGGGACAGATTGTATTTGTCTTCAGTGTGGAAGGGATTGTCACTCTCGTATTGGCCTTCTCAGCCACACTAGACGCTGTTCCAAGTCCTCTATTCAGAGCATGTTACCAGTCTCTCAAGACTGAAGGATGCCTAATCTAATCTAAGTATAGTGGTTAAAATTAGCTCTGAATGAGCTTGGTCTAAATCTCTGGTCAGCCATGGAGCCAGTCTCTCTCTCCCTCTCTTCCTCTTCCTTACTCTCTCTCTCTCTCTCTCTCTCTCTCTCTCTCTCTGTCAGGCTAAACTATCTAATATGGTTCCTGTGAGGATAAAATGGTAGTTGGGGTAGTTGTATAGTTGCCTTGAACTCCTTGAAGGATAATAATAAATAACACTAAATATTAGATATTCAACTCCTGGCACTATTGCATATTATTAGATTCTCCATTGCTGAAGACTGATGAAAATCAGAAATTGGTTGATATCTCTTTTGGGGAAAACCAGGGTATTAAATATATACATGTGACTGTCATGTTTAGGTAATGTTTATTTAAATTTTTGGACAACTGGCTTTTTTTTTTTTTCATGCTTAAGAGCGTTAAAATATATTTGCTGTGCCCATTTATATCTTCCTCACATCTTCCCCTTTCAAGAGAGGCATGTTTCCAGATTATGGGAAACAACCATTTTAAGTATCTTAGGCTTTCATTTGACTGAATTCATTTTCCTACTGGAAGGAAAAGGAAGAGACTTCTGAAAAGCGCTAGTGTTGCTCATTAGGAGTTGGAGCCCTCTGCAATTTATGTCTGAAAGCCATTGAGGAAAGAATGATGCCTTTTTGATGCTGCTTTGGCTTTAAAAAGGCATCACAGCGTGGCCCTAAAGGGCTAAGAACAGCTCATCTAATTGCTGTGAATTTATCTTCCTGTTCAGATCCACCCCAGTAGGCATTTAACATTCACCTCCATTACTTTGCTATGTAACATTTCAAAATCTTACTTCATTTTGTTGGTAAATTTCTGGATCTCCACACGGATCACCATCAGCCGCCACATCATTGGGAGCAATGATTCAGACAGCAACATTCATCCTTGCCAGCAAAAAGGCGACAATAAAGCCCACTTCCTGTTTAGTAATTAAATCTTTTAAGACGTGATAGTCTGCATCTTGAGGTCTTGGGTGACTATCAATGTCATTAAAAGACGGTTGTCTCATTTGGGACCAATAAATAGTGTGAGGTTTGTCTGATTGTTCCTGTTTGCAACAAGCAGGGCAACATTTCTGCAGAGAAATGGGGAGCTAGTGAGCTCTGTTGCAAGTAGGACCAGACTAGATTTTGCCTGGTGAAATTCTGGGAAGCAAAAAGAGTTCTAAGGGGCTATAAAAATAATCATGTGCTGTTAAGTCAATTCTGACTTACGGCTACGCTTTCTAAGTAGAGAATATTTGTAAGTAGTTTACTATTCTCTTCTTCTGGGGGCACCCTGGGACTGTGCAGCTTGCCCAAGGCCACACGGGCTCTTCTCCGAAGAGGCATAGTGGGGAATCGAACTCCCCACCTCTGGCTCTACAGCTGGATACATAAACCACTGAGTTGTCCAGCCAGCTGTATATGCTAAAAATGTTCCCAAAACATTCCAGAGATACTTCTTCTGTGTCTGCTGACTGTCAGACGGAAGCACTGCCACTGCTGGTGAGACAACTTCCCTGCCTGAAGCTTAGGGAACAATACAACCAGATGCCCCATCTCCCTGGTCTCTCAGGGGTATCTTGGTAGAGCTGGAAGCCCCCTGGCCCTTATCTGATTGGAAAGAAGGGCCAGTGGAAATATGACTGCTTTGCAGGGTTACTTTTGTCCTCGAAACCCTCTTGCTAAGCTTTGAGGAACTAGAACTGGGAGAGTAGGGTTTCCCTTGGTCAGGCTCTCTGAGTTTCCACCCCACACCATTTATAATTTTTGTACTTTGCCTTCTCACTAATCTTGGTCCCATTACCATTGCAGTGATGTTTTATGGGGACACGAGAGAGGGCCTTCTCTGTGGCTTCTCCCAGGTTGGGAAATGCTCTCCCTCAGGAAATCAGTTGGGCCTCCTCCCATTTATCCTTCTGCTGACAACTGAAGACCCATCTTTTCAGGCAGGCTTTTAACAATCCCTACTGAGTCCCTGAATGCCTTTTTAAAAGTTAAGATAGTTTTTAATGTTTACTAGCTTTTAATTATTTAATCATATTTTAATTAGCACACAGTTTAATTGTTTTTTAATGTTTAACTTATGTTTTTAATTCTATTTTATTCTAATTCTATTCTAAACTGGGCTGATAAAATGCTCCTAAATGTTAATGGTCAGGATCTAGCAACCCCATCCCTAAGCTCTCCCCGCTATAGGAATCCAGAAAGATTATCGCTATTAGGTCTTATTAACACTTGTTCATTCTGCTGTCTGCTCTACCTGGTAACAGTGCTATTGGCCTCCCACATCACTGCCTCCATTTAAGACAGCAAAGAGAATTTTGGATTGGGAAAGGGGAGAAATAAGGTGATCTCTTCCCCCCCCCCCCCACTCTCCTGGGGATACTGTTCCAGGTGGCAGGAGATGCTGATATCCTGTTTTTCTTCAAAATTGCTCAAGGCCATGTCCATGTCTCCCCTCCTACCCCATTTTATACTCATGACAACAATCCTGGGTCAAGGGCAGGCAGAATGACTGGATCAAAGTCACCCGGTGAGTTTTTGTGGCTGATTGAGGATTAGAATCTGGATCTCCTGAGCCCCCGTCTAACACTCTAAACCAGTGCAGCACACTGGCTTCCATCGATGTGGACAGAACTGCTTCAGCTTATATCTTTCATTTATTTTCTGTTTATTCAATTCTGTAAGTCTTCCATTAATCAAAAGAAGCCATCATATCTATGATCTATAGATCTGGTGGCCTCCGTTAATTTTATCTGTAAAAAATTATGGACCATCTACTCAGCTATGCTTGACAGGAGTTCAACTTACTTTTAAAAAAATCTTAATGAGATTAGAAATGAAAAAGAATCCAATATGCACTTCACATGACAGAGGTCATACAGACTAGTTGTTGCCATGAAAAATGGAGAGGAAAGGAAAGTTTATGGCAGGCAAATTTGGGGGTGTCTACTACTTTCCCTACTCCAGTCATAAGTGGGAAAGATAATACATTTGAAAAGATCTCTTGATTTCAGGCTGGTGCAGTCACAACTGAGTTAATACAATTGGCTTTAAGCCCAGCATCAGTGGCCAGCACTGTTGGGCATCTGCTGGAGCCCACAAATTGGCAGAAGGCCCAAATCCCAAGTGGGCACAATGTACAATTCTGCTTTCTGCTTCTGAGGCTTGTCCTTTATCCCCCACCTGAAACCACATGACATCTCTCTGTAATGGGAATGTGTCCTGGTCTTCTTAGCAACCAGGCCTAAACTTTGCCCTGGGCTGGGCGGTGGCCATGGCTCCTGATTGACCATTGCAGTTGCATAAGAGTGTCCCATTCCCATTTGTTACTTTTCTGCTGTGTAATATTCCTGAAGTTTTATTTTTGTTAAATTGTTTTGTGTGTGGTTTTCCACATGTATTGAATTCTCCCCAATTCCATATGAAATCAGAAATACGACAGTTTGTCCTTTGTGAAAAACAGGAAATACACACATAGCAGGAAGTCTGGAGTGCTCCTAGTGTGTACTTGCTCACAGAGGGATCTGATGATCTCTATCACTGCAAGTTGCATCCAAAGGTGTAATCACACAGAAGTTTGTCCCAGATCGATGTGAATTTCTCTGTACTGCACCCTGGCATTGCTGTTCACACAGAAGTGTGTAATTGTCCTAGGAAGGTGTGTTTCAAATACCCACATGTCACACAGCCACACTTCTCCCTCAATGTTCTCTGCCATTATCCCCACCATCTTTCCCACTACAGCTCATTCTCTTTCTTTTAAAAAAATGTTGAGCAACTCAAAGAGTGATGAACTGACAAGACATGGTAAGCATTTGAATCAGTGTTGTACTAGTTTTGCACTATAGTGCTATAATGCTAAACTAGGAGATTTTTTAAAAACACAATTTACAAATTGTATTGAAGTTGTAGTTGTTGCCAGTGCATGCAGAGAGCAGGCAAAAGGAGTTGGGTAGACCCCCCACACCATTCCCCACCCTGTGCATCAACAGTGATATCATCTGGACATGCCCAGCCACTGACCCAAAGAACCAATATAGGCAATCATGCAAGGCAAAAGCAAAACAAAACACCGCATGTGGAAACATTGGGGGGGGGGGGAATACAAGCCCTGCCATTTGAACAAAATATACCACATAGTCATGTCAAAAGTTTGGATCTACTCATGCTTAACATTAACATGAAGTAGACAGAATAAATAGCAACAGGAACAGTGAGAAACAGTGCAAACAGCCCATCAAGTTGCTTTCTTGGTTAAATTGTTGTGCGTCTACCTACCATTCACAAAGTAACACCACACAAGGGAAAATCCCAGAAGCTGATTCCTTTTATCAGTTAACCACTTATCACTCAAACACAAAGCAATTGTCAGGGATGTTTTTCAACAAGTGTGAATGATAGTGAGCACAAGAGAGTGTCTTATAGAACATCTTGCTGTTGCCACCGGTGTTGTCAACATTCAGGCTGCCCTTTGATATATAAAGCTTGGCATTCTTTTTCCTTCTGGCAACACAGGCACCATATTATGCAGCAATATTGGGTCATTTCCTGGCTTTTTGAATCATCGGTACAGAAGCAAAATGCTGTGGATTTGCAAGATCTGAGCAGAGCTGTTAAAGATAAGACATTTGAGAGGTCATTAACTCATTTGGTCACTACACATCAGAAGTGACTTGATGCCACATAGCATCTTTGGAGGGTTTTTTCCCTAATTACCAAACAACTATATAGTGACAAGACATGTAGAATGATTGAAACTATGACAAAATATAGACACCAAAGATCTTCTAACATCGAGTAAGACCCAGCCACAAAAAAACAAAACAAAACAAAACCCCAGTAATTTCACAGCTTAAACGAATGAGCTTCTAAATATTTGATCCTGATTCTTGTTAAAATACCTTTTAAAATATTTTTACAACCAGACACAAAATCCCTTTGTAATGCCTCTTTGGCAGGACAGTTTTTTAAAAACTCTTTAAAGAAAATCTGTCTTTTGACTTTGTCTCTGTGATCTTTCATTGCCTTACAATTTTCCCTGCAGAAAGTTGCAATGATGTATTTACTTTGGAATACTCATGCTGGCAAACCTGTGTAACAATGCCACCATTTTTCTTTTTTGAAAGGCCTTTTTTAATATCAATATTTCAGCCCTTGCAGCCTGGCTTCTTTCCAAATTAAAAAAATGCATAAGGCCAAACATTCTCTTTCAAGATAAGTAAGATTGGTCTTTTCAATATATTTTACAGTGGTGCCTCGCTAGACGATTGCCTCGCAGGACGAGGAAATCGCTAGACGATGCCTTTTTGCGATTGCTACTGCGCTTCGCAAAATGATGGTCTCCTATGGGGAATTTTCGCTAGACGATGAGGTTTCCCCATAGGAATGCGCCGACTAGTGGTCAAAAGCTGTCAGTGCATTCCGACGGGGACCCGCGCTCGCTAGACGATGTTTCCCTATGGGAGATTTTTGCAAGACGACTGAGTTTTCCCTTGGAACGCATTGAAGAGATTTCAATGCATTCCAATGGGAAAACGTGCTTCGCTAGACGATGTTTTCGCAAGACAGCGATCTTCGCGGAACGGATTAACATCGTCTAGCGAGGCACCACTGTATTTGTTTTAAATCTGGGGTTTGGAATCTCTTGTTTCTGAATGGGGGCTTTTTGAAACAGTTTTACTTTAAAAAATAATAATTCGAAAACCATTTGTCTAAATGTCTCCAAATCTGGCACAGAACAAGAGCAGGCTGCCTGCTACGCCTGTGCCAAATTTAGTGCTGATATGAAGCCTGGTTTCAAAGTTAGAATTTTATGTTTGGGCTGCTCCCATTTTTAGAATTGTCTCATAGAATGTTCCTTTGCTCTACCTCTTGTGCAGTGATAAGACAATGCCCAAACTGAGCTCGTATGATTTTGGTAAGTGTCTTAGAATACAGTTCCATATGCATATAATAAAAGTTGCATGCTATCAGGTTAATTCCAATTTATAGTGACTCTTGCCAGGGTACTCCAGCTTTATAGTACTCAGAAGTGATTTAACAATTCCTTCTGCATATACCCAGAGCTGGAAGTAAACTCCCTGAAGCAGGGTGACTGACTTCTGAATAAACATATATAGGACTATACCTGTCAGATTTAATTCTTATTGTCAGTTTATGAAAAGTATATTGATATACATGTTCCATTATCATCTGATGTGTTAGAAGAATATGTGAAGGTGTATTGCTCCATTCCCAGAACAGTCTCTTTGTTCCACCCCATAGTTTCCCCTGATTCACACAAATACCTCTGATTACAGTCCATTTTTGCATATATATTTTTCCAAGGCCACTAATAGCCTTAACAGCTACTAATTCCATTATTATCCTTCTACCTAAAGTTCCTAACTTGCAGGGGTGAACGAGCTATATTGTCTGTGGCAGAAGCTCACATTTTGAAAGGACCAAGGAAGTAGGCATTTCTGCATATAAAAGATTTGTACACTTTTTCTATCAAGTATTCAGCTGGCATAGTATAATTTTTCACTACTTGATAACGAGTGATTTTAATGAGTGAGAAGCAAGTTGTTAGCAAAAAGTTAATAATATCGGTGCACTCCAAGTGTGAGAATTTGATAGGGATAATCCTTTTTAACTCCTCAATTCAACTGAGTAGATATTAATTCTTTAAGAAGAAAACAAGAAACATCACAACTGTTGAAGTAATGGAATGTGGACTCAAGGAAGTAATTACATATTGGGTGGGAAAAGTAAGTTTAAGAGCTAAGTAATATACTTAAGTGGCTCACTTGACTGATGTGTTGTCTTGACCCAACAGGGCATAGTAGCAGACACTAACGTATGGCATAGCTCCAACAAAAACAGCCATCATCTGTGTCCCACATAAATCATTAACTCCTGTCTCATTCCAGGTGTACACAGGTACTGGAAAAAAATAGGTAATAAAATTTATGTTTGTAAATATAACTGTCAAAACTAATCCTGTGACTGGCAGATTAAGATGTTATCCATGGTTTGTTGGTAAGGGGAACGTGCATATTTTCAGTAAAGGCATGAAGTATGTAATTAGTTTAAATGGCAAACTACAGGATGCTGTATTCATTGTACTTGACATGATATCATACAAACGACCTTGAAAAACTGTGTTGTTGGATATCAGTGAACAGATAATGAAAGCAGAGATGGACCCACCTTCTAGAAAGACAGCAGGAGATTGTACCAATTCAAGCACTTTCTGAAACTTTCCCTCTATCCCTGTAAAGCAGTAGTTCCCAAACTTGGGTCCCCAAATGTTCTTGGACTACAACTCCCAGAAATCCTGGCCACCACAGCTAGCGGTGAAGGCTTCTGGGAGTTTTACTCTAAAAACATGTGGGGACCCAAGGGTGAGAACCACTGCTGTAAAGCATGCTAGAAGCCTCCAGAAAAGTGTTTTAAACTCCTGTCTTACTGTCTAAACTATATCTATGCAACAGATTTAAATGTTATGGTAGTGCAGTAAAGCAGGTAAATGCCACCCTCCACTAGATATTGCACTCACAATTTGCACAGCTCTCTCGCCTTTTAGGATTTACTGGTAAGAAAGTGTGAAGCAGCCTGTTCACTCAGGTAAGTAGACAGCAGGCAACTGCCATGAGCCTGCTGATACTAGAAAAGTGGAACCGAAATCTTTTGTGGATAGTACAAATTGTGGTGGAATCTTGCAGTGCTTGAGTGGTATTTCAGGAGTCATGAGACAGTTTGGATTGTCCCACAAGATTGGTAATCCAGCTCTAACTTTGGGGAAGGAGATTAGCTCTTGGATCCCCTCTCTGTGTGTCCATGAGAAGGTTCTTCATTCTCTAACTAGCTCATTGTGTTCACCAGGTTGAGTAAGGCTGAGAACAGAGGGTGTCCCAAGCTCTCCTGCCCTCTCTTGTTCCTGACATGGGAGAATGGGAGAAAGGGGCATCCTTCACAAGGGGAGGAAAACAGGCAGTTTAGAAAGAAGTGAGCGAGGAAGAAATGGTGTCAAAATTTATCTCTCTGTCCCTTCCATCCTGCTGGGAAGCATGACAGGGCACTATGCATATCACTGTAAATAAATTTGATTTTGTATATGCATGTACAGAAGGATGTATTCCATTGTGAACACAACATGAATCAGAGGTCTGTTCATACAATGCCTTCTGTAATTTAAAATATAATTGTGGAAAATGGGAGTGCTTTTATTGTAGAGTTATATTAAAGAGGACACATGATTTAAAAAGCTGTTTGCATTTTCATGTGTGCAACAAATGGACATTGGTAATTTCTTGTTTTCTCATGCCAATATTAAGAATCGGTGGCATGGATCCATAGTAGTGATGGGCAAGCTCAGCAGGTCTGGGTAACATTGTAACTAGAAGCTGACTTCACGTTTGGGGGTGGGGTGGGGAAAACATTAGGAAGGAACTTTCCAGTGAAGCTTGACCACACGCATCTTGCTTTAAAGGAGAACAATCCTTGTTAGAGGCTTCCACAAAGTTCTCTCTGCATGGATCAGGAACAAAACTTGGCAGTGAAGTGACTGGAAGAAAGAAGCCAAGTGTTGTCTATCCCTATCTAAAGTATCCCTTTCTAATTGTTCTCTTTGCCTCTGTGTGACAGTCATTGAAAAACTGCATTCAGGATTCCAATCCTCCTTTTGTCACCCTTTATTTTTGCTGCCCACCCTTAACAATTTAAAGTGGTTCTTCCATCATCCATCTAGGTTTTTCTTTTCACTACATTTTTTCTATCATTCTTCCCTAATAATGTCTCTGATTTCTGGGACTGTATTAATGTATATGAACAATATTAAGTTATTTGCAAGCTCTCTTGAAATTGAATTGAAAAGTCTCTTAAACATCATTGAGTGTTACAGTGCAGACATCAAAATGATAAATGTTGATAAACGTGCTGTTATCCACAAGAAAAGAAGCAAATTCTCAGAGAGCAGTGACTCTGAGCTCACTAGTGGGCATTGTATTCAATGCTTAGAGGAATAGAAAACTTATAAAAATCTAGGCATTCACAAAAAAAACCTCAGTACAAACCAGAAGGAACTTAACTCATTATTCAGAAACAACTACATTGATAGAGTGAAAGCAATATTCAGAACAGAAATTGATGCAGCATGAAAAATTGCTACTAGTAAAAATTACTGCTGTTAATAGCTTACCATCCTCCCCCATGATCATACTCTTGTGGAATTTTGGACTGCTTCTACAGTGGTCTTGATTATTAAAATAGGAGAGCCAAAATCCTCCTGTCAAAATACCAATACCATCATCCACAAGCATATATGGAGCACCTTTATTTTTCACAGATTATTAATGAGCACAGACTTATCAACCTCAAGAAATCTCTGTACAGGTCAAATAGTCAAACTTCAAAACTATTTCCATGACAGCATCATTCCACTTCCTGAGACGATAGCCAACAGTACTACAACCTGTCAGTGAGAACCAATCTATGTAAATGAAAGTCCTACCGAAATGCATGGCTTGAGAACAATTACCTAGACAGCACTCCAGTTACCTTCTTGATGATAATGTCAATAAGCAACAATCAAACCTGTTGGTTAAATTAATCCTTCTTCAGGCTGAAACTGAGGGATTCATATACACAAGACCAAGACCAAGTTATTTACACTCAATAGTGTTAGAAAATAATTATGAAGGAAGGTGTAAGTGATATATGTAAGGAAACAATTCATCATTTTATGTCTGGAAGCCCTCAGGTAGCATCAATGGCTTATATGTATAGGCATAACTATATTGCAAAGATCATTTTCAGCAGTTGAATAATTCTTATAGATGACATACATCTTGTCCTCCATATTATAAATTCCATCCACCACCAGTTTTAGAAAATGAAAACGCAATACCGTACTGGGACTAGTAAGTTATCAGCGATAAAGTAATTTATTTCAATAAGCGAGATATTATACTTCAACAACAAGGAAAAACATACTTTATAGAAGCTGAAGTTCCATCAAGAAGCAACCTCAAAAGTACGGAAAATACAAAAATTACAAAGTATCAAATATTAACTGCTAGATAGCTCAGTAGTTTAGGCATCTGGCTGCAGAGCTTAAGGTTGGGAGTTCGATTCCCCACGGTGCCTCCTTGATGGGGTCTGGCTTCAATGATCCATGCAGTCCCTTCTAGCTCTGGAGTTCTAAGATGCTGATGCTGCTGCTGCTGATGATGATGATGATTAAGGCAAGAAATTAAAAGAATATGGAAGCAAGATCAGGTCATCCTTTTCCTCATACTAAATTCTGCATTTGGAATTATAGAATCATAGAATTGGAAGGGGCCGTTGGGTCCAATGCAGGAATCCAAATCAAAGTAGATCTAACAGATGGTTGTCTAATTTTCTTTTGAATACCTCCAGAGTGGGAACACTCACCACCTCCCAAGGCAATTGGTTCCATGTCATACTACAATTAGGATGCTTTTCCTAATATACAATCAATATTCAAGCTAGCTGTACATATCCTGCACTCTTGGATGATTGAGAACAGATTCTGCCCTTGCTCTCTGTGACAATCTTTCAAGTATTTGAAAAGTGCTATCATATCTCCTCTCAGTCTTATTTTCTCAAGACTAAACATACCCAATTCTTTCATTCTTTCATCACAGAGCTTGGTTCCCAAACCCCTTATCATCCTTGTTGCCCTCTTCTGAACTTGTTCCAGTTTTTCAGCATCCTTCTAAAAGTGCAATGTCCAGAACTGGACACAGTACTCAAGTTGAGTACTGTTAATTTGCTTCCTGAAACCCCAAAATCAGTGATTTTGCAAGCATGTGATCTTACCTGCAAATGTTTAGGGCTTGATTCCTGATTTTGAGGCTAGAATCTTTGGTCTGCCCTCAAGTGTCATCATTGTTGGGAAATAAGTGTAATAACAACGATACAATGTTGTTGCATCGTGTTCCTTATTTTTTAAAAAAAATGTATCATCTCTTTTTTATGATAGTTGAAGTCCTTAAAAAGAAATGTGTCTCTGGCATCTTGAAGGACCTGGTGGTACCATGATGTCTTATGCACTTCTTGCCATGCCCTCTATTCCCTTTTGAGTCACCTCTGCGTTTGCACCAGCACTTCCAGATTTGGTATTTCATTGTAATTGGTCATTGTTTGAAAGGCAGCAGGTCCTATGGAAACTGCCCACCCTTCCTATGAGTAAAAGGCATGAGGAGTTCTATGGCAACCACATAACCCGTTTGTTCTCCGCATGGCCTTTGTCAAGTTACAAATCTGAAAATTGTTAATTGATGGGGGGGCGGGAGAGATGTATTAGCAAAGAACAGGCAAAAACAAGTTCCCAGTGAAAATGGAGGGCAATGTCCGTGGCCTCTCATGTTGCAGACAACAAGCTACTCGCTGGAAGTTTTATTTGTTCTTTCTGTTTTAATCTCTTTATATCTTTTCTGTTCTTCCCTGACCTTCCTAATGAATTCTAGGAGGCTATTTTTGAATCATGGCAATATCATAGGTTAACCACCACCCCCCCCCCCCCTTCTCTTTCACTTTTTGAATGTAAATTCTCTTTTTGGACATTCTTACTTACTGCCCGGCATTGACTCCTTTTTCACAACAAAAACCAAACGCTCGTTGGTTATGCATAGTTAACATTTTGCTAATGGGAAGCCAAGATTCTCTCAGCAGCTCAACAACATTTTCTAAAGCACACTGGCGTTGTTGTAGCAACTGGTGGCTGATCTGTGAATAAAGCAGATGTCATTGTGGCCGGATAAAGGGAGAACAATCTATCACCCAGATACTGCCACTCCTCCTGCCCCAAACAAGTCATCAAAATGACAACGTTGGTGCCACAGTCATCAATTAGAGGCTGTGCATCACCTTTACTCTTCTTGTTATGAAATAAGCGAGCGCTATGCGGCTGACCTGAAGAGTGCCTCCGCCTGCTGCCCATGGCTTTCCCATGGAGGAGGCAAAGAACTTGCTCAGCCGCTGACTTTTTGCCAGCTTCCTTTAGGCTTTGATTCATTTTGTCCGTTCGTCTCAGTGGAGCTGGCCTAAATAAACACAATATATATTCTCAGGAGCTTTCCCCTCTCACATTAAATCTGAATCCAGTTCATTAAACATGCCATTAGACATGGGTGAGCATTGAAATAATCTGACGGGTACCCATACTTTGCACAAAGGGATTCAGAAGAGTTAGATAAACTGCTTTTCTAACTCCTCCCCCAGTCCCAAGACTCCGTTTCTTCAGAAGTCCTCTTGCTTTGGGGAGTCTCACCACTTGCCCTTTTAGGCGTTGCTGGTCATCTGCATTTGCATACTACAGCAGATAATACCAAAATGCATTTATATTTCTGCAGAATGCTGTCTTCCCTGAGATGAATTCAAAAGCACTCTCCAAATGGATGCATTGGTGATCTATGGCCACTTCCTGATAAGAAGCAGAAAGTACTCAGATAAGAAAATAAGATGCAGGTAGTCTTTCATGCCTTAGATTGTCATTGATCATGATGGCTAGTTTTGAGATGCTACTGCCAAACTACTGCATGCTATTTCTGGCTGGGCCCTTCATCAAGACAGTGACACAGACAAAAAAACAGCTGCTCTGGAGAAGAAGCTCCAGCAATGAAGTTGATTTCTATATTTTTATTAATGAATTTCTTCTGATTTCCTTGCAAAGAATGATCTTCAGTGAAGTGGGCTATTAAAATTAAGTCTGGTTAAGGATCCCAGTAATTCCTGCCCCACACTCCTTTGTAAGGAAGAGGAGCAAACCAGGCTTATTGTGCCAATAATTTACCTTCCAAGAATGCTTATGTGGTTTCAAAAGTGAAAATAGAGGTTACTAGTTTTTTCAGTCTACATTCCAATCCCAAAGAAGGGCAGTGCCAAAGAATGTTCCAACTACCGTACAATTGCACTCATTTCACATGCTAGCAAGGTTATGCTCAAAATCCTGCAAGGTAGGCTTCAGCAGTATGTGGACCGAGAACTCCCAGAAGTACAAGCTGGATTTCGAAGGGGCAGAGGAACTAGAGACCAAATTGCTAACATGCGCTGGATTATGGAGAAAGCCAGAGAGTTCCAGAAAAACATCTACTTCTGCTTCATTGACTACGCAAAAGCCTTTGACTGTGTGGACCACAACAAACTATGGCAAGTTCTTAAAGAAATGGGAGTGCCTGACCACCTTATCTACCTCCTGAGAAATCTCTATGTGGGACAGGAAGCAACAGTTAGAATTGGATTTGGAGCAACTGATTGGTTCAAAATTTGAGTACGACAAGGTTGTATATTGTCTCCCTGCTTATTTAACTTATAAGCAGAATACATCATGCGAAAGGCAGGACTGGATGAATCCCAAGCCGGAATTAAGATTGCCGGAAGAAATATCAACAACCTCAGATATGCAGATGATACCACTCTGATAGCAGAAAGTGAGGAGGAATTAAAGAACCTCGTAATGAGGGTGAAAGAGGAGAGCGCCAAAAATGGTCTGAAGCTCAACATCAAAAAAACTAAGATCATGGCCACTGGTCCCATCACCTCCTGGCAAATAGAAGGGGAAGATATGGAGGCAGTGAGAGATTTTACTTTCCTGGGCTCCATGATCACTGCAGATGGTGACAGCAGCCACGAAATCAAAAGACGCCTGCTTCTTGGGAGGAAAGCGATGACAAACCTATACAGCATCTTAAAAAGCAGAGACATCACCTTGCCGACAAAGGTACGCATAGTCAAAGCGATGGTTTTTCCAGTAGCAATGTATGGAAGTGAGAGCTGGACCATAAAGAAGGCTGACCGCCGAAGAATGGATGCTTTTGAATTGTGGTGCTGGAGGAGACTCTTGAGAGTCCCCTGGACTGCAAGGAGATCAAACCTATCCATTCTGAAGGAAATCAACCCTGAGGGCTCACTGGAAGGACAGATCCTGAAGCTGAGGCTCCAATACTTTGGCCATCTCATGAGAAGAGAAGACTCCTTAGAAAAGACCCTGATGTTGGGAAAGTGTGAAGGCAAGAGGAGAAGGGGACGACAGAGGACGAGATGGTTGGACAGTGTCATCAAAGCAACCAACATGAATTTGACCCAACTCCGGGAGGCAGTGGAAGACAGGAGGGCCTGGCGTGCTCTGGTCCATGGGGTCACAAAGAGTCGTACACAACTTAACAACTAAACAACAACAAAGTTTTTGAGAACATGTGCTTCAAAATGTGAGCTGCAGCAACTTACATATTGCAGTACTACTAAATGAGATGAGTAAATTGACTTTGAATATAAATAATATACAATTACTGTATCTGTGTGTATTATACTATATATTGTGTAGAATCTATATAAACAACATCTAGTATGCATATATTCATGTATAGAATACTTGTATAACTACAGTGTATAGTATTGCAGAGAATCTGCACAGAATACATACACAATATACAAAGATTGCTATGTATGTAATCTGGAAAGCTTGGAAAATGCTGGTCACATTGACTGAGGAATTCTGGGAGCTGTAGTTTGAAAAGCTAATTTTCCCAATCTCTCCTTGACAGCTGTATTTCATTGTGCCCATTGCCAATGGAAGGCACACTGCTACTGAGACAGGGAAAAAAATTAGGAAAAGTTGTGTGATCCTTATTATAATAGAAGTGCAAGTTCAAGTGATAGCTTTATTAGCCCACTAAAAAAAATCACAGAAATAGATTTTAAGGAAAGTTCAGGAAAACGATATATGAGAGTCCCAAAAAATTTATAGCACATGATTGTGCCAGGTCTGCTTCTGAAGCTGAGTTCAAATGTTGGCTGCAAACACCTTTTGGTGTGTGGGTGTGGTTTCAAACTCCACCCCAGGTAGCAATTGGCTGGGATTTTCCTCTCAAGTCTTCAATGAAAGAACTTCCAAATAATCAAATGTTAGTGAGACAGGTTCCCCTTTCACCCTGCATTTATCTTCTTTCCCCTAAACATGCTCCATGGATGCAGGGGAAGACAGGAAGGGGAAGCTCACACTATGTTGTACAAAAGCCTGTGTGTCTCAAAATCTTATGTATGTATCCTCAGAATTATGCCAGATCACTTTCACTAGTTCCCACTTATCCCCATGACTCGCAATAAAAGAGAAGTGTTCCCAGGTTTGTAAGAACAAACTTTTGTTGCCAGCAGTTTAGACATTAATGGCTGTGTGTTGCATTATTTTGAGGGGACAACACATTTACACTGTTATACAAGCTGTATTCTCACTGCTTTACATTGTAGCCAAGTGTCATTTCTTCAGTGTTGTCACATGAAAAGATATACTAAAATATTTATGAAATGTCGGGGGGGTGTACTCACTTCTGTGATATACTGTAAACACCTGAGAGAAACTGAGAGTAATGCCATCAGGTGGTTAGACAAGTCTGGACTCTCAGCAGTGTCACCCAAGACAGAATGGTCAAAACTGAGACGTTAACTAAGATGCAACCACCCTCTTCAGGAATTTATGATCACATCAGCAGAAAAGAATTGATGATTCCAACAATGATGGGGACTGAGAAATTCTAGAAAGGCAGCTACTGAGCAGCAGCGGTAGTGGAAAGTGAAACTATCACAGGCAATGGCAGTGACACTCAAGCTAATTCTTGTTAGAACTTCACAGAAGGCAGTATTGGTAAATATTTACTGAATATTTTATACCTTAAAACCCCTATGGTGAGGCAACCCTCCTAAAAAAAACCAAGAAATAGGCTGGAACTGAGACTCAAGAGGGAAATAAGGACTACAAAAGAATTATTTAATTTTAATGTTGATAATGAAGAACTGGAGATTGCTTTTAAAAATCTATATTTTGGGAGAGTTGACAACTGAAGTAGAGACTGCAGCCAAAATGTCAGAAGACTGAAACTTGGAAGGGCAGCTATGATGTAAATAGAAAAGATTCTCAGGAGTATGCAAGTTTCACTGAAGACCAAGGTGAAAATCATCAATACAAAGTTATTCCCAATTATCACTACCTACAGATGTGAAAGCTGTCCTATTAAAACAAGCTGAGAAGGAGATATTGATTTATTTAAAATTTGGTGTTAGAGGAAAGCTTTATGAATACCATGCACCACCAGAAAAATAAATAAGTGGATGGTATCTCAAATCAAGTAAAGTCTGAATTCTCACTAGAAATGAATGTAACTAAAACTGAGGCTGTTGTGCTTTGGGCATATCATGAGAAAACACTCACTAGAAAGGAGAGTAAAGCTGAAGGCAGCAGGAAAAGAGAAAAGCCAAGTATGAGATGGATTGACTGCATAAAGGAACCACAGCAGGCTGGTTAATCATAGGAGGCTTTGAAGGGGTAATAAATTATTACTATAAATAAATAAGCAGGAAGCAACTTGGCCAGAAAAGAAAAGAAAAGAAAGACCATGTTTTTTAAAGTGTGGTGTTTTTTGTTTTTTGTCCTTTTTTTGCTCAGAATGACTGCTGATTATGCAAATTTCATCTATCATGTAAGCTTTCTAGCCGATTTGACTTAAGATGTGTTTAACAGAATGAAATATCTGTTTCTCAGATGAAATAAGATGTGTATTAGATGTCTTCATTTCACGGTTGCATCCTTCTTTTCTCCTTTTAGTAATAAATGGCAGCAGTGTTGCCTGGTGTTATTTTTTAAAAAACAATTTATTTCTTTTGCTAAATATATACATTGGTATATTTCTTTTGCTAAATATATACATTTTGCTAAATATATACATTGGTATATTTCTGTACCCTTCTTCCCTCCCACCCTCCCCTTCCCATTCCATGTGGCAAACTAATATCCAATTTTTTATGAAGCCTTCCTGGTGAAAATCATAGTCTTCTTCCAAGTATATTATAAAGACGAATAAGTTCTATATGCACTGGGGACTCCCTTTTTATCTATTTCATTCATATAAACAATAAAAGGATTCCAGTCAATTGTAAATAAAAAAATCAAACGTTTTACCCCTTTAGTTTGGGGTTAAGTTTTGGTGGTTAATGTAGTTTGGTGGTTATCTTTTCCTGCAATGCTGCCTGCTGTATTCTAGACTTCCATGCTGCGATTTATACTCCTTGCACGTTTTTTCCACCATTTGGCTATAGTTTGTCTTGCTGTCACTAGAAGATGGCCTATTAAGGGTTTATGTAAAATAGACTCATTCTACCCAAGGAAAAGGGTAAAAAGTGCAAATTCTGGGGATTTTGAAATCAACTGATTTGTAACTGTGCTTATTTCATTAAAGACCTCTTCCCAAAACTGGTCTCCTTTTTTGCAATACCACCAGAGGTGTTGAAATGACCCTTTACACTTACAGCCCTTCCAACACAGAGATGACATTATAAGGTTGGTATGTGAAAATCAAAGTGGGGTCAGATACCATCTTTGGAGACTTTTCAATGAAGTCTTCCAAGCAATAACAGAGACCCTTTTTATTTTAGCTCATCCTGGTTGTATTTTGTCCCAAGTGTTCCTCTGGCCCTAGAGGTTTAAGGGACAGGATAAGAACATTTTGAGAAATAAACTGATGGTTAGCCATCAGCGCCATAGTTAAAAACAATGGCAAGCATTCTTCAGAAAGGTATTCCTGAATAGTTTGCCAACGGTATGCTACAGTATTTAACTTTTCTTCACAACATTTCACATTGGGCCACTTCCAGGAGTACACAGTGTACAGAAACCCCTGTTTTCTCAAAGCTGAAAGTTTCATCACCAGCTTGTAAACTTGCTGGTAGAAAAGAATCGTTTGTGGAATGATAAGGGTGAGAGAATTGGCAGGGCTCTCGGGCTCTGGCAAATCTGCAAGAAAACCCAACATCTCCAACCCACTCCCTTGTCATGAACAAAAAAACATGCCTTAGTTACACTGGGACTAATTTGCTGCAACCCATTCAGCTTTGTTTCTAGAAGGTTCTGCTTCCTCCTCCCCCCACCTCTGCTGCCCTGTACTTTGATACTATATTCATTTAAAGCAAGCGAATGCTATACTTAGGCACTGAAGAAAAACATTCCTCAGTAGCCAATTAGGGGATCTCTGTGTTGTGAAAATTGAGAAATAGGGAAAGAGAGAGAGAGAGAGAGAGAATCCTTTAGGCTGACTCTGTGCCAAGAGGGTCATAATGCTTGATGAAGCCCAAGTACTGGGTTAAAAACTGCAAGCAACATGTTGGCATGTGCTACATATAAATGCTGACTGGTAAAGTTGTCCCTGGTGGAAGGAGTCCAGGGCAAAGCCCACTTTCCTTCTCCCTATTAAAACTGTGGGCAAACATTTTTCAGATTAGCTCTGCTCCTGAAAATAGTAGGATTATCATAGCTGGCTTTGTGTGTATGTTGTGTTGTGTCAGAACTGACTTATAGTGACTCTAATAGGGCATGAGAGTAAGTGAGATATTTAAGGAGTGTGTTTTTTTGTTTTTGTTTTTGTTTTACTAATTTCACTCTCCCAGTCAGTTTCAATGGCAGAGCAATGATTTGAACCCTGTTCTCCGGAGTCCTGTCCACTACACTGCACTGGGAATCCTGGCTTTAAGAATAACTCCTTTGTGGGGGTTTTTAAGGTCCACATACTGCAAAATCAAAATACTACATTAACCAAGTAACCGGCTCTTCAAAGTCATAAAGCTAGATTATTTGTACTAGATCTAACTTCCACGTCCTGTACATATAGATGATTTTTATCAGATTTCAGGTGACTAATATTGAAAAACATTGTTTATTAAACAGAGGATTAAGATCCATGTTGTGTTAAGGGTAGGGCTCCCATTTCCTTATGTTGCTATTAGTAATTTTAATCTGTTGCTGTTATTATGGTGTTTTGTTGAGGCTTTCTTTTATGATTTTGATTCTCATTCCATTAATTTGTAACCCACTTCTAAGGAGATGGTAACATAAATGAAAGAAGGTGACATAAACATATAGGTCCTAAACTGTTTAGATTCCAGTCTCCTATGTCTTAGATCATAAGGGATATTTTCCTCTCACTCGTCAGAGAATTAGCAAGACTTCCCCACCCCCAAGTATGTTGAAGTGTATGGTACCCATAAGAAATAATAATAATAATGTGCCATCAAGTCAATTCTGACATATGATGACCCTTTTTCAGGGTTTTCCAGGTAGAGAATACTCAGAAGTGATTTACCATTCCCTTCTTCTGGGAGTATCCTGGGACTGTATACTTGTCCAAGGCCACACAAGCTGACCCTACTTGCAAGAAGCACAGTGGGGAATCAGACTCCCAGTCTCTGGCTCTGCAGCCAGGTACATAAACCACTGAGCTATCCAGCACCCACATGGTACCCATAGGCAAGCACTAGAAGCAAAATGGGTTCTGTCTATTGAATTGTTTTATGCTTGCGTTGCTTTTATGATATGAATGGAGAGAGACTCCATACATTAGTGTACGTTCATGGAAAAATCCACTCCAGCCACTGCTAGGAGTGGGTGGCTATAGCGCAGGCACTTGACACTCCAGGTAAAAAGGGCGGGGGGGGGGCTCATCCCCAAATTTGAGAAGGAGGGTGCTGTAGTCACAAAGCCACTTATGGACACCAGATATCTGTACCTATTTCAGATCCTATTTTTGACTTGGTCTGGATAGGGAAACTGCTTTGATTGCCAGGACGGATGTCCTATGGAAGGGAAAGTGGGAGGAGTGGAAGTTTTTCAATACCTTCAATCTTGCCATCCTTCTGGAGCAGCTGGAGATAAGGATCAGGGCACATGGTTTCAGCAGCTTCAATACTACCAGGATAGTCATTTGGGGAGAATGTTGTGTCCAGACACAGGACTGTGCCAGAGAGCTTTCTCTCTTCTTTTTCCTATGCTGTTCAAAATCTGCATGAAGCCACTGAGTGAGACTATCTGGGGGTCTGGAATAAAGTGCTGTCAGTATGCTGAAGAATCATAACTGAATTTATTATTTCATTAGATTCATAAGAAGCTGTGAAAATGTTAAACCAGTGTCTACGGTCATTGGTAGGCTAGGTGAAGACCAAAATGAAAGAGAGGTCTGGATAAGACTTGAAGTCTAATGTGGTTTTTGTCAGTGATAAGAATATCTGCAAAATAGTTGCTCAGATTGGATTGGTATTTTAATTCCCTTGAAGCACTGTGGTTGTGGTCCAGTACACTATTAGATCCACCCCATAGCTCAATGTCCAGCTGATCTCAGTGGCACCAAACATTTTTTTTTAATTAGCCTTTTCTGTGCATGATTTTCTAGTCATGCACACTTTGGTAAGATCCTGTTTCAGTGACTATAATGTTTTGTATAAGCCTTAAAAAGGGGTTTGTGCTTAGGTGGCCAAGCATGTAGAACACTAGGTCTAATATGGATCACTGGCTTCCAGTCCAGTTCTAATTTAAGGTCCAGTCTTGATATTTTAACCTAAACTGTCTTGGAAATGCTAAGAACCACACACCCAGCATTTTAAGACAAATATATTATAAACTCCCTTTGGATCTTTAAGAGGTTCCTAAAAATGGAACTTTTTAAAGAAGCATTTGGGGAGGCCCTCCTAAGTTAATGGGAGAGGGGAGGAAAGAAGAAAAGTAATTTACCACTGCTTGTTCTGCTGTGTAGTAGTTATACTTACTTATAGCATTAGTTTCTAGTTGGTTGATTTTATAGTATATTTGTCTAGTTATACTGAGCAGTTTGTAAACCACTCAGAGTAGCTGGTTTGCTAGATGGGTAGCATAAAATTCAAATAAATAAATAAATAAATAAATCCCTCTTCCAGACTCCTCTCAGAAGGCTTCTCTACGTGCATAAGAAGCAAAACTTCCCCTTTCTCTCTTTTTGCCCTTTGGTCCCCTTCATCTTCTTCTCATTTCTGTCCTTGCTCCACTCTGTGACCCACACATCATTGTCAAGAGCCAACGTTGTAGGCATTATTCTGGTAGGGGAGGGAGGTCAGAAAGGAAAAGAGAAGAAATGGAAGGAAAATAATGAGGGAGAGGGAGGGGGAGGAGGTAACGAAGGAGAAAATCTGTGATCCCAGTGCTCACCATCAGTGATGCAGTGGCAGCCACTGCGAGAGCACTGATCTGGTGAGTGAATGCACTTGGAGAAGAAGGCACTTGGAATGCACTTGGAGAAGGATGAGGTAAATTTATCTCCAGCTTGAATTAAATCAGAAGCCAGAAAATAATTCAGAGAATAATGCCTCAATGTCTAAGGGTGCACATTCTCAGTCACCAAAGCTCAGATTATGAGCCAAAGAGTTTACAAAGCTTGCCAACCTCTCTATTGAAGCAAATATATTTGTAGCTTGTGGCATTTTGTCATCTAGATTGTGTGGAAAGATCTATTAGGTGCTGGCTAGTGTTATGCCAAAAAATGTCTTCCATAAGAAATTCCATCATTTCAATTCAATTTAAAAGAAATTCCTATCAAGAAGAATTTCCAAGAAAGAAGAATTTCTGAGAGATTCTCATCAGTAGATTCAAGATTCTTTTGCTTACTTCATGGCACATGATGTACGTGGATGTAACTGCTCTATCTTTAATTACACAAACATCTCAGAGGTAACTGGCAGCCTTCACAGCTCCTGCCACATCTATAAAAGCCCAGGAAAAGTATTGGAAGGCAAGTCTTTCCACAGACCTTTTTCAGAAGAGGAAGGGTGCCAGCGAGGAAAACTGCAAAATAATGAAAAAGTATGTAGTAGAAAAGCAAAAAAAACAAAAAACCAGAGAGACAAACAAACAAAACAAACTCAGCACACTTGGCCTTTCTGACAGGTTATGGTGAGTTTGAAAAAACACACACATCAAAATGAATCCTAAATGATCCTGAAGCAGGGGAAAAAACAACATATTTTTTAAAGGGGGAAGTAAAACTTTTGGAATATTGGGGGAGAGGGAAAATATGGCACAACATGGGTTTCACATTTTTCCTGGAGCTGGACACATCACTTTGCAGGAAAGCAGTTGTATTTTAAGCATGTTCTGCTGTAGAGAGAGCATGTTCTCTATAATGATTCCTCCAAATTTTGGAGGCACTGGAGAAGATGTTGAATCCCTCAGAGTGATAGATCATGCTGAGCCAAAATGTTCTACAGAAGACATTCTAAGATGTCTTGGTCATGCTTCTTTTCCATACACTCATGGGAACAGAAGGTGGTTTGCCAAAAATCACCTCCAAAATGTTTTCACTATTCTTTTCTTCCCCACCATCCCCATGAAAATGCCCTTGAATGACAGAGTGCATCATGGAGGAAGGAAAATGGTGGCCAGGCTGCCCACAGTGTTGCCTCTGTTGCTACTTGCAACAGCTGTTGAAACAAACAAAAATCCCTAGAGGAAACCTAGGAAAATTGTGGTGCAGTTCTATGGGGAATCCCACCTTCAACAAGACTGTTGAAGAATTTCTTCTTCCCTTTGGATAAAAAGAACTGGATGTAAAACTTTTTTTATCCCTTTTAATCATATAATCTAGTAATTCTCTAACATGATAGACCTGTTGTTTAGTCGTTAAGTCATGTCCGACTCTTTGTGACCCCATGGACCAGAGCACGCCAGGCCCTCCTGTCTTCCACTGCCTCCCGGAGTTGGGTCAAATTCATGTTGGTAGCTTCGATGACACTGTCCAACCATCTCGTCCTCTGTCGTCCCCTTCTCCTCTTGCCTTCACTCTTTCCCAACATCAGGGTCTTTTCCAAGGAGTCTTTTCTGCTCATGAGATGGCCAAAGTACTGGAGCCTCAGCTTCAGGATCTGTCCTTCCAGTGAGCACTCAGGGTTGATTTCCTTCAGAATGGATAGGTTTGTTCTCTTTTCAGTCCAGGGGACTCTCAAGAGTCTCCTCCAGCACCACAATTCAAATGATAGACCTAGCTACTGCTATATGAACAGCAGTGGCTGAAATGCAAGGAGGGAATCCAAAACTGGTATTTTTACAATG
Organism: Intellagama lesueurii; assembly: GCA_037013535.1. NCBI lineage: Eukaryota > Metazoa > Chordata > Lepidosauria > Squamata > Agamidae > Intellagama > Intellagama lesueurii. Next base: position 245,538,731 of record JBAJHW010000002.1, read on the forward strand.
CCTGCCCTACTAGTATGTAGCAGATGTTGGGTATCATGAAAGGGCAGAAAATTATTAGTTATTTAGTTTATGATTATTGCATTTTCTCTGCCAGGAAAGGAGAGGGGCACCAGCAGGATTTTCTATCTTGGGTGCCAACAACTGTACTAATGTTGAATGTACCTTGATTGGAAGCAGCCACCATTCACAGCTTTGAGACAGCAAAATGTCTCGTGCTGACCTAGTGCTTCAGCAGCAAAACTGAGAGAATCTTAGATCAAAGGTCATATTCTGTTCCATTATTCCTATTGATTAAATGAAAAATTATACCTAAAGTTGATTTTCTCTCAAAAGCAAAGTGTGCTGCTTATATACCACCTCATAGTGCTTAAAGTATTCTCTGGGCAGTTTACAGTTTAATTATGCAGGTTACACACTGGCCACCCCCCATGAGCTCGGTACTCAATTTGCCAACCTCAGAAGGATGGAAAGCTGAGTGAACCTCAAGTCGGTTACCTGGAATTGAACCCAGGTCATACATTTTGGCTGCAGTACTGTGGTTTAACCACTGCACCACAAGGCTCAACAAAATTTGATTTCCCCTCAAAATAACTTTAATGTACCTACAAGTACTTGCTTTGAAGTAATGAAGCTAACTAAATTACCTTTATAACTAACACAACAGTGACAAGGTATTTACCAAAATACTTTTGAAATTTGAGCAATTTTTTCTAGTTATTTTCAACAATTGCTTTGAATGGGTATTTTAAGACCAATTTATGCTATTCTGTTATCTCTCTTAAAAGGCAAGGGAATTACTGTTTTGTTCTATATTTTTAAAGTAAAAAATATATAGGAATAAATGTAAGTAGAGAGCATTCCTCTGCATTTTTCTGGGCTATTAACTAAGACATGGTACTGAGTGTGATATAGCGGATGGAGTGACTGACTAGGTTCAAATCCTTATTTAGCCATGGTAAATTCACTGGGATGGGGTGGAATTGGTAAAACCACAGTATTGATCCTGAGAAAGCAACTTATGTATTTCCATCAGATTCCACATAGAATTCCAGAGAAAATATAAAGACTGCAGAAGACGCCAAAAATAAAAAAACATTTAACCAACACCAAGTGCCTCAGCAGAGAGGCACATTTCACATTTCGCACACATTTAACCTACAATTGGCTCAGCACTGCCAAACCTGACAACTTCTGACAGTTCCTTCATTCAGGTGGATTCAGGATGGAGAAAACCTAGACTTGCCTTGCATACATTAATGCCAACTGATTAGCAGCACTAACAACTCCCATCTGAGCTGGGAACTGCAACTGAATGGGTATCAGGGCAGTGAGATAAGATTCATTCCATGGAGAGCACATTGATATCTATATTGGTGCAAGCCAATCTGTATGTCTTTCCAGCCACTTGTATCATTTGTTTGTATATTGCCTTTCCCTTCTTTCATCTTACTAATACTTTTTTTTTATTTGACAACATCAGGATTGCTACTGGGACACTTGCTGAGCACTTCATTTGACCAGCAATTAAAACATACTCTTACCCCCCCCATGGTACCATAATGTTTATTGCAATTCTATTTATGCCTACACTGAAGTAAGCCATTTCAGTTTAGGAGGACTGTGAGGGGGGTCACTCCAAGCTACCCAGGCGGGCTGCCTGCTCTCATCTCACAGTCCTTTCAGAGCCCAGGAAAGCTGTCAGCTCCTGGGCACCTAGAAGGCACTGGGATGGATGGGTATCTGCTGAATAGCCTCATGTTGGGAGGCACCTGCGGAAGATGAAGGAGAGGGGGGGGGGAATAAAGAAGAGAAACAGAAAGAGTCAGGGGCTTCAGGAGAGACAGAGACAGGTGCAGAGACCTCAGCAGAGGAGGATACTTGGGGAAGTGGGGGAAGCTTGGGACCTCCCATTTTAATGAGGTGGAGTCCAGCTGGGAAGAGGATCCTTGGCAGTAGACCCCAGAAGCCATCCTGGTTGGGAGAGGAAGGAGCCACAGAAGAGGGGCCTTGTTCAGTCTGCTCCAGAAAAATCTCTGCCACCTACAAATCCTTGGCATCCACATGAACCAACTGGAGCAGCACCACCTACACCAGTGGAGTTGCAGCGCTACCAATGCAAATGCCAGCACGAGAGGCAGAGGAGGCTCTGGGAGGAACAAAGGAGCACGTCCAGGTACCTGTCACCTGTGCTGGCCATCCCTGAAAGGACTGTAACTGGATCCTGGCCCCACAATCCCCTCCTGTTTCCCCATGGTATGTTTGCTGGGGCTCGCAGTGAACTTAACTGGGGCCCTCAAGTAAGGAGGGTGTTAGTGCAGGGAACTCAACCCCCTAGGAACCCCACAAAGAGGGCTGGAGTCTCAGATACTACTACCAAACCAAGGTTCACCCCAATAAAGAGTGCTACTGGTTCCACTAACAACCTGGAGCCAATGGAGCTATTGCTGGGGGACCCCACAGCTGCCAGTGTTGCAAATGGCATGGCTGGCAGCACTCACAGGGACTCCTTCCTTGGACTGTAGCCTTCAGTTCTGTTTGTTTGGTGCTCAATGAAGAAAGCCTAAGCTGCTGGTGGGATACCTCCAGATGTTGCTGCATGACAACTTCAATCAATCCTCACCATGACCACTCCCCAAATCACTAGTGACATCTGCAATTATAGGTGCTGGTTATAGGGAGCACGTAACTCCTTTACTACAACAGCTTCGTTGGCGGCCAGTCTGTTTCCAGGCCCAATTCAAAGTGTTGGTTATGACCTATAAAGCCCTATACAGCTTGGGTCCAGGCCGTTCAAAGGATCATATCACCCCATACGAGCCTTCTCGGTTCTTAAGATCTTCTCTGGGTTCCACCACCTTCCCAAGCTCACTTGGTGAGGATACAAGAGCTGGCCTTCTCAGTGGCTGCCCCCAGGCTTTAGAATGGGCTGCCCTGAGAAGCCAGGTTGGTCCCCTCCCTCTTGTCCTTCTGTTGGCAGGCAAAGACCTTCCTCTTCTCAGGAATGCTGGTTTTTAACATATACGTTTCAAATTTGAAAAAAAATTGTTTTTAAACTTGATTTGTTTTAATCTTACTATATGATGGGGTTTTTTATTGTGTTATTTATGTAGTGTTGTGTTTTTTTTTTTTTTAAAAAGTATTTTACCTGTTGGGAGTCACTTTGGCCTAGAGAGAAAAAGAATTGTTTTGAGCAGGAGAAGTCAATCATGGTATTTTTTTCCTCCTTATTCTTTATCTTATATAGACAGATTTAAAGGCGGTCTATTAGCGGATTGATTAATTGATTGAAAGAATCACACTGAGGTGGGAATTCCCTTTGACCTCTTAGTTTATGGCATGTATTGAATGTTTATGGCTTAGGAAGAGGGACCATCAGAAACATCAGAGCATCAAACAATAAAGTTCGCCCTTCTTGCACTGGACAGTTTGTCCCCCCCCCTTTTTTTTTTTTTCCAGCTTTGGTGCTGCAGTTTCCCCTTGTTGTTATTTCTATAAATTTATGCACTAGATTAGTCGTAATAGGAAAAGTAGTAGGCTGAGTATTAAGTGCTTCCTTATTATAAAACATTGTGTTCATGACTTGAAATACAACTTGTAGAGAAGTGAGATGGCCTTATACAAGAGGAGATGGTCAGAAGCAGGTCAAGTGCAGGCACAATATATGATCCAGATTTTAAAACAATTGTACAAGTTGAAACATATCCTGAAAACATAATTGTTCTGCAAGATGTATGCACTAACACACTCAGTTTCCTCTAGTTCACTACAAACTGTTTCAAAAGGGCTTTTCTTGTACATCCACATCTTTATTGTTGCAAATAACATTATCTGAAAAACCAGACCATTAGAAGTTAGTGTGCTAATTATACCCTGTGTATCAGCAACATACTGTATATAGAAAGCAGCAGAAACAACAAGGAGTCTGGTGGAACCTTGAAGACTAACAGGTTTTATTTGGCATAAGCTTTCATAGACTGTAGTCCATTTCTTCAGAGGGACAGAGGATAACCTCAGTAAATATGAATGTCTGCCCATTGAGGCATTGTACTCTATGAATTGGAAAAAGTAGCCCACAGCCCCAGAAAAAGCATATGCCATATATGGATTCCATAAACAACAGCAAGGTTCTGAATGGGACGTATCCATTTTGTGAAGTCCATTGTGTGCTGCACACGATCATCCACGCACAGTTAATCAAATGCTTCTACCATTGAAATCACCATTTGCCCACCTCACAATAGATGTTTATCGAAATAACCATTCATGGAAGACATCTAATTCTCGAGTCTTTCTTCTTCTTCTTTTAAATGTAGCATCTGCTTTTATTAACACCGCAAATTTAGAGGTCTGATGCTTATATATTCTTCAAATTATAGTTTGTGGGTGAGCCCTCTATCAATTCATATCACATTTCTCAATCTGAAAGTACTTTTTCCCAGTGCTTTGAGGTCTGCAGCTTGAAAACAGGAGAGACTGTAGTAAATAAATAGTAGGCATACAAAGAGTGACCCATGTTCATGCTGGAAAAGTTGAATGTCTGCTGTACAGCCTATATGCCTTATCTTCTCATGCTGAGGATAAGCATATTCCAAAAGGAGCAGGTCCTCTATCTCTTAAAAGGGTAACCTCCCTACAACTCACCTTTATATTCATTCATTATTTGCTCCCATTAGCTTGGGTAAATTTCTCTGCCATGACAGAATGTCACTGGAATGACTTCATTTTTCTCGGTATTACTAAATAGTAAGAAGCCCCGTCCTTTTGGTAGACATTGTTGCCCTGTCCAGGGGGCTTTATTTCTTTCCCTTATTGCTCAACAATCCTCTATCAATTCAATTTCTGACTCTAAATGCATGTGCTCGTACAGTAGGGAAGTCAGGATAAGGAGATGACAAATGTATTTTGTGGTGGGGGGGTTGCCACAAATACATTAAAGCACATGAATCCTGTCCTGATCAATGTGGAACATTGTTTGTTGGGGGGGCAGGGAGAGCATGGTTATGGTTTTCATGTCAGGTTAAAAACACACACCAGGGAAACCTTCCTGCTAAAGCTGTGTTTCTCATATTCCTTCTTCCCATTTAAATTTTTATTTCCAATGCATAGTTTTTATAGCAGAGCTTATCCACACATGACCTTCCTATAATTTGTTTCTTGTCTGTGTTTATTTCCAGTCCAGCATAAATTTCATTAGTAGTGCAGAGAGTTACTGAAGAGGACAAGCTACTAAAGAGGACAACTGTATTGGTTGTGTGGGTGTGTGATTACAAGACAGAATGATCTAGCATGTAGCCTGCCATCACTTCTGTCCTAGACAGATTTACAGAGAGGTAAATTCCTCTTGTTATAATACAACTTACTTTGGCTGCTGGTATACCGTCACTGTTATATTTGTGAAAAATGTGTTACAGTGTGTGTGTGATGCACGTGTGCATGTATACATACATGCACATGAACATGCATCCCTCCATTCTCTGTACAGTCCTACTCTGCCACCTCATCATGGCATGGAGGTGACCCCGACTTGTTAAAAGCTGAGCTAGTAGAATACAATATCTGGCAGGTTCCACCAAGATGCGGATTCTCTATCTTTCAGTCAATGGTAAGTATGGAGCAGCTCAGCAACAGAAGGAGGGCTAATGAATGATTAACTGGCCATGGCAACGAAACATGGAACAGTTGCAATTGGTGGAGGGACTATGTGCATCAATGAAATTGCTGATGTTATTATCATCTCTCTCCTGTTCTCTCTCTATAATCATAGTGCTTTCCTGAAGCCTTGAGAGACATCATAACAAATCACACCCACATCACCTGTATTCCTAATTCATCCATTCAAAAATACATATGCTAGGATCTAAAGTGCAGCATGTAGAATGTTACTGCTCCTGTCCCTGGGAAAAAATATACTCTGGAAAGTTATAAGACACTTCAGGAGACCATTTGTTGTGGCCTGAGAGGCAGCAGTCAGAAAAGCAAAGCAGCAGTACCTCTGTGTGCGCACACGAGTGACTTTGGTATGGGAATTTTTCTTCCCATACAATGAGGGGACATCAAATACAAGACCAGAAAAAGTAGGTCTTGCTTCCTTGTCTATGAATGTTTAAGATCTCACAAAAATAATAAGTGAGCATGGAATAAAATATGTTTCCTTGCATAAGAATCTTGTACACGCAGGGGATGAGGTTGAAAAGTGGGGGCAAGTCACAGCCGTTGGGCAGCTGAGTGTTACGCTCACACCAGTCATCAATGCTGCCCATGTTATACAGGTGCCCTGGGCTGTGACTATGGCATGGAAGTTGGTATCTGGCTATGATACAAGCAGAAATGCTAATGAATTGTTTTTAAAAACAAAACAAAACTCAACCTGGGATCAAATCCTGTATGATCCTGGCAGAATGATTACAGTGATTCCAGAAAAGCAAGCTATTTAATTGAGCATAATTGCAGGATAAAATCATCAGGATGAGAAAGGAAATGCCAAAGTGCATGAACTGAGTGGCACAAAAGGAGCAAAGGAAAAAATGGATTAGGGAAAGCTCACGTATAGATGACTTGATCTTTTTAGCAAAGAACGTCTGGGGAGGAAAAGAGGAAGAAGGCAAATGTCAAAAACCAGTCGGACAAAAACCATAAGCTTCATGCCTTATCTAAGAGAATCAGAGTATGTGGGTCATGCCAGTTTTTATAGTCATAGTCTACAGTCTTGCACTGATAAAATCAAATGTGACAGTAGCACAATATAGAGGTTTAACTGACAGCATACACAGCACATTTGCTAGTCATAATGCCACCGTTTAATGACTGATGCATCTGGGAGGCCAAATCAGATTCCCTTTTTTTTTCCTGAATGGGATAAAGGAGCATCCAGTTAATTCCAACCATGAATTCAAGCCATGTGACACACTGAAGCTGCAGACCTTGTTCACATTTTGCATATTCTGCAAAATGAACTGCAGGGAAAGAGCCACTTTGCACACAGCATCCGGAGAGAGAAAATTGATTCCGCGTTTTATACACCCGCCGGTAGCAACTAAATGCACCCAGCAGTGCTATGTTCGTGTCGACAAAGCAGTTGGCTTTTATCTGTTAAATAGCCTCACAATTACAAGTGGTAAATGCCTGTTTCAAGAAAAAAAAAGTACAGGTTATAGAATTTATACAAGCAGATATAGTATAAATAAAATAATTCATATAAAAATAGTCTCTTACAAAATATACTCTTTTATCCTATGGTTCCTTTCCCAAAGATGGAAACTTGTCTGGTGTTTTGTATGGATATGTGAGGTTTGATTCCCAACTGGATTTTTGTAATGCTCCCTTTTTTAAAAAAATGGAAACTTTATGTACTGGCAGCTACTTGGAGATGAATATTAGTCTGAGATTCCAGACAACTAGCAGCAAACAGCAAAAAATTAAAAAATAAAAATAAAAAAAAATAGATAGATGCCTGCTTTTGTCCTTAGTGTCCTTATGATTGCAGAAAATTAACCTACAATTGCAACTAATAGAAATATCTGAGTAAACAATAATATATACACCTCAAGGTTTCCCCCCACCTACACTTTCCGTATCTACAAAATTATTCCACAGGGGAAAAGAAAAAGCAGGCTATCGCTCTTAGTTGCAGAATGGTTCCAAAAGTGTTGGTAACGTTCTTTTTAATTAAATAAATTAATATTAGTTTTATCTGGATAAATTGTTAAATATTGCTATTATTACTATGCCCAGATCCCTGTGCTCAAATCTGCAGCACAACAAAAAAAAAAAAAAAGGCAGAAAAACCAGTGTTTACATAGAAACATTAACATTTCTACTCACAGTAGCACATGATCTGAAAAAAGAATGGAAAGACAAGGAAGGGCCAGCAGAAGCTTTTCCCAAGTGTAGAAATCCCCTCAATCTGCATAATCCACACTTTTTTTAGTTGAAAGTCACGCTGGCGCATTGTCACCCCATTCTGTGCAAAGACCATTTTAAAGTATTGTTTGTTTCCCCCAGCCCTCTCTTTTTATGTATGGGGGGGGGGGGGGGCGAGCTTATTTCAGTCTCTCCCATCCAGTTGCAAAACGCTTATCACCAAAGTCCTGACATGTACTTTTTTCCCCCTTAATGCAGTCAATCAATTATGTTTTGAAGGTCCAAATTATTTCAGAACTTTTCCTCCTTTTTCCTTTTTTTTTTTTTTTTTTTTTTGGTAAGTGAGATGAGTTGTTCCTGTTTCCTCTTTCTTTCTTTTTTTCTTTTTCTTTTTAAAAAGAAGTCTCTTGTTTTGTCTTTTGAACTATTCCTCTAAGCCTTTGATCAGTATCAACATAACAGCTGATTCTTTAAGAGGGGAAGATGAGAATCCATTCGGTGGCTTTTCCTGTGGGAAACAGTGTGGGTCTTTGCTACAATCTTGTTTAGGTACACTGAGCTTATGTGCAAAAAAAAAAAAGTGTTTATTCCAGGGCCTTAGGGTTTCCCCCTCCCAAGCCACATTTTCATTTACAGGTATACACTTCTGTTCGTTCACTGCATGTATTACATTTAACATAACAGCACCAATGAAATTTACAGTTGCACTGCCACACTCTTGAATATTGGTGGGTGTTGTAACCTCGCCCACAACACATCAGGTCACAGCCGTTGGTCTGCTGTGCTGTTTTGTTGCACATTCTGCCCTGTGTTCCCACACTGCCGGTCACAGGATCCTCTTCACAGTAGTTAGGTGATTTCTCTATGTACACTAAATCGGTATCCATGGGTTTACGGTAGGAGAGTGGTTTCTTTATCTTCAGAAATGTTGGACGCTTATTACGACTTGCCCTCACTGGTTCTACCTGAACTGCTTCATTGTATTTGTCCTTCAGGATATAGCCCAGCTCCCTGAATTTTGGAAGAGTTGTCCAGCAGGTTTTAGTAGTACATGATCCTGAGACGCCGTGGCATTTGCATTCCAACTTCATGTTCTCTTCAAGGATCTAGATTGGAACAAAAAGAAGATGTTACATGTCAAGCAAGAGGAATGAGATAACAGAAAGGGTGGTTGACCTATTTAAGAATCTGGAACCCAATATCACTGTACTAAAATATGTGTTCCAATTATCTCTATGACTACAGTCGGATATAATCAAGAACACACCGTTTTTTAAACAACAGCAGCAGAGGCTAGGTCTAAGAAACACACATCGGTGCTTATGGAAGCCTTACACTGTGGAAAGCATCACTAGTCTTCCTGTTGATGAAAGAAGTGCATCTCATGTATACTTTATGGGAAAATGGGTAAATCTTAACAGCTACTGTCACATGTTGTACCTGTGTAAATACTGTACTGCATTATCATATAGGCAAGGAATGTTTCCAGCAATATTGCTGAATTCCATCTGTTAGCATCCCTCACCACTGGCTGTGGTGGCTTGGAGGGGTGCCGTTCAAGAACACCTGGAGAGCCACCTGTTCCTGATGGCTTCAATAATACAGAAGAGTGGCAGCCAAGATATTTATTGGTGGTTTTAAGGATAGCATAGTGCATATTTTTTTGCATTTGCGGCAGGGCGGGGAGAGAGTGAATTTTGCCATATATAGTTCCAGTGTCTCAGGATCATGTACTACTAAAACCTGCTGGACAACTCTTCCAAAATAGTCCCAATAAAGAAAATGGTACTAGAAAATGTATTTGTTGATTTAACAGAATTTCAACAAAACCGCTCTATTGTTCTCTTACTTTTTTACCCCAGTCTTAAAACTTCTTGTCTTTAAATTTCACATATCTCTCAGAAACAACTGTCCAACTCATCATTCATGATCCTTATCCAGCCATCCCTTGCTATTACAAGGACAATGATATGGAAAAACAACAACAACGAGCCCCATTACTAGAGCCATAATTAGCCATCCTGATGTCTGAAGCTTTAGTGCTGCCAAACACATTCATTTCGACATATGTTTCCATGGACAAGAGTAGAGTTCAGTTTTGCTTCTCTGGCAGATGCTATTGTAGCCAACACAAAAATCACAGCACATACCGGAAATATTTGGGAATAGCGATACTGCCCGGCTCCAGCACTATCATGAGCCTTTGAAAAGGAGTCAAATGGAAACTGGGCCAAGAAGCCTGCTATGGTTCAACCATCTGCACATGTGGTAGAGAGAAAAGAGGACTACACGACAGAGAGGCAAAGAAAAGTTGTGGACCATATTACTTAGACTCCATGTGCTTGCAAACTTCCAGGGGTAGTGCAATAGAAGGTGCAGATCTGAATAAGCATGCTTTTATATTGCCAGTTAATCCTTTACTGCAATATTCCATAGGGTGTATATGGTCAGAAGCCCTACACACACGCACACTGTGATGTACTCAGGACTTTGGATTGGAGTATCACCTTTTTGCTTATCTGTGGTGCAAACCATTGCAAGCAGAATGTAATCTTGTAGGTGTTCTCCTGCTCAAGTGTTGCTACATCCTCTACAGATCTACCCAAATCAAAAAGAAAACCACGGCAACAATCTGAAATGTACTTATGTAAAAATCTCTATCTAACCTGGGATAAATTACCCTGAAATGTAAATCCTGACCTTACACAGTGGTTTTGTAACTCCAGTTAACCCTGTAGCTTTCTTCAGAGCAGGCTACCCTTTTACAGTGCCCAAGTTCCTGTTCAGCCCCTGGACAGACAGTGACCACAGAGGGAATAAACAGCGCCATTGGAAAGAGCTGAGTCAGCTCCAGCAATGGATCAACAGCTGAAAGGACTCGTGGCATGTGTTGAGCTTGCTGTTCTTCTCTGTGGTGTATCTTGGATGCCAGCTGGAACCAGCTTTGGGACTTTTCTTGTTTCAATCAGGGCTGGGCACCAGCTCTTGTGCCTGGTTTGCTGTTCATGTTAAAGTCTGAGTCAGTCAATTTGACTTTCATGGGGAGAGGTTGCCACTTAGTTGCAAAGCACGTATTCTGTATCTACGGTTCTCCAGCAAAAGGATATCTCGGCTACACGGGACTGGAGGGGAGGGTGTCTTTCCAGAGACTCTTGAGAGGTACTCCTAAATCAAGGTAACAGACTATTTTTGTGTCCAAGCAGAAGACAGTGCCAGTGCCTAGTTATGCCTGACAGATGGGCAGAGTCTGTGAAAGTTACTCTTTTTGGACTCCAGACTCCAGAATCTGTTAGCTAGCATGACCACTGGTCATGTGGGCACCTGGACTGTGGTAGCTGTAGCCCTCAAAATAATTTTTTCCAGCTTTCCAAATGGTTTTAGAAAAAAGTGCTTCCCATTCTGGCAGACCTTCTCCTTTTCTTTTCATCAGTCCCCTTAGCTTAGAATTGTAGAGAAAATATTCCTCTCTGATTTTTTTTTCCCTGCACCTTGGTGATATGATGAAGTTTACAGGTGAAAAACAAAACATACATGGCTGGCTTCCAGGTAAGTTTTATTCACACTGAACAATGAGAAAATGTATTACTCAAGAGCATTCCAAAGACAACATATATTCCTCTTTCTTGCTAATGTTATTCTTATTCTTCTTGTTACACTTTCCTATCGTCTGCTCTAGCATTGTAGCACAGGTTAGTTTGAGAGGCACTAATATTAGGAGCACAACTCTATGCACACCCACTTGGAAATGAGTCATGCTCAAAGGAAAGAGTTGGTTTAGACCTGCAACCAGTGGGATTCTCATGAGTGAGCTGGAATGTCAAGCTGCATTTTGACCCAGATTCAAGCCAGCATTCTGCTCGTGCCCCTATTATGATTCCAGCACAGCCTGAATTTCTTGACTTGTTTGCCATAGGTAAAAACCCTGCAGTTTAAAAAATTCCAACATGTAATAACAACAGTGAAATACGGAGTCTTCAAATGCCATGTCTCATACCCTCCCTTCACATGTACACATGTACACAATCCCACGAGCAAAAGCCAAGCAAGTGGCTATCCTAAATGCTGACAAAGTCTTTTCAAACCATGAAGGCTTTCTTAAACCTCTGAAAAGAACCAATGGAAACCTACTTCTTCATCTCTCTGCATCTTTCCTCTTCCACACTGAACTACCTAACATTAAAACTGGTTCAGGGTGAAGATGGGATGGGCCCAAATCAGAAAAATTGTGATTAGTTTTGATTCATGATTCATCAAGGTTGACAAATTATGAATTTACCATTTTTTCTGATGAATCGACAAACTGATTTGTCAATTTGTTTTTGACTTTAAAATCCTATAAAATGCCCTCCAAGCACCTATAGACACCAAAATAAAACAGAAGCTGACCCCTGACTCTCCTCTACAAGCCCTGCAAGCCAGGTGAAGTTTGGGTTTCGGACCTCCAAGTAATACACCCACAAAGTGGGTCACCCCCCAGGAAAGTGCCGTTTAGCAGCTGGCTTGGGGAAAACTGAATTGATAAATTAGCGATTTTTGAATAAATCTGGTGATTCATTTTTTTAATTCATGTCCATCTCTCATTGTTACTGTACAACTTATTCAGGGGCACCAGTTTGGGGAAGTCTGGTAAAGATGCAACACACAGGAAGTACAGAAAGGGATTTAGAACAGACAAGAAAGGAATACATGGCTCGCTTTTTTAATATAGTACAGTTTGGTACTCATTATGGCCAAATAAACTATAGTGGTTATAATCAAATACCACATTTGTTTGCAAACAATAATTTCATAGTCCATTATAGTTCTGTGTGCGCTTGCTGGATGAAGACTGTGCTCATTGAGATATAGCTAAGATCCCATATGTCAGGGGTCTCCTACCAACTTTCCTCAGACTGAAGAAGCTACTTCGATGAGTAGCGAAAAGTTTCAACCTAATAAGAAAGAAGTCCAGTTGCCATGATTCAACTTCCAGATCCCATTATCATATGTATTTTTTATTTAAAAGAGGCATGGGAATGTTTTTCCTTCATGTTCTAAGTGGCATCAAGAAAAAACTATGAAGGAAAGGGCACTGATCTACCAGATGCAGCCTATGGACACACACACCCTGACCATGCCAGAAGAGAGATGTTTAGAGGGCAAGCTCAGCAGTTTAGGTATCTGGCTGCGGAGCCAGAAGTTGTGAGTTTGATTCCCCGCTGTGCTTTCTGTGAGAAGACTATGAGTAGAACCAGCCTGTGTGGCCTTGGGCAAGCCAGTCCCAAGGTGGCCCCAGAAGAAGGGAATGGTAAACCACTTCTGAGCATTCTCTACCTGGAAAATGTTGAAAAGAGTCACCATAAATCAGAATTGGCTGGACAACACATGATTATGATTATTCAGCTCCAGGTGGTTCAAGGAAGAAAGTCAAAACATGCACTCCAGCAGATGATCCAACCTACCAACCCACTGTGTCTTTTTGAAAGGAAATAGAGAAAGAGATGTAGAACTCCATGCTTACTTATTTCCATCCTTAATATGTTCATATCAATGAAAGATCCTGCTGTGGAGCCTGAATTCTTCCACATGGGTTGCAGCTTCCATTTTGTCTTTCATTACAAAGCCGAGCAAGTGTTCCAACCTCCAGGTGCCCTGAGCACATATTAGGATCTGCTAGGTCCATCTCCCACCATAACGTAATGTAATCTGGGTTACATCCTGCCACTCATTCACTGACAGTACTAAGATCTTTGAGGACTGTCATGATTCTCCTACAGAGTTTAAAAAAATTGTTTGGACTACAGCTCTCAGAATTCCCCCAGCTAGCATGGCTCTTAATATTGGTGGCCAGGGAACGTAGTCCAAAAAAAGTAACTTTCCCCGGTTCTTCTTTCATGTAGACCAAAAAACACACATCTCTGTCTGCCATTGCCTTTTCTTCTCCTACCTGTTTTGTTATTTTGAATATAACTCTTTTTTTATCAGCAGTCACGTAAAAAGTAAAGGAACAAAAAAGGAGTAAATGCCCTATCTGGAAAATAGCCATTTTGTTGCCAACGCAGAAGGTAAGGATGAAGAATATGTGGAAGAATGTCGTTGGACTTCAGTGATCCCTCACCATGCTGGCTCTGGCTGATGGGAGGCCGTATGTTACTCACCACTGAAATACATTTTCCCCCTCCAAAACTACTATTTGATACAATGCAGAATTACACTGGTTTCCAATTCTGTTGTTTAGAGAGAATAAACCACGGTTAGATGCTCAGAAGACATGATAAATAATGGTTTGCTCCAAACAACAATATTAGATGGGAAGGATGGAGAGAAGAGCCGTGTAGTGAAAAAGGAAGAAATGTGCAAACTCAGAAGAAGCCAGACACATGCAACCATAGGAGGACAGAAAATGGTGCAAAATCCAGCTTTTTAAAAATGCTCCTTCACATCAAACCAAACCACAGTTAGGTGCTCTATGTGAAACATCTCAGTGACACACTCTGATGTATTTGAAACCCAGAGATGTCATCAAAAGATATGAGTGCCTGAGGGCAAGCATGTTGCATGCCAAATGAGAAAGCATTCCTGTTAAGAAAGTACGAGCATGAAACAAAGTGGAGCTCATTAAAAGAAACCTCTGCCAACAATTTTATTTTATGATGATTTTCATGGACTTATCCTAACAACTTGATTTGCTGTACCTCAGCATAATGTATAGCACATCCTTACAGCTTCTGATCACCATTTCAAACATCTGTTTTATAAAATAAGGAGTTTTTGTACTCCTGTGAAGTAGTTGTTTTCTTTTCTTCCGTTAACATTCTATAGCATTACGTTTCCCCCTTAGGAAAAATATTCTGAAAATGTTTTCGGGAGCTGTCATTTCTTACAGCAAGTACCAACAGAACAGGGACTTATGGCAGGTTGCTGTTAACTTGTAAGTTAAATTGGAGTCCTTACCATCCAAACTTATTGGTTCAGATCCAGAGTCCCTGTCAGTAGAGCTCTGCTCATAGGATCATCCTGCTGGACCTGGGGCAGGAGGGAGAGAAATGTTTATTGATTCCCCTCCATATGTGATCCTCAAGGGAGAGGAACAGTCCTCCAGAGCAGTACAGGAGATAGCACTGAAAGCTGCACAGGAGACAGAAAATCAGGAAGAACAACCTCTACCTTCTTGTATTTGGAACCTCCCTCAAATGAACAAAAGCAGCCTTTCTACAAGGGATTCTGTGGACTGAACCTATGATACATCTTTTGGTCAACGGGATCTAGACACGAACTACACATTTCAGACAACCCACAGAACATTTTTTTACTGCAGACTATCTGAAAACATACATGAAACCACCTGCTTTAATGCAAATCCCACAGGCTGCTCAGTGGTGGGAGGCTTCCTGCTGCTACTGACAGTGCCAGGGTCAATCCACTTGCCCAACAGGGGAAAGGAGCCACTGGAGCTGCCCCCATCCTGGCAAAAACAACGTTGCTAGCCAGCCACTGCCAAAATGACAGGGAAGCTTCCACAACACTGGCCAGGAAGCAATGCTGTCCTTGCCTCAAGGTCAGCTCCAATGGCTCCAATTTTGCTACATGACAAGCCCCAGCCCCAACACCATTAGTAGCTGGGAAGCCTCCCAGCACTGGCTGGCTGGGATGGAAGCCCTGGTGCCATTTTAAAATGGCACCAACACACCAAGGCTTGTGTCATGTGAAAGGACCAAAGTCACTGTGAGGCAACTTTGGTCCTTTCTGTAAGTGTAGTTGTAAGCCTACAAAACAACAGATATACAATCATGCCTTTGGATCTCAAGCCAAATCTCCACTATAATTTTTCAAGCTTTTCAAAATATATAATCTTGGATTTTTACTATTAACTCTACAAGGTTGCTAACACGCCTGTGCTAGAAAGTCCTAGAAATTTCCAAATTGTCCGTTTTCCATGTTGAAGGGAAGTCATGAGTTAAACCACTTTAAGCTCTGCATGCATTTACAGTCTTGACAAGACTTCAGGCTTGCACAGAAAATAAACATCAGGAGTAAGTCCCTCCAGCGACCCCATAAACAACTGCAATGTCATGAGTCAACTGTATAACTAAGAAAACTCTCTGTTCCTGAGTGTTACTTCTGCAACCCACTGGCTAGATGTTCTAGAATATTCATAAACATTCTAACTACTCAGGATGAACACAATGTGAAACTTAGCCACAAAAGATATCAATAAACATGCAAGTCCAGTGGAGCCCTAAATAGAGGATGTTGTGTTCTGTCTCTTTAGGAAGCAAAAGAACCAATAAAAGCAGGCCATGTGAGCATTTTGGAGGAAACAGTTTCACTTTTGCCCCAGAAGCCTATGTGAGTTGTTGAAGCTTCACAACTTCCTCAGGGGGGAATCCTGTCTCTAATGAGTAGGGGCAATTTTAGTAGGACTTGGGTTTTTTCCTTCCAGTTCAGGTTTTTCTGCCTTAGGTTTTCTCCGAATAACGTAAGTGCTGGCAATATGCTGCACCGATGTAAGTCCCTCACTATGCATTGCAGCTTAAGAAAAATGTAGAGAATGGCTGCTACAGCCCAGTGACCTCCCTCAGAGACCCTCAGGGACTAGCATGTGCAGGGGAGGTAACTGTGGAGTGAAGAGGTCAGTCTCGTCCTTTGATGCTGTCTGAACACTTTGTAAGGCAGTGATAACTTCCAATCCACAACTTCTTTTAAAAACATTTTTAACCCAATGGATTCTGTGGATGATGTGTCTCCACCCCATGAGTTTCCCTGGGCTCTTTGTACAGTTCCACAAGCACCTTGGAAACATTTGAATTGAGCAAATTCAACATTTGGGGTGAAGCACAAAAAAATGTGCTTTAATAACTGGTGGATGAGCAAACAAATTCCAAAAATATGGTGGAAGACTAAAGTAATGGCTATGCTGAAACCAGGCAAAGAACCATCAGACTCCAAAAGTTGCAAGCCAATCTTCCTATGTCCCTTATACAAAATATCGGAATGTCTAAAACTGAGCCTCTCCTAATTCCAGAATAGGCCAGCTTTATAACTGTATGGCTCAAATCTTAATCTAAGGCAGCATATAGAAGATGGTTTTGAAACACATAAAATAACAGGAGCAGCATTTGTTGACCTCACAGCAGCATATGATGCTGTCCACCATCAAATGCTGCTCAAAAAGCTCTACCTACTTATGATCAAGGACTAACAGAAATGTTTTCCATTCTATTTCAAAACCAAAGATTGTTGAATTTCAAGCAAGGCACAGCTGCTGGAGGAATCAAAAGAACCACCTCCTGCAGGGTAGCATCCTGGCACCATTACTTTTCAACATTTCCACAAATGATCAACCAACATTCTCATATTCTAGGAGTTTTATCTATGCTGATGATCTTGCCTTGACAGTCCAGGGAGAAATGTTTGAGGCCATCGAGCACCAGCTAACCTTTGTATTAGATCTTTCCTTATATAATAAAAACAACCAGCTGAAACCAAGTCCTTTAAAAACGCAGGTTGATACCTTCCACTTGAACAGAGCATAACCTCTGATTTTGGAACATTGCCCTACTCCAAAGTATTTGGGTGTCACTCTGGATTGAACCCTGAGCTACAAAAAACATTGTCTAAATGCTAAACAGAAAGCTGCCATCAGGAATGATATACTTAGAAAATTAGCTGGATCAGACTGGGGTGCACACCCACAAACTATAAGAACAAGAGCTTTGTCCCTGTGCTATTCCACAGCAGAATATGTGAGTGCCATATGGTATAAATCAGCACATGTGAAACAATGGATGTGGCTTTTCATGAAGCAGGCAGGGTTATTACTGGCTGTTTGTAACCTACCCCATTGAAAAAAAATCTATTATTTTGCTCCCATTGCCCATACAGAAATACACTGAGAGGTGCTAGCAAACAATGAACAAAATAAAATAATACAGCACGAAACCCATCCACTTCATGGACACCAACGCCCTAGACAACAACTTAAATCAAAGGAAAGTTTTCTGCACACATCTCAAACTCTAAATATTAAACCAGAAGAGGCTGGGCTAAACTTATGGAGAACAAACAACACACCTTGCTGAAAGAATCAATGATGAAGAGTGTCTCCCACCAGGACAAGACTCTAGCTGGACCATTTGGAAGTCATTTAACAGATTTCAAAGCAACGTAGGAAGATCAAAGAATAATCAAAGGAAAATGGGGCTACTTGAATATAGGGCCAATTTTCTGTGACACTGGAGAGAGTCAATCAATGAAGCACTCATATACATGGAAATATGCCCCACTATGTGTACAAAACAAGATCTAGCAAATTGCTGAGATAACGCTATTGAAGTAGCCCACTTTGGGTCAAAAGTAATCTAATTATCTTAACATTTTAATTTGTTTTTAATTTTTCCTATATTTTATATACATCCAAAATTTTTAATTGTGCAATGCTGTGACAAGAATAAAGAAAAGAAAGACCTTTGTAACACATAGTAGTCCTAATTCAGTCTATATTTATAATTTGTTAAAACAGTGCAATCCTCCAAGGCAGGCTTCAGCAATATGTGGACCGAGAACTCCCAGAAGTACAAGCTGGATTTCGAAGGGGCAGAGGAACTAGAGACCAAATTGCTAACATGCGCTGGATTATGGAGAAAGCCAGAGAGTTCCAGAAAAACATCTACTTCTGCTTCATTGACTACGCAAAAGCCTTTGACTGTGTGGACCACCGCAAACTATGGCAAGTTCTTAAAGAAATGGGAGTGCCTGACCACCTTATCCATCTCCTGAGAAATCTATATGTGGGACAGGAAGCAACAGTTAGAACTGGATATGGAACAACTGATTGGTTCAAAATTGGGAAAGGAGTACGACAAGGCTGTATATTGTCCCCCTGCTTATTTAACTTATATGCAGAATACATCATGTGGAAGGCTGGACTGGATGAATCCCAAACCGGAATTAAGATTGCCGGAAGAAATATCAACAACCTCAGATATGCAGATGATACCACTCTGATGGCAGAAAGTGAGGAGGAATTAAAGAACCTCTTAATGAGAGTGAAAGAGGAGAGCGCAAAAAATGGTCTGAAGCTCAACATCAAAAAAACTAAGATCATGGCCACGGGCCCCATCACCTCCTGGCAAATAGAAGGGGAAGATATGGAGGCAGTGACAGAGTTTACCTTCCTGGGCTCCACAATCACTGCAGATGGTGACAGCAGCCAGGAAATTAAAAGACGCCTGCTTCTTGGGAGAAAAGCGATGACAAACCTAGACAGCATCTTAAAAAGCAGAGACATCACCTTGCCGACAAAGGTCCGCATTGTCAAAGCGATGGTTTTTCCAGTAGTGATGTATGGAAGTGAGAGCTGGACCATAAAGAAGGCTGACCGCCGAAGAATTGATGCTTTTGAATTGTGGTGCTGGAGGAGACTCTTGAGAGTCCCCTGGACTGCAAGGAGAACAAACCTATCCATTTTGAAGGAAATCAACCCTGAGTGTTCACTGGAAGGACAGATCCTGAAGCTGAGGCTCCAATACTTTGGCCATCTCATGAGAAGAGAAGACTCCCTGGAAAAGACCCTGATGTTGGGAAAGTGTGAAGGCAAGAGGAGAAGAGGACGACAGAGGATGAGATAGTTGGACAGTGTCATCGAAGCAACCAACATGAATTTGACCAAACTCCGGGAGGCAGTGGAAGACAGGAGGGCCTGGCGTGCTCTGGTCCATGGGGTCACGAAGAGTCAGACACGACTAAACGACTAAACAACAACAAAAACAGTGCATATCACTAATTACACTTCACCTGGTATTCTCCCTGCATTCATGTAAAACAAAAAGAGTGCTGCTTATACATCACTCCAAAGTGCTTAAAGCACTCACTGGACAGTTTAAAAGTTAATTATGTCGGATACAGATTGTTCCCCACCTCCTCCCACAAGCTGGATACTCATTTTACCAGCCTCAGAAGGATAGAAGGCTGAATGAACCTTGAGCCGGCTACCTGGGGTTGAAACCTGGTTCATGAACACAGTTTGGGCTGCAGTACAGCAGTTTAACCACTGTGCATGCCTGTTTCACACACACACACACACAGAGGTGTGATATATTTAATTGACCATTAAGAATTTTAAAAAAAAACAAGCTTTCAGTGATAAATCATCTTCTTGAAGGCTGTGCATCAAGTTCTTGTGGGCAGTTCCAAACTTATGTGCTGTTTTTATTGTCCCAAATTCACATGGCTGAATGTGTAGAGGTGTAGAGGCCAGTGTGATTTTGGAAAAACCAGAAGGAGCAATTTAAATACCAAAGACCAATTACAAAACAAGGCAAGCTGATCTGCAAACTCGGGGAGGTGAGAGGACTCCTGCTGTGATGCTCACACCTAATCAGCTATTAAGGACTCTGTCGTCCTAATGAAGAGCCATTTATTACACCTATTCCTGCCCTCAGTGCTGCTATCATTTTTATCACCCTCCAACCTTGTGCCTCATAAAGGGAATGACTATCCAGTTCTTTGTAAGGGAAAGCAAGCCCAGGACTCTTCCTATGTGCAGAACATGCAACCATTTAACAGGTGAAACCTCTGTAGTATATGAGAACTGGCCCCTCTGGATAACTATTCTGCACAACAGCTGCATGATAGCCAGAATGTCATGCAGGTATGTTCTTGTCTCTAAATGCTGGGAAAGCTTTGCCTACTGTTTCTGTCTGTCACACTCCCAGAACAGAAGACATTAAGGTTTCAACTATATAAATATAAAACTGCCACGCAGAAGAGAATATTGGTAACATCTCTGAACAAAATAAATTCCAATGGATAAATAAGAAGTAACATGGGTTTTAAAAGTATTCTACGTTTCAGCATCAGTGAAGGCTTTACTTTAGTATCATACTACTACTTGTGGGATAATCCAGGTTTAACCATCTAGATCTAAAGGGCAAAGAATCTTGTGTAACCTCATAGACTAACAAGCATCATTTGGCAGAAGCTTCCATGGACTTAGACCACTTCTTTAGATGCAGGGAATGAGGACTGGGATGTTACTGCTTTGTTTGCTTTTTTTGGTTCTGCTACAAGAGACTAGTGCATTTAGCCCCACCCTCAACAAAAAAGCCAAGGTAGGTCAAATCACATGCGGAGGAAAATGTGCATTTCCCGCTATTCCTTCCAGGCAAACAATTCACTCAAAGCTCTGTGCCTGAGCAATTCACCTGCAAATGAAGTCCATGGTTACCTATCTATTCCCAGAACCAGAAAATACACACAACATGGAGACTGACACAAGGTTCGGTTAGGGGAGCTCTCCTTCTCACAAAGTCCTTCTCTGTTACATGCATCTAGTTCAATTATTTTTGTCGTCCATATTGCTACTCATCTTTACATACGCATATCATTGCCAACATTCACTGCAGTCCTGATGTGATAGATACAATACACAAAGGCTCCAGAGTATAAAATCAGCTCTAGCCCTAATTCACTCACCTCATTTTCATTCATATGTAATCTTTACTGCCGGTGAGGAAAACTATGTTATACACAAGGAATCTCAAAATTGCAGATTTCCTGGATTTCCTTTACCAAATCCTTTTTCAGTCCTTTTAATTAATCACCTCCAAACAAGTTATAAACAAGGTGCAAATAGAAGTCAATCCTAGCTACGCACAGCTTGAGTCAGAGCAAAAAGGCTAAGCACTGTTCGTCTTACCTGATTGCAGAGCATTTGTGGTCTGTGAATCAGGGAAATGTGAATCTTTAAATCAGTTTGTAGAACTATGACTTCACGCAGGACCTAAAACATGAGCTGCCCTAGCAAACAGTGAGGTGACTAGAACTACTCTTTTAGATTTAGGGTAAATCTGTACAGCATTGATTAAGATGAATTTATTTGAAAAAACTATCATTTTTATTTATGAGTTGGCCTCTTAAAATGTGCAGAAGCACTTCTTGAAAAATGGCAGGGGAAAATGCTAAAAATATATATACTGTATTATGGAACAGACTGGGGAAGACTGGAAGTTAATCTGCAACATGGAAACTGAGGGAAGTTCACACTAAGAGATAACAGACTTATCTCTCTCTCTCTCTTGCAGACCAGTACATCTGGAGGACAGCAAGGCAGGGAAAGCTCATCTGATATTTAGCCTGAATCTGAGCTATTTGATAATAATATTCAGAACTGCAGAGCTAAAAGGGACCCTCTGGATCATCGAATCGAGCCCCTGTCAAGGAAGCACAGTGGGGAATTGAACTCCCAACCTCTGATAAATAAATTGTGTTCATTACTCACAAAAACAGATGTTAATAACTTTAATGACAAATGTCACTGGGGAAAGGGATACATGGCAGAACATAAGTAAGGTGGATTGGTTTTGTCTGTATAGAAATCTGGCAAGATAATCTGAACTCTACCACCCTCAAGGACAGCTTGTCTAAAGCCCATTGGTATTTGACTCCAAGCCATCTAAAGCAAAACTGTGCAATACTGTCAAGTGCCCATCAATGTTTTGTGGCAGAAACTTCAATATGTATTAAAGAAATAGTGGGGTGTAGTACACCACATACTCCTAAAGCTGGTTGATTTGGCTTAAAGGATTTGGTCTTTACAAATCTCCTCATCTCAAATAGACAAATCATTGGTGATGATTGGTTAAGCATTCCTGTTTTGGATTGGTAGACACATGTTTGGGCACTGGCCTTTAAGACTAAACTTATGCATTGTAGAAGAGCCAAAGGAAGATGTAGATTCACAGAGCAAGGAACTCCATAAATTTTTGGAATAACAAAGTTAATGATGACGCCAATTTATAAACATCATTTTAATTACCTCTTTTTAAAAGCACAAAATTACTCATTTGAAATCTTCTGGATTTGATTTCTCTATATTTTTTTAATATGTTGATATTTATCTATTTATGCTGGTATTTTTTAAAAATCAACAATGTCTTTGCATTGTGTGTGAAAGTGGAAACAATGGCTTTCTTTTTCCACTTTGATTACAATAACTACATGCTGTCAAGTCAATTCTGACCTCTGGCAACCCTTGCCAGGGTTTCTCTAGATGTAGAGTATTCAGAAGAAGTTTACCATTCCCTTCTTCTGGCGGTGTTCAGAGACGGTGCAGCTTGCCCAAGGCTAAACAGGCTGGCTTTTCTCCCAGAAGTGACAGTAGGGAATTGAACTTGCAATCTCTGGCTCCCTAACTCCCTGTGCTATTCAGCCAGCTTTTGTTACTTTTTAAGAGCTATTGGTTAGTATGTTAATAACAGACTGTAATTTTAAAAACGTCCTTCATAATTTCTTGCAGCTGCTCTAGCTGCATTTGAGAACCCATAGAGCAGAATACTACTAAGTTCAGTGCAATGAGATGCTTTTTCATGGTGATTGCTGCTGCTGCTGCTGCTGCTGCTGCTGCTGATGGTGATAAGAAGAAAAAGGAAATTTGTATAGAATTTGCGCGAGTTCAAAATATTTCATGTGCTACCTATCTGAAGTCCTTGTACCAACCCTGTAAAGGCAGGTCGGTATTGTTATTTATGATATTGTTTATGGGGAATACTGAGGATTAGAATGAGTCATTTGTCTATGTGCTGTTGTTACATGCCTCCAAATAATGGAGACCCTATATATGAGCACTCTCTAAAATGTCCTGTCCTTGACAGCCCTGCTCAGCTCTTCTAGACTATGGTTTCCTTTAGAAAGACAGTCCATCTCGTATTGGGTCTTCCTCTTTTCCTGCTGCCTTCCACCTTTCCCTGCATTATTGCCTTTTCCAGAGAATCCTGCCTTCTCTTGATGTGCCCAAGTAGGACAGCCTCAGCTTCAACATTTTTATTTCCAGGTAGTTCAGGTTTGATTTGCACTAGAACCCACTTGTTTGTCTTTCTGTCCGTTCAGGGTATTCACAAAGCTCTCCTCCAGCACCATATTTCAAGTGAATCAATTTTTTTCCCTGCTGACTTTCTTCACTGTCCAGATTTCACACCCTCACATGGTGATTGGAAATACATAACATCAAAAAGATCTTAAGGAGTTCTCATGTCATGAAATCCCTGTGGCTATTTCTGGAAGAATAACTATGAATTTCTGAACATATATAATCAAGGCCAGCTGATCTTGAGAGAGGGGGAAATCTTTTGACTGCAGAGGGAGGAGTTACTGCCCATTGACAACTTTGCTCCCCCTGTCTCACCTGAACTCTACATCCCTTTGTGCATTGTTGGGTGTATGTTTTCATGACCCCACTTTTTGGCCAAACCACATGTTTTGGTCTCTCTTTGCCTGCTAAGGAGTTCTGAAGAATTCAAAAGCTTACCATGTTTGTAACTTTTTGGTGACCCAGTAAATGTACTGTCCATCTTAGGACTTTCATTGCTATGAATGGATTACATGGCCTCTTCCCCCTCCCGCCGCCCTTTGTTTGGTATTTGAGCCATTCTAAAGGGAAAGATATGGAGGCAGTGACAGATTTTACTTTCTTGGGCTCCATGATCACTGCAGATGGTGACAGCAGCCACGAAATTAAAAGACGCCTGCTTCTTGGGAGGAAAGCGATGACAAACCTCAACAGCATCTTAAATAGCAGAGACATCACCTTGCCAACAAAAGTCCGCATAGTCAAAGCTATGGTTTTTCCTGTAGTGATGTATGGAAGTGAGAGCTGGACCATAAAGAAAGCTGACCGCCGAAGAATTGATGCTTTTGAATTGTGGTGCTGGAGGAGACTCTTGAGAGTCCCATGGACTGCAAGGAGAACAAACCTATCCATTCTAAAGGAAATCAACCCTGAGTGCTCACTGGAAGGACAGATCCTGAAGCTGAGGCTCCAATACTTTGGCCATCTCATGAGAAGAGAAGACTCCCTGGAAAAGACCCTGATGTTGGGAAAGTGTGAAGGCAAGAGAAGAAGGGGACGACAGAGGATGAGATGGTTGGACAGTGTCATCGAAGCTACCAACATGAATTTGACCAAACTCCGGGAGGCAGTGGAAGACAGGAGGGCCTGGCGTGCTCTGGTCCATGGGGTCACGACGAGTCGGACACGACTAAACGACTAAACAACAACAACAACAAAGGAGACACACAAGGAGACTGCACTAAACGGAAATAGAAAAGGGTCTTTTTTAAAAAAACTTTGTGTTGGAAATATATCTAAATTTCAAATCTGTGCAACCTATTTCCTGCTCCAGGAATCATCATGGTTGTGTAAATTTTAGATCTGCCATTGAAGCCTTCCTGAATATAGGATAGAAACAGCATAGAGTTAGTAAGGAAACAGGTCATTGGTCAGTTGGCTTGGATATTAAGTATGGTGACCAGAAGCATCTAATAGAAATGTACATCAGTTGGCCTCTAATTTGCAACCAGAGGTTCACATCTAAGGGCTTATTTGTAAACTACAGAGACAGTAGAGCCACTTTAGCCAAAATCCAGTGTGTTGTGAGCCCATCTTCTGCCAACAATGATGGCTTTTGACTTTCAACTGAAAAACTAAAATGGTATCCTAGTTTCATTTTAATGTAGCACCCTTTTAAAAAGACAAAAGTCACAAAGTTGCTTGTCCACCTGCAGGATTAATGCACGTCTTGCCCGATGCATTGTAGGCGTGCCTCTTCAGCAATATGAGTGGCTGCACGAAAGACCTGACACAAACCTCTGGCTTTTCCAGCAGTTCTTCGCACACAAGCCCACAACCTCGCTGGAGGGTGGCCAAAAACTCCAAGGCATTCTAGCAAAGATCAGCAAAGTTAATCAAACAACAGCAAAGTCAGAAAGCATTTTAAATGGCACAATTAACACCTGAGCTTCAAGGCCTCAGTGGCTTTGCTGCTGATACCATAATATCACTTGATTCCAGGGGTATCAGAGCAGCCACTGTCAGTTTTTAATTATTCAACAGTAGGATGTTTTCCTAGACTTCCTGGAGTCTATGGTAATTTTCGCAAGTTCCAGGCACGTGAGGGCATTTAAAGCTTTCTTCTTTCGTTCTTTCTTTTCCTTTTTTATTTCTTTGCTGGCATGACTTGAGATAGCTGGATGCGTGCATACCTTTGGTTACCATACCTGTACATCTGATTTTCTCTGTTTAGAACTCCCTGGCTCAAAGGCCATACTAATCTTGCAGGAGGGAAAACCTTCCCCTCTCTTGTGGTGCCATCTTCACACATATATCCCAATATACAGACTGCTTGTTATCAGTGTATCTCTTTTTGCATATCCAGGATATAATGGTCAGTAACTGGAGTAAGTGCTGTGGTGTAATTCAGAGTGGTAAATATGTGTCAAAAATTCCCCAGCTGAATGCCTAGTCAAGTCCCAATTCATGCAACTGAATCATGGTATCCTGGACATGTTGTCAAGGTTAGGACTCAGAGGCTCAGCACTTTGTTGGTTTCAGTCCTTCCTCCATGGCTGGGCCCAGAGAGTGTAGCTTGGGGAAGATGTCTCGACACTGTGGACCCTTTGCTCTGCAGTCCCTCAGGGGTCAATTATTTCCCCAATGCTGTTTAATATCCATTTGAGGCTGCCGGGGGAGGTCATATACAGTTTATGAGTGTGCTGTCATCAATATGCTGATGACATGCAGCTGTATCTCTCCTTTATCTCTTCTACAGTGGATGCCGTCTAGATCCTGCAGCACTGTCTCGCCGGGGTTCTGGAGTGGACAAAAGCTAGCATGCTGAAGCTGAACCCAGACAAGACGGACATCCTCCTGTTGGGGGCCTCCCATGACAGGTTGAGTAAAACTGTCCCTAAGCTAGATGGTGTTGTCCTCCACCCTAGGCACTGTGTGTACAACTTGAGAGTAATCCTAGACCCGGCTCTTACTATGGAGCATCAAATTTCATCTGTGATTAAGTCTGTTTTTTGTCAGCTCTGGCAGATTGTGCAGTTGCACCCCTTCCTGGATGGGAAGCCTCTGACAATGTTGGTTCATGCACTGGTTCCCTCACAGATCAACTACTGGAATGCTCTCTACCTGGGGCTTCCCTTGAAGCTGACCCAGAGACTACAGCAGGTGCAGAAAGCAGCGGCCAGGTTGATTACTGGACAGCGGAAATTTGATGACATATTCCCAGTCAACTGCACTGGCTACCAGTTGTGTCTCTGGCCGTGTTCAAGGTGTTAGTTTTAACATACAAAGCCCTGAACAGTTTATGACCATGTGACCTGTCCGAGCATCTCTCCTACAGAAATGCTGCCTGTTCCACCTGATCTTCCTTGACCTCGCTGCTATGGGTGGCCACACGGAGGGAGGCAAGGAAGGTCTCAACTAGAAAGTAGGCCTTCTCGGCAGTGGCCCCCGTACTCTGGAATGGCCTCCCACTAGATATCCAGCAGAATTTTAAAAGACAGCTGAAAATCAACCTTTTAAGGGAAGCCTTTAAGGATATTCTCCCTCTCATTTAATGTACCCTTTGACACTGTGCCATCGGATGGCTGTCACCACCACCTTGTTTTATTAGGTTTGTTCATTAGGTTTATTTTATGAGTTTTGAGATTATTTTTTATTTACGTTTGGGGAATGACGGGAGAGGGTTAGGGTTTTTATTATACTGTAATGACCACCCAAAGTAGTAGTCCTACTAAGCTAGGCGGGATATAAGTGTTACAAACAAACTAACTAACTAACAAACAAACAAACAGGCACCTGACTAGGAATTCACTAATTAATTTGTGTCAATTTGCTGCAAATTACCCACCTGCATAGACAACGCCATAAATATTCAGTTGGATTCTAGCCAATAAACTTTTTCCCAGTATTCAAATAAGGGACCCTGCGCCCAGTCAGTTTCCCCTAGAAATTAGAAGCAAGATTCAAAGGGAAAGCAGGAGGATAAAAATATCCACAACTCCAATTTTGGAAAAGACAGCATTAATTTCCTACCAAAGAAGGGACAGTCAATATTAATGGATAGCACTAATGGACTCCTTCCATTTGCGAAACTCACAGAAGTATTTTTGAAGTCTAGGAATGAAATTTATACATGCAGGAGCAACAGTTACATAGAGTCATTTCAATATCCTTTGAAAGTACAGCCTGAAAATTTAAAACCTTTAGATAACCTAAAGATTATCTAATGTTTATGATGCATAATAAAAACAGATATATTATAGCATCTTTGGGATGATCTTCAGCTTCCTTTTCTCACCTAGCTGGTTTGTTCTCCTGCTGTTACTGAGATGTGCAGCTGAATTGTGTCAGAAACCTATACATATGCACTGTAGTAGTGTAGCCTGTCCCATGCGACTTGAACTGAGATTAAGGCCTTCAGAACAGGCTTTCTTGATAACACCAGCATCTGCAGGAGAGACCAGCACATGGAGAAAGAAGGGTTTTTTGTGTGTTGCTGCCTGTGTGCGGAATGTGCTCCTCCCCCTGCACTACAGAAGGCAAAACAATGTAATTATAGTTAGCCCTGAATTGGAGGTGAAAGCATATTAGTGTTGAAAAGTTGTGCCTGGTTTGAGAAATCAGACTTAAAAGGAATCATGTTGTACAGGTCAGTCCTGAAACCCCCCCCCCCAAACAATGCAAGCTAACATGCAACTCTAGGAGGCGAGAGAAGATTTTGCTATGACACTTACACACAATTAGAGCTTAAATATTTTCCTCTTCTAATTTTGGCCATCTGTAGCAGTCTTCTTCTGGCAGATCATTTCCTACTCCTGATGCTTTTAGGGATATGATGAGGCATCTACTGTTCTAATGCTTATTGATATTTGCTTTTAAAGGTTTTATCATTTAACTTGTTTTTAGTATTGGTTTCACTGTTTTTACCATTTCATTTGTTTTTAGTGATCTTTTTAGCTCCCTTGAGCCCTATATTTTAGTGGGGTGATGGGATAAAATTGTAATAATTTTTTAAAAAAAATAGCTGTAGTTCGGTGTTGAGGTATATTAAAGATTGCCACTGGAAGGAAGAATCTGTTGTGATATATGTCTTTTAACTCAGATTCAATTCTCTGTAAACAAAAAGAAGCTAAAGAGGATAAGGGTAAGACTGTGTTCTCTGGCAGATTGTTGCATGCCAAATATGCAGTGATGTTGAGGGTGGCTTAGATAGCAGGATCCCAGCTCAAACACTGGGAAGTTGTTGCCACTCATATAGATAATCCATGTGGACCTTAACTCTGTATAAGGTCATCATGAACAATAGCTTGGAAACCGCAGATGCTTCTATTGATCTTAACTTTTCCCTTCTCCTTTAGAATCTGTTTCAGACTGTGCATTCATTTTGTAAGTTATGACCTCATCTCTGATAGCTACACAAGACACTGTTCTTTGTTCTGTTTGCTCTGCACTCCTTTATACCTCAGTTTTCAACTCAAGGGCTGAAGGAAAAGTAAAGTGCTCCCTATGCAGGACATGATAGGATTACTAAGTCAGCACACCTATGCACCTCTGTGAAGAGACACATCAAATAAAAAGCCACCTTGATATGCCCTTGGTTGCCAGAGCCTTCTAATGCAGCCTGTGTCATGATTTATAACAATGACTCATAATGTAGCATTATATTTAATATGATGTAATGCTGATGCAAAATGCCATTCAGTGAATCTCAATGTCAAAAAAAAGAAAGAAAGCAAGAAAGCACAATTCAATAGTTTCCTTCCACTCAGAATCAAAAGGTTTCTTGAAAGTCCTTGAAAGATTTCAGCACTGTCTCACACCTTTCTTATTCTGCAGTAACAGTGTTTGAAAATGTGCCTCTCCTATAACCAAGACATGGCAGACTCCCCCTCCCATAGTAGCAGTCCATCAGTAGAAAGGAAGTTGACATCAGTAGGAAGGAAGGAAGGAAGGAAGGAAGGAAGGAAGGAAGGAAGGAAGGAAGGAAGGAAGGAAGGAAGGAAGGAAGGAAGGAAGGAAGGAAGGAAGGAAGGAAGGAAGGAAGCTAACCTACCACCTCTATTAAAAACAAACAAAAGTAAGAATCAGTTATGAAAATAAATGTTTGATAGCAAATAACTGATATTTCTGCGCATGGTGAGAACATGCAAGTGAATGATGCTGAGTGGCTGAGAGACAGCACGTGACACTTCTTGCTACTGCGCAGAGACAGTCAGAAGAGAGAGGAAGTCAGAAAGAGATGGAGTCAGTCAGTGTCAGTGTGAGTGAGTGAGTATTCAGATGGACTTTGTGATCATGTTTCTTCTTTGATTTCTGCTAATAAAATGATTTGGTTATTGTCGGGTAACGTGAATTTTCTAAATTATTGCAGTGAATTTCATACCAATAAATTTTGGCTGAGCCTTGGAATGGATCACTGGCTGAATTTGAAACATAAAAGAACTGAAGCTGTTGATGAGGGTGCATCCTGTTCAAAGCAAAATAAAGCTTCTTCCAGCCATTTTAAAAAGTGTCATCATTATAGCAAGATTAGACCCTTCATGAGAAACTTTAAATAAATATTTGATGCACTTTAGGATTTAAATCTTGAGTTAAGTCTTGGTGGTTCATGGCAACAAAAGATATTTGAAGGAGTTCTGTGGTAAAGAAAAGGTTAAGAACTGCTGATCTAGATTAATATGATTGTCACTAATTGTTAGTAGCCATCCAGGTGTTCAGCCTGTAATCTTTCTAGGCTTACCTGGAGATGAAAGGGATTGAACCCATGGCCTTTTGCAAATAATGCATGTCCTCCACCAGTGAGCTACTGTCCCACCGTTCCCAAAGACATGGGATGCGTTTCTGGCACTCAAACATGGGGATGCTGAGAGAGACAGAGAAGGTTTTAGATGAGTCATTCAGAGCTTCCCACTGCCAGTTTGATGGCAGTATCTGCTTCAGGAGACACCAACCTTGAGAGATAAGGGTGGAAACACGTCTAATCATACAAATGGATGTAGAGATAGATAGCCATGAAAAGTTTAGTAGAAGATGAGGAAGCAAGGTGAGAAATGAAAGTCAAAGAGGATAAAAGTATACAATGGTATTGATGGTGTGAAGAAAGTGGGTAGATGCTTTTCTCTCTGAGTTGTAACGCAAGATTAGAAGCTGGCAGTATCTAATAAAGCGAAATTATAGGAAATTCACAACAGACAAAAGAAGTATTCCTTCGCACTATGTTTCCTGAGAAGCTTGTTTTGTGGTGTTTTTTGTTTTTGTTGTGTTTGTTTTTGGAGAAGGAAACATAGCTCCCAGCATGCCTTTCTATGTGTAATCTGATACCTGCACACCTAGTTCAATCCCACACTCCCCATAATTGGACTCACTTTAATTGATGGCTACCATCTTTTTGAAAAATACAGCCTTCTTGAAAACTCAAAATTTGTGCGCATTCTTGTGGGATTTCGTTTGTCCCAACAAAGGTATTGTTCATTTGTGGCTTATATATGAGGAAAGTCTAAATTTAATATTAAAATATTGACATGTTGTAAGGCTACAACAAAAATCACTGCTGAACACTCAACATTCCTCCACTTGTTTGTAGACCATGAGTGCTATCATTCAGTCCTGTGACAGACTATCAGACCAGTGTATTGGTAACAATTCCAAGATTATTCAGCAGTTCTACATTGAGGGAGTGTGTAGATACCTCATCAGTTTCTGTGCATCCCTGGGAAACAGTCAGGTGCACACCTTATTCTTCCCAGTAATATTTCCATGGAGTGAAAGCTTTCATGCTCAGATTTGTTGGGTACCAGCTTCCTAAGAGCCAGTTCTGTGCTAATAACTATGCATCTACAGAACGTCTCTAGAAAAAGACTTCAGGGAAGCAAAACGTTAGGGTGAGAGATAGTGATGGAACCAAGCTCACACAGTGAACTTCATGGTAAAAATAAGTCGCCTAATTTACTTAACAGAATTGTCATGAAGAAAATAAAATGGGGGACTAGGACCATGAACAGTGCCTTGAATTCCTTGGAGGAAAAGTGGGATAAAGGAAGGAAGGAAGGAAGGAAGGAAGGAAGGAAGGAAGGAAGGAAGGAAGGAAGGAAGGAAGGAAGGAAGGAAGGAAGGAAGGAAGGAAGGAAGGAAGGAAGGAAGGAAGGAAGGAAGGAAGGAAGGCTAAACGGGAGCAGTATAACAAGCAGATAGATAAAAGTTAGGACCAAAGCCAGTAGCTTGAGTTCAACTAACTCTCTTATATATTCATTGAATTTTGCCTGAAGGGAATAAATACCCATACTTCATGGTCACAGTGATATTAAGGATTAAAGGAGAGCATGCCATGAAAATATTGTACATAAATTGTTATACCTACTCCTCATTTATTTCCATGAAGTGAAACACTTCATTTTGGAGGGCATTCCATTTGTTAATGTGATAGCTAAACAAAATGATGAAAGCCAATGTTGAGTAGTGATTAAAGTGGTCAATTAGGACTCAGAAGACCTGGGCTTCAAGCCATGCTCAACTATGGAACCTTACTGGTGGAAGTCAATATTAAAATGACTCCTTAAATATCTCACATACCCTGAGAAACTTATCGCCATGAGTAGGATGCAACTTGATGTCACATAACATAGCAACAAGCAAAATGAAGATCAAATACCTCTAGCTAGTGTAAATGGTTTGCTTGCAGGTACATGACATTTTAAAATATATTTTTGAGTTGTTTCTGAGTTATGGTGTCCCTAATAGAATTTTCAAATTCCAACCATTTCTAACACTATGTGTGACATCCGTGAGGAGGGGGGGAGGGAAATATGATGCAAAATGCTGTTCTTTCTGACACCCCCTGCCAAAATCTGTATCTTATTCGAAGTATAACATTGCACTTTCCCACCCTGAGTTGTACAGTATCCATATCACCAGTGACTGGGTGTGTAAGATGAAGAAATAATTCAGTTCAATTAACATTTAGCTGAAAAACATAAATTACTTGCACTTCCAGTACTCATCAGAAAGATGAGATTTCCACAGTCCTTCTTAGTACCTTCCCATCAGTTACATGAAGGCTTTTCCTGCAGTTATTATATGAACCTACATGAAAACAGAGTCTTTTAAGTTACCTACTGAATGGACAGTTATGTGTGCATTGGAACCACATTGTGGCATTTTATTGATACCACATTATGGTATTTTGATTACCTATTTCAGAAATTGGATATATACCATCATTATTGATAGGTACATCCAGACGTCCAGTGCATAGGTCATTCAGCCCAAGATCTCAATACTTAGGTAAAGTCCACCAAACCTGAGGCAAGCTTCTCACACTTTACTAAGAATTATTTTGTTGCCAAATTCGAGGAAGAAAAAGAAGTTGCTCGGTATCCCAAATGAATCACATATTATTTTCTAATTATTGCCTTCATTTATGTATAAGTGATGTAACAGACATGGCCCTTCAGATTAAAGGATGATACGGACAAAGTATGACAACCGTTTCCCACTTCAAAGAGACTGGAGTCAGGTTTCTGATCCAGTGCTTGGGAGCAAGATGGCAATTATTAAAACTAGCTTTACACTAAACCACAAAAAAAGCTCAAAGTACATTAATATTTTGCTTTTGGAACCAGCTGTGAGAGAGATAATCTCTTCACCTGAATGTGAGACCAAAGCATGTCAGCTATCATAAATAAGACATTTCCCTAGCAAGAACTGCACTGTTGTTTACCAAGAGGCAGCTATCTTAAGTCTGCTACAGGAAGACCTACTAAGTGTAGGATCCAGCACTGAAATTTTGCTGCCATCAGACTAAGAGATGAGCAATTTTCTGTATCCCTTATGCACCCTCAAAATCTGTTCCAGGAAGCTGGCAAACCTTCTGTAGCAGGTGCAGGAGGATATAGGGGCAGAGAAGGAAAGGAAGTCCCATTACACTAGCAAATGTCCACTCACCCAATTTTGGATTTAAGTCATGGAGTGTTGAGATTCTTAAAAAACCCAACAGATTTATGATCGCTTTAGTTTTTACAGACTAGATACTACATCCGCAGATGCACAAAGCATTATCCTAAGGTGACAAGCCTATGAATTTATACACATAGATGTAGATAAAAACTATGACAAAGAGTCCTGCACCACCTTATTATAACACGAACCTTTCTGTACAATAGCCTGAGGGGGAAAAACATGAACAGGGAGGCCAGATGAAATGAGATGCAAAAGGTATTCTCTTTAGCAATTGCATTATACTTAAATGAATGCCAAACATTAGATTTAGATTAGGCATCCTTCAGTCTCGAGAGACTATGGTAACATGCTCTGTATGGAGAACTTGGAACAGCGTCTAGTGTGGCTGAGAAGGCCAATTCGAGAGTGACAATCCCTTCCACACTGAAGACAAATACAATCTGTCCCCTGTCCAGCTTCCTGGTTTAGCTGGTTTCGGGACTGCCTCTTTGCCTCGGCCTGCTGGACAAGTGTCTCTTCAAAATGGGAGAGGCCATGATGCACCGCCTGCCTCCAGGCTGAACGCTCAGATGTCAAGGTTTCCCAACTGTTGAGGTCAATTCCTAAGGCCTTCAGATCCCACTTGCAGATATCCTTGTATCGCAGCTGTGGTCTCCCTCTGGGGCGATTTCCCTGCACTAATTCTCCATACAGGAGATCTTTTGGAATCCGACCATCAGCCATTCTCACAACATGCCCAAGCCAACGTAGACATCACTGTTTCAGTAATGTATACATGCTAAAAATTCCAGCAAGTTCTAGTCCTAGAATGCCAAACATAGGCACATAGGAAAAGCCATGCCAGATCAGGCCAAAAGCCTACCTAGCCCATAATCCTGTTTCCCACCATGACCAACCAGAAGCCTATGGAAAGCTCACAAGCAGGACGTTGGGGTGATGGCACTGACATTCCCCAACAGCTGATATTTACAGTATTCCTGTCCTTGCTATATAGGTAATATAGGTAATATCTACGGTAGCTATTATGACTAGTAGTTTTCCATGAAATAAGCACAGTGAACCTTCAGAATAGCCGCAACTCATGATAAAATGGATGTCCCAACATTTCCATTGCTCATGTGTTGTGGTTCAAAGTTTTACCATCGGAAATTGTTGCCTGAGGTTCTTTACTCCTTCTTACCACATTACAGGTACGAGGAGCTACTTCCACTATAAGCGTAGTTTTGTACTCTTTGCCAGGTGAAGCCAGTAAAGATCAACCTCTAGATAAATATTGTCAGTAACGAAAGTGATACGAAGAAGCATATAAGAGCATAGATTTTTATGACTAGTAGATTGGTTCCCGAAGATGCATCAGAGTTATGTTTAGAATCATAGGTTCCACAATTCTGTTATCAGTAGGTGTGCAGATTTAACAACAACAACAACAACAACAACAACAACAAACCATCTGCTTTCACCTGTGACAGAAAGTAAAGGACTGCTGGAAAAACCATGCAGGCTCACCTTCCACTAACAGTGAAGCTTTCTGTTTCTGAGTTCTGTTCCCTTTTCTGTTCCAGAAAAAGTCTGGTGCTGTTTGAATATAGGAAGGTCCTGTTGTCGATATGTGAAATTTTATATGTAAAGAATATTAAAACAATTAAGGGGTTCAGAAAATGTAATCCTAAAAATGTACATTGTACTTTAAAAATGAGGTTTGAACAGCAGTTTGCCAACAGTTGTTGCAAAACTGTTAGGCAGCTTGCCCAGCCAAGCAAGGTCACTGTGCATAAAAGGTTGACTAGCAAAAGTAATTTCCTTCATAGCTGACAGTTCAGTGTGGAAGTAAAGCAAAGGACAGAATTGAAAGTGTATTGAAATAATTGGTAAAATGTTGCAATGGGTTAATGTGACCAGAGATGGTGTTTGCAAGTCCTATAACTTGCACTTTCTGTAGCTGCTGTACTCTGGTTTCACAGTACTTTAGGGTACTATATATTTTATTTTACATGCCTTTATTCCTGAAGGCTTGGCAAATTTTAGTCACAACAATAATGCTTATTGTCATGGTGACAGTCTACCAGATTCTGAGTTACAAGCCCTTGTATTTACAGGAGGTGCAAAAACAATAGAAATTCCTATTAAAAAATTCTGCTGGAGCATCAGACCCCTATAACTTGCAGCCCCCATAAAAGAGAATGTTCACAGTTTGAGGGGAAATTGTAAATTGTATCTGAGAGAAATACAAATATAGGAAGATGGGAGATGCACACATCAACACAAGAAGGTCATACAACAAGTCATGCCACACACACTGAACACCAACAAAAATAATGTAGTAGTAGCAGAAACAACGGCAGTGGATGAGGAGAAACATGGATTTTCGTCCGTAGATTCAAACTGGGTGAGCACTTAGAATAATTTTGTCTGTGTGTTCAGTAATATGCTAAGAGAGTCATTTTCTGTAGTACTCGTATATGCTTACTTTTAAGATCTTTGATATTTGAAAATATGCATTCTCAGTTTTAACATGGCTTTTTAGGCTATAAGACTTTGCATTTTGAGAATGTTATTAAGACATTCTTTTTGATATTTTTATTGCATTATGTTCCTGTGTTTCAGATTGAATTCTAATGTAAATACCTGCCTGCAACTTAAGTTCAGTTTTCACATATTGTTCAAGCATTTGTGCCTACAGTCTCCATAGCTATAAAACATTTGGATTTTTACAACTTTGATGTATTTTGTGTTTATGGAATATAGAAGCAATGTAGATAAACAAAGCTTGTACAAGTAGACAAGCTGATGTTGCCTGGAGTTATTGCAACAATGAAAAGATTTATACCTTGATACTCAGATGAGTTTTAATATAATTGGAAATGACTGTCTGATGTCATTCTGATGTCATTCTGGATAAATGCCAGCTGTGACAAACACAGGCTTCTGAATTTTTCTTAGAGATCTATAAAGTTCTGTAGGGCTCTTAGGGAGATGTTCAGGCATCATACTCACTGCCCGGATACAATGATGCTTAACTTCCTACAAAAAAAAAAAGACTTCTTAACTTCCTTCAGGAAAAGCTGCCAGCTCCCATACTCCAGAAGGGCAAGCAATACAGGGATAGAAAGGAACCATGAAATTCATTAATTCCACTCCACTAGCTGAGTTTTAATATTGTCAAAATAGACTAGGAATCAGCTAAGCAGATGCTTGGCACTCTAGACCTGATGTACAGTATAGACAATT
This sequence comes from Intellagama lesueurii, assembly GCA_037013535.1. Taxonomy (NCBI): domain Eukaryota; kingdom Metazoa; phylum Chordata; class Lepidosauria; order Squamata; family Agamidae; genus Intellagama; species Intellagama lesueurii. Next base: position 245,575,599 of record JBAJHW010000002.1, read on the forward strand.
TAGGAGGTTGCCACTGGGCAGGAGAGGCCATGCAACTGCTGTCAGGTTGACAGCACCCACTCTAGAATGCCCTGCCAATAACAGGTGTCAATAGCAAGGGCAGCCTCCTATGACCATATTGTGTATGGGTGGGTGAGGACTCTGACAACAATCCCCCACAATTGCTTTTTCCAGTGATAGAAAATAAGGCATTGATACGTAAACCAGAAGAAAATTGCATCTTTGAGCTACACACAAAGCAGGGTGTTTTTGATCATAACACACAAGTCTTTGTTCCCTGTTTGCTTTCACTTTCTGATGTATTACTGTAAAGGAGAAGGAGGTAAATTCCAGTCTCTCAGAGATGGTCGGACCACAGCTCCCAGCAGTACTCCTCACTGGCTGTGATGGTGAGGGTTCGTGATAGGTCATCATTGCTGTAAAGCGGGCTGTGCCTGGGGCCTCATCTGAAGGCCAGTTCAGGGCTTTGGAATGTATCCTACTTTGGTCTGCAGCAATTTGTGTCCTATTCGATTCTATCCATGCCCTAGATCCAAGGAGATTTCTCAGCCTCTCACTTACTTGTATTGAAAAACCAAAATGGCTATATCATTGTTGCTCTTGTAACTACATATAAGAGATTTGAAGCTATGATAGAGTCTAAAGCAGGGGTGGGCAATTAATTTCTATAGGGGGACACATGAAAAATCTGAACTGTGTTCGGGGGCCGAACCAACTTTACTTAAAAATAAAATGAAACAGTGATGTTATGATTGTTTTTATTTTAAACTTGTTAATCTTCACAAATACTAAAGAGGTTTTTTGCGGTATGTTAAAGATAAGCAACTGATCAACTTTAGACAAAAAGCTATAAATGGTTTTGATGTCCGGCGGGCTGGACAGGAGCGGCTCATGGGCCGTATGTGGCCCTCGGGCCACACTTTGCCCAGGTCTGGTCTAAAGGGAGGAGTAAGCCTACCTCTATCAAATCTTAAATAACTAACTTTCAGAGTTTCTTTTCTAGGCAACTTTAAGGGTTGTGTTGTTGTTTTTTCCAGAAGGGAAAGGAAAGGAAAAGGCTGCAGCAATTTGTGTCTCATATGATTTGATTTGTACTCCAGGTACAAATTAATATGTAAATTCCCTTTGCTTTAGCCCAGCCCTAAACCTAGCCATTTTGCTTTGGTCTGGACCACATACAAATTGGTCCAATCTGGTTAATTTGGTTTGGAATTTGTCCTAGTCCAGTGTATGGCCCCATTGTGAAAGGGTTGATCTGGAACAAATATCTGCCCAAAGAATTATCCTGTGATGTGCAAATGCTTCTCCTCACAAACCAAAAAGAAACATTGCTGTTGCAGCATATGCGCAAGGTACATGATGATGGCCCAAGAAGAGGTCAGCCGAAGGTCTGCCTACCTTTCTCCCTGCCTCGTTGTTGTGCAAGTTCATGAGGGTCCTCGCATTCTGCTTGATCTCCCTTGCGTCCACAAACACTTTGGCAAATCCTATTCCATATCGGATATCAGCGGAGCAGCCTCCCCACTTCCAGCCTTCGTCTTTGTGGTACTGTCCCTGTTTCTCCTTGTCACAGCCGCAGTCGCTCAAGTTCCCCTGGGTGCAGGCAGCAGTGATCGCGTGGGCTACTCCAGCAGCAATGATGGCATAGGTAAATGCTGCTTCTCTGCTACCTGAAATTAGGATGCATTGCTCATTAAAGAATAGGACATTTGGACGAACCAGAAGAAAACAGAGTCAGTTAAGTCCATGCAGTGAAATGCTGCTAAATTATTCAAAAATACCAGGCACTGTCAATCAGAATGAGAAAAACATTGACTGGTATTACATAACAGATACAAGTGTTAATCAAAAACCTGTTGAATATTGGCGGACTATGTATACTGTTTCTAATATTGCCGGTTTTTGTAGCTCTGATGGAGTTATTTCTGAGATCCGCAACTGCTTATAGTACTGTGTGAAATTTCTTGATATTGTTCCCAAAGCCCCAATGACTACGGGGACCACTAAGGTGTGTTTCTTCCAGAGGCAAGATGTTTCAATTGCCAGATCTCTCTATTTTGTTAGTTTTTCCAATTCTTTATTTTCAACTCTGGCATCCCCTGGAAATGCAATGTCAATGATCCAGACATTTCTTTGTTCTATTACTACTATGTCTGGTGTATTATGTTAAAGGTGTCTAGTTTGGATCTGGAAATCCCACAAGATCTTGACTTTGTCATTTTCTGACACCTTCTCTATCTGATGCTCCCATTATTATTGTTATTGTTGTTGTTGTCCAAAAATACCAGGCATAGTCAATCAAAACTATAAAAACATTGACTGGTATTATATAACAGATACAAGGTTTAACCAAAAACCTAAGTATCTGTTAAATATCGACCCAGTATGTATGCAGTTCCTAATATTGCTGGGTTTTGTAGCTCTGATGGTGTTATTTCTGAGATCTGCAGCTGCTTATAGTACTGTGTGAAATGTCTCGATATTGTTCCCACTGAAGTGTGTTTCTTCCAGAAGTGAGATGTTTCAATTGCCAGGTCTCTGTATTTTGTTAGTTTTTCCAATTCTTTATTTTCAACAACAACAACAAAAAACTAGCGAAATACAGAGACCGGGCAATTGACATTATTATTATTATTATTATTATTATTATTATTATTATTATTATTATTATTATTATTATTATTATTATTATTATTATTATTATTATTGTTGTTGTTGTTGTTGTTGTTGTTGTTGTTGTTGTTGTTGTTGTTGTTGTTGTTGCTACTACTATTACTATTACTATTGCTACTACTAGTACATGTGTTGCAAAGATGCATGCATGAACATTTCTTGGCATTTTGAAGGACTGGTCTTTGATTGACATTCAGGAAATCCCCTAAAGAAACAATACCCATTTTGCCATGCCCATGAACTTAAAAGTTCCCAAACTAAAACTGATCTAGTCCATGCTTTATAATGCAGACCAGGCAGTTCCATCAGACTGCAAACTTTAAATTAGCACAGTTTCCTTTTATGCATAAAACAACAAGAGAAGTCATTAATTTGCATCAAGATGCCCATCCCCCTTCAGCATGTTTTTTTTTTTTAATGCCATCAGCACAGCTTCCAGTGAGGTCACGTATGTCAATGCTGTTCTATGTATGTTCAGGAAATTCTAATTAATTATTTCATGGAGCTTGAAAAGCTACTTTTAAAAAGAAAGTATTTGCAGTCAAAATGTAGTTAGTTATCATTAAATTTTTCATTATTGTTTATTTACTGAAAATATTATCACCCCACCTTTCGCCTAAAAAAGATACAAGGTGGCTTACCGTATTTTAAAAAAAGAATATTAAAGCTAAAAATAATAAATTGCAATATTTAAAAAGAATTAAACAACTATATTAAAAGCTCACAGATAAAAACAATACTAAAAACACATTAAGAAACAACAAAAATAGAGCAATCCTGTTTAAAAAAAAACCAAAAACCCTTAAACATCCAGTCACTGAAAGAAAGCTTGCCTGAAGAAAAAGGTCTTTGCCTGCTTGCAGAAAGATAATGAGGCTGGAGCCAACCTGGCTTCTCATGTTTGGGAGTTCCAGAGTCTGGGAGCAGCAACAGAGAAGGACCTTTCCTCTGTCTCCACCAAGTGCAGCTGTGAGGGTGGGACTAGGAGAAAGGCCTCTGCTGACAATCTTAAAACTCATGCAGGCTCATAAAGGGAGATGTGGTCTTTGAGATAAGTTGGACCCAAGCTTTTTAAGGTTTTATGGGTCAATACAAGCACTTTGAATTGTGCCCAGAAATGGATCAGCAACCAGTGGAGCTGCTGCAACAGGGGTTATGTGATCCTTGCAGCATTTTGGACCTGCAGAAGTTTCCTGATACTTTCCAAAACCCCATGTAGAGTGTGTTACAGTAATCCAGCCAGGATTTAACTAAAGCATGCGTCACTGTGGCCAGATCAAACCTCTTCTGGAACAGCTGCAGCTGGTGCACTAGTTTTAACTGTGCAAAGGCATTCCTGGACACCACTAAACATGGGCATCCAGGCTCAGAGACGAAACCAGGAGTACCCTCAAGCTATGTGCCGTATATTCAGAGGGAGCGTAACCCCATCCAGCACAGGCTGCATCTCTATTCCTTGATCTGCCATTCAACAGTAATATTTTTAAAAGATACTCTACTTTCTTGTTTTTAGAATGTTACTAATTTTAGTTATTTATACTAACACCACTTCACACTATAACCCAGTGGCCTGCAGTACAAAACCTACGTTCCTCCTGTCTGGTTTGTTTGTAACCTCAAACAAGGTTAACAAGAGAGAAGGAAGCAGAAGCACAAGACGTAACTGACACCAGTGCTTCAACCATGTGATAGATTTAGTGAGGCTACACACACCATAAGCGTAAAAGTAACAATAAAGGTTAATGTTGTTTTGCAAAAGTGGTGAAATTATCCCTCCTGAAGTGAAACTATTCCATTACAATTGCAGTGTAACTTAAGCCCAATTCAGGGATTCTGTAATCTAAGTAAACACAAAAGGAGGATAACCACATTAGTTCCATCCTCCTTCCATCATCACCCTCATCACTTTCTTAATATGGAGGAAATACTTTTCACATGGTTGTTCCATGTGTCTGAGAAAGTGGGTTGTAACTCATGAACGTTAAAATTGAAGTAATCTGTCAGTCTTTAAGATGCCATAATTCTTTTGTCTTGATTTTCTGTTAATTCAGAGAATGACCGTCTGAAGAGGTCACCTCTTGTGATCAGGAAAACTTGAAAACCCAGGTTAGAGGAGGTTCTCTCCGTGCCTTGAAGCGGGTATTTTCTCCAGGCTACTGGTCTGCACACATGGAGAGGACTGGGGAAGGGGGAAGGGCTAACACAATCTCCTCTTTGCATATTTACTCAAAGTGGATTACCAATCACTTGACTAGGACTTATGTTACACCTCTGTGATTGGGAAAAAGATTTACTATTTAAGTAACTAAATATTTAGGCATGGTGACAGAGTTCATCCCAATGAAATTCAGAGTGAACACTGACATTCGACTGTTGGTGTCCCTGACACTCAGATGTACTTTTGGAGAACTGTTGGATCAATGAGAAGTTAGTAAGTCACAACACATTTAAGTTTCACTGATTCAGTGGCTTTACTCTAGAGCCTAATTAGTACAAACTTTTTATTTAAGCCTCAGTTAGGATTAAAGCAATCAAGATAGTCTGCAGGATGCCCTCTTGTGCTTAACCGCCATTCAAACTTGTTGAAAAACAGCCCTGACAATTGCTTTGTGAGAAGTAAAGTGATGGGAAAAAAGGAATCAGCTTTGGGATTTTCCCTTACTTGGTGTCACTTTGTGAATGGCAGTGAGCACAAGAGGGTATCCTGTAGACCATCTTGACTGTTGCCATTGGTGTTGCCAACATTCAAGCTGCCCTTTGTTGTGTAAAGCTTGGCATCCTTTTTCCTGCTGGCAACACGGTCATGGAATGACATGCATATGGAAGGCTGAACACCTTCCATATGCGTTGCCTCCGACGCATTTTTGGTATCACCTGGCAGGACAAAGTTCCAAACAGAGTAGTCCTAGAACGAGCTGGAATTTTTAGCATGTATACATTACTGAAACAGCGACGTCTACGTTGGCTTGGGCATGTCGTGAGAATGGCTGATGGTCGGATTCCAAAAGATCTCCTGTATGGAGAATTAGTGGAGGGAAATCGCCCCAGAGGGAGACCACAGCTGCGATACAAGGACATCTGCAAGCGGGATCTGAAGGCCTTAGGAATGGACCTCAACAGATGGGAAACCCTGACATCGGAGCGTTCAGCCTGGAGGCAGGCGTTGCATCACGGCCTCTCCCAATTTGAAGAGACCCTTGTCCAGCAGACCGAGGCAAAGAGGCAGTCACGGAAGCAGCAAAATCAGGGAGCTGGACAGGGGACAGATTGTATTTGTCTTCAGTGTGGAAGGGATTGTCACTCTCGAATTGGCCTTCTCAGCCACACTAGACACTGTTCCAAGTCCTCCATACAGAGCACGTTACCATAGTCTTTCGAGACTGAAGGATGCCTAATACTATTAGGTCATTTTCTTGCATTTTGAATCATAGCTACAGAAGCAAAATATGCCACATTCATAAACTGGAGAGTTTTTGTTTTTGTTTTTTAAATTGAATTATATAATGCCAAAGCTTTGGCACAGAGCCTCATGGTGCAGTTGGTAAACTGTAATACTGCAGTCAAGTTTCTGCTCATTACCTTAGTTTGGTCCCAACGGATTCAAGTGGAGCTCAGGGTTGACTCAACCTTCCATCCTTTCAAAGTTGGTAAAATGAGTACCCAGCTCACTGGGGGGTAAAATATTCTTTGCAGAATTTTGTAGATCACCGAGAGAGAGCTTTAGCACTATAGGGAAGTTTATAAGTCAAAATAACAACACCTATACCTTATACTTTGAGGAACAAACACATACCTTATGTTACTAGTTGTAAACTATGATAGACAAAGAGGTCTTAATAATGCCATGCAACGCTATATATGTCTACTCAGAAGGTAGTTCCACTGAGTTCAAGGAGACTTACCCTCAGGTAAGTGTATATAGGATTGCAGCCATAGGCACTTTATTTTCAGCAGAATCACTCTCCACAAGTGATTTATGTATTAATGCCAGCCTCTTAGTGGTTTTTTTTACTGAAAATACTTACTTCCTTATCAAATGCCACAAATAGCTTGTAGCATAATGGATTCAAAGATGACATCAACAAAATCAGTTAATAGGTACCTACATGGCCACTTAACTGAAGGATGTGTATTAATAGAATTGTACACTACCTTCTTTTCAAATGTATAGTTTTTATCATTTATATAACTTCAAGTAAGCATAAGAAATTTGTGCTTCCAAAATGTATCAAGCTCTTAGTAATATTATACTTTTCAAGATTGTTTGTCATACAAACAATGTTTTATTATAGTCAGTGAAAGAGCTCTAAATGTATGAATTTTTAATTGCCGTAGTTCATTTCATCAGGATGTCTCACAGACTTTGCATTTAGAAGGGGCTGAAGATTTTATTGCTTACATGGGTTGTGACCTTAACTTAGCCAGAGTGTAAAAGACAAATATCAAAATGCGTTATTTGGTAGGCCCGACTTACTCAGTCCTGCTTTTTTCTGCCTCCCTCCACAAAAGACCTGCTTCTTACCAAAATACAAGAAACCTAGAAATATATTGCCTGCCTCTTGGACCCTCTGAACCACCCTCATACCCTGCAGAATGGTGGTGACATGTCAGGAAACACAGGACTGAATGGTTGATTCTGCAGAGAAATGTAGCTCTCTCCAACCCAGTGACCTCCAACTATTTTGTACTACAAATCCTATTATCTCTGGTCAAGGTGACCTGGAAGCCACCATGCTGGTCCATAGTCCATTTGAATGGTCCAGTCCTAAAGGTTGCAACAGTGAAGCTCTGTTGAGGGAAAAGAATGCAAACCAACATGGAAATCACTAGCCTTGGAATATTTGCTAGGAAAGGCATAAGAATCTGAAATCATGACAAAACAGGTTGTTGGCTCTATGTAATGCAGATTGTTTTTGTGATTATGCATTATTGCAATAATGACATACAAAAATTATTGTTTCTAGAGCAAAACTGGGTCTCAGCAGTGACTCATTGATTTCCAACTAGAAGTTACTGAATATTTTGCTGTTTTCCTTCTGCACATGTGAGAAAACAACAGGATTTGTTTGTTAGGACCAGTGTTTGTTAGGACCAAAGGGAAACAGAATCTCCAACAAAGGAAAACCCACCACCTTCCAGTGTACTATTGAACAGTTCTTAAGCATTGGGAAACTTTTCCTAGTGTTTATTTGAAATCTCCTTTCTCGCAGACTGAATCCATTTCTGGAACAGGAGAAAGGAACCTTGTTCCACTTTGCACATGGCAGCCCTTCAGATATCTGAAGATGGCTATCATATCACTTCTTGATCTTATCTTCTCAAAGCTAAACGCATCCAACTCTCTCAGCTTTAGCTCATAGACTTTGGGTTCCAGACCATTTAGCACTTGGTCATCCTCCTCTGGACATTTTCCAGCTTTCCAGAATCCCTATTAGGGTGCAAATCGGGTTATCTGAGGTGAATTGCTGTAGCTATCCAGATGACAATTTGCAAGCATCAGCAGGACAGAAGGAGAGAGCTTGGTTTGCATGAAGTTCCAACAGCAAAAGCAGCCTTAATGCGCTAATAAGGTGCTAATGGCAAATTCCACATCTCTCTCTCTTTTTTTTTAATTTGTTCTCATAATAGCTCTCACAGTGGTGTGTTCCAGTGCAAAGCTGAAACCTCTTAAAAATAAAGAACCTGTGGGGAGACTAGGATCAATCAGCAGCTATGGGGAACTGACAACCTCATGAGTGCCACTTGGCATTGGATCAGGTAGATACACTGGGCAGGAAGAAGACAAAAGCAATGTCAAACTGATCAAAACAAATTTAAGCTGCTCCTGCTGATTGAACAACAACAAAAAAGATGATTCCTTGCTCAAAAAAAAAAAAAAAAAAAGACCATTCCACAACAGACCTCCCTGCATTGAGTTTTCTGTTGTGTAGTCACTAGGGTTTTAATTGAATTCATCTCCATCCAATCTGGTGTAAATGGCCAATGTAGTCACCCCCAGGTCCTGCTTCAGGTATGTAAAAACTAAGCTCTTGTGTCAATATGAAATTATGGAAGCTTTCATAATAGTGTCAGGGAGAGTACTGAGGGTGAAACTCTTTGATCTCTTCAGAGCACAGTGGTATACAGTAGAATGAACGGACTGTATTCCCATTGAACAGATTTCCATTGAAATGAATGCGAAATCATACATTTTGATCATCCGTAATATTTGCTGCTCGATGCACAGTGTCAACTACTGAATCAAGCATTAAAACTTTAAACAACAAACACAGAATCTGTATTCTGGGATTTGTTGTTTAGTGAGGCCCCTAGAATTGTCTGCTGGGAGCTCTGTTGTACTCCCCTGAACTACAGAAAAGAATCCTAAGTACCTCAGTGAACTTAAGGTCTCAAAATTTTGTAGAATACAGACATAACAGTTAAAGCAATATTGAACTGCTATAACTGTGTTGTGTAGGAATAATCCAGCCTTCCTTGGTAGAGAGTTCCACAGTTTGAAAATGGCCATTAAGAAAGCTGTTGCCTCACATCCCCACCAAACTTGCTTCCAATAATGACTCAGTGAGAGAAGAGCTCTCCTTAAAGATCCCACCACTGAAACCTTCTCTCTTTGCCCAGTGCTCACCTCACCTGGTTGCTATGCTGCTCCTTTGTCTCTCTTTGCTTCTCCTTGGCTTGACAGCCCAGCCATAGCCCCTCCTCTTCATCCCTGTTTGCTTATTTACTCAGGTGCTCTCCCTTTTGCTTTCTGCTTCCTTCTCCTTCCATGTGGAAAAGCACCAAAGTCAATGGGGAAAGGAGAGGAGGCAGGGTGCCAGACAGGTGGAGAACTTTCAAAGATGAAGGGACCAGCAACAGCAATTCTCCTCCTTAGATAGCAAGACAGTTGCTAAAATCCTGTTACTTAACATAGTAAATTACACTAGGTTTATTGAATCAAGAAGCATTTGGTGAATCACCTCCAGCATAAGCTCCATTGATCTAAATGGACCTACTCTAATTGTGACTTAGTGTAGTAAGTCACCACAAGAGTAGACCTGTTTGCATCAATGAAACCTATGGAGGAATTTCAAGTGATTTGGGAGATGCTTGATCTTGAATGATCATCTAAGATCCATTAGATTTACAAAATACCCTCTTCCTCCTAGAGATGATAATCTGTTTTGTTTTGTTTTTTACAGTGGTCAACAAATCTCGTCTGCATTTTGGGACTCAGTGAACCAAGGTGAACACCTGCTCTTGAATATATACACCACTGAGAAGGACCTGTTAATACAGATTATCCTTACAGGTACCAACTTAACATGAGAACGAGTCATGGGAGAAGGGGAGGTTCAGCCTTCAATGCTCAGAGATCAAATATGGTGCAGCCTCCAGGCCAAGGCTGGGACATATTCATTGTTCAGGGAAGGAAAAGGGGGGCAGAAGCTGTGTTCATCAGAACAGCAGATCAAGTAGAAATGCTATGGAACATGACTCCATTTAGAGTCCTCACACTTATTATTCTAACAGTACAATAGAGATGGGCACGACTCAAGTCATCATGCTTTGTATGAAGCATGCTGTGCGGCACCACAGGTGCCACTCATACTCATCACCCTTCTCCCCAGCCAGTTGGCCCACTCACCTTGCGCTACATGCTGCCGGGGTCCTCCTTCTTTGGTGGCACTCCAGTCTGGCTGGGAACTCAGCCTGCCCTTCCCTGCCTCCTCTGGAAGCTGACCACTCTGACAAGGAAGCAGGACAGGGATTTTCCCTGTTTAGCCAATGAGTGGTCAGCTGCCAGAGGGGGCAGGGAAGGGCAGGCTGAGTTCCCAGCCAGCCTGGAGCACTGCCAGAGGAGGAGGATCCTGGTGGTGCAAGGTGCCAGGCAAGTGAGCCAGTTGGCCAGGGGGAAGGGGTCGTTGTGGCACTTGTGCCATGTGGCGCCCTTTGTATGAAGCTCAATAACTTGAGTCATGCCCATTTCTACAGTAAAAGAAGAATGATTGTTTTCTGTCAAATCAGTGACCATTTCCAGGGTTTTCCAGACAGAGAATACTCAGAAATAGTTTCCCAGTCCTTTCTTCTGGGGGAGCCTTGGGACTGTGCAGCTTGCCCAAGACCACCCAAGCTGGCTCTTCTCCCAGGAGGCACAATAAGGGAATCAAATACCTAATTTCTGGATCCACAGCCACTTATCTAAGCCACTGAGCTGTCAGTGATGCATATCATAGGAGAATCAGCTTTCTGAGAAAGGAATAAAATAAAAATAAAATTCCCATAGCATATCATCTGTGTAATATCTAAGAAAGTGAGCAACACTTACAAATGAGCACACCATCCTTGGTCATACTGGCTGAAAGCTATAGTCCAAAAACATCACTCTTCTAGACTCTGTAAGGTTCTGTAAGGTCCCTTTGGGCAAACTGGGGTTCTTGTCAACACTGCTGTGTTAAAAGGTGCCATTACTCCACAACAGGGATCAAACCTCCTTTTCTTGCTTTAGTGAAAACAGTTTGTAAAAACTCTTCAGCACTGAAGGACACAATAAAGGACAGTGGAAAGACAAGAATCCAAAGCCGTTTACCACCCCAGAGTTATAAAAAGCTCAATAACATATTGATCAAACATCAAACTCTTACCTCATTAAATTTAAAAACACAGTGACTCATGATCTGTAGCATGACAGCATTAGGTCTTTAGAATGTAAATGAAGCGGAAAATAGCCTGGCATTGGTACTTGTAATTCGGCTTTCTGGTTGCATTATCTAAGACTGTTGGATCCAACAAATTGACTTTACCCTTGAAAAATAGTTTTACCCAGAAATAATAACTGTGATCCAGAGCATGTACAGGCAAAAGATCCATGGCCAGCTGTAGCAGAAGAAGTGGTGGCCGGGGGGGGGGGGGGGGGCTTGGAAAGTTTCCTGTTTGCAATACATCTCCTAGAATCCCTTAGCTTTTGATTGTTGTGGCTGGGGGATTCTGGGTATTGCCTTCCAAAAAAGCAAATTTTTCATGCTTGGAGGAGGCAGAATAGCTGTATGGAAGAAATATGGGGACAGTTGCAAGAGATTGTTAAATCATTTTTTCCTTAATGATTGTTCCTTAATAAATGTTCCTATCACTCAGTATTTATTCCCTGCTTTCTAGTTTATCAATTTAAAACATCTGATACCAAACTTTAAATAACTATGTGTTTTAAATTCTGCTAGAATTGTCATTTAATCTGTAGCCACCAAACACTCCCTGAAAAATGCTCTGAATCATGCTTTGGGGGCACTCAAGGGTGAAAAGAGCTTCCAAATGAGAAGAGGTCATCAATGAGATGACTTTCTGCCTACCTTTGCTACTTACACCTGAAGAAACAAAAAAAAAACAAAGCCATGCTTGAAATCAAAATGTGGCAGATGACTATCAGGAATGCTGATCCCAAAAGACTTTAAGCCTTATAAAACTTATGTCAAATAGTTATTTTCTCAGTTGTTGTTCTTGTTTAGTCATTAAGTCGTGTCCGACTCTTCGTGACCCCATGGACCAGAGCACGCCAGGCCCTCCTCTCTTCCACTGCCTCCCGGAGTTGGGTCAAATTCATGTTGGTAGCTTCGATGACACTGTCCAACCATCTCGTCCTCTGTCGTCCCCTTCTCCTCTTGCCCTCACACTTTCCCAACATCAGGGTCTTTTCCAGGGAGTCTTCTCTTCTCATGAGATGGCCAAAGTATTGGAGCCTCAGCTTCAGGATCTGTCCTTCCAGTGAGCACTCAGGGTTGATTTCCTTCAAAATGGATAGGTTTGTTCTCCTTGCAGTCCAGGGGATTCTCAGGAGTCTCCTCCAGCACCACAATTCAAAAGCATCCATTCTTCGGCGGTCAGCCTTCTTTATGGTCCAGCTCTCACTTCCATACATTGCTACTGGAAAAACCATAGCTTTGACTATGTGGACCTTTGTTGGCAAGGTGATGTCTCTGCTTTTTAAGATGCTGTCTAGGTTTGTCATCGCTTTCCTCCCAAGAAGCAGGCGTCTTTTGATTTCGTGGCTGCTGTCACCATCTGCAGTGATCATGGAGCCCAAGAAGGTAAAATCTGTCACTGCCTCCATATCTTCCCCTTCTATTTGCCAGGAGGTGATGGGACCAGTGGCCATGATATTAGTTTTTTTGATGTTGAGCTTCAGGCCATTTTTTTTTTTGCGCTCTCCTCTTTCACCCTCATTAAGAGGTTCTTTAATTCCTCCTCACTTTCTGCCATCAGAGTGGTATCATCTGCATATCGGAGGTTGTTGATATTTCTTCCGGCAATCTTAATTCCGGCTTGGGATTCATCCAGTCCTGCCTTTCGCATGATGTATTCTGCATCCTCTAAGTAGCTCAAAGCTATTCTCCCTTTTTGTATCTTCACCACAACCTTCTAAGGACATTCAGGCTAACAAATAGTCCCCAGCACAAGGTCACACCATGAACTTCACTGACAAGTAAGGATTTGAACCTGAGTCTCTTCTGTCCAACAGTCCATCATGCTGGCTCTCCAGTTCTTTCAAAGAGTTTGGCACTTTTAATAAATATTGGTTAAACTACCTGCAGACATGGTTGTTGTAGGTTTTTTGGGCTGTGTTCTGGAGGTTTTTCTTCCTAACATTTCGCCAGTCTCTGTGGCCGGCATCTTCAGAGGACAGGAGTTAGAACTCTGTCTGTGTTCTGGTGTAGTGTGTGGGATAGTTGAGTATTTGTAGCTGTGGGATCAGCTTTTTGTCCTTTTCAGTAGATTGGGTGATTATGGTGATCAGGGTGTTTTTTTTGTTATGGGTGTATTGTTGTGATAAGGGGGGAGAGATGATCTATCACTGTGATTGATGGGTGTCGTTAGCTAGTCTTTTGTGTGCAGTGATCACCAGTCCGGTCCTTGTGGCTGGGTAGAGTTCGTTGACCTTTTTGCAGGCTGTATTTTTCAGCGCTGGGAGCCAGGCTTTGTTGAGTTTTAGACTTTCTTCTTTTTTGTTGAAGCTGTGCTCATGTTTGTGGATTTCAATGGCTTCCCTGTGTAGTCTAACATAATGATTGCTGGTGTTGTCCAGTACTTCTGTGTTTTGAGATAGGATTTCATGTCCAGCTTGTTTCAGGGCATGTTCATCTACTGCTGATTTTTCCGCTTGTTTTAGTCTGCAGTGTCTTTCATGTTCTTTGATTCTGGTGTGGATGTTGCATTTTGTGGTTCTAATATATACCTGGCCACAACTGCAAGGTATCCGGTATACTCTTGCAGTGGTGAGGGGGTCCCTTTTGTCCTTTGCTGACCGTAAAATTTGTTGTATTTTTCTGGTGGGCCTGAATACTGTTTGTAGGTTGTGTTTTTTCAAAAGTTTCCCCATGCGGTCCATGACCTCTTTGATGTATGGCAGAAATACTTTATTTGTGGGTGGCTGTTTTTCCTCTTCAGTTTGGTGTTGTTTTCTTGGTTTGATGGCTCTTGTGATTTCATTCTTGGAATAGCCATTTGCCTGTAGGGCCCAATTCAGATGGTTGAGTATCTGCAGACATCTTCTAATCACAAATAAAATTCACTGTTAGATTGGAATAGAGATTGCAGCCAGATCCAATCCCTATTTGGTTTCAGATCAATCCTACTGAATTTAATGACATTTGGGGACATGTTCCATTGAGTGAGACTCACATTTGACTGGAACAGCCAGTGTGTAGTAATGGATAAAATTATGGAGCAGGGCTAAGGAGCCTTGGGTTCAGTTCCTCAGCTCTGCCATGGAAATTCACTGGAGTAGTGGAACTGGTAAAACTACTCCTTAAATATCACACATACCTTAGAACCCCTATTAGGGTTACCGTAAGCCAGATATGACTTGGTGGCATAGGGGAATGTTGGCAAGTCCCAAGTCCGAGTGCAAATGTTTGGTAACAAGTCCCAATGCCCAAGCCTCAAGTCTGAGTCCCTATTAAAAAACAATTCTTTTCCTCCAGAAAAAAGGGAGGGGTGGGTAGATTCCAAGTTGTGAGTCGGGCAAAGTCATTGGGAGGAAAAACAGAGTTGAGTCTGAGTTGAGTCACCGGTGCAACTTAAGGCTGACTTGACAGCAAATCCCGCAACTCAAGTCCGCATCCCTGGTGGCACATAACACACTCAAACATGGATAGGATTGGCTGGGAAATATCCTCACTAGTGCCTTGTACAGACACATCTCAACTTAGAAAATAAAAATGGCAGTGCAATATAGTTCACATACACTCCTCATAATAGACATGGGGTTTTGAAAGTATTTGCACCATCAAACCAGCTATCACACATGAGGTATTCTGGGACATAAAAAGAAGATAAATTTGTATTTATCTCCCTGGAAAACGTGTGTTGTATTTTCTGCTATTTAAAGCCAAGAGGTCAGGGAGGGAGTTATCTGAAGAGACATGTGCTGAATTATATGTTGATTATGAAAATAGAAAGATGGAAAATATAGCCGAGCTTGCCAGTTCTGTGCCATAAGGTATATTACTTCACATCTCTATAAAAGTCATAATTCACAGATAGCATATTGGAGATGAGAACCTTTTTTCCCTTGATTATCTGGTTGTGCCTCCTTCTCTTCCATCATCCAGACTAGACATGGCTATTAGACAAAGTGTGTGTGATGAAAAATGGTGGCCTTGGACATTATATAAAATGCCCATTGCTCTGATAAATAGTCAGATCCTGCAAGATGCAGAACACCCACCATATTTTACTGAGGTCATTAGATGGGGTGGGGGAGTCTGTTTTGTGGAATGTGGAACTAAGAGGGGAAACCACTGATGAAGAGGCATCCTGCATTTTAAAAATGTTAGCAATGCAACAGTTGCCAAGTTTATGGATCTGAATGCATAAACAAGACTTTTGTCCAATCGCGATGGTTCAGGAGAAAGACATGAAGTAAATCAGAAGAGGAATTTCATATTCCTAACAGTTGAGGACAGGACATTTTGGAGCGTTGCCATAAGTCGGAGGTGACTTGATGGCACACAACAACAACAACAACAACAACAACAACAACAACAACAACAACCCTATTAATTTGTGTGTGCAATCCTGGACAGAATTACTAGGAAACAGTTGGGCACAGGTCATTAAATCTGATCTGGATGTGAATTCAAAGTTTTGGAACATATCCAGATTCAGTCCAGAGGAGCTAGATTCCTATTTTAATTCAGTTCCCAGATTCAAGTCAACTGCTTAGCCTCCAATTAATATGCATTAGAAAATCAAAATGGCTGTGACTTTTTCCCCACTATATACACAGAATTTGGAGATACAACAGACACCCCAAAGAAGGGAGTAAACCTACCAGATTTGCACACTAGGGACCTGAAAGGTGAGAAAGAAAGAAAGAAAGAAAGAAAGAAAGAAAGAAAGAAAGAAAGAAAGAAAGAAAGAAAGAAAGAAAGAAAGAAAGAAAGAAAGAAAGAAAGAAAGAAAGAAAGAGGGGAAAGGCTGAAACAATTTGCGGCCCATATGATTTGATTTATGCACAAAATATGAACAAATTTGCAAATTTGCTTCAGTAGCCCCAGAATCAAATCTGCTTATTCCACTTCAACCTGGATTTCTCAGAAATTGGTCTGAATCTATCCAATTCAGTTTGGAAATTGTGATTTGTCTGAATCCAATGCACAGCCCCTAATAGGAAATAAAGGCATCTCAACACAGAAGGTCTCAGGGCTTGTC
Organism: Intellagama lesueurii; assembly: GCA_037013535.1. Classification (NCBI taxonomy): domain Eukaryota; kingdom Metazoa; phylum Chordata; class Lepidosauria; order Squamata; family Agamidae; genus Intellagama; species Intellagama lesueurii. The sequence goes on from JBAJHW010000002.1 coordinate 245,591,958, forward strand.
CAGATGGAGCATTTCTCTGGTAAAAGTACCCTGTCCAACACTGGTCCTTTCAGTATTTTTCCTGCCATCCAGATGATGGAAGGCCAGAATTGATATGATCAATGCCTTTTTTTTTTCAGCCTTCCAGGCATTTTCATTCTTCCTCACACATTGGTTTCTTTTTGCTCCAGGATTTGTTCCGGGGAGCAGAGTTTAGTACTGCAGCATTTATTACAAACAGTTCATTTCCACATCAGAGGCTCCCAGTCAGAAGCCTTCAGTTACCCATTAGATTTAGCTTTTCAGATGAAAGAAGAAGAAGAAAAAAACACAGGAAATGAAGTTAAGGAGGGAAAGTGGATTTCTAAAGACATCTTTTCTAGTGGAGTGATTTTTTTTGGTAAGACATGGATTTGCAGTGCATTGTGAATCACAGTCATCTCTGGGTTTCTTCCAGAGGAACTGTGACCAAATGTGCTCACTTAGAGCAACGCTATTGCTCATCTGGTCACACCCTTTCTTCTGAATAAATAGGCACAACACTACAACATCTAAAATTCTATGTTCTATAATGCTGCATATACTTCTTCTTTTTTTAAATTATTTTGTGTTCCTGAAACATATATCACAACACTATTGTTTCATTGTCTGAACTTCAGAGGAATGGCTACTATTGTGTATCACAGGACTTTTCTAGTATGTTGTGTCAGAATATAATGTATACTGTACATTTTTTCATAGTTTCTTGGTGGTGGTGGTGGCGGCGGTGTGTGTGTGTGTGTGTGTGTGTGTGTGTGTGTGTGTGTGTGTGCATGTATTTAAAGCCTGCGGTAAGCAGATCTTCAGCAGGCGTGACATATCCTAACCCCTCTAACATACTGTAATGTAATCTTTTTGTTTCTCTAAAACATGTACTCACAAGATACACTTGAAGGCAGGTATGAAATGAGAATTCCTGCAAAAGTGACCTTGGGGCAATGTTTTTTATCTAACTATGACAGTCGATACCTCAGAAGATTGACTCTTTGGCAGAAAGCATCATGCTGGTTTTTAGACACTCGGTGCCAGATTTCCATCTTGGCTTCTGTTTTCTCAAAAACACTTTCCTGACTGCCAAAAAAACAAAGCAAAACAAAACAAAAAGCCGACCACATCCCCCAGTGCTTATGTTGTTAGAATTATGAAATGTCATGTACACAAATTATTTACATTCATATATTGATCTCAGGGAAGAGAGAATCAATATAGTGTAATGGTTTGACGGCTGGACTTCAGGGATGCCAGTTCAAATCTTACTAAGTCACAAAGCTTTCTTAGGGTTCTTTGGCCAATCAGTATCTGCCAGCCAAACCTACCCTACACAATTGTTTTCAGAATAAATTAGGAGAAGAAAGCCATGTAAAGCAGCCAAGAACATTGTTTCTACTGTAAATGAAGAAATAATGGTGTTGACCAGAATCGTGTTGGTGTTTACATAAGGTTTTCATAGCTTGCTGTGGCTAATTGTGGCCAGTTGCCATGGTGTGTTTCAGTCACCTGTCTGTGCAACTGATATACAGTATACTTCAGCAGTTAGCAGCAATTAGCTTCAGCAAGTTATGCAAGCCTTACTTACAGGAAAACCAATAGGATTCCAGCTATTTTATCATGCTTGAAGGCTTCTGCTCATACTCAAGTCAGATGCCTGTTTTGATCTTGAGGTTTTACTATCACCTTTTATGAGGGTTGCCAGAATAACTAGGGGGCAACTTCAAAATTTAATTTCCACTTCTCCTTTCTAAAATCCCATTTCCACTAGCTGCATTTTTGTTTCACAGCTATGAGCTACACTCATAGCATACAGTTTTTCAGAACTGTAATAGGGACAGACTTTTGTAGCTAAGTTTAGAAGTGTTGATCTTTGGGCAATAGAATCAAGAATTGTTTAGCCAGAATAGTTACTGATGATATTTGCTTGAGGGTTTCCATGAATTGTAGTCTAATAAGTCAAATCTTCTATTTTCTGCCTCTTAATAAATTCAGATATATTCATCTCTTATGCACATTTACTGTGGGGTAAGACCCGTGCAGCTTCGTACGAATGCAGATATATCTGAGTAAACCATTCAAAGGATCATTCCATACTCCCAAGAAGAGTACATGTAAAATTAGTTCTTTCAAAAAAGATGTTATAATGTCCTTACTGTTGCTTGAAATGTCTTTGCAGAAATCTAAGTTTCACAAAAAGCATAAGCTCAATGTGCTTGATGATGATGACGATGGTGACAAAGATGATGATAAACAGCCAATAATTTATCCCAGTAAAACCATCCTTATCTGTTATTGTTGAAGACTTTTTGTTCTGGATCTCCAAGGATAGCTGCTGGCATCTGGTGAAGACTATTTTTCAGTGACGATTAAAAAGTAAACATTCACGCTTTCTTCCTGATTTGTGTTCTGGAGCTGCATGACAAGGTGTTTGTAGTAACCAACTTTTCCCCCCCTTGGAACATACTCTGCTGCTAGGCTGAATCTCATCCTTCTTGTTGCCATAACAGAAGTAGGTCCAAATGTTTTCCATTAATCAAGATTATTAAGAACGTATGATCTGTGAAGGAGGTAGGCCACATGGATATCTAGAAAGAATTTTGCATGCTGGAATGTCTAGTTGGTTAGTAGTTTGCTGTCCTGATAGGCACAAACTGCTTGACATCCATTCTGAAGAATGCCATTGTAGTTACAGTCCACTTATTGCACAGCTGTTTGCATCAGCATTAACCTTTGTGGATTTGTTGGCATCATAATACAGTAATTTTAGAATGTTGAAAATCAAATTTCTGAGCTGGTCCTCAAAACCTTGTTGGATTTTACAAGTTCAGCAGATATACTTTTGTGGGGATTCCATGTATCCGCATAGCTTATTCAGGAATACCTGTAGTATTTATCCATGTGTAATGGTGTTTACTTTGCCTTAGCACAGCTGGTCCCAAGAACTTTCTTTCACCTTCTTTAGTGCACGGACTTATTTAGACTCATGCACTCAGTTCAGGCTGAAAGCATCATGTTGTTGTGTTCTTCCAAAGGCGTGCCATGTATTGGTGTCCATGAAAATGTTGACACCATTTACGTATGTATCTGAAGATATGGAACAGTAATTCTTACACTAGTCAACTGTTAGTGGGTAATGAGCCAACCTTGTGAATCACCCCTAAGCGGTATAAAGATCTGCCATGGTGAGTGACAAGCACAATTATGACTTCCTTGACAAATGACTCATTTCACCACATCATTGGTCAGCTATTCTAATGACATTAGTTCCCCATGTCCATATAAATTGTAATGGGATTATCATATTCTGCTGAAAGCATTTCATTGTGTAAATTAATTTCAAGTTGCAATATCTTCAAAATGAATACTCAGATCTCTCAGATTTCTTCAGGGCCATAGTATCATGCACACATCTAAGCCATTATTTCCACTAATGGGTGCTGATATTTCCACAAACAGTTAGTGTTAAGATGCATCATCAACTTTAATGAAAGAAAAAATATTTTTTTTAAAGAGTCAGACAAGTAGTGAAGATAATATACTCAACAGTGGATGATTATTTAGGTTATAATTCAAAGGGTCATGTGCACTCACAGGACATTACATTTTCATTGTTAACTACCGATCTTCAGGGCCTTGATTTAAAACCGGTTAAACTGCACTGATGTCACTGTGGCTGCAGTCACAGTATATCAGTTGAGATATTTTCTGGATCTGTTTGAAAATCTCCCTGGAGTTAAGGAGTATTACTGCAGATTACACCAACATTTTATTACAGCCGTCATTACTACTGTCATGTGACGAAGAGCACACATCACTGGATACAAATCACAGACCTGGGTCCCCAAAAACCATCACACCAAAATGCTCCAGCATCTTTGCATTGGCTTCCAATTATCACTACAAACCAATAAACAGATGATGATACATACACTAGAGATTCTACTATATAGCCCATGGTGATCTCTTAAATGTCAATTTGTAAGTATTAGAGTAGCTCTGGGTTTGATACACTGATGCCTTCGAGCCCAGTTACTCAGCTATCAGAATTGAAAGCACTATGCCCACCTCTTTTGAGTCAACTGAAACCCTTAGACATGCTTGTTGCTATGGTGGACTTCTACAGTCTCCTGAGAGACTTCTCTGCCTATTGCACACATGGGAAGCCCTGTAGCTTCAGACTGTATTTATTGGCAAAGCTATGTTCTGATTAAGGATGTCTGCCACCCAGTGAGTGAAGATGGTACTGCAGATTTCAAACTCACCCACGTTTAAATTAATAAAAATTATTGCATATATTTTAAGAATCCGATAACCCCCGGTGCACACTCTTAGAGTCTTTCAGTATACATGCCAAGCTTAGACACCTAGGTGCTATGGTTTGTGAGCTATGAATCTAACAGACAGAAACACACACATTTTCTTTTATTATTACAGGTTTCATAGGAAACTACCCAAACTATATCAAACTATATGTTCAACTAGAGCAATACACTTTATTTTAACTGGCAGTGGTTCTAAGATGCCTGGGTGAAGGCCTTTCTTGCCTCTACCTAATCCTTTTTAAACCACATGCTCTGCCACTGATCTATAGTCCCTTTCCTGTAGAGGACCTTTGTCCTAATACTAAATGTTTGGATTAGACAAGATAATTTTAAAACCTGTTTTATATACAATTCATTTAAGTGTGTGTGTGTGTGTGTGTGTGTGTGTGTGTGTGTGTGTGTGTGTGTGTGTGTGTGTGTGTGTGTGTGTTGTCTTCTATCTTTATACCTAAACATAGATTGAGCCGGAATGGGGATCATAAATAAGGATGCATGAATCAGATAGAAGTCTGTAATGCTCACCCAACACACTTTGACTCATGGAGTCCAGACACTGCTCCCTCCCCTTGCTATGAACAATGGTTTTAAAAGTCTTATTGTGCCATTCAGCCACCAGTTCCTGCCTACATCTGTTCTCCACATTTTCACCCAAGCTGCCATGTTGAAACAGATTGTATCACTCTGTTTCATGGCAAGGTGGACCCTTATACAACATTTTACGATGCATTCTGTTTCCAGTAACATCTGGTCAGAAGCTTCTGGAAGCTCTTAAGCACAATATGGCGTAAATACAATGGCCATCTCACCTCATTTGTCACTTGCTGTTTCTTAATATGTGCTTGGCAAGAAGGTATCATCACTAGTACCTTTTTATTAGATCTATTCACCTAGCAGTTGGGTCTCTCTTTTTTAATGCACTGTAAGTTTTTTTTTTTATGGATTCCTTAATTTAATCATTCCATCTCCTTCCAGTGTTCATTTATGAATGCCATTGCTTACGCAGTGAAAATGGCACCAGAAGAGAGATGTTTTCTGTTTTACTGTTATACTTTTCTACAAAATATACATTATAGAAAACCTGCCAGGGGGAACAAAAAAATAAATAAAAAACAACAACCAATTTTCAGGAACTAAAGCCACCAGCTCTCCCCAAACAGTCCAGTGAGTACTGAGGATGCTTCAGGAAATGAAAAGTGACTATTAGGACACAGGACAGAAGTATTCTGGGACAGAGTATTCTGGAAGAGGGCAACATTATTTTATGGTAAAAATAGATTCCATTGATACCAATGAGATTTGCTTTCAAGGAAATACACTTAGGAGCCACATATGGCTAGCATTCAAGGTAATCTGTCCTTGAAAGTACATTGAAAGAGAGGAAGAGAGGGAGGGAGGGAGGGAGGGACAGTGTTTCCATTAGCATATAGGTTAGGGTGAATACTCACAAACCAAGAGCAAAATACCCTTCAATCTGATTAGGATACCTATGCACTAATGTTGCAGTATTTTAACAGAATAACAATGAAACAGGGAAGCCATCTTTATGTGGGACTCTAGCTTTAGACACCTTGGAGTCCCATTGAAGTCAGCGAATGCTGTGCTTGTTAGATTTGTGGCCTAGTTACTTTTTTGGATATTTGGAGTGGCAGATCACTGATTCCCTGGAGCCCCTCAAGACAGCAAGACTAAGAAAAATGATTGATCTCCATGCATTAAGGCAGAGCTTTCCCTAACCCAAGGGTCTCCAAATTTTTCAGCATGAGGGCCACATCATATATGTTCCACATTTTCGAGGGCAGAAGGAACACGTGCGCATGCACGCGCACCCGCCTGCACGCCCACGTGCCTGCGCGCATGGGCTGAAGGGAACAGACCTGAGCCTGCGCACCTGAGCCTGTGATGTTCCCTGGCCCGAATAAAAAGGCAAGGCAGGCCAGATGTGGCCTGCGGGCCATAGTTTGGAGACTTCTGCCGTAACCTGATGACCTCCAGAGGTGTTGAACAATAGCTCCCATCTTGGCTGGAGATGGTGGGAGTCGTATCGCCAGGCCAGCTTGGGAAGACAGGAATAGTAGCGCTGCAAATCTGGAGGGAGCCAGGTTGGAGAAAGCTGCTAGAGAGCATTCAAGGTCTGTCATTTTGCTCATAGTTAAAATGACACTTTCAAGAGCAGATGATCACACAGGGATAGAAATAAAACCTTGCTGGAATAGGTTTGTCAATATGGATCAACATGGCTGCCTGCATTTTTTAACTATCCATCTTGGGACAGATGGGTATTGGTCTCTCACAATGAACACCTGCATCTAAAAATTGATCACTACATCACTGGTGATGGATCATACTTTCCTCCTGTTTCCAGTATAAGCAGGAGCTCCTTGAATTATCCTAATCTGGTCAGCTACCAATGCTGCCTGCATGAGCATTCTGCCCCTGCCTTCCAGGTGATCAGGTAGGTCATGTAGGCTCTGTCTTCTAGACACCCCATTATTCAGTCTCTGGCTGTCTCAGAGGCAACTCCCTGGTCTTACTCTGAGAAGCAATGTTGTTAAGATCTCTCCAGAAATGTGATCCTGCTAGTTCCATAACGTAGATGCTTAAGTACCATGGAAGTGTATAAGTTGGGTGATGGGGCTAAGGAGTTTAGAGCAGGGTAGGGAAACTTTAACTGCCCAGACATTCTGAATTTCAGCTTCTGGAGCCTGCAAGCCCAAGGGTAAGAAATTATGGGAATTGTAGTATAAAGTGGTTCCCAACTTTGGGTGACTCAGGTGTTCTTTTACTGCAATTCCCAGAAATCCAGGGCAGCACAGCTAGTGGTAAATTGAGGTCCAAGAACTCCTGGTTTACCCAAGACTGGAAGCCACTGGCATAAGCTATAGGGAAGGCCAAAGATTATCTGCATCCAGTTTAAGGTTATAGAAGAAGAAGAAGAAGAAGAAGAAGAAGAAGAAGAAGAAGAAGAAGAAGAAGAAGACACACAATACCTCCACCTTCCATATTTTGCTTCTAGTAAACAGGACTGGAAAAAGCAACTTTTTAAAAATCAGATCTCTACCTTTGCATTTGATTAACACAGGAAAATCCTATACATCTATTCAGAAGTGTGTTGCATTAAATTCAATGGGGTTTAGTACCAAAGGAGTCTGTGTAACATTACAGCTCTAATTACTACTTTTCCATTTGAGTAAATAAACTAACAAAAATGAAATCACTGCAATCCAAAGCTATCATCTATAATTCAGTACAGAGGTAAGTACACTTATAACCAGTCATTCCAAAGGATAACTAATTCTGTGTTGGATTCTGACAATTCTTTGTAGGAGGCACCGTAACTCAGCTTTCAGTTATCTAATAATGGAAAATAAAACACAGGCCATCTAGGGGAGCTCAAATTGGAATTCCCTGAACTGCATTTATATGCTGAATCAACAACAATCCCTGGAAGAACCCTGGACACATGAATACAAAGATACAATATAATACCTTACTAATATCATGTGTCAATTTCTTCGTGTTTCTATTTTTCCTCATGAAAAAACAAGGACGGTGTCTCTGAAGTCTTTTGGCTACGCAACTGCAGTTCCCAAACTCTGGCATTTGTCTTCCTTTAAGCTCTTCCTGCTTCCTCCAGGCTGTTATCATCCTTCACGCTGCATCCAACCCCAAGTCTACTTCTGGTACCCTGGAAACCTATCCGTAATGCACACACCCAGATTCTGCATGGCAGGGGGTGGGTGGAGGGGCAAGCTGGGGAATCACAGCCACAGAACAAAGCGTTTCTTAGAGCAGCCCCCGTGGAAGGCCAACTTGAAAGACCTCTCGGCTAGAAGAAGAGGAAGGGATAGAATGTGTGCAGGAGAGAAGCAAAGCCGTTCAGCAAACTTCCCTTATGTTTGGCTCCTACTATAGGTTGTGCACAAAAATTCCACCCCATCACCCCTCTTTAGTGACTTAGCCCTGACTATATAAAAGTTTGAGTGCCTCATTTATCACTTAAAATTATTCCCATCTTTGTTAAGACGTTTTCTCTTTACTTCTGATTTCCACCTACCTAAGAAGCTGTATCTTTCACCTACAGATAGAAACAAGTCTGAGTGACAGCTAGACACTCTTTTCTCTCTCTTTTTTTTTAATGGAGGCCAATCACTGTGTGTGTGTGTGTGTGTGTGTGTGTGTTTTCTTCCCAGACATCCTGAAGGCAGTCCTTGACATGCTGAAACCACCACAACACTGGGTAGAGCCTCATTTGAATGTCTGCAACCTCATCCCACATTCTATCTCAAGATTCTAATCATGACTTCAAAGTGAAATCATCCTCCCCCCCCCCCCCCCAATCTTTGTATCTTCATTACATTTCAGCTCTTGAAGAGATCTGGAGGTCTTGACAGTGAACTCTGCACTATTTTGTGACCTTTAATATGGCTTAAGAAAAGTTGTGCCTTTATTTAATCAACCTTAAAGATGTGGACTTTGATTAAAAAGCAATTAGACAGCTTTATATAACCAAGACTTTTGGAGTATTGTTATATGTGATGGTGAAAGTAACAGGTATGTTTCCTGCTTCTGCAATGTAAAGGTAACATTTCCATTTTGTACTACAGTGGTTCCCAATCTTAAATAACCTAGGTGTTATTGGACTTCAATTCCCAGAAGCCTTCACCACTACTTGTGCTAGCCGGGGTTTCTGAGAGTTGGAGTCCAAGAACATCTGGGTTGCCCAAGGTTGGGAACCACTGGTCTGGAAGGAAGATTTGATTTTTAGTGTACATGTGACTGTATAACTCTCTAAAGAGTAACAGGATGACTTTCTCATGGCTTTTTCCTATATGGGCATTGCTTACACCTTTCCCAATCCGACCACAACCTTACATTGATCTTCACATATTGCATATGCTTACTGTAGAAAACCAATGTTGACTGGAGACATTCTTTACGATTTAAAATAGATTTCTGTTCTGCATGTACCATATTTGCACAACGGCCAAAATGATGGTCAAGAGGTTCAAAGCTATGTTGTAGTACAGGAGCTCCCAAACTGTGTGCCATGGCTCCAGGGGGTGCTGTGAAACCCAGGCAGGGGCGCCATGGGAAAAGGGATGAAACATAGAGCTGTGAACGTTATAGAGAAGCTGTTCATAGTGCTATTAATAGATCCTCTATAGCAGTGGTCCCCAACCTTGGGCCTCCAGATGTTCTTGGACTACAACTCCCAGAAGCCTTCACCATCACCTCTGCTGGCCAGGATTTCTGGGAGTTGAAGTCCAAGAACATCTGGAGGCCCAAGGTTGGGGACCACTGCTCTATAGCTTTCAAAGCTCTATGTCTAATAGGAAGTGGAGGCCATGTGCCTGCCTCTCCTTTCCCCATCTCTATGGTCTCCAGTGAAAGTGCTTGCCGGGTAGCCTTTGGAGTTTCCTGTGTCAGGACCTGGAAGGAGGTGGGTCCGTAGGGAAATGGGTGGGGAGAAGATGGGATGGCTTGGGGAGGGTCAAGATCCTGCTCCTGCTGGGAGAGAGTGCCCTGATGGCCCCTCCAAGCAAGGGGAGCCACTGCCAGTGGTCAGAAAATGAAGCCACAAGGCCAAAATTTTGGGGATCCACTGCTGTAATATGATGTGTTGCAATGGCTAAACAGCATGCTCTGAATCATGTTCAACCAGAAGTAAGTCTCAACAAAAGTGAGGTTTTCAAAGTGCAATAGCTCAGTCCTGGCCAAGTTCAATTAGAAGCCCCATTGATTTGATTGAGACATTCTCCAGGAAGTGTATTGAGTGCTTGGAAACAGTTGGGTTAAGAAGGTATGGTTGCTGTTATTCTTGTACATTTTTAAAAAGCAAGCCTGTGATTAAAATCATAATTATACACTAAGGACAGGATCCTGTTACCATGGTTTTAATCCAATTACTAGTCCAGCTGGGGCAGATCTCTTGACTCAGTTGCTAAATGGTGAATCAATACTTACGTAGATCCCAGTGGCCAGAATCTCACTGATGATTTATACTTGAACAAGGAAAAATGTGCAAGTTGCAGTAGCAAGCTGCTGCCAACTAACAATGTATTGACTGCATTCCTGAGCTTATGTTCAACCATACAAACAGCGGGGTGCCCCAGAATGCAACCAGCTCCTAGTTCATGAGTTGCAATTTGTTGTTACAGACTTACACAGTTCCCCTTATGCAAGTGCAAACGGCCCAAAGGATTCTAGCCAGTGATCCACTTGGTTGGCTCCAGCTGGGATGAGCCATTGGAGAGAGAGGTCCATGTTCCCAAAGGAAAGAGTAGCAAGCGTAAAACAGGACTTGTGCTTTCACTGAAGCTAAGCATGCTCTACCGACTGTTGGGTTAGGCCAGGAAAAGAGCAGGGTTCAGTGGCCCACTTGGCCATGAAGCTCCTTGAGCCACAGAGCACCCTTGGGCGACTTAACACCTCCAGGCCTATTCTATCTGACAGGGCGGTTGTGATGACAAAAAGGAGAAGGACTGCGGCCTGGAAAAGAGAGGGGGGTCTACAAATGCAACCAGCAAATAAGAGACGCTCCTAAGCAGTGTTCCCCATCTCTTGCCCCTGAGTGCAGTCACCCGCTTGGCTTTTGGGCCTGCTCTGCCCCCATGGGCTTGGGGCGGCCAACCCCTGGCAAACAGCTGAGAATCAAGAGGTAACATACCCACTTTCAGCTCTTTTCCGAAGACCGTCCTCTCGCCCAAGGCCGAGCAATTCCACCGCCCATTGCGGAACTGAAACTGGCATTCGTTGATGCCCATTTGGGAGCCTTCTCCGATCACGATGATGGCATCGGGTCTGCTCTGGCAGATCGCCCTCTGCCGAGGAGCTAAACCCGGGATCTTGTTACAGATGATGCTGGCTCCCAGAGCCACGACGGAGGAAAAGCCCCTAAAACAAAAGAAAAGGGAGAGAGAAGGGGGGAGAGAAAGACTGAGAAGTGTTGCTGTAAGACCATCTTAGGGGAACACGTGCGCACTTAAACACAGCCGTACACACATCCCGCCCCGCATGGTTCGTCATCGGTGTCAACCGACCCCTAAAGAAGGTTCTTCAAGTTGAAACGGCTCTTTGGAATGAGCTCAAAGTGGCAGCAACTTGATCAACTTCAAAGGACAGACACAGATGCCTTTTTCACCCTCGGAGCTTCTGATCTGCCCATCAAGGCTCGACAGTAGCTTATCATCGAGTCTCTCTGTGTGTAAACGCGCGCGCGCACACACACACACACACACACGCGAGCGAGCGCGCGCAACTAGATGGAAGTAGTGTAACTTTTCACCAAGCCAAATGGCTTGGAGCTTCATTTGTGATATTTACCTCTCTCCTCCCACAAGAGCTAAATAAAAGGAGTACTGGACCACAGTCTGGGAAAGTTACTTTTCTGGACTACAGGACCCAGAACCCACCAGGCAGCACGGCTATGGGCGTTGTAGTTCAGAAAAACAATACTTTTCAGTAGTTCAAAAGTAACTGGACTACAGGTCTCGGAATCCTCCAGGCAGCTTGGCCATAAGCCTTATACTCCATTAAAGTAACTTTTTCCAGCGTTGCCCTTTTCTCTCAGGCGTCCGGTGCTCACCCCAACCCCCCCCCCCCCAGCGTTAATGTTTGTTGATGTCAGCCGGCAGGCCGTGGCACATACTCGAGCCAAACCAAAAACATCATTTTACTCCAAGCAACCCAGAAGACATGCCCGACGCTGCGCCGCCACTTGTCCGTCGGTCTCTCTGTCTGCCGGCCTGCTTGCCTGCCGGGCTGCCCCAGCGGTCCCTCCCTCCGGAACCCGGGCGGTGATTTAAAACGAAGGGAGAGCAGGAAGAGGCGTATCGGATCGGGGGGGGGGGGGGGGAGCGGCACCTGAGCCTTCCCCTCCACACACTCCACTCCCTCTGCACAGGCGATCCCGGGGCGCGTGTGCGTGTTGTCCGCCCACATCAAACACCAAGAGGGTGCCAACTCCCCGATAAGCTCAATGAAAAAGCTCCGGGCCATTCGCCGCCTTGCCTTCTAGCACTCGCATCGCAGGCAAAAGACTCAGGATCGCGCGTGCCGTTCAAAATACTGGGCGGGGGGAGCGCCAGTCCGCTCTTAGAAAGAAAAGGAGGGGGGTCGATCTTCCAGGAACGGCCTCACCTCCTCCTTCCACACGCCTGCCGGCGTCATATAACACACACTTCAAGTGCCTGCGGTAGCTGTTGAGGAATGCGATACATATGACACAGAACGCACCTGTGTTATGTGTGCGCGCCCTTGCGCGCTCGTGCTTGAGCCGGCGCTCATACACACACACACACACACACACACTACAGGCACTCATGCCAGATTGAGGCGTGTATATTATCATTTCTACGGTACTTTAAGCACACACACACAATCTCCAAGGCGCGCTGTTTGAATGAGTGGACCGGGAGAACATGAGCGACCGGAGTATGTTTGATGGTAGGGTTGGTGGTCCATGGAAAGGAAGGAAACCCGCTTTCAGGTGGATGATGGGCTGAAGGGAATACGCCAGCCTTCGCGTTTGGGGCCACCTGAGCCACTAGGTGGAGGGGGGGGGGGGGTACCGTCCAAAGTCAGAAAGGAGCTGTGGGTGCAGAAGGACCCGAGACCCACCAGTGATCTCTGGGGAGCGCTGACCAGCCACCGAGAATGCTACTTCTCAGTCTGTGGCTCGCGGTGGAGCCACCGCAGTCACAGAGAGAAAAGTCCATGAGCTCCGCTCTGGAAAGACCGAAATTAAATCCGGGAAAGTGTTTCCACAAGGTGCCTCCGAGCATGTGCAAAGCGCTTCCCAGTTCCTTCCCCGCGTAATCACAGACAGACAGACTCTTCTCAGTAGGCGGAAGGCTTGCATCCACCTACACCCTCTCCTCCCCCACCCCCTCCACAAATGATCCTAAGGATCTCCTCGAGAGAAGGAGGAGGGGGACGCGCCAGTGCCCGATCCGCCGCGCCAGCGCTCCCTCGGGCGCCCCTGCTTTGCCCTGCCGTCTCAAGAGGAGCGGGGCTCACTTTCGGCGGGCGGCCCGGGCGATCCGGCCTCGGAGTGGCCCAAGGCTTCCCGGAGCCCATTGCCATTCCGGTCATGCCTCTGGCTCCGAGAGCCCCAGCGAGAGCTTCCTCGCCTTCTCCTCGAGCCACACACTTCGGATTTCATTGGGAACCAAGAGCAATACGAATGGTATTCTTAACCCGGGCTTTGAAGAAAGGAGAAAGAAAAGAAAAGCGAGCCACCTTTCAGACTTTTCCCCAAGTTGGTGAATACTAACAGGTCTGGGCACGTTGGGCGCACCGTGTTTGCCTTGAAAAGGGGGGGGGGGAGAGCCGGAGAATTTGCAAGAGAGAGAGAGAGAGAGAGAGAGAGAGAAGAGGCGACTTACCCAATTTTTATATAGACAATCCCTAGACTCAAAAAGATGTGGAATATCCAGCGTCTGGTTTTCCTGTTCATATTCCTCGTTTGTTGTTGGTTTTCAGACCAACATGCGAAGTGATGTCTTTAAGCAAACAAAAACCAAAACAAAAGAGGGGGGGGCGATCGACCTCGTAGTTTTGGGGAGCCCCCTGGCCGCCCCTCCTTCTTTCGCCCCTCTTTGTGCGGTGGTCAATTTCGCGGTGCCTCAGACAGTGCAACGCCAGGTCACCGTCGCGCAGACAAAACAGGCCAGCCCTCCTGCGAACCGAGCCACCCGGAGCGAGCGGGCTGGGTACGTGTGTAACTGTGTGGGTGCGTGCGTGTGTGGGTGTGTGTCTCTGTGTGTGTGTGTTTGTAAATCCCGAGCGGCGATCACACCAGAGCCCTCCAGCGGGTCTCTCTTCACCGCCTCTCTATTCCGGATTTGTATGCCTGTCACACGTAACACTTGAGAGCGCGCTAGGGGAAAGGCCCGGGGGGCTCCTAGGCTCGCCGGCTCGCTCCCGGCTCCTCTTCGCGGCGGCGGCGGCGGCGGCGGCGGCTCGGGAGGATTTCCCCTCAGGTTCAACGTTACTGTCTATTTTCTTTCCCTCCCTCGCACTTCTCCTGCTTCCTTGGGCGTGTTCTCTCCGGAGGAGGGAGTCGTCCAGCCGGGGGTAGGGTGGGAAGGGAAAGAAGGGAGCGTGTTTGGGGCTGGGGTGAGTGAAAGGACGGGATGGCGGAGGAGGAGGAGGAGGAGGAGGAGGAGGAAGCGCGCGCACCGATCACCTGCTTTGCAAGAAATAAAAGCAGTAGCGCCGGGAGCTGTCTCACAAGTGGCTCTTCTCCCTCCGCCGAGAAGGAGGGTTTACGGATGCTTCCCCCAGGCTGGCCGGGGCGGGATCAATGCCTGATCAATGTCCACTTTCTACGCGGCTGGTCTTCACCGAGGACCCCACGGGCAGGCTCCAACCCGTCCAGCCCCTCCATCCTCTCTCTCTCTCTCTCTCTTTCTCTTTCTCTCTCCATCCATCCACACACACGCATATACACGTTCAGGCTTCTCTTCCCGTGGATTCCGATGCTCCGCTTCCTTTTCTCCCGCTTTGCCTCCCCGCCAGGCCAGGTTCGCCTGCCCGGGGGCTTCTCTCCCCCTCGCCGCCCTCTTTGCTCCTGAAGGGTCTCGAAAGCTGATCGATGGTTTCGCGTCCTGCCAGCGAGCGAGCGAGCGAGCGGAGGCGGGAGAGGGACCTAACTTCCCCGGCCGGCAGGTGTGCCACCTGCCCGAGCGTTGCCCACCCCCACCCCCGCAGTCCTAGGCACGCTGGTCACCCCGAGCAACCCGAAGAGGTAGGTCTTCGGGGCTCTCGACGGCTGCCCTTGGCGGCCCTCTGAGGGGGCAGGGGCGCTTTGCCTGTGGCCCCCTCCCCGCTCCAGACTCGCCGATCTCCACCCGGGACTGAGCCCGCGCTCCCTTATCTCATCCCGACGAGCCTCGTTTCTTAGGTAAAGGCAACAAAGAGGGGGCGCAGGAATTGTAATTGTGTGTGTGTGTGTGTGTGCGTGTATGTGTGCAGGAGACACTAGTTGATCACCCCGTTCAGGCGTATAGGACTCACACTCAACACAACACAGTCGGTCTGCCTGCCTATACTTAAAACGATCAATAAACCGGGGAGGGGAGGGGCCAAGCACCTCCCTCCCTCCCCCCTCCACCCCGCGGACACACCGGGCACTGGTGAAGAGGGGAGGGGGCGGGAGGGAGAGCTGCGCGCAACATCCGCGGCGGCGCAGCCCGCGGCTTGGCTTGCTGGGCAGGAGCGCGACGGGCTCGCCTGCGGAGTTCCGCGCTCCCAGCGACAGCCTGGAGCTCGGGACAGTTTAGAGCGATCCTATCGGCCGCCTCCCGTCGTCCAGACGAGACTCCCAGACAGCGGCGGGCCCCCGAAGCAAAAGCCTGTTGTTGCTTCGCCCCTTTGGCCGGCCTTTGGAGCGCCTTGCCTTTGAGAGGATTGCCCCCCCTCCCTCCCCTCCCCCGCAAAGCCCGCACCCAGGACACGGGAGGCGGTGGGGGCGCCTCTCGCGCCCAGGGAGCCTGCCGGGGGGGGGGGGTTCTCTGAGGGGCCCCGGCAACCCGGAGCACCCCCGCAGCATCGCAGCGGGAGGGATGGGCAGGGGCAGCGCTGCGCGGAAGATGCCCGTTTTACTCCGCCGCCTCTCCTGCCTCCCGACCGGGAGAAAGCGCACCCGTCGGAAACGCGACTGAGCCCGAGCACGCGTCTGCTCTCTGACCCTTCCCCGGCCCGGCCGCCGCTGTGGATGCCATGGGCCGAGGGAGGCCCCCCCCGCCCCCCGCCCCCCGCCGTCGCCGGGACTCCGCTTCGTGACCTGGTGTGGTAGAGCGAGCAGAATAAGGGACTGGGAGACTTGGGAGAGCTGGATTCTAGTTCCGACGAACGGAGCTAGGAAACTCACTGGGTGTTTTCAGGTCAGGCACTTTCTCTCTGGCGGGCCTACCTCGCGGGGTTCTTGGCAGGGCGAAGCGGCCAGGAGGAAAGCCATTGTCGCAGCTTTAAGCTCACTGCAGAAAAGTCGGGATATAACGCAATAATCGATCGATCGATCTTTTCTTCTTTTTCTTGATCCCCTTAGCCCCCCCCCCGACCTAGCCCACCCCTCCCATTGGACTGCCGGCCTTCCCCGATATTGGCGGGGATCATTTGCCCCCTTGGGTGCCTGTCCGACACCCAAACGCTTCTGGTCCCCGCCCGGCGCGCGCTTTGCCCTCTCCCTCCCTCCCTCCCCGGCCCGCGCCTGGCGCGTCCGCTTTGTTTCACAGAGAAGGCCTTTGTGTGAGTCTAACAGCGGGACCTGACGCTGCCAGGGTGATACTTTTGTCATTATCCCCCTTATCGCACGCACAGAAAGGGAGGATTCCTCGTATGATAACAACCGGGGTGTGGTGGCGGCGCTGGAAAGCGGCGCGGCTTTGGGCTTTGGCCGGGGGAGGGGGCGATGAGTGAGCGAGCGAGAGAGAGGGAGAGAGAGAGAGGAAGACTTTTTAAAAGAGGGGAAAGGAAAACAGGAAAGAAAGAAAGAAAGAAAGAACTCTCCTATGTCCTATTACACAAACAGGTGATCCCCAATATAAGCTAGAGCAGTTTGACAGAGTTATGAGCAGCGAGGCAATTTACAAATACTTTTAATTCCACTCATCTGACAAAACGCCTGAGCACGATTCTCTGTCCCTGGAGGGCAATCGGAGCTGTTTACTACTGTAGGCTCCACATTCCAAAACACGGGCTTATGAAACGGCAGGTTCCTCCCCCACCCCCTCCGCCTTCTCTTTCCAGGTAGGGCTGGGCCACCTGATCTGGGGCAGCGGGAGAGAAGGGGACAACTACGCTGCATATGATATGATATGATACGATACGATATAATCTTGTTGCACTAGTCCAGTAATTGTGGAGGAGGCTATTCCTTTATTTTCGTCTTTTTCCTCACTTGCCCATAAAATTTCATTTCAAGACGCAGCTTTTCTAAAGGTAGCCCAAGCATCACTTTTGCCACACAGCCTGGGGAGGGAATGCTATGCCTTCAGCCTATGTCCTAAGGTTTTAAAAACAATGGGGGGTGGGGGCAGGGGAGTGTATTAAGAACATAAGAAGAGCCTTGCTGGATCAGGCCAAGGGCCCATCGAGTCCAGCTTCCTGTATCTCACAGTGGCCCCACCAGATGCCTCTGGGACCACACGAGACAACTAGATACCTGTCTCCTGATCCCCCTCCCCTGCATCTGGCATTTGGAGGGACCGTCCTTCTAAGCCTGGAAGGTATTCATGATACCTATAGATTATTGAGCTGACTGTAGCTTTTACCAGTAGTGTACATTCAAAGAAATACTGGGTTTAGGGTTGGGGAGAGCGCGCTCCTTGTCCTCCCCACCCGTGCGTACAGAGCAATTAAAACGGAACAAAACCTGCCAGGTAGCAAGTCAAAGGAGCTTGCCTAAAAGTTTGCTCCGCCGTCTCAATTAAATTAGTTCTCTTTGTCAATGCGCCATCTAGTGGAATGAAAGGCCTTTAGCAGCAAAAGGAAATCGTGACAAGGCACGTGCGGATAATATGCGAACATTTCCTATACAAATTGGATCTGTCCATCCCAACTGATTTAGAGGCAGGCTCAACAGATTGGTCCTCAGGTTTTCTGGAGATATGTATATTTATTCATATGTTTCCACATGGGGGTGGGTAAGAAATGGAAACGTGGAAAATGTCTTCTTTTGCTACCCAAACTGGCACCAAGCATTTTACTTCAACTTTCAGCCTTTTTAAACTCCCACCCCTGTACCCTGGAGCAAATATCAGTGACTTGTAGGGGTGTATTTCCTTCCCAGCCCACCAGAGCCACCTTACCAGCCCCACTGTTAATTAAAGATACTCATTACCATGTTGTTCCTACTTGTTACCTATAAGCCTGGGATTAATTTAGCCATCAATCATTACCATTGTTTACAGACAATGCTTCCTGGGAGGGGAACTGAATATCAACGGGAGCCTTAAAGGCCATTGCCAAGTGTGAAATGCCACACCATCAACAACTTGTGCCCCCGGGGAAACAAATGGTCTCTTTGTTTGGGGGCCAGGTATCAATGTAGAAATATGGGTCATATTTATGTAGTAATATGTAGTCCCATTCATCTGTCTGAGGAAGTGGACTTGTCCACAAAAGCTGCCATGAAAATATAGCAGTTGGCCTTTAAGGTGCCACAACGTTTTTGGTTTCTTCATTTTTTCTTTTTCTTTTGGTTTTGGCCTGATATTGTAGGGGTGTGTGAACCAACCTAAGCATAACTTGGGGGCATCTGTATCGGGTAATGTATAAAAAGCCCTGTTTCACCATGTTGGGGCACTTTTTTTTCTGAAGCCGGCAGGCTTTCTGAATTACCATTCATAGTCAAAATGATATTCCAATAAAACTCATTGATGGAAAGGCTGGTATGGTTTTCCTCACTGGAACCAAACATTTACAGTCCAGAAATTTTGCCCACTCCTTTTTAAAAAGCTTTTTAAACACACGGTTGTTTGTCCTGGGCCATGATAATCCAACAAAGTCAAAAAATCAACGCTGTGTGTTTGGTCTTTCTCCCAATAAGAACAACAAAGAGGCTTGCAGCTAAGAGGTTTTATTTGGCATAAACCAAAACTTAGAGCTTGCACTGAGGTGATTAAAAAGAAAGCTGCTTCTTCCATGGAAGGCAATAAATAAAGAGCACTTAAAATGGCCTCCTTCAGGGCTGCATGCTAAAACATAAGATGGAGAAAGGCAAGGCAGAAATGCTTCTGAGAGGAAATAATCATAAAGAATGCAAGGGCAATGTTGCATCTGGAAAGCTAATGGAATCACCATTTTAAGTTGCACTGATGGGCAGGTGTTTCTATGGGCTGTGAAGCTATAGTTTTCCTCTATTTTGCCCTGGAGAAAAAATTATGTGTTCAGCCCTGTGTTCACATCTGAGCATCATGGTCCAAGAAATGTATTTACAGTTTGGAAAGGAAGAATTGGGAAATGGTAAAATTTCGTGTTCCCAACTTTGGGTCCCCAGATGTTCTTGACTGCAACTCCCAGAAATCCTGGCCAGCTCAGCTAGTGGTGAGGGCTTCCGTGAGTTTTAGTCCAAGAACATCTGGAGGCCCAAGGTTGAGAACCAGTGCTCTAAGGCACCAAGTCAGGACGGTCCCTTCACAGGTAGAGGATTTATAGGAATCAGAGTACTGCTCCATCACTTTCAGGTAACATTATAGTTAGCACTTTTCCCTGTATTATGTTCATTCCAGGTACTGACTTTCAGGGCCTGCTTGCTAGTGGGGAGACTTTGCCTGAGATGTTTTATTTTATTTTAAATATTTATGCACTGCCTCTTTCCTTAAAAAGACCCAAGGCAGTTAAAAGACAATATAAACGCTAACAACAGTGAGTATACAAATATTAAAAATAATCAAACAAATACCGTACAAAAAGCATTAGCAACACCAAAACACATTCAAAGCCGTAAGGTATAATAATCCCCCTCACAGATTGCTGCCCCCCTTCACGGATTGCTGCCTTGTCGTGGAGAAGGGGCTTGAGTAATTCAGAGAAGCTATGGGCTATGCCGTGCAGGGACACCCAAGACGGACAGGTCATAGTGGAGAGTTCTGACTAAAGGCGATCCACCTGGAGCAGGAACTGGCAAGCCACTCCAGTATCTTTGCCAAGAAAACTCCATGAACAGAAACAAAAGTCTAAAAGATATGATGCTGGAAGATGAGCCCCTCAGGTCGGAAGGCGTCCAACATGCTACTGAGGTAGAGCGGAGGACAAGTACAAGTAGCTCCAGAGCTAATGAAGTGGTTGGGCCAAAGCCGAAAGGACGCTCAGCTGCGGACGCGCCTGGAAGTGAAAGGAAAGTCCGATGCTGCAAAGAAAAATACTGCATAGGAACCTGGAATGTAAGATCTATGAACCTTGGTAAGCTGGATGTGGTCAAACAGGAGATGGCAAGAATAAACATTGACATCCTGGGCGTCAGTGAACTAAAATGGACAGGAATGGGCGAATTCAATTCAGACGATTATCATATCTACTATGGTGGGCAAGAATCCCGTAGAAGAAATGGAGTAGCCCTCATAGTCAACAAAAGAGTGGGAAAAGCTGTACTGGGATACAATCTCAAAAATGATAGAATGATTTCAATACGAATCCAAGGCAGACCTTTCAACATCACAGTAATCCAAGTATATGCACCAACCACCGATGCTGAAGAGGCTGAAATTGACCAATTCTATGAAGACTTACAACACCTTCTAGAACTGACACCAAAGAAAGATGTTCTTGTCATTATAGGGGACTGGAATGCTAAAGTAGGGAGTCAAGAGATAAAAGGAACAACAGGTAAATTTGGCCTTGGAGTTCAAAATGAAGCAGGGCAAAGGCTAATAGAGTTTTGTCAAGAGAACAAGCTGGTCATCACAAACACTCTTTTCCAACAACACAAGAGGCGACTCTACACATGGACATCACCAGATGGGCAATACCGAAATCAGATTGATTATGTTCTCTGCAGCCAAAGATGGAGAAGCTCTATACAGTCAGCAAAAACAAGACCTGGAGCTGACTGTGGCTGTGATCATAAGCTTCTTATAGCAAAACTCAAGCTTAAACTGAAGAAAGTAGGAAAAACCACTGGGCTAGTCAGGTATAATCTAAACCAAATCCCTTATGAATACACAGTGGAAGTGAAGAACAGATTTAAGGAACTAGATTTGGTGGACAGAGTGCCTGAAGAACTATGGATGGAGGCTCGTAACATTGTACAGGAGGCAGCAACAAAAACTATCCCAAAGAAAAGGAAATGCAAGAAAGCAA
This sequence comes from Intellagama lesueurii, assembly GCA_037013535.1. NCBI lineage: Eukaryota > Metazoa > Chordata > Lepidosauria > Squamata > Agamidae > Intellagama > Intellagama lesueurii. The sequence continues at coordinate 245,613,095 of JBAJHW010000002.1, forward strand.
AGTGGCTGTCCAACAAGGCCTTACAAATAGCAGAGAAGAGAAGGGAAACCAAATGCAACGGAGATAGGGAAAGTTACAGAAAATTGAATGCAGACTTCCAAAGAATAGCAAGGAGAGACAGGAGGGCCTTCTTAAATGAACAGTGCAAAGATTTAGAGGAAAATAATAGAAAGGGAAAACCCAGAGATCAGTTCAAGAAAATTGGAGATGTTAAAGGAACATTTTGTGCAAAGATGGACATGATAAAGGACCTCACAGAAGCAGAAGACATCAAGGAGAGGTGGCAAGAATGCACAGAGGAATTATACCAGAAAGATCTGGATGTCCCGGACAACCCAGAGAGTGTGGTTGCTGACCTTGAGCCAGACATCCTGGAGAATGAAGTCAAGTGGGCCTTAGAAAGCATGGCTAACAACAAAGCCAGTGGAGGTGATGGCATTCCAGTAGAACTATTTAAAATCTTAAAAGATGACGCTGTTAAGGTGCTACACTCAATATGCCAGCAAGTTTGGAAAACTCAGCAGTGGCCAGAGGATTGGAAAAGATCAGTCTACATCCCAATCCCAAAGAAGGGCAGTGCCAAAGAATGCTCCAACTACCGTACAATTGCACTCATTTCACACGCTAGCAAGGTTATGCTCAAAATCCTACTAGGTAGGCTTCAGCAGTATGTGGACCGAAAACTCCCAGAAGTACAAGCTGGATTTCGAAGGGGCAGAGGAACTAGAGACCAAATTGCTAACATGCGCTGGATTATGGAGAAAGCCAGAGAGTTCCAGAAAAACATCGACTTCTGCTTCATTGACTACGCAAAAGCCTTTGACTGTGTGGACCACAGCAAACTATGGCAAGTTCTTAAAGAAATGGGAGTGCCTGACCACCTTATCTATCTCCTGAGAAATCTACATGTGGGACAGGAAGCAACAGTTAGAACTGGATATGGAACAACTGGTTGGTTCAAAATTGGGAAAGGAGTACGACAAGGCTGCATATTGTCTCCCTGCTTATTTAACTTATATGCAGAATACATCATGCGAAAGGCTGGAATGGATGAATCCCAAGCCGGAATTAAGATTGCCGGAAGAAATATCAACAACCTCAGATATGCAGATGATACCACTCTGATGGCAGAAAGTGAGGAGGAATTAAAGAACCTCTTAATGAGGGTGAAATAGGAAAGCGCAAAAAATGGTCTGAAGCTCAACATCAAAAAAACTAAGATCATGGCCACTGGTCCCATCACCTCCTGGCAAATAGAAGGGGAAGATATGGAGGCAGTGACAGAGTTTACCTTCCTGGGCTCCACGATCACTGCAGATGGGGACAGCAGCCACGAAATTAAAAGACGCCTGCTTCTTGGGAGGAAAGCGATGAGAAACCTAGACAGCATCTTAAAAAGCAGAGACATTTTTATTATTTATTTTATTAGATTTATACCCCGCCCATCTAGACAGATAGTCTACTCTGGGCGGCATCACCTTGCTGACAAAGGTCCGCATAGTCAAAGCTATAGTTTTTCCAGTAGCAATGTATGGAAGTGAGAGCTGGACCATAAAGAAGGCTGACTGCCGAAGAATGGATGCTTTTGAATTGTGGTGCTGGAGGAGACTCTTGAGAGTCCCCTGGACTGCAAGGAGAACAAACCTACCCATTTGGAAGGAAATCAACCCTGAGTGCTCACTGGAAGGACAGATCCTGAAGCTGAGACTCCAATACTTTGGCCATCTCATGAGAAAAGAAGAGTCCCCGGAAAAGACCCTGATGTTGGGAAAGTGTGAAGGCAAGAGGAGAAGGGGACGACAGAGGACGAGATGGTTGGACAGTGTCATCGAAGCTACCAACATGAATTTGACCCAACTCCTGGAGGCAGTGGAAGACAGGAGGGCCTGGCGTGCTCTGGTCCATGGGGTCACGAAGAGTCGGACACGACTTAACGACTAAACAACAGCAACAATAATAATCCACTTAAAAAACCCTACTCAGGCAGCCAGTTCACTCAAGGAAAGCTTGCCTGAAGAGAAAGGCCTTCACCTGCTTATAGAAGAACAGCAAAAATGGGTCCAGTCTGATCTTTTGTGGGAGGGAGTTCCAAAGTCTGGGAGCAGCAACAGGTGGTGGGATCAAAAGAAAATCCTCTCCTCATCTTAACTTCCGAGCAGGCTCATAAAGGGAGATGCAGTCCTTGAGACAGGTTAGACCCAAGCCTTTTAGGGCTTTATAGGTTAGAACCAACACCGTGATTTCAGCTCGGAAATGGATAGTAAGCCCGTGGAACTGCTGTAACAGGAGGGTTATGTGACCCTTGTAATCACCCCCAGTCAGTAATCTGGCTGCCGCATCTTGGACTCACTGAAGTTTCCAGATACTTTCCATAGGCAGCCCCACATAGACTGTGCTACAGTAATTCAGCTGAGATGTAATCAAGGCGTATGTCACTGTGGCCAGATCAGACCTCTCCAGAAATGGGCACAGTAGGCACACTAGTTTTAATTGTGCCAAGGCACTCCACTGAAACCTGGGCATCAAGACTCAGAGACCAATCGTGGGAAGGAAGGCATAATAAGGCATGTATTTTTCTGAAAAAGCAGATGCACTGGAGGATCAGAAGCAGCTTCTTACCAATACAATATGTTCATTCTCACCCGATGCTACCCCTTTCCAACTCTTTATTTAGCAGCCACAATCTTCTCCTGAACAAAGATAGGAGGTTAAAGCTACACCCAAAAACCATTCATCAGTCGTTTCCACATTTGTGTTCCTATTGTTAATTGTCTATCAGGGTTGCCTTAGGGGTGAGGCTCTGTGATAGTTTTCATATGCTTTGGAGCAGCTTCTAATGCTGGGATTGAAAGATCATTTGCATGGGAGGATGCAAAAGAGGTCCTGTGGTCTCAGTAAAGCCCACCTCAAAACCCTGCCTTCACATAGATTCAGTTTTTCTTTCTGCATCCAGATTCAAAGCCCCTGGCTGTGCCAGCCAAGGAATCATATACACAAGGACCCCTCACACAATGGCTGGCTCTAGTCAGGGTTCGTATTAGGCATCCTTCAGTCTCGAAAGACTATGGTAACGTGCTCTGTATGGAGGACTTGGAACAGCGTCTAGTGTGGCTGAGAAGGCCAATTCGAGAGTGACAATCCCTTCCACACTGAAGACAAATACAATCTGTCCCCTGTCCAGCTCCCTGATTTTGCTGCTTCCGTGACTGCCTCTTTGCCTCGGTCTGCTGGACAAGGGTCTCTTCAAAATGGGAGAGGCCATGATGCAACGCCTGCCTCCAGGCTGAACGCTCAGATGTCAGGGTTTCCCATCTGTTGAGGTCCATTCCTAAGGCCTTCAGATCCCGCTTGCAGATGTCCTTGTATCGCAGCTGTGGTCTCCCTCTGGGGCGATTTCCCTCCACTAATTCTCCATACAGGAGATCTTTTGGAATCCGACCATCAGCCATTCTCACGACATGCCCAAGCCAACGTAGACGTCGCTGTTTCAGTAATGTATACATGCTAAAGATTCCAGCTCGTTCTAGGACTACTCTATTTGGAACTTTGTCCTGCCAGGTGATACCAAAAATGCGTCGGAGGCAACGCATATGGAAGGTGTTCAGCTTCCTCTCCTGCCGTGCACAAAGGGTCCAGGACTCACTGCAGTACAGGAGTGTGCTCAGGACGCAGGCTCTATATACCTGGATCTTGGTATATGTCGTCAGCTTCTTATTGAGCCATACTCTCTTCGTGAGTCTAGAGAACATGGTAGCTGCTTTGCCAATGCGTTTATCCAGCTCGACATCTAGAGAGAGAGTGTCAGAGATCGTTGAGCCAAGGTACACAAAGTCATGAACAACCTCCAATTCTTGTGTGGAGATGGTAATAGAGGGAGGTGAGTCCACGCCCTGGCCCATGACTTGTGTTTTCTTCAGGCTGATTGTTAGTCCAAAGTCTTGGCAGGCCTTGCTAAAACAATTCATGAGTTGTTGGAGGTCTTGAGCAGAGTGGGCAACAATGGCTGCATCATCGGCGAAGAGGAAGTCCCGCATGCATTTCAGCTGGACTTTGGTCTTCGCTCTCAATCTAGAGAGATTAAAGAGCTTTCCGTCTGATCTAGTCCGGAGATAGACACCTTCTGTTGCAGTTCCAAAGGCATGCTTCAGCATGACAGCAAAAAGATCCCAAAAAGGGTTGGTGCGAGGACACAGCCCTGTTTCACTCCGCTTCGGATGTCAAAGGGATCTGATGTTGAACCATCAAAAACTACAGTGCCTTTCATTCCCTCATGGAAGGACCTGATGATGTTAAGGAGTCGAGGTGGACATCCAGTCTTGGGAAGGATTTTAAAAAGGCCATCCCTGCTAACCAAATCAAAGGCCTTTGTGAGATCTATGAAGGCGACAAAGAGTGGCTGTTGTTGTTCCCTGCATTTCTCCTGCAACTGTCTGAGGGAGAATACCATGTCAGTGGTGGATCTATTAGCTCGAAATCCACACTGTGATTCTGGATAGACTCTGTCTGCAAGCACCTGGAGCCTCTTCAGCACAACACGGGCAAGCAGCTTCCCTACAACGCTGAGAAGAGAGATGCCACGGTAGTTATTGCAGTCGCCCCTGTCTCCTTTGTTCTTGTACAATGTGACGATGTTTGCATCCTTCATGTCCTGTGGTACTCCACCTTCCCTCCAGCAAAGACAAAAGATTTCATACAGCTCGGTAGTGATGGTCTCTTTACAGCACTTCAGCACTTCAACAGGGAGGGTTAAGGTCTCATTTTTCATATACATAAAGAGTAAGTTGAGCAATAGCAACAACACCCATCGTTGTCATCATCATCATCATCATCATCCAAGAATGTTGGTCTCTCACCATATGAATCCAAGAGGGAATGGTTGTTGAAAGCCCATTTTGTAACAAGATCTCAGACATACTGTATCCTACCAATAGCCCTCCCTTTAATCAAGCTCATCTAATTACAGTTGTTCTGTTTCATTGTCAAAAGTGCCTCTTTAACACTGAATGTTTTTCCAGTGGCAGGATCTGAGAGGCTATTACAGACATCGCCTGACTGTTTGATCCTTTTCCCATTTATAAAACTGGAAAAAAATTACAAGCCATCAGCATAGCTTCACTGGCATGCTGGCTTTCCACATCAGCAAAACGCAAGAACCTAAAATCCCAGAAGCTGGAACTAAAACTGCTACAAGGCAAGCCTTTGGAAGGATCCATGAGATCTACTCTGAGATCTGCAAAATGCAATGGAGAAGAGCAAAGCTTACCAGTATTTATTGGATCTGTCCAGAACTATTTATTGCAATTAAGCTCCTAGGGAACTGTGACAGCATATGGATTTATTTCATTTCTCAGTGGATGGGGCTGTAACTCTATTTGCCCCCACCCTCACCCTGATGGGAAGGGAAGGAAGGCCTTTCTCTGGGCAGCAGCTGGAAGATCTGGATGTCATTTCCAGCCAGAGCTGAGAGGGCATCTCAGGTAGGTAATGCTGGCTCCAAACGTAATGACATACTTCTCAGAGCCTAGTAATAGTTTTGGAGGTTCTGGGTTTCTCTCTGGGAAGAGAAGGGCAGGCTGTTTTGCTGAGCAAGAGCTGGGGAAGAAGTCTGGATCAAGTTGCTGGCTTTCACTCTGCAAGTGTGCTCAGAGACTTGGCTTGAACAAATGCATCCTGAGACCAACAGTGTATAGCATCTACTCAAAACCTCCCAGATAAGTTTGTATAAGGTTGCAGCCTACACTTGTGCTCTCTGAATTAATTCTAGAAAATCTGGATTTGATTGGCCACTGGCCAGCTCTCCTTCTATTCAGTCCAGTTTTGCCATCTCTGTCTTTTAAAATTAATTTTTCTGTTAAGTGCAACTCAGCTTGGAATTTCATATCACAGATTTCCCTCCCCGGTTATAATCCAAGATGGGAAGTGCTACTTTTTTGAACAAGTGGCCATGCTGGCTGGAGTATTGTAGGACGTGTGGGTGGGGGTGGGGGTGGAGAAGTAGATCTCTTGAATTCACTGTCATATTCTGTTTTCTGAGATAAGCAAACTAATGAATGATATACTATATTTTTCTCTAGGTATCTAGCCTTTGAATTATGCCATTCAGAAAGTTGACATTGAATTCATTTAGAGTTCTCTTTGTAGAAGAGAATATTGATACTATGACACTTCTACCAAAAATGACTCATCTTCCTCTGGTATTCTGATTGCATTTTGGTGAGAATTTGTGAGTTAACTTGTGAGCCAAATGCCAAGGCAGCAGAGAAACTGGCAGGAAGGGTGAGACAAAGAGGCAGGGATACATGGGGAGGAAAAGAACACCCACCACAATAAAGAGGCAATGGTTGCCAACGTTTTCCCCCTGCTAAAGGTGGGAGAGGTGCTCTTGCCGCCCCTTCTTTCCAACTATCTAACCCATCCACCCCCATGCATGCTTCCACACTTAGCACAGCCACACGACCCTGAAGAAAGTAAGGATGCTTCTAGACTAGAGGAAAGGCTCATTGTTCTACCAACCCAAGTGCATTGTGGGCTTCTCTTTCCCTCCTTAACATTCCATCTCTCTATTCCAGAAGAAAAAGAGATGAAAGAAGTGGTGGAAAAATATATGAGGCTGAACCCCCATTTGGCATTCCAAGTCCTGGAGTTTCTGTTTCCGTGACTGCAAGGGTCTGGTATAACCACCAAACCTTATTCTATAAATGTTTATAGCAAGATAAAGTTGTGTTCTTTCCTCATAGTATTTCCCAGTGAGAAATTTTCTCATTTTGTTGAAGTACAGTGCAAGGTCATCTGCTATGAGAACATCACAGTTCTGCAAGACATGCCTATATTTCCAGGTCTATTGGACACACAGATAGACACATGTGACTATTTGTATGTGTGAATGAGAATGTGCTATAACAACATCCACTGCATTGCTGTTCCTAGGATCAGATCTTTTCATACCTCAAGTGACCTGCCAGTAACAGTAATAATAATTACGTGCTGTCAGGTCAATTCCAATTTATGTCTGGAGACTTTAAGAATTCACCATGGTGTGAAAATGAGGTAGTTGAGTAAATCTCCAGTGGCTCTGGGTGTAGGTGTAGACTTCTGAATTTGGAGAATATATATAGTGACAGATGAAACATCCATCTTTGCTGTAATTCTGTGATAAAGACACTGACATGTTCATTCAGCAGAATTCTAACAGTTCATATAACTAAAGGATACTATCAACATAGGTTTTCATCGTAGTGTCTGGTATTTTAATATACTTGAACATTTACACTGCAATGTCAGATATATGAGCAATGTGCTTTGATGGGGGTAAACAGCCTTGCTGACTCATCAAAGCACATGTGTCCTAGAAAACCTGGACTAAACTATGAAGTTAATTTTTGTTTATGCCAAGATTGAATTGTGTAGAAACTCTGTTTGCAAGAGGCCAATTTCCAAACAATAATTTAGGAGTAAATGAAAGGAAGGCATCACACCTATCATTGTGAGCACTGTTCGTCTAAAACCATATTTACCAAAAAAACAAAAACAAAACCCACCAAAAACCTGATTACCGACACATTCTGTCTGGGATTCAGAGACTGTTCAAGTTCAGAGGAAACAGGAAAGATCAAGCAGTTATCAGCAAGCAAAGGTGTAATCTCCGGGCGTCTTGTGTCAGGATGGTCAAATAACAAAATAGAGGCATACAGTTTTGTCTTCAGCACTGGAGAGCTTTTTCTGATGCAGGATTTTTCCCCATGGCAACAGTTTCCCAGAAGGCTTACCTGTGAAGCATACTATATCAGAACAGATTGTACGTATATATGTTTGATGTTAGAAGAATTCCACTAATAGAAATCTGAAAGAATGTGTGTCTTAAAATAATCAGCATTGAAACAGCAAAATCTATGCCCCCAGGGCTATTTTGGGGATGCCAACCTATCCCAGCCCCCCTTTTCCTGGAAAGAAAGGGAGCTGCTTCTGGAAGCCTCCATGAGTTAAGTAGCTGTCCCCCTACACCATTTAGCATTTTTTTGCCATTTTTGGGAGTCAGAGAGTCCCCTGGAGAGTGCTCACAGCAGAAAAATTGGCCCCTCAGTCCTGTCAAAGTTGTCCATCCTAGCCCTAAACAAACCCACTGCATTCAGGTGAAATAAGATTCATATGTAGTGTGTATTAAAAAAGGAAGACTGAGTGTGGTGCATCTTATCCTAATGTTAGACAGTAAAACAACTTGAGCTAGCTCTGGTTCATGTGAAGATGAGACTCACTGCAATAAAGAGCAGTAAGATAAGAGAAAGACCAGTCATGAGATGGACTGACTCAACAAATAAACCCACAGCCTTGAGCGTGCAAGACCTGAATTGGGCTGTTATTGTTGAGTCTTTGGGAGATCATTAATTCTTGGGGTCACCGTAAGTCAGAAGCAACTTGACTTCTACTTACTACTTTTACAGACTTATTCCCTATGAACAGAAGGCACCATCACCTCTAACAGAATTAAGCATTCAAAAAATAAAAACAAATGAAATAATCTGAACATGAAAAAATAAAAACAGATGAAATAATCTGAATTTTTAAAAGAAAGTCAAGGATTTTTAATATTTTATTTCATTTTATTTTTGCAAAGAGGCAAACAGAAGATGTGACACAGAACACAGCAGATCTTTCTTTCCTAATGTGTTCAGAGCAGTGCCGCTTTTCAAGGAAAAGAATGAAATTTTACCAGATTTGTAAAACCAGAATGAAATTTTACAGGGACAAGTACAGAGTTGTACACCTAGAAAAGAGGAAACAAATCCACAGTTACAGGATGGGGGAATACCTGGCTCATAATTAGAGATGGGCACGAACTGGAAAATCAGTGGTTCATGATGGTTCGTGGTTCATGGCTACCTATGAAGTGTCAACCATCACGAACCTCCGAAAAATGAACCAGTTCATGGTTTGTTTTTTGGAGTTTGTGCTGGGGGTGCTGCCTGGTCCTGCCACCTCTGCTTCCTCTTCCGCTACCACGGGCCTCTTCAGAGGCAGCAGCAGGCTCCTGCAGAGAAGACAGGCCTACTGTGCATGTGTCCGCCTATCAGCTGGGCAGCAGGCATATGCCTGGAAGACACCATAACTATGACACGATAGAGAATAACAAATTTATCATGACATAAGTTTCTTGGGCAAGAGTCCATATCATCAGACTTGAACATTGTCATACTCTAGCAAAAAGATGACTCCATAGTGAAACTGCTACAATTAAACTACAATCAGTTTGACCAGGGTCCAAATTTAATTCTTGATTCTTAAATCCAAATCTTCACTCCTACTACTGGTTATTCTGGGAAATAAATAAATAGTTACACTCCTTTTTCCTCTATGGATAAAACTGACTGGCCTAGAATTCCCTAGGATGGAATTGTTCCTGTCCAATTTCAGACAAATAGGTAAAAAGACGTACATATGCATTACACATCTTTATTTTTCTTCTCTTTCTCCCCTCCAAAGGAAGCTACTGGTTGTTGGTGGTTTTTTCATTTTTTTTAATTCTTGGCATGAAATTTGCAGCAGTGGTTACCTCTTCTGAGTTGGCCAAAACTTCCACATTTTCAATGAATAGATAAAAAAAAGCTCTGTTGCAAGAACTGTTTTTACACTTTCCATGTTATATTCTTCTATCCATCTGTAGTGCATCTGGAAGTTTCCGATGGCTAAAGATGGAAATAACAATAATCTTTAATTCTGGATGTTCCATTCTTCCTAGCCCTAAACCATGCCAACTCTGAAGAGATCGCATTTCTGGATGGCAATGTTCTCCCCAAAAATGATGTCCCTTTGAGGCATTCAAGGTAGCCTGAGAGTGGTTCAGCTATGAGGATTGGTAAACTCACCCTCAACGAAAAGCAATACTTCCCATCCATATCAGCCTCCTGCACTGAGCAGAGGATAGGGGTGAATGACGCCATCACACCCCACCCAGTTTTATAATTCTGTGAAAAAATGTAGAAGATCACTTTTCTCCTGAGCCACAATGAAGTTTACTCTTTGACTACAAAGGGCATCATCCCAAGGGAATCCACCCACAGTTTTTCTGCATGAATCAGTGATGGGTGTGCATCCCCTGATGACAGGTAACGCTCCTGGATTTCTGCTCCTGGATATCTGCATTACAAATAATTGAAAAGCCACAATTTTGCATGCAGCCGGCTAGCCCTTGGCATTTAAAGGAAGGGATTGTTTCAAAGGAAGTGGATATGACTATTATGTGCTGTCAAGTTGATTCTGACTTCCCATGATGACCCTTCCCAGGGTTTTCAGATATAAAATAATAGAAGCGGTTTGCCCATCCCTCCTGGTGGCATTCTGGGGGCATGCAGGTTTGACCAAGGCCACACGAGCAGCAGGCCATGTAATCCCATCAGCCACATCTGCTCCCGGAACCTCAGCTAACCCCTCTCCCCTGAGGCACATTAGGGGTTCAAATTCCCTATCCCTGGCTCCACAGCCTGGTGCTCCAACCCACTGCGCTACACCAGAACTCTGCATTCCCCATAGAAGCTAAAGCAGAAAAGCAGAGATGAGTCTCATGTGACAGGATCATTTTTAAATGGGCCATTTAAAAATATGTGCCTTTTTCCAAAACAAAATGTCTGAGAGGCTAAGCATTTCAAATGACAGGTATGCTTCAGTGCTGGTTGTTTCCACATTTGCCTCCTGATTTTTAATAGAGGGTGACCCATTAGGGTATATGGGACGTTGCCCTCCCACAGGCTCAGGGTACAGCTTGCCAGCCAGCCTCCTTACCTCCAGAGTGTATGCAAATGAATACTTCCTTGCTGTCTTCTTTGCTCACCTGCCTGCTTCTGTGTGTGTGCCTGTGTGCTGGAGAGATAGAGAGAGGGAGGGAGACAGAAAATGAGAGAGAATGTGCCTCTCTGTATGGCCATGCCTTCCTGTACAGATACTCACTTTCACCCAAGCTTTGCCCACCACTGGCTACTCCGCCCCAACAACCACAAAGGGCACCACTTAAAAGAAGCGCTGTATTTGGGTTTAACAGCACTGAATTGCAAGCCAAGGGTTTGGTTGTTCAAGTTTTGTCATGAGTACGGCTCCCCCACACATGCGTTCCGTGGGGGGCAGAAGGGAGAGAGAAGACATCCTTGGGATTCCATCTTATCGAACACTATCAGGTACGTTCAGGAATTCTCAAGTGCTGGCTTTGCCAGAAGCTAAATAGTTGCAATAGCTGGTTTCCTGCCATTTGAGCAAGCACCTTTAAAAAAATTTATTTTCACTCTATGGTGATTCCTAAAAATAGTTTCAGAAACCCTTTTTTTAGCTTTATGTAGCGTTGATACAGCATCCCAAGCTGCTATCACCTCAAGGTGACTTTATTATGAATTATGAAGGCTTCCTGAATGTCTTGCTACCTATCTTGTTTTTAAAGTAAACCCCTCTCCCTTGAATATCTAGAGTAGCATACATGCATTTGGGCTTGGTAATAGTTCTGGAGAATTGACTGATTGCCATGTTACCTTGTGAGGGCACTTATCACCGTAAATCCACCCACAAAGGTTTTTCCTCAGGATAATGGTTGTTTTGGTGATTCATCATACAGACCCTGCCCTTCCTTATTTGCACAAAATATCCTACACCCTGCAATAATTTCTGGGTCAGGCTCCTGCCACACATGTGATTTCCTTTTGGACACCAGAGACAAGAAAAGATTAAGTTAAAGGTTAGACCTCCCTAGGTCAACGGAGCCGACTTCAACTTCTAGGGCCATTTCAAGGACTACTAATAGGATGTTATCGGATCAGTGAATATTCCCCAGGGGTCTGACCGGCTGATTGTCTGCATGAGGCAGAGTTTACTGTTGTCTTACTGAGGGAGGAGAGGGGAAAATTCGTACTGCTGTTGTGCTGGAAAATTTCACTGTTTCTGGCTCTAGTGGAAAACAGTTATCACTAACACATCCTGGCATGTAATTTGCCTCATTTATTATTGTCTCGCACTGGGTTAGAAATGCACAGTAAGCACTAAGGTACTTACAGAGGGCTGCAGTTCTGGAAGGAAACATTGCACAGAGATGCCAAGAACTTTCAATTCCTTCTACCCACCCACCAGCTCCTCCATTACCCAAACGGAGGCACACCTTCAGAGACTACAAGCAGATATTACTCAAACAAACATTAGGCTGACACAGAGAATGACTAAATCCAATAAAGAGAACAGTTAAAAAAAAAGAATCGGTATACTTGGATTCTGTTCCTGTTTCAATCACGTATCAGTACAGAAAGGAGGAAGGGGAAGAAGAACAGCAGTTTTAAGGTTTTAACAACCAGAGACACTCAGCAGAGTTGCATGCTTCACAGTCCAACCCTGTCTCAGTAAGTGCCATGGAATTTGCTCCCTAGTAGGCAGGTCTATATTGCATCCTTCCTTTACTGGTACAGATAATTAAAACTGTGGTTTCCATGTTACAATTCCTGCCTGATCAACTCTCAAAACTGAAAAACAGGACCAGTTCTAGGAATGGGACGCTGCGAGCAATTGTCCTGGCGGGAGATACATGGAAAGGCCACATCAGCAAGAGTCAAGATGGATAGATAAGGGCTGTTGCACGGCTCCCAAGTCTCCCAACCCATGAGTCCTACTAATACACCTAATAAGAAAATGGAGCATCCACCGTGCTGTAGTGGAGGGAGTTTGACTCCCCGGCTCTATCATGGAAACTTACGGGGTGGGGGGAGAAATAACAAAACCACTCCTTAAATACCTTATTTACCTTGAAAACCCTATTAGGGTTGCTCTACGTCCGTTCTGACTTGACGGTGCATAATAACAACAACGAGAAAATACACAGAACAAACTCAGGGCCCTTCCAAACAAAGCATTGGTTGTACATTATGTGCATTGATGATACTAGGGTTGCCAGATACATTGGTACCAAAAGGAGGACATAGAAAGACAAAAAGGGGGACAAAGGAGGACATATTGAATGTTTCATTTGAATCGTTCCAGATTAAACCCGCAATCAATACAATTTTATTACAATTGCTGCCAATAAACATCTCTTAGTGAACTGACCAAGAAACAGTCATGTTAAAAAATAAAAATAAATTCAGTGGAGGCTTTTTTCAAAATACCAAAAAACATTATTTAAACAGCTAATTGTACAATTATTACCTTATAATCTTTATTAATTACACGATATATTTCTCAGAGGAGCCAACTTTTTGCAGAAGATCTTCATTAGCAATCACATATGCATAAAACTGTTCACAGGTAATATTCTTCAAATTGTACTTTGTGAGAATGATGCCTTTTACAGAGTCAGCTAAGAGTCTGTTCCTTTCCTTTGTCCATTGAGCATTAATCAAGGAGAACACTCTTTCCACATTGCCATTGTGTCCAGGAATACAGAAGAATAATTCACAAATTTTAAGTAACTCTGAAAAGCAACTTGCATTTGGGCAACTTTGGAAAAATAAACTCCACTGTTCATGCAAGAGTCTTTCAAAAAACTGTTCATTCTTGTCTTGCACAAATGATTTAAGATTGCAGTATTGGTCAAACAATTGCACATCATCCACAATAATACACAATAATGCAGTCACATCCTTTTTTCATGGTTTTATGAAAGTCAGTCTCTCTCTCACATACATCCTCCCTCCCTCCCTCCCTAAATTTTCTACAATCTTACCTTTAAACAAGCTGATGAAGCCACCTGTCGCTCTCTCGCACCTTCCTTCCCTCCTTAACTGGAGCTTTCCCTCCTCCTGCTTGCAGTCACCTCCGGCAGAAGCAGTCATTCACAAGCTGGATTGACTGCCCGGGGCTGTTCTACAGCTGTAACCAATCAAGCAGCCTTATCTCCGATCTCTGAAAGAACTGAGGATTTACAAGTGCCCGCAACTAAAGAAGGTAGCAGGGAGAGGTGGCTTACAATTTGAGGTTCGGCTGCAGGGGGTGGGGTGGGGGTGAAGATACAAAAGCCGGACATTTTAAAGCTTTTTAGCTTTGCCTGCCAGACAGAGGACATTAGCTTGAAAAGGAGGACATGTCCTCCTTTTGCCAGATGTCTGGCAACCCTAGATGATACTAGTATTTTCCAACCATCCAGATGACTTGAACCAATTTACCAATTGTGGTAAAGCACAACACATATTTTCCCCCATGCTTTCTAAAAACCACTTCCAGGAGCTCGGGTGTTTTTTTTGTGTGTGTGTGTGTTTTTTCTTCTTCTTCACTGTGTACCACTGGTGGATTTCAGGGGGCAAGAGTTTCTCTGGTCAGAAGCTGTCTTTCAAACAATCCAAAAAAGCTCCTCAACAATCCAGCAGAAGTTCATTTCTAGGGTTTCCTGCAGATTTTGAAAGCAGGGGTTTTGAAAGGCAGCTGATTCTCAAAGAGAGTGAGCAGCTGGCATCCACTGCCATGACAATCTTTCAATTTAGCATTAATGTTCTAAAAGAAAAGTAGGAAAAAGATCCAGCAGACAACATCATATTAATGTTTTTAAAGAGTTATGAAGAATTTTTGCAAGCTTTTTGAATGATTTTTAAAATTATATTCCTTAAAGAAACACTGATTTTATAAGACAGGAGAAAAGTGGGTCAGCGTCAATAGAAAATCCAGTTAATGTCTACACTTAAGTTGTTGCTGTTTTGACTTATATACTAACCCATAATCTGCCATTCTCAACTTTTTAAAAAAATTGCCATGGCCATAAACACAATGCAAACGAAATATAGGCCGGATCAGGATTCTGTAAGTCGCATAACAGACCTTATAAGTTGGTTTGTGAAGAATTGTTTCCAGTCTGTGCCCCCTTTTCAAATGTGCCAGCACACACACCCCGAAGCCATATGCCCCCCCCCCGAGAATGGCTGTGCTAAACCACTTTCTGGGTGGATTACAACATAATTATGCAAATAACACTTTGCTCCCCCCCCTCCTGCCACAAGCTGGGTACCTGCTGGCTCCAACTAGCACAAAGTAGAAAGGAATGAATGCTCCATTTAGACAAGCACTCAGTTATAGGAAGGTAATGCCATTTTGCTGGGAGCTGATTCAGTTAAACACACTTCAGACTCATAAATCAAAGGTGTTGCTCATGGCATCATCGTTGGAACTTAATCAGAGTTTAGAATAGTTCCTCTTTGGATTACAGCTCCCCAATCCCCCTAGATTGTGTGGCCACACTGGCTGAGGGGCTTTGAGAGCTTTCATCCAACGTGGGTAGCTCGGTGAGAAAGGATACCTGGCTGCAGAGTCACCTGCCTCTTGTCTTTCCACCATCAAGCGAAGACCTTCCTCTTCCAGCAAGCTTTTAAGCAGTAAGTTGTCTCAGGAATGCTGGCTTTTAACTTACAGATTTGTGAATGGTTTTAAATGGTTTTTAAACTTGATTTTTAAAAATCTAAATGTGTTTGATTGTTTTTAAAATATGATATTTATATAGCATTTTTCAATCTATTGTGAGCCACCTTGGGTACCCTATGGGGACAAAAGTGGCATATAGAATGAATGAATGAATGAATGAATGAATTTATCTTTTAATATTTAACTTATTGTGTTTTTAAATTGTGTGAATTTTAATGTTGTGAGCCACTTTGGGTCCCTTGTTGAGAGAGATGCGGCATACAAACAAACAAACAAATAATGTTGAGGTTTGATTCCTTGTTGTGCATCCCAAGAGAAAACCCAGCCTATGTGGCCTTAGGGAAACTGCACAGTCTCAGGGCACCCCCAAAGGAGCGGTAAACTACTTCTGAGTACTCTCTACCTAGAAAACCCTGGAAAGGATTGTCACAGTAAGTCAGACAGGACTGCAGCTTTAAACTTTGTTTGCATTAGCTAATGAAACATGAAAGAAGATCCCAGTACAAACCTGGTTAAAAAATAAGGAGAGAGATCTAGGACCTTGACGTTTCCAGTGTCCATCAGATGGCACCCAGTTTACCTGCTCACAGTCTTCCCCACTGGGGTGAGTTACCCAATAAATTTTGTTTAAATTTTTTTAAAAAAAAAATACCTGTTCTACCTGTACATCTATAGAAGTGAATTAGTATACTCAGGTTTCATGCACATCAGTGTCCTCTTTTGCCTTCTCTGTTGGTGATGTGTAAGTGGCAGTCTAATGGGGAAGCCACAAGTAAGAGGGTGCAATTGCACTCACATTCTCCTTATTCATGGGTTTTTCATAGGCTGGCGATCATGAGAACAGAGCACAGGACTAGACAAGCTTTTGCTCTGAATCAGCATGGCTTTTCTTATGCTATGTCTTCCTATCTGCAGCTCAAGATACAGTATGAAGTTAGGACTGTGAGGTTATTTACCTGCTAGGAAGTTGGGTTTCTGGCTGAGGAGCCAGAGGTTGGGAGTTCGATTCCCTGCCTTGCCTCCCATAAGAGCCAGGCTCTGTAGCCTTGAGCAAGCTGCACAGTCCCAGGAAAAATCCCACAAGAAGGAAATGCTAAACCACTACATACTCACACACAGAGAGAGAGAAAGAGCATACAGCGTATACAGTTCTTAGCATCTAGCTCTGAAAGCTGCTTAGGAAAAACTAATAACTGCAGTCATCAAAGCAGCCAATCTAACACTGAAGAATCCCGTTTTCACACTCACACACGGGAAAACTACAATTCCCACAATGCTCTGCTGTTTAGGAGCCGCCCATTGGCTTTCGCAAACGAGAGACCTTGGAAAGCGAAAATAGAAGAGACGCGAATGACTGCCAAGAATCCCGGAAATGGGGCGGAGCATCAAAGCGGAAAGGCAGATAGGAGAGCCACAGGCTGGGTGTTGATATAGAGGTGGTTCTGGCTCCTTTTTGCAATTTATAGTTTTTACCGGGGCAGAGAAGGGGAGTAGAGAGAGGGCAGCGAGAGGTTAAAGTCCAAAGGATTGACAGATCAAAGTGTCCATGCCTTTGCAGTGCCTTCTACTGCCCTAAATTTGAAGCAGATAGACACGTTTTTCCTTAAACCAATTCATTATATTTTGAAAACTGTTTAATGATGTGGGAAAGAAACATGCAAGGGTGCTTTGTTGTATTCTGTATTTTAATCATGTTTACGGTGTGTTTTGTTGTTGTAAACCGCCCAGAGTGGCCATGAGCAGTATGAAAATTAAATAAGACAGATTTCGATATGTTGGTCACTTTAGTCTGGTTCAACATGTATAAGGTAGCTCAGTGGTTTAAGCATTTGGCTGCAGAGCCAGACATTGGGAGTTAAATTCCCCACAGTGCCTCCTTCACAGGGGCTGGACTCAATGGTCCATAGGTCCCTTCTAGCTCTGCAGTTCTAAGATGATAAAAGCAAACATATTTTAGCACCTTAAAGATCAAAAGATATACTTCAGTTTTAGAAGAGATAGTTATGTTAGTCTGTGCTAACTTATCAAACCAAAAAGAAAAAGAAAAGAAAACAACTGATTTATTATTTTATGTATTACATTTCTATACTGCACCATCTAGTGGCATGCTACTACTTTGGGCAGTTTCCAGCAAAATCATAAGCAGAAGCATAAAGAAAACAACCACAACCACCCCACAATAATATTTTAAAAAATTACTTATGGAACACACAGGATGGCAGTCACAGCCAAAAAGCAATAAATGTAGAAAATTGAATACAAAAATTAAAAATAACAATTGCAAAGGAAGAATGTCCTGCAATGCCTCTCTGAGCAGCAAGGGATTTGTGCGCTTTCTAAATGTAAGGAGGGTAGGGAGCTGGTGCACCTCCGTAGGTAGCGCATTCCACAGAGAGGCAGCCACCACCAAGAAGTCTCAGTTCCCGGTCAAAGATTTCCTGGCCTCCCTCTAAGTGCTGCACTGCCCTCAGCATCAGACTGATACCTGGATATACTCAGATGGGTGACAGATCTTAGGGAGAGGTCCTCTGACATGTACCAAACTCCCAAACTCCCATTCAGGACTTTATATGTAAGCATTAGTACCTTGAATTTGGCACAGAAGCATACAGGCAGCCAATGCAGGTGAGCCAGGACTGGGGATATAATATCGTATCTCAAGGTTCCCAACACCAGCCTGGCCGCTGCATTCAGCTGTAGCTTTCGTACTGCCTTCAGTAGTCAATCTTAGAGACTACCAATATGTGAATCAGTGTTAATAGGGACTTCCTGTCTAATTAGGACTGCAGGTGTGCAATCCGCCTAAGTTGGAAAAAGGTAGACCTGGCCACAGCCAAAATGTCTCTCCACTGAGAGGGCCAGGTCCAGAAGCACACGGATTATGAACCTGGTCCTTAACGGGGAGTGTAACCCCATCCAGAGCAGGAGAAAGCCCCTTAACTGATCAGGGGGCCCTTCTAACAACAAGCTCTCAGTCTCGTCAGGATTTAATTTCAGCCTGTTAGCCCTCGTCCAGTCCATGACCGAGGCCAGACAGCACTCCAAGGTCGGCACAGCTTCCCCTGATGATGAAAAGGAGAGCTAGAGCTGGGTGTCATCAGCATGTTGATGACATCGCACTCCAAATCTCCAGATCACTCCTCCCAGTAGCTTCATATAGATAGATGTTAAACAGCATTTGGGAGATGATCAACCCCTGTGGGACGACTCCACACTGTAAGACCCATGGGGTCAAAACAGCATCCTCAAGCTGTACCATCTGGACATGGCCAAAGACAAACCAAAGCCAGGATGCTGCTAGCCCCTGATCTCCAGATTTGCTACGCAGTCCAGAAAGATACCATGGCCAACAATATCAAAAGCTGCTAAGGGATTCAGGAGGACCAACAGGGTTACACTTCTTTGGTTGGCATCCCTTAAGAGGTCACCCAGCAGAGCGACTAGAATTGTCTTAGTCCCATGGTGTGGCCTAAACCCTGACTGAAATGGATCTTGGTGTCCTCCAAGAGCCTCTGCAGCTGATCTGCCACCATCCCCTCAATCATTTTTCAAAGAACGGTGGTATGTTGGCAACCGGACGAAAGTTGTTTAAATCGTCCATTGCCAAGCTGCTCTTAAAAGACTAACTGCTAGATTTTAATGTGAGTTGTTTTGGGCAAGGCCACTCCCTCAGATTCATGTCACTGGGAGCTTTGCTACGAGTGTTACTGGTGGCAATTCCCACCTCTGAGAAATGACTGGAGAATTTCTCCTTCCCCTGAGAAATTCGGTGCAGTCGTGCCCACAATTCCCTACCCGCAGACAGGGTGACTACAACTCCCATAATGCCCAGCCAGCATGGCATGGGCTATTCCAGGAGCTGTGCAAGCTAGAAACAGGATCTGTTCGCCTCCACTTGTAAAGCCGCCCCCCCCCCCCGAGCTTGACGCCCTTGCGTTGTTCCCTACAAAGCATGAGGGAGAGCTGCAGCTTTTCCTCCGCGGAGCCACCGGAGAAGAGACGCAGCACCGCCGAGCGAGTCGCCGCCCGCTTTCCTTCTGGGCGAGCCGCGTGACGTCCCTTCGCCCCGCCTGTGCCGGAGTTTTCCGGCCCGCAGCTACGCCGTGTGGGCCGGCGAGGGAAACGCAGGCCGGTGGTTCGGGTGCTGCGGAGTGCGGGGACGGGGACGCCCCTGCGCGGAGGAGGATGAGCGCCGACTCCCTGACGGTGGACTGCATCATTCACATCTTCTCCTATCTGGAGGTGCCGGAGCTGCTCCTAGCGGCTCAAGTGAATAAGGTACCTGGCCAACCCCCGGCGCTACCGCTGCCCCTTCCCCGCCCCTCATCCGCCTTTGTCCCTGGCGGGGGGAAGATCAGGGGCGCCTCGTCCCCTTCCCTGCCCGCCTGCCCCCTCCCCACCTGGCCAAGGGCGGGAGCCGCGGCTCCCTGTATTTCCTTAAAAAAAAGTCCCGCAGTTTCGCAACGTCGTGGGGGGGGGGGGGAATGAATAGGCTTTTCAGATCGGCTGCAGATCAGTGGGCAGGGCCGTCCTTTCCCTTGTCCTTCTTCCTTCTTGTAGAGCTTGATCCCTTCCTTGGCATTTAAGAGTCAGCCGAGCGTGGGCGGGCGGGGGGCGGAAGGGGCGGCGGGAGAAGTCAAACCCCGGAGCTCCCAACGATTCCGTGTACCGAAAGAGTAAGGACACCTGGGGCCGGAGGTTCCACAAGAGAGGCGGTCCAAGGATGTCTGGGTCATGGGAGTGGAGCGGCGATCCTGCGCCCTTTTTTCTCGCGGGCAGCCTAGCGCTAAACAGTCCTTGACGGGCTGCGTGCAGGATTTTAGCACCGGACGACGACGGAGCAACCAGGCGCGTTGATGGACCGGCGAGAGAGAAAGAGCGAAGGGGGGGGGGGGAGGCACCGCCCGCTTCCGGGAGCCTCGGGGGCCATGGGCGGTTTTGTTTGCCTGCCGGCCCCACCTCGGTTGCCTTCGAGTTTGATTCAGGGGTGAGCGGGGAGGGGGCAGCTGCAGGAAACCTCTCCCCCCCCCCCCCCAGCGAACACTAAAGATTTTACTTCAGTATGAGCTTTAGTGGATCAAAATCCACTTCCATACACTAAAAAAAACTGTTAGTCTTGAAAGTGCCATATTTCACCTTCCCCTTCCCCCCCCCTCCGCCCACACATGGCTACTTCTTTGGAAATTCCCTATCAGTGTGGCTATGCCTTTTGGAATCCTAAACTCATGGTTCTGTGAGAAATTTAGAATTTCCCCCTACAAAGCCCTGCTGGCCTGGTACAAGGGAGAGCAACAGAGCTTGCTAAAAAGACAGTTCTGAGTACTGCACCAAACTGTATATGCCTGGATGGAGCCATGATAGTTAAAGTGGAATCAAACAGCTACAATTGTGTAGCATATATGTTGTTGTTTAGTTGTTAAGTCGTGTCCAACTCTTCGGGACCCCATGGACCAGAGCACGCCAGGCCCTCCTGTCTTCCACTGCCTCCCGGAGTTGGGTCAAATTCATGTTGGTAGCTTCGATGACACTGTCCATCCATCTCGTCCTCTGTCATCCCCTTCTCCTCTTGCCTTCACACGTTCCCAACATCAGGGGCTTTTCCAGGGAGTCTTCTCTTCTCATGAGATGGCCAAAGTATTGGAGTCTCAGCTTCAGGATCTGTCCTTCCAGTGAGCACTCAGGGTTGATTTCCTTCAAAATGGATAGGTTTGTTCTCTTTGCAGTCCAGGGGACTCTCAAGAGTCTCCTCCAGCACCACAATTCAAAAGCATCAATTCTTCGGCGGTCAGCCTTCTTTATGGTCCAGCTCTCACTTCCATACATCGCTACTGGAAAAACCATAGCTTTGACTATGCCGACCTTTGTCAGCAAGGTGATGTCTCTGCTTTTTAAGATGCTGTCTAGGTTTGTCATCGCTTTTCTCCCAAGAAGCAGGCGTCCTTTGATTTCGTGGCTGCTGTCCCCATTTGCAGTGACCATGGAGCCCAAGAAGGTAAAATCTGTCACTGCCTCCATATCTTCCCCTTCTATTTGCCAGGAGGTGATGGGACTAGTGGCCATGATCTTAGTTTTTTTTTTATGTTGAGCTTCAGACCATTTTTTGCGCTCTCCTCTTTCACCCTCATTAAGAGGTTCCTTAATTCCTCCTCACTTTCTGCCATCAGAGTGGTATCATCTGCATATCTGAGGTTGTTGATATTTCTTCCGGCAATTTTAATTCCGGCTTGGGATTCCTCCAGTCCGGCCTTTCGCATGATGTATTCTGCATATAAGTTAAATAAGCAGGGGGACAATATACAGCCTTGTCGTACTCCTTTCCCAATTTTGAACCAATCAGTTGTTCCATATCCAGTTCTAAGTGTTGCTTCCTGTCCCACATATAGATTTCTCAGGAGATAGATAAGGTGGTCAGGCACTCCCATTTCTTTAAGAACTTGCCATAGTTTGCTGTGGTCCACACAGTCAAAGGCTTTTGCATAGTCAATGAAGCAGAAGTAGATGTTTTTCTGGAACTCTCTGGCTTTCTCCATAATCCAGCGCATGTTAGCAATTTGGTCTCTAGTTCCTCTGCCCCTTTGAAATCCAGCTTGTACTTCTGGGAGTTCTCGGTCCACATACTGCTGAAGCCTACCTTGTAGGATTTTGAGCATAACCTTGTTAGCGTGTGAAATGAGTGCAATTGTACGGTAGTTGGAGCATTCTTTGGCACTGCCCTTCTTTGGGATTGGGATGTAAACTGATCTTTTCCAATCCTCTGGCCACTGCTGAGTTTTCCAAACTTGCTGGCATATTGAGTGTAGCACCTTAACAGCGTCATCTTTTAAGATTTTAAATAGTTCCACTGGAATGCCATCACCTCCACTGGCCTTCTTGTTAGCCATGCTTTCTAAGGTCCACTTGACTTCACTCTCCAGAATGTCTGGCTCAAGGTCAGCAAGCACGCTATCTGGGTTGTCCGGGACATCCAGATCTTTCTGGTATAATTCCTCTGTGTATTCTTACCACCTCTTCTTGATGTCTTCTGCTTCTGTGAGGTCCCTACCATTTTTGTCCTTTATCATGTCCATCTTTGCACAAAAGGTTCCTTTAATATCTCCAATTTTCTTGAACAGATCTCTGGTTTTTCCCTTTCTATTATTTTCCTCTATTTCTTTGCACTGTTCATTTAAGAAGGCCCTCTTGTCTCTCCTTGCTATTCTTTGGAAGTCTGCATTCCATTTTCTGTAACTTTCCCTATCTCCCTTGCATTTGGTTTCCCTTCTCTTCTCTGCTATTTGTAAGGCCTCGTTGGACAGCCACTTTGCTTTCTTGCATTTCCTTTTCTTTGGGATGGTTTTTGCTGCTGCCTCCTGTACAATGTTACGAGCCTCCATCCATAGTTCTTCAGGCACTCTGTCTACAAAATCTAGTTCCTTAAATCTGTTCTTCACTTCCACTGTGTATTCATAAGGGATTTGGTTTAGATTATACCTGACTAGCCCAGTGGTTTTTCCTACTTTCTTCAGTTTAAGTTTGAGTTTTGGTATAAGAAGCTGATGATCAGAACCACAATCAGCTCCAGGTCTTGTTTTTGCTGACTGTATAGAGCTTCTCCATCTTTGGCTGCAGAGAACATAATCAATCTGATTTCGGTATTACCCATCTGGTGATGTCCATGTGTAGAGTCGCCTCTTGTGTTGTTGGAAAAGAGTGTTTGTGATGACCAGCTTGTTCTCTTGACAAAACTCTATTAGCCTTTGCCCTGCTTCGTTTTGAACTCCAAGGCCAAACTTACCTGTTGTTCCTTTTATCTCTTGACTCCCTACTTTAGCATTTCAGTCCCTATAATGACAAGAACATCTTTCTTTGGTGTCAGTTCTAGAAGGTGTTGTAAGTCTTCATAGAATTGGTCAATTTCAGCCTCTTCGGCATCGGTGGTTGGTGCATAAACTTGGATTACTGTGATGTTGAAAGGTCTGCCTTGGATTCGTATTGAAATCATTCTATCATTTTTGAGATTGTATCCCAGTACAGCTTTTCCCACTCTTTTGTTGACTATGAGGGCTACTCCATTTCTTCTACGGGATTCTTGCCCACAGTAGTAGATATGATAATCATCTGAATTGAATTCGCCCATTCCTGTCCATTTTAGTTCACTGACGCCCAGGATGTCAATGTTTATTCTTGCCATCTCCTGTTTGACCATAACCAGCTTACCAAGGTTCATAGATCTTACATTCCAGGTTCCTATGATGTATTTTTCTTTGCAGCACCGGACTTTCCTTTCACTTCTAGGTGTGTCCGCAGCTGAGCGTCCTTTCGGCTTTGGCCCAACTACTTCATTAGCTCTGGAGCTACTTGTACTTGTCATCCTCTCTTCCTCAGTAACATGTTGAATGCCTTCCGACCTGAGGGGCTCATATTCCAGCGTCATATCTTTTAGCCTTTTGTTTCTGTCCATGGAGTTTTCTTGGCAAAGATACTGGAGTGGCTTGCCAGTTCCTGCTCCAGGTGGATTGCGTTTAGTCAGAACTCTCCACTATGACCTGTCCGTCTTGGGTGTCCCTGCACGGCATAGCCCATAGCTTCTCTGAATTACTCAAGCCCCTTCACCACGACAAGGCAGCAATCCATGAAGGGGTAGCATTGATACTATATTATTATTGGTGCCCAGAAGGGCACCAACATATTGTGATGACAGCAGAATTCAGCATTTTGTAAGCCAGCTCAAAAAATAGGGGTAGCCCAAACAAAAACATTAATACTTGTTGAGAAACAGCCCTGACAATTGTTTTGTGTTTGATTGAGAACTGGTTAAGTGATGAAATAAGCAGCCAGCTTCTGGGATTTTCCCTTGTGTGGTGTCACTTTGTGAATAGTAGTGAGCAGAAGAGAGTAGACCATCTTGACTGCTCTTGTTGGTGTTGTCACCATTCAGACTACCCTTTGCTATGTAAAGCTTGGCATCCTTTTTCCTGCTGGCAATGCGGGCACAATATTGTGCAGCAATATTGGGACATTTCCTGGCTTTTTGAATCATGGGTACAGAAGCACAATATCCCATATTCATAAACCAGAGGGTGTTTTTTTTAAAGAATTGAATATATGTACTAGAAAAGGATTCATCAGATGAATGGATATACCAGCAATATTACCAGTAACATTGTCAATGCGTCAGTGATTCATATCAGTGTTTAAGGCAGAAGTCTTAGAATGGTGAATGTGTGTGGGTGTCCATCTGTGGGTGAACAGTAATTTCCATGGTCCCTCTTCCCCAGATTATACAGGCTGGATCTAATAGTAGATGTAGTCTAGCAACAGAGGGACCACTCTGTCCCCACCCAAGAAGCGTCTTTTTTCTTGAAATATTTTGCAGTAGCAAAGTGTGCTTAAACTGACTATCTCATGCACACTTGTCTGGTAGTAAACCTGATTAAATACTCTCAGACTTTTTAGTTGTTTCTGACTTATGACAACTCTATGAATTAATGACCTGCACAAGGTTGTATTGTTAACAACCCTGCTCAGGTCTTACAAAGGCTGTAGTGTCCTTTACTGCAGTGGTCCCCAATCTTGAGCCTCCAGATGTTCTTGGACTTCAACTCCCAGAAATCCTGGCCAGCAGAGGTGGTGGTGAAGGCTTCTGGGAGTTGTAACCCAAAAACATCTGGAGGCCCAAGGTTGGGGACCACTGCTTTACTGAGTCAATCCATCACAAGTTTGCTCTTCCTCTTTCTATCCCTACCCCCCTTTCCCAGCAGTATTGCCTTTTCCACCCAGTTGGGTCTTCTTGTGATCTATCCAAGGTAGGAGAATCTTGTTATTTTATTCTAAAGTAGCCCAGGAGCTTACTTCTGTGTAAAAAGGCATAGGATTGCACTGTATAGGTGCCAGGAATTCCTGCAGATTCAAGTCTTGAAGGCATCCATTCTGGGAGCCTTTTGAAACTGCTTCTAAAAGCCGTTGTTCTTTCCCCTTTCAGACATGGAACGAAGCAGCAGAGACCACATTTCTTTGGAGGTGAGTACTTCCCTCTCGCCTTGCTTTTAAGAAATGTGAAAGCAAAGCATCTGAGGTTGTACACCTTCCTCTTCCCCATTCTTAATATCAGTCGCTGTGGAGCATGAGTAGAAGGTTACCACTGCCCTCACCTCCTGCTTCTGGGGTTCTTAGAGGCATCTCACTGGCCACAGTAGGAAACCGGATGTTGGACTAGATGGAGCCTTTGAGAAGATCCAGCAGGGTCTTCAAGAAGCCTATAAACAGGATATTAGAATGAAAGCCCTATCTTGCTATTATTCCCCAACTACTCAGAAACATGGGTATTCATTGGAAGCAAGGGAGGATGTTTCCTGCTGACTCCTATATTTATTTATTATTTTAATTTACACAATTTACACACACACATTGTTGTAGTGGTATGTACTGTGTGTCTGAATCAGGCTAACTTGCTACTGTGCAGCTTTGCTTCTCCCTTACTGGAAAAAAATCATGTGGAACTCTTAATCAAAGATTATAGGAGGAACTAGAAAAAATTAAAAGACAGTTGTGAAAAACAAAAACTGGTCTCTGCATGAATCAGAATTTTGACTGAGGGCATAGAAAGGAAAGAGAATATATCTATCAGTGTTGTACATTGCATAAATTCAAATATATAAACAAATGTGTAATACTGTCTCTGTTAATGTTGATAGAAATATGTGTCTAAGACGATGGGCTTTTTGCAATATATCTGTGATCCCAGGAATGCAGACCTGGAAAAAGTACTACCTCCACCGCTCTAATCTTGAGCACAAGATGGCATCGGGAAGGCCTTCAGTTGACTATACATGTAAAGCTCTGCGAGGACATAAAGGTATGTGAAGTGCAATAAAAAGACTAGCATTTAAGTTGCTAGAACAGAGTACACATACTGTCTTTCCTAGAAGTGCACACTATGACCTATTTTGCATGTCACAATAAACCATGATTCCTCTTGTAAGCAATGGTGGTTAAACAAGCCATGGACCTTTTCTCCATGATTTATTTATTGTGATATCTGAACTGAGCACTCTAGCTTGTTTCTCCTTGCAACAAGCAAAAAATAAAAATGTACAGCAAACCATGGTTTACTTCTCTGTCTTGTTGAGGAAGCTTAAACCATTATGGTAGGTCTGGATGTCACAATAAACCATGGATGTTGTGGATAATTGGCAATTCCTTTTTAGTTAGCAGAGTATCAGGTACAAACAACAACTGCACAGAGAAAGCATAAGAGATTAGCTCAAGTCTCAGAGCTACCCCCCTTCACAGTAACAAACACTTTATATGTTCAAAATCACCCTGGAAGCATTTCAAGTAGAAAAAGGGAAAAAAGTATCTTTAGTTACAGTTGTAATCAATAGTTATGAACAAAAGACTAAAAGGAAGGCTGCAGTCTCCACACATGAGAAAAACTGCCTCAATAACCGCATGGTCAAGATTGATCAGGAGCAGAGATAGCAAACAAAGCAAGCAAGACAAATAGGAAGAAGAGGGGCAGAACTACTGGACTTTTCATTATATGCCAGAAGTGGGAAACAAGAGTTCTGCTAATTGGTTAGTGGCAAAAAGAGACAGTCAGCTTGTAAAAGCTCCCTCCTATTAATACTCATTGTTACTTGCATGCAAGATTGTTATTATCCCAACAGTTCAAGGTTTGTTTAGCCAGCTCTATTTCCGTTGGAAACTATTGACAAACTAGTATTCTCATGAAGTTCCAAGAAAAATATCCTGTGTTTTATGCATTTTATTTAAAAACCATTTGAGAACAATGACCTAAATCCAATTGCTTAGTCCCAATCAGAGTCGATTTTTAAACTAGTCATTGAATCATAATAATGTAAATTCCATTAATTAAATGGATCTTTCTTAATTGGATTACTAATTGGATTCAGGCTCAATTGTACCTTGCGACTAGGGAATCCAAGGCAGCATTACTTTCAACATTTGTCATAGCCTGTCAAAATCTGTTTTAAACAACAGTTTGGTATGAGAGCGGCCAGTTAGCAAAGCCTATATAGAGCATGGCAGGTGTCTCAGCCATTGTTTTCTAAAGCGGCTGACATCGTGAAGCGCGCTCATTCGTAGGATCATTGAAAGTCAGAGATGACTTGACAACACACAACAAGAACAATATAAGTATGAATTATCATCCAGCAGTTCTTTTGATTTATACTATACTAGTGATTGGACTCAAACTATAATCATTGGCCAAAATCCTGTACCGTAATGATGGTCACCAAAGGATAGTGTCTTAACTTGCAGCAGCTAATTAACATGTCCTCACTTGGCTTTCCCAGTGCTTGCCAGTTGGGTTGCTGGGCTCATGAACAAGACTCCAAGTACAGGCTTGTTAATAAGTGGCAATTAGCTGCTGTGCGTTATGCCCTTTTCCTTCCATTGATATAAATGTGGAAGAGAAATTTGACCATTCTGCCTTAAAACTAAATCCAGTGAAATCTATTTCCATGTACATATGTTTAAGCAGAGCTATGAGGGAACATAGCCAGGCTGTAGGTGTGAAGATAATGTGTTACATAGAAGACCAGTGCAAAACACAGAAAACGCGAATATGTACTCTATGTGTAATACGAAGTGCAGAAACTACTTGATTTTTTTTTACATAGCTCGAAGTTCAACACTGACAAACAAGTACAGAGGCATGGTTCAGTATATTAACTATGTATAAAATCGGGCTGATAACATCTGTGTGCTTTTGTTTTCTTTGTCTTTCGGGAAAATATGTTGTGTATCTTTGATGACACCATTATTGTTCTATTTACAAGATTTTTTTAGCCGCGCCATTACCAATGGTCTCTGAGCGGCGTACAATATTAAAACTTTCGAAAACATTAAAACCATTAAAAATAGGCAATATTATAATAATACCCTATATTAAAACAGTCAATTTATCATGAATAAATCCTGCCGCTCAGATGGCCAGCTAAAGGATACTATTTAATTAAAATGCTGGCTAAACAGAAAGGTCTTTGCCTGGCGCCGAAAAGCCAAAAGTGTTGGAGCCAGGCGGATCTCTATAGGGAGGGTGTTCCAAAGTTGGGGGGCAACAGCCAAGAAAGCCCTATTTCAACATGCCATCCCCCTTGCCTCTTTCAGGGATGGCACCTTCAGAAGGGCCTCCTGGCCTGATCTTAGAGTACAGGCAGGCTCGTATGGAAGAAGGCGGTCCTTTAGGCAACCAGGTCCTAAGCCGTTTAGGGTTTTATATGTCAAAGTAAGCACTTTGAATTGGGCCCGAGCAGCAACCGGCAGCCAGTGTAAATTTTTCAGAACCGGCGTGATATGAGTCCATACGGCGGCACCACTTACCAGCTGCGCAGCCCGGTTCTGTGCCAGTTGCAGTTGCCGGACCATCTTCAAAGGCTGCCCCACGTATAGCACATTGCAGTAGTCCAGTTGGTTGTTACCAATGCATGTGTGACTGTTGCCAGGCTTCGCTCATCCAGGTAAGGGCGAAGCTGATATATTTTCCGCAGCTGTAAGAAGGCACCCCTGGACACCGAGTCCACCTGGGCTTCCAAGGTCAGACCCGGGTCAAGGAGCACCCCCAAGCTGCGGACCCTGTCCTTTAGGGGGAGTGTAACCCTGTCTAGGGCAGGGAAATGGCCCTTTAACCTATCTGGCGGAGCACATACCAGCAGCACTTCCGACTTGTCTGGATTGAGCCTGTTTATTGACCCTCATCCACTCCATTATCGAGTTCAGAATGGCGACTGCCACACCTGGATTCATAGAGAATGAGAGGTAGAGCTGGGTGTCATCAGCA
The DNA here is from genome assembly GCA_037013535.1 of Intellagama lesueurii. NCBI lineage: Eukaryota > Metazoa > Chordata > Lepidosauria > Squamata > Agamidae > Intellagama > Intellagama lesueurii. The sequence continues at coordinate 245,642,241 of JBAJHW010000002.1, forward strand.
TATTGCTGACTTCTCATCCCAAACCTCCTAACAACCTCCCCCAGCGGTTTCATGTAGATATTGAATAGCATGGGGGACAGTATAGAGCTGTGAGGAACCCCATGATGCAACCACCATGGATCAGAGCTACTGTCCCCCAGCACCACCTTCTGGATCTGCGCTCAAGCCATCTCCCCAACCGCTTCATAGCCAGAAGCTCCTCTGTGTACCATGGAGCCATATAGGCTCTGTGGGCAGGGAGAGGGCGCCTAGGTGCGATCGTGTCAACTGCCCGGGCCATCTCCTCGTACCACAAAGAGACCTGGGCTTCGACAGAAGCGCCAACCATATCAGCTGGAAACTCCCCTAGAGCATTCAGGAATCCTTCAGGATCCATAAATCTCTGGGGGTGGATCATTTTAATTGATCCCCCACCCCTGCAGAGGGTAGTAGTGGCAGAGAGTCTAAACTTTACCAGGAAATGGTCCGACCATTGAGAGTTAATTTTTGATAAATGGAGTAGATTCTCTCTTTTGTACTGTGTATATCTTAACTCCTTTGCAATTCAAGATGTAGGCATGTTGACCCATTTAACACTATTCTAACACTATTGAGAATTACTCTGAACATTACATAAAACCAGAAAACAAATATCCTCCAGATAGATGGTTCAGTTTTCATGGTGAAATGGTGGTCATTCTTGTAGTGCAGCTGAAATGAACTTGATATTCAAGTCCCAACGTGTTTTTGATTTTAGAAATTATGATCCAAACAAGGTAATTGTTTCTCTGAAATGTTGTTATAGGCGTGATAAATGCTATGGCTTACCTGTCAGAGAATGAGCACACATTTGCAACAGGAAAGGTCAAGTCCATTATGTGCACCACATCTTCTGATGGCACTGTCAGAGCGTGGAATGTCCAAGAGGTAGGATGAAAGGGTGTGTGAAAGATGAATGCCATGATCCTAAATGTACCAACATTTCAGATGCATGCAAATAAATGAAACACAGTAAACTTTCTAATTAATTGGAAGAGGTAATATATATATTGAATGATCGATTCAGCAGCAACACCAACCAGCTTGCACTAATGTTATTTGCTCAATTACTATATAGAGTGCTGTTGTGTCAAAACATTAAAGGCAGTTTATATTTTAGAAACTTGCTTTTAAGAGGCAGAATTCAAAATATATGCGAGGGAGGAAGAAAGAAAAAAAGCCCATTCAGGTACCCTACATTTTATATTGTTACATAATGAATTTACATAAGACCAGGTGGAGTTGTCACTACAGCAAACAATTCCGGTAGAAAAGGAGAAAAATGGCAGATGGTTCCAGATACACAAGTGGAAAGTTGTTCTGTCTCTGCCTAGTAGAATAGTTCCTAATGAAGACTGTTCTGCAAAATGGAAGATATAGATGATTTTAGGTGGGTGGAATGGAGGAGAAACCACCCAGAAATGACTAGGATGAATGCCCCTGAGTGGGCACCATCCAGATATGCGAGGCTACTGCTGCCAACAAGCATGGCCAACAAGATACTGGGAACTTTGTTTAACACAGTGGGAGAGTGCTGGATTGCAGCAGATGGCTAGGCCAAGGAAAAGGATGGACAGGATGTTTATCCAAAGAAGCAGAAGTGATCTTTGTCCAGCTGGCATCTTCTGTGTAACAGTAGACACATAAACATGGCCTTAACATTGCCAACAGAGTTGAATAGTCTTCACCAGGAAATTCCTGTAGATGGAGCAGTGCACAGTGAGGGTGTGAAGTGCATTGGAATCAGTGTATTTCATGAATTGATGGATTTCATATTAAACATGTCAAAATGGAATGTTACTTAGGGCAAGATGTGTGGGTGGTACAAATTATTTGCTGTTAATTCAGATACAAGCTATGGGAACAACTGCAGATGAAGAGAAAAACTGGTGGTGTAGATAACATTAAATGGAAGGGCGAAATAATAAAATTAAAACTCTAGTTGTGTATTTTTAAGGCTGTTAGTATAATAGGAGAAAGGTACTGTTTTCCAGCAGCTCTGCTACTTCATAGAAGCTCAATTTCAGAATATTGTGCTTGTTATGCTATTGAATGTCATGGCTGTTGACCTCTGGTGTTGCTTATGGTGGTTGCACTTCCACTATTCCGCATATACACTTGTGGTGGGCAAAGTGTTGCACTCAAGATGTTGCCTGACTGCAACTCCTTGCATCCCTTACTGTTGGGAACTGATGGGAGCTAAAGTCCAACAACACCTAGACAGCTACACTTTACCTACACCTGATAGATATGCTGGGAGGTTTTTAATATTTTTGTAGTTTGGTGCCTTCAGAATGCCAACCTGGTCTCTCCATCCAAATCCAAGGAAAAGGTTTTCTATTTCATCTCACTATCTGGTGTTGATAGTAGACTGAGTTAGGGTCAAGTGCACTCAGTTAGTTTAAAAGAAGATCAGAGAGTAGGGATTCAGTTTATGCTTCATGGTGACTACATTTCCATTAATAGATTCAGGTTCATAATTTGGAGGTACTGATTCATCCCTGAACTTGAATGATTAGGTTTCAGCAGTGCCCAGGGTTATGGACAGTTGTTTGAGGCTTGACCACCATTCCCATTCTTGGACATTTTGTATCTAGTCAAAGTGACACATGCCTAAATTCCATCCTGTGGGGACTACTGGAGTGTACTGTATATGGGTTACCTTTCAAGAGTTCAAAAACAACTATTAATCCAGAGTGTTGTGACCAGGAATGGTTAGAGGAAGGCTGTGAAACCTCTTAATAACAACTTCATGGGCTAACACTGATTTGCAGGAATATTTTCAAAGATCTGATCCGTGCCTATAAAGCTCTACACAACTTGAGGGTAGACTATCTGAAATACCACATTCTGCCATCTAAGCCTGCCCATGTTTTCGGATCTTTGGTTGGCTGTCTGGCCTTAGTCTCATCATCATGGAAAAAATAACCTGATGATGATGCAATAAAGTGCCTTCTTAGTAGCCAGCCTCTCAGACAAATACATTTTACTTTTAGGCAGACTCTTGCCATGTAAGCTAGTCTGTTGTTGAAAGGGAAACTCAGGTGCTGGCTGTACCTCGTATTTACTGGTGTATTTTTCTTTTTACTTGGTTAGTCTTTATATTATAATCAGGATTTTGTTTCTAATTTTCTATTCTGTTGTGCTTTTTTTTAAATGGAAGGGCAGGACATGAATACAATAAATAAATGGTGACAGGTTCCAAAAAGATAAGGAGGGATTAAGGAAATGATTGGGCAACTTTTTCTAAAGCAAAACAGTGCTATTGCTTTTCCCTTTTCAACAAAGGTGTCTAATAGAGTAGAAACTAGAACATACATTGTCATGGTAATGTTGAATATTTAAAAAAGCACACCAAATCCAAAACATACACTAGAAGGAAGTTCATATTTTAGAAAAATACTTATCAGCTGGCACAATTTTTAATTTGTTATTATTTTTGTCAGGGTACACAGATTTGGTCAAGTCTACAACAGGAAGCCCCACTCATAAGTATTATCACATTTCCTTCATATAAGCGAGCAGCTACCATAGACTCTCAGGGAATGATCAAACTCTGGCATGGAGATACGGGGGTACAGCTTGCCACATTTTCGGTGTCATCCACAGAATGCTCTATGGTCGGCTACACAATTGACAGTAAACCATTCCTGACGGTGAGTACAGCATTAACTGAACTTCCCAACAGGTGCCCTGTTGTCAAATACCTACTGAAAACAATGTATTTCAAAGCTGCAGAAACAGAAGAGTTGATCAGATAAGGGTCTCCTTTTACCACACAGGTACTAGAGGACTTACATAAAATTGGCAGTTTACTGATGGACAATTCTACTTTTTGTCCACCTCCAAGGTTTTGCAAGAAGGTTTAAGAAGCCAATAGTATCTCTGAAAATGCTGAATCATTAACCATGTTTTTAAATTTCTCCCTTTGGTTTAGGTAGGCACTGGACAAGGTGTACTTTACACATTAGGAGCTGCTGATCTCAGCCAGATTTTACGCTCAAAAGTCTTTCAGACTGGTGGCATAGACTTGTCACATTGTTCACCAGATGGGCAGTGGATAGTTATTTGCCCAACAGATCCTGCCTGTTCACTAAAGGTAAAGTTACGCTAATGTGTATTTGGTGAGTTTTAGTTTTCAGCCAACAACACCTTGATGAAGGGAAACCTTGCAACCTTGGTACACAGAAAAGACTCCTAACTGCTGCTCAGTCACCAGATCAACTTCTGGTTCTCTTACTGGGTTTTCAAAAGCCTAATAAATTCCAGGCACCTCAAATACAATCATGTATTTCACATACTAATCCAGTCTGGGCCTGAGAACATTCAAACTATCAAGTCTGGAGCATAAACCTCACACTCAGTATTTGTTCTTCTGCTCCCTTTGTTTTCCTTAAAATCCAGTTGGTTAATTATGAAGTGCAGGTGCTCTTCATGGCAGTCCTCCTGGCTGTACCACAAGAATCCAAAATATGTAGCAAAGACAACAAAGAGTCTTGTGCAACCTGGAAAACTCAACTTTTCTTTGACAATATGAATATACTGTACACGGATTCCTCTAATTTAGTTTAAGCTATCCTTCTGGAAATTTCTTGAGGAAGAATTACTGCATACACATGTGCCAGATACCATTTCTCATTTTTCAGCTCTAGAAATGTGGTTCTTAACAGTGGCCTAGATGCAAAGAACCATGCTACTAACTTCACCCCCAAGCCTGCACATCTAAAACATAAGCTGCCACTGCCACCTAAACAACTTTCAAGTGACAGTCACAGGCCCTCTGAAACTAAATGTTGAAAATAGCTCAAAACATCGCTTAGTGGTAGAGAAAAGATTCCAGGTTTCATTCTTGACATTTCCAGATGTAGCTGGTGAAGACATTCACCTGAACTCTTAGATAATTGTGTGTAGACAATACTGAGAAGGACCAATGGCAGTTTCCTATCAAGTTATGTTCAGATGAAATTGGAAATAAAAGTCCCACATGGGAATGTCCAAGTACACCTAAAATGGGTTTATGAATCCCAACGGGTTTTTTTTTTGTTTTTGTTTTTTGTATACCAGGTATTTTACACACATTGTGCAACTAATCCAGATGATGAACTGATGTTATCTAGTCCTTTACCAGTCACAGATCATCGACTTGTCACCTGCTGGTTACCAGCTGAACCAGCAAGAATAGCCATAATGCATGACGATGGGATGAATTTTCGCATTGTGAGCTTTGATATAGTCATTGAGAAGAAGTCAAAATATAAAAGAAATATTGTAGGTACTTATCTTCAAATTATTGTAACAGCAAAAGTGAAGGCATTCCACCTATCCTTTATGTAGTAGTAAAACTAGGAGGCATTCTGAAGTGAAATTTTTCATCTAAGTCACCCATGCCAAGTATCCAATATTAACATAGCTGTTTTCAATCCTTTGGTATGATACTCCATAGGTAAAACCTGTTTCAATAGCTTCCCAGTTCTAGAATAGTATAGTTTCTTAAGTTTCTGTACCTTCTAAAAGGTCCATTAGTTTGACTAAATCTGGGTCTGGTCAGTGGTCTGTGTGCACGACTTGATGCCTTCCTCCCCCTAGTTTTCTCTCCCCTCCCCCCAAAAAAGTTTGCACCAATTTTGAAAGGCCTTTCTTTAGAATATCTCATCCAAGTCTTGCCCATGTTCTGTGTAGCACAATATTATTTCACACTGTGCTTATTCTGTGAGGACTTGTTTGTCCCTGGATCCTCTGAGCTTTGGGGAAACAGGTTAGAGTATCTTAAATGTTTCTCATAAGTTGACATAGCTGGTTGAATACCTCAGTGAGTTAGGTATCTAGCTACAGAGACAATGGTTGGGGGTTCAATTCCCCATTCTGCCTCCCAGGAGAAAATGTCAGCCTGTGGAGCCTTGGGCATGCTGCACAGTCCCAGGGTACACCCGTAAGAAAGGAGTAGTAAACCACTTCTGAGTAGTGTATATCTAGGAAACCCTGGCAGGTTTACCATGAGTCAGAAATGACTTGGTAACACATAATTTAATAGGTTGGCTTACGGAAAAACTCCTTCTCTCCACACACACATTCCACTTGGACTATAACTCTCAAAAGATGATACTGAATTAAATTATTAGTATTTAAGGTGCCGCAATACCTGTTAGTTTTGCTTTTGCTATTCACGCTGACATATATTAACACATTCAAAACTACCTCTTTGAAAAATTCCAGAATAGACAGACAATTGCATTAGTAGTAAACAATAAAGCTCTATACCCAGTGAGCAATTAGTTCCAATATAGAAGTGGAGATAATGTATACTGGCGAGTGTTGCTGCAGTACTAGTTTGGGGAAAGGTTACAGAAAGAAAGGTGTTCTAAGTGTCCTTTTTCTTCAAAAGCTCAACAGGTTGCAAACTTCACATTGCCAACACAAGCACCATGGATGACAGAGAAGATCATGAAAGGATTTGGCAAACAAACAATTCTTATTGCAGCTGGACTGGAACTGAAATTATACTCCCTGACAGGGACTGAATTAATGGCTTTCAAGGATCATCATAAAATTATTACATCAATCTGGGTGGTATAGTCAATCGCTACTGTTACTATTATCAATACTTACTTTCTGTACACTATTCTTTATCTAAAAACGTTTACCTCCTTCTCTTGGTTGCAGGATCCTTTTCATGTTGTCACATCATCCATGGACCTCTCACTCCGAGTATATTCATGGAAAAATACCAACAAATCCCCTTCATTGATTAGTCGTTATCATTTACTGGGAGGGTCACACCGATGGTCAAGGTAAGTTTCCATTAAAAACTAGCTTCAAGTTCCCTGTTGTCTCCAATTCTGATCTTTTAAGGTGACTAAATGACTTAAACGTACATTTGTTGATTACATTATCTTTCACACAATACCATAATGCAGAGTACCCATTTATCTGTGGGTTCATGACACCTACAGGAATAGAATGGCATTATGCCCAATCACTGTGAGCAAAGTTGCACCCTACCAACAATATGCTGGTAGCAGTATGAGGAATGGTTGTGGTTCTGGCAACAGTACAATTTAATTCTAGTTCTGTGCCATGAATGATATGCATGGTTGCACCATAAAAATCTGTTACACTCCATACATCTCACAAAGTAGGCTTTTAAGGTACCACAAGTCTCTTTGTTGCTTCTAACATGTAAACTCCACATCAAAGAGTAATACCTATCATATCCACAGTGCATATGAAGGGGTTTCAAAGATGACTGCACACTATGCTTCCAGATGCTAATTTGAGTTTTTTGATGTCCACTAATTTCTTAAAAATCAAAGTAGGGAAATATGTTAAACACTTAATATAAAATTATTTCATAAAAGCAACACTAAAAGAATGACAGATGGAAGTTCTGATGTATAAAGAAACTGGATTTGTTTTTCTTTAACTGAATCCACTCATACCAAACCTCACTTGAGTAAAAGCTCATGGTGCATATGTACTCTTCCACACATGATCCTTTGCTTTTAAGTCTTGAGCCTGTAATCAAACATACAACCTTATACAGTACTGAAACTATGCAGAGGACCCACTGCAAGCAGTAGAATTTAGCGTATTACTCTAATTTACTTTGTTATCATATATATTAACTCATTAGTTTTAAAGTAGGGCAAAACTAAAAGCATGTTTATGCCAGCATATTATTAAAAATTCCTTAATATGGAGAAAGTGTAATTTAAAATCCAGTAATGAACAGCATGAATTGGTTCAACATACAAGATTGTTTTGCTGATTACACAAATCTGTTTTTCTCTCTACTAGTGGGTTTAGAAGTGTGGCTTGCGATGATGTGAGCATCGTTGGCATAGTAGCTGGAACTGATGGGACAGACATTTTAAGAGCATACTCCTTTAATTTGTAAGATTTAGCATTTCTATTTTACATTTCATATATTGGTTTTGGTTGTGTCATTTATGTTAAATCAAATCCATCATAAACTGCATTTGCTGAAAATAAGAGCATGCACTGAATTCAAGCTTTGTGATTACTATGTTACTGATAATAAACTACTATATATGAGTGGTGGTCACATGCCTTTTTTCTGATCTTCAAATACAAATAATTTAAACAAGTTCAATCCCTATCATGGACCTAACAGAACCAGTCTCACTCCTTCGCAAGTGTGTCATAGATAACAATACATATATTTGTTGTTGTTGTTTAGTCGTTAAGTCGTGTCCAACTCTTCGTGACGCCATGGACCAGAGCACGCCAGGCCCTCCTGCCTTCCACTGCCTCCCGGAGTTGGGTCAAATTCATGTTGGTAGCTTCGATGACACTGTCCAACCATCTCGTCCTCTGTCGTCCCCTTCTCCTCTTGCCTTCACACTTTCCCAACATCAGGGTCTTTTCCAGGGAGTCTTCTCTTCTCATGAGATGGCCAAAGTATTGGAGCCTCAGCTTCACGATCTGTCCTTCCAGTGAGCACTCAGGGTTGATTTCCTTCAAAATGGATAGGTTTGTTCTCTTTGCAGTCCAGGGGACTCTCAAGAGTCTCCTCCAGCACCACAATTCAAAAGCATCAATTCTTTGGCAGTCAGCCTTCTTTATGGTCCAGCTCTCACTTCCATACATGGCTACTGGAAAAACCATAGCTTTGACTATGCGGACCTTTGTTGGCAAGGTGATGTCTCTGCTTTTTAAGATGCTGTCTAGGTTTGTCATCGCTTTCCTCCCAAGAAGCAGGCATCTTTTAATTTCGTGGCTGCTGTCCCCATCTGCAGTGATCATGGAGCCCAAGAAGGTAAAATCTGTCACTGCCTCCATATCTTCCCCTTCTATTTGCCAGGAGGTGATGGGACCAGTGGCCATGATCTTAGTTTTTTTGATGTTGAGCTTCAGACCTTTTGCACTCTCCTCTTTCACCCTCATTAAGAAGTTATTTAATTCCTCCTCACTTTCTGCCATCAGAGTGGCATCATCTGCACATCTGAGGTTGTTGATATATATATAGCATTTCCCAAATTCTAGTACTGGAACACACAGTGGATACCCAGGAACCCAGAAAATATTACAGAAACACATGTAGAGCTGTTTCTATCCTCAGGGGGGAGAATAGCAAAAAGAGGGTTATTGCCCAAGGGTGAGACTGCAGCTATTCAATTTTGTCACTGCATTTCACACCTGCATGGCAACTGAAAGTTTCAAATATTAAGTACAAAATATTAAGGGATAGCAGACAACTGCCCCCTCACAGCTCATCTTTGCATAACAAAACAAACAGAAGGTAACCATTTTTGACGACGTTCAGAAAGGAAGCCCACATGCAAATTCACCAGCAACTAGAATAACTGCTGTAGACACAGGGAAAGACAACATTAAAAAAAAAACAGCAAATCACAAAGCAATTTTTGGTATACCCAGTTTGAGTTTATTTTGCAGCTCTTAAATACACAAGAGCCAATATTACTATTGCCTTGTTTGAAACCATCCCTACCTTCTTTCCCACCCAAGATGAACATCTTTCAAATACTTTGTTATGACATAATTCTCTTGGCAAGAGAGCAAAGGATACATGCTGTCCGGTACAAGAAACTTTTAACAGTTCACATGTTATCTGGCTTACTCAAGCCATGGACAAAACTTCATGGCAAGTTCTACAAACTTTATACAACAGCCTAATAAAAGGAAGATTTATATTGAAACTTTGTGATCCTGTTGTAATATTAAAGCCCTAAGAAAGGCAGCAGGTTGTATAGTTAACTCCTTGGGGGCAAAACCACTGCCCTAAAACTATGCAACCTACTACCTCTTCCTAGGAACCCACTATGTCTTCTGCAGTTCTTCCAATAATAAGTATATGAATAATGTGAATAAAATAGCCATAGTGCAAAATTCCTTTTCTAAGGACAATGAAAAGTTGAAACAGTTGCTGCATCTTGATTGTAGCAAGCATAATACAGCCTTGAGTATCTAGGGTTAAAATGGCAACATCCATTAAACCTAAAAAAAGAGCAGTTACTCTATTCAAGCCACATGGCATTTACGTTTGAAATATAGATAAACTGAGAAAATTATGAAGTAATTCACACCTCTCATGTTCTCCCTGTCTGTTCCTTCAGTAGGAACAACTTGCATGAGCACAATGAGCCTTGTGTATATGTCCACTAATAATAATGTGATTGCATCCATGAAGCAGTTTACTTATACAGATGAGTTTTCTTCAATATGCAAGTTTCAAAAGATGACTATAAACATCAACACTGAATAGTAGCCCTGTCTATATATATATATATGAGAGAGTTATTAATTTAATGCAAAAAACATATTTAATTACAGTCCTTACTTGCCAGTCAATGCACTTATTTTTCACTAACAAGTCAAGTAAAGGTTCCTGGTCACTTACTAAGAAATCATACAGTAGAAATTTTACTCCTCAGGGAAGGCAATAGATTGTATAGTTATCTCCTTAAGAGGGCAAAATAACTGCCCTACAACTATACAATCTACTACCTCAACCTGATAAGAGAAATTTAGAATATAATTCCACCTACTCTTAATTTGTACTGAGGGTCCGCTTTCCTTTGAGTTGGATCCTGAGAACTGTTTAACAGAAGAGGAGCATCCTGTCATCTTCCCCATCTGTGCCCCATGAAAATCAATCCAGGGACCCTCCTCAAGAGTATGGGGACACTGAGCCTGCAGGGCAACAAGGGAACAGGCCAAAATTGAGCAAGTCACCTTGTGCAGGTAGACTTCATGGCAGTTCCCCACAAGTCCAGACAATTCAGGAACATCTGTGGCCTTCCTATTTAAGGACACCTCCCATTACAAAATGATACTGATGCCGTCGATGATTGTCTGCTTCTTTAGGAAAGACAGTAGACTGTATAGTTATCTCCCAGTGGTGGGTATGACCCTAAAACTATACAACCTACTACCTCATCCCACAGTGCAGTATCTTCACTTAAGAGATGGCTTTTAAGGATCAGTGATTCTTTTAAGTTTGGCAATTCAAAGACGACTTCTGAAAACTTCGGCACAATACTCTTCATCCTGCTCCATGCTCAAACCTGAAAGGAGGAAGAAAAATGAATGAAAACCCTTCTCCAGAAGTCCAAATATTGTTATTTCAACAATAACAAAAGCTTGTATTATAACACTACTGTCATGTAATGAACTAGAACCTTTTTTCTGAATTTGGAGTAGTTAACTCTAGTTCAACCAACATTATCCTCACATTTAAGTTCCACATACAAGGATGAGTGCCCTCTCCACTGCCATTCTTGTCAATCCCTGCAAATGAAAGGCAATTACTGCAAAGGGGAACATTAGCTACTCGTGGAAAATCTCTTTCAGTATTTAGACTCCTTGGGAGAAAGGGATTTTATTATTTTCTGACATCTGTTAGCACTACATGCACAGAGAACTCTTGATCAAGGCTATAGATTAAAACGATATAGGAAGAAAGGAAATGTTGGCAATGAAGAATCTTGCCAATGAACTGGAGTCCTTAGTATTTTGAAATGCAACAGCCTGGGTACTGCCAAGCACAAATGGAGCATCAAGTCTTGTGAGAATAGCAATGTGGGATACCCTATTTGCACAATCACTGCCAGCACGCAAGCAAAGATCTATTATGAATTGTAAGTACAAGTCTGCTTATACTTGCCCAAAGATATCCTCAATACCTACTTCTAGCAGTGGTAGAAACATCAAGCCATGTGTACTACATCCACTGCCTAAGCAGTTGGACTACAATATATAGAATGGATTAAGCATACTGTACTTGCTTTTCCCTTGGTAGAGACCAGGAGCCTGTATAATATACATAGCTTTTAAGAACCAGTATTGTTGCCAACATTTAAAAGTCTCCACGAATTGTAAATCAAAGACCAAAGAGAGCCAGCATCTTCCCTGCTCAACAGTCAAGAATAATTTATCCCAGATTTTTAAATTGTTGATATTGTACCCAAGTGACAACAAGACAAAGAGTGGTACAGCCTGATACTTCACTGTCTACAGGTGAGAAAGGAGTTTGACTTCTTTGGCATTTTTTTTAATTCTTTAGAATTTGTGTTGTTGTCCCGTTTGCCTCCTCAACTTACAAGTAATTACATTAGAACATATCAAAACATCCATGATCTACAACATCTAAGTTACCCTTAAGAGGGAAAACATTTAAGAAAAGATGGTATTTGATGAGCTATGCCAAAAGGATTCTATTTTTTAACCTTCCTTTTACAGTTCAAATCCATTTTTACATTTTGCAGCTAAAGCAACCAGATTTTCCTACAGGACCTTTTATTGAAGATCAACACATTCAATAAGGAAGAAACCAATAATATATGCCTCATAGTAAAACAGAGACTACCCCTGTTTCTACTTCACTCTGTGCATCCCTCTCCCCAAGATCTGCTGGGTTGGAGGACCTTCCAAAGCAGATCGAAGGAGCAGCTCAGGGGAAAGGGGGAATAAGAAACTCATTTACATGATACTGGGTATCATCCACTGTTAACTCTTTTGCTACATAAAAAGCTAAGTCTGGAACTTACAGATAATTATGCTCAATAGCTGAGTTTCTTCAAGATGGAAAAAAACCCACAACATTGAGGTGGAAGAAGGAATCCTGCCTGTTTAGTCTATACATTAACAAAAGATATATCTGAAGTAAAAATGTTTAAAGCACTGTTGCATTATTTATATCTAAGTGTTTTCTGAGAAATAACTACCATTTCATGGCACTGCCTGAGATAATTTGCAAACCAGTCAGAAGTCATAAACCTTCTGATCAATACAATACTAAGTAGCTGCAGTGAACAGAAGGTTGCTTACTGCCCCATCACCAGGTTTTCATGACTGCAAGATACCCACCATTCTGGACTTTCAGCAAGGCACCAGTATAATCTCATTCAGAGCACTCTAGAAAATGTAGCAGGCACTTGCAGCATCCCACCTTGCAAGGTAAAAACAGTGCTGCTGGGAGAAAAGGTATGTCATTCCAATGCACAGGAGGCATTAGTACCCAGGACCTCATGGCATGGACAAAATTTGACTTGACACATTCATTTACTCCAATTAAAATCAAATCTAACCAACTGGGGCCTAGCTTGGTAAAGGTTTGCCTTGCCTTAGCATTAACACAATGTCTGCTGAAATATGGGTTAAAACTTATACCGCTCTTTTGCAGTAGGAAATACAGAAACTTAAGTACCTTTCATCCAAAAATCCAAGACCACTGTTGACCCTCCCATAGCACCTACAGCTCAGGTTCTTGTTACACCTCAAAACTTTCCTACCCTTAGAGGTAGAACTGTATCAAGTACCCTGTATATCATTTTCTTAAGATCTACTTCTGAAAATTGTCCTAAAACTTCAATGCATCACACTAGTCAGGTATACAGAAAAAAACAAAAGCAAAATAGATACATTTACCATGCAGACTGTTTTTATATATATCTAACTTAGACATTTCTACTGCAATGTAGCACTTCAGACTGCATTCTAACAATATAAAGTATTTCCAACAGTTCTTCCTGTAGCATTCAACTGGCTCTGTACTCAATTTTTCTCATTTAACATCAATTAGATCTGTTTTCTAGCTGATGTCATGCCAAATTTCTGGTCCCATCAAGGAAATGGATGTAGCTTTACAATATAAATGTTGAAATCTAAATATTAAATCAGATTTTAAAGGTTCATGCTGTCGTTAGTGCGTGTATATTTTAGATTCATATCCCACAAAGCTAATTCCTGAAAGTTATTCTGTTTGGGCTTATTTTTCACTTATCTCCAGAATTACATTCCTTTCTACTTCCTCCAACAAGGTCTACCAAACACCCCAGTTTCCCCCCCCCCCCAAGACAGACTGAACAATTTGGCAAACAGTTTCACAAAACTCCAACTGTCAAGGATGAACAAGGATTTTAAAAACCAAAAGCTTTCCCAAGCACTTTTTCTTATCATCTTTAAACCCAAGTACATCTGAGATGAAGATTTTCTCTTTCTGTTTTAAAGAAAGGGATATTATTTTTACAGCCTGTTACTCTTCACAAACATGATGAGATTTGTGTCAGATAAGGTACATTTCACAAAGGTAGGGTCAAGAATTTATTTTTACCTCCAGAGTATAATCAGGCAGCACTAAAACAGGAAGAACTGTATGGATCAAAAACAAGTTCCTCTCAAATCATAATTTTAAAAACATAAAAGCTTCAGTCATAACATGGAAGTTTGAATCTGAAGGTTAAGCAGAGTCAGAAGCTGTAATCAAATCCTTAAGAAAGGCAGCAGGTGAAAGAAATACTCCACACACCATTCTAACCTTTGCCCTTCCAGAAAGTCACAACCGGACCCGTGCTCTGGAATAAGGGTCTCTTAAGCAAAGTATGTTATAAAATCAAGCAGACCACCCCCTTTCAGGAGAATATGGAGGCAATTCAAAAGTTAACACCGTTTTTCGAAGCATTCTGGTGAAATTCGACAACTCCCACAAGTCTCAGAAGCAGCGCCAAATGTTTGCTTTTAAGGGGGAGACCTCTTAAAAGACGGCTTACTGGCAAATAACCCCCGGGGCCGACTCCAAGGATCCCCAGCCTCCGCCTGCGACGGCAGCCACCAGGGAGAGCGCGCGGGAAGGAAAGGCGCAGCGCCTCGTGGTGAGGGAGCCGCTTGCCAAGAAGGAGCCCACCCTCCTTTTCTTCCTTCCTTTCTTTCTCTCGCTCCCTCTGGCCCTCGCACCCACCCCGCCGGTCTCCAGTAGGACTCGGCTCCCCTAGAGGGCCACGGAGTGCGGCCAGCCCTGCGGCAGGCCTTCCCTCACCCGCTCAAGGGCCCTCCGGGCCGAAGCGTGAGAGCCAATGCGCGCGCGCTCGGCTCGAGGAGGAGCGCGAGAAGGAAGCAGCGACGGCTCTCGGCCGGCAGCAGGCGGGAAAGAGGGGTGCCTCGAGCGGCGGGGCGGGGCTTAACCCCATCTCGCCTGGGAGTCCCCGCCGCGGCATCCCTTCGTGCCCCACCCCCTTCCTTCCCTCCCAGCCAAGGTCTCTCTCCCTCACCCGCCATCACTACCTTGCTCCCGGAAGTGACGCAACACCTACGGGCAGCACTCTCGACCTACCCCAACGTGGAGCGGAGCCCGGCGCCCAATCAGATCCCGCCAAGTGGGCGGTGTTTTTCGGACCTTCAGGTTTGTCAGGGAAGGCGCGGCGAAAGCGGGGGGGGGGGGGAGGGCGAGAAAGCATGAAGAAAAGGTCTAGATCCAGAAGATTATAAAGATGAAAAACGGGGGAAGGTCTATGCCTAAAGGAGGAAGAGAGGCAGACCGCGGCAGGGGTCAAGAAGTAGCTATTCCTGCCTCCATCCCGTATCCTTCCCAATCGCCTCAGTGGATTTCCCGCGCACGTGAAGCGAGCCGCCTCTCTTCCCAGATACGGGCTGGTTTCTCTAGGTTATTTTTTTAAAAAAAGTTTTCCCGCCCGCCCATCCATCACCCCCCTCGGCGTCCCACGACCGTTACCTGTACCGGCGTCGCCAGCTTAACACAGCAGCGTCCAGAACCCGGATGGAGCCGTCGCCTTCGGTAGCGGCGGTGCTCCTGCAGCAACCCTACCGCCTTTCGCCGCATTGGATCACGGGAGGAGGGGGGGGGAACACCCCCGATCAGACTCCCTCCTGCCTTCCCGAAAAGAGAATGGGAAAGCCCCGCCTTCCCGCCGGGTGACGCCTTAAGGAGCGTGACCCGTCCGTCACCCACGCCTGCGCCTTCTCATTGGAAGAGAGCGAACAGCTCGGCCCCAGCCCCTGGCCTCTGATTGGAGGCCCTCCGAAGTTCCCTCCTCTCGCCCCCCCCCCCCCGCCCAGAGACGGTTTCCTGCACCGGTTGCCGCTGGGAGTCCCCGTTCGTTTCCTTGCCTGGCAAGCCGGCGGGGCTTTGGGCTCTTTCCTCGCCTTCCTGGGGAGGAGGGGACCGCGGGCGGTATTCTGTAGAAGGTCTGGGGAGGGGAGGTTACTCCCAAGTAAGGCTACCTTAAGGGTAGCTGGATAGACGCTGGGCGTTGAATTCCTCACTGTGCCTCCGGAGAGAAGAGCCGGCTTGTGTGGTGGCCTCGGGCAAGCGGCACAGTCCCAGGATGCCCTCAGAAACAAGCCTAATAATGATGATAGGCCTGGAAGGGACCGTATGGATTATCGAGCCCAGCCCCTGTCGAGGAGGCACAGTGGAGAATTGAACTTAAACCACTGAATTATCCAGCAGCTCTTCTGAACACTGGCTTCTTAGGAAACCTTGAGGAGCGTCGCCAGAAGTCAGAATTGACTTGATGGCACATGATGATTATGTTAAGGATGCAAAAGCTGACCGAGGGAGTGCTGAGTTCCTCTTTCAAAAGGTACTGCTTTCTTGAAGAGCAAGACAACTAGTGCTAGCTTAAGTGTGAGTGTAAAATAAAAGCTCTGAATTGCCTTCAAAGATCTAGTAATAAATTTTGCTTCTGTACTTAGGAAGAAAGTGGAAGTCAGACTGCGGGCATTTAACTGGCAGTAAACTTTATGATGTTCTGTGCCAGGTTATTTTGTAATCAGTCTCTTCAGGGTTGCAAAAATTTCCTGTACGGTCTCGCAGTGAGCCAGTGTAATGTAATAGATAAAGTGTGAGACTAGGATTTGGAAACTTCAATTCAAGTCCCTGCTTGGCTGTACAAACTACAGAGGATGGCAGTGGTAAACCACTCCTTGAACCTCAAAAACACAGTTAGAGTTGCCATCAGGAGCAACTTGATTAGTATGTTACAACAGCAAGGTCCAACAAGACAATATAGTAAAATATCAAGTGTCTTCGCTGTTTTCTTCGGCTCCAAATGTAGTTACAGTGGCATATGCTTGCTTTTTTAAAATAGTCATTCCCCTTAGGCTTATACTTTGAAAAGCAAAAGGCAAAACAGAAGAGTGGGGGAGTAAACCCAAGCATCAGTTCTTAAAGCTGCAGTTCTTGTAATTGGTGTGAAAACAGTTTAGCCTGAAGGAATAACTATCCTTAAGTATCTGATGGACCCAAGTTGTAATTTGAAGAACAGGCCAATTAATTGTAATGCTGGTAGCAGTAATAGTTGCCAGCGTAATGGCACCGTCAGTACTGATTGCATGACTATCTTTGAGGAGTACAGTCAACCCTCGACTTACGAACGGCCCTAGTTACGAACATTTCGACTTACGAACCGCTCTGATAGAAAAATATAGCCTCGACTTGCGAACTTTGCTTCGAGTTATGAACCGGAAAAAAACGCGCGGGAGGCGGGGAAAGCGCGAAATGTGAACTTTCAAGGTGTTCTGTTGAAAAGGTGTCTGTTCCCTCCTTCCCTCCCTCTTTTCTTTAACCTAAGTCATCTTAGGTTAAAAGGAAAAAAAAAGAAAAAAATTCTGCCCCTAGTGGTAGGAACGGATTAACCGGCTTTGCATTAGTTCCTTTGGGAACTAATGCTTCGACTTACAAACCGCCCCTCGACCTAAGAACCAAAAACAGCCGGAACGGATTAATTGGTTTTCAATGCATTCCTATGGGAAATGCTGATTCGACTTACGAACTTTTCGACTTAAGAACGTCCTTCCGGAACGGATTAAGTTCGTAAGTCGAGGGTTGACTGTAAAAAGATTCTGACAGCACAAGTTTGTTTAGCAGAAAGTCCCATTGAATTTGGTGGTTCTTTCTGCAAGGCAGTATGAGTAGGATTGTTGACTCTGTTGTAACATATGCTTTGGGTCCAGGCTATCTGAAAGATCATATCTCCCCATATGAGCTTTCTGGGTCCTTAAGATCTACAAAGGGGGCCCTTCTCTTGATCCCATTGCCATCATAAGCACATTTGATGGGGACATAAGAGAAGCCCTTCTCTGTGGCTGCTTCCAGTTTGTGGAACAATTTTTGTTCCGAATGGGAGTGTTCATGGCATATTTGGAAAATATAAGACATAGTGAAAGAATGCTTAGCGGTGCAGGGATGTGTGTGAAACACTGTATGAAGAATAAAGCAGGGGAAGATTCTGAGGGGATTAAACTCTTGTTTGTTTAACCTATGAGGGGGGAAGCATAGGTTTCACATGCTGCTTTGTTGCTTTTGCACTAGGTCTAGATTTTCCTACAGGTAGAGCTTTACCAATTACACCTGTGCTGAGGGAGGAGTAGTTCTATAGCAAAGAACATTTTATCCTTTAGTGGGATCTGTGTTTTGAGGACGATTAAAAACATACTTATGTTTTGGCATGCCTGTTTGCAGAGAAAGCAGCCATGAGTTCAAATCCCTATTCTGTCTCCTGGGAGAGGTGCCTGCTGAGATTCCTAGGTATGTGTAGCTGGTGGGGTACATGCCATGCCCCCTGTGTGATCTTGGACAAGCTGCACAGTCCGAAAGAACCACCAGACAAAGAGACTGGGAATACACTGAGTAGTTCATATCTAGAAAATTTTGGGAGAGTTGCTATAAACTGGAATCAACTTGACACATGGTTACTCTTTGCACTAGATCTTCAAAATCTAGACAGTGCCATTAACAGATGCAAAGCATGTAATGTCTGCATGGCAGGTTCATGGAGTGTGTACCTTAATTGTAGGTTACTGTTAACAGCATTAAAATTGTTGCTCTTTCATCCCTCATAATATATTATTTTCAGATGTAGTGCTTTGCATCAACGCTTTATTTCATATTTCTGTTTAACAGTGGGGGACAGAAATTACCAAACATTCTTTTCTACTGTAAAGGGTTCACAAGTTCAAAGCATGTGTTTTTACTCTATACCTATTACATTTTTCATGCATGCATTAAGCAATCAATAGTAAAACAGAAGTTTGTATGAGGAAATGTAAGCTGCATAGTAGAGGTGAAAAACTGTGATCCTGCAGATGTTTGAGGCCTATAACTTCTGTCAGTCCTAGTCAGCATAAGCTAGTGATGAAGGATTAAAGGAGTTGCAGTCCAAAAACATCTGGAAGGTCACAGCTGCACACCTCTGTATTATACATTTGCTTCTTTGTTTCCAACTCCTTTTTAATGGGTACTGTTTAACCTCACAGCAATTTTTATGTTTCTCTATCTTCACACCGTTGCCATGTCCTTTAGTGAATATATCATTCTAATAAGCATTATAATTATAGTTTTGCTCTTTGTCTGACTATTGAGACTGTGTCTGTAACTTCGGTTGATAATTATCACAGTACAAAACTTTTATGGCATTTGGCAACTACTGTTTATGAACTAGTGCAGAAGCATACAGAACTATGTCAGGAAGATATGACATCAGGAGCAGAAAATAGACTTTGGAATGAGGCCAGAATTCAACATTGGTCCAGGACAGGATTTGACTCAAGACATTAGATTTTGACTGGATAATGGAAAGATTAATTATGTCAACACTTTAAGGACTTCAGGAAGATTTACTATGAGAGTATTTCCTAAAATATACCATAGGAAGAAATCTGAACTCCCAAGGGTAACTGCATAGGAATATGAGAAACTGCTTTATAATAAGTCACCTTTAGGTCCATCGACCCTAATACTGTCAACTCTGATGAGCCGTAGCTTTCCACAGTTTTTAGGGACCATCTTTTCTAGCTCTACCTGGAGATCCCTGGTATTCCCTGTTGGTCTCCTGTCCAAGTCCTAGCCATGTCATGTTATGACCCCCAAAACATAACTACAAAGCATAAACAGTGGATTAACACATCTTCCCCAGCCTGGAACAGCCTCCCAGCCACCATGTGGAGCTGCCATGCCAGGAGAGGGGCTGGGCTGCTGCAAACGACAAAAACGGATCTTGTTAAGTCCAAGAACCACCTTTCTTAGGCCACTTCCTGGAGATGAATAGCAGCACAGTAGTTATTGAATATATTTATATATACTCTACATATATAAAAATTGTGTATAAAACTGTATAAAACCAAGCAGCACCAAAACCGTGCTGCTTGTACCTGTGCAATTAAAGGAAAATTGTGTAATTTCAAACATTGCATATTATTGAAGTTAAGGTAAGAGAAAAACAAAATGTGTGTAGACTTCTTCATGCTATACCAATACTAGTGAAAGTATTCAGGTTTGTCCAGATTAAGTCTCATTAATCTACCTTTCACCCTATTGCCCTCTCTTCACTTCCCTATCTCCAGCTCGGTTTCTTTTTTCTTTTTAATGGACCTTTCTCTTGCCCTATCCTCTTACTTACTCAGCCTTTTTGTCTCCTGAACCTCCCATCCTGACCAGACACCAAGAGTTGTCTCCCACAGGGCTGCCATATTTTAGTTTCCTAAATCAAGTCATCCATATTGACATATAAATTTGTTTGATTTGTGCCCTCCTTTCCTCCCAATAACTCGGATCCAGCATGGCTGATAATATAATTGAAACAAGTGCAGTTATAAAGTACCTTACAAATATTGAAAAATACAGTGGTGCCTCGCAAGACGAAAGTAATTCGTTCCGCGAGTAGCGCCGTCTTGCGAAATTTTCATCTTGCAAAAAGCGGTTTCCCATAGGAATGCATTGAAATTTAATTAATGCGTTCCTATGGGGGGAAAAAAGTCAGAAACAAAACAAAGTCAGAAAAATGTCACTTACCAGGTACAGTAGACCCAGCCCCGCTCCTCACAGTGCCTTGGTAGCCCCGGAACAGCCGGACTCTGTGTGAGCAGAGCGCCGCAGGGTCGCCTCTCAAAATGGCTGCCGCCTCTCTGCTGGTTGCCGACTCTCAGCTGTTTGGCGCTCTGCTCACACAGAGTCCGGCTGTTCCGGGGCTACCAAGGCACTGTGAGGAGTGGGGCTGGGTCTACTGTACCTGGTAAGTGACATTTTTCTGACTTTTTTTTTGTTTCTGACTTTTTCCCCCCATAGGAATGCATTAATTAAATTTCAATGCATTCCTATGGGAAACCGCTTTTCGCAAGACGAAAAATATCGTTCGTCTTGCGAGTTTTTCGTCCCGTGAGGCATTCGTCTTGCGAGGCACCACTGTAATTAAATCAGTTAGCAGTTCTAAACAGACTGCCACTTAAAACCATTGTATAAATCTGAAATAAATACAATAACTTATTCACAACATAAAAGTACTGCATATCATTTAAAGCCTAGTCCTTGTTAGTCAGTTGCTGAAGGTTGGCATCAATATAAATATTTTTTTTGAGTCAATAGGAGAACATGAGGAAGACGGCCAACCTAGTCTCTCTTAGCAGGTAGTTCCATAATCTGAGAATGGCCACCAAAAAACCCTTTCATGTGCTCACCAAACATTTCTCTAAAAGTAGCAGGACATGGAGAAAATCCTGCAGATCTCAAAGCCTTTGAAGGCTTATATGAGAGATCTTCCTAACAGAGAAATTCACTGCCTCAGAAGTTGGTGGAATCTCCTCCACAGGAGATTTTTAAACAGATATTGGAAGGCCATCTGGGATGCATTGATTGTGGAGTTTCTGCTTCTACAGGGGGGTTATCTTGATGACCCTGAGGTCCACTGCAGCCAGACAATTATGTGATTCTCACACAAAAAGAACACCCATTCTCATGGACTCTAGTAGCTGGAGTAAGCCTGATCCCCACACAGGTAGAAATGAACCAGACAGAGGACAAGGGTGTAAGTCTTCTGTAGTCCCCCTGTCCATTGCACTTTTTTTCTCTGCTTGCTCTTTTCCCTCCCTACTTAATGTATTTTCAAAAACTTTTTCCCCTCTGGTTGTTCCCTTCATTTGCCCTAGTGCTTCTATAGCTTCTACTTCTGTTCATCCTCTACTTCCTTCTGTCCTACCAGAGAACAGGTAAAAGTGATCCAAAGGCAGGATCCAACCACTTCAGAGTTTAAACCACCGGAATCCAACCAGACAGTAAGTAAGTTGGGCAAGGATAACTCAGAAATAGGGTCAAACATAATCTAAATTCAGGCACAAATGAGGCCAAAGGTGTCTAAGGAAAGGGCTGCTAATGGCAAGAGCTAGTACTTAACAACATTCCCTATAGTATTCTTTCTCACAAAGCTGAACATGCAGAGTCCAACCCTGGGGTAGCTGCAGGCACTTTGCAGAGCCTTCCGCATGAAGAGGGTCTTGTTCATGAGAAGGCCATTACTCCTGAGGAATCTTGCAGATGAGCACGCTGTTTCAAAAGGCACAAATCTTTCCTGTGTTTTCAGCACTCTCAAGGACAGGGTGATAATTATGTCATTTCTTCCAAGTCAGGAAATGGCCTTGCCACCCCTAAGAAACAGGATCTCAAAGGGTTTGGAGGTCCTCCAGAGTGCAAAGGATTATGTGGCACTGTCCACAGGCCTTTTTGGAAAATGAATACGCCAGGCTTATTTACAGCTTGTCTTTCTTAGGAAAGATCAGGGCTTGCTCACTCGCTTCACCCTCCTTTTTCACTCTCTTTCTTGGTTATCTTTTCTCTCCGTTCAACAATTCATTCCGCCTTTCCATCTGCTCACTCTCCCCTCCCTCTACCAGGAAGCAGCTCTCTCTTTTTTTAACTGCTTGAAGAATTCAGCACATTGAACTGCTTAGATGCTTCATTGTAGGGGGAGGTCTAGCACCAAGTGGTTCAAGATTCTCCCTGGGTGTATCTGTAGGGAATCCAGTTCCCTCACAATGGAGAGGGAGCTGTTCTTCCCATTTTAGCCTGTCTCTTAAAAAGACAGGTCCTCCATATCATATCGTGTTACGCATAAAATAATCCCCCATAGGGTGCTGGTGTGGTGCTCAATGTTCTTTAATCCTGGAAACATTCCAGGATTAAAAGTATATTGCCAAAAGATAATGGGGGGAGGTGGAGGGGGGAAACATAATTGTCATCCCATAGGTGCCATTCTATACTGTCCATTTGGATGAGGGGCCCAAGAAGAAGCTTCAAGCTGTCAGACGGTAGCATGGATTGAAAAGTCAATGTGCAGAACCAATGGATAATACGTAGCCATAATAAAAAGATTGCGTAAAGGAAAAGCAGCACTGCAGTTACTCTTCTTTTCAGTGCGGAAGTTGACATGGAAACCTGCCATCAAGTATATATTATACCATGACTAACTGTTTCTATCTAAACATAGAAGCACCCAGCTTCACCAGGGTTAGAAACTCCTTAACGCTTCATGTCAGTGTTCTTTCCCTCTGATCTTTCTCTTCTGTCTACTCCCACCTGATCTTTCTTGCTGATCCTTCTCTCTATCCATGTTGATGATGGTGGTACTTAATTAAGGCTTTTCACTCTGCTCTGCCTCTGCTCCTGTTGGCAGGCAGGCTCCAATGAAGAGTAGCAATTTATTATTATTATTTTCATCCCACATTGTTACTTCCACACCCCACTTTTCCTCTAGATTGCCCAAAGCAGCATATATGACTGTCCACCCTCCCCACGTCCTTCCAACAAGAAGCATGAGGTAGGTCAAGCTGAGAAATTGTTACTCCCAGTTTGCCAAGGTTGGGAAGGACACTGAAATCGGGGGTGAAACCTGCAATATGCAACCCAAACTGATTCTGCAGTGCTGCTGCCTTAATTTTCGTTTTAAACAAAAGTGTGTGGCTACCCCATCTAGCCAAGATATTTTAGGGGACTTTTCTATTTCTTTGGCAACCCGCCAGTTCTGTACCACTCAGCCTGACAAAGTCCTTTGGGACTCAAATGCTAACACCTGTTTCTGGGTTTAAATACAGTAGTAACCACCACCACCCCATGGATACTGAAAACCATGGATAATAGCGATAGATAGATAGATAGATAGATAGATAGATAGATAGATAGATAGATAGATAGATAGATAGATAGATAGATAGATAGATAGATAGATAACATGTTAAAAGGGAAAAAAGAAAAAAAAACTTTTCACATGCATTACCAGAACAGGCCACTAGAGGGTATGCTATGTATTATTCACTAACAAGTACAGTGGTGCCTCGCTAGACGATGTTAATCCGTTCCGCAAAGATCACTGTCTTGCAAAAACCTCGTCTAGCGAAGCACGTTTCCCCATTGGAATGCATTGAAATCTCTTCAATGCATTCCAAGGGAAAAGTCGTCGTCTTGCGAAGATCGTCCATAGGGAAACCTCATCTAGCGAGCGCGGGTCCCCGTTGGAATGCACTGACAGCTATTGACCGCTAGTCAATGCATTCCAATGGGGAAACCTCGTTGTCTAGCGAAAATCGCCCATAGGAGACCATCGTTTTGCGATCGCATTAGCGATCGCAAAAAGCCATCGTCTAGCGATTTCCTCGTCCTGCGAGGCAATCGTCTAGCGAGGCACCACTGTACTGTATTCATAGCACCATGTCTGGCTCCCTCTAGTGGCTGGGTCTGGGACTACATGTGGAAATATTTTTTTCTGGTGTTTTTTTCTTTTAATATTTTTAATATTTCCAGACCGTGAATAAGTGAATCAGTGCATAATGATTCTTTGGATGAGAGGGTCCTACTGTAGTCTAATAAAAGTATTGCCCATCCTTGTTTTTGGTGCACACAATTAAGCAGATTTAATTCTCAATCCCTCTCTTTCTAGTACCTCACTGAACTACAAAACACAGGATTCCTTAGGAGGGAGCTGTGCCAAAGTAGTATAAAACTTGTGTTCTGATACAGGACAGATATACCATTATTCAATTTTTAACACGAAAGCTGAGAATCCAGCTTTCCCTTATTATTATGGATGGGTGGGATAGTGCAAAATATCTGCAGGTCCAATGGTTAAAATCACTGTATCTGGCAGCTAGAGCCATTCATTTATACCTACGTTCACCATCTTTCTCCCAATAAAGCAGTTCAAGCCAGCTCGCAAAATATTTCAAAGGCAAAATGTTGACAATAAAAAATAGAGTAAATTACAGCACTAGCAAACAACTAAACATATTGCATATTAAAATTATTGAATAATAACTGTTTAAACAATTGGGAAACACATTTTAAAAGATTTAGATATAATATCTACCATTAAAAATCTTTCTTTCACAGACTGTTACTTAGTAAGAGCTTGCTGGCTGAAGGAATGCAGGGAGGGCCCAGCTTTGTCTCCCAGGAAAGGAGTTCTGCAGCCATGGAGAAAGCCATCTTTTTTTTTCCTCTTCAGGCATGCCTGTCAAGGCAGGCAGAGCCAAGAAAAAGGCCTCGTTTGAAGATCTTAAAATGGGAGAGACTCATATGGGGAGATGTCGTCCTTCAGATAGCCAATATCAAACTTTATAAGTGAAACTCAGGCTTTGCATTGTGCCTGGAAATAGATCAATACCCAGTGAAGCTGTTTTAACAAGGAATTTTAGTTTTAAGTCTAACCAGTTCTGGTCATCAGTTTATCTGCAGTTTTATGGACCTTCTGCAGTTTCTGAACACTTTCCACAGGTAGTCCCATGCAGAACACATGGCAGTAACCCAAGTGGAATGTAAGGCATGCATCACCATGGCCAGATCAGTCATATCAAAGAGTAGGTGTAGCTGGCACACTACTGTTAATTGTGTGAACACATTCTTGGCTGCTGCTGAGGCGTGGACATCCAGATTCAGGGATGAATCCAAGAACACACCAAAGCTGCAAACCTGAGTTTCCAAAGGGAGTGTAATCCCAACTAGAAAGAGTGAGACCCCTGTACTCTGATTTGCCTTCAACCAGGAGCACCTCTGCTTTGTCAGGATTAGGCTTCAGTTTATTTGCCCTCATCCAGTCCATTACTGATACCAGGCACTGGTTTAGAGCCAAAAATTCTTCATGGAGTTGGATGTTATCTGCATACTGGTGGCAATGAGTTTAAAAACTCCAGACAGTCTCTCCCAGTGGTTTATGTATTGATGATGATGATTACTACTACTACTACTACTACTACTACTACTACTACTACTACTACTACTACTACTACTATTATTATTATTATTATTACACACACACACCGCCCACTTTGGGCGGTTTACAGCGGATAAAACAACAGAGTAACAAAATAATACATATACAAAATAATAATAATACAATTGGGGCATAAATCAAATAACAAAATGCAGTAAAACAAGTACAATACAATAAATTACAGTTAAAAGCATAAAATATTAAAGACAAGCATGGTGGTGTGATGGATGATATTTTAGCAAACACTGTTGTATCTATCATACAGCTGTTTGTTCAGAGATGGCCTGCTTAAATAGCCAGGTTTTTAGTAGCTTTTTGAATGTGCCCAGTGAAGGGGCCAGGTGGACCTTACGTAGATTACATAGCATAGCAGACAGAACAGAGTACTGTGGGGAGTACTCTAGTTTCTAGCACCACTTTCTGCTTGCTTCCTTCAGGGAGGACTAAACCTACTTCAAAGCAGTGCCTCCAAGTCCCATCCAGAAGGATGCTACAGTCAGCAGTGTGTAAGGTGGAGAGTCACCTCAACAGTGTTCAGAAGGGTGTACCGTCTGTCTCTCAGGTCATGAAAGAAGCAGAAGAGACAGGAGTCATTGAAAGGGGATTGCAACAACTGGAAATAAAAGAAAAGAAAGAAGAGGGCACTAATCAGGCGGGAAAGGGGGAGAATAAAAAGGGGGAAGAGGAAGAGAGGGAGGCAGAAGCATGTTGGGGAAGAGAGGAAAGAAAGGAGAGAGGAGAAGAGCTAGTGGAATTTATTCAGGAGGATCCCTGGACGGGAGAGTGGGTGGAATTTCGAGTTCCTCGTGAGTACACAGAGACAGAATGGAAAAGACAGGTCTACAGAAAGCCACCTTATTGGGGCGAGACTGAGGAGAGGAAACAGAAGAAGGAATATAGAGCTTGGGTGAAAAGAGAGGAACAAAGAAGGGAACAACAGAGATGTATAGTGAACCCTGCGAGATCCCGTGGGCCCAGCCCTTTCAGATCCCGGAGGAGACAGAACCCGGGCTTGCCAAGGAAGGAGCCTCAAGAGAGCTCAGCTTACCCTCCTCAGAGTTGAAGCCAATGGACAACACACCTAAAATGTTGAGCGCCAAACTGAAGTGGGCCCAAGAAGTTACTAGTTCTTCACCGTTGTCTTATAGAGAGTTGCCTGGTTTTAACAAGGTTAAGACTTATGATTTGATGTTGTTTTCGAAACAGATAAGCCAATTACAAATGACATTGATAGCATGTTAGACAAGAAACTAGTTTTATTTGAAGACTTTGGTCTATCGGCTACTTCTTTGAACAAACACACAGAAAGAGAGGTAAGAGACAAACAACAAGATCAAACAGTGTCAAAAACCACAAAGTGCTCGGCAGAACAAAGCACACACCCCACCTGTTTATTTCCTTTTTTTATTTTATTTTAGTTTATTTTATTAACAGAACATCAAACATAGACAATATAAACCTACCACCACAATAATATACAATTACATAATACACCAGTGCCACCTTCACCCTCAGGGCTAGTATTAATAATATTTTCAAATTTCGTTCAATCCATTTTCTCTCCAAAAATTCATTGTTTCTTCCCTCGGCGTTTACCCCTTACCTCTCCGAAATACATATTCCAGAAATACATTCCATGTTTTCTTAAAATCATTATTTTTTTGATAAACCTCTTCTTATTTTCATATCACATGGCAGTTTATCATTGATTGCCATATCCCATAATTCTCCATACCATTCCTCTAAATTAATTTGATTATCATTTTTCCAATTTCTTGCAAATATTAACCTTGCTGCCATAACCATTACAATTAAATCCTTATTTTCTTTCAGCAATTGATCCTCCTTGACCGTATTCAATAAGGCCGTTAATGGGGACATTTGAATATTTAATCCAGTTATTTCCCTTATTTCTTTAAAGATTTGCTTCCATTCTTTCTTTCTTACTTCACATAACCACCACATATGTAAATACGTCCCCTTCTCTTTTTTACACCTCCAACATAATGATGATAAATTTTTATTTATTGTATCCAGTTTTACTGGTGTTAAATACCACCTCCATATTACCTTATAGCAATTTTCCTTTATTCTTACAGACATAATCTTCATATCTCTTTTATCCCACTCTTCTCCTATTGCTTCTTTATCCAAATCATATTGCCACTGTGCTTTTAATCCTTGTGTATCCTGTTCGGCCTGAATTAATAATTTATATATTTGACTTACAGTTCCCTTTCTTTCTGTCTTTTCCTCTAGTTTCAGTCTTTTTTCAATGATCTCTTCAAATGTTGTCATTTTTCTACTATTCCCTTCCTTACTTTTCCATTCCCTTGTCCACATTTCTATCTGAAGCATGTTAAGCCAAGAAATCTCCTCTCCTCCCAAAATCTCTTTTATGAAACCACCTGTTCATTTCCCAATATAGCTCCTCCCCTAAGGCAACCATACTCCTCTCTGTCTCATAGCCAGGTTTGAAGACAGAATGAAGCGGATCTAGATAATCTGTTTCACCCAGGAACCACTGGAGCTGGGAAGCCACAGCACACTCAACTACCTTGGTCTTATATGGGATGCTGGCTGGCTTGGCTGGTTACAGTGGGACTCAAGTAAGAGGGTTTTTTTTCAGCATCAGTCTACCCATTGCCTCCTTTAGGCATGCCAGAACTTTGCTCTGCTGGAAGGAGGCATTCATCACTCCCTCTACCTTCTCAGCCAATCCCTCTGGCTGTTTTTATGAAGGTGGAAGGGCAAAGATCTGACACATATGTGGTAGTCCTCACCTCTCCATAACCATAAAACAAAACAAGCAGTCAACAGAAATATCAGAGTCCTGCTAAGGCTCCTGGTAGGAGGCACTTGGGAGAGCTCCAAATGAACACTTCAACCCTACAAAAATCAGCTGCTGGCCTCTCCTTCCTCCAAGCCCATTGCTCCTTCCAGGTTCCACCCCTTCCCAAAAAGGGCTCCATTTTGAAGAGCTAGATGTACAGAGTACTGGGTGGAGTACTCCACCTAGCCCTTCTTTTTTTAGTCACCTAGGAAGTCTTTCCCCTTAAGAAACAGGTCCCACATACTACAAAATCTTACTCATAAATTTATCCTGCATCAGGAGTGTTTGTGTGCTGCTGAAAGTTTCACTTGAGAAAAGCATACCAGAATCAGAAGAGTTTCTCCAAAAGCTGGTTATACCTGTGAGTTGGGGGAGTAGATAACCCAAACAGTACTGTAATGCTCTCTACGTGGGGCTACCCTTGAAGGAGATATGGAAGCTGCAACAGGTGTGGCGACCAGGCTGGTTTCAGATACCTTGAGATACAAACATATTTCCCCCCCATCTTGGCTCACTTACATTAACTGCCTGTATGCCTCTGTGCCAAATTCAAGGTATTAATGCTGACGTGTGAAGCCCTTAGCAGTCTGGGGTTTACTTATTTGTCAGAATGCCTCTCCCTGAGATTGTCCGCCCATGCCACCTGCTCCTCTCAACCACTGATATTGCAGGTGGTCACCCCGAGCGAAGCCCAGAAATCTATGACCAGGAACTAGGCCTCCTCGGTGGTGGCCGCCACTTTGTGGAACACCCTGCAGGTGCAGGTACACCAAGCCCCTTCCCTCCTAGTGTTCCAGAAGCTAGTAAAAACATTGCCTTTTAGAGAAGCCTTTTGGGATATGCTCTCCTCATGATAGTGTTTATGCCTGTATCATATCTTTGATCTTGTTTCAGAATGCTGTTGCCACCGGGAGTTCTTTTTGGAACTGTTTTTCAGAATATCCGCCAATGGGTGGGTGGGCTGTATGTTTTATGTTTATGTTGTAAACTGCCAAGAGTAGTGGCATACTGCTAAATGGGCCACAGACAGACAGACAGACAGACAGACAGACAGACAGACAGACAGATAGATAGATAGATAGATAGATAGATAGATAGATAGATAGATAGATAGATAGATAGATAGATAGATAGATAGATAGATAGAGCAAGTAACCAAGTGAGTAAGTAGGTAAGCCTGTATTTCTCACTGTACATTTTTTGCTTAGGGGATAATGGCCACAAATAGAGAACTTCTGCTTCCAACCACTAGGTAATACTTTTAATTTGGCTGCAGTTGCCTTACCTAGTAAGTAAGCTACATTTTATCCCAACTTCTCTGATATGGCAGTTATCATGTTTCTGTGTGCCTCTGTCCCCCCCAGACAAAAAGGAACCATGTGTTTTAATATATAGGTGTGGGAGAGAGATACTTAGTGACTGGCAGCTGCTTGTCTAACATGTTTGGGGCATTCTAATTCACACTGCCACAGGTGAAATTTGAAACCTACCACTTCTGAGCACATCTTGCAGCCCCCATATTGGAATTTCCTTTAAACAAGGGACCTGGCCATGCATTTTGGAACGTTTTATGTCTTTTCTGCACCACCCCAGACTCTGTAATGCCCAGCATGATGAAGGCTCATGTGGAGTTGAAAGCTAGTTTCTCTTTTTACCTTTTTAATGGTCTAATAAAGGTATCACCACCCTTGTCTTTAGAATGTTTACGAGGAACACACAGCGTTCTCTTTTCTTCTTTGTTAATAAAAACACTGCCATTTCAGTTCAGCTATCTGTCACAAGAGGGAGCATGAATCACACACTGTAGAAGATGCATACATAGATGTAGCAGAGGGCTTATGCATATAGAACTTTGGGCCACAGGGGTAAATATAGTGAGCCTCTGGTCTATTCCACTCCTCATGTTCTGTTGATTATAGATGACCGTCTGCTTTGAATAAGAGCCTTGGCTTAGAAGAAAAACTCTTCTAAACACCTGTAAGGCAGAATATTCTCATTTCCAGTTTATTTTGGATGTATGAGTCACTTTCAGTGTGGTATCATTGCTGGAAAGGTTTCTTGCCAGAATGAGAGGACATTATGCATCATGCTTGGCATTGTCATTATATTGTCCATTATTCTGGGAAGATGATTTACATTTTAATTCTAGATATAATTACTCAGATGTAAGTCCCCATGCATTCTGTCATAATTAACCACAGGTAAAGTATTTATAGGATTGTAGTCTTATTTCTTCAGTGTATAGCAGGATAATGGTTTCTGTTGTTATATTGCATGATGAAGGAAAGATAAGAAATTAAATATTCATAAAAGAAAATTCTACACAACAAATATATTTTTCAAATGAACATTTTTGTTCACTGACTGCATTAGTTTGAGGTTGTCAGTTTGATTGATGGAAGCTGACTCAATGAGGAGTGACAATTAGTCACTATCCATTAATAGGAATCCTATTTGTTTTTGATGTATTCTTGTTCTGTACCTTATCTAGTCAAAAAGTAAGTGACATAGAAATGAGTCCATCTAAAAAAAGAACATTGTCACTGTTCTAATCAGTACTAAGTCATACTGAAGAAAACCCTGCACCATGCAACAATCATAAGAAAACTTCTGCCCTAAAGTTGGGCACCTGGAATGTTTGGACAATGACCCCTGGCTTTTCTGATGACCTGCAGGAAATACACAACGCGCGCAAGACAGCTGTCATCGACATGAAACTGAGTAGGCTGCAGATGGACATTGTTGCCCTGCAAGAGACGAGATTGCCAGACTCGAGATCTGTCAAAGAAAAAAATGTCTCATTCTTCTGGCAGGGAAAACCATTGAATGAGACCAGGGAATATGGTGTTGGCTTTGCGGTTAGAAATACTCTGCTGAGATCCATTGTTTCACCTACTGCGGGGAGTGAAAGAATCCTGTCTCTGCAGCTCCATTCATCAGCAGGACTGGTCACCCTTATTAGTGCATATGCACCAACATTGTCGTCTACAGCAGAAGTCAAAGACAAATTCTATGGCGATCTGGTAGCTACTATCAAAAAAATCCCCGAGAGAGAGCTGCTGTTTATTCTCGGAGACTTTAACGCTAGAGTTGGTTCTGATCACAATTCTTGGCCCACTTGTCTAGGCCGTTTTGGCATTGGGAAGATGAACGAAAATGGCCAACGCTTGCTGGAGTTTTGCTGTTATTATGGTCTTTGTGTCAGCAACACGTTGTTTAATACAAAGCTTTGACACAGAGTCTCTTGGAAACATCCAAGATCGAAGCATTGGCATCAGCTCGATTTGATCCTCACTAGACACTCTAGCCTTCTTAGTATTACGATCACACGCAGTTATCAGGGTGCTGATTGCGATACTGATCACTCCCTGGTGTGTAGCAGAGTAAAACTGTGAATAAAGAGATTGTATCACACAAAAAAGGAAGGAAGACCACGTATTGACATCAGCAAGACTCGCAATCAAAGAAAAGTGGAGGAATTTGCCCAAGCGCTTGACGAAACTCTTCCAGGCCCGGCTGGTGCAAATGCACCTGAACGATGGGAACATTTCAAGAATGCTGTTTATAACAACGCCTTGTCCACATTTGGCAAGAAGACCAAAAAGACCACAGACTGGTTCGAAACCCATTCAGAGGAGTTGATGCCAGCCATCGAGGAAAAGAGGAGAGCTCTAGCAGCATACAAAGCCTGTCCTTGTGAGTACAATTTGCAGGTTCTTCGAGTTGCTCGTAGCAAAGTCCAACATACTGCCAGGAGATGTTCTAATGATTATTGGCTTCAGCTCTGCTGTCAGATACAGATAGCAGCGGACACAGGTAACATCAAGGGAATGTATGACGGTATCAAGTAGGCTTTAGGTCCAATACAGAAGAAATCTGCTCCTTTGAAGACTGCTACAGGTGTGATCATCCAGGACCAAGCACAGCAGATGGAACGCTGGGTGCAGCACTACTCTGAGCTATATTCTAGAGAGAATGTAGTAACCGAAGAGGCATTAAATAACATCAAGTGTCTGCCTGTCTTGGAAGAGTTGGACAGTGAACCAACTTTAGCAGAAATAAAAGTGGCCTTGGATTCCCTCGGCTCCAGCAAGGCAGCTGGGAAGGATAACATCCCTGTTGAAGTGCTGTAAAGAGACCATCACCACTGAGATGTATGAAATCTTTTGTCTTTGCTGGAGGGAAGGTGGAGTACCACAGGACATGAAGGATGCAAACATCGTTACATTGTACAAGAACAAAGGCGACAGGGGTGACTGCAATAACTACCGTGGCATCTCTCTTCTCAGCATTGTAGGGAAGCTGCTTACCTGTGTTGTGCTGAAGAGGCTCCAGGTGCTTGCAGACAGAGTCTATCCAGAATCACAGTGTGGATTTCGAGCTAATAGATCCATCATTGACATGGTATTTTCCCTCAGAGAGTTGCAGGAGAAATGTAGGGAACAACAACAGCCACTCTTCGTGGCCTTCATAGATCTTACAAAGGCCTTTGATTTGGTTAGCGGGGACGGCCTTTTTAAAATACTTCCCAAGATTGGATGTCCACCTCAACTCCTTAACATCATCAGGTCCTTTCATGAGGTCACTGTAGTTTTTGATGGCTCAACATCAGATCCCTTTGACATCCGAAGCGGAGTGAAACAGGGCTGTGTCCTCGCGCTGACTCTGTTTGGGATCTTTTTTGCTGTCATGCTGAAGCACACTTTTGGAAGTGCAACAGAAGGTGTCTATCTCCGGACTAGATCAGACGGAAAGCTCTTTAATCTCTCTAGATTGAGAGCGAAGACCAAAGTCCAGCTGAAATGCATGCAGGACTTCCTCTTTGCCGATGATGCAGCCATTGTTGCTCACTCTGCTGAAGACCTCCAACAACACATGAATCGTTTTAACAAGGCCTGCCAAGACTTTGGACTAACAATCAGCCTGAAGAAAACACAAGTCATGGGCCAGGGCATGGACTCACCTCCCTCTATTACCATCTCTACACAAGAATTGGAGGTTGTTTATGATTTTGTGTACCTTGGCTCAACGATCTCTGACACTCTCTCCCTAGATGTCGAGCTGGATAAATGCATTGGCAAAGCAGCTACCATGTTCTCTAGACTCACAAAGAGAGTATGGCTCAATAAGAAGCTGACGGCATATACCAAGATCCAGGTCTACAGAGTCTGTGTCCTGAGTGCACTCCTGTACTGCAGTGAGTCCTGGACCCTTTGTGCATGGCAGAAAAGGAAGTTGAACACGTTCCATATGCATTGTCTCTGACACATTTTTGGTATCACCTGGCAGGACAAAGTTCCAAATAGAGTAGTCCTAGAATGAGCTGGAATTTTTAGCATGTATACATTACTGAAACAGCGACATCTACGCTGGCTTGGGCATGTCATGAGAATGGCTGACGGTCGGATTCCAAAAGATCTCCTGTATGGAGAATTAGTGCAGGGAAATCGCCCCAGAGGGAGACCACAGCTGCGATACAAGGATATCTGCAAGCGGGTTCTGAAGGCCTTAGGAATGGACCTCAACAGATGGGAAACCTTGACATCTGAGCGTTCAGCCTGGAGGCAGGCGGTGCAGCATGGCCTCTCCCAATTTTGAAGAGACCCTTGTCCAGTAGGCCGAGGCAAAGAGGCAGTCCCGAAACCAGCAAAATCAGGGAGCTGGACAGGGGACAGACTGTATTTGTCTTCAGTGTGGAAGGGATTATTGGCCTTCTCAGTCACACTAGACGCTGTTCCAAGACCTCTATTCAGAGTATGTTACCATAGTCTCTCGAGACTGAAGGATGCCTACATGGGCATACTGAAGACATATTCTGAATATGCACATTTTTATAATCAACATATAAATTTAAAACTACTTGGCTTGCATTTCAAAACAACAGTCCCATTGTGGAGCATGGCAAAAATCAGATTTTGCTTTTTGCTATGGAATCGGCTGTTGCTAGAAGAGGAAGTAAAAAATTCTGTATGTGCTAAAACGTATGAGCACTGGTAAAATGTCCCTTTGAAACCTGACTGCTGTTACAATAAATTGCTTAACTAAGATTTTATAACTATAGCAAGGCTTCGTTATAACAAATAATTCCTGGATTGCCACCAGAACAGAAGCTGAAACACTTGTTAACTGTCTTTTTTCCATACAGCACAACTGGCATATAGTTGTGCTGTATGGAACCCTGATGGCACTGTGAAGCATGAGGAAAAATACCTTGTCGGCTTGTGTTTGTACTTTATTTATTTATTTATTAAATTTATACCCCGCCCATCTAGACTGAAGTCTACTCTGGGCGGCTAACAATAAAAAATGGAATAAAAACAATATAGTAAAATAAAAAACAACAATAATAATATAGTTCAAGATGGGGAAAAAAATAAAAATATTCAATTGATGACAGGAGGGAAAGCCTGCCGAAAGAGCCAGGTCTTAAGTTGGCTCTTAAAAACACCCAGCGAGGGAGCCAGACAGATCTCCGGGGGCAGTCTATTCCAAAGGCGAGGGGCCACTGCCGAGAAGGCCCGGTTTCTTCTTCTTTCTCTCCAGGCCTCCCTCGGCGTTTAGGCCCCTCAGCTAGAACGAGTGGTTCGGGTAGATCTAGGTGGGAGGAGGCGTTCCACTAGATATTGAGGTCCTAAACCATTTAGGGCTTTATATGTCATCATTAACACTTTGAAATCAATGCGGAAACGAACGGGCAGCCAATGCAAGGCAGCCAGAGTGGGGGAAATCTGCTGATATTTTCTCACCCCAGTGAGAAGTCTGGCCGCCGCATTCTGCACCATTTGAAGCTTCCGCATCAATCTCAAAGGTAGCCCCACGTAGAGTGCATTGCAGTAGTCTAATCTCGAGATTACAAGCACATGGACCAGAGTGGTGAGCGCCCCAACATCAAGATAGGGACGCAGCTGGACAATCCACCACAGATGGAAATAGGTGGAGTGGACCACTGACGCCACCTGGGTTTCCATGGTGAGCGCCGGATCCAGATGGACCCCCAAGCTGCGAACCTCACTCTTCGCGGTGAGAGTCACTCCCCCAAAAGAGAGGGAGTTTCCCAAACCACCGATGGAGGGGCCACCCACCCTCAGGACCTCCGTCTTGTCCAGGTTCAGCCTCAGTCCATTCTCCTGCATCCATTGCAGTAGAGCATCCAGACAGCGCTGAAGAGACGGAACGGCATCCACTGTGGTTGGAGAAAAGGAGATGTAGAGCTGGGTGTCATCAGCGTACTGATGGCACGAAGCCCCACACCCCCTGATGACCCCACCCAGCGGCCTCATGTAGATATTAAACAGCATTGGGGAGATAATCGAGCCCTGCGGAACCCCACAATTGAGGCTCCACGGGGCCGAAACACTCTCCCCAAGCTGTACTCTCTGAGGACGGTCCTCCAAGAAGGATCGGAGCCAGGAAAGCACCAGAACACTGATTCCCAGCTCAGAGAGCCAACTTAGAACAATCCCCCCTTTAAGAGCTGACCCTCACCTTTCTGACTCTTGCCTAGTGCATGTATTCTATTTAGCATGATTTGGAGCCCTGCAGGCTCAGGGGGCAGTTGGGGAAGAGCAGCCCAGGAGGCTGGCTGAGACCAGGCTCACCACAGCACGATGGCTGTGCAGTGCCCTGAAGTCTGGTGTCACCTGCACCACTGCAGCTCCAGAGATCACCTTAGCAGTGGTGGAGGCGGCAGCAGCAGCAGACAGGCTGCTGTGAGCCTGTGAGCCCCTCATTTAATCAGCTCCTAGTTGAGGTAGAATTTGAATCCTGATTCTTTTAAATCTAGTATTTTGTCCTCCAGACCAGATTCATGCTAAATAATATTACAGTATTTTTAATTTTGCTGATCTTTCACAAAGCCTAGGAGTCATTAATTTATGATGTCAAGTTCTCTTTGGTGTCGGAGACCTTGATTGACATTCTTTGGAACATTTGCTTTTAGATTTGTTACACAATTTGGTCTCTGGAGACTTAGGTACTGACCATTGATTTCAAGTATTTTTCGATACCAAGAAGTGACTTACTTGTGTCAAATGGTGGCTGTTCTATGGGCTCCATCTCTGATTTTAGTGATCTTGGAATTGACCAGGATCTATTTTTTTGTGTGTGAGAGTTTTATATGTTGCCTGTTGGTTTCACTCCATTCTTTTTATAAGGTGGACCATGATTTCTTTATATAAGATGGCAGTTCCTCAATTAGGTTTGCCTTCAAATCTGAAACCTTCAGATTCATCAAGATCAACATGGTGTGGTTAAGGAGACCAAGAAACTGACCTCCTGTGCTGGCTTTCTCAGATAGCATATCTATCCAAAACTGAATAGATAATAAACCACAGAGAGAGGCAGGATGCTTCACATTCTTTCCATCAATATTTCTCAGGTGTTGTCCATGTGGTGGTTTATTTTTCCAGCTGTTTAATTTATTTTCAAATTGTTGTTTCTTATATTGTGTCTTTGTTTCTGTTGTTTTCAAAATATTCTCTATTTTCACTGCCTTACGTAATTTTTCTCTGCTTGTACTGATATAATCATGTCAAGAATTTTGGGGTGTGGAGATGAGTTTTCCAACTGCAGTGTCCCAAACATACAGACACTTCAAAGCTTCCCAGCACTCATGGGCAGAAGTCAACCTACGCACATGAACTAGCTGGCTATCTTCAAGACATAATATAATGGGTTTTTTTTTTTTTTCTCATTCATTTCTTGCTGCTCTTCATCAAGGACATCAGGTGGAGCTTGCACTATCTCCCAGTAATGGTCTTTTTGGAGAAGCATCTCCATTTTTAATGACCAGTGCAGATAATTACTGGTGTTTAACCTTGCAACAGGGAAACCTCCCCTGGTCATGAAGCTGCCAGCCTGCATTCTGGCTAATTAATGTCCATTTCTATCCATCCTCTACCCCTACTGGGCTTACACACAGGACACTCACTTCTATGGACCTCTAGACCTCTGGCAAGACTTCAGGCACTTCTGGGTTGGCTCCTCTCACACCCACAGCGACTCACCGACGTTTCCACAGCTTATTTGGCACAGCTGGGACACTCTGGGCCCATAACCCCTTGTCAAGAATTTTGGGGGGTGGAGATGAGTCCGAGACAAGGCAGTCTTCCAGGTCAACAGTAAAAAGACTCATAGAGATTCCTTTCCAGTAGTGTATTTACAAAATATGTACAGCAGAGTTATGTACAGCAGACTAAACAATACACTTATCTGTAAAATCAACGGACAGCACTTTGTGCAGCAACTCTCGATACAAAGCTCCATATTCCACTCTAGTGTGCAGCACTTATACCGTGTGAACAACCAATCACTGGCACACCACCTGATGTCTTCTCCTAGACATTACATCATATCCAATACACATTCTGCATATTGCATCAGCTACATGTGCTGACCTTGAATGCCCTTGAAATATTCCCCTTTTGATGCTAACTTCCCCAATTTCTTCACCATGGGCCATTAAGACAGTTTTCCAGTTTTCCATATTTTTCTTGAGGAACTTCTGAATGTTTTTACTAATCCCAAAAAATTTTAGGCAGGTGTTAATCCAGCTGTGTGGCAACAATGTTCAAGCTCCTCACAGGAGTACTTGCAAGATATATATATAAATACTTAACTGAAAACTCCCTATACCCAACTGAAGAGAAAGGGAACTTTAAAAAGTCAAGAGACACAAAATATCAGCTGCTTATTGATAAAATGATCCTGAAGAATGCAAAAAGATGAAAAACAAACCTTAACATGGCATGAATAGGCTATAAAAAGGCATTTGACTCATTGCCACACAGCTGGATTAACTCTGTAAATGTTATTTTCATACAAGATAATAAAAATATAGAAAACCCCTTCTTTAAAAATATGCTTTCAATCTGGAACAGATATGGAAAAATATTTATTCCACCAGTTTCTCTATTATATCCAGTGACAGAGTTGGAGAAATTCCCAGAGAACTTGAAAGAATGGATTGAGGATTGAGAAAGAGACAAGTTATTAGAATTGAAGATTGGTTAGAAAAAAAGAGTAGACCCTTGGTCTAGATGGGCGGGATAAAAATCTAATATATAAATAATAAATAAATGAATAAAAAATGGGGAATAAAGAGCAGATGAAAGAAGTGATAGGAAGGGATACAATATCTTGGTATAATATTATTCTGTTAGAGCAATGGACACTTATCAGAATGTTTATCAGAAACATCATAAATAAATAAAAATTAGATAAAATCATTTTGTATACATCGATTCTGCCAAACCATGACAGTCCAATTTTCCTTACATCATCAAACTTCTTTTTTATGTTGTGCTTTAATATTTTAAAATTTTCATGGCTCCCATAAGGACCTTTTTAGATGGCAAAAGGGGATCATAGAAGCCAGTGTTGGTTTTTGCTTGGAAATAATGTAGCTCTTCTCCTTGCACTGTTCCTAATTTAGGTGTTCAAATTGAAAAGATGAACATCCAGCCGCATTGCAGCTGCATTGAATCTGGTCATGATATGGCCCTCATGACATTAAGAACATGTACCTAAGTGTTCTCCATTTCCTTTCCCTTTTCTGTTTTATCCTTTTAGTTTATATGCCAAGAACCGACTTGCTGTATTTTCATTGATATGCAATTTGCTGTGAGAGTCTTCCACCTGTAGAGCATGCTTGTCGCTCTGTAACTGAATAATGCACACATTTTCCCAACCATTTTTTAAAAACCCTGCGGAAACCTTCTCTTTAACTCAGATAGTGACTGTCCCTGTGTTGTTCTCTCTTATGCCCTTTTCTTTATTCCTCCCTTTCAAATAATTTTCTAGCCTGTTAGGTGTTAATTAACTAACAAAGCCTGGCACAGTATGTGTCAAATGCCGTACCATATAGTTGTGCTTATAAATATTTTATTGGATAGTAGTGAACATCTGTTACAAGGACATTCATTTTGCTTTCGGTTTTTAATTACTTGGTACTCGGCTGTAAGTTCAAAACACAAGTTTGCAAAGATTCAGTTACACGGTGGCTTGCCTGGGTATTGATTCTGCTTCCAGTGAGAGGTCCAGCCTACTAGCAGCATCATTGGTACCACTGTGGGAGACATTTTGAGTCGGATCTTGGGTCACTTTGTTTGATTTCTGAAAAAAGTCCAGTACTTTTTGGCAGAAAGATACATTCGGAATTCCACCAGAAAAAGAAAATGCAGGACATTCTGGCCTGAATGGGTCAGGGGGGTCATTTGAACTTGCAAGTATTTCATCAGCATTAGAAGAGATATAATTGCTGATATGGATCCCATTGATCAAGTCTTTAAAATATTCCCCAATTGAAATATGATAATCTTTTATGTGTTGGTGTAAGGAACGGTCATGTAGAAGTTTCTCTATCTTGCTTCTGAGTATTTTGTCCTCTTGAAGAAAATGCACTGAATTTGAATGCTGTTCCAAAAGTGTTTTCATTTGGTGATAAAGGTGCTTGGGAAATTGAAGTTCTTT
The DNA here is from genome assembly GCA_037013535.1 of Intellagama lesueurii. Taxonomy (NCBI): domain Eukaryota; kingdom Metazoa; phylum Chordata; class Lepidosauria; order Squamata; family Agamidae; genus Intellagama; species Intellagama lesueurii. The sequence goes on from JBAJHW010000002.1 coordinate 245,682,366, forward strand.
TGCTGCTAACTGCAGCTCTTCTACTTTTGTAGAGTAGTCATTGCATAATTTGGCTTTTAATTCAGCTATTCTCCATTGGATTCCTTCCAATAAGCTAGCGCCCACAGCTTCAATCATAACCTTGACATCAGCAATGGTATACGTAAGTTCATTAATAATCTCTTCAATTTCCTGTGGAAGAGTGACACAGAATTTCTTAGTAATAGCTGGAACACTATTGAGAGCAATTTAAATATTTTTAAAGGAAATTGTGAGTACTTGTCCTAGCCTTCTGGCTTGCTCCTCAAAGCAATTATTGGTAAATAATGTTCTTCACCAGCTCTGTTACAAAGATAGCTCTGATTTTCAAGATGTGATATCAGAGACTTTCCTGACACCTCTAAAGGGCTCATGCTGTTCTGCTATTGAAAGAGCTGCATGCTGTTTCTTAAGGGAAATTTCATGAGTTAGCTCAGAAAGAGATGGAATTCATATCTGTAAGCAACCATTTTTAATTGTGGCTGTCATCATCTTAGAACTGTAAAGCTGGAAGGGACCCTACAAACCATTTAGTCCAGCCCATCAAGGAGGAATGACATCTGAGGTCGGGTAAAATCCCAAATACAAAAGCTAGGCAAGACATGTATGGGGTGGGGATGGTCTGTCGTGCAAGCTGCCATTACTTGTTTAAAAGAATCAGGTTGCTTGCCTGTAACATTTGCTCTTCAAGTTGCCATCTGTATATTCACACATATGGGTAGGCCCTGTAACAGAGCCATTGTTCAGAACCTTCTATATAGAGGGAGTTCAGGCAGTAGCGTCACTCCCCCCCTATCTACACAGTGTGCATAGACACAGTACAGTATCCCTCATTTCAAACATTCAGACAACACAGCAGCAGACTGCTCCTCAACTGCAAGCGCTGAAGATGGGAGAAAGGGGGAGTTGTGACTGCACAAATGACCACTCAGAGAACAAACATGATGGACAAGCACCTGTTTTTCATCATTGTGGTCTCCATGTATGCACACATTGTTGTGGAGAATTGGTAGTTCCCTTTTGGTTAGCAGAGTTTAAAGTACAAACAATAACTGCACAGAGAAAGGATAAGAGAATAGCTCAAGTCTCAGAGCTACCCCCCTTCATAGTAGCCAACACTTTATATCTTAAAAATCACTCTGGAAATATTTCAAGGAGAAAAAGAAATAGAAAAAAAAAGTATCTTTACTTACAGTTGCAATCAGTAATTACGAACAGAAGAATAAAAGGAAGGTTGCAGTTTCCACACACAGGAGAAACTGCCTCCATGGTCAAAAGAGATAGAAAAAAAAAAAGCAAAAAAACCATACAGATAAACAGGAAGCGGGGGGGGGGGGGGCAGAAGCAAGGGGCTTGGCCTCAAATGCCAGAGGTGGGAAAAAGAGCTCTGAACAGAAAATTGTTCCCTGGATCTGCCAAAGCTGCCGATCTCTGCTGTAAAGGATAAAAATGGTTGCCTTCCTTGGTTCCGGTGAAGTTATATTTGTCTTTTTTATTTGGCTTCGGTGAGGCACTGAAAGTTCTTACGGAACTTGATTGTGCACATATCAACCTGCTAAAGCCCAAAAATCTCCATAAGGACCCTTCTCTGTGGTGTACAATGCTTGAGCTTGGGTTAAAAGATGTTAGAAAGGTGATCAAATCCATAGTCTTTTGTCCTTTGGAAATGAGGAATGTTGCATGACCAATGGGAAGACCTTCTTAGTTGTGCCCCCTGCTAATGGAATATGTTCCCCAAAGATGTCTGCCTAGAGCCTTCTTTGCAAAGGTCTAGGTATAAAATTCAGCTCTTCTAATTTGTCCACACCTTTCATGAACACTAAAATCTGGTTTTATTTTCTTAAGGATTCTTTAAAAACAAATACTGCTTTTTTATTCTTCTATCTTGTCTTTTGTTTTATAGCTGTTGCTGCTTCTTACTTTATTTCGTTGATCTGATTTTTATCAGATTTATGTTAATTCATTTTGTATTACAGCACTTCGTAAATTTAGTCTTAAACTTTAGAAGTGGGTTACAAATTATTGAAATTAAAGGAATAAAATGTCATGGTAGAACTGCCTTGAGAAATTTGCTTTATGGATCCTGTGAGGAAAAAGAGTTACCCCAAGGATTGGTGTGTGTGTGCTGATCCTTTTGTATGTATCTCTGCTTAATCTTTGTTCCTTCAAAATGGCTATTACCATTTCTGTAGCTATGCTGAAATTAAGTTGCCAGCTTGCTGTTCAAGATGGAGAACAACTCAGAAGCATCAAACGTATGACGTTTTGAAAAAGAACAAGTAGCATAATAACTGATCTTAACCAATGCTCAAGGGTATGCTATGGAGATTATTGATTTTGTAGTCTGTTTCGGATAGCGTACAGAATAATTACTTAACACTGAAACACAATTTTGTTAATACATTCTAGATAAAGAAATTAAATTTATTTGTCCATACCTTTCTTGCTTGTTCAGCACATTCTGATTGTTTGCACACCCAATCCAAGTCTTTGACAAATCTTTTTTTCCTCTCTGCATAAACTTCGGATAGTTTAGCTACAGTGTGAGGCTCATGGTCTCCAAAAAGTTTGCAAATGGCACAAATGGGTTTGTCATCTGTTAGACACACCTGAGTAGGAATACAAGATATGTCACAGCATAGTGTGGGGACAGCAGTAGTTTGAATATTAGTTCCTAAATGCCAAAGTCATTGCCTTGAGAGTGATGAGCTGTGTCAGCAAAGGATGATCAAAGGAAAGGGGGGGGGGACCTCTTTTCTGTGAAGAGCCCCAGATGTATTGAAAGAGGAAATTTGAGGTCACAACCAATGGTTTGTGACTTCAGAACCAAAAGGAGTAGAGTTGGCAGGATTGCATCACTCTCATGTCACCCCCATCCTTTGCCTCTTGCTCTTGTGTGCATATGTACACATGTGCACGCGTGCGTGCGCGCACGCACACACACACACACACACACACACACACAGAGATTCCCAGATGTGTGGTCCAGAAAGTAACATGTCAATCAAGTGGTCCAGGCAGCAAATTCTGTTGAGAGCTGCACAAAAGTGGTCAAATGGTTGCACATCATTCAACCTAGTTTTAAGGCAATTAACTACAGTATCATTATTCTCTCCCCACCACCAGCACTATACTTGCACAAATACCAATCTGGCACTCATAATGATATCCCATTTCGACTAGCACAGGTACCTTACTGCTGGAAATTAATTGTTCATAATTTTTCCGTAATCTAATAGATGTTTTGTGGCTTGAGATGAGAACACTCAAGTTTGAAAAAATAATGTATATTTTTCAGTGAAAGATTATGAAACAATGAGACTTGATGCAAGAGAGGTAAAGGACTTGCTAGTTTAAAAAAAGGCTGAGTGGAGATGTTGTTAGGCTAGGATGCTGTAAGGCATATTTGCCCTCTAAAGTAATAAGATCTGTGTAAGGAGCCATAACATTATATGGGTTTAGCAAGGACTACTTCTGTTAGTCATCATGAGTGACATAAGTAGTATCCAAGCTGTGTGCCATGAGACTCATGTTAGTTCTAGACACTGTGAGACCGGGGGCGAGAGTAAAGAACCTCTCGCCGGAGTGCCGTCCCTTCCACAAACAGTGGAGAGAGAGACACAAACCTCGCCCACTTCACTTCCCCGGAGAACAGAGCAGCGGGGAACAGACACCCGGGACTTGGAAAAGGAATTACGCGGGTTAACGGTAGAGGAATGAGCCCCAGAGGAGTTGGCAGGAACAGAGAGAAGAAAGAGGGTGGAGATAGAGGTGGGGACAGCAGAAATAAAAGGAAGAGACAGTCAGTTGCCTCCAGGTTGGGAGTGGGTCTGACTACAAGACCCATGGACAGGAGTTTGGGAGAAGCTAAGAGTGCCCAAAGAGGAGGCAGATTACCGTCAAAGGAGGGAGATTCCACCAAGACCATCTAATTGGGGTGAAGCAGAAGCCCGAGAATGGCGGAGGAGATTGAGAGAAGAAAAGGAAAAGGTGGAAAGGGAACGCCGAGAATGTTTGGCATGGAGGGTGAGCGAGATGAAGATGAGAGACTACTGGGAGGACCCTGGGTGACCTTCACACCGGCGGGAGATGTCGGGTGGACCGAATCCAGAGATGATGAAGCCGTACCCCTACTGGAAGGAGAGGCCCGAGAGACGCTGAAAACAGAAGCCTCGGGGAATTGGCCGGGTCCATGGAACACCACAGAGACTAACCCGTTCGTGAATGAAGCTTGGAAACCCCTGCCCGACCCGTTGGCGGCAGGAGAGAAGTTATGGGACAATTTTATAGATACTGGTTTTCTGTTAAACACTCCAATAAACCTTTCCCCTGTTTCAAAGTTACGTAAATCTCTTGATTTATTTGAAGAAAAAATAGAATCCAAGAACGAACCCTCACAGACACATGTAACTGTTCTAGCTGCTGACAGGTGACAGACGCAACAGGAGCACCTCCTTGAAGAACGGTGGCCGGGGACTGCTGAAAGTAGAACACACTTTTCATCTCAGTGCCTTTTGCGTTATGTTTTAAGCAGCTTAGATAATCATGTGAATTTTAAATATATTAACCATAACAATTGGAGTTTGTGGAGGAGCCTTAAGATGTCGAACATGTATATTAATAATAAAAAATGCTATTATTTTACTAACTAGTCAGAAAAATGAATGGAGCTTTACCAAATTCATACTTTCCCCATGTTCTTCACATATTTGGTACAACTGGTCTTGTTCTTTGGTCTGTAAATTTTCAAGCTCGTACTTAAATTTTTCCAGAATGTTCTCAACCAGAATATTTCTCGGCAGCCCAATAATTCCTCTCCCTCTCAAGTGTATGATCTGAAAGTGAAATAAAATCATGATGTACGTATGCGTTGGCACCCACCATTTTTTATTTTTCCAACTGTGTGCTGTCTGTATCTTCCATTGTAATGTCTCTGGATATTTTTAAAGTAAAGTCAGATGGCAGATAGCACGGCTCATATAAGGAAAATGAGTGGAACGAGAGTTAACCAGGCAAGAAATGGGTTTGGTACTGAATTTAGGCTAACCTGATTTGACAGTGGTCTTCCTTTTAATTGGAAAAAGAAAGCAATTATAGAGGATTTTATTTAGAGGTGTTCTGGGGAAATTAATGGCTTAGGTTCTGTGAAGCATGTGTTTGGTTGCAGCAGAAAACAAGGCTATCAAAGAGAAGTTTTATATCTTGGGACAGATCTCAACCCTGCCTATATACAGTAGGACCCCTTTATCCACACGATCAATAACTGCTGATTCTCTTATCCATGGTCTGAAAATATAAAAATATTTAAAAAAATCCATATATATTTTTAAAAATATTGGGTTATAACTAAAAAAGGCTTCTCCCTTCAAGCTTCTCTCTTCTGTCCAATTTTCTCCTCCCACAGCAGTCTTTCCCAGTGCCCTGGCACATCAAGAGAGTACAACAAAGGATTCCTCTTGTGTGAGAATTGCATTAGATGCAACTAAACCAACTATATCTGTACCCATTTTCTTTTAAATCAGAAAGGATACACATTGAAATGATTGTGTGCCTCAGGTACAATTGTACATGTATAGATCCAACTGCTTTTTATCAAAGGCAGTGTTGATGATGGTATTATTGTATGAATGTTTTCACGCTGCACATGCAACAGGTAGATTTTGCTTTTACAAATTAGCAAACTGAAACTGTAAAGTTTTATCAGTGCATATGTCCTGTGGAAGTAATATAATCACACAGACCTTTACAATGATTGTATGTCAATTGGGCCTGTGTTTTTAATCCTCTAAGTGGTCATGTTTGAATAGTCTTATAACATTTTAAAAACTAGTTATTATAGTAAGAATATCAGCAACCCTGACCTCACATTTATTCCGTGTATGATCTGTGTCTCGGAGTTAAATCTTTCCACATAAAATTGCTTCACTTAATTGCCTGTTTCATTATATAAAAATCGATTTATGGAGTTTATTCACAAAGTAAATTTTGAATAGAACTTTTGGCACAATAAATACAAATGCAAAGAACATTTTTCTAAGTACTTACTTTCCTGCACATAGGGCAGGAGAACTGCCCATTGACATGACTGCAGTTCTGGCGAATAAGGATCTTTTCCAGACATTTCTTGCAGAAATTATGAGAACAGGACAAGACCAGCACTGGGGGTGTGAACAACTCTAAACACACGGGACATGAAAGCACTTGTGCCAAAGCTTCCATGATGTTGTTGCATTCGAAGGAATGAAGAGTCACTCTGTCCCTCGTCTTGCTGCGTTCACATTTGAGTTCTAGAATGGCACTGAATGCCCTCAGAGTTGTTGTGTCACAGTAGCTCCATAGCAACAGAAACCAAGTTTCACCGCAAACATATAGAAATATCAAGTGGCAAATTCTGAACCAACAGCAGCTACTTCCATGTTCTGGCAGCATAATTCAATGATCAACATCTATTTTATAGATTCAAACTCTGACATGTTAGCAGGTTACCAGTGTAGGCAAGGAGTTGGATTCAGGCTTAGCCATCTTACAGGTAGATGGCTCTTTTTGTTGTTATTGTTTAGTCGTTTAGTCATGTCCGACTCTTCGTGACCCCAATGGAGGAGATAGAAGCATTACATAAAAATGAAACATGGACACTGACAAGGCTACCACCAGGCAAGAAAGCAATTGGATGCAAGTGGGTATTCAAAGAGAAAAAGGGAGCAGATGGAGAAGTGGAACGCTACAAAGCAAGATTAGTTGCCAAAGGATTTCTTCAGAAGTATGGAGAATACTTTGATTAGACTTTTGTTCCAGTTGTCAGACACAGCACCATAAGAATGCTCCTGAGTATAGCAGCCTCCAGGCAGATGCAAGTCTAGCACCTAGATGTCAAGACTGCATTTCTACATGGAGAGAGAAGGACTGTTCCATACACACCAGAACAAAATGGAATAGCTGAGAGAAAACTAAGGTCTCTTCTAGAGATGACTAGATACATGCTTGCAGATGCAGAACTACCTAACAAGCTTTGGGGCGATGCAATCATGACAGCAACGTATCTCCAGAACAGATTGCCAACAAAAGGCACCACAAAAACACCCTTTGAAATTTGGCATGGTAGAATCCCAAACATTTCACACATTAGAGTCTTCGGGAGCATTGCATACTCCTACATTCCCAAGGAGAAAAGGCACTCTTGCTCTATTCAGTAGGTTATTTTGAAGTCCACTTAATTTAAATCTTAAGTCAACTTAACTTAAGTCTAGATCCAACTCTCTGTATTCTCATTTGGGAGGATCTGTCCCCTCTTATTGGGAGTAACAGTAAAGAGTACAGTGAGCAGATGAGTACTGCACAGTCAAGTGCTATCAGAGATGTATACTTGACAGGATCCAAGTAAAACCTAATATAAACAGTGTGTAAAGAAAAAGGAATTGCTAATGGTGTGTCCTTTCATTGTAAAATACAATGGCTGAAATCTTGTTGTTCAACATTAGTAAGTTATAAATAGAGTAGACCTATTTCACCAATGGAACTTATGGAGTTGACTTATCAAATCTCCACTGATTCAATGGGTCTACTCTAGTTGCAATTCGCATCAAGCAATAGGATTTTAGCCACAGTGTATATTTTATGTGATTTCTGAAAAACGTACCCAAAGGGGGAACTTGGCTTTTATGTGTGCATATAAATAGTATGGCCATCTGCCTAATATTCTAGGTAACTTTTAAATCAATCAGGAAGGTGTCCCAAATTAATTGGCCAGAGTCCTGCCCCCCTATTAGGCTGCATTAAATAGTAGCTTCACATGGAAGTACTTTTCCTAAGGTTTGGGTGCCCTTCTGGGACATCATGGCTTGGAATACTTTCTTGGGAAGGATCTTCCAAAATTGGATTGTCTTTCCTCATATGAACATAAGCACTTTCATATAATATGAGACTACCTGGAGATACCGCTCCTTTTAATACAATGGCTAATAAAAAAGACAGTACTACCATACTTCTCCTCACACACATTAGAATGCCTTTTCTAGATAATGTTGACTTTGACACATGTATTATCTAAAACCCAAATATGGTTCTTGCTTTGGAAATAATTTTCTCCTTTTAAGTATTTAAGCACATTTAATATATTCCTTTTTAAAAAAGGAATTCTACAAGAAACTAACATAACAGAGCTGTTTACAGTTATATCCTGCTCTCTTCAGGTCTTGTAGCTCCTGTAGCCACCAAACTCAGCCCCTCCCTTGTTCTGACTTACATGACAGTGATGTGTAATGGTTTTGGTTGCAAGGGGATTCTCCAGAGGATTATATACTGTTGCTGCTCCCAGTTCTATCCATATAGCTGCTTAATTCCCAGCCCATTACAGTATAGTTTTAGGTAAGGCCCACGAGTGAGACCAAGACAGAGGCTTGCAAGAGGGCTCTAGTTTCAGCAACTTCTCCAGGCTCAAGGCTGGACATCAAGCCTCTCTTCTTCATTTTATTCTCACAACAATCTTGTGTACAGAATGGCTGGCTCACCTCCCAGTGAGTTGTGTGGGGGCATTCCCTTTCCCTATAGTGTTAAAATGTTTACCAAATGCCTTTATAGTTTTGAAAGTCCTCCTGTTGTCCAAATCATTAAAGATATGAGTCGAAACGTTTCTGGGATATCTTCATACCAAGTCACTGGCAAAGGTCCCAGTCTCGGTCCTGCTTGTGGGAAGTGTTTCTGTTAGAGACAGGCAAAACATCTAACACGATTGTTCTCTTTAAAAATATTATAATAATATTATAATAAAGACAGCAGATCTCTACCATTTTTCATAAGCATGGGAGCCAATATGTGTATCCAGGGCATTTTCCATGCGCAAACAAGCCATACTGTGCCTCCTTGTACAAACGGCTCCTAACACCATGAGGCTATAGCTGATACTTTGGTTGGCTGCCTGAGCATAGGTTCCTCCTCCCTGCATGAGTCACCACCAGACGCCAGCATCACTCACTGCACTAGCCAGAAGCCTTTCTTGTTTCTCTGCCTGTGTTAGGTTCTGCAGAATTACACTGGTAAGGCTTTTGGATCTGCCAGCATTGAACTGGATCTCAGCCTCAACTCTCATCTTCAATACATTTCTTGTCATACTTTCTGTATACATTTGTTTCAACAGCAACATTAATGGCAGTTTTGAAAATGACTTCAAACAATTATCTGGGACAATTATCTGAGACATGCTCAAGCTAGTTTGGCTGAAATACTATGTAGAAAAACAGCAATCCATTATTATAGTGTTGTAAGAACAACTTATCCATGTGTCTGTGTTTTGTGTCATCAAGTTGGAATCAACTTATAGAGACCTTAATAGGGCTTTTAAAGTAAGTGAGAAATTCTTTTAAGGAGTGGTTTTATCAGTTCCACTCCACTGTGAGTTTCCATAGTCAATCAGGGATTCAAACCCTGTTCTCCAGAGTCCTAGCCTGTCATTCTGTCCACTACACAACATTGGGAATAGAACGTACTAAATTGGACTAACATTTGAAATATTCCTACCCTGTCTAAGCTGTTCCAACTAAAGAAGAGCCAGGTCACCGGAATAGCTCCTTTCGGTCAAGAGTTTTGTAGGTGGGCCTGGCTCAGGCCAAAGGCATACTGGCATTCCAGGGGAGATATGTATAGCTTGAAAAAACATACTGAATATGATACATATTTGTTTGAAAAACTGTGGAATTATTATGCCTACTGTCTAGGTACAACTTATTGCATCATCTTATCATGCCTAGCGGCACATCTATTTTTTGAATTTACAGTTTAATTTGCTCTCAATCACAGTATTTCAAAGTTCAAACAAAGCTTCTGGAGGAGGCTGATTTGAGAGCGAATTGATGTTTTTATGTTTATTAAAATGGGGCATGGGTTAAAACAGGATGAGAAACAATGCTTTAAAACATTAAATGTTTTTTATTTTTGTCTCAGATACAAATCTTACATCAGATTTTTCCCAATAAATTTTAATTTTACATTTTTAATATCAAAACTGAATTACCTAACAAGGTGACTCCCCATGTCTGTGTTATAAGTTGTGCTTCCCCTACAACTTTGGACAGTGCAACAAGTCCTTTTATTATTCCCAAGAAAGAGACAAACACCAATGTTTATTTGTCACAAAATATGTACTATAGATGTTCTCATCATAACATATAGTAAGAGTGTTAAAATAAAGACATTCAACTGTATGAACCATTGCATAACATGGCACTGTATTTATGGCAATAAATATGGAAAACAGGTTGGATCCAGCACTATTCTGCCAGCAGGTGGGGGTCCCTGAGAATGTTCTACTCAGAAAACACTCACTGGCAGAAGTGGCGAAAGACAGTCACTGAGTTATCTCTCTGCAGCCTAGAGTGTGCTATCCACTCTGCTATTCTGATGAATCCCTGCCCCTCTGGTGTGGATTTTTGAGTGATGTAAAGCAGTGGTCCCCAACCTTGGGCCTCCAGATGTTCTTGGACTTCAACTCCCAGAAATCCTGGCCAGCAGAGGTGGTAGTGAAGGAGTTGTAGTCCAAGAACATCTGGAGGCCCAAGGTTGGGGACCACTGATGTAAAGGACTGTCAAGGGAGAGGGGAATTAATAAATATCGCCTTCTCTGGCCTACAGCCAGATGGGTTCCAGCTCTGGGTCAGAAGTCTTCTGGGAACAGGAGTCCTTCCATCTGTGCAAGGCTTAACCTGTATCCAACTCATAGATTAGAAACTTTCTAAATCAACCAAATTATTTTACAAAGGAAATACAAAATCCCACAATAAAAACACAAAACTGCAACTTAAATGCATATGTAGACACAACAACCTGCAGTTATTTTAAAAACATTAACAGAAATGGTAGTTAACACAAACCAAGGGATACAAAGTAACTAATAAACAAATGATAGCTTGAAAGGGCTGCAGAAAAGTATAGATTGGCAGTGTAAATATCATAAGAGCTTTTCCTTTCCTTCATTCAATGATTGTCTTTGGTGTTCCAGTATCCCTTTGAAAACATTCTTTAGAGTGCTGTAAACATACTGTCCATCTTTAGCATCACAGCTTACCTGTTAAAAGGAATCTGAAAGTTATGTTTTATATATACATATCCCAAATATATGTATTATCAAAATAAAATATTGCACAATACAAAATGCAGAATTCCACAGTCAAATGCATGGATCTGAAATTATGAAAGGTTCGGATGGGCTAATTTTACCCATTATTCACGTAATTTGTATAGTTTATCACTTTGTAGTGCAACCTGCAATGGCTATTACAGAAAGCGTAAAAAAAAGAGCAACACTGCTTTTCTGAATCAGCTGTTCAAAGCTGTTGTGACCTAGGAGTCATATTTCCTTCTCTTCACTTATTTCAACTATTCTATGGTGTATGACAATATGTTATAAGGAAAATAATTTACTTTTTTCTTCTCACAGCCAGATAAAAGCACAGAGACACATTGGAACAGCTATTTTATATGAGTTAACCTACACTACATGTTGTACATGTAAGCAAAAGGGAGAAATTAAAAATGCTGCCTTGTGCCATCTTCGGTAAGCTGACCAACAATAAACTATAACTGGAGTACATGTTCAGAAAGAATCAAACAAATATTTCCAACGGAATGACCTCCTTGACATACCTTTGCTGGATGGCAGAGGCATGCCTTCCCAAACGAAGGCTGCTCCAGAGCTTGGAAAATTATTTCTAAAAGTATATCATTCCCTTCGCTTACTGAATTGTTGTTTAAAGTAATTCATTAGTGAAGTACTTGTTCATATTGATAGAAACACCACTAATGAATTATTTTTTTAAAAAAACCTCAGGTAAGTAAGATAAATTATCTTCTTCCACGATTTCATGAGGTGTTGTATAAATACTAGTGGTTTACCTGTGTATGGATACTGGCTGAAACAACAGTTGTTCCACAGATGGGAACCCAAATATTTAATGGCTCATGTGCAAGAAATGTCAATTTAGAATTATTTATTATCAGGACAGGTATGAAGAGGCTGCTGGCCTAATCTTCATAAGCTGATTCACTCAGAACAAAGAAAAATACCACATGCTACTTGCCTTTGTGAATGCTTCAACAGCACGATTAAGAAGCAGCTCTTCTATATCTGTTGGTATGTCTCGCAGATTCACCACACAGTTTAAAATGCATAATATAGTGTGATATTTTCCCTGGTGAAGGACAAAACAGATTATTATGCAGGAAATGGTTTTAAGAAAGTTGTGTTAAAGGCATATAAGCCCCAATCCAAAACCAAATTCTCTCAAATCAATGGGCTGGATCCCAATTTGCAATCAGTAGAAGTCCTGTATTGCTAAAAGGCAAACCAGGGTGATTTCCTGAAATTCCTACTGAATGTAGGTTCCAGTACTATTTCCCACACTCTTCTGGGAAATCCCATAAGATCACCACCAGAGATTGCTCTGAGGACACTGAAGAAAGTGACCACCCCACCCATTTCCCCTGGGATTTCAGTTCCTTCCGCAAATGGAAAGACCCCTTTTTCTTACAGAAGGATAAGACTGATTTCAAGCCTGATTCCAGCTCAATGGATTTAGGTAGTGTTGTGCTGTAGCTTTTCTTTATCTGTAGAAAACATATGTATGCTCCTCAATGTATCAGTTAAACAACGTACCAGTACTTAGTAAAAAGAAAGATTTCACATCAAAAAATCACAAAATCCTACAAGAAACTGGCAACAGTTAAGTTGTTCATATATTTAAATATTGCAAATGAATTTAGATAACCCAACCAATTACCAACAATCTGAAAATACAGCATATATATGTCATATTTTCAGACTGGGAAATACATGCCATATTTTCAGATTGTATATATCAGGAATGGAAGAAATGGAAATAGCAATGGGGGGCAGGGATTCTTTTCAGTGTGGCCCCACAAGCATTCATCAATGACCGAATAGCCCCTAGGTGTGTAAAAGTGAGAATTTAGATCAACATAAATAATATCGTATGAAATACAGTGTGCATCATTGTGCTCTCCCACACAATCACTATATATTACCAAGAAAGAGAAGGTAACAAAAGCAAAAGGAGATTACGAACAGATTTGTCTGTGAGTAAAAATACATCAGAAGAATAATCCATCCCTCTTACAAAATAAAGACTTATTTTCATACTGCTTTAGATATACAGGAAAAAAGCCAATGATTACTTTTGAACAAATATATGAAAAATAAAAGTCTGAAGAAATGAAGAGAGGAGTCATATGGGTTATCAGAAAGCAGAGCACGCAGTAATTAAAAAAACAGATAAAAAAACAGAGGACATATCACAGTGTAAAAAATTCAGTTAAATACAGTGAGTGCATCTCAGTATGTATATTGCTGTTATTAACACCTGATTCCTGCTGCCCTTCAATCCTGTCAAATATGGATTTTTAACAGAAATATGTGACAGAAAAAAGATATCAAAAATATATAATTTGAATGGGATGCAAAATGTTGCCCTAAAAGTATAGAAGTCCTTTTGAAATGTGCCTCAAAGAGGTGCTTTAAATGTAAAATGCAGAAGTTGGCATTCAAAATATATTATACTGTCCAAATATGATTTTAAGGAAGTATTCCAAGTGGGGAGTATTTTCCTGGACAAGCTATCTTGGTAGGTAGCTGAGTCGACCTACAGCTATCTGGACAAGCCGGCATTGCTTACCCATGGGAAAGCCAAAGTTCAACGTAATAACTCTGTTAAGAAACATCGAGTGTATAAAAACAGAGATTTCTATCATGTCTACGGAACATCTCCAAAAGGAAGAGATCTCCTCCCAGAGCACATCTTCCAAGAACCATGGCCACCTGTGTTTTGCAAACAAGTGGGAAGATGCAGATGGACTTAGAGCAGCTGGGGGATAACCATGGGAATAACATAACGGCTGAGAAAGATGGGTGAGCTTTTTTCTTTTCAGAAAATTTTTTTTTTTCTGGAAAAAAATCCCCCCCCCCCTTTGTCTGCTGCTATCCCCTTCCTTTTGCTAAGCCATGGGGTTTAGCAAAAGGAAAGGAAAAGCAGGGATCAAAGGGCTGCACGATCACTGAGCCCGCAACCAGCAGCGGAGGCAGCAGCAGCAGGAGGAGGCGGAGACTGGGGCAAAGAGGCAGCCGGGCTCGGCCGCCTCTCGCTGCCGCCCATTGACTGCTGCCGCCACCGCCCAATCGCAAGGAGTCGATCGCTGGAGGGGGCAATCGGGCGGCGGCGGCGGCAGTCAATGGGCAGCAGTGAGAGGCGGCCGAGCCCGGCTGCCTCTTTGCCCCAGTCTCCGCCTCCTCCTGCTGCCTTCTGTGTATAAAACGACCCTCAATTTTTCCTCTCATTGTTTTAGGAAAAAGTGTCGTTTTATACACAGAAAAATACGGTATTTTTTATTCAAGAATAATTAAAATCCTTGTTTGGACTTTACATAGCCACAGGCTAAAATAACACATGCATATATTTATTTATATATGGAAGCAATATAACAGGGACAAGGTGATAGTTCAATACGTACCTTTTCTAATAATTTAAGAGCTTCTTGGGAGTTTGTGTTATTTTTTGCTAATACATCAATATCAATTTTGCTTAAGAGAGGCTCTTTAAGTTGCTCTATCCAGGACCACATCAAACTACTAAGGATAAATGGATCTCTCTCAGTACATATCTTATCCCAGGCTCCATTCTGAGAATTCAGTTCTTTCTAACAAAAGAAAAAAATCTAAGTCAGTTCTACATGAGTGATTTTTTGCTTTGGTAATGGTAAGGCAGAACACCCTAGTATCTATCAAACAGATTTCTCTTAAAGTTTTGCCCTTTAGAAGAACGTAATGCTGTGAAGGAAGAAACTGTAGCCATGTCTGCCAGCCCCCACCTGTGATGTCCCCAGCCCTCCAATCCGCACACTGGAGATGTCTCAGGAGGGAACCCTGTTTTGCAAACACAAGTTTCCTTAGATTTAGAACTAGTTCTGAGTTTTAAAAGACAGAGAAGCCTCTTCAAACATTCTTACCAACATATGGACATGGAGGGGGAATACTTTCTCTGTCCACTTGATTATGATCATTCATTACCAAGACTGTGTATGTTAAGAGCAGGGGAATAATGGGAAGGAAACATTTGTTGACAGGAATAAATGAGCATGGAACCCTTTCTTCATCCACAGATTCCACTAAGAAAATCCCTCTTCAGTAAGGCATATTTCCATTTTCTGGGCCCAACTGGGGAGGAAATAGTTGAAACATAATAGCAGAACTTTTGCATGCCACTCACATATTGAACACACACACCGTGAGTAGAGGCATCAGCTTCTCATCATGGAACTCTATGAAGCAAGCGATTAATTTTTTCTTATTGAGTACATTCTTCTCCCTATGTGTCCATCTAATTTATAATGGCACTAATTGTCTCAAGCTCAGCAGAGGGAATGTTTCTTTGCTATTACAATAGCAGCCTACTTATCACTGAATACTTGAGGTACAGTGAAGCAAGCACATCACAGCATGTTTCTTTTTACTTCCTGAAGGCTCTGTCCTAGATGATGCACATACACAAGTCACATAAGAAAAATGAAAATACCTGCCATATTTCCACTTTCTGCTTCACTTCTTCAGCTTCCAGAAATTCATTTAGATCTGCAAGGGCTTTGGCTGCCAAGATTCGCCGTGCCTCCAGAGTTAATTCTGACTGCACCACAATATGGGGGATTTCTGAGATGTCTCTAATATCATGAATATCATGCTCAGCTCTAGAGGAGTCTGAGTCATCAGAGGACCACATTCTTTTCCCATAAAGACTACTTTTCCCACTACAATTATAATTCAGTGCTTTTAGTTCCTCCTCGTCTTCCTCCTCTTCTTTTTCTTCCTTCCGATCATATGCAAGGCCTGAAGAAAAGGTTTGACTACGCTTTACTTCTTTGGGAAATCTGCTTTTATAGCCAGTCGACTCTTTTGTATCCGACTTAAGTTTATCCCGACCTATGAAATTAAAAGTGCTACGAATCAACACTTCTTGGTTTAACTCAGGTAGCATGTGAAGATGAGAATTGTCCACATTACTCGGTACACTTGCTTTGGGGCAGAGTGGCACTTGCACAGGCACCGACCATGGTGTCTCTCCTTGCTCAGAGACAAATACAGCTCTTCTTAGATCTGAGTCGCTATAGCTTAGGCGTCTTTTTGAACGACTGAGAGGCTGAAGATAATCAACATTCTCCCTATTCCAAAGAGGGTCACATTCATGTTCACTGGCGTGAAGAGGGTTTGACCTCAAGAGAGAAAATGGCTCTGAACTACAGCTGTCTTGCCTTGTTAACTCTTTATCAAGCCGTGCAGAAGCCAACTGAGAAACAGTCTCCTCAATTTCAGTTGAGAGGTCTGGTATATCTACTACTTCCTGCTCTATCACCTGCCGGTTTTCAGCCAAATCTAAGAGCAGTTTGCAAACTAGATGAATAAGCTTTGGCACATGCTTGAGATGTCTGCTTTCATAACCATGGAGTAAGTGCCGCTGCCGAATCAAGTATTGAGAAAGAGTCACTGTGTGTGCTTTGGGCTCACAAGATGCAAAAACATTCCTTAATGGAATTAAGAACTGAGAGAACTCCCTTACACATAACAACTGCCCTCTAGTTTGAATAGAATTAGGTCTTTTTGCTCTGACAAAAAGGATTGCTTGATCTGCAGTCATTCGTGTTGCAAAAACCAAATAACAAGCTATTAAAACACCTGAAACATAAAGGACAAAAACACAAAACAGTGAGATTGTTAGGTAAAAACTAAAATATGACAATAAAAGTACCCAAGGGAATGCAGGTGCAAATTCATGTCCTTCACATCTTAGCAAGCTTTCATGTCTCTTTTTCAAAGTTACAGCATATATTTCCACCATGCATTATATAGGAGTCATTCCAATTCATTTCTCCCCATATGCTGTACCATATTCATTAATTCTATCGAGATGTATGTGTTTATGTTCTAATAACTTCCACAATACAGATTGTTTAAAATACAACAACACTGAAACAATTACGTTGAACAAGCAAGGTCAAAAGGATTCTAAGAATCCATCATCAACAAAAAGTGATAAAAAATTGGGAGAGCACTTTCAAACAAATAGATCTTTAATAGCTGAGAAAATAAGATTAGTTTAGGCACATGGTGATTTTTATTAATGCTACTAAACTGTAATTATGAAGGCAAAAAAATTGCCACACTGGAAGATACTAATGTCTACGTAGAGTAGACTTGCCTTGTGTCTGTCATTTTTTACAAGAAAGACAGATGCCTTAAGTGATACTTTTGGAAAGTATCATATGCTGTAACTGATGGTTTGGGAGATAAATAAGCCTCTACAATAGTTCTGGTTTTGTTTCAATCATAAACACTTACTGGTTGAAAGCTTAAAAAAAAAGAACTTCAGGTCCTTTGGTGTGAAACCTTTACAAAACTCTTGTGCCAAGTTCTCAACTTGTTCCTTTATTTATTTATTTATTTATTTATTTAACTTATATGCCGCCCACTCTACCCAAAGGTCTCTGGGCGGCTTACAACAATTAAAATACAATTAAAATACAATAAAAAGATAAAACAATTAAAATACAATTAAATCCTTGGACTCAAAGAGCAGTTTGGGGAGTTGCATAGGCCATCTTCTGAGAACCTCATTACAAAAACTGCAAGTTTCTTTTTTTTAATAGTGTTTGTGCTTGATTAGAATATGTTTTACACATACGTACAGAGTTCATTAGAATAATTCATACATTAATAAAATTAATGTGGTGTCAGCATTTTGCATTTTTAAAAAGTACACTCTTGTAGTTCAAATTTTTTACCTGTTCTGCCAAGTCCTGCGTGACAATGAATAGCTACTCTCCCTTCCTGTAAGGCAAAAGTCATCACTTTTACCATATCGAGGATAGTAGTGAGAGAAGCCACACCATAATCCTTCCATCCAAAGTTATAAAAATAAACTAGAAAAAACATTTTAGAACATTAATGTTATTATCATCAGAAAAACAAAGACAATGCAATGTATTTTATTACAACAAAATATTGTTGAAGTACTTTAAAATATCTGATCAAATTTACTTGCAATAATTTCTTGTCTTGCATTCTAGAATCTTTTCTGTAAACATTACAAGTGCCACACATGAATTAAGCATGATTTTTTTTTTTACAAAATGTGGAACATGAAACAGAGTGCTTAGAGAATAAAAGCTTCTCTACTTCAATGGCTTTTTTTTATTAAGCATGCATCAGTCTAATCAAAATAAGGAAACATGGGAATTCTATAGATCTACATGAAAATCTATTATCTTGTCAAGGCAGTGGACACAGATAAACATTTCACGTGAATACTGCTATCACAGTTGCAGAGTTACGGAAATTATTAATCACTGTTACCCACTTCCACCTGCTAGTTCTATGAATCTTTGACATTTAGTGCCATGGTTTCGTGTTCCACTTGTGCATTTTTAAAACTCTCATTAGTTGCAAGTTGTTTCTTCAGCAAACATTCCTCAACTACCTCTTTTTTATGCAAGAAGTAGGTGGCAGAAACAGCCTGCAGCACAGCACTTTATAATTAACAAGGAACAACAGTAGGAGCAAACTTACTTCCCGCCTCCATGAAAGCCTCAGGAAGGTAGGTGAAACCACTCTCTTGTTCCAGTGGATTCCCGCAGCTAGCATGTTCCCCAGGCCGCTGAAGGTTAATTACTGTTTTTATGCCACATCTTAGGCAAAGAAAAAGATGAGGCATTATTGAACTATGCATGATTTCACCCTCGCTGCCCACACCCCCTCTCCAATGTTCTTATTTCTTAGTTCAGAATAAGTTGTACAAGTGATGTAGACCAACAAAGAAAAGAAATAACAGATTAACTTCACTGCCATAAGAGCTACAGTAAATTATTACCAATATATTCATTTTACCTTTGAAACTGCTCAATAATATTATACTTTTCAATAACTTCTGTTGAGGGTCGAGACATGGCTAATATGTTATCTGTAATCCTGAGAGGGTAGGAGAAGAAGTGAAAAGTTAGGGATTGAAGTTGGCTTTCTGGGGTAATTTTCTAGCTAATGAACCATACTGCTTTAAATAACTATGTGCTTTCAAACCATTCAATACCTTTTATCCCTATGTGACTGAAAAGCTTTACGTAACAAAATGCTATTAGTGTGCCAAGAGCTTGTAATAATAAAAATGTAGATAACATAAAATACACGTATATAGCTATATCCTTCCCCTTCAAGATAATTACCCATTTCTCTAAAGCATTCTTATAACTGCTTCATAAAATGCCTCTTTCCAAAGTAAATTTCAGTAAAACCTTGATAATGCTTTCATTACATGCAACTCCTATTATTCTACCATACCATTTCAGTCCACTTAAAACATGAATATAGCTCACATTTAGTTACATTTAAAGTTCAGGGTATAAAATATGAACATAGCTCACATTTAGTCACATTTAAGTTCAGGATAATAGATTTCTAAAAGCAAACCTGGGTATTGAACTACAGCCAGTGGGCTAAATCTAGCTAGCTAGTTGAAGTTAGGTTCCACTGGAATCAACGGGATAGGTTAGTTCTAACTTAAATCCTTTTGAAATAAACAGTACTAGCTCTGATATAACTTCTTTAATATTTTGTCCTGGAGGATTCAAAAGCTTTAAATGCAACATGTACATGGTTCATGGATACTCTTAATTATTACTGGCATTACATCTAAGCTAGCTCGTATGTCATACCTAAATCTATAGGAATGTGCCATCTGACTTTAACCTTATTTATCAAGAAGTAAGTTCAATGTCAATTACTCCTCAGTGCATAGGAGTTCAGCCTTTGACATTTAAAAGCAACCAGTGTTTTCAGAAATCTAATAGGAGCAAATATCATATATTACCAGGAAGAGTAAAGCCCTTTAATTGCCTGTTCTTGGTCACTCCACCGAGCTGGATTTTCATATTTGCAAGCACGGCCTCCACATGCCATGGAACATTGCATGGGACCAGGAATGACATGGCGAAGGCGTTCTCCAACTTTTGTATACTTTGCGGTTGGGCGCCTAGACCTTCCTGCAATACACAATGTAAAGTAAAGCAAAGTCTTTCCACAAACTGTAGCTCCCGTGCATTTGTGACCCATACTCAGAAAATAAAATGGATGCAATGTGGGTGGTTTTTTGTTTTTTTTGAAAAGTGCAATATTTTAAAAAGAGCTCATGAAAACAAAAACAAAAAATTATTTGTTGCCATGTTTCTTTCCTGTTCTTGTTACCTTCCTAATAAAGTAAATACTATAGTACTTATCCATAAGTACTGAATGCTTTTTATTTCACATTATGAACAAAGTTATAAACACACTCAATAAAAAAAATGCTTCAAAAATATTAAATTAATCCTTTATCATATAAAGTTGTAAGTTCCAAATTATCATCTCTATTTAGTTGTAAAAATAAAACCACAGAGACATTAATACACAACCATTAAGAACAACTATGATTCATATAAAGAAATACATTACTTTTTCTCTCATGGAAAGCAGCATTTAGATCCTCAGGGCTTACAGAGGAAATGGCCACCATAACCCTGTGTGTGGAAGTTGAGAGGACCTCTACAACTGAGCTCCGTCGCCTCTGAAGTATGCGGAGAAGAGGATCAGAAGAAGAATGTCTCCGACCCTGAAAAAAGTTGCTAAAAATATTCACTGCCAAGCGCCTCCGGGGTGAACCTTGCATGATCACTCACTATTTGCAGCAGTTTAGATAGGCTGTAGAAAGTCAAAGCGAATGAGACTTCTGACTTGCTCAGTACTGAACTTACAAAGAGACATGCATCTTTCTGTATGATCTAATGGCTGTTCGGGATAGGCTGCTCTGTCTCCATAGAAACCAACAATGAACTCACTGGTGGAAGCCACCCCCCCCCCCCACAGCTAAATTCCATATACATTGATTCTGTGGGACAAACTGTTCCACACAGGGTTAGAATCACTTGAAGCAGATAATTCCAAATAGATCGTGTCATTTACTACAAAAAGTCAAGATTTATAGAATATGAACCACTGGCATTAATATTTCAGGCAAAAAGGCAACTCCTTTAGAGTATTCACAGAAAAATATATTTTTAGGAAACCTCAAATAAAGGATCAAGAAAAAACAAAACAAAATCCTATTGTGATCCATATCGACTGCCCCCTCCTCATCGTTTTGACCCTCAGAAGAAAGATGAGAAGCATCTTATTTTAACACAACAGGGTTTATTAAAGAAACAGATACAAATACAAATCAGTCTTATGTTCAGTCTTAACAGTAGAACTTGGCATCGTCTGTGACTCAGTTGGTAATGGCAACATTTTGTCCCATAATCTCTCTGAAGTCATCATGGGGGCCGGGTTCAGGGAGTGTCTCCCTCCAGGTCCCCACACTTCCTTTCCATGGGGTAGGTAGGTTATAAGTAGGAAACCCCACTGAAACCGGGGTGTTCCAAGGTCTCCACTTCATCCTCGCCTGTCAGCCTCTGGCCCTAACCCCAGGTTCATCTCTCTCTCTCTCTCTTCTCTTAGCCTCCTCCTTATCCCTTTGAGCCCTTCATCTTTATGTCTTTTAACATGCTTCATTCAGCTGCTCCTTCCACTCTCTCTCACCCAGTATGAAGGCTTTCTTTGCAATTTCCTCTTGGCTTGTTCTTTAGACACATTAAGATGGACTCACTCTCCTTTCCAGGGGTCTCTCTTCATCATCCAGGTCCACACTTCCACTACTTTCTCCTCTGCTTCTTCTGTCTTAATCATATAGCTATCTTCCTCCTCTCCTCTCTGCTCCTCCACCTTCCTCTGCCCTTTTCCCCCTGCCCTGGTTCCTTTTATCACTTCCCTTGCTTTAAATGTCCTCTTGTCTGTTGCTGGTTTCCTGGGCTTTTCCTACCTCCCAGTCTATCTTTCCCAGGCTTTCCAGGCTTTCTAAGAAGGTATTTGGTGCCGTTGCCCCACCACTGTCTATAGGGGAGCTGGCTGTTTCAATCACCTTCTTCCTGTCCTTTTCCTCACACCTATAGAGAGACTGTAAGGATAAAATAAAAAGTATACTGAAAATCTAAATAGAACAAAAAAAAAGAGAACAATTCTGTTTCTGGGAAAATAATGCTACATGTTCATTTTCCAATCAATATGATTATCATGTATTGAACTTCCAGTACTATAAGATTTCAAAGATCAATGGCCTGAGTGGCCAGAGAAAATCAAGCAGCAGATAAAAGAAACTGAACATGTCTACACTGGCATACAATCATGATATATGGAATCCTGATGGCACTCTTTGGCACGCAAAAAAAAAGTCCTCATTCACTTGTGTTTCTACTTAGAATCATCCATCTTTCCCCTTTAACAGCTGTCACACACCAAACTAGCACAAAGTTAGAGCCTGCAATATCTTTGGCATGATTCATTTAGATGCAAAATAGCTCTTTGTTTTGCCTTCCTTGACAGGGACTTTCACAAAAATGACACTGGAGGTGGTGTTTACTGAGGAAACAACACTGTGATATATTAGGTGGGTTGTGGCACTGAAAGGGACGGTTGGAGAAACCCTCTCCTCTATTTTCGTCACCTTTTATTTTTAATATTTCCCTAACCAATACAGTGAAATTCTGCTGCTGTGATTTACGCCATTGCTCTTACACTGTTGGAACCATGTGTTCATTTAAGGTTCCAGATGCTTTGAACAAAGTAATTTGCACTGCTGCTAGCTGCCAAACTGTGTCCATTGTCATCCGGTAAATGTAAAAGCCTACTCAGGGATTAATATATCCACTTTAATTTATAACCTCACAGCATGGCTCACAACAACTGTGAACACTTGGAAAAATGCTGTAAAAACAGATCACGACAATACCTGTATTTGCTTATCACCCAATAACAACATCCAGAAGGATAGCTGTGGTAGTCTGTTGAAGCAGACATAAGAAAATGTCTTTCAGTACTTAGTTTAAAGCCTCCATCTAAATGTAGTCCCCAACAGAGTAGACCTACTAAATCAATGGAACTTGCATAACCGTTGACTTAAAAAATTCCACTGAGGCAGTGGATCCACTGTAACTGGGTCTGTCAATTGGATATTGGCCCAAGAGATTTATTTTATATCAGACGTTCTGAACTTCATTCAGATGGTAGCACATGATAGGACAGATGTTACAGCAGAAAAGACTATTTTGCACATTTACATCAGTTAATGTATCACAAAACTTTATTTCTGATATAACTCAACACTTGTTTCCTTTTGAAATACAGCATTGTCATCCCTATTTCTGATACAGACACCAAACTTGTTAGTTACTTTACTTTGGTTAGCTTTTATGTCAAATATTTTATGTAAAACATGGCGTTCACTGCTTGATTTAATCCTCTGTCAAAACTGGCATGTGTTGCCTATTTACACTCAGAATTTTATTGGTTGGTTCCAACAGTGTAAGTGCAACAGCATAAATCACAGCAGCCAATTACTGCAAGTTAATAAAATCCCACTTGTATCCCTCATTATGCTCCAGCTCATGCAACTGGTGTAGGATGACAGATACAAGAGGCAATGTAAACTCATTATTGCAATTTCTGCCATTGCACTTGTATCACCTTAACTAACCAAGAGCATTCTGGCCAATATATACTGTACATCTCCCAACACTGGGAGCCAAAAGTAGATGATTTTGATGAGATTTGTGATTTCCCAGAAATTGGTAAATCCACCCAAGGATTCACCAATTTCTGGGTGAATTTCTGTGGCGTTCACCCTTGTGGCACCTGCGTGTTTTGCCCTCACAAAGGCTCCCGTCGCGTTTTCCTCTCGCTGCCACCAGTGGATTACCTCAATCCACAACATAAATGACGTTTGTCAGGACACTTGTCTTGTGATTACAAACAGAACTTATTTATTGAAGTGAAGCAGATTTAATAATAACAGAAGTTCTTCAGATAAACATTATACACAAGCAAATCATTAACAGTTCTCTCAGTACATACTTTTCTCTTGCAATATCATTACCACCTTCTCTACCTATTTTCTTAACCAGCTCTCTATCTCTCTGTATCTGTTCCCTCTCTCTCTGACTAACCAGCCCTTATCTCTATCTGGATCTCATCCCAATCTCTATCTGACTTCTCCTTCTCCCGCCAAACCTCATTTAGCTGATGACTCTGCCTCTCCAGTCCTCTCATAGGCTCATGCAAATCAGCTCATGAATATGAGTGGCATGAGTGACGTGGGCGATCGTCACATTGACATTCAGAAGAACATGAAGCATAGGATTCTGCTAAAAAGTGGTATATACTGGCTTTAGTGGAATTCACTCTCAGTGAAACGTTTAAAGCAGTGTGAGCAACTGTAGAGCTTACGGGAAACACAACTGTGCCA
The DNA here is from genome assembly GCA_037013535.1 of Intellagama lesueurii. NCBI lineage: Eukaryota > Metazoa > Chordata > Lepidosauria > Squamata > Agamidae > Intellagama > Intellagama lesueurii. The sequence continues at coordinate 245,706,791 of JBAJHW010000002.1, forward strand.
TTTTCCACCACCAATTTTAACACTTCTCACACACATATCCAGACCTACATCTTTCTGTAAAAGCAGAAGTGACTGGAATTCACTTGCACATTGGGGTGTGTCTGTGTGTGCCACACCAAAAAATGGTATTTGGGGCAGGAATCACATTAAAATTGACAGCCACAGCCTCTTGAGGTTTCTGGTGCTCCAAGTGGTATGGGAACCACGTAGGCTGTATGTAGTCCATAGACTACTCACTTCCTACCACTAGTATGTTAGAACTGCAACTTAAGAGACTCAGATTCCAGCATAAGTAAGAAGAATAAGCCAGTTCTGCTAAAATATGTCAGCTGGGGCTTCAGAAAAGTGAAGTTCAAAATACATGGTGAGTCAAACATTCCCTGCCTCACTTCCACAGCTTCAATGCACTATCAGTACAAAAGTAGCAATGGTTTATTTCAGATTGCTGTAGTACAGCAAAAACAGGCAAAAATTTATTATGCTAACAAAATAATTCTAAAAGCTTACAGAATTAAAAAATCAAAAACTGTTCAGACTTCTGCTTTGCAAATCAATGTGGTCAAGATACATGCTAGTCCTCTGAAGATGCCGGCCACAGAGACTGGCGAAACGTTAAGAAGAAAAACCTTAAGAACACGGCCAAATAGCCCGGAAAACCCACAACAACCATACATGCTAGTGCTTGAAAATTATATTGTTTCTTCAAATCATCAAGATATTGCAATAGCAGCTTTGATTTCTTTTAGTTTTCTAAACCCTGACTGATATAATTTTCAAACTGTCATGTAATAAAAGAAGCATTAAAAAGCAATTACCTGAACTCATGGTTGCAAGATATGCACTGCTTGTTACCAGAGAACAATATGGTAATTCATTTTGTAGCAGGACTCCTGCAGCCATTGCAGTACCTGTGGAAACAGAACATCAGTAGTAATAGATTTATTTTGTTTCATCTATTTTGTCCATCTGATTTGCAGAAATAACCACAATAGGGAATGGAAGGTAGACCAAGCACAAGCCCATGCAAAAGGCAGGTACAGTTGATTCATTCAGATTTGTGTTATTTTAATTTTAAATCTTACCATGTTATAAACCACTCTGGGCTACTGAATTGATCAAACCAGGCACTTACACCTCAAAGAAACAGGAAATAACAGGTAAAGAGAAGTAAATGATTGCGCATTGTTCTGATATTTACAATTTAAAAAAACACCCAACAAGAATAATATGCATTTTGTCAATGAACTTATTCATTTGTTATCTATGATCAAAACTCCTTTATTAAGTTAATGTTGCCAGAACTAAACATCTCCCTTCTAGGCAATCTATCCAACATTTGCTGTTATCAGCAATGATTGCAGGCTGAGACTTGTCTATTGATCTACCCACAACCATTATGATTAATAGTGAGCAATAGATTTCTCCTCTATTAAATCTGTTTAAACCCTATTAAACCTATCTCATCTTGAAGCAGCAAACTCCATACATTAATTGCATGTTGAGTGAAGAAGTACTTTCTTTTGTCTCAAGTTTACTGTTGTTTAATTTCGTTCACTGGATAATCTAAAATTCTAGGTGAAAAGATAAATAAATGTTTTCTCTTTTTATTCTTCTCACATGATGCATACATTTATAAAAATCTGCCATAACTGCCTTAAATTGACAAGACTTGTCAAGAAAGACCAATGTGCTAGCTCAGAAAATGCTACAATTGAGCTGATTCCAGATTAAGTACATTCAGCCATGAACAATTTTATCAACTAAAATAAGCAAGCCTCTCAAAAGTTTACACCTGTTTTAAACACATCTTGAGATGTCCTCCCAGTTAACATATTAGAATCCCTAGACAGCTTATACATTAAAACCTTTACTGTTGCTGTTATAATACAGAGACTGCTTTTGTCACATTTTATTGCAGTATGTTAAGGCTTATTCTGTCACATACAGATGTAGAAATTAAAAACCAGAACCTGAAAACCCCTTCAGAGGAAAAATAAAACCTGTGTTCTACAAGTATACCATGGCATTGGGAGTTCCCCCTAGAAAGCTAATGGTAGAGCTGTGAGCTAAATACGTTGTGGCATTAGCAATGCTTAAGGCCATTTATTTAGATGGCCTTAAGCGTGCCTCACTCTCCACTGGAATTAGGCCAGAGTACATTGGGAATTTAATGCTGTGTACTTCCTCCTGTGCTTACGTAGCATAGTTCGCTGCTTGTCATTGAAAGGATTGCAAACTCTGTGGCTTAAAGAAAACAAGGAACCATATTGGCTTGCCTTTCGTTTTGTTATCCAGTATGTTGTATATGGTTTTTTTTTTCATGTTTCAAGTTGTGTTAATTCCTGAGTTCAAGCCCAGTGCCAAATCTGGCTCACAAATTTTGAAACACAGAACATTTTTATGGTCAAAACGTCTAACCATTATGAGCTGAGAAACCACAAAACATACAGTGAACAAGTTTTATTGCTTAAAACCACAGGCCATCACAATATACTACGAAAAACATATATGGAACCGACAACACATATTTACACATAAATATAAAGTGAGATTGCTTCCCTCCTTCTTTGAGACCTTTGATGCTTGGCATGTATCTTTTTTGCTGCCAAAGCAAATTTTGCTACTAGGTAGATAGTGATTACATCCCTGCCCAGAAGCAGCATACAAAGCTGAGCCAAGGGGGTCTATCACACAAAGGTCTAAAAATGCCAGCAAGAAATTGACATCCGGGGTGCTCATATAAAGGGCAACTTCATAAATAATGGAAAACATCTTTGAGCTCTCCTGATCCACAAATACAGAATCTTTGATGAAATGGGATGTTATCATATCCTCCACAATGGCTGATGGCATACACTGAAAGTACAAAGCTATGTATGCTTTCCTTAAAGGGGCTGCAGTTAGACTGACAAAATAATTTTCCAAACCAAATATTTTGTATAGCGGATACCAACAAGAGGACATTTGTGAAATGTTACACACATCCAGCCACTTAAAGACAGATCTTTGTTTTGTTTTGTTTAACCAGCTGCTTAGATCTGGGCAAGGACTCTGTATAAATCTCAAAGCTCTGAAAAATGGGTACAACTGAGTTTACCCAGGACTCTCAGGATGGACTCTGTTATTTAAAGCACTTTTTGGAAGGCGAGAATTATTCATAAAGGCCAATTTCAGTCAGTATAAAGCAAGTGCAATATGGGAATGTGTTTCAACTGAGATTAATCCCACTTCAGCCCTTAAGTGTGCAACAGGTATACCATGAGGGACAGTTAGGAGAGATCGTATAAAACAATTTTTGATCAATTCTTTAGCGAGCGCCTTTATATATCTCCGTATCTCTGCCCCATAAGTTATTTGGGAGACTATTTTCTTGGCAAATGTCTCAATTCAACCAAACACGCCCCCCCCCTCCCATGGATTCTGGCAAACTGCAAATGAGACTTCGCAGAATGAGATTCTTTCAGGTTAATTGTATTCAGATGATGTCTCCATGAAAGCTAGGCATTAAAGCAAAGCCCAAGATATCTAAAGTTTCATAACTGCTCAATCAGTTTATCATCAAGCTTCCATATATGGATTTTTCTCTTCTTCCCAAAGACTACCCCTATGTTTTTGATGTAATTGATAACTGCTGGATAGCTCAGTGGTTTAGGTACCCAACTGCAGAGTCTGAGGTTGGGACTTCGATTCTTCACTGTGCCTCCTTGACAAGGGCTAGACTCAATGATCCATAGGGTCTCTTCCAGATCTGCCGTTCAAAGATTATAATTGTTCTTACATAGAATTTGCTGTTCAGCCAAATGTCTTCACATGCCAAGTAATGTAATGGAGACCATTGCAATATCAGGTGCCTATAAAAAGATAGAAAGGCTGACAGCCCAGACTGAAGGTGGGGAAAATTCAAGGCCACTCAATTCGTGCACGTTATTAATACAGAAATTGAAAAGAAAGGGAGCCAGACTCCTCTATCTGTTGATACTGTCTCTCCCCATTTGCCCCAATCTTTATCTATCCAACCTCTGCTTTAAAAAAAAAAGAAGAATCCACCATCTCCTGAGATAGTCTGTTCCATTGTTGAAGAGCTCTCATTACAGTTACTTGTAATCTTTAGTTGAAATCACCTCTCTTGTAATTTGAGCCATTCCTTTGAGTTCTACTCTGTGGAGTGGGGCAAAACAAGTTTGCTCTTTCTTCCATGTGACAGCCCTTCAAATAGTTGAAAACAGCGACCATGTAATGTCTCAGTCTTCTCTTCTCCAGGCTAAACATACCCAGTTCTCTCCACCATTCTTCATAGGCCTTGGTTTCCAGACTTTGTATCATCCTGGTTGCCCTCTCGTGGATACATTCCAGTTTCTCAATATCTTTCTTAAACTGGGGTGCCCAGAGCTGGACACAATATTCCCATGTAGGTCTGACTAAAGCAGATCAGAGAGGTAGTGTCACTTCCTTTGATCTGGACACTGTACTTCTACAGCATACAACAGTATTGGCTTTTTTGGTTCCCATGTCACTCAATCATTCACATAACAGTTCTTTAAAGCAATGGTCCCCAACCTTTTCTGAAGGTTGAGTGGGCAGGGTCCGGGGGCAGGGCACCTCCCACACACGGGTGGGCGGGGCGCACTCACAGATGGGCGGGGCGCACTCTTGCACATGCGCGGATGGGCAGGATGTGCTTGCGGGTGAGTGGGGCACCTGTGCGTGCGTGTGGGGTGCATAGGGGAAGTGTGGGGGGGCGTGGGAGATTTGTCTCCGCAGCCCGGTCCTGCCATGGCCATGGCCCGGCACCGGGCCGCATACCGGGGGTTGGGAACCCCTGATTTAAAGGATTGATAAACTGCCCTACATCTCAGGATCACAAGGCAGGTTACAGAGTCATACAGAATTATTTTAAAACTTAAGATGATTACAACAATTTAAAATCGAACAGTTTATAATGTAAAATTAAACATTAAAACCATTGTTAAGCCTGCACAGGTCACAATCTCCAAACCCAAAGGTTCTACTAAACAAGTATGTTTTGACTTGGTGTTTAAATGTCAGAACCAATCAAGCCTCCAAAGGGAGGGCATTCCAGCCACGGTGCTATGGCAAAGAAAGCCATTCCTGACTCCACATAATGAACTACTCTCAATGATGGGATATGGAGGAGGGCCTCCCCATCAGATCTTATTGGTCAGGCAGGTGTATATAAAGAGAGAGACACCTTCAAATGGTATCATGTGGATTCAATCTAGCTGCTGCATACTGCACTTGCTTCAGCATCCAAGTTATCTTCAAGGGTAGACCCAAATAGAGTGCACTGCAGTAATAAAACAAGGAGGTTACAGGGCATGAACTACTGTGGCCAGGATATCCGTCCAGAAATAGTTATAGTTGGCAGACTAGTCAAAGCTGGCCTCATGTACGCTGAGCCACCAAGCTCATGTGAGCCTCTAATGACAATGATGAATCCAGGAGTACCCCCAATCTATGCACCTGTTCCTTCAGGGGGAGAGCAACTCCATCCCAAACAGGTCTCCTACCCAACTCCCAGACCTGGGAACTACTGATTTTTGCTGGTTAAAACTCATTTTGTTTCTTTTGGTCCAATTCTCCAATCTGTCAAGGTTCTCTTGAATTCAGATTCTATCTTCTGAATAAGCTACCTCTCCAAAGTTGGTGTCACCTACAGACTTGATGAGCATCCTGTCCACATATAATTTGCCCCCTTCCCATTTCTTATATGTTGCCCTTTTAAAACAGCTCATCTGAAAGATCATTATACAGCATTCCGACTTCTTCCAATTTCTCCCGCTTTTCTCTCACAGGTATTGTATGGGATTGTGACTTCAGTATCACTCTTACAAAATTCCTATCCACTGTGAACTTCCTTCTGAGTATTTCTGACCATGGGATACCACATAGCTTAAGCTTGTTGAAATCAGCTTTCCTAAAGATCAGAGTGCACATTATACTACTCTCAGCTTTCTCTTTTCTCAGAACAAATGCCAAGAGGACATGTACACTTCTACTCAAAGTTCCCACTATTTCCACCTCACTGACCAGTACTATATTATACTCCATATTATTCAGGACCAGATCCAGCATAGCAGATCTCCTTTTTTGCTTCTGTTACTTTTTGGAAAATGAGTTGTGAACAAAGCCAGTGCGGAATTTGGTGGACCTGGCAGTCTTGGTGAAGCTGGGCATCCAACAGATGGTGAAGTTGGGCATCCAACAGATGTCAGGATAGTTGAAGTCTTCCATTATTACATATCTCTTCTTTCATAATCTGATCTATGAGGGCATCATCTAGAGTCTCAATCTGGTTAGGAGGTCTGTAACAGACCCCCTATAGTGATGTTGCCATTCTATCTCTCTCCTTTGATTCTTCCCTGAATAGTCTTGATTAGCATTCCATGCTCCAATTCATGGCTCTTTTCACAATGGTACACAATGGGAGATAGGGAAAGATGTGGTTTCTTTGTTTGTTTATTGAGACGTACTTCATGCCAACAAAAGAATATTTCATTGTTCCTTTTTTTGGAGACCTACATGTGAATCTCCAGCAATATAAATAGAAATAACAGAAAAAGTATGATTCCTTTCAGCTTTAATACTTTGTGTTATTCTTGGCTGTTATGCAGACTTCCAGTTCTAATGAAGTTTATCCTGTAAATATTTCTCAATAAAAATATGAGTTGAATCCATGATTTTGTTGCCTTTATATGACACCTACTGAAAGCAATAGGACTCAATTTATTCATAAGAAATATGATTGAATCTGGATCTGAAACTATATTTCAGAGGCAAAACAGCTTTCAAAAAGGTTACAACCCCAATAAAGTACCTGGCTAGAAGTGAATGAATTTATAATTTTCAACCTATATATTGTAAACCAATGCAAATCTTAAGAAAGTCTGGCAAGACTCCAGAGAGCTCATCCAAAGGAAATGAATCCAAAGCATTTGAATCCCTGGAACCACACAGTTCAGAAAATGGGAGCATACATTAATACACGACACTCCAAACTAGGTTTAATCTATACAGTTTCCCAGGTAATTAACAGCATGAAAAATAGCACTGTAGAAAATGAATCATAGAATCATGAAGTTGGAAGGGGCCTATAAGGTCATTGAGTCCAAACCCCTTGCTCAGTGCAGGAATACAAATCAAAGGATATCTGCCAGACAGTAAAGAGAATTTAAAATATTTAGCGAATTTGTTCTTTAATATTTGGAAAAGGTCATTAAATATTTTACTATGCACAATCATTAAATATTTTACGATGTTTTTAAGGTTTTATCTCCCTTATAGATTTTACATAGAAAAGCAGGTTAGAAATCTAATAAATACTCATATAGAAATCAGAATGCCTTTTCTCTCACCTCTGTGTTTCATTTCATTATTTACTTCAAAAATTTGTTTACGTCTAATAAAATAATTATGTGCTGTCAAGTTAATTCTGTTCTATGGCCACCTTTTCCAAGGTTTTCTAGGTACTGTATACAGTACTTGGTAGTGATTTATCATTCCCTTCTTTTGGGGACCTACAAATTTCTGTTTTTTTAAAAAAAAACCTAGATGAATGTACTGAGTCACCTGTTGAGAATTCTACTGTGAGTAATACTCAGCCTCTGCATTTATTCTAGAAAGGTAAGCAGGATGACTAACCTCAGTGGAAAACAAGATCTCTTTAAAACTTGAACTGCACATCCACATTAAAAAATGCAGGAAATAATTTTCCCCAATTCAGCATTACAAAGTTATCTATATACAAATATCTTAACTTCACTCACTAACAAAGTTCTCAAAACTGTTAAGGTTCTTTGACAGCCAGAGTTGAAAAATTACACTGACCAACCACAACATTAAAACCAGTGACAAATAAATTGAATAGCATTGATTATATCGTTACAATGGCATCTGTCAAGGGGTGGGACATATTAGGCAGGAAGTGAAGTCACTTCTTGAATTTCATGTATTAGAAGCAGGAAATAGTCAAGTGAAAAGATCCGAGTAACTTTGACAAGAGCCAAATACCAATAGCTTGTTGAATGAGTCAGAACATCTGCCAAACGGCAAGCCTTGTAAGGTGTTTCCAGTATGCAGTGGTTCATATCTACCAAAAGTGGTGCAAAGAAGGACAACTTGTGAACCAGCATCAGCGTCACAGGTGCTCAAGGCTCACTGATGCACATGGGGAGGAAAGGCTAGCCTGTCTGGTGTGAGCACACAGAAGAGCTAATGCAGTTCAAATTGCTAAAAAAACTTAATGCTGGCCATGATAGAACACACAGTGCATCACAGTTTACTGTGTAAGGGACTGCACAGCTGCATATCACAGTGCCCATGATGACTCCTGTCCACCACCAAAAGCGCCTATAATTGGGACGTGAGCATCAGAACTGGACTATGGAGCAATGGAAGAAGGTTGCCTGGTCAGATGAATCACATTTTCTTCTAGATTAAGTGGGTGGTTGTGTGCGTGTACTGTACATTGTTTACCTGGGGAAGAGATGGCAGCAGGATGCACTGTGGGACGAAGGCCGGCCAGCAGAAGCAGTATGCTCTGGGCAATGTTCTGCTGGGTAACCTTGAGTCCTGGCATTCATGTGAATGTTACTTTGACACCTACCACCTACCTAGAGATTGTTGCAGACCATGTACTTCCCTTCATGGCAATGGTGTTCCCTGATGGCAATGGTCTCTTTCAGCAAGAGAATGCACCCTGTCGCACTGCAAAAATTGTTCAGGAATTGTTCAGAATTGAAAAACATTGCAAAGAGTTCAAGGTGTTGCCTTGGACTCCAATTTCCCCAGATCCATTGGAGCATCTATGGGATGTGCTGGAACACCAAATCCAATCCATAGAAGACCTACCTTGCAACTTGCAGGACTTGAAAGGATCTACTGCTAATGTCTTGGTGCCAGATACTACAGTATATGTTCAGAGGTCTTGTGAAGTCCATGCCTCAACACATCAGAGCTGTTTTGACAGCATGAGGGGGACCTACACAATGTTAGCCAGGTGGTTTTAATGTTGTGGCTGGTCAGTACATATTATCAATGCATCTTGATGGACAGTAAAGTCTGAGTCTATCTTAAGGCTCTTAACTTTGGTCCATCATGTCAGTGAGGGGGGTAGGTAGTACAGGCAACCATTGGGAGTCTAAATGGTGCAGTGAGACTTTTTTAATTACTGGGGCTAAATGACACGGGACGGGATCATCCAGGGTTCTACATCAGTTAGAAAAATATGTTACGCTGGCACAGTGAAGCAGGGAAGTAAAGGAGCTATTGCTCAATGGCAAGGAGATGCTTTACTTGGGTAGAGACCAGGTTCAGCCTATGCACATACAATTAAATGGACTAGCAGTGAGACAGGAGGGCCTGGCGTGCTCTGGTCCATGGGGTCACGAAGAGTCGGACACGACTTAACGACTAAACAACAACAACAAAGCAGTGAGTAACTGTAACAAATGTTACAGACCTTTGAGATGTAATGTCACTCAGGGTGCATAATATTGGGACTGAAAGACCAACAGTAGACTGTGAATAGCACAGCCTCATATGCTCGTTAGAGTACTGGAATCTGAAACTGTGCTATATTAGTTTACAAATGTAGAAATAAATTTCTAGTAGCAATCAAGAAGATATCTGTGCTTGCAGGTAGAGAGAGGAAGCTCTATTTATTAATTAACAGAAAATTAAATCATTAAAATCCACAGATCATTTTATTTTTCATTTACTAAAAGTGGACTATTTTCTTCTGAACAAATACAGAATTTAAGTTACTGTGAATGATACATAGTAGGGAAAAGGTCACATTAGCAATTTATTGCTTATAATTTTTTACACAGGTATTTGTGTAAATATTCAGTAGTCAGGCAACAAATGTATGTTATTTCAGGCCGTGTTCTTAATTCTCCTGAAGAGCTAATAAACCCACATGTCTTTGAATAGGCCAGGCCTAATCAGATCAGCTACATTTATCCATGTAACATGCACCTGCATTGCCATCACAGCTATGAAATAGATGCATAATCTCAAAAGCATAGTTAAATGGAAATGTATCATGGGCAACATTTTATCTCCCCAAAACAAACTTCACTCCTAAATTCTTAATTTTACATATATAATAGAAATAAAGCATAGGAGTACAAATATGTGTCACACATTACACTTCCTCCTTCAACAATGCTGCATTTGAGGCACTGGACCACCATGTAGTTCAAAATCTGTGTATAACTCTTATGCCCCCACAAACACAACTACAGAGCATAAACATAAGTTGATTAACACATGCACACATGAGCGGGGGGGGGGGGGAAAGATGAGGTGGGGGGAGGAAGAATGAATTCTCTCTACTGGAGTTCTCTTCCATAGTGCTGACAATCCTTTCCATACAGTGCTGTGCGTAATGAGTCTTAAAGGTCCTTATGACCTAGAGGCTGAATTAGAAATGTTGAGTTTAGGGTCAAGTAGACCACTTCAGCACCTTTTGTGTTGAACTCATGCCCCTGGTTCTGGGTGGCTAGAGACCTGGTTTATTGAATATTTATTTATTGAAATATTTAGATATTTAGTTATTTATTGAAAAAAATATCTATAACTGCTGCTGAGACTCATGCAATTCAGTGAAGAAGCATACATCATAAAATTCACCATTCACTGCCCAGGAGGAGACTGGAAAGCATTAAAGAGTAGACCTTTGGTCTAGATGGGCAGGGTAGAAATCCAATAAATAAATAAATAAAATTATAAAAATGTTCTAGAAAATAACTGCACCACTTATGCATAGCTAACATTCAATAGATGTTTTATTTAAAAGCTTGGGAGTGTTCAACAAGACTTCTCCATGGATTGATTTTTGGTCCAAGGCATCATTTTCCCCCAATCATCCAAATATAATAAAGGATCACAGCACTTCTGATGCTGTTATTAGTTCATTTCCCTGCTTAGCAACCTAGTCCTTCCACTAGTATCTTGACTGATTTCTGTTTAAACATTGAGCTTAAATGTTATTGCTCAACAAAGTAACTTTCCAGTTTAACATGTCATATTGGTCTAAGCATAAGATATCACATCCAGTTCAGTAGGTTACAGGTTAAATACCATCTTAGCCCCTGCTTTTCTGGGGAATGGTGCCAAGGTAATAGCCTCTAAAGCAGGGAAGCAAATCATCAAGAGTTTTAACCCAATTTCTTTGCTGACTGTACATCCTTCTTTAATCCCATCCCTTAGAGAACACTGACTTTATTCCTTTAAAAGAACAGTGAAATACAAACATAAAACACAAAACAGGACTGCTAAATTACAGGTCACCTTTTTCCAGCCTTCATAAATGAGATCAATCACTTAAACAAGCCTGCAGTCTTGCTCTGTTCAAGTCAATAGAAGTTTTGCAACCACTGAAACAAGTTTATACCAGAAGGCACTGATACCATAGTATCTGCATGGAACAAAGTTAACTCTAGTAGCTGTAGTCTCTAAATCTGGCTCCAAATTCCACTGATCAACTGTTTGACTGGGGTGTGTGTGAGTTCAGAACCTTCCCACAATCCAGTTTGTGAAAAGAGCAATACATACAGCCCAGCTACTTGAACTAGACTAAGACATTGCTCATTCAAGACATTGCTCATTCAAGACTGGGGCACAACATTTAAAATAAAATAAGAAAATGTGTAATAGTTAGCACAGGAGAAAAGCTGAAATCAGCTACACCTGGCAGAATTTACTTACCATTTGGAAAGTAGTGGATAAAAAATGCAGTGCATTTAAAAATCTCAAAATATCTCACTACAGTACTAAACAGTAATGAACTGAAATCTTATAAATTCATCTACATGTAAAAAGTACTCAGGATATTTTAGTTGCAGCATATGAATGCAGTCAAGGTTTTCCCACTCCAGGCACCTAACTGCTTATGTTCACAGATCTGTTATTGCCATTAGTTCATTTTCAGAGCCTTCACTGCCCTGGTGCAGTAACTTCAGGGAAAGCATGCTATCATTTGGAGGAAGTTTACTAGACTATGATTGGTTTGTTTATTTTTCTCCCCTTAAAGAAAACCCTATAAAAGACCATTATAGTAATTTTGGGTTGAAATCTAACTCTCACAGAAGTCTGTTTAGGGCCCTTCTTCCATTAAGCTGACAGAACAGAAACCACTATGCCATGTTTCCACATAGGTCAGCTAACAGGCGAAGTCCTGGATCTCTGTTGGCTCTAATTTTTAGGTGCGTTCAGTGGGCTTCCTCCTGGAGCAGACCCACCTCCTCTTTGCTGATTCCACAACCTATTACCCTTTCCTTTCTTTCCAGATCCTTTCTGCATGATGTCCTACCTTAGGTCATTCAGATGGCTACTGCTGGCAAGACCACCAGCAGCAGTAGCTGTGTACCCACCTGGGTGCAGCAGAAACCTCTTTGATGGTGAAGGGAAACAAACACACCATATCAACCTCCCTCTCCAGCCATGAATATTTTGGAGTTACTACTGTGATATTAGAGTTTTTACCCCTCCTAGAAATGCACTTCATTAATATAAAACAGTTTAAATGAATTTAGTGTATTCCTTTTCATTTAATACCACTTTTTGCAAGCACCCAAAGACTGTATGTTTAATAACGACTCTGAATTCTGATTTGTACATAAACTTAGCAGAACTGTAAAAGTGCCTTCACGGATTGCTGCCTTGTTGTGGGGAAAGGGCTTGAGTAATTCGGAGAAGCTATGGGCTATGCCGTGCAGGGACACCCAAGATGGACAGGTCATAGTGGAGAGTTCTGACTAAACGCGATCCACCTGGAGCAGGAACTGGCAAGCCACTCCAGTATCCTTGCCAAGAAAACTCCATGAACAGAAACAAAAGTCTAAAAGATATGATGCTGGAAGATGAGCCCCTCAGGTCGGAAGGCGTCCAACATGCTACTGAGGAAGAGCGGAGGACAAGGACAAGTAGCTCCAGAGCTAATGAAGTGGTTGGGCCAAAGCCAAAAGGATGCTCAGCTGCGGACGCACCTGGAAGTGAAAGGAAAGTCCGGTGCTACAAAGAAAAATATTGCATAGGAACCTGGAATGTAAGATCTATGAACCTTGGTAAGCTGGATGTGGTCAAACAGGAGATGGCAAGAATAAACATTGACATCCTGGGCGTCAGTGAACTAAAATGGACGGTAATGGGCAAATTCAATTCAGATGATTATCGTATCTACTACTGTGGGCAAGAATCCCGTAGAAGAAATGGAGTAGCCCTCATAGTCAACAAAAGAGTGGGAAAAGCTGTACTGGGATACAATCTCAAACACGATAGAATGATTTCAATACGAATCCAAGGCAGACCTTTCAACATCACAGTAATCCAAGTTTATGCACCAACCACCGATGCTGAAGAGGCTGAAATTGACCAATTCTATGAAGACTTACAACACCTTCTAGAACTGACACCAAAGAAAGATGTTCTTCTCATTATAGGGGACTGGAATTCTAAAGTAGGGAGTCAAGAGATGAAAGGAACAACAGGTAAGTTTGGCCTTGGAGTTCAATACGAAGCAGGGCAAAGGCTAATAGAGGTTTTTCAAAAGAACAAGCTGGTCATCACAAACACTCTTTTCCAACAACACAAGAGGCGACTCTACACATGGACATCACCAGATGGGCAATACCGAAATCAGATTGATAATATTCTCTGCAGCCAAAGATGGAGAAGCTCTATACAGTCAGCAAAACAAGACCTGGAGCTGATTGTGGCTCTGATCATCAGCTTCTTATAGCAAAATTCAAGCTTAAACTGAAGAAAGTAGGAAAAACCACTGGGCTACTCAGGTATATTCAAAACCAAATCCCTTATGAATACACAGTGGAAGTGAAGAACAGATTTAAGGAACTCGATTTGGTGGACAGAGTGCCTGAAGAACTATGGATGGAGGCTTGTAACATTGCACAGGAGGCAGCAACAAAAACCATCCCAAAGAAAAGGAAATGCAAGAACGCAAAGTGGCTGTCCAACGAGGCCTTGCAAATAGCAGAGAAGAGAAGGGAAACCAAATACAAGGGAGATAGGGAAAGTTACAGAAAATGGAATGCAGACTTCCAAAGAATAGCAAGGAGAGACAAGAGGGCCTTCTTAAATGAACAGTGCAAAGAAATAGAGGAAAAGAATAGAAAGGGAAAAACCAGAGATCTGTTCAAGAAAATTGGAGATGTTAAAGGAACATTTTGTGCAAAGATGGACATGATAAAGGACAAAAATGGTAGGAACCTTACAGAAGCAGAAGACATCAAGAAGAGGTGGCAAGAATATACAGAGGAATTATACCAGAAAGATCTGGATGTCCCGGACAACCCAGAGAGTGTGGTTGCTGACCTTAAGTCAGACATCCTGGAGAGTGAAGTCAAGTGGGCCTTAGAAAGCATGGCTAACAACAAGGCCAGTGGAGGCGATGGCATTCCAGTTGAACTATTTAAAATCTTAAAAGATGACGCTGTTAAGGTGCTACACTCAATATGCCAGCAAGTTCGGAAAACTTAGCAGTGGCTAGAGGATTGGAAAAGAGCAGTCTACATCCCAATCCCAAAGAAGGGCAGTGCCAAAGAATGCTCCAACTACTGTACAATTGCACTCATTTCACACGCTAGCAAGGTTATGCTCAAAATCCTCCAAGGCAGGCTTCAGCAGTATGTGGACCGAGAACCCCCAGAAGTACAAGCTCAACATCAAAAAAACAAAGATCATGGCCACTGGTCCCATCACCTCCTGGCAAATAGAAGGGGAAGATATGGAGGTAGTGACAGATTTTACTTTCCTGGGCTCCATGATCACTGCAGATGGGGACAGCAGCCACAAAATTAAAAGACGCCTGCTTCTTGGGAGGAAAGCGATGACAAACCTAGACAGCATCTTAAAAAGCAGAGACATCACCTTGCCGACAAAGGTCCGCATAGTCAAAGCGATGGTTTTTCCAGTAGTGATGTATGGAAGTGAGAGCTGGACCATAAAGAAGGCTGACTGCCGAAGAATTGATGCTTTTGAATTGTGGTGCTGGAGGAGACTCTTGAGAGTCCCTGGGACTGCAAGGAGATCAAACCTATCCATTCTGAAGGAAATCAACCCTGAGTGCTCACTGGAAGGACAGATCCTGAAGCTGAGGCTCCAATACTTTGGCCATCTCATGAGAAGAGAAGACTCCCTGGAAAAGACCCTGATGTTGGGAAAATGTGAGGGCAAGAGGAGAAGGGGACGACAGAGGACAAGATGGTTGGACAGTGTCATCGAAGCTACCAACATGAATTTGACCCAACTCCGGGACGCTGTGGAAGACAGGAGGGTCTGGCATGCTCTGGTCCACGGGGTCACAAAGAGTCTTAACGACTAAACAACAACAACAAAAGTGCCAAGAACCATACCAATTTAATGATTGGTAGATACAACTCTGTTCTGGGCTTTGATCATTAATATTCTAAAGTTTTCAGCATAAATTAACTCCCTCTCACTTTTTTATTTTATGTTCTTTTTGTTTAAAACATCACATGGTTGAGATATAGAGCTTGGGCTGCTGATGGTACTGGAATTTGAGAAGTTACAATCAGAAGCAGAAAAAGAGAACGTGCAATAAAGGAAGTCACATTTAAAGGAAGTCTTCTCTCCTTCCACCTCTAGCACAGCCTTAAAGCTTTTCATAATCTTTTCTCACCCTATATTTCTGCCCTCATTATATACATATACATAATGAGGGCAGAAATATAGGGTAGGAAAAGATTATGAAGAGCTTTAAGGCTGTGCTAGATGTGGAAAGAAAGAAGATGTCAGTAATGGGTTTTAAGGACAGCCATTATGATCTTAATAAATAATGTGAATATTGGCTAAAAAGCTCTAGAAATAAGTGAAAGGTTTGAGGTTCAATAAAGGAGAGATCCAAGGCAGAAACATTACAAGAGGCGGTTCTTTTGCACTATAACTCTGAAGACAAGACTCTTGGTGGTTAAATACTTTGTACAGCACCTAATGTCAAAGCATGCATTTTAACAGAAGAAACGAAAGAAAGTGTTTTTGCCTCTGCTTCGCATTAATGAAACTGGAGTTAAACTCTGCCCAAAATTTGAATTAGAAGCTACTTAACGTTAAGAGATCTGTACACAAGAAACATTAGCTCTGCATGAGGAACTGCCAGTATCACTGTTGTCAAACATCTTAAAACATTTCGATTTTAAACCTCCATAGAATTGTTAACTGGGAAATTATCACAACCACCTGGTCTACTGAGCATTAAAATCATATTAATACCATAACATATTACTGAAGTGAACAAACAGATCTCATTCTACTTTCACCAAACAGACAAAAGTATTAACTGATACAGGCCATAATTTTTCAGTCCTTACTTAGGAAAGTTAATTTAACTTGTGGGTTTCACGATATTAAAAATGAATTTCTGGTTTTATTTCTTGAACCCACTTCTCCGAAAACATGATGTGAAAGGTCCCAAAAATATTGTGTGTAATGGCAATTCACATAATTTTAAAACTGGTCCCCGCTCTCTCTATACACACGGAGGGAGGGAGGGAGGGAGAGAGATACAAAAATGAAAATTAATTTTGCTGCAGTTTGTTCCTAAATATATGGGGGAAAAATAACAAAGAGGGAGAAAAATAATGGCAAAACTTCAAAATATATGGTGTTCAGACTGCAGTCTAGTGCACACTCATCTACAAGTAAGACAGCTAGCAGCAAGCTAGACTGACAAACGAGGTGAGGGAAACTCACTGCACAGAACATACTGCCAGAAGACAGTGGCACCCTCAGGAAATACTTCAAAAATAAGCAAGAATGGGAAGTGGGGCACTGCAGCTCTTGCTATATAAATGAGGAGAGGATGTGATCATATAAATCTCTTGTAGGATTTCTTGCTAAATATAGCATATGTGAGGTCTTATGAGGTACCCAGCCTCATCTGAGGTCCTTCAAGTTGTGTATAAATAGTGACAATACTTAGGGTCAGAGTATCTAATCGCACAGGAAAGGGTCACTCTGCAGGGAAAGATCTCCCTTAAAGTGCTCCTTCTCTCTGCCGGGGAATCACTCTGGCCTAACCCCCAAAATTAGTAGTCTACAGCTGAATGAAAAAGGTCCAGCTTGGGCATGGATTAGGGTCAAGCTGCAGCCCAATTCCCCATATATCATATGATCATCAGGAAACACATTGCACCAAAATGCAATCTATTTCCCCATGTGATCATACCCTTGAGAGTTTTTCCTTAACTCAACAACCAGTTTTTGCTTCGGGCAGAATTCCTTCTAGATGACCAGGAAAAAGACCAGGGAAAACCATTTTTAAAAAATATCACTTCTGGCAGAGTGTATTATTTTTTTCAGAATACCACAATTGGTCTTGCCTGTTATCTTTTCAAAGTAACACATTTAAAATGAATTTTTAATTGCTTTTTATCATTATGTCACAAAAATAAATTTAAAAATAGAGAAAGGACCTCTAATCCCCCCAACAACCCCATAAAACAATGTTTCAGAAGTTGGAAGTTAAGTAAATGCTACACTAAAAATTAACATACCAAAAACTTACAATGCTGTTGGTGGTAGGTGGGGGTGTTCAGGTAACATAACTCTCTGCTGCCAGAAAGGTTTAACTGACAGGTTTAACAAAAAAAACACTACAATCATTTCTAGCTACCCCGCAGCTGTAGCTGATGGAAAGAACAGGTGACGCATCTCAAAGACAAATGGAAAGGTCCATTTGGCAATGCTACCTGTCAAAAGACGTTATTTAGCTGGCTCAACACTTGCCAACTAGGGCAGTATATGTATCGGATTTGAACTTCTTGAGTCCTTTTCTTGGCCTGCTAACAATCACTGTGCTGCATATGTCACACAGAAATATTTGGAACTGAAATACCGATGCCAAAAACTGAAGTAGTAAAAAAGCACAACTCAGGACATGTAACATTTTATAACAGCACAGCATTTCAACATACTGTGTGTTTAATAGCAAGAACTTGAATACTAAACTACTGCAATTAATTAGCACTAAGTAACTCAGTCAGAATTTCATTATCACAGGACCCAGCATAACAATTTTCAGATTTTTTGTATCCTCCAGCTAATAAAACTGAAATACAACAGTGAAAATCTGTATACCTTCATTGGTTGATAAACAAAACACATAATATTCATCATTTTATTTTTTTATTTCTGTCTTCTTAAAATTAATCTTTTTAATTTTATATGGGTATCAAAATCGCTTGCTTCTAAATATCCTTGTTTTAAACACTGTAAACTCTAAATTGACCTGTTATACTAACACTAGTTATCTGGTTCTTGCATATTTCAAATGTTGAAAATTAAGATTAAACTCATTTTTAAAGGAGCTTAACAAGCAATTCACAGCAATTTCAGCTTATTTATGCTTACCTGTAACCCAGCAAAAAGAGCTGGTAATGGTTGATCCTTTCATTACTACCAATTCTACCAATCACATGAACCGTACAAAAATACTTATGAAACTAGCTTCCAAACTGTGTGGCTGTCGTTTTTACTGTGCTTAATTGGATTTGTAAATAGTAATCTGGTAGGAGCCACTAGCAGCCTTTTCCCCTCCTCAGGCTATATGTGAAATCTTGAATGGGCTATGCAGATAGTTACCACTGTTTTAACGCTGAGAGTTTTGTCAGCTCTGATGTTTACCTGCTCCATATATACTGCTCGGATGTTTTTATTTATGTCTCATCATTTTAAAAAATACTGTAAATTACACCCTTTACAGAAAAACATCAACAAATACCTTAGATTCAATAGCTCTCACTCTAGATCACTGAGGTGTAATTTACCATACAGACAGTTTTTAAGAATTAAGAGAATCTGCACTACGAAGGAGGACTTATTCAAGAATTAAGGTTGCTACAGAACTAGTTAAGAGATAAGGGCTATAAAGAACATGTTAGCCACTCATTCTGCATGCACATATCTCCTAAAAACATAACAGAAAACATGAAAATCAAGTCAGCTGCATTTTGACTTTTGATCCTATAACCAATTGGTTGCAAAGCAAAACAAAATGCTAGCATATTTTGAGAGACATAGGTCCTTGTCAAGACTGATCTCTGATTTCCTTTAAAATGACACAAAATATTTAGTTAACAGTAAGCTTAAGGAACAGTAACAAAGATAACATTTTAGCAGGAGAAACAGCCCACATAGTCACCATTCTTGTGGACACCACATTTGTTACCACATATTATATATGTATAATAACTAAGTTCTTGATCACATCAGTAATCAATGATATTGAGAAAATTAACCTCCTACTGCACTAGTTGTATGATATATGCTATCAGATGCCCCTGCAATAAGCTCTATATAGGAAAAACATCTAGGGCCCTTAAAGTGCGCATAGGAGATCATCTTGGCAGTATCAGAAACAAAAGATCAGAAACCCCTTTGTTCAATCATTTTATGGAACATAATCATTCTTTGAAAGATCTATGTTTTCTGGCTTTAGATGCTGCCCACACAGATAATGATAAGGCTCTGCTGAAAAGAGAAACAGAATGGATATTGAAACTATCAGCCCCTGGAGTCTGAATGAAGAATTAAAACGTGTTCCTCTTCTCTGGCTGTGTCACCATTTCCACACACCCCTTAGGACCTTCAGACAATTACTTTTGGATTGGTCATCATGACCCTGAAAAACAGCTGCAGTGAGATATCATGTATAAACACTGGATCATGTCACCAGTAGTTTAGTGGAGTGAACCAGACTGAAAGAGATCTTCATTATACATTGCTAAATTATGGATATGTATTAAATATGATGGTTACATGTATTATTTAAATATGCTTAGCAACATGCCTTATAAATGCTCTCTGTAAATCATGAAAACAGCTTAAATGATTTTAATGTGTCTACCACAATTCAAAATGCTGGTTTTATCCTATAAAGTCCCTATTGTTTAACCTATTGGGTCCAAGCTATCTTAAAAACTGCATCTCCCTTTATGAGCCTGCTCAGGTGTTAAGATCATCAGGAGAGGCCTTTTTCTCGGTTCCACCACCCTCACAGGTGCGTTTAGTGGGGAGACTGGAGAGGGCCTTCTCTGTCACTGTACCCAGACTTTGGAACTCCGTCCCACAGAAAGCCAGGCAGTCCCCATCTTTGCTGTCCTTCTACAAGAATGTGAGGACCTTTCTCTTCCGGCAGGCTTTCCCTTAGTGACTGCCTGCCTAAGTGGAGATTTTAAATGGATGGTTGTACTTCATTATGTACTTTGAATGTGTTTTGGTGTTGCTTTTGCTTATTGTTTTTTAGTGTGGTATTTATTTGATCCTTTTTAGTACTGTATACTTACAGGTTTTAAGCTTCTGGTAATGTATTTTAATGATGTAAACTGCCTTGAGACGTTCTTAAGGAGAAAGATGGGGTAAAAATAAATAAACAAACATATAAATAAATAATTTTAAAAAGCCAGTGGATTTTCCAGTTTCTTTTGCCTTTTTCCCATTAGCAGCATCATTACAAAAAAAATTAAATTTTGAGTTGCTGCTGCTTTTAATCTTTTTTTTATTTAACTGCATTTTATTATTTTGTCTTGTTTTATGTTACAATTTATTGTGTACATCACACAGTAGCTTTAGTTACAAGATAATTCAGAAGTCAGATTAATAAAATAAAAATAACAGTGTTTGGATAAGACATGGCAAATAATTTTCATGTCTGAATGCAGACGGTACCTCTTGGAAATAAAACAATTGCAGGAAAGAAAAACAAAAATTCCTTTGAAACAACAGCTGTAAAAACTAAACATGTTAAATTAAAACCAATTAACAGTCAAATCAAAGCAAATAAAATAATATAACAATAAAAAAGGAATGTGATAAAGTAAATCAGGTAAATAAGCAACATAATGTTAAGCCTTATAAAGTCTCATTTATGTCAACCACAGGGGGAAATGCATGTTTAATTATCTCCCATGGAAACGCATGGGACTTGACGTTTGGCAGGATCACTGCTCAAGATGCAAAGCTCTTGCTAAACAAAAAGTGACACAGCTAGCTGGCAATAGGAAAAACAAGCATTTAAAAAGCACTTTCAAAGGTGAAATCAATGGGCATTAAAAATACATTTATTTTAGTATTCCCCCATACCAACATTTAGATTTTAAATCTAAATATATTTAAACACAAGAGGTTCTGCTATCACTAATAAAAATTTGAGCTTTCAAACCTTCAGAATTGAACATGGATACTATTTGGTTTTCTTACAAAAGCACATTTTCCTCCAAAGATCAAAATAGATTATTTACTATTTATTTAAAATATTTGTACTCCGCCTTTCTCCTTAGAAGGAACCAAGGCTATTCAGAATTCCACAGCGAATCCAAAACACAAACATGTAACAGTCTATCATAGATAGAATACAGTTCTTTAAACTGCTGAAACACATGTCTGAAAATACCTAAACACCTTGAAATAAGGCTACCTGAAGGACTATCTTCTTCCATATAAACCTGCCCAAATGTTGAGATCTAGAAAGACCTTCTTCTCTAGCCCCTTCTTTTGTCCACAGGTATAAGCTTTTTTAGCCTTTTGTTTCTGTCCATGGAGTTTTCTTGGCAAAGATACTGGAGTGGCTTGCCAGTTCCTGCTCCAGGTGGATCGCGTTTAGTCAGAACTCTCCACTATGACCTGTCCGTCTTGGGTGTCCCTGCACGGCATAGCCCATAGCTTCTCT
The DNA here is from genome assembly GCA_037013535.1 of Intellagama lesueurii. Lineage (NCBI taxonomy): Eukaryota > Metazoa > Chordata > Lepidosauria > Squamata > Agamidae > Intellagama > Intellagama lesueurii. The sequence goes on from JBAJHW010000002.1 coordinate 245,728,518, forward strand.
GAATTACTCAAGCCCCTTCGCCACGACAAGGCAGCAATCCGTGAAGGGGATTATATTCTCTGCAGCCAAAGATGGAGAAGCTCTATACAGTCAGCAAAAACAAGACCTGGAGATGATTGTGGCTCTGATCATCAGCTTCTTATAGGAAAATTCAAGCTTAAACTGAAGAAAGTAGGAAAAACCACTGAGCTAGTCAGGTATAATCTAAACCAAATCCCTTATGAATACACAGTGGAAGTGAAGAACAGATTTAAGGAACTCGATTTGGTGGACAGAGTGCCTGAAGAACTATGGATGGAGGCTCGTAACATTGTACAGGAGGCAGCAACAAAAACCATCCCAAAGAAAAGGAAATGCAAGAACGCAAAGTGGCTGTCCAACGAGGCCTTGCAAATAGCAGAGAAGAGAAGGGAAACCAAATACAAGGGAGATAGGGAAAGTTACAGAAAATGGAATGCAGACTTCCAAAGAATAGCAAGGAGAGACAAGAGGGCCTTCTTAAATGAACAGTGCAAAGAAATAGAGGAAAAGAATAGAAAGGGAAAAACCAGAGATCTGTTCAAGAAAATTGGAGATGTTAAAGGAACATTTTGTGCAAAGATGGACATGATAAAGGACAAAAATGGTAGGAACCTTACAGAAGCAGAAGACATCAAGAAGAGGTGGCAAGAATATACAGAGGAATTATACCACAAAGATCTGGATGTCCCAGACAACCCAGAGAGTGTGGTTGCTGACCTTAAGCCAGACATCCTGGAGAGTGAAGTCAAGTGGGCCTTAGAAAGCATGGCTAACAACAAGGCCAGTGGAGGCGATGGCATTCCAGTTGAACTATTTAAAATCTTAAAAGATGACGCTGTTAAGGTGCTACACTCAATATGCCAGCAAGTTCGGAAAACTTAGCAGTGGCTAGAGGATTGGAAAAGAGCAGTCTACATCCCAATCCCAAAGAAGGGCAGTGCCAAAGAATGCTCCAACTACCGTACAATATGTGGACCGAGAACTCCCAGAAGTACAAGCTGGATTTCGAAGGGGCAGAGGAACTAGAGACCAAATTGCTAACATGCGCTGGATTATGGAGAAAGCCAGAGAGTTCCAGAAAAACATCTACTTCTGCTTCATTGACTACGCAAAAGCCTTTGACTGTGTGGACCACAGCAAACTATGGCAAGTTCTTAAAGAAATGGGAGTGCCTGACCACCTTATCTATCTCCTGAGAAACCTGTATGTGGGACAGGAAGCAACTGTTAGAACTGGATATGGAACAACTGATTGGTTCAAAATTAGGAAAGGAGTACGACAAGGCTGTATATTGTCTCCCTGCTTACTTAACTTCTATGCAGAATACATCATGCGAAAGGCTGGACTGGAGGAATCCCAAGCCGGAATTAAGATTGCCGGAAGAAATATCAACAACCTCAGATATGCAGATGATACCACTCTGATGGCAGAAAGTGAGGAGGAATTAAAGAACCTCTTAATGAGGGTGAAAGAGGAGAGCACAAAAAATGGTCTGAAGCTCAACATCAAAAAAACTAAGACCATGGCCACTGGTCCCATCACCTCCTGGCAAATAGAAGGGGAAGATATGGAGGTAGTGACAGATTTTACTTTCCTGGGCTCCATGATCACTGCAGATGGTGACAGCAGCCATGAAATTAAAAGACACCTGCTTCTGGGGAGGAAAGCGATGACAAACCTAGACAACATCTTAAAAAGCAGAGACATCACCTTGCCGACAAAGGTCCGCATAGTCAAAGCTATGGTTTTTCCAGTAGTGATGTATGGAAGTGAGAGCTGGACCATAAAGAAGGCTGATTGCTGAAGAATGGATGCTTTTGAATTGTGGTGCTGGAGGAAACTCTTGAGAGTCCCCTGGACTGCAAGGAGATCAAACCTATCCATTTTGAAGGAAATCAACCCTGAGTGCTCACTGGAAGGACAGATCCTGAAGCTGAGGCTCCAATACTTTGGCCATCTGATGAGAAGAGAAGACTCCCTGGAAAAGACCCTGATGTTGGGAAAGTGTGAAGACAAGGGGACGACAGAGGACGAGATGGTTGGACAGTGTCATCAAAGCTACCAACATGAATTTGCCCAAACTCCAGGAGGCAGTGGAAGACAGGAGGGCCTGACGTGCTCTGGTCCATGGGGTCACGAAGAGCCAGACACAACTTAACGACTAAACAACAAAATAAACTTTTTAAAAATATAAATACGCATTTGGCTACTGAGATAATTCTAGCTTTGCTGCACTGTGTTTTAACTTATATTTTAATCAGAATACATTTTAATTGGTTGCCACTGTCTGATTTGCTCTTTCTTGATTGTTATAGGCTTTTATGGCATAATTGCTAATTATGCTTCTAGCAAAATTGGTTTAGTTGTATTTATTTATTAGTTTTCTTGGCTGTTTAATGTGGAAAGGCAAAGCATGACCTAAACTGATTTATCATAGCCAACCAGTTGTTACTCCCAGTTAAATACCTATTAATTCAATGGGTCACTTCTAGTTGAAGCTGGCTTTACAGTTCAGTGAATCAGGTATCTGGTTGTTAAGCTAGAGGTTGAGAGTACAATTCCCCACTGGGCATCCCAAAAGAGCCAGCTTGTGTGGTCTTCGGCAAGCTGCAGAGTCCCAGGATGCCATCAGGAGAAGGGAACAGTAAACCACTTCTGAGTACTCTCTATCCTGAAAAGGGTCACCATAAGCCAGAACTGACTTCATGGAACACAACTGTTATTATTCTAGTTGAAATTAACAATTAGATTTTGGTGTATGTATTTAATGATCAATTGTAAATTTTAAGATTTTCTGCCATTTTCAAACCTGAAAACTAAACAAAAGGTTTCCCACAAATCAGACAACATATGCTTGACTAGCTGATCTTTTAGGTCTATAAGAGAGTCCCTGCTCCAAGTGTATTCTTTAGAACAGCAACAGTTGGCACTGAAAATGGTCTGCAGTGTATTCTCAGATCCCTACAGAACAATGTATCAACTTCATTATCTTAAAATAATGGTTACATATTCAACGCTTAGGTGTTTTGACAGTAAAATGAAAGGGTAAGCACCCTCCTTGGAACACATTAAGAATTAGTATTTCATCTTGCTCATATATTACAATTACTAGATACTTTGGTTATCTTATGCAAAATAGTCTTATTTAATTGTAAATATAGCCCTTGTCTGAGTGCTCATTGGAAGGACAGATCCTGAAGCTGAGGCTCCAATACTTTGGCCATCTCATGAGAAGAGAAGACTCCCTGGAAAAGACCCTGATGTTGGGAAAGTGTGAAGGCAAGAGGAGAAGGGGACGACAGAGGACAAGATAGTTGGACAGTGTCATCGAAGCTACCAACATGAATTTGACCAAACTCCGGGAGGCAGTGGAAGACAGGAGGGCCTGGCGTGCTCTGGTCCATGGGGTCATGAAGAGTCGGACACGACTAAACGACTAAACAACAACAACATAGCCCTTGTCTATTCACAATGGAAAAAACTAAGTTAAGTTGTTATGTGCGTTCAAGTTGGAACCAACCCTTTCAAGGTGAGGTACTAATAGAGTGATTTTACCAGTTCTACATTACACTGCCATGCCTGTCAGTTTCCATGGCTGAGCAGGAATTTGAACTCAGGACTCCTGAATCCTAGTCCATTACTCTACCCACTACACCAGTGTTTCCCAACCTTGGGTAACCCAGGTGTTCGGGGCTGCAATCCCCAGAATACTTCACCACCAGCTGAGCTAGCTGAGGTTTGTGGAGAGTTGCGCCCCAAACATACCTGGGTTACCCAAGGTTGGGAACCACTGCACTACACCACACTAGGAATCTGGTGTCCTCGATCATATTCAAGGTTTCGACTGACATATAAAACACTTCATGGTTTGGGACCACTTGTCAGAGCATCCAATCCCAATGTCATCACCAGATCCTCCCAGACCAGGCTCCTCTGGGTGGCACCCCAGAGGCCTGAAAGTCTTCCACCAGAGGCAGAAGGGCCTTCTCTGGGGTGGCCCCAGCCCTATGGATTCAGCTTCCAGAGGAGCTATGCCTGACTCCGTTTTGAATATTTAGAAGAAAACTTAAAAGACCTTCGTTTTTAGGGAGGCCTTTCATATCAACCCAGGTTGATATTTTGCTCATTCTCCTGTCCTGCTGCTTTTGTTAATTGTTGTGGTGCTGTTGGGTTTTTATATTGTGACTCTTTTTAAGTGTTTTGTTGTTTTGATATGCTTTTAACTTGCTGTTAAACTGCCCAGAATAGTGCTTTAGCACTAATGGGGCAGATAAATAAAATAAATAATAAAAACATAAATCCAGCTCCAGAGCTGCCTGAACATATGAGGCTGGAAATGCAATTTTATAAAGAAAAGTTCATCTTTGATGCTCCACACATTTCTACCTTCCTGGTCTTTCCAACTACTTGAAACAGTACAAAAGCCTGCAAGACCCATTGGGTGCAAAATGCACGCACACGCACACACAAAACAACCCAGAAGCTTTATTCCCTGTCTCCAGATGCTGCCTCCTGCGTGTGGGTGTAAATCAAGAGATGGGGGGAAAGGGTTGCAACCCTCCACTTCCATTTCTTTGGAGAGGCATTCCTACAAAGCCCTGCCCGTTAAGCCCATCTGCCTCCACACGAACCGCTCGGGTCCTTTTGGGTTGCCTAAAAGGCGGGGAGACAAAGATGTCCGAGAGGAAGAACCATGCAAACGGCCACATCCAACACAGGCCACTTTCGCCTCTTGAAGGGAAAAGAGAGGGAACCCTTTTAGGGGGGTCGCATGGAGGTGGGGTGTGTGTGTGTGTGTGTGAGAGAGAGAGTCTGGCTTTATGGAACCCGGGGTTTCGGGCCGGGCCCTGAGAACGGAGGCGGAGAATGGAAAATGGAGCCGGGGGTATTTTATGCACCCGAAGAGTCCGGGAGGAAGGGCGAAGAGAAGGATGCTGCCGCCGGGCGAGCGGCAAGGGCGCGGGAGGAGGGACTGAAGGCGCCGGGAAAACCCTCTCCAGGCGACGGGAACGAACCCACCTCGTCACTGACGGCTCCTCCACAAAGCCATCCGCGGCTCCTGCGCCTCCTCTCGGAGCCGGGCCCGGCCGGCATTGGGGAAGGCCCGGGGGAGAGGCGGAGCAGTCCCGCCTCCCGGGCGGTGGCGAGAAGGGGCGCACGAACAGTGGAAAGCGCCGCAGCCGCCGGGTAGGGGCAAAGAGCCGGCCGGAGGAAGCCAAGCGTCGCGAGTGCGCCTGCGCGGAGGAAGGCCAGGGCCCGGTGGCGCGCGCGGTGGGGGGGGGGGGGGTCCTGCCGAGGCAGGAAAGAAATAAAAAGAGCCGTTGGGCGGGAACGGTTGCTCGGCCGGTGGGCGCGTGATTTGTGTTCACTCTTGCCTTGGGAGTGGAAGGGCTCCTCTTGGTTCAAATGCCGCCTTGGGGAGAAAAGGTCCCCGTATGAGTGGGAGGCACTAAGGTTTAAATGCAATCTCTACAGGCAAAATGGGGAAGGAGGAAAGAAGAGTTGATATCTGGGGGAGACTCCAATTCCTGGTGTTCCCCAGCCACGATGACCACATTGACTGGCTAGGAGGGGTTGGCAAATGTTTCTGCTACAGCGATCTATGGGTTGATATGATTCTGCCACCCCCGCCACGCCATTTAGAGGGTTTTCAAGGAGAACTAGACAAGTTCAACATGGAAGTGGTGTGGGCAGCTGTTAAAACACTATAGCTGAGGGGAAAGGTATCTGGCCTGGTTATGGACAGGAGAATTCTTACCTTCTCACAAGGTTGAATGACATGGCCTGGCATAAAATAACCGACCATTTTGTGCTAGATACTGTATTCTTGGATTGCAACTCCCATCGTCCTTAGCCAAATATAATCAAAGGGGAAGCAGCATGCATTATCCAGACTCACTTTAAGCCCCACTTGTGAACTCTGCAAAGCACCTGATTGGAAACTCAGGGCAGGGCAAGTGGCTTTTCCCAAGAGAGCCAAAACCCTGGAGGTGAAGCTCCTGTGTTAGGAAAATAGACAGCAACACCTCCCAGTACAAGTCACTTTCTTTTTTTTGGAAGCATAAACCTTCTCTTTCTTTTTGGGGAACACCATGTTTCATGGTTCGGTGGGAACTAGATCTGGATCTCCCATATTTCTACTTTTCCTGAGGAGGCAGTCGTGCACCTGCCTTTTGCCCCAAGTGTCAAAATTGCTTGTTATGGCTCTGACTGAAGGGAGCAATTTGCTGAACTACTTGAGTCTTCCTTGATCTGTATCAGCTCCATCTGCCACTTGCCCTGGAGCTGCAGGACTGGAAGGAAGGTTACTATGACCTCTCCACTGACCAAAAGAAGAAGGTCTGTGTGGTCAGTGTTATTTTCTGTCCAAGTCAAACACCAAAAGAACACCAGACTCGCCTCACCTGGATTACAAATATCTATTTTCAGCTCCCTGCATCTTTTTGGCATTGTCAGCCTGCTTTTTATTCTTCTGCCTCTTCCCCTCCATTCCCTTTCACTTATGTATCTTGCAGATGATAATTTTTTGTCTGAAATCCAGTAGTAAGTTACAACAAGAGTGGGTCCATTGAATCAATGGAACTTATGGAGGAGTTGACTGATTCGGTGAGCTGAATGTAGTTGTGACTTACTGCTAGATCTCATCCATTGTATCTACTGATGAGTTCAAACTGGCATGTGTGGCTGCTGCCATCTCCACTTTATCCTGGCAACAGGACTATGAAAAGGTAAGACTGGCAGAGAATGACTGGCCCCATGTCATAGGTCACTGAATTTCATGGCTCAGTGGGAACTAGATCTGGAACTCTCAACATTTAGTTCAGAACTCTAACTATTAGACCACTCTTACCCTGGATTGATAGAAGTTGTTTTTGTATAGGATATTTGCCTGAGATGTAGGATGCAAAGATGCACTTTTATAATAACATACTGTATTAAGAGACAGTAATAGCTCCCTGCTACCACAGTATTCTTGTTGAGAAGCACTCCAAGTATGCAAAGAATTGGAAGATTTTGCTCCCCCTTCCTTTTCCAGCAGACTTTAGTTTTATCTACAAACCAGGAACTAATAGGTCAAAAGGGAGGAATAGAATTGCATTGTGCTACACTGGGCTTTAAGGTCCCCTAAGGACAGAAAATCCAGAAATACTGAATTGTTGTATTGTTCCTCAGCAGTGCCACAAGAGGTAAAGAAAGAACAATGGTTTCTTTATGGCATCAGTTACAATCAGTGTCTCTATGCTGAATTTATTATCTGACAAAATAGTACATGGCAAAAGGGCCCAAGCATATAGAGGAGGTGGAGACTTACAATTTATCAGGGTCTGGGTATCTAAAAGACCCATTACCATGAAGGGGGAAGGGAAGTTGAGACTTACATAGTAATCATGCCTGAGGCTTTTAGTTGAAATTCATTTCCTATATCTGTGTTCTTCTCTTGTCCAGTTCTTATAAAATTTACTGGACCCAATCAGATAGTGTTAGGGAAGAAAAAAAATATTCTGAACATTGTGTTGCTGATTTAGGCCCTTTGACAGCTCAGGATTAAAAAATTCTTCAAAAAAACGCTGGTTTATGAATGTGGGTTATTGTGCTTCTATATCCATGATTCAAAAAGCACAGAAATGGCCTGATATTGCTGCACAATATTGTGCCAATGTTACCAGCAGAAAAGGGGATGCCAAGTTTTACATAGCAAAGGGCAGCCTAAATATTGACAACACCAATAGCAGCACTCAAGATGGTCTATGGCAATGGTCCCCAACTTTTTCCCAACCGCAGACTGGTTGGGGGGGGTGTCGTGCTTGCAGGGGGCATGTCATGCTCGCAGGGGGTGAAGTGCGCATGCGCGGGGGCGCATGTTGCACTCGCAGGGGGCGGAGTGCACTTGCGCGCATGCGCAGGGAGTGCTCACAGTGGGAGCGCTCACAGGGGGCAGGAGATCTGTGTCCGTGGCCCGGTCCTGCCTAGGACATGGACTGCTGCCGGGTCGCGGACAGGAGTTTGAGGACCCCTGGTCTATGGGATACCTTCTTCCACACACTACTATTCACAAAGTGACACCATGCAAGGGAAAATCCTAGAAGCTGACTCCAAAATGGAAATTGTACCCTTGCAGAATCAGCTTGAGATGTCAGGTTTCCCCTCAGGGATGTAGCTTTCATTGGCTGAAATCCTGTTACTTAGCGTAGAAAGTTGCAACTAAATTAGGTTCATTGAATCAATGGAATTAATGGATGGGTCACCAGATCCCCATTGATCCAGTTGGCCTACTCAAGTTATGTCAATGCAGAGCAACAGATTTCAGCCATTGTGTTTCTTCATTTCTGCTGACAAAGGCCTGCCCATATAATTTTCCCTCTTGCCTTATATTGTATCAAAGCATGTAGTTTTTGTTTAAGCAGAACAGAGATCCATTCCCAGCTCTGCAATACCCAGCCTGAAGAGTCCTGCAGGACTTGAAGGCGGTGGCTGACATCCTGTTGCTTCGCATAGTAAGTTACACTAGAGTAGGCCCATTGAATCAGTGGGGATTTGATTAGTCAACTCCTCTGTAAGTTCCATTGATTCAAATGGGCCTATTCCACTTGTGATTTATTATGCTAAGCAACAGGATTTCAGCCTGCTTCTGACGTTTTAGTGGTCTAAGAAATGTATCACCCACCTTTGTGTTTGGATACTAAATTTAGAAACCACTCCTCCATTACTCATGCAAGTAATCTATTGTCTAACAGTGTGAATGTGTTTTATTTGTATACATAATTATCTCTTGAGGAAGGCACCTATATCTCTTCCTTGGAAAGTACCGTGCGTACTGTTCCCTGTCACAGAACCTCAGCAGACACATTCAGCCAGGTTGATCTATAGAGCCCTCTCCAAATATTTGTGCAGAATGTGTAGAGATCTGGAAACCTGCTTGACCATATACATTTTTAACTATGTAATGGTTGAAAAGAAATATGGTGCCGATGCACAACTGCAGATACAGAGAACAACAAACAATCAAACTGCAATGGTCAAAAAATGTTCATTTATCCTGTTTTGCTCTAACAGAGGTGAGTACCATGTCAGTCCACCAGCCTGAGGCTTCATCTGCTACATGTCATTTCTGTGCTGCGTTGCAAGGCAACACCGTCAACAGTTAATTATGTTATCACTCAGCATGCTTTATGGAGGTGGGCAGCTGCTGGAAGCCATTGTTTCTCTGCACGTTTGCTTAAATGTCATCCCAAGTAATTTTTAAATGAAGTCAATACAGAATAATGTTTACATTTCAAGCAAAGCAGAAATCTGACAAAGAAGAAAAAGCCATGTAGTGCTTCTACTCAGTCTGGAGACAAGGGTGGGTGACATCTTTTGACTACGCATGAGTCTTTATCAGGCTGGGCATCACAGAGCTGAGAGCGGTGAAGAAAAAACAAATGTTCCAAAATCATGGCCAGATGTGCAAATCAAGTTCCCCCATTTAAAACAAGTTCCAAAACTAGGGCTGCTGAGTTGCTTAATGGTAGTGGTGGGAAGAAGAAGAAGAAGCCATCAAGTCAATTCTGACTTATGGTGACCCTTTTCTTGATCATCCCAGAGTACAGGACATGTAATATTGGGATTAAGATACAGGAAACCTGATTTAGGCTCGTGCGCATGCGCAAAGGGGCTGCGCGGGGGGGGGAGTGTGTGCGGGGGTGGGTGGGAGGTCTGTCTCCACGGCCCGGTCTGGCTCAGGCCACGGACCGGCACCAGGCTGCGGACCGGGGGTTGGGGACCTCTGCCTTACAGGCCCCTTCCAACTCATTTATTGTATGATTCTGTGGTTTTCAGGGTTTTCCAGGTAGAGAATACTCAGAAGTGGTTTACTGTTTCCTTCTGGAGGTGCTCCGGGATTGTGCAGTTTGCCCAAGGCCATACAAACGTGCTGTATTTACAGGAGGCACAGTGAGAAATCAAACTTCCAGCCTCTGGCTCCACAGCCAGGTATCTAAGCTATTGAGCTATCCAGCCAGGCTTAGAGGTGTAGGTTTCAGATTTCACTTCTGGTGGTATGAATGGTAAAGTCCCATTTCTCCCATTTTCTTAACTGTGTTACCATTTCAAATGCTTACTAATGCAACTTGAATGAATATGATTATACAGTATGACCCCTGTATCCATGGGGAATCGGTTTCAATCCCCCTGTGGTTAGTGAAAAGTGTGGATTATAGCTAACAGTCTGTTGGACCCAGGACTCCACCCTGTACCTGTAATTTTTATCTCAGTGGGACCTCTGTGAGTAAGAACTGAGCTGAAATCTCTCTTTCATCAAGGTGCTGAAGATTACAGTCTTTGTCTCTCTCTCACTCACTCACTCACTCACTCACTCTTTGACACACACATAATCTCAATGGCTCTGCAGGTTTCTTTTTGAAAACAATTGAGGATCTATTTCCTTGTTTGCCTGGGAGCATTGAGGAAAGGGCTAACTGGAAGGCAAGAAGCGTGGGAGATGGAAATCTCTCCCAGGAGGTATTTTGGTTTAAGGCTTGCACTCCTCCAGCCTCACCAGCCAATCCAGCTCTGAGATTTACAATGATGATGATGATGATTTGGAGGGAAGCTGCCTGGAGATCAGGCAAAATGGCAATTACCTCCCTCTAGTGGCCACAATGAGAGTGAAAGAGGAGAGCGCAAAAAATGGTCTGAAGCTCAACATCAAAAAAACTAAGATCATGGCCACGGGCCCCATCACCTCCTGGCAAATAGAAGGGGAAGATATGGAGGCAGTGACAGAGTTTACCTTCCTGGGCTCCACGATCACTGCAGATGGTGACAGCAGCCACGAAATTAAAAGACGCCTGCTTCTTGGGAGGAAAGCGATGAGAAACCTCGACAGCATCTTAAAAAGCAGAGACATCACCTTGCTGACAAAGGTCCGCATAGTCAAAGCTATGGTTTTTCCAGTAGCGATATATGGAAGTGAGAGCAGGACCATAAAGAAGGCTGACCGCCGAAGAATTGATGCTTTTGAATTGTGGTGCTGGAGGAGACTCTTGAGAGTCCCCTGGACTGCAAGGAGAACAAACCTATCCATTTTGAAGGAAATCAACCCTGAGTGTTCACTGGAAGGACAGATCCTGAAGCTGAGGCTCCAATACTCTGGCCATCTCATGAGAAGAGAAGACTCCCTGGAAAAGACCCTGATGTTGGGAAAGTGTGAAGGCAAGAGGAGAAGGGGACGACAGAGGATGAGATGGTTGGACAGTGTCATCGAAGCAACCAACATGAATCTGACCGAACTTCGGGAGGCAGTGGAGGACAGGAGGGCCTGGCGTGCTCTGGTCCATGGGGTCACGAAGAGTCGGACACGACTAAACGACTAAACAACAACAAGTGGCCAGTTTGATAATTACACCTCGTACATCCGGATTTCTAGGTACAGTATTTTCGTTTAATATATTTAGTACAGTATTTTCAGCCAAAGGATAAGTGAATCAGTGGATATTGATCCAGAGGATATGGGGCCCCTACTGTAATCCATATGTCATTCTTAAACTTCAGAATTAGATTAATGGATCTGTACATATAGGATCCTCAAATGCACTTGTTGCCTACAAGATGTTATTGGATTTCAACTCCTACCTGCTCTAACTAGCATAGCCGACAGTAAGAAATGATGATGGGAGTTACAGTCCAAAAACATTGGGAGGGCCATAGTTGGTGACCTCTGTTCTGAATCCCTGAGAGGAAAGCACAGAATGGATCTGAAAGGATTTTGGGGAAATGGGAAAACAAGAAGATGGGCTCAGTTAGCAGAGTATCTAGTTCTTTTCTCTGGACTGGTTGTTATTTAGGAGGGTGCTTAAACAGATGTATCTCTTGTGGCCCTCCAGATGTTGTTGCATTCCCACTCCTGTAAACCTTGGCCAGCAAATCCACACACCTTGTTTGAAGAGCTGCTTGGTCGAGGTTAGGTTCTGTCTGACAGTGCTGCAAAGAAGCAAACAGTAGCTAATGGGGTTTGATGGTTCCAGATTTAGATACTGACTAAGGATACCTGAACTTGTACCCCTGCTTCACCCCAGAACTCTCTAGGTGACCTTGGCCAGTCACTTACACACAGAGTTATTTTCATTATAAAAAAATAAGGTGTTTGTTGAGGAGAAAGGCCATAGTTTAGTGGGAGAAGATCTGCTTTGATGGCAGAAGATCCCAAGTCCAATCTGCAGCATGCCCAGATAGGGAGAGAAAAGGATCCTGGAGAGCAGTGAGCATGAACAATATGAGCAGAGGTCTGATTCCAGAAAAGCATCCTTCTCATGTTCCAATATCTATTCCATGGGTTTCTCAAAGGAAGGGGGGTACAGTATAAAAGCACACATCTTCATCTGCAATAGCAAGAAGACAATGCTCCAAATAATGCAAAAACCTATAGGCTCTTTAGGAGATGTAAATGGATCAGTGTTGTTATTTGCAAAGCTTTGTGGTTCCACTGTGTTCTGTAGCCCTCTTCTGGCCACAGCTGTTACTTCTCTGATGCAGCTGTAAAAGCAGGTCCCTCTTGATGCCACAAATGGAAACAGCAAAACAATTAGAGTATGTCCTTTGGGGAGGGGGAAAGGGAGCAGATAAAGTAGAGGAGGACATGAGTTGAGTAGTATGCAGAGATTTGTATGAGGATTGTCCCTTTGCCTCTCTGTAATTCCTGGTGTTTGGCAGAAAATCTTCCACGAAAAATAAATCCCACCTCTTTTGCACTTCAGCATTAATCATGGGTATCAATCAGGCATGTTTTGTTGACTTAAATAAGTTCTCACTGCAATTCTGTGTAAAGTATGAGATGTATATTTCATACTAACTATATTATTACAAAATAAAGTTTTGCAAAAGTGATCACTAAAACAGTCAAACAGCCAGAGGCTTCATTTGTTTCATTTCATGACTTTATTATGTAACTACAGGGTAAAGTTTTGGTCCATTGCTTTCCATAACTATTTATCATCTATTTATGTCTAGAAGCAGCTTGTGGACCAAACAGGAAAACACCTTAATCCTAAATTTCAGGCAAGCTGCTCCCCAGCTTCGTCCATGAGCCACATATGTAGGTAGGTGTATGTCTATTTGTCATTTGTCTATGCATCCTATGCTAATAAAAGAATAATCCTATTGATGGATGGATGATGTGAAGATGGAAGAACAGCTCTATCTAAAGACCTGACAGATTAATGCTAAAAGGAATGAGCAACAGTATTTTTTTTTGTCTCAAACATGTTTGGAGTTTTCACGCTCTGCTTTCTGTTTATTGCAGCCTTCCCATTAGCTGCAGCAGTAGAGAAACTATGTACACCCCAACACCACCACGATATCAGTGTGCCAACAGAATTGGAGGAATATATTTTTTGCCTGGTCCAAACCATCAAATCTGCAGAATCCCCTCCATACTTAGTAGGCATCCTTCAGTCTCGAGAGACTATGGTAACGTGCTCTGTATGGAGGTCTTGGAACAGCATCTAGTGTGGCTGAGAAGGCCAATTCGAGAGTGACAATCCCTTCCACACTGAAGACAAATACAATCTGTCCCCTGTCCAGCTCCCTGATTTTGCTGCTTTCGGGACTGCCTCTTTGCCTCGGCCTGCTGGACAAGGGTCTCTTCAAATTGGGAGAGGCCATGATGCACCACCTGCCTCCAGGCTGAACGCTCAGATGTCAAGGTTTCCCATCTGTTGAGGTCCATTCCTAAGGCCTTCAGATCCCGCTTGCAGATATCCCTGTATCGCAGCTGTGGTCTCCCTCTGGGGCGATTTCCCTGCACTAATTCTCCATACAGGAGATCTTTTGGAATCCGACCATCAGCCATTCTCACGACATGCCCAAGCCAACGCAGACGTCGCTGTTTCAGTAATGTATACATGCTCAAAATTCCAGCTCGTTCTAGGACTACTCTATTTAGAACTTTGTCCTGCCAGGTGATACCAAAAATGCGTCAGAGACAACGCATATGGAACGTATTCAGCTTCCTCTCCTGCCATGCACAAAGGGTCCAGGACTCACTGCAGTACAGGAGTGTGCTCAGGATACAGGCTCTATAGACCTGGATCTTGGTATATGCCGTCAGCTTCTTATTAAGCCATACTCTCTTTGTGAGTCTAGAGAACATGGTAGGTGCTTTGCCAATGCGTTTATCCAGCTCGACATCTAGGGAGAGAGTGTCAGAGATCGTTGAGCCAAGGTACACAAAGTCATGAACAAGCTCCAATTCTTGCGTGGAGATGGTAATAGAGGGAGGTGAGTCCACGCCCTGGCCCATGACTTGTGTTTTCTTCAGGCTGATTGTTAGTCCAAAGTCTTGGCAGGCCTTGCTAAAACGATTCATGTGTTGTTGGAGGTCTTGAGCAGAGTGGGCAACAATGGCTGCATCATCAGCGAAGAGGAAGTCCCGCATGCATTTCAGTTGGACTTTGGTCTTTGCTCTCAATCTAGAGAGATTAAAGAGCTTTCCGTCTGATCTAGTCCGGAGATAGACACCTTCTGTTGCAGTTCCAAAGGCGTGCTTCAGCATGACAGCAAAAAAGATCCCAAACAGGGTTGGCGCGAGGACACAGCCTTGTTTTACTCCGCTTCGGATGTCAAAGGGATCTGATGTTGAGCCATCAAAAACTACAGTGCCCTTCATTTCCTCATGAAAGGACCTGATGATGTTAAGGAGTCGAGGTGGACATCCAGTCTTGGGAAGTATTTTAAAAAGGCCATCCCTGCTAACCAAATCAAAGGCCTTTGTGAGATCTATGAAGGCCACAAAGAGTGGCTGTTGTTGTTCCCTACATTTCTCCTGCAACTGTTGGAGGGAAAATACCATGTCAGTGGTGGATCTATTAGCTCGAAATCCACACTGTGATTCTGGATAGACTCTGTCTGCAAGCACCTGGAGTCTCTTCAGCACACCACGGGCAAGCAGCTTCCCTACAATGCTGAGAAGAGAGATACCACGGCAGTTATTGCAGTCGCCCCTGTCTCCTTTGTTCTTATACAACGTGACGATGTTTGCATCCTTCATGTCCTGTGGTACTCCACCTTCCCTCCAGCAAAGACAAAAGACTTCATACAGCTCGGTGGTGATGATCTCTTTACAGCACTTCAGCACTTCAACAGGGATGTTATCCTTCCCAGGTGCCTTGCCAGAGGCGAGGGAATCCAAGGCCGCTTTTATTTCTGCTAAAGTTGGTTCGCTGTCCAACTCTTCCAAGACAGACAGGCACTCAATGTTTTTTAATGCCTCTTTGGTTACTACATTCTCTCTGGAATATAGCTCAGAGTAGTGCTGCACCCAGCATTCCATCTGCTGTGCTCGGTCCTGGATGATCACACCTGTCACGCCTTCAAGGGAGCAGATTTCTTCTGTATTGGACCTAAAGCCTGCTTGATACCGTCATACATTCCCTTGATGTTACCTGTGTCCGCTGCTATTTGTATCTGAGAGCAGAGCTGAAGCCAATAATCATTGGAACATCTCCTGGCAGCCTGTTGGACTTTGCTACGAGCAGCTCGAAGAGCCTGCAAGTTGTATTCACTAGGACAGGCTTTGTATGCTGCTAGAGCTCTCCTCTATTCCTCGATGGCTGGCATCAACTCCTCCGAATGGGCTTCAAACCAGTCTGCCGTCTTTTTGGTCTTCTTGCCAAATGTGGACAAGGTGGTGTTATAAACAGCATTCTTGAAATGTTCCCATCGTTCAGGTGCATTTGCATCAGCCGGGCCTGGAAGGGTTTCGTCAAGCGCTTGAGCAAATTCCTCCACTTTTCTTTGATTGCGAGTCTTGCTGATGTCAATACGTGGTCTTCCTTCCTTTTTCGTGTGATACAATCTCTTTGTTCGCAGTTTTACTCTACTACACACCAGGGAGTGATCAGTATCGCAATCAGCACTCTGATAACTGCGTGTGATCGTAATACTAGAAACACTAGAACGTCTAGTGAGGATCAAATCGAGCTGATGCCAATGCTTCGATCTTGGATGTCTCCAGGAAACTGTGTGTTGAGGCTTCGTATTAAAGAACATGTTGCTGACACAAAGACCATAATAACAGCAAAACTCCAGCAAGCGTTGGCCATTTTCGTTCATCTTCCCAATGCCAAACAGCCTAGACAGGTGGGCCAAGAATTGTGATCAGCACCAACTCTAGCGTTAAAGTCTCCGAGAATGAACAGCATCTCTCTCTCAGGGACTTTTTTGATAGTAGCTGCCAGATCATCATAGAATTTGTCTTTGACTTCTGTTGTGGATGACTGTGTTGGTGCATATGCACTAATGAGGGTGACCGGTCCCACTGATGAGTGGAGCTGCAGAGACAGGATTCTTTCACTCCCCATAGGAGGTGGAACAATGGATCTCAGCAGAGTATTTCTGACCACAAAGCCAACACCATATTCCCTGGTCTCATTCAATGGTTTTCCCTGCCAGAAGAATGAGAAGTTTTTTTCTTTGACAGATCCCATGTCTGGCTATCTCATCTCTTGCAGGGCAACAATGTCCATCTGCAGTCTACTCAGTTCCATGTCGATGACAGCTGTCTTGCACACGTCGTCTATTTCCTGCAGGTTGTCAGAAAAGCCAGGGGTCATTGTCCGTACATTCCAGGTGCCCAACTTTAGGGCAGAAGTTTTCTTATGATTGTTGCATGGTGCAGGGTTATCGATCTGCTTGTCGGCTTTCACCCTACCTAGTGAGGTGCAATGACCTCTCCCACCGTCGGAAGTAGCCCCTGGCGACATGCTCTACACCAATCGAGCAAAGACTTATAACCAGTAACTGCTACTTCCCGTGTTATTTCGACACTGTATGCGAAGCTGGAGTGTCCACTCCAGAGCACGAAGCCTGGGTAAAATAATATGGAGGATAGGCTGTTACCCAAGCAGCAAATCCCCCCTCTCCACGTCACTGAAATAGTCCAATGGAAAGGCAAGAGCCAATACAACTGGTTCCAGCAACGTCGCAGGAGTTGCCAGAACAAAATTAACTGCCTCTGGGACTCCAGCTCCGGATTTTGCCTCTAGGTTAACTCCTGAAGCCTTTTCCATCATTGGATATAGCCACAAGGCAGTGGAGGTTTGAAATCAGAGTTTTCCTTCTCCTAGATGGGCTGCCTTCCAAGGCTGACGAGCCCCACCTAGCCGGCCTGCTCCCTAATAGTGCGGAAGTATGATCCTACTCCTAAAACATTCCTGCCTCCCGGGTGTATGCAATGCTATTTGGCTTTCCTATTTACCAGATTAGAGTCAAAAATAGGTCCAGAGAATTTCAGCTTCCTCTTCAGGAAAGGGGCTTAGAGCTTCTGCTCGCACTAATTTAAAGCCAAAACCCCGCCCCCTCAGACCATGCGGTCAGGGAGAACAAAGGTCAGCCTAGCAGATAAGACCTCACCAAATAAAATGTCCCCCAAGCCCTCCATACTTAAACACCTAGAATTCTAATGCCTGAAAGGCACAGCTAAGGAGGTTTATATGGCAGCTGCAAGAAGGTTTGTACATTCATGTCTAGCTTTCAAGTTCATCTTGTTATCTCCCCCTCCCCCCACCTTTTGTCTTTTTCTCTTTCTATGCTGTACTCGGTAGCTGGCTGGATAGCTCAGTGTTTTAGGTATCTGGCTGCAGAGCCAGAGGTTGGGTGTTTTATTCCCTACTGTATCTTCTGTGAGTAGAGCCAGTCTGCATGCTCTTGGGCAAGCTTCACAGTCTCAGGGCAGCCCCAGAAGAAGGGAATGGGAGACCGCTTCTGAGTATTCTCCCACCTGGAAAACCCTGAAAAGGGCACATGATGATTATTTATTATTCTTCCTTGGCAGAGGAAATCTGAAATACTCTGAGATATTCTGTGGTGCTTATGAGGCTTTCCCTGAGACAATAGGATTGAACGTATGGGCAGGGTAGTGAATTTATTGATGGAAGTATAGTTTTATTTACCTACAGTATGCACAACCACTTAGTGTGTTTTTAGTAGCTAGTTACAGTCAAATGACTTTTCCCTTACTCCAATCTGGCCATTTAGCAGAAATGGAGAAAGTTAGTACTTTGGATTACAACTCCCAGAATCTCCAGGCTGGCATGGCCTGCCTCTCTAGAAGTCTCTGTAGAAAAGTCAGACAATCTTGTCTCTGAGGACACTCTAGAACTGAAAGCATTGACACAAAAAAAAAGCATATCAAAAAAATGATAGGATGCAACATTAACAAAGGACTACAAATATTCAGCAGCAGTAAAAAGCAGTTAGTGAATGAATGAATACTTTATTACGGTCAATGACCAGTAAAACCAAATCAATATAAAATAGATACATATAATTGTAGTTTCGTAAAATTAAGCAGAATTATAAATTTTCCAATAAAACATGATAAAACAACCCCTTCTTTCCAGTTAATAACATCATATATCTTTAAAATAAATAAAACCTCAGCCAGTGCTATATTAAAAACATTATATTATCCATCTAAAATCGCCGACCTAAACATCTGATCACGAATAACTATTGCTGCAGCACAGAATTTGGCCACTTGTCTCGTAATATAAGGGGTATTGTCAGAGAGTAGCAACTGTACATAATCCTTCTCTGATCTCCCGGGAAATTTACAGATAATAGGAAGTAAAAGCTCCATACGCAGGTCCCGATAGCAAGCACAGAAAAGGAGAACATGACCAACTGATTCGACTTTGTCACTATTACAAGGGCAGAGACAATCTGATATAGGCAAACCTCGAAATCTTCCCTCCAGAAGTTTAGAGGGTAATACATTAAGCCTTGTTGTTGTTTAGTCGTTTAGTCGTGTCCGACTCTTCGTGACCCCATGGACCAGAGCACGCCAGGCCCTCCTGTCTTCCACTGCCTCCCGAAGTTGGGTCAAATTCATGTTGGTTGCTTCGATGACACTGTCCAACCATCTCATCCTCTGTCGTCCCCTTCTCCTCTTGCCTTCACACTTTCCCAACATCAGGGTCTTTTCCAGGGAGTCTTCTCTTCTCATGAGATGGCCAAAGTATTGGAGCCTCAGCTTCAGGATCTGTCCTTCCAGTGAACACTCAGGGTTGATTTCCTTCAAAATGGATAGGTTTGTTCTCCTTGCAGTCCAGGGGAGTCTCAAGAGTCTCCTCCAGCACCACAATTCAAAGGCATCAATTCTTCGGCAGTCAGTCTTCTTTATGGTCCAGCTCTCACTTCCATACATCACTACTGGAAAAACCATCGCTTTGACTATGCGGACCTTTGTCGGCAAGGTGATGTCTCTGCTTTTTAAGATGTTGTCTAGGTTTGTCATCGCTTTCCTCCCCAGAAGCAGGCGTCTTTTAATTTCATGGCTGCTGTCACCATCTGCAGTGATCGTGGAGCCCAGGAAGGTAAACTCTGTCACTGCCTCCATATCTTCCCCTTCTATTTGCCAGGAGGTGATGGGGCCCATGGCCATGATCTTAGTTTTTTTGATGTTGAGCTTCAGACCATTTTTTGCGCTCTCCTCTTTCACTCTCATTAAGAGGTTCTTTAATTCCTCCTCACTTTCTGCCATCAGAGTGGTATCATCTGCATATCTGAGGTTGTTGATATTTCTTCCGGCAATCTTAATTCCGGCTTGGGATTCCTCCAGTCCAGCCTTCCGCATGATGTATTCTGCATATAAGTTAAATAAGCAGGGGGACAATATACAGCCTTGTCGTACTCCTTTCCCAATTTTGAACCAATCAGTTGTTCCATATCCAGTTCTAACTGTTGCTTCCTGTCCCACATATAGATTTCTCAGGAGATGGATAAGGTGGTCAGGCACTCCCATTTCTTTAAGAACTTGCCATAGTTTGCTGTGGTCCACACAGTCAAAGGCTTTTGCGTAGTCAATGAAGCAGAAGTAGACGTTTTTCTGGAACTCTCTGGCTTTCTCCATAATCCAGCACATGTTAGCAATTTGGTCTCTAGTTCCTCTGCCCCTTCGAAATCCAGCTTGTACTTCTGGGAGTTCTCGGTCCACATACTGCTGAAGCCTGCCTTGGAGGATTTAGATGACATAATATTAGCTAAATACAAGGAGGTGATAAAAGCAGATTTCTTAAGAAAGTTAAATTTCCCCAACTGTCCAACATGGTCCTGTAGTTCAGTATCCCAGACCCTTAACTTCACCGCTTTGATGGCATCCGTGAGACCCATTGCTATAAGTATACTGGGAGAAAAGCCAATTTTCGATATCTCTTTAGTTATATGCTTCTTTTTTAAAAAAAAAGCAGTTAGTCTTTTTACCACAGGTTGCCAGACTAAGGTGTTCACCTTTAGGTCCCATTGAAATTTAAGGAACTAGATTCTGAATACTAGCAAGCTGTGGAAGTCACTGTCTATTGTTAGTGGCATGTATTTCTGTAGTGGAAATGCAGACGTTATTTGTAATATCAAGGAGATATCAAATGGTGTCCAGCAGTTGCTTCTTTGGAAGCTAAATCTTCTGTGTAGGCCTTTATTCTAGACGTGGGCACTCAGTTTGGTCAACTGCCGATCCCCCTGCCTCATATTTTGCCAGAAAGAGCTGCTTGTTTGAGATTGGTTTTGGTTTTGGTTTTCCCTTAGAAATCCTCTGGCAAAGTTCCAAGGCAAGCCTCTAGGAGTGCCTGGGATGGTCACATAGTTATCTAGACTGACTCCTTGCAAACTAAGCTTATCATCTGATCAGAACTGTCTCAGTCTTGACAAGGTCAGCCATTAAGCAACCATGTTTATTCAGGCTAAGGGGCATTAATCAAAGCGTTGGATGCACAAGTCCCAGAAACATTCCCAGCAAAGGAACCTCTGTTCAGACCAATGCCCAGGAAGGTACTGCATGCTGATCAACTTAGGAGTCCATTGATAATGTTTGCTAAAAGTGGTTCGTGATAAAAGAAGTCGTGTCAGTGCTGAAATCTTTGTGGCTTGCTTAATAAACATCTTTAGGCTAAATTCCTCTTAACCAAAAAAAAAAAGCCCATGTGCATAAGGCCAGTGGTGCAGCTTTCCCCTCCTTCCAACAGTCTTTTCTATGACTATGGTTGTGTGCCTAGTTTCACAATTAGAGCTGGACTGGTTATATGAAGGAAAGCCTGCCAGAGAAGAGGAAATGTTTGCACATTCACCCTTCCACAGTCATATGAGTAGTCAGGATTCTAGTCTTAGCCTCCACATTGATGAGCTGGAGGTGCCTCCAAACCTTTCTTAGCAAAAACTTTTACTTCTTGGTAATGAACAGATTGCATAGTTAGCAGGATGTGATGCCAATGCTCTTTTGAGGAAAGAGAAGGGAAGTCAGACCTTGGGTCAGAGGTGTTTCCCTGAATGGACAGATACAAGCTCTGGTGGCTCACATATGGAACTGGAGGACCCCGCTCATGTCATGGGACTATAAGACAGCTGAGACTAAGGATCCTGCTCCTGGTGCTCTGCAGTCCACTGAACAGTTGATCAGTATTGGATATGAGGGAGATGAGAGGGGGCAGAAAGGAGTGATTAGGATGGGTCCTTCTCACTGGGCTCCACAATGTCTGATGTTGAGGTTTCTGCCTTCAAAGAACAGGAGGCACTTCTGTGGTCAGAGCTTGAAGGTTCACACTGGGGCCAGATATGGTAGAACACCAAGATATAGCCATGACATTCAGGTTTGCTTAGTTCAAACATTGAAAACAAAATAGGGATGTGTGTCCAGTCACTGTGAAGTCAGGATAGCACTGTACCCTGCCAATGGGATCTGGGAATTTGGGATGGAAATATGTAGGATTCCATAGGTGATGAATGAATTGTGGGAGAAGAAAAAAGGGATGATGAGCTATTCCCAGTCATTCTGAGGTCGCACAACAGAACACACAATTTAAAATGTTTCTCTTTCCCAACCCTCACTAGCAAAAATGCTTAAAATCATTCTTCCTGCATGTAACTCTCTGATATGAAGACCAGATTTTGGGTTCTTACACGAGTAATCATGAGACTAATTATCACTTCTCTTTCTGATGCATAAACTCAATGGAATTCTCTCTTCTTTGAAGCACCCTCTAACCATATATTTAAACTGTCTGGGATGTGTTTCCTCATGTTGTGTTCCCCTGCATGCACAAATAGCTCAACCATGTGAGTGAAACCTCTTACATGGGTATCCCCCCCTCTTTTGTGTACTAAATGTTTCCATATCTCCATAATTCACATAATGAGGGCCAACCTAAGACATTTTAGTGTCCTTGTCCAAGGCAAAGACCCTTTTCCTGCCTTTTCCATGTATGTGCAAAATCCAAAAGGACAGGCAATTTAGTCTTTTTCTTCAGCCCTGTTAATAGGACAGCAGCTTTCTTTGGCCTGATGATCAGCTTTATGGGTGCAGGACTAGCCACCAGGCAAAACTTCTCTTTTTGCACTTTGCTACCACCTCTCAGTATTTGCCACCTGAGGCACCTCCCTCATTCTGCCTGGTGGAGGACCAGCCCTGCACTCAACTTAAACTCACTGCTAATTCATTCTCCACACCCTACTTTACTGGGGGTAATTTCTATCTGTCTAGACCTTCATGAACCTTAACATGGCCAGCTCTTCCATCGAACATTGGGAATTATTTTGTAAATAAGGAATGGAAGCCTGGAAGCCTCCTAGACGTTGTAGGGCTACCACACTCATCAACTCTGACCAAAAGCCATGCCGCCTGAAGTTGCTGGAAGTTTGAATTCAGCAGGATTTGGAAAACCACAGGTTCTCCTTCCCAGACATAAAGATTCATCTGGCCCACTACAAATGGCCTGCACGGATGCTACACAACTCTTGCCTTCTCCCTCCACAGTCCATATCAGACATAAGGCTGAGGCTTAACATCCCTATGTGCTGCAGTGGTTTGGTATAAGGAAGCCCCTTGGCAGTGCTGTCCATGAATAAAATCAAAATACCATGTTGGATAACGGAGAGAGAATAAGGCACACAGGGAGAAAGCCCTTCAGAATTCTTCATCATGTTTTCTGGATGTTACAAAACTTGGTGGTGGTTAGAGAAACAAAACATTTTTTTTTCAAAATTCATCTGGCCAGATGTAATAGCTGTGGGAGGTGTCATTACTTAAATTCTGGAGCAGGTTATGCTGCAAAAGATGTAGAATCCAACTTGTCCACCAGGAAGCAAAAATAGCTGGTTCAGTGCTGCTCCTTTCCGTTATTTTTCCTACAGAACACATGATGCAAGGCTGACTTCAGTCAATCTGTGCCTTTTCTTCTACTTTCCATGATTCTTTTTAAAAATTCCTTTGTTGGCTTAGAGGTGGAGCTTAGCTCTACAGCGCTCCCTATGCAGAGTTCATTTCTCCGTCAAAGGTTCCTGGTTTGGAAGCTTCTCATTACATCTTCATTAACCATAAAAATGGGGAAAGGGGGGGAAATCTGAGCAGTAAGAATGCAGCAAGGAAGGAATTTATAAGCCTGGAGAAGTGGATGCTAGC
Organism: Intellagama lesueurii; assembly: GCA_037013535.1. Classification (NCBI taxonomy): domain Eukaryota; kingdom Metazoa; phylum Chordata; class Lepidosauria; order Squamata; family Agamidae; genus Intellagama; species Intellagama lesueurii. Next base: position 245,751,964 of record JBAJHW010000002.1, read on the forward strand.
AACCTGTCTTTTGCAATGCTGTGTAGATGACAGTAGTGATAAGCCCCAGTCCCTGTTAGAACAGTGCTTCGAATACTGAGCAGTTGTGAATTAAAGCATATACTTGTTCTTCTCATATCATTGAAAAAGTGTGAAATGTAGAGCACGGTTGAATCTGAGATATTCCTTTTGGGGGAGGCAAAATGTTTAGAGGATTTTTTTCCTGTTCTCTGATATACTCCATCCAATTTCAGCACTAGCAAATAATATTGAGATCTTTCTTAGCATAGTTGAGGGTCCTCAAGCTGCATTGGGTCCCATTTTGGTAAGAAAGGTGAGCTACTTATCCAATAAATAAATACAATAACTTTTTATTTTTAAAAATACTATTTAGAGGCCAAAATCCTGTTACTAATTATAATAAATAGCACTACCTTAGCATAGTAAGTTGCCGTTAGAATAGGTCCATTACAATCAGTGAAATTTACAGAGGAATTGTCTCACTAAATCCCCATTGATTTAATAGACCTACTCTGGTGTGGTTTATCACACTAAGGAACAGGATTTTGACCAACGTTATTGAAGGAAGCAGCAGGCTTGGCTTTATTCTTTCCAGTCCTCTTCTCCTAGCCTGTTGCTATTTTCACCTACATTGTACAAATTAGTCATATAGTTTCATTCAATATTAACTGGAACTAAGGTCCCTAGAAGAGAAAATTCTTGAAAATTATTATTCTTCCTGATCATTCCCCCAGGCCAGGACATTTCTACCTCCTCACACAAGATTACTCAGGAAAATAACACCCCCAATTTCTCTACTTGAGAACAGGGCTGTTTATATCTATATCTTTATATCATCAGTATGCTTATATGTATGTGCACATGTATACATACATGTGTCTGTGTGCTCGTATTTGCTCCTTTTTTCAGGTCTGTGAATACATTATGAAGGCTTGGGCTGATCTATTTGCTCCCCACTCCGATGACATCACCAGCCTGTTGACATGGTCAATGTGCTGGAGAAGGATTCAGGTGGACCAGACTCAAATCCCTACTCAGCCATGAAATGCACTCGGTGGCCCTAGGCCAGCCCACTCTCTTATTAGCCCTGGCCTGCCTCCCACGGTTGTCGAGGAGAAAAAGTAAGGAGGAAGAGAGACACCTGCACCATCTTGGGTTTATTGGGGGAAAGATGGGAAAGAGATACAACAAATCAGTAAAAATACTCAGTGAGGTACATCCCTTTAATGCTCCTCAATCTTTATCCCTCTTCCCCGCCTATAAATCTTTTATTTTCTCTTAGTTCATGTAAAGCCCAGTTAAAAATGTCCAAGAATTTTTTTTCTTTTGCTATGCACTTTCCTTAAGTCCTGAATATGTTCTGGAGTCCTCGTGGCCATTTTGAAGTAGCAGTGATTACCATGATCCAGTGGAAGTTGAATACATTTAGATCCTGTTGGTTTCAGCAGGAAAGTATGTTTAGCTTTGGGTATATTATATTTATTGCAAGCCAGTTTCAGGAGAGCAACCTGATTAAGAATTCAAAACATAAATGCACATAAATAAAAACACTAATACACTTTTCACTGCTACTGCTGAGGGAATAAACAGACTGTAAAAGTGCAAAAGCAAATGTGTGAAAGACAAGATTTAGCTTCAGTTTTAGCAAGTGATGGTTGGACAACTCTAGTGTTATAGCCTATCACTGCCAGCAGAGGGTAGTCTTGCCCATGAAAAATTGCAGATGGCCCTTCCACCAGCTCTGCCCTGAACTGAGCAGCTTGACTTGAATAAAATTGACCACAGGAGTCAGAATAAGACAATAACAGCCACAACAAAAAGGTTGTTCTATTATTTTGTCACTACATTTTTGTGCTTCTGTCATGATATTATACTCGACGTATTTCCTTTGCTTTTTTAGGAATGCCTTCACAGATTTTTTTTAAAATCTGTATACCGAAATGATTATAATGTAATTAGTTCTAAATTCAGCATTTGATACACAAATACACACACACATTCCTTCATACACAAATGGCTATAACTTAACTAAATTTAAGAAACAGCTTAAGAAACAGTGACATTGTAATCATGTAACTGTACATCTAAATAATGAATCTGTGGAGCAATTGCAGAACAAGGAAAGAAATTGTATTGTCATGAATACAGAGCATGTTTGCTGGCTGGATAACTCAATGAGTTGGAGTACCTGGCTGTGGAGCCAGGGATTTTAATTTGATTCTAGGAGAAGAGACAGCTTTACGCAAGTTATATGAAGTTCCACCAGAAGAAAGGAGAGTACTTTATAACTAGAACACCCTGGCAAGGGTAGCCATAAATCAGAATTGACTTCGTGACACACAAAAATATTATTATATTAATGTCATAATAGAGACACAAAACAGTAGTGTGACTATTGCTTCTGTGGTTATTTGGGGAATTCTTACAAACAGCTTGTTCAGCTAACATTTCAAATCACAAATGTGGCATAGATGTGTTTTGTTCAGGTGGCAGGATAATCTCTGATGAAAGCAAATTGGGTGATGTGATCTTTGGAAGTAGATTTATATGATATGATACATGTCCACCTCCTGTTCAGGGTCTCTGAACAGGTGCTTCTGTTTGGGGTTCTAAGCCAGCCATGCCCTCTAAGAGATTATAAAGTATGGGCACACTTCTTGGGATTTAGCAATGAGTTCCCTCCCCTGTGGTTGGTCCAAGGGTCAACTTTGGGTTTCCTTGGGAATACTGGTACCTCCCTCCCTTTGTTTCTCAGCAGAATTGTTTGAGCTCACAGTATCTGAGTTTGCTGGTTCCTGTAACAGTCTTGTGTGTAGCTACAGAGTTGTTTTCTTTGATAAAATTTAGGCCTAAGCACAACAATCCTTTTCCTGATAGCAGAACTCATTACTTCAGTGCTTTAAAGACTGAAGCCTAACTGTTGTGGATTAGCCCGCAGACCCTTTGCATTAGTTAATTACCATACCTGTTACCAGCTAATGCACTCTGAATAGTCATTGCCAGTGTGAATTAAGGGAATCATCATCTTCTGTATCTTATTTCATTATGTTCCCACCACACAACCCTATACACTGACTAAATTTTTGTTCATTTACATGATTGGACAATGACAAACACTTGTTTCCCTCCAGTAGACCATCTTTACTGCAACTAGACACACTTCAGCAAAGTTGGTTGCATAACCAGCCTTGCTCAGGGGAGCCTGCTAGAGGAGAGGGAAATACTGCATGAATGCCTTTACTTGCAAGTGAAACCGAGTAGGATTTTGTCCTGTGTGTAAAAGCCCTCTGGCCATAATCTTGTACTCGATGTTCTGAAGAAATGACTATCATCCACAAAACTTCATACTGAAATGAGTCTATTAGTCTTCAAGGTGCTACAAGCCTGGTCGAAACACGATAAGGTGGCAATATTTTTGAAAATTGCTACTTGAAGGTTTCAGATCTAAATGCTCAAATGTTAGGTTCTAGACAAAGGGGAAATGAAAACTATATATAACTATGGTTCAGCAAGGTAGGTACCTGACTGTGATGTGATAGGTGGAGAGTTCAAGTCCCCACTGTGTATTCCAGGAGAAGAGCCAGCCTGTGTAGCCTTGGGCAGGTTGCATAGTCCCAGAGGTGTACCCAGAAGAAGGGAATGGTAAGCCACTTCTGAGTACTCTCAGAAAACCATGGAAGGGGTCACCATATGTCATAATTGACTTGACGGCACATAATTATACAGTAATACCCAGCGTGGTTCCTGCTCTGCTATGAAAACTCACTGAGGGGCAATGGCAATGGTAAAATCATTCCTTTAACATCTTACTTACTTTGAAAGCCCTATTATGGGTGCTATGAGTTAGTTCCCGCATAATGGCACATGACACACAACAGTTAAACAGCTTATATACAGTTTATATACAGCCTGGGTCTTGTGTTCACAAATTTTCTTGTCTTAAAACATTTATTGTAAATACTACAGTACTGGGACTGGGTGAATTTGTGTGGGGATAAAGGCTTGTGTTCTTGCATGGGTTTGAGGTTGTTCGCTTCAGGATGCTAGTGTCTGTCTTTCTGCCCCTACCCTCAGTTTCTTTTCTTGTTGGTACAGCCACCGTTCATAATAGCTATTCTCTTGATTCTAATTTTCAGGCCTCCTCTGAGTTTCATGTTGGCAAAATAATTCTGGTGCTGCTGCATAATATCCCTGCCCCAGGTTACAGCCATTTGCATTTCCTCATTTGCCGGAACAGAGTTTTTCCCAGAGATTCAGTAACACACAAATGCTAGCACTGACATGAACACGGACAGGATGGGTGTATCCCCGAAAGGGCACAGGGGGAACTGGGTCTTTATCTATGTGCTTTATTGTCACATGAGCTGAACTGGGGAGCCAGTGTCCAGCCGTGTTTGTTACATTAATTGTTTGAAAATTAAAAATAAAATGAATTAAAATGAGTAAAAATATGACCAAATAGTCCTATCCACCACATTGTCTCACAAATTAAGTTAATGTGAATTTATTACCATTACTCACAAAATTCACACCATTGACATAAAAACAATTAATACAATATTTTTTGAAAAACAAATAGTTGTTAAAAATATAATGAATCATGATGAATGAATTTATTTTTAGTCAGCTAGCCCTAGACCTAACTGCTGCTTAGGAAAACTATGTAGGTAAGGACTGAAAACATGTAGCATACAAATTCTAAACCTTCCTGAAAAAAAAAGCAAGAAAACAGAGGCCAAAATCTTGTTGCTTAGTGCACTAAAGTAGAACCATTGAATTAATGGATATGTAGTGATCCAAGTCCCATTGATTCAAATAGTTCTTTTCTAGAGATGGGAGTGTCATATTTGTCTCCCAAGGGAGATGCATATGAAGCTCACCACCACAGGTGGCCAGTCCGATGGGACCCTCCCCCTCAAACGGTATCCACTTACCGCTTGCGGTGTGGCGCGCCAGGCCATCCTTCTTCACACTGTGCCAATCACAGAAGTAGCCTGGCTGGGGCTTCCCCACCTCTGTGTGCTGCGGACCAATCCGGCAAGGGAGTGGGATGACAAGCCTCCCCGCTCAGCTGCTGATTGGTCAGCAGTGCAGGGAGGTGGGGAAGCCCCAGCTAGGCTACTTCTGTGATTGGCACAGCATGAAGGATGACGGCTGGGCATGATGTGATACAAGCAGTAAGTGGATGCCCAGTTGGGGGAGGGGTCCAATCATACTGGCCACCTATAGTGACAAGCTTCGTATTTATCTCCCCCGGGAGATGAATATGAAGCTCCCATCTCCAGTTTTCTCTAATTGTGACTATACTAAGGTAAGTCACAGTTAAAGTAGGCCCATTTAATGGAATGGAACCAATGGAAGAGTTGACTCACCAAATACCCATTGATTCAATGGGCCTACTGTAGTGTGATTTCCTGCACTAGGCAACAGAATATTGCCCGTTAATTACCTTATGGTGAGAAGGAAAATTTTACTTTACTTGCTGAAACTTACTATCCTCTGCTTATACCCTGGTTGGGTATTAATCTCAAAATGCTTCTCCGATATGATGCTACCTATGTACATGTCTCAAGTTATTATTCAACTTAGTAGCAATGCTACTATGACTACCAATTGTCAAATATTTTAAGTGTTGAGTATCATAACCTGGACTTGGAACTATGCTTGTTAAATTGGTTCCAGTCATTTACATGGCACATATTGGCTGCAATCTGGTTGTTACACCATGTAAGACTGATGTCCTCACAGGGGGTATGCAAAGACAGACTGATATTTTGCAGTTAAAATAGAAAGAAAGAAAGAAAGAAAGAAAGAAAGAAAGAAAGAAAATCTTAATTTCCCTTCTTTGTTTGTGTAAAACTTGGCTTTTCTAACCTACTGCTCCATTAAAAACAAACAAAAGTAAAACATTGGTTATGAAAATAACTGTTTGATAGCAAATAACTGATATTTCTGCACACGGTGATAACATGCAAGTGAATGATACTGAGTGGCTGAGAGACAGCACGTGACAGTTCATGCTACTGTGCAGAGGCGGTCAGAGGCTGCAAGAAGAGAGAGTTGGAGTCAGTCAGTGTGAGTGAGTGTTCAGACGGACTTTGTGATCTTCAAGTTCTGATAATAAAACTGTTTGGTTATTGTCGGATAAAGTGACTTTTCAATTTTAACACAGGAATTTCGTAACAGTACATTTTGGTGAGCCTCAGAATGGGTTGCTGGTTGAATTTGAAACATAAAAGAACTGAAGCTGTTGATGAGGGTGCATCCTGTCAAAGCAAAATGAAGCCTCTTCCAGTCATCTTAAAAAGTGTAATCATTATAGCAAGGAATATCTGTCAATGAGACCCTTCATAAGAAACTTTAAATAAATATTCGATGCACTTCAGGGTTTTAAATCTTGAGTTAAGTCTTGGTGGTCCACAGCAACAAAAAACATTTAAAGGGGTCCATGGTAAAGAAAAGGTTAGGAACCATTGACCTAAACCACTGGAAGCAAACCCAAATTGTAAGCATTTGCTGTTTGTAAACGGTCTATGTCAAGTAATGGCCATGCCCTTTTTGTGCATTAAGCCAGTGTCCAAGGATAAGGGCATATGTGGTTAATTCTCCACCATGACCCCTTATTGATGACAGTTCCATTGCTTTACTTTGTGGAGAGCAGAGAATGCACTGAAAGAAGGAGAAATGTTGTGGAGTACAATAGCTGTTTCCCAGCCCAGAACCCTGCAGATGTGTTGATTACAATACTCCTCATTCCAAGATAGGCTAGCCATTGATCATGTAGTCTGAAAACAGATTATGGGAATTGTAGTGCAACACATCTGGAAGGTGTCAGGTCAGGGATGAGTGGATAACTCGTACATAACTGCTGCAGATGGACCATAGTCACCATATACTTCCACTGCTGTTCATGTTGTGCAATCCCTTTGGGGATAAGGATGTGGAAATCTGTAGGAGAAATGGAATCTTCTGCTTTGGAGAGTCTAAAAAGGCTAATGGTGACGAAAAGGTGATCCACTTTAATTGGAGAGGAAATGACGAGATCAAGCTACAGTTGGATATCTCTCACATGGCGTGCCAAATCTGTGATCTCACAGCACATTTTGAAAGATAGCTGCGTGTTCAGTGGCCTGCTAAAGCCAGGTGCTTGCAGAAAAATCATATTTGGGGGTGGGGGAGAGATGCATGCTTCAGCACTGATGAAATTTTATTCAACCACGAAATGTAACATATGACTCAGGATGGAATTATGTCTTCAACAGCTGGAATGCTTTGCAGAAATGAGAGCATGATATCACACTTTCCATGTCAATCTGGTGACTTTCCTGAACCTCCAAGCGCCATAAAAAGCTAGCCAGCCGAACATCAGAGTAGCTGATTTCCCCCTTTTCAATTATACTACAGCAGAGGGAGGGGTAAGAATGAAAAGGCGATGGTGTCTTCTGAAAAGGGTCACCTCCAATTGAAAGCATCTTAAGGTCAACCAGAGGAAGTGAAAACCCACCTTCTGCCACCCAGGTTTCCTGTTACAGAACAGAAGGATCTGTATCCCTGGCCATGCCCATAGTAGGACAATCGTAAGGAAACCTTTGCAACCAGGGACAACCTTACACTAATCCTGAAAGTCTGTATCAACTAATGGAAGAAAGCACATGCCACTGAAATGATGCAGCGCATATGTTCAGGATTAGACTATTGGCTGTTCTAACTGGCCACTGTAGGGAAAAAACAATTTAACAAAATCAACATGCTACTGAAACCTTAACTGGAGGGTTGGCAACTTTGCCTCACTGCGCCCTGATGATTGAAAAGGCCAATGATCCAAGAGAGAGTTGAGCAAGAGCCAGTCTCCAGGGCCACCCAATCCTGCAGAACCAGTCAGAGCTTCTGGGCCCTTGCTGAGAACTCCCTACATGAGAGCAACACCCTTGGTCTTATTGAGGAATCATATTATCTGTTGAATCCCTTTTGTACAATAGTTAGGCTGGTTCGAACCAGCATTTTTGCCACATAGCCTCAAAAGGATTAATAAAATAGAGTCATCATCTAAGTAAGCATACCACTTACATCAGAGATGGAGCTTTGTTTTTTGCTAATCATTCACAGAAACCTGCTTTGAAAAGGTGGTCTTGACTTGGATTCCCCTATATGAATTGTTTATTTATTTATTTATTTATTTATTTATTTATTTATTTATTTATTTATTTAACTTATATGCCACCCACAATACCCAAAGGTCTCTGGGCGGCTTACAACAATTAAAATGCAATACTGTAAAAAAGATAAAACAATTAAAATACAATTAAATTACATACTCTAAAAATTGCCATCAGGACCCACAGTTGATATTATTTCAGTTACAAGCCTTCTGGAACAGGAAGGTTTTGACCTGGCGCCGAAATGTCATCAGCATTGGCGCCAGACGAATCTCCCTCGGGATGGCGTTCCATAGTCTGGGGGCAGCTGCCGAAAAGGCCCTTTGTCTACAAGCCATCCCTCTTACCTCTTTGAGGGACGGCTCTTTCAAAAGGGCCCCCTGGCTAGATCTTAACTGTCGGGTAGGTTCATATGGAAGGAGGTGGTCCTTCAGGTATCCAGGGCCCAAGCCATTTAGGGTTTTATATGTCAAAACAAGCACTTTGAATTGGGCCCGGACAGCAGCTGGTAGCCAATGTAATTTAAACAGAATTGGCTTGATGTGTTCCCTAGTGGCCCCACCACTCACCAGCCGTGCGGCTCAATTCTGGACCAGTTGCAGTCGCCGGACCATCTTCAAAGGCAGCCCCACGTAGAGCGCATTGCAGTAATCTATGCGAGATGTTACCAGTGCGTGTGTAACTGTCATGAGACTCCACTCGTCCAGGTAGGGCCGTAGCTGGTATAATTTCTGCAGCTGAAGGAAGGCGCCCCTGGCCACCGAGTCCACCTGGGCTTCTAGAGTTAGACTGGGGTCCAGGAGCACCCCCAGGCTGTGGACCCTGTCCCTTAGGGGGAGTGTAACCCCATTCAGGGCAGGGAAATGGCCCTCTAGCCTGTCCGGCGAAGCACCCACTAACAGCACTTCCGTCTTGTCTGGATTGAGTTTCAATTTATTAACCCTCATCCAGTCTATTATCAGGTCCAGACACGAGTTCAGCACAGAAACCGCCTCACCTGAATTGGTGGAAAACGAGAGGTAGAGCTGAGTATCGTCAGCATATTGCTGACTCCTTAGCCCAAACCTCTTGATGACCTCTCCCACCGGTTTCATGTAGATGTTAAACAGCATGGGGGACAGTATCGAGCCCTGAGGAACCCCATGACATAAATGCCATGGGACAGAGCAACTGTCCCCCAGCACCACCCTCTGGACACGGTCAGATAGGAAGAAGCGGAACCACTGTAAAACGGTGCCCCCAACTCCCAACCCAGCCAGCCTATCCAAAAGGACACCATGGTCAATGGTGTCGAAAGCCGCTGAGAGGTCCAGGAGTATCAACAGGGTCACACTCCCCCCGTCTCTCTCCCGGCAAAGGTCATCGTACAGGGCGACCAAGGCAGTCTCTGTACCAAAACCCGGCCTGAAACCCGATTGAAATAGATCCAGAAAATCCATTTCATCCAGCAGTGGCTGGAGTTGCCCGGCCACAACCTACTCCAGCACGTTGCCCAAGTAAGGGAGGTTCGCCACTGGTCGGTAGTTAACCACCAGCCTTGGGTCCAGGTTAGGCTTTTTTAGGAGTGGCCAAATTACCGCCTCTTTCAAGGTGGTAGGGACCACTCCCTCTCTCAAAGAGGCGTTCACGGCCTCCTGGACCCAGGTGCGAACCCCCCTAGCAGATCTTCCAATTAGCCAAGATGGGCAAGGGTCGAGCGGAGTGGTGGTAGAATGGACAGATCCAAGCACCCTGTCCACATCCTCAGGTCTCAACAATTGAAACTCATCCATTAATACTTGACCTAAGCACGGCACACTGGACACATCCTCTGATTCTGCACTAATGGTGGAGTCCAACCCACTGCGAATCTGAGCGATTTTTCTCTCAAAATGAATGGCAAACTCATCACAGCGAGCTGATGAGCAGTCCAGGACCTCCACCAGATTTCCTGGTTGAAGAAGATCCCGGACCACCTGAAACAGCTCTGCTGGACGACATTCTGAGGAAGCAATACGGCTGGAGAAATATTGCCGTTTTGCCAGCCGTATTGCCACGAAATAGGCCCAATAATGGGCTCTAAGTCGTGTTCGATCGGACTCCCAGCGGGATTTCCCTGCGCTCCACCCGTCTCCCCTCTCGCTTCATCGCCCGCAGTTCAGAAGTATACCAAGGAGCTGTCTGGGCTCTGCGTGCAGGGAGAGGGCGCTTAGGCGCAATCGTGTCAACCGCCCGGGTCATCTCCCTATTCCATAGGGTGACCTGAGCTTCGACAGGAGCGCCGACCATATCAGACGGATAATCCCCCAGAGCATTCAGGAAACCATCCGGATCCATTAGTCTCCGAGGGCGGATCATCTTAATAGATCCCCCACCCTTGCAGAGGGGAGAAGAAGCTAATAGACTAAACTTGACCAGGAAGTGGTCTGACCATGACAATGGGGTCACAACCAGCCCCTCCACATCCAAACCACCATCTTCCAGTCCCGTTGAGAAAACCAGGTCCAAGGTATGGCCCTTCTCATGTGTCGGGCCAATGACACATTGAGACAGCCCCATGGTTGTCATGGCGGCCATGAAGTCCTGAGCCACCCCAGTCAAGGCAGCCTTGGCATGGATGTTGAGGTCCCCCAGCACCAACAGCCTGGGAGTCCTCAACACCAGGTCCGAGACTACCTCCGTCAGCTCAAGCAGGGAGACTGTTGGTACGCAGCAGGGTGGGCGGTACACCAACAGAATCCCTAATCTGTCTCGTAAGCCCAACACACAATACAGGCCCTCAAGACCTCCTCTCAAAGGGATAGGAAGCCTGGTCAAGGAGATAGAACTCCTATAGACTATAGCAACTCCCCCTCCCCGACCCTCCGAGCAACATTGGTGCTGGACCGAGTACCCAGGCGGACACAGCTGGGAGAGGGGAACACCACCCTCCTCTCCCACTCAGGTCTCAGTAATGCATGCCAGGTCACCACCCTCATCCAGAATTACATCATGGATGAGGGCAGTCTTATTTTGTACTGACCTGGCGTTCATCAACAGCACCATGTGTGTCGAGGGTTTGCTGATATGGTCACCTGATACCATCTGGTTGGGGTAGGACTAGAAGAGGGGATAGATGTAAGATATCTAACCTCTCTTCTCTTACATGGGCATGTTCTACCCCCACCGCCATTCCTTCCCCTACCCAGCACCACCTCAATGGCTGCCCCCTCCAACATCCTCCCCCCTTCCTGTTCCCTCAAATCCACTGTGGGTCTCTCTTAATTGATGGCAATTAATAATCACAATTAAAAAAAACCAAAAACCCTTCTAGAGCCCCTTCTCCCCCCCAGCCAGGTGGCTGATGTTGAGGAGGGGGTGGGGCAGCCAGGAGTAGCAGGGCCCAGTCCTGCAAAGCAGAGGGAGACTGAGCCAGGCTCCCTTGGGAAAAGCTGGCAGCCGGCAACAGCCCAACCACAGTCCCACTGTCTCTCACACAGTGACCTGTAGAAGGCAGATGGTTTTCGGCTCCCCTGAGCGCAGGAATGCTGGTTGTGTTTTGTTGCTTGTAAAACTGTTTTTAGAACTGATTTTTAACTGTTTTTAATATAATATTGTTTAATACTTTTAAAATATTTGTATACTAACTTTTTAGCTTTTTGAAACAATAAGTATAGAAATATAATGTAAGCTATCTTGAGTTCTTTTTAAGGAGGAAGGTGGGGTAAAATATTTTAAATAAATATAACAAATAGATATATGAGGGGCAATGCCCCATTCCCTCATCTCCTCTAAAACCATGTGCATCAGATAACTAGAGATGATCTGACTAGGGATTGACACAATGGTTGAAATCCTGTTTCTTATTATAGTAAGTCACAAGTGGAGCAGACCCACTTGGAAGCAGTGGAACATCTGGAAGAGTACACCCACCAAATTTCACTGATTCTATAGCCCTACTCTAGTGCAACTTACTACTCTAAGCAACAGGATTTCATCCATTCTCAAATTATTTTTTTCTTGCCAAGACCTCTGCATATGTTCTAGAACCCTAGTAAGTAAAATATAATTGCTTAACAGAACAAGCCCATACTTTTCTACTCAGAAGTAAGACCTACTGATTACAATTGGATGCAATCTGTGATGTGTATAGAAGTAGTAGCCAGAATGCAGCCTTCCAGATGTTGGACTATGACTCCCATAAGGTCTAGCTAACATAACAATGTTGGGAAATGCTGGAAGTTACAATCCAACACTGGAGGTGTGTGTGTGTGTGTGGGGCTGCTCTTTATCAACCTTTTGTAAATAGAAATGCAGGTTGACTTTCACATTTTATTTGAAAGGTTTGGATCTACATTTCAGTAACTAAAGTAGACCCAGTGAAACAAATGAAACATTGGTTCATCACAGTCATTGGTTCCACTGGATCTGCTCTAAGTTTGACTAAGTCTGGGTCTGGTCAGTGATGTGCATGGCTTGAAGCCTTCCTCCCCCTAGTTTTCTCTCCCGTCCCCCAATAAACTAGTTTGCACCAATTTTAAAAGGCAGTTCTCTAGAATTTCTTATCCAAGTCTTGCCCATGTGCTGTGCAGCACCATGTTATTTCACACTGAGCTTTGGGGAAGTAGACTAGAGTATCTTTTCAATTTTTCCCATAAGTTGATGTAGCTCGTTGAATACATCAGTGAGTTAGGTATCTAGTTGCAGAGACAATGGTTGGAGGTTCAATTCCCCATTCTGCCTCCCAGGAGAAAATGTCAGCCTGTGGAGCCTTGGCCAAGTGGCACAGTCCCAGGGTATCCCCGTAAGAAGGGAGTGGTAAACCACTTCTGAGTCGTGTATATCTAGGAAACCCTGGGAGGGGTTGCTCTGAGTCAGAAATGATTTGGTAATAATTAAATAGGTTGGCTTAAGGAAAAGCGCCTTCTCTCTCTCTCTCTCTCTCTTTCTCTTTCTCTCTCTCTCCCACACACATACACAAACTGGATGGCCTAGATATCCTCCATTCCAAGTAGAATAAACCTACGTGAGGAGTCAATCAGAATTCTTTTGAGTGTGGAGATGGGAACAAAGGATCCACTCAAAGACCTCACAATCCCTTGCACCTGGATAAAGAGATATTACTCAATTAATTGTCTGAGTTTGGATCTACAGAAGAATGGCTTGATTGTATTTGCATAACTGTTTGTATGATTAAAAAAACAATTTTAATTCCATTTCCTCTTCCTTTTCAGATGATCCCAGAACAAATTTAAACGCATACATCATCTTAAGAAAATACATCCCTCTTCCATGAGAAGAGAAAGAGATTTTTTTCCCCTACCCAAACACTTTCTAACTGTCTTTGCATGAAAGTCTAGATAAATATTGATGTCTGTACACCTGTCTGTGGGAAATCTTTCCGTACAGTTGCAAATTTTAAAAACTGATTACTCCATTAAAGATTTTATTCCTCTTATTTTGCTTTCTGTGCAAAATTCCATTCTGGAGCTTCTGATTCTGTCACACCCAAAAGTAGATTCAGCCTTCAAGCTGCCACCTTAGTCTAGTCTGTGTTGCTGATTCTAGGAAGTAAGAACTCATGCCCAGCTCTAGCAGGAAAAGATACAACAACACTTTCTTCTGGTTCAACTGCTGCAGAAGTTTTGCATTCTATGAAAAAATATTCTTGAATGGTTTCATAAGACTGTCAAGTGGATTATTATATTCATCTTCTATGTGCAAGTTGCAGGAAACTTGCAGTTAGGTTTCTGACTCTATTTCTGTCACCTTTTACTTTTGCTTCTTGTCTGTCCTTCTGATGAATGTCTGATGAATGCCACATTAATCAAAGCTCTTTGTTTTTTGTTTTTTGTTTTGACAACTGGAATTATCTTTTTGCATTTGTCCAAGATTTAGGCTGAAATCCATTGTGCAGCTCTGTAAGCACAATGATGATGATATCATCAGCAATGGCAAAATACCACTAATTAAAGGTTTCCTTTGGTGATTTTGGGGCGCATACGACCCCAGAATCATTCTTGATCAGCAGTAATTTGTTGCTGCTGATGCTTTCATTGCCATTGTGTCCACAAAGCTGTGCAACAGGATTTCAGCCCAGATCATAGAATCTTAGAATGATTGAGTTGGAAGGTTCCTGTAAGGCCACCGAGTCCAACCCCCTGCTCAATGAAGGAATTCAAATCAAAGCAGATCTTACAGATGGTTGTCCAGTTTTCTCTTGAATGCCTCTAGCATTGGAGTCCTCACCACCTCCCAAGGTATCTCTGTTTTCAATCCATAGTTCTTCTGGTTCATGGTCAGTTGAGCTCAGTAACATTAAATCCAGGTGAGCCTGGACACTCGGAAAGCATCTGCTTCCACATCCAACTAGCCTCCATGAGTCTCTGCCCAGGGTATCTGGTGGGCACAGTCTGGATCCCTTCTCCAGGGCTTTACTATGGGGTGAAATCTCCAATGAAGCAAGAAGACTGGAGAGAGCAAGAAGGGCAGGAAAGAGAAGCACGGGGAAATGACTCACCTCTGGGAATCTGTCACCAAGAACAGTATTACAGGGAAACTGAGGAAGAGCAAGAGGGCAGTTAACAGAAAGGAAGAGGAAGAGAGAGTGGTGGAAGACTGGTATATGCCCCAGAGTAGAGTGGGAAAGAGCCAGTCCCTCTTATGTACACTGGCTTGGCAGTATCCAAAGGTGGTCCTCCCTCAGGTTCCTTCTTCCCCTATTTTCTAAACTGGCCCATCTGGCAACATCCATAGGTACAGGTGTCTCCAAGATTGCCTGATGCATGTATTTACAATAAACAAATTGTTGGCTTCACAGAATTCTATGAGTCACTTTCCTGCCTCATTTCTCATTTGTAGGCCAAATTCTCCCAACAATATTTGGTTCATCTTTATTTCCTTTTTAAATTTATTTTAGTCACCTAACATTACATCCTGCTTTGCTGTGTGTCTAGTTTCCTCCTAGACACTTGCATAAAAGCCTTCAGTTCCTTCTTTTTCAGCACTTGTAACTGGAGCACAGGCTGGAATGATAGTTATGTGGATAGGCTATCCAAGAAGTCTGGTTGATATTACTGTATTAGGTCAGACTGTGTACCATATTCCCTAATCACTTACATTGCATCACTATTAGAGCTGCGGCCTTAGTCCAATTACTTAACTGGTAACAATGCAATTTGTACTCATCTTCGCCCTTCCTTAAGGCAAAATGATTGAGTATCTTTGACCTGGGAGTCTCAATTTCCCCCACTATCTCTTGTTTCATTTTTAAAATTGTCTTCTGCCAGTGTCACCTTCCACGACTGCTGCTACCCAGTAGCTTCCCTTCAATAAGGTTTACAGCACCATCACCACTGGAACTATCAGTTCTCTTCTGAGGTGACCAGTAAATCCTGCAGAGGGGGAGGCATCTCAGTGTTGACCCTTCCTCCTTGGGTAACCCTGTTAGGAATCTAGGCTTGCAAATGGGTCTTGTCTCCTGATGGCATTGCTGTTAGTTTCCTTGACACACTCAATCCCCATCACCCTGTTAGGGTGTGCATCCCAAGAAGGGGATCTGACTTATGAAAGCGTTTCAAACTATGTAAGAAAAAAATGGTAAAGCATAAACGTTTCTGATACTCACACCCTCTGATCCTAACAGCTCATAAACTGACTGGGCTTGGAAAAGCAAATCTGTGACTTTTAAGAGTTTGAGAAAGTAAAAATGTCAAGCTCTGCATACTATTTGAACCATGGGTGAACCACTGTGGCTGCCCAGGTGCTGTTGGTCTACCATTCCCACTAACCTTAGCCAACATTGCCAGTGACAGGGCGTTACGGAAGTTGCAATCCCCCAAACATCTGGAGGGCTGCAGATGCTCATTCCTAAATTAAAGGTTAATTGTCTAAAAGTGAAAACAAGGAATTAGAACAGTTTTATGGAGCTGGCAGACAGCATAGAGAACATATGGAGCAAGGTGCTTAGGAAGTAAAGTGTGCCTAGCAGTTCATAAAACACTGCTTTCCCAGAGACTGGGCTAATCAAGTCCTTCAGGACAGGTGCACTTGTGACCTTCCAAGTTTTGGCAAATTATAAGGCCCTCAGTTCTTCACCATTGGTCAGGTTGACTGGAGCTGATGGCAACGGGAGGCAAGGCATCTAGATGACCATAAGATTCCCAAGCCTGGAGAAATATAAAGACAGAAAAGGGGGGGGGGGGAGGATGGGAGAAGAGACCCTCTTGCTTGCTTTCTCAACACTGGCCTGTGATGTTTGCTGCTTCGGGCTGATGTGGTTGCCTTCGCTTTCAGAGGTCTATCCAAGTGCATAAGGTTATGCAATCATCTCTCAGATTCTCACACATTCCACAGCATTTCCATGGGTTTGGTCAGACATTGGCCAGATAAGTTACCTTGATGACTGTCAACACCAAACACATCCTGCAAACATCTGGAGTTCTCTAGAAAAGTAGCGAGCCCACCTACTGCATCTTAAGGAGTAATGCAGAGAGAAAAACGTACACTTCCTGCAATGTGGCACAATGTGTGTGTGTGTATGCATATGCAGACATGCACACATACTCTTGCTGACAGGAGTGACTAAAGTTTGGCTAAAGAATAATTCCTCATTGTCTTGGTGCTCATGGGTGAACATACCACCAACAGGGTGGTATTTATTCTCGAGTAAATAAATAAGAGGATATGCACATGGTCTCAGGCTTGCAGTTTATTTCTAGTGTTTGCCCAGTTAACCAGGATATGAGATCTGCTAACATCCCTGTAGCTGGTACCACCAGTGCAAGTTCAGTATTTGTATCTCACATACTGTTCTTCCTCAAAGTAGCTAATAAGAGTATTAATGCCCCCCTCCTCATAATTGCTATGCTCACAGCTGGGCAAAAGGCATTCAGTAAACATCTGGATTTGAATCCAGGACTCCTATGTCCAAGGCCTCCACTTTAGCTCCTAGACCAGTGGTTCCCAACCTCGGTTCCCCAGATATTCTTGGAGAAAAACTCCCAGAAGCCTTCACCACTAGCTGTGGTGGCCAGGAGTTCTAGGAGTTGTAGTCCAAGAACAGCTGGGGAACCAAGGTGGGGAACCACCCTCCTAAACTAAAGCCATCAAAGTGCCTGATCAGCAGTCTGCTGAGCTGAACGAAAGATGGTGGCATTTGGTGGTGGTGATGAAGTTCTGCCAGTGCCCCCCTGCATGCATCTGCTTAGAATTAAGCCCCCACTGAGTTCTGTGGGATGCCTTCCCAGGAAAGGGTGCCTAGGAACACAGCCTGCAGGAGTCTAGACAGGGTTCCTTTCCCCTCCTTGATTCAGATATTTGGAAGGACCTCCACGGAAGTGAATGGGCCGTAGATACTACACTCCTGCGCACCTCTGCTCAGAAATAAGAGCCGTTGAGCTCAATAGGTTTTACTCTCGGGTAAGGGCACATCGTCTAGATCTACAGGCAAGAAATCTCGAGGAGTTGAGGGTACCTTGGCTTAGAGAGGATTAAGAGGAGGCTCCTCCAAGCAGAAACAACTAAGTTCCTGGTGATACTATTATTAAGGTCTAAGACTCCCAATTTGGCCTCTCCCAATTTGAAGAGACCCTTGTCCAGCAGGCCCAGGCAAAGAGGCAGCCCCGAAACCAGCAAAATCAGGGAGCTGGACAGGGGACAGATTGTATTTGTCTTCAGTGTGGAAGGGATTGTCAATCTCGAATTGGCCTTCTCAGCCACACTAGACGCTGTTCCAAGTCCTCTATTCAGAGCACGTTACCATAGTCTCTCGAGAGTGAAGGATGCCTACTAAGGCTCCCAATGGGATGGGTTTGTCTTTCATTGCTCTTCTGAGCTACCGCGCTTTTCCTGGGTGAGAGTTAGGAACCACCTTCCCCCCCCCCCCCAGCAGAAACAGTGGGGCTCCTGAAAGACTCCTACATTTCATGGGGCACAAGCTTTCGCGCAGGGCAGGCCACTTCTTGAGGGACGTCGGAGTGCACCAAAGCGGATGCCCAATGCGATGAGGAGACTTTCTAGTCCTCAAGGTGGCACAAGTCGTCGTGCTGTAAGTATACTGTTGTCGTGGCTTTCGAGGCATCGCTGGCTTCTTTTCCGCGACTCAGGTCGAAGAGCCGACAAGGGCCCTACCGTGGTCGCGCCTGGCTGCGCGGCGGCCGCCCCCACGCCCCGTGTCCCCCGGCGAATAATAGGCGGTTTGTGTGTTGCACGGGAACGGACGGTGGTGGAGGAGGAGGAGGAGGAGGAAGAGGGAAGGGGGTGCTAATGCCGTGGACGGGAGGGGAGGGAGGGAGGGGAGAAGGGGAGACAAGCGGAGGAGAGGGGAGAAACAAAGAAGCATCTGTTGCCCAGTCCCTTTTCTAGCTTTCTTGTTCGCTTCGATTCGCCTTTGGTTCGCACACAACGGCTTGTTCACACGAGTGAGAACCACCCGTCATCCCCTGAGAAAATGTGGCAGGATCTGCCCGCTTCCGGGTCCTAGTCTGAATGGATTGGGGGGGGGGGGAGCGCTTGACTAGGGAACTGGCCTCAGGAAACCCCTGTTCTTGGTCTCAGCCCTGTTGGTCCCAGTGACGTCTGCCAGGATCTCTTGGCGTAGATGGGAACAGAGGAAGTCCCTGCCTCTATTTTTAATCCCAAACCCTGATAATCGGACTGTTTGGGACCACAATCCGCCTTGCTGGCTGGAGGATTCTGGCCTCTTTAGGGCAAAAAACTGTAACAGTTCCCACGTTCTGGTTTGATCTTGTGTGTTGTTAGTTTCCCACTTTATCTTTACAGGCCTTAAAACGGATGTCTCTGGAGAAGAGGCAGGACCCGTCTCTGGCGGGGCATGAAAAACGGCAGAGTTACGGTGGAAAATCATGGAGTGACTGGTGTAAGGACGATCATAAATAATTTAGCTAGTACCGTCAATTAAATACTGCGTACTCTAAGTGTATTACAGGAATGACCAACAAATCCTCTGATTGGCCTCCCCTTTTCTGTCACAAATCGTAAAACGGCACCCTAAAGGAACAACGTAAAATAACAACAAGGCACAAACCTTTCAAAATGTAGATTTGATCCCAACACTGAGGAGGCCCTGCGCTGCTCACGAGCTGCCGCTCAACATCAGATCGAAGTCTAGGTAAAGGTAAAGGTTCCCCTTGACATTTAGTCCAGTCGTGTCCGACTCTAGGGCGCGGTGCTCATCCCCGTTTCCAAGCCATAGAGCCAGCGTTTGTCCGAAGACAGTTTCCGTTGTCATGTGGCCAGCGCGACAAGACACGGAACACCGTTACCTTCCCACCGAGGTGGTGCCTATTTATCTACTTGCATTTTTACATGCTTTCGAACGGCTAGGTTGGCGGGAGCTGGGACAAGCGAGGGGAGCTCACTCCGTCGCGTGGATTCGATCTTACGACTGCTGGTCTTCTGACCTTGCAGCACAGAGGCTTCTGCGGTTTAACCGGCAGCGCCACCACGTCCCTTAGATCGAAGTCTACGCATCTACAAATACCAAATGTGTGTGTGTGTGTGTGTAACGTGATGTTTATGTGTATGCTGATGGTGCACACGGAGGTATGAGTAGTCCGTGTGAAAACAAGAAAGCGGAGGACTCGCCGGGTTTCGTGCCTCCGTGTGTTTTTTCACGGCTTTCCGCTCCGCACTCCGTCGCCAGCCTGAAACGCCGCCAGACAGACACTCTCGGGTTGGGCGGACTGCAGTATAGAAGGGACGGGAATGGGAAAGGTACCAAAGGCCGGATCCGATCGACCTTCGGCACTTCGATTCAACAGCTGTGCCTCACTTTCCCGGGGATCCTCGGAGGGTTTCACACGGCGTGGGCTGCCGTCCTTACCTAGGCGGGGGTGGTTTGCGGACAAGGCTTCGTGGGGGAGGATAGCTGAATTCCCCCCCCCCCCGCTTCGCCTCTGGCCTCTTCCCCGGTGCCCTAAACTGGCTTGCGTTGCACGTTCAGCCAGGTTCCCTTCATTCAGTGTGTAGGGCCGGTCTCGGAGGTCCTTCGGGCGTTACCCCTGCAAAGAGTCTCCCCGGCCTTCCCACCGACTTGAAGGGGGCTACATTCTCCGAGGAGGCGCGCGGGGGCTGGCGGCCTCCCCGGGTCCTGGCAAAGGGTGCCCGCAATTTGAAGCCAGCTGCTGCTGCTGCTGCTGCTGCTGCTGCGCCAGGCGAGGCGAGGGCGGCGGGGAGGGGGCGCCGAGCAGGGAGGCGGCTTTGCATCTGCAAAGGATTTTCAGGAAGGCTGCAAATTGCTACCTTTCCTTCCAAATGACCTTCTCTCCCCCTCCCCCCCCCCCCCGCGCTCTGTTTTGTTGTTGTTCATCCGGCCCCGACGGTCGCGGGGAAGCCGTTTGAGGCGAATCAAAGGGCGGATGTCATCTCCAGAAGGCGTTGCTCCAGCCTCTTCATCAGGCACAATTTTTTTTTTAAACGGTGTGGGGGGGGGGGAGGGTGGCTGGGAGAGCGAGGGAGAGGCTCTTAAACGCGCTTCAGGGGAAGGAACGACGAGCAACGGGAAGGAGGCCGGATGGGCACCTCGCTCTTCTTGAACCACCGCCGGGAGTGAAATTGACCAGGTCGGAAACAGGCGGGCACAAGAGCGCCAGCCCCCGCTGGCTGAGGCTGCAGCCGCCGCAGGAGGACGAGGCCTCGATCCTGCACCTCTCGCTCTCTCGCCCTCCCTCTCGGGAATCGGAGATCAGAGGGTTTTTTTTAAAAAAAGGCAGCTTCGCTCCGATCCTCTGGAAATAGCTCTGGGTTCGTTTCTGTCTTATAATTTGTGCTCTTTTTTTGAGAGCGAGCGAGCGAGAAAGATAATTGAGTCGTTTTAAATGAGAAAACCATTCTCAATTGCTTGGCTAGAAAGGGACAGACGATCCGGATAATGGGGAGGAAGACAGTTCGGTTCCGGAATTCATCAGGGAGGGGCTGAAAGATTACTGTCGGTTGCTTTTTCTTTTTCTTTTTTAAGGCTTGAAGCAATGTTTATAATAGGGGAGAAAAAGTTGAATTCCTGAAAAACATTTTGGTACAGTTTCCTGAGGCCCCCCCACACACACACACACAGAGAGCATGTAACAAACTAGGGAACGCTGTCTCTTACGACGTAATCCTGTCCATGTTTACTCTAGAGTAAGTTTTCAATAGGACTTCCTCCCAGATAATTGTGCGCAGACCTGGCATTTCCGATAAACGGCTTTATTTCATTCGGTGTTTGCTTGAATAAAACCTCATTGACTACAGAAAATAAAATAGGCTTCTCTTCTTTCAGATGGTTGGGATTTCCCCCCCCCCCCCCGATTTTTTCTTTCTTTCGGGAAGCAGGAAGCAAGTAAGAAAAGCAGCGAATAGCAAAGGAGAGAATCAGGAGGAAAATTGGACCTAAAGGAAGAAATTTGTTAAACATGAAACAATTTCATCCACAGAGCAGCCAAATACATTCCCAGCTAATGTCTACATTTTCTGACAGAAAGCCTTAAGGTAGTGTAATATACAGGAATTGGGACTATGCAGGAGATACAGGAAGTTTAGTGGAATAAGGCTTCAGACTTATTTATCATTTTTTTTAGACGCCATTTTCTTTCTCTTGACCATGGCTTTGAGGACACAGTGCCTCCAGCTTCACCGGCACACTGACCAGCAACAGAAGGAGGTATCTGAAAAATAGATTTGAAGGGGGGGGGGGCTTGGGGACATACAGATAATCATACTCTATCTCTTCAGTGGCAGGAAGGTAAATGTGGACAAGCATATCTATATTATAGGTGGTGCGTGTGTTCCCACATTCAGACATACACAGGTGGTTTCTGCATTTCAACAGGTCAGATGACAAATTATTCCTGGGGAAAATCCAGCACTGTTCCCCCTTTTGAGAGAATTGATTCTAATTCAAAAATTGTGGTGGGAGAACTGAGAAGAGCTTGGATGAAATCAGATTCTTTGAACAGAATGCCATCGTCATCCAAACCAGGGACGTTGTAAAATGAGGACATGAGCCACAGGATAGCCCAATAGCTAAACTTGTTGAGGCAGAATAAAGGCCAGTAGAATTGATGAACATTTATTAACAAAAAGCAAAAGTAAGTAGGAGTTCAGTTTTAAGGCCTCACATCTCACTCTGTGAGACCAGTTATTCCCAAGTCAGGACTTATTTCTAAACCAGGCTACATATGATATTCGGCATAGTGTAGTGTAGTGCAATGGACTAGGACTGGAGGCCTGGGTTCAAATCCCTGCTCAGCCATGGAAACTCACTAGTGGTGTGGAACTGGTCAAGCCACTCCTTAAATATTTCACTTACCTTCAAAGCCCTATTAGGGTCTCTATAAGTTGGTTCCGACTTGATGGCACATAACACCAAGGTTACATGGGATAGCAGATTGGTTCTCTTCCCTTTTCAATATATATCTCCAAGCAACACGTTTTCTTGTTTTGAAGAGACTAAATTCTTTCTCAGTCGCAGCAACAGCAGTACTAAAGAAAAATGAAAGCATCCTAAGGAAAAATATGACTAGATGTCTATGGCATCGGTTGGCTTTGGTAGAATATTATTTTTTTTACTACAAAAAATTGAAAGGCTAAATAGAGGGAATGCAACCAAAGCTGTAATTCCCATATACACATGGGGGGAAAGGAAAGGAAAATTACTTCCAGTAAAACACACATAGGGCTGGACCGCACCAAGCAGCTGAGATCCCCAGCACACATACCCATCTACAGGAAAGTAAGTCTCGCTGTGTCCTAAGGGATATACGACTTGGCAGCTGCACGTGGGACCTTCACTTTGTTTACTCATTCTTTCCTCCCTTTCGTTTATTAAATGTGTCCCGAAATAAATTCCCTAGGCCTTCCACATGTTTGTTAGGAACAACGATAATACAAATAGAAAAAAATTTAAAAGCTCCAACCTTAGCATTTTCAAAAGAAAACAACAGCAGCCGACCAACTAGTATGTTTGGCTGAATTAAATTCCTGAGCAGACTGACCTGGCTGGGGAGAAGTCTCCCTGAACCTGCAGCGGGGTTTAACTTCTCGCCCAGGATTGCAGGATCGCTGTTCGCCGCTTTTCCCTTCACATAAAGGTCCCGCCGAGTGTCTTTAAAAAGGCTAGCTAGCCAGCGCCTGTGATTACCGCTGCCATCATTCACGGCCGTGCCTCAGACTAGTATTCCTGGCACATGAATTAACACCCTGGGGTGTATTTAATGTTCCCTTTGATTTCAGAGGGACTTCCTTTGAGGCAAAGGTGCTTGCGTGTATTTATTATTTATGTGTGACATTTATTTACATCGTGCTTTACCCCCCGCGCTAGAACGCGAGGCGACTGCCCGAGGCGACTGCCGCTCCGCCGCTTTACAGCCAACGGTGAGGTCAACGCTTCGGTTTCCCCAGCACCTGTTCACACAGGCACACCGGCGCGCTGCCTTGGTCGCTTTAGCGTCTTAGAAGCTTGTTTTCGGGCCCGCTCGGTTCTAGTAACAGTCCTGGTCACTTGCGGGAGCCACCCTTTCTCAGAGGTGCTAATACTGCGCGGGCCTCCGCGCCCCAGGTCCGGTGCCCCGCGCCTGGATGCTTCTCCCTTAGTCGGGAGAGCGCAAAAGACCACGGAGTCGCACCTGAGGCCCGCCTAGGCGACACCGCCGCCATCCCACCCTCGCCACTTCGCTTCCTTCTTGGCAGCCCGATGTCCCTGGGAAGATGCCCTCCAGACGAGATCCGCTCTTTTCCTGGGCAAGAAGTCACGTTGCGC
Source organism: Intellagama lesueurii (assembly GCA_037013535.1). Lineage (NCBI taxonomy): Eukaryota > Metazoa > Chordata > Lepidosauria > Squamata > Agamidae > Intellagama > Intellagama lesueurii. The sequence continues at coordinate 245,775,835 of JBAJHW010000002.1, forward strand.
TATCCTAAGCAGGCTTATCGAGAAGTCAGGTTGGCTTTTGGTGCAACTTTGACTGTGAGGCAGGATCCTTGGGCCTGGTCCAACACCTTGATCCACCTGCACCAGAGGCTTTCCTAAGGCTGATCGCTCCCAGAGGAAAACCTTCCCGGGGTCTCATCTATTTCCCCAGGAGCCCGCCTAGGAGAGGCAAGCCAAGGACTCCGTGGAAGACTCTAGGGAGGGAAAATGCATCTTCAGAATGAAAACGAGGTCAAGATCGCGCGCTTGGGAAGATTTCATCGTTGCGGTATCGACCTCGGGTTGATGCTTCTGGTCAGAGGCTGACAGAGGCGAATCCTCCTGTTTCTGTCCACCGAAGAAAACGAAGGAGGAACGTTTTCAGTTAGTTCAGTTTTGCCCCTGTATGCGTGTGTTTCGCGTTCCTGACTACTAAAAAAGCCGTCCAATTCTTTAGAGTCGATTTCTTTGTTTACTACTATTATCTTGGTGGTGTGGTCTCTCTGGTTTAAAAGGACATTTCATGAGAGTCAACGGGATTTTATTTAGAAGTAGATTAGCCTTGGCTCGTGATTAGGCGGGGTGGGGGAGATTTGTCCTGGGTTTGAACCTATAGTGGAGCCGGTTCCCTTTGGAACAGAAGGCTAACATGGACGAATAATTGGTTGGAAGTGACAAGTTCAGTGGGACTAATGTCCAATGAAATGAGAGTAGGGATCTGAAATCCGGGCAAACTTCCCACCTAATCCGATCCTACACACCTTCGCCAGACGATCTGGAAGAAACGTTCTCTAATAGGCCACAGGCAAATTAATTCCATCATCCCAGTGCCCCACACGAATCAATGTCTTCTTTTCTAGCTAAACGAACTTACAGAGTGATCCCAGTCCTCTTACTTGGAAGTAGGTCCACTGAACTCAGTAGGACCTAACTTTAGAGCAGACATGCGCAGAGTGGCCCTATTAGAACAGCTGCCTCACCTGTCTGAAGACCTACCAGATCTTCAGGAGATGAGATGAGCTTCCGACAAGGGATAACGCCCCTCCTCCATTAAACAACAAGGACTTCTGTATACTTTGCTTCCGTTAAGGGTCAGGTTGCTCCACTGCATATGCTTTCTTTCACTAACCGGAAATAAACAGGACCATCGGCAGAGTTTAAATTCAGCCACATTCCACTCTGGCGCTAATAATTAAGGAAGCCTGGTCTCACTTGCTAGAGCTCCTTTTGTTTTCCCAGTGTGTGCCATATCTATCTATCTGTCTGTCTGTCTGTCTGTCTGTCTGTCTGTCTGTCTGTCTGTCTGTCTGTCTATCTATCTATCTATGGTGCTTGATAGACTCTTCTTCTTTTGGAAGGTGGATGAAGTGATTACGAAGCTTTTAAGTTCTACTGTTGCTTGTGATCAATTACCATAGAAAGGAAATCAGAGAAGAAAGAAGAAAACCAGTAAGCAGAAGCTGGATGGTCTTTCCGTTTCTTCCACGGGCTCCCGGTTGTGCTGCTTCTTTGCAACGTTGTTTGCATTTCTAAAGTTAAAAAGCTAAAGGCTGAGTTTCAGCTTTGTTCAACCATAGCAAAGAAGTTTTGTTGAAGTTCAGTGTATTTTTTCCAAGCTGAACCCGTGCAGCCAGAATAAGTGCCATTCATTTCAGTGGCACTTACTCCCTAGTAACTATGCACAGGATTGTGCATAGATCAGGCACATCTTTGTACCGGATGCCTGTGTTTCCCCATGGATTTTTTTAATCGGAGTGTCATTTCCCCAGAGCTGAAAAAATAGAAGAGCACCCACGATCTGCCGAGAGCCCTTTCCAGTACCAGGAAGAGAAAGCAGCACCTGTCTATCTAACCTTCTGGACCTGCGCCTGCGAGGACTCTTATTATAAGGTGTTGCACTTGAAACGTTACAGATGGTGCACAGTTAGAGCACGAGGCGGGGGCCGGGCTTGGATAAAGGATGTGCGCGAACGTCAGTCCACGATTTATGCTACTGAAAATATCAAATCAGCCTGCTTTGTACCCTACAACGAAATAGATCCTTTCACAGACTTCACTGGATCGACCTGGCTTTTTGGGAGAGATGAATCTCTCTGGGGTATTTTCTCTGCTGAGCATCATCTTCCTGCCTCTCCTCAGGACCAGCACCAACCCTCCTTCATAAGAAACGGAATTGCATTCATTGCCCACCCAGAGAAAAATTGTGTGTGTGTGTGGGGGGGAAGAGGGCTTTTTGCCCTGGCCTCTCTTTTCCGCAAACAAAAAAGGGCTGTTCCGGGCAAATGACTCCGAGGGACACAAATCTCCGGTTGAATCCCTCTGTATAAATCTATTAATGATACGCTGCTTTGTGGATATGAAGAGGTGGTGGCTGGGTGGGTAAAGTCATCTCATTGTTCTCCGTGGCATTTTCTGAAAGCGGCTCCGAAGATGATTAAGGGTGGCTGATTGTAGAATTTGTTGCCTGCGGGGGAGCGCTCTGGGAGGCTAGGCTGGGTTGCCCTCTATCCCACCGCCACGAAGTATAAACACTAAGCCCCGCTGTTTTCCGGTCTGTTTACTCAGAAGTAACTGGCGGTGGGTGGGTGTGGGAGGGGGCAACATTTCCAAGAGAGCATCTGATTCGAAGCAGCCTGCCTCTCTCTGCCCCGACAGAGGCGCGCTCTGGGCTCGGAGTGCGCTTACTTTTGCGATAATCGGATTGTGATCTGCACCCCGCGCAGATCTACCTTCAGTTCCTACGATCGCTGCTTTGAGGGAGCGTGTGAAGGCAACAGCTCCCCAAACCAGCCTTTTAAAATTGTTTACTAAACACCGTGTTGATCTGAATGGGCTGATGACTATGAAACTTCGATTGGCTTTCGGTTCCAGTTATTTCTTGTTGACCTGGTTGTCAGAAGCCGCCTTGAGTCCTCTTTTTTAGTGGAAAGGCGGAGTAGAAAAATTCTAAAATGTGCCTCTACCTGGTCTCTCCTGCCTTTTTTTCGCCTCCTCGCTCTGGGCTGCGCTGACGGAGAAGTTGGGAGGCACCAACCGTGTGGAGGCATCAACTGTTTAGAAGGCTGTCTTGTTCAAATTCTATAGAGCTTTTTTGTTTCAGAAGCAAGACAGTCTGCCGCCTTTGCGGACTGGGCTTCCCGTGTCCAAGCCCCATCGCCCCCACCTTGGCCTCCTCGCAGCCTTAGCAAACCCTCTGGTGAATTAGGGACTCTTGCCTTGGGAATTAACTTCTGGGGAGCGAGTTCTCAAATGAATAGTGGAGGAAACTTCAACTCACCTTTCTGCCCGATAAGTAAGTAAGTAAGTACGTAAGTAAGTAAGTAAGTACAGTAAGTAAGTAAGTAAATAAATAAATAAATAAATAAGCAAGCAAGCAAGCTCAAGCCCACTGGGAATCATTACTCTCTGCAGCTTCCCCCTCCCCGAAGTCTGGCTTACCCACAAGTCCATGGCTAGGCACACCCCTTGAAATCATTAGATTTCAACACTCCGGGTGGAATGCACTATAACTAATCTGAGCCGTTTTGGCCGAACAGTCGACGACATTTCAACGTCGTATACATAGCAGTTCTGAAGCTACAGAGGTCCTCCAGTTGTATATGTGTGTATGCGTGTTTTAAAGATTTAGACAGGCTGTCTAGTAGGTACTGTTGTTTTGGAATCTTCACGTTTTGTGTCTCTATCCAAGATCATCAGATTCAGTAACCTTCAGCCCACCTCTGTGTGCTCCGGTGCTTTAAAAAACATAATCCTTGAAATTTAAAGGTGGCGAACGATCTGTTCTCAAGTGGTATCCTACCGACGTGGGCGGATAACCCTTTGATCGAATCGTCATCTGTTGTCATCCCTCGTTCTGTGGACTGCACTGCATTCGAATTCCTGTTTTTATACTTATTTATTGATTTATTTTATTTCTATGCCGCCTTTCTCTCAATTCCGGGAACCACGGCGGCTCACAAAATTAACACGATCGATTATGTCTAGGAATGCAATCGTGAGCCGACCTGCCATCGATGCCTCTGAAATAAACGGATTCCAACTGAATAGCTGTGAGCTTCGTGGCCATTTTTTTTCTAAAGTGAAATAGCACAGATTGCGGACTGTAATAGACTACTCCTAGTAATTTACGAATCTCCTTTCCAGGAAGCCCTGCCTTCATTCCCGCTGGTATGGTTATGATTCTGGGATAAACGTCTGAGTAAACACAGATAGGATTGCATTGAAAGTCCAAGTGAATCTGAGCAAGACATACATTTTGAATCTGCCAGTAATTCGCATTTTTATCCAACATGACTATATTTATCTATATACCTCCTTGTCTTCTCTCTTTCCTTCTAACACTGTTAAACTGAGACCCATCACCCAAATACTCGGGTGTCACTCGCTTCACTTAGTAAAGCCCAAAGGGCCGCGGATTTTCTCTACTAGTTATGCGGAGTAAAGCGTTTAAGGATGATTGTCCTACTGTAAAAATAACCAGAATAGTAGCCCACAGAGAGACAAAATACGATCCTCCTGGTTCTCCCTCTCCTTTCCATTACCGTGGCTGGGGAAAACCTGCCCTTCAAAAGAAGATTTGGACATGTGCAATGAGTGCAGTAACCATCCGGGTCTCCGGGTCTCAGACTGTGCCTCCAATCCACTGCGCATCTGCTCTCCCGCAAATAAGGGGGCATTTTTGTTTTCCTGAGGCTGAGTCCTTGTGTGTGTGTGTGTGTGTGTGTGTGTGTGAGAGAGAGAGAGAGAGAGAGAGAGAGAGAGAGAGAGGGAGAGGGAGAGAGAGAGAGAGAGAGAGAGAGAGAGAGATGTGCCCTCAAGTCGTATCCGACTTACAGCGGCCCATACAGGAGTTTCAAGGTATGCGGAATATCTTACCCTTGCCATGACCACCTGGTACCACTCCGTGAGTGTCCGTGGCCGAGGAAGGCTTCCAACCCAGGCCTTCTGACTCCTGGGACGTCACTTTACCCCCTTGCACGGTTCTGGCTCCCCGAGTCCAAGCTTGCAATCCCTTAAATGTCCGTTTCCACCTTCAAATGGTAAGGGAATAAATGAACAGCCACACGCGGAAGAGCTCCACGTTTTAAATCACCCCTTTGGTAAAGAGCTACCAGCGCTAGTCCCGCTTAAAACATATTACTGAACAGCCTCCCTTCCAAAGAAGAGGGGAGAAAATGGAAACGCAGACGTGAGGAGGCTTGCGCCGTTACCCTGCCAAGCGAGCGAAGGAGGGTTGCGCCGGATATTCTTGGAACACTGCAAGCGAGTTTCTCCCATCTTCTCCTTCGCCAGTCGCCCTTCCAAACCCTTGACTGGTTCAAACGTGGCTTAAAACTTTCTCCAAGGAATGGGGAGCCAACAGTTGGAGCCAGAGACAAATTTAGGAAGAAGCTTCGTTTACCTCAGAGGGCCTCAGATTCTAGTAGGCTTTTGAATAGAAAAAATACCACTAAAAGGTGCATGCTCATGAGAATAACGTCCAGTTCCATAGTATTAGTAATGCTGTGCCTCGTAAACTTGTCACCGTTTAGGGACTTGGCAGGATCTCATTCTCTCTGAGGGGAACGGATTCCCAAGGAAGTCCCGCTTGAGCCCTGATCCATTTCGTCTGTGACAGCCCAGACAGCTGGGCGGGGGGGGGGGGGAATCGACGGCTTAACTCACCCAGGGATGGCAATTCGTGTGAAGATACGTACGCCTTTCCTAGGACCTTCTCCTTTCAATGGGGAAACCACAGATCTGCACATTCTTCCTTTCCCCATTGCCGAGGTCCAAGAGCATCCACGGCTGTCGAGCCTGTCCTGCTCTCTCAGGCCCACTTTTCGGCCACTCTGGACGTGGCACCCCCACGGGGGCCTCAGAATTTGTGGCAGGAGTGTCGGTGTCCCTCAAAGTGGCCATAAGCCCTTCTTTAGGTTTGGTACCCTTCAGATCTGATCAATAATTCCGTTCTGTTCCGTTCTGGCGCTCTTAAGGGGTCAAGGTTGGCTATTAATATTACAATGGACCTACAGCAAGCATCCTCCCCCTGAAACAGGAGAGAAGAACACCTCAGACTGCAAAGAGACCCAGCTCCAATTGGCCACCTGTAAAATGCTTCATGAGGGAGATGCAAAGGAGTCCATTGCATCTTTATTCAGGAAAAAAAGATGCCTCCTAACTAACCCTATATAACGTGGCAGCCTTAAGCATATGCTGAAAATCCGGCAAAATTAATCGTACTTCAAACGTTGCAATCTTACAACGTCAACGCAGCCCCGCCGAAGTCTATGGGACTTACTCCAGGGTTTCTGAGTAGGAGCGGGTAGGAGGTTAATTCTGCTTGATCGCCCTGGAAGTGTTTCATTTTTAAAAACAACAACATTGCTCTCCACTCTTGCTTTGCAAGTCTCCTGTTGCCCTGGAGCCCCACCTACCCTGAACCATCAAAGGGATGGACTTCTGGCAGCTTTCAGTTCCCCATAATATGGCAAACCACGGTGGCAGTTAAGGGGCTACTGAAGGCCAGGCCCCCAAAGCCTTGGCATCACCATGGCCCCATCGACGAATTGGCCTGTTTCCTTCCTTCTTCTTTTTTTTTCTTTTCCGAATGTGTGCAGTGTCCTTCGGGAAAAACTCTCAGAGGCGGTGTGCTAGCAAATAATTTTTGAAAACGAAAGTAAGTCCTGCGCATTTGGTAGATTCTCACGCCAAGTGAACGCTTGATTCCACTCGGAGTTTCTCAGAAATAAGCCCTAACGCGACTGACTCCCAATTTTTCTGAGAAATGTATCTTTGCTTCCCTTTATTACAACAGAAAAGGCTTTTTACTTAAGCACGGTCTGAATTTTCTTTCTGACCTCAGCTGGGGCTACTTTTCACATGTCTGGGATTAAGCCTCATTGAAAACAGTGAGGCTTGCTTTTGAGTAAGACGATATAGAGTAGTCTTACTCAAAAGTAAATCCTCAGGTACTTTGCTCTTGCTGAACTACTCTTCGTCTTGTTTCCGGCAAAACCAACGTATAGCCTACAACTTTCCATTAGATAGGAAGCCTCGTTCTCAGTGGAACTCACTCCCCCATGATTGGGTATAGAAGCATGGAATGGCACCCCCAAATTTCTCAAAAAAAGGCAAGCAAGTTTTACCAGAAAATTGTTTCTCTGTGTGTGCGCGTGCGCTCAGTAAGTGAAGATGGATCTTTGCAGCAGCCCAAGACAAGCCTTTGATGCCTGGAATCTGCGCCAGGTTTTAAGGGATATGCCTTTAATTGATGTTCCCAAGTTGTGTGACTTTATGTTTTAACAACAGTATTGTCTTTACTAAATTCTACTGCTCGCTGACTCCAACACTAGTGGGGAAAGCGGGTATAAATTTAATGAATAGTCTGATTCGTCTTTCATCATCACACCCCGAGGTCCTTTAAATGCTAATTAGAGAAGAGAAACAAAATAAAAATAAAAGGTCTGAATGATGATCTTCCGTATTTTGAATGCCACGGATATACTCTGCGTCTTTTTTGAAATTAGAAGCACAGCAAAGAGCTCCTGGCTGTTCCTTACCTTTCTTAATAATAATAATAATAATAATAATAATAATAATAATAATAATAATAATAATAATAATAATAATAGTAGGAGTAGGAGTAGGAGTAGGAGTAGGAGTAGGAGTAGGAGTAGGAGTAGTAAGCCTCGAACTGCAGAGCTGGAAGGGACCCTATGATCCCATAAGAGTCCAGCCACTGTCAAGGAGTCACAGTGGGGGAATCGAACTCCCACTCCCAACCGTACCTAAACCACTGAGCTATGCATCAGTTCTTCTTGTTGTTCTTTTTCGGTCATCTCCTATGAATGATACTTTTCTAAATTAACATCGAACTAGTGAACAGAGTCTAAAAACCAAACCCAAGCCTTCTATTGTGCTTGATTTTTAAATCCATTCCTTCCTACGAAATCACGAAATAAATCCAAGGAACTGACTATATTTTATTCTCTATTCGGAGCACCACTTTATCCACCAGCAGCCAAAATTTTAAGACAGTTTAATCTGGAGGGCCTTGGCACCCTTGACCCACAGGTGGCCGTGCGATTCAGCTCAAGGTGGTGGCTGACCCACGCGGGAAGCCTTGGTCCCTGGTGCTGAACCGTAAAATCTCCTCTCCCCAGACAGGGGCTTGGGAGAGGAGGCGTGGAGGTAAAGTAATCCTTTCCCAGTTCGGTTGGGCTCCCCGTGGCCCCCACAGCTGGGCAGACGTGCTTCTCCTGCTTCGTTCTTCCTTTACGGATGGGGAGGCGCGCGAGAGACGAGTGCCTTTCTCGCCTCGGCCAGCCGGATGGCGAACTGGCTGGCTTTGGCGCCGGATCCGGCACCCCCGGGCCCAGGTACTCCGCCCCGCCTCCCCGTCGCCGCTCCTGCCTCCGCCTCCTCCCGCCCCTCCGCCGTCTTCCCAAGCCCCCCGAGCTCAGGCAGGCCAGCGTCAGCCCTATAATAGGCGGTCGTCCGGAGCGGCGCTGGGGCGGAGAAAGACGAAGAGGACGACCAGGGCTCTTCTGAGGCCGCCCCTTCGAGCCGCCGCCGCCGCCGCCGCCGCCGGCCAGCCTTGCTGCCAGTGGGACTCCCCTCCGCGCCACTGGGCGCGCTTAGTCCGGGGGTGGGGGTAGACTCGCCTGTGTGGCGGCGGCGGCGGCGGCCCATCGGCGGGGAACCACCGCACCACCGCTCGCTTCCGAGGAGATCTGCCAAGGGATCGGGGCCCAGCGGCGGCCAGGATGGCCCCGGCCTGGCCGAGGCCTCCGCGGATCCTGGCCCAAGCTCCCCGCCAGAGACAGCCCTGAGGCTTGGGCAAGAACGGAGCGAGCAGAACAAAGCGGAGAAGGGGGGGCCGCTCCGGGAGGCGCTCCCTGGGCCCGCCAGCAACAGCCGCCGCCATGCAGCACCCCCTGGACTTGGGCGCCGCCGCCGCCGCCGCCGCTCACTATTTCCCCGCCGACCCCTTCGCTGACCACCGATCGCATCGCTACCGGAGCTTTATGATCGAGGAGATCCTGACGGATCACGCAGATGTCAAGAGCTCAGCACCAGCCGGGGAGCTGCTCAAGTTCGGCGTGAAGGCGCTGCTCTCGGCGCGGCCCTACCACAACCCCTTAGGTAGGTCTCCCGGCGGCCCTTTGCTAGATCATCCTCCTTGAGGCTGCTGAGCTTTACCCTTCGATCTCTTTTGCTGGATCTGGAGCTGGGAGGGGGGAGGGGGAAGGGGGGGGGAGTCCCGGTTCGTACAGTTATTGTGGTGAGGATCGTGGTTATTTGCAACTTTTTGCTGGAGAGATGACCTCGCCGCCGCGCCATCCCAACCGACCGTCCTTCCTTCCTTCCTTCGTTCCTGCCGGTAGTGAACGCTCAGGAGTTAGTTTAAGCCTATGGGGTAGATTCTCATGAAATAAGTGAAGCAGCTCCTATTGCTCTCCAAAAGAAGCGCGTCGCCCTCTTCCTCGTCCGTAGGGTGTTCGAGGGCTGGCTGTCAGTGCATCTTCCCGTCATTCAGGGCGCCCAGGATGATGGGCATTGGGTCATCGGGCCTTGGGAGGAGGCATCGGTGCAAGCTGAAGACAGAGGCCCAGCTTCTCACAGGGGGAGAACTGTCCTCCGCAAAACGCATAAAACCCTCCTTAGTTTGAAATATAAAGACATGGGAGGCTTCTTAAGAAACACTTAGGACTCCGAAGACAATTGTGCCCAAACGGAAGGGACCCGCTTCTCAGAATAAGATCTGGGACTGAGCTGCAGAAGGGCCTGCCCCCCGCCCCCGCCGCAACCCATGCACTCGCTGACACAGAAAGTCTAGCCGTGGGATCTCCTTCCAGGTTAATGTTTTCGGGAAGACGGCGACGGAATAGGCTTTAAAGCTGAGACCCGAGCTCCCCTTACATGCGAATCGAGTCTTAAAACGAAATAGGGTTTTATTAATCAACCTGCGACCAGCCTTAGGCTGAAACTGACCACAGCATTCTCTTTGAGATGGAACAGCCAAAGAGTCCTAAAACTCTTTTGAGGCTAACACGTTTGATCTGACATCGTCTTCGGTGGACGGCATCCCACCTCTTCAGGGGCGACACTCCGTGAACGCTTGGGCCCAAGGCAGCGCGTTGGTCTTTAAAGCGCCACACAGGACTCTCTGTTGTTTCTGCCGCAACAGACGAATACCTTCCTGGGGGCGGAGGGATAAATCTTTTCGATAACACCACACAGGCAAGTTCTGAAAAAGTTTAATGGAGCCACTAGTCTTAAATTTTTAGAAACGCTGTTCTTGAAACCCACAATATTAGCAGATTGGTAGCCAACCCATTGGTATTGCTCCAGTTAGGACCACTCCAAATGATTTTATCTGAAGTTTAAATAATGCATTCCCCCCCCTAGCCCTCTTTAGAGCAATGACGACCTGACAGCATAAATGGCTTCATGACTACATCTTTCGGGAGTGGAGAAATATTCACTATGTGGCGTGTATTAATAATCCCTCGATTAAGAATTTATTTAATTCACGGCCTTCGGTCTAAGTACGAAGGTCGCTGGGCTGGCCAAAAGAAAAATCACAAATCCTGGTGAGAGCAAGGCCTTGATCAGGTCAACCGAAAGGGCACCAGATGTGCTCTTCAGCTTTCGAAGAAAACTGATAGATTTCAGGCCACCATGATCCCAAATGCCCCTGAATCTGGGTAGAATCTTCCCTGAAGGGAGTGAGACTTGCTTGGGAGTGAACTTTTTATAGGACGAGCCTCGAAGGAGCGTGAGCGTGTCGTTGTGTGGGCTCCAGCAGTCCTTAAGACCCTTTCTCTCTATTTTGGGGGCTGAACGCCAACCCCCCTAGCCCGAGACCCTTACACAGTGCCTGGAGCTCCCAGCTTTCCAGCCTGGACCTCAAGCGTGCAAGGGCCAGGACGGGAGCCGGGCAAAGTCCTCTCTTCCACCACTTCTTGGTTGCTCCCTGCTAACTAGGGTATTGTCACGCCTTGCCTCTGGAATCTTTTCCTCCCGGGAGACCAGAGGGGCAGCAGAGTTCTTTTTAGGGTAGCGGTGGCAAAGTTTTTGCGTTTTTGGCCAGAGCTTCTGGCGCTCAGGCTTGGGCGGGCTCAGCAGGAGCCCTTCCAAGAAGGAATGGCAACCAAAGAGAATTCAGAGTCAACATGCGGGAGTTGCTCGCCAAGGGTGGGGTTTCCAGGTCCCTACTCGGGAAAAGACGGGCCCTCTGAATGCGTATGCGATGGAGAAGAGACACCCTCGCTCGCTGGAAGTCCAAGGAAGGCTGCGAGGACGATACCGCTCTTGAGAGTGGTCAGACGAGTGCCTGTGCCTCTCTGTCTGTCTGTCTGTCTGTAAACACACACCTATTACGTACAGTCCTATCCTCAAGCAGTTTCTATGGGCTTCAAAATGGAAGAATCTCTCCCAAGGCCTCAATTTTGATGTCACGTCCTCCTCCAAGTCTCCCCTAGGAGCGTGGCTTGAATTTCCTGGTGAATCTTCTTGCCGCCCCCTCCAAATCTTACTCCCCCCCTTCCCCAGTTTTTGCGTCTTGAAATGGCGCCCCGATGAGAAAACCAAAAGCTCAAGAGCTTTCCCTGGCAGGAGAAATCTCCGCTTTCTTCACCGCTCCTTTTCCCCCACACGGAATTAAAAACGAGGAATAATCATACACGCACCCAACACACACACATTTTTACTGCCAACCTCCCCCCCCCCCCCCAGCTTTGAGGCGGGCATTCTTGCAGCGTAAGGAGTGAGTTTCAGGGGCCGAGACAAAGTCCTGCTCTCCGGTCCCACCGAGCCAGACTCGGCCTTCCGTCTCGCTCTTTCTCCGGTCCCAAAGCCTTTCCTGCCTTGAGGATCCTGCGCGCAACTTTCCCGTGTCCTTCTATGGCGTCCCTTTGTTACAAACTCCCTTTGGTCTCAAACCCACCATTAACGTGGACCACGAGAAACCGGAATTCCTCCACCCCGCCCTCCGCTGCCACCCAAGTCCTTTTCGGGTAAAAAAAAAAGGGGGGGTGCACTTCATTCACTATCTTTGAGCTCGACTGTGCGTCCCACCACGACCTCGAGGCAAAAAGAACAGGCACAACCATAGACCAATGTCCTGACTTGGGGGGGGGGGGCGGTGTGTGTGTGTTGCATGAATATCCTGGGCCCTTGGGTCCTAACCACTCGCCCGCCCACCCTTTTTTTTCCAAAACCTCTGAAAAGATTGGCCTAGGATATAATGACTGAAATCCTGCTGCTTCGCGTGGTAAAGTCACAACTAGCCAGGCCCACTGTTGTAGTGGGGATTTGGCGAGCCAACTCCTCCGTAAATTCCATTGTTCCAAATGGCCCTACTCAACTAGTTGCCTCTATTAGGCCCTCACGTTACGTGCGTGCCTGGCCTTCCACAGATAACCGTGGCCATCTGTCTACTCGTGTGTCCAAGTCGTTTCCACTTGGTCCCGAAAGGCCACTGGTCCTCCAGCTCCCTGTGCTGCTTTTTGCGGGGAGGGCAGCCGGGTGCAACCCGGCCGAGTCTCTGGCAGCCCCTCTATTTGTTCCCTTGGAAGGAAGCAAACATTTCGGCGCCTCTTCAGTAAGCGTTAGTGAGCCTTGCAGGAGTTACCCGAATATACGTACGTTTAGGAAGTTTCGTTGTAACAGCCAAAGGCATGAGATTTTTGTCTCGCTCACAGCACAGCAACGTTACTTTTCTGCCAAAATTGAGATACCAAAATTCCTCGGTCATAGTCAGTGCTGGCTGAGAATTCTGGGAGTTGCAGTAAAAAAGAAAGAAACGTTGCGGAGCTCTGATCTCACGTTTTGGATTGGATTAGACTGGTTTCCCAATTAACGAAAGTGCGAGGGTGGCGAAGGGGGCGGCTCTCAACTTTTGATTTCATCAGAAGCGGGATCAGAGGTTCTTCCATGTGAGAGGTGTAAAGCTTATCTTTGATTTCCTGGATGGAAATTCTTTGATTTCCCTTTCTCTCTCTCTCTCTGTTTCTTCAACGTTTAATCAGTCAGTGCAGGAAAGACTAACCGTGCCTTCCAAATGTATCCGTTTTAGAAAAATAGAAATTTGGTGACTGGCTCCGCCAACGGGCTCTGCACGCAAACCCTCCCGCCCCCTTCAACACGCGTTTCGCTTAGTTTTGCTTGAAAGCACACTGCCCTCGCCGGTTTATTTGGAGAGAAAGGGGAGGGGGGGGCGCAGTAGACTGAGACAAATTTCATTGCAGGGTATTTAAGCACGATGTAACGTCCTCCCGGATGTGCCTCCAAAGAAATGTGGTTTAGGATCGGAATTTAAAAGTTGAAACTCGGCTATAGGGAGCTGCCTTCTGGTCCCCGCTCCGCCGCTGTAGCGGATGAATTTGTTTTTTTCAAACCCGCGTGGCTATGTCGTTGCCTTTATCCAGCGTTTCCTTGTCAGAATCGATAGGCAAAAAGGACTTCTCATTAGGAAGGGAACGGGTGGGAATTTCTCAGCAGTTTTGCGACTTGTTAATGTAAATCCTCGGTTCCCCACATTCTTCTTAGAGAGCGAGATGCCATTTACTTCGCTTAGGGGGACACTAGCAAATAAGGGAGAAACAATTTCGACTGGAGGCCATCAGAGTCAAATCGGTTTTATTGAGGTAGATCGAGGTACATCCTGAATTCTTTCCCATCAGTTGCTTTGAGTGAATCCTGCCCTTTTTTATCGTTTTGTTGACGTTGAAGCAATTGCACCTATCTAACAAACGCTGTAATGGGGATTGCATTTCTACAGTGTAATCCTAAAACGTCTTCTATATTCACTTTCTGAATAGTAAGTAAGTCTCATTGAAGGTACTGGATCTTAATACACAGTAGAGGATTACATTGTTACTCCGTTTTCAGTTGTTGGGGGTGTGCAGAGGACACATTGCTTTGAACCTCTTAAAAGCCCACTAGACGCATTCTCCTACAGACAGCTATGATAAAATATATACACATGTTGAATACCCATCTAAATGTACTTAATATTTGTCAAAGCTTCTTAGGGCACTACTACCAAATATAAAACACTAAATAATTGTACTGTACCTACAGTATGTCCCAGATACATTTCCCTCCTTACCAGATCCACTTTAACAGCTTCAAAGGTAATCAGAGTCTTAACTTATCACCATGTTCTTCTTTCTGTCATCTCTTGCCTGGGGTAATTCACCCGCCATTGTCGCCGTTTACAAAGCCTTCTAGAAAGGAACTGAATATCAAACAGGGGTCTTAAAGGCCATTACCAACTGTAAAAAGCCAGTCTCCTTAGTATAATTAACAATCATGTTGTTTCTGCCATTGTTATTCTATGTCAGGGGTTCTTACACCCTTTTTCAGTGCAAAGCTTCAATGGAATAGATCTGAATATTAGAGGCCATCATGCCAGCTGTGAAATACCACATTGACTCATGCAATTTGCAACTTTCTAAGCAACCAATCAACCACTTTCTCTGTATTTTGATGTCATGTATAAATGTATAAATATTTGCCATGTTATAGCATCGAGGAAGTGGATTTTACCCATGAAAATTCATATTAAAATATAACAGTTAGTCTTTAAGGTGCCACAACTTTGTTGTCTTTTTTATTCATTCTTTTCTTAAATTTTTATTTTTGTTTTTGCCTGATTTGCTTGCACAGACTAACATGGCTACCTCTTCTAAATCCTACATCTTTGTATCTGTTACACATAAACGGATTGATCTCCATTACTCAAATGCTGCCTTCCACTTTCAGTGGACAGGGGATCGATGGGCCAGTGAGATCAGCTTGAAAGTTAATTTTGGTTTAAGGAACTTTAGAAGTAGTAGAAGAAAGGTTTTCAAAAGCGGAGCTATAGGACAATGCCACATAAACATTCTTTTATAATAAGTAGAGAGGGGGATGCTAATTCTTTCATAATAATGGATTTCCACAGAACATTTCAATAATTCCTGAACAATGGCAATTCCTACCAAATGTACCTAACACAGTCTTGAAGGAAATAAGTTAATACCAATTTCCTGAAACCAACACTTGAAAGTAACTGGGGTGAAACTGAAGGGACTTATTGCTGCCTACTTGTCTTATTATGTGCCCAGTATTTTTTACCTATTCTAAACACTCTACAGTGCAACCTTGTGCCTTTCACCAGATGCTGAGTTCACCCCATTGAGTTCAGTCATATTTGGTTCCAGATAGATATGCAGAGAACTGCAGCGATAAACCTGTTCCCCGGGCATTAAAAAAATCTTTTATTTTATAAATATTTTATTTCCAATGAGATGCACTTAAATAACTTTCTTCATGCATTTTATTTACTTTCAAAAATTGGAAATTTCATCTCTTGCCTTCTACCCAAAATATAAAGTATGATGGATGAGAACAACTTAATATAATAACAATACTTTTAAATTAAATAATTTCGGCAACTATCTTAAAGCCATACATAGAGGTACTGCCTAAAAAACATCATTAATATGAAACTTAACTTCAGAATAATTTGCATAACAGAATGTAGGACCAGATCTAAGTTCCACTGACGTCATACAGATGTAGGTTGTTGGGTGTTTTTTTGGTTTTTTTTTTTGGCAACCTTGGATCTAATTCACCCTTGTAGTCAGTAGAAGAGACGCCTTTGTTGACAGCTGAACCGTCAACACCATTGAAGTCAAGAGGGAGTCGAATTCTATGGAACTGGCTTCCAAATAAATAGGTGGGCTCGCAGCTTTAAGACTGCGATCTCATAAACCCTCAACAGGGAGAAAGCAGCGCTGAACTCACTGGGATTCACTTCCGAATGAACATGCATGGGACTGCACTGTTCTTCCAACTTTAGCTGGAGAAATAATGAATCGGGAAAATATCTCTGCCTCTGCCTTTCCGCCATCACCTCCTTCCTTTTTATATCCCCCTCGCTTCTTTCAGAGAGCCTTTGAAGTCTGATATAGGTTTACTCTGAAGTAAAACTCACAGTCTTCAACAGTGCTTACTCTCAAATAAGGCTTTGCTGTGCAACTTGCACGTTGATTTGGGAAGAAGTCCAAGAGGGGCTGGCTTCCGAATAAATATGCTTAAAAAACCCATGTACAATTTCTCGAGGAACCAGCGCCCCCAATCTGAACCTCGTGTACTGGGTAATCAAGCCCCATTTAGTTAAGTAAGATTAATTGACAAGACAAGTAAGTACTTTCAAGAGTATAGTCCTGGCTCTTGCGGGAAATCTCTGGCACGTGATGCTCCCAAAAGTCAATGTAATGAACGGTGTGTTACACCGAAGTGTTCCCGGAGACATTTCCAGGTAAGTATGCAGAAGAATGTCGCTCTAACCTTAAGAGTCCCAGGTCCAAATCTGCGGCAGCATGGTCAGAGGCCTCGGGCCAGTCTCACTGTAGTCTACCTTACGGGACTGTTGTGTGGGAATACAAATGCGTGGCCCATATAGGCCATCCTCAGCTCTCTGGAGCAACGGTCGGAGAGAAACAAAACACACACCCCCATTGGAGACTGCGGCTTAAACGATAGGGGTGTTCAAGTCCTTACTCCGTTCCTTCCCGAAATATGGGGAGTCAAAAAAGCAGAAGCTCCCGCTCGTTGACAACCCCATCGAGCAGGCGTGGGGAACGGGTGGCTCTCCAGATACGTTTGGATCGGACTTGCCAGCCCAGTTCCCGGCGAGGGATCTTGGGAGCGGCAGTTCAGCCACATACGGAAGACCACACGTTTTTCCTTCGTTGCCATACCATCCATCTGCTCGTCTTCAGGATGCCACAAGATTCCTGTGGTCCGTGTTGGTGAGGAGGAGGAAGATTGCGGCAGAAAAAGAAAGAGCTGGAGGCCGGAAACGGGCCAAGCGCAGAGCGAGCGTCCTTCTGGAAGGCCCTTTCTCCCTCCCTCCCTTTATTCTGGAATTCACCTCCATCTTTTCCCGGCCTCGAAACGCCGCGGTTGGAGAGACAGGCAGGCTGCAGAACGTCACTTTGTTGGACTACAATTCCCAGGATCTTTGAGCCTCGGGGGATTCTAGGCACTGTAGTCCTCGAAGTCTTTTTTTTCCCAGGACTGGAAGCAGGGCAGGTGGGGGGGGGGGGGCTGTTCCGGACCTCGCGCTTGCTTTTTGGTGACCCCGCTCTCTTTCTCCTTTTCCCCGCAGCGGTGCTGAAAGCGGAGCAGGCGGCGGTCTTCAAGTTCCCGCTGTCGCCGCTGGGCTGCTCGGGCCTGAGCTCGGCGCTGCTGGCGGCTGGCTCCGGGCTCCAGGGCGGAGCGGGGCCGCCTCACCTGCCGCTGGAGCTGCACCTCCGCGGGAAGCTGGAACCGGGAGGCCCGGAGGCGGGCAGCAAAGCCAAGAAAGGCCGCCGGAGCCGGACCGTCTTCACCGAGCTGCAGCTGATGGGGCTGGAGAAGCGCTTCGAGAAGCAGAAATACCTCTCCACGCCCGACAGGTGGGCCTCTGGCCGGGGACACGCAGGCACCACGGGAGGCCCCGGACGCGCACCTGGGGATCGGACTCGTGGCTCCCCGGAGCAAGCCAGGAAGGAGGGCAGGGAAAACCCCTACTCGGTTCTACCTGGATCTCCAAGACAGGCTGAGGGCGGGAGGGAGAGTGG
Organism: Intellagama lesueurii; assembly: GCA_037013535.1. Lineage (NCBI taxonomy): Eukaryota > Metazoa > Chordata > Lepidosauria > Squamata > Agamidae > Intellagama > Intellagama lesueurii. Next base: position 245,793,435 of record JBAJHW010000002.1, read on the forward strand.
GGGATGCACCACCTGCTGAACTACCCTTGGACTATGGTTCCCGATTCCCGGTGTCGCCCATCCTGCATGGGTTTTGGGGGCTGTAGCCCAAACAAGTACCTTTTCCAAACTCTCCTTCATGCCCAAGGAACCATGGCGGGGGGCGGGGGAGATGGTCGAGAAGTACCAGCCTCTAAAAGCTTCCCTTGGTCTCTTACAAATCCTGGACTGACCCAGCGCGATTTGCCCTGGGTAGGCCACTGATCCCTCCCCAGCCCCCAGCTTCAAACTGGGAATCAGGGGCACTCTACCCATATTCTTCCGAAACGATTACCTACCAGGTTATCCCAGCCTGAGACAGAAAAGTCTGCTTTTGTCAGCAGTTGTGCAGGGCCATCTCCCACGTTACCAAAAAGGCATTTTTTTTCCATGCGCAGGGTCACTATTCTCCCTGATCTGTGAAACCAGATGGACTTTTAAAACAAAGAAACAAATTTGGTTTTGTTCTCCATTTCAGGCTACCCTAGCTGAGATGGAAAAGTTTATTTTTTTGGATTACAGTTCCCATAATCCATTGATGGTGAGTGTGGGAGCTCTAATTCAAAAAGAAAAAGAGAGAGAGGACCTTTTCTTATCTCTAAACCAGGCACACCAGTGTGGAATCCCAGATATTTGTTAATCTCTTCTTAATAAGAGCCATCAGGGGGAAAAAAGAAATCTAAAATTCAGTATTAGGGAAATAACTTTACTAGCAATACAAAGGTTACAAGAACAGCATGCTTTAGAAATATCAGTCTCTTCAGAAAATCTTGTGAGGTATTCTGGCTGGAGAAAGAAGGAATAAGATCAGCTTGTTGTTATGTGCCACTGATGAATTACCATTCTTATAATCATTCATCCTGACCAGACTGTAAGGGGCTAATAGGAACTTGTGTTTAGCAACCTGTGGAAGGATGCAGGTTTCTCCCATCCCCCTCTTTATTTGCAGGGTGATGTGCTACTAAAATTAGAGATGGTAACCATTTTACAAAGGGAGGAGGACAATGGGGACAAATATCAAATGAGAAACTGAGACGGGAAAGCTGCAGGTACTGAATGTGGGAAGGGAGCTGGGGTGGCAGAGCCATCCATACAAGCCCTACCTTTCTCTCCCCTGCAGGATAGACCTGGCAGAATCTCTGGGCTTGAGTCAGCTGCAAGTCAAAACCTGGTACCAAAATAGACGAATGAAATGGAAGAAAATAGTAAGTGTGCCTTGTGGATTTTAATACACATTATAGGCTGCTTCAAGCTGATGCTTACAAAGAAAGGCAGAGGTAATGATGTTCATCTCAAAAGGAACTTCTTGTCTCCCCCCAAAAAGGCAGAGTCTGGAGTCTCAGCAGACAGGCTGGTGTCTTCCAAAGAGGGTAGACTGCATCGTTCCTTATCCCTCATGAGCCATGCCTCTAGGGATGTTGGGAGTTGTCATCGAACACATCTGGGTGCATCAAACTGGGGAACAAAGTTTAGTGCATCTAGGACGAGCAGGGGATCCTGTGGTCTCAGATATCTTTGAAGTACAACTTCTATTGATCCTAACCATTGGCTTTACTAATTGATGGTTGATGGGAGCTGAAGTTCAACAACTCTTTGAGTGCCTCTGGTGCCCTAATCCTGCTCTGAGAAATATAAAGGTAGGGGTAGGGTTTGTTTTCCCACATCTAATCCCCTAATCTTAAAGAAACTGGCACTGTGATTTATGTAGAATTAGCAAATTTCACACAATGTGGAAGGTGCCGTGCCTGCAGAAACCCAGGGCATTTGTAGCTGTCCTAGGATCATTCAGGCTGTCAGGAAAACAAAGGATCTCCCCAAAGCCAGGAGGACAGGGAGACCTCTGAAGTAGCTTGGAACCAGCCAGCTCTGATGTTACACATCCTGTCTAGCCACAGGGGCTGTTGGTCAGAATTGGAAGAGCATGGTCTTTCCATCCAGAAGGTCTTGGGTTCAAATCCCAGTACCCTCAAATGTGGGTAGGAAAAAAAATCCTGCCTAAATCTCTGGAGAGCAAGTATCAGGACACAGTTCAGCTATAAGCATAAGTCTCTTTTATACATAAGGCAGTTGCTCTCTATTGCCTTTCAGATTAAGCCTGAGTGGGAAGAAGCATCTCCTTGGCAAGACAAAGAGCCCTTAGCCCTACTCCCAAGGAATGGTTCTCATCCTTGATCTTACAGATGTTTTGGTCTTCAGCTCCCAGAAGTCCTTACAATGGCTGTGTTTATTGGGGTTTCTGGAAGATAAAGGCCAAAACACCTGAGGGACCAAAGGCTGGGAATCACTGGACAGATGTGCTCCTCCATGGAAGCCCCATTTCAAGGGAGCCAATTCAGCCATGGTGGAGAAAAGCAATTCCCCCTATCTTGGCTGGAATACTCATCAGGAAAGTGCATGTGTAATACAAACAAGACAAAAGTGAAAACAAAATACTGTGATTCCCTAGAAAGACTAATACTCTGACCTCTGGATTTGGGAAGAAAGAAGCAGGAAAGCTTCTCTCTTATGGAGAAGCCAGTCTCTGCCTGGCAGGAACACTCTGAGGGCTAGACTGCAAGCCTCTACGCGTTTATCTGGGACTACTTCATTATCTGGAACTTACTTCAAAAAAGACATATGTAGGTGCCAATCATATGTCAGGGATACTTTGATTCGATCAAACTCAATGGGGCAAGTTAGTTATGGTGAATTTGACCATCAGTAATTTCAGTGGATCTACTCTAAAATATGACAAACTAGTCTGGACTCAACCATCATTAGTTAACAATGGGATATTAATCAAAGTCACTTGTTTACACAAATGCCTTGTAGGTGCTTCATTTTTCAAGTAACATGAAGTTCATTCTCCAAAATAATGCAGCAATTTGCCAGTGATATATGGGGAGGAGGAGAGGGCATAATCTTCTTTAAATAGCACTTGCCAGTCTTAATGAGATGATGTAATGTTTATTTTTGTTGTTCAAATTCAGTGCCTTATATGCTGTTCTTACCCCACATTGACTTAAAAATGATGAGAAGGTCAATGCTCATTTTATATACGTGGAAGTAAAATTAATGGAAATAAGCAATTTAACATATATTCACCATTGTAGCATATTAATAATTAGCAACAGCAACAACAATAATAGTTCCAGAATTGTGCCTTTTTTTTTACAAAATAATAATTAAGTTGGAGACTCCAAAAGACAGAGGAATGGTGAGAGACAGAAGTGTAATAGAAGATGACTTTCAGTAATTGCAGGCACATGGGATTCATTTCAGGAAATCAATTTGAAACCAAGCTCAGTGAAACTAATGAGAATTCCTTTCAAATAACTAAGTATTTTGGGATATGCCATGACTAGGCGCTGGCTATAGACTCTATGGCAGAGGTGATCATCCCATTAAGGCAGTCCCTGGTGGTAAGGCTCATTTAATTCAATGGGGCACAATTCTAAGAAAACAGGTCTAGGATCTCTTATTTGTCCCTTGGCTAGACATGACTTAACAAAGACATGTTCACTCTTTATATCCTTGATGCTGCCATCCTTTGCTTATTTACCTAGAAGTAAACCCCAAAGAATTGTATTGGACTTTCTTCTTAGTAATATCACAACTAGGCAGATCATTAGGGAACCCTTTCAGTACCTACTTATGGGTAAAGTGGAGCTTCTTAGCTAATTCCTTCAATTCTTGTACTAACAGACCCAGAATAGAATATTAATAGAAGTCCTTGTACAAACAAGCCAGCATCCATCTTCATTATTAGGAGACACTGCTCTCCAGAGTGCTTATTTTCCTGACCATACAGACCCAGCAGCTTAATTGCCCAACAAAACACCTTCCAAAGCCTTGTTCCCTGCATAACAATAGTTGCCAACAAAGCTGCTCTAACAAAAACTTTCAATCTGCAGCATGAATGGGGAAAATCCAGCCGGTGAAAACTGTCTGCACAGAAAACAATCTCTAGGAGTAAGTTTCCCTATTGGATGTTTGGTTCTCAAGCTTGCATTGAGAACACAGGAATTTGGCCATGCAGAAGAAGAATTATACAAGGTGGTAGGCCTAGCAAAGGTAATGTAAGTCAGGTGGAGTGGCAGAGAAGCTCTAACATGTTTTCATTGGCCCTCACAACAGGCTTGGTGTCAAAACCTTGATAAACCATTTTGGTCACCATTTAGAGCTTTTGTTTTTCTCATGGAAAAAACATTTTTACATTTGTAAGCCTGTACTTTTTCCAGGTGGGAAACTCATTTGCAATTTCCTTGAGTATTCAGGCCTTCAGACTTATTTATTTATTCATTTTTGCCCCTCCCAGGTTCTGCAAGGTGGAGGGCTTGAATCTCCCACTAAGCCGAAAGGCCGCCCGAAAAAAAACTCCATTCCCAGTAGCGAGCAGTTGACAGAGCTAGAGCGAACGAAGGAAGCAGAGAAACAGGTGGAAAGCCTTGATTCCCCTTGTCAGGGCAGCCAGGAGGAATAAGCCCAAACTACCGGAGGCCCAGGCCTGTCATGGTGCCCTCAGATGCGGAGACTGACGGTACTGCAAAGCTATATGGATTGAAATGCCTTTACATGGACTAAGAGGCTGCATTTGTGAGGAAGAGGAAGGGTGAATCCTTCAGAACTCAGATCCCCTCCACATACATACTGTTGGGATCTCCAGCCATCAGGCTTGTGTGTGTTTTGCAAATCAACTAGATTTCGCTGAGGCTCTTGCTTACTTTTCTACCACGTGGATTGCTCGTGTGTGTATAGCGGAGGAGGCGCTGTTAACATGTATAGGAGGGCCATGGACACAGGTTTTGTTTTTAAGACGCTGCAAAGCAGAGAAGGAAGAGGAAGAAAAAGGGTGGCAAAATGGTTAGTGGACCTATTACTCCCTGTTGATTCCATTGTATTTACTATGCATTTGCGTTACTCCACCCCTCCCTGTGCACAGTTCTTAGGAAAATGATGCCCTCTCTCTTCTCTCCGGGTGGGCATGTGGTTTGAGAAGGGTGGGGGTTTGTTGGTTGGTTTTTCCTGTGGCCTGGCAAAGCAGAAGACAGTTTGTTTTGTTTTTCTTTCTCTCTTCTTTCTGTTTGAGATCTGAAGGTTCTCCCAAATTAACCAACATTTTCCAATTGGTTTTTATTCACACAAAAGGCATTGATTTTATTTCAATAAAATATTTTATGAATGATGGGCCCGAGCAACATAATGAGTTCATTTCCTCTGACCAGCTCTTTTAAGCCAACACCATGATCCAAGAGGGTCTTCACCAACACCCTCTTATGCATATGTACTCTGAGGATAAGCCCCACGGTGTTAAAGGTGGCTGACTGCCACGGAAATGGGCTAAGCATTTCTGCTTTGGAGAAGAAAACTAGCTGGAACTCCACTCAGTGGCTCGAGACTGCACAGTTGCCAGAGGGGGAAAATGGTTATCTAAAATAATGGGACTCTTCCTTATTTGAGGAAGATATGGTGCCACAGTAGGCTCCCTTTCTGTGTTCCAATTAGCATGAATTCCCCATCTGTGCATCCAGGAGTACTAGGATGTCTTTTCATAATCATTTGACTGTTTAGTAAGAGGTTGTTTCTTCTCTCTCTCAGTTTCCCAGCATTAGGTGCCTTTTGACTTTTTCAGTACTTGCAAGCCAAGTGGTCCAAGCACTAAGCTAGCCTAAATATAGAGATACAAAATAGCTCACAATTTTTTCTTGTTCATTCTTAATGCAACCCTTTTGCAAACTTTCAAGGAACAGACTTCTGCGCACGCGCGCACACACACACACACACACACACACACACGCACGCACGCATGCACCAAAAAAGGAACAGGGGTGTTTAAAAAGCTGACATTTAATCCAGCTTGGGGAATATCTGCATTTCTAAATGCTACTGGGCTGGAACTTCCATCATCCTTCCCTAACAAATGACCATGTGAGTTAGAGCAGATAACAGTCCAAAGATATGTAGAGGGCCACATTCCCCCTCCAGCAACATACATTGTAAACTCTAATCCAAATACAAGCAGTATGGAGATGCATATTCAACTGTCAATCAGTACAACTGACTTCCACAGTCTGGCCAGATATGGTCAGGGTTCAATGTTTTTAATAACTTGGGCCTCAGTGAGGACAAAGCAAACACTTGGTTAACTCTCTCTCTCTCCTTGAAGTCTTTGGTCCTGAAATGTCCTGAACTTTGGTTAGAGTTCCATACTGGCTAGATAACTTGTGGCTTTCCAGATGTTGTTGAACTGCAGTGCTCATATCCCTAGTTTGTACAGTTAATGGTGAGAGATCGTGGGGTTGTAATCCAACATCTGGAGAGTTAGATTTTCCCCTCAGTATGCTAAGCTGTTGCGATCCCTGCCTCTGTTGAAAGGTGCTCTCCTGAAGAGATATTTAGACCTATGTTCCACTAGAAAACGCTATTCCTCCAGATGATTTGGAGTACAGTACATCCAATGGCCATCTGGTTGGGGATGGTAGGAATTGTAGTCCAACACATCTAGAGAATTTGCAATCAGACCACATGGGGCTTCTTTCCAAGGAATTGTGTTTAGGATATTTTTAACGTGCTGGGACAGTTCAGATCTTCTCTATTGTGCCACATTTTTTTGCAGGGGCGTTTTTTGTCCTGCAAAATGCTCGTCTGAGTCAGACTAGGCCCACCTTTTTTTTCAACAGTTGTGTTTGAAAATTACTAGTGGGGCATGCTGGGAAATGGATGAAAACTAGCCCTTTTTTCTTGTCCTCAGCAGCAGGAACCCCAAGAAGTATAGGGAGACAAATGAAATAATTTTATCTCTGAAGGATATTGGGATTTCTCATCAAGCAGACACTGTGGAAATGTGGACAATGAAGGCTATAATCTTTAAAACATTGATTTTGAAAGCAGGCCCTGTCGACATCACTACACAAAAGGATGCCATGCCTCCCAGCTGCATACTTTTGCTTTAGACCCAGATCCTAATCACCATTATTTCTTCATTTCTATTAGGTTGGATCCATATTTAGTGCTGACCCATGGAAAGCAATGGAAGGCTAGTAACGTGTTTACTGCTGGCATGGCTAAATCTGGACCTAACTAACTTTATTTACTGCCTTTCTACCCCATCTTCCTTCTAGGGAAACCAAGGCAGAGTAAGCAGAGAGACAATGACTTCCCACCCAAGTTCATACCCTCTTTTCATGACAAAAGCTGACTGTGAACCTCGCCCTTTCCAGTCCACGACCAATAGTCTTAGCACTGCAATACATTGGCTCTACCATCTTAACTCAGGACTAAACTTAAGGTATCTCAGAAAGGGCACTCAGAATTCCTTGGAATTAAATAATTTGAAAGGCAAGAGAGATGGTAGGAGAAATCATGGGGTGCATGCCTACTTCAGAGTCAGTCCGCGGCTGCTTATTCTTGCCATACACGTGTCCTTGGATTGTTCTAGGCAGCCCGTGTTGGCGAGAGAGAAAGCCGGGGTGGGAGCACCTCGTTCCGGGTGCCCTCGGCCTCGTGAACTTGATTCAGGCTCTTACCGTTGAAGACGCTGTCGTTTTACCAGGGCTGAACCAAGACTGAACACTGGAGCGAGCCCCGGGTTTCGCTGGTGGCAGGAGAAAATGGGGGAGAACGGCCGCCATTTTGTCCCTGACATGAGGCAGCAAAATGTTCCTTGGTTGCAGGCCCTGCGCCCTTGTGCGTAGGTTACAGCCACATCTCCAGGGAAAAGAGTGCAGGCCATGATACTTAAAACTCGTGTCGCTTTGACAACAACATGGCTGTTTTACTTCACCGGAACAAGGGCGACTCAAAGCCAGACAGGCTCCTGCTGGCTAGACAAGCCCCATCTCTCCTCCTCTGCCTCACAGCATAGCTCGTCCACTGAGCATGTCCAGTCCTTTTTGATTTGCTTTTCAGGTTTCCACAGAGAGGAGGGGCTCTTGTATGGTGTCTTTTCTTTAAATATATATATTTTTTGCACATTTGCAAACTAAACTTTCCCGCAAGTCTACTGACCCTTCCGTCTTGCCTCGGGGTGGTGCAGTTTTGGCTAGTGGGCGAAACCTGAACGTTGCTGGCCTCAACTTCAGGACACCCCCGCCCCTCGGCGCTTTGTCCTTGTTCCGCCTCAAGGTCGACGTGATTGCTGACAACTAGCATCGGCGCACCGGATAGTTTTGCAGGGCTGGCTGCTGTCACCTTCGACAGATCTGCAGTTGCGTGACGCCTGCAGCACAAAGAGTTCCATTGAGGCTAATGGGACATAAGTAGAAAGGTTAAGCAGTTGGTGAAGTCGAAGCGCTTGGCTTTGGGGCTACTTGGCATGGGAAATATTCCTATGTTATATGCAACAACCACCAGGTAGCCTGGAACCCGATCCCCAGCACGTTTCCCGGGCAGTCCGATTGAATTCTACCGCACCCACTTCCTGGGAAGTAGGACTTAGGATGGTGAAGGGCTGACTCAGAAATCATTACTTTTAGGAGTATGATTTTGGCCCCGTAGATTTCGGCGAAACTGGCACGCCATTCAGACAAGCGCTTCACCGGAAGTAAACACCAGAGCTGGCCGCCCTATCGATGAGAATGCCATTGATTAAAATCCAGACAGTTTCGTTTTAATGGAGACAGCTTTGTTAATGAAACAAAGCGACACTTAACTCGGATAAACTTGGAAAGAAAAGGCTGGAAAACAAAGCATCTTCGTCACGCTTGGTCGGCCTCGGTGAAACAAGCGGAGACTTCTGAGCCGGATGGTTTAAGACAAAGGTCAACAAGTGGCAGAAGGAAGTTTCTTGAACATGCTCAAAGGCTTTTTGTTTTTTAATCGAACAACACCAGAAATAGAATGTATTTCATCCAACTCTCTCTCAAAAGTGAAGGGGGGGGGGTGCGGAAGGAAAGGGGACAGAGTTCAAATGCATGGCGGGATTCCGTCTTGCAGTGCCTTAAGCGGTCGAAGACAGTAAGCCAAGAAGAGTCTGGGGGTCCAATTACCTGCGTTTGTATCCAGTGCAAAAGACGCCAAGGTTGAACCAAGAGGTCCTGCAGAAATAGCTGTTTTCTACCGGACGAAATTAAAGCAGTAGCTATTTGACCCTGCTCTTAGCATGGATTGGAACATGTAGGTTCTTTGAAAAGAAGAAAACAGAACTAAAGAAAACTTGGTAACCACTATTATCAAAATCACCGATTCATTAAGCAACAGGTAGCAAAACTGGGTAATAATAGCTACAAGTTGGAGAGGAAGTCGTGTCCTCTTTAGACAAAGTCCCTCATTGCGGGAGGAAATAACTTTTTCCATTTCCAAAGATTCGACGTTGGGTGGCTGGACTCATTAGTCTCCAAAGCAGACAACAACGCAGGCTTGCCGTGTCTTGCGGGCATCTAAATTAAGACAGCGGTAGCAGAATATCTCCATCAGGCTCAACAGAAATTCATAGTCCTTTCCAAAGACTGAGCCGTGTTGATCTCTTGCAGCAAAACAACCAAGAGGAGCGTGACACCTTTTAAGGCTAACAGATTTATTCTTGGCTGTCCTCCACGAAAGTTCAAGCTATAATAAATCTGCTAGCCTGAAAAGTGCCATAGGATTTCTTGTTGAAATTCTCAGAGTAGTCACTGCATAAAACTTTGGGTGAAAAGTGCTGGCTTTCCAATTTCACAGAACTCTGCCTGACTTTCGTTGAGTGTCCAGCTTTGGGAAGAATTCTGTGACACTCCAAAAACTTGCTACTATTCTGGTAGTTTCTCAGGTGTGTTTTATTGAGCTGCTACTGGCGTTTGGATTTGGTGCGACTGAAGCGGGACTGCCGAAACACAGGCGGAGGTAGAGGATAAACATATAGCGGTGGGAGAAAGGGTAAGGAATTAGCTTTCCGACAGATCTGGCCAGTTAACCTGAAAGTGCACAGTAATTAGAGAACTCCAAAAAGAGGTGTAGTGTGGCAAATCTCTTCCACAACTTGTCTCCTACTGCATATTGGTATGTAGATAGACAGACAGATATTATCCACGTGCTCTCAAGTATACAGTATATGAATTTTAGATAAGAATTGTCCACATGCTCTCAGATTGTTTCACTGACAGATTTCTTATGGTCGTATGGCACCCTTCAAAGTGACAGATATATTACAGATCTCTGTCTCTGTCTCACTTCTGTGCTCCCAGTTTTGTTTACTGGGACGACTGCAGCCCTCCAGTTCGTCCCTTCCCCATCCACCTTGCCCCGCAGAAAACCCCTGCGTCCTTTTGCCGTCTACAGCGGGGAAGGAGGTTACCGGGGAACAAATCACTGCGCGGGGCTGGATGCAGGCAGACAATCGCTCGCAGTGCGTTCGAGAGCTGCTGGAAGGGCAAGCGCGGCGAGCTTTTGAGTGAGTCCTGCCTTTGCGACGCGATTCCAGCGGACTCTTCCAGGAACTCAGTGGAATATTTGTACCGGCTGTGGACAGACACTTTCATGGGGCAGGGTTATGACAACCGTATTTTGGCACCGGGACTGAAACCCTTTTTACCGGAACTCTTGTTGGCTTCAGTAGATTTCTCTCTTTCTCCATGGCTGTGTGATATTTTTACCTGCCTCAGATATATTATCCCTTGCAGGCAGTCATTCCTTGCTCTATTTGCATCTTACCTGTAACGTGTGTTTATTCCTACGGAAAGTAGCCACCTCCCTTGGGCATTCGCAGCTCCCATTACTTCCTATTGGCCGTCCGACGGCTCTCATTATTTCTAGTGGTCTTTTTGCCTTTCCTTTTAGTACCATGACCTGGAGGTCCGTTTCAACTGGGACGCATCTCGAGGCCCAGTTATCTCCCAGTGCACAGCATTTCTATTGCTGGCGCGTAAAGTCGCCTTCAAGCGGAAGCGACTTGACGGCACAGAACAAATGGTATAAAATGGAGACTTGTTTGCTGTGTATCGATTCCACTCCCCCACCAGTTTGAGCCCCACGCCGTCCTTGTCCTTCACTTTTGGTAAGTCGGAAAAGTAAATGTCATCAGTTGTAAAGAAGACCACGCTTTAAAGATACGGCCCTTTCGATCTTGTGTTATAACTAACAGGGAACTTTTGTCTTCCCGAAAACGAACAAGCAAAAAGAAAAATTCAAAAGAGGGGAGACTGGGTAGTCCACAGGATAATTTATTGTGGTTTAAACGACGGGCGTGTGTCCTGTTATATTTATGTGTATTTCGGAATGTTAAAGGGCTTGTTGCCTTCATGGTTGCATTTGGGTTATATATATGTGTGTGTGTGTATAACCCGAGTGCAACCTTGAAGGCAACAAGCCCTTTAAAATTCCGAAGCATAACTTAAAGTCAAAAGCAGCTGTCAGCTCCAGGACCTCTTCTCGGGACCAGGGCCGGAAAATGGTAAGGTGGCGCTGTTTTGAGCATGTACAGAGCGCATTTCGCACCCAGCTGGGGTCGTTCCCCGTTCCCTCGGCCGTCACATTCCGAGAAGGATAACCAGGCCCCACGGCTTCAGTCCGAAAGCACGCTGACCTCGCCGAAGTCAACAGCTCGGAGCGCCGGACCTGCCCCCTCGCAAGCCCTGCTTCCCTTCTCAGCTCCCCCGGGCGGGGATTTTACACGGAAGCCTCGCCGCCCCCCCGGTTGATTCCGCGTTCCGCCCGAGGCACGGAGCCCAATTTTGCAAGTGCCCTTTTCCGACCGCAAATCTACCCACCAGCCACCCACAATCCGGAGCTACCTCTTGGAGGTGTCTACACGCCTGTATTGCTGCCATCTGCTGGACCCACCACCCCGATGAGTCCGATTTGCACAAACGCCGATGGGTTTTCCGCCCGGTATCCGTGAAGCTGACTTCCAAGGCAGAGGCTTCGGCCGGCCTTGGCCGGTGGCCCGTCGGCGGCGGGTTCCCCCTTGCATTTAAACAAAAGGGCGCCTTTGTGGAACAGATTCTTTCAACCCCAGCCCGTAAACTTTCTCGAGTTGGAAACAGACGAGCCTTTCTCTCTTTCTGTTTTGTTTTGTTCTCGCCCCTCCAGCGAGGGTGGCGAAGCGAGGCGTTCATCCCGTCACACACACGCACAGGCACACAAACATCCCGCAATGGTCGAGGTCCATAAGGGCTCTTAAGTTTGGGGTGAGTTTCAGGGGAAAAAAGAGCAAAAGCTGTTTGTCCAGGGGGACAGTACAGTATGCCTGGAGGGAGGGACAAGGGAGAGGATGCCTCCCAACCCCGGAATCCTAAACAGCTTCCTTATTTTAAAGTATGTAGACAAACATAATGGATCGCGCTGGCACGCATTAGGGGCACAGATTTCGCCAAGATACCGCCACGAAGCTTCGCCACTTTCCTGAAAAATTCCTGGGGAGACCCTTGACAGAAATGAGTAAGTTGGGGAATCTCTGAAGGTATTTCACGTCCAAGTTCTGTGTGTTTGCGAGAAGTTAGCCCTTTCTTTCTTTCTTTCTTTCTTTCTTTCTTTCTTTCTTTCTTTCTTTCTTTCTTTCTTTCTTTCTTTCTTTCTTTCTTTCTTTCTTTCTTTCTTCTGTTTCGGTATCAAAATATAGAGTGGCCGAGGAAGCAGGCAATTCTTTTACTTCTCTAAGGAAGAAACCCAACCAAAATAGAGGAGAAATCCACTTACTGGGAAACAAGGAAGAAAGAAAGAGGGAGTGGGGTGTTGGGAGAGGCAAATTCTTTTGAGTCTTTTCCAGATACTGCAGATGATTGCAACGAGGGCTGTTTCTGATCTTCTCCTTCCCTGATTCTGTTTTATCGCCTAAAAATGAGTGCAGCCTGCCCTTTACTCTGCAACGCATGTCATTGAATTTATGCGACGCTTCCGTCCAACTCAACACCGATACAGTCGGGTGACGTTACATTATATAGTGTTACTCAGGAGGAGGTCCCCTTGTCTCATGAAAAGGCAATGGAGAGTTCGCTGGCAATCCTTTATCTGTGGGGATGAGAGAAAGACGATTGATTGATGAAAGCGGACGCCAGCACATCGGAACTGATTCTTCTGTTCTCCGCACTGGAACTTTACCTTACTTCCAAAGTTTGCACCGTCAACATCTCGCCAGGACAGTTTGGGGTGGTTTCTGTTACTTTCCTTGTCCTGCCAGCTCTGCAATGCCCAGCCTGATGAAGAGTCCTCCAAGACTAGGAAGCTTGTGTTTTAGGATATTTTAGTGGTCTAGTGGTAAAGGTCAGTGTGGTGTAGTGGATAGAGTGATGGACGAGGACTCTGGAGAACAGGGTTTGAATCCCTGCTCAGCCATGGAACCTCCCTGGGGGAGTGGAACTGGTAAAACCGCTCCTTAAATATCTCACTTACCTTGAAAACCCTAATAAGGTCGCTATAAGTCGGTTCCGACTGGACGGCAAAAACACACAGTGGTAAAGGCATTGGATGCCCACTGTGGTTTGGTGGATGGAGAGAAAGACTAGGACTCAGGAAACATGGGTCTGAACGCCCGCTGGGCCACATATACTCACTAGGGGAGTGGAACCGGCAAAACTATTCGTAAAACATTGTACTTAACCTTGAAAGCCGTATTAGGATCTCTGTAAGTTGGTTCTGACTTGTCCGGTGGATAACAGCAACAACAACAATAGTAAAAGTAATACCCAACCCTGGTTTTATCTTTTGCAACACGGCTGTGTTTTTGCTTTGAAAGGCAGGAGACAGTTTCCCAACTGCGCAGGGCTTCAGCTCTGCAACGCAATCCAACCACGTTTACTGGAAAAAAAACCCCGCCTCCAGCCATGGTCACTACAGACAAAGTCGTGAAAACTGATATTACAATTATAAAAAGATATAAAGTTCTGGTTATGAATATAATTGCAGAGCAGACAATTGAGCTTCGCCTAGTGAACCAAAACGAGGTCAGTTTTGCGTCCTCTCACTCTATATTTCCGACCTGGAAGGACAGCCAGGAGAACTCAAGAGAACCCAGTCCCGAGCCGACGTTTGTCTTTGTTTCAAGCCCAATCTTGCCGTTCTAGCCCTGGAACGAGCCCCGCTGAGCTAAGGCGGGGGCATCATCACTTCAGGGTAGATCTTTTACTTCTCTAAGGAAGAAACCCAACCAAAATAGAGGAGAAACCCATTCACTGGGAAGCAAGGAAGAGAGAGTGGGGTGATGGGAGAAGCAAATTCGTTACTTATATACACACGTTACTTTTATGGACCTTGCTAGCTTGGGTGTGGGCCAGGGCCCAATCCTGAACTTGGCATTTTTTCAAAATGGACATACAGAAAAACTGCAGTCTTTTAGTTGTTGTTTTTAACTACAGTCGGGCTCTCTAATGTGGTGCGGTGGATGGAGCGAGGAATTGGGACTGGGGAGACCTAGACTGGCCATTGAAACTTGGGGATTCGGGGGCGGGACAGGAAAAACTGCTCCTTTTAGGGTGGCTATAAGTCTGATGCGACTGGAGGGCACACAACAAACACAAACAGTAGAGTAAGGTCAACGATACACAGGTACCAATTATAGACACCCTCCAATTATTCCTGAAGAATTAATTATTTCCATTAATTCTTGGAGGAGGAATGAGGGAAAGGTTCACAGCACCCTAAAAGCTTCCAACTTTGTCTGCTTTGGGAAACTAAACAGGATACGACCTGTTTAGAATGGGGAACTATTTTGTTGTTGTTGTTTAGTCGTTAAGTCGTGTCCGACTCTTCGTGACCCCATGGACCAGGGGAACTCTTACAGAATACCAAATCTCCAGAGAGAGCTGGGAAACAGTCCTCCCGGAAATCTGGAAAGCCATTGGAGTCGGAATGGACAGAACTGGGCTCAATGAGCCAGTGATCCAGTTCAGGGTTACTCCCAGCTTCTTAAGTTGGATATAGCTTAAGTCGTGTATAAATCAGCATGTGCCAAAGAAATGGATGTAGCTCTTAATGAACCAGGCAGGATTTTTACTGGCTGCCTGAAACCCGCTTCCACTGAAAAAGTCTATTGTTTGGCAGGCATTGCTCCTCCAGAGGTAGATCAAGAGGTGCTAGCAAATAATGGATGAAATGGATGAAATAAGGCAATACAGCATCAAAGCAATCCACTTCATGGACACCAAAACTCTAGATCACTGGTTCTCAACCTTGGGTAACCCAGGTGTTCTTGGACTGCAACTCCCAGAAAACCTAGCTTCTGGGAATTGCAGTCCAAGTATAGCTGGGTTACCCAATGGTAGGAACCACTGCCCTAGATAATGGCTAAAATCAAGGAAACGTTTTCTGTACACATCTCAAACTCTAAATATGAAACCAGAAGAGACTAGGCTAAACCTATGAAGAACAAAACCAGCATACCTGATGGAATGGTGAATTGCAGAACTTTGAAGTGAAGTAGGAAGTTCAAAGAATAATAGAGTAAAATGGAGCTATTTGGATACAAGACAAATGTTCTGGGACTGTGGAGAAATTCAATTAAAGCAGCATTTATGTGCATGCAAATTGTGCCCCACCATGTGTACAAAAGAAGATCTAACAAATGGCTGAGATAGTGCTACTGAAGTAGTCCACTTCTGGTAAAAAAAACCCAGTCTAATTATTTCAACATTTTAATTTGTTTTTAATTTCACCTATATTTCATATATGTCCATAATTTTAAATTGTACAATGCTCTGATATGGATAAAGAAAGAAATAACTTAAGTCTTTGAGTATCAGTTGGGTACATTATGTGAAAATGGTCTACTCCCTGGCAAACAATTAGGAGGAGTTAGGAAAGCAGTGTGTGTGCCTCTACTCTCTCCCCTAACTGAATACATGTAAAGCCTGGTAGGACAAATACTGGTAGGTACCCGTGTTGCTGCAGGATATTATTCTCTGCTCATGATGCCTGCAGGTTGGGCTCCTCCTGGTTCCTGTTGTTTCATATTTCTAGCATGGGATGCAAATCTAACAGTGCTCAGTACTGTACTAGATTTGAAAACTATTCTATTCTGCTTTCTCTACTACATCAAAGTCCTCACAATAAACCTGTGAAACAGACCACTGAGAAACAAAATTGAAGATGAAGCATTTTGAAGATGGGAGCACTTTGCAAACCCTCAAAGGCACTAAATCAAATCCTTCATCCTCCATATCCCCAAACTATACCCTGCTATGAAAACAAATTGAGGGCTATGATTTTGTGAATCCTGCCACGAGTTCACATTGTTTGGGAAAGAGAGGAAGGCATCAGAAGAGTCACAACTATTCTAATGTTAATCGGCTTTCGTTTCCTGGTTCAGATGTAAAATGAATGGCCTTAAAAATGCCATTTTGCCCCAATTATGTTAACATGATGTGAATGTCCATGTGTATTATCCTTCAAGAGAGAAAAGCATAAAATGAGGTAATGAATGATAAAGAACTGCATCTTTATTGCCAAACCTGTAAGTAGAAAACAAAGGGCAGAAGATAATTTATTCAATATATGTTATTATCTGGGCAGCATTAATTTACATCAAGTATTACTGTATATTTGAGAATGTTATTGAAATAGTCCAAAATGATAGTGTTAGGCGATGCCTAAAATGGAGACTTGTAACTTTATCTTTGTCTCTTCTCTACCCAAGCAGGATCTCTAAGCCCTACTTACACAAACAATTATAGATTTTCAATGTCAAAAAAGCAGTTTCTCCTCAAACTGTTTCTATTTTGACTGCACCCCAGGTCTAAAATATAATCAGTAGAGTGTCCCAAACCTCAGAGAAATGCCACCAAGATAAAAAGACACAAAAGTAAACAAAACGGACTGAGGAAGGTTAAGATGACTAATACATACTCACAAATTTAAAAACAAAAAACAAACCCTCAGGACTCTTTCACTAACCACATATACAGACTTAGTGCCATTGATGTCCATAGACCAAGAACTGCTGGATAGCTCAGTGAGTTAGAGGTTGAGAGTTCAGTTCCCCACTGTGCCTCCTTGACAGGGTCTGGACTTGATGTTCCACAGGGTTTCTTCTGGCTCTGCAGTTCTAAGATGATGGTGAACACAACTGGAAGTAGCCTGTGATTCACCTTATTAGAATGCTTCATTAAACCTCCACATTTTCTCCTTTCTTCCAGGCACAAAACATATTTTCCCAAAGGCCCCACAATTTAATTCAGGGTGTTTATGCCCATAAACTTTTTACATCAATTATATCTCTTCAAATCTTGAAGCTCCCAAATAATGCACAACTTTAGATGTGCAAATATTATGACAGATGCAGACAAATGGACTCAAGCAGAATCAGATATTGACAAAGAATAAGGTTGACAGGGACAGTAAAGAAACTACTTGCCCTTCTCCAGGCTCAAAACCTCAAATTTGTTTTGATTAAGCTGGAGACGTTAAAAGTTGCCTGCTCTTTTTGAATTCATGCTATGACTTTGGAACACTAATTTCCATTTCTCTATGTTCTTTTCCTCAAAAAAACACCACAAAAAAGTTCTACCAGTTCAGCTCTGCTAAACACTTTAAGAAGTATTGATCTTCAAACGGCTGATAAGCAAGAAATGCCAGCCTTTAAAAAAAAAAATAACTCCCACATTTTAAAAGATCTCCCAATGACAGACTTTTTACCTTTGCATTTCTAAGAATCATATCTGCAGGAATTTCAAAATGAGTTACACATCTCATTCTGCCTTCTGACTGTGCAGATCAGTTGAAGGGGACTTGAGCTGATAGTTCACCCTGGAATTCATTCTGCACACTCCTCTACTCTTTAAAGTTGGAAGGACAAAGCACCTGGTTCACATTTGGTAGAGAAATGGGCTAGCCAGTTTGTCTAAAATCTACAGCATGAATCTATTACTTCTATGCTATTTCCTTACTGTGAGGATGAACAATTCTCAATTTTTTCCAAGCATCTTGTCGGTGGTGGTCAGCTTAAATGCACACCTATATGTGTGCAAGGCAGACCAATGCTAATGTTCCTGTGTTCAGAGCTGGGAATTATTTTGCCTAGGTGTAAACTCCTGAGAGGAAGGCTACCACCAGCACTGGTTGACAAAACTGAGCACTAGCTGGAACATCCTAAGAGTATATTTCCTGCACTTTGATACTACTGTAACTGCCATGGTCACATATAACAGCATCCTGGGATTTATAGTTTAATGAGGTGCTAAGAAGTCTATGTCAGAGACCTCTAGTGTATCCCATGAGTCACGACAGAGAACTATAACTCCATAATCAAACTATGAATCTCAAGATTCTGCCATTTGGAGTCATAGCAGTTAAAGAGGCATAAAACTGGTATAACTGTACAACATGGATGCACTCTAAGACTGACTCGGTGATGAAGGTGGAATAAGAAGAGGATCACACATTTTCTGGCAGATAGTTGGCAAGCCAGTGGGCACAATCCAGTGATATGCATCCATCATATCCTGCCACTTCTGCCAGACTTTGCAAAGCCTTTCTTCCTCCAGCTTGCCATGCTCTTAAAAAAAAAAAATCCGTTGCAAGGAAATCTTCCAGAGCACGTTTTTTGTGCCATAGAGGGTTGTAGCAGGAGGAGGAGGAGGAGGAGGAGAAGAAAGCCCCAAATTTGCTGGCATTAGATACTGAGGTATACGATTGGATCTCAGCCATCAAACAACCAGAGCTCCCGATGTGTCTAGCATGGGCCACAGATGGCCATGGAGCAGCCTAACTAATCAGTAACAATGTACAGTCCCCCATCATGGTGGCAGTGAATTTTATCAGTAAATGGGCCCACTAGGGAGGATCAAAAGAGACTGACATTCTAAAGCTTCTTATTCATGTCAGGTAGAAGAGTTGGACTTATTGGGTGAGTCTGATTTATTCAGTTAACCCTGATTTTAAGTCCCATTAATTCAATGGGGTTGCTTTATTTAGAGCTAACGGTTAGTCTTCTAGAAGTAGTTCTGATTCCATGTATCCCAGGTACTTGGCATAACAGAAGTGTATGTGCTCAGTAGTTCAAATGGAAAAGCGATTGACATGTATTTAAACAAATGAATAAATGTGCAGAGTTACCTGAGTGAATGTGTCTCATGATGAGTGGGTATGTGGGTATCCATTATTTGTTGAATACAAGGTCACTATTTACACATAGAATCAGAATGACCACTGACAAGGAGAGACGTGGGAATTGGATCCAGCAATACTCTCCATCTTCATTTCTGTCTCTGAACGTTGCTCATATGCCTGCAAACCTGACCATTTGTGGACAACCTAAAGGGCTCAGGATAACCAGGAGATTCTCAAATGATATTGGAACGAAGTGATGTAACTCACGAGGTAATTTTTAAAACACAGTTCCACTTTCAGCCTGCAATGCAATTCCCTTTCAGCTTTCAATAAATCAACTTAACAGAAAGCTTCAAAATCCTATTTTGTTAAAGTTATCAAATCAAAGTACTTTGTACATACAAAGATTTCATTCTCTTCCCCCATCTGAGCTCTAGCTTGTATCTGGTGAAAAAGGCTTCAGTTACAAATAGTGGGAATCTGTGAATTTTTCCATGGGCCCATGTGGGCTGGTTCAAAATTAAAAAAACAACAACAACCTTTGAACAAGAAAGCCCTCCATTCTAGGCTACCAACTTTGCACTGGAAGATTTTGGCACACTCCTCCCTCGCTTTAAAATGTGCAAAGCTGTTTTTTCTGGGCTCCAGCATATAACATTCACAAGGATTCCCTTCTCTGACCTTTTGTTTACAGATCTCACTTTTTCCAATGATATTTTTATTAGTGTGCTTTTGGTAAACATGACCTAGACTGTCTTTCCCTCTCTCTGCTAGACATTCGATCAGATTATATTCACTTTAAAGCTGCACTGAGAAGAATATACAACATAAAACATGCTTAAAAGTCAGCATGCTATATAAAATGACAAATTTCAGATACAGATTAAAAATGGGACACTATATTTATTAGGCAGAAGCAGAGCTCATTCACATTTTTTTTTAAAAAAAATCTTGGTTGCCATAGAATGCTTGTGTCTAAGACGTCATGATAGAGCAATAATACTTTTTAAAATTGTCATGGTAAATGATGGGATGGTGGAATATGCAGAACCTGTTCTCTGTCTACTGAAAAGGAACCTCACCTCACCCTTATCACCTTCATCCTCATCACCCTCAACTTCACCATCATTGTCACCATCACCACCTCCACCACCTCCACCACCAATCCTGCTAGTTTTAGGCATCTTTTGTACTCAAAATGTTTAACATGTAATGAGTGCAGCTTCTGTCAGGTGGTAGGAATCAGCCATCCCCGAAAGCCTGAACTTCCTCATTTTCTCCAAAAGCAACAATTTCCAATGAAAGCATTTCACACATTCAGCTGCCAGTCTTCAAGTAAACAGTCTTCAAATGATACACTTGTATTTATGAAATAACACAAGTGGTTTTATTCAACATCTATGATTTAAGGCTAGCGATGTCATCCCATTTCACATTTGCTCGCCAGAAAAAGTGAATGTTGTTGGTTCATAAGATTTACTTCAAATACTTCAAGGCGAAGATGCCAATGTTCTCCTTTGGCTAAGATTTTGACCCACCCTTGTAGAGAATTCAACAGCACAACCTATGGATGACAACCTGGAAGTTTGAAGTCAGTTTGAAGGAACTTGCTCCCACACGCACTTGCATAGGGTTATAGCCTAATGCCCTCTTCTCTTCTTTGGTCCCATCTATCACTGCAGCAGGTATGGGGAGATTTTTCCTCTGGATTCTATCATGTTCCCAACTCTATTACAGAATCTAGTTCATCTCAGAAATGAATATAGTTCATCTCAGAAATGAATATGGAATGAATGGAGCTTCTTGCCCACATTTGAAGGGAAAAGTTTGGTTTTCTGAGCCTCATTCCAAGCACGAGAGGGTGACATCACAGAGCAAGGATGTGTCCCCCCCCCCCATAGAATGACATTAGATTTTCATTATTTTCCCTCTTGTGACAAATGCCAGCTTTTGTTATGTGAGGGTGCTTTCTAAAAATCAGTCATTAAAAAAACCCTGTCCTGACAAAAGACATCCTGAAATCAAAAATTAAAAATTAGAAAGATTTCTTTAAAAACATGCACACACTTCATTCACAATCTTTGCATAAACTTTTAATTGCTCAGTGTTTTGCCATTTCTGTAAAAGGACATGCCTGTCATTGGACAATTGAAAATACTTCCGAACGCCAAATTAGATACAACACAATCTAGATTTCTAACATTTTTTTAAAAAAAGTTCACAGTACAGGAGAGAAACAAAGTGGATCGGAATGCTAGTGTTGAGAAAATTAACTTTTTTCTTCCATGCTATTTCCTGAATAAAAATGCTTTGTTGAACCATTTCTACCACAGGAATATGAAGATATCTGTATGACTATAAATATGCTTTCTTCCTACAACATATACCAGCTTTTGGGAGTGGGAAGGTATATAGTTTAAGGGGGGAAAGTGCAGGAAAAAGCACTACCCTTTTCACCCAGCATGAGAATCCTAATCCCCTCTGTGAAAAACACTGAGTTAGATCCAGTCCTTAGTCCCAGCTAGAGAAGACCTATGGAATCAATTGGACTTCCACTGTGTTCTCCATCTTCCACCTATCCCCCCCCCCCCCCCCACTCATCCCATTGCTACAGTAAAGCATGACTCTCTCCCCTTCTATTCTGGTTGGTCTGGGAACAGTGAAATACACTAGAAAAACTCAATTTGGTAATTTTAAAACATATTTTGTCATGCCGAGTTACTGGCTGAAATCTAGTAGTAAATCACAACTGGAGTAGGCCCATTGGATCAATGGAACTTTCATAAGTGTTGACTCAGCAAATCATTAATGATTTGATAGGCCTACTCTAGCTGCAACTTATTACTGGATTTCAGCCATTGCATCCTCCTTTGCACATTTATTACAAAATTTGTCCTCAGGGCCAAACATTTCCTTTGTTAGGATGTTTTCAAAACCTTTTATTATGCTTGATTTTGGGAATGAAAATTCAGTACTATATTTAGTGTTCCTCATTTTAATTATAATAAGTATTACCCAACCTCTGTGTTGCCATTTCAAATACAAAGACACTTTTTCTGTAACTGAGAGAGATATATATTTTAAAAAGTCAAAATGCCATTTGTTTAACAAGTATGCTAATGTTCCATTTTAGCTTGCGGAGAATATTTATCTTTTGAGACAGCAAAATCATTTGCAGAACACTTTAACTGCTAAATAAATATTTTACTGGCAACTTCAGAGGCATCATAAATGCAGTCAATATAAACAAAGCAATGTGGAAACAAGCTCTAAGTTTAAGTGACTGCTGGCTAATTCATTGTGAAAGAGGATTCTGGTTTGCAT
Organism: Intellagama lesueurii; assembly: GCA_037013535.1. NCBI lineage: Eukaryota > Metazoa > Chordata > Lepidosauria > Squamata > Agamidae > Intellagama > Intellagama lesueurii. The sequence goes on from JBAJHW010000002.1 coordinate 245,815,707, forward strand.
CTGGCAACATATTAGCATTTGGAAAATCTGATTTCTTCCCACTATAATAAGCAAATATTCAGAGCTTGGATGCAGATCATGCCAGAAAGCAAGGCGGGGGCCAGGGGGAGACATCTATGGTTCCAACCTTTGTGATACAGCTGGAAAGTCCTTAATCGTTGAATGCTACTTATTAAATTCACCTTATTGTCATTATTTTTAAATTGTGCTCACTCCTTATAAAAGGTGATGGATTCAGGGACCTCCATGAAGAAGTAGGTTGTTTTCTTGGCTGTAGGACAAGAATGCCATGTGCTGTGGTAGCATAAGCACACTCCCTTCTCTCCTGTAATTCTTCCATGGTGACTCATTCTTATAAACACACCCACATGTGGTAAAATCGAACCACGTCAAATTCAGCTGGATCCCCCCTTCCTCTCAAAGAACACTTTGTATTTTGTTATATCTTCTGTTCACCACATGAGGGCACATAAATAAGCACAAAGATCCAGAGAAACATTATCTTGTCCTTGGCAAAATTCAACTTTTAAGGGTCTATGCTACATATTCAAGCTTCTTTAGTTTCTTTTATTCTTTCATTAGAACCCTGGGATTCATCAACCGGAGCCAGGTGCAAAATACATTCACTTTGCATTAACGAGTGAAATGTCTCTTATACTATCCCCTCTGAAGAACTTATTTTCTGAGATGAAATGAGCTTACAGTCCTTCCACAAAAAGAAAAAAAGAAAAAAAGAGAGAGTCAGTCCAGCTTATTTCACTATTTACGTCTTCACTGCAGCAACCATTCCTCCAGGTGGAGTAAACAACACACAGATCTCCTCAGCTGGATATCACAAGTTATTCCAAAAGGGAGAAAAGGTTTCCTGAAATCTAGAAGGCCTCTCATTTTCCCCTATAAAGTTTTGAATACCATCCAAAGTTTGTAGCTTTTCCTTTGGAATGTTGTAGCAAAGGAGACTCCAGTGTTACACCAGTCAGTCAAGAATCATTGTCCTAGCATTAGAACATCAGAGCAGCCATACTGAATTTAGACCATGGGTCTATCTAGTTCCTCCTTGCGTTCCACAGTGGCCAGCTGGGAAAGTTACAATCCAGACATGTACACAATGGCAGCTTTCTGCTTGGGTTCCCTTTTAATTGATATTGAGAGGTATACTGCTTCAAAAAGTGGAGACAATACTATATACGGATTTCACAATTGATAGCCTTCTCCATGAATTCCTTTACAAAGCTGTCCAGGCAGGTGGCCAACATTATATCTTGCATCAGTGAGTTCTGACAATATATGAAGAAACACTTCCTTCTATCTGTCCTGAACCTTGTTTCATTCAGTTTCTGTGAACCCAGGTTCAAGTGTTATGAGTAAGGATAACACTTCACTCTGTGTCCTCTTCTAATTTTCCTCCTATACAGCTCCTTCATCACAGAGATTTGGTTGCCCTTTTCTGATGTGATAAGCAGAAGTACCTACTTTATTCCAAGAGGCAAAACAGACTTGTATCATGGCATTAGCAGTTTTATTTTTGATTCCACTTCTAACAATTTCAAACACAGAATGTATGTTTTTCACAGTAGCTGCAGAGCAGGCTAATGTTTTAATTGAGTTACCCACCACAACCCCAAGATCTAGAGTTGGAAGTAATGATCTACAAATAATATAGTCACTTGAAATAAGTTATTTTTAATAACTTTTAGTAACTTTTCACTTGAAATCACTTCAAGTGTAATGTAGTGGGTAAAAGCAATGGATTAATTTTTAGATAGTATAAAGAATACGAGAAACAAATTAGTATAAAACAGTAATTTCCATGCTCTGACAAGATCCCTTTCTTGGTCAGTCACTGACAGTTCACACCCCATCAATATGTAAGGGAAGTTAGGAGTTTTTCCCCCCTTCAGTAGGCATCGGTGTATGCCAGCATATACTGAACCACATTTCCCATTGTGATGCTCATTCCTCCAGTTTGGATAATTGTTATAGAGGTTTTGTTCTCAATTTTTGGCTTAAGTCCCATAAATCATGAAGAGTCATCCAAAAACAAGACCACCGTACCTCTGGTGTTGTTATGTGCTGTTGGGTCATCTCTGACTTCCTAAATCATCCACCTCTGTCAGGGCCAGTCCTTGTATCAATGAAGGTAGGCCTCTTGGTGCAGGTGGCAGACCAAGGGGATGCAGCATTGTGCCCCCCCTCCAGTCTCCTGATGCTGGACTACCTCTGCATTGCTACTGCTCACCCAGAGGCCTACAGGCCCATTGGTACTCTCTGCCATTACCTACTCATCAGCAACCACTAGAGATGGGCATGAATTTAAAAAAATGTCAATTTGTCATGCTTCATAATTTATCAAGGTTGATGAATCATGAATCATGAATTTATGATTTTTTCCTGACAAATTGGTTCATTGATTTGTCTTGACTTTAAACCCCTACAAAACAGCCCCCCGCCAGGCACCTAGAGACACCAACATCATGGAGAAGCTTCCCCTGACTCTCCTCTACAACCTCTGGAAGTTTGGTGAAGTTTGGGTTTCAGATGTCTGAGTTATACACCCACAAAGAGTCTCTCCCCAGGAAAGTTCCCCCCAGGCACCTAGAGACACCAAAATTACAGAGAAACATCTCTCAGCTCTCCTCTACAATACCTCCAAGTTTGGTGAAGATTGGGTTTTCCCCAAGCCAGCTGCTAAAGGGCACTTTCCTGGGAGGACCCACTTCGTGGGTGTATAACTCAGATGTCCGAAACCCAATCTTCACCAAACTTTGAAGGATTGAACAGGAGAGTTGGGGAATGCTACTTTGTGAGTAGGTGATGGCAGAGAGTACCAATGGGCCTGTAGGCCTCTGGGTGAGCAGTAGCAATGCAGAGGTAGTCCAGCATCAGGAGACTGGGGGGGGGGGGGCACAATGCTGCATCCCCTTGGTCTGCTACCTGCACCAAGAGGCCTACCTTCATTGATACAAGGACTGGCCCTGACAGAGGTGAATGATTTAGGAAGTGCTATATCCTCTGGAAGAAAATATTGTCTGCATAACATATAGATGCTCTCTTATGCAAGAATGGGACCAACAGAAATAAAGCAGATAGTAGAAATTCATGGATTTTTCTCAGAAAAAAATCTTAAATTTGTGATTCATAACTAGACATGGGGACGAATAAAAAAATGAATCGCGATATTTGTGGAAAATCGCTGATCTGTTAAATATTCGTCCCTTAATATTCGTGGGTTCCAGAGACCCCCACGAATATGAAGGGATGAATATTTCCCCATTTTATTCGTCCCTTCGTAATTAAAAAAAACCCATTCTGCCTACTGGCCACCGATCAGCTGATTGGTGGCCAAAAGGCAGCCACCCACCCCCACAGTCACCCCCCACAGCCTACCCCACCCCCTTCTTCTCCCTACCTTAGCCCCACCCACCCCTGCCGACACCCCTTTACCGTAATCGTCACCGCCACTGCCGAGGTCTCCATCAGGCCTCTGCAGCCACGGCTGCAAAAGGGAAACTGGCTGCCCTTTACAAAGATGGCGGCTGCGGCTTCATTTAGGGTTGGGAAGCTGCTGCTGCCATCTTTGCAAAGGGGAGCCTGGATTCCCTTAAGGCAGTGGGGGGTGGCAGTGGGGGGGGTTGGTGGTGGCAGTGGGGTGTTGGCAGTGGCAGCAGGGGGGGCATGGATGGGGTGTTTTTTTAATAACCCCCCATGAATCGACAAATATATTCGTTATTCGTCAGTTCATGGGGGCAACTTTGTGCTTCGTGAGTCATCAACTTTTGACGACTCATGAAGGGGGACGACTTGCCAAAATGGTGAGTCGTTCTCATCTCTATTCATGACTCATCAACCCTGACAAATTATGAATTGCCTTTTTTTATTCATGCCTGTCTCTAATGATTGTTTTCCTGACCTTTTGAATAGCCTGAGTTCTACAAAACCTCCCAGTAACAACTATATTATGCCTAGACGTCTCACTAAACTGAAGATCTTCGAAATTATAAACTGAACTAGGAAAAAATCTATGTAACAAAAAATAGCTAAGACAAATTCCTAAAGCAGGAAATAATAAATAAATGAATAATTAAATAATAATTATATTAATAAATTAATTAAAAATCAATATGTGTAGCATTTACATTTTTTTAATGTTAAACTTTAAATTGTGTTTTTTTCCCATGGGGAAACTAGCTGGCAGTGCTTAGTGCTCTATGTCTGTCTTGCCTGGTTGCCACAGTGTCTTACTTTGAGGGAATATCATGCTGTAGGGTCCTTCCCTAGCCTGAGGCACTGTGGAGTGAGGTGGCCTGCTTTGTGCCTGCACTGATGCCATGACAACAGAAATTGTTGAGTGTTAAAATTGCAGCTGTATCTGCCAATTTCAGTAAAACAGCCGGTGTTGCTTACTGCTCTTTTGGGATTCTTGAACACCATCTTCCTAGTCATCCCAATGCTTCTCTTTAAGCAAGGCCTCCACCACTGTCACTGGAGTACAGTATACCATAAAGGGAAGCTGGGAAGAGAGGTCATGGAAAATGGAGAGAGCAGCAGCTATGACAAATGTATAGGTCTGCCTCAGATGGCAACATGTTTTGGGCAAGTTGGGCCAGATATATCTTCTCCTTTATTTAAGATTGTATTACCCAATCTACCCATTTTAATGGGGGGCAAACTTTTCTTACAGAGCAGGAAAGGAGTGAAATTGCAGAAAGGTGAGAAGGAAGGCAAGGGAAGAGCAAATGTTATCTTCTTTTTCAAAGAGAATGGATAGAATTTTTTAAATAGAAAAATTCGATATCTGGTCAACGGCAGATCAAAATGAAACACCTGTGGGCAGTGTACACAATGAACAGCATATGAAATACTGCTGAGCCATATGTAGTTCACCTGTTAATGGCTACTTCCACTGAGCTGGGATGGGTGGGTGGGTGGAGGCTGGGAATTTGTGGTGTGTAACCTAGTAGTAGTAGTAGTAGTAGTAATTTATATTGAGCTCTATACCAGAGCGCATTCCAATAGTCAAAAAGTTAAAATACAACCATAACATAATTACAATGATAAAAACACACAGTAAGCAATTATCATTCAATAAACAAACAATCAAAATAGCTATAATAACAATGTAATAAATAAAGTGCAGTAATTCTATCCCAATAATTGCCTAGTACTTATGAGAGAAATAGAAAGATTTAATCTGGGATTCCCTGGCTACCATTTCAAGCTCACTTTTCCAATAAGTGCAATAACTCAGAAGAGGTTTCCAGTCGCAGAGAAATCCAAACTATAGACTCAGAAAAAGTAGTGTTGTTAAAAAAGTGTAAAGAATAAAATAGCAACAGTAATGAAAAATGGACAAAGCAGCAGGTAAGCATGGGGAAAGAGTTGAAATTCATATGACACGATGGTAGAAGCACTGTGTGTAGTAATGATGAAGAACACATTTGTCCACCATCTGAGGCAGCATTTACAATAGTGTGAGATGTGGCTCTTACACACAAGTGGAAACCAGTTTTCCTCATGTGTGGGATATAATTCAATATAATTCAATAGACTGTAAGTCATTTAATGTATACCACAGTGGCCTGTGATTTTACTTTTCTCTTTCTTTATATAATACATTTGAAGAGAAAATACACTCTTATTTTATGGGGTGTCTAGTCCATCCCCCTCTTGCCCCTCCACTCCACACACCATGTTTGAAGGCTGATTGAAAACATCAGAAGAATTGTTCTTCTGATGTTTTGTTCAGGAAAGATTAACATCCAGTTAGTTCATTTATAATGTATTTTTCACAGATGTGACTGGGACTGTGTAAATGCTATGAGTAAAAGAAAAGAAAAAAGAATGACATCTAATTTGAAATAATTGCTTTCTTAAGAATTCTTGATGATAAATAGTCCATTCTTAATTAATAATGATGATTGCTTGAATTCCCATATATGAAAACATCAGAAATATTTTGGTTCAGCTTTAAATGCTTCTAATTAGTCTTGAACAGTGGTTCCCAATCTTGGATCCCCAGATGTTCTTGGACTAAAATTTCCAGAAGCATTCAACACTGTGCTAGCCAGGATTTTTGGGAGTTGTAGTCCAAAAACATCTGAGGTCAACAACTGTTGTGTCCATCTAATGATCTCCAGACTCAGTGGAAAAGGCAAGACTTAGTGGAAAAGACAACAATGCTAGGAAAAGCCAAAGGCAGTAGGACAAGAGGAAGACCTAACAAAATGGATTGACTCAATAAATGAAGCCTCCAGTGAAAAATGTTCTAATTATCTTAACACTTGAATTTGTTCTAATTTTATCTATATTTCATATACAGCCAGAATTTTAAATTGTGCAATGCTCTGATACGAATAAAGAAAGAAGAATAAATGAAGCCAAAGTTTTGAGTTTGGAAAACCTGAGCAGGGCTATTAATGTTAGGACCCTGGGTAGATCAGTAATTCATATGATCTCTATAAGTCAGAAGTGACTTGGTGGCACATAATGAGGAAACACAAGGGTCCATCTTGTACCAGGTGGTTCACAAGGTGTTTAGTAGTTTTGCTGGGTCTATTTATGAATGTTTGTGGGAAATGGTACTATACCTCTATAACAGAAGGCTGACTTTGCTGTTGCTAGTGGGTTTTTTTTCTTTAAAGTGTTGCATATTTAAAATACCCCAAATGGTGTGCATGTTAGGGGGAATTTTATCAGTGGATAATTGGCTTCGTCCAGGAGTTCTAAATAATATGTAAAATTATTGCCTAAAATGTTTGTATTGCTAAAGGTCCACTCCCCAGCAAATTGAAGTACTGGCATGAGGTTTGCTTTTTCTTACTCTAAAAAAATGTTCCTATTGCCATAGACGGTGAAGCTTGTCTCACACTATTTTCTCTGCATAGATGATTTATAGCATAATACCACTCCCCCAGCTGCTAATATGGTGATAAGAGTCTGGTTGCCTTTCTTGATTATTGTGTAGAAGCCTAAAATCAGTTTTTGCATAACCTGGCACCGATAGTCGACAAAGAGTGTAATGATCCTTGATGGCTTGAAATCTCTTTACAGCCTTTGGTATTGCACACCCATTAGTGCTTTGGACAAAAATAGAAAGACAGCTTGAAACAGTTTGAATATGGGCATTGAGATACTCAGAGAGCTGAAAGAGCAGGTGGAATTAGTTAAATTAAAAGCAGCATGTGGTTGAGATGGAAGGAGAAGGAAAGATCATTGTATTGCTGTTTAGAAATTAAGCAGGATTAGTGGTTGTACTGTCTGTGTTAAGATCCGAATCATTTCCAATGGATTCTGTGTGAAAATTGTAATGTCACTCTGCAAGGAATAAAAAGATACTATCAAGATACTATGTATGTCCAGTTGCAAAAAACAAAACAAAAACAAAAAAACAAACCCAGACCTTTTTGAGATATCTCTTTTGGTCTTTTCTACCATCCTGTGAAATTGAATGAGCCTTCATATTTTGTGACAAAAGCATTTAAGTACAGAAAATTTTCTCTATGGCCAGAATCCTGTTGGGAAAAACCATGCACACAATGACAACTGTGCAAATGGATTTCTCCTTTGGCACAGTGTTCACTGGCTGCAAAATCAATTGCATGATAGACAAACTACCGAAGGATTTAAAACAGATTATATAAATTGAAAAGACCAATCTTGCTTATCTGGAAAGACAATGGTTGGCCTACACACTTTTTTTAATTTGGAAAAAATCCAGGCTGTAGGGGCTGAAATTTTGGTCCTTGAAAAAGGCCTTTCAAAAGAGAGAAACAGTAATTTCTTATCACACTGAACATACATGTAGCAGGCTTCCCAGCAAGGACTTTGCAAAGTTGATATATTATTGAACCTTAATGGGTTGGGAATGGAGATATTGGGATAGCTTAGGACAATTATTAAAGGTCACAGAAACAGAATCAAAAGACAGATTTTCTTTGAATAAAAAGCACCCCAGGGTTGCTTTAGAGAAAGTAATAGGATGATAATCCTCCAGAAAGGGGAACATTTAGAATAATCATAGAATAATTGAGTTGGAAGGGGCCTATAAGGCCATTTTGTCATGTATCTTCAGAGAATTATGCCAATGTTGCATGGTATATTCAAAATACTTCTGTATTTCAAAAGCACAGAGCAGATGTATTTGCCGCAGCCATGAGTGCTTTCAGTAAACATTCTCTCAAGATTTCTGAAGCCAGGTTTTTGACACAAGTTTTCAAAGGATAAATCGGCTCCAGGTCTGGACCAATCTGAAATTCTGAACTTATCAATTAGGATCCAATTGAATTTTTAACTCCTTTCTGGCCAAACAAGGGATTTGTGCTTGCAAAGGGATTCTGTGCCTGCTTGCAAAAATATTTTAAAAGATATTACCGGTTTTTGATTTGTGGCTGCAGAAGGTCTTACTCAACATCAGCAGAGCTTTGGTGCCTATATACTGTCCTAGTCTCAGTCATTCCACCCATCTTGTCACTATACAATTGTTTGGCAATTTAAAAAGAAGCCCAAAGATGTTATGTGCCATCAAATCACTTCTGATGTGTGGTGATGATATGAGTTAATGGCCTCCAAAATGTTCTATCATTAACAGCTCTGCTCAGATCTCACAAACAAACGACATATGTTAGGTTGTTCTCTTTTCTTATTGCTCCCCTTTCGTATCCAGATTGTCTTTTCCAGAAAGTTCTGCTCAGGTCTTGCAAACTATCATCTGTGGCTTGCTTTATTGAGACAATCTCATGTTAGGTTTTCCTCTCTTTCTACTGCCCCCTCCCTGCTTCTCCCAGCAATATTATCTTTTCTTGCCAATTCTGTATTTTCATTATATGTGCACAATAGGATAGCCTCAGGTTACTCATTTTTGCTCTAGTGATAGTTGACGTTTGACTTGATTCACCACCAACTTATCTGCATTTCTGGTTATCTGTAGTATATGTAAGGCTGTCCTCCAACACAATATTTCAAATGAGTCAATTTTTGTCCCTGTCTTTATTCACTGTCTTTCTTTCACATAGTATGGGTGATTTAGACCTGAGTTTCAAGTGAAATCTTTGCTAAACTCCCCATTTTCCCTTTTTAATTTTATAAGGTGAAGGAACATCTTTTGGAAAACATGCACACAACATGTTCAGATAACTTTTGTTCTTACATAGCTTTTCTTCCTCACATTACTTAGCCCAAGGAAATGGTTTGGAAATTGGAAGGTAGCTTTTTAGTCTGCATTCCGTAGAGTGAACATGGCAACGTTAGTTAGTCTCCAACATTTCACACAGAGGGCCACATAATATATTTTCGATATTTTCGAGGGCCAAAGGAACACGCGTGTGGGGATACAGAAACACAATATTTAACATTCATAAACTTGGTTTTTAAAAGACTTGAATCATTCTGTTGTGTTTTGTATGGAACTGAGATAGCCTCCCATTCCTTTCTTCAGTCCCTTTCCACATCTGGAAATAGCTGCTGAGGAATAGAGGGTTATATTACAGAGACCTAGTAATAGAGAGTGTGTGTTTCATACAGAACATCCCAGATACTGTCAGAGCATTTCTAGTTAAAAGGACAGAGAAAGACATCTGCCTGTGATTCTGTAGAATCAGAGTCGAAGCTGAGAAAATATCTTCCTGGGACTACAACTCCCTGAATGCACCAGCTAAAAGGTTAGGGATTTTGGGAGTCTTTCCCCCCAAAGTATCATTTCCAAGCTCTGTTCCTGTAGCTGGTGTTTGCCAAAATTTAAACAGATGAACAATCCAGGCGGGAATCACTTTTTCTTTACTTCGTTTATTTCCCAAATGCTCTAACCTGAGAAGACAATACAGCAGAAAGTGACACATTTTTAAACTGAGATTTACAAAAATGTCTGGGGTTATGAAAAAGGAAACAATCATGAACTGTCAATGCATGAAATTCCTTTTCACACTTTTATGGCAAAGCTACATCTGCTGAAATGGACTTTATGTAATGATAAGACAGGATAACATACAGAAATGTTTAGATAATATCCTCCTAGACTTACTTTGCACTTGCAGATCCTTCCTTCCAATACCACATTTGTAAAACCTTTTATTAAATGCACAAGGCTGGACAACACTCATCATGATCTGTCACAACCCATTTTCTTAACACAGCCCATTTCATTACATGCCATGGTCCAAGTTGCTCAAGTTGGACTCATTTACTACCAACATTTCTTCTCTCTCTGCTCCAGCACTGGGAAAAAATATGATCATGCAATTTAATGTATTCTCGAATGCAATTTAAACTTATCAAAATTAATAATGAACATCTCATTTATTCTCCCCATGCACACTCAGTCTCTTGTATTCACCTACTTACTGTGCTGAAGTAAAAGGTGTTTGTATAACAGTGAAGGGTGGATGGTTTTCACCTCTCCTCATGGCAGATATGTGACTGGGAGGTTGGATAGACTATTTTGGGTTTCCACCCTCTGTTTTCCATGTTTCCCCTTTAAACAGTTTAAGTCGCTAATTCAAGTGAATGGCTACTGATTTTCCAGATTAATCATTTATGAATCTTAATTCATGAAGAAAAGAAAGTTGGGCTTTAAAGTATTAAATTTGTTTCATGGTTCCCATTTCCCTGAATGTGACCATGACATCCCATGATTCAAACAGTATGGGTCATCTCACAGTGAGGTGCCTCCCTCTCCTGGCTTGGGCTGCCAGTGAGGGTAGCCTTTGTCCTTGAGGAAATGATACTGAATTGGTGGTAGTTTTGTGATACACACTCACATGTATATTTGGAAGGGAAGCATATGCATATTGATTATAGAGGTAAACAGCACTAGTCATTCATTATTGGTATTAATTTCTCAGGAACAGAACACTTTTTTCAGGCCCACAAATTGTCTTCTAACTAGTCAGTTGTCAACTTTGGTCTTAATTTTCCTTTACTGACCATTTCCAAAATTTACAAATCTGCTTCCTTTAACCCCTACAGAAACAGATGTGATGTCCTGTAGTCTCAAGCCACCAGATGTTGTTGAGCAAACAGGCTCGCAAATTATGCAGAGTAACAGGGAAGATTCAGGTCATTCCTCTGAAAAGCTCTGAATTGTCAAGAATGAATAGGGGAAGCCATCTTGCTGGAAAAAAGGCAGGCAGGAAGCTGTGCTGGATGCTGTGTGCACCAAGGCTAATGGTCACATCTTGCCAGTAATTTAATGTTGTCAATTTTTTTCCAAGTACAATCCAATCAACATCAAAAAAACTAAGATCATGGCCACTGGCCCCATCACCTCATGGCAAATAGAAGGGGAAGATATGGAGGCAGTGACAGATTTTACTTTCTTGGGCTCCATGATCACTGCAGATGGTGACAGCAGCCATGAAATTAAAAGACGACTGCTTCTTGGGAGGAAAGCGATGACAAACCTAGACAGCATCTTAAAAAACAGAGACATCACCTTGCCGACAAAGGTCCGCATAGTCAAAGCTATGGAAGTGATGTATACCAGTAGTGATGTATGGAAGCGAGAGCTGGATCATAAAGAAAGCTGACCGCCGAAGAATTGATGCTTTTGAATTGTGGTGCTGGAGGAGACTCTTGAGAGTCCCCTGGACTGCAAGGAGAACAAACCTATCCATTTTGAAGGAAATCAACCCTGAGTGCTCACTGGAAGAACAGATCCTGAAGCTTTGGCCATCTCATGAGAAGAGAAGATTCCCTGGAAAAGACCCTGATGTTGGGAAAGTGTGAGGGCAAGAGGAGAAGGGGACGACAGAGGATGAGATGGTTGGACAGTGTCATCGAAGCTACCAAGATGAATTTGACCCAACTCTGGGAGGCAGTGGAAGAGAGGTGGGCCTGGCGTGCTCTGGTCCATGGGATCACGAAGAGTTGGACACGACTAAACGACTAAACAACAACAACAATCCAAACTCCTGTTTTTGACTTATAAATTCTTAAACTATATGCATCTAGAGCACAGGAAGGGTTATCTTGTGCCATACAAATGTGTCCATCAATATTATTCTTTTCATATTGCTTCTGCTGGAGGTTGGATGTCATGATGGCTATTTTGACTTTGGCAATGGCAACAATAAAAATGATGTGCTGCATCCAAACCAGTATCCAAGGTTTTCCAGCCTCCTTTCTGTATTTCTTTTTCCATTCATTCCACACGGAATGTAATAAATTGCATTTTGAGTTTTTCATTACTCAAAACATTGTACTTTATACTATGTGTGTTACTGGTTTTATTCATTCTCTTCAGTATTTTTTGTGGGTCACCTTATAAATCCAAGAAATTCTTACCATCTTGCAACAGATCCATATTTTAAATGTCTCTATCATTTTTATTATTAACTGTGTTAAAGTCCATGAACCATGTCATGCAGCAGAACCAACAGTACACAGCACAGTACAATGTGCATTCTCAAAGTTTATTTTAATTTTGTGTTGTGTATTATGTTCTTCATATTATGGGAGCCTTTGTCAGCCATCTATATCCTGACCTTTACTCCATTCTATAATCACAACATTCATTTAACGAAATTCCAAGATACTTATATTTGTCAACACACTCCTTGCTGTCATGTGGATTACTGAACTGCATTTCTTGATCTGCTTGTTTTTTTATAGATTAGCATGAATCTGATTTTCTTAACTTTCATTTTTAGACCATGTTCATGACTTACTTTAATTACTTTAATGAGTAGTCTTTGCAGACCATCTATATATTAGATATTGTTGATAACCTACACTGAAAACAATGGCATTATTTGAATCAGCAAGTGCTTCTCTAAAGATGTTACTGGAGTACAAATTGAAAAGCAAAATATGCATCCTTGTCATACTTCTCCTTGTAGCTCCGTAACTCTTGTTGTCTGATCTTACACTTTCTCTTCAGATTTTTGCTGCCAGTATAGGTTGTCAGTTATAGCTCTTTTATTCAAACTTTATCCAAAGTGTTTTTATTTTTACTGAAAGCCCCAGCAGCACCAATGTTGGACTAATTTGATGTAATAAAGATCAACCACAGCCAAATTTAGGAATGATTCCTATTCTGTAGCTTTGATTTAAAAGACTCACTGAAAGTTAATATCTTCTATTGAATTTGACATTTTAATGAAAACTTCATAAAGCCTAGAAGATTTGCTGTTTTGTCTTATCCGTACTGCTTTTTGAATTTCAATATGTTCTGGACCAACATCAACATCTATTGCAATAAATTCTGCCTATTTGTTTTGGTTAAACAACTCTTTAATGTACTGACTCCACTTTATAATTTAGAAATATTGCTATCAGAGAATTATGGCTATTCATAAGCTGTGAGCACTGTCATTATTTGAATGTGTTCACTACATCCTTGTCACGACCGTCCTACAAGCTAACACCACTTGTCTCAGTACCCTGTCACTCACCATCAATCTCTGACGTGCCTCTTGCGTGTACCTAGATTATGTACCCAATCTCAGGCACCCACCACGTCCTTTACTATGCAGCCACCAGTTGATATCTTTACCAACTATGTTTACTGTGAAAGACTGAGGTCCATTCAGTACTTAACTTTGAAATAAAAACAGGTTTATTGGTTACAAGTTGTTTCATGAATAGTTCTTAAACACATTCTTAAAGTTACACAAAGTGTTCAGTATGTTCCTTTAACCTCTTCTATACTTAACTAATACAGATAACACTCTGACTGTTCACTCACTAAAATCTCTCTCTGCCACAAAACTCCCAAACTATCTCTCTATCTCCTCAAACTCTCCACTCCTTTTTTTTCTCTATCTCCCCCACTCTCTGCTTCAGCCCCCCTTCTATGTAGCTGGCTCTGCCTCCCAACAGCTCCCTATTGGTTCATGCAAATGCACTGCTGAATACGCATGACAGGGTGACTGCTACACTCCATCTTTTTTCTTTTTCTTTTGCATGTTTAAGGAGTTACGGATCTTTCCTAGGTTTTCTGTTCTGTACAGACTAGAATCTTTCTCTGCCTACCTAATTCTCTGTATTTGTTGTCAACTTTATCTTCAATTTTCATTTTTTCCCCTGTTAACTTTAATTTGTTTTTATTTTTTTCACATTCACTTTTCTATCTTTGAAGTTACTGTTGATCTGCTTTTCAGGTCAGGTCAGGGAGTCTGACACCCTAAGAGTCCTACAGAACTTAATAGACCTCCAGGGAAAAACCAGAATCCTATGTTAGTCACAACTGGCATTTATCCCAAAAGAGTTAAGTCCAGTATGACCCAGAGGAATATTTTGCACCTTGTACAATTTAGTCCTCCTTCTGAATATCCTTTAACTTATTTGCTCCATGCAAGACAGATACTACTACTACTACTACTACTACTACTACTACTACTACTACTACTACTACTACTACTACTACCAACATGCTAAAGGAAACAAACCAGCTCATGTATAGCACAGCTACCATAGTAACCACGGAACTTGGTTACAAGCTGCAAAACCTGCAGAAAACTCATGGCACCCCAAAATGGAAAATTCGGCTGGAAAGAAAAATAAACAAATTACGTGCAGACATTAGCAACTTAAAACACTTGAAAGATCCAAAACTTAAAAATGAAAAAGTAAAAGCCAGACTATGCAAATTATATAACTTAGAAAGGAAAACTATTGTTGAAACTATGGAAGAATTAAAACAGCGGGTAACAGCTACAGCTAAGAAACTTGAAAGATATGATGGACGCTTGAAACAATATAGAGAAAACACGCAATTTCGAAATAACCAACAATTATTCTATACGTCACTAGGAGAAAATACAGAGCAAAAGAAATTAGGCCCATGTAAAGATGATGCTCTAAAATTTTGGAAGGAAATGTGGGAAAGCCCAACTGGACATAACAAAAATGCCTCATGGATTAAAGACATTTGTAAAGAAACTCAAGGAAAACAAATGGATGATATTGTAATAACAACTGAAATGATTAAGAGGCAAGTAAAGGATGTGAAAAATTGGAGTGCACCTGGTCCAGATGAGCTGCACGGATTTTGGTTAAAGCATCTAACAAGTCTCCATCAACATATAGCAGTGCAATTTAACCATTTACTTCAAAATTCTACAACTGAAGACTGGATAACAACAGGCCACACATTTCTAATAATAAAATATCATCAAAAGGGCAATGAACCCAGTAATTATCAACCAATTACATGCCTTCCAACAATGTTCAAGCAACTCACAGGAGTACTTGCAAGATCTATATATAAATACTTAACTGAAAATTCCCTATATCTCTGGGGACGGTCCTCCAGGAAGGGCCGGAGCCAGGCCAAGGCCTGACCTCTGATCCTTATCCCAGAGAGTCTCCCCAGGAAGATACTGTGGTTGATGGTATCAAAGGCCGCTGATAGATCGAGGAGGACTAGCAAGGACATTTTGCCCCATTGGTGTTCCTCAAAAGGTCATCTTGCAGGGCGACCAATGCTGTCTCAGTGCCATGGCACGGCCTGAACCCGGACTGGAATGGATCAAGGGCATTGGTTTCCTCCAGGAGTGCCTGAAGCTGATTGGCCACCACTCCCTCCACCAGCTTGCTCATAAAAGGAACATTGGCAATGGGTCTATAGTTGTTTATATCATCCACTGCCAATTTGGGCTTTTTTTCGGATCGGTCTGATGAGTGTCTCCTTGAGGGCAACTAAAGTGTTACAAATTTATAACTAAAGTGTTACAAATTTATAACTAAAGTGTTACAAATAACAATAAAATATTACAAAAAAAGAGCTCTCTAATTAACTCCCAATTAAGTCACATCTCTTTAAGTATCTTATCAGACTATGTAATTAACAGACTAGAGCAGTGATTCCCAACCTTCACTCGGTCCCCAGGTGTTCTTAGAGTACAATTCCCAGAAATCCTAGCCAGCACAGCTAGCAGTGAGGGCTTATGGGAGTTCCTAATGTTTGGAATCACTGAACTAGACTCATTGAATCTATTGCTTGTAGAGTAGACTCATTGTCTTTATGCCTATGCCATTATTAAGTATTATCCCCAAAGACTTCTAGTAACAGTAAAACTAAAAACGACCTCCACTCACTGTGAGGAACTTCTCTATAGTTGTCTGGTGAAGAGCTGTTGTTGTGAAAGAGGCAGTAAGGGAGAAAAAAAGTTGAGTCTGAAGAGGCAGCCAATTTTTTTACTATAGTTTGATATGAATTATGTTGTGGTTTTTGTATTTGTTTGGATTTTTTTTGGCAGGGGGCTATTGCCATCAGTTTTATTTAGTATTGTTATCTTCATTTTTGTGAGCTGCTTGAGGTGTACTTCAACTGGAATGGTGAGGTAAATTCTGTAATAAGTAAGTAAGTAGGTATAGAGGAAATCTATGTAAAATGCCACTCATTAACTTTAATTCTATGGCAACATTAGGATTGCTATTGGTAAATCATAGGCTAACATAAATATTTCTTCTAAGAGTTAGTAGTGGGAGGAGGGAAAGGGGCCAAAGCGTAGGGGGAAAGCCTTTGAGAATACGTAGGGGAAAAGTTGCAGCAAATTTTGTGGTCCTCCTTTCTTAGATTTGTATGAGGACTCCTTGGAAAACTTAACCAAAACTATCAAAAGTCAGAGACCTGTTCAAGGGTTTGATGGACTAAACCTGCAATCTTCCTCACCCATACCACCCGATCAAGAGGAGGAAGTGGATGGATGAAGACACAAACAGATTTCACAAAGGCATGTGGCATTACTATTATTATTACATTCTTTGCCCCTCTGTTTGGGATAGGAAATACCTTGATTCTGCAAAAGAAAAAAGGGCCTTATTTCCAATACACCAGGTCAGAAATCAAATAAAGCCTGTCGTTCCAAAGGATGAACAAAATAACATGCTTAATTTTGGTCCTATCTTTAAAGGGAAACACGTGGTTAAGCAGTTTTGCTGAAGAAGGATGAGTTTAAGCATTGATGCATAAAAGCTTTGCCTTTCCAGGGTCTTAACAAAAACATATTAATTTATATAACTCTCTTTCATCGGCTTCAGACTATGAGTTGGCATTTATGAGTAACATTTATTTGCCCAAGAATGACTTTGTTTTTGAAACAATACAAATCACAACCATCTTTTCACGGTTTCCCCATATTCCAATTTTAAGAACTTTTCATGGGGTTATTAAAACATCAAGATGATCAGTATTTATGGAAACAAATCTTTCCTTTAAATATCATTTGTGACATACTTGATAAATAAATATCCATCCAGCTACAGAAATGCTTCAGTGGCAATACAAATGTCTAAAATGTCAGTGGAAATGAGTTGCATTTCATTTCAAGGAGTCTGAAGGAAATCTGTTTTGCTGCATTGTGGTAATATTTGTAAATATGGCAATCATTGTCACTTATGAGCTAACTTTAACTGAGGAAGGAATCTGCCTCCGCTCCTTCCTGTCTATGTATAATGAAGCCATATGGGTAATGGGTCTACAGGAGTACATGCACAAGCCACCTAGTAGTCAGGTGACTTGCAGGATCTTCCGGTGATCTGTAGAAACAGTGGTTAGGCACTGACATGGTTGTTTAAATCCAATAGTTAATTCCAACTAGAGTGTCAATGAGATTTACATAAGTGTTGACTCACCAATTGATTCAATGGATCTGCTTTAGTTGGGTCTAGCCATTGGATTTAGGCCACTGAGGAAAGTACCATTGGAAGCCCTTGTACATGACATATCTTTATTTATTTATTTGTATGTACCAACAATTTACATGGTCCCCCTCTTGCCATTTTATCCAAAAAACCTTCCAAACTACTGGGGTAGATTTGGCTAAGAGCCACAAAGAAGTACTTGGTGGCCAAAGGATGCACGAGAAAGCTGAACTTCTCACACTACTAGCAATGGTAACCTGGCCTCATTGCCTTAGGCACCAGTCCAAGAATGAACTCTTGGGATAATAGCAGCACATCCTTCACCCCTTTGATCAGTGGACTGGTTTTCACCCAGCAGATTACTCTGAAGGTAAGAGTAAAATTTGTTTAGCTTCAGCAAGGACCAACAATGGGTCCCTGCTTCAAGAGCCAGAAACACAGAGAGGCATAGAAAAGCAGAGCTTGGAACAGTAACCTTGTTAGGCTACAGTGTCCATAATCCCCTCTGGCTGGAATTTCTGGTCTTTTTAGCTCCTAAAAGTACATTTTTCAAGCTCTTAAAAAATCTAGATTGGTTATAACTTAGTGAAAAAAAACACCAAGTGCTTTGTGGGTAGCAATAAAACATGCTTTTAGTGTGGCTAACACCAGGGACCATGCACCAGATCTAGTGGCAAAGAGTGGTTACTCATGTCACTTTGGCAGAAGAGTAGCTGAAGGACCCAGCAGCCAGCCATCCGATCTGGAAAGCAGCTTTAGGATGAAAGGAACCCATGTGGCTGCTCCATTTCTCCGACTCGTTAACCAAATGATTTTAAAATGTGTACTCTAGTTATGCAAACTCAGACATTTTCTCAAAAAAGAGAGAGGGAGAGAGAGACAGACAGAATTGACATTTTTCATTTCAAAACCAATCTGGGGGAGATGACTTTAAAATAAAATCACTGCAAATCATACAGAAAAAGCTGTGAATAAGTAAGTCTCATGCAAAGTGCATAGCCAAGTGAGTGAAACTATTTTTCTTCCTCTTCCACTGGTGCCACTATTTCAACTTGGTAAGAGCAAAACCGGTGTTTAGTTTGGCTCTGGTGAAGTAAAATGAAATAAGCTTGCCTACCAAACAATCCCAGCTTTGTGTGTGCAGTAATGATTAGACTTTGTGGAAATGAGGAGAAATATGGCACTCCTTCAAGGTTCTCTTGGCAATTGGAAATTAGGATGCATTGGAAAGAGAATGTTGTTCTCTGGCTGAAGTAATTAACAATTGTGGTAATAAAACATCTCAAAGTATCCCATAAGAGCCAAATTAAGTACTAATTTGCAATAGGTAGGAAAATATTTTTTCTAGTTTAAGACTTCATATGTTGTGTGCTCATGTGCTCATTTGAAATGTGGAGGAAAGCTTTAGGAATATTGTGGTCCAGCAGAACGATATATAAACAGGTTCAATATCAAATTAAGACTGAACCCTCGCTAGAAGCTAACGACTAAACTGAGGCCATTGTATTTCAGAAGCAACATGAGAGGACAAGACTCTTTGGGAAAGACAGTAATACTAGGAAAAGTGGAAACGAGTAGTAAAAGCAGGCTTAATATGAGATGTATCAACTCAATAGAGGAAGCCATGGCCTTTAATTTGGAAGACCTGGGCAAGAATGTTAATGATAGGACTTTATGGAGGTCATTAATTCATTGTTGTTGTCATATGCCATTAACTTGGAATCAACGTATAGCAACCCTAATAAGGCTTTTAAGATAATTGAGATATTTAGGTGTAGTTTAACCAGTTCTATACCCCCAGTGAGTTTCCGTGGCTGAATGGGGATTTGAACCCAGGCCTCCTGAGTCCTAGTCTATCACTCTATCCACTACACCACACTGTCACCAGAAGTCTGAAATGACTTGATGGCACATTAACAACCAGTTACATGTAAAATACTTGAAATGGAAAAAAACCTGAGATAATATATTTGTAGTTGAGTAGGTGATTGATTTATCTTGGGTTTTTATGGTATTTAGTAGGCGTTTTCTATAAAAGTGTTCTAGACCTGTCATTCAGAGAACATTCAGCATCCTGATCCTGTAGAAATGAGCAGTTACAGAAGTCCTGTGCTATTGTGGAAAACTGTAAAGGTTTCTACTTCTTTTCATTCTTGGGTAAAATAAGGAATTTTGGCTCTGACAAGGCTCCTCTAGAACAAATAAAATCTTCTGCATTTGTTTAAATGTGTAAGACTCCATGAAGCTTTGCATCCTGGGCAAGGAAAAATCATATTGCCCTCACGTTGTAAAGTAAACTCTTTTACATATGTTTATGAGACAGTTTGCACATCTTATATAGCACATTTCACATGAGTAGATAACATGCTTATCTAACATGTTTAAACATACTTACATGCCTTGATATGAATTTATCTAGAGAATGCATATTGGGCCTTTGCATTACCACTTTGACTCATTCTTCTGGAGTGAATTTTTGGTTTGGGATTTACCATTTTTTAGTCCTTTTACTCATTTTTTAAAAAGATTTTAAACAATCATGTTACTAATGAGTCATTACAAATACTTGATGGATTTTATGTGTTTGTTACAAAGAAGCCCAACTCTCATTAACGTCAATGGATTAATTTCCTACCTGACACTGATGTAACAAATTAGTTTTAACACTGTTGTTCCCAAGCTCTGTTCTTATCTGCAATTGTTTCAACTAGCACTGCAGCTCCCATTTTGTTTTTAGATGGCATTTCCATGTTGGTAAGTTAGCTCCCTGTTTTAAAAAGACAATATGTTAGTGAGCATTGATATATTACTGTGAATCTGGTAAGAAAAAACTTACATGGCTAAGAAGATGTAATTTATAGGACAAGGGCCCAAACCACACACAAAACCCTCCAGATTCAAGCACTTGAAAACTTAAGAGCTTAAAATTGGAACCTGAACTGTCCCAGACTGCTTTGATTTAGCTTTTGTGTCTAGAGTTTGTTTGTAGTTTGAATGTTCCAGCCAAACCAATATTGGGGTTTGCAATCTCATCCTGACATCTTACGATATATCTCAGTATGTATGTCTAGCCAAAGTATTGTGAACAAGAACAACTTCATTATAAAGCACTTTCCAGAACTTTTCATACCTGGCATTTTATTCTTGTTATTTCATAAACTCAGTGCAAAGAACTATCTCTCACCCCCAGTTCCTGATTTGCAAAATGTAAAGATTAATAAGATTCTGAAGCACTTTAATCATTGTGACTCTCTGAAATGTCTATAGTATTTAGACTGAGAATTAATATTGTCCTTCTGTCATAGTTAAATCTTCCAGGAGTATATTTTATTCTTAAACTCCATCTTGGAGATGAATGCAGCAGGAACTGGTGAGATATTTTCTATTCTATTCCTAACTTTAATTCTTGACTCATAATCTCAGTCTTCTTCTGATTTCTTGACTGCAGTCTCCATTTGGACTGAGGATTGAATCAAGGTATACAAAATCTCTAACTATTTCAATTTCTTCATTGTCAGTCTTAAAGTTGTGTAGTTCTGTACTCACGATTTTTGTCTTAATGCTCAACTACAGTCTACTTTGGTAATTTCTTCTTTTACTTTCCCTAACAGTTGTTTCAAGTCATTGCTGCTTTCTGCCAGTAGGATGGTGTAATGTGTATACTATATTTTATTGATGTTTCTTCCACCAATTACACTCCTTCATCTGAGTCCAGTCCATCTTTCCATATGTTCTGTGTACCAATTGGACAGATAAGGAGATAAAATGCGCCCTTGTCTGACACCTTTGCTTATAGGAAACCATTCAGCCTCTCCATATTTTTTTCCTAACCGTAGCTTCTTGTCCACAATGCAAGTCGCACATGTGACAAATCAAGTACTGAGGAACACCAATTTCTTTCAGAACAAGCCATAGTTTCTCATGATCCATGCTGTCAAAGGCTTTGCTGTCATCTATAAAGCATAGACTGATCTTAAATTCTTTGGTGCACTCCAGTAACCAGCAGATATTTGTGATATGATCTCGAGTGACTCTTCCTTTTCAGAATCCCGCTTAAACATTAGGCATTTCTAAAAGTTCTAACTTCTAAAAGTTTTTGTTGCAACACCTTAAGCATGCATAGGAAATTAATGCAATGGAACCATAATTTCTGCACTCCTTGGCATCTCCTTTCTTGAGGACTGAAATTTATATTGAACATTGCCAATCTGTGGGCTATTGTTTTGTTATGTTGGCATACTCTTGTTAGGATTTTGATAGAATCAGTCTCAGTGACTTGAAATAGTTCTATTGCTATCCCATCTACTCCTGCTGATTTATTTCTTCACAGAGCGTTCAGATCTACTTTCACTTCACTTTCTAGAACTGTAGGTTTTTCATCATACGATTCCTCTGCCATCCTTTTATCTCTTCTGTATAGGTCTTCAGTATACTGTTTCCATCTTCTTTTTATTTTCTCCTAACGGATGTGCTTGCCTGTTGGTCTTTCAGTATTCCTAATCTAGACTTGACTTTCTCTTTGATTTCTTGAATCTTCTGGAAGATATCTCTTATTCCCCATCCCACCCCCTTTGTTGTTTCTTTGCGCTAGTTGTTGTAATATTTCTCTATGTCTCTACATGTCATTTGTTGAAAAGTTGCATTCAGGGGTCTGAACCTACTTCTGTTACCTGTCGCTTTTGCTTCTTGCCTGTCCCTGACCATTTTAAATGTTTCTTCCATCATCTATCTAGGTTTGCTTTTCTTTTTTACTACAGGAATTATCTTTTTGCATTCTTCCTTAATAATATATCTGGTTTCAATCCACAGTTCTTCTGGTTTATGGACAATTGAGTTTAGTAATGCATCTCTGTTCTTTGTGGACTTTAAATTCATCAGGAATATTGTTTATATTATATTTTGGCACTATGAATCTTTTAGTGGTCTTTTTCAGGTTTACTCTAATGTTGGATATTAACCGGTCATGATGAGTTCCAGAATCTGCTCCTGATCTTATTTTAACAGGCAGAATACAGCTTCTCCGTCTCTTGCTTCTAATTACATAGTCTATTTGATTTCTATATTGATTATCTGGAGATGTTCAGATGTAGACTCATCTATTTGATTGTCTGAAGGGTGTATTTGCAATGAACAGATTGTTGGCTTTGCAGAACTTTATAAGTCATTCTCCTGCATCATTTCTGTCCCCTAGGCCATGTTTTCCAATCATATTTGGTTCTGCTTTGTCTATTCTGCATGTCTTGTTTTGGTGTGTAATCAATTTCCTCCTGGATATATGCATAAAAGCTTTTAATTTCATCTTCTTCAGCATCAGTAGTTGGAGCATAGGCTTTAATTATGTTTATGTTGGTAGGCTTACCATGGAGTCTGACTGACATTATTCTGTCATCATAGCCCATAACTGTCTGTGCTGTCTTTCCTAGGAATTGGAGCCACTCCTTTTCTTCTAGATTTGTAATTTCCAGAGCAGAACACTTTGTACTTGTCTGACTGAAAATATCCCATTCCAGTCCACTTTAGTTTACTGATATAAAGCACATCAATGTTTATATGTTTCATTTCTTGCTTTACGTTTTCCAATTTATCTTGATTGATACTCCTTATATTCCATGTTCAGTAGTGTGTGTTCTGCAGCATTGGATGTTCCTTTCAGTTTTGTGCACATAAGCCACTAGATGTCCTTTCATATTTAATCTAGTTAACAACAGTGCTATTCGTACTTGTGCTTTGCTTTTCCCAGTAACTGATTGAGTGCCTTCCAACCTGGGAGTCTCATCTTCCAGCACTATCTCTAGTTTCATTTTGGACTGTCTCATTATAGGATTTTCAAGGTAAGGAATGTTCAGCAGTGGTTTACCATTGCCTCTTACTTTAAATGTATGTATGTATGTATGTATGTATGTATGTATGTATGTATGTATGTATGTATGTATGTATGTATGTATGTATTGCCTATCTGGCCAAGGCCACTCTGGGCAGTTTACAAGAGAGAAGTAAAACAATAATTATATCAGCATAAAACAAAATTCAAAATAGACATAAAATAAATGAAACAATTCAAAATACCTTATAGCAATATATAAACATTCTAAATGGTGGATCACATTAAAAGCTAAAGTTATTTCAGGCTAAAAAAAAATCAGTGGTCTCCACCGATGGAATATGCTGAAAGGCCTGTCAAAAGGCCAGGTTTTCAATGACTCCTTACAGGTCACCACCATGGGGGCCAGGCGAATATTAGGAGGTAGTGCAGCAGTGGTTTACCATTTCCACCTTCTGCACAGTACTAACAAAAGTTAGCTTGAGTGTCACACTGTTGCTTCCCCCATCAGGTTCACCTTCAACTGCCACTGCTGACCATTAGCTGCCATTCCCATCACCATTGGAACTATGCATTATTTTCTGCTGATGTGGCCATTATCCTTGAAAGGGTGTGTGCATCTCAGTCTGGAGTCTCAGTTGTGATCATTCCACCTTGGGTGACTCTGCTAGGCGTCCAGGCTCATAATGGAGTCTGGCGTCCTGATGGCATTGGTCTCAGCTTTACTGACACACTCAAAACCATTCACCACATTAAGGTGTGCATCCAAGAAGGGGAACAGACTTAATAGCAACTAGACATGGGCACTTTGTATTTGCTTCCCTGGATTCTCTCCACTTAGCCGATGAGTGGTTGGCTGCACAGGGAGGTGAGGAAGGGCTGGCCGGGCTGCTTCCACGATTGGTGGGATGCTGATGGAGCTGAGTGCTATGCAGAGCTCGGTAAATGGCCTGGCTGTTTCTGGGGGGCAGAATTGGGCCACCGTGGCACCCTGGGGAAACAAATATGAAGTGCTCATGTCTAATAGCAACCCTAATAAGGCTTTTAAGGTATGTGAGATATTTAAGGAATGGATTTACCAGGTATTTACTGGAATAGTCCTCTATTCAGAGCACATTACCATAGTCCCTCGAGACTGAAGGATGCCTAATCAGGATTTACCAGGTCTGCACCCCCAGTTAGTTTTCATGGCTGAGCAGAGATTCAAACCGAGACCTCTTGAATCTTGTCTGTCACTCTATTCATTCCATCACACTGGATTGTGGTGTAGTGTAGACTGTAACAAATGGGTGAGGACTATAGCAAAAATCTTCACATTTTTGAATCAGCAATCTGGTACTATTAGGACCCATGGACCTTGACCATGTATAGAAGCTGATTGGAGACTGATGATTCTGGAAACAGAAGAGAATTTCCGTCTTCACATGATACCATACACAAGGGGTGGGCAAACTGTTTTCTCCTGATGATCAAGTAAAAGCAAGCCAAGCTGCAATTTGGGAAGCTGCAAAAAAATGCTAGCAGATGAAACATTTTTTACTGCTCAAGTCAGCTCCATGTCTGATTGTGAAAACACCTTGGCCAAAATCCAGTAGTAAGTTAAAACTAGAGTAGACCCATTGAACATTAAACCAACAAATCATTTGGATATCTGTTTGGACCTTTGGTCACTTTGGACTGAACAGAATCAAACAAACAAAAAGTGCAAACTTGAGAATCACATTCCCAGAAGTCTTCAAGAGGCTCAATACTCATATCTAATGATGGGTAAACTGAGGCTATAATACACGGAGTGTATCATGAGAAGACAAGGCTCACAGGAAAAGACAATAATGCTAGGAAAAGTTGAAGGCAACAGGAAAAGAGGAAGACCAAACATGAGATGGACTGGCTCTATAAAGGATGCCATATCATTGGATTTGAAAGACATTAGCAGGGCTGTTGATGATAAAGCCTTTTAGACATTGATAATTCATAGGCTCACCATAAGTTGGAAGCAATGCGATGTCACACAACAGCAACAACAATAATTTGTTACTATTATTATTCATTTATTTTAAGCATTTGTTTAATGCTTTTCTTCATGTAAGGAGTCCGAAGGCAATTTATGATATGGTCAAATTACCACAAACAAATGGAAAACATGACTTGGAAAAAAAAGATTTAAAACATGCTTCAAAAGCAGAGGCAGAATATTCTCTAAACACCAATTTTAAAAATTGTTCATAGAAAGCAATGTTTTGAATCAATACAGCGTTTGTCACCCATCAGTAGTTCAGAAGAAATGGATCTAGCCTGAATTCCCATAGGAGTGAGTTAGAATTCTGCTACAGAGATGGTCCTGGCTTATGAAACATGAGTGTCAAATTGTGAAAAATGGGTGGGTGCACATCCTAGACATTCTGCAGTTGGCCACACAGGCTACCTGGACACTGCTGTGTATAAACAAAACTTTAACTAGTCTTCTTCATCTCTAAGAAGGCAGGAAAATAAAGCTGGTTGGTGGTGTTATAAGCCCTCAATACAGCTGTTCTCATTTGTCATGATACCTTTTAAAACAGGCACTACTAAGATGCCTTGGAAGTGGGCAGGCCAAAGGCTGGTTGCTGAGGGTAGACCAGTTGCCTAGTGAGCAAAAGATAGCTTGCCAGAGTGACACTGCTCAGGCTGGGGCAGAAGCTGGTGACATTGACTTGGCCTTCTATATCAGTTAATGTCTCAAGCCAGCAGGAATGGTTGAGTCCCTTAGATGGAATCATCTGTGTTTCATGTCTCTGGCAAGCAGCCTTGCTGGTATTACTGGACAACTCTTGAACTCCAAGGTTCCTGCTTTAGAGTCATGGAACATCTACTATCCCTTCAGAAGTAATTCCATCTTATTACTATCATAATCATGAAAACGTACATCAAATGAGTCTTCATCTAAATGCCATTCAGATTGATAATTTTATCACCATAAATATAACTGCAAGGAAAACTGAAGAGGAAATCTTTGGTTAATCTATCCTACCCCACAAAGACACAATTGAATGGTCTCCAAAATCAATACAATATGTTGAGAAGCCTGTACATTTTCCAAGGATTTTTTAAAAGAAAACCACAAAAAGTACAGATTTTTTTAAAAAAAGTTAATTTTCTCCTTCATCCCATTCCCTCAAACAATTTGCTTTTCAATAATATCAGTTTCGAAGTACCTCTCTCATTCTATTTCCCTCTTTTTACAGGAAATGCCTTAAGGAACTGAACTCTTTGTTAGCTTTCTTAGCCTGTATAAAATGATTGTGTCAGGAGGATATGAACTTTACACTGAAACGACAACCGCTTAACTAGCAAATAATTTGCATCAGTCATAGCATCTCTCCCACTTGTTCCTGTGCCAGAAAGCTACGGTGATGAGATGAAGGAATTTTGTTGGGTTGTGTTACTACGAACAATATTTCCCCTGGCAATAAGGGCTACAGTCTTCATTAGATGCTGAGCTACCACACAGAGGTTGCTTGATGTCACTGGAAAAGGGAATACTGCTTAATTATTTTTCATAAAAAGTACGTACTATATAAAGTTGCAAATTGTTCCAAGTGAAATAAAGTCAGGTTCTCTTAAGTCTGCCATACCTTGATCTATTAAGACATTGATTCTGCTATATTCAAAAGTATGCTAAAACCTTAATTGTTTTTAATGTACAATTATCCTTGAGGTTGTACAACCCTATTGTTTTCTCTGTGATATTATTGGACACAGTTCTAGAGGGCAGTAAACAACTGGGTCCCTGATTAAAGTCAGTTGGTGTTATTATAAGCGTATGTTTGCTTAAGATTAAGTCTATTGTTTTTCGATCAGGGCTGCTGGCCTACAAAAATCTGTCTCGTTGACTAATAGTCCTCTTTATAACCAATCAATCAATGACTGATCTGATAAATATGTGTACAGCTAAAACTACAACAATGTACTTTTGAAATAATGAAGAAATGTCGGACAATTTCTATTTGAACAAAGAAGATCAGTCACTTATATTATCACCTAGAGGCACTGTGGCCAATCCAGGTGCTCAACAAATGAGCCAAGCACATTCTTATTTTAATGAAAGTGGCATGCTAGTCTTAAAATAATTCGCTAAATCTGCTTAATCTAAATCTGCTGCAGAATGAACTGGCAGAACAGAATGTGCCATTTCAAATGGCAGAAGGGGAATACTATTGTTACATGGTCTCCACTGCTCTGCAATGAGAAGTGCCAAAGACCAGCACTTACCTGGATTTGATTTCCTTTGGCAGGAATATACTGAAAGCTTACAGTCTGTTGTAACATTTGAGTTTATTTACAAACTTGCAGCACACAGTTTATCATTCCAACAGTCCCTTCCTCTGCATCAGATGTCAGAGAGAGGGACATTTCAGGTCTGCAGATTTTGTTAGTTTAGAGAGCACCACTGCCAACTCAGTCCAGCTCATTCTGTTTCTGTCCAAGTATTAAACTACATGCAGTTTTAAATATGTAGCATTTCCCTTTTTCTCTTCAGAAAGCATGCTAGGGCCCAATCATTGTACTGGGCTCACTGGAAGCAGGTAAGGGAATATAAGCTATACAGCATGACTCCCAAGGAAGTGCTATCACACAATTCACCAAAAACTATATTATCAGTTATTATATCATTGCCACCATCCATCAAAAAGTACACATGCCTGAACTATTGATTTCAGTGGGCTTACATGTACCTGTTTGTGAGAATAATTGTTCATATGCATCATTTTTTTCTTACTCCTTTCCTCTAAGCAGCTCAAGAGACCCTCAATAGTCTTGCCATATTCTCCCTTAACCTTACAAGAACTTCTTAAATATCACTACAACACTAACTTGATCAGAAGAGTCCAGACTGAGTCTATGGAGACTAGAACCACCTATTTAGTGAAATGGGTGGGACTAGATGAGGAGAGAGTGCCAGGGATCTAATACTGGATAGGAAGTATGGAAGTCTCTGAACAGACTAAAGAGTGAGGGTGGATGAGAAATGGGGCTATCTGCTGGCCTAACACCATGAGAATGTGAAGAAAACCAGACCATGTGACCTACATATAAATACTCATTATATCTTACAACATGTATGGGCGAAGATCTTGTCAGAGAGAGATAATGTGATTGATGTAGAACAATGATGGTCACAAATTATTTAATTCATTTTCTTTTAGTAGATACTGATGGAAACCCAATAATAATAATAATAGGTCCATTTAATCAGTGGAACTTAGGTGTTGACTCACCAAATCCCCAATGGGCCTACCATAGTTGTGACTTACTACTGGATTTCAACCAATTAATCATATATTGTTGTATTTTATATGTATCCTTTCTTTTAAGGCTTTAAGGTTTTTAATGTCTTATAAGTGAATATTAATATAATCCTTCTGTATATTGCAAGGCTTTGACATGAATAGAGACATCTTACACCAATCCTGTGAAGTAGGTTAGCCCAAAAGAATAAGGCACATGCAATGAGTTTCACAGCTGAGTAAAGGATTTGGTCCTAGATTTGCCTGGATCTAGTCCAGTGCTTTAATCCCAATACCCTGATGGCTCTGAAGATTTACACAAAACAATGTTTCTCTGAACAGTGGAAGCAAAGCAAAACCAAATAGTAAATCAAATATCTGAAGCAACTTATATACAAGAATAAAAAATGGTTACGTGTGATGAAGTAGTTATTTCCTTTATGTTTGATAATGAGATGTATAGTCTCTGTGGGTAGCGCAATACTTGTGGTGCTGTTAACCGCTTTCTTCTTTTTAAGTGGTAGAATTCCATAAATGACATGATATCTGGTTGAAATTTTGCAAACACAGCCCGCTTTTGAAATACAAATTTTTGGCTTCTCAGTAGAGTTGGCTTTAAAATGTAGGGAATCGTCATTAGACTAAATTGTTATTTCTGAAGACAAGCCTAACCACATCTGTTTCAAGGGCTCTGCGTGGTACCCTCCCAAATGGGAGAAAACATAGGCTAAGCAATAGCAGCAAGATAGTACAAAAAAGGCTGGCTAACCATCGCTTGGAAATCTGTCCAGACTTTGATCTTGATTCTGATTAAAAATAACACAAAATACGGAAGCTCAACTTAATGCAATATAAATCCGTTATTATAACCCATCGTGCACTCACAGGAGGGGATAAGCTTTTCACCCTTTTTTACTAGTCTGATACCTGTGTTTCAACAGCAGCCTGAAAAGTTAAATATCACAGGAAGTTTTTTTCTTGGCATGGATATAAATGGACAGCAAATTTCTGTACATTGAGCCAGAATCCAAGACACCAAGAGCAGGGGCAAGACAGCTGAAAAATGTAGTGGCAACCTTAGAAGATAAAACTGTTTTCTTTTTATTTCTAAAGAGGTCTGTGGTGCTCTTTGATTTAAGTATTTCCAGAGCTGCTTACGGAGAAAACTACACAGGCACACAGTAAAGCCACAATAAAACAGCAGGCGATTAAAAGGTAAAGGAGCATGGATAAAATCAAGAATTAAGAATGAAAAAGTGTGGGAAAATAAAGAGAATTTACACCTGGCTCTGAAATGACATCAGAAGCCTCCCCCATCAACTGACCACAGGCCCCTGAAGGATGGCCTTCAGAGAAAATCCTGACACAATAGGAGGTGTGTATTGAAGATGTTCTTTCAGTTCTCCAGGCCCCAGACCGTTTACAAGCATCAGTGAGTTGAATGTTATCAGGAGAGGTCTATAACAAGTCAGTTCTCAACATGCTCAACGTTCTGGCATGCTCTAGGGAAGGAGCGGGTGATTATGGCAAGGCCCAGAACCACTTTTCATATTTTCTAGCAGCTTGAGGGCTGCATTCCCAAGGTGGTAGGGTTAAAAGGAAGAAGAGTGGTCTAAGAGACTAATATGCATATTTTTTAAAATTAGTGCAGTGAGATGTGCTACAATAGTTGTTTGACTAAAGAAAAATGAATATAAAAATGGGGGAGTCAAACCAATTTTTTCTTTAATTTTTTTTTGTGTGAGTTCAAGCAGAATAGAAGTTCTGGGGCCCCTTAAAATAAGGGAAAAACTGGGGGGCCCTTAGAGAACACAAGGGGACATCCTGAATGAAAAGTTCACCCCAATCTGCAATTCCTAGGCATTCCTGGCTTCTTTACTTTTCACTTTAAGCCAGGGTTGTGTAACCTATAACCTCCAGAACTGGCCTCAATAAAACTCTCATCATCCTTTACCATTGGCCAGGTTGGCAAGAATGGAGGGAAAGTGGAGTCCAGCAATGTCTGGAGGGTCACAAGTTGTCCACCCTTGCCTTTGCCTCCTGATGCTTTTAAAGCATGGGCAAAATGGAAAAGGGAGAGTAAAGGCTATGCAAAAGGCTGGATTGATTCCAGGGTTGAAGTTACTGAATAAAAATGTTTCTTGGGATCAGTACATATGAGTGAAGGAGTAGCAACAACTCTTTACAAAACGGGCTGCTTATAAGCATGAGTGGGAAAATTCAGCGGCAGAAGGTTTGCTTTAGGAGGGCCCCAGGTTTTGCACCCTTGCTTACTCTTCTACCTAGGAAGATGCCTTGTTGAACTCAATGGGGCTTTGACCAGTCTAGCAGCTGTTCATTAGTATGAACATTGGATTGTGGAGTCTGATGCAAAGTAGCTAAAATAGTAAAACACATTTATGGGAATTCCTCCTCCACATTATTGAGAAAGCCAACATGTTTCTAAATATAGTTCTTGTTATCATAGAAGATCCCAACCCCAATAATTTCATTTGATTTGGATTCTATTCTGGAAAACTAGGATGACACAAAAGGCATTCTTCTCTTCCTCTTCATATCTCCTTACAAACAAGAAGAAAATATTTGGCATGTGATTTCATAGAATAGCGTTTAAACCATTGCTCTGGGATAAAAAGCTATGATCAAGTACCGAATGCTTATTTAAATTAGAATGTCTTCTCATTTCTTTATCATCAAACCTCTAAGCCTATCTCTTCTTTAAAGCTTCCTATTCAGTTTTAGCTAGAACAAAACATGACACATTCCTTGAGGAATGGCTTTGCGGGGGAGGGAAAGTTTTATTTTAAAATAATAATTGATGATAATGTACAAACCTGTTCTCTGTTATTTTCAGCCATTTCCCAAAATTTGCATTACTTAATTTCAAGCTGTAATGGACAGAAACCCAATGGATATTTAAACTGAAGTAAGTGTAACTGTGGAAGGGACGTGGTGGCGCTGCGGGTTAAACCGCAGAAGCCTCTGTGCTGGAGGTCGGAAGACCAGCCATCGTAAGATTGAATCCACACGACGGAGTGAGCTCCCATCGCTTGTCCCAGCTCCTGCCAACCTAGCAGTTCGAAAGCATGTTAAAATGTGAGTAGATAAATAGGTACCACCACGGTGGGAAGGTAACAGCTTTCCGTGTCTAGTCGCACTGGCCACGTGACCACGGAAAAACTGTCTAGGGACAAACGCTGGCTCTATGGCTTGGAAATGGGGATGAGCACCGCCCCCTAGAGTCAGACATGACTGGACTAAATGTCAAAGGGAACCTTTACCTTTACCTTTAAGTGTAACTGTGTAAATTGTGTGCGTAGGTATTTGCTATTAATTAGTGAGTTGGTGCTCACATTCCTGATTGTGTGGTAGTCATGCAATTTGGCACACAACCAAAAATGCAAACAGCAACTTGTTAATTAGGAGCAATTTGCTACCACAATTTACACAATTTTACTTGCATCATCATAAATCTGTAATAGGATTCTGACCAATGCTCTTTATTTGAGAAGAATGTTATTTCATGTGGATTTACTTACTCTATTTTTTCACTGATTATTTCCAAGCTTTTTAACAGCTGCATTTGCCTCTCTTACGACTGTAAAGAAATAGATCTACCGGAACATCTCTGCCAAGGCTTGAGATATGCAAAGGGAATACCTTTATTTGACCACTAAAAATCAAACAAATTGCAAGCTTTCATGGAGAAGTTCCACTTCTTCAGGCTTAGCACAACCCCTTCATAGATAGTGTAGAAAAAAATTGTAGACAAGAATCCAATGGTGGTACATGTCTGTGAGAGTCAATGTCAGCCCTTTTTGAGGTTGCGGTCTCAAGCCTCTTTGCAGTATGCAAAAATTGTGATAGTAACTGTTCTGTTAAGCTTCCTGCAACAAGCTTGGAACACCACCTGTTTGGGCCATTAGAAGTTGTCCTTCCAGAGTAAAGATAATTATTATTTTTTTTCTCCTGAAGAAACTGTGGAAGAAGTCCAAGAAGTATTGGCTGAAGAGATTCAAAGAGGACATGATGATGGGGGGGGGGGGGGGGGAGATACCCTCGGAGAACCCTGGGATGCCAGTTCCACGAACTCGCCCCAGAGCATACCTCTCCGGACCCTCTATTCCAACGTGGCCTGTGTGCCCAGGCCTAAATTACGGCCCCAACCGGACCGCAAAGCGTACTTCTCCACCCAATATATGTAACTGTGGCCATACAAAACCACTTCCAACCGGGCCTCTGCCAACTGGAAGCCTGAAAGAGAAAACAAAAAACCAGCATCTATTGTGGAAGAGAACGCACGTAGGTCTTGAACCTGTAGGAAGACCACCGCCCCATCTTCTTTATATGCTCATCCCCGTATCCCAAGGCAGCAGCTGTAGACACTGCCCCTATGCGAAAGGAATGCGTGCCAAATTTCCATCCCACTACACCTGCCTTGTTAAGCCCTCGGGATGTGATTGTCCAAAATTGGTATCTTGTGAGGGGTGATTGATCACTATGGCAAAATAAATCTCCGCTAACTCCACATAATCAGAAACAGCCTGGGCATAACTGGGCATAACTCACCCACAGAACAACGGCCTAAACTTATAACCTGGCCTTTACCTAACTGATCTGTTTTGGACCGACGAAGATGAAACAAGACTCTGTCTTCGGAGACTAATAAGTCTGCCATCTGTAAGACCATCCTTGAATTGTCCTCCTTTGATGTTCTAACTAATTCACTTACTCTAAAGGCCCCCCAAAAATGCACCCTAAGCAGTGCAGCCTCGTATTGGTCACTGCACACAGCAGACCAAACCTGACTCAGTTGAGATAATATTTTTGGCGACATGAGAGTGCGCCTATCTTCCTGACGACCCCTTTCCTTGTTCCATCCTTCAATCATTTTCCTAATCCGGAAATTGCTTGCTGGATCTGGACACCCCTGAGCCTTAGCATAAAATGCCAGGGCAGACATTTTTTCTTTGAATTGTGCGAGGAGCCAAACCTTTACAGTGAAGATAAACTCCAAAATGCTGCAAATGATTGACCGTCATAGGCCAAGGTCTTCCGAGGCCTTCATTATTACAAAAATTGAAAAACTCCTCACAAGCAGCTGCATAGCTGCGCCTGGTGCTAGGAGCGATTGCTAAGCTGATTGCCCTGTTAGCTTCAATCCTCCAATCCTCCATA
This sequence comes from Intellagama lesueurii, assembly GCA_037013535.1. NCBI lineage: Eukaryota > Metazoa > Chordata > Lepidosauria > Squamata > Agamidae > Intellagama > Intellagama lesueurii. Next base: position 245,849,553 of record JBAJHW010000002.1, read on the forward strand.
CCTCTTGCGGTAATGTCTCTGGATGAGCCTGAGCTCCTGGAGCCAACGCCCTGAACCGATCGATCTGTTGACGGGACAGGGCGTCGGCCAGCTCATTGTTAACACCAGGCACATGACAAGCCTGGAACACAATGTTATAGTTCAGACAACGCAAGGTAAACACTCTCACCAATCTCATCACCCTCTGCAATCGGGATGAAAGAGTGTTCACAACATGGACCACCGCCATATTGTTGCACCAAAATGTGACGGCAGAATTGGCCCAAATGTCTGCCCAAAGCCATAAGGCTCTCACAATTGGAAAAAACTCCAAAAACTTTAAATCGCGGGTGACTTCAGAGTCACGCTATGCCATTGGCCAAAGGCCAGCACACCATCGGCCCCTAAAGTAAATGCCGTATCCCCTTGAGCCGGCAGCATCAGATTGGACCTGGAACTCCGCTCCTAAGCGCACTTCATCTCTCCAAAAGGAAACGCCATTAAAACCATCTAAGAACTTTAACCAAGTGTGCAAGTCATCTTTCATACCTGATGAAAGTCTACATCTGTGATGCGGTTTCTTCAACCCACTCATAGCATCACATAGCCTTCTCAGGAATGCCCTGCCAGGAGCACTTACTTTGCAAGCAAAGTTGAGGTAACCGACTACCTCTTGTAGCTCCTTCAGGGTAACTTTATTTTTCTGCAGCAGGACTCCGATTCGAGTCCTGAGGTCCACTAATTTAACTTCTGGCAATTTGCTTGATTGCTGAATGGTATCTAGTTCAATCCCTTAAAAAGTGATCACCGTACAGGGACCTTCTGACTTTTCATCAGCCAACGGAACACACAGTTCCTTTGTAACTAACTGAAAAGTCCTTATGAGGTGTTCACATTGGGTGGTCCCAGGCCTACGACAAAATAAAAAATCATTGAGATAATGGACAACCTGGGAGAGCCCTGCCCTGCGCTTCAACGCCCACTCTAAAAACGAGCTGAAGCGCTCGAACGCAGCACAAGAAATGGAACACCCCATTGGCATTGCCTTGTCCATGTAATATAAACCTTCAAATTTAAAACCTAGGAGTTCAAAATCGTCTGGGTGGACGGGCAATAAATGAAATGCTGATTTAATGTCCGCCTTTGCTAGCTCCGCCCCATTGCCACAGGATCTAACCATACGAACGGCCGCATCAAAAGTAGTATAGCGGACCATGCATAATTCCTGGGGAATCATGTCATTAACTGATTCACCAGCCGGATAGGACAGATGATGAATAAGTTGAAACTCACCCTGGGCCTTTTTGGGGACCACTCCCAATGGGGAGACTCGGAAATTTGGTACAGGTGGCTTGGAAAAAGGACCATCCACCCACCCTTCTGAAACTGAAGGCGAGAGGGGGTCATCAACTGCAGCTACAAGCCATGATGATGCACGTCCCAGCGCACCTCAGGGTGTATTGCTGCTCTCATGCGGAACCCCTGATCGTAGAGCAACCACGTATGTCCCGGGAAGTCTACGTAAGCCCTGTATATTATTTCAATGTACTGGATCAAAGCAAAAGCCCTTGAAGGGTATGCCTTGACTATTGTCCCGGCGTAGATCAAAAAGCCTGGGACCCAGTTAGCCCAACATCTCTCTGGCTTCTTTTTCTTGAATTTCTCTTTCTCTCTATCCTCCTCTTTGTCCCCATTTACCTTTTCAACCTCTCTATTCAGCAAGTCAAATACATCTACATATTTACCTCTTCAGATCTTCTCTATAGTAGCTGGGAGAAGGTGATCGCCCAAAGGCAGGGATTGGTCCCCGTATGGAAGGGCACTCCGAGGTACAGAATTGTATCCTGTGTTACGTATTACTGGGTGACTAGGTTGACAAAGACCTTCAAAGAACCCTGGCACATGACTGGTTGAGGGCTACTGGGGATAAGGGGCTGTCCAGGGCTTCATAGCCGGTACAGAGACTCCCACCGCAGGTGGCACCTCATCACTGCTACTAGCTGTTAAACCATGTGCCATCTGAGATACTGCTGGAGGGCTAACTTCCCCTCAAGGCCACATCCCTTCCACTCTTGTTGTGCTAGGTGTAGGTGCAAACCCACCTGGTGCTGACAGTGTGTGCACTGCAGCATTGGAGGAGGTCCCAGACACCTGAAGGCCAGGCCCCGCCAAAGCACCATCAACCTCGATCTGCCTGCTGGTCGGAATTCCTTCATCCTGGCAACTCCGCTCCTCTTCAACCGGTTCCATCCTCTGAGTACTCTGGGCTTCCTGGAAATCAAGCCTCGCACCTACTTCCATGCCACGCTGAGCGGAGTGAAGGCCGCTGCTCGCTCCCTCAGCCGAAGACGTTCCTGGTGAACCAGCACACTCCTTCTCTAAAAGAGCAATGTGCGACAACATTACATCACCCAACTGCCGCAACTCTGCCATTCTACGCGCCTTGGACTCCCTACGAGACCTTCTAGGTGTAGCAGTACTCTCTGCACCCTGAGCCGTCGCCCTTTTCCTTTCTAATTCACTTAATTTCACCAGAATAGCACTATAGTCTGGCCAGTCTTCATCCTCCGATGAAGAGAGCGTAGGGGGTGGTCTTGCAGGGGCCCTGCGCTTAGCAGGCTGCTTGCCTTTCCTTGAATTTTGCCCCTTTTTCGGCCCCATGCTGCGACGCTGCAATTTATTGAATAACTTTAAACTGTTGTTGTGCTATATTACTGTTCACCAACTATCAAGGAGTTATTATTAATATTATTAATATTATTTTGTAATTATTAATTTACATATAACAAGTAACTACAATTGAACCAACAGGGGGCAGGGTGTCCCTACTAAATAAAGCGTAACAATAATGAAAATATAAACTCCTAATGATTATTAGGTCCAAGACAAATTACCCCAAACTGGATATGTGCAGCAATATGTCTCCTAGCTGCGATAAAGACTATTACCAACCAACACAACATATTTTTTTAAATTATATATGAAAAACATATAATGACACAAGCAGCCTGATAACCAATTACCCCCCTAAATTATTTCAAGGCAACTTGCACCAACACCCCCCCCCCATTCCCAAAGTGGCTTTACCAGTGCCAGGCAGCCAGTGAGCTCTCCTGCCTCGGGGAGGATTCGAACTCGAAGCCCCTAGCACTAAGTGCTGCCTGCTTATTTATTTATTTATTATTATAATTATAATTATTTTAATTATTATTTATTATTATTATTATTATTATTATTTATTTTTTAATTTTTTAAAAAAATTCAAATTAAATCAAGGGCAAAGAAGGAGGAGGGGGGGTTCCCAATAAATATCCTAGACAAGGAGAAAAAAAACAAACCGCAGGTCACGCCGTTGCACGACCCGAAGATCCGATCTTCCTGCAGCAGCCACGTGCGGGGAAAACGAAAGCGCTCAGACGGAGCTGCTCGCCTTTCCCTGCTCGGCCGATTGAAGAAAGAGGCCGGGCAGGAGAGACACTGAGCCTTAAAGGCTCCGTCCCTCCTCCCCTCGGAGAAAGCAGTGTCATTGCCTGCAACGCCGATCTCCGAGCAGGTGAGCAAAGCATCCCCGCCGTGGCAGCCGTGCGCCCGGCGGAGCGATCATTAAGTTCTCCTTTCAAAGCAAGTTTGCCTGCACCCATTTCTTCAAAATTCAGAAACAATTCCACTTTCTACTAGTCTACTTATCCTGGTATAAAATAGAGGCACCTTCTCTCCATGTATTCAAGTTTTTCTTCTGCTTGGTTCAGTTTATAGTTAATTGCTAGAACTAGAAAACCTGTGAAGGAATGGGGTTGTCTCATGATAGCTACATAAACTTGATTGTGCTCAGATGGGAACCAGGCACTAAAGATTAAGATACGAAGCAGTTTTATATGGACAGGAAAGAAGAAAGTATGGGCAGCTGAGAAAGAGCTGAGATTCATAAGTGAATTTGGAGCAGAGCCACAGAGAGTGTTAGAAATGAAAAATGCCTTTTGAAGCAGTAAAGTATATAATAGAAATTCTCAAAAGGTGCACTACAATAAATTATAGAACTTATTGCAGTATATATGACTTTCCATTGCTGTGGTATGCTTCCAAGTTTTGGTTGCTTTCTCTACTTATTTAATAGCACTTTATTCTATATCAGAATTATTTCATATTTACTAAATTCAGGCTGAAATCCTGTTGCACAGCTACACTTGTGCAACAAGAATGATGTCATTAGTAGTGGCAGATTGCTACTGATGACCTCCTTTTGTGATTTCAGGATGTATGTGGCTTCCTTGCATTTATTCTATGAGCTGTGCACATCCCAAAATCATGAAAGGAAGCCTTCCATCAGTGGCAATTTGCTACTGCTGATGACATCATTCCTGCTGTGCAGATTGCTGCCACCCGATAGGATTTTGGCTTAAGAATCATATATGGGAATAATTGTAGAATCACTTTATTTTGCCTAGTTCTTGTATCAATGAATAATGTAAATATTACATAAACATCTAATTTGTACAGCCATTGTTTAATCTTCAACACAGGAAATAACAGAAAGTGAACACTAAAGAATTAGACTAAATTTTGGAAGAGCTGCAAAATTCTATAAAACCAGCAAACCCGAAGTGATATTAGTATGAGTGTATACACAATTAATAATTATGACACTGTCATATAATCTTTAGTACCACAAAATTAATCAAACAGTGCTGAAACAATTGCTTTTGTTTTTGAAGGCTGTTTTTCTTTAAAGTCTGCTTATATTTTTAGCTCTATAAAATGAAATCTACTGGACTGATGTTGGTCCATCCAAATATCTGTCTGAATTCAACATCCTGCTAGTAACTGACCACTAATGCCATGGGATTTCCCCCTTCTCCTTCTTGCAGTTGTTTGAGCCAGTCAAAAACCTGTTCCGGAGGAATTTTCTGCCCTCCAGAACAGGTTTGGAAGGCGCTGGGTGGAGATGCTGCTGCTCCCAGGTCTCCTGATGGAAGCAGTCCCATTAGGGAAGGACTCTCTTGAATCCTGGTGAGTATGTGCAATCTGGTTAAAGATGGTATTCTTGGTGAAAAAGATATTCTCTGTTGTCAACTCTGTCATGGACCATGTCCCAAGCATTAGTCTTGTGCAATATAATTTCTCTGAAACTAAAAACAGTGAGTCTTAATGCCAAAATGTTTCTTGAGTTAGGTTCCCTCACATGGTACCTGATATGGCCAAATGTCCTTCCACATCATGGACCTTCTCTTTCTTCTCCAACATCAAACCTGCTGGAGAGGTATAAGCATGTGCTCAGTTACACTGAAATACTGGCTAGAATCAGAGAATGAGTTAGAGCTGGAAGCCTTAAGTGATGAATTGGTTAGAACAATTAATCTAAGCTTTTTTCTCCAACTAAAAATATTAGATTAGTTGCATAAGTACTATAATTATTTTAGATTAGATTAGGCATCCTTCAGTCTCGAGAGACTATGGTAACGTGCTCTGTATGGAGGACTTGGAACAGCGTCTAGTGTGGCTGAGAAGGCCAATTTGAGAGTGACAATCCCTTCCACACTGAAGACAAATACAATCTGTCCCCTGTCCAGCTCCCTGATTTTGCTGCTTCCGTGACTGCCTCTTTGCCTCGGCCTGCTGGACAAGGGTCTCTTCAAATTGGGAGAGGCCGTGATGCAACGCCTGCCTCCAGGCTGAACGCTCAGATGTCAGGATTTCCCATCTGTTGAGGTCCATTCCTAAGGCCTTCAGATTAGGCTTGCAGATATCCTTGTATCGCAGATGTGGTCTCCCTCTGGGGCGATTTCCCTGCACTAATTCTCCATACAGGAGATCTTTTGGAATCCGACCATCAGCCATTCTCACAACATGCCCAAGTCAACGTAGACGTTGCTGTTTCAGTAATTGTTGTTGTTGTTGTTTAGTCGTTTAGTCGTGTCCGACTCTTCGTGACCCCATGGACCAGAGCACGCCAGGCCCTCCTGTCTTCCACTGCCTCCCGGAGTTGGGTCAAATTCATCTTGGTAGCTTCGATGACACTGTCCAACCATCTCATCCTCTGTCGTCCCCTTCTCCTCTTGCCCTCACACTTTCCCAACATCAGGGTCTTTTCCAGGGAGTCTTCTCTTCTCATGAGATGGCCAAAGTATTGGAGCCTCAGCTTCAGGATCTGTCCTTCCAGTGAGCACTCCTCTGTCGTCCCCTTCTTCCGTTTAAGTAATGTATACATGCTAATATTCCAGCTCGTTCTAGGACTACTCTATTTGGAACTTTGTCCTGCCAGGTGATACCAAAAATGCGTCGGAGGCAACGCATATGGAAGGTGTTCAGCTTCCTCTCCTGCCGTGCACAAAGGGTCCAGGAGTGTGCTCAGGACACAGGCTCTATAGACCTGATCTTGGTATATGTCATCAGCTTCTTATTGAGCCATACTCTCTTTGTGAGTCTAGAGAACATGGTAGCTGCTTTGCCAATGCGTTTATCCAGCTTGACATCTAGGGAGAGAGTGTCAGAGATCGTTGAGCCAAGGTACACAAAGTCATGAACAACCTCCAAGTCTTGCGTGGAGATGGTAATAGAGGGAGGTGAGTCCACGCCCTGGCCCATGACTTGTGTTTTCTTCAGGCTGATTGTTAGTCCAAAGTCTTGGCAGGCCTTGCTAAAACAATTCATGAGTTGCTGGAGGTCATCAGCAGAGTGGGCAACAATGGCTGCATCATCGGCGAACAGGAAGTCCCGCATGCATTTCAGCTGGACTTTGGTCTTCGCTCTCAATCTAGAGAGATTAAAGAGCTTTCCGTCTGATCTAGTCCGGAGATAGACACCTTCTGTTGCAGTTCCAAAGGCGTGCTTCAGCATGACAGCAAAAAAGATCCCAAAAAGGGTTGGTGCGAGGACACAGCCCTGTTTCACTCCGCTTCGGATGTCAAAGGGATCTGATGTTGAGCCATCAAAAACTACAGTGCCCTTCATTCCCTCATGAAAGGACCTGATGATGTTAAGGAGCCGAGGTGGACATCCAATCTTGGGAAGTATTTTAAAAAGGCCATCCCTGCTAACCAAATCAAAGGCCTTTGTGAGATCTATGAAGGCCACAAAGAGTGGCTGTTGTTGTTCCCTGCATTTCTCCTGCAACTGTCTGAGGGAGAATACCATGTCAGTGGTGGATCTATTAGCTCGAAATCCACACTGTGATTCTGGATAGACTCTGTCTGCAAGCACCTGGAGCCTCTTCAGCACAACACGGGCAAGCAGCTTCCCTACAACGCTGAGAAGAGAGATGCCGTGGCAATTATTTTAACACAAGTGCTTAACAACAAATGTGTACTTCAGACACAGTCTTAGAAGATGTCTTACAATGTCTCCTTTCTTAAGATTTGCCCTATCACTATGACAGACATATATTCCATCTGAAATTTTAAAAAGCTCTTGTTTTTGCTTCAAACCAAAAGCTGATTTAATGATATGCAAGCGCATGTAGAGTTGATCAGGGAATTGAATGACTGATCAGTTACAACTCATTTGACTAACTGACTAACAGTGCAATCTATACATCTACAATGGGTGCAGAGGAACCTAATCCTAGGCAAATGGTACAAGATTCTTGATGAATTGTAATTAATTGAGTAACAGCCCTGGAATGAACTGACGGGAAAACATACTGAACATATCTAGAAAATAATCTGAAAAAGCAAATTTGGGGGCCAGAAATTGTGTATCTGGCCTTGTTCTGGGCAAGGATTTTTTTCTGTTTGATTCCAATCATTTTCAGTCTTCCTCTCCCCAAAGCCAAAGTTTAAAATCCAACATTAAAACCAGAGTAAAGATAGAAATAAAGATGAAAACCACAAACATGTCATAGTTAAAAAGTTGACCATTTCCTACTCTTCGACCACCTACCTCTTGCAGCAATAAAGGAGCAAAACTTCACAGAGTTCCTAAATAAATGAATTGTACCTAACTGACTCAAGGCCTAGAGGGAGACACTCAGAGATGTATCTTTGAAAGAGATCATTACGCAACTCTAGGACTGCTACTGAAAAGTCACTGGCCCTTCTTGAAACTGATTTCCACACTGAGCAAACAGGAAGCAGCAGTCTTTAGGGATTCTTGAAACAGGAAGGTAACCTGCCCCAATAGAAGTGTCTGAAAAAAACTTAGTTTGATAGCAATTATTCTCTCCATTTACATTGATTTTTAAAATCACTTCTGCATCCGTCTGAGTACAGATGTGCCAAATATTTCCTCACAAGCGATCCAACTTTGAACTTGCAGCAAAAGGCTATAGACAAACCAGTCTGTCTGGCATACTCCTATTTGACTACTATCTCATCAAACTCAGAAGACAGCTTGGTAGACAAGAAAGAGTGATTTTCTCTGATTTATCCCCAGGAGACATGTGTTTCTTTCTGCAAAAATGTAACAACAGTAGTTTGAACAACGCTTGGTTCAATCATGGTAAAATTGACACAGCAGCAGCAGCGGTGGGATCATCTTCCCTGCCGTTCCATCTCTCCTGTGCTCCGAGTCCAAGGCCTGCTTTCAAAGCAAATTGCAATCACAAGCAAGAGTCACTCCAATGGAATCTGCAGTTTATAGGTTTCCATCTGAGATGCAATTTAATCATTAGGGAAAGTTTCTGCAAAGCCAGCCCAGCATGCCTTCCTAAAAGGAAGTTGACCCCAATTTTGTAAGCGGGTGTTTATGAAGTCAAAGGTGCACTCTTAAACAGACTCAAAAGCTGGCCCAGCAGCAGAATGCCCAATCTGGCACACACAGGAGAAATTATCCACGATTAAAGAGTTTCTGATTAATATGACTTATGTGCCAAAACTGCACATGCGGCGTATGATCTCAATTAGACTGAAACCTTATTCTTCAAGGCTGAGCTCCAGATTCGTTCTGTAATTTCTCCTTTGTTTAACTTGGACATTTTTTTGACAGGGTTTTTAAAAAGTATCCCAAAACGCACACCCCTCATTACAAATTATACTCCTATGTAAATGTCTTTCTTATGCTGCCTTTTTAAATCTTTTATTCTTGAAGGTCATCTAAAGTAAGGGGGCTGTTGTGCATTGGTTTAAAATACACCACCATTTAGTTTTGCTAATGGAGCTTTAACAGTTTTCAGGAAAGAATGAGTCCCCGTGTGCAGATTTTCAGTTAAAAAATAAGAGAGAAAGAGAGAGTAGCTCATGCCAAAGAAAACTCCTTGAAGGTGGAAAGGAATAAGTATATAATCACACCACTGTCATTACCTCTGATATTAAGAAAGTAGGAAATGTCAAAGGCATGTAATAAAAATAAGTCCAGATTTAATGAGTCCACAGGAGAGGAATTATCAACATTAATCATCCTGGCTAGTGTACTAAGACATTTGGCAACAACAGAACTACCTTTTCCATCCTGTGTTTATTATATCGCAGTTTCTCTGGACTTCTTTTGAAGACCTTTTCCCTTAATGTGAATCTTAATAGAACAAAGTCTTCTGAATCAGTATGCTCTTTGATTACTGGCATTTTCCAAGCTTAAACACACACACACACACACACACACACACAACTTTATTATTTCAGTGTTACACTGTATGTAACATCATAGGATGGGCACATTACTCTTGTAATAAGGAATAATCTATTTATTATTTATTTAAAATATTTTTACCCCACCCTTCTTCTTAAAAGGGCTTGTTATGGTTATTTATTCATCTTTGTGCAAGACACGTAAGTGGATCGATTGAGCAGTTGAATTTGGTTGCTACAATACTAGATAGACTTATCCAAGAGCAAGCCTCACTGGCCTTCTTGGTAGATGAGTATGAGCTTGTCCTCCAAGTCATAGTTTTTCCTTTCCTCTGATCTGTACCTAAAATGGCAACAAACAAGACCCGATGCAAAATAATTGTTTGCACTGATGTTTGGACTGCAGATGCTTCTACGGTAATGCTGTCCAAGGCTGTATGGAGCTCCTGCACAAATGCACTACATAGGATGAAAGCACAGTTGTCACCCAGGGATCCAGTAGAGGGAGCTGAACAATCAGCTTGCTGGCAGGCAAATTGTAATAAGTGGCACTAATTAATTAAAGCAATGACAGAAATGTGAATGGTTTTAATCTTTAATTTATGGAGAAGCAGCAGCAGCAGCAATGACAGAAATGCTACCATTTAAAATGGACTCAAAGGAGTTTACTCTCAGAAAAATATGTATGTTGGAATAAAACTGTTCTCCTTCAAATGTAATTTCAGTCTGCACTGAAATACACATCTAATAAACACGGACTTTTTAATTAACTGTGGGATTTTTTTTTCTCCATAAGAAAAATATTAAGGATGAAATCTATGTCAATACATACATACATACATACATACATACATACATACATACATACATACATACATACATACATACATACATACATACATATGTTATCTGGAATGTTCTTAAGACTCTTCTTAAAATGTCCCTCAATTTACTGGAATAAAATGGAATAGTGTAAAAGTGCAGTTAAGCCATAAGAAGAAATGGTGGTACAGGTCAACAGAGAGCCAGACTCCATTTTAGATTCTGGCTCAATTCTCTCTCTCTTTCTCCTCCACCACTCCTTTCTCACTGTCCCTCTTTCAGTCATTCAGTATCTGCATGAGTTAAATGCACAAAGAGAGAGGGTAAGCTTGGCTTGCCTCCTCTGTCATCATTTTGGTCATGTGAAGTCTGGAGAAGGAAGACTTGTCAATCTATGAAAACTGTCCACATAAGTCAAAACTTTTATTTCCACATTTTCTGTCTCATATGGAGAACCTTCATTGGTTGACAAGTGTCCCTTTTTCAGACATAAGACACACAAAGTGACAGTGGAAAGATACGCTTAGGGGTACAATCAGACCGGCATTTAGCTTGCAGTTTGTGTTGGAGTTATTGCAACCTCACATGCTGTTTCTAGTAGGTGTGACTGGGAGGGACATTTCTGGGCTGGGATGACTGTGAGTCTATTCAGCACTAACCAATCATTCCTTCCCTCTGAATCCAAAGAGAGTCATGCCTCTCTGCCAAGACCTCTCCCCCCCCCTCCTTTGTTGGTTGGAATCAGTCACTCTGTTGGAAGGAATCAGTCTGTTGAGGCCTGTTGTGCAGGCAGTCATGTTTGTTGTCAGTTTGCTGTTTGATATGTTCAAATGTGTAGGGACGTGGTGGCGCTGCGGGTTAAACCGCAGAAGCCTCTGTGCTGCAAGGTCAGAAGACCAGCAGTCGTAAGATCGAATCCACGCGATGGAGTGAACTCCCGTCGCTTGTCCCAGCTCCTGCCAACCTAGCAGTTCGAAAGCATGAAAATGCAAGTAGATAAATAGGTACCACCACGGTGGGAAGGTAACGGCGTTCAGTGTCTAGTCGCGCTGGCCACGTGACCACGGAAACTGTCTTCGGACAAACGCTGGCTCTACGGCTTGGAAATGGGGATGAGCACTGCCCCCTAGAGTCGGACACGACTGGACATTTGTCAAGGGGAACCTTTACCTTTACCTATGTTCAAATGTAAGTAAACGAAACTTTTTTATTCTTTTCCCAACTAATGTCTCAAAGTTGGTTATTGAGACTGGAAGTGCCAATTGATGAGAAAATGGGGTGGACTGTAGGGGTGTCCCTTCTCTGCCTCTTTTTTTGGTGGTTCTGCTGACAGATGTTAGCCAGCAGAGTAGTTCTGATTTACTAGTTCCTACTTTCCACCTTGGGACTAAGTTTAATTGCAGATCTCCATGGCTTAAAACACCTAGTCAAAACTTCAGGTGTCTATGCCTGTTTCCAAATTTATTACCTACCTGTGCATTTTATATTTTATTTGAGCCCTTTAAATGTCACTGTCTTTATTGCAAAGAGGTAATGTTATATAATGCATCTATCTGTCCTGTCATGAGGCCACTATTGCCTCATTACCCTTGTTTCTCTCATTTGCATTTCAACGTCTTTCCCTAATGCTTGCTTCTGTTTCTTCTTCCTTCCTTCCTTTCAGGACCAAGAAGGACCCTGGCCTAACTAGTTACAAAGATTCCCACTACTGAACCTGTTCCAGGCTCCTCATATGACTCCATCCTAAGGGCAGTTGGTTTCTGCCATACTTTAGGAGGTTCCAGTGAACAACCAAGGCTGTAGTGTCTTTATCCATCAAGTTGTTATCGATATGCTGGGGTCTCATCCACATTGTGATGTCTCTGGTCACTCTGGGGTTATCCTAGGTTATTTTGTGATTTATTTATTTTTTTGCTGTAGATTAGAACAAATCCACACATGGTACTGGCCAGCAGTGGATTTGACTACAAGCAGGTTCTCAGCCAGACCTTTAAGACAGCTCAAAGAAAAGAAAAAGTGCTCCTTGTCGTCCCTTTTGTCTCCTCCCACTTCTGGGAAGAAATTTTCAATTTTCAATTTTTTTAATAAGTGCAATGCCCTAATAGACTGCATTTTTTTCACCTCCTCTGCCCCTTCACAGAGCAGAGGAAGTGTTTAATTTCCCAATATCCTGAAGTGGCTGTCTTTCTAAGCCACTTCACAATATGGCAAAGTTACAGCAGAAGGAGTCTTGATAGTCCTAATCTTGCTTTGCTTCATTCCCAGTGATTGCACACACTGGAAAAGAACCAAAACAGAGCAATCCTACCTGCACTAAAAAAAAGTAGAAGCCCCTGACAGGGTCCTAGAAAGGTGTGAGTAGGAATGCTGTGAACGCTGTTTGGTTTGCACCAGCAATTACATTGTTTGATCACCAGAAAAAGGAGTAAATCAACATGTATCTGCAGCAGATCAAACTGCAGGCTAAATGCCCACATCATTGCACCCTTTATTAACCAAACCAACACTAAAATGTAACACTGCTTCAGCTGCTCATGAACCTTGCATTGTTCTCTGAGCTAAGCTGAGTTCAAACTCACTCCCTGGTTCCCAGTTGGTGAGTGGCTACTTCACCCTCTTCTAATATCTATGAAGAGACCGAGTCTTAATAATGTCCCATCGCTGTTCTTGACCATGGTATGGTCAGCAGATGCTGGATGGCAAACACCTCTGCTTCTTGGTGTTGGAGGCATCCCAATTGCCTTTGCTCTCTCCACCTCAGTAGTTGTTTCAGATTAGGGCGGTTCAGGAGGTGGTTGTATTGCATTATGCTATGGCATCCATTGACCAAGTAAAATATGAGGTTTGCAGGACCTGTTTGGGTGACTTCTGCTGGAGCCACCCTGGTGCTTCCACCCAGGTCTTTCCTCCATCTTCTTCTTCTGCCTCTACAATCCTCTGCCATCATGTGCCTTCATCCTTTATCTCCCCTCTCTTTGGTTCATCTTTCCTACCGTTTATACCTCCTTTCCCCTGTCCTCCTTCTTTCCAGACTCTTCCAACCTCTGTGTCCTCCCCTGTCCTGTCCCATCTGCCACTACCCCAAAAGCCCTGCATTCTCAGGACTGGTTCTTCCCAATGACCCCGGGCTCTTCCACCTCCATATGGGATCCTGGGGGAACTGCAGACATCACTATCTGCTGCATTGCTACCCTATTCCATTGGTTGGTTCCATGGAATAAACCCAAGAGCTGACTGGGGTGGGAGACAGTGATCAAGTCCCCTTTATTTCCTTTTGCCTATCTTCGTCTCTCACCTACTCCATTCTCTCTTTTCCTCCATCCTTGTTTTACCTGCCTTTGTTTTTTTTAATTTTTAAAATTCTAACTCCCTATCTTCTCCATTGTTGCTTTCTTCACATGGAAGAGAACAAACCCCATGTGATCAAGAACCCTGGAATATTAGGGTTCTTCCTCATGTGTAGAGCTTACATGCAAGCGGAGAGAGAAAGGAGGGTCTATCTAGTTCTTCTCTAAGCATATTGATGATAGCTAGATTTGGCTTGTATTGTTTCATACAGCCTTTGGCATATAAAAGTAGTTTTAAAGCTGGTCATTAGATTGCTGATCTGTTTGTAAAGAAGTTAAAATCCCTTTATAAATCTTTTTTTTTTTAATGGTTGTTTTGAAAGAATGTTTTTTAATCTTTCGGTGTGCGTTGCTTTGGGGGCCCTCAAGAGCTGAGAAGTGATAAACCTTTATTTAATTTTCAGAGGGGCAGCTGTGCTACTCTGTTTCAGCAGCCACAAAAGAAAAAACAAAACACATAAGTATTGTGATACCTCTGGGACCAACAAATTTATGTCAGTGTGAGCTTTCCGGATTGCAATGTGTCTAGAGAAGTGGACTTTAATCTACAGAAGCTCATACTGAAGTAAATTTGTTAGTCTCAATGGTGCCACAACGCTTTTGTTTCTGTTACTCTTAATAAATAGATTAATAATAAATAATAAATGTGCTTAAGGAAAGAATGTTCCACACAATAAGGCAGTGAAGTAGGAAAACACCAGGAAATAGATGTTGACAGCTTTTAAAGCTCTCTTTCTCTCCCAACTGGAGTCTGGGGGGGGGGGGTGAAACATTTTTGGTGGGCAGCTGGGTTTATGGAGAGCAGCTTGCAACACTGATGTTGATCAGACTGAAATGGATTAAAATTTAACTAAATTTATAAATATAGTCAATAGGCTCCCATAGGGAGAAAACTTGGTTTTCCAAACTCATTTTGGTTTTGTTACCCCAGGTCAGGCGCAGGCCCTGTGATTAGACATAATAGAGTCTACTATCGTCTAAAAAACAAAACTGCATCTCACCTCTGTTCTAATCCTCAAGTTGACTGCATATACGGGTGCATGTTGGACTGAATTAAAGTGGGACAGATGCCTTCCCAAATTGCTGCAATAATAATTCCAGTATCTTCTGCCCATGTTTTGCAGATACTTCCTCGTAAATTAAATCCACATGTACCGCTGGCCTGCTAAGGAAACCGAATCCTCTGTGAATTGCTCTACTGAGCCTATATTCCCATGTCAACATTAACAACCTTAAATGTAAGGCAGAGTCCAAATAAAACACGTTACGTTCAACTGTAACATCATTGTTATAGTCGTGGTCATTGACTGGGGAAGACATTCTAAATAACACTTAAGCTCTGCTGGAATTGTATGTTAAATAGAGCCAATTAAAAGAAGACTCAGGTTTCTCAATTTAACTAAAGATCACACAGTGGTTACAATATTCTCCAAGTACATGCCCCAAGCAGGTAAGTGGCTATGTACAATAGTTATTATTTTGACTTTTTAAAAGTGTTGGTCGTGGTTCTGTCACTAGTCAGCATTTGTTAATTTACTTCTTTTTTAAATTACTGAGTACTGCTTCATTAAATTAGCAGAATGGCAGCAAATTAATCAGTAATAATTTAAGAGGAATTAGGAAACTACAGAATGACAAAGTAAATTCTAAACTAAATTCTAGATATGTAGTTGTTGTTAGTTAAGTATGTGAATAGGCATACTGAGACATATTTCAAAGTAAGCATCATAGAACTACATTTTAAAAAATATATTATTTAATATTATCTATTATTATTTATTTTATTTCTGAGATTTATATACCACTCCATTAGTGCATAGCACTATTCTGGTGGTGTACATGTAAAAACCTGAACAGAAAAACAAAATGACATAAACACAATATCAACCAAACAACAAACAAGAAAAAACAGACGAGGTGTTACACCCAGATGGCGCAGTGAAACCGAGGAGGAATAGAAGATGGGCAAGATCAGGGGAGGCTGCCACCAAAAGCGTCTTGGAAGAGATGAGTCTTCAGCAGAAGCCTCCTAAAATTAGAGAGGGAGGGGGCCAGATGTAGCTCGGTCAGATGATGGTTCCCAAAGATTGGTGCCGCTGCTGAGAAGGTCTGGCTTCTTGTCCAAGATTTTCTAGTTTCTTCCAAGATAGCTACTCAAAGGAGCATGGCCTGTGAGGATATGGTGGTGTGGGCATTTGACCTTGGGGAGAGATGCTCCACCAAGTAAAATGGCCCTGACTTCAGAAGGCTTTGCACTGAAATGCAGTATAAATGCAGTATAACTATGTTCTTCTTCTTCTTGTTGTTGTTGTTTATTATCCTGCTTAAATCAACAATTTCTTTCATTTTGACCATCTCAAAGACTTGCTTTACTGTGTATTCAAGAAGTTTAAACCAGTCCTGTATATGCGTTTTCTTGAACTGGATAATATCAAATACTCCTTTTTGAACCACGAAGAGAAGCATCATTGTCTGTGGTTCATTTACCATAATAAATGCACTTTTATGTTAGGGATGGGCAACATGGAATCCAGAGAGTCTTGATCAGCTTTTGGAGGCCCACAATTGTCCTCTCTGCCCTTCACCACCCAATTTGAGCAGCAGTGGAGCAGCAAACAGTGCCAGATTCACTTTAAAACAGGAGGAATGGAAAGTGTGCACCTTGTTTTTTTGAGCTAATGTCCTCTTCTGGTTTGCTGTTGTGCTGCCAATTTGCTGCCAAAATTGGGTGGTGCAGCATCAAAGCCATAAGTAAACCAGTCTTGGTGAACATATCCTGTTCACGGTACAATCTTGGGGATAATGTAGTAAAGTCCTTGTATCCCGTGGTAAAGTCCCTGTGCTATTGTCACTCTATTCTCAAAGGCACTTTCTTTCTACTAATTTTCTGGTTGTGCTAACTACCAGTTTAACATCTGGGAAAGTTTCCAGAGAACTACTTTATAATATAGACTTCTTGTGGGTGGGGTTTAACCAAGTGGTTATCTTTCTAATTCTAACGTTGTTATAAAATATCAGCTCCCATTTTACAGTAATATTAAACTATGAGAAAATGTTACTAAGGGTTACTAAGCTGCACATGCAATCCATAGCGATCAGTAATAGATGTGTTTCCTCGTAGGAATTCCTGTTTGCCTCTTTCAGAGAATTCATTTAGGACTAAATTGGTCAGACTGGAGGATGTTGCTCTCCCATGTTTATTCCTTCTACACTCAAATGATATGGGGGCTGCTTTAAATCCCATCTGTTTCCATGCAACATACCCTCCATAATAAAGGGACTACTTCCAGTTGCCCCCACCCCATCACAGGGTCAGGGAGAAAATGACAAAGGAAAAAATGTCCAAATTGTTATGTTTCATCAAGTCAGCTACCAGCTTATGGTGACTGACCATATGTACAGTTCTGGTCGCCGCACCTCAAAAAAGACATTGTGGAACTGGAAAAGGTGCAGAAGAAAGTGACTAAAATGATGACTGGGCTGGGGCACCTGCCTTATGAGGAAAGGCTACAGCATTTGGGGCGCTTTAGTCTAGAGAAAAGGCGCCTGAGGGGGAGGACATGACTGAGACGTATAAAGTCATGCAGGGGATGAATGAAGTGGATAGAGCAGTGGTCCCTAACCTTTTCCAAACCGCAGACCGGTTGGGGGGGCAGGGCACACACCTCTGTGTGTGTGTGTGTGTGGGGTGTGCTCGCACGCATGCAGAGATGGGCAGGGGGCGCTTGTGTGCACGTGCGGGTGGGTGGGACACTCGTGCATGCGGGTGGGCGTGTGTGGGGCGAGTGTGTGCGGGGAGGCGGGAGATCTGTCTCTGCGGCCCGGTCCTGCCAAAGCCATGGACCGGCACCGGGCTGCGGACCGGGGGTTGGGGACCCCTGGGATAGAGGGAAGCTCTTTTCCCTCTCACGCAATACCAGAACCAGGGGACATCCACTCCAATTGAGTGTTGGGAGAGTGAGAACATACAAAAGAAAATATTTATTTACCCAGTGTGTTGTTAGTCTGTGGAACTCCTTGTGGTGATGGCATCTGGCCTAGATGCCTTTAAAAGGGGATTGGACAGATTTCCTGGAGGAAAAGTCCATCACAGGTTACAAGTCATGATGGGAATGTATAATCTTCAGTGTTAAAAGGAAGGTACTTCAAAATGCCAGATGCAGGGGAGGGGGATCAGGAGACAGGTATCTAGTTGTCTCATGTGCTCCCAGAGGCATCTGGTGGGGCCACTGTGAGACACAGGAAGCTGAACTAGATGGGCCCTTGGCCTGATCCAGCAGGGCTCTTCTTATGTTCTTATGATGAGTCAACTCCTCTGAAAGTTCCATTGATTCCATAGTCTACTCAAGTTGCAGCTTACTATGCTAAAGGAAGATGCAACTGGAGTAGGCCCATTTGATTTCAGCCACTGTCTTTTCCAGTGAGTCTTGTCTTCCTACAATATGCTCAAAGTATGACAATTTCACTCTAATCTTCTTTTTCTTTGCTTTTAAATACAACTGAGGCTCGATTTAATCATTCACTTATTTTTCTGATGGTTCATGGTGTCCACAAACCTCTCTTCCAACATTATACTTTAAATAAATAAATTTTCCCCATCAGCTTCTTCGTTCTCCAGTTGTACACAATAATCAAGAACATTATAATACAGATAATCTTGACCCTGGTGTTCAGTGACATTTGAAGATACTTTCTTGTTCCTTTGTAGCTTATATTCTGAGTCTCCATCTTCTGACTTTGACTGCAGTTTCCATTTGGATTTATGATTGACCTAAGATAGATAAATCCTTATTTGATTTAGAACCCACTTGTCTTTCTGGTGGCCCAAGGTATCCATTATCCTACTGAATACATGTGAAATGAATATGTTTTTAGTCCTGTCAGCTTTCTTTATTTTCCAGCTTTCACATCTGTACATTGCAATTTGAAATAGCATAGTAAGAATGATTGTGACCTTTCTTCTTCTCTTTCTTCTTCAGCATCTATGTTTGAAGCATAGACCTGAATGATTGTACTGTTAGGCTTTCTAGGTCTTACTAATCATATTCAGTGAAACTTTACATTATAGCCCTTAACTGCTTCTGCTATATTTTGCTTCACTGTTAGAGCCACACACTCTGTCTGACAGAAAATATCCTATTTCAGTCCAATTGAGCTCACTCACCCCAGGTATTTCAATGTTTTAAACATTCAATTTCTTGTTTTATGATTTCGAGCTTACTTTGACTCGTACGTCTTACATTCCACATTACAACTGTATGCATTGCAGAACTTCAAATGTTCCTTTTGTCTCTGTGCACATCTGTAAGTAGATGTCCTTCTGGCTTTATTCCAGTTGCTTGCTTAGCAGCATCACTATTCATACTTACACTTTGCTTTCTTTCAAAAGCAAACTGAGTGCCTTCTGACCTGGAAGTCTCATCTTCCAACATCTCTTGTTGCATTTTCGATCATCTCATCATAGGGTTTTAGAGGCATAAGTGCATAGGGTGCCACCGCTACTCTCTATGAAAGATCATCCACCAACATCATCTTCTACTACTGCTGCCGCCCAGTTGTTGCCCTTCTAGAACTCCTCCACCTGCATCACCACTGAAATCGCCAATTGCTCTGCAATGCAACTGTTAAATTCTGAAGAGAATGGATGCATCTCGATTTGGTGTCCCAGCCAAACCGGGTGACACTGCTAAGAGTGTAGACTTGCAATGGAATATTGCCCCCCCCCCCCCCCGATGGCATTGTTTTAATCTTCCTTGACACACTCAATTCCTTTCACCATACTAACACAGGCATCCAAGAGTGGGTGGCCAGATACATGGGCAATAAATGCTCATCATGACTAATGTCCTGCATTGTGAAAACCACAACAGAAAGCAACTTAAATTGGCCTTTGCCCTCATTCTTCTCAAAAGTCTGGACAGCACCACTTTACCAGCTGCAACATCTTGGATGCCTTCATGGATTGTAACTGCACTTTACCCCGTTGGCCTCTTATTACCACTCTTACCTAACATTTGACTTAGTACAGCAATTACTGTGCAGTTTAACTTACAAGTCATTATAGTATTTAGTCATCATGCCATTACAGTGTTTTGCTATAATCAACAAAGTAATTAGGCTTATACTGAGTAATTGTAATGCAATTATTATACCACCTGAAACTTCCAGGCATCAGGTTGCACTTCATTTTATAGGCCCAGGAGTGTGGGGGAGTTGAAAAGGTAGAATTTCTGTATTTATGAAATAGTTATTTTGTTGTTGAGATTACACAGCACTTAGGTTGGCAGTTTCTCAGAATAAGGGTCCAGCAAACCACAATCAAGAAAACCTTACCAATTTGTTTTAGTTTCTAAAAGTAAAGTGAAATACTTCTTGACTAATTGCTAGGGTGGTGTAGTGATTAAAATGTATTGCTGGGACTTTGGAAATGCCTGGCCAAGTCCCCACTGAGCCATAAAATGCATTGGGTGAATTTGAGGTAGTCGTCGTTTCTTTGCCTGAGCTACCTCATAGGACTGCTGTTGTTGGAAAAGAACACCAACATACTCAGCAAGGGTTTTGAATCATTATGCAGACAGAGGCATTAGGCAGGTAGATAGTCAGGTTTTGCTCTGTCTTTTATCTTTTTTCTTCCCCTTTGTCTTTTCTCCATTTTCAGCATTTTCAAAATTTATATGTAAACTGGGATTCTTAGATTTCACTCCTTCCTCCTTCTTTCCCTGGGGTCATTTGTGTGGTTTTCCCATAGAGACTCAAAGGACCTTCTCAGAATGGAAGCAAGGAAGCCAACTCTATACACATAGTTTTTTCTTCATTCCTGCATTCTTCATAAATGTACTGCCTTTTATACAATACATTATTTTTATTGAATATTGTCTCCTATAAGTTATACCAGTCTGCTCTTCAGGCCTAGATGGGAGGGGAGTGGCCCTCCGAAAGGGGTGACAACATCACTGTCCTCTCCACACACAAAATACCAAATATTCCTAATATTTATAAGGTTTACTAGTGAAACAATGGGGAAGAAATACATTGGATGGATGGATGGATGGATGGATGGATGGATGGATGGATGGATGGATGGATGGATGGATGGATGGATGGATGGATGGATGGATGGATGGATGGATGGATGGATGGATGGATGGATGGATAAATAATAGTACAATTTAATCTCCAGAGAAAGTACTTTTTTAGCCATCCTATGATTTTTGTGCTATTTAGGATGCAAGTCAGTTGAATAACTATGGTTGTTGATAAAATGTCTGCATTACAAGCTAGATTAAGTATAAGAAATACAGTGGCCAAAATCCTGTTGCTTAGTAAGACATATTAGACTAGGCCCGCTGAATCAGTGGGGATTTGGTGAGCCAATTCCTTCATAAGTTTCATCAATTCAAACGGGCCTACTCTAGTTGTTACTTACTTTACTAAGGGTGTGACTAGAAGTGAATTTGTCCTGCTCTGGGAACAAGCTAGTTCATTCCTTTTCCTAGTGCCTACATGAGGAACAGGCCATTGTGAACCTGGACATCCTTAATCCATGTCTATCCACACCTTTTTGGCTCCCTGTTTTTGTTGTTGTTTAGTCGTTAAGTCGTGTCCAACTCTTCGTGACCCCATGGACCAGAGCACGCCAGGCCCTCCTGACTGCCTCCTGGCATTGTTTTACTGGTGCAAGTAGAATTGTTCCATTTTGGTTTGGTTCCAGTATATGTGATCACTGGTGTCAAACCAAAGCAGATAGCTTAAGCTGCCCCTTTGCTTAAGCCACTTCACAATCATGGGAAGTTTCCTCCTGCTCGCCTGTGGAGGGAGAGAGAAAGAAAGCAAAGGATTTTTTTAAAGCTTTAAAGCAGCACTGATGCGATATACCACTTACGAAAACAAAAACCAGAAAGCTTCCCTGCTGTCCCCCTCCATGCAATCATGAAGCAGTGTAAGCAAAGCACAGAGGAGGAGACAGGAGGGTTTTCCCTTTAGAGGGAAAAAAGGGGCAGAAAGGCTTGCTTGAGGTCTGGTGTGTTTGATCCAAGAAAACAACACCAAACTGAAGAAGAAAAACAGCCACCCACAAATAAAGTATTTCTGCCATACATCAAAGGGGTCACGGACCGCATGGGGAAACTTTTGAAAAAACACAACCTACAAAAAGTATTCAGGCCCACCACAAAAATAAAACAAATGTTATGATCAGCAAAGGAGAAAAGGGACCTCCTCACCACTGCAGGAGTATACCGGATACCTTGCAGTTGTGGCCAGGTATATATTGGGACCACAAAACGCAGCATCCACACCAGAATCAAAGAACAGGAGAGACACTGCAGACTAACACAACCGGAAAAATTGGCAGTAGCTGAACATGCCCTGAAACAAGCTAGACATGAAATTCTATTTCAAAACACAGACATACTGGACAACACCAGCAATCATTATGTTAGACTACACAGGGAAGCCATTGAAATCCACAAACACCAGCAGAGCTTCAACAAAAAAGAAGAAAGTCTAAAACTCAACAAAGCCTGGCTCCCAACACTGAAAAATACAGCCTGCAAAAGGTCAACGAAGTCTATCCAGCCACAAGGACCGGTGATCACTGCACACAAAAGATTAGCTAACGACACCCATCAATCACAGTGACAGATCATCTCCCCCCCTTATCACAACAATACACCCATAACAAAAAACACCCTGATCACCATAATCACCCAATCTCCTGAAAAGGACAAAAAGCTGATCCCGCAGCTACAAATACTCAACTATCCCACACACTACACCAGAACACAGACAGAGTTCTAACTCCTGTCCTCTGAAGATGCCGGCTACAGAGACTGGTGAAACGTTAGGAAGAAAAACCTTCAGAACATGGCTAAACAGCCCGAAAAACCTACAACAACCATCGGATCCCGGCCGTGAAAGCCTTTGAGAATACATTATTTATTTATTTATTTATTTTATTTGGCTTTTATACTGCCCATCTAGACGAATCTACTCTGGATGGATCCAGAGCGATCCAGGCTGGCATAATTTGGCAATCTATTCACACTTTCCGTTGCAATTGATATTGTCTCTTTTGAATCAATATAACCGAGGGAGGCACTGATTCTCCAAATCCCCACTGATTCAATGGACCTACTCTAGTGCAACTTGCTATGCTAAGCAACAGGATTCCAGCAGTATTTCCTTAATTATACTCTTGTAATCATTTATATGTTCTTTTTTTAAGTATATACTCTTGATTTAAAGTAGGTGGATTCACCTGCAATGTGAGAACATGACTTTGTTGGTTTGAGTGGGTGTTTCATCCGGGCTACCCATGCAGTCAGCTGAGAGGATTTCCTTCAGTTTTTTATCAACCACCTTTATATTCAAGTGTGCTGCTTTTTCTGCCTGACCAACTAAAACCCCTCCCCTAGGCAGTAGCATATAGGTCATATGAGTGGTTCTTCCACTGAAGTAGACCACCAATTCATCTGCCCCAGCACTACAATGCTACGGCGGACATGTCAGGGAGAGGTCTTTTACAGCTCACAAGTTTGTTAGAAACAACACTGGTGACAGAAGGACAACAAAAATCTGACCCAGGAATCTGGTGGGGAGGATTTTGGGAAAGATTTCTTAGAGCTATTGAGACTGGCTTTAAAAAGGCACTAGGAAGAGCATCACTATCAAACAAAACAAAAACAAAAAAAGTAATAAAAACAGTAATAGTATTGAACTCAGAACCAATAATCTTTTTTTATGTAGACCTAGAACTATTACTACTTACTTTGGTTCACTGTTTTGCTGGATAAGATTAACAACCCCACTTTGTCTGGAGAATCAAACTAATGTTCCCATTGATATCACCTGAGGTGAACTTTACAGGAGGTAGTTGAATCAACAAACACTGAAGGCTATATTGTGGAGTAAATGGGAGTGGGCATTCAAGTCTTCACAGTATACCAGTTCCTCAAAGGAGAAAATTCAGCTCAGGATCAATGGTATGATACTGATTCTTGAGGGTAAAATGCCCTTCCCCCCCCTTCCCTCCCCTCTTTTCCTCCGTCTGCTCTGAGATTCGTCGGTGCCATCTGGTTTTCTTTTTGTTGTTGTTTTTTTCAGGGTTTTTCTTATCAGTTTTAATATTTCTAATTTCATTTGTGTTTTCTATTTTATGAGATTGTAACCCGCCCAGAGTAGTGCTGAAACACTAATGGGAGCGGGATACAGATTGAATAAACCAACCAACCAACCAACCAACCCAAAACATTTTAAAGCTTGAATTCCTCAAAGCAGAAAATTCAGCTTAGAGTTAACCTGATATTTGAGGATAAAATGCTAACATACCCATGGACGTTTGAATGAATTAGAGAACATTCCAAGGAAGTCTGCTTGTGTCCTTTCTGTTTGATGCCCCTAAGAATTCTTTGAAAACCCATCCAGTTGTACTTGAAAATTTAAGGAGATGGACTTGAGCTGAGGTTCACCAAGCTATTGATATGCTAAAAGATTAACATTCCTTTTATGAAAAGGAAACTAAATGTGTTGGAAATGCTTCTTTCTTCCATCTAGTAGCTAGGCCTTCTTTTTCAGATGTCACCAGAAAATTATGTTGTTTGTTTGTTTAAATTTGATTTTTTTTTTAAAAAAAAAAAAAGGGGGGGAGGAGGGGGAGAGATAGGGAACGCACTGGAGTCTGTATTTTCAGAGAAACTATTCTGCCGAGTGCTGGCCTGCAACTGAGAAAAATGTAATTGTATATTTGTAACTGAAGGCTTGTCCTATCAGGCATTTGTTTTGGTAAAAGATTCTGTACTGATTTTGTTGGTGTTCTTGTGCCATACATACAATATAAAGGTTGTCTAGATTCGTTCAATGCTTTTTTATATAACTTCCATCTCTTTTTTAAAACATCCAACAGCAAGAAGGATTTTTAGTATCACTTATCAAGCGTAGAACCCAGGCAGCAAGACCTACCTGATTAGAAGCTTTTAGTCAGCACTAAATTAACACTAGAGATGGGCAAATTAAAAAATAATAATTCTCAAAATCTATGAATGTTTTTCATGAGTTATCTCAGTCTATCTCATGACCAGTGATGTCTTTCATTGGTTTGCAGACAAGTTCTCTTTGTCAGGCATTGGAGCAGTGTTGGCCCCTAAAAGAAAACCTTTTTTTTCAGCATGCCAAGTAGCAGCAAATTTTCGGATATTCGTACACACTCAGTCTAGTTGTGGGGAATCACAAAATGCTCTTCAGTCTCTACAGAGTGTAGGTTAATGGTACTATTCAGGGACTTATGTGGGAAAAGGACTGGTAGAGTGGGAGGTGTAATGAACCAGCCTTCACATCTTCTTTTCCTTTTCATGTTTCAATAATAATTATAATCATGTGCTGTCAAGTCAGTTTTCACTTATGGTGACCCTTTTTAGAGTTTTCTGAGTAGAGAATACACAGAAGTGGTTTATCATTCTATTCATCTGGATGAATAGAACTTGAACTGTGCAGCTTCCCTAAGACTATACAGGCTGGCTCTTCTCACAGGGGGTACAGTGAGGAATCAAACACGGCCTCTGGCTCTACAGCCTGATACCTAAGCTGCTGAGCTTTCCAGCCAGGTTATTATACTTTAAAAACATTTTATTACCAATTCATTTTTACTGGAGGAAGCATATTGGTGCTATTTGAAGTCTAAATTGCTTTTCTTTGGAATTAAGTGCAATAAACTATCTGCCCTACAGCACACAGTGGTATGCTACATTTCTTCCATACACACTGCAAGAACAGGAGCTTGATTTGTATTTGACAAAAACAGAGACAGAAATTTGCAAACAAAGTTCTCAGAATGGATGGAGATAAGTGCTCAGTCAACATGTTCATGAGCAGAAAAAAAATTGACCAAGACTCCTCTATTTTCAAAATCCAGCCAGAGAAGTTCATTTATTTGAATTTTTTTTAAAAAGTGATGCTGATTTCTTAAAGAGAACAGAAGTGAATTCACAGAGTATGAAGTGAGCAGCTCCCAGTTGGAAGGTTTCAATTACTAGTAAGCTATGACATACAAACATATCCAGTGGATAAACTTTTTTAAATTAAGATTTCTGCAAGATTTTTAAAAAGGTTTCTTTAAAAAGACCCTGATTTCTGAAAGAGAAGTGGGATTTAAAACACCTGTTTGGATGCTGATTAAACAGTGTGCTCACTTGATATCAAGTGACAGAAAGGGTGATGGTGGAACAAAGGCTCTATGTAGAGGAACCCTGAAGCACCTGGATCAGTGACTGAGTGATACATTTGGAAGTGCAAGTATTTGTTATAACAAAACCCATAAACACCTCTCCAAAGGAAAGTCCAAAAAATGCAGGCTGGTGGACTAGTCCATAAAAACAAATGAAAAGCAGATCTGTTGAAAGCTAACGAGTTCTTATTTCCCCATTTGAGGCCAAATTGTCCTCACATACAGTAGGACCACTGTATCCACGGGATCAGTACCCGTGATTTCACTTATCTGCTACCTGAAAATAAAGTAAATAAGTAAAAACCCCAGAAATGTGTTTACAACGTGTATTACCAGAACTGGTCACTAGAGGGAACCAGATGGAACTATACTATATATAGCATTTCTATAGCGGTGCTTTTTGGCATCTGCGGGGGGGGGGGGGGAGGGCTTGGAGCTGATCCCCTGCAGATACTACGGTCCTACCGTACTTTATGTTACAACAGAGATAGCTTGGAACAATATGTTGTACATGGAAAAAATAATTTTTCTCCCAGCTACTGCAAGGATTGCAGTTCTACTCAGAGGGGAACAGGAGGTCGGGTAAGTGGATGATCGTCATCCCTGCAACTCAGAAAACCCTAGGGCTTCAGTTCAGTGTCTCTTGACTCTGTTACACTGCTGACCAGAACTAGTGCAAAGGATACAGTTTGGATTGGATTTGGTGTTGTCCCCCCCAAGTTTGATGCAGACCCTTGAAAATGCTATTCTCTGCAGCTGAAAGCTTTGACATGAATGGAATGATTTAGGTGGACATGCTATTAGTGAGTTGTGGTAATCCTGGCGGACAACAGAATGGTGTTCTTCTCACTCTGTACTGCAGGGGCGGTTGTTTCCTATATTGGCTGAGACAGAGGAAGCCCCTAACTCAGCTGTGACCTGGTCAGATATCAAGAGGCAAATTTATCTCTTTCAACCTTCATCTAAGATGGAGACAATAATTTTAACAGATCTTGCAGGCCTGCTGTAGGGGTAATAATGAAGTATCCTGTAACAATAGCATCCATTACTTCAGGTAGTCTCTGTCCTATTGAAAGTTTTCATTTCCAACAGTAAATGTGGATGGCTGAATCTTTTCAGTTTAGAAAGGAAACATGACCACCCACACTTGCCTGATTTTACCCAGAAAGAGATGTTCTGGCTTTAAATCAAACACCAAAGACAGGATTATCTCCTCTCTTTCCTGTCTTTGGAGTTTTAGGTAAGAAGACACACACTGTCATAGGTATCCAGTGAGGGCAAGGGAGGGCTCCCCCCCCTTCTGGAATCCTAAACTCGATATTTCCACAATTAATAATCCATAAGTATCACTAACAGATTCTGCCCCTCCCCCCGTTCCTGAATTATTTCTGTGGACACTCTTGCACATTGCTGCCCAAGCAGTGCTACATTAAAATTCTTGATTTCTCCCCTGTTTCTTACGAGCAGCTCTCATTACCCTGCCAGAGCTAGAAAATAAAGGTCTAAAGAAACTTTTCTAAAGAAAGCTGATGAAACTATCAATTTAGTCTATGGCTGAGAGCAGCTGAGACCCAGAATTATGTGATATAGATAGAATATTGTTAGAAGGGGAATGAAATGGCCATACAGTCCTTGGCTGGCCTTGTCTATGCCCACTCCTGCTCTTGTAAATACATGTTGCATGAACATGAACCAGTTTTACTGTTTCTGCATGCACTTTAGCAATTTTTTCCTCATAATAAATAAGAGGTATTGTGATCTGTCGATCAAAATATTCTCTGATGTTTCAGGTGAGAAGCTCCAATACCACAAGAGTCAACTGATGTTAGGGAAAGAACATTGTACATGATAATCTCCATAACATATGACATTCATGCACCAAAAATGACTCTTCCTTCCCTCTTTCCTTTGCTTCAGAGCATTGTAGAATTTAAAATGATGGACATATATGAAATATGGGTAAAATTAAAACAAATTAAAATGTTAAGATAATTAGACATTTTTAACCAGAAGTGGGTCACTGCAATAGCATCATCTAGGCCATTTGCCAAATTTTCTTCTGTACACATGGCAGGGCATAAATTGCATGTATGCTAAGTGCTACATTGATTGAATGTCTCCACAGTCACAGAAAATTTGTCCAAGTAGCCCCATTTTACTTGATTATTCTTTGATTCTCCTCCTTTGCTTCTAAGTATATTAAGTGACTTCCAGATGGTCCAGATAGAGTCTTGTCCTGGTGGGAGACACATTTCAGCATTCATCCATTTGGCAAGTTGTGTTGGCTTCGATCTCCATATGTTTAGCCTAACTTCTTCAGGTATAATATTTATAGAAATTTATGCAGAAAACTTTTTCTCAATTTTAGCTATTGTCTAGCTGGTTCATATCCATGAAGTGAATGGGTTGGTGCTGTATTACCTTATTTCGTTCATTGTTTTTTAGCACCTCTCAACATACTTCTGGAGGGGCAATGACAGTCAAATAATAGACTTTCTCAATGAATAGGTGAAAAAATGTTTATCATATCCATTCCACACATATGGCAACAATGTATGTGCCAATCTTCTTTAGCCACTTAAAAATCTTCTAGTAGTTGTTGGCATGTTCAACTTGTTGACAATGGCATTCATGTACGTGGAGGGTGGAAGGCTTAAACAGAGTCCATTCATTTCATATGTTGTCAAGAGTATTTTGTATGCTACAGTGTGGGTGAAAATGGTCTATCTAGTACAGGTCTAGTTTTTGGAGAGTTGGGATGAATGGGTATTCTAACCAGCATCCAAATACTTCCCTTTTCTCCAGTATAAAAGCATCAGGAATACTTAACCTGAAAACTGGTTTCATACCATTTTCTCCAGAAAATACACCATTAAGGAATGAGTTAAACTCTCCCAAAGAGCCATGGTCTCCATACTGTGCCAGCATTTAGAAGGGCAGCCCATCGGTATATTAAGTCAACATTAGATGTTGTTTTCTGGTTCCTTTTTCTGATCTAGATGCACTGGTGGTGACCCAGGTGGCAACCTTCTCCACACTGGTGCTTTTCCTATGGAATATTCTCTTTAGGGAGGCTTTCTGGCAGCATATCTCATAAATGAATTATGTAAACTGGTATCTTGACACTTCAGTTTTTCACCGAATCTTCAATCTCCATCTTGTCTTGAACATGGTCTACTTTTTGCTGTGTCATCTATCTCCCAGTTTTATACCATCTATGCCTAGAGAATAGTACTGGAGAACTTAAAAGCTTCCCTGGTTTGTCAGTTTTCAGAGACCCAACAGAAATATTGAGAACTAGTAAATGGTGTATTGGAGAGAGTGTCAGACTAGGGTTCTGGAAATCTGGGATCAAATCTTTGCCCAGTCATGCAAACTCACTGATGGACGGCAATAGTAAGCCAATCCTTGGACATCTCACATTTCACAAAAACCCTGTTATGGTTGCCATAGATCAGAAACAACCTGACAGCACAAAACAATAACAATAGAGGTATTACCCAACCCTGAATTTATTTTCTGCTCAGGGGTTGAAAGTATTTCCTTATTGTTATTGCTATTAATATTTTTATTCTCAGCATTGATTGTACTTGGGCATGTATGTGTGGACCAAAGGGTAAAGTCTAAACATCTGGACCCAAGTCCTAGAAATTTGCAGGGAAGATAAAATGTTTGCAAAATAACTGATTTTTAAATTTTAGGAAGCAAATTAGCAATTACTGACAACTTTTTAAAATTCGTAACCAGGGTAGTTAAAAATCAAATTGATTTAAATCACAATTTAAACCACAATGTAAATTTTTTTAAAATCATTTTTTGATCTAAATCATAAAAAAAATGCGATTGTTTTGATTTAAATTGTAATTTAAATCCAGTCCACCCGATCGGTAACCAAATATTGTGCAACAACTCCAGTTGCTGGAATTGGTATGGGGAAGAGAATGTCTTGATCTCTTTTCCATATTCTTTTAATTTCTTGCCTTAATGTTTAGTACTTTGCCATTTTTGTACTTTCTGTACTTTTGAGGTTGATTGTTGGTGGAATGTCCAACTCCTACTCCTCCTTCACATTTCTTTTTTTACTCCCCCTTCTTACTGCTAGGGTGGTTCTCAAGGCAGCTTATAATCATCATAAAATGAACAAGGAAAGCAAATTCAATCTTAGAATCATTAAAATAAAATAAAATAAATGACCATTAACATACATCGATGAACACTTCAGGCTGTCACAATAAACTGCACAATATTATAAGCCAATGTGAAAAGATGTGTTTTCAAACCATTTTTAAAGGCAGCAAGATTGCAGCTCTCAAAGGAGTGCATTCCACATAAATTATTTGTTGTCCGAAGAAAACATAAACAAAGAAGTGCTTGGCTGTATAACGAGGTGTAGTGGTGATTAAGAAGAAACTAGAGATTGATGTTAGAGTACACAAAGGAACACACACATATGTTTGACCTTCTGTCCTTCAGGGACTCCTTAGATCTTAACCATCATCTTGAATTGTACCTAGAAGCCAACATGGAGCTGATTTAGAAGTGGGCTGCAATATCATTTTAAATCTCCTTGTCATCCAGCAATGCATTCCCTTTTGGGTCTAAACTCCAAAGTTGCTCATGGCTAAAATACGACAATGGAAATTAAATGAGTTCCCAGTTTGCTAGTCCTTCAAAAGACAAGCCCCACTAAGAGGAAGTGAGAATTGTTTTGGGCAAAGTCTAAGCAATAATTTAACATCTTTTGTGCACACAAACACTCTTCTCAAAGTCACAAACCATGGAAACTTGATGTTGAAGTCTTTTTAATCGCTGCTAACCTAAAGATGGGAGATGAAAAACATGTGGCAGACCTTTCTAGCAAGAGTTCAGAAAAGGGAGGGAGCAGGAGAGGTCCTAGGGAGGGGGAGGGGGAGAGGGAGAGGGAGGGAAAGGATGTTTGCATCAGCATAGGAGGGCCTAAAAATACACTGCAAGCCGACAGTTCACTTAAATCATTAATCCTCTATTGAAGACGTTTCCACATTTTAATGGACTGCAATTAAACCCAATATTTCTTAATGCCAGTGTCAGGTGTTTTTCAGCAATAGAGCGAATGAGTGCTTAGTGCAATAATTCTGAAGAAAGAGGCATTTAGTCTGGGCTCATTTGAACAGCCAAATATAAACACCAGTGTATAATTCCATCTGCTTTTTGGCAACTTGTTGTTCCTTTTAGGTTCCTTTTCCCCGTTTGTCTTGTGGACACAGTTTGCAGGAAATGTCAGCCTGTGTGATTGATAGCATAAGATTGGACGTACTGACTTCATGCTTTCATAAAGCAAGACAGCTGTTGGAAGGAACTTTTTCTTCAGGAGCTGGAAAGGTTTAAATTTTCCATCTCTCTGACTCTTTGGCTTGATGAGGACTTGGGTTTTACTAAGCGAGTAAATAAAAGAATGACTAAAGATGTACTAGAAGTTCACTCAAATGGCCTTTAAAGAGCAGTTACAGAAAGAAGGACTAGAATAATAGTTTTAAGGATGTGTGGGGTGGAGGAAAGCTTTCTCCATCTTCGGAGTTTGCTTGGAGCCTTAAAAGGTCTTCATGTGTTCTCTTGAATGCCATTTGAAACACAGGTCCACTATCAGCAGAAACGGGAAACCTGGTAGAATAGAGTTAATGGTTTTGTTAACTATTAGTGAGCCCACAAATATAATTCCTTGAAGCTTATTGGTGTGTGTGTGTTAGATTTCTAAAAGTTGAGTTGATGTTAAATTGCTGCTTAAGTTTTGGTTGTGAGTACAAGGCAGCCTTACCAGGAAAAAAAAAGACAAGAAAAATACCAACAATTGTTTTACTCCTTTCTACTACATTGCTATATTAAGCACTGGAAGGAAGGAAACAGCTCAGTATAGGGATGGAGTGGAAAGGAGTATTGACATTTTTTGAAAACCCCATTTCCCTCCCAGTCCTCCAAAACCCTTCTCGTGCTTCCCCTCTTCCCCCTCTTATGCTCATTTCCCTTATGCTCGTCCTTTTAAATTCTGATTTGCAGGTATATCCCAGCAATAGTCTCAAGAAATTAAAATGTAGTTTCTGAGATGAATGAGGCACCTCTATGTAGTTTATAGTGCAAAACACAAGAAGGTCACAACCCTATTCCAAGCCATCTTTGTGATCCATTAGTTTAAAATCTTTTAACTGTGCCTGATAAGGCTAATAAAATAACAAAAGCTGCAAGGTCAATACTTGATCATTTAAGGTCTACACTCTGCACATGCAGCAAGGCACCGCCTTCAATATTCAAAGGGATTCACTCCCAGGAAAACTACTATAGTTGTATAACAATACAAACTGATGCAGATTTACTGATAAATAAATCCTACAGTGTTCTTACCCCTATGTACATATGTAGTTATGAATTATATAACTTCATGTTTTTCCCCCAAATATGCTTATTTTTCTGTAAGCTTATTTATTTTTCAATAGAATACATATTTCTGGAGATATTTTATGTGGAGGGAGGGAGCCTTTGGTTAGAACAGAGGTCCCCAACCCCCGGTCCGTGGCCTGTGCCGGTCCGTGGCCTGAGCCGGACCGGGCTGTGGAGACAGACCTCCCACACCCCACCCCCACACACACTCCCCCCGCACAGCCTGTTTGCGCCTGCACATGCGCGCCTGCATGAGTGCTTCCCCACCCCTTTGTGCATGCGCACGAGTGCCCCCTTCATGCTGCCCCGCCCTTTGTGCATGTGCACAAGTGCGTGCACACCCACGCACAAGCATGCATGTTCCTTCACGCATGCGCACAATCACAGGGGGGGCGCCTTCCCCAGCCGGTCTGCGGAGCTAAAAAGGTTGGGGACTGCTGGCTTAGAAGACACTTAAACTGACCCTACACCCACCTACCTGAACATAAACTCGAAAAGATATAGTGGTACTTACTTCTGAGAAGACATGCACAAGATTGCACTGCTAGACATTTTTTAACCACAGGAATTGATTCTGTTACATACACTACTGCTTTGGGTACACCAGGACTCCCTCCCATCCTTGTTAAGTATTGGAAAATAATTAGGACTGCAATGTTACATGCACTTACCTAAGAGTAAACCTCATTGAACTCAGGAATGTACACATGAACAGGCCTAGTTGGGAAGGCCTCTAGGCCTAGCAGCGGGCAGCTTCCTTTCTGCTTAGGAAGCTGGAAGACAGCTAGACCTATGCTAGACCCCTCTTACACTTTTTCTCCAGGTGAGCTGCATTTAAATGTCTGTGGGTCAGGTGGAACACACAGAATGCAGAACTATTGGATTTGTAATCTAAAAAAAACTAAAAAACCCATGCTTGTTTTCAGCACTGTCAGTCTGAGCACTGGAAACATCATTTGGCTGGAAAAATGCAGTATGCAACATGCTTTCCTGATGACCAAATGTACCCCAACTATTAATTCCATTCTCTCATTAAAAAAAAAGCTACAGGCTCATTGCAAAATAATTAGGGAGAAGGAAAAGTGTTTGAAACAAATCATGATTATAAAAACATTTGATATCCTAAAAGGACCTTGAATAACTTTGAGATTAAGAACCAGCGTTAAATGAGAATTGCTTAGGGGCAACCAAAGCATGGCATTAACTATTCTGTGGGTAGATTCTCAAGTACTTTGAGGTAAGAGGATATTTGGGTCACTACAGTTAGAACTAGTAAACATTTCCATAATTACTAATCATCTGTACTGCTGCTTAGCTCAGTCTGGATCCCAGAAACAATCTAATCGCTTATGAAAATATACAGTCTCGACCCTGCCAATTATCATGATTGTATGGAACTGGAAGAAAGCCAGTATGTATTATTTTCACATAACTCTACTGGTAGAACACTGGAGGCCTTCATCTTTAAAAACGTAGGAATGGTTTCCTTAAACAAAATGTTTGAGGATTTTGTGGGTCCAAATATTGATTTATCCACTGAACAAAATTTTCACTTATGCCATTGTCATCTCATATATAAAGAGCTAGTGTGGTGGCTAAGGGCCAAACTATTCATTAAATGGGGGCTTTTTTTAAAAAAAGATTCAGTATAGCTAGCATGGGATAGGGCTACTGAGTGATGTAACAACCTAAGGAAGAGACACTTAACCCTTTTCCCCACACCATTTAAAAAAAATCTTAATGGACCCCTTTAAAATGATGTTTGCTCAATGTGGTGAAAAGATCATGCCCAATGCAAAGCAAGTGACAGGAAGGCAGGGGCAATGCAGGAAAAAAGGATTCTGCAGGCCCAGATTGCTTTCCCAATGAATTAGCAGCCTCCACTCTGCCCCCTGCCAAGTTGTCTGTTTGTTTAAAATGGGGAAATTAAAAAAAATATTCTGGAATATTCAGTGATTTAGCCCTCAGAGCAGGAACTGGAAACTCTCCAGCAAAGTTCAAAGGTCATCTTAGCTGTGGACTAATAAATCGGCCTTTCTTCAGACATCTGCAGTATGGAGAAGATAATCTTAGCCTACCACACTGGGCTGTTGTTCCAAGAGCTCAGTATAAATATTTTATGGTTTTGAAGTAATGATTCTTCTTGTTGTTTAACAGTGCAAAGTGACACTCATTGCAACACATGATGGTCGGGACATGGACTTACCTGGTCCCACGTTGAGGCTGGAGTGACTGCTGGGTCCTCCTGGTGGCTGCCAGGAAAAAAAGATGGCTGCCACCACATGGCGAGCGGCAAAGGAGCCTGGGATGGCCTGCACTGGCTCAGTGACAATACCCCCTATGGGGATTGGGCCGGCGCAGGGCAAGGGGTGTGGGACTGCTTGCCAGCGGACCTGAGGAAAAGGGTTTTCAGTCTGGTCCGCCGGCACAGTTAAAAAAGAAAGTTGAGCCGAGGCTTGGAGCCTCAGCTCGCCTAGGGTTGCCAGATACATGGGTACCAAAAGGAGGACATAGAAAGACAAAAAAGAGGACAGAGGAGGACGTATTGAATGTTTCATTTGAATCGTTCCGGATTAAACCCGCAATTAATACCATTTTATTACAATAGCTGCCAATAAATGTCTCTTAGTGAACCTGAACAAGAAACCTTAACAAGAAAAAATAAAAATAAATTCAATGGAGGCTTTTTTTCAAAATACCAAAAAAACATTATTTAAACAGCCAATTGTACCCGAACCCACCCTGGCCCGGCTGGGGAACCCCCGGCCGCTCGCACTCTGCACAGGCTCAGAGGCAACATTGCCAATCTGGACACCCAAACAAGGCTCCGACGCAGGCAGGGGGAAAGTGGTGCCAGGCAAAACCGAATGAGGCAGCCTCCCCCCCGAGGGTCATAAGTTCAAGGCTGGGGAGTGTGGGAGTTGGAGTCCCCAAAAGGGACTTTGAACACACACAGTCCGGGAGCTCGCCTTCCCATCAATGCACTCAGGCGCTGCTTGCTCCTGCCTGGCTCGGCGGGCAGCGCTCCACTCGCGCTGCCTTTCTGGGCTCCACGTGGGCTGGGCGGGCATGGCGGATTGCCAAGCAGCTGCCGCCACGGTGGGAGGGGGCGACGGCTGCACTCCAGCGCCGGCGGCAGGTAATGGGGGGTGGGCGGGCAGGTGGGGGCGGGGAAAGACAGAGGGAGGGGGGTCCTTCCAACTCTCCCCCTCCCATCCAAAATTATAACATAAAATATACAAAAGCCTGACATTTTAAAAGTTTTTATCTTTGCCTGCTGGACGGAAGACATGTCCTCCTTTTGCCTGACGTCTGGCAACCCTAAGCTCGCCAGAACGTAAGTCCCCCTGCCTGCCCACCCAAGTTGGTTGCATTACTTTTCTATGCTCACAGGTTGATATGGTTATTACTTTGTTGGGTTGCTAGTTTTATATGTTCAATTGTCACAACTTGGAAGGCATTTTCAGGCATTGGGAAGGATCCAACTGGTTGTTGGACAGCAGGCAGCGACCTGCATGTCTGCATGGGTGAGAAATCCCCATGTGGGAACCTGGGCAGGGGACCTGGATCTGCCACAGCTCGGGGGGGGGAGATTTGCTCCCGCTCTAGGAGGCAGGGGAGACACAGAGTGGCTTACGTCCGCGTGGCCTCTGAAGGGAACTGCCACCCCAGAGGTCTCTCAAGGAGACAGCGGATGGCATCGAGGGGCATTTGGGTCCCTCGATGAGGTGGATCCAACCCAATGCTTGGCCAGGATGACTGCTGCTGTGATCAATAAAGTTGCGGCCTCTTTTTCTCCAATTATGTTGTGTATGTCTGTTAATTCAGTTATTTAAGGACCAGCCAGCTTAGCAGTAGGCCATCAAACAACTGCCAAGTTAATACACCCAAACAGCCTGCTAAAACGTAATGTAAAGCTCCTCTAAACTTTTGTAGTAAATAGTAGTTTATTAAAGACAAGTTCAGAGGATGGGGAGTTACCAGTTCTGTCAAAGCATCTCCTTCTAAAAGTTGCATCCATTTTAAAAAACCATTTCTGAACTCCGAGGTAAGGCCCAGGGATCATTTTCTTTCACATCTCTCCTACACAGACACCATGGGCAAAATCCTATTGTGCAAATTTATGCTGGCGGAAGCAGATGACATCATTAGCTGGCACTGGTAAAATTTCATTTAAAGCTTCCTGTTCCCTGTTCCAGGTTCCCAGGCCCCCAAGGGCTCCCTTTCACCTAACCTTTGGGAAGCTTGGGAGGGGGTGGAGTGGGGAAGCTTTTAATAGTGAAAAATGTCCACCAGATTGCTGCCACCATTGAGGCTAGAATGTGTCCATCGGAGGGGAAACAGGAAAGTAAAGAGTCTGGAAACTAAACACCGTGAGGATTGGTTGAGGAAACTGGATGTGTTTAGTCTGTAGGAGAGAAAAC
Organism: Intellagama lesueurii; assembly: GCA_037013535.1. Classification (NCBI taxonomy): domain Eukaryota; kingdom Metazoa; phylum Chordata; class Lepidosauria; order Squamata; family Agamidae; genus Intellagama; species Intellagama lesueurii. The sequence continues at coordinate 245,886,253 of JBAJHW010000002.1, forward strand.
TGAGAGACTATCTCCAAATATCTGAAGGGATGTCACGAGGAAGCTAGAAGAAGCTCATCTTCTGTTCTTTCAGAGTAGAGTCTGAAGCAACAGGTTGAAATCACACAAAAAAAGGAAATTCCTACTAACAACTTCCTGATGTTAAGAGTGGCTTGACAGTAGAATGGACTGCCTTGCAAGATTGTAGGCTCTCCTTCATTGGAGACTGTAAAACAGAAGCTGGATGGTCTAAATGCACAGCAGAAGGGAAATCACACAATCCCCCCCCCCCCCCGCGGCTATCCATTAGGTCACAATTTGCTTTAATATTTTGCAACCAGTACAAGAAGAGGCTTGGAACCAGGAGCCTGCCAGAGGTGTGTGGAGGATGCTTATGCAATTTCCCTTCTATTCTGTATTTAGGTTTCAGTCTGTTTGTTAGCCCCCGGTTAACCATTAAGCAAAACAAGGACGTGCTTAGGACATCAACAAGGGAAGGAGGCACCATAGAGTTTTTTTCATTGCTGGATTTTCCATGGAGTGCAAAATTTGGCTGGGAGCCAGTAATTTGGTTGTACATGTGATTTTGTACACAATATGTAGTTCTTTTTTGCCACATGCTATACAATTAAATTACCATATTACCATCGCTCCGGAGCACCAGGTTGGCGAGCCACTCTTTGACCTGGCAGCGAGGCTCGTTGTCCCGCCTCTTGCCAGGAGTGGCTAGTCGACAGTGAGCTCTGGAGCGATAGGAAGGGAGTGTAGAGCCCTCAGCAGCAGTGGAAGGTGAGTGGACAGTCCAGCCCCCTCGTTATGTTCACCTGTGCAGGGGTATTCGTATATGAATAGCCCCATGTCTAATTTGGAATCTAAAGCAAAGCAGGGACATTTGTGCCCTCTCAACATTTGTTGTTGTTTGTTGTTAGGAAATTTCATTGAAATGTGTGGGGAAGGAAGGAAGGAAGGAAGGAAGGAAGGAAGGAAGGAAGGAAGGAAGGAAGGAAGGAAGGAAGGAAGGAAGGAAGGAAACTGGTGAAAGCTTTGGCTGCACACTGGAGGTCAAGCAGTAATTGATGGCACTGAGTTTCATTCTCTGTCCCAGGTCAGCCTTTTATTTTGTCTACTTTCACTATTTGGATTCAAACAAGTAAGTACAAATGCTTTCAAATATTTGGATAAAAATTGAAACAAACAGCCTCAAATTCTGAGGGACAAATTCTGAGAAACACCAGAAACTGCAGAAACACGGTGAATCTTTTACAACCACATATGTAAAGAATCTCACTGGCTTGACTTCTGTCTATGACTGTGACTGAGAATAAGCCAACTGACATAGAGAAGTCATATTAATTAACCCCAAATCTGAAGCTTCAGAATCATCTTTTGGATGTTCACCTGCAAACAGATCCTGTCTGTGTGAACTTTAAGTATCTTTTAAGGAAAGCTAAGCAGTGATGGCATATACCTGTCATGTCTGCTCAGATTAAATGCACTGTTTTTATTACAGTCTTAAATCAATGCAAACTGATAGCTGCCTCCATAAATAATAACCCTGGCATATACTTCAGTGTTATTACCTGAGACAACGTGTGTAAAGAATAAGTGATAAAATATTATGCATACATTCACAACATTAAAAGTCAAGCTTTGGGGACAGCTGGTTCAGTTCATTCCCACTGCTGGCATGCCAGAAAAAAGTACAAGATTTGCATAAAAACCAAAGAGTGTTAAAAAAAAGCTGATTTGCTGGCATGTGACAGAAGAGTATAACCTAATGAATCAACCACACATTTTCTTACGAGCCAAGCGCTTCATTTTCTCATATTCTCTGAAGGTAGATTGTAGTCTTATGAAACACAGACATGTGTGGAAGTGTTTTGGAAAAGGGAGATCAAAACCATGTATAAAAAAATGTTAGCATTCAGCCTTTGCAAATGAACAAATAATAGAGGCATTTAAAAAAAATGTGTACACGGAAATTGAGTAAAAGCAGTGCATGTTATTTAAATATTCCTGTTGCTAGTTTTTTTTAAATGCAGTGGTGAGTAGTGAACACAAACATTTTAAAATAACATTTTGAACATATATAAAATACTGTCTTTTCCCAAGTGGTAGTGGGTCAAAATGATGTTTCTTAACTTTTGGGGGGGCCACAGACCCCTTTGAGAACCTGATGAAAGCTATATATCACCTCCACAGCCAAAAATACATACAAATGTGTACATACAAAATTTTGCACAGAATCGAGAATTGATTTCCTTCATAGAATATGAAAACAGGTGGATTTTTTTTTTTAAAAAAAAAGAATTACGTCTTGCTAACTCTCACTTTTTCATGCAAAAATGAATGGCCCTGGTGGGAAACAAATCCAAATTGTGCAAATAAAACAAAAAATAACTTTAATTTTGAAAAAAAAATAACGAGAAGGGAGCTATTGCTTGTCTTGAATAAGAAGATGACATTGTGGAGAATTCTTTGATAGGGCAATGGGCATGATGCCTTGGGCATCCAATCAACTTCAGCTTTTTCTTTTGATGGCAACAAAATGCTGAAAACAGTCACTCACAAAGATACTTACCCTGTTTTCCCAAAAATAAGACTTAACCTGAAAATAAGCCGTAGTATGATTTTTCAGGATGCTCGTAATATAAGCCCTACCCCAAAAATAAGCCCCAGTTAAGTGAAACCCCGCCCTCTACCATTGTGCAGCATTGTGCAGCAATCAGAAGATGACATGACTGCATTTGAATAAATGTAGATTGTTGTACATAAAAAAAACCTCCCCTGAAAATAAGCCCTAATGCGGTTTTTTTGGAGCAAAAATTAATATAAGACCCTGTCTTATTTTCGGGAAAACACGGTAGTAGCAAAGGGAATCAAAGGTGTTACGGCTTACCTTGCTATATGAAGGCATGCTTGTGTCAAGGAACATTAGACATTTTCAAGATCTCTCTGTGAGATGTTCATGTCACATGTCACCTTTTTCCTCAAGTCGATGAGGTCACTTCTGGTAAGGTCTGCATTATTGATTATCAATCCATATTTCGATAATAATGTTGTCTGAGCAGAAGTAATCTTCTAAAGAGTTCTAGAGTCTTTCCAAGTGCCTGTAGATTTCTTCCTGTAAAGCAATTGATAAGGCGTTTTCACCTTGAATTCCAGCCTGTAGAAGCACTTCCTCTAGTGCAGGAAAGTTGGCACAGTTGTCTGCCTCCAATCTCCCCTTCCACAGTGACAGCTTATACCAAAAGAAAAGTGTGTTGTTTTTCAGCAGCACCCATAATGATGAAGACTACAGCCCCTTAAATTCAAAGATTTACCTAATTTATGTGGTCTCATTTACATGGCCAGTAAGCCAAGCTGTGAATGAACTCCTTAATGTCAAATTGTTCTAAGAACTGGTTTTCTTTTCCCTCAAGAACAGTAAAATTTCTGCCTTCAGTTCCATCAAGTGCTTCAAAACTTATCTTTTGGAAAGCCAGCAAATGTCTTGGGGAAAAACATCAAACCCCACTCCTGAGAAAGCCTCCTGAAAAAGTGCTGATTCAAAGTTCTGGCTCTGGTGAAGCTGATGGACCCATCTTCTAGGGTTTCTGGCAGAGTTTTAATGCATCAAACTATAGCATACTAAATAATATTATTGAATGAAAAGTGGCAATGAAGACTTGAAAAGACTCCATTTGTTCCTTAAAATTCACCACGATCCAATGTAAACAAAGATGGATGTTTCATCATCTTAATGACAGGTTACATTTTCTTTAATTTCTATCAATGGGAAGCTATTCTAGACATTGTCACACAATAATGATGACAACTGCACATTACCTGACTGTGTGTAGTAGCATCTTCTGCAGCCTTTTCCTTGCTTGGAAATAAAATTTGCCATAAAGGTTCTTCCCCCAATAAATACAATTTTCAAAGTAATAGGAAAGGGGGGGAAAAAGATGTATTTCTTTTTGGTGCCTGGTTCATGGAGCTTCTGAAGCTACTTAGGGGTCCATGGACCACATGTAAACAACCTCTGGGTTTAATTGTGACATAATTGCTTGTTATATCTAGTAGGATAGGGTAGCGAGAAAATTATCTGTGCATTGGATCCAAGACAGTGGACAGGAACCCTCCTGTGCCAAAATCCTTTTTGCTAGAGAAGTAATATTTAGAAAAATATTTCTACAGTTTTGTCTTTTATTATTTTTGTGCCCAGAAAGCAGACAAACCAGCCTTTCAGACTTGGATTGATTTAGGTGGCATCAGCTCAGTCCATGGAAAACAAGATGCCAGTTGACAATGTTAATGCTCTGGCCCCTTAAGGGCATTGAGTGTCACATATGAATCTGGGTGAAGATTAGACAGATAAGTGCAGGAGATCTTTATGTAAATTCATTGGAAAATATTGCACTTGGTGGTCCCATGTTTGCTGTCCTTCCAAAAGCAGGCAAAGATATTTCTCTTCAAGCAAGCTTTCCCTCAGCACCTGCCTACAGGAGTGATTAACTGGCCACATGGCTAGCTACATAATTAACCTTTAGACGGATTGTTATGCATTACTGCTTTGACTGCGTCTTTAGTACTATTTGTGTTTACCATCTCTCAGAGTAGTATTTGTTTGTTCCTTCTTTGTATTTGCATACTTATTGTTTTAGCTTTAATATTGTCTTTTAATGATTTAAAGTGCCTCTTTATACACTCTCTTCTGAGCTCTAAATATTGTCTTTCAAGGATGTAAGCCACCTTGGGTCCTTTTTGAAGGAGAAAGACAGGGTAAAATGTTTTAAATAAATAAATAAGGATTGAGGAAGAACTGCTTACACACTTGAACATAGACACTCCAGGAGAAAAGTCAAATTAATTTGCAAGAAGCTTGGTCTAGATTAGAAGGAGAGGAAGAAATTTTGCCAGTATGAAATGTTATTGTTCTCATAAGTGTTGCCATAATTCATTTTGAAATTTTGATTTATTTTTTCAAATGAAGCATGTTAAATAATGTTTATCATTATCAAAACAAATTAATATCATGGATTATCTATCTAATTTTTATGATTATGTCTATTAGTGTGGATTACCTGAGGGAATATCTGGCCAGTATTGACAAAAATGCATTGATAGTCTAGGAAGGCTAGATCAAATGGGATGACTTATCTGGATGACCACTCCTGTAGCTAGAGGGAAAGCGCAACGTCATTCTGTATGAAAACAATAGACTGTTGTAAGCATCAGGCAGAAGAGGAGGCACAGAGAGCTGAATTTGGGCTTTGTGTGATCCAAGTGTGCTGTTGTTTTGTCTCTTGGTCCCACACCCATCCCTGTGACTGATATATTGTGTTCCATGTATCTAAAGAAATAAACTGTAAGGCACAAAAGTTCACACTGAAATAAATGTGTTTTTTTAAAGACACCCCAGTACCGTTGTGTTTGCTGTTGTTGAAACAGACTAACATGGTTACGCTGGAAAGAAAAACTAGTAGTTTTCTAATCCAGGATGCTGTGCTTATGCAGTGGGGCTTCTGAGGCTCTATGTCTCAAAGCAGGAAGTCAAGCTGTGCAATGAATGGTCGAGTATCTAGGTGTAAATAGAGATGTCCATGATAGCACAAAGGGCTTATTGAATAGTCTTATGTCACAGAAGTCACTGTGAATTTTATATTTGAACTTGTCCACATTTATACATTGTCACATTATTTTTATGCTCCATCACACTCGTGGAGACACTTACCTTCCTCCTTTTGACATCACAGGCCTCAAGGAAAATATGCTGGGTAGACGGGTTTTGTTCTATGCTCTGGCAGGACTACGAATTCCTGGTGGTGATGACAGAACTATGGGGGCCATGGCCATGTTAATACTGCCCCCTGGCATTTTTATGGACCTTAAAATATGTCTTATTGACAGATGCTTTTCACTTTGCTGCTCCTTCTCATATTCCCTGCCTATCTTGAAAGACAACAAGGCAGTTAACAAAATAAACCATTGTCAATTAGCAATCAAAAAGACACACCATTGCTGATCTAGCTTTTAAGCTTACGGTTTTAACATGATGTTTGTCGGGGATATCAGATCACACGGTTGTCAGAAAGAAGTTGTATTTCTCTAAGAGCCTAGCCAGCCCTAATGTTAAATGTCTCACTGCCTTTAATGTGCCCCCCTTTTTGGAGGGGTTCTAAACAAGACTGAGACCATAATGGGAAAAGAAGGGGATTTTAAATCTCTCCCTCCTTCCATTATGTTATACATTGTATATTATATATTTTAAAGAAAATGGCCTCCTGCCCCTACATCCTGGCCTGGCCTCTACTTTGGGAAGAAATCTTCCCTTGGCAGTAATAAGAGCTCTTAGTCCAAGGTGAAGAAATGAACCCGGGGAGGAGGCAAATAATTATTTGTTAGGACTGTGGCAGGGGGTGGGAGATGGAAATTCCTTTTCCTTGCTTGTTAAGGAATAGCTCCCTCTCAGCAGCTATTTTCAGGTATCTTTTAAAAAAAATTAACTTATTGATTAAATACAACAATCATCACCTGTTTGGTGCTAATGGGGCCCAAATGGGGCATGAAGTTTAATTTTTTTAAAAAAAAAATTGGACTGATTCGCAGAGTTACTGAGTCTCAGGACACTGGATGAAGTCTTAAAGAACTGCTTTGCTTCTCAGGACCTTCTGCCTGGGAGTGAAATCTCAGGGTGAGATGGTGAGGTGTGCTGAAGGAGGATAAAGGGGAGATTTGCCTTTATCATGTTTGCTGGCTTTAATTTTTGGGCAGCCACTCTTCCTCATTCTGTATTGGTACCAGGACACATAAGCTTCAATTGTTGCATGCATAATATTTGTTTCAGGAATACAGTGAGAAATCTGTGTTGTCTGACTCACTATCTCATATGCCTGCCCCAAACTCTCCCACAATATCGGTGTGGTTACAAAAGACACACATATAATTATAATATGGCTCTGACATGCCACCTGTAAAATTGTAAGGGGCCACATCCTAGTCATAGGTTTTGGCTGTGAAAATTCAAGGAATGTAAAATGCCACTCTGGCAGAACTTCTCAGTAGTTAGTTGAATTGCCAGATGCATTCTGCCTGTTTCAATTCTCTCAAGACCACCCCTGTGCTTTTTCCATGACAGTGGAAGTGAATGTTACCACTAGAACACACTGCAGATATCTAAGATTTTAATCAAGCCATGGATCACTGCAGATCCCCATTTGCTCTTGGAAGTAACATGTAATGATGATACATTTAACACACTATTTTTTGCGGTAATGATAGGGTAACAACATGCCTTTGATGAAATTACAAAATAAGTGATAAAAATTTTTCATGTACAGCATTACAAAATGACTGGTACTGTGCTTGGGGGAATTAACGAATAACAGTTGCTTATTACTGGTAAAAGTTAACTAGAGATTGAAAGCAAATGCAAATCCTGTTTATTATTATTACTATTTCCATATTGTAAAGAAAGTGCCTCAGCACACCTGTCGATGGATATCAACCCCAGGAAGGGAGAGGTAGTATTAGAGTATAGTACAATGGTATCTTGTATTTTCTACTGGATTTGTATTTCTGTTTTTTCAGAGATATCACTTCAAGCACTATACAGATACTACAAACAAGTTGATAGATTGGTACTGGTTTCAAACCGAACACCAGAAAGCTGGACTTTGCCGTATGCCATTTATTTTGATGACATCTTGATGATCTGATGATTTAGAAAACATTGCAGAAGAATCTTCTGTACTTTTAGTTATACACTACGGCATTATACCAAGAAAATTTGAGTTGCCTTAACTGCAAAAGTCAAAGGGTCTTTTGTATTCATTGTCTTTAAATTATCTCTAGTTCTCTTTGTTGTGAAAGAATATATCTAAAAGCACAAGGACTTTATTTGAAAAAAACATGTTGACAAATACCCTGTTTCCCTGAAAATAAGACCTAACCTGAAAATAAGCCCTAGTATGATTTTTCAGGATGCTCGTAATATAAGCCCTACCCCAAAAATAAGCCCCCATTAAGTGAAACTCCGCCCTCCACCATTGTGCAGCAATCAGAAGATGATGACATGACTGTATTTTAATAAACGTAGATTGTTGTACATGGGGGGGGGGAACATCCCCTGAAAATAAGACCTAATGTGTTTTTTGGAGCAAAAATTAATGTAAGACCCTGTCTTATTTTCGGGGAAACACGGTAGGCAAAAGCTAATTTTGTATCTCAGAAGGCTGTGATTTATAGATTTGTGATTCTCAAACTGTGGAACGACTCTGCTTGCACATCATAGCCAACTGGAGTGAAATACAACTTTTTCTACCACTTTAATTACATTTCTATAACTTTTCATTGTGAGCAACACAGTCTATAAGTACAGTTTATTATGCTTCTGAGGCACTTTGGGGGTCCCAAATGATAAAGTTTTCCTGATAAAATTTATGGACTTTGACTTACTTCTGAGTAAGCATGCTTAGGATGGCCGCCAAAACACATAGTTGTTAAAACACAGGCCCAATTTCCGTTGAATGTAAAGCTTTTATTGTTTGTGTCTTCTGACAGGGACAGAGATTATAAAGACAACTTGTTCACACAGCTCACACAGCTGGCAGAGTGGGGGCAGGGGTTCTCACAATAAAAAAACTGCCTGGGCCACTGCCGGGCTCCCTGTCAGTAAGATACTCTGAGATGGTTAATTGGATATTAATGTGTCAGATTCTCAACAAAATAACACAAAATATGCCAAAAAAAATGCATCTTAGAGGAAGCACCCCCTCTAACTTTTACAACAAAGCTTTGTTTAGAAGAGGAGCTAAAGCAGCTGAAGATTTATGACATGTTGACATAACTGATGGCAAAAGAGTTGGCCGATGCTCCGGGTGTGAAGGTCCAAAGGAGAACATCTGCATTAAGAAGCTAATTCTCTTAAACACACTGATCAAAATATTAATGCTACACATAAACACGAGTGCCTTATCTGACAGTGATTTACATTTGGAACGAGCTAATCCGGCAACACCGTGCATCTTTATTCATTACCAGCAGCCTTTACTTAACACTTCATGCCCGCTTGCGCAGGTGGACAATCTACTCAGAGTGACTATTGTGTTTATGTTATTTTTTCATAAGCCCGGTTTGAAATTTGTCAAACTGCATCATTGTTTAACTATGTGCCAGTCAAAGGGAAATTGCCAGATGGAGCAGCTTTTCCCTAACCTTGCTCTAGGCAATGAAATTACACATAGGCCACAGTCTTATGTCAAGTCTTTAAAAAAAAAAAGAGAGGGGGGGTCATGAATAGGTATGACTATGTGCATTCACAAAACCTGGCTTTCTTATGCCACTAATTTTATATGAAGGCTCATGCCAATGGTAAATAAAACTTCATGTCCGTCATGTCACTCATTAACTGGGTTCTCATAATTTATGTATTTAAGGCCTGCTTGTTCACCAGGCAATCAAACAGTAAACCATGTTTTATAGGTGTTAGTGTTTATAGAAACTGTAAATAAATGTAAAACAAAAAAAAATCCAGGTTCAGAAAAATGATCAAGCTTAAGTCATTTATCATTGTTCCAAATGGAAAAACTGGAGAGCTTCTTGTGCCAAAGCAAATGTTTCTCTGGTCCCCACCAATCCCCAGCCCCCAACCCCCCATTTAAAATAACTAGATTGTAGAATTTTCTTAGCATGATTTGATGAAATGGAAAACTTTGCAGATCACATGTTTTAGATGAGCGCTCTGCTTAAAAGCAAGATATGTGTCAATTATCAAAATGGACTTATTTTATTTAAATCTAACAATGGCGATGAGCTTGAAGGAGACACAAAATAGGTTAGTCTGAGACATTAAGAAAAGGTTTGTTTTTACAGGTAAAGAGAAGCTTCCCATCAAGTGCGAAGGCTGTCATACAACATCTATGTGTTTTAATGCCCTCCATGCAGCTGAGGAAGTTGATTTCTGTCCAGAAAAGCTTTTGCTTTTAAAAATTTGTAATGTTGCCCAGAGTAGACCTTTGGTCTAGATGGGCGAGGTAGAAGTCTAATAAACAAACAAACAAACAAACAAACAAACAAACAAACGTGTTACTCTCTAAGGTGCCACAGACACACTTTGTTATGGTTTTCTTCATATTTCTTCCATATCTTAATAATTAGAGCATATGAGCTAATAATAAGCACTAAAATAGCATTCACTGGGGAGAAAATGACGACGCAACAAGTTCCTTTTTCAGAAAAGACAAAATCAATAATCATTGTTACCTTACTGATTGTATACTAAGCAACATGCTCCTAAATGGTGTTTCTTTTTCTCTAATGGTTCTGTGAGCATCATGACATATGGTTAAACTCCAGTACTGCAGTCAAAACTCTGCTCAAAGTCTGCATTTGATCCCAATGGATGCAGGTGGCCAGCTCAAGGTTGACTCCGCCTTCTATCCTTCTGAGGTAAATTGAGTACCCAGCTCACCAGAGAGGGGGGATGTGTAGCCTGCATAATTAAATTGTAAACTGTCCAGAGAGTGCTTTAAGCTCTGTGAGGCAGTATATAAGCAGCACACTTTGTTATGAAGAGCCATACTCCTACGGAAAAAGTAGCAATGTTTGGCCCAGTGGTTCCCACTGTGGGTCTGTAGATGTTGTTGGACTAGAACTACCATTGTTCCAAATCTCTGGCCATACTAACTGATGATAATGGAATTGCAATCCAGCAATGTTTGGGGACCCAGAATTGGGAATCAAATAATCAAACTCTGAATAACTTCCCTCTGAGTTATTTATGCTTTTCTTTCTTTGCATTGTTCATACTAGTCTTACTATGGAAGCTTCAGTGGGTGAGACTTCTGATGGCAGATCCTTCTAGCCTAATTCTAGATATACCATGTCTGCACAAGGTAATTATTTGGGGAAGCCACTTTATACATATATGTATTCATTTGATCTATTTATCTCACTTTTCTCTCAAAATGGAGACTTAAAGCATCTGCCAGCAACATTAAAAAGCATGTACAAATAAAAAATTCAATAGGTCATCATATTAAAATGCAAACAATTTACAATATTAAAGCACAGCTGCATTGCAAGCAATGTTGAAAGCACATTCCTTAAAAAGCACAGCACTTGGAGGGGAAAGGCCCTTCTTCGTTTGCAGGTTACAAAAGCTTGGATGTAGAGCAGCGGTCCCAAAAAGGTTGCAGACCGGTTGTGGGGTGCGGGCTCCGTGCGCGGGGGGGCACCAACCGCACTCACGGGTCGGCATGTCATGCTCGCGGGTGGGTGTGTTGCGCTCGCGGAGGGGCGTGTCACAGAAGCGCGCATGCACACGAGCGCGACATGCCCACCCGTGAGTGCGACATGCCCACTCACAAGCATGACACGCCCCTCCGCAAGCACAACACCCACCCGCGAGCGTGCGGGGGGGGGCGGAGATCCGTCTCCATGGCCCCGTTCCAGGAAGCCCACGGACCGGCACGGGGCTGTGGACCGGGGGTTGGGGACCCCTGATGTAGAGGACACCTGTCAGGAGAAGGATGAGAGGTTGGGGGGCTAGCCCAGCCTTTCTTGGAAAGGAATTCCACAGCCTGGAAGCAGAAAGCTCTATGAATATTGAAGCATTCTTCACCTTACTAAAAATATAGAAATATAGAAAAGGATTTTTGCCCTTGCTACCATGGCAATTCTGAACATTGATAAATGCTCAAATCAAGTTTAGTCATGCAATTATGTTGAAATTTATTGGCAAATGTCAAGGACTGCCAAGACATGACTTGGTTTTGTATCAGTTACCTTCATGTATTGGTAAACATCAACATTTATCAAGACAAACTGAGATGTTTCCAAATGAACTGCTTGCCCTGCTTTTCTGAAAATCTGAGTTTTATTAATTAAAAAACATTTAAAGCAGAGAACAGCACCCTTAAGTCCTGTGCATTTGCAAAGATGCTGTCAGCTGGGTCTGTGACATGTGACAATAAATACAGGATATGTCCATCAGATCTTGTGTGAAAAGGAATCAGTAAGTAATTGTAACGATCACTCTGCCTATGCATATGTATGAGTGTATCGGCATGTGCCAATAAGAGTTGTTGGGAGGTGGAGCCAGTGAAACATAAAGGGAGGGGTGAAGCAGATAGGAGGGGCAGATAGTCAGTGGGGAGTTGAAAAGCAGTTAAGAGTGTTAGAGAGAGTTAAGTGTGGAATAAGTTATTACGAAACTACTGAAAGCTTTAACGTCTTTTAGTAATCTACTTAAGTGAAACTCAAGATTTGAACTGTATTCAATAAACTTGGTTTTGTTAAAAGTTACATGTAGTATGGACCTCAGTCTTTCCAAGTAAATAATGTTGACAGAGATCAACTGGTGGCAGCGTAAATAGGAACGTGGCGTGGGCTTTAGATTAGTGAAATAATCCAGGGACATGCAAGGGGCATGTCACAGTAATCTATTTATGTAATGAGAACGTATCTTGCCAAATCCTGTTGTTAGTCACAAGGACAGAGTAGTCCTTGTTGAATCAATGGGACTTTGATACATCAACACTTCTACAAACCCTGATGATTTGATGTGCTATAGCTGGGACCAAAATGGGCTTTACCTCACAGGGTTTTGCTAAAGAATAACATTTCACTAAATGGAAATAGAATCGCGTTTCGATAATTAACACAGGCATGATAAAACTAGGTTGCTAACTGTTCATGGCAATTTTTATCATGAAAATCTGATTATTTGCATCACGTTTTTGTCACACCAGCAGTACCTGAGGTTTGAGGTATTTTCTGACTCCTGTGACAGTTCCGATATACTGAGTGTTAGGGTTAGTACTGAGTCAAGGGCTGGGGTTTGGTTTGAATTAGGGTTCCAAGTACATTTCCTGTTTTCCTAACCCTAATGGAAATCTAATGAATTCTCAAATGGCTCCAACCTACTGAGATGCAGAGTAACTTTTGCATCATGGTTCACTCTCTTGTGGTTCGCTCCATGGGAGATTTGGCCCCAATTGGTCACACTGACTAGGATAAAGGAATCGGTGACCTCATGGAAAAGGAATAGATAGACTAGGTTGTTATTTTTTCCTGCCTGTGTTTTGTTCGTAAAAATTAAACAAAACTGTGTATGTAGCAAGTATAACACATCAAATTTGAGGAAATTGTTTGCAAGTTTACAGATGACAGCACTGTAGAATGCCTACACGTAGATGAACTAATAACAAAACATAACTGTTGTGAAGAGCATGGATGAAATGTCATTTGTGTGACTGGCAGTTGCAGCTTTTAATCACAGCAGATGCTTTGAATCAGGGCCCTACTAGCCTACTGCTTTGGGAGAGGAATTTTGAAGTCATCCATGGCAGTAACATTTCAGTGTGTCCTGCCCTTTTCTGTGTTTCCTCTGAAAAGCAGGTTCGTTCAAAGACTTTTTGTGTGCCCTGTGGAACCTGGGAGAGTGTAGAATGAAGTGTTTGCTTTAAAAAGTATTGAATGCCCAAGTTCTCCTTTCTGCCATTGTATTCTCCACATCCTTCATCCACCTCTATCCCGTTGCTCATTCAATATTTTGGGGGCCCACCATGTCATTCTTCATGACACCCCTTTCATATAGGTCATGGATGTCACATTTTAGGATTTTAGCTCAGCTTGTGTCATTTTTTTATAAGTACAGTGGACCCTTGACTTACGGAATTAATCCGTATTGGAACGGTGGCTGCAGGTCGAAAAGTCTGTAGGTCGAGGCTCCATTGACCTACAATGCATTGAAAACCGATTAATCCGTAACCGGCCGTTTTTGGTCCATTTTGTTTGATTTTCCGGTCTGTAGGTCGATTCTCCGGCCGCAAGTCGAACCTAAATTTTGCAGCCAGAGAAGTCTGTAACTCGAAAAGTCTGCAGGTCGAGCCGTCTGTAAGTTGAGGGTCCACTGTAATGCAATTTTTTTTAAGCGTTGAATGGTGAAACATCTCTCTCTCTGTGAGTTGCCTTAACTACGGGGGGGACAACTGTACCTGACAAATTATGTCACTACCACAGAATATGAGGTACAACTCCTGCCATTGGTAATGGCACATGTCTCTTTAACACTGCTATGAAGGACAGGAACATTGCAATCTGATAATGTGGCTTTTTGCCCACTGTTTTATGTCTCACAGCTTGGCTTCTATGACCTCCTATGTTTTTCTTATTGTTAGCATAAATTAAACACACTTCAAACATCTAGCATTTTGTATGGTAATAACAAAAGGAGATTATAATTCATTTAAGAGCATTTTGCCACGTTTTCTTGTTATATAAGCAATTATTTCCTATTGTGCTGGCAGTCATTTAGCAGTGCTAATTTATAATTCCCTTTGAAGTGTCTGAGGGTTTCTCAGAAATGTTTATATAGTCTATGAAGCTAAACAAACAGGACCAGGACCATGGAAATTTGTTGGTATGCAGGTGATCTGTGTTTATCTGTCAGCAGATGATTTGGTCAAAGCCTACAACATACATTTCCCATTAAGAAGGCTAGCCACTTACCAAAGATTTTGAGAACCCCTTTCATGAATAACACATGCAAGAGGTTAGCCTCCTTGTGTTGATTTCAGCCACAGGAAATTAACTATGCACTGCCCATTACAAATAAAATAAAATAAAAACCTATCTCCAGACTGCCGTGGCTTCTCTTCTCTGAGCCTTGGCAAATCCTTTTACAGGCCTGTGTTTTTAGAACAGCACTCTAAGGAACTGTATAGAACTCTTTATAAAATAATAATAATAATAACAACAACAACAACAATCTGAGAAGAACAGATACTACACTTGGCCAAATGGCCAAGCAGCAATTAAAATGATGATAGAAAGGTTAGGACTTAGAGAATGATTTATGGGTACATCAATTATATTCAGAGAAGGTTGCAACTGTGCTAATGAATGATGGTATAACAACAAATTTTCGTAGGCCAGAGTATGTTAGTTATTGAATTATTGATAAATACTATTAGGCAATAAGGGGCATAGGTTTTAAAGATAAAATCAATATTAGTTTATTTGTGGGTGATACATTATTAACAATAGAATATCCACCTAATGTTCTGGATCAGGTTAAATTACATTTGAAAGAATTTTAGGAAATAGCGGATTTGCATATAAACTAGTATAAATCAGTGATTATGTTGTTCAATTGTGATAAAGAAGAAAAAGAGATGAGAAAAAAAAAGATCTTAAAATAAGTAGAATTATTAAGTACCTCTGACGCATTTTTGGTAACACTTGGCAGGACAAAGTTCCAAATAGAGTAGTCCTAGAACGAGCTGGAATTTTTAGCATGTATACATTACTGAAACAGCAATGTCTACATTGGCTTGGGCATGTCGTGAGAATGGCTGATGGTTGGATTCCAAAAGATCTCCTGTATGGAGAATTAGTGGAGGGAAATCGCCCCAGAGGGAGACCACAGCTGCGATACAAGGATATCTGCAAGCGGGATCTGAAGGCCTTAGGAATGGACCTCAACAGATGGGAAACGTTGACATCTGAGCGTTCAGCCTGGAGGCAGGCGGTGCATCACGGCCTCTCCCAATTTGAAGAGACCCTTGTCCAGCAGGCTGAGGCAAAGAGGCAGTCCCGAAAGCAGCAAAATCAGGGAGCTGGACAGGGGACAGATTGTATTTGTCTTCAGTGTGGAAGGGATTGTCACTCTCGAATTGGCCTTCTCAGCCACACTAGACCCTGTTCCAAGTCCTCCATACCTCCAAGTCCTCCATACATTACCATAGTCTCTCGAGACTGAAGGATGCCTAACTAAGGTATAAATATTACTGAAATTATGCAAGGTGTGAAAAAAGGAAATTTGGATGAATTGAAAAATGAAATAAAAATAAATTAAATGAATATAGGAAGACAGGATTACCATGGTTTGGGAGAATTGCTTTATGTAAAATGAAAATTTTATTGAACATATATTTTTTTTAATTTATGATGTCGCCAGTAAAGATATCAGAACAAGAACTGAAACCTTTGCAGAAACTGATTAATAAATATTGTAACGGTGATGAAAGAGCAAGGATAAATAAAAATTGTGGCATAAATCTAAAAAATTAGGAGAGTTAGACCTTCCCAATATAAATTTATATTATATATCTAAGCAAATGAGATATATGATAGATATTATATCTTATTCAAATAATTTAATACAGTCTAATTTGGAATTGAAAGTAGTTGGTAGGTATATTGATGACATTCATTTAAAATTAATAATAAGAGTAAGTTGGAAAAGATAGAATATCCCTTTCTTATCAATATGTTACAGATTTTGAATAACTATAGAAAAATGTTTATTCTAGTAATTCCCTTTTACATCCAGCAGTGGAGTTAGAGAATTTTCTGGGGAATTTGAAGAAGTTGGAGAAGTTATTAAAAAAGAAATGAACCAATAGGCTAAAGGAGTGGTCAGAGTAGATTAATAGTAGAGAAAAATGAAGGCAGTTTTAGAAGGGGAAAAGGATGTATTGGTTTAATGTAATTCAATTGGATCTATGGACTAGAGAATGGGTGAAAAGAAATGCAGTTGCAGAGAACTGAAGGAATCATATTACACAGAGAGAAAGATAATAGGAATAAGGTAATAAAGAGGATAATTTGTAAAATTTATAGAATATTGACAGAGGTAAAGGACCAACAGAATGCTCATAAAGCTGTATGAGATATAGATTTTGGAGAGGAAATAAGTGTTGAAGTGTGGAAGAATATATGGGATAAAAGAATTTTGAAGAGTAAGAATTAAGGAAAATGTTTATGAGTTGATTTGGAGATGGTATTTTATGCCAGTAAAATTCAATTGTATGGATTCTAAATACTCTATTTTATATTGGAGATGTGGTTAAGATGTAAATATGTATTTTCACATGTTGTGGGAATGCAAAACAATTTTGCAATTTTGGAAAATGGATTTTAAGGAGATGACTGTAATATTAAAGTTAAATACACAAGTTTGTCCTAAAGGAGGGCTTTTATCTATTTTTGATAATGTTCAATGTGGATGTTTGAAAAAAAAGAATTTTGGAGAGGATAAGAGGCTCCGTGTTAAGAAGAAAAATCGTGGCTATCTTTATTGGTCCCAATGGAGGGAAACACTATGGTTTACTTAAATTTGTTTGATCAAATATAGTTTAATTGGTTCTTTTGTGTATTGTTTCAGTTATAGCTTTTGTTGATTGTGAATATTTTTGTTTTTCTGTTAAGTATTAATTGAAATGTTAATAATAATACATGAAGCAACCTGTAACCTCGTATTATCTGAATTAATAGTCATTGTTGAAAATCAAAAATTCATCCAGACAAGACATAGGTGCTGCAGAGATTCATTGGGTCTTGAACAGGCTTAAATGAGTGTAATACCCATTAGCTCTAAGGAGGTGGAGGGCAGGATTACCAGAGGTAGAGTCTACTACAGTTCAATATAATAATTCTAGAGAAAATTGGACATCCCACAACTATCAGGATAGTTGAAGTCTCCTGTTGTCCAATAAATAAATAAATTGTTTCTGTATTTCTTCTCTCTTAATGTTTGGTAACCTGGTTTAGGAGGATATTATCCAAGCCTTCAGTGTGGCTTGGAGATCTGTAACAGATCCCCACAGTGATGACACTGTTGTCTCTCCTTTTTCACTGAAATCTTCTCCAGCAGCATTTCATGTGCCAACTAATAGATCTTCTTTCAGATGTACACATCCTGAACATATACTCCTCCCTTCCTGTTCATTCTGCTCTTTTAAAATAAGTTATAACCTCCAGTCACTACCTTCCAGTCATGAATCACTTCTTATCAGGCTTTGCTAATGCCTAGTTTATACTATTTGCCCTCAGAGTTCATCTTGTTTGTTTCCCATCTGTACATTGATATGGAGACATTTAAAACAGTGGGGCACTATCTCCAGCTGGCTTCTTATTGTCTTTCCTCTTCCATTGGCAGGTCCTGCAGCATCGTTCTGTTTTTTTAAATGCTTCAGTAACACCCTTGTCCCTGTTACTTAGTGTCTCCCCATCTTCTAGAATACCTTCTTCCTCTCCAGCAGAGTTTAATTAAAATCCCTCCATACTAGGCTTGCAAGAATCTTAGCAAGCATGTTTTTCTCTCCAACCCATCTCTTCTGAAGAGATGGGTTTGTCATGGAAATGCAGAGTAGGATCCAGGAAGCTAAATCTCAGGGGAAGGCAGACAAGAATATCTGTGCAGCTGGTTGTTCACTTCTGGAATTCTTGTCTGCCTTCCCATGCCATGACCTTCAATAGAAGGGAATGATGGGGAAAACAAACAAACGAACAAACAATGTTGCAAGGTTCTTCACCATCCTACACAGAACTACATAGTTACTTGCAATATATTGAAACCTGTTTCTGACACCATCATTTGTTCCTACATGTGTCTGAACAAAAGGATAGTGATCTGTGGACTTGATGACTCTTGGAAAGCTCTCTATCGTGACTTGGACCTTTCCAGCAAGATGATAGCACACCTCCCATGACACACTATCAGATGTGCAGTCTGCTCCCTCTGTCCACTCAGTAGTGAGTCACCTACCACACCCATATGTTTCTTTCTCCAGGAAGTGGCTTTCCTTCCATCCACAGAACCTTTCATTGCAACCTCCACGTTCTGTGGTGCTAGTTACTGTCCCTGGGGGAAGACCTGATGTCAGCTGTGCAATTCTAAGGACACATCGTGCTTCTTCATAGTCCCGCCTCTGGTCATGCCAGCTGGATGTCTGGAAGGTGAAGTTCAAAACATCTGGAGAGCCAAATTTATCTCAACCCTGGACTAAAGATTGTACCTAACTATAGGTTGTGGACAAGGTACAAAATACTCCTGTTTCACATCAGTCATAGTGAATGATGGATGCATGAATGAAGAGTGGCTTTCCTCTTTAAATATATATGGAAGCAGCTGCAGGAAAATGATTGTCTGCCTGCTTGCAACTACCTTAAAGGAAAAGGCCATATACACTTGTTTCTTAGTAAGATGTGTTTTTACAGTATTATCCTTATCTGTCTTAGCTGGCTGGATAGCTCAGTAGTTTAGATATCTGGCTGTGGAGTCAGAGGTTAGGAGTTTGACTACCCACTGTGCCTCCTTGGAGAAGAGCGAGCCTGTGTGGCCTTGGGCAAGCTGCAGAGTCCCAGGGTGCCCCAGAAGAAGGGAATTATAAACCCCTTCTGAGTATTCTGTACGTCGAAAACCCTGGAAAGCATTGCTATAAGTTGGAACTGATTTGATGACACACAATTATTATTATTATTATCTGTCTTAAGCAGTAACAGTCCTTCGAAGTTTCAGGGAGGAATTTTTCAGGCAGAAGAGTTCATTTGACTGGAAAGTTCCAGGGAAGAAAATATGTAGGAAATACTGAGATGCTATAAGTCTGCATAACTGATTCTTTGGATTTTGAGGAGCAGAAACACACTGCCTATTCCACTTCCCCCCCAGCTTTCCTTTTTTTTTTTTTTAATTTGCAAAAATGCATGTGCAGTCCACTGACCTGCCAATTTGGGGTATTTTTTTATTACTCTCCTGTGGAGGCCATTATTTATATGTGCATATACTTCTACTACAGCAAGAACTTTCTGTTTAGATTGTCTTCAGCTGGTCGTGGTTAGACTAGTAGGAATGTAGATTTAAAATGCCTCTCTCTTTATTTTGCATTTATATCGGCCAGAATCTGAGTGGTGTTCATGTAAGGTTTCCATACCTTGCCAGGTTAACTGTGGCTAATTGACAAGATGCCAGGGCACATCTCAGTTTAATGCCTCATTGTGTGTCCAGTTGTTCGACCAAGATGCATCTCATCAGTTAGCTACAATTAGCTGCAGCAAGTTACACAGACCTTACAGAGTCCAATAAGATTCCAACCTACGTATTTTACAGTTTTACCCTGTAACCTCAGCTTCTAAATAGGAGTGATGTAAGAGAGAACTAGCTATAATTCCTGTCCTTGCCCAGGGTCACCAAGGATTTCTAGCTTACTTCCTTTAAAAAGCTAAAGAAAGTGGAAGGGGGAGGGTCCTGAATATACTTTCAAGACAAAGAATGAGTTTCCTTATGCTGTTTTGGTTATACATGGCTATATACAACTTCAGCATCATTTCCATCTCATGCAGGTCTCTTGTGTTTGTTGTTGTAGCAAACCAATGGACCTTTGACCATTGGACTTTTATTGCTGGCTGCTTTTTCAGAGAAGGCCAACCCCCCAACTCCCTGCAACCAATGCTAACAGTGCAATGTGTTGCAGGTGTTGTCCACATCCTCCATCACCCCCTAGAAACATCAGCAGGGATTTGCTATTTCCTTGTAAGCTCTTTAAATGGAGAGACCAGTCAGCATTTAAATGATCCCATCCAAGATTGATTCCCTCTAAGCTGCGTGGCTGCATGAGAGCACACAAATCTGTTCCCTTCCACACAGCATTCCTCCTCCTCTGCACACCAACAGCAAATGTTGTCAGCCACTTTGGTTCTAGTTTTGGCAGAACCCCACACAGGGGGCGGAGTCACATGTGAGAGGGGCAAAACCCCACCCAGCAGGCTGAAAATTAGAAGGAACATTGATCACATGCATATTGTGTCTCCTTTGAACAAGCATGTGTGTTTGGTTGTGTGCATGCCCATCAAGTGTTACATTGCTGTGTCCCTTAATACTCCAGGAGGAACCTGTTGTGGTAATCTACAGTGTTATACCCATTGTGGTGTAGTGGAATGAGTGATGGACTAGGACTCACAAAACCTGGATATGAATCCCCACTTGGCTGAGGTGAGTCAAGGGGGTGGATGGCACTGTCAGAACCGCTCTTTAAATCTCCCACTTACCCTGAAAGCCCTCTTAGGGTCACTATATGCCAGTTCTGATTCGACAGCATGTAACACATACATACAGTATCAGGTAAATGACATCAGGATATAAGGGGGTGGGAAGAATAACTTAAGTTGATCTTTCTTGGGTGGATGGAGTTCTGTTAATTTGTTGCAGGAAAAACAAAAAGCAATCTTGTGGCACCTTAAAATCTAGCAAGTTTTATTTGGCGTGAGCTCTCGTGGACTTCAGAGGCACCGGAAGAAGTGGGCTACAGTCCACAAAAGTGCATGCCAAATAAAACCTGCCACCCACCAAGGTGCTACAGGGCTCCTTGTTGTTTGCACTCAGTCAGTAAGGCTAGAGCTCCAGTAACATGAGTGATGGCTGATTTGCATTCCATGTGCACTTAGTTTTTTTTTGCGACAAACCATGCAAAGCAGACCTGGCCAGGTCAGGCAATGGTGGCTTCCTCTAGCGAGTTTTTTATCCACTAAATACCTGCATACCACCCTCGTGACATTTGTTCCAGGAACAGATAGGACTTTGAGTGGAAAGACAGAGGTGTGGGATGATGTCTGCAGCCTAATAAATAGGTCCCATGTGGTGGTTTAAAAACCAAGCAGCACCTCGATGCGATCCCCAGTATCTTGCAGTTTTGCCAAAAGCCATAGCCTCCCTCTCCAGCTTCATGTGATAGTCACCAACACACTGATCTGGAGTCCATGCTTTTGTTGCTTAGCTTCCAACTCTAATCGTTCTGGGTGAATGATAACGGCTGCCAACTGGATGCTTGTGAAGTGGACTAGCAGCTTCAGTTGTGTGACAGTTTCAGTTGCAAAGACTCCATGCCTATTATTCCAGTGGAAACAGGTGCACCACTCTGTCACTGAGAACCATCCAGCTTTATGATTGTGGTGCAGATGAAATTAAACAAGGTGTAGAATATCATACCATATTCATATTGCATAAATATTGGGAAGAGCTATTTTGGAGCATGAGTGTAAAACCCTTAAAACATGTTAATATAAAGATTTGTAGTTATCTGAATGTCTATAACTGGGGGCAGGGTGATGCACTGGGTCAACAGTCTGTTGAGATTTAGAAGAGAAAAGAGTGATAGACGCACATTCACTCTGAAGCATATTTTAAATTATAATCAAGGCTTAGCATAAATTAGACTTTGATTAATGCTTAGCATTAATGAAGGAATTGAAATTGTTAAAATATTTTATACCTTGATTCAGTCATCGCCCTAAATGGAGACTGCAGCCAAGAAATCAGAAGATTGAGACCTGGAGTGGCAGCAATGAAGCAATTAGAAAAGATCATTAGGTGATGAGTAAGGCAAAGGTCATCAACATGACTGTGTTCCCAATTACTAAATCTTATGGGGAAACTGATTCATTTGAAATATGGTGCTTGAGGAAGGTTTAGTGGATACCCTGGACTGCCAGAAAGATGAACATGTGGATAACTGGTCAAATCAAGCCTGAACTTTATCTATAAATAAAAATGATGAAATTGAGTCTGTCATGCTTTGGGTGCAAGACTCACTGAAAAAGACAATGGCACTAGAAGATGACAACAGCAGGAAAAGAAGAAAACCAAATACAAGATGGTGCGAGGCTGCTCAGTCCATCCTGGGGTAAATGGATGTCAAAGAGACCTTTAGGTGTGCTGGTCATCCTAAGTAAAGTCCAACATTTACAACCAATGTAGCCTTTATTGTACATCTATTTAGAAGGGGGGGGGGAATCATTGGATCCATGGATACTTCTTTCAACCATACCCCACTCTATAGTCCAGTCTAGAGATGGGCATGAATTAAAAAATGAATTGCAAAATTCATCAAAATTGCTGATTCGTTGATTCAAATTCATCCGAAGCAATGATCCCCGACAAATATGAATCAATGATGTTTTAGCAATTTTTGATTCATTGAGCTATAAAATGGCCTGCCGGGCACCTAGAGACACCAGAATCACAGAGAAGCTTCCCCTGACTCTCCTCTACAAGTGCCATAAGTTTGGTAAAGTTTGGGTTTCAGATGTCCAAGTTATACACCCACAAAGAATGGCCCCTAGGAAAGTTCACTCCCGGCACTTAGAGACACCAGAATTACAGAGAAGCTTCTCCTGACTCTCATCTACAATTTCTCCAAGTTTAGTGAAGATTGGATTTTCCCCAAGCCAGCTGCTAAAGGGCACTTTCCTGGGGCCCCCACTTTGTGGGTGTACAACTCAGATGTCTGAGCCCAATTTTTAGCTTGCAGTATACTCTTTCCTTCTTTCCAGTCTTGGGCCATCTGTTGTAGTTTCTTAAACAGTCTCTGACATCATCTTCTCAGATGGATCATGACTACAGAGGGGGGTACCCCTGCACAGCTGGACGTAAAGAGGGTCCATCCCCCTGGGGTCAGACTGTCCACTCACACATCTGCTGCTGTCGTCAGCTCTGCTCTCCTTCCAATTGCCCCAGAGTTCGCGGTCAGCTATCCACTCGTCAGCCTTGCAGGGAGACTCATCTTCCCTCCTTCTGCCAGGAGTGGATAGTTCACCATGAGCTCGGTAAGCTCATTACATCCAGCTGTGCAGTGGCATTTATATACAAATACAAATATCCCCATCTCTAATCATGACCAGTGTGACTTGTAGTTCGAGTGCTGGGTAAATCTAGCAGGACCCATGATAAGTTCGTTTCCTTTGGATACGAACCAGAGTGCTTCTTCCTTGATGTCTTGAGGGGAATTAGGTTCAACTGGAGAAGGCTTACCAGTGTCCAGCCAATTAGGTATAAACCAGTGGACTGCTGGTTCCACTTACCCATTCAGGGAATGATGCCAAGGTCAACCCCAGCTGTGGGGTCAGCTACCATCCATTGATTCCATAAACCTTCCATAGACTTGAGTTAACAAGAGCTGGGCATGGCTGTTGAGGACAGGACATTTCAGAGGTCATTCATTCTTAGAGTCACCATAAGTCAGAGGTGACCTGATGGCACTTAATAACAACAATCATAATTAGGTAACAATAGCACTCATTTGTGTCGCCAGTATCTTGTATTTCAAACACATATACATTGAGAGATATAAAACGATCCCATTAAGGCATAAATTAAGGACAAAGGAATTTTAAAAGACAAAGCAACACTGAGTTTAGTATTTCCTGTCCACTACATTTGCTTCAGTAGCTTTAACTTTGTACATGAGGCAATAGATGGAACACAAATCTGTGCAAAAATGAGAAAACATCTGCCCATGGCAATTTAATGAAATCTCAAAATAGTAACATGAAATAGGACAACATAATTAAGATAAATTCATACAATTAACACGGCGGAAGCTTGAAGAAAAGTTTTACATGTATGATGATGTGCTGCAATTTTTCTACATACATTCTTCTCACAATGTAGAATTCAAACAACCACACAACTAAGGTCACACTCGATGCGACATTCAACATGCAGCTAAAGTTAACTTTTTGAAATCTCTTAAGGAAGCACACAGGGCCCTCATTCAGACTGGAATCAGCACATGGAGGTGTAGGAAATACAAATTTTTCCATGTGTCTGTTTTTTAATCTAAATATTTGGCCTCCTGTGTGGTGGTTAAAATTGGAGAGGGGGATCCTCCATTGGTGCCATTATTATTATTATTTTAAATACCTCTGTGCAAGGGAAAAACACCACCTTCACTGGGCTAACGTTAGATTAAATAAGTTATATTTAGCAGCATGCTGTGTGTCTTACTTGGCTATCATTTTAGTCTCATTCTAAATGCTTCAGGGAACTATTGGCTGTGCATCGATCAAGCAGCAGTTCCCCCGGCCACATGGCAAACCACAGTTGAAACTTAGAGGACTTTTCAAAAGCAGCTGGCGTGACAGCATGTGCATCTGCTCTTCAAAGGCAAGAAAGGTTGAGCGCTCTGTCTGGGAAGCCTTGGGGTCTACCTGCAGAAGTTCTGTAGACTCCAGCCATCATTAATAATACTGCTATATTTATAGAGAGCTTTTCCTTAAAATCTGTCCTCAGCTGTAATTTATGAGGTGATGGTATCAATGTTATTGAAGACTCTTCAATGATGAGGTTTTCTTGGCTCATTTAGCTCCATTATTTGGTGCCCTTGATCCACCCAAGCATGTTTAGCTTCACAGTCCATTCTTAAGTTCACTGCAATGAGGTCTTGACCCATTCGGAAAGAACCAGCTGGCTAGCAGGCTGCCACATCCTGTCATTAAGGAAGAATGTAGGTATGAAGTGAAGTATCTAGATAGAGGTCTGGTTAAGCCTCTCAGAACGTTTCCTTGCTTTTCTATTTCACAAAACCATATTAAATATCTTCTGGCCAAGACCACCCTCTCTGGTGACCAAGAATGCATTTCATCATGTTGTGATAATAAGCTAATTTTTACTACAAATTACAATTATTTTTCTTGTAATTTTATACGAGTGCATGGAAGTGAATTTTTGGCAGGCCTTGTGCGGTCAAGTAGCTCATAATTCACATGGGATGTTCAGAGCCTTCTGGGCCAAATAGTCTGTGGTAAGGATTTGGTTTTCTGGGTTCCTACTCCCAAGACCAAATATAATCATTGTGATTTTTTTTTAAAGAAACCCACTATTTTAAGAACTGAACAGTAGTTCTTACACATATTTAAAACTGTAAAAAATTGCCATCAATGTATTTACCTGACTTTTACCGAGCCCTAGTACTTTCCAAATACCAATAGGGGGTTAGAGTGTCTGACAGGGACTGGGAATATGAATCTCCACTGTGGAAGGGGCCAACTGAGATCACCCCGAGTGTGTTGGAAGCACCATCAGCAGCCTGCCACATGTGAGGTTTGGGGCAAGCTGCAGCAGTCCCAGAGTGCCCACAGAAGGAGGGACTGGTAAACCGCTTCTGAGCACTTTACATGAAAACCCTAAGGGGGTTGCTATGTTAGAATCATCTTGCCAGCACATACTTCTAATTCCTAATGATGTTCCTAATGAAAAGCAAAATAGTGAAGAAGGCATTAATGATCACAAAAAAGAAGTGGCAGAGCATTATGAGCAATAAGTACATCCTGTAAGAAATTAATGACATCCAAAAACTCAGGACTAACCCAAGACATTTTTCTCTCTGAGGCAGTGTTGCTAATGTCGCTGCCAAGTTACAGGACACAAACCCAGCCATGTTATGTTGGCGTATGTGGCCGAACATTGACAGGCACGTCTTCTTGTCCTTAGCAGTAAAAATGTAAGAGAAGCAAACTGAATTATTAGCAGTTTGATCCTTTTTTGTGATACCCCAAATTAGCTACCCCAAATTAGCTGCCTAATGATAGGCAGCGTGTAGTGAACACCTCAAGCAGCTAATTTGGGGTATCACAAAAAAGGATACCCCAAATTAAAATTAAAATTAAAAAGGACACATTCTGAAACTGAATTTAGGCTATTGTCAAAATCCAGCTATGAGCTGTAAGTGTGTGGAAGCAGGTAAACTCAGATGTGTCCACAGCTGGATGGGAAATCATGCTCTCCGAATCGGTGCTTATTGTGGTGTTCCCAGTTCCAATCAGCAACTATGCTTCCATTCACAGAGCACAGAAGTCAGCAAAGCTGGAATCCTCATCTTCTCCTTGGGAGCAAGGAACTGGATTCAATCACCACAACAATCTTTTCCATCAGGATTTCAGATTTATTCACCACACTAAATGGCTAACATTCTGACTGCTGTGCACCCTGCCTGTTGGGTTGGAATTGACATGTACAAATACTATCTGCTTCAGTTTGGGCTGAATTATTTGTCTGATGGATCACAATTAATTTGCTTCAAGCCAATTTGTAGCCTGTCTGATTCTATTTATATCCAATTATTTAAACGTATTTGTACATGTTCTGAGTAGTGGAAAAAGATGAAATTGGAAAAAGTAAAGGGACTCTGACCTGGGATGGGGGTGGAGGTGGAACTCAGTGTCATCAACTACTGCTTGACTTCCAGTATTCAAACAAAGTTCCCATCAGTTTCCTTCCTCCCCTCTCCCCATCCCAGGGGCCATGCAGTTTATACCTCATGCTACTGTGACCCACCTCACTCAAATCCCACACAATGGCAAAAAAAAAAAAAAAATCCATATTAAAAAGGAACTCAAACAATTGGATTGAGATCTGCAGTTGCATAAAAGCAAAAAAAAAGGAATAAAATCTGCAGTGCTACCTTCTAGAAATTGCATTGATGCAATCTTTGTGTATTTGCTAACATCTTTTCCTTAAAAAGATGGCCACTGATCCAAGGAAAAGAGGAATTCCCCACTAGGGGCTGCATGATTAGAGTTTCCAAGAGAGTAAAACGTTTTAGTGATACTACAGCTTTCAATCTCCTGCTTTGGGCTTCCTTTTTCTTCTGTTACAGCATTATTTTTATTTTTCGAGTGGGTGTGGGTTTTT
The DNA here is from genome assembly GCA_037013535.1 of Intellagama lesueurii. Classification (NCBI taxonomy): domain Eukaryota; kingdom Metazoa; phylum Chordata; class Lepidosauria; order Squamata; family Agamidae; genus Intellagama; species Intellagama lesueurii. The sequence continues at coordinate 245,913,467 of JBAJHW010000002.1, forward strand.
TTTTAAATTCAGATTTTAACCACCCTAAAGCACTGAGGCAATATTTGGTGCTTTGGAGAGCCCCCGGTCCAGCAGAGGACTGCTTCAATTTTCATCATTCAGAAACAAAGAGCCTTGCTTCACTTCATTTTCTAAATGGTTTCTGAATCTGAAATGCATGCCTGTTTGGTACTATTGACTTCAATGGTTTTAAGCACCCTTAATTCTGCTCCCCCCCCCCCCCCAAGTACTCATATGAATGAATTTTAAAATGCCAGGAAGTGGAAACCTGTCATGAATTGATACATGTTTAGAAAACACTTACAAGAACATAAGAATATAAAAAGAGCCCTGCAGGATCAGGCCAAGGGCCCATCTAGTCCAGCTTCCTGTATCTCACAGTGGCCCCACCAGATGCCTCTGGGAGCACACGAGAAAACTAGATACCTGTCTCCTGATACCCCTCCCCTGCATCTGGCATTTTGAAGTACCTTCCTTTTAAGCCTGGAGATTATATATCCCCATCATGGCTTGTAACCTGTGATGAACCTTTCATCCAGGAATCTGTCCAATCCCCTTTTAAAGGCATCTAGGCCAGATGCCATCACCACATCCTGTGGCAATGAGTTCCACAGACTAACAACACACTAGGTAAAGAAATATTTTCTTTTGTCTGTTCTCACTCTCCCAACACTCAATCGGAGTGGATGTCCCCTGGTTCTGGTATTGCGTGAGAGGGAAAAGAGCTTCCCTCTATCCACTTTATCCATCCCCTGCATGATTTTATACGTCTCAGTCATGTCCTCCCCTCAGGCGCCTTTTCTCTAGACTAAAGAGCCCTAAATGCTGTAGCCTTTCCTCATAAGAGAGGTGCCCCAGCCCAGTCATCATTTTAGTCGTTCTCTTCTGTACCATTTCCAGTTCCACTATGTCTCTTTTGATGTACAGCGACCAGAACTGTACACAATACTCCAGGTGCGGCCTTACCAGAGTTTTGTACAATGGCATTAGAATGTTGGCTTTTTTATTTTCAATCCTCTTTTAAATGATGCGTAGTATGGAACTGGCCTTCTTCACTGCTGCCGCACACTGGGTTGACACTTTCATCGAGCTGTCCACCAGCACACCAAGATCTCTTTCCCGATCTGTCACAGACAGCTCAGAACCCATTAGCTGATAACTAAAGTTTTGATTTTTTGCCCCAATGTGCATTACTTTACATTTTCTTATATTGAAACACATTTGCCATTTTGCCGCCCGTTCTCCCAGTTTGGAGAGATCCTTCTGGAGCTCTTCACAATCCCTTCTGGTCTTTACCACCCGGAAAAGTTTCGTTTCATCTGCAACCTTGGCCACCTCACTGCTTATTCCTGTCTCCAGGTCATTTATGAACAGGTTGAAAAGCACCAGTTGCAGGACAGATCCCTGAGGCACACCGCTTTTCACCTCTCTCCATTGAGGAAAATTGCCCATTGACACCTACTCTCTGTTTCCTGGTTCTCAACCAATTCTCAGTCCATAAGAGGACCTGCCCTCTTATCCCCTGACTGTGGAGTTTTCTCAGCAGTCTTTGGTGAGGGACTGTGTCAAATGCCTTCTGAAGATCCAGATTGACAATATCCACTGGTTCGCCCACATCCACATGCCTGTTGACCTTTTCAAAGAATTCTAAAAAGTTTGGGAGGCAAAACTTACCCTTACAGAAGCCATGCTGATTTTCCCTCAGCAAGGATTGTTCTATGTGTTTTAAGATTTTATCTTGGATTTTATTACTTGTTCTAGTAATCAAGAAATGTTGGTAGTTTGTAAAATATATGCCTGATTTCAGAATCAGATTACACTAGGAAAATCTAGGCCTTCTTTGTCAACATAAGTTGAATATGTTAATGGAAAACTAGTCATCTGTATGGTCTCTGCACATCCCTCCTTTCCACGGAGACCAGGATGAGTGATGTGCAAAGGTAACACTCCTCATTAGGAACTCAGCGGCTAGACTACGCTTGCTGACAGCTGATTCACCAAGACAAGAGCTGTGTTCAGAAAGAAGTGGCAGGGTTTTGCCAACAGAATGCTTACCAATTCAGAGAGTTCATCTGAATGTAAGTGTGCTCCCCTGTATGTTGGAAGCAATTCTGTGACTTTTGGGAAAAGGGTGTTACAACAGCAACACTTTGGTAAGATGCCATTCTGATAAAACGGTATTTTTACTCTCAAATGGGTGAATATTGGGTGATGGTGGAGACAGGTGAAACATAGTTTCCTCCTTCCTTGCCTTGGTTGTTTTCCCAATCTGTGCTCTACGTGCATACAACATGAGGCCAGATACGTAACTCTATGCCACAGATCCTATCTTGTGAGCTGCGGGTCTCCTCGTGAGTGTAACAGAGGTAGTGAGGTGTGCCATGATGCTCAGTTAACCATATTCTAAGCCCTGTTGTGGTGACAATGGTCTAGTCTGGTGTCATTGTTGTGGGAGTGGCTATTTTTAAGTTCCCTTCTTTCACGGTCCTCAATGTGCACAGTTCCCACCCATTTTAGCCCTTCCTGCTGCTGTACCTGTAAGGTTCTGCACAATCCACATACATACTGGCAAGATTTCTTGCATTGCGCCAACATTGTATGTTGCAACCTTTTGCCAGCATAGCTTGAGTCCAGGATTGTCTATAAGAGAGACATTGTTCTGGGATGAATTAAACATTCTGACACAACTTGGCTTTTTAGGAAAAGTAGTATCATGAATATTTCAGAAAAGATAGGAACTTCTTTTAGGCACCGGGTACTTTCCTACTCCCCATTCCTCTCTCTCTCTCTTTATATATATACAACATGTGTGTGTGTGTGTGTGTGTGTGTGTGTGTGTGTGTGTATAAAATGTTGTGATATATAACAAAAGCTTCTTACAGAAATATATCTAGTTTTTTCCTCCCACAACATCCCATGAAGAAATAAAATTCATACAGGCTTAATTTTTAGCGGCATCCATGGAACAAGAGCCAGATATTATTTGTGACTAAGTGTTGCCTTCTGGCAGGGGAAAAAAAAAGGGCTGTTGTTTTTTCAAGGACGATGTTGAGAAATGGTACCTAAAAGATATGGGCTTAGCAGCAGTAGCAGGACTTGCAGCTGCAGGTTACTGAGTTCTGAACCTGGGAGAAACTAATTTAAGCATTACACAGTACTGTGAAAAGAAATACTGCACTGATTTATTACAAGAAAGACTTGGTACCACTGCTAGAAAAAATATAAAAAATTAAGGAAAATAATTTGTCTGTTGTTCTCCCTTGTCCCTTTAGTAATTGCATACTTGGCTGGCTTTCCATATGCTTAAAGCCAATTCACACGACCACATCTGGGATTTATTTTCCATCTATAGTAACTATGCGTTTGTTGTTGTTGCTGCTGTCAGCCTTCCAGATTGTGAAGCAGTTGTCTGTCTTCACCAACACTGGGTGAAATTCTGCACAAGTATAACCCTGCAGAAGCTTGTACACATGGTAGAGAACACATAAGGAAATGCCTTTGTGTTCCAACCGGTCAGATAATTGCCTGAAAAATATACATATATTTTCTCAGTTTTCAAAATGGGTTAGTTGAAGAAGTGTGGAGATAGTATTTGCATGTTGTGTTTCTACAGTCTTGCTGCACCAGTAGAAAAAAATGGAACTAAGGATAGAAAAGAAATGGGGGAAACTGTTCTTTCTTTCTTTCTTTCTTTCTTTCTTTCTTTCTTTCTTTCTTTCTTTCTTTCTTTCTTTCTTTCTTTCTTTCTTTCTTTCTTTCTTTCTTTCTTTCTTCAAGTCCCACAACTCAGGCAACCTCCTGAGAATCTCTGCTTCATTTGAAGACACACCCTGAAAGCAATAGAGACTAGGCTTGAAACCAAGGGTCTGGCTAAATCTAGGAGTTAAAGCAATCTCAGGAGACTAGCTGAAGCCACAGGAACTTGATCTCCAGGATGGGAGACAAATCTCAGTGTGAGCATAGTTGAAGGAGTACAAAGTTTGATTTTGGGTATAGGCAATGCTGTTAAAGGCTGGGCACCCATCTCCAACAATTTCCAAGTGCTCATTGTCTCAGCAGGATGGTTGTGTGCTGTGTTTGCTTCTCTCCCAACTCTTGCCTTACCCAACTGTGTGACAGAACAAAGATCCAACTCTGTGACATCATCATCATCTCATCTATGTATCTGTATCCTGCTTGTTCATGAATTATGTCCTAAGTGGCTAATACATTAAGGAAGAGTAAGTATAATAATTCAAAAACAATACAAACAACTACAAAGTCTAGATTTGAAGGAAATCTAAGGTTGAAGGAAAGTCAGTATAGGTCAGAGAAAGTAAAGGACAGACTAGGAAACCTGAAGAGGTCTTCTCTCTCTACCCCATGCAGAGACATGTGCCTTCTGGAGTGTATATTTAATAGCACTCAGTCATTTCCAGCAAAAATAATGATGAAAGAATTGTCAGGCCCAGAAACTAGGTACATAAATCTTCTGTCTTGCTGGCTAATTGTCTGAACCTCCTGGCTGGCTTGCCATAAATGTCAAGCCAGGATTTTGACTCCTGAACATCTCCCCAAGAATCCTATAGAATTGTATAGACCTCTAGGGAAAAATCAGAAACTTATGTTTATCAGAGCTGGCATTGACTCAACTAAGGTTTAAATTCATAATGAAACCAGGCAATCATTTCCAATCCTATCAAAATTCATTTGATTATCATGGTACAAGTTTTGTCATTGTTGCAATGATTACAGGAAACATCAGCTTTAATTCTACAAGCTTTATTTATCTACGTTGCATGATATACTTCGAAGCTGTTGTAAAAATACAAATGTCTTACAGCCGTGGAAAAACTTTAAGTACAAATGTTTTAAAAATATACGAAAGCTAAACTAAAGTCAGTATTCAATCCAAAATATAAGACCATAAAAAATACAATAAGAATTTACATTCTAAAAATGCAAGAGCTTATAGCCTTAAAAGACACATTCAAAAACACAGAATACAAATATAAACAACAAAAGTTCTTAAGAATAAAAATATATTCAAGAAAATAAATGACTTTCTTAGTTTCTAAGCATATTATGAACACATACAAAATAATTCAAAATGCTCACCGAGCCAAAGCAGTTTGAATCTATAGAAGAAAATCCATGTTGATTTTTAAAATGTGGCTTTTAAAAATGAAGCTACTGTACTGCTCTGTTACATGATATCCTTTGTATGTGGCATGGTGTAGGGTTGTCTTGATGATCTGAAAGTTTCATTTGTATGTGTGTGTCTTATCTTCTATATTTAAAATCCTGTCAGTTGTTTACTTTTCCTTTCAACTAAAAACAATCCTTTCTGCAGGGCTTAGAGGTCCAAAGGCCTGGTATAACAAGAACATTTTTTTCAATAGGACTTTCAATTGTTCCTGCAGCTTTTGTAACTCCAGGAATCTGTAACTTGGAATCTGACAGGCATCCACTATGATGATAACATCATTGTTTTGCCTAAAATTCAGCAAAGCCTAGAGGAATAAGGCTTTGTAGCATGAAGCATTCAATGGACCAAGATACTATAACACCAGGCTATTGTAACTAGAATATTGTAGCTATAGAACCTGCTCCACCTCCATATTTACACGTGGCAACATAAGCAGTTCAACTGTCAGGATTGTTATGGTACAATTACTTTGCTCAGCTGAAGAGCTGGCTAATTGTTTTGCAATGACTATAGTAAACTATTGTTCAAGACTCAATTTTAAAAGAACTTCCATTTTCAGGGCTAATTTTTCTATACCCTCCTTTATTGTTTTAACACTCTATACACACAAATTTAACACAATGAATAAAATACACATAAGATAACATAATCCAGAAAGTTAAACTAAAATGGGCAGAGATTAAACCCCAGCTCAGAGATAAAGACAATATATGTTGGAGACAAGAACAAACAGATCACAAATTCGCAAGGGCAACATGGGGCTCTCCACCATTAGCCTTCCTTCAAATCCCATATTCACTTACAAATTATGTTACTCAATCTCTCCGATAGATAAAGTCTAGGGAAGGCCAGCAAGTAATATCTACTTTGATTTGATCTGAATTATTTGCCTTACAAATCACATCAAATTCACTTCAAGCTGATTTGTAACCTGTATGGTCCAATTTGTATCTGAATCTATTCAAAATGATTTCTATGTATTTGTATATGTGGGTCTGAACTTTGAAGAAACATGAAAATGATCTCAGATCTGGTTTGGGAGGTGAAATGCAATGCCATCACTTACTGTTCAGCATCCAGTGTGCAGACAAAGCTCCCACTGTTTTCCTTCCTTTTCTTGTCCCCACTGGCATCAGTGCAATTGACTCAAATGTATTCAATTTACTCAACAAAAATGTTTTCTGAAAGAGGGAGGAATACTAAAAACAAACAAACAAAACAAAAAATAAAAACAAAAAAACCCTCAGCAGCAGGCATTTAGAAAACAAAAAGTAAAATGAAATGGGGTGAGAGCTTAGGTCCTATTCCTATTGCTAATGTGACTAACATCTTTACTTCACCCTGCCAAGATATAAAATGGCCACCAATCATGGAATAAGGGAATTTATCTGGCTAATATGAATCCTTCCAGGGGTCCATGATGGGAGTGTCCAGGAGCTTTTGGACTCTTCCTTAGTGCTCGGTCAATCTTCTTTTGCTGTGGCCTTTCCTGTCCTGTGAAAATATTACTTCTATATTCTAAGTGATACTCAGTAGTGCCAAGTGGTTTTTACCTCAGCTTTTAAAATCCAAACCACCAAAGCAATATTCAGTGCTTTGGAGAGTCCTGATTTTATTTCAGTGCCATTTAGGGCTTCCACATGTCACTCTGGACCTGTTCAGAATGGGCAAATACCTCTGCTTCACTCCAGATTCTAAATAATTTCCAAATTCGAAGCACATTCCTAATCTCCACCCTTCCAGCACTCTGTGGCACTAGTAGCTTCATCAGGCTGCAAGGTGGTATTGCTCGGCAGGCTGCTGGAAAAGCCTCAGTGCCATAGTCTCAGTCTCTCCACCGGTATCTTTTTAGTACTCTCTTCAGCCCATACGTAGCTAGAGCGGCCAACCCCACAAGAATCCTTTCCTATGAAATCACTGGGACCCCTGGTCCCAGTTTTCAGCTTGGAAATCTGTAAGTGCTTCAGACCACCCCCTTCTAATGACATGTTAGAATCTCAACAAGAATTTAAATGATATATGATATTGCATCATTTTCTAGTACATGATTCAGTCAAAACAAATTACATCTAAAAGGACTATTTGAAAACGAATCCCTGGGGATTAGAAGTGAGTGCTTACCAGGGTGCATGGGGTTTGGTGTGGTTTGCCCGATTAGATCCACAGATGTTGCATGGGCACCCCAAATTCTGCATGCCACCTCCTCCTGCAGGCGCCCTGTCAGCAGTAGCACCACAGGCTTCCCTGCCCCACCTCCTCCTCCAAGCTGGTGCTCATGGGAGGTGGTGGGGTGTGGAACACCTGCACAACGCTTGTGGGTCTAAACGGCCAAACTGTGCCGAATCGCTGAACTGCTCATTTCTACTGGGGATATAATCCCCAAATTAACTGGAGACAGGGATGGAAAAAATGTTCAACTTGTCAACAGGTTAGAGGGATTAGTTATTTAACCTTCTGTCAGACATTCCAAGCAAACAAGAGAATGGTACATAATCACACTTCTGCAATGAAAATACTTGTTTATTAAATATATGGCCTGAATTTTGTTATATATGGAGGGGGGGATATTGCTGAATAAGTGGCACTGGAGGCTCATGATGGGACAAGAGGACTCCCCACCCAAAAAGGGAAGGTGTACCCTCTGCCCCCAACTTGTTTGGACCAAGAACCTCCAGTGGCAAGTATAACTAATGATGAACAGTTTATCTTGAATTACATTTTACCTTTATAAGAAGTCAGGAATTATTCCTCGTTTCTTCGGAAAGAAAGGGAGTTACAATTTGGGGTAGGGGGAGGAATTACATGTTCAGTTTAAAGAGAACATTCCTCACGTAGATGACATCTGTAATTGAAATGCATCTTAGATGTTATGCTCCTGTGATATTACTGAAGCCTGGCATGTTACAATCAGTTTGCTTAAATATCTGAAGTTACAGTATTTATATTTCTTAACTTACCATACCCTTGTGTTATGTGAGATGTTTAGTTATTTCACTGGGATGCCATAAATATTCCTTGGCTTGTGCACATAATCTTATGAAACACATCTGCATGCAAATTTAATATAACTAGATGTAAACAAATCTTAAGCTATTCCTTTTTCTTTGAATAGCCGTGTTCTTCAGTGGAGTCCTGGCTTTGATGTCCCAAAGATTAGGAATGTTAAACCAGATTTATTCTTTGCTTTTTTTTTATGCACATCAGACTTTAATAACATAATTTCTAGCATCTCTGGGAATGTAAATCAGCACACAGAAAGCCTCTCTCCCCATTACATAAGATGGTCTTAAATAAGAATTAAGTGCTGTAAAAATCCTTGCTGCCTATGCCTCATTTGAATGTTGGCCCGAATCCTGTCAAATATTTGCACCAGCATATGTGCAATGGTGTAACTTGGAATAGTTAGAGGCTGCTAATTAACAAGTCCCTGATTAAATTCCAAGTTGCATACCGGTTGCATGACTTGGCACATGACAAGGAATTCAATCATGTACTCATGAATTATCAGCTATTTGCCACTCTGAGCTACACCATTGCACTTATACTGACATGACATAAATATTCAGTTGGATTTCTTATATTACATCGGAATTGTTTTTTATTCGTTACTGAAACTGAAGTGTTTTGTTCCGAATTGTCCACATTAGGCTAATAAACTCCATAGGAAGAGGATCTAGGATGAATTGGAACAAGATTGTTTTTAATATGCATGCAGCTGAGCTTCTGTCTGTCTGTCTGTCTGTCTGTCTTCTTCTGTCTATCTCCATCCACAAAATCAACTAAGTGTGGCATTCTAGTTGTATATATTGAAACCATAAGCACATGGATCATATTTAGTTCAATATTGTGTTCACATACTATCCAACTAAAGGAAGTAGCAGGACATGCATGCAGTACAATTCTCCCACTTGTGTTCTCCAGCAACAGAGGCATCGTATATTTATGGTTACCCCGGTCTCTGGGAACTAGCTGAAGTCTCATGGAATTGCTTTGCTTTCCCTGTTCTCCGGGTGGGGCAAAACACTGCAGGGTGAGCAGTGCGGAGGGAGGAGGCTGTCTGATTGTTGCGTGTAAGCTGAATCTGAGCACCCGTCTCCATCCTTTCTTCACTGACTCAGGACAAAAGTGTTTGAGAGTTGTGTTTGTTTCCCACCCAGCTCTGGCCTGCTGTGACCTGTGATGTCCCAAAGACCTGCCCCTGTGTCCTGACCTCATAAGGACTTGCCCAATTGGACTCAAGTTTTGGGCCTGAAATCTCAGCAATTGGATTTCAGTTGACCTGGTGACCCTTTGTATGTCTGATGTTGGTGCTAAATATATACCTGTTCCAAGAATCTGTAACACAGAGTCTAATTCTCTAACAAATTCCATAGTTTATTTGTGCAGTCTATGAAATTGTCCTTTTCAGGATCTTCCAACCTTCGATTTCCTGCCATTCACTAGTACCTAGTGATGAAAAAAACGTATCCCCCCCCCCAATTTGCCATCACCAGAGTTCCTCCCCTGTGAGGTCTAAGCAGAAAAGCTTATGAAGAATTTCCCCCCTTCTCCAGCCCCTGCCTTGCTCCTTCCAGGGCATGTGCATCAAGGAGCTTGAAAGTCATGATACTGGGGCTCCACTTCTTGCCTTATACTAGATGGGTCCAAGTGCTTGCATCCACTGACTCTCTCCCCAATTGTTCCCCTTAAATTTTGTTTTGTATGCCAGTGTTGTGTGGGCATAACACAGATAAGGACACTTTCATGCCAAGGCTGGGTGTACATGAGTCTCATGCCAGCTAGGATTACATGGGGATGGGTAGCCAGGATTTGCACCTCATGGGATCAAAAAAAGAAAAATACTTTCTCATCAGATCTCTCCTTGTCACTCAAGGACAAATTTGTCTCCCCACTGGGAAACCAGGCAAAACATACCAGTTCTCTGAGACTTCAGCCAGGATCCTGAGACCTGTCAACTATAAAAGCAGCGTGGAACCTAAGACAGAACCCTGTTGCACTCTGCTTGAGACCTCTCTCCAGGACTGTTCATAATTCATCTGAGATGTGCCTAGTTGTTGTTGTTTTCATCCTCACCACATCATTCATCTTTGTATTTCCAATACTTTGAAAAGTAATCCACAAGGTCTGATGATTTTTAAAAGCTTCCAAAAGCACAGTGGGTTAGGATCCAAAGTTTTCAAACATGTAGGTAGAAAATTACTGAAAGTTACTCTATGTTGAGGTGCTGAAGACCATATAAACGACATCCATTTCAACATGACTTTGGAACATTTTATAGGTATAAGAACATGAAAGTTTACATCGAGGCATCTAATATTAGAGGCTTCCACATAACCCATTCATGCAGGGGGGCTTTGGCCTCAATACAGATAAACTTAGTCATGCTTGGGTTCACTGAAGTCAATGGAAAAATTAGTAATTCTTTCACAACTGACTTCAGTCACATGGACTCGAATATAAAGAAGATGAAGAAATGTATAAACAAAAGATACTGTCGAAAGAGAAGATTCACTGAGCATCATTCTAGGAGATTGTCTTCACAACTGAACTGACAGATGGTTGTGTTGGCAAATTGGAAGGTATACAACATGTCAAATACAACATGTCAAGTTCCATGTGATATAACAGTTTCTGTGTGTTTGTGTGTGTGTGTTACTGCTATGGGATCTCTTGAACTATGCAGGGATGCCTCTCTCTGGAGATCTGTTCTTTGGATGTTATTATGGCTGTTGGAGTGTAAAATTGCTAAAGTATCATAGTCAACTTATGGAATTGTAACTAAGGTTCTGTAGTACAGGAAAAAAATCATGACTACAAAAGAATTAAAAACCTGTAGTGTTGACAATGAAGATATTTAAATAGTGGGAGACTTTGTATGCCTTGGTTCAATCATCAAACCAAATGGAGAGTGCAGCCAAGAAATCAGAAGACTGAAACTAGGAAGGGCAGCAATGAAGGAATTAGAAAAGGTCGTCAAATGTAAGGATGTGTCACTGGATACCAAGACCAAGATTATCCACACTCTTGTATTTCTGATTTTTAAAAAAGCAAAAGAGTGCTGCTTATATACTGCCCCATATCACTTAAAGCACCCTCTGGGTGGTTTACAAGTTGATTATGCAGACTACACATTGGGCCCCCCCCCGAGCTGGGTTCTCATTTTACTGACCTTGGAATGATAGAAGACTGAGTCAGCCTTGAATTGGCTACCTGGGATTGAACCCCGGGTCATGAGTAGAGATGGGGACGAATATAAAAACGGATTAGTTTTCTTGACGAATATAGCCGATTACTCATATATTTGTCGATCCATATTCATCAAATTTTAAGTCCTGACAAATACGGATTGACTAATATTTCCCCATTTTTATTCGTCCCCATATGAAATTTTTTTAAAAGCCATCCTATGGCTTTTCCATTCTGCCTACCGGCCCACTGATCAGCTGATCGGCAGACTGATAGGCAGCCACCCACCCCCACAGCCACCCACCCCACAGCCTACCCCCACCCCTTCTTCTCCCTACCTTAGCCCCCCTACCCCCACCAACACCCCCTTACCATAATCATCGCCGCCGCTGCTGAGGTCTCCATCAGGCCTCCGCAGCTGTAGAAAAGGAACAGGCTGCCCTTTGCAAAGATGGCAGCTGCGGCTTCATTTAGGGTAGGGAAGCTGCAGCTGCCATCTTTGCAAAGGGCAGCCTGTGTTCCCTTAGCCTGCCTGGGGGCGGCGGCAGCGTGGCGGTGGGGGGGTGGCAACGGGGTGTGTGGGGGCGGGGGTGGTGGGTTTTTTTAGAACCTTCCACGAATCAATGAATACATTCATTATTTGTCGGTTCATGGGGGCAACTTCGTGCTTTGTGAGTCGTCAATTTTTGACGACTCACGAAGCAGGACGACTCGCCAAAATGGTGAGTCATCCCCATCTCTAGTCATGAGCACAATTAGGCTGCAGTACTGCAGTTTAAGCACTGCACCACGAGGCTCCTGTATGGGTGTGGAAACTGGGCAGTTAAGAAAGCTGAAAGAAAAAAAAATGATTCATTTAAAATATGGTACTGGAGGAGAGTTTTGTCGATATCCTGGACTGCCGGAAAGATGAACAAGTGGGTCCTAGATCAAATCAAGCCTGAACTATCTCTGAAGGCAAAACTTCTGAAACTGAGGCTGTCCTACTTTGGGCACATCATGAGAAGACAGGATTCTTTGGAAAAGACAATAATTCTGGGAAAGGTGGGAGGCAGCAGGCAAAGAGGAAGACCAAATACAAGATGGACTGACTCCCTAAAGGAACCACAGGTTTAAAAAAGCTGAGCAGGGTAGTCGAGGACAGGACATTTTGGAGATTGCTCATTCATGGGGTCATCATAAATCAGAGGTGACCTGACAGCACATAACAACAAGAACCATACAGAAATGACTAAGTCTTTAGTCGTCCCTTCTTCCAGAGGAAACGAAAGCCAGGTAAGCACTGTAAACTTACATAGTTCTTGGGCAAATGAGGATGCATATAGTAACAGAAGATGATGGCTTAATTTGGTATACTGAAAACTCTCTATTCTCTTTCTGTTTCCAAATAACAATTGGAGTACAGAAGGAAGGTCACAGTATTCAATACAGGACAACACCAGACTAGTTACAGGAACTGAGGGAGGATTGATTTTTATAGGGTAGCAGCTTGAAGAAATTATTCACAAACCTGAACCAGAATATAAACACTGAAGAACGGAGGGGTGGGGAATAGTCTTTTGACTGAGAGTACATCAAGAGAATACAAGTATGGCTTTTTGTGGATTCTCATGAATTAGCTTCATAGTTGAACAGAGCCCAGCTGAAGGCCAGAAAAATCGAAGATTAAATCAGGTTACAGCATCTGCATCCTCTTTATGGAACATGAGACAGTCAAGAGTTTGTACGCGGCAGAGAGTGAGGAAGAAATACTTATATTTTGAACCCGTGAAGGACAGAGTCCTTGCTGAAATCTTCATTGCTACAATTGTAACAAAAATATACTGACAATAGAGATTACAAATTCCTGAACTATGTACTGTGTGTATCTACTTTTTAATCTGTATATATTGCAATAAAAAACCAGGCACCAGGTTATACAAATAGCCTAAAAGTGATTGACATGCTAATAATGCCCAATCAAGCCAGTAATGCTCATGTAACAAGCTCCTGAGAAAATAATATTTTTGGTCAATAATACATTTTTAAGCGAAGTGTTTGTTTTTAATTAGCTTCATATTTAGCTATTTAGTCATGCTGTGTCTATCAGCCATGGCTAAAAAGAGAATAACATAGGCTGATTTGAACTGTACTGTTGCCTTAAACTCTTTAACTTTCCTTTCTTCCTTTTTGGCTTTCTTTTCTGCATTCCACCATACGTAGCTTGCTTTCAAGCATTAGGGGCATATCCCAGCTTGTCCTTTTCCTTCTTTTCCTGAGAGCTTCCCCTAACATTAGGTGATTCTTCTCTGAGGGAGCTTCCTGTCAGGCTGTGATAAGCCATTCACATGAACTTGTTAAACCAACAGTGTCTTTTTCTTTACTCTTGGCACCATAGGCAGACAGAATTTTGACTTCTCTCAATTAATAAATGAACTCCATAGAGGAGGCCAACTTAACATTCCAAACACCATTTTCCCCATTTTTCAGGGGGATAAAGGGAGGCAGACAGATTTCATGGAGCAGGGAACAGATTCGTTCAAGTTTGATGGCCTACTCTTGACTATAAATATTCAAGATTGCAGCCCACCTTCACCATCAAAATCAGTGCATCTTGCTTGTGATCAAGACTTAGTTGTTCTTTTGCCTTTTAGAGAGAGGCTGCAAGTCTCTAGGTTTAGAAATTAGGTATCTTGTTCTGCTTTGCACTTTTAACTTTCCATCTTACGGACCTATTTTCCTACTTTATTTTTGTTGGATGTTAGTTACAATTTTCCCCCCAATATGTTAGGAGTGGAATTGTTCTCTGGCCACAATGAAGCATAACCTCCAGCAATAAAAATTAATCCAGGCAGATCAACTAATAACAGTCATGTGGTGTTACAGTTTGGTTTCATTCTCTATACCTGCATTGTAGCAATGGGGTAGAGTTGAGTGTTTTTGTGTTTGGGATTCTTGTGGTTTTTTAAAGGGTGTTTCTTACCATCCTTTTTTTAAAAACCTGAAAAAGTTGTGTAGAAAAATATATCATGGGAAAGTAGGCTTTCTATTTCATAAATGAATATTTGATTCGAGACTAGAGATGGGGGTATTCATATACGAATACGAATATCCCCGCACAGGTGGCGATAATGAGGGTCCAGCCCCATGGGGCCGGACGGTCCACTCACCGATCTGCCACTGCCGTGGACGCCGCGATTCTTCCAATGGCTCTGCAGATCACGATCTGCAATCCACTCTTCAACCTTGCAGCGAGGCTTGTCCTCCCGCCTCCTGCCAGGAGTGGTTAGCCAATTGCGATATGCGAAGCCATTGGAAGAATCACGGCGTCCATGGCAATGGCAGATTAGTGAGTGGACCGTCTGGCCCCATGGGCCTGGACCCTCATTATCGCTACCTGTGCGGGGATATTCGTATTTGTATACGAATACGAATACCCCATCTGTATTTGATACACTGCTTTCCATTTTTTCTCTCCCTTCACTGACATTTTCCCCATTGTTGAGTTTATTGCTGGTTTTGGAGTCTAACTGGAGAAAAGCAGGTTAAAATGGATTTGTGGGGGAGGCAAAGGAGATCAAGGAAATGTTGAACATCTCTACTCTCCTTATTTATTCTCTTTCCCTGATCTCCCATTCATGGTGTGAAGCAAACTTTAGGAATGGGCCTTTTGTGTTTTAGGAAAAGGGGGAGAGTGAAAGCAGCTTTGTTTTGTGTATGTTCTTTCTCTGATTCCTGAAAGAGAACCTCTAAAACATGAATGCTTTGCTTTAATGAAAAAGGAATGCATGAAGGTTTCCTGTTCTTTCGTGTTCCCTGTTTTGTGTAACCTTTCGTTCACCCTTTGTCTGTCAAATAATCCAGGAAATTATTCATCCAATAGTGTCACCATAGCTGCTGTCAACAGACAGTCGGAACACCCAGGAGGGGCAAGCAGGGATTTTGAATCTGTAAGAAGGTCTGGATTGGCAGGAACTCCATGGCTGAAATCCGATGGTAAGTCACAGCTAGAGTAGCTCCACTTAATTAATGGAATTTACATAGTTGTTGACTAACCAAATGCTCACTGATTCTATGGGCCTACTTCAGTTGTGATTTACCGTTGAATTTCAGCCACTGATGAGTGCTTTTTCATTGTTCCAGTCATTCCTTGTGGGTGCATAAATCTCCCCATATAACAGTAGTTCTGGTTTTGGGGGGTGACCTTGACTTTATTGATCATCCTGCAACTATTAAAGTCACAATAGACTAGGGATGTCATGAGTACACCCAAAATTTCTTGTTATTGAAGATTTTCTGAGTTTTGCTTTACAGATGCTCTCCACTCAGACTTAACCCTGCATGAATAAAATTTCCAGACTTCCTGTGAAAATAGATCTTGGTATTCTATTCTATTCTATTTATTCTATTCCACTGCTGTTCTTCAAGGAAACTGCCAAATTTCAAGGAAACTGCCAAATTCTGCACAGCTTAAGATGCCATTCTGGGCAGAAATTGTAATAACACTCCAGAGCCTGGCATTTATTTCAGGGGGGGAAAACCATGAAACTTCTGGAAATTCCATGAGATAAAAAGTCTCACACAGAGAAATCTCACTGCAAGAGGAAAAGAGAGACTTTATTCTTAGTTTCCCTCCAACAGTGAAAGATTGCAAGATTCAAATGAATGTCATGCAGCTTTTCCTCCACTTTTCTCCAGAACCTAAAAAGGATGGCAGCAAATAAAAGTACGGACCTCCTCTCCATATGTTGTCCACCTAAATGAGCAGTGGGTAACATGTAGTCAGAAAATGCCTCAAGCCAAAGGCAATCCTGTTGGTACCCCTTCCTGTTCTGGGAAGAGAGAACCTTCAGAACCATTTAACCCAAGGCTTTGCAAATGGAAGCATTCCACATGTTTCCCAACATATACCTAATCCCAGAGGGGGAAAGAATGTGTGGATTTCAAAGTAAACCATCACGTTTTTGCAGACCTCTTTCAGTAGCCTTGCCGTGCTCTGAAGGTTCAGATTTGGTGAATTGCACTCCCCTTTCGCTTCAAAATCTCTTCAAAGCAGCCCAGTTGGATCCAGGATTTATAGGCTAATTTAGACACAGATTGGACAAGCCACGTCCACTTGGGGAAAGGTGAAAACAGGTGGCAGTTGTTTAACCGCAACTCCCATCATCCCTCACCCTTTGGTATGGTGGCTTGGGCTGATGGCGATTGCGTTCGTTCCCTTCATATTAGTATGATTTGTCTACTAGTTGTCTGGAAAATAGAACTGCTTTCCCCTCCTTCTCCTCAGTGACAGATCTATAGCTAAAGGTGATGTTTAATGCTGATTCCACTTCACATAACCAAACAGTATAATTCAGAACTAGGCTACTCTAATGCCTTTATCCCCAAATACTACTCAGGAATGCTTATGATAACAGCCAGTCATGCAGCTAGCAAATATACCATTAATAACATCTAGGCTTTTCATTCCATTGAACTGGAATCTAAAGAGCTGAAATTTTTCCCATGTCAGTGAAAGCCATTTGATTTTATTGGACGATTGAATCTTTCACAACCTAGTGGCCAGCTGTCACTAAGGCATGCAAAACATTTGAAGTGAGCGGTAAGATTAGATGACATAGGGAGGAAGAGTTTTGCATAAATAAATATGTCTCTCCTTGCAGTATAGAATCAGTCAGAACAAGGACAATGTAAAAAATAGCCAGATGTCATGGCCCTGAATTTGCAGGATGCAGAGCCTTGGCTTTGTACAACTGGGTCACGGCAATTAGATTTACTCCTTAAACATATTTTACCGTAATTCACCACTCATACAGGCTGCCATCCACCCAGTAGTTATGTGCATAACACAATTAAGCAAAATCGAATTGATATCCCTTGGACTAAACCTTTTTGAATTGTTGGGATGTGGTGTGCTGGGGACCAGCAAAATATCCCTGGGAGGGTTACTTGCTGAACCATGTGTTCTGAAGGCTAGTCAGACTTAACTATATTGGAGGTAAACTAGGCCAAGCGTTTTCTTAACATGGCAGCGTTATTCCAAAAACCAATAGCTGTTCTAACACAGCTGCATCAGAGCCAGAAATTGAGGCAATGAAGCCTCTAGTTGAGGTCTATTCTTTAGGGAAAATAGGGGCACTCCTCCATCTCCCCCCTCAGGCTCAAATTATCTCCAGTCCATCCACTCTTGCTTGTTGCCTTAGCAGAGACAGAAGATCAGGATACTATCTGTGTTCCTCTCTCTCTCTCTCTGTGTGTGTGTAAATGCTTGCTGGTCTGCTTCTGTGTGTGTGTGTGCGCGCACACACACACGGACCCTTGCTTGGATGAATGTCCAATTATGCATGTGGTTCTGCCTGTTACCCCTGCTCCTCACAAACACACCGACCCCGTGCCATGCCTCATAGCCTCACCAGTCACAATGGACACCAGACATCTCCTGGAAGTCTTCCTCTTACTTGAGAGTTCCAGTGATGAACAAAGGTATGGATATTGAATTTCTGTTTCTCATGCAGCTCTAAAAAAATGCAAAATATCCCTGGGGCAGGGAGCGGGGTGTCATTCAAAAGAAGCAACCTTTCTGGCTAATGTCCTGAAACCACTTAAATGTTATCTACTCATCTTCAGCGGTTCTAGTTCTCTGTAAGTTGTGTTATGGTGGTAGTTTATGTATACCAGTGTTTTATACAGGGGGCTTGTGTAAACATAGGCTTTTGACAAAAAATATTAACATCATGCAATGAGAGAAGATGAAATTGCTGGGTTTGCCCATTCTGCCTGTGATGATCACATGAATACTGCTATTACTACTAATCACAGAGCAGCTAGATGGCTCATCTTCCTGGATAGCCTTCCATCATCACAATCAACAGAAGCTTGTCTGTGGTGGACTGTACACATCAATATTTTGTCTCCCATCTGAAAATAAAGCACCACAGAGCGCTTCTGAATTACATTAAATGTTTTATTCATGCAAAATCATCAGTATCTCATAAACGCAAAGTATGGCATATTTATTATGATTTGGCTTGAGTCCTCATTATTACTTGCAGCTATTTACTGATGTGCAGGCAAAATAAAAAAAAAATGATAGGAGCTAAACAATTCAAAACATATGGCTCAAGGAAGAGAGGTTCTATAAGGAACTGCTTTATGCTTAGGCTGAGAGAGGCCAATAAACCAGAGAGGCTAGTCTCATGGATCCTCCTGAGTAAAAGCAACTCCTCTCTCTTGAGAACCACATTTTGTAGCTCAGCTATCTGAGCTACGAAATGTAGCTTAACATTATAGAGGTGTCAGAAATGGAATCTTTACTTCTTCTTTTTTTTGCTTTTTAAAAGTCTTTGTTTTTGTGCGTGAGATAGAAAACGGGGCAAGTAAGATCTGCTTCACATAATTCAGCAAATATAGTGGCATAGCTTACTGTGTGTTAGTGGATGTTTCCATTGTTTTCATAAGATTTTGGTGATTCTTTCGGGTTTTCAGTCATAGTGGTGAACCACTATTAACATTTGTGTGCTCTTGAATGAAGAGGACCATCTAGATCTATTTCTATCCAGCCTCAGTGTTTCATAGATATCCCACTGGTATTGCTCACCTAGAGCCTGAAGTAGGAAAAATGAGAAGATCTGTGGAAATGCTGAGGTGGAGAGCTACCCCTTGTCCTAAAATCAGTTTACACTCTGGGATGACTAGATGTTAAAGGAAATGTGTATTTCCCCATGAGCAGCCTGCTTCTCCTGGAAATACACGGTTCCCTGAGAGTTTCAAGCCTTGCCTTTGGCTGTCAAACTTGCAAATGAAACCTGTATTTACTTTCTAGTGACCAATCATAGAACAATATACTGTATTTTTCCGTGTATAAGATGCCCCCATGTATAAGACGCCCCCCACTTTTCTAACCCAAAATTAAGAAATCTAAGTGGGGCTTAGCAAGTGGAGGGGAAAGCAGGGATCAAAGCCCTGCAGGATCACTTTGATCCCTGCTTTCCCCTCCACTTATTTTTGTTCTCTCCTCAGCTTACTTCCGTGTATAAGATGACCCTCAATTTTTAGTCTAAAGATTTTAGACAAAAGTATAGTCTTATACACGGAAAAATACGGTACTCCAGAATGTGAGACACAGAGATGAGGAACAGCACATGCCGTGATAAACAGGCATCTTTGACCATTTAAGGGAGCACTGCTTCTAAATACGTGCTTGGTATATAGTTTAGTTTGACCATGAGAGTACCAACAAGATGACTGGAAGTTATTACAGGAGGAGGCTATTGCCTTGCAGCATCCTTTCAGAGATTCTCTTTTGGAATTTCTTTTTAACAGAGGAGGTCTTCATTCTCTTGAAGGCAAGTATAAAGTGTAAGTTTCCATTTTTATCTTTTAAGGCATGATACTTCAAAGCCCATATGTCTTTAACAAAACAACATCATTAGGTTCTGATTTGTACTTTTCAAAATTTAAATCCTAAAATGACCATGTCTTTAATGATGCATTTTAAATTATGCATGAAAATATGTTATGTAAGATTAAAATAATTTCATATTCCTGTAAGCAAAACGAATGGCATGGATTTTAACCAGCAGTGTTTAAGATACAGTTTCTAAAAGGAGATAGTCTTCCAGTTTTAGCATCTAGCAGTAACATTCATTTCTGTGAGGACACTAATGGTCATCTCAGCTATTGCAGCAGTTTTACATTTTTTCCAGAGTTTCTCCACAAACTTGACACCAGTCACAATCTACCTAAAGGAGAGGTTTCACCTATCGCAGTGTCGCCAACTTGTCCCGAAGACATCCCCCAATGCGTACTACATGAAAACAACTAGAATTGTAAAGAATTGGTCTGTGCTGTTTAACAGCTCTAGAATTGACTTGGAATTTTGCACTACATCCTGTTACTTTTAACTCCAAAAAGCAACTTCTTCAACTGTGAAAGTGAAAACCAATTGCATAGGTATAATTGTTCTTCCATACCCCTATTTTGTAGCCAAAGAAATCCAACTACTTTTCTTCTCTCCTCAGAATTTAGCCATTCGTTCATGTGTATCCTTATATATTTGAATCTTGGCACCCATGGGATAGTTCTGGATTAACGTGACAGTTTTTAAATTTGTGACACAGAGGATTCAAAAGTCCCCCCCCCCCCCCATAGCTATAGATGAAGCCCTTGGTTTTATTAATGGCTATAAAGTTTAAAACAGCTGTGAGGTCCTTGTTAGCATTTTGCCATGGAAAGCTGAATTTATATGTAGACTACATAATGAAACCTGCACATCTGTATTATTACTATTGCTAATAGTGGTTGGGATTGTATTTCCAAATGATGCATAACTTTCTTTTTCTAAAGAAGTAAACTATAAGCCAAGTTAAATGAACTTTAAAAGTGAACATGGTTCATAACAGATACAGTGCTACAACTGACCAGACAAAGCAAATGTAAATTATGCATCGTTCTAATGGTAAAATGTTTAAATGTATTTGCAGTGGAGTTTGAAAAATTAAAACCAGTCCTCCTTTATGCATATCTAATGAAGAAGAAATTTTGGAGTTTGCATTTAAAAGGATGACGATGCAAACAATATAGACGGGTAAAATGTCTACTTGAATTAGCTTGCTTGTGGAGTAGTATTCTTAAACCAATGATCACATATAATCTGCAATGTATTAAGCACATATTCTTTATTGGCTTCCCCATATTACATTTCAAATGCTTTTCCATGGAATGTTTCAAAACGTCAACTAAAATTATTATACATTTCAGTGAAATGACATATGTCCCTTCAGCATTCGTCCGAGACTTTAGTATTATGAGTATTTGGGCAGTTTAAAGACAGGAGATCACTTACTGTGGTTTTCTGAGTCTCGCTACCTCTGTCCTTTCTAGTGCCAGGTTTGCATGCTAGTTATCACAATTTAGTACTAGATCTTCTGTATATGTAGCTTTGGCTTTAAGCAACTCAGTCTATCAAAGAATATTTGTGTCTGTCTTCCTCAAAGCTCCAAGATCTCAAAACCTAGATGAAAACTGTGGTCTTTTATTAAATGAAAGTAAATGAAAGGTGTAACCAGAGATGATTTGAGGCTATTCACAGGTGCAATTAATTTGAAGTTTTATTTAAATCACAGTGGATAAAGAAAGAATCAGAGCCAGAAAATGAAGGCGCAATATAAAAGAAATCAAAGAAAATTAAAATGAATTTCTGACACAATATAATGCAATGGTGAAATGAAAAGTGTAAAGCAGAACAACCTGTATTAAAGTATCAGATGAAAATACAATTATGCAAAATTTATGCCCTTTATGAAACACATTTGAAACTACTGTCCTAGAAGGAATAGTCTAACCTATTGTAAAAACTGAAGCTTCTCTCAGAATCAAGACAAACTAAGGTCCTAAGGGCCCAGAGCAGAGGGAGTTTCTGAGCCATTCTAAGGAGGTGCCTCTGCTAATAAGCAATACATGACAAGGGTATCTAGAAAAAAAAATATGTTTGATAGACATTTATTGTGAATCCTTGCAGTTTAAAAACAAGTTCCAGTTTCCATGACAATCTTCACTTACAGCTCTGCGCAAATATACTCAGAGCCAAATTCCACAAGCTGTTTGACACACTGCAAATTAAAACAGGGCAGGTGGGAGGAGATGGTAAGATTTTAATCATGTTTTTGCAGTTCAGAAATGTAACAGAGAAATAAGTAACGTACATTATGTTTCTTAACTTCTCTCCCAATCTGTGAGACTGTGTTGTGTTGTAATACAACATGAAAGACAAGATGGCAAATTACCTGTAATTTGTTAAAAGCCAGGGTCCCAGTCTTTCAAACTGTCTATGCAAAACTGACCAAAAGGAAAGATCCTGCTCCCAGCTTGGTTGTTTGTGTGCCACTTTGGACTGGCAGGTCAAATGTTTCAAGAATTGTGGTTTGTTAGAAGCTGTCCTTTTAAAAATTAATGCACACTGTTTGTTTGTTTGCTATATTTATTTATTGTGTTTATTCCATTATAGCAGTGGTCCCCAACCTTTTTGACACCGCGGACCGGTTGGGGGAGGATGGGGTCTGTGTGTGGGGAAGGCGGGGCACCCATGCACTCGTGCACATGAACGAAGGGGTGGGGGCGCTCGCGCACGTGCATGCACACTCGCACGCATGCGCGAAGGGGCGGGGGCGATTGCGCGGGTGTGCACTCGCTCACATGTGCAAAGGGGTTGTGCAGGGGGAGTGCGTGCGGGGGAGAGATCTGTCTCTGCGGCCCAGTCCGGCCTATATATATATGAAAATAAATCTATTTTCTCAACTGACATCTTATGACATCTTTCAAACTTATTTATTGTGAGACCAATTAAACTTTCAAACTTCATGATTATTTCTTTTAAAAAGGGAAGTTCATACCAAAATGGGGAGAATTGTTGAAGCATAAAGTCACTTGCAAATTATTGCCTGGACTGACACACACACACACAGAGACAGACAAAGAGAGAGAGAGAGAGAGAGAGAGAGAGATGGTGTGAAGTAGTATATATGGATACACACACATAGAGTGTGGACATCCACATATATCTACAGAGAGACAGAGAGTAACAAAAATATATATGAAGCAAACTGAAATTTATTTAATTTATTTATTTGATTTATATCTCATTTGAATCCCATGAAAGAAACCCAGTGTGGTGATGGTGGCTTGAGGCCATGAATAAAAACAGAAGTTTAGAACACAGTTAGAAAAGTTATTTAAAACAAAAACACAGATTCCACCCAGTTAAAAGTCACATGAATGAGGAATTGCTGTCTTGCATGTTGTGGTCCAAACACCAATCAACACATGCAAGACATGTAATATATTAAGACATTGCTGCATACTGTATGTTCAGTACAACATGTTATTTGGCCCAGTGTTTAAGCATTCATCTTGCAAGTGCTTGTAACTGTGCACAGAAAGCAAAACATATTGGCCATCATGAAAGTTTGGTACACCCTGATCCATCTGGCATGAGTCCAATTCAGAATATGTCACTGGAGAAAGGTCCTCGTTCTCCATTCAAGGTGGGGGGGGGATGCAGTCCCCTTCCTTAGCGGTACTGCAGGAGATTATCTGTATGCCCATTCCTTTACCACCACAGACAGGAAAACAGATGACAGGAGCCTTATGGTAGGCTGAAAAATATCACATCTTCCTAATATTAAGGCTGTTTTTACCTAGATACATTTTGTATTTGGAAGGGAGTCTCAAAAGTTAGATCATGCTTATAGTTACTGCTTGGTTGAACTGATGATAAACAAGTAAACTAGAACAATATGTCTGAAAAAAATGAAACCTGAAAGGACTCAAAATGTCATTTGTACTAAACATTGCATTTAAAAAATGTTCACAAAGATTTTGCTGAAGATTAAACAGTAGCCTAAATCAAACCCTCAGTCATATTGTAGAATGTATTAGAATTCAGCAAGGAGCCACAAGAGCAGATTAAGGGTGACATGTTTGCTTTAATTCCAACTTTACTTGTTTTCTATGGTTTCTGTGATGCAACTTGGCCATAGAGAGGGATTATTTTTCATCTTTCTTTAAAACTTATTTTTTTAAAAAAAATGTAGCATTAAGGAAAACAATATAATTCATGTTCAAGATCATTGAATGAAAAACATTCACTTTAGAATTAACGTTTAGCTCAGCTGCAGGTCTGGAGTATGTAAAGCGAAGAACTTTTACTAAAAACTAAACCTTTAAAAAGAAATTGCAGTTGTCTCCCACAAGGGTTAGGCCAAGATGTGAATTTCCACAACCTATTTATTTATTTATTTATTTATACCCCACCTTTCTCCATAAAAAGAACCCAAGGTGGCATACATCATTAAAAAAGATAATATTTAAAAGCTAAAAATAGCAAGTATACAAATATTTTAAAAAAGAATTAAACAAATATATTAGAAATTGTAAATAAAACCAATACTAAAAACACATTTATAAGCAGTAAGGCACAACAATCCATTTATATCACCATAAG
Source organism: Intellagama lesueurii (assembly GCA_037013535.1). NCBI lineage: Eukaryota > Metazoa > Chordata > Lepidosauria > Squamata > Agamidae > Intellagama > Intellagama lesueurii. Next base: position 245,937,820 of record JBAJHW010000002.1, read on the forward strand.
TAGGACCGCTTTCTTTTGCCTTTCCTGCTACAACTCTTGGAGGTACTAAAAAGCTGCTCCAGAGGGTTTCCTAGTCCTTCAAAGAAGGTTTTAGGGGTACAGCTCAGCTGCAGTACAGCTAAGGAAGGGGACTGCAGGTCACTAGTTCTAGTAGAAACACTGGGACCCAGTGAAGTCCACTCTTGGATCCTGACCTTAGAGCTGGGCTGAAGACAGGGTAGGACCTGGAGAAGATTTATCTAAATTCCCTAAATGTAGACCTTTGGTAAATGTTCACCTTCTCCCGGAGAATGCACATGCATAATGTAGCTGCTTAAACAATGTTACTACACAAGAATTTTTATCTCACCTTTCTGTTTAAAATGTGACATTAGCACAAATGAGAACTAGGCTTGATAGGTCAGCAACAACCTATTTCCTGGGATTTCAGAGCCAAAATATGAAACAGGGGCTGTCATGATGTCACACAGTTGAGGCAGGCAAGAGTTCACAAGGGGGTAGACCCTTTCAAGGCAGCTGACTGTAGAACACAGCATGAGAAAAATCTGGGTAACATGAGTCCAGAATTTGGGTAAAACCAGCTGACCAGTTAAAAATATGACACTCCAAAGCCAGGGAGTTAAAAGCAGCTGTAGTGGTTGCTATTGTTCCTGTTGAAGCTTGCATTCCACACTGCCTTTTTTAATAGCACAGATATAAATGATAAATTTTTCAAGGCTCCTCACTGCTGTTGGGGACTGTGGAAAGCTCCCTAGCAGGCTGGTGAGAGTTTTTCTTCAGGCCCTATATCACAACCAGTGAGGTTTCTGCAAAAAGAAGTGATACTGGTGCTTTACTCCCTCTCTTGTACCAAATAGCAAAAGTGCATGAGCACAGTGGATCCTTTCCCAGTCCTGTCCCCTACTTTCTTGTTTTTTGGTATGCCAAGGTTGGGCAAGCACAATTCAGATAAAAACACCCTTGAATAAAGCTAATGAACATTATACACATCATCTTTCTCCTCCATCACTTGCCTTGAGATTTCTCTCTTCACCGTATCAGAGTAGTATTTATTTTATTTATTAATTTCATTTCTACCCATCGTTTATCTCAGTTCAGGGACTCAAGGTGGCTTACCAAATGCTTGGAGGGAGGAACAGCAGATACATAAATTCAAATACTGAAACATTTATGAAACTTATACTAGTATCAAAAGACCGTTAAGCCAAAAATAATTTAAAAACAAAAACAGCCATAAGAAAAAAGTCATACATACAACAAAAAGAATTTTAAAGAAAACAGAGGCACAGAATCTCCTGTGAAGAAATTATTTCTGTCATCTGCCTAGTGGTCAAATCTCTCAACCAAAGCAACTACTGTACATCACCCTGGATGATGAGTGAGAGATCAGTGTAGTGTGAAATGCTGTATCAATGTGGATCGCAGAGATGAGATGCACTATAGCAAATGCAGAAAACAAACACAGACACATACCCTACAGCAGAGAAAAAGCAAATTAATTGCTGCCCAAGGAGCAGTGAAATCAATGGGCTTTCCTTTACCAGGTTGTGTCCTGCAGGTGCAGCTTAGAAAATTTCCAGGACCTGAAGGTTCCCTGATGTTAATAGACCTGAGCATTTCAGCATAAATTTGGGCGCACCAGAAACCTGATTCTATGCATATTTGCTGTGAAGTAAGTGCCAGCCATGAGGTTCAATGGTAACTAGTTCTAGATATAGTATTGCAGCCTTAAGCATAGATTATGTTTAGTATATTTGGGAATGGAAAATATATATTCAATAGGAAATGGAAGCAACAAGGGCAATTGCCAAGACCAACGTCTTTTTGCCTTTTTATGACATTTGAAGTTACATGTGGTTGCTTGACAGATGCTTCTGGCATGGATGATTAACAGAAAGACAGCTGTCAGAGGAATGTAAGCAGCCATGTAAGCAAACTACGACTTCCACATAACTATAGAATCGTAGAATCATAGAATAATTGAGTTGAAAGGGGCCTATAAGGCCATCAAGTCCAACCCCCTGCTCAATGCAGGAATACAAATCAAAGGATATCTGCCAGGTGGGTGTCTAAGTTTCTCTTGAATGCCTCCAGTGTTGGAGCACTCACCACCTCTCAAGGTAATTGGTTCCACTGTCCTTTGCTTTGCTTTGCTTTACTTTGTTTTCATACTTGAATGTAATTCTATTTCAAGTGTTTTTACCCTGGAAAAATGCCATCAATAAAATGGCTGTGGACTATCAGCCTATTTCAAGAACACTTGAGTTTAGGAGATGATGTGTATGTGTGTGTGTGTGTGTGTGTGCGCGCGCGCATGCACATGTGCATGTGCAGCACAGAGAACAAGAAGAAAAACATGACTGCCAATTAAAAAACAATTTTTTTTCCTCTGGTATCATTAATCAAATGCATAAGCAGTTCATGTAGTGACACCTGGCAGGGTTAATGTTTAAGACCTACAGCAATTATAGTTCCCCTGAAAATCACTTGGCCAGCAAGTCACATAAAAGCCTGTGATTATGAAGGAAATGGGAATTAGCAGAAAAATTTAGGGAAACCAGTTGAAATGCACTAGTAGCAAAGGAGGCCTAGAGAAATCTGACTGATTGGAGCTCCCCAAGGGAGCAGAAAAGAGGCCTGGGGGTCACGCCTTCCTCAAATTAGTAGTGTCTGTCATTTGAAACCAAAATAAAGCAGGAACAGAGGAATAAGAGAGATTTTCTATGAAGAAACTCCTCTGCATTCTGTTCCACCCAAAGGCAGTGAGGCCAAGGGCAATTAAAGGCTCAGACTTGTGCATATTTTAATTCAGCCATAATTCATCTTCTTAAAATACGTATACTTCAGTTAAAAAAAGTGTAATAGTCGGGTAACTCTTTACATATATTAATATAAAGCTGGCATTTAAACTTTAATATGGTAATTAAATATTAGGTACAAAAATGATCTTGTTTCCCTGTTTGACTTTCCGTATTTACATATTTGCATTCATCCCCAAGAGCAAATATAATTACGGAGAAACTTAAACCACTTGTGTCTGGGGCTTATTTTATAGCTTGTGCCATACCCTTATTTGCAGAATGTTGGCAGAACTCTTTTAGGGCCAGACATTTTAACAGGCTAAGAGGGGGGGAAATGCACAAAAGTAAACAATAGTTCAAGCAAAGCATGCTTACGCTTACAGCTAAACCTGTAGCATCAAATAGTTGTAAGCATTAGCCACAGCTTCCACAGAAATAAATCTCAGCTGCAGGACAGTGTGTTTTATATCTTCTGGAGGTAAGCCAATCTTAGAAATCTTTAAGGCACAGGTAGACAGAGGGAGCAGCTCTTCTACAAAGCAAACATTTGCTTCACCCTCAGGCTCTCTGAACCTATAATAACTCAAGGAGAGGAAGCTGCTTTTGGACCACTCTTCGGATATTTTGCCAGGAATCAAAACTGAAATATCATCAGCTGTTAACTGTGAAATATTTGGTTTTCTGACAAAACCATTAGGCATCTTCCTGTATGTCCTACCTGACAACCCTCCATTTTGTCACAGGACCGTGTGTTACTTCATAAAGCTGAAGATGTTCAGTATGGTCATATTTTGCAACACTGCTCCGTTCCTTTCTATTGGGGCTTTGTAGCTTCGAACGATGCTTCCTTTCACATATCTAGAGGGTCCAAGCTTTTTTGTTTCCTTTGCCTGTCTGAGGTTCCAGTTCAGAGTCCTCCCAATTTGTTTGTTCATGGCCAGAGAACTGACAAAATGAATGGCTATTGTCCCTGTGCCACTCTGTCCCCACCCTTACAGTCCTTCAGTTTTAATTAATTCACTGCAAACATTGAAACCCCATCCACTTTTGTTCATATTGGCTCAAAGTATGACCATAGGAGGGTCCTAAGGAAGAACACTCAGGAAGAACGTCTTTGCATAAGAGAGAGACACAAGGACATAACCAGTTTGAGGGAACCTTTCCAAAAGGTTAATCTCCATTTCCACACAGGCTACTTATCTCTATTCTGTCTAATTTCATGCACATGAATTTCACATACAAAAGGGTTTGGGAAGGGATAGGGGTTGAGAAAGAGCAGTACAGGACTTTTAAAGACCAATTATCTCTTGGAAAGAAACAAAACAAAACAAAATGTAAAACCTACTTTTAGATTCCCTGATGCCAACAGCTCTCTTTCAATGCAGCTGTCCCCATTTCCTCATACATATACTTCCATTACACTGATGAATAATGTCAAACTGGTGTTCTACCATACCATATAGAGTCACTTGCATCAGTTTGTAAGCTTCACAGTGCCTTAAATAAACACTCCTACCCCTCCTGCATGACTGGACAGCACAGGTGCCCAAATAATATCCCAAGGAGCAATCAAGGATAGAGACTTATGCGTCCTTCTTGTTTTCCTGTGCTCACATGTCATTGTTGCCAGTGGCATCTTAGATTCTTGGGTGCCATCCTGACTAAAAGAAATAAAAGGGAGGGAAGGAAGAGTAATATTGTGTCTATTATTTTTCTCTAGTCATTTTTGCCCTCCAGATCATTGCAAAAATACTGGAAGTATCGGAACAATTGGTTGTCTAATAAATACAGCCGTATACCAATAATGCCTTCAATTGTTTTACACAGCAAATTGTATCATTAGGATGAACGAATATAATCAGATGAAACTCTAATTTGTTCTTTGAAGCAGTACATTAAACATAAGTTTCTTTAGGTATTCTAACCTCTAGCTCAATAAGATCATTGCAGTTAAATTTTGTCAAGATGAGAATAAGGTAAAATATGAGGTGTTCAAGTGCAGAAAAATACAATCCATAGCTGAAAACAAAAATCATTAGAGATGGGCACAAACCAGAAAAATGGCAGTTTGTGATGGTTCGTGGTTCGTGATAACCATGACCCATCCAGACAACTAACTCGTTTGTGGTTCGGACATATCTCTGCCCCTCCCCCCACCATTGCCTGGCCTACCTGCCGCCATTGCCACCTTCTCCATTGCCATCGCTGCTGCCATTGCCTCCGCCTTCCCAAGTGGCCTGGGGGGGGGGGCAACGGTGATGGCAGGGAAAAGCCAGCCAGAGAAGCAGGGTGGTTGCCTCTGTGCACCTGTGGCCCAGCTAGTTGCCAGGGAAGGGCTTCCCAGGCAACTAGGTGGTCTGTGGGTCCATGCACAAAGGCATCAAGCTCAGCTTCCCTTCAAGAAGCCAGGCACACAGATGGAGGCAGTGGCAGAAGCAGCAGCAGGACCAGGTAGGGAGGCAATGGGGGCAGTGGGGAGGGAGCGAGCGGACATCCATTTTGCCAAAGCAAAATGAAGCACCGAGGGATGAAATTTGTTGCCTTTGCCTGCAACTTTGAAAAAAAGCAAAGATTTACATTCTTCATTAGCTCTAGAAATATAAAGGCAAAAAATTGCTAAAAGAGTGCTGTATAATGTGCACAAAACACAGAATAACGGGGGGAAACGTTCTAGTGCTAGTGGAAATACTGCCATATTTTGCAAAGCTATGAAGGAATGAGCTTTATTACAGTCACTGACCAGCAGGTATATCCAATGTAACTATAAAACATAATATAATGAAAAGTATCATAAGGTAGCAATAATAATATCACATGTACACAATCTGTTACAATGTAACTAAATTAGATGGATCCTCCTTAGTTATGAAGGAGTGTGATAGGATAAATTAATTTAAAGTGTTTTATGTAGCTGTTTTGTAATGCTTAAGTAACTTGATCCCATGGTGTAATTTTAATGTGTTGCCTGTTATAACTGAGTATCTTTCTCTCTCACACACACACATGCATATACACACAACCCAGTTAAGTCAATGACACTCATAAGCACAGTGTGATTTTGCTGCTAACAAACAGTAGAGGCACGACATGACTAAACAGTTTGGGAACCAAACAGAAATGTGTAACCATCCGAACAAACAACCACGAACAAAAAACATTTGTTTGATAGTATTGGCATTTTACTGCTGTCATGAAAGATACTAATGTTTTTCAAAAACTGGTATTTGTGACACAAACGTAAATAATGCCAGGGCAGGGATGTTCCTTCTCTCAAGAGTAGGAGGACCTTTGAGGAAACTTGCATGGGATGGGGAAAAATCTGCTACTGCTTTTTTGGGGGGTGGGAATGGCTTACCATGATGGTTGTGGGACAGCACAGGATTGTACCCTTTCTTTGACCAAAAAAAAAAAAAAAGGTTTTGCTTCTATGAGACAGAGACAAATGAGCAACAAACAGCTACCTAGGAATGTCCTTTGCTGGAAATGACACAGCCCATGGGGCCTAGCATCCACTGGGATTAATGGGGCAATTTGGATTAATGGGAGTAGAGAGTTGCAGCCATTTTCTTTCTACTTAGAAATCAAGTCCCACGTTATTCAATTGTGCTTAATTCCTAGTCAGTACCTGTTTCCCCGAAAATAAGACAGGGTCTTATATTAATTTTTGCTCCAAAAATGCATTAGGGCTTATTTTCAGGGGATTCTTTGTTTTTTTTCATGTACAACAATCTACATTTATTCAAATACAGTAATGTCATCTTCTTCTGGTTGCTGCACAATGCTGCACAATGGCGGAGGGCGGGGTTTCACTTAACTAGGGCTTATTTTTGGGGTAGGGCTCATATTACGAGCATCCTGAAAAATCCTAATAGGGCTTATTTTCAGGTTAGGGCTTATTTTCGGGGAAACAGGGTAGGTTCAATCCATGTCTAGTTCTGTTGGAAGTGTAGAAGTACAACTGGATTTTCTCTTTTCTCTATGAACACTCTTGTGTGCCAACAGAAAATTACTGCTGAGTGTTTCAAGCTTTCTGGAGCAGATTCTGAGGGCATGGGGGAGAGAGGATGAATTGCCTATCTCCTCTTCTACAGTTCACTTCTCCTTCAGAATTTTAAGTCGATGGTCAAAATCCTATTGTGTAACTATGCACACACAAGTCAGTATACTGAAATGTATTTTAAAATATTGTAGTTTTGCGATGGGAGGAAAATACACAGAAATTTCAGCAACCTGGAGGATCACAGTCTGATGGGAAGTAAAAATGGGATGAGAATTCAGGTCAGAGCCAGAGAATACAATGAGATGGAGACAGAGAGATTTTAATGTCTCTGTCTTTGAGTGCAGCACAGAAATAATCAAATCCCCTTCCCTAAACTAAATATGTTAGTTTTCATTTGGAATGGGAAGCTACTGGTCAGTATTTCTTCAGTTTGCCTGCTTCTGTTTAATTTCATATCTGATTAGCACTTTAGAAGACAGCATTAGGATTACTCTTTGAGGAAATAATGTATGACTGTTTAATCCCCACCCCCCACGCCAATGCTACTTCTGCGGATGGTGTGGAAAAACTACACGCGGCATCGGCATGTTGCCAATGCATTAATCATTGGTCCAAAAAAAATATATATCTAATGACAAACAGAACCTCTCAAAAGTATTTTCCTTAGAGTAAAGTAATGAAAGGAATATTTTTTAAAAATAGGAAGAATACTCATCTCTTGTGTGCTCTTCATACAGTATTCATTAACACACGCAGATCATGAAAACCCTGGAGCCCCATTGAAGATTTTTTAGAATTCTCATTAATCCTTTTGTGACTTTTGGAAAGTGGTACAAAAATTACTTTATACACTATAACATAATGGAGCTAAAGGTGTGAGGGGAAAAGGTCTTCTATATATTTGCCAGGATCTAGTGGAAATTTACAGATACAGAAAAGGAACTGTGGCATTTGCCGGGCCTGAATAACAAAGTGCCATTCACATGTCTGTCATGCACCTAGTCACCAGTAGAAATCTTCATTTTACCAACATTAGCTTTATCAACTGGTTTCCTGGTATCTGTCTTAACTGCAGGGCTGTTGAGCAAGTAAAGTCAATGACTTGGTTAAATTTAGCAGATCAGAAATAATCACAGGTGCCTTTTCACAGATACAGAAGGCGACATAAAATGTAGAATTAAATAAGGAAAAGGAATTATATAAGTTAAGAAAAAACTCTTCTTGGTTGATTTCTTTTTTATTTGTATATTAATACCCACACGAAACACACACGCACACTCCAAAAAATAAGGAAAACAAAACTAAAAGACAAAAAACAAAACCCAAGTGATCTCCAAATTCTCGGATCCAGTCTGGTGGTTATGCACACTAGTCTGAAGGCAGTCACCACCATGGACTAAAATAGAGTCCCTCTGATAAAAATGTGTTCACAGTAAGTAATTCCCCACTGTGTCTGCTTCATAGGGGCTGGACCTGATGATCTATTGGGTCCCTTCCAGCTTTGTAGTTCTAAGATGGTGATGGTGGCTTGTGTAAACTTGGAAAAGTGTTAACGTGTTGATTGAATCAGTTCAGGATGGAGAGAGGGGAAAATCTGAGAGAAAGAGACAGAGTGAAACTAAGAGGTTAAAACTGAAGGGTTCCTAACCCAGCTAAAGTTGGGTACTAAATATGTTTACCTGGAAAAGGTTCAGATTACACAGGCACCTTTGCACTGACCTTTTCAACAGGGTTAGCCATTGCTCTCAGCAGATGAGAGAGTAAAGCCTAGGGTTCAGATGAATGACACTCGGTTGGGCATAAGCATCAGGGCCATATGTTTCTTTCTTTTGCATGCTTGGAATAATTTGGTCAGTGCTACTGTAAGCTCTGTTTTATGAAGTAGAGGAAATGAAAAGGAAGGAGAAACTAAATAACTGGCACTGGGTTCTTTATTGCTCCAATTCTTTCTTTTCCTGCCAGCCATGTGCTGAGAAGATATGGCCGAGAGTGTTTCTTGGTACCAGACGGAAAGGATCAGAGCAAAGCATCAGGTTAAAAGAGAAAGGGAAATCTATGAAGCAGGAGAAAAGAGAATTTGTAACACACAATAGAAAAGGAGTTGCATTTCCTATAAAAGTATGGTAAAAGGTGTTTTAAATGAGAGCCAGATATTGCTGGTGAAAGTGCATCTTTGTCACAGATTGCTCTTTCCCTCCTCCAGATCTTGGACAGACTCTGCCCCTTTCTCTCCACATTTTGTGTGTCTCCTTTGAAGTTTCAATGTTAAAGATTTTGAGGATGTCGTCCTCTTCCTTCTACCATGATGTACTTTCAAAGTGCCTTAACTGTATTCATGGTATAAATGCTCCAGGTGTGTATAATGTACATATGAATGTCTCTATGCAAACTTTGTGAGAAGCTGTGCATGTATATCTGAATGGAGTCACCTTGAGACAGTGTGCCTAGATAATCTGCCCCCTTTCCAGTTATGAAGTCTGTGTTACTGTATGTTTAATACTGGTACGGGTACCAGCTTTGTCTGGATTAGAAAACCCCTAGCTTTTCTCCTCTCTGATCTTCTGCTTTGCCCCTCCCAATTTTCTGCTTATTTTTCATTTTCATTCCCCCCCCCTCCACTTTGACATGGAAAAAGTCAGGGTATAAATAAATAAATTAAATTAAATTAAATAAATAAATAAATAAATAAATGCTCATCCAGCCTCCTCCCCAATTTCTAGGCTGTAATAATTATCTCTGTGTGCCTTTCTCTTTCCCTCTTTATTTATTTATTTCATTTAAAATATTTTTACCCCTCTTTTCTCCTTAAAAAGCTGGCTGAATAGCTCAGTGGTTTAAGTATCTGACTGTGGAGCCAAAGGTTGGGAGTTCAATTCCCCACTGTGCCTCCTGTGAGTACAGCCAGCCTGTGTGGCCTTGGTCAAGCTGCACAGTTCCAGGGTGCTCCCAGAAGAAGGGAACAGTAAACCACCTCTGAGTATTTTCTACCTGGAAAACCATCAAACAGGTAGCCATAAGTCAGCACTGACTGGACAGCACATGATTATTATTATTTCTCCCTAAAAAGGACCCAAGGAACCAACTCCCTCTTTCTCTGATGGCACACTCAAATTTTAATTCATGGCTAAGAACATCACAATTTATCTCCTGCTCTCTTCAGTCGCTTTTGCTACTGTTGGTGACAGCTGCCACTCAGGAGATATGTCGCTTGACAGATCTGGGACCAGTTTTAGGACCAGTTCTGGACCAGTCCTGGCCAGCACACCACTTGAAGATCTTGTCCTGGTTCAGTGGTTTACCAACACGCTTGAATTCTCCCTCCCACAGGAAGTACTCCTTCACCCCATCTTGCACTCCTGTCTGTTTACGTCTAGCTTCCTCCAAATGAAGGATTCTTAATCTACCTTTTACTCAGGGATAAGTTTAAGGGCTAGCCCCACAGGTTGAAACAGACAATAGAATTGTCTACAAATGCATGAAGAAAATGACTTACCTGAGTCTTCCTCTATGGAATACTGGTGACACTCTAAAGATGGTGCTGGAGGCTACAGAGAGATTCTCAGTTAATGAAACCTCATTTTCTCATTTAAAAACTAAAATAATATAAAGATCACACCTACAGGATCTCCTTACTTTCCATGCCAAGTTTCACCACCCTATACTGAAGAGACATACAGATACATGCATGGACACACAAACAATTTTATTAGTATATAAAAAAATAGTCAATGAAAGAAAGAAGCATGGGGGAGGGGTGGAATCTTCAAAGCAGATTACCTTCTCATGAAAACTATGATGACTGCACCAAGCAATTTTTTGGTAATGCTGTGTAGGACTGACAGATAATAAAATGAATCGATCAACTTCTTGAATAGACGTCAGAACTAAACTGAACATTTTAGGAATTATGAAAGTGGGATCAGATGGGCATTTAGCCTGCTGTTTGGTTTTGTGGGGACTGGTTGGTTCGCTCCTTTTTCTCGCAATCACATGACGCAACTGCTGGAGTGAACTAGCCCATCCCCAGAGCATTTCTACTTGCACCTTTCTGGGTCCCTGTCGGGGGGTTCTATTTTTTTTAACATAGGTAGGGTCACTCCATTTGGTTTGTTTCTAGCCGGTGTGATCCCTGGAAATGAACTAAAGTGAGCTTGGGCCTGTAAAGGATCCTTCCACTGTCATTTTTTTCATATTGTGAAGAGCTTAAGAAGACAGCTACTTCAGGATATTGGCAAATTAAATGCTTCCTTTGCTCTGTGGAGAGGTAGAGGAACTGAAAGTATTTTTTGCACTCTATTAGGGCAGCACAGATGTGCTGCATCATTTATTTAAAAAATCAGAAAATGTTTTTAAAATAATCTCCAAGAAACAGAAGGAGACAGGAGCAGGCAACAAGGGGCATTTTTGTCTTTTCATTGTGTCTTGTCTTAAAGACCAGGTTGAGAACATGCCCAGAGCATTCACTGAACACAGCAAACAATTCAATCCCGAAAGCATATAACTAGCCCTTGGAAATACTACTTTTTTAATTAGGGATCTCAGAGTTTGGGATTCATCATCCCAAAAAAAACAATGCTTCCATGTTCTGCATATAGCTGTGGCTTATTCACCTGAGGGAGCTGGTCCAATACAATAGAGGAGCAACGGCTTGCTCCTTCCCTATCACAGCAGAGAGAACTTCATTTTGGAACTGGTAAAATAGCAGCACAAAATGTCGGATTGCACAGAGGCCTAGACAATGATCCTGTTCCCATCAAAAATGGGAATGGAGGAATGACACAGCATTCAGAGAGGAGGAAGAATGACACAGCCTGTGGTTCTCACTTCAGGGTGTACGCTGGAGAGGAGAATTTGTACCCTTTCTCCAGCATCAAGGTGCTATACTACCATTAAAGTGAAGCATGGTTTCTGAATTTAGCCTGATTCAGATCTTAACAGAAGCCAGTTCTGCTGAATAAATTTCAGTCTGGCTGTCATTGCTTGAATGATAATAATACTTCTTAAAACGATGTCTGTTTCTTTATTACGCTATTATGTTGTCTGGGGGAGGAGAGAGAGTGGATTTTTGATAGAATCATAGAAAAGTGAAGTTGGAAGGGGCCTACAAGGCCATCAAGTCCAACAATTTTCATTAGACCATCAAACTGCAACTACCAGATCACCTTTCTTGAGTCATGCTATTCTGGTGTTACCAGAAAGGTTTCTCATTTTGTGCAATATGTGTTTTAATTTAAATTTTGTAATTTACTTTTTTTACACAGAGACAAAAGTTTAGGGAGAAGAAAATCTTCTAATTCTAGCAGGCTTTCTTTTTTTTTCATACTTATTTTTAATCTATTTATTTATTTTGTTCTTATGTGCTATCAAGTCATTGCAAATGTATGGTTACCCTATCAATGTGTGACTTCTGAAATGTCCTGTTATGGAGTCAATGTGTCTCATATTTTGTCATCCTCTTTTCCTGCTACCTTTGGTTATTTATTTCATGTATATCCTGACTTTTTCCCAATGAAAGCTCAAGGCAGCCTCCAACAACTTAAAAAAATATATATTTATACTTATATAGGTAAAGCTAGTACAAAAAGTGCCTTGTGGGAAGCTTTTTCTGTGACAGACTGCTGACTGTAGAACATGGGTTAAGTTTTTAAAGTGTTAAATGTTTTAAATTACTTAATAGAGTTTTAACCATTATTGCAGTTTAATTGCTTTTACATCTGTAATTTGTTGTAGTTTTAGTATTACTTGTTTTAACATTGTGAGCTGCCTTTGGTTATCTCACCAGGAGAAAGGCAGCCTACAAACGATACAAAATAAATAAATAAGTTTGTTTGTTTTAAAAATTCAACACAACATCTTTCACAAAGTGTGGTGGGGATAAAGGTAACCCTATGTGCCTTGTCGTTCCTCCTTTTGGTCTGGAAAAAACAAAAGGAAAATAAAAAATAAAGACAACAAAAATGTTGGGACACCTTAAAGACTAACTGCTATATTTTAATCTGAGTTTTCATGGACAAGTCGACTTCCTCAGACATATAAGCTCCACGAAAGCTCACATTAAAATATAGCAGTTAGTCCTTAAGGTGCCACAAAGTGTTTGTTTTCTTTAATTTTTTATTTTTCTTTTGGTTTTGCCTGATATGGCAGACAACTGGTGCACTCCAGCCGTTCTTCCTGAGTTCCCCAAAGGTTTGACAACAGAACCATATCCCATATGCTATCCTGATCTTCTAAACTAGCCTGCTGTCCTCACGCACAGTTAAAGACATTATCCTGTTGCTGGTATTAAAGTCCGAGTCAGCTAGAGGTTCAATCATCTTCTCTATGGAATGGAAGAGAGGGTGGCATCTTGTCCTTCACCTCCAGCAGCAGAATGTTGGGGGTCACACCTCGGCTCTAAGAATGGTGGTTTTATGTAGAATTATCTTCATGGAACCAAACCGAAGGCTGTTTACTCTCTCTCCTGTTTTCAAGCTGTATAATTCCTGACGAGCAGAAAAAGCTAGAATGGTGATTTTTCCTATTTCTCGTCTTCTTCTTTTCTATGAATTTTGAAAGTGACTCAGTACTACCAATGACCGTTCCAAATATGGCTTCCATGTAGATGCTGAAATCAGGTGTCACATGGCTTTGTCAATCTAAATCTGGACTGAAGCAGCTTAAAGTATAAATTCAAATACACTGTGTGAACTTCTAGATTAAAATCTTTCCAGGTTTTCTCTCCCTGCAATATCTAATAAAATGTAGAGCACTCTGAAAGCATTTGGCACATGGAATTACAGCTGAACTGCCACTGATCAGCTTCCATTAGTGCCAAAGAAAATGTTTCATTTCAAGGATCACAAAACACTCATAAATGAGCTGGACATGGTCACAAATTGCTTTTCGCTTATGATCAAACTTTCCTAATGTTAGAATTCTTAATGTGTCTCAAATTAAGTTCCTATGCATAATGTTCTTCTGAACTTTTCAAACATTCACAATAATTGCATTTGGCAACTGCCTCTTTGAAAAGGAGTAATGTTACTTTTTGAAAAAGGCCAAGTTTGAAAGAGATGCAGGGTTTCTTTTTTTACTGAAACAAATAATGTTTCTGTATAAGATCACATTACATCAGATTTTTGGCCTTTTTTCGTATTCACATTTGTGAAGGTAGATTCATTCTTATCCATCATGAGTGTACTCTTTTTAGCCAAACTTAAACCAAACCTATTTTAGCAATGCAATTTTTTCTTTTTCTTTTGCACTTGGGAAAAAAAATGCATCCTTAGGAATCATTGGCTGAAATGATTTCTAGTCATACCATAGATACATTTCATCATCATGGATCTCCTTGATTTGCACAAAAGCTGTCAACATGAAAACAAAACAAGTTTTCTCTGCTACTGTTTTCAGCACAGAAGCATGTTGCCAGAATGCTACACCCAGCCAATAATGTTGACACCACTGCACATGAGGCCTAAACAAAATACACATGAATTCATAAGTAGGAACCTTTTCTTAAGTTCTCTCAATATCACCAGAAATAAATAGAAGAAACTCAAGGAACCCATCAAGAATCCAAGCATGGATGGACCTATAACAATGCAGTTGGTGTGCATGTTACAAACTTCTAGAAGTCCCATCGACTGCACAGAGTCACCAAGCTAAAGCACTGCAGTGAAAAAAAAAGCTACTATTGACAGACTCTCCTTCCTACACAACCTTTCAAGATACAACAACTTTTTTGAAGTCTGGCTATGCCTCCTCAGCTCCCTCTGACTCTTCTTGAGCTTTCTATCCTAAACCCAACGTGAGGTCTGGGTTACTTATCACCTTGGTTTCCCACATCTCTCTGCTTTTTTTAAACCTATTTTTGCCTAATTTGTACCACTGTGCTTAGCTATCGCGTCTCTTGGTCAGAAGTTGCAAACTCTGCTCTAAAGAACACAGCTCCTGAGTTGGATCTTGACTCGAGTCTCCTTTTGCTTTAACGTTGTCTCATCTTTAGAGGTGGATGGTATTTATGTTGGAGAAATTAACAGTCTTGCATGCAGCCTGGATTTCAGTGGGAAGAAAAAGTTTTCTTTCACAAACTATAGTGACTCTTATGCCACTAACCGATTAGCAAAGCCCTTTCCCCCAGACTTGAGACAAGCCCCTTCTCCTCTCTTCCTGTCTGTTTGCTTCCAGATGCATTGTTTTGCTGTCTCTGTTTCCTCACCTTCTAGTCACATGGATTTCTTCCTCTTCCAGATGGCTGAGAGATCTATCCTTTTAAAAAATCCTTTTACTTTTCTGATTATAACTGAAGATTAATAGTAAGTAAACATGTGTTTCTTTTCAACTTAAGTTACGTACAGTGATTTTGGGGGAGGGTCTGGTATGTTTACCTGTTCTCCTTCATGTTTCCACTGTGCTGCAGCTGTTTCTGTTTTTTTGTACTTTGTGTTCTGCGAACTAAAGGGAATTAACCAAAATTTATTGGCTCATATTTTGTTTAACTTTCCAAAAGTCATACATTCCTTTACAAATAGGACAAATATTTTTTTAAAATGTGAATTTGAGAGGAAAAAACCTGAAAGATTTCTTTCTCCTGGCACACAATTTCAACTTCTTAGCTCTTCCCTGTGTGACTTTAAATTCCTGCATCTTTAGTCATGTTTGTGAAGCTAAGGTCAGGTTGGCACCCAATTTTTCTTTTCTTTTTTGCGTTATCTTTAACAGCTCTGCAGCAGGCCCTGGTCCTCTTGATCTATGAATAACGATTCCTACTAAAATAGCCCAGTGGAGATTGTTTCATCTGGCATTTTTTAAAATAGCAGCTTTAGAAAATTCACAATTTTCTTCACAAATTGGACAAAAGAGCTTGACTTTTAAAAAATAAATGGGGAAGAAGCAGAGTGAACAGATTCATTCACTTTAGCATTCATTCACTTATCTCCATTGCCATTTCCCTTTGCCTACCCTTTTCTCATCTTCCATTTGCTCAGTTCATTGCCTACTTTGTAATATACTGTACCTTCATATTACAATTTCCTCATATCTTAGCTTTTCCAAACTCGAGGTCCTCTTAAAAGTCTTCCCTGCAAAGCAATTCCAAGACTCTTGAGCACATGTGAAATTACAGTTGCAGCCAGGCTAACAGCTTGCAGATGATGGCAGAATATTCACCAGGATATTTGTGGACAATACCCTGTTCCACTAGGCCAGTTCAGTCAACTAGTGTCAGTGACAACACCAGATCAAACACAATACAGTATTGCCATTTTCCTAGTGTTGATCATACTATTGTCTCTGATCACTGTCTGTCACAACTATTAGCAAATGGAAGTTTTCTTCATTGAATATTTATATATTGTTGAGAATGGAAGAGTTACTTTCTGCATATAACATTCAGCATGGCTACTGGACAATGTATGAAAGGAAGGAAGGAAGGAAGGAAGGAAGGAAGGAAGGAAGGAAGGAAGGAAGGAAGGAAGGAAGGAAGGAAGGAAGGAAGGAAGGAAGGAAGGAAGGTAGGAAGGATTTTCCCAAACTCTGGTGAAATGAGAAAAGATTATTCATGTTTTGAGAACAGTATGAACTTGATCCTAGGTGTGTTTATTCTCTTAGTCCCTCTGCATTCAGTTGGGCATATTGTATGTAGTATTACAATTTAAGTCACCATAATTGCTCAGCCAACACCCATTTTAGTAGCACTCCACCTAAACCTCAACACCTGCTTGTTGATGTAATGGACAATTGGAAATGACATTGGATCTACACCACTAGATATCCTTCCAATCATCTATGGAACCAGGGATGGATCCAGGTGCAGTGATGTCATCAAGTCTGTGCATAGCCCTTTCACGTTTCAGGGGTTAAGTTAGCTGATGAGCTCATGTACAGCTGTGGGGTTCTCCAAGAAATAAGACAATTCAGCTTATTTTGGTACATTCTGGGGAGGATCTCTGCCCTGTGTAACTTTATTGCAGAATGTTTCAATTTTGCCATGTGAATTGCCCCCATTCTCTACTAATCCACAGGACTGTGACTATTGAGAACTAGAATAAGATGTCACAATGCTTCTCTTTCCTCCTCGCCCCCCCCCCCCCAGCCCCATGAAAGGTCTGGCTTGGACCTTCATGCCTGGAGTCTGTGCACATTGGAGCCTTTGTGTCATTTTGTGGCTCAACTGTGAATTCTCTTTCTTCTTGGTTGACTTCCAGATGTCTACGGCATGGCATAAACTCAGTTAAAATTACCTTTGCAATTGCTCCATTGTATTGTAAGTCATGTCAAACAAAACTTTGTCTCTGAACATTAGAGAGAGAGAGAGACAGACAGACAGACAGATACTGTGATGTGCCATTCCAAGCCAGCAGCCAAATCAGAGGAACAATCCCTCAACTCCAGGGTCCCCATACTTTCACACATACAAGAAGACACAGGGGCCACATTTAGGGTTTCATGACATGAGTTCATTTGAAAGTGAGAGCAGGGAGAGAGAGTTTTAGCCCTACCTACTTGTTTTTCAGCTGCTGAAATCCTGTTGCTTAGTTTAGTAAATCACAACTAAAGTAGGCCCATTTGAATCAATGAAACTTATAGAGGAGCTGACTCAACAGATCCCTACTGATTCAATGGGCCTAGTCTACTTGCAACTCACAACCACAACAGGATTTTCAACAGAATGAAGAACTGCCTGAAGACAAAAAATTCTGATGCACATGGAGGCTTCAACATAAGACAATCCTTGTCCTGAAATATGGTTGACCTAAAGAACGTAAGAAGACAATAGAAAAAGAACAGTGAGAAAGAGAAATTATAGATGTGGAGAGTGTAGAAATACATACACAATGTGTAAGGGCAATAGGGAGCTGCTGAAGAAAATGGGGGCAAAAAGAAAAGAGAGCTCGGTTTGACAGAAATGGTGTAGTCAGGAAAACAGATGGCATGGGACCAGAAAGGTGGTTAAGAGGACAGTGGTTTAAGTTTCACATGCTGATTTGATTTAAATATCCTTAGCTATTGCCAGTCCTGGTGTTCAACAAAACAGAAATTATAGCTGTGCACAAGGTCTTTCAAATTTCTCCACCTGTTTGTGGGGAGCCAATTTTTGATGGCAATTTCACTGAATTTCTCAAAGGGAATCAGAAATTATCCAACAATTTTTTAGAAGGAGATGTCACTGTTAGCAGTGAAGGTAGCACGGCTGTGTTCTTTCCTTTCCAGAAGATTCCCCCCTTGCCTTTTCACTGCAAGTGGCAAGAACAAAAAATTCTCCCTCAAAACATCAGCCAGTGCCACGTGTTTTTCACAGGCCTTGCTTCTCTGAGTTGCGACACCAAAAGAGACTAATCAGTTTTTGTATTTGTGTTCTTAGAATTGTCTTTTGATGGTTTGCTGATGTTTTGATTATTGTTTTTATTTGTAAACCACTTAAAGTAGTGTTGGACACCAAGTCAGTGGTATAGAAATATACAGATAGATAAATAAACAATAACAAAATTGGTAGGCTAGGCCTCATTTGACTTCCTCCACAAGGTCGTCTATCGAGTGACATTCTAGGGCATGATAGTGGTAGGCAGCCACCCCCAAAAAAGACAGAGAAATTCAGGAAACCATGGTGCCAAGTGGCATTTTATATCTAGGGGAGTAATAAAAAGACAATTTCAGAATGTTTCTCAAAAAACAAACAAACAAAGAAACAAAAATCCATAAGACCGAAGGCATTTTGGCTCTGAACTTTTTGTTCTTTGAGGTTCAGAACATCTTCAATTGTTACATTTTTGAGGGAACATTGCAGATAGCACATGGCTGTAACCAACGCTTCCTCTAATTTTCAGCCCCTCTGGGCAGGGCTCTGTCCCTTGCATGTGCGACTCCGGCCCCCATGTGACTCCACCTCCCCGCACGGGGCTTCCTCATGACCGAAACCAAAGAGGCTGAAAATGATCGCTGTGTGCGTGCGGGGGAGGAGGAGCCCTGTGCAGAGCGGGGAAGAGTCACGAGTGTGCAGGTATGCACCTTAGAGGGAACCTTGGTTGTAACACAACTCTTTCCCTATAAGTTCTGTTGTAGATATGAGGGAGGGCAGTATTGCATTCAGCCCCAGGAAAAAAGTGAAGCTAGTGCTATGCCATAGTTTTCCTTCCAGTTCTTCCCAAACTTTATTTGTCCACATAGGAGGTTTGCATTTTGACTCCTCATTCTCAAAACCCTTCTGAATGCCGTTTGGTTATATTTTTCAGCTAACCATGAACTGTAAAGTAACTGAAGGTTTTGCATTTGTTTTTAATTCTGTTTTTGTTTCCCAGTTTCACATCTCACTACCACTCTGCAGGTATTCAGAAGGGATCTGGAAAAAGTCTTGTGATAGGAGTTACTTTATGATTGCTTCCCTTGGCTTGTGTGGGATGCTGCTGAGGTGTGATAGGTTTCATGGGCCACAGAGAGGAGAGAGGATTGTTTGTACAATAAAAGAAAAGACATGAGCACATACGTCACCAGCTAGCTCAGAAGTAAGGTAAACACCAAAAAAACCTGAATCTCATCATGATAATTTCTTATTACAGTAAGGGGGTGATATATTTGAGGAAAACCAGTAATTACAATAATCTGCTCTGTAGGTCCCAGTCTGGATATATATATATTTTCCCCACTGTGTAGCTGGAGGTTTTAATTTCAACACTCTGCCAATAGAGACAATAGCGGAGAAAACTACACTTTTCTCTGTCAACAGCTGTCCCTCCTCTAGCACCTGGCTCAGATACCACCGGGCCAGCCACCCTCTTTATACGTCCTGTTGTAAATGCCTAAGGAAACTGCTTATATAATATAATAAACTGAAATCTGAGTTTATTGAATGTCCTTTTTGCTGCTCCAAGAGAGTAATAGGAAGGAGTATGCATGAAAAATGGCCTGGAAAGCCACACTTGAAAACTTTTCAATTTAGGACCTCAGTGATGCAGAAATAAAACATTAAAAATACTTTCTTTTATAAAGCACACAAAAACGTACACTTCTACCATCTAAAGTTGTCATTTCAAAATGCAGTTCATGGCTGAAGCCACAACATATTTTCCAAAGGTTAGCTTTCCAATTATAATCCAAAATTTGAAGTTAATATTTTTTCTCAGACTCATTTTATAACCGCATTCTGCTAATTTCATAAAGATACCATTTAGCTGAGGTAGGTGGCATTCTGGGCATGAGAACAGTCACACAATGTCTGTAGTTAAGGAGTCCCTGTAACTACACACTTCCCATCATTTGGAAATAAATCTTCGCTATCCCCCCACCCCCAACTAAGAGGAACTAGAGTCCAGAGTCCAAGTGGGAAACGGCAATAAGTTTTAAATGTCATTCATATGCCCCAGCCTTACTTCTGAATGGTTTCTTAATAGCTGGGAGAAGTCTAATTCCATAATTTGTCAAACTGAAGAACACTGATTATAAAAATATTTGGAAGTAAAGTAGAATGAACTTCCTGCTGAGATTTAAAACAATTATGATTAGTCAGTGCCATCTGTTTTTAGGGTTATTGTTATTGCTTTTAATGTTTTTATCTCTCTCCCCCCCTATTATATGTGTTGTAACCACCCAGAGTAGTGCCTCAACACTAATGGGAAAAGGATACAAATTAAAATAAATAAATAAATAAATAAATAAATAAATAAATTTTATTTCAACTGTCACAAACTTTGTCAAACAATAGTGATTGATATCTATTGATATCAAAAGAAACCCATCCAGGTTTATTTATTTTATTTATTTATTTATTAAATTTATAACCCGCCCATCTAGACACATGTCTATTCTGGGCGGCTAACAATAAAAATGGAATAAAAACAATATAATAAAATAAAAAGCAACAATAGTAATATAGTTCAAGATGGGGAAAAAATTAAAATAATCAAGTGATACTGAAAGAGAGGCTTCTAAATCCGGCCTACCCTCGTGGTCCCTGGTGTTGCACCGTCTCTATTAACGTATGTGAATTCGCTTGGTTTGCGTGCTACCTGAAGTGAACATTGCCTACCATGTTCCCACAGTCCCCTAAAATGAAGTGAAATACATTGTCACAGTCTATATCAAATCCCTGGCACCTGGCAAGCCAACTTTTCGCTTATTTGAGGTACAGCAAAAACAAACATCTTGGCCCACTAAGTTGCCAAAGGATAAATATGTTGAAAATTCTTAAGCAAGCCAGGAAATGCATTTCACTATTCTTTTCCCAGGTGGATTCGTCCATTAGGTTTTGTCAGCTGCTTTGTAGCCCTGCTATTATCTAGATGTTTTGTATCCCTTACAGCTGTTGCTGTTAAGGTAGCCTTTAAATCAGGGATTGGGGACTTCTCAACCTCCTGCTGTTTCTGTAGTAAAACTCTCATTAGCCCCAGACAGCAGAGTGAGGAATGATGGGAGTTGAAGTCCAGCATATCTTGAGATATGATTCTGAAACATGTTGCGCGTTGAAACATATTTCCTTTTTTCCTATTATGTTTTGAGCATTCGTGGCTCATGTCACTGATAATGCACATGAGTTTTGGGTGCATCCAGAAGTATAGATGGTTCCCTGGTGACCAGGTTTTAAGGGGTCCTTCATACTCCCCTACTAAAGAAAGCATGGTGCTGACTCTTTTTTCATCCCTAACCTCTCATATCACAATATTCTTTGAAAAATGTGTTTTGAATACTTTTTAATGAATATCACTCACTTTGATTTAGTCTGAACTATTTCTCTTATAAATTATAACAGATTCACTTCAAGCCAATTTAATAGCCCAGTAAATTAAAGTGATGCAATAGCAATCTCTCTATTCTTTCTAGTGTGCTTTCCTCACAAAATGGCCAGCATCACAGGGATGTGGAACTCCATCCCAGGGATTCTGTGACTGGAGTTTCCATGAGTGTTTAGTCTTTTTCATTGGTGCTTAAGCTGTCAGTCTTCTTCTGCTTTGGGTTTCCTGGTATTTCTGTTACAGCATTATTTTTGTTTTCCCAGTGAGTATTTCCTTTTTTAAAAGAAAGCTTTTAAAACCCTAGAAGCACCGAAGCAATATTTGGTGCTTCAGAAAGATCTGACTCAATCTCAGCTTCACTTGGGCTTCCTAAATTTACTTTGGATATGTTCATAAACTGACAAGTACTCCTGATTCACTTAGGATTCTGAATAATTTCCAAACCTGAAACATGTTCCTAATTTTTAATGTTCATTTTTTTTCTCTCCTGCAAGGAATCCAAGGCAGCTAATACAGAAAAGAATGAAAACAGCCTAAAGAAATATACTCAGAACCACTTCAATAGAATGGTGAATGATCCATCAGGAGTCAACAGATTTTTTTTTTACAAGGAACTGTTTCTCATTGCATCAGCACTAGGCTGTCAGTATCTCGAAAAATAAACCTTCCAAATGGCAGAGCGTCCATAATGATGGTGCCCTAGGGTTACCTTTCAATACTCACAGACAGAGATTATCCCATGTGATTTAATTGTGTTTGTAATCTAATGCTATTATTTTTTTAATAGAAAAGCAAGGTGAAAACCGTGAAGCAATTGCATAAGCCTATGTCTCTCCTGCCTTCAGTATCCCTTTCTTGACTACAGAGGATTTCTGGGCAGCCAGAATTAGATAACATGAGCTTCTGCACATCCTTTTCATTAAATTTAAATGGAGTTCTTACTCATCACCTAACTGTGGTGTATTTTACAGCAACAAAAATGTAGCTTGAATAAGAAGGCAAGCCATAGGATTTGGCAAGCATTAAAAAATCTGAAGAAAAATGAGAGCTGTAGATTAAAGAAATACTTCTATTTCTATATTCAGTAATGAGGGCAACATAATGCATCTTAATACATCAGTCTCCTTTGCACATAGAAATCTGACCTCCTGTGCTGCTAGACAATAAAACCTGTGGTGCAATTAGAATGTGTACAACTTCAGAAGCTGTTAAATAAAAGAAACAGGAAAAAAAGAGTAATGTGTTACTCAAGCAAACCCCAGGTAGGCTTCTTTGTGCATGAGAATTACACTGTGCAGAGTTAGGTCAAAATACCTGGTGCACTGAGAACATGTACAAAGATACTGAGTCTTCAGTTATCCCAAATATCAACCAGGTGGTTCAGAGCTAGCTGGATACTTCAGTGAGCCAGCCTGTGTGGCCTTGGGCAAGCTGCAGAGTCCCGGGATGTCCCCAGGAGAAGGGAATGGGAAACCACTTCTGAATACTGATCACCTGGAATACCCTGAAAAGGGTCACCATAGGTCAGAATCAACTTGACAACATACTACCACCACCACCACCACCATTACTACTACTACTACAACTACTACCAACATAAAGTTTAAATTAAGGAAGCAATGAGTACTAATTTTTCCTCCCTCCAACCCAGACTTAAGAGAGTGGAATTCAGTCACAGCCCTGGTTAGAATTAATCTTTGTCCATTATAGCAATCTGGCACTTAAGTATTTGCAATGCTATCTTTCTGCAGTCAATAAGCATTTAGTTGCCTGTTAACCTGAAAGACTAAACAAATAATTTGATTTTCAAAAAGGTTTCTCATGGCAAAGGCATGCAAGTAGACAACTGGAGAGGGGGATGTGACAAAAGAGTGTTGAAAGCAGAGTTTAAGGGATAACTTCTCTCACCAGAGTGAACTCTGCCGAACAAAAGGATAAAGCTCCAAGAGCATTTGTAAAGACAAGCTTTGTGAGCAAAATGAATCTGAAACTTCCTTTTGTAGAAAGCTGACAGTTTACATGTTAATTGTTTTTTCCCCTACAGACCTTAACACCTCTTTGGGGTTTGTGGCACCTCCATCAACAAATACATACACATGGGCAAACACAGGTGTAAATGTCTAAGTAGGTCTTGTAGAGTGAGCATAACTCTAAAGTGTGAGATAATCAGAATGCAGAATACTCTTTCTAATCGGCCTCTGAAAAGACATCCTAGGTTATAAGCATTTCTGTGGAGTCTTCAGTATTATAGAAGACGGCTAATTCACTAATATAGTCTACTACTGGCATGGTAATTTCAATTAATGGTCCTGTGCATCTGTGTCAGCTTTAGGAAAAAGGTATATTATCTTTTTAGTATCACTGCCTAATGTATGTGGGTGGGTCTTTGTGAAGAAACATTTGGACAAATGCATGAGAGAAATCATTGGGTGATGGGCCAGACTAGAGATGGGCTTGGACCACCGGTTCGGTAGTTTGTGCCTCTCGGTGGATGGCCATACAGGTTTTCTGCAGTTCAGCGCCCTGCCCCCTCTGCCAGGTGCCCACTTGGAAGCAGCACCTCAGCTTCCCTGCCCCACCTTCTCCAGGCATTGCCTCTGAGTGGGCACCTGGAAGACTGGGTGGGGCATGGAACTGCAGAACACGTCTTCAGCCATCTGCCAAACTGGTATGAACCGTCAGACCAGTTATTCGATTAAAGGATTGAGTAGAAAGGATTGAGAACGAAGAACAAATAAAATATATTTATTTGTTTGTTTGTTTGTTTGTTTGTTTGTTTATTGGATTTCTACCCCGCACCATCTAGCAACCAGGCCACTCTGGGCAGCTAACAACAATATAAACAACAATATTAAAACATGATAGAAAATAAAATAATACATAGCAACAAGATAAATTAAAACAGATGGCAATGAAGGCGGTAAAAGGGTGATGAAAAGGATGGCAAAAAGGATGGTAAAAGGGGGCCCAAGATCTTAATGGTCAGGGAAAGCCTGGCGGAAGAGCCAGGTCTTCAATGCTTGTTTTAACCCGTCCAGCGAGGCTGCCAGGCGGATCTCAATAGGCAGGTTGTTCCACAGGCAGGGGGCGACCGCCGAGAAGGCCTGGTTTCTTGTTCTTTCCCTCCGGGCCTCCTTTGGGGTCAAGGCCCTCAACCGCCCTGCCTGTGAAGAACGGGTATTATGGACAGATCTGGCTGGGAGCAGGCATTCTGATAGGTACCAAGGTCCTAAACCATTTAGGGCTTTGAATGTTATCATCATAACCTTGAAGTCGATGCAGAAATGAACCGGTAGCCAATTAAGGGCGGCCAGAGTGGGAGTGATGTGCTGAAATTTGTTCACCCCAGTTATTAATCTGGCTGCCGAATTTTGGACCAGTTGAAGTCTCCGCATCAGCCTCAAGGGTAGCACCACATAGAGAGCACTGCAGTAGTCTGTTCTTGAGATTACGATGGCATGAATCAGTGTTGTGAGTGGCCCCACGTCTAGATAGGGACGCAGCTGGGTAATCCTCCGAAGATGGAAATGGGCTGCCCAGACCACAGATGCCACCTGGGTTTCCATGGTGAGATCCGGGTCTAGGCAGATGCCCAAGCTGTGAACCTCGCTCTTCATGGGAAGAGTCACTCCCCAAAGGAGAGGGAGTTTCCCAACCTGCTGACGCCAGGGCCGCCCACGCACAAGATTTCCGTCTTGTCTGGATTCAACCTCAGTCCATTTGCCCTCATCCACTCCAGAACGGTCCCCAAGCAGCGTTCAAGGGTCGGAACAGCGTCCACTGCAGTGGGAGAAAAGGAGAGGTAGAGCTGGGTGTCATCAGCGTACTGATGGCACCGGGCCCCACAACTCTGGATGACCTCACCCGGAGGCGTCATATAGATATTAAATAGCATTGGTGAGATGATCAACCCCTGCAGAACCCCACAATTGAGGATCCATGGGGTGGAAGTCATCTCGCCAAGCTGTACTCTTTGGGGATGGTCCTCCAAGAAGGAACGGAGCCACGCCAAAGTGAGGCCACCGATCCCCAACTCGGAGAGCCAGCCCAGGAGGATACCGTGGTCGATGGTACCAAAGGCCGCTGAGATATCGAGGAGGACCAACAAGGACATATTGCCCCTGTTGGCCTCCCTCAGGAGGTCATCCTGCAGGGCGACCAATGCTGTTTCTGTACCATGCTGCGGCCTGAAGCTGGACTGGAATGGATCAAGGGCATCAGTTTCCTCCAGGAAGGCCTGGAGCTGATCGGCCACCACCCTCTCGACCACTTTACTCAAGAAAGAAACATTGGCGACGGGCCTATAATTCCCAATTTCGTCCACCACCAAATTAGGTTTCTTTCAAATGGGCCAAATGAGTGCCTCCTTGAGGGCAGGGGGAACCATGCCGTCCTGGAGAGACCCATTAATTATTGCAGTGGCCCATTCTGTTGTTACCGGCTTGGCTGCTTTGATAAGCCAGGCCGGGCAAGGGTCTAAAGAGGAGGTGGTGGCACAACAGTGCACAAGCACCCTGTCCACCTCATAGGACATCACAGGTTGAAAGCAAGTTAACCTCGCCAGGCAAGACGATGCCCTGGACATCTCAGCTCGATCTACTGTCTGTAAAAAGGGATCAAGGTCCCGGCGCATGGCCTCCACTTTAGATTTTAAAATGCTGCAAATTGGTCACAGGAAATATTGGAGGGAGGCCTATCACTGTGGCCAACTCCAGATAGATCGCGTACTATACGGAAAAGTTCCGCCTGCTGGTTGTGAGCTTCGCTTATCTGGTCAGCGAAGAATGCTCTTCTAGCAACCTTTACCCTAGTTAGGTAAAGGTTAGATGTGATCCTGGTGGCTTTTAGATTAATTTCCGTCGGGGCCCTTCTCCAAATGCTCTCTAGCCTTCTCCGATTACGCTTCATGGCTCTCAGCTGCTGGTTAAACCAGGGGACTGGTTGGGCTCGGCGGTGGAGAGGGCGTTTAGGTGTGATCATGTTGACCGCCCTGGTGGCAGTGGTATACCAGCCATCCACCAGAGCATTGACAGGAGCGCCAACCAAGTCAGCCGGAATCCCTCGCATGGTATCTTGGAATCCTTCAGGATCCAGTAACCTGCGGGGGTGGACCATCTTAATGGGTCCAAGCTCCCCGCGGGAGGGAAGTGCCACTGAGAGGCTGCATTTAATTAGGTGGTGATCCGACCATGACAAGGGGGCCAATACCAAGTCGGCCACCATCGGAGCACACTCTCTCTGTTCGGCGGCAAAGACCAGATCCAGCATATGGCCGCCCACATGGGTAGAGCCATTGACTTGCTGGGTCAAGTCCAAAGAAGCCATGGTTTCCAGGAACTCATGAGCTCGACCGGAAACCTCAGCCTCCGTGTGAATGTTGAAGTCCCCCAGAACCAATAATCTGGGGAACCTCAACAGCGCCACAGAGACAAAATCCATCAGCTCCAGCAGGGACTGCCCTGGATCGCGGGGAACGTGTTATGCCAGCACAATCCCAAAGCCACCCCTGGCACCAAACGGCATGTGGACGGTCTCTAGACCTGGGCTTGCCACCACAGAGAGCCTAGCAGCCTCAAAGATGTCCTTATAAACAATGGCAACTCCCCCCCACCCGCCTTGTCTGCCCTGGTGTTGGATGGCATACCCAGGTGGGCATATGAAGGAAAGAGTAGTTCTGCAATCAGCACCCACCCACATCTCAGTTATACAGGCCAGGTCTGCCTGTTCCTCCAGGATCAAGTCCTGGATGAGTTGGGTTTTATTGTGGGCAGACCTGGCATTTATCAACACCAGGGACAGAGAGGGAGGCCAGCTAGGCTGGTTACCAACGTTCAAACAGGTGGCAGCAGAGCTAGAACAGGAGACAGCCTTCAACATCTGTCTGCTGTTCTTCTATGTTTGATCACTACTGCGCCAACACCATATCTCCTCCTGCCCGTAATTACCTGTATAGTAGAAGCACCCTCGCTGGAATAACAGGCATCCCACTCCATTGTAGGAAGAGGAGGGAGGGAGGAAAAACCTTGTACCTGACCAGAGAAGGAAACGTTAGAACCCGGGATCGGAACCAAGTGCTGAACTTGGGATCTCCTAAAATGGCCAATGCTCCCTCCAGCACCATCTCTCCCCCTCCCTGTCACCACCGATATTCCATTATGCCCCCACATAATCAACTCTCTGGGCTAATCAGCAATCACCAGGCCTTAATTCCATCTAGGGGGGAGCAAAAGAGAGTGAGAGAGAGAGAAAAAAGAAAAGGAAAAAAAAAGAGGGAATTCTCGCCACACTTAGTCCCTAAACTAAAGAAAAAGGTCTCTAAGCTAAACTACTAACAACTAAATTTACACAATAAGTCTTAAACCTCTAACAAAACAAAAGTAGGAACTAACAAAGTGAAAATATGTACAACAAAGTGAAATAACAAACGGGTACATACAGCAAAGTATATTAAACAGAAGAAAGCCTAAGTGTGAGGCAACAGTGCTAAATAAAGGGTTTAAGAAGCTGTAGCCATAACTGCACTAAAAAGGCAGGGAGGGAGGAAGTATCATGGTTTAACTTAATACACTTAGAGCGGTGGATAAAAGATTAGTTGAGGAAAAATGGTAAATGCAGGGAACCAACAAAGTCTGAGGAAGTGTTATTAGAAAAGGAAAATGTAGAAGAAAATAAAACTCTGAAGGGTATAGTAAGTAAAATCGATAAAATATTAGTTGAAGCAGAGGATCAACAGAACCCACTGAAAGTTTTATGGGAACATGATGTCAGGGAAGATATAAGTACTGAGAGCTGGGAGAAGATATGGGATATAAGAATAGTGAAATCTATGTATATAAGAATTAAAGAGAATGTTTATAAAATTGTGTGGCGATGGGATCTAACTCTGGTGAAATTAAATCAAATTAATGAGAACTATTCTATATTGTGCTGGAGAGGATGCCAGAAAACTGGTACTTATTTTCATATCTGGTAGGAATGTGAGAGTGTGATGAAATTTTGGCAACGAGAGAATTAATCTGTAACTTATTGACAGCAGCTAAATTAATGATGGCTGAGTGCTGGAAAATAAAATACGATTTCCTATTAAATGAATAGTATACAGAAGAGCTATCAATGATAAATAATGTGTAATATCAAAGCAAAGAAAGGATTGTTTAAAAGATATACTTTTGCAGATATTTGGGGAGATTTTATTGATCATGTATTAATAAAGAGAAAGTGAAGTGCACCATCGCAAGAAATGTTACAATTTGGGAGGGGGAACGGGAATCCTTGAAGGAAGGAGAATTGGTTTTATCTCCAAATGATCCCGGTGGTGGGGGGCACAGTGTTATAATTTTGAAGTCTTGTGTATAAAATTGTGTCTTACTTGGTTCCCCCCCCCCCCAGTCTTTTAACTGTTGTTTTTCAATTTCCTTAAGTTTGGACCGTGTAGTGTAATGTATGTCTATTATTATTATTATTATTATTATTATTATTATTATTATTATTATTATTATTATTATTATTATTATTATTATTATTATTATTATTATTTAAAAGAGCACCTGTTCAGCCGTCAGCCGAACTGGCATGGACCGCCAAACCAGCGGTTCATGCCAATCTCTAGGCCAGACGTTAGACATGAATGGAGCCATTTGTGAGCAAATACATGGACTTTTGCTTTGCTGATCTATTCTTCAAGCTACAGAAATTATCTTTTTGCATTCTTCCCTAATACTATACTGGTTTCAGTCCACAATTCTTCTAGTTCATGTCAGCTGAGTTTAGTAATTCAAATCTATTCTTTATATGGAGCTTAAATTAATCAGAAATGTTGTTAAAATTTTATTTTGTTACTAGGACTCTTAAATATTCTTCAGCTTTACTCTAATTTTTGATAGTAATAATTCATCATTATAGCTATCTACTCCTGCTCTTGTTTTGGAAGAGAGTATGCATCCAATTATGTTGTCTATTTGATCTCTATCTTCCCCATCTGGTGACATCCATGTATACTGTCATCTGCTCAGTTGTTGGACACATGTATTTGCCTGACATACGTTTGTTGGCTTCATAGATGTTTTCCTGTTTTGTTTTTGAGTTTTAGGCCAAATTCTACAAAAACATTAGGTTCTGCATTGTTTCCTACTTTTGCATTCCAGTTGTCTATGATTATCAGCATATTCTATTTTGGTATGTGATCAATTTCCTCCTGGACAATTGCACAGAAGCTTTTGATTTCTTCTTCAGTATCTGTAGTTGGTCTGTAGCCTTGAATGATGATTATGTTGAAAGATTTTCCAAGTCTGATTAATGTTATTTGATCAGATTTCATATAATAGCCCCTAACTGTTTGTGCTCTATCTTACCTCATTAGAGCCACATTGTTTCTTCTGATTTTGTCATTTCCAGCGTAAAACACTTTGCAATTGTCTGGTTGAAAATGTCAAATTCCAGTCCTTTTTAGTTTGCACACACAAAGTACTGCAATGTTTAAATGTTCCACTTCTGGCTCTATGGTTTCAAATTTACCTTGTTTCATACGTCTCATGTTATACCTAATGACTCGACTATGCCAGTAAGAATTGTTTAAAACTCTAGTTTTAAAGGTACAAGAAGACTCTTAAAACAAGATAAATGGTTTAATTATTTTGGTTGTAAATAAACATTTCATATAAAATAGCATTTTCAAAAGCAGAGATGGAGAATAATAATGAAATAATAATATGAACATGCAAATAATATGCAGAATAGTAGATCAAAGACATATGCATAGACTGAATATTTTCATTTTCAGAGAAACAGAGATGTTCTTATACTCATTTTTGTAAATACGGTACTTTCTGGAAGAACATTTCAAGAAGACTGAAATTCCATCAATCCA
The DNA here is from genome assembly GCA_037013535.1 of Intellagama lesueurii. Classification (NCBI taxonomy): domain Eukaryota; kingdom Metazoa; phylum Chordata; class Lepidosauria; order Squamata; family Agamidae; genus Intellagama; species Intellagama lesueurii. Next base: position 245,968,192 of record JBAJHW010000002.1, read on the forward strand.
TCAGTAATATTCTTCCATTCTACACTCACTAGATATTTGTTCCTACTTTCACTAGTAAAAACGACACACCTTAATTTCCCTAGTAATCTTGTCCTTATCATAATTCCGGAAAACAGAGACATGAGGTTATGATAGACCACAGTGGCATTATTATTAGTTATCTATGGGAATTCTATTCTGTCTCTTTGTAGAAAAGAGGTGGATATTCTAGTGCTAATGCTTAAAAGTCATGTGTTATGTGCCATCAAGTCGCATCTGACTTCTAGCAACCCTAATAGGGTTTTGAAGCTGATAGCCTGCAATGACATGGTCAAATACTGCAGGATTTGCTCTGCTTATAAAACATGTGAATTCAAAGTATATATATTTTTTGTTGACCTCATGTTGCAAAGACTGATTTGAATCCAACCCTTTTTTTACTCCCAAAGCAGGTTTTTAAAAAACTTTTTCAAGCCAAAACGAGTCAAACAAGCTTTTTCCAATGTGACTAGTGAAAAGATAGGGGCATGTCTATAGGTGGTGTTTCAGTAACATAGGCAGTTGGGATGGGATGTTCAGGACTGGGGGAAACATGCTCCTGCATTTTTTATTCTCCCCTGATCATCTTCCATTTTTTAAAAAAAGTCTTACATATGTGAGATGAACACTAGATCACCCTATCATCTTATCACTATTATTATTTCCCATATTTACAGCCCCATCAGTTCCCCACCAAATCAGCAGAGGCGGGACCAGAGGAAGGAAGGAAGGAAGGGGTGGCTGTAGACTGGAATATGAATCACATCAAATCCATAATGAAGGGTGAACTCCCATAACAATCCACAGCCCCACGGGAGCACTGTCTGCAATTTCAAATGTAATACAGGCTGAAAATCGAATCACCCCAGTCAGTAAGGTGCTGCCTCGCCACAGTCTGTTAACCTCACGGGGTGAGTGGGATTTAGGGTGAAATCCGATAAGCAGATTGATAACCCTGTACCATGCAATAATCATAAGAAAACTTCTGCCCTAAAGCTGGGCACCTGGAATGTTTGGACAATGACCCCTGGCTTTTCTGATGACCTGCAGGAAATAGACGACACGTGCAAGACAGCTGTCATCGACATGGAATTGAGTAGGCTGCAGATGGACATTGTTGCCCTGCAAGAGACGAGATTGCCAGACTCGGGATCTGCAAAGAAAAAAAATTCTCATGCTTCTGGCAGGGAAAACTATTGAATGAGACCAGGGAATATGTTGTTGGCTTTGCGGTTATGAATACTCTGCTGAGATCCATTGTTCCACCTACTGCGGGGAGTGAAAGAATCCTGTCTCTGCAGCTCCACTCATCAGCAGGACCGGTCACCCTTATTAGTGCATATGCACCAACACTGTCGTCTACAGCAGAAGTCAAAGACAAACTCTATGACGATCTGGCAGCTACTACCAGGAAAATCCCCGAGAAAGAGCCGCTGTTCATTCTCGGAGATTTTAATGCTAAAGTTGGTGCTGATCACAATTCTTGGCCCACTTGTCTAGGCTGCTTTGGCATTGGGAAGATGAACGAAAATGGCCAACGCTTGCCGGAGTTTTGCTGTTATTATGGTCTTTGTGTCAGCAACACGTTATTTAATATGAAGCTTCAACACTGAGTCTCTTGGAGACATCCAAGATCGAAGCTTTGGCATCAGCTCGATCTGATCCTCACTAGATGCTCTAGCCTTCCTAGTATTACGATCACACGCAGTTATCAGGGTACTGATTGCGATACTGATCACACCCTCGTGTGTAGCAGAGTAAAACTGCGAATAAAGAGACTGTATCATACGAAAAAGGACAGAAGACCACGTATTGATAAATAAAATAAATAAATAAATAATGTATTCTCGAAGGCTTTTGTGGCTGGGATCCAATGGTTGTTGTAGGTTTCTTGTGCTGTTTGGCAGTGTTCTGAAGGTTTTTCTTCCTAACGTTTCACCAGTCTCTGTGGCTGGCATCTTCAGAGGACAGGAGTTAGAGCTCTGTCTGTGTTCTGGTGTAGTGTGTGGGATAGTTGAATACTTGTAGCTGTGGGATCAGCTTTTTGTCCTTTTCAGGAGATTGGGTGATTATGGTGATCAGGGTGTTTTTTGTTATGGGTGTATTGTTGTGATAAGAGGGGGAGATGATCTGTCACTGTGACTGATGGGTGTTGTTAGCTAAAAACCTACAACAACCATCGGATCCTGGCCGTGAAAGCCTTCAAGAATACAAAAGTGGAGGAATTTGCTCAAGCGCTTGAGGAAACTCTTCCAGGCCCAGCTGGTGCAAATGCACCTGAACAATGGGAACATTTTAAGAATGCTGTTTATAACACCACCTTGTCCACTTCTGGCAAGAAGACCAAAAAGATGGCAGACTGGTTTGAAGCCCATTCGGAGGAGTTGATGCCAGCCATCGAGGAAAAGAGGAGAGCTCTAGCAGCATACAAAACCTGCCCTAACTTGCAGGTTTTTCGAGTTGCTCGTAGCAAAGTCCAGGAGATGTTCTAATGATTATTGGCTTCAGCTCTGCTCTCAGATACAGACAGCAGCGGACACAGGTAACATCAAGGGAATGTATGATGGTATCAAGCAGGCTTTAGGTCCAATACAAAAGAAATCTGCTCCTTTGAAGTCTGCTACAGGTGTGATCATCCAGGACCGAGTACAGCAGATGGAACGCTGGGTGCAGCACTACTCTGAGGTATATTCTAGAGGGAACATAGTGACTGAAGAGGCATTAAATAACATCAAGTGCTTGCCTGTCTTGGAAGAGTTGGACAGCGAACCAAGTTTAGCAGAAATAAAAGCAGCCTTGGATTCCCTCGCTTCCGGCAAGGCACCTGGGAAGGATAACATCCCTGTTGAAGTGCTGAAGTGCTGTAAAGAGATCATCACCACTGAGCTGTATGAAATCTTTTGTCTTTGCTGAAGGGAAGGTGGAGTACCACAGGACATGAAGGATGCAAACATCGTCACATTGTATAAAAACAAAGGAGACAGGGGCGACTGCAATAACTACCGTGGCATCTCTCTTCTCAGCGTTGTAGGGAAGCTGCTTGCCCGTGTTGTGCTGAAGAGACTCCAGGTGCTTGCAGACAGAGTCTATCCAGAATCACAGTGTGGATTTCGAGCTAATAGATCCACCACTGACATGGTATTTTCCCTTAGACAGTGGCAGGAGAAATGTATGGAATAATGACAGCCACTCTTTGTGGCCTTCATAGATCTTACAAATTTGGTTAGCAGGGATGGCCTTTTTAAAATACTTCCCAAGATTGGATGTCCACCTCGGCTCCTTAACATCATCATGAAGTCCTTTCATGAGGAAATGAAGGGCACTGTAGTTTTTGATGGCTTAACATCATCATTGATGCCTTTGACATTCTAAGTGGAGTGAAACAGGGCTGTGTCCTCGCGCCGACCCTGTTTGGGATCTTTTTTGCTGTCATGCTGAAGCACGCCTTTGGAACTGCAACAGAAGATGTCTATCTCTGGACTAGATCAGATGGAAAGCTCTTTAATCTCTCTAGATTGAGAGCGAAGACCAAAGTCCAGCTGAAATGCATGCGGGACTTCCTCTTTGCCAATGATGCAGCTGTTGTTGCCCATTTTGCTGAAGACCTCCAACAACTTATGAATCGTTTTAGCAAGGCCTGCCAAGACTTTGGATTAACAATCAGCCTGAAAAAAACACATGTCATGGGCCAGGGCGTGGACTCATCTCCCTCTATTTCCATCTCTAGGCAAGAATTGGAGGTTGTTCATGATTTTGTGTACCTTGGCTCAACGATCTCTGACACACACTCTCTAGATGTCAAGCTGGATAAACGCATTGGCAAAGCAGCTACCACGTTCTCTAGACTCACAAAGAGAGTATGGTTTAACAAAAAGCTGACGGCATATACCAAGATCCAGGTCTATGGAGCTTGTGTCCTGAGTACACTCCTGTACTGCAGTGAGTCCTGGACCCTTTGTGCACGGCAGGAGAGGAAGTTGAACACGTTCCATATGCGTTGTCTCCGACGCATTTTTGGTATCACCTGGCAGGACAAAGTTCCAAATAGAGTAGTCCTAGAACGAGCTGGAATTTTTAGCATGTATACATTACTGAAACAGCGATGTCTACGTTGGCTCAGGCATGTCATGAGAATGGCTGACGGTCGGATTCCAAAAGATCTCCTGTATGAAGAATTAGTGCAGGGAAAGCGCCCCAGAGGGAGACCACAGCTGCGATACAAGGATATCTGCAAGCGGGATCTGAAGGCCTTAGGAATAGATCTTAACAGATGGGAAACCTTGACATCTGAGCATTCAGCCTGGAGGCAGGCGGTGCATCATAGCCTCTCCCATTTTGAAGAGACACTTGTCCAGCAGGCCAAGGCAAAGAGGCAGTCCCGAAACCAGCCAAATCAGGGAGCTGGACAGGGGACAGATTGTATTTGTCTTCAGTGTGGAAAGGATTGTCACTCTCAAATTGGCCTTCTCAGCCACACTAGACGCTGTTCCAAGTCCTCTATTCAGAGCATATTACCATAGTCTTTTGAGACTAAAGGATGCCTACTACAGGCTGAAAATTGAATCACCACAAAGCCAAATCAGTCTGATTCAGCTTTCCAGTGTAGTTGCATTCTTAGATATTTAAGGAGTAGCTTTCCCAGTGTCAATCTGGTCCCCAGTGAGTTTCAGTAGCCAAGAGGAGATTTGAACCCAGGTCTCCAGAGTCCTAGTCCCTCACTATATCCACTACACCACACTGAGTACCTTGAATACATTAGTGCCACAAGATAAGTACCTATTGTGAAGAGCATGTCCTCTTTAATGTGGAGTTTAATCCCTAACTCTGTACTTGATACTGGTTCTTCAATTGTGTAGTTGAGGAAAGCTAATATCTCTTCAAATTAAAGCATTCTTGTCATCCCCTCATTGTCTTCAGGCTTAAAACAATCCAGCAAAAAGAAAGTGATGTCCTGATACATCCCCACTCTAACTGATGGATCATTATCTCCCCATAGAAGCTTGCAGGAGTCTTAAAGATATTTGAAAGAGACATTTTTCTCTGTCCTACCACCTGCACAGGCATGTTTGGTGAGAAAATGAGAGAAAGCTTTCTTGCTAGCTGCTCCAGAACTATAGAACTCAGCTCCAAGGAGGGCTAGGCTGGTCCCCCACACCAGAGGTCATCAACCCCTGGTCCGCGGCCCATTGCCGGTCCGTGGCTTGAGCCTGACCGGGCCGCGAAGACAGATCTCCCGCCGCCACCCCCCACTCCCCTCCCCACAGCTGGTTTGTGCACGCGTGCCAGCGGGGACGTGAGCGCTCCCTCACCCCTTCTTGCAAGCGCCCGCACACGCAAAGCAGCTGTGGGGAGGGAAATGCGTGCGGGAGGGGGCAGGAGGTCTGCCTTTGCGGTGCGGCGGCGGCGGGGGGGTGTGGCCAAGAGCCGGGAGGCCGAGCATGGCTGGGTGCTCCGGCTGCTGGCCTCCCAGCGGCGGCGGCAACGGGGTGGTGGTGGTGACCAAGAGCCGGGAGGCCGAGCACCGCCGTGTGCTCCGGCTGCTAGCCTCCCGGCGGCGGCGGCAGTGGCGGCGGCGGTAACGGGGTGGTGGTGGTGGTGGCCAAGAGCCGGGAGGCCAGCAGCCGGAGCAAGCGGTGGCTGCTGGCCTCCCGCCGCCGCCGGCGGCAACGGGGTGGTGGGGGTGGCCAAGAGCCGGGAGGCCGAGCACCGCCGGGTGCTTCGGCTGCTGGCCTCCCGGCGGCGGCGACAGCGACGGGGTGGTGGGGGTGACCAAGAGCCGGGAGGCCAGCAGCCGAAGCACCCGGCAGCTGCTGGCCTCTCGGCAGCGGCGGCAACGGGGTGGTGGTGGTGGCCAAGAGCCGGGAGGCCAAGCACCGCCGGGTGCTTCAGCTGCTGGCCTCCCGGCGGCGGTGGTGGCAGTGGGGGTGGCCAAGAGCCGGGAGGTGGCCAAGGGGTGGGCGTGGGGGTGGGCAGGCGCTCCTGCGCATGCACGAAGCGGTGGGGGAACGCGCGCGCGCCTATGGCTCGTGCCCCCCCACCACTTCCCGCGTGTGGCGGAGAGCGTGAGCGCGAGGGGCCGCCCCACCTCCCTCAGAGGCTCCACCGGTCCGCACTAAGAAAAAGGTTGGGGGACACTGCCCCACACCTACCACCCTTCCACTGGTTGTCAAGTTGTTTCCATTTAGACAAGTCTTTGGTCATGAGAATGTGAGGCACCTGGGATGCCGCGCTGATGACTTGCTCCAACATGGCATGAAGCGAGTTGTGCCCATCTCTAGTGGAAGTGCTTCACCCAACAATGGAGGGAGGAAACCCCTGCTCACACCATGAGCCACTGTTTCCTTATAAAGATTTCCTAAAAGGTTTTTAAAAGCCTTTTTATTTAAAAAAAATTGCAGAAATCACTGGGTAGAGACTTGTGTATGTCAAGTATTTTGTCATTTGTTCTTAAGGAGAATAGAGCTGACATGGAAATTCTAAGTGCTTCCCCATCATGTTTGAAAACCACAAGTTTTTAAGACAAATGCATTCAGAAGGCATGAAAAAACTTACTCATTCCAGATTTTTGACCTCATTTCATATAGTTTGTCTCTGATAATTTCAAGTGTTTTAATATGATTGTATTGTTACATTGCTGTGTTCACTAACTGAAGCATTCAATGAGAGATCGAGAGATCAAAAATTTAAAAACACCCCTTTGCTGCATATTTAGTTTTCTTTAAAGGGAATTAGGAATGAAATGAGAGAAGATGAATGCCTATATTCCCACAACTGATGCCTGTTTTCCTACTGTACAGTTGTATGTTGTTCGGACCTGTGCAACGTGGGTTAATGACTCAGTCTGTTAAAAGATACATTCCTATTCCCCATCCAGTCCTCCTAGACACAATGGCCAGAATCCTATAGATTAGTTTAATAAGGGCTGACATGGATGCCCTGGTATAAGTCATGCTGGGGAATCACTGCATCTTACACCAGCTCATGTGACTGGCATGAAATAAACAATACAAGTGGCAACTCGTTAATGTGCAGCAATTTGCCACTACAATTTATGCCATTGTACTTAATGGCAGCCTAATTAACGAAGAGGATTCTGGCCGACATTATTTGCAACAGTGTAAGAGAACCAATGGAGCTTGATGCTAGAATGGCATGCAGTTTGTGTAGAGAAGGTTACAGATTCAACCTCTGGTGTGGTATGGAAGGCTCAAAAAGCTCGCTCCTGAAAGCCTGTTGGGCTGCAGGCAGTCACTTGGCAACACTGAGCAAGAAGAACCAACATCTTAACACAGCATAAGAAAGCAGTAGGTGCACCAGTGGCGGTAGCTTCTATCCCTCCTGCCATTACCTCCTACCAAAATCTGTCAAGCTGTGGTGCTGAAAACCTGTTTAAAGCAAACTTTGTGCTAAGTTTGAATGTTTTCCTCCAGTTTGTCACTGGTGTTTCACAGTAAACCACAACAACCCATTTAAAGCCAAGGGCTTTCTTCTTTATATGCGGTCTTCTTGGTTTACTGTCCAAATTTGACTAAAAAAAAATTAGCTGAATTTGGACAGCCACTGGTGGGCCCATTTTTTAGATGGGGTAGTGGGCTGCGTTCAGTCCATGGGCCACATAAGGCCTAACCTGTAATTAATAAGAATAATAAGTTGATTCTGACTTGTGGTGACTCTCCCAGAGTTTTTTTTAGGTATAAAGGACTCAGAAGTGATGTATCAGTCCTTGCTCCTAATGGTGCTCTGCGATTGCAGCTCGGCAAAGGACATCTTAGTGGCTGGGCACATTATCCCATCAGCCACATGTGCACAGCTGGTCCCCTCCCTGGAGGCAAATTGAAGAGTTCAAACTTCCAGCGCCTAGCTTTGCAGTCAGGTGCTCCAACCCACTGAGTTATAGCAATTCCACACTTGCTCAATAAGAACTGAGTCCCATTATGTTCATTTGGGCTTATTTCCATACAACAGGTATATCAGAGTAGGTTTAGCATTCATAAAGTTGTTGTTGTTTAGTCGTTAAGTCGTGTCCAACTCTTCGTGACCCCATGGACCAGAGCACGCCAGGCCCTCCTGTCTTCCACTGCCTCCCGGAGTTGGGTCAAATTCATATTGGTCGCTTCGGTGACACTGTCCAAAGGGGGGTGAGGGGGTGAGGTAAACCAAGGATGGCTTGTTTCTGTCTGAATCTTCTGTAATGATGAAGCAGCAGATTGTGTGAACAGGAAATGGGAAAGAGACTCTCCTTCTCCCCAAGTTAGTATCACATGTTAAAATGGGAAAGGAGGGAACATACTGGTGTTTGATTGGCTCTCAGTAAAATAACACTCCAGTTCCTGTGTATGGCAACCCTGAGCCTAATGAAACATTTGTGTTTATGCTTGAATGTCATCTGTATTCATGCCAGAAGATCAAGCACTTTCAAGTGTTTTGGGAAAGCGAGTGTTAGTGTTTATTTTTTATTTTAATATTTACAGTCAGGGCCATAGATTAAAACAAAATGTCCACAAATCTTACAACGTTTTTAAAAAGTGAGTGCATTGCTTAACTGGTTCTCAGTCACAACCATATGGACCTGCTTTTCCCCTCCTTCTTCTTTAACAGAGCAGTAGGAAACTCTTGCATTGCAAGAGTGGAATTTAAAATGTTGCTAATGTGCATAAAGAGGCACTTTTCTCAAGAAGGAAAATCAAGTATGACTGACTGTGCTTTTTAAAAATGTGATTGCAAGAAATCATCAGATGGTAGAAACCAAGGGTCAGTCCCAGAAGAGGGAAAAGAAGGGAAAAACAACAAAATATTTGCAGAGAATCAATAATGCCTTAAAGTTTATCAGAGATAGATGCTGAATAACTTTAAATCCATTTATAAAATCTCAGCTTTGCCAGAAGTTTTCCTGAAACCATGAGGCAAAGTATGATAAACACCACCAGTTAGTTCAGCCTAATCGACTCTGTATTTTTTTAGGTCCCTAAAAGGATTACTGTAATTTTTCAAGTCTGGAAAAAGCAGACTTGTCATTTCACTTGCTCACTGCATGCTGGATTTTTTTCCTTTTCCTTCCCCCCCCCCCTCCTTTCTTTTTGGGCTGCCATACCATTCGACTTGATGGAATTATGTGTTTTCATACTTCAATATAACCAGCTTCCAAATAATTTATATTTAACTTTATCCTGTGCTTGGGATTTCTTATTGACCTTATGTCATAGAGTTCTTTCACACCAGTGAGTGGAAAATCTGTTAATCCAGTCAGGTGAAACAACATGGAGGGGAAGGAGAGGGGGAAAAAAACACTTTTAGGAAAAGACTTATAGCTAATTTTGCAAAACCGACTGAATTAATTAATTAATTCACAGAAACAAATGAAGAGATTATCATCCTCAGTCAGTGGATGGCATCCAGTGGACAGAATGTAGAAACATGTGAATAAGACAAAAGCATAGCACTGCTTTTCAGTTTCTTCCTTCCAAGTGAACCTCTGCCATATGGACCTACTAAGGCAAAGCCATTTCTGGAACATAGATGGGGAGCCTGTGACTGTCTAGATTTTGTTGGACTGAAATTCTTATTATCCTTCACCATTGATTCTGCTGGTTACAGACTGTGGGAGCTGCAGCCAACATTTTTATCACCACCATTTGCCCACCATTGCTCTAGAAGTTATACTGTATATAGATCACTTGGCTGCACTGTTGCAGAATTAATCACTGCTTAAGTCCTTTGAGACGGGTTTATAGAACCATTAAGTAATATTTCCTGTGCTAGAGACAAATATCTATGGCTCTTTCATTCTGACTAGCTCCAGTTTGCTGGCAAAGCCATCAGTATTGCAATAAAATTATACAGGTGAAAGAGACCAAAAGATAGCCAATCTTCTGCTGTAAGCGAAGCCCATCCTTCTGTTAGTTCAACTCCTAGCAGAAACCAGACTGAATGCTTTTAGATTTTATTTTATAGAATTTTAATTGGTCTAACTGAAGTCAGCATCAAGATAAGGAAAATAAATCTTACCAAAAAATAAATAAATTAAAAATTGCACCTGCTTCCATTTTAAATCACAGGTCCCTTTTAAATCATTTAAACTTATCTGAAAGTTTCTGAGGGGCCACGTCAGTCTTCTTAAATGCCTCTCAATTTTTACCCTTGTAAGAATTGTTTGTGGTCCTGAGGAAGTGAAATGCAGTCAACAAAAACCTAATTAAAATAAAGCTTGTTAGTTATAAACGTGCCACAAGATTTTTTGTTGTTTATAATTCACCAAAGGTGTTCCTTTGACCACTGAAATTAGCAGTAAAGTTTATGTCATCGTTCCTGTGCATTTCAGTGGAAGCAATGGAAGACCGCCGGAAATTATTGATAGATGCTGTTCCATTAATGGAAGGAATCCTTCTTGTGTGTGGTCTAGAGTGAACCTGAAGAGTACATGAAGGGTCTCTCCAAATACTCTTAATAAACACATGTTTTAGAACTATGAGTACAGAGACTGTTCAAAAGGTGTGTGCTTGTGTTATGTGCTGTTAAGTTGGAACCAACATATAGCAACCCTAATAGGGCTTTAAAAATAAGTGAGGGCACGGTTACACTGTGAAGATGAATTGGGGATTTGAACTCAGTTTAAAGTCACATGGTAGTCACATGATTTGTGGGTTGGTGTGTGCATCCTCTTGGGAAAACTTTTAGTCTGTTTTTAAATTATGTTTTATATCAGTTGAGGAGACGGCACAGGCTTTAAAAATCATTGCATTTGAGGTTTTGTACTGCACCCACCTGCCCTCATGCTGGCTGCCTCTCACAGCCACTGGCTGAAGCTGTTGCAGTGTTATTTTTAATATTTGTTTTATTTTATTTTTATTTCTTTCAAACTGGGATAGCACTAGATAATATTTCAGATAGAAAGAAACTATGGGGGGGAGGGAGCAAGGGAACCTATAGCCATGTCTGGGAAGAGGCACACCACACACAAGATGGGCAGGTTCTAGGCTTGCAAAGGAGGGAACACTTTCTCCCAAATCAACCTTTCTCTTCTCTGCTGGCTCTCTTTTCAGTTTTATTTTAAATCTACACTAGACTTCTGTTCTTCTGATTCCGTCCAGCTTCTATTGCAAGCAGGAGGAATGAAAGGGGGGAGATAAAGCAGAGAGGCTCTGACACAGGCAAATACACATGCCACTCACAGCCATTTGCTACTGCTGCTGCCCATATAATTTTTAATATTTGTTTTATTTTTAATTTCTTTCAAAGTGGGATAGCACTAGATCAAACTTACAAATAGAAAACTTCATATATGTATGATTTGACTGCAAGCTTTCCCTTCAGCCCAAAACCCATGATCCTGTCATCCTACTTGACAAACCCCATAGATACAATTTGACTGTCAGAGGTGTTCACATATGCCAAAATGATTCAAAGTAAGTAGATTTCACAATTTAAAGTAAATGACCCTCTCACAGCTGAGTAAAACACCTCACTTTCCAACCAAAAAATACACTCCTCAGGCAAAAAAAAAAAACCCCAACATTTTTTTCTATGTGTAACTGAGCCTTGAGATATTTAAGGATAGGTTTTTACCAGCTCTACTCCCCATGAGTTTACATGGCTGAGGGGAGATTTGAACCCAGATCTCCTGAGCGCTAGTACATCACTCTATCTACTACCCCACACTGGGTATCACTGTGAAAACTTAGCCTTCTGTTATAATTTTTAAAAATGACAAAAGGTCATAACACTGAAATCAATTGAAAGTTTATTCCCGGCTACAATATTACAGAAAATGAAAATGTTACCATATTAAAATACAAACTTTGTTACACTTAAAAATGTTATTGCCACTTGATTATCTTATGTTCCTTGTTTCCTGAATTGTCCCAAGAGACTGTATAGTTTTATTTTTGGAAGGCTAATATAGCATTAAGTATTGCACCACAGTATTTTAAAAGCAAACACCTATTAAAATAATTTCAATCCATTAAATGGTGTAGTTTTGCCTGTTTATTGCTAGTGGTTGAAAAAGACTGTGTGCCAAAATACTGGCTGTTTCCGTATACTCACCCACACTGGTTAATGTACAGGATGGACTTGGAGGCATCATTATAATTCAGATAGTAGCAGAAGTGCATGACAAATTACAGCACTTGGAAACTTCATATGTGAAAAAGAGGGAAACAAAGAAGTGTGAAAACAAACAAACAAGGAAAATAGATATTTGAACTTCTGCATAGCTGTATTAAACAGAAAAACACAAAGTATAAAATTATATGCCCCCTTCAAAATATGTCACAATAGCCTGTCTCAAGATGCTTTATTATTTTTATATAACATGAAATAATCTTTAAGGGAACCTGTTTTGTTGGAAATATCAACAAATGAAGTTTGCAAGTGCTGTAATTTGTGTGTGCATGTTATGTGCCATTAAGTAGGAATTGACTTATACCTGCCCTAATAGGGCTTTCAAGGTAAGTCAGATATTTGAGGAGTGGTTTTAACAATCGCACCCATCCCAGTGTGTTTCCATGACTGAGCAGGGATTCAAAACCAGGTCTCCTGAGTTCCAGTCCATCCCTTTATCCGCTACATCACACTCGGTACCCAAAAACTTTGTACATAATTTAAATAAAACAACTCCAAAGCCTATGTTCTTCCATGTTCTTCCACACATGCAAACATGCACAAGTGTACACAATAAGCCAGGAGCTGGTCAGAAACATCAAACACATTGTGTATTTGACTCTCAGCCCTCCACATTCTATACGGGCTACAGGGAATTCCACAGTGTCCCATGGATTTGTTTTCTAAACACCCAAACCTCCAGCCTATACTACTTACCTCTGGAAGAAATGAATGACATACATAAAGGGTTAGAAGGCTGCGAATCCTGTTCACAAAGGTGTTCTTCCTCATCCAAAATAAAGACAGTTCACCACATTTGGATAATTGCTAACTCATGAGGCAGGGAGAATAGCAATCAGTCAGAGTAGATTAGGAGTGAAGTACCTATAGCAGTGATGGTCTGCTGCAAAAAAAGAATTCACTTATAGAGACATTCTCAGCAGCTGAGTGGGGCAAAGGCAAAATGGTTGGACCCCCAGAACATATGTTTATCTTGAAGCTATTCTGTCACCAGCAAAGCCTCAGAAGAGGCATTTCAGCTACTAAGAATAGGGAAACTACAGGATACCCTCTTCTGCTCACTACCATTCACAAAGTGACACCACGCAAGGGAAAATCCCAGAAGCTGGCTCCTTTCTTCCATCAGTTCACCACCTCTCACCCAAACACAAAGCAATTGTCAGGGCTGTTTTTCAACAAGTGTGAATGGTAGTGAATTCCAGCTTGGATTCCTTCCAAATTAAAAAGGGCGTCTGGAACTAACCATATTTTGTCAAGATAAGCATTTTTCTTTTTAGTGTATTTGATCTGTTTAACATCTTCAGATAGAAAAGGTTACCGGTGTCTGCACAGGGGGGGGTGTAAAACAGTTTTACTTTTCAAAAAATCACAACTTGAAAAGCGTTTGCCCAAACGTGCCCAAATTTGGCACACAGTCTTCTACGGCTGTGCAAATTTGGTGCTGATCTGAGGTCCAGTTTCAAAGTTATATATATATAGTTTTTGAGTTGTCTTAGGGAATGCTGGTTTGTTCTGTTGCACAATATCCATTGCTGCACTCTTGTGCAGCAATAATATTACCATAGCCCTATGTTTCCAAAGGCACCATGGGGAATCAAAGGGCATATGCACATCAAACAAGCACACACACACACAAGCACAGCCCCCTGGAGACCTAGACTTAAATTGAGCACTGACTGCCTTGATTGGAAATACATGCCTTCTGGACCCTTGCCATGTTGCACCACTAAATAGTTTGGCAGGAACAGTAGCCTTTGCATAGGTGAGGCCACTGACTTCCCTGGAATAGTGTTGAGTTTGTGGGTATGGAAAGCTTTCAAAGCACAGCAGTTCTTTAAATGCTCCAGGTTTGATTTTTACAGCATTAAGACTGGTAAATCTAACATAATACAGGCACTGAGTTCTCCACTGAATTTGTAAATATGCTTTGGTCAGCACACTACTTTAACTCATTATTAACTTCCTACACAGTGAATTCAGCATTGAATATTGCCAAACATCTGTGGCCATTCTGTTCCTTTAATAAACACCTTGGACTAATATAAATAGAAACACCAGTTATTGCAAATGGTACTTTAGCTGTTAAGGTAGGATCATTTGCATGGGATATTTATACTAAACTCTTTAAGATTTGCAATTACTTTTGAAGGAGCAGAATGCACCATATGATCAATCAAAATGAGAAATAGGCAAAATAAAAATCAAGTCCTACAAATGTGCTATATCATATTCTGCTGAACATAAGCTTCTGAGTCCTAGTCATAAGGATGCTGTTCCTACATATCTCAATGCAGTGCTGATGTAATGTAATTTACAATGCTGGCTCAGTAGTTAATGTGGCCTTTCCTTATTTTCCAAGACAGCAAATCTTAGGATCAGGTTCCAATTTCTATTTGAACTTATTCCTGTTAATATGTATTTATAAAAGGACATTGAAATAGCAACCAAAAGGCAAATTTTCCTATTTTCCTTTTTTTTTTCCAAATATTTCTCCTCCACCACTTACATTTTGTTATGGAGCCTATTTCCTATCTTATATTCCTACATCATATTGTAGATATAAATCATGCCTTGGTTCTTCCTCATGCACTAAATGGGGCATTGCAGGTTGAGTTGTGCTGGAGGAGGAAAAATGTTGGGTCTTATGTGTGAGGTGGTTTTAAAGCCTGGGGACCCATTGGAGGGTGGGTGGCCCTGATGTCAGTGGTTTGGGGAACTCCCTCTCTTTTGGCGGGGGTGACTCTCACCACAAAGAATTCAGTTTGCAGTCTGGGGGTCCATCTTGACCCGGCGCTCACCATGGAGACCCAGGTAGCGTCAGTGGTACGTACCGCCTATTTTCATCTTCGGCGGATTGCCCAGCTGCGTCCTTATCTTGATGTGGGGGCCCTCACCACTCTGGTCCATGCGCTTGTAGTCTCGAGATTAGACTACTGTAATGCGCTCTATGTAGGGCTACCTTTGAGATTGATGCGGAAGCTTCAAATGGTGCAGAACGCAGCAGCCAGACTTCTTACTGAGGTGAGAAAACACCAACATATCTCCCCTACTCTGGCTGCCCTGAATTGGCTGCCTGTTCATTTCTGCATTGATTTCAAAGTACTAACGATGACATATAAAGCCCTAAATGGTTTAGGACTTCAATATCTGGCGGAACACCTCCTCCCACCTAGATCTACCCGAATCACTCGCTTTAGTCAAGATGGGCGGCTGAGGGGCCTAACGCCGAGGGAGGCCCAAAGAGAAAGAACAAGAAAGTGGGCCTTCTCGGCAGTGGCCCCTCGCCTCTGGAACAATCTTCCCCCCGAAATTTGTCTGGCTCCCTCGCTGGGTGTTTTTAAGAGCCAACTCAAGACCTGGCTCTTTAGGCAGGCCTTCCCTCCTGTCAATACTTAATTTATTTGACTCTCAGGCACTTCAGCCTATTGAGCTATACCATCTCTAAGTTTGACTATGTGCTCAAATAATGACTGGAAGATATATAAAGCTGATATATAAGAAGATATATAAATTGATGTCACCTGACATCAATTCCAGGCAAAATTCTGGAACAGATCATAAAGTGGTCATTGTGCAAGCACCTAGAAAACAATGCAGTAATAACTAGCAGCCAACACGGATTTCTCAAGAACAAATCCTGCCAAACTAATTTGATCTTGTTTTTTGATCAGGTCACCTCCCTGATAGACAGAGGGAATGCTGTAGATGTAGTATATCTTGACTTCAGCAAAGCTTTTGACAAAATGCCCCATGATATCCTGATTAGCAAGCTAACTAGGTGTGGGCTGGATAGGTCAAGTGTCAGGTGGATACACAACTGGCTACAGAATCGTACTCAGAGGGTGATGATTAATGGGTCCTTCTCTAACTGGGAGGAGGTAACTAGTGGGGTACCCCAAGGCTCAGTCCTGGGCCCGGTGCTCTTCAATATTTTTATTAATGACTTGTATGAGGGAGTGCAGGGAATGCTTGTCAAATTTAGATGATACCAAATTGGGTGGAATAGCGAATACCCTAAAAGACAGAAACAAAATTCAAAATGACCTTGATAGGATGGAGCACTGGGCCAAAAGCAACTGAATGAAATTCAACAGGGATAAGTGCAAAGTACTGCACCTCGGAAAAAGAAACCAATTGCACAGTTACAAGATGGGGGATACCTGGCTCAGCAAAACCACAAGCGAGAAGGATCTTGGAATTGTCGTAGATCACAAGCTAAATATGAGCCAGCAGTGTGATGTGGCTACAAAAAAGGCTAATGCTATTTTAGGCTGCATTAATAGAAGTATAGTTTCCAAATCCCGCAAGGTGCTGGTACCCCTCTATTCAGTACTGGTTAGGCCTGACCTTGAGTATTGTGTCAAGTTCTGGACACCACACTTCAAGAAGGATGCTAACAAATTGGAACAAGTTCAGAGGAGGGCGACAAGGATGATCAGGGGGATAGAAACCAAGGCTTATGAGGAAAGGCTGAAAGAATTGGGCATGTTTAGCCTTGAGAAAAGAAGACTGAGGGGTGATATGATATCACTTTTCAAATATTTAAAAGGCTGTCATACAGAGGAGGGGCAAGATCTGTTCTCGATCATCCCAGAGTGCAGGACACGCAATAATGGGCTCAAGTGAAAGGAAGCCAGATTTCGGTTGAATATCAGGAAAAACATCCTAACTGTTAGAGCAGTATGACAGTGGAACCAGTTATCTCGGGAGTTAGTGAGTGCTCCAACACCGGAGACATTCAAGAAAAACTTAGATAATCACCTGGCAGATATGCTTTGATTGTATTCCTGCATTGAGAAGGGGATTGGACTTGATGGCCTTGTAGGCCCCTTCCAACTTCACTTTTCTATGATTTCTATGATTCTATAAGCTCTGCTTGATGCTGGGCTGTTTTCAAACTGAGAGGGCCATGCATCCTTCATGTCCATCCAATGCTTCACTTGCACCCAAAAGCAAATGGAATCAATTCGCAAACCAGGGATGCACAGTGTTTTAGTATTAAAAAACACGTGCATTCAAAATGGGAATGAGAGATAAAGAACGGTGCTTGAGGAAAGCTTGCCCTGAAGCACCCTAAGCTTATATGCTGACAAGCCAGGCATACATTCTTGATTGCTCGTTTATTACTACATTTGTATATAGGTTCAGTGGCCTTGACAATCTCTTCATTGAATAGCACCCATGGATAATCCTGTACATAAACCGAGATTTATATGCCTGTCTTCATGCTCTTCTCTCAACAATGTAGTTTCATTTATTATAACTCCCAAGAATTAGAAATACCATAAATGCTTACATAGTTTCCTCAAGATTAGTTCCTAGGTGTGAAAATAAACTTGCTTTCGTTATGGTTCTGTGACCAGGCATATAATGTAAAATTAAAAGCAGAACTTTTCACACCTCATTTTCCTTTTACTCCTAATCGTCTCAACAGCACTAACTGGGTCTTTAAGGTCACTATTAAAACCATGTCCAATATTTCAGCAAGGTTTATTTTGAAAAAAAGCTTTGAGACATTTTAAAAAAGTAGAGAAAAGAATAAGAATGTGATCCATCCCATGCCCACATGCCCACAGATGCAAATTTAGACATGATTGCTAAACAAAAATATAACACATTGCTACAGAGACAATATAGAGAGAGTTTTTAAAAGTCAAACTCTTTCCTTTCCTTTTTCTCTAAAGTAAGTCATTACTTTTTGTTTCCTTTAAAAACACATACCATGTTTTTTTAATTATTGACTACACACACACACACACACACACACACACACACACACGTCTTCATTCAAGTATTGATGAAAATAACTCGTATGTTTGGAAATTTGTCCAGTTATTCAATTACCTAGAAAAAATCTGAATTGTTGCCAATGGAAAATATATTACAGAGTGTTTCCCAACCCCCCAACCCCAATTGACAATTCTGGTATTGCACAGGCACTGTAACTTATTTTGGAATACTGATTCCCTGGGATATTTCACAGATAATAACATTAAATCTTTGAATAATCCTGGATAGATGGGCAAATTGAAATGTGTCCCTTTGGGGAAAAGTAAATATTCTCGAATATTATGCTTCAGATTATCTAATCCTCCATGCAACTACACCTAGCAGATACTTCTATTAAATCAATACTATGTTTCGGAAATTTATATGGGGTTCCACACCATCTTGAATTTCTATGTAGAGGATGCAACTTGCATCCAGTGAACGTGGATTTGATTTTCCTGATCTTAGGTTGTATCATCATGCTTAACCTGTGCTTAATATTGGAACTATGTTCCACAGTTGAATTTTTCATGCTGGGCCTCTTTGGAACCCGACATCCCTCTCCAAGTGGGATCTGCATACGTGAAAACAGACTCTGCAACAAGAGAATTATGGTGCATACTGTCACAATAGTTTTGATTTCACCCATTTTCACATGCTAAATTAACACTGTGGAGTAACCCAGAATTAAAAATGGTGGTGGGAAGCCCTGCTTATGAATGGTGTGGACAGACAGAGGAATTCTTACCAGGAATTCTTACCCAGACCAATGGTGAATTTTTGCCATTTTCCAGTCTGAGGGCTAGGTATGATTTGCCTACCTCAGCTGAATGGCAGTTTTTAAGAAATGCAGCAGTTGCTGTTGTCAGAACATGGTCCAGCAGCATTGAATGCCTCAGAGTCTCTTTGAAATGCTTTTTTAATCAGTTCAAGAGAAGAAACCTACATTATTTCTTTATAAGCATCTGTCATCAATAAATATGATGGTCTTGGGAATGAATGGAACAGAGAAATGGATTGTGCGATTTTGCTTAACCAATGGAAGGCAGTGCTTACCAGTATACCTGACATATCTATAGATCTATAGAACATGACTCATCCAACAAAAGTTTGTATTTATCAGATGCCACAATGCCTTTTTAGGAGGTCTGAGCAAATTGTCTAAGCGCTGGTGCTGCGACTCTCTTGAGTCATCTCTCAGTTCAATGCTTCTGTAATGTCCAATTATAAGCTCATTTTTTGAGAGAATTTACTATTTATATTAATTTTGTATTGGACCACTCTTTGGTCATTGCTGATACTTATGTGGTTTTAAATTATTTGTCTGCTTCTAGGAGATTAACCACCAGTCAGCATAAATGGACTTGCCACACTCTTACTCGTACTGCCAAAAGACTTATTTTACAACACTGGAAAGATAGATGCCCATCACCAGTCTAGTAGATAGAAGACCTTACATTATGGATGTGTGAACATATAGTTATAGACAACAACTACACACGGATAGTTTCTTAGATTTCAAAAAACCCACATTTCTTTATTTGTATCAGAGTGTTGCACAATTTAAAATTATGGATGCATATGAAATATAGGTAACATTAAAAACAAATTAAAATGTTAAGATACTTTGACTGCTTTTGACCTCCTACTTCAATAGCATTAGCTTGCCCATTTCCTAGATCTTCTTTTGTACGAAAGGGTGAGAATCTTCCTAGGGAAAAAAAGTATTTCATGATAAAAGAGCAGTTTAAATTTTGAAAAAAATGTCAAGCTTCTCATTCCCACACTAGAGACATTTTAATACGTCATTGAATATACTCTTTTCATGAAATGTGTTAAAGGTTGAGAACTGTTGGCAATACAAACCTAGCCCTGTAGTCAGCCTGTCTTGTTTGGTAGGGCAGATGCTGGTTTTTTTTGGTGGGACACTAGAAAGAGGTGATGGAAGGAGACCCCAGAACAACGGGGACCTCCTCCTTGCCCATCTCCTCCATGAACCAATTGTGTTAACATAATAATGAAGTGAATGGAAAAAGTAGTATGTACACCAGGAATTATATGACCGACATATGTTTTGGTTCATAAGGAACAAAAGGATATTAAAGATATTGTAGACAAGGGAATACCAAAAGGTGTAGAACAAATTAAATGGTTTATACCACAAGTAGGAAACTAAATGTGAGATCTGATCACAGCTGTTACTGGTGGGACCACTTGGGAATTGTTAATTTTTAAGGAACTGCTTAATTAGTTTTTGAGGAAACTGCTACTTGGAAGCACATAGCAACCAGTTAATAACTAGTATGGACCTTGTTTTTAAAATTCAGTTTTGATTTTATATTACAGTAACACCAATACAAATAATAAGTGTTCAGGCATGAATAAAAGCATATTACTATGCAGCCATACTCAGATGTTTCAGGAAAGTGTTATATTCATAAACTTATTTTTGAAGTCAAAGAGATGGAGTCCTTAACTTTGTAAAATATTTACTACATAATAAGAGTTCCTTTCATAAACTTATAAAAGTGCTGGATAAACATGCATCCAATCTTCTTGAAAGGTTGGTTCATAATTAGACATGGGCTATTCGTATTCTTATCTCTGGGTATGCAAATACGAATAGTGGCACCACAGGTGCCACTGAGGCCCATTCCCTCCCCCCAGGACCAGCAGGTCCACTCACAGTTCACAGTATGGTGCTCAGCACCGTTGTCATAGTTGTGCCAATAGTGGAAAGAGCCTCTTCCCCACCTCCCTGTGCAGTTGACCACTTATCAACTGAGTGGGGAAATTCCTCGTCTTGCCTCTGTGCCGCAGAGGGATCAAACTCAGGTTGTGAACTCAGGTTGCAGTACCTCAGTTTAACCACTGTGCCATGGGGCAGTCAATCACGTTCCCCGCTTGCATGATCAGGGAGCTGACCCCAAGCCTCCTCATGACTATACCCCAAGTCTGGAGCTTGCAAAAGTTACTTTTTGGGTTACTTTTCCGTGACTTGCCATTCAGTGACCATGAAGGTTGGGGGATTCTGGGAGCTGTAATCCAAAAACAGTGACTCTCTGAAGTGTTATGTTAGCTCTGCACCTAACTTTGTCAGAGCCAGGCACTATGACAGCTGGTTGCAAGCTAGGGCTTGGGCTGACACTCTGGGGGAAAGCTGGTGGTTTCTGTAGGTCTGGCACCTTTCTAGTATAGAGAGATATGGCAGAGAAAGCTGAGAAAGTTAATGTAAAAGAGTCAGCTCAGGTTCCCCAAAATAATGCCTCACTTCGTATAAATGCTCATAATTTATAGCTGTGTGTGATTCAGGAAGGTGCCATAATCTGGCCCATAATGGCAGATATTTTGGAAATCTCTTGTAATGTAATTAATGTATGGTTTATGGGCCCTTCCTGTTTTCTTTTTATCTCTCTAACTTACTTCAGTAAAACATTTTTCAAATAAACTGCTTCTCATCACCATCTTTCCCAGGAAGGCAGAATGCTAGGCATTATATTCGTGAATGTAATGTTTGTACTAAAGCTGTCATGATTTTTAAAATTAAAATAGTGATTTAGTGTTCTGGCTTATTCCCAAAATTCTTTGTCACAAGTTGGAGCCCCACTTTAAACAGTAAATCAATTATTATTAAGCATTTAATTGTGTGTGTATGTGAGAGAGAGAGTATGTGCATGCATGTGCGTGCACAATGGAGGGGCACTGCCATCAGTGCGTATTCCCTATGAGTTATAAAGTCATATAATTACCAAATGAAATACTAATTACTGGGGTTGATTATTTTGATAGTTCATTTTCAGCTACGATAGCAGAATGAAAGGTTTTTCTGTTGATTTCCTTTGGACTCACTCTGAATTCAATAGGGTTTTTATGCGGTGGAACAAAAAAAGAAGGAAGCCATTCTCTACACAAATCTGTTTATGAGACACCTATGGCTTATAATAGGACACCTATTAATGTGATATTTAGCGACTCACAACAAAACTCTCCCCGGGAGCCACCCCAACTCATGTACAAAAATCTGTCTTGTTTTAAAAACATGACCCCTTTGGTGCAGAAGGCACATCTGAAAAGAAAAAGAAAAAAGAGAGAGAAGCATTCCCTTTGGTGAAAAGTGCAGCGCTTTTAAGAAATCACAACTATGTACCCTTTTGTGAAATCATTTATTAAGTGTTACTCAGAGTGTACAAATGAGTTAATGACCAGAAACAGAGACTCAAACATGTGCTTATTTACAGTGACATTTTTATAGGACGGCAGTCAGTTAGAGAATGTTTATTACCATTTACCCCTCCCCCCCTCAAAAAAAAAGGAGAGGGGGGAAAAGAGAGTAATGTTGCATAAACAAAGGAACTTTTCCAGTTCTTTTCCAAAGGAGGACACCTTCAGCAATTTCACACTGAGTCAGTGCTGTATGCTACTGAATCTTGGAGAAATCTTAGATAATCTAAGGTTTAATAGAAAGGTTTATTATTCCAAATTCAGTTATACTCTAGCAAAGATTGGTATACTCTCTCTCTCTCTCTCTCTCTCTCTCTCTCTGGGACTGCTAATCCCAGAATACTTTGACCATAGTGACCAGGGGATATTCTAGGAGTTTCAATCCAAAAAGGCTACTCTATAGTCTACTTCCTAGGTTCTTAACCTGTGGTCCGTGGACCCCCGGGGGGGACGCAATGTCCTCACAGGGGTTTGTGAAGTCTTGAAGAAATGTTATGATCTTTTGCAGTTAAAATAGAAAGAAAGAAAGAAAGAAAGAAAGAATCTTAATTTCCCTTGCCTGTTTGCGTAAAACTTGGCTTTCCTAACCTACCACCTCCATTAAAAACAAACAAAAGTAAGAATCAGTTATGAAAATAAATGTTTGATAGCAAATAACTGTTTGATATTTCTGCACACGGTGAGAACATGCAAGTGAATGATGCTGAGTGGCTGAGAGACAGCATGTGACAGTTCTTGCTACTGGGCAGAGATAGTCAGAAGCCACGGGAAGAGAGAGTTGCAGTAAGTCAGTGTCAGTGTGAGTGAGTTTTTGGATGGACTTCATGATCATGTTTCTTTGATTTCTGCTAATAAAACCATTTGGTTATTGTTGGGTAAAGTGACTTTTTGATATTATCACAGTGAATTTCATAACAATACATTTTAGCTGAGCCTCAGAACGGATTGCTGGCTGAATCTGAAACGGAAAAGAACTGATGCTGTTGATGAGGGTGCATCCTGTTCAAAGCAAAATGAAGCTTCTTCCAGTCATCTTAAAAAGTGTTGCTGTTATAGCAAGGAATATCTGTCGATTGGCTTCACGTGTACAGGTCCCGAAGATAAGCAACTTCCACAATGTGTGTTGTGTTACGAGATATTGTCCAATGAGGCCATGAAACCATCAAAACTGCAAAGACATATCGATACTGAACATAAAGTATTAAAGGAAATTCACTGAAGGAAACAATTTCTTTACCATACGTTACAAAACAATCCTATAGGTTTTGACTAAATATTAAGTCCCACTTAATTCAATTGCAGATGAATGTACATAAGACTTCTGCCTTAATCAGTTTTGTCCTGGTTTAGAGGGATGCATGTGAAGCAATATGTCACCTGTGCCTGTCTGATCATTCAACACTATCAGCACTGTGAACTGTGACTCAAAATAACCATCTGGTTGTTGAATACATGTACTGTTCCCCATCTGTTTATCAGAAACTGCACATCCAAGGCGAAGGACTGGACTCTGTAATAAGAACCAACAAACAGTGTGCATGCAATGTCCTTTAGCACATGGATTGTTTGATGTAACAGAACATGCTCCCATGCACCACATCTATGCAACATGCACTCATGCAGAAATACATTGGTGGGCATGCCAGATGCTTTCTCAGGTCTAGGTAGAAAAAATATCTTTAAAATATATTTATTGGGAAAAAATCTTAAAACCGATTCTCAGCAGCTGTGAACAATTGGACTGAGATAATATCTCTACTGCACTTGGAAAAGAAAATTGGTAGTCCATTCCCACTGCTTAGGACACAACACTTGATTCTCCTTTCTAATTATTTGTTTATGTACATTGGGCATTTTTGTTACTTGCACATAAATCTATCCACTTTTCTTTTAAACCAGCATTGTATATCAGTATGGGACAGAAGCCTATACAGAAGCACCTATACTGAGTAATGAGTGTGGTTATTGAGTATCAGCAACAGAGTTGGATGAGGGTGCACCAAAGTATCAAGAAAATCCCACATGCTTTTTGTGACTTTTTCAACAGGCAGTGCCATCTAGTGGTGCTGTGTCTCATTTTTGGGCTGATGATGAAACACAGATTTGTTGAGTGTGTGTGTGTGTGTGTGTGTGTGTGTGTGTGTGTGTGTGTGTGTACATTTTTAATTTATGTTTTTCCTGTTCCATGACCCGATTGCTCTGTCTAGAAATAGTTCTGTTTGACAAAGATGATCCACAAAAATGGCATGCTAGTTTACATGGATTGAGAGACTAATGTGGAAGTCATTCTAAGTAGAGCTCCCATTTCTCTGACTGTGTGGCCTAAAACATCATCATTCACATACAAGACAGAGGAATCTATAGGCTTGGGGAAGTTTGGAGACGTGCAATAAGATTTTAGAACAAAAGGAAAGAAAAGAAAACAACCGAGGAAGGCTATTGCAGCATCTTATTGTGGGTCCAGCTTGTTATGTAGCCTAGAGGTCTATGTATAGCTTGAACTGAGCAGAAAAGAAACTACACTGTTCAAGTGAAGGAACATTTTTCCATTTGATTTACTATATCAAAAAAGCCATACGATGAGGAGTCTTCCAACGTTATTGTAGATGCATAGGAACTGTTTCTCAGCAAGCAGCTCACACCACAGAAGCATCATCAAAAGTGACGGTAGGAAATTAAAATAACTTTCCCCATAATATCAATTTCATACCAGTAGGTGCCTAATTCCATGATCACAAGAATCCTTGTGATTGAACCTACTTGCATGTTTGGGTCATTCAGTCTGCACCTCTACACACATGTACCTGGGAGTAAGATCAAAGGAACTATTAGGACTTCTTTCTGAGTAGGACTGCACTGTGCAAGGACCAAAAGAGATGTGATGGCAGCCAGGCTTAAAGCATTATTCTGTATAAAAGTCTTGTGTATAATCTTTCATTCATAAATATATTTATCACATGAGTTGTTATCATCCTATCTCTATGCAGATTCTAGCAGATATTTCCATAAGCTACTGCTTGCCAACATGTCAGTGCTTCCACAGCAATTCTTACCAAGGGTGCGGGGGGAGACTCCTCAAGGAGCTAACTTTGAGTGTCACAGATTGGTAGTAAATTGTTAGTTATTTTACCTGTTGTGGATGCATTTTTACTTCCAGGAAGGGGGACAGCTGTTTGTGGGATTTTATCCCTCAGGCACCTGCAAAGTGTGGCTGGCCTTGGGTACCATCCTCTTTAGGTGAAAATGGCATCATTTTCCACCCCAAGCGCCCAAATGATTGAGTGGCTCTAACTTCTACATGTAATTTGAAAAACGTTTATAATATTGTACATTTCTACAATTAGATGTACAATTTCTACAATTACATGTAGAGTGCTTATACCCATAAGCCATAATGGCTCATGGTCAGGGCACAGAGGGCAACACTTCAAAATTTAGGGTTGAGGAACTCCTCCATCTCTGTCCATGATTATCTGCAAGTATGATACCCATGGCTACAAAGACACATCTGCTTCATTCCAAGACAGTCAAAGAAAAGGGACTTTCACTCAGATTTGGAAGATGTGGGAGAGAATATAAACTAATGTAAACCAGCAGACTTTTTCTTTCTCATTCCAAAAGATTACTTTGAAGAAGATAGATTTGCCAAAACAGGTCTCAAAGATGAATTCTTCTATCTGATTTGCTATTCCTCATGTCTTCTTTATTGGCAGTTTCCCCTTTAAGTCAATTGATTTGGAACACAGTCTTCTTCAGCAGTGGTTCCCAACCTTGGGTTCCCAGATGTTCTTGGACTTGTTCTGGGAATTGTAGTCCAAGAAAATCTGGGGACCCAAGGTTGGGAAGCATTGCTATACAGGAATCAGACCTGTTTAAAAAAACAGGATCTAATTTTTGGGAAGGTTTGTACAGAACTACTGTGAATGAACCGCAGGATAATTCCTTGGATATTAGAATGACATTTGTCCTGTTAATGGCATGTAGCACAACACCTTTGCTAGGTATGATTCAAGCCAGCATTCATCAAATCAGAGGATTCTATAGTGCAGTTCGTTTCTTCTATTACCATCTCTGCCTGGCAAAATAATAATTAAAAAAAAAAGAAGCTGCAACACTTCACCTCAAAGGGATGTTATGAATATAAATACAATAAAGATTGTAAGACACTTTGATCAAGTTGTCCAAAGAAGTAAGTTGGATAGTGTTTGAATAAAGACATGGAATGAGTTTTTGATTGCATTTCATTTCTTCCAGATGTCTGGGTTTTATGTTGGCCAACTTGGATACTAGTTTTTTAAAAAAATCTGAAATTTCCTCTACCATATAGAAACTTCATATTTACTTTAGCTAACTGAAGTCCCCCACCCCCACCCCCAAGAGGACTCACATCTATTTTAACACATTGGATGGCTTTTCAAATATAGATCATTTGTTTAATGTAAAGAATTTAAGAACATGTACTGGCCACAAAAGTTGGTTTGGACCCCAGTTGAGTAATTTCGAAAACAGCTCAGTTTGGCTTACACTCATTCAGAGGTATGATCCTGGACCCAGCCCTAGTTTAGATCCAAAGCTTTGGGAGTCTCTGCTGATTATCTTTGAGAAATCAACAAATGGATATAACATCTTGGGTTTCTGACACAATTATATTACATTTGCAAGCTTAGGTTCCAGCTCACTGCAGGGTCCCCTTTTGCATCCTGTGTGGCATTTGGCTGGGTGAGGTAAGACCTGATTCCCCAGGTCTCATTTCAGTTTCCTCAGCAGAATGCACTGCTCATGCCAGCTGCTGGGAACACCCTTGCCCACCTCAGTTGCCTGATCTAATGGCCAACTACTGGCTTGTCTGGTGGGATGGAGGTTTGTGGCTCAAAGCATTTCTGGTCTAAAAGGAGAGCATTAAAACATGCTGACCCTGCTGTGCTGCTGCCTTCGGTCTTTGATCTTCTCAGCCCATCACCCCTGTATGGTTCTCATGAGGTCTTTAGCACTCTGTCTGTTTCTTCATATCTTTAGTATGTAGTTTCAACCAGATCCGGTTTGGGGGTGGATAGGGTGTGTATACTCAGGCCCCCGTTGGGGGATTCCCTCAAAGGATCTTGGAAGTTTAGGTCTCAAGACCCCCCGTACAGCTTGGAGCAATTAGTCTTACTTCATTCCCAGGTGGCAGGAAAATAGCACTCACAGGCTGCTATGTGGGCTTCCATATTCTGTCACCTCATGGTTTGTCCCTAGTTGACTGTGGGTGGGTGCTGCATAGTTCTGCAGGCTAACCAGCTGAGGCTTTAGATCTGTATCCTATGCTGCACTAAGGTATTTCCTCTGTAACCAATAAAGTTGTGCCAAATTTCTCACTTCAGTAATGTGTGTGAGTTTGTGTTTTCACTTGCCTGCAGACTCTGCAGTGCTTCAGCAGTAAAAAAGCAAGCATTGTCTACATCAGTGCTTCCTACCCTTGGGTCCCCAGATGTTCTTGGACTACAACTCCCAGAAATCCTAGCTAGCACAACTAGTGGTGAAGGTTTGTAGTAGTTTTAGTCCAAGAACATTTGGGGACCCAATGTTGGGAACCAATGGTCTACATCAAAGGAGACAAAATCTTCCAAATTTCAGACAGATAAGAGGAGGGATCCTTGTGCAAGTAGCATTTTATTTTTACTTTCTTTGTATGAAATGCCAATAACTTGTTTCATTTCATGACATACCTGGATGAAATTTGCAAATGTAGAAGACTCTTTTGAGGAGGTGAAGGTTAACAGAATACAGACAGATGCGTTTGGGGGGGGTGTAGAATGGCTTTCCTAGTTTTAGAGTTTCCAAAACTGGATTCACTTACCTTCTTTACTTGGTGGGAGGGGCACAATTTGTATGGTAGTTGCCATAGTATACCTCATAGTAGTGCCCCTAGGGAATTTTTTTTGCTAAATTTCAGAACCTTAGGGGCAGAGATTTCTGCCAAGTGCTTTTAAATTTGATTTTAGGTTGGTGAGAACTAATAACTGATTCTCTACCTCATGGTTTCAATGACAATTTGTATGCGTAGAGGTACTTCTGAGTAAGCCATCTGTACATTTAAAGAAAACAGATGCAGGAGCTAGTGAGTTACGAATGAAAAACAGGTTGTTTTGTGGACCATTAATGGCATCAAAGTTACAGAAACCTGAAACGATTCATCCTTGATAGAGTGAAAGAACAATTTTTTTACTGAGAAAATAAATACATAAATCAAATAGTGCATTGTAGAACATGTGGACTCTGTATCGACTTTAGAAAGCAGTTGCTGAAGTTTCTCCCAAGAGAGCACCAATGAGCTCTCCAGCATTTGGGAGTCCCAACTGGCCAGCCAGCCATATTTATGAACAATGTTATGGGCCTCTGCTTTTGGGAGAGATGATGAAAAAGAGCAAGCATGTGCTGCCATTACATACACCAGTGAATTTCAGTCCTATGAACAGGAGCAGCTGCATATTGCTATCAGCCATTTGGTGTTCTTCAGAGTTAAAAAGGCAGCTGCAGTGGAAACACCCGAGGAAAAAAACACATCAATTTGCCTGCTTAACTTCAGCACTTAAAACATCACTCAGGTCAACCTCAAGAAAATGAATGACATCAGTCAAAACAATAGGATATGTATATCTCTCGACAGTGATTATCCCTATGTAGTACAAAAACTTAAAATAATTTATGCTTTGAAAAATGTGATGATTGATTGGCTTCCATTAAGCTGGGATTTTAAAAACATTCCATGAACTCTAAGATAAAATGGCACTAAAATGTTAATGCAATAGCCAAATGAATCATATCTAGCTAGGGTGTATATAAGTACTTTAAAACATTATAGGAACGACTGTTTGTGTATAATAAAAAAAGCAAGGAATGTAATCAATGGTGGATTTTTTAAAATGCCTTTTCATTACCCAGTACATCATACACTCTTGCTTTATGTCTAGTCTTGCTGTGAAGTTGTGAAAATTCACAATTCTAGCAAACATTCCTACAAGTGTTGCTTTCCCCCCCTTTCTCTTTCTCTTTTTTCTTTTCATCTCTCTCTCTCTCTCTCTCTTTGTCTGTCTGTCTGTCTGTCTGTCTGTCGCTCTTTCAAAGGTGATAGAGGTGGTATCTTCAGTTTTTGTGTTCAAAGGATAATTGAGATACTACAACACTTGATTAAAATTGTGAATTGCTTCAGTATTTTTCACTTGACACCATTAATGAAGACAGATAAGAAGATATCAGAAAGTCTTTATGTCCATTTTTTGTTCCATGTTGGGAAAATAGGCAGCTACAATTATATTTCTTCTTTTTCACGTTCTACCCCTTTCTGTCCTTCTTCATTATGTGGAGATAATAGGCAACTATAAGATACAATTCTCACTACTTTTTGATATCCTGTTTGTATTTTGGAGAATAGGATATAGCCACAAAATATACCCTCTTATGAAAAGAAAATCGAGAATTGGAATATTGCCATATTTTTTCCATAGATTCTTCTGGAATATCATTCAAGTAGGTTTTTGGTTTTTATACTTGTTGTTTTGTGATGAAATGTTACTAAATATGTCAGATTTCATGGAAAAACTGTCTTTGCTTTGTCTGTGAGTAGTTTTTCAGCTGTTTTACCCTCACCCATCTAAATCCACCTATTCTGGAATAAGATTCACCAAGTTTCCTATCTGTACCTAGGCCTGCCCATGCATCTTTTCCTTCAAACATCCACATCAAAGATTACATTATAAGGAAGCTTTTTGTTGTTTAGTCATTAAGTCGTGTCCAACTCTTCGTGACCCATGGACCAGAGCACACCAGGCCCTCCTGTCTTCCACTGCCTCCCGGAGTTGGGTCAAATTCATGTTGGTAGCTTTGATGACACTGTCCAACCATCTCGTCCTCTGTCATCCTCTTCTCCTCTTGCCTTCACATTTTCCCAACATCAGGGTCTTTTCCAGGGAGTCTTCCCTTCTCATGAGAAGGAAGCTTTAGCCACACTCTAAACCTTGTCTGCTTCAACCAATTTCAGTGCAATTTATCCTAGCTTTTGGCCATAATCTTCTCCACCAATTAAGTGAAAGCATAAAACTAGGTACATTTGAATTTTTGCACATTGACTCCTTGTGACTTTTTAAAAGACTTCTTCGTTCTCCCCTCTTCTTCCCTCACAATCAAAATACCAATATGACTTCCTTCGGGCAAGGACCTATTGAGGCAAAATATTGCTTGTGAAACCCAAGGAGAAATGCAGCTCATTAATCCGTTGCCTCTGGATGGCACCAGGAGAAGAATGAGCAGGACCTGACAATGCTTAAAGAAGAAACAAAGAAAAAAATACTCAGCATAAGTGTAGTTCCATAGTTTGTCATACTGATATAGCTGTGTGGTGAGTTCCTTGGTTTTCCTGATCTCCAAATTGCTTTCTCTTACACTACAAGCAAACTTCTGAGCCAGTGAAATTATACAGCCTTGCTGTCACCTTTTTCCTAATTTATGCTAAGAGGAATGTAGTATTTTACTTGTAAAATTATTGTTTCCTTCTTTGGAAGGAAATAATTCATGCTATGTGGCACTTAGGAGGTTACAGATTACAAATGGAGTGGAAAGTGCTCTTTTTTCTTCAATTTAATTTCGATGTGGTATGAGCAGAAGGATTAAATCTATGACAACTATTGACTTTCTAAGAACTCTAGCTGAGCATGGAGTAATATGATATGGAAGATTTCATTGGGATCATTTGACCATTAATAAAGCACACTGGATGTACTGACCATACATTAGCTATCCCTATATCTCTACTGAAGTCCAAGTCTTTATCTGTCTCTATACTGAGGTGAGCAACCTCTGATAGTCTGGGGCAAACTGCCATCCCTAATCCACCTCAGGCTGCCAGAAATGGAAGTGGCCAGGATTCCACTTTCAAGAATGTTGTTTTTTCAGGGGGGAAAAAATCGACCCTTCTTTTAAAAACAAAGAGGGAGGGGGCTACTCATTTTGATTTAAGGGAGAATCACTGACCTTTTAATTCAACTATATTTTAACACAAGCTTTTGGGAGGGGATGCAAATGGTTTGTGAGTACCACAAGGCCCCTACCTGGTATATATGAACCAACAAAGTGAGTTCTGGAAGCCTAATATCTTGGCAGGCCCAGAGGAATGCTGATCCTAAGATGCCTTTTGAGGGGTAAAAAGCTCCTGGCAGGTGCTTGCATCATTTTGAGAAATGACCTAGAGGTTGACTCAACATCTGGAGCCTTGTACGGTGCAGGAGCTTGTTTCTGAAAGAGGTAACTCAAAAGCCTGGACAGTCACAAAGTACTCACAGTTTGACCTTTTTAACTGGTATGTAGAATATGGTGTTTTGGGGTGACCTTTGTACTCATGATCCCATTCAGCTTCCACATCTAATTTGGACCTCCAGAAAAAAACACTCAGACCTCTTATCCCTGGTGTCTTCACCTACATTGTTGTCCTACTACCGTGTTTCCCTGAAAATAAGACAGGGTCTTATATTAATTTTTGCTCCAAAAAACGCATTAGGGCTTATTTTCTGGGGATTTTTTTTTTATGTACAACAATCTACATTTATTCAAATACAGTCATGTCATCTTCTTCTGGCTGCTGCACAATGGTGGAGGGTGGGGTTTCACTTAACTAGGGCTTATTTTGGGGGTAGGGCTTATATTACAAGCATCCTGAAAAATCAGACTAGGGCTTATTTTCAGGTTAGGTCTTATTTTCGGGGAAACAGGGTATTTATATATCCACGGGCATTTGTAGTCATCATAAATGTCATTAAATATTTTAATGGGTTAATTTTATTGACTTTCATGAGCTGCCCTGCAAAAGGTCTATCTTAAGAGGGTATACATTTTTTTATAATAAGCAAGTACAAGAATTTGATCCTTAATCATGCAGCCCAGGTTGTTTTATTTTGGGTCTGCTGTCATCCTGAATAAATAGATGTGCTGTTTCTCACAAGTCCTCTGCAATCAGATGAAATCACTGCAAGCAAAGCTAAATGGATTGAAAAAATATTTGCTTCTTGTAAGAGTAATAATACTGATTGAATTAACATTTCGCATCTATTAGTAATCATCCTCTCTGGGGTCTTTTAATGGTCTTTTTAAAAGGCGGTGTGAATGCTGTATCCTGTCCTGTTTCGCTGCCGCAGACTTAAGTCAGTAACTCTGCACAATAAATCCCCTCTGCTTGGAATTAGCAGAATGTGCTCACAGTTTACTATCGATGGCTTTATTGGGGTGATTATCAGCCCCGATTGTCTGCCAAATGGCATTAGCCTTAACGTTTCCATCCGCCTCATCATTAGCCACATGTCAAACTCAAAGTAACAGTGGTAATTTTGGCAATTAAGGTCCCCATTATTGTTTCCTTTCCTTAAACAGGGAGTCCAAATTGCATGTTTTAAATGTAACCACAAGTTACTGTGCACACACAGTATTTTGTACGGCAGGAGAGACTTCTGTAGACACTTAGCTGACCGTAGGTTAAGTCTGCTACTGAAAGATATTTAAAAGGCTGCATTCTCCAGCATACTTTTCTCTAGAAAATGTTGTGCTCTGTGTACTTTTGAAGGAAATGTATGCTGCCTGAAATTATAGTGTCTTTTTCTTTTTATTTAAAGAAAAACTAATTTGTGAATGGTGGGAAAGTATAAGAGAGAATAATTTTAGGCAAAGCTCAATCCCAGTGGTGCTTTATTGGCTCGTGTTCCACTGTATTCACCACATTAAGCCAAAGTCCTTGGCCTGGCTAGAGGAAGCATCTATTTCTGCACCCTCTCAAAAACACATCCCTTCTCTATAGCTGGAGGATAACCCTCTTCACCATGACACACACACACACTGCACTTCCATTGAAGTGGTCGTCCATTAGACTAGGAATGAGGATGTCGCCTTTGGGAGCAAATGCTGACAGTCAGCAATCAGCAGCAAGGTGCTAGTGGAAAGAATGGTTTGTGCCGTGGAGTCTGCCCTGCATTCCCAGCTAGTCATGTTACCACTGGTTGCTCTGCTTTGGGGAGGCTGATTCACATTTCCCTTTGTATCATAGGATCAACGGAACAAATGTGAACCAGCCTGTCCCAAACCCATTGTATTCCCCACATTTTTTTTTTATCAGTATGGTCACCCTTATACAGGAAGCCTCCTCAAATACTTCAGGAACTGATTTTTCTGATCCCTCCCCCCAGTCTTGTGGAAAGGTTCTGAGTCCTTTTTCCTCAGACAGTCCCTTACCCTGCAGAAACTGTGAGAGATGGTGGAGCAGGGCTAGAACTTTCCCTGTTCGTAATGTCAAGTTAATCCATTTTTGGACATCAGAAGAGAGCTACTATCAAACCGATCATTTTGGCAACATGGACACATCACTTGCTCCATGACGTTTTACCTGCCTGTGAAGATTCTCATACCCCTTTTGCAATATTTCATGAGGGAGGACTCTTTAGGGAAAAGTGCCCCACCATTTTGGCTCAGACCTCTCTTTTCTTTATTTAAAACTAGTTTCAGGGAATTTGGAGATGAGCAAACTGGAACCAGCTACATTGAAAACACAAGATTTTCTAAAGTTCAAGCCAAAGCTCAAAATGGCATGGATCCAGGCGATCACAAGGAACATATCTCTTCATACAAGTCTCAGCCTTATGATCCCCAAGAGAGGCTTTTCTTTCTGACCCACCACCTTCAGTGTCAGGTGAGGACAAGATAAAGGGTCTTCTTGGTGGTTGCTCCCATGGCACGGAACTCTCTTCTGAGGAAGACTAGGCTGTTCGTCACCTCATTGTCTTTCTACTGGCAGTTGGCAACATTTTCATTTAATGATGCCTTTGGCCACTGAGCAGAAACTTTTTCTGTCAGGTGTTCTTTCACTGCTTCTGTATTTAAATGGTTTAAACTGGTTTTAAATGGTTTTAAACTGTATCAGTTTTGTATTTGCTTTAATCTGCTAAGCTATTGTATTTTTATTAGCTTTATTTATTTACTAGTTTTAATATTGTAACATATTTTACTAAATCACCTTTGGTTATGCAAGAATATAAACAAGTAAGTAATAAATACGCATTCACTGAAAGGCAACTCTGAACAGATGCACCTTTATTCTTTTCAATAATTGTTTGTTTCTCTGTGGCATTTACATCCCGCCTTGGCTGGTTTAGAAGGATTCTTGTGCAATTTTTGAAAATGGTATTCATTCAGGTTCTGGGATGAAAACATTTTCTACAATGTCCTAATACTGAATCTACAAAATTTAAGGCGTGCTAGCAGAAATTTCGTTTCAGTATGGCAGCCAGGCAGCAGAGAGAGTTGTCAGGAGCGTTGCCGCATTTAATTTCTGACTTAGAGTGATATGTTTTGTTGGTTTACACAAACTCTGTTATCTCTCTCCTTGAAGTCAATGCCTTCAAATAAATTCCCCCGTTCTTCTCCTTAAATGAAGAGAGTGCCTGGCTAAAGTGTTCCGTGTAATATCCCTCAGCTTTGACATTGTCATTCTGGCCTGTAATAAATTAGAGCTGTGCTTGAACCCCAAAGACCAGCAAATTAACAGTTAATTAGGAGTTGATAAATAACAGTCACATAGGACCTCTGATTTAGCCTGTTTTCAGCAGCACCCTTCCCCTCATATCTTGATACAGCAAGTGTTTATGTGCTTGTAACAAGTGCCTGAGTGGACTGTTATGTCTGCATTTTGTCATGCTTTGGGATTGTTCTCCCAAGTTCTCCTCCCACCCTGCCTCTCTTAATGCGGTTTTGAGACTTTTAACTGTCAGAGCAGTTTTATCTGAATTTATTCCAAGATAAAGAAACAACCATTTTTAAAAAGGAATGACATCATTCTTCTCCCCAAGAGAGAGACCTTGTTTTGCTCAGCAGTCATGGTAGTAAGCATTCTACTGGCTTCCAGAAAACAAGCGGGGGGGGGGGGGGAAGCAACTGGTGTAAATGCTTGCCCTCAGAATTGGCCCTGTTAATACATGATTAAACATAGACATTCAGATTCAGTTTGTCTTGGCCTAGATGTTTTTTTAAAAAATCCCACTGCCTCCAACAGGTAGCAAATATATCTTTCAGGAATCGAAGCATTCAAATAGATACACTGGCAATTCTACTAGATTATAGGAACAGAATGTTTGTATTACAACCGTCAGTGACATGTTGAAACACTTTCCAGTTGCAAGGTGCTCATGCAATGAAGTGCTTTCGGACATTTTCTGTACTTCAGGATAAACTGTACTACATCATTTTATTTGTTTGTTCATTAATTCAGTTCATACCCCACTGCTCCACTGAAATAAGTGGTCAAGTCAGCTAACAAGAAGGTCCAAATAAAATAAAATAATTATTGAAACAGTAAAACTCACCCAAGAGAATACCAATAAAATGCATCAGTAAGAAAGAAATAAGACCGCAAATACCAGATAAAAACCTACTGAACAGCTATTCAGTATTTGTTTGCATTGCTTTCTCAGGATCGTTTCTGAAGGTGAGAAGGAGGGAAAGGTCAGCAATGGAGTGTTGACCTATATCCCATGAAACACATGCGACATCTAAAGGGCAAATAGCTAAAATCTAGTGGAGAAACAATGAGTATAGATATTGCTTCAGGAATCCTGACAAAGGAATCAGCCTCAGGAGGGCAAAGGAGATATGGATACATCAATCTCAACAGTCATCTTTTAGAATTTTTGCAAAGACGTCCTCTTCGTTCATTAACAAGTCCCACTCATTCAATGGGTCTACTCATTGGGCATATTCAATCCTACTATCTGGTTGGATATATTGGGGGAGTAATGGACACCCAAGCAATATATTGTTTTTTAATTGGAGAGAGAGAGGGAGAGGGAGAGAGAGAAAAATAAAATTCAAAACAGTATACACCTATTTTATTTTATAAAATATTTTATAAAATAAAATAAAATAGAAATTTCACAACTAAAGGGGGGGGGAAAGAAATAAAATCATGCATGAGCTTCAAAATAAAATGTCCATATATATATCCATACATTAGTGCATGCTTTGTCATTTTTGGATGCTGCATTGAAATAGTGGTTCTTCTGAACCAAACAGATGGCAATGGAAGACCTATCCTAAACTCCACTGTTTACATTTATTTTGCAGATAATGGTAGATTTGGAAGAAAACAACAACCCTATCATGCAGAGCATATTTGTTCTGCACTCAAGGAGTCCAAAGTATCCAATGGAAAAAGGGCTGCCCTGTGGTGTGAAAAAGCCTTGTCAGAGCAGCAATAACAGATACTCTTAATAGAAAGGTATTCCAGGGGGCTCCCCACCCTTGCCACTTCATATCCCCTTGTTCTGACACCTAGTTAACATTTTCCCTTTATGGTGTTTTGGGCATCGAACACCTTATTAATGTCAGGCAGCACAATCTCCTTTGCTGTAGTTGGCAGCTGTTCACTAATTCAGGTTTAAATGTGTTCTCACTTCTTGGGGGGGATAATGATTTTTTCGTGGGGACCGTGAATTAAAAGTTTTCTGGAGGCAAATGTTCTAGTTTTATGGCTTTGGTGCTTTGATAACATAAAATCTCTGTTGTTTACAGTGCTACTTGACAGGTTGCTGGCATTCTTTTTCATTAATAATAATAATAAAAGTAGGGACCTGCAGGTCCAAAATGACTGGTTTGTTAAGAAATGAAAAAAAGCACTTAACTAGAACATAAACACTCATTTTTCTCCAGCCTTTCAGTAAAAATACTTCAGCTGCTTAAGGGGTGACCAAATCCAGTCCTTCCTCCCTCTTTCACACTTGATTAATTATCTGCTTTTACATGAGGTAGGGCTGACTTGAAATGGAATAGCTGAGGTGTGTCTTTACCAAGATCCACAGCATGAAGCCAGATAATATTGTTGAGCCAAGATACAGGGTATGCCATAATGCCAAACAGGCAACGTGGGATTAATATTTTGCTTCTTCTTTATATGCTACCAAAATACAACTACAAGATCAGAGGTAATGCACACGTCACATCTATGTGAAATATATGAAACATAGTTCAGTAAAATAATAGAATCGTAGAGTTGGCCGGTGCATTCGGCTGTCTCTAAACAACTGCTCTGGCAAAGAGATGATCAGATTTTAATGTCTGAAACAGAAAGACGATGCATAGAAGAGACATCTGCTGAGAAGGCAGCTCCATATGTCCTAAACTGAGATTAGAGAAACTACTA
This sequence comes from Intellagama lesueurii, assembly GCA_037013535.1. Taxonomy (NCBI): domain Eukaryota; kingdom Metazoa; phylum Chordata; class Lepidosauria; order Squamata; family Agamidae; genus Intellagama; species Intellagama lesueurii. The sequence goes on from JBAJHW010000002.1 coordinate 246,005,522, forward strand.
TTCTGAACTCCAAGACCAAGGCCAAAATCCTCTCATGTACATTGATGCTCATGCAAGCTGATGGCATCATCAGCCATGGGCCTTTATCACCTATTAAAAGTTTCCCATTCTACCCCATATGATTCTGAGGCTCCTTTAGTATCCCTTTGGACATGGAGAAGAAACTGGGGCCCTGCCACTGCGATCAGATGTTTTTCAGGTATTGAATTCTTTACATGAACACCACTATGATTCTGGTCAAGTTATGTTTTAACTGTTTTTGTTGTAATCCCAGTGGTGGTGATCCAGCAGTGATTTTTGGCTACCAAAGGCTCACCATCCCCATTGCAAGGTTTCCCTGAGGCAAAAGGGAGCCCTTCAGAGCCTTAGAACCTGAAGTGGGGGAATAGGAAGTTTTCAATTAATTTAAATTAAGTACAATATTGGCCCTCACCAGATGATGATATCATCCTACTTGTACAGTATAAAGTTGCACAAGAGGATTTTTGCCAGTATGTAAAAAATGGGAAGGACTATGATTCTTCATTAAGCATAGTAAGTGCCACCATCACTTCTGAGGTGACATGCTTCACAGGGCTGATGCTGAAAGTGTTTGAAGAAAATGATATGAACCCATCCAAGTTCTTAAATCAATGCCATGCTAGAGCAGGTGTTATAAGTGGCAGAAAAAAGGAGTAGAAGATACACTTAAGTAAAAGCTTAACACAAAAATCCCACATGTTCACAGCAGTAATCAAGCTGTATCTGGTTGTTGTAAAAGCTGTGGATGGAATACATTTGTCCAATAATATTTTGACCAATACGCTGTGTTTCATACATTTTAAAAACGTGGATAAATGGGCAGGTTTTTAGGAAAGTCAGAACACATCTTGCCTTTTGAAACATCATCATTTGAAAGTTATCAGAATTGCTTATGCTGATTACAAAAACAACACTGATTCTTTTAAAAAAGGTGAAGATTGGAGATTTTAAAGATGTTGAAAGTGAGGGACTACTCATCATAAGATCAAGTTGTACTTTTTAGTCACAGCAATATTAGCAAAGAGAATGAATAATTTTATCATTAAAGATATTAAAGAAGATCAAACTGGCTTTATGCCAGAAAGGGAAACGCCCAACCTGGAAAGGAGAATACTAAATGGAGTAAATGGAATATCAAAACAAAAGGTCAAGGTAGGTATAATTTAATTAGATTTTTTTAAAGACCTTTGATTTGGTGGAATGGTCAGCATTAAAAATGATAATTAAGGTACTAGGTTTTGTAAATGCTTTCAAGGAGCAGTATTCAGAAACTACTGCAGTAGTGTTAGTAAACGATGGGACAACTGATGACTCTACGTCAAGGAACTGGATAGAGATGTCCCCTTTCCCCCTGCACGGTTCGCTTTAGTTATAGAATTATTAGCAAATGCTATTTGAGAAGATAAAGAGATGTTAGATATCAGTATTAATGATAGAATTGAAATTAGTTTATTTGTTGATGATTCTTTATTAAAAATGGAAAATCCGCTAAAAAATTTAGAGAGGGTTAAACTACATTTAAAAGTATTTGGAGAGATAACCCAGTTGCAGATAAATAGAGCATAAATCAGAATTGATGGTCTTTAACTATAATAAAGAGGAAAAAGAAAAAATATCAAATAGAAATTAGTGTTAATATTTGAAAGCAATATTTTAAGCAATTTTGGAAGAATGAAATAAGAGAATTTTAAAATATTGAAATAGGTTAATTACTAATAAGCTGGTTGATTTAAGGAAAATTGGACCGTCACGGTTTGCTAGAATTGCAGCACATAAAATGAAGATGCTACCTAAGATTAAGATTAATTCATGATGCTACTGATAAAGATTAGTGAAGAAGAGTTAAAGGATTGGCAAAAGAGGATTAATAAATGTAATAGTGGAGATAAGAAATCTAGAATTAATAAGAGGATATGGTATGAAACTGAAAAAGGTGAGTTTTTTTCACCAATTTCTCCATTATGCCCATTGGCAGAGATAGAAAAATTGCCAGAAAAACTTAAAAGACTGACTGAGAAGTTATGAGACGTTTAAAGACTAGTTTAAAAAAAATGAAGAATAATGAATTATAAGGATGGTATAATGTTACTCAGTTAGACCAGTGGACAAAGAATTTGATAAAAAGAAACAGCAAATGTAAGGAACTTGTGATCTATAGAGGAATTATATTACAGAAAGAATACAGAGGAGGGGCTAGATCTGTTCTCAATCATCCCAGAGTGCAGGACACGTAGTAATAGGCTCAAGCTAAAGGAAGCCAAATTTAGGCTGAATATCAGGAAAAACTTCTTAATTGTTAGTGCAGCATGACAATGTACTTTTACCAATTACCTCTGGAGGTGGTGATCACTCCAATGCTGGAGACTTTCAAGAGAAAATTCCATATGTCTGATCTGCTTTGATTTAGATTCCTGCATTGAGCAGGGGGTTGAACTCGATGACCCCTTCCAACTCAATTATCCTATGATTCTATGGTTCAATGAAACAATATGGGAATTTGACTTGGGAGAACAAATAAGTTTTAATGTTTGGAAAAATATATGGAACACCAGAATATTGCGATCTACATCAACAAGGATAAAAGATAATTTTTATAAATTAGTGTGGAGATTGTACATAACCTCAATGAAACTTAATCAAATAGATGATAATTATTCTAAGATGTGCTGAAGATGGTGCCGGAAAATAGGCACGTGTTTCCATATGTGGTAGGAATATGTATATATACAAATTTTGGCAATTGTTTTTTAAAGAAATAAATGGAATTCAGTACGGGAATATTGATGGGGAATCAGTTCCATGATCTACTGTGGATGCCTGAAACTGTGGATATGAGGGAACCTTATATACAATACACAAGGGGACAGGACAAAAGCCACAAGAAGTGTCCTTGTATGTTGTATATATGGCTGCAGCAAACCATGGATAAGTGAAACGACATTGGGGGGGTCTTATTGTTGTTGGAGAAAAATAACAACCTTGCAGGCTTACTAATACTAGCTTTCAGTGGAAGAGGTGTTTCAGAAGGCTTTCTTGCGCTAAGGTGACTGCTTACTTTTCTCACTAACCAATTAGTGGTTACTCTATTTTCCTGGACTTGAGGCAAACCACTCCCCTCTTCCTGCCTGTCTTTGCTTCCATTGTGTGTTTATACTCTTCTCTCCTGACCTTTGAGGAGAGCAGACATGATTTCTCTCTGCTCCTGACCTTTTGCCATGTAGCTGCAATGGCAAACAAAGTCTCCCCACATGATTGATGCTGTAATTCCTTTATTTTATTTTTCATTACATTTTTAATTGTAGCTGAAGAATTGACTGTGAGTAAAGACGCCTTTTTATTATTTCTATCTTAAGCTAGTTGTAGTGTAATTATTATAAACAAAGGGAATGAATTGGAAGCTGGGCTTTTAGCTATACTTTGTCACATTTTCCTGTTCTGTAGCTGGCTTATTTTTATACTTTATACTTTGCTAACGAAGGAATCAACCAAATTCCTAAATAAACATAAGAACTCCAACCAATTTAATTGTATGTCCCAAAACAGCACCTTTATTAATATGTATTTAAGAAGGAGGTAGTCATTTAGACACATAGAGAATTGGTTTTCAATTTGTTAACAATGGCAAGATTAATTATTGCTAGGAATTGGAAAACAGCTTATAATATTACATGAAACAATTAGTATAAGGAAGTCTGGGATACAGCAATTAATGATATATGTAATGAAAAAGTTAAAAGAGGGATAACTGGGAGATATGTGCTTGCCGACATATGGGGAGAATTTATCACCTTTTTAATTGATAAAAGGGAAGGAATGAAGCCCAACCCAAGAGTCTATACAATTTTGGAAGAGGAATGGGGCTCCAAAAGGGTAGATGGCATAAGTGGTTACTGCCAAATGGTCCCAGTAAAAGGGAATAACTGTGTATGTAATTTTCTTGCTTTTAGCTTCTTTCTATTATGTTTTGAAGTTTATTAGACACTTCACTGTTTGCAGCATCACTACCTACGAGTCAATATTTTTGGTTCTAGCTTGGATCAGTCAGAGCAGAGACTTTCAATGACTTAAAACCATTTAGTAAAAGGATAGCTAGCTTTTTACAAAACTAATTTTTGGTAAAAACTGAAATACGCAATTGTTTTGCAAAGGGTAATTTTAAAGTGCTATGTGGTGTGTGTTTTTTAATCCTCTCTGAAAGTATATATTGTGAATCCACCATTCAGAAATCTTCTTTGTATGCTTATCAAGTGTTTTTATGAGCTTATAAGAGGAAACATATTACACAGTAAATATTGTACAGAGTTAAGGGTCTAGTCTCCTTCCCTTCAACAAAAAAAGCTATGTATCATGTTCTCAGCATGATTCTTCCCGTGCACACCATTGCGTATGGTTGCATTCAAACATGTTCTCACTCTGTAGAAATCATTTTTTTGATTGATGTTGTCATGATACAAGATTAAAACTGAATTTTTGAGAAAACAAGCCCCACACCAGTTTTTAATGTCTCAGTTATAACATAAACTGACCAAAATTGCAGTGGTGTTCATGTAAAATGCATAATTTCCTAAATTATGGAAACTTTACAAGAATACCACTACAATTCTGGGTCCCTAAAGCAACATATTCACAGTTGTTTTGGTCTATAGCAAATCATTTAAGAGTGTATACCACGAGACAGTTTAATTACATATGCTGAATACTCTGTCATCTTGAATAACTTCTATCGCAGTGTACATGATTTAATTCTGCAATTGTGGAGGCTGATAACTTGTACTTCCTGGAAAGTGATTTAAAAGCAAGGGCAGGTGATACCTTTATTGGACCACTAAAAAATTGAACAAGCTGCTAGCTTTCAACATAAATCCACCTTCCTCAGGCTGTGCACCAAAATATTGTGGATGGTGCATAGATATGAGAGTCTCAAAAATTCCTGGCAGTTGTCTGTGTCCATCTCATTCTCAAAGGTGAATTTAAACGGTGTGACTGCCAAATAGCATTGGGGGTGAGGTTTCAAATTCTGCCCCTGCTAGCCATTGGTTGAATTTCACTCCCAACTTCTTAAACAAAGAGCCACCAAATAATTTCCATTGCTTTCCACCCACCACCCACCCTCAACACATTGCCTTTTATTGAAACTTAAAGTTCTTATCTGGCCACAGAAAAAAGGCGATACACACAAGTGGCGAGCCCCCATCAGAGAAGTGGGAATAAAATTTGGTCTACTCACCAGGTAAAGCCAACTGAAGCCAAATTAAAGTCAAACTATCTAGTGGCTGGAAGCAGGTGTAATCTTCAATTTAAGAAATTTAAGAAGTTGCATATGAACAAAGTTTTATCTGTTGAATTGCCTTTCCCTTTTTTTGAGAGAGACTCTCAGAAAATACTATACTCAAAAGTTTAATTTTGTGAAGCTGTGAAGTATCTGTTTTAGATTCTACTTAAAAAACAAATTTGACTTTACTGCAAATTTAGGGAAGAGAAAAGACAAAATGAATACTTTATGTTTCTTAATTTTGTGGGAGTCTCTCTTCCTAATCTTTATATTTTCTTTCTTGTCGGATAACAGAGGACTTTTAAACAGGATGTTATACTAAAGAACGGTGATACCCAGTGTGGTGTGGTGGATGGAGTGACAGACTAGGACTCCGGAGGTCTGGGTTCGAATCCCTGCTCAACCATGGAAACTCACCGAGGGAGTGGAACTGGTAAAACCGCTTCTTAAATATCTCACTTACCATGAAAGCCCTATGAGGGTTGCTATAAGTTAGTTCTGACTGGACAGCAGATAAGAGCATCATACAAAAAAACTAACTAAGTGACTGGAAACAAACTGTAGAAATCTGCTGGATTGTTTAAACGGTTGCTGGCATGACCTTTGTGCTCAGAAACCATGAAAAGACCTTAGGCTGAACAGCATATATTGAGAAAATCAGAATGTAGGCTGGAGCCGGAGCCTAGGAGACCAAAAGACAGAAGACCTACTTGCAGATCTTTGTGTGATTTTCAGTAGATCAGCAAGAATCTCTGACTCTCAATGGCTTAAAAGTAGCAGCAACAAAATGGCATCTTTCTACCCATCTCAAATTATTTTAGTGAGAGCCAAGGATAACCAGGTATGGATTTTAATGTGAAATGACTGTGAGCTCTGTGCAGGTCTGGTTCTGGTTCTGAAATGACACTCTTTCCTTAGGATGGTCTCAAGCGTACATCTTTTGCACCTGCTTCCAGTTCATGGGTGTGTGTCAGGCTTCTAGTAAAAATGAAAAGACAAAGAAAAGAAAAAGGAGCCAAGCCTGAAATGTGACTGTCCTTGAGTTAAAGAGATATGACACCAATTGCTACCAGTTTTTCAAATGAATTCCTATCTTGTCAATTTACTTAGTACCTTTAAGGTAAAATAAATATCACCTCACTTTTAGAAAGGTAGCTTCAATCCCAGTCAGATCAATGAAATATTGATTAGGAACTTGCAATTTTCCCTTCCTCAGACGTATTATATTTTCCTGCCATACCAGGAGACTACACTTTCTTACTGAACCATTTGAAGTAAATATATGTATTCCAGAGAAAATTTCAGTGCAGAAGAATTTATTGCTGGAGTTAACTCAGATAAAGGCTTTGCATCCATTTTGTAAGACCATACCATATTCACTGGACCAGTTTAACTGATGTTGGAAGATCAAACTGTTCCATATATATATATATATATATATAAGGTCTTGGATTGAGTCAGTATATATATACCTCTGAAGTATTAATTTACAATTTAATCCAAAACCTTAAACAATAAACCTCAGAGTGATCCTGTCACCTCATAGCCACAAGCACACTGTCTCCCCCAGTACACTTTTCCATTAATGTGTGAGACTGACAGTGAGCTGCAGACAGAATATGAAAGTGAGCTATGGCCAAATAAGCTTCTAACAAAGTCTGATGACAGAAGCCATCGCCTTAGTAGGTTTCATCCATCTAAAATGTAACCGTTGACAGCCATGTACTTACGAACATGGAAAGAACAATGGTGCTCCCCCATCTGCACATTTTCTACTGACTCAGTAATTGCTTATCTATTTCTAGCTTTACCTCTTCATTCAGCATGTAAGTGTCCTTGTGGCAAAGCCATATAACAGCACACACACAGGAAGAAAAGGAAATTTATTGTTGAAGCTTTCCATCTTCTAATGTGTAATAAAAGTGTCTCTGTATTATCTATGATGACTGTGAACATGGCACTAGAAAAGATGAAGTTAGGGCAATGCAATTTTTCGGTTTCTAACTAGGGTTGCTACTTTTCAGGACTGGTCTTCAATCTCTAGGTCTCAGACTTCAGACCTAAAATCTCAGTGAATGAGAAGCTTCCAACCTGACAACACTAAATTGTCTTTATCCTGCATGCTTGAGAGCTGCTACTGGAATTCACACCCTGGCTTTTGAATTAATCACTGCATTTCAGCATTGTCTACCACTCACACATGATTTTGCAGTTGATGGGTCTTCCCTCTATGACATCATAAAGATCCACTCCTTGTGACATCACAAGGACTTGCATCTAGGTCACAGACTTTGGCCCTCATCTTTCAGGGAATGGGATGTTCCTGGCTTATAAGTAAGCTATAGAACATAGGTTCCGGGCCCTTTTCAGATTAATTTGCTATGGATTTTAGGTTGAAGGGAGGGAGAGTTTACACTAGAGAGAACCAATAGATAAAATGTCAGACTAGGCGTCAGAAGACTGAAGTTCAAATCAGAGATGGGCACGAATTTAAAAATGAATTAGCATTCATAAAAATGGCTAATTCATCAATTTATATTTGTATGAATCAATGCGCTGGCGAATATGAATCAATGGATTTTTAGCTATTTCCGATTTGTTGATTTGTTTGGCTATAAAATGGCCACCCAGACAACTAGATGCACCAAAATTGTAGGGACGCTTCCGCTGAATCTCCTCTACAATCCCTCCATATTTGGTGAAAATTTGGTTTCAAATGTCAAAGTTATACATCCACAAAGAGGTCCCCCAGGACGTTCCTCCCAGGCACATGGAGATACCAAAATCACAGAGAAGCTTCCCTTGACTCTCTTCTACAATCCCACCAAGTTTGATGAAAATTGGGTTTCAGACATCCAAGTTATACACCCACAAAGTGAGTCCTTCCAGGAAATTGCCTTTTAGCAGCTGGCTTGGGGAAACCCAGTCTTCACCAAACTTGGAGGGATTATAGAGGAGAGTCAGTAGAAGCTTCTCTGTCATTTTGGTGTTTCTAGGTGCCTGGGGGGAGCTTTCTCGGGGGGACCTCTTTGTGGATGTATAACTCAAGTGTCTAAAATCCAAATTTCACCAAACTTGCAAGGCCTGTAGAGGAAAGTCGGAGGACACTTCCCAGTGAAACTGGTGTCTCTAGGTGCTGTAGGGGGCATTTTATAGGCTTTTAAAGTAAAAATTAAAGAAAATAAGAAAAGAAAAAAATTGTAAATTTCTAATTCATAATTTGTCAACCTTGATGAATCATAAATCAAAACAAATCACAATTTTTCTGATTCATGTCCATCTCTTGCTTAAATCCATGGTGATCTGAGTGTGTGGCCTGTGTGATAGTGATCACTATCTGTTTAATCTAACCTCTTCTGTCCAGCAAGGCTGTTTTGAAGGTAGAGGAAGGAGAGAATTGTTCAGGCCACCTAGACAAAGGCTGGGACAGATGAATAAATGAAATCAATGATTGTTTTGGAACAGACAAATAGCTTTGGCAGAAGAAGTATATGGCAAACTTTTGAATAAAATTCCAACCTGAACACACAGCTATTTATTCATTATTTTTTAAATTTATTCCCAACAAGTGAGTTTGCACCATCTTCCAAACAATGCCCTACAACATATCCCCTGGATTCAGGGAAGCTAGCTATGCTTATTTGATAGCTGTGCTGGTTTTTTATTTATGTGAATTCATAAAATGTATTTTAAATTACTTCATTCTAAAGGTATCTTCCCTCAGTTCAGTTCATGAGTGTTCAGTACCATTGCCATAAGGAATTTTCCATAAGAAGAGATGGAGAGTGGAGCTGCTGAGAGAACAGTAATTACATCTATAATTAAAACAAAACTGTAGAATGTTATAGTGGCATTCATTCATCTAAAGTCTTCTCAGAGCTAATCTTATTCAGAGTTAGAGGTAGCAGTAAATTAGATCAAGGATTAAGGTTGTAGATTAAGCTAAATAGTTATTTCTGGACCATTTGAGGCAGTGATTTCCATCATGCCTCATATCTAAAACACAACCCTTTCTACAGTGTTTCCTCACAACCGCATTGTGTTTCAAGGCTCCTTTTGCACTGTGTGCTCCAAAAGCACATGCCTTTTGTCAGGACAGTTGTACCCACCTATGAAAGTTTTTGTTCATCACAATTTCAGTTGTTCAACTACACATTTTCTTAAGCCTCCTCAACTTTGCCTTGAGTTTACCCCCACAAAAGAAAGGGGGCTCTCCTCTGTTTTGTTGTTGTTGTTGAGTTTAATCAGAATTGAGTGTAAATAACACTTTGCAATTATGAGTGTTTAAATTCCAAATTTTTCAGGCTAATCACTTTCAGAAACAAACAGGAGATTGAATTTATATCGCCTGCAGTTGTTATTGGAAAGGTACGGCCCAAGATTGCTAAATGAAGTCAGTCCCACTGCAATTATGACCACTCAAGCGTGCTTTCAATGTATCGTGCCAAATTAGGTAGATTTGAGCAATTTGACTTCCTGTAACAAATCTCCAGGGCACCTTTGAGAAAGTACAGACTGTTTACAAACACTCTCGGATTTCATGAGTAACTCTGGGCAACAGGCCTTTCAGCAGCGCCCAAGCACACACCTGTCAAACTATGACAGCATTGGCTTTTTTATGCCACATGTGCTGGAAAGAGAGACACCCCCACCCGTTCCAATGTTTTGTTATCTTTTATTTGCAATTTTTAAATGAAATGGCCACCAAAGATTTAATTACTTGTTCCCCTTCCCTAAAAAGAAACACCAAAGGATTGCAATCAGCAAAATACAAATCTACAAGGTGGCAATATTCTGGTTTTTATTCATTGCACTCACTGTGACTACTTTGGAATCCCAGACATTTTCTGTGTTACCGTAACAGAAAATTTATCCCCTTGGAAAAGCAATTGCCATTTAGAACCAACTCTACCCTGCCTCCTGTTTTCTCTGGAAATAGAGGCAAGAGGCATAACATGATTCAGGCCAAACTAACCATTTAAAAGCATCACTGACAGATCTTGATTTCAGTGGAAGAAATGAGTCATGTGTGTACACCTTTCTCTTTTAGAAATCAATTGAACTGAAAAGTGCCATCAAATTGCTTTGAGTCATACCGTAACAAATGCCAACAGCTGAATTACTCTTCTCACTGAGATGCTGAAAGCATAATCAGGCTTTATATATATATATATTCTTGACTATGTCCAACCTTCTCTTTATTAGACCGAGGAAATATGGATAAGCAGGCCACATTATGGCTGGCTGAAGTCAATATATGACAAGGTCTGCAACACACTATGAGTAGGTTTGCCATAATAATTGATTTATTTGTTTGTGAGGGAAGGGTGGAGAGAGAGTATGTGTAAAATAAAATACAGCAGAGGTGGTTAAAGTAGAGCATTTGCTAGTTATACTAAAATATATGATTCCTGTCTGTCTCTGACACCTTGTATTTTCCTGATTTCTGCAATTTGCTCTCTTTTCCATTTTGTTTCATTGTTTCAACTTACATACTGCCCCGTAGTGTTAGAGCACTCTCTGGGTGGTTTACAACATAAGTATGCAAGAAACACTTTGCCCCCCAGTTTACCAGCCTTGGAAAGATGGATGCCTGAGTCAACCTTGAACCGGCTACTAGAGCCTGTCAGGATCGAACTCAGGTCATAAGCAGAGGCTTAACACTGTGCCAAAGGATTTGCTTTTTCTCCTGTAAATCAGATGACATTGTGTCATTATTGTGGTATTTTTATGGTCATGTTGGGGTCCTTTGCCCATCAATAGAAATTGAAGGCAAAAACAGCAGCCATGAGGACATCACCAGAAGTCCATGTGTGTGACAAAATGTTATTCTTTATATGCCACAGCGATGTACAGAGGTGCTTTACATAATTCTCTCCCCATTTTATGCAGAAAATGTAAAGGCATGAAAGCATTGGGTGAGAGGTTCTCCCAAGGACACCAAGTAAGCTTTGTGACTTGAGCTAGGTTTACATATATATATAAAACACACAAAAAACAATTTATGTGCCTAATTTGAATAATATGGGGGCAAATCCATTTTTGCAGACTATACAAACCTACTTATTGTCAAAATAAGGCTGTCTAATAATAATTTGCAAAATATGCAGACTAGGCTGCTCAGAGACAGAGACCTGGAATATAGCAAGTGGCAGCTCTAATGTGAGCCATTTCTATAACTTACTTGCCCAATCAGATTTCACCACACGGCTCCGAAACTGACAGGTCTTGTCGTGTGGAGAGCTGGAACATACAATAGTTTGCCTGATGAGTGATTTTAAGCTACACAGTGCTGCAGCATACTGAATAAGGGTTCTGGATGGAAGAGCACAGGGGATCCTAATGCAAGATGCTACGAGATTTCTGTAGCAAGGGTGGAATATAATAAATATATGACTCACTTTAACAGCAAACTCAGTTGATGAATGCAATGCCAACAAGATTGGAATTGAAGACGGACCACTGAGAAACAAGAAGGACTTGTCAGTATGCTCAAGGGGATCACAAGTCTTCTAGAAGTAGAAAAAAAATCTTTGGAAAGAAACCTAACACCATCCCCACCACACAGATACAGAAAGAGAGGGGGGGGGAAAGAAGCTAATGAGGACTGTGTATGAACAAAATAATGAATGAATGTTGAGGAGAGGGATCAATATTTGTGAAGAGGGGAAAAACTGGGGAGCATCCTGCAGGAAAGCACAGTTGACTGGCTGCAACCCAAACAGGTTTTGCTAAAAACTGTGTTTCAGTCAAAGTCACATTTATAAATAATGCATTCTTTCCAAATGAATCAAAATGTAATTCAAATGAACAACCTCATTCCGAATGAATTAGAGCAGACCGGATGTGCATTATGGCCTGATGTTGTTGAACTGAACTGTATACTTCAGAGCAATATTTTAATAACCAAGACAACGTATCTGAGTGATGTATGTGCCTGGTGTTCATCTATGCAATTGCTTAATCTCCAGATTCCTAATACATACCTTTAGCTTCATGAAAATGACTGTAGTTAAACTCTCTGTGACCTTCCATCTCACATTGCACATGTGAATGGAATCCACCTGTGAGCAAATAAATTATCCAGAAGTAATGTCTCAACCAGCCTACAGAGACAGAGAAAGGAATGGCTCTAGATGTTCCCATGGAAAAACAATCAGGAAATAGCTAAGTTTTAGAAGATTAGAAATATTAGCATGTTACAGCAAAAACAAAAGGAGATGCCTTCAAAAAATAACAAGCTAGGTTTTTTGCCCGTGTGGTATTAGTTTCCATAGATCCTATTGTATCAAATGCATTAAGTGCTCCCTTCAGTTGGAAGATACGGACCAAAAATCCTGTGCTTACTGTCATAAATTGTACCAGAACAGGCCCACTAAATCAATGGGGATTTGGTGCGTCAACTCTCCTGTAAGTTCCTTTGATTCAATGAGCCTACTCTAGTATGATTTACTGCACTAAGCAACAGGATTTTGGCCATAGTCTCATAATATACGTCTATAGAAAAGAACAGCAAACAGCATCAACATTTTAAAAGGAAAAAAAGAAAAAGAAATACTGGCCATGCAGACTGGAGGATTCTGGGAATTGTAGTCAAAAAAGTAATATTTCTGAAAAAATAATAATGGAATCCAAGTACCATGAACAACATTTATGTGAAAAGCTGGTTATATATACACAGCAGACAGAATGGAGTTCACTACAGCAGTACTAAAATACAAAACACAACATTGCCAGTTTCTTAATCCCTTCCCTGCCATTACAAATGCAGTAGGAAGCAAGGATGACTGTAGTTAGTTTATTGGTGTTTTTCCTTTGCATATAGGTGGGCTTTAGACCAGCTTTGGGGACATAGCCCTCAGGAGACACTTTGCATAGTTTAAGAAAACAAAAATATATTAAAAGCTTTGTGGATATCATCGACTGCCGCAAAGACTGGGTCTTAGACCAGATCAAGCTGAACTCTCTCTAGAGGCAAAAATAAAGAAATTGAGCCTGTTGTGCTTTGGCCGCATCATGAGAAGACAATACTCAGTGGAAAAGACAATTGTTCCAAACTGGGCTGACTTGACTTGGGATTCAAGGTTCAGCCAAACCAGCTGCATAGCCATAACAGAAGGCTTAATACAATTTAGTATAGATTAGATGAAAAACTTAAGAGTTTAGGTATCTGGCTTTGGAGCCAGAAGTTGGGATTCAATTCCCCACTGTGCCTTGACAGGGGCTGGACTCAGTGATCCATAGGGTTCCTTCCAACTCTGCAGTTATAAGATGATGATGATGATGATGATGATTTTTAAATTACATGAATATGACCATCACTTCTTATACACACTTAAAAAAACAGTTAGAGCTGAAAACACTCATGACATTTCACTGGACCCCTTTATTTTGCCAAGGCCGGGAAACCTTTCTGTCTGTAGTAAAGGCAAGCTGAAAACATTTTCCTGTGAATCAATGAACTAATTTATGGATTATACCCATGGTTGTTTCTGGAGATGCTGGTTTGGGTCATTGTAATATATTCTGATAGTCTCTGTAGCAGGAGTAAAGGAACTCCCCAAACTACAAAGAGTTCAAAGCTTTTGATTACACCCAGGTCCTTGAAGCTTCCAATCAAGTGCTTTCTCTTACGCATGAGCTCAATTGTGAAAGAGCACCCAAATGACAGAAGGCTAACTCCAGACTTGTGAGAAGGGCTGCTCAAGCAATTCTTTCAAGATGTCTGTAATCAGCTAAGTGCAGACATTGAATCAATCTCTCACAGCTATTGCCAAAGAGGTTTCAGGTCTGCTGTGTTTCTTAAGGAACCATTATAGTTAATCTTAGTACTTGGCAACATGAAACTCTCAAGAAGGAGATCCAGATTTTGCATATGTCACAGCCATGTTTCACATCGTTACTACATTGCTGCAGCCTCTATGGGGCTATTTTCAATGCAGTTTTTCTCCAGTCCTGAAAGCGCTGTGATTCCTAGAATTCCCATAATGGAGTCTTGGGATTCTCTAATGATTCTTACAGTTTAACAGCCAAACCCAAAGGGTAACTCCTGCATATTTTCCTGTCATTTTTCCTGCCATCACCTATGGGTGATGCAGTCATCACTGGTGTCACAAAGCTATGAAAGCTATACCTGCTCAAACCTCAGTGCCTTTGTCCCATGAATTTTTCTGACATGTACAAGTGGAAATAACTGTGCCTTTCACATGTAAAAAAATATAGTATTAATTCTCCTAAGTGGACTGTTGATCTGAAATGCGTTTGTATTATCTTATATTAACTTCGGTTTATTGCATACTTTAATTGTATGTGCTATAATTGTTTTTACTGCTGTACAATGCCCAGAGTGACCATTGGCCAGATGGGCAGTCTAGGAGTTTAATAAATAAATAAATAAATTGTATACTCAGATATACTCTGGTATTTGGGCTCAATATTGTTCTAGAACTATTTCTATCTTAAAGTGTAGACAAATAGTGAACTTGGTAGTAGTGCAAGAACAAGAAAATATACTACAGTAAACAATCACTACTAATTTATTTGACTTTAGCTTGTTAAATTACCACACACTTAGCCAAGCTTTGCATAAATGAAACCTCTTTAAAGTAAACCTGTACAATTTTGCTGGTACATTCCTTTTAGAACTCTTAGCTGTTGAAAATGCAGAAACTTGTATTCTTGTATAGGAAGTTTACTCAAATTGTTCATGCTCTATGTTACACATTTTTTAAAACTTCATAGTATATAGCAGATACTCCGTGGGCAATGTATTTTCTCTGTAGCTGCTAGCCATGACAAATTAATGAACCACACAACCAGAAAACTTTGGCCAAGGGTTTGCTGAAGATAGAAACACTGGCTAGTTTCTAGTGGACCATCTAACACCTGTTTGTTGCTGATATTTTTGCACACAATTTGTTAGCCAAGTCTAGTTCCAGCATAAGTCAAGGGGGGTTTGTTGCTTCACTGCTCTTGCATGTTGGGTGAAGAAAAGATTAAGCTACTGTGGCAATTCAAAGATCAGAAATTAAACAAGATAACCATACATTTTGTGCATTTGCCCATAATTGGATTCAAAGGGGGCACCACTGTGTTCTGTACATAAATCTGAGTCATGTCCAAGTTGTAACAACAGCTGAAACCTAAACTGCAACATCTGTCCAGATGAAGGGCATATTTCTGCACCTGTACAGGTATATGGCTGTAACTTAAGGCTGTAACTGCCACTTATCATAATATTGTCATAAGGTAAGTGGACACTGAAAGACTTTAAGTGGCTGCCTTAAAATATAACAGCTTTTTTACTTGTGGTAATCAGAACGTTCCCAATATAGGGATGTCTTATTGAGTGACTTAACATTTCCTGTATTTTTTTTTTAAAGATTAACCTCTAATCAATTTCTTCTCTTTAACATTATGCCTTCTGATCTAGCATGGCAATTTTACGGCAACACGCTTTACAACATGTAGCCACCTGAAATATTTTTTTCCGGCACTTGCATTCAATTGCACACGTGCACAAGACAGAATTGTTGGAAGAAAACAGTCTTTTGAGGTTTAAGAAGAAAGAAATATATCCAAGCAGAGTTGTTCTGATTCAAAACAGACATTCTGGGCATTTGGGTGTAGCGTTTGATTCAAGTTCAGATCTATTTCATATGCTACCATAGTCTATCAGCTGCTAATTACTGTTTGCATCAGAGTTTATGACTAAATCTTAAGATTTGCCTTTGATGGTGACTTTGTATTTGCTCTTTTGTTGAAAGCAGCATTAATTTTCCCAGTTCTGAAGGATTCTCTTTTCAATCAAAGGACTTTAGTAAGACATTATTTATATCCAATTGGTTCCTTAAATGGAAAACAATGCTGTTGCATTTGTATAATGCATTTATAATTCCTGTCAGCTGGTGTAGAGTGAATGTGTGAGTGTACATGCGCACACGTCTGTGTGTTTAAACAGTGTAAACCAAACGCTGAGAAACATGGGGCACATTTTGTGTATCT
Organism: Intellagama lesueurii; assembly: GCA_037013535.1. Lineage (NCBI taxonomy): Eukaryota > Metazoa > Chordata > Lepidosauria > Squamata > Agamidae > Intellagama > Intellagama lesueurii. Next base: position 246,021,819 of record JBAJHW010000002.1, read on the forward strand.
TTTGCAATATCCTTTTTCACAGAGGGTTTGAAACCATATGATTTGTGTTGCCTCAAATTCATTTACCTAGGGAAACTAGGCTCACATCGAACATCTGGTTTTCCGTGTGTTCCCGATTTTTGCTTTGTTTGGGGCAAACTGATTGAGACATAAGGACACCAGGTGACTTAAGGTCACATATTGGGAATGAGACACAGCTGGTATTTAAAATTAAGATGCTTCCAGTCTAATCATTAAGGGCCATTTTTGTTTTGTTTCATTCATTACATTGGAATGTAATTACTTGCATAAGCAATGCCAACCATTGGCTTTAGTTATCACTATGTCCCTTTAACTGAACTACTTCCCTGACAGCTTTTCACACCACCTTTTTTGGAAGGAAAGTCAATGTACTTTTCCAACTCATAGGCTCAAATATAATTTTTTGTTAAGAAGATATTATGCTTTCTACACAAAACCCTACATTTTATTGCTCAAATACCCGTGATGTATCTTGAAGCCTTTGTATTGTGATTTAGGATTGTGATTGACTGGGAGTGCCTTATATAGTAAAAAGTCTTATGTAAAGCTATTCCTCCCTGTGTTTCTTCAGGAGCCTGTTCAAACAGGATACACTATTTTTGTGAATGATTAAAAGCCACTGGAAGTCCCTCTTCCTTCAGCTAAGCTTTTTAAAGCTATTGCAATATTTTATACTGATATATGTGTCTAATGACATAAATACCCTATTATTTACACATTGTTCAGACATGCTTCTGAGTTCCCAAGAGTGTTTTGGCAAGTTGCTTTTTTTGGGGGGGGGGACTGCTACATCTTCCAATTTGCATGGCCATTTGCTTTACAAACCTTTGGATCTCATTTGAATGCCATTTGGAACTGCTAACAACAAGTGTGAGTGAGAAAGAAAACACGTCCCCAGAAAAGAAGACACTGACTGACATGAAAAATTGCATGGACTAATGTTTATGTGTTGATCCACATTTGAGTTACTAGAAGCCACACAGAAAAACAAATCACCATAATGGGGGAAGTTGTGACCTGGTGACCTTTGGGGCAATCTTCTCTTTTCAGGCGCTACCAGTAGAGGTCCTCCAAAATCCCTTCAAAAAGAAGAATGCCTCATGGAAAATAGTAGGACATTCCCACCCTATACAGATAGCATATAACACTCATGATACCAGCCTAAAAGGCATATATTTCAGAATCTGATGGCCGGAAGAAGAAGAAAAAGAGAGAGATATATAGCTTATCAACAAAAGAGGCATCTCCTCCCCAGCCCCATATTATAAGGCTTACAGGAAAAAAGAGTATATGCATCTCAACCAAGTTTACAGGATTCTTTGTATACACAGGGACATGTGTAGGGCTCATATGCCACATGTCTCCTGGTACCTGTTCAAAACTGAGAAGAGCTTTGTTAAGACAGAGGTGTGCCTGCTTTGATTTGGTCCAAAATATTTGTCATAGAAATAGCAACTAAGTTGCTATGACCTGATTTGTAGCCTGACTCTTCTATTTCTATCAAAATATTTGTACATGGATATATGGGTTTGAAAAGTGGAAAAAAATAACAACATAAAAATAGGGAAAAATAAAGGGTTCTGACCTGGGATGAGTAGGGGAAAACTCAGTGTCATCAACTAATGCCTGACCTCCAGTGTGTGGCCAAAGCTCCCGCCATTTTGCCTCCTCCCTTCCCTGCCTTCAGCCAGGAGCCATGCAATTTAGGTAGCTTAGGTCCTGTTCCTAGTGCTACCGTGACCTATACCACTCAAATCTCACACAATGGCAAACATTCACACACACAAGAACTCAGTCAATTAGACTCAGACCTTCAACATCAAAAGAAAAGAAGAAAAATGATCTAATCCTTCCTACTGCCTAACAATGAAAGTGATGTGAACCTCTGTCTATTCTGATCATGCTGCCCTCACCAAATGGCCACCAAGCACATGGACAGAGGGATTCCTTCTTTGAGGCTCTATAATTCGGGTGTAGAGGAGAGCCTCGGCTTTTCATTGGCTTTTGAGCTGTCAATCTCCTTTTAATGTGGGCTTCCTGGTTCAGTTGTGTATTATTTTCATTTTCCAAGCTGAGTGGATTGGGTTTTAAAACACACACACACACCATGATGTGCCAAAGCAATATTCAGTGCTTTGGAGATGCCTGCTTTGATTCAGGCACCATTTTGGGCTCCCTTCCCTCACTTTGGAAATGGACAAAAAAACAAAACAAAACACTTCAGAATCTGAATAAATTCCTAATCTGAAACACATCCTTAGTTGATACTGATATGCTGAATTGCAATGATCTAATTTGATAATCCAAAAATACTAAACGAACTTGCTGAATTTTTAAACAAAAATTTATGTGTTGCCTTTTAATTTTTACTTCTGTCTTTTTTACCCTTTTGTTGTTAAGTCCTCTGTCTACTGGTTGATCTCTTCTTTATGTAAAGGTGTATCTTTTGGTATCAGGTGAGATGTTGGAGAGATTCTTTTATTTTAATTGTTTTGATTTCTTCAGTTGATGTGTACCGTGTTTCCCCGAAAATAAGACAGGGTCTTATATTAATTTTTGCTCCAAAAAACGCATTAGGGCTTATTTTCAGGGGATGTTTTATTTTTTTCATGTACAACAATCTACATTTATTCAAATGCAGTCATGACATCTTCTGGTTGCTGCACAATGGTGGAGGGCGGGGTTTCACTCAACTAGGGCTTATTTTGGGGGTAGGGCTTATATTACGAGCATCCTGCAAAATCATACTAGGGCTTATTTTCAGGTTAGGTCTTATTTTTGGGGAAACAGGGTACTTATATGGTTGCATATGCTGTTCATAATTGTAATTGGAGTTGATATGACCACGATGGTGATTAATAGAAAACAATCACTCTCATGCCTAAATGTTGGAAAAAGAGAATGTAATACTAGCATCACATTTCCAATCCCAATTTTAATAACCTCTCTCATTGAATTTGCATTACACTTTCATGGATTGATCTGGAGAGCATCAAGGGGTCCATGTCCCATTCTTCTTGGCAGCAGAAGAATGATACTTTAGAAGGGGAAGAAACCTGATCAGAAATGCCATGAGGATATGTCACTATGTCAGCTCAGTTCTGCTGTTCTGGAGGAGGAGCAGAAGAAGACATCAGGTCTATTCTGACTTATAGAGACCCTTTCCAGGGTTTTCAAGATAGAGAGTACTCAGAAGTGGTTTACCATTCCCGTCCTTTGGGGGCATCCTGGGACTGTGCAGCTTGCCTGAGACCACACAGGCTGACTGAGGAATTGAACGCCCAGCCTCTGGCTCCACTGCCAGAAACCTAACTCACTGAGCTATCCAGCCAGCTTTTGACAGGCAGTAGTCAGTTTCAAGTATCTGTTTGCAAAGCATACTATATGGCATTGAAGAGAACACATTTATACAGTCTGAGCTAAATCATTTGCTTCTTCCAAAGAGACAAACTACATGGAATATGATCATTCCAAGATGGGATTTACCTTGTATCTTTATTTCTAAATATCAAGGCAGCTGTCAGGATTTTCAAACTGGCCGAAAATAAGTGATTCTGGGGTAGGATCTATGTGTGAACCACTGTATAGTGTTGCAGATAGCATTTTAGCTCAACCTTGGGCAGACACAATAAACCATTCCAAACCATTTAAAAACCAGTGAACCATTCCAAACCATTTTAAAACTAATTCAATTTTTGCTCTAGATCCAAGCTAATTCATAAGCCTCTGACTGACTTGCATTGAAAAACCAAAATGGTTAAATTTTCTTTTTTTTTTGCACTGATATAAATGAAATATGGAGACATTAGAAGTCTTGAAGAGAGGAGTAAACCTGCTTGATTTTAGATAGATGGCTTCTGTGGTTTGCATACCCGTCTAATTTAAAGTAGGGTATGTGTTCTTACCATCAACTTTGATTCAGTCCACCTTCTTTGTCTTGCTTCAGTTCTTATCAGAATATTCCAACGTGTATGTATTGTACATCTGAATAATAGGGAGGGAGCATGCAAATGAAGAAAATAAAGGGATGCAGGGGTGAACCCCATCAACTAACATGGGATGCAGGGGTGAACCCCATCAACTACTGCTGGACTTCCTGAACTCGGACAACGTTCCCACCATTTTCTTTCCTTCCCCTTCCCCTGGCCAGAGGCAGTGGCATTTAGATAGCTTAGGCTCAGTCCTAAACCTACTGTGACCTATCCCACTCAGATCCTGCACAATGGCACGACGCAGGCCCTCAGTCAATTGGATTGAAATGTGCAGCTGCTTATTTATTTTAAAAAAAGGAAGAGGGGGAAATCCTCCAGTTCTCCCTACTAATTGAAAATGAAACCAGTCCCTCTGTTCTTCAACATGCTGCCCTCACAACACAGCCACTGAGCACATAGCCAAAGGACTGCCTTCTCAGGAGATCTTTGATTGGTGTTTCCAATAGATACTGGAAACCCCACTCACCACGCTTTAGCTATCTGTCTCCTTCTGCTTTGGGCTTTCTGGCTCTGTCACAGTATTATTTTCATTTTCCCAGTGAGTCCCCCCCTCCTTTTAAAAAAAATTCCTGCTTTTTAAACTCCCACAATGCCAAAGCAGTATTCAGGATTTCTAAGGGTTTTAGTCGGAATGTTGCTTCTGTTTCCCTTGCTTCGTTTTTGGCCACTTTAGAAATGGACAAATACCCCCCCTCTGCCCAGTTAGTTTCACAATCTGGATAAATTCTCAAGCCAAAACACACACCCACTTTAAAGTTGACTTCATTCCAGAAGAAGAGAAAGGGTGATCTCCACCCCATCCCACTCAATTTGTGCTCTGGTCACAAACTGGTTTCTAATTATTATTATTTTAAAACCAAATTTGTCAGATTCTCTTCAATCTGGACCTCATACAGTATCACCCTGAATCAGGCTGATTCAGTGAGCAACTGGGTGGATTCTGTTGAATCCAGTGCACAGCCCTGCTTTTGTGAGCATAGAATTGGGTGTGAGGAGCACGGACATCTATGCTGCCTTGAGCTCCTTAGAGAGAGTATAGGATTTCAGGGTCTTTTGAATGAACAATGACCCTTGCCTTCCACATTGGCCTAGTGAAAATTGCATAACCCCTTAGAGGCCATCAGCCTTGACACACAACAGGGGAAGGGCTAAGAAGAACTACTTTTCTGGACTACAAGTTCCAGAATTCCTCATGTTAGCTGGGTTATGCAGGGCCCGGTAGTTTGTTTGTTTGTTGTTGTTGTTTTATGCTAAGTGGGCCTGGGTGGGCTGGGAAAGTCCATGTGCAACAGACAGGCTGTCTTCTTCCTCAAGTCAAACTAATTGCAAGATCAAGGTGTGTGGTTTTGATTGGGGTAAAGGCATGGATCTGGCCTGAAGGCAATTAATTCCTGCTTTTAATGCTGAAAAATGATATGCGCCTCTTGGCCCTGAAACAGAAGGAAGAGCAGGATTCTACTGCACACTTTATCAGTTGCACTCCAGTGAATGGTGAAATAAAATAGATAAACTACAGTAGCAATCTCCATTTGATTTCCACCTTTCTCACATATTTTATTTCATTTAATCCTAAAACCCTGTTTGTGTCTCCTTGAGACCAGAGAAAGAAGATAACAGCAAGTATCAGAAGTCCCAGAAGCCCTAACTGGCACAGTTAATTTCATTATCTTCTTATGTCCTTGAGCTCTACAAACAACAAAATAAGATCATGCTGCTTTTCCAAATCAACACTTTCAGGCATCGCCCTGTATCTGCAACCAATTAGTCCAAAATGGTACCAATTTAAGTTATAATCATCTTAATCTTCCTATGCTCGTAAATTCCTAAATCTCAATTCAATATTTTGACAGTTCATTTATTTTATTTGAGAACACTAGCATTCTGCATAGCATCACAGAAGATGAGAAATATTGTCTTTTAACAAAGAACAGAACTTGTTTGGGATTTTTTTTTAAAATGGGGTGAATGGTGGGAAACACTTTGACATGCTATCCGCATAAGAAGCCTATATACTACTGTTATACTGATGAACCTTATATATGTTATATTCTTTCCCAATGGTGCATTCTAGTTCACATATTTTCTGTACAGATGGGAAACCTGTGGACCTCCAGATGTTCTTGGACTCCAGCATGACCACTGGTTAAAATGAGGGTTATTCCTTGCCCACCCCTGCCAGGGTGACCGAATAACAATGGACTATCATGTTTTTTGTCCTACCTTTCTTCTCTTTATTATTCTTGTACATAACTGCATCTTCTTTGAGAGTTTGTACATGCAGAGGATCAAGCATGAGTAAAAAGAAAACCTCACACAGATCATGAATAATATTCTCCCTTGGTATACAGTATTAACTGTCAATGGACATCACAGAAGCACGCGAAGAGTGATAAGGCTTCAAGGAACAAGATAGTGGCTGAAATCCTCTTGCATAACCTTACACTGCACAAGTAGGATGATCCTGTCATCCAGCGACAGTAATATTGATTTTAATTTGAATTGAAAGCTTCCTATACCCCCCTCAGGTTCTACCTCAGTTTCCCTTTCCCTGGGAAATACTTTGGGAGCCTTGGGACACAATGAGATGAAGCCTTTAATATCAATATCACTGTTGGTGGTGAGCCCAATCCTGACCTCTTTCAGGAACAGGAATGTTTGCCAAAGAAACAGGATGTGCACTCTTCCTCTTTTAAAGACCAAAAACATTATTTTTCTTGTTGTGTCTCAAACTTGTTTAGAGAAACCTAGCCACTTGTCTTTTTTGAATAAAATCAGAATAGCTGAGATTACATGCAGAAACTGGATTTTCACCAGGGTACGTATATCTAACGTGATCTTCCACCTTGATTTTAACAGTGGCCCCTCAGCTTTATTGGTCTGTTTTAAATTGAAAGTCTTTCATTGACAAGAGTGAAATGTTTCACTTGCAACACTCTGAGTAAAAACAGTGTCTGAAAAGCTGTTTCATTTCAATTGTACTGATGGATATATAAAAAGTTTAATAACGATCTAAACACACACACAAATTCAAAAGTTTTCCAAACTTTGGTCTAAGAACTCCTTCCAACTGAGACCTTGTCGGAGGCTTGTGGCCTCCATATGTTTTGGACTACAACTCCGTATATTCCAGACCATTTATCATGTTGATTAGGGCTGTGGGGGAACTGTAGTCAAACATATCTGAAAGGGTCCAGCCTGGGTAGAATGCAACAAGATGGACTGGAATTTTTGGAGGCTGTGGCTGTTTTCTTCTTGCTCAACCACAAAAAGACATAACCTCATCCTGCCTTCATCACTCACCAGAAGTCCAGACAAAGAAAGAGACTGAAAGGACATTGAGATTGTGATGCTTAGCAGAACGCAGAATCTTAGAAGGTGGTATAGTCCTAGAAAAACACAACCATGAGGGGCATGACGTGGCTATCCTAAAGGCAGCCTGCACTTCTTAGTTTGACATGATAACTCTGACAGTTCTGTGACACCAGTAGCAGTACTGCTAAATAAATAAATAAATAAATACATAAATACATAAATACACAAACAAACAAATAAATAACAAGGCAATGTCTCTTTCATCCATTTTCTCTTCTGACAGGAAAAAAGCTGTGTTTGATGTTTTTCCTCCTCATAATATGAACAGATGTGCCTTGAGAAATTCTCAAGATCTTGTCTTCTCAAGACTTTGAGGTCTTTCTGACATAGCCCAGTTTATATGTTTGAAGCATGAGCACAGATACAATCCACTGTACAGGGCTGCACATTCTTATGTCTCACAGTCCACACAAGCAGCAAAATACAGGCAGATGTGAAAGTAATGATCTAAGTGCAGGTTACGCACAAATAGAACTGCTTGCAGGAATTTGCTGCATCTGGAGAAAAGTATGCAAAAAATAAACTCCTAGAGGCTCCATATTTGTCTAAGAAATTAGTTTTTGAAGCTGCTTGATATTTTTGGCTGCACTCAACTTCCTATAGCTTTATCGGCCAAACTACACATTACATGGGAAATTTCTAATTCAGTCTTGAGCATTTTATTTTAATTCAGTCCTGGAACAGTTGCCAATTTGTTTCCAGCATCAGCACTGGTGGAAAGAGTGCACACTGCTTAGCCCCTTCCAGGGACAGGGAAAGTTACATTTTAGGACCACAGGTCCAAGAATGCTCCAGCAAGCATAACTACTTTATAGTCGTCCAGTAAAGCCTCTTTCCCCATCTCTGCTTCCTATCACATTGTTGCATCAAGAAGCCAGAAGTAAGAGAACAGTCCTGGAAAGACAGAGAAAGGGTGGGCATGCTTGAGCTACTTGTGCCTTTTGAAACAAGGCACCCCAGTGTCATCAAATGGACTGGCCCCTGGTCTCAGATGTTGGCTCCAAAATATCAGGGAATGAGACAATGCGGACCTCCTCAGTCAAGATCTTCCTTTGTTTTCTTTTTGCTGTTTTATTATCTACTGTTTATTAAATATATATCCTGCTTTTCTACTTCTTGGTAATGTTGGAGGTGACTTACAGTCATGAAACACAATACAAGCAACAGTAAAAACAGTAAAATCATTAACATCCAATTTAAAACAAGGAAGACCATAAGATCAAGCTATAGTTAAAATAATCTCAATAAATGCCTTCCAACTGGCCCATGATGGCGGGAATAGTACACTTCTGCTGATGATGATCAAAAAAACATGATAAGCCAAAAAAAGTTCATTCCTAGCATCATTTAACCTACCACTCATGAACAGAGCTACTGGTGGCCTATCTGTTGCTACCAGTATGTGTTGTCGGGGGGTGGGGGGTGGGATCAGGAGAGACAACCATGGATGTCTTACAAAGCACACAGTTAGTCAATACACCATGCACACAATTGTGCAGCAGTTTGGGAATAATGTAACACTTGACACCTGGATTCCCTTTTTTGGTTGATTAAAGAAGTTTTCTCAGCAGTCTGCAGTTGAGGAAATCACAACTGCTTCTTTCTTTTCAGTAATGGTAAATAAATCTAAATATTTAGAATCCAAATGTCAAATGATTTTTTGAAGAACCTGATGAATAAATAGTGTATATTTTCACATTATAATGAATACATGCACACACAAACAACTAGGAAAACAGACTTCCATTTAAAGCAGAAGGGGGAATTGCACAGCCCTCTAGCTACCTGCAGCCTGAAGCTGCAAGCAGCACTGAAAAAAATAAAAACAGGCTCAAAGTGGAAAACTGCATTCTTGGAACGTGCAGTTCTCTATGTAATTGTGATCTCCAAACTCCAAAATAACCCCCCAAAAAACTCAACCTCAGTTTCTGAAGAGCTGCCTTTTGTGTGTTTTGCCGTTTCTGTGCCTTCAAGTGAATGAACTTGAAGAAACACCACAAAGATGGAAAACTGACTGATCAGATTGTCTCAGCCTTTGAAAGCATCTTAAGTTTTGCTCTCACTTAAAAGCACAGACCCTCATGCTGCAAAGCAGTTGAGTCAAATAGTTCCTGTTGACTTCACTATATTGAATAAGCTATTTAAATACCGACATCTTCACTGCATTTTTGTGAAACCTGAGCTCACCTAACCTATATGTGCACTGGAATGCCTTGACTCTCATAATGGTGAGAGTCATTAGCATACCCAATCAAGTATCCATATCTTAGGCCTAAAAACCTATCCTGGCCACTTGTAAAAACCAGGAGTGCCCAGGAAAAACTTGCCAGTTTGTCTGATTGCAAATGGAAATTATTCTTTTTATCCCATTAAGACCTATCCCAGAAAGAGCAACCCCTGTTGAATAAACTCACTGGGCAGCATTCAGAATTGACATAGCATTTCCTAGCTTGTTGGTGAGCATCCAAGGAAAGTTATTTCAAGTGTATGAAAGTGTATTTCAAGGTTTCTCTTCTAGACCATAATATCAGCACTATTGGTATCACAAGTATGATCATTACACATACACATAATACATATACTTGGATAGTACATCATTATTATGCAATGTGAGATTTTCAACAAATCACCAATCCATCCATCCATCAAGTATAGTTTTTCTACCAAGAAGTGAGGATTCCTCTGCCACATCTTTTCCCCTCTATTACTGTCATAAAAAAGAATCCAGAGCTATTTAGGAACTAGAACAGATGTGGAGGAAAACACCTGTAGTAGAACTGCGCAGAAGAAATAGCTAAGAGAAGTCACACAGACAGAGAAGAGGGTTATCAGACAACAGGATGTGTGAGCCAATTTCATAAGATACTCATCCAGAGAGAAGAGACATTTTTTAAAAGGGTGTCTTTGCCTTCACCCACAATACAACTGTCTTTTGAGTGTCTAGTTTGCTGGTCACTGAATGTACAAACACCGAATGTTACTTTATATTCTGGACTGAGACTTCTTAAAGAAACAGTCTTTGGTTTTTAATACATCAAAATTAGAATATCAGAGCAGATGTTCCCTCCATTGTTAGCACATGCATTAAGCTGATCTATGGCATTTGAAATGGCAGCTCATGCAGCAAATCTCAAGGGACAAGTTCCAATGAAGTGAAATCTTGGAAGACCAAAAACTGCCTTATACTGAGTCATACCACTGGTCCGTTCAGTGCTGTTGGCTTGTTCTGTTTATTTTTATTCAAAGTGTTTCTTCATCCTTTTTCTGCCCACCAGGATTCCTAGCTTCTATAGATGTTCTTCAGGACTGCAGAAAAAATTATTTCCAAGACATACCTGGAGATGTCTTTTTGGGTCCTTTTAAGGAGAAAGGCAGGGCAAACAAACAAGCAAGCAAACAAACAAACAAACAAACAAAAAAATAAAAAATAAATGTCGGAGGTTGGAGGTGGGACCTTCTCTGTGCAAAAGCAGCTCACAGTCCCTGAGCAGCAGCCTTGCAGCAGCCAGAGAAACGTACGATATGGACCAGAGGTTGAACCAAGAATTTGCCAGGTCATGATGGATGAATCTGGTTAATCTTTTTGTAAAACAACAGTTACAAAATTGCTGGCATCCACTGTGGGGTGTTTGCTCATTACATATCTATGGGTTGTCTGATGAATGGTTAAAAACATATCCTGACTTCCCCAGAATACACATTTTGCATTAAGGCACAGCTGACATATATTTATGCTCATTTTGAAATCAAAGTTCTGTAAGTGTTTTCACAGTTCCTAAAAACATTTTTTTTCTGCCAAGACCCCTTGTCAATTTCAGTAGCACCGATGCTCTAAGTGTGGGTTTAATTTAGACTGAGATATTTGCAGGATAGCGCATAACTATCTGCCAAAAGATCATTCCAACCTGTTGAGAATTAGCACTGCTATGATTTATAAAATTGAAGATAGATGCACAATCACTGTTCAGATCCAGGAGCAATATTTAAAAAGTGAATACATCCTCTTTGTCTTTATCTCAGAAGTCCAGACTATTCCTTTTCTTGGGTACACAATAAGGGTCCATCTGTGAACATAGCTGGTGAAATGAGGTGTGCAGCTGCATGTTACTAACATCCTGATGAGTCACTTATGGACCAAATACTCTCAGAGATCTGGAATGGATCAATAGGCAGAGCGATAAACATCTCTGCCATATTGAAGAATTATTCACAAGCATCTGCCCTCCACAGAGCAAGCAGACCGTAGAGTGCTACAAGAGGGAAGCTATGTTTCAGACTCAAACAGCAATTCCTTTGATGATTCAAGTGAGCGAGCCACGCTGCAACCAAGAGGCAGCAAATCTCAGTCAGTCTGGGAAGCAAGTATTTCCCAAATACAACTATGGTGATGATCCTGGCAAAAGCAAGAGATAAGTGTGCAAACCTTTGCAAAGCGAATTCCATTGGGATGCACCTTCACCCCACTAAGAGAATCTAATTCATTTTTCAATTAAAAGGGTGAAGGCAAAGCTACATTCAAAGTGGACAGATGAAAGATTCCATCACAAATTTGCTGTCACTACAAATGGAACATGTAGCTAGGCAGGAGGGATAGGCCAATCAGTCACAATTAGCAGAACTTGGTAGGAATACCTACCATAAAAATTTCAGTGTTAGATCAAGACTAGGGAAACAGAGGTTGAAACATAGCAAGAAAAATGTGAATGGATGCACTGTGAAGTTGCGCCCAGGAAGTCAAGTTTCCCAAGGTGAATTTGCTTTAGCCAACCACTCAGAAGTTAGCAGAGAGAGAGGAGGAAATGGACAATTAGCCTTGTTTGGGTAGCTCTGCTGTGGCCATCCTGATTTTCAGGAAGCATGGCTACAGCAAAGCTACCTAAATAAGCAGCAAAGAAGTGCTGATTAGCATCCCCCCCCCCCCTTGATCTCTGCTGACTCTTCACCCTGGCACAATGGCACTTAGCTTTTCTAAAAAGAGAGAGAAAGAAAGAGAAGAGAGGGGGAAAGCAAGGGGGTGGGGAAACTCAGGCACCAGATTTTGGGCGGAAGAGATTCAAACAGCAGCTAGTTGCCTGTTTGAATAGGCCCACTGCCCTGCCTCACTGCTTCTGTAGGTTTGTGGAATGGCTTGAAATAGAATGGTGACAAATGTATCCACAGAAGGATCAAACTGTATGCATAAGTACAAGGAGTCACACTACTTGTTGTTGTTTAGTCATTAAGTCGTGTCCAACTCTTCGTGACCCCATGGACCAGAGCACGCCAGGCCCTCCTGTCTTCCACTGCCTCCCGGAGTTGGGTCAAATTCATGTTGGTAGCTTCGATGACGCTGTCCATCCATCTCATCCTCTGTCGTCCCCTTCTCCTCTTGCCTTCACACTTTCCCAACATCAGGGTCTTTTCCAGGGAGTCTTCTCTTCTCATGATATGGCCAAAGTATTGGAGCCTCAGCTTCAGGATCTGTCCTTCCAGTGAATATCACACTACTTGACCCTATGCAAATACATTCAGTGCACAGAGAGAGAGAGAGAGAGAGAGAGAGAGAGAGAGAGAGAGAGAGAGAGAGAGACCCAAGTGGAGGGAAAAGATTTCATGGGCTGGGGGGACTGCAGGCTGATTCACATGGACTTATACATCATGAACTCAACAGAAGGTAATGTGAATCTGACCATCCCAATCCCAGAGCAATTCACTGTATTATTTGTCAGTGTAGTCACCCCTATGAAGCTGATGTTTGGACAGTTGGTATCCTTCTACCTCATCTACCTTTCAAGGTTGTTGTGAGACTAAAATGGAATGAAGAAACTTGAATTTCTGGATAGACCAGTGGTTGAGCTATCTGGCTGCTGAGCCAGAGGTTGGGAGTTCAGTTCCCCACTGTGCCTTCTTGACATGGGCTGGACTCGATGATCCATAGGGTCCCTTCTAGCTTTGCAGTTCTAAGGTGATTGTGATGATGCTGATGCCAGCTGGAGCTCCTTGGAGAAAACAGGCAATATTCATAGAATAATAAAATAAATGAACAATGGAAATATTCCCTTTTAATATCCTCTAAGCCAAAGAGTATCACAATATCTTGAGGCAGAGAATCCCATAGGATAATTATACGTCATATTCAAGCATATGTTTCTATATTAGTGTCATTACTGTTAAGGTCCAATGCCATACAATAAAGATTTGTTTCAGCAAGCGGGGGTCTGGCTATTATACTAATGGGTAAAGTGACAATCCAGAATTCCCTCAGTAAAACACATCTGTCAACAGTAATGGCTAAGGAGCTAATTGTCAGTCATATTATATTTTCCTTATAAGAGACCTACCATGTATTAGACAAAACATTAGGACAATCAGACGAAACAGAGGAGCAAAACATAATATTTCCCTCGGCCTGTATGTATTTTCACTGTTGATCCTAAAGTGACAACTTCTTTTAGTTTGCTGGCTGAAAAATGAAGATTACTTCTCTCAGCGCTGAGACAGGATATAGCACTTCAGTAAATCAAATGAGTTCCAACAGGCTCTCCGCTGCCCTGTGATAACATCAGTCCATTCAGTCTTCAAAATACCTGCTAACAAGGCGGCAACAGGAAGTAGTTGAACCAGAGAGTGAAAGACTGATAGAATCGCAGCAGGCTGTTCACAAAAGGCGTAATAAATTCCTATTTTTACATGACTCTGTTCTAAGTGGCATTTCACCAAACACAAAGAAAGAAAAGAAGAAGCCTTCGTTTCAAAGCTAGAACAAGTGTGTACATTATTTTTAAATTACAGCGTAAATCTGAAATGTTTGACCCGTCATACCACAGAAGCCTTTAACAATAGTGTCTAGGTTTTTAACAACAGCTTTCTCAAAAAGGAGCCTCTTAATGGGCGTGTTGAAATACGATTATTTCAAGCATTAACAATAGTAGGACATGATACTCTCATCTGTACTGTTCTGAACTTTGAACCATTTCCCAATGATAATACTTCTGGGTTATTATCATCATAACCTTTCTGCAGCTTGTTAGATGCTTGCTATTATTTAGTATTATAATTTTCTAAAGTGATTGAGTTTAGATGAATGATAATTTAAAAGTATATCTCCAATAGGCCCTGTTTAAAGTGTTATACTATCACAAAGGGTACCTTGTTATTATGAATGTGCCCTGTCCCCTCTGATCCAACCTGTGCCCAAATAATGGCAGACATGTTCATACCCAAGCCACTCTGTACTTTGTGGAGACACTCCTACACAATCTTTTTTCTAGGTGCATGATGGTCCTTGTGCATTTCCAGATCTCTGGGGAAAATATCAATGTGAAGATGAAGGATGCAACCCCACCGAACCCCAGAACCTGGAAGGGTGGATTAGGAAACTTTTAATGAGCGCTCAAAAACCCACAGCTGATGATATCACCAACTTGCATGGGCATAACTTCGACCTCACTTTTCATAATCTCTGTATAATGTTGTTGTTGTTGTTTTTTAAAAAAATTGTATGTCATAGTTTAATTTTTTTTAAATGTATGTTTTTAATTATTTGTGGGTTTTTTTATTTTTTTGTAAGCTGTCTTGTTCGCCACGAGGGGTGAAAAGTGGAATAAAAATTAAATAACTAATTACTAAATAAATTTATTTGTGCAGAAAGGAATGGAGGGATATAATCAGCAGGTCCAATCCTGATTTAGTCATGTTTAGAATGGATCCATTGAAACCCAGGGGCCTTTAGTCATTGTAAAATGCTACTTTCTTTGAGTAATAAGTGCACAACAGAAACAAAAAGGAAAATATTGTTGTACTTTTAAAGGTCAGAAAAAAACATAAGAAATAGCTTGTGATTAGAAGAAGGAAGTTGATCACTAATGTGAACGTCTCCTGACTGAAGCTTCTCTCATTTCCAGAATTATGCAGATTAGTTTTCTTTGTTTGGTTACTGGTCTGCATGTGTTGCACACAGGATTCCCATGGAGTCCGATTTCACAGACATAAAAAACCTGCCTCAGTTGCTTCTCTGCAACATGAACTTCCTTTCACCTCTGATAAAGTGTTGTCTCTAATGTCTGTTTCTGACTAACAATTTTATTTGCAGCGCTGCGTTGGTCCGCTGCACCCACAACCAGTGTCGCCACCCATTTGGTTCCGGTCCTGGTGGAAACACCGACCCCTGTGCCCAAAGTTCTGGCCGTGACCAGAACCAAATGAGCAGCAACACTGGCTGAGGGTGCACTGGACTGATGAGGCACTGCACGGCTGCACAGCTCAGAGGGAACATTGCATGTGAACTTTTGTGGAATGCAGTCCTTCAAACACACCTCTCTCTGGAAAGTACATAATCTCATTTTTGAAAACCTGTGTCACTGTTACTTTTGTTGTTGTTGTTGTAATATGTAAGGGTTATTTATTTGTTCTAAAACATTTGGAAGCAATTTTTCTATTTTTAAAGTTTATTTTTGTTTAAAAAGCAAAAATAATAGTTTCAATTAGGAGTACTTGAGTACATTATACTCATAAAGTAACATGTAATGTGTTAACATTTGGGGAACATCATGACTAACACTAAGGCAATACTTTTTAAAAACAGTGTTGTGTGCCCTAGTTGGATCCAGATTTACTCAGAACAAACCCATTGTCATCAACGAGATTTCAGTCACAAATAAGTTAAATCCTTTGTTTTTAGTGTGTTTTCTTAATGGATCATTAAATCGGGATTCATTCCAAAAAGCAGAATGATAAATACTATTTAGTTCAGAGGGACTGGACAGACCGGATTCTCATTCTTCATCCTGTCATTATCATAACATTCTGATGTCTTTATATGTTTGGTTTTTTTAAGGGAAGGTTGAGAGAGGATAGCTATCAGAGTAGAGGGTTGCATTTCCACCACCACCACTCATTTCTGAGTCTCTTGGAACTATGTGATCCTTGGACAGGGTAGAGAACGCTACTTGTCCTCAGCGCTAACCAGGCTGAAGGACTTCTTCAATTGGCCATAGCAAAAGCTGACAGGCTATTCCAGTACAAAGAAGAGAGGGTGCTTGAAAAGCAGGCCGTGGTGTCCCCAGAGGATGTCCTAACAGTTTGAGAATTCCACCTACACTGATTATCACATCTTTCTAGTCTGTTAGGAATCACTCAGGCATGTACGTTTTTTGCTTTTATTTGGCAACTAAAACTGCTCTGGAATGTCATTTTAGGCCTTTCTGTCAACCTTGGTTGAACAATTTAAGGAGGTGGACATGCTTTTTTCAGTTTAAAAAAATAGAGGGGAAAAATAGAACCATTAAGTTACATGCCTGAAATTAGAGCGTATCTGGGTTTGGATTGACCTTAGCCTCTTAACAACAAGTTTCTTTCATTGCTCTGGCATGTCAGTGATTATTCTAATGCTGATGCTTGATGGATAGGTCTGAATAATGACAGCAGGTACCCGCTGGAGGCAATGGTTTTCCTTAACCTACCCTCCAATTAATTATGCTCAGCTGGTTCAAAGGTCAAACGCATGGACGCCTGTGATTGGGCACCTTGCAGAGAGTGCATGGTCCTCCGAGAAGCCGTTGACATCTTTGATTTCCCCTGCACAGAAACTGTTGGTGAAAGTCACAATCTCTAGGCTGAAAGGGTTGGGCTGGGTGATTGGGACGGTTCCTCCCCACAGGCCAGAACTGCTACCCTAACCATAATGTTCGCTTTCCTTGGCCCCAGGACAGGTGAGGTGTCAGGCTACAAAAAGGCACAGATGGAAACGGATAGGATTAAGCCATCCTGATTGCAAATATTACGCTGCTATAATGATTGAACTACCATTATAGCACTGAGGTGGGGATGAAATCAACCCATTAAACTGTTCCATTCATGCACAAAATTTAACCAGCTGTCTCAGAAAAAATGATTTCCCCCTCTATTTTTCTATTTGTTTTTCTTTGTTTTCAAAAGGTGGCCTGGCTTTTACATCCCCTGTCTCCTCTGTAGACTTTTCGCTTCATTTCTTTTTTGTTTTGGATATGAACATATTGCTTATTTTAAATGCAGTGCTTCCTCTAAAGTCTACTGCAAACAATGGCAAGATTCACGGGTTCCACAGTTATGGCATTTTATAATTGGCTGGAGATGTAGAGTTTTCCTAGATGCTGAACAGTGTAGTTTGACACTAGAGTTTGGCTCGCCTTCATTTGAGGTATTTCAGAGGAGAATGGGTGGCCGTGTCTCACAGATGCTATAATTGCATCCTGGACAGAACTTGGACAAGTCATATTTTTGAACTAGCCAGCCAACATGGGCAAACTTATCTTGGACTGCAGATCTTGCATTGAAGTAGTTGTACTACAAGGTTGGGAACCACTGTGCTAGATGATGGCAAGTCCCTTCCAATTCTACTATTTGTTATTTCAAGTATGTTTCTTCTGTTTATTGTAAAAATAGGCAAAATAGGTTTTCTCATAAAATGTTTTCTTTGGGCTAAGCATTTGTGACTTTGGGCATCAACAATAATATGTGATATATATATTTATATACATATTATTATACATATTTACACCAGTTTAGGTATGTATATCTTATGTGCTGTCAAGTCAGAACTGACTGATAGCAACCTTAATAAGGTTTTCAAGGTAAGTGAAGTATTTAAGGGGTGGTTTTACCAGTTCCAACCCCCAGTGAGTTTCCATGGCAGAACTGAGGAACTGAACCCAAGGCTCCTGCGTCCAAGTGTGTAACTCTATCTACCCCTCTGGAAATCCCAGATATTTGTTTACCCTGTGTATAAATAGATACATCTTTATATATTTCAAGTTATAATCCATTCCATCCTAAAGAAAATTTCTATATTAAAAAAAAGTGCTCACACTTTCCACTCATATTTAGTTACATTTAATTTATTGACCAGTGTACTGCACAATATTTCTGTATGCATAGGGTTCCAGCCATTGATCTGCCATAGAGGTCTAATGAGCTACCAATTACAGGCACATGCCCAGCACCTCATCAGATTGCCACAGCATCTTCCACAGCGTATGGTCCACATGCATAAATATAGCATAAGATATTGGCTAATATTTTGGTTTCTTCTAAGGAATGACTCTAAATATCAATTAGTTTCTATTACATTGACCAAAATCCTATGGGGGTGATGTTCAGTTTGTGCAAAGGGAATTAGGTCACTGTCCACAGGAGATTATATTGATTTAAAACATCCTTTTTCTGTTGTGGGTACATGTGACTTTGCTGTATTGTGGGCACCCCAAAATAGCGAAAGGAAGCTTTTAATCAGCAGCTATCAGCTGCTTGCTGCCAATGACGTCATTCATATTGCAGATCTCTGCAACAAGATTCCAGCCATCCCTGCATTAAATATATGTATTAAATAAGGAAGAAGCACATTTGTAAACATGTTTCAAAATGGATGAAATACATACATTAAACACATATTCAATATATGTTCGATGCATGTGTCTGGTTGTGTGTATCATACACACCTACACACATGTATGTACTTTTTTGTTGCTAAATATAAATTGCTCTATTTTCCTGTAACAAACATAAGAATGTTTTGAAAAATGGACCTAGCTGCTTAGCAAAAAGGAAGACTTAATTAAATTAATTTTAATTTTCACTCTGATTATGTTTCTATTGTGTTTTGTTATTGCCACTGTTGTAAACTGCCCAGAGTCACCATCAGTCATATAGGTGGTATAGAAATTGAATAGATGAGGAGAAGGCGGCGGAGGAGGAGAAGATCTTCACAAGGAGTCTATTTATTTATTTAAACTATTTTTAAAATAGAAGTATTTTATATGAAGATACATCATAAGAGACTTTTGTTGCTGAATGTGTTTCAACAAAGTGAAATCTCAAAAGGTATAACAATGAAAGTTCACCTGGAATCTATTACACCAGACCCAATTTCCCCATATGCCATTACAGGTTTCATTTATTTATTTATTTATTTATTTGGAGGGGAAGAACGGTGAAATGGCTTTTCAGTCTGATTTTACATTTTAAAATTATGTTGGTACAGCAATCCGTGATTTGATAAACTGCCACCAGCGTCCTTTGTGTGTCTGACATGCTAAGTGGGAAGAAGCAAAAATGCAAAGATGTTTTAGAATATAAATTAATCATTCTTTATACAGCTAGTCAGCCTGAATTAAAATCTTCTCGCTGAAAGAAAGAAAAAAAATGTAGAAGTCAGTCTGGATCAATATTGAAATTTACCTCAAATTTAGAATGATTTACCAGGGCACCTGTACTCTAAATTAAAGCCTTTATTCCAAATCCAAAGAAATTACTAGGGATATGAATGATGAGCTTTTGTATATTTCTTTTATTTTGGATTCTTTGAGGGGGGCAGGGGGACTGTTTCTTTTTTCTTTTCTCTTTTTTTTCTATTTTTGCACACCAATACTTTCATTTTACACAAAAAGAAAAAGCCTCTTTTAGGTCACTCATTTCATTTTTCCCCATTTATATTTTCTAGTCCTCCAAAATTCCCAAAGAACTCTTTAAAAGTACTCCAAAAAAAGCAAAGGTAAGGCAACAGAGAATCAATCTACTCCAAAAAGCAGGTATCAGTACATCAGATCATTATCAGACATATGCAGCCACTAGTCAATATCACCATATTCAAAACAATATTTATTTATTTTATTTATTAGATTTCTAATAGTATGAGTTCAGTTCCACTTTAATAGACTCCTTGGGTCTGAGCAGCACAACAGAAAAGCAAGGAAGCAGACAGACAGACAGGCACTGACTACCTGGCACACAATGATACCCATTCACCGTAGCAACCAAGAACAACACAACACCAAGACACAAATGCCCAATGTTCTGCCCAGCCTACAACAGCAGTCATCAACAGAGCCAAATGGCATACTATCACAGTCCCCAAGTCCAACCACTGGCCCACACAGCCATACAGAAGCAAACAAAATAGTAAAAACAAACAAACAAACAAACACCAAAACATATACAGAATTAGCAGAATAAATACATAATAAATTAACCAAACAGCAATGTTTAAAAATCAGTGAAAATGTGCATCCACACAGTCGCAGAAAAACATAGCAAAAAAGAAAGAAAAGGGGGAGGGAAACAGGCTTGTCTTTCAAGAATCAAGAAAAGCGAATAAGCAAGTCATAACCCCCTCCCAAAAGAAGTATGAGAATATGGGGATATTTCTCTTTGCCTACCACTTGATGTCTTTTTCTCTCATTTTTTTCTGTACCCCCTTTTGTAAACATGAATCATTTGTGTTTTAAAAGCTTTCATTTGGTGAAAGAGTATGAAATACACAAGGCAGCCTTTTTTGTGTTTTAGGTCGTTCTTTAAAACAGAAAAGGCCCTCACTTGATCTCACCCTTCTAAAAAATTGCAGTACAGACAGTTATGGATCCTAAATACTTGTATTCTACTGCTAACATCAGGAATTTTAGCCAAATCTAAAAGCACACTCAAAAATTGAGTTGAATTATATTTCTATTGCCTGCACTATTTGCCATGTGGTATAACAAGTAAATGAGCAAGTGTTTATATTGCAATTCCTTGCACAGTAATATGTACATTGTCGTCCAATCTCATTAGGATGAGTACCAACATCTTTCCAGAAATTGCCAATTGTGCTAACTGGATTATTGATTTGTTTTGAATGGATTACACATCCAGATTTCTAAATAGAAATTTGTTTGTTTCAGTGATAGTTTAAATAATAGATATAGTGATAATGTATCCCCTTTTTAAAGTAGGAAAAACCACTGGGCTAGCCAGGTATAATCTAAACCAAATCCCTTATGAGTACACAGTGGAAGTGAAGAACAGATTTAAGGAACTCGATTTGGTGGACAGAGTGCCTGAAGAACTATGGATGGAGGCTCGTAACATTGTACAGGAGGCAGCAACAAAAAACATCCCAAAGAAAAGGAAATGCAAGAAAGCAAAGTGGCTGTCCAACGAGGCCTTACAAATAGCAGAGAAGAGAAGGGAAACAAAATGCAAGGGAGATAGGGAAAGTTACAGAAAATTGAATGCGGACTTCCAAAGAATAGCAAGGAGAGACAAGAGGGCCTTTTTAAATGAACAGTGCAAAGATATAGAGGAAAACAATAGAAAAGGAAAAACCAGAGATCTGTTCAAGAAAATTGGAGCCATTAAAGGAACCTTTTGTGCAAAGATGGACATGATAAAGGACAAAAATGGTAGGGACCTTACAGAAGCAGAAGACATCAAGATGAGGTGGCAAGAATACACAGAGGAATTATACCCGAAAGATCTGGATGTCCCGGACAACCCAGATAGTGTGGTTGCTGACCTTGAGCCAGACATCCTGGAGAGTGAAGTCAAGTGGGCCTTAGAAAGCATGGCTAACAACAAGGCCAGTGGAGGTGATGGCATTCCAGTCGAACTATTTAAAATCTTAAAAGATGATGCTGTTAAGGTGCTACACTCAATATGCCAGCAAGTTTGGAAAACTCAGCAGTGGCCAGAGGATTGGAAAAGATCAGTCTACATCCCAATCCCAAAGAAGGGAAGTGCTAAAGAATGCTCCAACTACCGTACAATTGCACTTATTTCACACGCTAGCAAGGTTATGCTCAAAATCCTCCAAGGCAGGCTTCAGCAGTATGTGGACCAAGAACTCCCAGAAGTACAAGCTGGATTTCGAAGGGGCAGAGGAACTAGAGACCAAATTGCTAACATACGGTGGATTATGGAGAAAGCCAGAGAGTTCCAGAAAAACATCTACTTCTGCTTCATTGACTATGCAAAAGCCTTTGACTGTGTGGACCACAGCAAACTATGGCAAGTTCTTAAAGAAATGGGAGTGCCTGGCCCCCTTATCCATCTCCTGAGAAATCTATATGTGGGACAGGAAGCAACAGTTAGAACTGGATATGGAACAACTGATTGGTTCAAAATTGGGAACGGAGTACGACAAGGCTGTATATTGTCTCCCTGATTATTTAACTTTTATGCAGAATACATCATGCGAAAGGCAGGACTGGATGAATCCCAAGCCGGAATTAAGATTGCCGGAAGAAATATCAACAATCTCAGATATGCAGATGATATCACTCTGATGGCAGAAAGTGAGGAGGAATTAAAGAACCTCTTAATGAGGGTGAAAGAGGAGAGCGCCAAAAATGGTCTGAAGCTCAACATCAAAAAAACTAAGATCATGGCCACGGGCCCCATCACCTCCTGGCAAATAGAAGGGGAAGATATGGAGGCAGTGACAGAGTTTACCTTCCTGGGCTCCACGATCACTGCAGATGGTGACAGCAGCCACAAAATTAAAAGACTCCTGCTTCTTGGGAGGAAAGCGTTGACAAACCTAGACAGCATCTTAAAAAGCAGAGACATCACCTTGCCGACAAAGGTCCGCATAGTCAAAGCGATGGTTTTTCCAGTAGTGATGTATGGAAGTGAGAGCTGGACCATAAAGAAGGCTGACCGCCGAAGAATTGATGCTTTTGAATTGTGGTGCTGGAGGAGACTCTTGAGAGTCCCCTGGACTGCAAGGAGAACAAACCTATCCATTTTGAAGGTAATCAACCCTGAGTGTTCACTGGAAGGACAGATCCTGAAGCTGAGGCTCCAATATTTTGGCCATCTCATGAGAAGAGAAGACTCCCTGGAAAAGACCCTGATGTTGGGAAAGTGTGAAGGCAAGAGGAGAAGGGGACGACAGAGGATGAGATGGTTGGACAGTGTCATCGAAGCAACCAACATGAATTTGACCCAACTTCGGGAGGCAGTGGAAGACAGGAGGGCCTGGAGTGCTCTGGTCCATGGGGTCACGAAGAGGCGGACACGACTAAACGACTAAACAACAACAACATCCCCTTGTTTTGCTATTTAAAGTTTATGCTTTGTTGTCTCCTCTCTTGTAAATTTAAAATTTGTTGCCTCAAACAATTACTTCCAAAAAGAATCACTTTTCAATCTTTTTGACTATGATCATGTGTAATTTTAAAGGAGACAAGTAAGAGTCAAACCTCAAGAGGGAAGTTGCTTTTAGAAGCACAATGCACATGGATGACAGAAGCTCATAAACAGCAATGACATTATTTTGAATTTATTTATGGGTGTATTTGCTTATTTTATTATGTTTATATTCTGCTTTTCCTCTAGTGGCTCATCACAACCCCTGTGAGGTAGGTCAGGCTAAGAGAGTGCTAAGCCCAAAGCTAGCCAGTAGGTTTCACAGTTCACTGGATCTCTCTGGATCTCAGAGTTCCAGTGGATCTCACTGATTCTCCCAAGTCCTGGTCTGATGCTCTAACTCCTTTACCACATGGATGTTCTTACATTGATAATAGGAGTTCAGCAACAGAGCACAAACTTTGGCTGAAGTCCCATGTAACCCTACATACCACATTCCCGGGATGAAAAGAACTTGTGCCTGAAACACCTGGAGAACTGCGGTCAGTCATTGCTAGCCAGGCTGAACTAGACAGACCAAGGTTGTGAATCAACCTTCTTGTGTACCTTGCTCAACAGTGCCATCACGTGCCAAACCGTAGATGCCATTGCTCTGGGTTCTTTTTACTGCCATTCCCTATTGCATACTTCAGGGTGGTTTTCGGTCTTGAATGGTGAGAGCCATTCACTTTACAAAAGACCTACTCCTCAGCAAATGTTTCATATACCAAATGACTTCAAAACCCTCAGAAAATTGTAGGTGTGATGTCACTATGAAGGCATTGGGAATAACAGGACTGAGGAGTAGCAAGAAAGCCATTTTAGAACATTTCACAGCATGTAGTAGTCAAGGCACATAATGCTTCACGCATGTTTGAGTATTAGGTACAACACAAACGATGTTCCCAAGTCAGAAGTCATGTGAAAGCACAGAGGTTGAGAAAGGTTTTTTTTAAAAAAACCCAAACCCTACAACTCCAGA
Organism: Intellagama lesueurii; assembly: GCA_037013535.1. Lineage (NCBI taxonomy): Eukaryota > Metazoa > Chordata > Lepidosauria > Squamata > Agamidae > Intellagama > Intellagama lesueurii. The sequence goes on from JBAJHW010000002.1 coordinate 246,046,083, forward strand.
ACCTCACTCAGCTAGCTACGCAGGCTGGACATTCTAGGAACTGCAATCCAAAAAAGTAACTTTTCCAAAACCTGTGAAATACAGAGCAACTCTCCCCCCCATTTCTAGGATATTGATGATTTCACCCGTGATGGCTAGTACTGACATATCAAACAGAATACATCTGTCTGCTAGACTGCTACTGCACCTTAAGACCTTTTGTTTCCAGAAGGATCTAGCTAGATGCCATTTCCCACATGCCACAGAAGGAGGACAGCCTTGGTTTGTCTGCCATGAGTAATCCATGTATGGTTTCTCAGAAGACAGTTTTCAGAAAACAGGTGGGTCCCAGGCATTTCTCAAGTAGGTCACGAGGGGGATTGGATTTCAGGCCAGCATCTGTTACGATAAGGCGTACAGCCACAGTAAAGACATCCATGTGTGTCATTATTTCCTCTTGGCTTAATGCTTTTAGGAAGAGTGAAATAAACATGCTTTGGAAACATGTCTCAGAATGCCTAAGAGTAAGCCATCATACGGCAACATCAAGGCACCAAACATTTTATGAAAAACCATTGCAAATTTTGCACCCTTGTTTTTAATAGTTTTAATAAATGCTGGCAATTCTTATTTCAGATACTGCTCTGTAGCAACTCTCCCACCTTTACTTGACTCTTTTTCACAATTTTTCTAAAGTGAAATGCTTTATTTATGCTGCCATGTCTAGCAAAAACAAAGACGGAGAGCTGGCAAGCTTTCCGGGGTGTCCTCAAAGGCTCTTCTCCCACAATACTGCGTGGGAGCTAATGGTCTAACACATGCGTTGAGATCAAAAGGCTATAAATCTGGCGCACAGGTGCTATCCATATAAGCCACAAGAACAACTACCTAAAACTTGAAAGTACAAAGAAATGACTTCAGAGTTTAAGAAGGGTGTATGTATGTATGCACACCTAGGCAGAAATAGCGGTGAAGGTTCAGGGCTTTCCTTGGTATATATCAGAAACGACAAAAATATGGATGTAAAATGTTCTGGCACCAAATCTGTGACTGGATTTGGTCCAGGTTCTATGTTCCCTTTCATTTTGCGAGTAGGGTTGCAAGGGTTGAAATGGGAGGGGGTTAGAAAGGATAGATTCCAGATGTGGGCTTTAAAAACAACCCCGAACCAGGTTAATCCCAACAGAGAATGTTCTTAATCAATATGCTACATATTCTGGTGGCATATGAGGCTTACCTCAGACTTCCAGTCCCATTTAACCTAGGCATTATCTGTGCCAGCCGTTTTTTGACTGTATTTGTCTTACAACCTCATTCATATTCAGCGGAAGTGCCCTAGGTCAGCGAGTGTTCAGCTAGGTAACCCCGAGGTCGGGTTTAATTGCCTTAAAAGGTGGCACATGGCAACGAATGATCTCTAATGATTTAGATAGTATCTATTTCACATCAAGCTGTTTGGACTCTGAAGAGACCTCATCGAAAGTAATCTGAAAATTAGTGAAAATAAAAACCATGCACAGTTTCCTAAATACCTATTTCCTTTCATTTAATGCCCTAAACAACCTTGTCACAGAGACATTACATTTCTTTCTCATTTTCACTAAGACACAATCACCTAAGAAAAATGTTAGAAAATAAATATTATTGTTCCAAAGAAATTTCAAATACAAAGAAAACAGAGGGAGAAAACAAATAAACAAGTAACTTGATTTCAATGGAAGATCTTCACATCCAAGAGAATGTCAAAGTCTGTTTCTTGATGTGCTGCACTTTGTCATGTACATGTAAGTATACTATAGTGCACATCCATACTATAGTATAACTTCAGACATCTTAGAGACAGGGTGGAGGAGAGACAGCTGAAGACTGATGAAATGCATAAAGATATATATATATATATTATTTTTTTAAAAAGGCCCTTAACAAACAAAATCAATAACTGCATTTCAGATGGAACGAAGTGCTCTCTACCTTACCTGCAGGGAGAAGATGGTTGGCAAATTCAATCAGCAAACCCGTTACTATCACCACTAAAAGCAGGCCTTTGGAAAGTTAATAGGTCTTAATTGTCATTTCAAGACCAAGCCACCCCAAAATACTATGCATTGCGGCAAGGCCAGCTCACTAACACAAAATGCATGTCCCTCTTCTCAGCTCCTCTGTGGACTGCAGTTAATCTCAAATGGATCAGAGCAGTCTGGGGGAAAGGAGCAGATGGTGTAACCTTCTGCTAATGGAACTGTAGTGAAGGTGGTAGGACCTGCTTTCACTCTGGAAGCCCTAGATCTACTACAGTATTATTTGCTCTTCATGGATAACGTGACGGCATATCTGGCTTCCTCTCATTAAATGTATTGCCTTCTGTATCTGCAGTTAGCAAATCTCTCCCTGAGAAATCCATAACTTCCTTTATGGAAAGGAATGTAGAAGCCTTTGTGCTTTCTTTCCTGTTCCACTACCAACGCTTTGCATAATGGCAGAACCCAGATTTAACTGAAAGATAAGAATATGCTTTTTGGCAAGGGGGGAGATGCATTCTCCAGTCCACCCAGCTTGTGGTTTTCCCAGTTCAACATTACCAGCTGGCCTCTAGATACTTTTTTGATTGTGGAAACATTGTCTCTCAATCATATATGGATTCCCTGTCCTTTCATAATTCCATCCATCGTGTCTAAAGTCAATTAACGATACTGCAGGAATAGTTATAGTACAACTGGGAGGGGGGAAGTGAAGGAGAGGAGCTTCAGTGAGCAAGTTAGGAGGTAAACTCTGGAAATCAAAGGAAGGAAGGAAGGAGCCCCAACATCAATGAAATGTATATCCTGTTACAAGGAAATGATGATCTTGCGTTGTAGAATTACATTCAGGGGCAGGGAGGAGAAAAAGTAAGAAAGATCATTACAACCTTTCAGATCATTTAATGTGCTCAAATGGGATCCATAGCCCTCAAGCACTGCCAAAAAAGCTGCTGTGATAATCTGGAAATTCCATGAAAATGTTCCAAGATACACTGAATACAAGAAAACAGGCATGCTATTCTGTCTATATGAGACAGGAAAAGTAATGTAGGATGGAACCTGCCATATTTACACAGGAACTGGCCCTCTGCAAAGACTCTAAGCTGCCTGGGTGGGGCTTCTTTGCCTGCCCATCCGACGAGGTGAAGGCAGGGAGTCCCACGAGAGGATGGGCAGGTATGGCTCCGTCTGAGCCTTTAAAAGAGAATCCCTTGCCTGCTCCATCCTCTTCCCTGCCTGGCAAGCAAGGAGGAGAGGATATATATAGAAATAAAGAGAGAGAGAGAGAGAGAGAGAGAGAAGAAGGAGAAAAAGGAGAGGGGAAGCAGAATACAAGAGCAGCTTGGGTGGCTCAGAGGTCAACAGCAGAAGGAATAGGACAAAATGCCTCCCAAAAAAGGTTGGGGGGGAATTAAAGGGAAGCAGCCAGCAAAACACAAGGCACCTGCCCATTCCCCTCCAAGAATTTCATCATCAGATGAGGAAGAATGACCAGATTATTCACGTATTTGGGGAAAGCTTAGTACCTTAGAGAGGGAAAGGGCTCAGGCCAGGTCGGCAACTGACTCTAGAGGAAAGCGTAGGTCGCAGAGAGAGTCTAAGGCACACAAGTTGGCTGAACTTAAAAGAATGGGGGACATTATGCTATCTCGTATCGCTGTTTTAGAGGGTGAGCATCCCAGCCCTTCTGGGGCATCTTCTGAGATGATTACACCAGCAAGAAAGTCTTCCAGATCCTTGGCCCCGAGCCATCCAGCAGGAGGGTCAAGAGTGGAGTCGCCAGGCACGCAGACGCAAAGGGATGGTGAGAGAGAAGCAAGCACAGTGGAAGGAGTTGTGATGGCATAGGGAGCTGCATTGCCAGGTGAGATAACCGTTACACCAGTCACTATACAAATGGTGGGTGCTTGGCCATGGGGCACCGGGAGCCTGGCGGTGCCAATCCCTTCACCCTTGCCTTCGCCCTCAACTCAAAAAGAAACATTTGGTGAGTGCTCCAGCACTGGAGGCATTCAAGAAAAACTTAGATAATCACCTGGCAGATACACTTTGATTGTATTCCTGCATTGAACAGGGGGTTGGACTTGATGGCCTTGTAGGCCCCTTCCAACTTCACTTTTCTATGATTCTATGATTCTATGAAACAGGTGGGCCAGGGGAAAACCCAAGTACAGGCCCCACACCAGGAAGCATTTCACACCTAGTATCAGGATATGGCATAGAAGGAACAACTAATAGGACCATCCCAGATATGGGGTACAATTCTGCACTGTGCTATGCTCTCCTGGAGGGTGACCAGTCCCTTCCTCTCGGGGATCATTTCCTACTGGCCACAGTTGAAAAAATATGGATGAGGAAGTATGTGGACGTCTTGGAATTGTTGAATAGAGAATTGGAGGAGGAGGAGGAGGATAAGGAAGAGGATAGGGACAGGGAGAAAGTGCGGAGGTGGAAGCCTGATAGATGCTGGGCCAATTGTCTTCCAGGCTTCCTAATTGATGCTGGCACTATTGTACATGCACAGCTGGAAAGGGCCTTCTTTAAAATACAGTATTTAGACTTAATCTACAGGGCATATGTCGTCTTCCCAGGGCATGTGTGGCTTCTTTATGATGAAGGGTTCCATATGTGCACAGGACTGCACCCCCAACATGCGCTGGGACATGCCACACTATGGGTTGTGGCTTCGGTTTATGACGCCAGCCCACCTGCTGTTAGGGGAAAGATTCGACAGTGGCCACTTAGTGCAGAAAGCATTGCAGACCAATTCCTCCCGTACTTTGGCAGGACAGGTGGTTCAACCCCACTTAGTCTGCTGGGAATTTAATTCTTGGGGATCCTGCAATTGACAACTCTGCAAGTTTAGACATCAATCCACAATATGTGGTGGATCCAACACATTGGTCACATGCTCTAGGGGGCAACCAGGAGGAGCAGGGGAAGGGAGGCTGGGGATAATTAGAAGCTGCCTCCCAGTTCCTCCAGTCCTACTAAAGGGCCCAAGCCCAATTAAGGTCACAGTTTTGGAAGACTGACTGCGAAGTTACCCTGATTGGGCAGCCACCAAATTCCTGACTTAAGGGTTTACATTAGATTTTTGCATTCCTGCAGCGGGGGTTAGGGTTACCATCTTGACCAAAAATCTGAAGTTGGTCAAGGGGCAGGAAGCCATAGTTAGGGCTAAGATTAACAAGGAAGTTTTGGAAGGAAGAATTCTGGGCCCGTTTTTGGCCCTACCTGTTCTACATCTGATGGTATCACCACTAGGGATCATACCAAAGAAGGTGCCAGGTGAATTTAGATTAATTTATCATTTGTCCTTCCCAGCTGGAGATTCTGTTAATGACAAAATACCTCAAGAACTATGCAGCGTGAGTTACACATCTTTTGATGCTGCAGTACACATGGTTAGGGCCTGCAGGATAGGGGCAGAGTTGGCAAAATGCAACATTAAGTCAGCCTTTTGGCTCATCCCAGATCACCCCAAGGACTTTGAATTGTTGGGTTTTGCTTTTGAGGACGTTTTTACATGTACAGGGCATTACCTATGGGATGATCAGTGTCATGCTCCACGTTCAAGTGTTTTAGTACCTTTTTGGAGTGGACACTCAGGTGCAGGGTGGGGCTGGCGCAAGTGGTCCATTAGTGAGTGAAGTGGTGGCATTGGGAAAAAAGATGATTTTCTTTTTTGTGGGGAACCGGGCACTCCCCAATGTTGGCACCTCATGAGAGCATTCCAGGAGCTTACACGGGGAATTGGTGTCCCCTTAGCTGAGGAAAAAACTGAAGGACCCAGCACAAAATTGACCTTTCTTGGGATTGAGTTGGATACCATGCAGCAGTCCAGTCAACTGCCAGATATTAAGATTGGGGAGCTAAAGCAGCACCTCCAAAGGATGCTGGAACAGTCCAGGTTTACCTTGAGGAAACTTCAGGTGTTGGTTGGGCATCTGAACTTTGCTTGCAAGGCAGTGGCCCCATGTAGAGCCTTCCTTCGATGGCTATGTGACACCATGAAGGGACTCAAGAAGCAGCAGCATTGGGGCAGGCTGTCAGCCAGAATGAGGCAGGACTTAGAGGTTTGGTTGGGTTTCTTGGAAGGATTTAATGGAATCTCTTTTTGGAGAAGCAAGTTAAGACTAGGGATGAATTTGCAAGTACAAACAGATGTGGCTAGATCCATGGGGTATGGTATATACTTCAGGGGCGGTGCTGTGCAGGTAAGTGGCCAATATGGTGGCATACCACTGGTAAAACAAAGGATAGTGTTTCCGATAGTGGGAGCCATCTTGTTATGGGCAGAGATCTGGACCAACTCCTGCATTACCTTCTGGTGGTGGTACACATAGTCAATTCTCTCACATCCAGATCCCACAGGGGAATGAGACTGTTTAGGGCCCTCACCCCGTGATGTCTGCAATTTAACACAGTATTTCAAGCTAGACATGTGCCAGGGGTGGACAAAGCACTGGCTGATGCTCTGTCCCGTCAATAGATGGACCAGTTCAGGGTGTTGGCTCCCGGGGCACAGACTCAGCCAGATGTCCTCCCAGAAGAGGTATGGAATCCTGGAGGGCGGAGGCCAATAGAGCCATGAGCCTGGCAATGGCACCCAGCACTCGACGCAATTATATCATGGCATGTACCGAGTTTTTCTCATTCCGACAGGGGGAAGGACTATCTAGTACAATTTTGTGTATACCTACACCGAAAAGGTTTAGGTCAATACAAGGCAAGATATTGGCATTAGCATTTTATGCCAAAGCACAGGGATTTCAGGATACCACAGGTGACTTCCGTGTTCAAAAGATGTTAGAAGGATGGAACAAAGAGAGAGTTGGGGTAAAAGATATGTGCATACCTATTTCACCAGCAATCTTAGCAAGACTGGGAGAAGTATGGAAGTCAGTATGCTCAGATTATTTCGGGGTATGCCTTTTTAAGGCAGCAACTCTCTGCATTTTTTGGGTCCCTCTGAGTGAGTGAAGTGGTGGCATCAGGAAAAAAGCAAAACAAAGCACTGAACTCCCCCCCGCACACTTTATTTTGCTTTGGCAAAACAGATGCCCATCCGCCATTGCCTCCCAACTTGGTATTGCTGCCACTGCCACCTTCACCACTGCCGCCATCGTCGGATCCAGTGGCCGCCTTCCCTTCCAGAAGCTGGGCCTGCTGCCTCTGTGCATGGGCCTACCACCCAGCTGATCTGTGTGATCAGCTGGTAATCAGGTGGACGAGCAGAGGAAGCACCCAGGCTCCTGGAGGGGAAGCCATGTTCCTGGTACTGCCACTGCCAGTGCGGCAGCATGGTGGCGTGACGATGACGGCAGTGGCAGTGGCACAACAGCATGAGAATGACCATGGTGGCACAACAATGGTGGAGACATAACTATGATGGTGTTGGCATGATGATGATGGGAGTGGCAGAATGGCAGCAGCATGTGGTGCAACAGGAATAGGTAGGCCACCCCACTGGGCATGAACTAACAATCAAACTGTGAACTGGTTTAGTTTTCTGATTAGTTCATGGTTCATGGTTCATGGTGAACCATGAACCATCGTGAAGCACAATTTTTCAGATTCATGCCCATCTCTAGAGTTGTGTCTTCATTTTAAGATGAATCTTTCATTCAGGGGCAGGATCCAGGAACAGGAGCAAGGAGATCCAGCTACTCTAGCAGGAGAAAACCACATGGAGTGACCAGAATGAATAAGTTCCTTTCTGTGCCACTCCCACTTTTTAAATGGTTGGACAAAGGGGCATGAAATCATAATTTACTCTGCCAGCATGGTTGTTCTATTCTATCAAAGTATTATTGAAGCAGCATGAGCCTATAAATATGGGAAGTGGCTCTTATATCACTGCAGTAACAGATTAAATGGGCTACAAGGTTTGGGTACTGTGACGTTCACCCCGTGCCCCTGCTTGTTTTTCTCAACTAAAGGGCTCACGCTGGTGACGTTCTCTCTTTCCTTCGCTGCCACCAGTGGATTTCTTTATCTACACTGTAAAAGACTTTAGTCTGACACTGGCTGCCAACAACAGAACTTGTTTATTAAAGGGTATTAGGGTAATTCAGGATCACAGATGTTCTTTATTCATTTCATAGAATCAAAATCATTGAGATATCATATATTCTGCCACACAGTCAATCACCTCCTGTTTTATATATTCACTTTAACCAGCTTATCTTTATTAGTTTCAGTTCTCACTCTTTCTCTGACTATCTCTCTCTCTGCAAACCTCTCTTCTCCTCTCTTCACTCACTCTCTCTCCAACTAACTGCCTTAACTGACTCTCTAACTCTGCCTCTCCAGTCTTCTCATAGGCTCATGCAAATGATCTCCAGCTATGAGTGACAGGCGTGACATGGGGAATCCGTCACAGGTACCTATTTAGTATTGATAAATGACATTCTTTGATTTTGATTGAAGCTTGCAAAACTACACTGTTGTTTTTTTTTCAGTTCTGCATGAAAAATTTGAGGCAAGCCACTGGTGAGACCTAACTAATTATGCTGTGATCTGAGTTGCTAAGGGACTTGTCATAGGTTCAACATCAGAAAAGACCAGAATTACATGGCATGTGTAATTTGACATACTATGCTGACTCACTGATAGCAACCAGCAAAGTGTAAAAATGCACTTGCCACATTAAGGCTGCTGACATGCATCTCATATATTTTCCAGATAAATATGGTACAGTATTCTGGTAGCTTCCAGTAACAAACATCTAGCCCACTGGTCTTCAACTGGTGGTTTATCTAAGAGCGAATTAAATCACACAACCAAATATGGGTTATGTCACTTATTCCACATACATATACTTTCCTGCTTACTGTATTTATTTTCTTTTTAAGGGAAAGGGAAAATGTGGTAGAAGGAAAGCCAGAATAGCTATGGGGAGGGTATGTAGCTCAGTAGAAAAAGCATGTACATTGCATGTAGAAGGTCCCAGATTCAACCCTTGGCATCACCTGGTAGGGCTGAGAAATACTGCTATCTGAGGCACAGGTCACACTTAAGGGAAGTTGTGTTCCCCACTATTACATTTCTCCCCAGGTACAGAATTCCTTAAAGCTCCACACCTAAGCAATTAGAGTTGCAAAGGCAGTCCATGTTTATCTTTCAGTAATGAATTGCATAGAGAAAGTAAGATAATTTGCAGCATGCAGAGTAAAAGGAGTTACTCGTAATACAGAAATCATTTTCCTGTCCAAGGGAGCTCTGTTTCTGATGATGCACTAAGTGTATCATCTAGCTCTGCCCTGAAACCCTGGAAAGCTGAGATCAGCCAGTGCAGACAACTTGGAACTCGATAATCTCTGGGGAGACCTGGGATGCGAAAGAGACCTGAGCAGTATCTGGAAGGCGAGCTAGACACACCCAAGTTCCTATATGGTATAAGTCAGCTTCCTAAAAGAAGCCACAAGTGTTAGGTGAATGGAGTGTCCAGGTGACTGAGCAGAATAAGGATTTAGGATATGGCATGCTCTTTCTTCCAAATACTCTGAAGGAAGGAATAACCATATACCAAAACAGAGCACCGGGTCATTATCCAGATGTTCTTCATATGTTTAAAGAAACATACCTGTTACTGTTTCTGCTTTCTTTAATGATGCAGGTATTTGCTGTAAAGCAAGGACATTGTAAAATATAATTTGTATTTGTTAAGATATTGATCCCAGTTGTACCACTTAAAGCCCACAAGTTTCCCCAAATTCAATAACAGTGTTTACATGCAGTAGTCAAAGAGGAAATTGCATGTGAAAGCACTTTCTAAGGAGATGGTATTTTGTTGCAATTATACATAAGCTGTATGTTTACATGGGGTTCTTAAAGAGAATTCAAAGCATATCTCCTTTTTGTGATGCATCAACAAGCATATCAAATGAGTGTTCAAACGCTTGTTCACTTAGTAAAATAAGAACCAAATGGCTGAATAATTTCCAAGCCCCAAATTGCTCAAGCAATTCCATGGTCTATTTAGAACATATTTAGAAAACCTTTTAAATAATAAAAGTCTACACTTGAACTTTTAAAAACCTACCAGTTCTGTTGGATTCACATTTCCAAACACTGTGCCTTGCAGAACCATTACATTAGATACAGGGTTTTTTTCCCTCCCAAATCATACATGCCACACTTCCTTTTTATTAGTCCTTTGGTATCTCTTGACAGTATCCTCCCCTCCACTTTCCCTCCATGAATGAGCTGGCTTATAATTCCATCATTGTGAACAAAGAACAACTCTTCAGTCTGCCATTACAAGATTTCTGGCTTAGTAGCAGAGACAGAGTACAATTAGAGCTGAAATCAGGTTAGTGTGAGGTCCAGCCGGATCATTAACCTAACAGAGGTCATCACTTTAAGTGGTGGGGCACTAGAATCAGCAAGTTTTTGAACCCACCTGCAACTCTACACATCCCTGTTCTGGAAGCCTCACCTCCTTCGAGCTTCCAGCTTTTGCGCTACCTCTTCAAGTGGCCTATGTAGGATGTCCCTGCCAACTGTCTTAATTCCCTACACTGTGCAGCATCCTCAACTCTGTCAGATTCGGGCAATCAGAGTTCCCCAAACCAGACTTGGGCAGGCACCTTTATATTTTAATGCACTTCTCCATCTGTAATGATCTCCTGCTAAAAGATAACAGACACAGCAGGAGCAGCAACAGTACTATCTCCTTCCTGAGTTCTTGGCTTAGAACATTTGAAGCTAAAAACAGGAAGACATAAGTAAATTTTGATTATCTATGTAACTTTTCCCCTAAAAATCTGTGTAGACACTGAGCTAGTGGGAGTTGTGATAAGAAGATGAGGGGGTGGAGATAGTGGGAAGCTGTGGCTTCAAATCAAGGATGATTAGAAGTGGAGGGTTCATAAATCTTCCTGAGGTCACAGATTCCCCAGTACCCCTGCCCCCTTTTGTCCTCACCAAAGCCCCCATGTAAAAAAATTTCCACAACATCTACATAGATTTTTAGGGGAGGAGCGGTAAAAATCATCCCAGCTTACCTACTCCATTGTTTGTTGCCTCTGCTTCAAATGCCAACTTTGAAAGTATTTCTCAGAGTAAGATATCCAAGAAAGTCTGTAAGCCAGTAACTTTCAGTTATATAAATATCCCATGGAAATTTTGGTAAGAATTGGTTGCTCTGGTAGGAACTGATTGCTGTAACCAGGTAACCTGATTGCTGTAACCAGATTACAGCAATCAGCTTGAGACATTTCTCTCCACCCATCCGGGAGTGGGGAGAGAAGACCCTGTCTTCTACACATTTTTCCTGAAACTGATTGTTTTAACATACATTCATTGGAAGCCCCACCTAGCTAATTGTATGATGGAGTTTACAGTCCATCTGGTGGTGGTGGTGAATTAATAAAAAATGCAATTCTGAAGTCACCAAACCCCTTTAGTTTTGAAGCAACTGATTAAAAATATGCTAGTAGAAATCAGTGGTAACAACCTATGCACCATTCTTGGTAAACACCACTACCTATTTTGACACCAACAATTTATCGATGGATTGATAACACTCATGCAACAAATCCAACATTTTCATGTATAAACATTAACAGCAACAAATTATTTCCCTATTTCTTATGAAAAACCAACGAATTAATTTCCTGACCTAATATTCGAACTTCCTGAATTCCACCTATTTTTGAACAAGTTCCACACATTAGATGATGGGCTTGGTTAAGAATATAGCTGCTAACCTGATGTATCCCATCACATCTACTCTAAAATGGCTTCCATGGAAGCCATTCATGGAGTCTTGCTGAAAAGTAATTCACTGGTTCACATTCTTCTAAGAAAAGGCATTGGCTTGTCATTCTGGTGCACAGTACTTCTTCACAAAGGTAGCCTGAGTTCTTCTCTGGGCCTTAAACTTGGGCTGTTTTATTTTCTCTATCATGTTCAAGTCACAGGTCTCAAAATATATCAGAAAGAAGGGATTGCAAGCCATAATTGTATGTTACTCTTCATCTACAGTAGAAGTAGTGTAAGTAAGCTTTTCTTCCTGTGTTATGCAGCTAAATCACTTCTGGCAAAAATAATCAAGAAGTCAAGTCTACATGCTCCATTATTGTGAACTTAGATTTTTTTTTAAAAAAGAGGGTAAGACAGAAAGCGAATAAATGGTGATGAACTCTGGGAATGTTGTGGTAGGAAAATGCTTGTGAACAAGACCATACAGGAAACATTAAACGCTTATGATTATTATTTTTATTTATGATTATTATTTTTATTTATATTATAACAGGGAAGCAAAAGGATCCAAGATTTTATGTCTGACAGGAAGGCTTGTCTTTTATCCAACCTGAAGACTTCTTGATTCGAATGTGTCTTTTTTTTAAAAAAAAAATTCTGCTTTTGACAAAAGTGTACCCTGATACATCTGTTAATAAGATGTAGGTATCTGGATGTAACATATGTAGGAACTGCTCTCTGTTATACACTAGCAATGAATGTGTCTGCTAGTTATTTGTTTGAGTGAGCTTCTAGGGGTGTGACAAATCTAACATTTTGCATGGTCTGTTGGGTTTAGGGCTGTGGTAATAAAGTGTTTTCTAAATCACTTTTCTTGGTGTGTATTTAACTGCATAGGATCCACAGGATGAGTGGAGTTTAGTGGCGGGAGAGTCAAGCATTACTTGCATTCCCTCAGGTATGGTGAAAAAGTAAAAATTGTATCTTTCTTTTTCATTACAGGGATAAAAGGCCTCTTGATAAATAGTCTGAAGCAAATGATTTTTGGCTTCTAGTCAGAGCTGAGATGCCATTATCGGCAGAAACGTAGCCCACAAGCGCTTTTTCATTGCTAGTTAACCATGAATTTAAACAAAACCCCAACACTCTGTATGCTTTTCATGACAGATTTATTATTATTCCCATCATTCTCATTCAACAGGTCAGGATGTTAAAATCACGGGGGTGAAAAAAACACCACACACCTAAAGAGTAAAGATGATATTTTTGTTACAATGGTACACAAAGTATCAACAGGAAAAAGGTAAGAATATTTTAGGTACGGTATCTGTGCAATTTGTTTGTTGCTGGTCTTTGACTGTATTAAATTCAGTTCATTCATTCATAGGTAGGGTACCTGTGCCCTCAGAATCAAGAGTGTGCCACAGGAGGCACAACATTTTTGGCCAAATTTGAGATAGCTGGAAGGTTAGAGCTGCCCATTTGCACATGTATACACACACATGCACACAATAATTCTTAAAACAAAACAAAACAAAAACAAACAAACTCTGATTTATAATTGTGGGACATTGTGTTTTTGTACCCATGATTCAAAATGCCAGGAAATGGCCAGATATTGCTGCATAATATTGTGCCCACATTGCCAGCTGGAAAAAACGATGCCAAGCTTTACGTAGCAAAGGGCAGCCTGAATGTTGACAACACCAATGACAGTAGTCAAGATGGTCTACAGCAGCCATTCTCAACAGGGTCCATGTGGCCCATTAGGGTGCCTTGGCACATTTGAAGGGGGGCATAGACTAGAAACAATCTTCACACACCATCTTATAAAGTTCATTATGTGATTTATGCAATCCTAATTTGGCCTACATTTCTTTCATGTTGTGTTTATGACCTTGACCACCAAAAAAAAAAAAGATTGAGAATGACTGTTCTACAGAATACCCTCTTGCACTCACTACCATTCACAAACTGACACCAAGCAAGGGGAAATTCCATAAGCTGACTCCTTTTTTCAATTTACCACTTCTCACCCAAACACAACGCAATTGTCAGGGCTGTTTTTTGATAAAAATGTGAATGGTAGTGAGCACAAGAGGGTATCTTATAGACCAGAGGTCCCCAACCCCCAGTCCGCGACCCGGCAGCGGTCCGCAGCCTATCCAGTGCCGGGCCACAGACACAGATCTCGTACCCCCCTGCGAGTGCCCCCCCACGAGTGCTGTCGCATGCATGCGCGTGAGCACGTTTCACCCCCTGCATGCACTGTGCGCATGCATGCGAGCGGGGCCCCCGAGCATGACGTGTGCATGTGTGCGTGCAAGCTCCGCCCCCCTGCGGGCTCGCCACACACCCCCAACAGGTCCGCAGTTGGGAAAAGGTTGGGGACCACTGCTATAGACCATCTTGACTGCTGCCATTGGTGTTGTCAATTTTCAGGCTGCTCTTTGCTATGTAAAAGATTTCCCTCTCATAAGGCAGCATTAATAATTAATGAGCCATGGAACTAGTCCAATCAGGCTGATTTTATTAGACAGAGAAAGAGTTTTAGTCCCAGAAAGTACACCCCCACACACACACACCACAGTCTGATGTTAAGAGTGAGATGTGAACTGGTGTCATATAATAATAGTACATAGCTTGAATACCTGTAGACATCCATTCAAAATGTTGGGTTGCAAAAGAACTCCAGAAGGTTTATGTGAACTAATTGTGTAGGTTGTGTAATATTCCAAATACTCTGGTATTCTCACACCTAAATTAACCTGAAGCATTTATATAAGAGGAATAATTCTTGCCATTATTAGAAAGTAAAAATATTTACTCAAAACAAGGACTTGTAATGTGCAAATGTAGTCCAAAGTCCTAAAAGAGCTTATTAATTAGATGGAATTACTCACTTCACGTTCCTTGTTTAAAAGTAAACCTTGAGTGCTTACATTCTGAAATCTTAAAAATATTTACTTATTTGTGCATTACATTTATACCCTGGCTGCCTGTACAAGCTACTACTTTAATATAAATTTCAAAATTCTGATTTTCACCTGCGCAAGAATATTAGGGATAGAATATATTTGTAAACTATCATGTTCTAAATCCAATTATTAGTCTCAATTAGCGTGGACCCAGTAAAACTTGCCTATTGATGATTTACCACATTCCGACTGACTTCAATGGCCAAAATCCTATTCTGTAGTTATGCCTGTGGAGTGCAGTGGCTTCTTGCTGTCAATTAATAAATCTCTGTTTGGATTGTCAGGCACGCTCCCATCTACTGGCTTGACACGTGCCCAAAAATCCAAGCAGGGACTTGTTAATTACCAGCAAGAAACCTTTGCAAGTTATGTCATTGATCTTCTGCAGGAGTAACTAAAAAGCAGGATTTCAATCAATGGGCTGCTCAAATTGGGACTGACAGCTAGATTTAATCCCAGGTGTAAATTTAACATTCATGAGGAGTTTACAACAACCATCCAAGGCCAATCTAAACTAGCACTTGATTATGGTAGCTAAACATCTGGATCACTTAAATAGCACACAGCACACTTCACAACTCACTGTCTTGACATTATTTCAACCTTCCTATGCCATTTCTCCCTAGAACACTTTTATTATATTGCAGTTTCCATGGGCTACTGACTTCTATGTATTTCAGATGAGCAATGTTGGAGCTCTTACTGGTGGGAAGGGCTTCAAAGCTATAGAACCAGTTTCACAAGGTCCTTCCTTCCCCTTTGATCTGAAGCAGCAGGAAGGAATTTGCAGACAGCCAATCCTTGCTTATTCTCCCTCTTCTCCCCTTTGATGAGGAAGGTCAGCAATTACTTATTGCTATCATCACCACCATCACAATCACTGCCTCTATTCAAGGGAATATTTTTATGCATAAATGTGAATAATTATTAACCACATAATATTTCCATTTTAAAACTTGTATTCTTGCAGTGACACAGGCATGCATAGATTTATTGGACCTAAACACAATTTATATTAGCTTACACATGTGTGCAACTGCAGTGCTGTGTAGCATGTGCTTGTATTATAAACATAAATGATAATGCATATGTGTCCTCTCAAGCTGGGAGATCCAGTGTGGTGTGGTGGAAAGAGTGATGGACTAGAACTCAGGAGCCCTGGTTTTGAATCCCTGCTCAGCCATGAAGACTCACTGGGGGTGTGACATTGGTATATCACACTTGATTAACTTCATTACAGACCGCACCAACGATTTTTCTGCCAGGTACATCCTGGTGGTTTTCCCTAAATTTTTTCAAGCACTTCCTTGCTAGTTGAATTCCTAGTGGCAACACTACCCCATCCATCCAGTTAACAGCTTCCTCTTTAACAGCCTTGACCCACCCACAAAGTTAAGTATTGATCTTTCAGTGTGAGTAGTTTTGATTTTCCCCACACTGTCAAATTCCCTACATCAAGGATGATGACATAGTTATCTCCTTCAGAGAGGAGTGCAACAAATCCATATGCTGCCTTCTCAGGCTTCTTCCAGAAGAGGACTTGCGAATGGCAGGACACAAGGACTGAACATATGAGAAGGACAACTCTCTCTGTCTGAACTTTAAAAAGTCTGGGCAGCAGAAAGAGACAAGAGTGGCTGGCTTCTGTAATGTCCCACAGTTCTCTGGATTGCTGTCCTAGTGAGTGGAAATATAGACTTAGCCCTACAAACAAAACAAAGTGTGCTGCTTGTGATGGAGTTGAAGCAGTATGGGATATGTAGTCAGAGAAATGTAAGATGGAGTCAGACAGGTTCTGCATGGAGATGATTTGAGAGACATTGGAATGTGTTTTTCTAAGTGCTATGAGAGTGTTTCCTGAAGACCGGTACAGCGTGGTTCAAGATAAAGCTGAAGGTCGGACAAAGAGGCCCGTGAAAGACTCAACATTCCAAGCTAATTGGAGAAGAGATAAAACACCTGGATTTTCATGGGAATTGAGGGAGGAGGAAGATGTTATAGCCCCTCGAGGCTAATTGGTTAACAGCCATGAAGTGTCAAGAAGAAGGGAGGAGTTAGAGAATGTAGAAAATGGACGATGGGTTATGTGGAAGAAGTTTGGAAGTTTTATTCCATGATGATGGGAGAGAAAAGAACTTGGTGGTTTGAGTATGTGGCTTGAAGGAGAAAGTATGTAAGTGGACAGAAAGAAAGAGGTGGGGCTATCCCACCTTAGCCCAGTTTAGTAGTGTTTATTATTTTAATTGGGATTAGTTATTTTATTTAACTGCAATAATCTTTGAATATGTTCTTTATGCTAAAGTTTGAGCAATATAAACTGATTCTATGAAACTCTATTTTTCTAATAAAAATTAATTATAAAAATCCGTACAAAGGACTGGTCTCTTGAACAGCAGGGTCTGGCTAAATCCAGGGAGTGGAGAGGGCCACAAACTAGCTATCTTTAAGAGTCCTACCTAACTGAGCTGTTGTGAGTTCTAAGGAATCACAAAGCCCATTTGTCTGTACTTGCAAAGTACTGGGTAAAAGTAAAGTGTTCTTTTAAGGTCAGACTTGTTCAAGGGGCTTACGCTATGCACTGCTGAGGTCTTGGGACTTGCCTCAGCGCAAAGGGTAAGTGGCCTGTCACTCTCTGACCGAGTGCTAAGCGCTCCTTAGGGAGGCACTACACTGCTTATATACCGCTCCATAGCACTTAAAGTACTCCCTGGATGGTTTACAAGTCAATTACGCAGGCTACACATTGCCCCCCTGCCAGTGAGCTGGGTACTTATTTTACCGACCTCGGAAGGATAGAAGGCTGAGTCAACCTTGAGCCGGCTACCTGGGATTGAACCCTGGGTCATGAGCACAATTTTGGCTGCAGTACATCAATTTAACCACTGCACCACGAGGCTGATGGAACCTGTACACAAATTTACAAACTTAGTATTTTGTAGATTTCAGCGCAAAACTGGACTGGTAGACCCCCACACCAGAAGAGGAACAAAAGATTATTGACTCTTACCTCTCAGGAATCCAGACTTCCTTCTGGATTGGAAGGAAGTCAACAAACCTGATTTCTCAGCTGTGTTGGCAAATGTTTCAGCTTTGCTTTCAATTCAATTTTGTTGCTGCAGACATTGTCCAACACAATTTACAATATATACAGAAGTTTTTGGCAGTACAAACCGGCAGCATGACATTCATCAGAAGACATCCTACATCTTCTCCACATGTCCACACAGTTATACACATGCACAATTTACATATAGCCAATCAGTGAGGACATTGCATCACCCCAGACACTACTTCATTTAATACACATTCTGCATGATTCAGCATTTTGCACACCTGTCAAATATGGCTGCTAATTATTATAGGCCTTGTTCTGCCTCAGTGTGGAAATTATCCTTGACAGGTTCCACATTATTTTGCAATGGAATACTCTCTAGAGTAGAGTAATCTCTAGTCACGTTTGAAAACAATGTTATCCTGTTGGGAAGCTTAAAAGATGTTCCACACTTAACACTGTGTCAGCTATTTCAATACAAATCTATAAAGGCGTTGTCTAATTTGGAAACCAGTTTTGTAGGATCCATCAGACATGATGGTCCACCAGGCTGCACTGACATAGATGTAGTGCATTCAGCATATGCAAAAGTATGGTGAGTGTCCCAATATCCTCCTGATTGTTTACAGATGGAGACAAATGTAAGATCATCAGCAGACATGGCAAGTTCATCAGCAGATGCACATTGTGAAAAGTGTTTCAGCAAGTCGTACATGAGGTGTATGTACTAGCAAAGGTACTAGATGGTGTTGCAATCTTGGATGATACAAGTCAGTATTTCAGAGAGCTTCGGCTTGCAGTAACCATTCTGGATTGATTTTTCTTCCCATTCTGGCATAAAGTAGTGGAACAGCTGATGTCAAAATAAAATCTGTGGCAGGAAGGGTGTATAAGACATTAACAACTCACCAACTGACCCAGTGAGTTAAAAGAAAGCAGAATAAATGGCTGAAATCCAGTGCTAAGGTGCAACAAGAGTAGGCCCATTGAATCAGTGGGGATTTAGTGAATCAACTGCTGCACAGGTCAGCTGCTGACCTGTGGGGTCCCTCAGGGTTTTGCTTTGTTTCCTATGTTATTTACCTACATGAAACTGCTGGAACAAATTATCTGGAGTTTTGGGGTTCGGTGTCACCAATATGTGGATGACACCCAACTCTACCTCTCCTTGCCACCTAAATCTGAGGAAGCTGCTTCGGCTCTAGATCAGTGTTTGGTATCAGAAATGGACTGGATGAGGGTAAATAAATTGAGACTTAATCCAGACAAGACAGAAGTGCTTCTGGTCAATCGAAAGGCAGATCAAGAAATATGGATGCAGCTTGTACTGGATGGGATTATGCTCCCAATGAAAAAACAGATGCACAGCTTGGGGATGCTCCTGGATTTATCCCTGAACTTGGATGTCCAGGTCTTGGTGGCGGCCAGGAGTGCATTTGCACAATTAAAACTAGTGCGCCAGCTATGTCTGTCTCTTGAGAGATCTGATCTGGCCACTGTGACACTCACCCTAGTTACGTTGAGACTGGATTACTGTAATGCACTCTATGTGGGGCTACCATTGGAAAGTATCAGGAAACTTCAGCGGGTCGAAAAATGCAGCAGCCAAATTGCTGACTGGGGCTGATTACAGGGACCCACCTGTTATAGCAGTTCCATTGGCTGCTGATCAGTTTCCGGGCGCAATTCAAAGTGCTGGTTTTAGCCTATAAAGCCCTAAATGACCGGGATCCAAGCTATCTCAAAGACCGTATCTCCCATTGTGAGCCAGCTTGGGTGTTAAGATCATCAAGGGAGGCCTTTCTCTCAGTTTTGCTACCTCCACGAGTGAGTCTGATGGGGACACAGGACAGGGCCTTCTCTGTTGCTGCCCCCAGATTTGGAACTCCCTCCCACAGGAGGCTAGGCGGGGCCCATCTTTGCTGTCCTTCCGCAAGCAGGCAAAGTCCTTTCTCTTCAGGCAAGCCTTCCCAAGGTTACTAGCTAGTGGAGTGTGATTTTTAGATGGATTGTTATGCTTTACTGCTTTGACTGGATTATTAGTACTACTTGTGTTTTCCATTTTTGTGTTTTCCATTTCTCAGAGTGGCGTTGGGTTTTTTTAATTGCATACTTATTGTTCTTAGCTTTAATATAGCCTTTTAATGATGTAGGATGCCTCTTTATACTGTTTGTTCTTACCTTTAAATATTTTTAATGTTGCTAACCACCATTGTATACTCATTATTTTCAACTTTAAATATTGCCTTTCAATGTTGTAAGCCACCTTGGGTCCATTTCAAGGAGAAAAGTGGGGGTAAAAATATTTTAAATAAATAAATAATCTGTAAAAAAATATAAAGGAATAAAACATGATGGCAGATTGGGAAGAAGCATCTCTTCAATATCAACCCTCTGGCGTCTTGTGCAGGCTTTTCAAAGGCTTAGAACAACCCTGAGATGTGGGCAAAAGAATATTATTGTTCCCTTGTCTGCCAACTTTTTAATCCTTTGCTTTTAGCTAGGCTGTAGCCACTGAGCACTTTGGCCAGCGCCTGTTGAAAAGTGTTCAGTGCTGCTCAAGCTGAACAGTGGTCAGGGAATGGATTCAATTGACAACCTTTTAGACAATAATAAGCCCAGTTAGAGGTTATACTCCTTGTAACTCAGCAGGGTCCAATTTAGCCATGACAGTTTTCTTTCAGAAATTCAGGCCTGCTGGTCTATGTGACAAGGAGGTAATAGAAATCCTTGAACAATGGTTCTCTGGAGAGGCAGGTGTGGGGAAAAGAACCACCGGTTTTTTTTTCTAGCCTCAAGGAGGCCACACAAAGTGGTAAAGATTCTGTTACATTTTTTGGCCCACTTAAGGTTTTGTTCCCACATTAGACCTCATTTCAAGAAACCCCCCTGAGATTGAATTGCTGATTTGAAACAAAAAAGCTGTGCAGGTTTCAATATATTCATATAAATGCTAGTAAAAGGCGTTATGGCTTTCATTTGTATAAGATTTTCTTTTAAAGAGCTAACATTACATTAATGCAGTTTTGCACTTTATTCCATGCTGTATTTTATGAGTGAGCTGATATGTTTATCTGCAACAGGCTGCTGAGAAATATCCAACTTTCTTTCCACTCTACCCACATATCCTACCATTCCTTTTTTGAGGTCTGTCATATTTCATATTGTATTGGGCCATTCGTTTCTCACCCAAAGCCACCAAAAGATGTTTTAGAACAGCTATAAATCTAAATGGCTATGTGATTAAAAGAGCTGAGGGAAGCAAAATACAAGCGGACCCTTGATGGATTTGTATGTTGCTCATTCGTATGAGGAGTCCAGATAACAGCACAGGTTGATGATTCTCTTATCATCATCTCTAACTATTCCTTGCTGTCTGTGGCTTTAGCACTCTCCACACAATGGTCACACTGGCAGAGAAAGTACTTGCGGACACTTGCTAAACTTTATGGTGCCTCAAACTGTAATGAATGTAAAGTTAGCAAATTCATTGTAGTCCATCAGAGTTAAGAAGTTTGTAATCAAAAGACTGGCCCCAAACACTGAGCTAGGAATTTGGAAAACTGTTGAGCAGTGGCAAAAGAGACCTATGGTTTTGCTGAGGTTCTAGAGCAGGAGTGGGTGCTCTCCAGAGGCCTGGGGGCTGTGCATGCTCTTCCCGAAACCTTGGAGAGCTTAGAGCTTCTGCAGCCCTACGTTGCCAGTAGTTTTTTTTTTCCTTTAAAAATTTTTTGTTACTTTTTTCCGGAAAAGCCATCTTGCTCCTTTACTGGCCAAAAAAATATATTTATAAATATTCTTTAAAATGTTGGTCTTAGGGAGGCAGTGGTGTTGGGCTAACTCAGTTCATGGCAACAATAAAGAAGAGACAGGGACACTTTGAACTGGAAGAATTTGTTTTTTAATGGCTTTAATTGGGAAATGGAGGAGCTGGATGGGGGTAGGCTTTGATCACCTGGAGCTTGCATGGAGGCCATATGCTGCAGGTGACCCTCCTCTGTTTTAGAGGTTGTGCAAATGAAGTTGTTTCTGGCCTACTCTGCATTTTTCTACCCATGTTTATGACCCTAAAAATATTACTAACCTAATTCAGAATCGACACCGTACATCAGTCATTGACATCCCAATCCTGTAAATATCTCGGTTATCTCCAGTTCTTGCTCATCTCCTATTGGACCCAACATTTCCTGTTGACACTCAGAGCTTGGAACACTACAATTTAAAAGATCTTGTTGTGGTATCATCACTCCTCTGCAGCTACATTGCTTTCCTTGTTATTTTCAATCTCATCATGCTGGTAATTCACTGCATTATGTGTTATGAATTTATTGTTTTGTCCTTATCAGAAGCCACAAAAATACAAGGAAATGCTCTCTGGCTCCCTTTAGTGACCAAGTATGGTATTAAATAATGGAAACGTTTTTAAAAATACAAAAGCCAAAAAGCAAAGGATACTTCTCTTGCCACCTAGAATTGATTTTAAAAATGACATGAAACCTGGAAGATTCCTGTCAACATATATCTAAAAGTGCCTTTAAAAGCAGCTCTTGAAAATAACCAGGTGTTGTTTATTACATCCCAATAATTTAGGTATTACTCATTATTCCATAAAAGCAATTACACAGCTTTGCATTACATTGCTTGTTACTAGAGATGGGGGCATTTGTATTCATATATGAATATCCCTATGCAGCTGGACTTAATGAGGGTCTGCCCCATCCACTCACGCGGCGCTGGTCACACTCATCTTTCCAATTGCTCCCGGAGCGCCACTCTCTTCCCGCTCGGCTGGCCACTCCAGGCAGGGGTAGAAGAATGAGTCTCCCTGCATGGCTGCTGAGTGGCCAGCTGAGTAGGAAGAGAGCGGGGCTCTGGGCATGATTAGAAGGATGAGCGGGACTGGCACCACAGCAGGACATGTGAGTGGACGGTCCAGCCCCAGGGGCCGGACCCTCGTTAGGTCCAGCTGCATGGGTATATTCATATTTGTATATGAATACCCCCATCTCTACTTGTTACCCAAAAGGAACCAGTTACAGGTAACAATATTGTTTGCAACTAATTACCTGCAAGCTCCACTGTCAATGACTCACAAAAGTGAGAAGGAAACCTTGAAAACATACTAGTAACTAGGACTTCAACCTAGCAGTTCCAGAACTTAGAAAAGTTACTTTTTTTATTACAGTGCCTAGTGTCATCTTCCCTGCCCCACAGCTGGAAAAGAGTAATGAGAGTTGTAGTCCAAAAATATCACTTTCCTAAACTTTGAATAATCCCATGAGCACAATTTGATCCACAGGTTGATCCCATCAATCGAAGCAAAGACATGTGATTCTGTTGATTGTTCTTTCCCCTCACAGCCAGCACCCCCTGGCTCCTCAGAAAAATCTTTCCTGGGACAAATTGGGAGGTAATGCTGGGAAGCTGTGTGGGGGAGAAGGAATCACCTGAGCAGACATGTCCATAGACTTGAAGACTTTCCCATAAATGGAACCTGCTTTTCAATAAAGCCTGAAGCCTGGATTGACAAGATGCTGTGGTGAGCCATGTCCAAAGGAGAGCCACTCCTAGTCCACTTCCCCCAATTTTGACTTTTTTAAAAAACAAAAATAAGCCCTCTAGTGACTGTATGGGGCAATGTCACCATTGTCTCCCATCCCCCTGCCCAAGTTGTTCTAGACACAGAAGATGCTTTTGTTTATAACCTGGCCACTTAAATAATGGGAGGGGAAAACAGGGCTTAAAACAGCTACA
This sequence comes from Intellagama lesueurii, assembly GCA_037013535.1. Lineage (NCBI taxonomy): Eukaryota > Metazoa > Chordata > Lepidosauria > Squamata > Agamidae > Intellagama > Intellagama lesueurii. The sequence continues at coordinate 246,069,578 of JBAJHW010000002.1, forward strand.
ACAGAGTGCTCAACAGTGCTTTTTCAGCTTACAAAAATGTTTTAAGGAAGAGGGGGGTTGGGGGGCATGGGGCACACTTGAGTCTACCTGGGGTCTGTGCTCCATATTTTGCCTACCCATGATCAGAGAAGGTCAGAGAGCAGTGCAGCTAGGTATGAAATTCAAGAGGTATGTACAAAGCCCCAAAGCATTGTGGGGAGGGGCACCAAATGCACACCCCAGAAAGTGGCAGATGATAGAAAAGCAACCAACAGTCCCAGGAGCAGGACCTGGGCTGGTCATTGGAGAAAAAGGCAGGTTAAATATGTATAATCAATGGTAAATAATAATAATAGACAAGCTCTGAAGATAGCTCCTATGGCCACCTGATTTGGTATGCCAACTGCAACTGTTCGTGGACAGAGAGCGTCTAAGCCCTATGGCCCATGTTTGGTAACCTCTTGCTGTTGTTATCTAACAGGGACTAAAGAGTAGGAACTCCAGACCCAGCAGTGGTTCTACAGAAATAGCACAAAATGAAAACAAAGCACTTTGTTAGCCTGATATGTACACAATGGAAGCATTAAAAATAGAAATGACTGCTTATTTACTACAACATAGTAGTCCATCTACAAGAGTGTTTCCCAACCTGGGGTTACCAGATGTTCTCGGACTACAGCTCCCAGAAATCCTGGCTGGCACAGTTAATAGTTAAAGCTTCTGGGAGTTTCAGTCCAAGAACCTCTGGGGACCTAAGGTTGGGAACCACCGGTCTACAATGTTTAGCACTTGTCCATATTGTCCTCAGCTAACATTATGAAGAAGAACCTGTTTGGCTGATTCAACTCAAGAGAAAAGATTACCTCCTGAAGCCTACAAGTATCAAGATACATTTTTTAAAACCCTGTTTTAAAAATAAAAAAAAAATGGTGTTTGTCATGCGATTTATATTTCAGTTTTGAAATAAAACGTGCATTACTTTTATTCTCCCAGAGATTGCAAAGAGCTCTCAGGAGAATCAGATTCTTGTTGTGCACCATTCAAGCACACTATCTGTTCTGTTATTGTAAATGGAATGCTTAGGCTGAAATTCATGTTGCAGCTGTATAATGTAAACTTGTCCAATAAACAAAATTAGTCTACTAATCCAGGCTTCAGTCCTTGTAGATGTTTATGCAGGAGGTTTTTTTTTTTTTCCTTGTGAAAGCTCAGCTGATTTCAATAAGAATAAAGCTCCTCAGGCACACAGAAAGTTTGAAAGATCAAGTCATTTGTGATGTCATTGTCTTCATTATTTATACCCAGGCTATCATTCTTGTTAATGTTAGCATTTCCTAATGACTCCTATTAATCTGATGTTTAGTTTTTGATCTACATATCAAAGCATCTGGGCAGTTTAAACCCTGATTTTGTTTCTTTTAATCAATCACTACCTACTTAATGCTACTAAATGTGGTATCTGTTTTTGGTTGTTTTGGTCAAACAGATTGGGACAAATTAGTTCCCGGGGTAAAGCCATTTAAATCACTGGCGCTTCCTAGAGAGGAGCTTGCCTTTCTTTCTTTCTTTCTGCCCTTTCAGTCTAAATTGCAGTTGTAAGAATGCTGCAGTTTGTATTATTTGTATTTGTATTTGTTAAAGTGCAGATTTTGTTCTGGGGTGGCCGAGGCTCAAATATTTAGGAAACTTTTCACAGTAAGAGTAAGCTCGGATCCATATGTTTAGCACTTGATGACTGCAGCATGAAATGATGGCTTAAGAGCCCTCGCAGATCAAACACTGAGCTTTAATAGAATACTTAGGAGACTAAATCCTAAAAGCAAGAGCCCACGTTACACTTATGTATACAGACTGTAGAGATGGGTCATTTTTTCTTGCATTTATACAATGAACATACACGTACAAACTTACAGAATGGGCCATTGTCTAACCGGCGACCATCTTAATGGAGGATTTGCAGCTCTCTGATTCATGCTTCTGGAGAAATGATACATGGCTTTGGAATGAAATCCTGTGGTGATAGGAAAGGTTCCCATGAAGACTCATCAAGCAACAGAAACTGAATGATGTATCAGTAGATACAAAGCCATAATTGTGGTCCAGAATTTCCCATTTGGTTTTACCTCTTCATTTATTTAAGTACACATTCCTCTCCCAAAGAAATAATAGTAACCATCCAGCTACTGTGATAAATTTGGTAGGCAGCATTTATGACGGGCGTTGTATTGGAGACTTCTTTTTCCAGACTTAAAATTAAGTTTAGTCATCAGTATTTCAGTTTTTTCCTCTAGGAAAACTGCAGACATAGTAGCTGGAATTTTGTCTGTGTAGTTACAATGATAAATTATTAATTATTTTTAATTAAAAGTTTCCTCTCCTCAGCTTCTCGGCTTCTGAGGCTCCTTAGGGATTCCTTTCTACCTCAGCAAGCCTTCTGGGTCCTTGGGACAGGAGAGTCTTTAATGTCCAAAAATTGCTGTTAGTCAGTTCAGATCCTGGAGGTGTGACCAGTGGCTGTGATTTTTTTTAGCACTAAACACTTCCCCTGTCCCAAAGACTCCAAATTTTTTCCCAGGTCAAAAGAGATCACTGGGGAACCTTGGGACTTGAGGAAGGTGGCAGACAGGGATAGGATTGTTGCTGTTTAGTCATTAAGTCGTGTCCGACTCTTCATGACCCCATGGACCAGAGCACGCCAGGCCCTCCTGTCTTCCACTGCCTCCCGGAGTTGGGTCAAATTCATGTTGGTAGCTTCAATGACACTGTCCATCCATCTCTTCCTCTGTCATCCCCTTCTCCTCTTGCATTCACACTTTCCCAACATCAGGGTCTTTTCCAGGGAGTCTTCTCTTCTCATGAGATGGCCAAAATATTGGAGTCTCAGCTTCAGGATCTGTCCTTCCAGTGAGCACTCAGGGTTGATTTCCTTCAGAATGGATAGGTTTGTTCTCTTTGCAGTCCAGGGGACTCTCAAGAGTCTCCTCCAGCACCACAATTCAAAAGCACCAATTCTTCGGCGGTCAGCCTTCTTTATGGTCCAGCTCTCACTTCCATACATCACTACTGGAAAAACCATAGCTTTGACTATGCCGACCTTTGTCAGCAAGGTGATGTCTCTGCTTTTTAAGATGCTGTCTATCTTTGTCATCGCTTTCCTCCCAAGAAGCAGCCGTCTTTTAATTTCGTGGCTGCTGTCACCATCTGCAGTGATCATGGAGCCCAAGAAGGTAAAATCTGTCACTGCCTCCATATCTTCCCCTTCGATTTGCCAGGAGGTGATGGGACCAGTGGCCATGATCTTAGTTTTTTTGATGTTGAACTTCAGACCATTTTTGGCGCTCTTCTCTTTCACCCTCATTAAGAGGTTCTTTAATTCCTCCTCACTTTCTGCCATCAGAGTGGTATCATCTGCATATCTGAGGTTGTTGATATTTCTTCCGGCAATCTTAATTCCGGTTTGGAATTCATCCAGTCCTGCCTTTCGCATGATGTATTCTGCATATAAGTTAAATAAGCAGGGAGACAATATACAGCCTTGTCGTACTCCTTTCCCAATTTTGAACCAATCAGTTGTTCCATATCCAAGGGATAGGATACTTCATGTCAAAAACAAAAGGCCTCAAAGCAAGGCAAAAAAAAAAGTGTACTACTACTGCATGGCACTTAAAGCACTCTCTGGGTGGTTTACAATTTAATTATGCAGGGTACACATTGTCTCTGCCCCCCCCCCCCCCAGCAATCTGTGTACTCAAGGCTGAGTGAACCTCGAGCTGACTACCTGGGATTGCACGCAGGCTGTGAGCAGAGCTTTCGCTGCAGTACTTCAGTTTAACCTCTGCACCACGAGGCTGTATGAATAGGACTCCATATATTACTTTGCATCTCAAAAATTAGGAACAAGACTATAAGACTGCTTAACTGGAAGAAAAAAAGCAATAAATTTAAAAACGAGACCCTTAAATAATATTTGCAAATTTAATAGTGGTGTATAGTATTTTAAAGTAAATTTGGCAGTGAAAAATAAATACCTTGATCCTTTTACAGTCTAATGTTTTGCCCACTTTCCTCTTTAAAATAAAGCATAAAGGAAATTTTAATCAAGTTTTGCCTTTTGCTGTGTGGTGTGTCATCATCAGAAAAGGACCCCAGAAGACCTAATTGTCTACTGAAAACAGTAAAGCTAGGGCAGAATTATTTCAAGTTTGAATGAACAGAGGCCTCCATTTTGGACTCATCCCTGTACATCTGCTGCCTTGGAGAAGCAGAAAGCATTATAATTCATTATCATTATTATGAGTTTTAAGAGAAGAAAAGAAGCAGACCATCTGATAATGGACTGGGGAGAAGTTTAAACTGTTTATTGAAATGCTGTGAAATTTGCTGTTTTGGTTTTCCAAACCCTTGTCAGATGCTAATGGAAACCTCATCGTTTTTATGGAGAGATGGCCAGATGCCATTGTTTGGAATAGCAAGCATGCTTTCTCTAATTTGGCTGGACTGCCAAGATGAAGGCAATGCCTGCGAGATGGATGTGGGAGGGTGCCAAGTGTCATTTTGAGAAGCGCTCTCATTGGTCTAAAGAAGGAAACAGTAGACACAAAAATTTTATTAGTGATAATTTATCTGCAGAAACCGACAGCTCCACTGCATGTAATCCTTGCTGAAACTACCTCCTCACTAATGGCATCCTTTGTTTAGAAAGCAGCAGATTTATGAACTGTTTCCAGTTGCTGGTCACCATAAAAGCCAACGGCAAATTGCATTTATTCTACCCCCCCCCCCCCATGTTGCAATTTCTATATTAGTGAGTAATTAATGAGAAATTATTTCCCTCAGGGAAGGCCAAGTTCTTTCCCTGAAGTGGAAGGAACCAATATACTGCAGCATTTATAAGAAAGCAGGCCTGCAGAATCAGCTACTCCTCCTTTTGTTCACACTGTGCTCCGCCAATATTTCACAGCTCACAACCTGGAGAAGTTGGGTGTACTGAGATAAAAGGCCAGCATTGTCCATTAAGGAGTCAAAGCCTCATTGCCATGAAAGCTCATTCAGAGTTATTGAACACAATTAATTAAAGAAACTCAGCCAACATCTATGGCTCCAATATGGCAAGCAGCTCCTCATAATGAAACTACAAAAAACATTGTAGTCCTTTGTACACTTGTGATTGTTATGTTAGTGACTTCCAAAAAGCAAATTACTCAGCTCTTGCAAAATAAAAGTGTGGTTTCTTTATTGAGTCTATCCATCTCATATTGGGTCTTCCTCCTATCCTACCGCCTTCCACTTTTCCTAGCATTCTTGCCTTTTCCAGTGAGTCTTGTCTTCTCATGTTATATCCAAAGATAGCCTCAGTATGTAAATTTGACCCTTATTTTTGCCTTCCTAACGTTTAAATGAAATCCTGCTTTTGTACTTTCTTCTTTTATCTTCATCAGAAATAACTCTATTGCTATCCTGTCTACCACAACTGATTTATTTCTTCCAGTTGCTTTGAAAGTAGCTTTTACTTCATTATCTAAAACTGCAACTTCATCAAGGGATTCTTATTTCAGGGACTCTGTCATCATTGTGCCTCTTCTGTATAGGAGTATCTGTCTTCTCTTTATTTTGCACATTTACGTAAGAATACATCCAACTGAATTCCATTGGACATATTTCTCTTAGTAGATGTATACAGATTTTAGCTGCATATTTATGTATTCATTGTCTCTGTTACAACATATATTAAACGTGTTCCTTATTTGCATTCATTGGGAATGTATCTAGTGAGTATGCAAACTGCCCATAAACCTCCAGAGTTTGCTGGCTTCATTATGAGGAATGGTCAGAGCAGGTAACCTGTAAGCAGATTAATTAATCCCCTCTGCTGTAGTGAATGTGGAAGTCATTTTACTTTGGGAGAAGCTCCGTGATACTTAGAAGTCTAGGCCATGTGTCTCCATAAAGGGAACAGAAAAGCAATAACAGGCCATGGAAGTCTATGCACTTGCTCACTCATTTTCCTGTCTGTCCTTCCACTGTTAAAGGCTTAAGTCTAAATCCACCTGTTAGTTCCAATGAGAATGAATGGAACTTTGGTAAATCAGCCATTGCATAGCTTCCATTTATTCGATAAATGAAACTTGCCCCTTGATACCATCCAACCTTTTCTGTTCTCTTGTCTTCCTAAATTTCTCAGCTCATTATAAGCCTGCAATCTGATGGACCCCGTCTGTCTGTTTATGCTTCTCTCTGCAAGAGGGTTCTAACCACCTTGACATCATGTTGGGGAGTGAAAAGGCTATGTAGATTTTTGGAAACAGGAGATAAGGACTAACCTTGGATTAAAACTACAGGGGATGACTGGAAACATTGTACATGTTATATAATTTGCACAAGCAGAACACACAGAGAGAGGCAGGCAGGCAGCCAGAGACAGAAACGAAAGAACTTGTTCTTCTTGTGTATAGACATGAACATGTAGAGATAATTTTCTGCAGTAGCAGAACCAGGAAATGCGTTGTATCCAAAGGAACCTTTGGGTTAGAGGTCAGACCACCCATTGTTTCCTGTTTTCAAAAGAGCTGCATAGCCTTTCATTCCACAATGTGATTTCAAGGTGAGTAGCAACCTCTAGTTTCAGAGCTCTAGTGACCTGGGAAAACGCTGAGAGAACGCAGAAGCTTTGGTGGCACAGTGGCGTGTGTGGGGGGGGGATGGTAGTGTGGGGCGGCAAGGGGAAGAAGCTGAACCAGAAAGGAAAGCAGCAAGCGAAAGAACGGAAGGAGCAGTCACTTGTTTAAATGGCAAACTCAAGCCTAAAACAATGTATGAAATTACAAGACCAAAGGCTGAAACCCTAACCCTGAGGCTGTTAGAGCAGACTGGAACCACCTAAGGAAAAGGTTACACTATTGAATAAGGATATGAGTTAACTATGGGGGCTATGGAGTTCAAAACGAAGCAGGGCAAAGGCTAATACAGTTTTGTCAAGAGAACAAGCTGGTCATCACAAACACTCTTTTCCAACAACACAAGAGGCGACTCTACACATGGACATCACCAGATGGGCAATACCGATATCAGATTGATTATGTTCTCTGCAGCCAAAGATGGAGAAGCTCTATACAGTCAGCAAAAACAAGACCTGGAGCTGATTGTGGCTCTGATCATCAACTTCTTATAGCAAAACTCAAGCTTAAACTGAAGAAAGTAGGAAAGGCCACTGGGCTAGTCAGGTATAATCTAAACCAAATCCCTTATGAATACACAGTGGAAGTGAAGAACAGATTTAAGGAACTAGATTTGGTGGACAGAGTGCCTGAAGAACTATGGATGGAGGCTCGTAACATTGTACAGGAGGCAGCAACAAAAAACATCCCAAAGAAAAGGAAATGCAAGAAAGCAAAGTGGCTGTCCAACGAGGCCTTACAAATAGCAGAGAAGAGAAAGGAAACAAAATGCAAGGGAGATAGGGAAAGTTACAGAAAATTGAATGCGGACTTCCAAAGAATAGCAAGGAGAGACAAGAGGGCCTTCTTAAATGAGCAGTGCAAAGATATAGAGGAAAATAATAGAAAGGGAAAAACCAGAGATCTGTTCAAGAAAATTGGAGATATTAAAGGAACCTTTTGTGCAAAGATGGACATGATAAAGGACAAAAATGGTAGGGACCTCACAGAAGCAGAAGACATCAAGAAGAGGTGGCAAGAATACACAGAGGAATTTTTCCAGAAAGATCTGGATGTCCCGGACAACCCAGGTAGTGTGGTTGCTGACCTTGAGCCAGACATCCTGGAGAGTGAAGTCAAGTGGGCCTTAGAAAGCATGGCTAACAACAAGGCCAGTGGAGGTGATGGCATTCCAGTTGAACTATTTAAAAGCTTAAAAGATGACGCTGTTAAGGTACTACACTCAATATGCCAGCAAGTTTGGAAAACTCAGCAGTGGCCAGAGGATTGGAAAAGAGCAGTCTACATCCCAATCCCAAAGAAGGGCAGTGCCAAAGAATGCTCCAACTACCGTACAATTGCACTCATTTCACAGGCTAGCAAGGTTATGCTCAAAATCCTACAAGGTAGGCTTCAGCAGTATGTGGACCGAGAACTCACAGAAGTACAAGCTGGATTTCGAAGGGGCAGAGGAACTAGAGACCAAATTGCTAACATGCGCTGGATTATGGAGAAAGCCAGAGAGTTCCAGAAAAACATCTACTTCTGCTTCATTGACTACGCAAAAGCCTTTGACTGTGTGGACCAAAACAGCAAACTATGGCAAGTTCTTAAAGAAATGGGAGTGCCTGACCACCTTATCTATCTCCTGAGAAATCTATATGTGGGACAGGAAGCAACAGTTAGAACTGGATATGGAACAACTGATTGGTTCAAAATTGGGAAAAGAGTACGACAAGGCTGTATATTGTCTCCCTGATTATTTAACTTATATGCAGAATACATCATGCGAAAGGCCGGACTAGAGGAATCCCAAGCCGGAATTAAGATTGCCGGAAGAAATATCAACAACCTCAGATATGCAGACGATACCACTCTGATGGCAGAAAGTGAGGAGGAATTAAAGAACCTCTTAATGAGGGTGAAAGAGGAGAGCGCCAAAAATGGTCTGAAGCTCAACATCAAAAAAACTAAGATCATGGCCACTGGTCCCATCACCTCCTGGCAAATAGAAGGGGAAGATATGGAGGCAGTGACAGATTTGACTTTCTTGGGCTCCATGATCACTGCAGATGGTGACAGCAGCCACGAAATTAAAAGACGCCTGCTTCTTGGGAGGAAAGCGATGACAAAGCTAGACAGCATCTTAAAAAGCAGAGACATCACCTTGCCGACAAAGGTCCACATAGTCAAAGCTATGGTTTTTCCAGTAGCGATGTATGGAAGTGAGAGCGGGACCATAAAGAAGGCTGACCGCCGAAGAATTGATGGTTTTGAATTGTGGTGCTGGTGGAGACTCTTGAGAGTCCCCTGGACTGCAAAGAGAACAAACCTATCCATTCTGAAGGAAATCAACCCTGAATGCTCACTGGAAGGACAGATCCTGAAGCTGAGGCTCCAATACTTTGGCCATCTCATGAGCAGAGAAGACTCCCTGGAAAAGACCCTGATGTTGGGAAAGTGTGAAGGCAAGAGGAGAAGGGGACGACAGAGGAAGAGATGGATGGACAATGTCACCGAAGCTACCAACATGAATTTGACGAAACTCTGGGAGGCAGTGGAAGACAGGAGGGCCTGGCGTGCTCTGGTCCATGGGGTCACGAAGACTCGGACAGCTTGTCCCAAGGCTACAGATATTGCAGACATAAACTAGCTTTCAACTTGACCCCTGATGAAGACTTATGTGGAGTCTAGACATGTCTTATGTTTGTGATATTTTTGTGGTCTAATAAAGGTATTGCCCACCCCTTGCCCCAGAATTAATTGCTGTTAAAGGGTGAGCCATTATGGGGCAGGGGTGAAAAAGTCACTGGGCTGGGACTTGAGAGTTCCACATTCCAGTCTCCACCAGATGCCACATCCCAATATGTGACCATGGGCTCATTGCTGTGGACTAAAATGTCAGTTTGAAATGTAATCAAATGCTACGAATCAAGAAATAAATAGTTCTTGTCCTTTCCACAGTGATTAGAGCAATGTGATCGCATATTATTATTATTATTAATTAAAGGATTGTTTGCACACCTGCTCAGGTCTCATCACAGAGTTCTTGAGGCAACATATTCAGAAGGGGTCTACCATTGCCACCATCTGCACAGCATTTAGGAATTGAAACTGTCTTTGGACAAAACGCTGGCTCTATGGCTTGGAAACGGGGATGAGCACCGCCCCCTAGAGTCGGACACGACTGGACTAAATGTCAAGGGGAACCTTTACCTTTACAGTTTCATTGCCACCATCTAAGAAAGGCACTTTGCCAGGGTCATTTTCCTCTCCTGGTGCTGCCCAGTAGCTGCCTTTCCACAATGTTTCTGCCTCCATCACCATTGAAACCACCACATTTCTTCTACTGAGGTGACCTTTCATACCCCCCCAGAGGAAGGATGCATCACAGGTCAGAAGCAGACATTAGAGGTAAGAAGATGGATGTTCTTAAGTGACAGAGTGCCACAGCACAAAGCTACTTGTATCTCCTGGACTATGCATATTAGCTTCCTTTGTGTGATAATTCATCATCAGGATTTAAGTCCTGGATTCTTTTGAGGTCTGATTTCACAAACAAGGAAAGACTGCCTGGATCACCTCTTGGCAACATTAAAGTGCTTTCAGCTCTATTTACAGATTTTCTCTAGCATCTGTTTCTGGTCTTGGTCTTGTATCTCAGATTGACTATTCCACCATGGGTAACCCTAGTAGGAGTCCAGTAACAAAGTCTGGCCTCCTGTTGATATTGGTCTCAACTTTTCTGACACACTCACCACATTACAGTGCTGGTTTGCATACAAAAGAGGAAATACATACTTATATAGTGCTGTGTTGCAATATGAGGCTAACAATGTGGTAGAAGCACTTCAAATGTGAGATGCCATTTGAATCATGAATGGCTCAAATGCAGGATCTTTCTCTTAAAATAAGCAGTTTTTGACAATTCTGCACAGAAGATGTTATGTGCTTCAACATGACTTCTAAGTAACAATTCCTTGAAGTCCAGTTGATTCTGATTTATGGCAAACCTTTCCAGGGTTTCCTAGATATAGAGTACTCAGTGGTTCACTAAATGTTTTAATACAATTGTATATTTAATAGTTTTTAATGCAATAATTTACCATGTTTTTAGTTGATTTGTAAGGTGGCCTTGGGTCTCTTCACTGGAAGAAAGGCAGCACAGAAACTAAAACTAACTAAAAAGCTAACTCACTAACTTCTGGCTCTTCCACCAGATACCTAACCTATTGAGTTGACTTGGCTTATGCCTTCCTGCTTTCTAGATGTTTAAAAGTTGGGGAGAAGGATTAGAAGGGGTTCAGAATTATCATTCATGGAAAAACAGGATTCCCTGAGTCTGTCTGTGAAAAGCACATAGAAAGTACAGTTGACAAGTGTTGTGTTTTCCTACTGATTTGATCAAGTGCTGCCAGGTTCACAGTCTTTTAACACCTTTAGTACTGCTTAATTCTGATTAAGAAATCAGCTACAATGCCGTATGATGATAGTTCAATTTTCTTCCCAAAATTCTCCTGAAATTGGGAGAATGTCAAAGTTAAAAGTGTTGAACTACCTGCTGAGTATTATTTATTTTGCAACGTTTCTTATACCACTTTTCATTTCAACAATCTCAAAGCAGTTTACTATAGTACAATATTAAAACCCAGGAAACTCAGTAAAATCAGGTAAGAAGGCAATACAATGGTGATAAAACAGATGATACCTTTCGTTCAAATTACTAGGACTTTGTGCCTAAGTTGAAGACTAGTGTACATCTGCATTGGGAACACACCTAAGGGAAGTGCTGCGATGATAGAAAATGCCCTTTATGTCTACACTTGACATCATTTGATACTCCATTTTAATATTTTTCCTTCAATAGCTGACATTTTTAAAGCATTTTGATAGCTGACATGTAATAAAATAGTCTTGGACTGTGGAATACACTCCTTTCAGTGCATTCCATAGTGATCAGTGTCTACTCTGACTGCTTCAAGGAAAGGTGTAAAGACACGTCTTTTAAAATTGGCATGCAATGTTGTATAATTTATTGGGATGGTTGTGTCCACTGTTTGAGCACGTAACTCATTTTAATTACTCGTAGGCTTGTGTTTCATTTTATTTGCGTTTAATAATGCCATGGCTGAATTTGATTTTGCTTGTTTTTGCGACGCTTTATGATGCTGGTGAGCTGCCTTAAGCATTACTTCAAAGGCAGGGAAGAAATATAATAATAAAAATTTGGACTTGCGGCAACCCTTTTCAGGGTTTTCTATTTATTTCTTTATTTATTTATTGGATTTCTATCCCGCCCGTCTAGACCAAAGGTCTACTCTGGGTGGTTACTCTAGGTACAGAGTACTCAGAATTGGTTTACCACTCCCTTCTTCTGGGAGCACCTGGGATTGTGCAAGGCCACAGAGGGTCGCTCTTCTCCTTGGAGGTACACTCAAGAATTGAACTCCCAAGCCAGAGACCCAAACCACTGAGCTATCCAGCCAGCTAGAAATATAATTAGTAGTAGTAGCAGTAGTAATAACAAAATATAGCAAGTGATGAAAATGACCTCGGGCGTATAATTGTATTTAATACTTTGAGTCTATTGGACTGTGGCTGTGTTAGTTTGCACTAGCAAAAACTCAAGGCATCTTAAAATATTAATATATTTTACTCGATGCGTGCTGTCCTGCACTGCAGGGTACTTTGTCTCATGGATCTGAGGCAGTGAGCTCCATTTCTTGACAGATAAAACTTGCTTGTCTTTTCTTCGGAATACACATTCAGGTCTGAAATCTGAACTACTCCATGGGATGCATGTCTTTAATCAAAGAACTCCAAGTCAGACAACTAAAGGCCAAATCCGATGAAAGGGAAAATGCTCATACACATCTCAAGTATCATTTGAAAAGAAAAGAGGAAGGAAGAATATCAGCTGCTGTATGACTGAATATGTTTGGAAGGAAATTATTTCTTCCCCCCTGAGCTAAGTCCTCATTGCCTCCCACCTTCCATCAACTACTTTTCCATCCAGGAAAAAAGCTGCCATTTAAGGAGGTTGTTTTCATTGGAATTCTGATGAGAGAAAGAATTAAATTACTCTCCTGATTGACGTGCTCTCCCAAAGCAGCTGACGAAAAGGGAAAGCCTTAAATCCCCCACAGATCTTGAGCAATACCCCCCCCCCCCAAACACATACATCATAAGGAACACCTTACCCCCGGAGATCCAACTGGCACCCTCGCTGGGAATTTTTAAAAACAAGTTGAAGACTTGGTTCTTCCGGCAGGCCTTCCCCCCTCCCATTACATAGCTTCCTTTTCCCATATTCAACCCTGTTTTCTTTATTGATCTTTATTGCTCTTCACAACAAAGTTATTCGAATGCTGTTTTTATCTTTATATTCTGTAAGCCACCCAGAGTAGATTCCCGAATCTAGATGGGCGGGGTAAAAATGGAACAAATAAATAAAACAATATAAAAAAATAAATCTACACAGCTGACATTTTGCTTTAAAAACAAGCAAACAACTCCATATATGTGAGATCCAGCTAGTTGGGGCCTAAGCCCCAACAAAAAAAATAAAGGAACACATCTGCCACACTGAATTGCATTGCTTTCAGTGGGACTTCACAAATGTCTAAACCTCAGTTTGGGAACCGCTGTCTGGTGTAAGCACACCCTCCCCTTCTGCAGGAATCCTACCACCGCTGCTCTCTGTGTTCCCATTCGACTGAAGAAAATGATTGATTTCTCCACTCTGTTAAGTATAAATTGCATGCTATCAACCGGAAAGGGTCTGCCACAATAGAGAGCCTTGATAAGGCCATGTGGTGACATGGTTGCCAACTGCAGATAAAGTGTCTTCACTTTGTTCTGTTCGAAGGTTGATCAATGGCTTCTCAGGGCAACACTTGCTGCTCTTTCTGCCCTAGGAATTCATTAGGCGAGTGGATGATTTCAGAGTACTTTAGCAGATCTTTCAAAGCTCTGTATTCAACTAGATCATACAGCCTGGTGATGTAGCAGGCAGACTATCGGATTTTTGGACTGAGAAACTGAGTTTCAAAACCCTCCTTGGTGGTGAACCTCACTGTGTGGGTGGTCTTGGATAGTCACTGTTTCTTAATCTAATCTTCTTGGGTGGGGAAGGGTGGCGGAAGAGAATCCAATCAGATTTGGGTATCTCTTTGTATACTGTCCTGAGCTTCCTGAGCAGAATACAAATGTGAGAAGAAGTACATGAAATCAGTCTTTTCCCTTGATGTTCTTCATGATCAAAGGACCTCACTCTTAGGACAAGCTCAGGTCTTAAAGTCACAGAATTCATCAAGTCCAATCCACTGCTGAAGGTCTGGTTCTCCAGTCTGTCAGGTCATCTTGAACCCTGATTCTGCCTTCCAATATGTTAGCTACCTAAGGCATTTGTTTGGTGGCGCTTGCCAATTTGATGGCACCCCCGCTACATCTTCATCTAAGTAAAGCATCCATGACAGATAGCGATCCAACCATTCTTTAAAAACCTCTCCTGTAAGAAGGTTACCACCCTTCAAGTTAGTCCATTCCATGTTCTTACTGTCAGAAATTTTAACTAATATTTAGTTGAAATCCCCTTTCTTGTCATTCGAATTAATTTAGATGCTGTGCTGTAAAGCCACTGAAAACAAGCACACTCCATCCTCCATGTGAGAATTCTTCAATGTTTGAAAATGGCTACCACATCACTTCTCAGTCTTCTTTTGTCCAGGCTAAACATACTCTTTAACCATTCTTCAGACATTTCCCATATAGCTTGGTTTCTGTGGCTTTTACCATCTTAGTCACTCTCCTCTCAACACATTTCAGCGTGTCTATATCCCTCTTAAACTCTGATGCCCAGAACTGGTCACAAAATTTCAGGTGAGGGCTGAACACAACAGAGTAGAGTGGTAATAATATTTTTTTTGACACTGTACTTCTGGTGATGCAACCTAGTATTTCATTAGTATTTCTTGCTACCTATCACTAAGACTGTAGATTCATACCACTCCCAAGCCAGCTTTCACCCATTCTGTATGTGTGCATCTGATTTCTCCTGTTTAAATGTGGAACTTTACATTTATTCCTGAGTGGTGTTAGTGGTGCTGGTTGACCCAGTTCTCCCAATCTGTCAGGTGATCTTGAATCTTGATTCTGCCTTCCATAGTGTTAGCTGCCAACTGAAGTTTGGTATCACTGCCAAATGTAATGAGCCCTTCATCTACATTATTTATGTTTTGAAAACATCAAGCCCAGTGAAGCTCCACACTTGTCACTCCACACTTGTCACACTTGTCACAGGATTACAAGAACAATTTGTCAACACTCTGTTCATATGACCTATCAACCAGCTGCAAATATTCACAGTCACATCTTGTAGTCCACATTTTGTAGTCCATATATATATAAAGCCTTGCTGAAATCAAGGGGCACCCCTACATCTACCAAGTTGCGACAAAGAAAGAAAGAGAGGAAGGGAGGAAGAGAGAGAGATAGAGAGAAGATAAGTCTGACTTATTTTTGAGAAACCCATGCTGGCTCTTAATAATCACTTAATAAAATAAAATAAATCAAGGCAGTTGAAGTCTGCCATTGCTACGATATCTCTGCTCTTTGAATATTTGGTAATCTGACCCTTCAGTCTGGCTTAGAGGTCTACAACAGCAATCTTAGGTGATGTCACAATCATTTCGCTCTCTCTTTTCACTTTTAACCCCCATGACCTTCTCCAGCCTGCCAGGTTCCAAGTCACAGACCTCCTCACAGGTTCAGCACTCCTAACACAGTCACTCACACGGACGTGGGACAGCACTAGCATCCCCGTGTCCGCTGACTCCCAAAAAAGCAAGAACATTTGAGTAGTTCTTAGAAATGTCCTACCTACCTACCAGTAATGTGAACATATAAGATGTGCAAAAGGAGTGAGGAAAGTGGAGTTGTAGAAAAGGGGTGAGCAACATGCAGGGACATTTTTAAAGCATTCCTGGGGGGGGGGGGAGAGAGATACTTGCACACACTTTTTGAAGTTTTTTGAAAAGAAGGAAGTTTTGCTCACAAACTCTCCTTATGCCCTCTAGGGCCCATAGGGGTGATTATGCTGTGGGGTGAATTAAGTCTCCAACGTAGCCTCTTTGGCCATACCTCTCTACCTTTAGCCCTATTCCTTTGGAGGCAGGACCCTCATCTTTCACTCTGAAAAACGACCCTTGGCTCCACTGAGATCATCTAGCCCTACTCTAGATATTGATGGACTACAACTCCCTGTCAGTCCTAGTCATCATAGCCAGTAGTGAAGGATGCTGAGAGCTTCAGCCTGGAACATCTGGAGGGCCACATGTTCCTTATTCCAGCTATACTGAACTTTAAGATTGGGAACACGGCCTGCCTCAAAAGGGAATTAGACTGGTAGGGAGGGAGCCTTTGGTGCAAGGGCTCCAGCTGAAGATCTACCAGACCCCCATCCTAACAGTCCTTTAGAAATGCCTGAAAGACTCTTTTCTATACCAATAAAATAAAATAAAATAAACCCCCCCAACAAAAAATAGCTTTCTCAAGAGTTTATAAAGAGCACTGTGTTTTTTACTAATTATTTGCTTTTCTTTCTTTTTTGGACAGGGGAGCCTCTTAAAGGTGTCCATATTTTTTTTAAGTGACACAAATATTAAATTAAAATAAATAAATAGGCTATGTGAACATGTAAAGTGATCTATTCCCATCTAAAAAGAGAGGCTCCTAGAGAACGCAAAAATCTTAGGGTGGGTAGTCCTATCACTCTTGATACATTACCAAGCAAGGTGGGTAATTCTAAATTCTTCCAAAATAAAGAAAAATTAACCGAATGAGAAGGTTTCAGGACAATCAGTATGTTTCAGTGGCAGGGAGTAAGTGAGAAGCAGTGGCCCACTAGTGATCTTATAGGATTTCTCCTCCTGTCATGAGCAATCTGATGTGACCTTAGTGCTGTGCATTTTGCAGCAAAAGAGAGGTAATGAACCATGACAGCTAAGCATATGTTACTGTGGTAATAGCTGATAACACTAGTTCCATAGTATCAAAGGATTCAGATGACCAGCAGTCATCCCTTAAAGTGGCACTGGGGAACCTTTGGTATGTTTTGGCCGACACAAGTTGTTTTGGACCGCAACTCCCTTAGAGGGCACCTCCTGGAGAACGATGACTCCCAGGAAGCAGCTTCCTTTTCTTTCAATATCACCAACAGAAGCAAGGTTGGAGAAGGCTATAGAGCTAGGAGGTAGGCCCTTAGTGAGCAAAATATAGGTGTATATAGGTAGTTATTTGTGGGCTGAACCTCCCAAATCCTACCTGGGGAATTCTTGGAGAATTCTGGGAGTTAAAGTTCAAAGTAAATGAAAAATCACACCCCCAGTGTTTTGGTTAAAAAGTCTGTTTTGCCACCACCTCTCTGCCATCAGATCAGGTCAACACAAATTCAAGATGTGCGGGGGGACATCAATGGGCCAGTTTAACCTCAGGAAGTTGCCCCACCACTTTAGAAAGAGGGGGTTTCAAAGCTGTAGGCTAGATTTTCATCTTGGAAAATGTGGCACAAATGGTTTTCATGAAAAAAAAAATCAATCTGTTTTTCCCTCTTCCAGCCCCCCCCCCCCCCCGTCTTCTCATCCTTCTCTCTTAGGTTTTTGCTGCAGTTTGAAACTGGAACTAGATGAAGAAGAACAGCTTTCACCCCTGATTTTTAAGTCTGCAATCTTAAACCTACTATTAAGCTCCATTAAAGAATTATATGGAATTACACTCTTTTTTTTAAAAGAAGCTTTGCCTATAGACACAAGCTTGGTGGAACGGACATCTAAATTGAATTTCATGCTGCCTCCTGCTGTTCAAAGGGAATAACTGCAGGAAAATTATTCTGTTCCAAGTAAGGATAGAAAAGGCAAAAATGGAACCATTAATCTGAATGGGATGGAAATATTCATATTTGGCTAATTAATCTTCCTCAGGACACATCACTTTGAAGAGATGAATGCTTTTAACCTAAATCACTTTCTAACTCAGTTGGAACTAGTCCAAGACGACTGCATCAAAGATCGCTGGTATTCATGAAAATGAATTGAAGAGGAATATGGGGACATATATCCTTATACAGATGGGGGGGGGGGGGGGAAGTGTTATTGCATTTAAAATCAAGTATTTGTGATTTTTGGTCTGTACACATATGCAAGTATTAGATATATTACTCTGTGTTACATTAATAACTTCATCAGCCCTTGTGGCCCTGCCAGCCACGGCAGCTTTGGTGAGAGCTTCTTCCTCCATCCTTGATTCCATAGAAGGCACTGTAGAAGCTTCACTGACAATGAGATGTATTAAAATGAGGGGACAGGGAAAACACATACGGCACAATGAGCTCCTTTCAGGATAGTTCTCTTCACTTCCCATAAGTGTCCTTTAGAGTCCAAAAGTCTCTCTCTTCCCCCTCCCCCCGGGCCAGGTTACTGCCACCAGTTCAGTCTCTTTTCCGTCCTTTCTCAACAGGTTCTGTCCTGTTGTCCAGCCTCCTCCCTGTCCACAACCGGGAAGGTTTAGATGCTCCCCACCAAAGGCAGTGATGGCAGTCCCAGTTCTAACTGGGGGACCATTGTCCCTCAGCTGGGCATTGTCTTTCAGCTCCTGGAGTAGGTGCAATTGTAGCAAGTTCATTGGTCTGGGCTTCTAGCTGCCAATGTCTCTAATCCCAGCATTTCCTTTCCCGACCTCCCACCTAGTAACTGGGCTTGGGAAGAGGCTTAGGATTTAAGTGTCTCTCAGCCTCTTCCCGAGATATTCTCAGTTGTACAATAACCCCAGTCCAGGGACCTTCTTTGTATACATACTCCAAGTCACCTGGGGGCTCTAGTTTTTCTGGGGGGTTTACCTCTACTTGGTAGCCTTCCTGGGGCTCCTCTAAGGCATCTCGCCAGTACCCCACCTCTTCAGCCTCTCCCATGATCACATCTGCACAGCATTCTCTCCTCTGCTCTGCTTGCTCTCTGTCTCCCTCATGTCATGATCTTACTTTCCCGTCTCCAAAGCCTGCTTTATGTTCCCTAGATCCCAGCGGCCAGTTGTCCCCACCTTCTCTAGGGAGCATTCCTCTTCACCTGGGTCTTCTTCTAGTGTCACCTCCCAGGGATGTCAGAGGAGATTAGAGATTCCCAGGCCCTCTGGGTTTCTCAGCTGCCCACTCAGCTCAGATCACATCAGCCAGTCACTTCGGGAGCTGGTGATCCCAAATTCTTCTGGCTCTGCAGAAAGGGGAGATGGCCTGCCCATTGGTGGCTTGGGGATGGTGTCTTTCTCCTCACGACCCTCCAAACAGGAATAAAATTGTTTCAATTACTGCAATTAAAACATGACAAAATATAAATTATATAAGTATTAATAGCATCTGGTTTTCTATCTGGGAACTCTCTTTTATCTTTTTTCTTCTTCTGTTAGAGGGTTAAATTATGCAAGAGTGAAATGAAAATGCAAAGTGAACAAGTTTCTTACACATATCTAGTGTATTTTTAAATGTATTCCATTACTTTTTTTTTTTTACCTGAAAGCTGTGTTTTGTTAGAAAATGAAAATTTAGATAGTATCACAAACTGGACTCTCTGAAGTCACTTTTTTTTTTTTTTTTTTTTTTAGGAAGGTACATTTATCCCAAGATGGCTGAAAGGCTTTAGATAAAAGATACATACAGGCACCCATCAATTCTCCCACAGACAGATCAGCTAGCCTGCTTTAGCCAAATATGTCATTACCTGGCAAAACACTTGTAATGGACATTTGTAATGCTAGCATTCAAAATGCGTTTGAAGCTACAGACAACAAAAGATAAGAACTGCCTTTGAAAAAGACTTTTCAAATTGATTGTTGTTTGCTTTTAACCAATTAAGTCCCTCCAGAAAATTGTATCTGTCCAATAATTAATGCTCACCATTCTATGGGACTGTTCTTATTTATCTATCATCATGCACTGCAAGAGTTGTGTGTGTGATTTCTTTTTTTAGGAATCTATCCATTTCTGGAATTTAACATTGTGATGTAAAATGTCTCCAATATATTTTTAAAGAATCTTAAGCTTTGTTATGAACTAATTTTTTTTAAAAAAAATCTTAATTATTCAAAGTGTCCAAAACATGATAACATAAAGGGAAGATGCTTTTATTATCTTGATTAGCACTGTACAACATATGCTCATTAAAGTATTTCTCCCCAAACTGGGAGGGGTGCGCCCCCCTGGGAGGATAAAGATATCCCAACAGGAGTGAAAGAGTGTAAGCTTTATAAAAGGGGGGGGGACTTCTAATTGCTTAAAGTTTTCTATAGATAACAATGTATGTTTGTTACTAGAATTCAGGATTTGTCAAGAAAAAAATATTTTATAAGCTTTGTGTTTAATTTTATTTTTTTTATTTACTTTGTTTCTTTGATTGTTTATTTATTTTGTTAAAGGGGGATTGGATGATGGCAAAAAAGAGGTGGGTTTCTCAAAAATAATTTTTAAAATGTATGATGCTGAAGAGTTTGGAAACCAATGCACTAAAAGTTTTGTAAATAGAAAGCCATTTAGGAATAAATTGAAGATGTGATTATGGGGTGTAAGGTGTGCAGAAATAGTACCAAAGGCTGGGAGCAACTAGTTACAAAACCGTTCTTCGTAATTAATTTCTTCTTCCAATAGTGAAGGTGCAACAGCATTCATTTATTTTAGTAGTGGAACTCAGTCCTTTTGTGCTGTCTCTGTCACATTTAGTTAGTTTTATAATGCAAGGCATGATTCCTTGCTAAATGTGGAAGTGGAATAGCTCGCGGTTCCTGTGCTGCCTTGTGCTGCTGTCTCGGTTGTGGGCGTTGAGGTGATAATAAGGGAAATGGGAGGAAGAAATGCCTTGTGTAGCATGCTAACAGTTTGTGAGATCCAGATTTTTTTTAACAGCTCAAATACTTTATAAGTGATTATTTTTGTCCTTTTTGACAAGCAGAGGGTATTTTTGAGAAGCAGAAAAAAGACTCACTTTTTAAATATTGTAAGATCATGACAGTTAAGTTTGGGAGGACCTTAGAACAATAACAGCAATTAATTACTGTTACGAAGTAATTTTCCAAGCATTGAGAAACAGGAATAGAACCAATGAGAAAGAATACTATGACTGACATCTCTTAGCTGTTACAGGGAAATGAGAAAGAAGGCTTGTTCAGTAGGTGTCGTCTGTTGACAGCTCATGTCATTGTCATTATCCAAGAAAGGAGGAGGGGGAATTTTGTCAGTGTAGAAAAGCCATCTAGCCATCTTACCTTTTAACTCTATGAATTGCTTTTTTAGGGGGGGGGGGTTAGGCCTAGTGGTTGGAATCCTTTGACTAAGACTAGAGAGACCCTGGTTCAGATCTCTAGATGGCCCTAAAATTCATAGGTCCATCTTGAACTCGCCATTATTCTCAGCCCAGCTGCCTTGAAACTTCATGAAAGAACAGTGGGATATACCGTCAGATAATGATTCTTCAATATAAAATAATCATTGCAAATGTTGTTGACTTCCAGCACAAAGATAGTCATGACAAGATGACATATAAAAGAATGGAAAATCAAAAATAGGGACCTGCACTTGATATACAGAGTGTGACTTTTTACAGTACTTGTGCCATGGCGAGCCACTGAATCCCACAAAACACATTCTGCTTTTATATTTTTTCTTTAATCGTAGATGAGCTTTTGCCACCCAGCTAGGGTGAGGTAAGCTAGTGCAGGCCCTGAGGCAACTGCAAATTGCCCATTGCTGCAGTTTTCGGGTGCCGACTCTACTGGAGCAAACACCACGTCTTGGGGTCTGAAGCTATTTAATGCCGGCTGTCATCACTTTGAGGAACCTCTTGGAGGAAAACGTGTGCCAAACATGTGTGGGTTTCCTACCTCCAAGTGCCTCCTGCCCTGTCAGTTACAATAAAACAGGCTGAAGACCTTGGGAGGCAAATTGAACACTGATTCGAGTCTTTCAGCTCTGACAATACAATGGCTGCTATATGAGCTTTATTAAACCCAGGGAGTCCACCTAATTCTTACCAAAAAAGACAAGACCCGAAGGAATAGAGGCAGAATCTTTTCAATACAGGCAGGCTTATTTAAAGTTTTTGTCTGCTTACATCCATATTTCGTGTTTCTCCACGTTATATAGATATATACATACACACATGCACACACAAATCAGGAGCTTTGGTTTATTTGCTTTAATTACACTCCAAGAGAACTTAACTTCCTCCTTTAATGAGGAATATAGCACATCAGCAGCCATCAGCTTCACGCCTGACATCCTGACAGGCAGCCTTCAAACACTGCAGTCCAATCAAGTCATGCCAAGGGCCTATAAAGTCCCTCAAGTCTGCATTCTGTTATGCCTGGCGTGTTTCGCATATACCACAAAAGCGGTCCCACAAAACTCTGGGCGTCTGAGTATGCCTGTGTCTTCTAACAGCCATATCCTGATGTGCAGCCAGGTTTCTTGTTTGTTAGTTATCTAGCCTGTTTGCTTTGCTTTTTTAAAAAAATTTCTACCCCAAATTTGAAGTAAGCCAATGGGCAACCTGTACACCTTTGCTCCACATCTGTCCCCATGGAAGACAGCAGATGATAACTGTTTTCACTCTCACACTGTTGACCTGATCTGGATTCGGTTTGGTGACCTGGAGATGAAAAAGCCCCATTTGGTATCCTGTTACCATTCTCTTGAGCAAGCGATACCCTACTCCTTCGCCCACACATTTTTCACCAGTGCCATAACTGACATGGAGAAATAGGCAAGAAAACATCCCTAATTGAAAAAAGATGGCATTGATCATGCACAGATAGAAGTGGCTCCATAAAAGATGTGGTGGACAGCCATTTCCTTCCCTCCTCAACGCTTTTGATCAGTCCCTAAGTGTTTTGCTTAGCATGATGTGGTGCGCAGGATGGTCACATCAGCAACTGAGAAGGGCAGAGAAAGATCTTCTTCTGCGTTGTTGGGGTATTGAATGAGTATAAATCTGAGTAACTATGTAATACCCCTTTTCCTTTTCCTTTTTATAAATTTATTTATTTCCCTCCCTCACACTTTTTTGCCCTTTTATTTTCCGGCTCTGAAACAAAGAAGATGAGGACAAGCCCTCTGGGTATCTAGAGGACAAAGACAGACCATAGGAGCTGACTGGCATGTGTGTTCCCTGCTGGATGCTGCCTAAAGTGGAACACATGTAAGCTTGAGTTTACTTGTCCCAACCAGCTTGTTGCGGCTGCAGGTTAAAAGATCAGCATTGGTGCCAATCAGATGTTTCTGCAAGCTGGGAGCAGGGAAATGGATTTAATTCCCATCCAGACCAGCTTCTGAGCAGCCTGAATTCCCAGTGTAGACCAAGTTGTACATTTACGCCTTTGGCTAATTTCTGTGCCCGTGTCCATACACAATGCTTGGAATGCACCAGACAATGAAAAAATCTTGCTTTTTAAGAGGGGTGTCAAACTTCAGAGGGTACAGATTTTTTTTTGTACATGGGATGCTCTGAGGACCATGTCAACCACCACAAATGTGAAAAAAATGAAAGCAGAAGAGGCTGGAAGTCCACTTCTGGTTTTGAAACCTCCTGGACACTTCCAATGCAGCATTTTCCCTTTTTTTGCTGGGAAATACTCTTTCTGGGTAAGAGTCATTGGAGTCTGATGAGGCCAGGGTTTCAATTTGTTTACCCCTGTTTTAATAGGAGACATAAAAGTGGATGATAATTGCAGGAAACAACTTACAACTTCTCCTCCTCCTCCTCAACTTGCATTTATATCTGATATTTTCTTTCATGAACTGCGGACAACACAAATGGTTGTCTTTCTCTTTTCCTCACAACAATAGTGAACCCACCAAGCCAGTGTGGTGTAATGGATAAAAACTAGGGCTTAGATGACCCAGGTTCAAGTCCCCATTCAACCAGGGAAACTCACCTAGGAGGCGACAAAGGAAAAACTGATCCATGAACATCTTGCCCACCTGGAAAACCCAGTAAGGGTCGCAGCTTGAAGACACACCACAACTGAAGTCCTGGTCCAACACTCTGACTAATTCAACAGAATGGTTCCCATCAGAAGAAATATTTTAACTATACAAGCTGTCCAATGAGGCGTTACAAATAGCAGAGAAGAGAAGGGAAACAAAATGCAAGGGAGATACGGAAAGTTACAGAAAATTGAATGCTGACTTCCAAAGAATAGCAAGGAGAGACAAGAGGGCCTTCTTAAATGAACAGTGCAAAGAAATAGAAGAAAATAATAGAAAGGGAAAAACCAGAGATCTGTTCAAGAAAATTGGAGATATTAAAGGAACATTTTGTGCAAAGATGGACATGATAAAGGACAAAAATGGTAGGGACCTAGCAGAAGCAGAAGACATCAAGAAGAGGTGGCAAGAATACACAGAGGAATTATACCAGAAAGATCTGGATGTCCCGGACAACCCAGATAGTGTGGTTGCTGACCTTGAGCCAGACATCCTGGAGAGTGAAGTCAAGTGGGCCTTAGAAAGCATGGCAAACAACAAGGCCAGTGGAGGTGATGGCATTCCAGTTGAACTATTTAAAATCTTAAAAGATGACGCTGTTAAGGTGCTACATTCAATACGCCAGCAAGTTTGGAAAACTCAACAGTGGCGAGAGGATTGGAAAAGATCAGTCTACATCCCAATTGTGGGAGTCTGCTGACTCCATTACAGTTGAGTAAGGAGGTCACGTACCCTGAAGATTGCATCAGCCAAATGCCTAGCTCATTAACACAGTTAACCTGTGTGCTCACTGGACACCCTGAGTGCTCACTGGAAGGACAGATCCTGAAGCTGAGGCTCCAGTACTTTGGCCATCTCATGAGAAGAGAAGACTCCCTGGAAAAGACCCTGATGTTGGGAAAGTGTGAGGGCAAGAGGAGAAGGGGACGACAGAGGACGAGATGGTTGGACAGTGTCACTGAAGCTACCAACATGAATTTGACCCAAATCCGGGAGGCAGTGGAAGACAGGAGGGCCTGGCGTGCTCTGGTCCATGGGGTCATGAAGAGTCGGACACGACCAAATGACTAAACAACAACAAAATACAAGTGGTATTATAGTGGAACAGACTGTCTCGGAAGAGTGTGACCAGGGAAGGGGTGTCAGATTTTTTTGACTCTCACTTCCAGAATTCACCCAGAATTCCCCGGGTGCACTTCCGAGAATGGCATCCCCAAAACAACAGGGTTCAGGGCA
Organism: Intellagama lesueurii; assembly: GCA_037013535.1. Lineage (NCBI taxonomy): Eukaryota > Metazoa > Chordata > Lepidosauria > Squamata > Agamidae > Intellagama > Intellagama lesueurii. The sequence continues at coordinate 246,094,469 of JBAJHW010000002.1, forward strand.
GCTCTCCCTGCCTCCATGGTGCTCCCATTTGTGGAACATGGCCCATATAGAACGTAATGGGCACTGAGACAAACCCTTGTGAGACCTGGTACCATTGTGACTTCCAGGGTGTTCTGGGGCAGTTCTCTCTCTTTTTTCTCCAAAGGAACTCCATGGACAGTTGGTCCTAAGCCTGCAATTTTTGCAGTTCCACTCTCAGAATTCTCCCTATGAGTTTCTGGTTGAAGTCGAAAAAATCTGAAAGTCTCATTGCTAGTGGCGACTTCTCTGTCATGCCAGTGTTTAAGCATGAGATGGACAACCATCTGTCAGGAACAGGGGTAGATCATGTTCTGAGCAGGAATGGTGCCTCACACCAACATTTCAGTGGGAGATCTTCCCCTGCTCCAACTACGGTCTGCCTATGGTCAGGGGTGCTGTAGCATTGTCAACCCTGCACTGAGCAGCTGGGTGGACTATATGACCACTTAAGTACCTTTCACCTTTACAGGCAAATGGTTAAAAACATAGGAAACTTCCTATGCAAAGCGAGGTCCAGCTAGCCCAGTATGGTCAATGCTAATTGGCGGGGACTCTCCAGGATTTCAGGAATGATCCTTTTCTTAGCCCTAATTGGATATTGTTTGAGACCTTCTCCACACAAAGACAGCATGTGCTACGACCTCTCCCCAGTATGGCAACCCATGGTAGTTTCCCATCCAAGTACTAACCAGACCTGATCCTGCCAAAATCAGACAAGCTCAACATACTTAGCATGATGTGGTGTTCAGGAGAATATGACTGCATGGATCATTAAAACTGAGAGGGCGAGGGATAAGATCTTTGTGCTGTTTGACAAAGAAATCTGCATCTGGGGATCTGCAAAAGCTTTGAGTTTCCAATTTGATACATAGGGTCCCATCTGTCCCACTGAATATGGTATGACTTACTTCTGAGTTAACATGCATAGAACTACACTGCAAACCCCACCCCACCCATGCTCTGAATGATAAATTAAAGGTGCTTTCTTGGTGGAATTTCACATGAGAATGAAAGGAAACCCAAGCCAACCGTGTGTATCCATCATTCAATCAATTGAAATTCTCCTCACTTGTAATTAGTGAGGTGCAGAGAATCATAAAGTGGACTTGAAGAAATAAGGAAAATCAGTTCCTCATGTGGAGCTTTTCCACTGTGGTACTGTGAATCTCATCAAGCTTCTAATCCACCCATTTTCACTCAGGTTGGAAACTTTTACAGAGCTGCCTTGCTCGTCGTCTTTGCTTCTGGACCAAAATGAAAAGAGATGTCAGAAATGATCAAACCAAAAGTTGGTAAGAAGTCAATTCATTTTCTTTGTATTCAGAGAAACAACAGCTACAGAACGACCATGTATTTGTTGTAGAGATGGGTACAAACCACGCTTTGGCAGTTCAGCCTGGCTCAGTGGAGCACAGGTGATCCACGGGCACAGCGTGCTTCCCTCCCCTGCAGCAGGTGAGTGGGTGTGCTCACCCACTCACCAGCTGCAGTGCCCTTCCCTGATCTGCCTTCTCCACTCAGGCAAGGAGATGGGCTTGGGAAGCCTGTGGTGCTGCTGGTGAGTGAACAATTGTGTGGAAAAGTCAGAGGAAGGAAGCACACTGCAGCCAGTGAGTGGGTGAGTGTGTGGAGGAGGTGGGGGGTGGGTGAAGTGCTCAGTACCCACGAAACACCTGTGTGGGTGCCGCGCTGAACAATGCTGAACTGCTGAAGCACGGTTTGCGCCCATCTCTAATTTGTTGTTTAGCACAGTAAGTCACAGTAGAGTAAGCCCATTCAGTCACTGGGGATTTAGTGAGTTAACTCCTCTGTAAGTTCAATTGATTCGAATGGAACAACTCTAGTGCAATATGCTATGCTAATATCTATCTACCTACCTACCTACCCATTCACTCACCCACCTATCTATCTGTGACTGTGCAAGTGGTTCAGTAAAATCTTGAGCTGAACTAGAAGAATTCAAATCAGTTGGAAACCATCCTGAAGCAGACTGGATTGGGTTGGACTGGGTTCAAAAATCTCAGCCTTCTTCCCTATAAGAACAAAAAGGGAAAAGGGAAAACCCACTGTGGATATTGATTCCTTAGATAACCCTGATGTACCTACCAGTTATACCAACAATCTGGACTGGTCAGTAGATTATTCTTGGGGCAAACTGGAAATGCAAACCAATGAGAGAGCATTAAACTTGGCAATGGAAATTGCTCAAGCTGAAAGCCTGGAATATACAACCCTTGGAAATGATATAAGATATACTTCTGTAAATATAGAAGGGGAGATAGGACAGGAGGTAGAATTAGAATCCCCCCCAAGATGCTAATATTGAATTGCCAGATACGTGGAAGAACCAAGACACACGGTCTAACTCTAGGGCAGTGGGAGATTAAATTAATGAGAGAACAAAGTCTGCCTTCAGCCCCATCTCAGAAAAGGGAGCAGAGGCTGTGCAGAGGGATTGGAAGCCCCAAGAGAAAAATTGTTTATGAAAAGTATTAGTTTAATATCCAAAGAATTGGAGGCAATAAAACAATTCCTGTCAGGGTGCCATGGGCTGCTAAGCACAATGGCTGAGATATGCTTGAGGGATGGAGGACTACACTGCACAAATAAGAATGAAACCGTGGAACATGAGAATCACGATAAAGTGAGTCACAAAAAGATCAACTGTAGTAAAGGAAAGAGTTTTAAGAAGCACCAACAGCGAACTGGCAAGAAGAGTAAAAATATTTCTAAAAATGGAAAAAGGAAAGAACAGACCAAGCATCTGGGGAATTCCAAGAAAATGAACTTCCAAAGATTTTTTAGACTGCTGGACAACTGTACACAAAACTCACTCAAATCATTTCCAAGGGGAGACCCCAAGCACAACATACATCAGCCTGATCAGGTTTGTCCTGTATCATCCAATAATCCGGGCCCAGTTGTGTCCACAAACGTGCCAAGTAAATCAATAAACAAGGAAGATGTTGTGCAAGACTCACGGCAGCAAATCCCCCATGAAGAACCGGGTTTAACAGCTGAGAGGTCCAATTCTAACCGAGAGGGAAGCAAACTAGCAGCACCACCACAATGGGAAATGATTCTAAATCGGGAAAAGCTGGCTTTTTTAACTCTTTCAAAGCCCAAAGGTAGACTCTCCCAGCTTAAAAGTAAAATCCATCTTTTGCAGCAGTTACATCCAGTCGTTCCAGAGATCACCATAAAGGATATAATGCACATAGAATATTTGTCTCCAGACTATTTCAACACACATGCAGTGGTGACATTTGGGAACTGGCAGATCACGGGGGCTGTATATGGTCATAAGAATGAACTCCTGAGGGCAGGTTTGGTTGTGACGAGATTCTTCAAGAACATCACACAGACATGCCTATTACATAAAGATTCAAAAATTCAATCAAAATGTACTGGTCTCTGCAATCATATTAACTTTGAAGATGGTCAGCTCCCTGAACATGGCATGTATCAATGTGGGAAACAGCAATCAGCATATCCATCAAAAGACACAGATATCTTTCAAGTACCAGAAGAGAAGGAATTGCTAAAATCCTTTACGGCACTATCTTACCAGACTCAGGATATAATAATCAATAGAATATCGGTCTTGAAAGATACCCTCATTCACCTCCAAGGTTCTGATAATGACATGGCAACGATGGATGGATCTTTGCAGGGCAGAAACATTCAAGGAACAGCAGAGAAGCAGAAAAAGGAAAAGATCTGCCCCCTTTTAAATAAAGGAAATAGTCAATCTACAACCATTCACCTTCTAAGAATTGTCAGTCCAACACAACTACCAAACAACCCACTTTGGATGTTCCACCAGGTACTGTACATTCAAATGATCTTAACCAAGTTCAACAAACCAGCAAATACTGTACATCTGCAAGCATGTTACTTAAACCACAACAGGATCTAATTTTACAAGAATGCCCAGACCTAACCAGTGGGGACAAAATAATACCTACTGACAAAGCCATGGCCAAAGCTAGCTCTTCTAGCCTCTCACAACTGGAAGTGTCTGAGATAATCCATGTACCTGTGCCTGAGTCTATATTCAATAGTAATCTAGAAGTACCCCATGAGAGTTTAATGGCACCTTCAACAGTATCTAAAACGCTCTCACCAACCTGCATTATTTCAAGACCAAAGCTGGTCGGGACTTTTAGAACTATTGAAGCAAATAATGATGCAGAAAAGTCAAATAACTAAAAACAAACAGACAAACAAACAAACAAACCCCACCACAAACCACCACATGAATCACAGTCCTGATATGTCAAGTACAATGAAGTATGCAAGTCGAGTTTCTACTCTGTAAAGCATTACATGTCCCCCATCTGTCCAAAGCACAGCAAATGCCTTAGTATTTCCAGTGTACACAGATCCTTCCCAGGCGAAACAATTTGAAGAAAATTGTTAGAATATTTTCTCTCAACCTTCCAGCATTAGAACAATTGCCAGCCAGTAAAACCGCCTGGCGGTACATTCAGAGAATGGAAATTTGATCATAGAATGCGTAATGAATTTATAGCACTCCCTGCCCATGACAGTTCACTGGCTTATCTGCCATTGGAAGAGGATTAGAGCATAGGAAAATTTACTTTCCCTACCCATTACAGCACTCAGAATCCCCCAAGATTTATTTTTAAAAAAAAGATAAGTAACCAGGCTCCAGATTAGGCAAATCTTTGGAGGCTAGGCCTAACAATATAATAATATTTTTCTTTTCATGCTGCTTGTGAGCTTCCCACAAACATAATTAATAAGTATGTCCCATGAAATCATTTCTAATTTACAGTGAACCTATAAGGGGCTTCAAGCTCTGAGAAGTGGCCTACCGGTCTCTCCTTCTGATGGCGCTCTCGAACCAAGCAGCTTGCCCAAGGCCACACAGGAGGCAGGCCACATAACCTCATCAGCCACACACACTCTGGGTGGTCTTGGCCGTTCCCTCTCCCAGGATACACGGTGGGGGATTGCACTCCCACCCACCCCCTGGCCCTGCAGCCAGGTGCTCCAACCCAATGGACTACACTGGCTGCTACAAATGTCTGACTTACTTCAGGGTTAGCTTTTGTGGATTACAATACCTGTGTGCTTAGAGAGGTGGATTGCAATCTACAAACAAGTTACACTAAAGTATGGCTGTTAGTCTTTATTTTGTTTGCTACAACATCTTTGACCTTAATTGTTCCTTGTAACTGGACATGTGCTTTTGTATAGTCACTTAAAAACACAAATACATACCCAGTCTTTCAGCTGAATGCGAGACAGACTTTGCTTTTGTCTTCAGCATTGGGTTTTTAAGTGTGCACCTCTGTGGCGCATATGTGGATGGTTTCTCTATTGCAGAAGTAGAGCTCCATCTTGTGGGCTGTTAATTCATGGTTTACCAATTCTGTTTTAAAAATGCTGAGTATGTGCTTTGTTTAATTAACCTATGCAGTGAGTGGTAATCGTGGTTCTTTAATGTGGCTTTTAAAAAAGAAGCAAAGAATGATTCAGGTTTTTAAAACTGCAAGTAGTTCTACTGCCTTTGTTTTTACGTTTTTTATATTTTTCTTGTAAGACACTTTTATTCTTTTAAAAAAGCATGCAAGAAAGATAAATACTAATAAATGAGGAGGAGGAATTAAACATGTTTTTTAAAAAAATCCACAGTGTCAATTATTTGATAGATTTTGCAGTTCCTAGACAGCTGTTTTCATGCAATTTCCTGAATAAAAAAAATTCTGGAACAAGTCAAGAGCCAGGTAAAGAAATTATGATATGAGTAGTATAATGAGGTCTCCTCATGTGAAAAAGAGTCACACTTTACAAACTGCTGCTTTCAACACTTGTAAAATATTGGCTGCAATCCTGTTGCTTAGCATAGTAAGTTGCACTAGAGTAGGTCCACTGGAACAGTGAAGATTTTAATCAGTTTGTTCATAAGCTCCATTGATTCAAATGGGTCTACTCTAGCTAGGACTCACTTTAGCATAGCAGGTTGCAACTAGAGCAGACCTATTTGCTTCGTTGGACCAAATCCCCACTGATCCAATTAAAGCTAGTCCTACTCATATATATGAAGACAGAAGCCCCAATATATTCAGTGGCTCTTAACCTTTTGTAAGTTTGCAACAAACTGCATTCCTCTTCTAGTTCTTGGGCCAGTGCCATGTAGAGATCAGACTGTTGCACTAGTACTTATGAGACCTGGGTTCAAATCACCACTCACCCATGAAGCAAACTGGAGAAGAAGGAAGACAAACACATATGGTGCCATGGGCATCTTGCAGAAAAAGTGTGATAGATATGTGCCAAATAAATAAATAAATAAATAAATAAATAAATAAATAAATAAATAAATAGTGCTTGGAAGACAGTTTGTGATTTGTCTTTCACTGGAGGCTTCCATCCTTGTCCTATATTTTATGATGGGCCAATGTATTAACAAAAGGATTGTTCCAGTTTTGTGCAATGAATTCCTCCCATTCTCCTCCTTTATAGGCAACACCATCCATAGAGTTTTCTCCTGTCAACCTTCCTTGCTAGCCCTCTGCCAGCCACACAAATATCTGTAAGCAAAAGGTAGCTTACACTAGTCTTCCCCACCTTAGTGCCTTCCATATGTTTTAGTCTACAGTTCCCACCATCTACAGTCAGTACTGAGATATAATGCTCTTACAGCTCAGATATACAATAATAACGGTGGTGGTGGTGGTGGTGTGCCGTCAAGTCAATTCTGACTTATGCAACCCTTTTGAGGGTTTTCCAAGTAGAGAATACTCAGATGTGGTTTCCCATTCCCTTCTTCTGGGGGTGCCCTGGGACTGTGCAGTTTGCCCAAGGCCACACAGACAGGCTCTTCTCAAAGGAGGCACAGTGGAGAATTGAACTCCCAACTTCTGACCCCACAGCCAGATACCTAAACCTTATAGTCTTACTGTAATTTTTTGTCTTAGCCTCATAGCCTTAGAGGAAAACATCAGGTATGAGGTAAGATCTTTAAGAACTAGGACTTTAAGAACTAGGACTAGAGTGGGAAAGATGTAACATCCAAACAAATAGGCACAATGTTTAATTGCTAGTACCTGATATTGTATGTGTTCTCATGCTTTTAAAATGTTCCAGCCTACCATGTATGTGGCAAGAAGGTCTGCTTTGTGTGAGAGAGATCTGTAATACACAGTAGACAAACAACATTTTTTCAGCTCTTACTCTCAGATGTAGCAATCAGGTTCAATCCTTCCTTATTCACTCCCATTCAAAACTGGGATGAAGTTTCCTCTCACAGCCCGGAGTGCTGTAACACAAAATGGCTTCTAAGTAAAACAGCACTGTCTGTTCCTTTGTAGACAGTTTGATTCAATTTGAAAATAAAGAAACCAACACCCATTCTATACAAAACCTGAAATATTTTACTTTTAAAATTTTCATCTAAGTTTACTTAGATTTCATGAACTTGATACAAGAGCATTTGATATGGATCGGTAAATAAAACACTGTAATAGATAGCCACAATAAACTTTGTTAGAAATGTACATGTTGCGAAAATAATAATAATCATAATCATAATAACAATAATAATAATAATAATAATAAAACCAGCATGATGTCTGCGTTATATTATATAAATGCTTGACAAGAACAAGATACTAGGGAAGCTTAAAAAAACCTGCTCGGCATAACCCTGGGGCCCTATTCAACTAACATTTTGATGCTTAGAATTCAGACCCAATTCTCCCCACCATATCTGTAGAAAGGTTAGTTAATAAGGCCTCAGTTGTTTTCTGTAGCTGTTTTTTTTTCCTCATGGACATCACATCCAGGTAATGTGTATATAAACAAAGCTCATAAGAAATGTACAAATATAAAAAGCTACAAACATTAATAAATTACATCATCACAAAACACAGAAACACTTCACAAGGTGCTAATAAAATAATTGTATCCCCTCATAATACAAGAATTGAAACAAGGAGCTGGTATTATAAAGTTGAAGATTCTTCTCCATATATGTCTTAAATAGATCATTTTTGTACTAATATTTGATTCTGTAGTAAGGCTGCACAAAGTTTTTATTGTTTTTCAGGCAATGCCAACATTAAAAAAAAAAGGGGGGGGGCAAAACAAAATAAAAACAAGGACAAAAATTTCTCTCTTAAAGAACCTAAAATACAACCGTTGATAATACTCAGCAAAAAATTTGTATTATAAAGGTTAATGAAGTATTCTATAGAAAGAAATGTCTAAAGATAATTTGCTCTTATAAAAAGAAGGTATCTTAAAAAGCTATTTACAGGCTACATTCTATGAAAAAATATGTTTTAGGAAATGTATCTATAAATGAAAACCTGGAATTGCCTGAGAAACAAAGTTTGACTCCTCAAGTGTTTATATGCAGACAAACAAGTTTAATGTAAAATAATGCACTCTACACCAGACACTAAGTTTAAAAAAACTAAATGTATCCAGTTAAACTTTAAATAAGCTTGACTCTTGTCTTACTGGACACCTGGGTTCACATAGCAACCTCTTTCCTTCAGACCAAAAAATCCAACAGGAAGTGCTTTCGTATGCATGTCAGAAGCCTTAAGTGCATCACTGACAGGGCCTCACAGTCTTCCCACCTCACTGCATGCCTTGGTATCTAGGCATATATAAACTTCTGATCCATTATGTTTCCATTATTGATTGGGTGTACAGGCATCAAAACCAAAAAAGAGTTTGTGTCCATGGTAGTCAGCCTCTTGATTTTTTTCTCCCTACCTGTTGATCTTCCCACAACTGGAAGCTGAAACAGGGTTTGGTAATGGGGTAGAAGATTAGTGCCTGCTTACATTTTTGGTTGTCCTGAGAGAACTTTCTAGTTCATGAATCTCTCTGATCTGTGTCTATGATCTAGGGATGAATCAAGGCTGCAGCAAACAGAAAATGATGGACAAAGAAAGCCCACAAATTAACAAAGCAACATTATCCACAATGTCTCATTTTAGGGGGCAGTCGGGATATAGCCTTTTTTTTTCTTCCTCCCAAATGACCAGAAAAGGCATTACTTGCATTACTTTTTTTTTTCATATAGCGTTGTTACTTTTCCCCCTTCCTTTTGCTGAAGATACACCAACTGGTTTTCTTGCTATTCTTCTAGTGGTAAAAATGCTTTCTTGGGCCATTTGAGGGAATTTGTTAAAAATTCAGGCCATTTTCTTTCTTTTGGATACCAAAAATAAGGGACTTAAAAGCAACTAAAAACAAGGGGAAAAATGCTTCTGCAAAGTTAGTGGAAGTGAGTTACTTTTATTTTTTATTTATTTTATTAGACTTCTACCCCACCCATCTAGACCAAAGGTCTACTCTTTTAGGTGCTTTGCAATGAATTACACAACTAATTACTCGTAAAAAGTAACTTTCCAAACTCTAGAAGGAAGAGATCCTGCTTAATTAGTTATTACATCTTTGATTCATTTCAAAGATGACATAAATAATTGAGTGTAGTCATGTGAAGATGTGTGTGAACTGTTGGGCACAGTTCAAACATCACTGCAAGATGACAGTGACCCAAAGGGTAATTCCCCCAAAGGACAAAAACGTTCAGCTGAAATTGCATACCTGTCTTCGCTTACCTGGAATAGGCCCACTGAACTCAACAGAATGTGTCCCTCAGTAAATGTACAAAGGACTGCACATAATACTTTTGTGGCTTGCCTGCCATTTCCACCCAACTGGGTCCCACATCAGTACACAGAGAATAAATGAGGTGAGGAGACTGTGGGGAGATGGCAGATGATGGGGTTACCTTGCATGCCAATGGCAGTGTCTGCCTGTAGTACAACTGTCTTTAGAAGAAACAGGACCCTCTGCTTCAACCACATCAAGTTTATTTTTGAACACTTCCAGGGCACTTGGGAAATCCAAGCAGAAGCAGCCATCTTGCCACAAAGTTAGCACAAGAATCAGCCCCAAAACAGGGAATTCCCATCTCTGGTGAGTGGACGTAAATCATCCTGAAATATCAACCCTGAACTGTCTAGAAGGAAAAATTAGTCATAATATTCCTCCACTTTCCATGGTCATGTAAACAAGCCCGAGAGAGAATGTATCCAAAGACAGTCACTGTTTTCTTATATCTGGCATTGCAGTAAGCAGTTTCCTGGTTGTCCACACCTATTTGTGAGGTTTTAGTTAAAGGGTGGGGTTTTTTAAGTTCTGACAAAGCGACTCCTACAGTCCATTGACTTGCAGTGATGAAAACAGAGACAATGAGAATAGACCACATGCTAATCAGTGCTAAAAGAAAAAATAACCTTGTATAGGAAAGAAAATGGTGGGAGAGTTAGAAATTTCTCAGTGGACATAGTTATAATGCAGCATCTACTGATATTAATAGGAAAATTTCCACTGGTTTTTGAAAAGCTATATCCACTTATTGTATATTATTTGTGATCCATATGTGCTAGAAGTCACCTTGCATTGCACATAAAATAAACTAATTCACCCATGGTTATCCAAGGTCTGGTTATAGAGAAGGATCTAGTAGTGTTGAAGTGCAATTTCAACTCTTCTACTGAACAAAACATATTTGTCATGAGCTGAGTAAAGAAAACTATTTCATTACTTATATTGTTTCTGGCATGTATTATCACCACACATAGAAACGGCAGACATTACTTCTCCTTTGCAAGTGAATCTGAGCAAATTTTAAAAACCGATCTTTTGCCACTTGACCAGATACCTCTTTAAAATTGGCAAAGTTTTGATTAATGAAGCATAACTGAAATTCATCTGCATCCTGTTAAAAATGACTGCTTTTTTTCTTCACTTATAAACAAGTTAAAGGGAGGGATACTTTCCTAAAACTGGAATGATCCTCAGCGCCTCAGCGTAGTAACTTCTTGCGAACTCGTCACTCTCAGCAATTTGAGAAAGGACATCTCTATTAAAAAATATTTATAGCAGTATTCTGTACATGTTTAACTGCTGAAAGTTAAAAAGAATTTATTAAAGTGGTGGCAAAAAGTTAACTGGTATTGTCCCTAAGATGTTGCACAATATTCCTGCAGTCCTTCAAGAGTTGAAGAGTTAGTGTGTCAGCTCAGGACATTCTGAACTTTTAATATAGTCTCTGCTGCCGCCAGGTTTTAAAGGAGAAGCTTCCCATTCCGATGAATTTTCAAAATTTTCCCAAGCCTTTGCTTCGCTGTGGCCATGCCTTTTTTTGTACGTTTTCCTAGAAGCAGGAGAAAAGGAATGCATTAAGCCATAAAAATCACATCTGGGAAAAAGAAACTAGAAATCTGTGACCAAGAGGGGTGAGGATCTGTTTATAGAAGAACCTACTGCACTTCCATGTCTAGGTGAAGAATTAATCGCCTTCTTTGTAGGCTCTGTGTGTATGGAATGCAAAAACACTGAACAATGACCTGCTTAAGTGTGTACTTTTATGCAATACATTGATTGAATCCTCTCTTCTCATCTATAGATATGACTGAGGTTGAGAACGTAAAGGTTCCCCTTGACAAATGTCCAGTCGTGTCCGACTCTAGGGGGCGGTGCTCATCCCCGTTTCCAAGCCATAGAGCCAGCGTTTGTCCGAAGACAGTTTCCGTGGTCACGTGGCCAGCGCGACTAGACACGGAATGCCGTTACCTTCCCACTGTGGTGGTACCTATTTATCTACTCGCATTTTTACATGCTAGGTTGGCAGGATTGGTTGAGAACAGTGGTTTGTCAAAGGCTACCCGATAAATTCATGGGTGAGGGGACATTTAAACTTGGCATTCCCAAGTCATCATGATCCCGAATGCCTAAGCACTGTACAACACTTAATTCTGTCTCTCTCTCTCTCTCTCACTCTCTCTCTCTCTCTCTCTCTCACACACACACACACACACACACACACTTTTTTGCATAATAAATGCAGCATTTGGGAATTTCCCGCATGTACAAATGATCCATCGGAGCCCGTCAAGGACTGTCTTCAGAAATCTGAATTCAGCTTCTTATTCAATAAATAGAGCCCAGATCTGGGAGAAAATTCATAGTACAAATAGTGGTAAGGGATTTGTATGGCTGCTTCAAAAGCCCCATCAAATGATACTAGATTCTGTCACTGACACATGCATTTCTGGTCACGAGAAAGAGCATGGCAACAGAGCAACTCTCTCCTTTCTTCTTCTGTTATCAGGCAGTACCAATTGCATAAAAATCCAGAGGAAATCTATATTGTGCTGGCCTGTAACAGATAAATATCTTAACAATTCAGAATACCAAAAATTCAGAAAACAACTTGAAGGAACGAGTCTTTGGGAACCACATATTAACTTTCTTTGTAGCTGCCATCTCCTTATGCCATGCTAGGGAGTGTTCTTTGTCCATACAGCCTGTTCCTTTTTCTTTATTGTGGTCCATTCCAGGTTTCAGTCTACATTTTCAAGGAGCTGTTCAAGGTGCTGAATGCATCTCAGGGACAGGGCTCAGCACTTTGGATAGCTGTGAAGCTTGGACTCAAACCCAGAGTGGACTGACCACACCCATGAAGTCACAGTCACTGGTCAGCCTACTTGGCCTAAATCAAAACAGCTGCAGCACAAGAAGCTGTTGCTTCTTACTGTTCTCTCTCTAATCGGTTCCACAGAAAAAGGTGCCCAGTGTTTGATTTGCCAGCGGTAAGTGTGATGTCCACAAAATAGAAAAACCTTGTAACAAAGGAGTGAAGAAACAACCTTCAAAGTGAAATGGACAACACTATTTTCCGCTCTGAAATAAATGATGCTGTCAGCAAAAGATATCTTTGCCATTTTCGGTCTCAGCCCATCAAACGTTACCTTTGGCAGCTGCGTTATTCTGTGATGATGCTGAGGGCCTCCGCTGTGTCAGGAAAACTCCTGGAGCCATGGGCTGAGATCCTCGGTTTACTTGGGCCACCCCAAATGTGCTTGCGCCAGCTGTATACTCATGGTCAGCTAAACTCGTGCTGTGAGGCTCCAGCTTGGGTTCAGGAGAGCTGCCTTCCGGTGGGAGTTTGTTTGTGTTGTTGGGGGACAATTTCTTTTTGGTGTTCTTTTTCTTCTTGCCCTTTTGCTCCTCCTTTCCAAAAGAAAACACCAGCCATTAGCTTCTATAGAAGGGCTAAACTGCACACACCTCATGTTACATCTCTTAAAAGGTATGTGGTAGGAAAAAAAGACAAGAAAGAAAGTAAATCAGGGGCTAAATTACACACTGCTTTAAAGAGGTAGTGTGCAGTTTAAGACTTCTATCTTTTTGACTCACAAGTAAATGCGTGGGCACCTATACAAATTCTCAAATCTTCTTACCAATCTTGTTTTCTGCCCCAAATTCATACCCCAATCATACACAGAGATCCTAAATAAAGAGGAAGAAATTCCCAATTTTTATACCAATTAAGGATGTATTTTTAAAATGTTTTTGCACATGGGAGAGAGAAAAAGAGAGCATGTGAGAAAATTTGGAGAAAATTAACTGGGGTGCAGCCTTAGCTTCTCATACCACAAGTGGTAGGCCTAGCTTACATTAGATCCTCCCATCCCATATTGATGAGGGGGGAAAAGGTAGGCCAGAATCCAACGTAAGTCAAGGCTGCAAAATGCAGCTGATTTGCAATGTGCTGGCCATGTGCCAGTCATGTGACCAGGCACACCATTCAGCATATGACTGGCACTTTGTTAATTAACTGCCATTTGCTGCTACAAGTTCTTTGGTTTCATTTTTTTCTGGAGTAAAGTTCCAATAAGATTCTGACTATAGTATCTTAGAGCTTAAAGCGCTTCCCTTCATGTATATCCAAACCCCAGGAAGGCTTATGGTTTAAAGAACCCCAAGACTAAATAAGGTTGTAAACCTTATTTGGCAGGATATGACTTGGCACCAAGCTATCTGAAGGACTGTCTCCTTCCATAGGACGTGCTGTGCTGCCCAAAGAGCTCCATTTGGCCCACACTCAGCTTCAGCATGAGTCTAAATTCAGAAGGAGACAGCAGGTGATTCGGAAAAAGGCAAAATTATGTTGCTGTTCTGAGGGGCTGTAGGTATGTACGGTATGTACAGGCCCCAAGGTATGTACAGAGGAAACTGTCAGATTGCTTGTTATTTACATGTAGCCATTGCAAAGCCTCTTTCATCCTCATAGACATATGTGTGTGTCTCTCTCTCTCTGTGTGTGTGTGTGAAGTACATTATTATAATGCCTGTTTACTGTATCACAAACAACAATGAAAAATGATGATGCCCACAGAAAATTCAACTCATCTCATATCTAATGATATTACTGAGTTCCAATCTAGGAACAAACAAAATGGCTTTGATTGAAGTGACACCCAGAGTTTAGTTGGTATATCGAGACTTAGATCTCAAATACAAAGTTGCAGCAACTGAAAATTTTAAGGAAACTGGGGCGCCCCCGACCCTAGTCACTGATCACCTCCCAAGCGTTGCTTAAGACTGCTAGCTGAAAGGTACAACATGCAACCTTGAGCCTTTGAACTGCTTTCCAAGAAGGGTGCAAAGCATATAATTGCCATATTGTTAGGGCTAGTTCAATCATTAGGCAGACCAAGGCTACTGTCTCAGTCGGCAGATGTTGAGGAGCAGCAGTGACAGCCTCTTGACTATTACTCCTGGACAGTTCAATGGCTCCTCTTTGCTGCAGAAGTTGTTCTAAGACCCTTAGGACATTTGTACTGGAGAACAGTGTCCCAAGGCCACTGTTGAAGTGAGACTGAAGTACCCAGTCTAACAGCATTCTGTACATGGAATGTCTAGGGAGCACCACTTTGTTATTCCCTGCAGCAAACAAGATGTTTTCACCTGACCTCAAAGGTTACTAACTTTCCTACGAACATGATTTGAATAGGATCCATAACAATCTACCTATGTCCTTTTTTAGTATGAGAAATTTTTATCCCATGAAATCAGTTACAAAGGCCTAAATCCAACTGTTGGTCCCATCTAGAGTAGACCCATTAAATCAGTGGTGTTTGCAGAGGTGTTGACTTAACTTTCAGCCATTGATTCAACAGGTCTAGTCTAGCTGGGACTACCCATTGGAACTTGGCCAAAATGTCCTTTCCTTTGAAATGTCACGCTGAAATTCCTAATGTTTTTTTTTAATTAAAAGCTGCTTAAGAAAGTCATTCCTAGCAAGCAACTGTTTTTGCTTAGAACTTGCAGATGTTCAGAATACAGTTATTCCTTATTATCACCAAAAAACCCTCTTGTGATAGTATCAACAACACACACAAAGCCGGGGGAGGGGGGACAGAGGGTCTGGAAAACAGCATTTTCTAATGGGGAAAGTTCTGCTTGGTCAGCTCACCTGCTGGGATAATTTCGCAGCCGCTGCCGCCAGTCCAGTTTCAATTGAGGCGACTCTTGTACCTTCTCGGACAGGTCTGTCTTGCCGAGGTACTGATGGACCAACTCTTGCTAAAAGTAGAAGGCAAATATTATAAAGAAGGCAGTGTGGAGGTATAGATGTACATCTGCACAGTCAACACAGCATCAAGCATGCTGAAGCCTGAAGTCAATGGGTGTTAGTGAACTTATTGCTGTTGACTGGTACCCTATCAAGTTTCCACTGAGTGGGAAGTCCTGCCAGCTTAGCGGTGCAAGACTGCATCCCTTGCTTAAACACTGCTATTGGATAAGCAGTTATCTCCCTCTGCTGATGCAATGGTAACACATGCTTACAAGCAGCACAAACCTGCATTGATACTGGTGGGGCTTTCAGCTGAGCAAAAGTTAAATATGGACATCTTCATTGGGTGGGACTATGACTTGTGTAAATGAAGGTAGCAACCTTCAGAACAGGGATTAGGAATGTGCATGCCCTCCAGATGCTGCTGGACTACAATGCCCATAGCCTCTCACCATTGATTATGCTGGCTACAGCTAATGGGATCTCTGATCCAGACATCATTGGGAAATACTTTGGGGGTGGGCGGAAGGTCTGTCTCTCTATTTATTTACTTTAAGTATTTTAACCTTGTTCTTTGACTAGATTAAGGCTCACGGAGCAGTTTACATAGATTAACACTGAAATTGTCCCTGCCCTTAATGTAACTGTGATACACAAGTGATAACTGGAGGTGGAAAGAAGACAGCATTCCACATATTTGATCCAAATGTTGTCCCTCCACACCTGTTTCTGGATAAATTAAAAACAACAACAACTGGGAGCATGATTCTGCAGTTGAACAGTTAGGTCCCAAGGAAACAGAAAAGGCTTCAAAATACCTGTGGAATGTCCCAAGTCTAAAGCCAAGGCTACTTTTTTTAAATCCAGGTACAGAATAAACAAAATCTGATTTATGAGACCTATACATGGGGAACGTTTGTTTCTTATATGTCTCACAGAATCTTAGCCAGGGGATTCTGGGAATTATAGTCCAAAAAACAATTGTTTCCCATGTCTAGTAATGCTCTAACTAAGATCTTTGCAAAGCTTCTCAGAAATACTTGTTGTTGTTGTTTAGTCATTTAGTTGTGTCTGACTCTTCATGACCCCATGGACCAGAGCACGCCAGGCCCTCCTGTCTTCCACTGCCTCCCGGAGTTGGGTCAAATTCATGTTGGTAGCTTTGATGACACTGTCCAACCATCTCGTCCTCTGTCGTCCCCTTCTCCTCTTGCCTTCACACTTTCCCAACAATAGGGTCTTTTCCAGGGAGTCTTCTCTTCTCATGAGATGGCCAAAGTATTGGAGCCTCAGCTTCAGGATCTGTCCTTCCAGTGAGCACTCAGGGTTGATTTTCTTTAGAATGGATAGGTTTGTTCTCTTTGCAGTCCAGGGGACTCTCAGGAGTCTCCTCCAGCACCACAATTCAAAAGCATCAATTCTTTGGCGGTCAGCCTTCTTTATGGTCCAGCTCCGAAATACTACCTCTGATTATACCAAGGTTGTGGAATCTTTGGGATTCCAGACATTTTGAGTAAATCTGTGTTTGGCTGATGGGATTTGTACTCAAAATGTCTGGAATCCCAAAGGTTTCCCACTCTTGGTATAATCAGAGGTAGTATTTCTGAATCCAAGATAAAAGTGATGCTGAGGAACCTTGCCTTCATCAGGAAAGTCTATTGTAACACATGGGTTAACCAGGACAAGAGAAAGTAAAGACCCCTTGCCAGGATGTGCAAACAAGAACAAGATGTTTTCTACCCCAAACAGATACTGAAATGTACCTAAGCATTATCAGTGAAATCTTGCAATGAAGAATTAAATGAAATTTACTGTGGTTTTCTGTGTATGTCATGCTTTTAAATATTGGAAATGTTACCTGTTGGGCTATATGGTGCATCATCTGAACTTTTCCTTTTCTTTGATCTAGATTTGAACACTGGATTATCTTCATCCGATTCAAGAGAGGGATAAACTAAATGTGAAAACAAATATCATTAGAGATCCCCTTACAACAGAAATTCTTCCCATAGAATTTCATGGAATGGAGCAACAAATTCATAGGTCTGAAATATTAAATGGGTGAACCATGTCTAGAAGAATACAATACTCAGCACTCAAGATCAAGTATCAGTTTGCCACAGCATCCTCACCTATACTGAGTAGTTGAACTACAGGAACAAGAATCCTTTATCAGCATCTTGGTATAAGAGCATACATGACCTTCACATCATTCCTCCAGTGAAATTTGAGCATATGGTTTAAATCCTTGGAATCTGTGAGCTGCTATTTTCATGTGTATTTTAATATAAATTTTCATTTTCATCTGTCAGGGAACACTGGGAGTGGAATATATTTACAAAATTCAATTTTTTAGACCCAATGAGAGCAGACCTATTGAATCAATGGAACTACAGAAGTGCTGTTTACCAAGTCCCATCAGTTCAATAGATCTGCCCTAGTTTCAACTAACAACTAGATTTAGGCACATCTATTTACAGCTTTCCTACTGATCTGCTGTGAACTTCAGCCATTTCTTTGCACATTGGTTCTCCTGAATTGGGAATTCGCTCTCTAACTGCATTTAAAATAAAAAGTAAGAGAAAATATGAATTCCACATTTGAGCAGCTTATCTAATCTATCTATTCTAGGATGTTCTTAATTCTAGACATCTTGTGTGTTTGGGAACATATGCTATTTATAGCTCCCTGCCTTGTTAAAAACAACCCAAACCATGTGGGGAGCTGCTCACACACAGATTATTGCATGAAGCTGCAGCCGAATAGCAGTTGTTTTTAATGAACAGATCTCGAAGACACAAATTCCTTCCAGTCAGTTTTTACCCCTGTCATGACATCTAAAATTTGTCACAACCATAAGCTCTTTTGTTTTCAATGAATCCTCAGCTCTGAGGCTAAATAACAGCAATTCTGCTAGCACTGAGCAGAACTGAGCAGCCCATCTAAAATGTGGATTTAATTTTCTTTTTCTTTCTTTTTCTTCTTCTTCTCTTTTTTGCTAGGGCAATATATGATTTTTAACTAATTGCATCAGTCAAGCCACTGACTGAAAATGTGCTGACCAGATGTAGGACCAGTGGAGCCTTGGTGAACCAAATCATCTTACTACAAAGAGACCCTATTAAATGGTAGCATAAATATATACTTAGTAAGAAATGCTGGTCCTCCTAATGCGGCCCTCTCTTCTTTCAGAATGTCATATTTAGAGCGTGTCTGTACCTTAGACTTCCCTGACGTTTTAAAAGTCATTTCACTTGAGTGATAGGCCTACAGGTACTGTAATTGTAACTTGAGCTTATGTTTTGTCAAACATGTGCCTTTTTTTTCCAAAATGCAAGAGAGCCTTATTTTCAATAGAACTTCAGAGGATTTCAGTGTGTATTTTTAATATTCAGCATGTCAAATGCTGACAGCAGAGATAAATTACATGTTTTTAAAGGGTCAAGGCCAAGACAAAAATCCATTTAAAAAAAAAAGATATTGTACATATGTTACTAAAAGAGGTATCAAGTTCTTTGAATTATTACAAAATCTTTTATGCATATTCATTGGACACTTCAGTAGCCATACGCTACCAGTACAATGTGAAGAAAGTCACTGAAGCTACATTAACAGTGTAAATGTCTCGTGATGTGCAACTTTGATGCCTTTAATAAGTCTACTTGCTTACTTACTTTGCAAGTAGACTCAGAGGTTTGCATGCATCCAGCAGGCCAGAATGGGTGGGAACAACTGTAACTCCCACAGTTCTTTACTGTCGGCCATCTTGAGTGTGGGTGATAGGAAGCTTTTTTGTTATAATACTAGAATCTGGGCTCCTCCAGTAAAGTTGAATGGTAGAAAATTTAGTTCAGATAAAAGGAAGTCCTTTTCCAAAGAGAGAAGAAATGATTTCGCTTTATTGGCTGAAAAGTTTTATTCTCTGCTGTTGGTCTTTTTTTTTTTTTTTTTTTTTGTATATAAACTACATACTCCCCTCCAGAATAAAGGGGCAATCCGCCTCTGTGTATTAAGTGCGAAGAACATGAGTGGGAAGGTACAGTCGTACTTGTTCCTGTTCTCCTCTTGGGCTTCCCATAGGCAAATTGTAGGGCGCTGTGTGGACAGAATCCAGCAAGGCTCTAACAAGTCCCATTCATTTCCTTGGGCCTACTCTACATAGAACAAATACCGGATTTAGCACTGTGTTCCCCACCCTTTCTTCCTTTCCTGTTCAATCATCTCCACACAAAGCATCAGAAACTTTATTTTTTTAAAACTTAAAGAATCTAAACTTTGAAGGAGCAGGGAGTAGAAGCAGTGAAAGAGAAAGTTAGTGGTGACAGGTAATAGCCACTGCACACACATTTCTCTGGAATAGGGCCTTTTATAGAAATCCAGAATAATGAGAACATGTGATAATATTTCTGGAAGATAATATTCATTCAAGAGTACTCGTAATATCCAGATCTAAGCACAAATCCTGCGCAACAGCAGAGGAAGTGGCACCTTACTCTGGCAAGTATGACATCTAATTCTTCTGCCAGCCACATACAATCACTCGACAAACTTCCTAACTAAAGTCCAAAGGGCTGTGTCAATGGACCTGCAATATGCTTTTTTGGCAAAGCAGGCTGTACATAAATGCACCTGACCTTGTTCTCTTACCACAAGGAAAGGCTGAAAGGATAACTTAAATAAATTACCTTTTTGAAACTACAACTCTCAGAAGACCTCTGCCAGTATGATTCCTGGCCATACTGGCCACAGCATTCTGGAGTTACTGTATAGTGCAAAAGACATATTCTGAGCCTTGGTTGAAGACTAGCATGGAGACTGTTGAGCCAAGCATTCCACCCCCCCACCACCACCACCCCCAGTAATGGCATTTGGGTCTAAGCTGGGGTCACCCTCCAGGTGTAGTGCCCTGTATTCAAGCCTTGAGCAGAAAATGTGGCAGACTTCCAGCAAATAGTCAGGTCTCTAATTCAGGATCTGCTGAATAGGAGGATAGGATGACCCAACTCTGTGTTCGTTGCACAAGAACACAAGAATTTGCACAAGAATATGTGAAAAGTCACACCAGGAGATCAAAATGATGTAAATGTCCCATACCATAATCAGAATCTTTAAAACAGGCATCTAAGTGATCCTGGTCCTCATCGTAATCTTCAATTGCAATGTTGTTTTTCGCGCTCTTCTTCAGTAACCTCTTGCCTGCATTTTTGTTGTTGCTCCCTCCAGATTTTTTGGCATTTGGGGCTGAAACAGAGTTATTCTTGGCCTGATTGGTGCCCCATGAAGGCTGTAGGCAGGACTCAGAAGACTGGAGGTTTGCCATGGACAACATCCCTTGGATTGCTTCCTGTGTGCTGGGGGAGGCAGGTGGCTGGCTGAAGGAAGAAGAAAAGAAGGCGGGGAGAGAACTTTGAACTTTGAGGTTTGGGCAAGTGCAGCAAGAACAACATAAAAAAAACAACAGTGCGTATTAAAAAGTAAAAAGCAAAGCATAGTGCTTAAATAGTGCTTAAAGCACTCTCTGTGTGGTTTACAAGTTAATTATGCAGGCTACACATTGCCCCGCCAGCAAGCTGGGTACTCATTTTACCAGCCTCGAAAGGATGGAAGGCTGAGTGAATCTTGAGCTGGCTACCTGGGATTGAACCCCAGGTCATGAGCACAGTTTTGGCTGCAGTACTGCAGTTTAACCACTGTGCCATGAGGGTTGACATGTCCTCAAACATCGTATGTACTATCACTTGACAGCTATGCTCTTCCTCTGAATCCAAAGGCATCCTTGCGCCCCCAAAAGGTAATGGTGGCCATTACTAACAGGATGGCCATTGTCTCACATTGTCATGCTCAATACACTGCATCTGAATGCTAACTTACTCTACTTTTGTGCTGCCTGGCATTCACAGAACTGTAATATAAAATGTGCTCCGCAGATTTTTAGGAACCATTTCAACTCATGGTTCTGTACCCAAAATAAGCTAACTTGGTTTTAGCAGTTAGCAGCTCCATGAGCATTAAAGACTATTTGCTTATTTTCCCCAACAGCTTCCTTAAAACCTTGAACCCCAGATACAGTGGAAATGGACCATCAAAAGCTGCCTGCCAAATGGGCAAATTAGAGCGGAATTGCCTGAAGCAAGGCAGGCCTTAGCAAATCACTTGTGGGATCTGATCAAAACCAGTGGCTCTGGAGAAGGAAAGGAAAGGGAAAAACCCAGGCCACGGACTGATTGTTTAATAAGCTCTTAGAATGGCAAAATGTTCAGGTAAAATCTCTGAGCAGAGCCGATTTTGAGCAAGCCCTGTTCATTTAAGAAGAGGCTCCTGAGAGAAGGCGTCCTTTAATTTAGCATCCTGTCACTTCACCCTTGGCTTCGCCATCCTGCCACTCTGAGACTAAAAGCACTTCCTTTAATATCAAGGAGAGATGCTTGAGAGAGCACAGGAGATGCTTACACTGGATTATGCCCAATGTGTTTTTCATTAGGCACATTTGCAGCTTCGTAATTCTGGATCTGCCCGAAGTGAAATATGAAACAGGAAACAATTATTAAAGTCTGGAAAGGCACATCCCTTTTCTGTCATTTCAGAGATTATTTGGGGGGGGGGGGATTTTGTAAAAAAAAAATGTATATGAAAGAAAATTCTCTGTGAACTGAAAAATTGTGAATGAGGGCTTCTTTAAATTGACTGTGTGTGGTTGCAGCCAAATGCTTCACATCAGAAAAACCGGCATGCTGGCTGCATGGCAGCTTTGAAGCGTGGCTGAACATTACATCAAAAATAACACTGTGTTGCAGTTGCAAAATCTCAGATGGTTCTTGTTCACAGGAGGGACAGTTCTACCAACTGCACTTACGGCTCCATCCAACTGAGATACAGTATTTCCTTTTTTTGCTCCCAGCTCTGTGCTGCAAAACAAGCCTAGTTCTCTTGTCTCTGAGGTATATTGCACTTAAATGCACATACCTCACCTGCTAAATTTCTGCTGGTCTCACCCCATTTAAAGAGAAGATCAATTTGTCCTTGTTATTAAGCCTGTTGCTAAGCCAATTTAATTTTAAAACTCCAAAAAGCATTGACTGTCTAGTTTAACATAATTATAATGAAAAATTCCAGCACAATATAAATAGTGATCGTTTACCACTCAGTGCAACATTCAAGCACTTTCAATTTTGCATTCAGTCCTTTAATTTATACATTTCTCGATACGTCAAGAGTCTTATGGATGGAACATTAACTGGCTTCTGATAATTCGCCCACATAATTTTGGTTGAGATCAACAAGCAGAGAAGAGGATTAGTCTAACAAATTATTTAACAAGACCAACCATTGCCTTGAAATTGGGTGTATCACTTGCAGAACTCAGATCCAAGTGTTTTGCCACTGTGCTAAAGCCCATCTTTTTATTTTATTTTATTTATTTATTAGATTTCTACCCCGCCCCCCTAGACAGTGTCTACTCGGGGCGGCTTACAAATGTCATAAAATATCATAAATATCATAAAACATCATAAACATTAAACAATTGTATTCAAGATGGGGAATGATAGAAAACAAAAAACTAGAATTCAAGAATTGACAGAAGGGAAGGCCTGCCTAAATAGCCAAGTCTTTAAATGGCTCTTAAAAACACCCAGCGAGGGTGCCAGGCGGATCTCTGTTGGAAGGCTGTTCCATAGTCGAGGGGCCACTGCCGAGAAGGCCCGGTTTCTTGTCCTTTCTTTCCGGACCTCTCTCGGCGTTAGGCCCCTCAGCCGTCCCTCCTGGCTATGGCGAGTGATTCAGGTAGATCTAGGTGGGAGAAGGCGATCTGCCAAATATCGAGGTCCCAAACTGTTCAGGGCTTTGTAAGTCATCATCAACACTTTGAAGTCAATGCAGAAGTGAATGGGCAGCCAATGCAATGCAGCCAGGGTGGGAGAGTTATGCTGGTATTTTCTCACCCCACTAAGAAGTCTGGCCGCCACATTCTGCACCATTTGGAGCTTCCGCATCAATCTCAAAGGTAGCCCCACGTAGAGCGCATTACAGTGGTCTAATCTCGAGATTACGAGCGCATGGACGAGAGTGGTGAGGGCCCCCCCATCAAGGTAGGGTCGCAGCTGGGCGATCCGCCACAGATGGAAATAGGCAGAGCGGGCCACAGACGCCACCTGGTTTTCCATGGTAAGCGCCGGGTCCAGATGTATCCCCAATCTGCGGACCCCACTCCGTGCGGCGAGAGTCACCCCCCCAAAAGAGAGGGAGTTTCCCAAACCGCCCATGGAGGGGCCACCCACCCTCAAGACCTCCATCTTGTCCGGGTTCAGCCTCAACCCATTCAGCTGCATCCATTGCAGTACAGCCTCCAGACTTCGATGGAGTGGAAACACACTCCATCGAAGTGTGTTTCCAACATGCAGGCCCCAATTCTCTTACGTGCTTACACTAGCCTAGCAGAAGCAGTGTAACCTTTGGAGGTGAAGTGCCTTATGTTAAAAAATCACTGTAGACATTATCAGTTGCATACTGGGTTGTATGACTCAGCATTCAACTGGTAATGTCTACAGTGATTTCTTAACTTGTGGCGATTTGCCTGTAAAAGTTACGCCATTTGCATTGCTATGCAAGAGGATTTTGGCCACAAACTGACTCATTTGGCAGATTTCTGGGACAGCACTGTCCTAGGTCTCAGCATCCCAACAGAATCTTTTGCCAGTGGTTTTCCTGAGTGTCTTGTAAAATCTGGCCTCATGCTTTGAGCGGTGCCTGATGGCTGAGTCTTGAGACAATATCAACCTTCCACAATACTTCCAATATCACATCAGCCCAGAATATAATGGGATAAAGATGGGCAGAAAATTCAGCCACTGGTAACATTGTTCAGTGTGCTGATGCATGGCACCACTACATGCAACTAAAAATCCAGAAGCTCTGCTTGTAGCTTGAGAAGTCTACCCAGTGGGCCGCCACACAGCAGAATTTCCTCAATAGTGGTACAACAACTATTGAGGAACTCCCTTCTGACAGAAACTCAGCTATCCTCCTGTTGCTATCATTCAGGTGCCAATTGAAAGCATAGTTGCACAGGTTTGAGGGGTATAGGAAACTGATCTTTTCCCCTCTTCTGCTGATTGTGTCAGCTGTTCTGCTGCATTTTATCATACATTAAAAAATAAATTATCTCAATTGTGATCACTTAGATAGATTTGCAAAGCATGTTTTTGTGGGGGAGTACTCCAGTTTTGTAACTGCATTACAAGCATTTTGCAGGTACAAAACAGCAGCAGCAGCAGCAACATCCAAAATTTACATGGAAGGGAAACATTCTTGCAACAGAAAATTTTGGCTATATGTGTGTGTGTGTGTACAAGATTTCAGCAAGCCTAAAAGCCATCTGCTGGAGCAGCAGCATGTTCCTCCCTTCTGCAACCTTCTGGAGTATTGTTGTTGTTACTGTTGTTGTTATTTTGACTTATATACCACCCCATAGTGCTAGAGCACTCTCTAGGTGGTTTACAACATAATTATGCAAGGAACACTTTGTCTGTCCCCACCCCTCCCCCCGTATACTCATTTTACTGACCTCAGAAGGATGGAAGGCTGAGTCAGCCTTGAGCTGGCTACATGAACCCGTCAGGATTAAACTCAGGTTGTGAGCAGTTTTTGGCTGCAGTACCTCAGTTTATCCACTGCACCACAAGGCTTGCTATACTTGTAGCCCTTGGGCATCAACTCTGAGGGTGCAGAAAGGGCTACAAGTGTGGGGATGCTCTGGATTGCCCATGAGGGAAGAGAGTTCAACCAGCCCACTGGATTCCACCCAAACTGTATAAAGACTGATTTTGACACTTGTTGTGCCTACCTGTTAGTGTTGTACTCTAAACCTCCAACTTCCTTGCTTGCCTGCAAAAGATCCAGGATGCCTCCTGAACTTGCGGCCTCTTTCTTCCCTTTTGAATTGCGAGCTGGCTTGGCCTCGGTATCAATGTGGAGAGAATCTTCATCGGAGGAGTCATCACTCTAAAGAAGTCAACAGGAAGACATGAAGAGGTGAGAAGAGATCGTGCTGGTTAGTGATAAACGGCTCCTTCTGGGGTGCAATACTGGCACCTCATTGTGTTTTTAAAATTGTTCTTCACTTATTTGCATTGTTCTTTGAATTGTTTTGTCCAACCTTACACCAGAAAAAGAGATGGTGATCCTCTAAGAGTGTAAGAACCTGCCTGAAAGTGAGTTAGACTGCTGACCCATCAAGCCCAATCTGGTCTACCTTGCCAAGTCAAGGCCATCTGGGGTTTCAGACAGGCAACTTGTCTTAGCCCTCCCTGGAGAGGCTGGAAATGAAGGCTCGGACCTCCTCTATGCAAAGTATGCACGTTATCACTGAACGAATCCAAGAGCACTGCTAATTAATCTGAGAGATAAACTCCTATTCAGAGTTTAACTAGAAATGTTCACAGTCCCTACAAGCAAATGATAAATGTAGGACTATATCCAACGGTGTCCACCCATAACTGCTGGAAGAAGTGTGGTGAATGCTGTTAGAAGAATGGATTATGCTTCTCTCTTGCAGTTTCCCTGTGCCCTAAAACCCTATTCCAGAAGTTTGAGGATGCTTTGGATCCGATCTGGAGAAAGGCATGAGGAGGAGAGAAGTGGGAAGACTAAATATACTCAAGGTAGCAAGGAAAACTATAATAAGGAACTTGTAGTCAGCATACAACATTGATCAATACGCAACATATGAATATACTTTTTTTCATGCTGAAGAAATCCATAGGGAAGAGTATAATAACATAACAGGAAAATACCTTGTACAATACAGATTCCACTTTTGGCTTCTTCAGTGGTGTGTGCTGTGCTGTTTCCTTTTTATCTGATAAAACTGGGAAGAAATTGAAATACAGATTTCATTGTTAAGAAAAAAAAAATCCCGTGTTCCTTCTTAGTACTACTATCAGTGTTACGTCACTTCTGCAGAGGTGCCCTTGGCCTAAAGAGTTTTACACCTTTTAAACATAATTTTAACAGATGCATAATCAACACAAAACAAAAAAAGATGAAGGGATGTAAAACTCCTTGCCCCGCCCCCAATTTTAGGACCAACAATGCTGCCCACATCAGCACAACCACTTCTGCTCTACCTGGAAGAACAGACTGGGACTGAGACCGGTGTAATTCTCCTCCTTCGGCCGAAAAATGACTGTCCCACATACCAGACATTACACTGGCTGGCCAGCCCAGGGACACGCCCAGCAAGATATTCTTGCTACTGTGGGACGGATCACTGGCTTAGCTATTTGCTTAATAAAAGAAGAAGCCATCTTACAGGATAAATCTCTTTTTGCAGTGTTTTTCTTCCTTCTAATTGGAAATTCATCGATTTTCAATTCTCCGTCATCTGAAACATACTCATATTCATCTTTCACGGGTTTTGTTTTATCTTCTTTGAAATTTTGCAGGGATCCAAATATACCAGGGTTCAATGGAGTTTTCACTCCTTTTGAACTGTTTTGACAAAGAAGAAATAACCACAAAGACCAATAGTGGGACAATTATCTTACTATCATTTTTTTTGGCACAAAATAAATGTCAGGCACACATAGCTGAATATAATACAGAGAAGAATACAAGGTATTCGATATTTAATATTATTCATTAAATGGATAGTCAGATATACAGCAAAAATCACAACTAGGCTTCACATAACTTAATCTAATGGTGGTCCTTTAAAATAGATACTGTAATTACATTTTTATGTCATTCTAATGTTCAGCTCATTTACTTTCATATTAACAACTTATGGATGTTTTAATTGACAGCAGAAGTAATTATGCAGTTTCAATAACACATCATATCCTTTTCTTATGAGGATTCCTCCTGATTTCCCTAAGAAAGCGAGGAGTCAGACTCCAGTTTCTGAAGAAAACCAGACTGTTCACCAAAATAGCAAAAAAACCTGAGCTGATAGATCAAGCTATTCAGACTGACTGATTTCTATTAAACTTGTAAGTCTGGAAAAACATTTTAGCTAAGTTGTGTTAGGTATCACCAATCTGACTGACCACAGATCACAGATGAAAACTCTGAACTAATTGTGTTCACCATCATTTTTACTGTCACATTTATTCATCTGTTTTAATAAATGCCCCATACAATTTCTACAGACAGTATAAATCTATGTGGGGACAAAAGTCACATGGAAGGAAAAAGATTCATTTAACAAACTCCTCTTTTGTCAATGTGTAGATTGAAGTCATTTGAATTCAGACTCAGTTCAGTCATGCACATCCACAAGAGGAAGACAAATTTTGCTTCCAGTGCGTCTTTGTCTGGCTCTTCCCAACTCATTTTGAAAGCCAGCTCCCATATGCTGTGGTGGATGTGCTCATATCTAGCCACCCATGAAGAAAGGACCACCAAGCACAGACTTCCAAAGAGTTTTTCCTAAGGCTACAAAGCACTCTACAGCCATGTGATTTATACCATAATAAGAATTCTTCCCCTCCGAAAATGTGAGACTATTACTCAACATTTTCAGAGATTCAAGGAATATGTCATTTGCATCACATTAACTTTGCATTAAATGCCTCCTGTGAGAAGTAGCCCTTCTGCATCAATTATGGTGATGATTTTGTGCCTGAGTCTGACCCACATGTCCACATCAGGCCTTCATCTTTGGCCTACAGACAGCAAAGTAAACATTTCACACACTCTCTACTTCTGTTTTTTCCTTAATTGCAATTCAGGAAATTCCAATGAGATTCCCTTTTTCGTTGTATTTGTTTGGCCGTAAGTCCAATGGACATCTATTTTGCATATTACTAAGTAAACATCTTTAAATGAAGCTGAAGTTCTTGGCAAAGTTGTTATGGGAAGTATCTATCTTACTAGTCAATGTTTATTGCAAAAAATTGTGCTTACCCGAGTAGTTTCTTGTTGGAAAAAGAAAACATGAATTTATTGTCCTTGTTTCCTGATAATGGTGTCTTCTCTTGTTTGTGTTCCTCTTCCATTTTTAATAATGAATCAGGTTTGCTGTTCTGAAAATTGGGGTAATAGGACAATTATAACAATTATGGTTTAATTGGTGACTTCTTTCCCTTCTTAAGCACTTAGAACAGATGGATCATTAGTGCTATGGAACAAACACACCAGTGACACAATAGATGATAGCAAATCCATTCCCAGTTACTGAATCCACTACCCAAATAAATATATAGGATCATGTGGAAGTAATGCTGCATTGAATCAGTCCAAGGCAGTGAGGTTATTGCTGCTATAAAGCTGCTATAAAGCAACAGCCCATGAAGTCATTGTGAGGCACAGAAATGGCAGTTCTTAAAATAAAACTACGTTTGGATGCTGATGGGGAGGGGGCAGAGGCAGTCAAATGCATCCATAAAACCTGAGATCTGTTCTAGTTTACAAGATAAAAGGAAAGACAAACAACTTCAAGGAGGAAAGGCCTGTTCTTCGGGGCTACAAACACACTTTGGAAAACTTACTTTTTTTGCACTACAACACACAGAATCTTCCAACCAATATGGACATTGGGACTTTCGCAAGTTGTAGACCAAATGCTGACACAAGATTGTGGTATTGTTGTTTTTTAAGAAAATTAATTAATTGCACTTTAAAGCCACTCAGTAATCAGACTTGTACAATACAGTAAAATGAGAAGTACAAACAGAAGACAGCACATAATAAAACCAAGGTAAAATAAAAAATTAAAACACTGCAGTCCATAAAACCAAAGTAAAACCGGCTTCAACAGAAGCAGTCTAAGAGAATAAACAGTCTTCTAGATACTGATGAAATGTTTAAGACAATCAGTGCACAACCCAACACTCAGTGCAGAATCTAGTCCTCAAGGAAATGCCTTTGTTGCTACCTTTCAGGATTGCACTAGAATTTATACAGAGTAATCTAATCAGAGTGAGAGGGGCCATACCTTGTATTTCCATTTTGCTTCTGTTTTAGTCTTATTCTGCTCACGGATTTCAAACTTTTCCACTTCATTTTGCTTTTCAACAGGTTCTTTAGCAGGAGCACTCAAAGCATTCTTGGCAGCCTAATTCAAATAAATGAATAAATGAATGAATGCATGTACAAATCCCACAAATAAACTGATTACCCATACACAGGGGCAATATAACATGTCTCTCTCTTTCTCACTAGTTGCCATACACCAATTTAGTCAGAGTGAATTTTCACTCTATTAAGATAGGACTGCCATGTATTTATTTTGACAAAGATAACTGAAGTATCAAGTGTTAAGTCTAGAAGAAACAGAGAATTATTTCTCTTTATTATGAGCTCAATGCCAAGACTCAGGTAGTATTGAAAATAAGTCTGTCTGCCTATCTCAAACTGTATAATATATAAAGGTATCTCACACTTGCCAAATCTTCTTATCAGTTGCATGGGGCGTGTGTTCCTACATATATTATACTTTAGGAATACACTGTCTTTTGGAGAAGTCCACTACAAATATAACTTTTCACCAATATCCAGAATTTGAGTGAAGTGAAGTGAGTTTAATTATTCTTAGTTAAGAAACTGAAATCTTGCCCAAATCGTATACTGATAAGGTTACCCGTAAATGGTAAAAAAAACCACCCAACAACAACCCAATCCCACAGTCAGTGAAAACAGCAGTATTTTTCAAGGGTATAGCCATATTAGTCTGCTGCAGCAAATCAACAAAATGTCTTGTGGCACCTTAAGGAATAATAGCTTTATTATAGCATGAGTTATGGACTATTCACGGACAGTTGCCCACTTTATTATAGCGATAGCTGAGCAAACAAATCTTTATACACCAGTGTGTGTAGGAGGCGAATGCTGAGGAATAGGCATACAAAACATAAAAATGGTGAAGATCGTTTTAATAATAGTTTAACAAGCAAACATTGAAAAGTGACAAAGACACTTCCTTCAGTTCAAATATGTGAATAAATATCAGCCTATTCAGGGTAGTACTCTATGTAGCTCATCAGGTGGGACACATTCCAGTCCATCCACTTGGTGAATGAACAGACATTGGGAGCAACAGATGTTGTGGGCATGAGGCATCACATGACATTAGGGCATTGGGGGTCAGTGGTCCATCTCTGCTATTCTTTCTAAGATATGAAGGTTCTTCAGCCCGTAACTAGTCTTTTTCAACAGCCAGAACATCTCTGCTCACCTTGCCTTTCTTTGGCGTTTCAATCTTTGTTAGGGCCTCCTTCGTGTGAGCCTCAAGAAGATCTAAGTTAGGAATGGCAGGTGGAGGAGCTTCTTTTGCTTTCTTGTTTTTCTTCTTCCCTTCTCCTTTGACTTTGGGTGTCTTGGGAGGTTTGGGGGGTTTAGGTGGCTTGGGGGGTTTGGGTGGCTTGGGAGGTTTAGCTAGTTTGGAGGGTTTGGGTGTTTTCATTGCTTTTGGAGTCTTTTTCTTAGAGACTTTTTCAACTGGTGGTGGCGGCGGTGGTGGTGGTGGTGGTGGAGGAGGAGGTGGTGATGGTGGTGGTGGTGGAGGAGGAGGTGTCCGTGGTGCAGGTGATGGTATTTCTTCTTTCTCCACTGGACTGATCTGCTCAACATTCACATTGGCAGCCACTTCAGGTTTGCTGACTTTCAAAGCATTCTAGAAGAGAAAAACAAGAGGAATGTGTATTCAGGGCCCGCTTTCAAAAATGGATATTCCACCTCTGTTCAGCATAGCTGTATACTGTATAAGAAAGCCACAATGGGTGCTTCTAAAGACACTGCATGTTTTTAGAAATGAAGACCAAAAGGGGATCTGGAATCGTGGCGCCACCCAGTTTTCATGGTTAGAAGAGCAAGTGGCTGCCACTCCGCCACTCCTTCCTTCTTTGATTCAGTAATGAGACAGTGTAGAAAGGAGAGGAACACTTAAGAGCACATGGAAACTTTATATTGTGATCCAGTCTCTGATGTTGAGAGGGTTTTTCTAGATTGCTGATACACAGGGGCACAGACTATGGAACTTGAATGGTAAGAACAGTGCAGTTCCTGAAATGTAAGAACTGGGTGCTTCAATTGAAAGGCTATTAAAAATCACGCATTCAGTCCAAATTAATCTCCCATGTCCCCATTGAGTTGGTGATGGTCAAAAGCTCTCCTCCCGCTCCAAATACGAAGACTTCAGCTGACCTGATCTGACTAGTGTCTACTGGAAGGTACAGTAGGATAGCTCAAGAAGGACTGATCTAGGGAGGGTTGATTTATCACATGCTATTATGACTCCGGGAGGCAGTGGAAGACAGGAGGGCCTGGCGTGCTCTGGTCCATGGGGTCATGAAGAGTCGGAGACGACTTAACAACTAAACAACAACAACAATTATGACTTTGGCATGCCACTGAACTATGGCTCTATCCGTTTGACAGGCCTTTCAGAAAAATATGCCCACTGCTGAGAAGCCTGTTGTATAAAATAGAAAGGAATTTAATGAAATGTTACATATTTTGCTACCAAGCATCATTCTGGCAGCATGTACTTATTTCTTTGCATACTCTATACAATTTTCATAGATGTCAAAGGCCAAACAGAAAGGGGTGGCCCAGCATCATGTAGAAACTATGCAGAACTTTATTATATAGTCACATGCTTTCATAATTCAGGAATGCCATCTGTGTAAGGAAAAATGATTACCACCTAATTATAATTATTAATGTAAAAATTACTCTTTGCTTGGCTCGTTTTCTTGTTCTTGCTTTTACAGTTTTCAAAAATCCTAGAAGTCTCTGACATTCCTTTGTTTTTGCTAAAACAATAGGAAATAAAAAAGAAATGAAGCAATGCTTCATTTAAAATGCTAATCAGTTTTAAGAGAGTGCAGTTCAAATTAATTTGCATGCAAGGAACAAAACTGAATTATGTTTTTCTCCAGGTAAAAGGAACAGTAAAAGATGTACATTAAAAATGAACAGTGTGTGACTAATTAAATTGAAATTTTTTTTATTTATGTTGTCATTAGACAAATGCAAGGAAAATTAGGCTTTCCATGGCTGCTCCTCACTTTGGTCATACATTACCTTCAATAGCAGAGTGCCAGGTGTTACTGCATTTATACTGGCTTGTGGGCTTTCCATGGGAATCTGCACAACCACTGGAGGATTAGGCACACCTTTCTTCTTATCCACCAGGGCTGTTCTTATGTGCTTATAAAATTCATTAAATCTGATTTTCTACTTTCTGGGAACTTTCCAATTTAAGACATAATCCTAACTCTCCAGGACGCCTGTGGGCTGGTTGGGCTGATTTAAGGCCAGCTTGAGGCACTGCTGAATCAACCTCACCCCCCAGCCTAGGGATGTTAGAAATTACTCATGATTATCCCAGCTTATTGTTGTGTTGGAATTAGTGACTATGAGACTGGAGTAAAAGCAGTTTGGATCTCACATAAATCAGCTCCTCCTCCACTCTTCCCTTTCTCTGCCTTTTGGGGGCAGGGGTTCACTTGATCTCATTGGGCACAGACATAGTGGCAGTAGATGTGAGATCAGTCAGCACAAGGAGCTTGTGCCAGCATAAAGGCAGCTACTGTATATCAGCACAAGTAACTTTGGCCCATTCCAAACCCAATGGCACTGTTAGTGGATCGCCTTGTTAGTGGCATATTAAACACAATTAAATGCCACTGATTTCATGGAGACAAAGGCTGCAATCTCACACAAACCTTCCCATTGAACTCAATCCAGATTCATGCCTGTATCCTCCCTACAAAATCTGTTGCCCAACAACTAGCCAAATGAAGACCAAATTCAACACTTCAAGTCAATTTAAGATGTGTTTGCAATATAGTCAGTTCAATATGTAAATAAGAAGAGATCAACGGTGGAGAATTTTAAGGCCTTCTACTGTATGTGCATTTGATTCTGCTTGGCAACACAGTTCTTAGATTTAAAATCACAGAAAAATATTAACTTCATATGGAGAAGGATCCATAGACTCTAACATAAGCAAGCCCACCTCTTTCTGCTCTTCTCTGCGTGCTGTATTTTCCAGGAACAAGGATGTTCCTGGATATACAAAGAACTTATGGATTTGAGTTGGTATCAGCTAGAGATGGGCCCAAATCAGAAAAATGGTGATTCGTTTTGATTTGTGATTCATCAAGGTTGACGAATCACAAATTATAAATTTATGTTTTTTTCTGATGAATCGACAAATCAATTTATCAATTCATTATTTTTATTTTAAAGCCCTATAAAATGGCCTCCAAGCACCTAGAGATACCAAATTCATAGGACAGCTTCCCCTGACTCTCTTCTACAAGTCTTGCAAGTTTGGTGAAGTTTGGGTTTTGGACGTTCAAATTATATATCCACAAGGAGGGCTCCCCCAGGAAAGTCCCCCGTAGGCACCTGGAGGCACCAAAATCACAGAGAAGCTTATACTCACTCTCCTCTATAGTCTCTCAAAGTTTGGTGAAGATTGGGTTTCAGACATCCAGGTTATACATCCACAAATTAGGTCCTCCCAGGAAAGTTCCCTA
Source organism: Intellagama lesueurii (assembly GCA_037013535.1). NCBI lineage: Eukaryota > Metazoa > Chordata > Lepidosauria > Squamata > Agamidae > Intellagama > Intellagama lesueurii. The sequence goes on from JBAJHW010000002.1 coordinate 246,128,399, forward strand.
GCAGCTGGCTTGGGAATACCCAATATTCATCAAACTCGGAGAGATTGTAGAGGAGAGTCAGTAGAAGGTTCTCTGTAATTTTGGTGTCTCTAGGTGCCTGGGAGGAACTTTCCTGAGAGGGGTTTCTTTATGGGTGTATAACTTGGTTGTCCAAAACCCAAATTTCATCAAACTGGAAGGGACTGTAGAGGAGAGTCAGAGGAAGCTTCCTGCAATCTTGGTGCCTCTAGATGCCGGGGTAGGTGGGTGGGCGCATCTTATAGCCAAACAAATTGACAAAATCGCTAAAATTTAATTTCTTCGTATTCATCGCGGGCATTGATTCATATGAATACGAATTGACAAATTAGAGAATTTATCAAATTTTTCAAATTAATCAAATTTGATTATTCATTTTTTAATTTGTACCCATCTCTAGTGCCAACCAATTCAGCCCTTGGAGATATGGAGAGTCATTTTTAGCACTCAGTGGAGAAATGCAAGGAAAAGGTATTTACTTAAAATAAAATAAAAAGAATACCAACCTCACTTAATCTTATTTCTTTGGCAAGGTCCTTAATGAGCTGTGCTGGTTTAAAATTCTCTGGCAGTTCATCTTCATGGTCCACTAAAGCCTTGAATAGAATAAAACCAAATAAAAAAGGCTTAACAGTATGTTGACCAACCTCATGAGGTCATAGTGTTCACATAAGGCACCGTGAATATTACTGAGCTCTTCAGTTCAAAGGAGAAACAAACACCGTGGGTTCCATCCATGAACAAAATGGTCTCTTCCATTCACAAGAAAGCCCTTTCAGTGAATGTGAATGGGATTGATTCACCGGAGTCTTCCACAACAGAAAAGAGGAGTTATTTTTTCCCAATTTCCCCTTCCCATCTCACTTTAGCCCCTTTGCTACCTCTCATAGTTTTCTGTAAAGTCTCAAATCCTTCCATTCAAGGGACCCACTCTTTGAATGATTAAATCATACCCATCTGTTATTCATTCTTATCTAGAGCAATGGAAATGTTCTCCTTGTCATAATCTAGAGTTTGACTGTATTATCACCAAAGCAACACTTTGGCATGAAATGAGAGTGGCATACGAAATGACCACTCTCTCAAAAAAAGTCTGTATGTTTCTTTTTTAACACATCATACATTACGTTTTTTCTCTTTAAATATATAAATCAGGATGCACACACAAAAAAATCCATGTCACTGGAAATTTGAGGAATGAATAATTCACCCTACTTCTTTCTAGGACTATTGTTTTTGCCCTCAATCTTTTATCTGCTATACAAATCTATAGTGCAGAAAAAGCCTTACCTGCTTTTTAGTCCAAGACCGGAAAGCACCATTTAAAATTTTTGCTCCCTGGACTAAATGGGAAGGAGGCTGCTTTCCAGCTTTGTGCAATCCTAAGCAAATAAAAGAACACAGCAACATTGCATGAAAGCCATTTTCAAAACAAAGGAAGAAAACACTTCTCTTTATGAAGAAGAAATGGGAATAGAGGTGGGCGGCCTATTGTTTGTTTGTTTAAAATATTTTTATTCCACCTTTCTCCTTAAAAAGAACCTAAGGTGGCCTAAAACTGGTTTGGTAGGGACGGTTTCTAGAGTCACCAATCCCTAGTTCCAAGTTTTGGAATCTACGTAGAAACTAAATTTGATGTTTACAAATGGATCATCTGCTCATTTATTCTGAAGCCTGACAACAAATTCCACCTTTGGTGACAAAATTCAAATCCAACGAATTCTTTGCAAATCTTGCCGTTTCAATTTCAAAGCTGTAGGGTAGTTCCCCTGTTGTGTGCATGGGAATACATTTGTGCAAGAAAGCTCTCCTACTTTCTCTCTTGAAAAGCACGGGACCATCAAATGTTTGGACAGAGGCAACTTTTGTGAGCAGCCTCCTTCTCCTGGGAGGCTGCTTCCATATGGTTTTCTGCAAAATCTGATCCCACCAACATCCCATGTTATACTGCAGAAGCTCCCCAGAAGCACTGAGGATTGCAATGGACTCAATACAAGTTTAAAAAAAGGAAACAAAATAAAAATTAAATGAATCCACAGTGTTCTGCATTATTCATTTCCGCTCCCTGCGCTCTCACCTGTTGCTCCTAGCCCCTTTTGTACCATTTCGATTCACATTGCTTTGTGTGCTCAGGGCTACTATTTCTGAAACACAGCCTTGAAATCATCTTTCTGACCCATGTGCAGTTTTTCCACTGTACTTTTTGTTTTTATAGCCACCAAAACAGATTCTGAACATGATTATTCTTAGTGAATCTGAGTTTATTTAAAGGGCAGCTAATATGACTGTGTTTACTATATAGTAACTGCCCCTAAAACACCATAGGCCGTGTGAAAATGCAGTGGTATGCATTAACTGTCAATAATACAAGCTTTGGATATAATTTTAGCAACTTATTGATATACTTTTCACTTATTAGTAAGATCTGAACACATAAGACAGGTCTAACATGTTTTACCATTACATTTACACACTGCTCCAAAAAGGGTCGAAACAACATGTACACTACAAAGTCTACAACTCAATGTTCAAGTATTAAGGCACTGGTTGACTTGTAAATCTAAACACAGCAGATAACTGACATTCTGTTTTACTTATTTATTTATTTAAATTAAATGTGTGCCTTAATAAACACAAGTGTTTGCACCTTTGCCGTGGCTAAGATACACCATATATGTTTACATTTATACAAAAGAAAGCAGCATTCTGAAACCTGTAATGTGTACAAAGACTGAGTAGCATTTGGCACAGCCTGCCCATCCTATGCCTTTGTATCCTCTCATAATAGGGACATCAAAATTTCTCAAGTATTTCAACCCACCCCCTTTTGTGTGTGTGTGTGTGTGTGAGAGAGAGAGAGAGAGAGGGAGGGAGGGAGGGAGGGAGGGAGAAGGAGGGATTTAAATGTGAAGATTTCTCTAGAAAGGCACTGGCCTCCAGATAAAATGAATGGGGAAAGTACTGAATATCCCCATTGTGGGTGAGGAATAGGTAAGGTATTCTTCATAGAAATGGTTAGTGAGAGACATATATAAACCTGCCTGCCTACAAAACCCCACTCAAGGAGAATTGTGGAGAATTTTGGTTTGTCATTAATGAGCTACTGACTGGAGCAAGCCTCTCCTACCAGTCCTCCTTGCTTCCTCCTACAAGTAGAAGTGGCTGAAGTAACCATCTACATATAAGAGCAGGAAAGATCAGACCTTAAGTTCTGAATCTTCTTAACAGGTCCAGAGCTAATTTCAAATCCTAGCTTCGAACTACAGCCTACAGCCTGTTAGATGAGTGATAAACCATGGTCCAGATACAGCATCAATTTTTTTATTTCCTGTAAGCAAGTTTTTGGATGCTGTAGCCACTCTCTTTGCAGGACCATCCAGGACAAACATAATGGCTGGACTCCTATTCGTGTTCAAATGATGTAACCTGCTGAAGTTAACTGATGCTAATTAACAATGAGCTGGGGCGCATCTCAGTTTCACAGTCAGGCATATGAACACAATGTGACCCAGCATCTTGTCAATTAGCCACAATTAGCCATGAGAGATTACACAAATCTTATGCCAACACCAATAGGATTGTGGTCATTGCTCATTACTGACAAGCAGTAATTCCCAGTAGTTCCAGTCTACTGCTTTCTGTTTAAAAAAAAAGAAGCTGATTCACCCTTCTATGTTGATATAGCAGTCAAGATTTACAAATACTGACTTATTTATTTATTCGCTTAAATCACAGACTACTACATTTCAAAATACAAAGAATCAAACAAGGGTTAAAAAAGAGATCTTCAAAAGAATGCAACCAAAATCAGAACAGGGATGTTTACTCAATCAATTAGGAAATAAAATTTAATAAAAAGTGGATATGTAAGGGAAAGAAGGAAGATTAGGCAGGCCAAGGAGACAAGGGCCAGTATCCTTTTGGAGTGAAAAGAGTGTACTGCACAGACCTTTCTGATTTGCCTTAGTACATGTGAAGATTGTACTTGCTCAAACCCCCTGAGAGCACAGCTGCTGAGACAATGGATCCTTGCATGCATGAAGTGAAAGGGATAGAGATCAATATCTGTAGCAGACTGAGGCTAAAACGAAGACCACCAACCAGGAAACTCAGGAAGAGAAGAAATGGGAGTATCTCCATTACCCTGGAGAAAGTAAATTCTCCAGGACGTGAACCGCGGAGCTTTCTTCTGAGCATGTTAAGTAGCTTAAGGAATGTTCATCACTTAGACGAGTAATTTAAATAGCACAAGATTTACCAATTAGAATTCATGCTTAACATGCTGCATATGTTGTCTCTGGAATATAACGACCCCCTTTGATTCAGACCTCCTTTGATTTGAAGTGTGATTCTTAACATTGAAGTCATTATCAATGCCTTCCCACTGTTAACCTATTATTCTTCAAAAAATCTCATATTTATACATTTAATGGTATTATTTCTAAAAAGTTTTTTCATGCCGATTTATTTGAATCCCAGTACCTCATTAATGCAGTGCTTTTTTGCAAACTCTTTAAGAACATTATTTAAAAAGTGACTGTGACTGGTAAATTAAGTATTAACAGAACATAACGTTATGGTAAAAGTATTTTACAGAGAGGAGACACACTTTTATTTACCTTTAAATGACTCCAGCAGGTGTTTTCCTGTGTACCAACAAGCCGTCTCAAAGTTTGGAAACTGGGTTAAGCTGACAATTTTTAATCGCCTTTCAACTTCGTATGCTCTATGATACATGGTAAAAGTGTTTCAGTTCAACAGATCACAAGCAGCTTTGCAAACCAAATAAATAAATACTTGTCCCCTCATTGCCTCATAATACAACTGTTATGTGGCTTTGACTTCCAGCTGCTTCTTATTAAGCCAATTGTCATAATTTGTCAACTGCTAGAAAAGTGACTGGAGTAATTTGGAACATAAGAACATTTCACATACTTTGAAGTAAAATACAATGTCAATTGACCACATATTCAAGAGGAGCATTATTAAATACAAAATAGACAAATTGTATAAACGTTCAACCAAATTATGAAGGCCTAAATTAATCATTCAAACTAGCCCCACTGAATCCATGAAATTCATTTTAAATGCTGACTTTCCATGTTCTCATGGATTCAGTGAGTCTACTTTAGCTGGGACTAGCAACTGGAATTAGGCCAAAGTACAAACAATGTTACATTCCTAACATACATGTAAAGTGCTATCATTTATGTATGTGTGTATGTATGCATGCATACATGTATCATACATACAGGCATACTTATCTGTTCAGAAATAATGTCCAGTGGGATTTGCTTTTAGTAACAGCACATAGTATGTCAACCAAAAAACACACATTCTTTGATGCCAAATATGAACATTTCAGCCAGTTATTCATAGGACTAAGAATAGTGCTTATGGATAAATATATGAAAATTTCTGAACCAAGCCTACTATAGCCTTTTCATGATTGGGGTAAGAATGTCCCTTGACACTTTGGGCTGAAGCACTTCCCTTTTCAATTCATAGTTGCCCTATCTAAGATAAAGGCATGGACAGTTTTGTTATTCATCTCATTAACAACAACTTAAATTTTGTTTTAGCAGAAAAAGTATAGTTCAAATTTCACAGCCCATGTTATAGTCATATGAGAATGGAAAAACAAGGAGGAAATATTAATTCAGCCAATGTAGCTCCAGACCTGGGCCCCACAATAAATGTTTTCAAACTTCATTTGGTAGGATCAAGATTAAGATACATGGCACAAGCATGAGTGGAAACAGAACTTCCTTCACCTTTCTTGCTAATAACAGACTTCTAGCCTCTTCCTTCCTATGTGCTACACTGGGAGGAGGGGCAAGGGAACCCACTTCCACCAGCCTTGCTTAAATCTACATCCATTCCCGCATCTAATCAAATTATGGTATAGTTAATTATTATCAAATAAAAACATGTAGAAACAACTTACCTCATCTGCATTTCAACACTTAGGCTATGTAGGAAGTGGCCTGCAAAGGCGAGGCAGTCAACAGGTGTTAAAGTTGCATAAATCCACCCTGCAATAGAGAGGGGGAAACATTACACTCTTTAAAAACTGAATTGCAACTACTGGCCTCTTAAATGTCCTCAGACACTATTGCAACTATTTTCCCTTCAAGAGCCACAGGAACTCTAAAAGACATTTGAAGGCCTTTAATACTCCACCTCAATTATTACATCAGAAATCCTTCCTCCTTTCATGAAAGACCAAGTGTGGCATTTCAGTTTCACGCTTAAAATGTGAGCTATTCCAAAATTTGCAGCGGTGACAATTAAGGAGGTACTAAGTTTCAGAGGGTGACGTGACGTGCATCAGACAGGCAATAGATGCCTGGGTGTGGGGTTGACTTAGCCAGTGCTCTCATCACTCAGTTCCTTGCTTCATGGTAAGGAGATGTCTTCCAACCTTTAGTGGAAGAAAGACCCTTGAGAGTACAGGAATGGGAAAGCAGCAGGTTAGCAGTGGTGGGTGGCAAGAGACTAAGTATCTCCCACCATTGGTCCACCAGTGCAAATCATTCTTCCCCTCCGCCTTGTCTCTTCTCCTCTCAGTGGTTCATTGGTGACTTAAGATGTATCTGTACTACACAATTACATGTGTTTGATACCTTTTTAATTACCATAGTTCCATCCTAAGGAATCTTGGACTTAGAGTCTGGTGAGGGAGATAGTTCAAAGGAGTCTGCTAGCATACTCTAGCACAGGATTCTAAGTACCTCACCAATCAACAAATCTCAGGACTTCTCAGGATGAACCCATGACTGATCAAACCAACATAACTGTGCAGATACATCTTTCCTTTCTCAGATCCAAGCTGGCTACAGAGCAAACACTCAGGGATGTGAAGGGGGATTTTAAGCTCTCATGTCTCCCTCATAATACTTACTTCCACCCTTTGTAAAATAAATGCAAAAGTTAAATAGGTACAATTTTATGTTACCTGTTGCTTTTTTCTTGCATGGACTAAACAAACAAGTCAAGTCTGCATGCATAGTAAAAAAATTTAGAAGGCTACAAGCCTGTAATTCTGTAAAATGCCACTGCATTATTTAAGTTGACAAGTCCCATCACATGCAACTTCTACTTCTAGATTTCAAACCAACTAGTATTTTCAGTACAGATGCCCCAGTTTTAATTATAACAACATCCTCACCTGAGGGGATAAAAAGTGTTTGTCCTTGTTTAACTGTGCATTTGTAACATTTATCCACTTGGTCAGCAAAAAACATCTCACTGTGATTCGCTGCTGACTGCCAGCGTTCGTAGAGGGAAATGTTTGCAGAGGTTGGCTTGATCAGATAAAATATTTTTTCTCCCTGTAATAGAAAACATGCTTAGTTAATCTCATTCATCTAGCTTTTAATTGGGGCTAACAAGTGGATTCAATCTTGTATGTTCAAACCACATTCCTTACCTCTCCTTCCTCCCCTATTTTATAAATTACTTACCTTACACAGAAAGGTCATACATTATTTCTTTGCACAAGATAAATTATTTACCAAAATGCTGAGCACACCGCATGTCAAAACCTATTGTTAGCTTTTTGCAGACCCTTTGCATGTATTTTCTTTTCACTATTTCAACCTCTCATCTTAGAGCAAGGCTGACACAGGAATTGAAACCCACTTTGGGAAAATTGGCATGATAATATTTGTTATGAAACACGAAAGAATAATGTCTTACTTTCAGGACATGGTACCAGGCAGAAGCTCCACCAGAGTCTATGTGGAAATCTGTGTAGCTGTCCTTCACACAGATCAGGCAGTATTTGGTCACTTTGGGTTTTGCCAGTAAAGCATCATCAGGCCAATAATTTTCCACCCAAGAGAGTTTTTTCACTATATCAGGAGATTCTACAAAACTGGACATTCTGTTAGAGAAACAAAATAAAAAAAATTAAAACATCTAGATCAGACTACAGCACTGTGTCAGAACTTGTCCTAGTCAACACGCTATTCATGGACAAGCACCATGGCCAGTTCCCTGAGATAGCATAGCCCTTGTAAAATGATGTGTCATGAGCCTTGAAAGCGTTTCACAAGCCTCAAAACGGTTAGGATTCAATAGGACATTTTCAGGGCTGATCATCACTTCCTCTATCTCTGATGGCAGAGGTAGGACTCTGCCTGTAGTTTTTGTATAGCCAAAATTTCATCGTCCCTACATGCCAGGGAGTCCTGCTGCTTCCTAGTTTTGGGAAGTCCTGGGAAAATCTGGAACCAATGACCTCTAGAGTGCAGATTTTTAAGCTCGATGGCTCATAAACTGTTGGGCTTTGAATAGGCAGACAGGAGCACTATCCTCCTTACATCTTTAGCTGGGATTTTCGAAGCCAGCACATGTGGGGAATAACAGCAGGATTCAAAACCACCAAGATCAAAATGTGGGCATTTAAAAGATTATGTATACAATTATTTAAGTAGCAAGTCAGCCTCTGAACAAGCAGGGATCTTAAAAATAGCGCTTAAAGCCTAACACCACATCTATGCTCGGTAGGCCTGTACTCACTCGGTCAGTGACTACTTTTGTTTCTAATTTTTATTGCTTTTTTTTTAAACAGATGCTTGTAAACTCTGGTGTGCGTATAATGTGTAATTTTAGATCTGTAGTTTTAGGTATCTCTAATTGGTGATTATAAAAGTGTGTTTTTATGTGAATTCTTAAATACTATTTGAGTCTCATGAAGAAGGGCAAGATATAACAATAAGAACAACTGTTGTTTTTTCAATAAAGCTTCCCTCTCTCTTACTCTGTTCACACCCCACATATCTGATCCTACTTATTAATTGTGCTTTTTGCCCCATCTGTCATCATATTTTGGCTCTTACTGCTTTTTTTGTGGCTGCTCCCAGTTTATGCTGCTTCCTCTCTCAGAAACTGCAGTTGCCCCTTCCCTCCTTTCCTTCTGCTGGCAACTGAAAACACAGCTCTTTAGAGAGGTTTTTAGAGAGACAGCAGGCAACTGAGAAGGGGAGGTCTTTTAAAATCAGATTTCTAGTTTTTAAATAATTTTTTTAAAAAATATTCATATATGATGGTTCTAGCCTTTAATCAGTTTGCTTTAAATTAACAGTTGAATTGTGGGATGGATGGATGGATGGATGGATGGATGGATGGATGGATGGATGGATGGATGGATGGATGGATGGATGGATGGATGGATGGATGGATGGATGGAGAGAGAGAGAGAGAGCGCGCAAAGCCACCACACATTGCAAAATTTTGTTACAAGCCCTACTGTTTAATCAAATCTGAGAAAAAATTATTTTAGGGTGCAAACCTATGCCTATCCATGAGTAAGTCTCAGGCTTTACTTCGAAGTAGAGGTGTTCATGGGACTATAAGTGCAACTAATTTTTTTAAAACCAATCAGTCCAACAATTTATAACCAAAAATTACAATTATTTTTACCAAACTGTGTTACCAAAATAAAAGCAGAAGCAAGGAAACAGCACTGTCAATCTTCTGAATGGTTATTTATTCAAAAATCTGAAAGTCTGGCAGTTTACTAAAACAAATATAGATTTACTTTCACTTCTTAAATACCTGGTTAGTAAGACCTTAAGCCTAAAATGCACCCTTACATAGGTGCATTTATCTTACATGTCAAGGCAGCGCTTTAGGTTCTGTTGATGTGTCATGCTCTTTATCGAAAAATACTATATCTGTCAGCTGATTATTAAATCAGTAGTATATCAGAATAGTTTCAATAATCCCTATGAATAAAATGCCTCCCATCATTATTGTTTCTGGAGTAGAGAAAAGACTGTAAAATGCCTATTGAAAAATACCTATAATCAGAGAGCTTTTGAGCTTTCACGCACAAGGAAGAGGGTTACATTATTAAACAATAAATACAGCCTAGAGAGCTATAGATACTGTGAAAGAAATGATCTTGCAATTATCCTTCAGCTTTTCTGTAATCTGCATTAATTATCTCTCCTTTCTCCCACCAATAAGATGGAATTCTCTTCTAAAACAGCTATTGTTTATTTTATTTGTCCCAGAGCTCATCACTTTCTCTGTTTATAAAAGAGCATTCTCCTGCCTCATAATAATCTCTCTTTTTGTCTATGTAGATTACCCAGAAATCCTACAAGAAAAGAAGAAGTTTAAATTACAGGGTTCAGCAAATCATAAATTCATCACTCCTCCATAAGTGCTGCTCACAGAACAAAATTTCAGCAACAGAAATGCAGAGTTTGTATAATTTTCCTGGAAATGCTTTTGTAGTCTGTAGAGTAAAACCAGAAACCACTGATTCTGTTATCATGTAGGGCACCGACAGATTGCTCTCTTTCTTAGTAATCAGATGCTAAATATGGTGGAGGAAAGCTGGCTGCTCACCATCCCTGCAGTGAATGGGCAGGCCCACAGTCCCGTGTTACCTTGTATCTGAAAATTCCAAATTGGTTACATTAAGGACTCTTTTCCTGTTAGTGCTGTAATAGTAATCGACAAATTCCTTTAGCTTCATCTTGCAATCTTTCTGTTTGGTGACATCAGTGACATCCACGCTCCTTTCTGGTCCTGAAGAAGAAAGAAATTAAGATCAACTCAATGAAAATAGGAGCTCCCTGCACATCTTCTTTCTACCTGAAACTGGTTTCCCTTAAAACAAGGTGTACAGGGACCAAGAATTTTGTTGTGAAGGTGGAAAGGTATTCCTTTTTCTCACTATCCCATATAATTTGACAGTGGTAGACTGCAGGGCCCTGGAAGCTGCCTGCCTAACCGTTACACTGTGCTGTTTTATTACACAGTGCATAAGGTGGAAATGGTTCCCTTTTCTCATGCTGCTGTGCATATGCCTGTTGAGAACGCATTTTAAAAAACCCAGTATGGCCACTTTCCATAGTCATCTACAGAAGAAGGTAAAGGTAAAGGTTCCCCTTGACATTTAGTCCAGTCGTGTCTGACTCTAGGGGGCGGTGCTCATCCCCGTTTCCAAGCCGTAGAGCCAGCGTTTGTCCGAAGACAGTTTCCGTGGTCACGTGGCCAGCGCGACTAGACACGGAACGCCGTTACCTTCCCACCGAGGTGGTACCTATTTATCTACTCGCATTTTTACATGCTTTCGAACTCCTAGGTTGGCAGGAGCTGGGACAACCAACGGGAGCTCACTCCGTCGCGTGGATTCGATCTTACGACGGCTGGTCTTCTGACCTTGCAGCACAGAGGCTTCTGCGGTTTAACCCGCAGTGCCACCACGTCCCTCTCTACAGAAGAAAGTGAGCCCTTCAAGACCCTCCCAGGACCCAAAAGTACAACAGTTGCCAATGTGTTTCAGGTCTGAAGTGAAGGTGGTGGAGATGGCTTTTGAATTGCCTGGGACATCAATATTTGTACTTCTCCCTTTCTATATGCCTGCTGAATCACACAAGATCTGCTAGAGAGGCCTTCTTCGATGTTGCTCTGTTGGGGGCAACATCCTATGGTACAGAAACCTGCCAACCATGGCACCCTAGTTGTGGAATGCGATTGTCACAGAAGTCCAGCTGGTGCCCATCCCTGGCTTCATTTGGCTGCCAAACTAACATGTTGTTCTTTATGCCATGGTACTTCTCTAAACAGCCGCTTTCTGTTATTTATTTATTTATTTACTTTTTGAAAACCACTAGTGGAATTTGCTGGATGACAGCTGCCACTGTGGTACACAACAAAGGCGTAGCAGATGGGACATATCCTGGAAATGGCTGTAAACTGTGTGGTTGGTCTACCACAGTGGCAGTTGTCATCCAGCAGTTTCCAGTAGTGGTTTTCAAAAATAAATATCTTCAGTTCTCCAGGCAAGAATGTGACTAAACACGGCCTACTTTAGTGCAACATGGAACTCATGAAACAACCACATTGTATAAACACAGAACAAGGTGACCTTGGGTGAGACAGCTGTGACTGGTGGAAAAAATCAGAATTCCAGAGTGGAAGGAATATTAACCTCCATGATCCTACCAGCTACGTTTGGGCTTCCCAACGACAGGGTATGCTCCAAAATTGCTAGATTTGTTCCCTGATTTATCAGATACCAAAATGTAATACATTCCTCCTGCACACAACTGCAAAACACACAGAGAGCCACCAGGGAAAGGGACTATAGAACACCATCATAGACAGAGAGTTCAAGTGTTCCTTTTTTTTTCTTCACTGGCCGTCCCAGAAACTCAGTGGTCCTCTTAGCTGAGGATTTTGGAAACTATAGGCCCAACAAGTCTCTTTCCAAATCTTTGCTGATCCACCAGATCTCCCACTTAACTTTGCTCTCAATGAGAGCAGTTCTTGGGAGTAGCTGGATGATTTCAGCTGCAAGGTAAAGACAGAGGCAGCAGATGCTGAGGAGTCCTGGGGTCATGCAATCACATTTGCGAAGGACAGCAGAGAGCCAAGCTAAAAGGACATTCCCGCTGGGAACTTCTGCCGGGTTATTTTAGAGGCTGGGAACAATTATTGATGCCATTTTAATACACTGATGACTGATGTACACGGAACTCATTTTGGTCAACATTTGGTACACATTCCCATTTTAGGGGACTAGTCAATGCCAAACTGACAGTACTTTTTTTTCTAAAAGGCTGGAATTTAGCAGCTGAGATTAGTAATTACTACAGCAGAACGAACTGAGTGATGGAGAGCTGCAAAAACCGGCTCCCATGAAAGGAACAGTTGCCAACACCTAGTTCAAATGAAGTTTATATATTTATTTATATGGTGTTCTCCCAGAACTGGTACTTGTGGTGGCTCACAATAAGCTTTAAATTATGTCCACATCAAAAGAGACCCAAAAGTATAATACTAAAACACAAATTATAATATTAAAGCACTATTGAAATAAAAGCAAATTTAAAATACTATTGAAATAAAAGCAAATTTAAAACACCAGAGCACAGACAGAGTTCTGACTCCTGTCCTCTGAAGATGCCGGTCACAGAGACTGGCAAAACGTTAGGAAGAAAAACCTCAAGAACATGGCCAGGCAGCCCGAAAAACCTACAACAACCATCAGATCCCGGCCATGAAAGCCTTCGAGAATACAAATTTAAAATACATTGACAAAAAGAGACAGCACTTGCCAGACGCTGCACAAAATGTACAGCAGTCCTTTAAAGCAGTGGTCCCCAACCTTTTTGACGCCGCAGACCGATTGGGGGGGGACAGGGTCCATGCACGGGGGGCAGGGCACCCCCCATACTCATGCGCATGTGTGAAGGGGCGGGGCGCTCATGGCCGCATGCGCACTCACACGCATGCGTGAAGGGGCTGTGGGGGTGTGGGGGAGTGCGCACGGGGGTGGTGGGAGATCTGTCTCCGCGGCCCGGTCTGGTCAAGGCCATGGACTGGCACTGGGCCACGGACTGGGGGTTGGGGACCCCTGCTTTAAAGGCCCCATGCTCAACATCCAGTCAGTTGCTGAAAGCCCATCTGAGTAAAAAAAGTCTTTGCCTGACAACAGAAGGACACGAGAGAAGGGGCCACCCTACTCTCCCTCTCCAGGGATGCCACAGCCTGTGGGGATCCACTGAGCAGATAATATCTGCACCTCAAGGGAACCCCCAACACATAGTTCCCCACTACTACGTGATAACCCAACATATCTAGAGACCAGGTTGGAAAAGGCTGACAAAAATTCTTCAAAGGGTTACTTAGGTGGTCAGATTGATTGATTGATTGATTGATTGATTGATTGATTGATTGATTGATTGATTGATTGCATTTCTGCCCCAGCTTTTCTCCAATGAGCTTTCTCCTCCACTTCATCTTCACAAGATTACCTAGTGTGCTTTATGGCTCACTTGGCTAGTCCCAGTCTACCTCCCTTATTGCCACACCACACAGGCTGTGCGGGCATGTTTCTTATTTCAGTAGAAACAAAAAACAAATACATACCAACATAGTTTTCAACATCGCTAACATAGAACGTTGGTGCAGGTACAGATAAACCCAAGCCATCCTTCTTCGGAACAAGAATAGGCTCTGTGAATCCATTTTCTTCCATGTACTCCACTGTCAGTTGGCTGCCAGTCACTTTTATTACCACGTCTTCAGCACTAAAGGTCAAAAACACATTTGTATTCTAGTTACAAACTGATTTCATGCCAAAGTCAGTCTGTGGGTTTTTTTCCCCCTTTCAGTTGAGGAAATGACAAGTACGTACATCAAGAAACTGTTCTCTGTATTAAGACACCATTGACATGTGATACTTGTAACCCTTGCTTTATTTAATCAGGTCAGAGGATCATAAAGAACTTCAAAACAATGTATTTAATTTCTGCTACATGCAGATTAATAGCCGACTTGTACTAATGTCACCAGAGTTCACCATATCCTGTTTTGGAATACATGTTTCTACAGCTCATATTGCTTTGGTGCCTTATAACTCAATCACCATCTCTCTGAGGAATCCTTATCCAATTCAGAATCTGAACTGAGCTTCTAAGCTCTGGGACAGCTATTTCCCAGACTGCCTGAGCACCCACTAGGGCTGTCAGTTGCCCTACAAACTACATGCTCCGTGGGTCTCTGCACTTAGGATGCTGTCATCAACATGCTCTGCAACATCCCAGGAATAAGAGACCACAAGGTATATAGTCTGCAAGGTGCTTGAAAAATCAGCTAATCAAGTATCCTTGAAATTATGTACCCAGGGTCTCTGGCAAAGGAACAGAGCAGTTTGCAATCTTCTCAGTGGTGGCCTTATAAAGACGCTGCTCGATTACTGCCATAACTGCTGCTGGCCCCCACCATTGAAATTTCAGGTGAACAGGAAGGGCAGTGGGTGTGGATTTGTGGCTCAAGGTGGGGGGCTCATGCAAGAAAACATTCCATTCACATTGTCTCCCCAGTCGCTGCACAACCAGAAGTTCTCAATTCTGAATATTGTAAAGAGAAACAACAAAAACAAACAAAGGGCCATCTTCTGATTTTTATGAAATAGCACTTCCGTAAGTTCCATTCCATTCCAAACTGAGCAGAGTGCACTATTACTGAGATCACCACCTAGGGGATACCAGAGCTTAATGAAGGCAATTTATTCAAAGTCTAGGAAAATGCTGATTGTGGTAGACAATCTTCCCCTAGCCTTTTCAGCACATATAACTATCTACCGTGTCCATAGCTAGCATCTATTGTTGGCCACATTTAAGACTCATTGAAATCAATGCGATAAATCAAATGTCATAAATTGTCCATTGATTTCAGTAAAATGTAGGTGCCATTTCTCTGGATTACAACACTGGAAAGCAAGTATCAGGAAACTGAATTGTGTTTTGTATAACAGAGTACAGTGTTGATGAAACTTACAATTTCCTGAACTTTATATCTTTTTAAAAAGCGAAACAGAAATGCACCCTCTACTCACCTCTTACAATAGTCAGTATTTACCTTTTGTTATTTATTCAGTGCTTTCTTAATATTTTTTATTAAGCCAAACTGTGTTTCTATTTCATTAGCGTTTACCCATTGATTTAGAAAGACAAACTAATTATTTCACATCATAAGCAATTCTTAAACATTAACACTGATTACAGCACAGAATACAAGGTTAACAAACCCTGTGCATTATTTTTCTAAGGAATTAGGCCATGTTTGTAAGCTTGTTTTTAAAAACACTTCTTTAAATGATACCCAGGCAGCCATTCACATGTACCGTATTTTTCCATTTATAAGACAACCCAAAGTATAAGACGACACCCCCCCTTTTCTAACCCCAAATTAGAAAAAGCAGGGATCAAAGGGCTCCCTTTTTGCTAAGCCCCCTGCCTTGGCAAAAGGCAAGGAAAGCGGCTGTCAAAGTGACTGCTACTTTTCCTTGCCTTTTGAGAAGGCAAATTATTTAAGGAAAAAGTGTCATTTTATACACGGAAAAATATGGTATTTTGTAGGCAAATCTTCATGCATAAGAACAACAAAATCATTTTAAGAACATGTATGTTATTGGATTAGACAATTGTTTTCAAACAGAATATTTTACACAGATTTGTCCTTCACAAAACCCCACTATCAATTTTTCCAAGGGTTGCAATTTTAGAATAATAGATTTTGTTGTTGTTTAGTCGTTAAGTCGTGTCCAACTCTTTGTGACCCCATGGACCAGAGCACGCCAAGCCCTCCTGTCTTCCACTGCCTCCCGGAGTTGGGTCAAATTCATGTTGGTAGCTTTGATGACGCTGTCCAACCATCTCGTCCTCTGTCGTCCCCTTCTCCTCTTGCCTTCACACTTTCCCAACATCAGGGTTTCTTCCAGGGAGTCTTCTCTTCTCATGAGATGGCCAAAGTATTGGAGCCTCAGCTTCAGGATCTGTCCTTCCAGTGAGCACTCAGGGTTGATTTCCTTCAAAATGGATAGGTTTGTTCTCTTTGCAGTCCAGGGGACTCTCAAGAGTCTCCTCCAGCACCACAATTCAAAAGCATCAATTCTTCGGCGGTCAGCCTTCTTTATGGTCCAGCTCTCACTTCCATACATGGCTACTGGAAAAACCATAGCTTTGACTATGCGGACCTTTGTCGGCAAGGTGATGTCTCTGCTTTTTAAGATGCTGTCTAGGTTTGTCATCACTTTCCTCCCAAGAAGCAGGCGTCTTTTAATTTCATGGCTGCTGTCACCATCTGCAGTGATCATGGAGCCCAAGAAAGTAAAATCTGTCACTGCCTCCATATCTTCCCCTTCTATTTGCCAGGAGGTGATGGGACCAGTGGCCATGATCTTCGTTTTTTTGATGTTGAGCTTCAGACCATTTTTTGCACTTCCATTTTTTTCCCCTTCATGGATTGCTGCCTTGTCGTGGCGAAGGGGCTTGAGTAATTCAGAGAAGCTATGGGCTATGCCGTGCAGGGACACCCAAGACGGACAGGTCATAGTGGAGAGTTGTGACTAAACGCGATCCACCTGGAGCAGGAACTGGCAAGCTATTCCAGTATCTTTGCCAATAAAACTCCATGTACGGAAACAAAAGGCTAAAAGAATAACAGATACTATGTACTAAAAAAAACTTTTAAAAACCATGAATATAATCACTCACTGTGGAGTAAGAAAGCATTACATGCATGTAAAATATTATGTAAACATTATGTGAGTGAAAAAACATAATTGACTGGTTTCCAAACAAACCTTAGCCAAAGATCATGCTTTATATACAACATTTTGTCCATGGTCCAGCCTTTCTAAGTTGTATGTTTCTTTGTTTTTGGTGTATTTTTTGTTTTTGTTTTTGAAGGAACAGGCACCTAACGATAAACAAGTGCACAGTTCACAATCAAATCCATGAACAATGCCAAATGATCTTGGAAGTTGTTCTTGAATTTATAGAGAGAGATTATTTATTGGATATTTATGTATGAGTTAGATATAAGGGTCTACTCCTTACATGCTTGTGTGTTAACATGAAAATATGTGAAACCAGATTTTTAGAAATAGGACTGGATAAATGTAGCCCAGTGCACCTGAGATTCTGCAAGTCCAAACATCTGTGGATCTATGCTGCACCTGGGAAAACTAGATATCCAAATAACCTGGACATGCTATTTTCTAAACAGGGACATCACACAGTATTCAAGAATTTCTTAGGGCATATACAATACAATTACCCTTTCAGGAGAAGACAGTTTCTTACAAAGGAGGTGTGACTGCAAAGACAATAGGTTCCCACATATGCATGGGCAAACCAACAAAAACTTTCCAGGATAATACACTACTGCCCTCTTCTGTGTTTCTTTTGTATTACATCTTAATTAGAGAACACCAATGCCTTGTGGCAGCAACGGGGGGGGGGGGGGGGGGAGGAGCAATGAAAGGCCAAATGAAAGTTAAAGAGAAAAAAAAACATGCCATGTTGAAGTAGAACAGAATCCTCCCCAATAGAGCATTGCAGGCAGATGCAAAATTCCAGACAAGGACCAGAGAATCCTTCAGAGGAGATTCCTCTTAACTAACAATACTGAAGAATCTCCAGAAGAGCACAGTGAGAAGCTGTATCATTCATCTCTCCCTTGTAAAGCTGCTTTGCCACCAATTTCGCTCAAGGAGGGTAGACAAGTTGAAATAATAACATCCTGACAAGACGGAGTTGATGCTGGTCAGTAAAAAGTCCAGCTTGTGGATTGGGATGCAGCTTCGCCTGGTTCATAACCTTGCCAATTGATGTTGTGTTGTGTATGGACTTTCAGATAGAAGCAGCAGCAGAGAGTTGCAGAACTCCACTTAGTACACCAGCTGCAACCTTTCCTGTAGAAATGCCTTTGTAGCAGCCATTCATGCCTTAGTTACATTACATCTTGGCCACTGCAAGGTTCTCTATGTGAATCTGGAATCTCCAGTTGATACCATATGAGGCAGGTGGATGGTATTGAGATCATATAACCCAGCTGCTTGAAGACCTGCAATTCATGGCCAAACACTTTCTGGGTACAACTGTGAGCTGAGAGGCAGCTAGACAAGCAAAGGGCTATGCACTTTTCCCTTCAGTTTTTCATACAGTACTAGCAACACTTGCACATTAACTGCCTGTGGTATCCTTTCTTTGATGGGCTTGACAAACCCAAAATGTCCCTATAGGAACACATGTGCCTCATTACGCATGACCAAGATACACAAATAGTGAAGTTCAGCATGATTAAGGGGTAGATGTGCCACAATGGTACAGTACAATACTGTACGGTATGATATGATATACACATGTAACTCAGAACTAAAATCAGCAAACAAGAAAACTAAGACATGATTTTAGTCATGGATGCTTTCACAGATTTATTTAGTCTACAATGGCCATCTTTCTTTCAATTACTTTTAACCAAGAATCCAGAAGCTGTGGCTTACCGCACTTTTGCAAGCTGACCTTTCTGTTGTACTTGAGTCTTTTTCAAATCTTTGTGGTGATCCTGATAAAATGCCATTGTAGTGCCCACTGTAGGCTTGTAAAACGCTGCTACTGAGACTTTCTCTGGGACTACTGTGCCTTTCATGAACAGTTCCCTCCTTGTGACTTGTGTCTTTAATTGCTTCCTCTTCAGCTCACAGTAATGATAAGAAGCCACTGGCTTGGCCCTTAAGCAGCTCTTGTTCACTGCAAGATGAGACTTTAAATACTAGCTTATTTTCCCCTCCTTTTTTTTTATGAAAGAGAGCAAGTTCTTTCATCACTAGTGCGAGTGTTCATCAGAGACAGAAGATGCAAGAGGAAAAATCCCAATTAAAGTTGCAAGAGACCTTTATTAAACAGCAACTTCTTGAAAGTAAACATTACAGAAGTATGAATTACTGGATAATTATTTTACATTAACTATAAAAATATCTTCATTACAGATATGAGCGTTGTTAAATAACGTTATTAAGCATTCTATTAAGTAGAACCTCTCTGAGGGCTCCATTGGTAGCAGGCTACATCTAGCTTTATAAAAGGAACAAACCACCAATGTAGTGCTCCTTCTAGTTCACTACAGAAAAGCAAACATGATTCAAAATTTGACAAAAGGCAGGGTGCAAAATGTGCTTTTATCTTTAAATAGGAACAATTCACCATTTTAGTGTTTCTTATGGTTCACTGTGAAATTTGTCAACAAGCAAGGACCAAAATCTGATGAGGGCTTCTATATTTTATTGTGTCCCTGGAGAAAATCAGACACAGAGCAATTAATCTAAGGTCTGTGGTATTACTGGCTACATAAAACCACAAGGAAAACCTTCCTAGGCACATTTTTTTCTTTTTTTACACCATAGTCTAACAACAGCACCAGCATTGACGTAACTGAATATCCTACCTGGGGAATGTTCGACTTCGAAGTTCCTTAATGAAAACTTGACTTCCGTTTTGTACTGGCTTGACCTCCGTAGTTTGACCAGGGTCATGTTTATGCCAATTTCTTTTCTTTTTTACTGCAAGAGAAATCATTGTATAAGATTATTTGTAATAACGGAAGGAAGGGGACAGCAATCAGCGGGGACCTTACCTAACAATGAGTTTGACAATAATCTTTCAAGAGATATCATATGACAACAAATTTAGCACAGAAGGACAAGATACGTTCACGTCCCATTGAAAAACCTAGTAAGCATTTTTTTCATTTATCTTTAGAAATTAAATACTGCAGGTTATACATAGCACAATAACTCTGTCCATTTAGTAACATTAAGAGCAGCCAGCCATATAATTAACTACCAAGCTATACAGGTTTCCTTAAGCCATAGGTAAACCCTGGATAAAAATTCATGTTCCCCATGTTAGACACTTAATCTCTGTTGCAAGGCTAACCAAATTTCAGTGTAGTATTTCAGTGCAGAATGTTATTAATAAGACACAGAACAAGGACTGATCCAACTCAAAATAAAATCATTTTGCAACCAAAGAGCAGACCAATCTCAAGGTAAAGTGGGCTGATTCGGGGTAAATCACAGAGATATCTGAATTGAAGTGAAGCTATTCCAAAACTGAATTGAATCCTCTGGAGAGGACATAGCAATTTGGACTGCAAAGGACACACAAATGCATACATGGACCAAAATCCTGAAGCACAATTATGCAAAAAGCGTAACTTTTGCAAGCTAATTGTCTGAAGTTAAGAAATCTCCATTGACACTATTTTCTGTGCAACAGGATTTCCAGGCATGGTGTCTCCAAAAGTTAACATACTTCTCCACAAGCTCTCCATATTAGGAAAAAGTCTGGATAGAGACAGGGAAAAGTGTAGTTTCATGACTAACCACTTCTGCCTGTTAGCCACACTGAATAGTTTTACTAGCACTTCTTGGGATTTGGAGACTATACTTCTGTTTATACATCCTAAAATAGCATTTGCCTTTTTTGCAGCCACTTTGAACTGTTGGCTCATATTCAGCTTATACTATACAACAATTCTGGGATCCTTCTCACTCATAATATCACTGAGCCAAGTATCCCCCATCTTGTAACTGTGTATTTGCTTGTTTTTCACCTAGATATAGAACTTTGCACTTATCCCTGTGAAATTTCATTCTGTTGTTTTCAGCCCAGTGCTCAAGCCTATCAAGATCTTTTTGAATTGTGTTCCTGTCTTCCACCTAATTCCACCTAATTTTGTGTCACCCACAAACTTGATTAGCATTTCCCTGCACTTCCTCAACATCATTAATAAAAATGTTGACTCATCGGGCCCAGGACTGAGCCTTGTGGTACCCCACTTGTTACCTTCTCCCAGTTTGAGAAGGAGCCATTGATAAGAACTCTCAGAGTAAGATTCTGTAACCAACGGTGTACCCACCTGATTAGCTTGCTAATCAGAATATCATGAGGCACTTTGTCAAAAGCTTTACTGAAGTCAAGATATATCACATCCACAGCATTCCAGGGAGGTTACCCAATCAAAAAATGAGATAAGATTAGTCTGGTAAAATTTGTGAAAATCATCCATCACTAAAGACATACATCTGCAGTAAAGATATACAGTATCTTATATTCTGGGTGTTTATTTTATTAATGTTGGGTGAAAGGTTCAACAAATGAATTGATAGTTCAGAGTAAAAGTGCCCACCATATATGGCATCATTCAGTTGTTCTGCATCAAGAAATATCAGATGAAAACAAGTAAAATGTGGATTGATTCATATCAATTAAAATGTGAGTTGGTTCATATGTAGAAAATCCACATGATGAACCCCTCCAGGATTCTAGCATTTCTAGATTAACTTGATGGGTATTGTAAATTTAAGCACATAAACCTATGGAAATGAAGAATTCAGAAAAATGGATTGCAGCCATGCCTTTGGCATGCTATTTAGTACACTAAAGGGATATCTTAAGGATTTCATGAATGACCCAGGATTTGATGACACTTTTCTTACATGATTATTCAGTTGAAATTTAGGGAATGGAACTGATTTTTTGCTTGTGCACAATGTAAGTATCAAATCTACTCCAACAATATAAAAGATACTTTGAAGAAATGTAACTGAGGTCAACATTGGCTAAAAATATTGTCAAGTCATTTCTTGTATTGAAAATCACATGTTTGCAGGGTGATATCAGCTAAATGCCAAAAGTCGTACTGATATCAACAGGATTTAAGCATTGAATTCTGGGACTTAAGCACACTTTGCATTGTGCACTTTGCATTGCAGTTGCACCCAATGATGGAAGGAGAATCATCTGGGGAAGTAAACATTTTAGCACTCGTTACTGTGTTGCTTTTAAGCATGCCATCCAACACTTTAATAGGAAACAGTTTAACTGAAATCTGATTAAATGCACATCTATAATCTATCATTACAGTGTTAACTGGATGCATTGTTCATCCCTTCAGCAGCATTTTGTGCTGGCAAAAACGCTAACCCAAAATCTGAAAGCATTTTCACACCTATGGAACTACAAACTTCTTTGATCCATCTAATTACTACCGTTTTGTTTAATTAGTATCCTTAGTAAACAAACATGACTTTCCCTACAGTATTAATTTAGTTATTAGTATCTTTAGTACACAAACTTAGTTATTAGCATAGTGTGGCAGGTATATACTTTTGTCCAAGATTGGTAAAGTTAAGGTTTTTGAGCACAAGTAATTTCTCATAAAGAGGACAGCATTCCTTATCTATAGATACTCTCCTACAATTTTAAACCCTCTTCACAAAAATACCCTCCATATGTTGAGGGTGACAGAAGCCGTGTCAGAAGGCATGAAGCTAGCCAATTTTTCCCTCTGATGTGTTTCGTAGACATAGACCCATGGTATCTGAAGCAGGCTGAAAAGTATAAAATTGCCGTAAAAAGTCTCATATGGGGTGGAGATGTCACATCAAGGAGGTGGAGCTAGGGAGCTTAACTTCTTCTGTGGTGCCATTATCCCAAGTCAATCTCTCTAACAATTCTCTATCACTATGTCTAGTTAAGAAACGAGGGGGATGTATACACATGCTTGTCCAAGACTGATAAAGTTAAGATTTTTGAGTAAACCTCCATTGAACCATTTCCCAAGCTCAGATGTTTCTAAGCATGTATACCAAGAGTGGGAATTCTGCCACTTGTGGGCCAACTGTGAGAGCCTCCCCATTGCAGAATGAGAAAGAGAGAGAGAGAGAGAAATTTTAACCATAAAAGAGAAAACCACTTCACCAGAAGCCTCCAGATTCTCCATTTAAAGACAACTGGGGATACTCACCTTCTTCAGGCCCAAACAGCCTTTTTTTTTTTTCAAAGACAGACATGAACTTCCGGTCACAGCTGGCTTTGGAAAAAGTGGATGAACATGGCCTTCATAGATTAAAGGGTAGAAATGGGATATAGCATGACTACTGACCACTCAGTAGTCATGCTGCCCTGACAAACATCGCAGAAATCATCTGTTACACTAACTGAGCCCCCTGTTAACAGAATATGAGAATCAATGATAACCATATGCAAACAGCAAATGAAAGGTAATGAATGCCAAACACTAACATATGCAGCCTCGTGTCAACCCATTTCTCACATAATAATACTCTTTCATTATATGTGTAAATGACATCATAATTCATATGGTTGTGTTAATGTAAGGGCCTAAAGAAACAGAGTCCTCCTTTATTTGGCCTAAGTATATTTCCCAAGTATATTTCCCATTCTTCACAAAGCTTTGTCAACAGAGATTTCACATGTTTAAGAGATAGGAAATGGACAGTGTTTCCTGCCACAGGACAACACAGACCTAACTGCCACTGAACATTTTGTCTTCTCTTGCCAGATTATCCAAGAAATACATGAACAAATTAACTGCTCCCATATACTAGTCTTCATGAATACTATTAAATTAAAAAAAATGCTGTAAACATTATACAAGGGAAAGCAATTTAAGAAGAATACACACAGCAGGCTGCCACGGTGAAGCAGAAAGAACAACAAAAAAACGTATTTCTATATTTGACACTTGGAATGCATCCAACATGGGACGTGTATGCCAGACCTCCTTTCTTTCAAAGAGAGAGAGAGAGAGAGAGAGAGAGAGAGAGAGAGAGAGAGAACATTGCTACAAACTGCTTATTAAGAATGACGAGTGCTTATCCTTTTCACTATAAATCTTGCAGTAAATCATGACAGTGAGATGTCACGTGAGAGAGAACACCTTTCTATTTTGTACAAGAATATTATATATATATATATAAGTACCTCGGTTTTATACTACAATGGTTAATGAGCAAGTGACATTAACACCCTCCTGTAAATCTGTCTACATCAAGTGTGCCGTGACATTGGAATGTGCTGCTCGCTACTTCCAAGCCCCAGAAGAGCTTGGAAATAACACATAAGGAGTAATGATATTACTCATAGTGCATTATTTATTTGAATGAATGAATGAATGAATGAATGAATGAGGGGCATTTTGAGGGCAATGTTTCATATTACTTAAAAACTGTAACTTTTGGTTTGGGGAGCATCTGGGGCCATGATTTTTGAAATGAAAGCATGGAGTGAACAACTTGGAGTCTGGAAGCCACGTTATGCCACACAGAACCGTACTGCTGCCTACAGCAACCAAATCCAGCACCATAGCAAAAAACAAAACAAAAAAAAAAAACCACACACACACCATTTTTACTTATTTTAAAACAAAAAGACACACTTTGAAAGAGTTGCCCATATGTGTCCGAAGTCACATATGCCTTGCATTTTTGTTTTTTAAAAGAGTGTGTTGGGGGGAGGGTTTGCCACTACTACAGCAGCAAATTCAGTATGGGTAGTGGAATCTTTCAAGGAGTCTGATCATTTAAAAATAATAATAAAATGTAATCCAGAATAACAAGCTAATAACATGCTATTTTGCTCATTACTTGTAAGTGGCAAATAATAGGAATGAGTAATGTATTGGTCATAAAATTGACAGCATTCCCATCCTTAAGTAATGTTTCCAAGCGCTGTTACATCCCACTGACAGCAGAAATATGAGGAATTCTTACTTAGAAGCAAGTCACAGTGTGTTCTGCTGAGTAAAAAGAAATCAAAATGTACCTTATACATTCATACAAAATTGGATTTTCCTCTCAAATAAACTAGTCACAGGAACCAGAATATTTTACCTGTAATGTTTTTTTAAAAAAAATCTGAATGTTGATTGCAAGCACGGAAAAATTGTTCTCCATTATACAGGAAGCCTTATAGCAAGCTAGCTGATGGGTTCCACACATCCTCCATCCTCCTGAAAACAGCAGCTGGTAAATTATATTTTTCAGTGGCAGAAGATGCAACTATGTGCATAAATATTAGGCAAAGAAGTAACAACTGTGGGTGCCCAGACAAACTGCAATCTCAGAAAGTAAACTCATCCCCTCTCACATACCTCACCCATCATCTGACTGAGATTTTCTTGCAAAATAAAATTATTGATCTTACACTGAAATAAACAAAACAAAAAAGCTTAAGTAGTCTAATTTTTCCCACTCCTGCTGATATATTTCTGCCTCCTATGCCCACATATTCTTGTCATTTGTTCATAACATCTTTCCCTTCTTAAATGCGAGAAATTAAATATCACATGTATTGCAGTGTTACTATGGAAGAATGTTATCCAAGGAGTCAAAAAGTAAATTAACATTTTATCTCTTACACAGAGGTCATTAATGACAAGGAGAAATTTCTGCCACACACAGTTTCTTTTTGAGATAAGTTATTCAATTGGAAAATTATTCCCTTTAGATACGACTTACATGACCCTTTTCTGATGTGCATTGTTCTCCAGGAGTTGAACATCTGCAGCTTTTCAAACTTAAGAAAGCTACATGTGTTGAAGCCTTTAGTGTTTTTATTGTCCCTCTAACATAGCTTGTTCTGTCACATCAATAAAATGCCGTAATTTTAATTAGATCCAAACACTATTTATTAAGAGTAAACCCCTTGCCATGCAGCCTGATCCTATGTATATCTTCTTAGAAGTAAGCCCCACTGATTTGAATAGTGTTTACTTTTAAGTAAACATCCACAGAATTCTAGTCCTCAATTTGTTTCACACACACACATGCACGCATGCACACACACCTCTAACATTTTATTTCTGTGTCCTGGTTGTTATACACTTGATGGCTAGCAACTGAATGTTTGAACTGAGACAAAGAATTTGAGGTGATGTGAGGAAGCTGAAAAGTCTTGTCTGCTCTGACTGTGATGGCCCATTCACCCATGTAAGTCATCACTTGCTATTACAGCCATTACACAATCAATATGCCAGCTTGAATCTGCTCTTAGAATTGCAAATTGTAATTTTAAAAATTCACCCAACTGAGTTTTTTGGGTTTTGAAACATACTAATGACACACAAATCATAATAAATACGAAGCCTCTACGTTTCAGTGGAATTTAGTCTCCTAGTATATTCAGAGAGCATTGGTGTAATCGCTAAAGCTTGGAAAAGCTACTTTTTTGGACTACATTTCTCAGAGCACTTCTGTGGCATAACCTATCCAGATTCTAATAAGAGATGAACTCTGTAATGGGAATGACTGAGCAATGGTCAGGAAACTCCACTTACAGGTAGATTTTCCATGGGTTTTCTCACAATTCGGACAGTGGTAGATATCAATATCTGGTGCCTCATCTTCTTCTACACCAACACAACTGCAAGAAAAAAAAAGGGGAAAAAAGTCATTGGCAATCCTTCTTCAAAGGCACAAACAGGAAATATTATCAGACCTTTCAAGGCATAAGCATGCATGCCCAAGGTTCAATCTACTGAGAATGATCCATTACCTGATAACACAGTTTATGTTTGCCACAGCTATTCCCTACTGGAAGAGTACTGTGTTTCTACATCTCTCCCTCCTTTCTCCTCCTCACAAGCAATTATGTTGTCCAGACCTGGTTCATGAGAACACAGTGGGCCAGCCAGTCCCCTCAAACTCTTCAGCATCACACTGTTGCTCTATGACCAATGGGTTAATTATAATTAATATAAAGGTCATGCCTTTCTTCTGAGGCAAGCCAGACAATAAGGACCTGAAGTTCATACTGCTGCCTTAAAAACAAACAAACAAACAAACCAAAACAAGCATGTCTGAATGGGTCCCATTGGGGAAGACTCGTTAGCGATCTCACAGGATCCTTTCCTTTCCCCAAAACGTTCTTGTATAGATATGACTTTCTTCAGTTCTCCGCTCTCTGGATTATCATCTGGCAGTTGCTCTACAAATCTGCAGATACATTTTCATGGTTTTTTTCTTTAATAGTATGTGTGGCTTCAAAATAGATGGATGGATTCTTTTCAATGATCTACAACACTACATCCTACCAGTCACTCTATCAGAAAACATAAGTCCGATCATAATAAAACTGAAACTTTTTTATACTGTATGTTCACAGAAATTCTGTTATTATATCTATAATCTGCAGTACGTTTTAAGGATATAACAACTGCTGCAGAATTTTTGTAGATCAATCCAAACAAACATAGCCATTCCAGGAGTGCTGAAAATCCTAATAATACTGTGGAGTGCAAATTTTACTGATAAGATAATTATAAAACACAAAGGCCAAAATCCTGTTGCCTGATGCAAGTAGTAAGTTTGGGTCCATTCCTTTCTGGTAAATAAAGGGCCCCCAGTATGATTCCCGGGGGTGGGGGGAGATGCATGTACACACCAAGCCAGCATGGGTGCACACCCCCAAGAATTGTGTAAGGGCCTCTTTATTTAACAGTGAAGAACGGAATGTAACTTCTGACTCTGTTTTACGGAACAAGATTTTGGCCAAAAATAATTAAACTTCAGCAGTATTATACGAATACATTTATGCAAAGTCTCAGTTCCAGGTACACCACCTCTGCATTCCACTGGCAGAACACACATCAGTGGTGGAGAACTATCAGTTTATAGGGCAGGTGGACAAGGTTAACAGTAAAGATGATAAACAATAGCACATCTCAGTCTCTTTCTCGGCAGCCAGCTTGCTACCAATTGGCATGAACTACAAATAGAAATATATTTAACGTGCAACTAATTTTTTCTAAGCTGGCTGGACAGCTCATTGAATTAGCTATCTGGTTGCAGAGCCAGAGGTTAAGAGTTCAATTTTCCACTGTGTATCCCAGAAAAACCAGACCATGTGGCCTGGGCAAGCCACACAGTCCCAGGATGCCTCCAAAGGAAGGGAACAGTAAAGCACATCTGAGTACTCTCTACCTAGAAAACCCTGGAATGGACATCATAGGTCAGAACTGACTTGATGACACACAATTATTATTAATAATTTTATCTCATGTTATATATCTACTTACATATAAACATGCCTATTTTGCCTATTTATTCTCATTGCAGGACATGTTTTTTTCTAGGGCAACATTGTAATACCCTTACAATTCCTATCTCTAGAAAAATCAGTTCACCACAATGTTGAACTCATCAATGCACTCTTTCTTACAAAATATGAATTCATTCTGATCCTAGAATTTCTGGTTTGTACAAGATATTTTGGTACAAAGCTCTAGCTCTGCTTCACAGAGAGGAACAAAATATAGGTCACAATACTTTTGAATATCCAAAAAGGAGGTTTCTCACATGATAGATGCTCAGGAAACACATTGATGTCCATGTTATAAAGTATGCAGAAATATAGTATATGTGCAGATAGATTAAATATAGATTATGTGCAGATAGCCAAAACTATCTGCACATAATCTGATGGCAGAACATTCTATAGGAGGAACAAAAAAACTAAATTGCAAAGGAACCATTAAAAAGTCTAAGTCCGTTAAAGAACAACAAAAACTACACCATCATCATTGTTGCAGCCTAACCAAAGCTACAAACCCAGAGTGAGCTTCTCCACAAGCCAGAGAGTCAACCTGACAAAACGTTATCTCTGAAACATCTCATTTTACAGATGCTTTTCATTGGCTTCTACCTGGCAACATGAAATGGACAAATCAGATTAAATTGATCAAGGCGGTTGCAAAAGCAGCCAGAATAGCTTCTGGTGACCACTACTGGCCCAGCTCCATTCTAGACCTGCTGGATTTCAGGCTATGCTAGACTCATCTCCGGTTTTATGCAAAGGTGTAAGAGATCTATTGCTGTTCTCTGGGATGTTCAGCAGGAAAGCATGGAAGTTACAACTGCAATCCATAATCAGCATGGAGCTATTCGAAGAAAAGATGTCACAAAACAAAAACAAGCATCAATTCAACTGACATTGCTAGTGCTTCTTCACAGATTGGGTCTTCCTGTTTCTTCATTGATTGCATTGTACTAGTGCTCTTGTACTGAAACTTTATCTTGACTGACTGCGTAGCTCTTAGATCCAACGTATTATCAGTAAGATCTGTCAGAGAATTAATGACACTTTCAGCCCTCAACTAGAGGTTGTTTTCATAATTCACCCCCATCATCACCCCCATTCGTTGTGGGATATTCAATAACCATGTCTTCCCCACAACACAAACTCCAACAGTCAAGCAACTATGTAAAATATCAAGACTGACATTCTCAGCCTTCTGATCATGACAAATGTGAAGAGCATGTCTTTTAACACTGACTCCATAAATGTTTTTTTTATATATGCCTTTCCACATAACTGAGCACATTTCCCATCACCTTGTCTGGGAAGGCCAGGTCAAAGTGGGAAGACATTGCACTTCTCCCCCACAATGGAATGCCATGGCTGTGGACCTTTCCTCTCAGAGCCCCTCCCCTCCTCCTCATGGACTGACCTTATCTCAGTGAGTCCTCTGAGGTAGAAGGCCACAGAATACCAAGACCAGCCACTGCCCTGGCTTCCTTTCTTGACTCATAAATGCCAAAATAAATCTGTGTGAGCACCGCCACCTCCAGCAGAGTCGGCAGCCTGGGGTCTCCTGTGCTTTTTATAGATTCAGGTGCTTTTAACAGAAGTTCCATGTCACTGTCCTCCCAAACCACAGAAAACTGAGTTCCCATCACTTTTCCCCTGGCAAATGTGAGTTCAGTTCTGGCTTCAGTTCCTATCACTGAGGCTAATGAAGTCCTAGTAGTAAACAAGCCCAGTCTGGGACCAGGCTTGGAGCCTTTTAATGAAGGCTGGTAAAAGTAGCTGGTGGCAGGTGATGGTTGTCCTCTCACTCCTCATATAGCCTCCTCCTTCTCTCCTGCTTGTGTTTGCACCAACAGTACCTCAGTTGCATAGGGGTGGGTCCTGCGAGACCTCTTGGGCACCTCAGGCACCATAGGGCTGCGGGCACAGGAATTGGCTTAGCTTCAGGAGTGGGTGCTGTCCCACTCCCTTGGCTTCTGCCCCTCAACACAAGCACTCTGGGCTCTGGGACTGGAGTGGATGCAGTCCTTCTTTCCTGGCTTCTGCCTCTCCATGCCAGGAAACTACCCAAGGGCTCTGGCCAGGGTTCATTCTCCAGTCCACAAGTCAGGTCAGCTACACACAAAGGATGGGCTCCAGCTCTGATGCTAAGCCCCAGGTTTCATCCTCCTCTGTGGATGCTACATCAGGCATCCCTGATCCTAAAGACCACCCCAAGTCTTTCTCCTTGCCCTCCTTTAATCCCTCTTCCATGCCCACCCCTTGTGCTCCCAGGTGCAACTTATCTCCCCCTTCTCTGTAGGCACTTACACTTCCCTCCTGCCTGCCTCTTTGGGAAAAAAGAGCATCACTCCACCCAACTCTTGTGGGGTGGGGGTGGGGGCTAGAGCAGACAGTGGTAGCGACACCCTCATAACTTGCCATGAGGTAAGGCTCAGGTGAGGCATGAGTATCAAGAACATGCTGCAACATTGTGTTGTGAGTCCTGGTATTAAACATGGACAACCATGGACCAGAGAATGAAATATGCCATTCATTGATTTGAGATCATCATAAAGTAGGCCTGCTCTTTTACATGAGTGGTAGATGGAGCTGGCATTGAAGTTTGGCTGTAAACTTGTAGAATCTCCACAAACATCCTGCTATGTTTTCCTTGAATACATTTACCGTCCTGCTTCCACTCCCCAAGACAAAGATGGTCCAAATGTCTTCATATTCATCAGTGTTCTCTACTATGGTTACAACATCCCAGGATGGACATAGATTTCATATCCTGAAATATGCGACTCAGACATCATCTCCCACATACCTCCCACATCAAATGCCCTTACAAAGCTAGTGAAATGAATACCTAGTGGTAGCAGGTACTGGTAAGATCACCTGTGAATGTCTCTTTAAAAGACAAGAAAGAGCATGCAGGTGACATTGTACTGTATTGAGATTAGAACTTGGAAGCAGTGCCTTCATCATCAATGATACTGCTTGTTACATGTTCACGTGGAGATACAGATAGTCCCGTAACCACAGCTTGAATAATAACATTACAACCACTAATGTTGTTAGTTTGAAGTTGGGCTATAATGATTAATACATGACTACTTGTTACTTCAAAATGTTATTTGGAGAATTTTAGACTTTTTTTGTACTTTTCAGTGATAGAAATGATTTAAAATCAATGTGTTAGTAACACATTACACATTGCTAACAAATAGTGTTAGTTATCACTGATGATACTTTTCTTTCAAAAAGCCATTCATTGTAATGATTCAGGATTCAGGGTAGGATACCTTGTATTTGATTACAGATCTGCCAGGGCACCCATGGTTCCTCTGTGAGGAACTCCTCTGCAGCAAGATAAGAGAAGGCAAGGCAACAGATGCCCAGTTCTGCATAGTAACTGGGACCAGAGGTCACAGAACTGGTTTTAGTGCAAGATAGCCTTACACTGTGAAGTAGGTATTATTCATTGACCCCTGTCTCCATAAAGGTAATGATTTAATAACTTCATGCTGTTCTTTAAAACATACAGTCAAGACAATCCTAGAACGCGTTTAGAGGGAAGTCAGCCTCATTTAATTTCCATAGGGCTTGCTCCCAGGTAAATGAATACAGGACTGGACTCTAACTGGCTAATGTGTAGCAATGTTCTTCTTCCATAAAACAAGATGGGAAGTTTATGTCCCTTTGTGCTTTGATGGAACACCACACCTAACCCAATTTCTGAAGTAACCAGCTATATCTATAAATAGACATAAATCAGGACTTCTCCACTTAGAAAGAATCACTACTCTCCTTGTTTCAACAGCCATCCAGCAATTAATTCAGCACTCACTAAGCCACAGTTTTTGTTGCTTTCTCTGAGAGGGAGGTCTGAGTAGCCATTTGTAATTTCAGCAAAGCAGAAGATTTACATCACACCTTGAGAAAGACAAAAATACCGGTATTATTGGGAAATGTAAGGTGCATGTAGAAAGGTCTCTCTTTTTTTCACACCAACCTTACTGGTGGGCAGACCTAAGCAGAAAGTTAGACACCAACCCTGGTTTTTATAACAAATCAGCACTTTATCTCACATTTGCAATGAGGCCACACTTCTTTATACTTTTTACAATACTGAATAATATCACGACGTTACAATTTTACCCAATAAAATGAATTTGGAAATGGCCATTCAGTATGCATGTTTTAGTTTTTCTGGCCCTTGTTGCATCCAGTTTCCCACCCATCCCGACAAGCCAGGCATCCTCCAGATATATTGGGCTGCCAAACTACTATAGTGCAGGGGATGGAGTGATGGACTAGGAGATCTGGGTTCAAATTTTCTCTCAACTCATCCAGGTAAGGAACTGGTAAAATCACTCCTTAAATATCTCACATACCATCGAAACCCTTTTGAGGTCACCAGAAATCTGACGTGACTTGATGGTACATAAGAGTTACAGCACATATCCTATAATCTTCAGTCTGCCTGTCTGCCTGTTCATTGGACACAATGGCTGGGGATGGTGGAAGCCAAAATGAGAAATACAGTGATTTGATAACCCACTGCATTTTGTGAGGTGCTGTGTTTAGTTTTTGGTACCACGCTGTTTCCCAATAACCGAGGGATGGGAAAAGAAGACTGAACTAGACAGAAAGGAACTAGGACTGTGCCCTGTATTTTTATGGTGATTCCTTACAAACCTCAAAATGCCATTTCAGATGAGTGCTCTTGTGTCCATGTCTCCTGCCCCCATCCCCACTGATGTATCTGTAGGTGCTAGTTTAGCTAGTGTGGTGCAGTGGGTAAAACACTGCAGTGGCTGGGGCTTGGAAGATCCATGTTCAAATCACTGCTGAGGTATGTAATTTACAGGATGAGCTTAGGCCCGTCTTGTTCTCTGAATCTGACCTTCTTCACAAACTTGTTGAGAACAGATGGTGGGGAAGAGAGCCATATATACTGCCTTGGGGTCATGGGAGGAAAAGCAGGTTATCAGTGTAAGTAATGCATAAGTAGCTAGATCAGTTGTCAGTTCTTTCCTGAATGGTGTGCTTTTGGTTTACAGCTGGGAAATATATGCTTACATCCAGGCCAGGCCAAGAAAAAAATGCCTCGGTTCATACAGAACAATGGTTTCTATCCCAGGGAGGGTCCTGAGATAGAACCCAAGGTATAGTCTGCAATCAAATGAAATAGTTATTTATCAAATGTACATCGATTTTTTTATGCCCCAGAAAAAGGGCATTGAAGGACAGTGGTTTGTTTGTTTGTTTGTTTGTTTGTTCGTTCGTTTGTTCGTTTGTTCGTTCATTCGTTTGCTTGTTCGTTCATTTCGTTTCTATACTGCCACACTGTAGGGGTTAGTTTGACAGTACAGGAGCTAATCATGACAGCTTCCATAGCCAGCTTCCCACTCTAAAAAGAGAATCCAGAAATGCATGCAGCTGGATACAGCCACATTAACAAATAAAGAGCAGACTTTTTGTAAAGTTAATGGCTTGTGGGAGTGACATCAGGATAAGACAGGAGCCACAAAATCTAGGAGACAGCAGGAAAAGAAGAGAGGTGAATGGAGCAGGAGCAGTGGGGTACACACCTTGTCCTGGCTCAGGTCGCAGATTACTTAGGCCAGCAGCCGTTGTGGCCATGTGAGGTGTGGAACAGCCCTTGCATATATAAGCAAAATGCATTGGGACTTAAGTTCAGTTCTTTTGCCAGAACAAGCTGTTTGAAGGAGTCATCTGAGTTCCCAGTGTTCAGACAGGCCTGGGATGAGAAGCAAGTTATATTTCTGCAGGAAGAGTAATAATCATGTCTGAACAAAAGGAGGAAAATGAACCATTTCACAAAGGTTCTGCCATGTGGAGAGTACAACATAATGAAAATATTGTGACACATTATCTAAAAGCAAGTACTTGCTGAAAAACTGCAACAGCAGATGGGCTTCTAAAGTCCTATGTATGGTAGCTGGTGCTTCCTATGATCAAATTATGACATCTGGAAATACGATAACCATATGCCAGAAAAGATAATGGAGGCAAATCATGTGTTGGGGAGCCAAAACAAAATAGAGAGAGAGAGAAAAACAGCCGTTCTTACATAAATACAGACTTCTAAATAGGTGGAAATTACCACCATGTTCAGTGGAACCAGTTGAAGACTTGAGATTAAGCATGGGCTTAATCCATCAGGTTTAGAGATGGGCATGAGCCTCGGATCAGAGGGTTGTGCCGGTTCATATGCACAGTGCTATGGGTGCTGCGTGTTCCCTTCCCCCCACCTCCCCTGACCAATGACCCACTCACCAGTGGGTACATGCTCCTCTTCTCCTCCTCTTCAGCCATTCAGCCAGTCCCTGGCAGGAGCAAGGTTTGCCTGTCCTGCCTCCTTGTCTGAGTGAGCGATCGGCCAAGGAGGCAGAGCAGGAAAGCCTGTGTTCCTGACAGAGACTGGTCAATCAGCTGAAGAGGAGGAGGAGAGGAGCACACACCACTTTACGAGTGGGGATCCAGCCGAGGAAGCGGGAAAAGGGACAGGTGCCGCACGTACGAACCGGCAAGAATGTCCGAACCAAGATCTCTAATCAGGCTGCTCAAAATAGGGAGAAGCAGTGAAAGTAAAGTAGGTCAACCTCAAATACACAACCAGGCTTGTTAAGAAAGATTCATAGAAAATGATAGCTCAGTGGCATAGACATCTGGCCACAGAGCCAGACGTTGGGAGTTCAATTCCCCACTGTTTCTCTTTGACAGAATCTGGACTCAATTATCCATTATCCAGCTCTGCAGTTCTAAGATCATCACCATCATCATCACCATCATCATCATCCTACATTTGCAGTTAACATAACAAATGGCCTAAATAATAATCAGTACTGCAACCGAATTATCTTGCCCCTCTCCCCACCTGCAGCTTTCCACATGACTCCAAGCCAGATGTAAAGAACTTACCAGCTCTCCAGAACAGGGTTTTAAGGAATAAGGGTAGAGGGTCTGCAAGCATAGATTGAAATGGAAACCACCCTACTGGATCCTAAAACTTTGTTACTTCCAGGCATTGTGATGTATCCATGAAAAGACACACTCACCTGCCAATGCTATGTCAACTTTGAATGCAAGATCAAACCAAATTATGGGGAAGTTGTATTACTGACTATGGTCCAGTCCATTCAAAATCTTAATTTCAAATATGCAAGAGATTAATATATGTATGTGTGCAGGCATGCATCTCTCTCTTGTGCGCGTGCGTGCATGTGTGTTTCCTTTCTTTAAGTAAAGAACAGCTTGACAAATCTGTGGACAAGGCTTTTAACAGTGACTACTTGTGATGTCTTGCACCTCTTTGAACAATCATCTCTGGAAGACTTGACTGCCTGTCTCTTAGAAAGGAAAGAGGGCCTGCTGGTTGATGACACTCATGGGAAATCTTGCTTAGAGAGATGGGCATGGCTTCTCACCTATCCACTTCCATCTTACAGAAGTATCATTCTGTGTGTCTGAGTTCCATGACGGAGCATGGAAGTAACTGGGAATTAAATCCTTTCCCCACTTACAAGGATTATAACTAAGTTCTCTTACAGTGTAATTAACTTTTCAGGCTTTTTTATGATTCTGGTGGTATGGTCCCACAAAATGGTGATGGAGGAGTATCCCATGGTTCAAAAGCTGGTGTGCCTTGTTCTCCTGCATCATAATTCACTGTGCGTGATGAGGTGGACGTGGAGTGGTTTTGTACATTTTTAAATGATGATTTCTTTTAAAGTGTTTATTTTTTAAAAAAAAATTGACTGTAATGATAACTAATTGCTTGGGACTTGGATCTATAAATGTAACTAATTGCATTCCAAGTGTTGCTTTCTGGATCCTTTAAGCACAAGAGATACTGTTGGTGGGTGCACTATTATAGTTACGTTTGTTAAGTGGTACTATGTAAATTCTGTGTAATTTTTTTTCTTTTTTACTTTGTATTTTTCTTTCAAGTTGGCTGTTTATTCTTTTGTTTTGTATTGTGTAATATT
The DNA here is from genome assembly GCA_037013535.1 of Intellagama lesueurii. Taxonomy (NCBI): domain Eukaryota; kingdom Metazoa; phylum Chordata; class Lepidosauria; order Squamata; family Agamidae; genus Intellagama; species Intellagama lesueurii. The sequence goes on from JBAJHW010000002.1 coordinate 246,164,631, forward strand.
GATAAAATTTAGAAAAGCGCAAGAGATCCTCTTCATACTTTCATGACAAAACAGCAACTTTCTCACTAAGAGCATGCTACAGCCTTATCACAACTACTTCGTCTGCACTCATGATTGCAACTCCATATGGTGTGAATACCCCTCCCAGTCTACCTATTTTCCTACAGCTCATTTATGCGGGGCACATCTTGTCAATATCCTCCCCAAAGTTCATTCATATGAGGGACAATGTAAGGAAGTGATATGATCTGAACTCAAATGTCTACTTTGCTTCACAGACCAGAAGGACTTGAAAAGCTGGTCTCAAGTTTAACATTAAGCTCAACTATTGAAAAATTACAGAACTGCAATAGAAGGAAAGAAGCGTTATTGATTTGCCTTTAAAACCAGCACAGTTCAGTTATTACTGATTGAGACTTCAGCCTAGGAAACACGGTGTAAGGTCCTGAAGTGTATTTTCACTATGTGGTATTTGATGTCTTCCAGCTACACTGAGCTAAAAGTAAAACAGTGAACAGCAACAGATTGCCTATGGCACCAGCTGCTCCTCTTCTTGACACAATTAAGCTGGACATGTCATTACTACTCCAAGACGTTGGGTTATCTTCATTTTTCCTGGTATACTACCAATACTTGGAGGCTTTTCTGTTTTATCAACTTTTAACTTTTCTGCTGTTTCAAGTTATTAAATATTTCTGTTGGCTGGAGTTCTCTTATCCTCCTTTCACTGTTGTTTGCTGCTGTGTTTCTTATCTAGCTGTTGTGTTTCTTACAACTTCAACAATGTGGATTTTTATTTTCACTCATATTGTTTGTTTACTTTTGTAAGCCATTGTCAAATGAGACGGAACCTTTGATATAAATGAAAGACACCAGACAACTTTAGTTGCCTTTCATGAGATTCCCCCCCCCACATGATCCACCTGTCAAGATGTGCAATTTTGTGTGTATAGAGTGTTAAAAAATAACTAAGAAAGATTAGATTTTTTTTCATATGTGCTGATGTGATTTTATAATTGCTTATGCTCTAGTCTTTTAATTGCATAGTTTGTTAAATACTTTTCACAGATGCCAGTAAATTTTTATAACTTAGAAAGTATGCCTTTGTAACACTTTTCTATTATTAAGTAATTTGTAATTCTTTGGATACAGTCCAATTATTTCATTCTTAAGTACTCTAACGATTTTTGTTAGAGATCGGTTAGAGCATTTTCAAGTTTTGTTAGAGTAGTTACATTTCTCATTTAGTTCATTAAGCTTTCATATTCATACTCCTATAAAATTGTATTAGGTTTTATAGGGCTTTTTGGATATTCAATAGAAAACAGTACTGTATAATACATTTATATCTGCTCACATATGCCTATCCAATAAAAAGAGGGGGGAAGGCAGAGATTTTCTTGGACATTCAGTCTGTCTGTCTTTCATGGAGCGAAGAAGTTAAGGAATATTCAGGAGGAGGAGGAAATTGTACAAGGTGCAAAATATTCTCTGGGTCATACTGGACTTAACCCTTTTAGGATAAATGCCAGCTTTTGAGATAAATGCCAGCTTCTGATTGTTTACCCCCCCCCCTGGGGGGGGGGTCCCATTAAGTTCTACAGGACTCTTAGGGAGAGGTTCAGGTGTCAGTCTATCTGACCTGACACACCTGTCTGTGTATGTTTAGTGTTTAAGGAAACTACAACCCTCAAGAGCAGTTACAAACACATACAATCCATTTCAATCAGTATCAAGTTGCTAATTAAAATAATTAGCAGATTAACTAGGCCGCAGTGCTTAAATGATGATAAGTGGCACAGAAGATACTGCTTGAAAGGCTAGCAAGTAATTGCTGGAGCTCTCCTCTGATCAGCCCTGGTCAATAGGCTGGACACAGTCGTTTTCTCATTACACAAAACAAACCTGTGCACTGATTGAAGGTAAACCAACTGCCAGTTTCTTCATAAGTAACAATGAGAGTCCTTGGGCGTTGCCAGGGGAATTATAATCTTAGTAATCAGAATAACAGCATTGTATAATTTTTGTTAAGGTCACCCATACTGCCAGCTGCAACATTAGCCACATCAGGGTGTCAATGAGAATTGTAGTCTAAAACATCAGTATTGACTTGATTGAATGCCAGCGAACAGTAATCACATTCCTCACAATAAAATAACTCTTATCTTGAAACTTCTACCTGTATCTTGCCTATGGCATTATTGCTGGCTCTGGTCTTTATGCATGAATGAATGCCACTTATGTCAGATGCCATCCAGGTAAAAGATGCAAGACATACATATAGAAGAAAAAATAGTCTCTGCATAGAACATCTCAGGGTACAGTTACACGTCACAATACACCTGGGTTTGTGTTGTGTTTGTGTGTGTTCTCTGCCATCAAGTTGGAACCAACTTATAGTGACTCTAATAGGGCTTTCTAGGTAAGTGAGATATTTAAGGAGTGTTTTTACCAGGTTTTTTTTACAGTGTTTTTACCAGTTCCACTCCTCCATGGCTGAGCAGGGATTCCAACCCTGTTCTCCAAAGTGCTAGTCCATCACTCTATCCACTACACCACACTGGGAATCCTAGTCAGTCAGACTTAGCATGCTTGAAATCGATTTTAAAATATCTGTGTATATGATGTATGGCTAAAAGCACAATTTTGGGCTGGGAAGCATGGGTTGGGTTTTGTGTGTGTGGTTTTTTTTAAGTAAGGCATTTTAAACAGCCTCAGGGTGTGTGTGTTTATTTCAACTCAATTGGACGTGATTTATTTTGAATCATGTTGATATGTCAACATATTACTCCCACTCTGGCCGCCTTGCATTGGCTGCCTGTTCGGTTCCGCGTAGATTTCAAAGTTTTAATGCTTACGTATAAAGCCCTAAACGGTTTAGGGCCTCGCTACCTGACGGAACGCCTTCTCCCACCTAGATCTACCCGTATCACCCGATCTAGCCAGGAGGTGAGGCTGAGGAGCCTAACGTCGAGGGAGGCCCAGAAGGAAAAAACAAGAAACCGGGCCTTCTCGGCAGTGGCTCGTCTTTGGAACAGCCTCCCTCCTGAGATTCGCATGGCCCCATCGCTGGGCATCTTTAAATGCCAACTGAAAACCTGGCTGTTTAAGCAAGCCTTCCCTCCACCCACCGTCTGAATTTTTGTTATTTTGTGTTTTCTCCCATCTTGGATCATTGTTTATTTAGTAATATATTGTTATGATTTTAAATTGTTAAATTGTTAGATGATATGTTGTTACCCGCCCAGAGTAGTCTATATGACTAGATGGGCGGGCTATAAATGTAATAAATAAATAAATAAATAAAATATGTGTGCTCACCTATAAATTGTGTCTGTGTGGTTTGTCAAGTAATGGATGCCAGGATCATGGGTTTTGGGCTACAGGGAAACCTTGCAGTATGATCTGTCATTTTCCCCCTCCCATCTGTAATACTAAACTAGTGCTATCCAAGTTACAAAGAAATAAAAATAAAATAAAACAAATATTAAAAATAACACTAGTGGCAGCAGTGGCAAATGGCTGTGAGAGGCAGCCAGTGCAGGGGTGGGCAGGCACAGGACAAAGCCTCAAATGCAATCCCCTCACCAGATTAAGGTGTCTATCCAAGAAGGGGCTTGAATGCAACACAGATGAATATTTCTGTTAATAAGCCCTAGGGTAGGAACATCTGTAGACAACAGTGTGCTTTAAAAGATTATAAAATGTCATGTATTGGATAAAATCAGCTGCAGTCCATAGAAATTTATCATCTAATACTCATATTAGTCTTTGAGATGCTACAAGATTTTTTGTTACACTTCAAAGCATTGCAGGGAGTCATACTGCTGTTAGCTTGGTTGTCTCAGGAAAAAAAACTGATCCGAAGTTAATTCTGATGAACATAAGCATGACATGCAGAAGTTTCTTGTTTTGTAATCTGTCCTATATTATTAATTCTTGGCAACGGATTTTCAGAAATTGAGGGTGTGCTTACTAAGTACTGCCAGAGAAAATGAAAAACCAGAAAACGCTCTTCAGCTAATCATTCCCATTTCACCATACAAATTGTTTTTCATACAATTTAGCTACAAGTAGTCTAGTGATTTATTGTTCCTAAGTTTTGTAGGTTCCTCAAAAGAAAACTAAATTTTAATAAATGCATGAACAACCTGAAAATCATGTTGCTCTGATAGATCTCTAATTCAGATCCTTACCTGAACAAGTTGCTGAAATATCTCTTTTATAATACCTGGTTCTGAATGAAGAATAAACCAAACATCAATAGATACACCCATATAACTAGCAATTAAGCATTTCTGTTGCTTCTCATTTCCTGAACTATGAAAGGGTAACTGTAACACCTTCTAGGAGATTCCTCCTGTCCCCAATCAAAATAGTAATAAAATAGGCTATTAAAAACTAGAAATGTAATCCTGGGCTTTGGATGGCAATGAGGAGGAAGGAGGAAGGAGGATTAGAGTAAGGAAATTGTCTGTTAATTCAAGCTACCTCACAAAGGTGAATAGAGTATTTACGAGTAAAATATCAGACAGAAAGTACATGTTTAAATGATACAGCCATCAGTAAAACCAAGCAGATAACACTGCATGGCATTATATTATCTGTAAAGCGATAGCCATTTTGGAGGGGCGAGTCATAAGACCCTGAGAGAGAAAAAAATGTTAATGTCCATCAAACCCACACTAACTGATAGGGCAACTGTGGTCTGAACATGAGTTCTTTTCCCTCTGCAACAATATTTTTGTCTCCATTTATTAGCAAAACAATCATTTCACTCAGAGATGCAATAAGTAACGGAGAGAATTCTATGCCCCATTTTCTCTCATGGATTTTCTATCTTAGCTAGTAAACACCAGTCAAGGAATACTTGCATGTCAAAGTTGTAGCTTATGGCAGCAATTCTTCACACAATTTTCTTCCAAGGTATTTCTGAATAGTCCCACCCACACTGCCTTTCCTTTCCAGAAGTACTTTTAAAACATACTTATTCTGGAATAATCATAATGCGAATGATTAATATTGGTCCAAATCCTATTGCTTAGCATAGTAAATCCCACTAGAATAGGCCTATTGAATCAGTGGGGATTTAGTGAGTAAACTCCTCTTTAAGTTCCATTGATTCAAAGGAGCATACTCTAACTATGTCTTACTATGCTAAAGGGTGAGAATGGCATGTTTGCAAAATTGCTAATTTTTGAATTTCAGGGAGCAAATTAGCAGAGATTGGTAATTGTTTTAAATTCACAGCTAAATATTTTGGAATGGCTCCAGTTGCTAAAATTATTATGAGGAGGAGGATGCCATGATTTTGCTTCCATATTCTTTTAATGTCTTGCCTTAATGTTTGATACCTCCCAATTCTTGTACTCTCTGTACTTCTGAGGTTGTTTGTTGATAGAATTCCAACTTCTATAAGGTATGATTTTCTTCATTGCTTATCCAGAAATATTATATCCAGATCATTAAAATCAACTGTGTTATCTATGATAACTTGCTTGTCCCACCAAGTAAGTATTGCAGTTTCATTTTCTAAAACTGGAAGTGGCTGGAATTCATAGTATGGAGGAAAAGATGTGAGTAATCCATAAGATTCATCCAACTACTGGGAGTGCAGGGGTCAGCAGCTCACTGAGGTACATTCTTGTAACACTCAACCATAGCTCAGCAATACATCCAAATACAACCTGTATAGTTACTGATACAAAATTATTCAAGATTGTTTTACTGATATTAAACAATACATTAACCAACTCATATAACATGTGTCTTAAGAACTGCAGTCACACTAACAGATTCTGTATTTTGCAAGTACATACCATGTACTCACTAAAGAGGCAGAAAATGTCTGCTAGTGGGACAAATACAACAGAACGCAACAATTTGGTTAGAATTTAACCATGTTTTAGCAAAAGTTGCCACCGGCATTTGAGCATCCTCCGTTTGGTTCTTGGTTCCAATGCTCAATTTGGTATCAAAAATCTCATTGAAAACTAAAATGACCTGGAGACAGGGATAAGCAGTGAGGTAGCCAAGTTTGCAGATGACACGAAACTTTTCCGGGTGGTGAAGACCAGAAGGGATTGTGAAGAGCTCCAGAAGGATCTCTCCAAACTGGGACAATGGGCAGCAAAATGGCAAATGTATTTCAATATAAGAAAATGTAAAGTAATGCACATTGGGACAAAAAAATCAAAACTTTATTTATCAGCTAATGGGTTCTGAGCTGTCCATGACGGATCAGGAAAGATATCTTGGTGTGTTGGTGGACAGCGCGATGAAAGTGTCAACCCAGTGTGCATCCGCAGTGAAGAACACCAATTCCATGCTAGGTATCATTAAAAAGGGGATTGAAAATAAAACAGCCAACATTATAATGCCATTGTACAAAACGGGTATTACATACAGTTCTGGTCGCTGCACCTCAAAAAAGACACAGTGAAACTGGAAAAGGGGCAGAAGAGAGCGACTAAAATGATGACTGAGCTGAGACCCCTCCTTTATGAGGAAAGGCTACAACGCTTGGGGCTCTTCAGTCTAGAGAAAAGGCGCCTGAGGGGGGACATGATTGAGACGTATAAAATTATGCAGGGGAGGGATAAAGTGGATAGAGGGAAGCTCTTTTCCCTCTCACGCAATACCAGAACCAGGGGACATCCACTCCAATTGAGTGTTGGGAGAGTGAGAACAGACAAAAGAAAATATTTCTTTACCCAGCATGTTGTTAGTCTGTGGAACTCCTTGCCACAGGAAGGTACCTCAGAATGCCAGATGCAGGGGAGTGGTATCAGGAAACAGGTATCCAGTTGTCTCATGTGCTCCCAGAGGTATCTGGTGGGGCCACTGTGAGATACAGGAAGCTGGACTAGATGGGCCCCTGGCCTGATCCAGCAGGGCTCTTCTTATGTTCTTATGTTCAATTAGAAATTTCTAATCTTTATTCTTCCTCACCCCCAACACACACATGCTCACATTCCTGGCCATCCCTACTCTTTTCAAGATTTGTGGTTTTAATAGCATTACATTCTCTTTGGCAACCTTTTTCCTATAAAATTAGGATGTTCAATAAATTAACGTTAAGTGATGACGCTATAATTAGGATACATATTTCAAAGACAGCACATCTGATTCAAAGACTGCTATCCAAGATGCTCCTTTTCCTATTAAGATGTAATCTGAATGAAGACATACAGCTTAGTATAAAACATTCATAATTATTCTCCGTAATATGAGCTCACCAATGTAATGAGTAGACTAAAAACTTGTGCATTACAACTGATGACCAGCTTCTACTGAAATTTTAGGGCAGTGTTTTTTCTCAGTTACTACAATTAAAGGTAAAAACAATCTAAAGTTCATGGGCTGTGCCATGTTCTGCAAATTCTTTAAAAAGACAAGACAAGACAAAAACCAACCAATTAAGTACCAACTGGATTCTTAGTAAGTCCATTCAAGGAGGCAAAGCTGAAATGTCTGTGCACATGGTAGGCATAAGAGTAAGAAACCTGATTTGATATTCTACCATGTGCCTTGGGTTGACATGAACTCCTACCTGCTTTAATAGATACCACCCATCACCATCTTTCAGAAAGATACGACCTTCAGGAGAAGCCTTTCTCTCGGTCCTGCCACCTTCACAGGAGCATTTGATGGGGACACAGGAGACGGCCTTCTCCGTCGCTGCTCCCAGACTCTGGAATTCCCTTCCATAGGAAGCCAGGCTGGTCCCATCTTTGCTGTCCTTCCACAGGCAGGCAAAGTCCTTTCTCTTCAGGCAGACTTTCCCTTAGTGACTGGCTGTCTGAGGCTGAGATGGTTTGCATTTTCGTTGCTTTTAAATCTGTATTAATAATGCCTTTATCTAACATTTTTAATGTAATGTTTATTTAACTCTTTTAAAATATTTGAATAACTTATTGCTTTAACTTTAAAATATTGTCTTTTTAATTATGTAAGCTAACTTGGGTCTTTTTTTAGAAGAAAGGAGCAGTAAAAATATTTTAAATAAATAAATACTTTCTGTCCTTGGTCATGGTAGCCTGCTGTTACCTCCAGACTCACAGCTCAGTAGACACATCAGCCATTTAAAAAATTAAGAAACAGTTAGTAGCTCTATCTTCCAGCAATGGCATGTTCAGAATAATTTTTCTTTGCAAAAACATTCTGCTAATTAGGGGTGTGCTGTTCCATATTTTGGACTGTAACCCTTAGACCACATGTGTCAAACTCAAGGCCCATGGGCCGAATCAGGCCCACTGGGCCATTTCATGTGTACCTCACAGTGTTGCCTGCTACTGTGCAGCATACAATATGTAGGCACTTACTCTGTCACTCATAATGCTCTGCATGGATGCTGGGAATCCGCCCAGCGGGACTTTTAATCCCAGCATTCCAAGCAGTGAAGAGTCAGAAAGTGCAGCCGCTTAGACGGCATACAGCACCTTGGGAAATGTAGTCCTCGCTATTGCCCACTCCCGTTCTTATGTCTCCCGGCGAGGACTGTTTGATGGTGTCGCCTAGCAGCGGCCATCTCCGCCTCTTCTCCTGCATCAGCTATGGAAGCGCGTGAGGATCCAGGTGATGAGGGCTGAGGGCCATGGCAAGTGCAAGGGAAAGGTGGGAGAGTTTCGTGAATAATTAAACAAACAAACAAACACAGGTGGGGCTGTGGAGCAGGCATCAACAGGTGTTACTCACTTTTCAATAAATTGTACAATAGTTGTACACTTGAATATCTGCTTGCCCTTATTTATAGACTTTGATAATAGACTTTTACTTTCAGAGCTAGTTATTACTTACATTATCACTAAAACCAGTAATAATCGAACGAAGAGGATTATATTTAATATGATAAAGAGTAGATACATTTATATAGTCTTACAGATACAACCAGCCCTTTGAGGACAACCATAATGCCGATGCGGCCCAAGACGAAATTGAGTATGACACCTCTGTCTTAGACTCCCAGTGCCCAGAAAGGCCCACCATCTGGTCGTCAGTCAAGCACTCCATGGTCACATGACTAATGATCCCCTCTTGGGTGCAGAGAACACTGAAAGTCATCATCTCATTGCCCATTAGGTTCCATAGAGGTGCCTCCCAAGGAACTATGAGCCCAGTTTCCTTGTTTTTGAAAGCAGAAACAGGTCTGAGAAGGAAGCAACTAAACCAAATAACCAGAAAGCTGGACTGTAGACTTGTGTTTCTGGGCTTCATCTCTCAGAACGCTGCCTAAGATATTCCTGGAGATTCTGTGGGTTGCAATCCAAATATACAGAAGAGCATATCTCTACTGCTAAATATCAGTTGGGGCTGGCTGGATAGCTCAGTGATTTTGATATCTGGGAGTTCAATTCCCCACTGTGCCTCCTGTGAGAAGAGCCAACTGTTGTGGTCTTGGACAAGCTGCACAGTCTCAGGAGAAGGGAGTGGTGAACCAATTCTGAGTATTCTCTACCTGGAAAAGTCACCATAAGTAAGAATTGATTTGATGAGATGTTGATGTTGTTGTTGTTGTTGTTGTTGTTGTTGTTAAGTATCAGTTGTATTGTATCTCTGTATTCGATTCTGCATTTGGACAACTGGATTTCTGTTCCCAAACTGAAATCCATCTATTTCAATTGGTCTTAGGACTGGCCTCAAGCTTTATAACAACTAAAGACACTCTTTTGTAGGTTTCATAACATGAGGAGCCTTGTGGTACAGTGGTTAAGCTGCAGTACTGCAACCAAAACTCTGCTTACAAGCCGAGTTCAATCCCAGGTAGCTGGCTTGAGGTTCACTCAACATTCCATCCTCCTGAGGTTGGAAAACTGAGTTCCCAGGTTGCGGGGAGGGGGCAATGTATAGCCTGCATAATTAAATTGTTAATGACCAAGAGAATTATTTAAGTGCTAAGGGGAATGGTATATAAGCAGCACTCTTTTTGCTTTTTTGGGTTGGTGTAAGAACACCAGTGAACCAATTGCTTACCAGTAACGTCCTTTTTTCATAGCATCACAATGGGTGTCTGAGGGCAAAGGAGGAGAAAGAACTATTCACCACTAGCTCTAAAAGTGCCTGCATGGCCATATATAGGCGCACACACATGCACAAGCATGAACTTTATTTATCTTTTTTCAAAAAAATACCATTTATCCTGTATTTTTTTCTGTTTTATCTTTGACTGGTTGTGTGAGCACAGAACCTTTTTTTAAGGCAATGCTAAAGCTTTTTAAGCCAGTGCTGAGTTTCAACCAGAGTGTTAATAAACACTCAGGAAGACCATAAGGTTGCAGAGTGGAATTTGTTCTCAAAGCTAAACATCTGTGATGACACCTATTTACAGATGGGTGTATTCAGACAGAAACAACATTCCATAGATGTGTTGCTTAGAACTAGCCTGCACATTCCAGCTACACTTGGCAAACAAGCTCATCAACTCTATTTAAACTTTTTTTACACTATTTTTTCTTCTTCTTCCAGCATTCATAATCAGGCAAATAAATATGGTTAGGAGGAATACATATAGAGTAAATTAATTGGCTTCAGTCTTAGAGTAGACCTGTAGAAATGAGTTTATTCTAAACATAATGAAGTTTGGAGGCAACATGATGGCAAAACTCCTAGTGGCACTTTATGTGTCCATCAGGGACATCACATATGTCATGATGGCAAATTGCAAATAATTAGTTACCCTGTTTCCCCGAAAATAAGACCTAACCTGAAAATAAGCCCTAGTATGATTTTGCAGGATGCTCGTAATATAAGCCCTACTCCAAAAATAAGCCCCAGTTGAGTGAAACCCTGCCCTCCACCATTGTGCAACAACCAGAAGAAGATGACATGACTGTGTTGAATAAATGTAGATTGTTGTACATGAAAACAATAAAACATCCCCGGAAAATAAGCCCTAATGCATTTTTTGGAGCAAAAATTAATATATTACACTGTCTTTTTTTCAGGGAAACACGATAGGTACTGCTTACTTTCCTGGTCTTGCTTCTCAGGTTCTTTGCTAAAAAGCAGAAATTTGCTGCCTTCACTTACACAGTTTCCCTTTCGCAACTGCATATCACCAATAGGATTCTGGCCATTATTTTTAAAAGCATTCTGCTTTTTTGATCCAGAACAATGATAGAAAGGAATATAGAAATAGGCAACCAAAAATGTTGGCTAGTAATTTCCTCCTTCCTACAGCTATACCTGTCTCTATTGATTAGCAGCAAAAGAGACTTGTCTATAGTAGAGAAGAACCTAGCCATAAATCGTATCCTATACTAGCTTAGAAATAGCATGTTGGGCTATTTGAAAAGGAAAGGAATGTCTGCTATTAGTCATCAGAAAAAAAGGGAAAGGCAAATGGTTTTTCTCTGTATGACCCTCGGTTCCATTCCTGACATCTCAAGTTTAAAAAAAATATGGAGAAAGGAAATTATGGAGAACCAGTCACAAAAATAGTATTGGGCTAGTAAGACCAATGGATCCTGTTCAATATAATTTGATCCATACATGCTGGCTAAATTCAAATACAATCATACACAAAATGAAACTTTGTGTGGGGGGGGGGGAGTTTATTCCAATTCAAGCCAATCACCTGTTAATGTCAAAATGGATGCACTCCTCTACAGACACAAGTTGCATAAAGGCTCTTGGATATATAATCTTCTACAATTCAGATATTCTGGGGAACTACAGGGAACTTTAAATCGAAAGCAGAAGCTCTCAACCATCTCCTCATGGGCATTAAAAAAAAGGGAAGAAAGGAAAATGGAAACAGAAGCTTATCCAACTTATTCTCTTGGGGGAAACCATTATTTCCTTCTTCAGTGTCTATTGCAGTGAGCAGGAATACACATTTCTCTATGAAGGGGCAGCTTGGATGGATCAGACCAATGGTTTATTTAGCTATGTGGGGTAGATAAACCCAGAGTAGACACGTTCTAGATGGGCGGTATATAAATCTAATTAAATAAATAAATAAATAAATATAAATATTTTCAGAAGCAGCTAATGAGATGCTTATAGAAAGCTCACAGGCATTCTGTTCCCTGGTGACAGGTATTCAGTGGCAAGCTGTTTCTGATCTTGGTGACAGCTGATGGTCATCCTAAGTAGTAGCCATGTATCACTTCGTCCTCCATTACTTTGCCTAATCCCCTTTGAAAGCCATCTAAATTGGGTGCCCTGACCACATCTGGTGGCAATGAATTCCACAGTTTAACTGCATGCTAGGTAAAGTCCTGAATCTTCTACTTTTCAGCTTCATTGGATGATCCCACATTCTTGTGTTATGGAAAAAAGCTTTTCCCTATTCACTTTCTGCACATTGTATATAATACTATGAACCTCTGAGCATCGTTTCCACTTGCACACCTTTCCTCCAAACTAAAAAGCCTCAAATGTTGTAAACTTTTCTGACAACAGAGTTGCTATAACATTTCATTGTATGTTTTCCTTTCCTTCATTTTGTCACCCGGCTCTGTAATCTCCTTCTTGATTTTCAACAACCAGAACCTTACATAGCATTCCAAGTGTTGCTGTAAGTTTGTTTATAGCATAGTAATACTGGCCATTTAATTTCCAGTCCCTTTTCTAATAATCCTTGGGATGAAATTTGCCATTTCCACAGTTGCAATCCACTAGGCCTACATTTTCAAGGATAGACATAAGACAAAACATGCAGAAGGAACAGGTGTGAGAAACCACAGGTGTACATCTTTGATCTGCACCTGGCAACTCTTTGATTTCATTTGGAACTGGTTCATACTCCTACTGCTGATGCTGAGATGGATGGCCTCTGCCACCCACCCTATCAGCCTTCATCGTTCCTGTCATGACCACCTGATACTATCTGACACTCTCTTTTGTCTGTTATCAAACGAACAAAGTTCCTTTACCTAACAAAAAAAAATGGCAGGGATGGGGGGGACTGATTCAGCTGTCTAGGTCAATGGCATGTCTGTATTTATTGCACAGACAGAAGCTGAGAGGAGAAATGTCAGATTTGACTGTGAAGTAGCTGCACAATACCTCAAACAACAATACAACGGATAGCTATATTGGTAACAATATAGACATCTGCATCATTCTTTTGAGAGTTTACCGAAGTTCTTCTTTTCATTCATGAGCTACAAGGCAAGACCATAAAAATATGCCCACTATTATTATCCATACATCATCTCTCCCCAGAAGATCTCCTGTTCTGCTTGGACTTCAGTTTTGAAGGCACAACACCCTCCAAAGTGGAGACCACTGACAAAGAGCCATCTACCCCTTAACACACAAATTCGTAACATTTTGGACTTTATTGAGAAGGGTACTTCAAGGTGTTTGCCTGCTACACTTAGACTTTGTGGAACAAAGAAATGCCAGTTCAAAGGCAAAAGCACGCTATCCAGCTGTGAGATATCCAAAGCTCCCAGAGGTCACTGAAGCTAGGCTTCCCCAAAATATCAGCTTCCATCTTCTGCTGAATTACAGAAACAGTAGGACTCCCTCCTTGTTATAGCAGTCTTCACAGAAAAAACAGTGACTATTAGCTCCCTCCCTTTAAAAAAACACACAACAACAATCAGATTATATCCACAGAAAACCAAAACTAGGGAACGTCATTATTTTTAAACTTATTTATATATTTTCTATACCATTTTATTTTCAAAGCCGAGGCCCAAAGTAGTTAGAACATAGATCTATAGAAAAATGACATACCCCAAAGTCCGTAAAACCTAGGTGACCTCAGTGCCTGCAAGAAAAATGGTGCTCCTGACACTCTGGCCATGGTGGATTATAATGGGCATTTTAAATTGGATTCCTATGCCCTTTAACCAGCTCGACCTGAAAAGTAGCACCATTATTTGCATTCTCAGCTTTGCAGCTGTTTGGGAGTGCGGACCACAACATTTCCCCCCAAGTTGCTGTTTACAGTCTTCAGAAGCAGTCATTCATGGGCTTCATGGCACTAATATCTGTGATATTAACAAATATATTATAGGTATGACAACCCTGAGTGCTCACTGGAAGGACAGATCCTGAAGCTGAGGCTCCAATACTTTGGCCATCTCATGAGAAGAGAAGACTCCCTGGAAAAGACCCTGATGTTGGGAAAGTGTGAAGGTAAGAGGAGAAGGGGACGACAGAGGACGAGATGGTTGGACAGTGTCACTGAAGCTACCAACATGAATTTGACCAAACTCCGGGAGGCAGTGGAAGACAGGAGGGCCTGGCGTGCTCTGGTCCATGGGGTCACGAAGAGACAGACACGACTTAACGACTAAACAACAACAACATGACATTGCAACAAATCTTGCAGCTCAGCAGCATTGTGATATCCCTGTATCCTTGTTGCCCACGTTTATTGCATTCTAACTTCCAGCAAAGTCTGAAAGCAAGGCTACTGCTCAAAGCATTTGGGCAGTGAAAGGGTTTTGGGTTGTTCTTGGTTTTTAGATAAGGGCCCAGGAAAAGTCGATAACCAAATGCAAGATGGATTGACTCTTTAAAGGAAGCCACAGGCTCCGAGCAAGGGCTGAGTAGGACTGTTGAGAACAGGACATGTTGGAGATCTCTCATTCACAGGGTTGCCAGAAGATAGAGGCAGCTTGACGGCACATGACAATAACCTGTGATACGTATCTGCCTGTTGGCCAGCTAGGTAGTAAGCAATATAACTCTCATGGATTAACTAGTTTCATTCTTTGTGTAAGGAATACTAAAGGAAGGGCCTATGTTTTTTTAAAAAAAATTGGACTGGAGAAGGCAGCCAAGAAGGAATGGGAATATGGCTTCCCCAAAAGATAGGGATCAGCCCTGTTCAACTTGATCTAAGTAATTACATTTCAAGTTATGCATGTAGGGGGAATGGAAGGAGAAATTATTTCTAGGGGGCATATGCAATATCTCTGCATTTAATTCCAGGGCCTTAAGGTTTTCCTAGCTAGAATTCTTCTCCTTTGTAATTTGAGGGATTAAAAAAAGATTGTGTGGCTGATCCCTTGACTTTGGGAGGAACGAGACTTTGAGGGACAGTTCAGTTCCTGCATTGGTGCCTTTTCAGGACATTGCACAGATGGGGCTGTGTTTGTTTGTATGGTCCAGTTCTGCTATGCTTGTCTCACTTCTGTTTAGTTACTTTAAAAAAAAAAGTCCTTCCAAAGTTAATTTGTGCTTGCCATAGATAGCCCCCAAATAATCCAAGAGAATTATGCATTGGAACATCACTACTTATGCAGGCCTGTACAAACTGAACATATATTTCTGAGTAATTATTATTAAAAGCCAGATATAGCTATATAGCTATGTGTCACTTGTTCTTATCTCTTGAACATGTGTAAGGCAAAATGACTATACCTACAGCTAGATAGATCTGGAGAGATCACAAATGTCAAAGCACCACTTAGCAATCAGAAAAATTCTAATTTTTTCTGTCCACTGGGGAAAGCAATTTTATTTCTTCATGACTCATGTAAAGGGCATTTTCATATAACAAGGCAGTTTATAATTTGTTCTGTTCACATTGGAATTTTCTACACTGAACTGGTACCCCACCAATCCAAAACTCAAGTTTTCATCTGACTGAAACATGAGGAGTAATTGCTTCCCTTAATCCTCAACATGTTAAAGCAATTAAGTAAGTTTGAACAGTGATGGATGCTTAAAATATTTTAAAGGTGACAACACAAAGAAGATTTATAACTGATAAATGATTTTCACCAGCTTCTATCTATAATTTAAAAAAGACCCTCACCCTCTGCCTCTGTGTGGGAACAGAATGATGCTGGTTTCTTTTCTCTGTTCTTTACACATTGGGGTGAGAAACATTTACCCCTTCCCATGTACTGAACTATAGCCGACACAACCCCTTACCATTTGCTATGTTGGTGCGGTGGATGGAAGTTATGGTGGATGAAAGCTGGAGCCCAAAACATCTGGAGGCCCAAATCTTCTCCTGGTTATATACTGTATACCATTGCACAGAATCCTGTTAGTTATGCTGACTGGCCTAATTCCATTGACAAAAATTTCAGTGGCACTTTATCACAAATTAAGAAACCAGTATAGGCATTTTCCATCACATACCAATCACATGATTTGGTGTGCAACAACAAAATACCTATGCTGACTTTGTAACTTACAGCAATTTGCCACTGGAACTTAGGCCAATTGAATGTGTAACAGAATTCGAGCTACTGTATTTTAACTTTCAGCCTTTCCAAATTTACTGATAAATTCAATCTACTCCCAATACACAAATCTTTGTTCACCACCGCCGTTCATTCATTCATTTTTAACCAGTAGTTAATATCTGGTTGTGATTGATTTGGGGCATTTTTGTTGTTGTTTAGTTGTTAAGTCGTGTCCGACTCTTCGTGACCCCATGGACCAGAGCACGCCAGGCCCTCCTGTCTTCCATTGCCTCCCGGAGTTTGGTCAAATTCATGTTGGTAGCTTACCAAGGTTCATAGATCTTACATTCCAGGTTCCTATGCAGTATTTTTCTTTGCAGCATCGGACTTTCCTTTCACTTCCAGGCGCGTCCGCAGCTGAGCGTCCTTTCGGCTTTGGCCCAACCACTTCATTAGCTCTGGAGTTACTTGTACTTGTCCTCCGCTCTTCCTCAGTAGCATGTTGGATGCCTTCCGACCTGAGGGGCTCATCTGCCAGCGTCATATCTTTTAGCCTTTTGTTTCTGTTCATGGAGTTTTCTTGGCAAAGATACTGGAGTGGCTTGCCAGTTCCTGCTCCAGGTGGATCGCGTTTAGTCAGAACTCTCCACTATGACCTGTCTATCTTGGGTGTCCCTGCACGGCATAGCCCATAGCTTCTCTGAATTACTCAAGCCCCTTCGCCATGACAAGGCAGCAATCCGTGAAGGGGTTGGGGCATTTAGCAATCCATTTTCTGCATTTAACTTGGTTCTTGAAGCAGGAATATTATCACACACACACACCCCTCCTAATATTGCCCCATATAATAATATAGATTTTGTATTGCTCTGTAAAATCTTATTGCGGAATCAATAGCTCTTTTGTTGAAGTATTAAAGGATTATTCCAAAAAGCCTGTTTTGCTTTCATTCTTGTATTACCATCATGTTTATTGCATTTCAGATGATGTACAGAATATACAATCCAAATGCTATCATGAATGCACCACCTTATCACAACTGATTTGCTATGAACATCTCCCTTTATGTAAACAATAACAACAAAATAGTTCCGGCAACATTCATTTTTATATGGTTTGTAGTAGTGTTAAAATGTATCCCTGAAACTTAACTTCTAAGAAAACTTTGCTTCTGTGTTTTTGTTCCATTTTATGCCACATTTCCTTTTATTATTTTAAATCAAGAGTACAAAACTTAGGAGGGGTAAGAAACTTCCTTGAGCTGGAAGCATTCTTCATTGGAAACTAACAGGGAATAAACCCTCCAGTTACCACTGCAAAAATTCCAGTTATTCTGCTGACAAAATACGCAACGTAAGCATACACCTTGTTTCTCGGCAGAATCACACTCTCAACAGCTTGCTTGGAGCTTGAATAAGATGCACGTCCTCTATACGCCATGTTTCCCAGCACAATCACTGGGACTTCTGTGGTGGCAGGGACTTGTGGGGGGGACCAAAAAATATACTTGAAGGCAGGTACATATGGCCAATGGGCTGCCCCCACCCCAGTTTCAAATAGTACGCCACCAAGTTTTCACCTCATCCCTGTTTATAAATTTATCAGATAAATGAAGGGAAATACCGAATAATCAATGACAAATCTTCAGGCAAGTGCTTGTGTTGGTCTGTTGCAAGAAAACAATGAAGAGTCTTGTGGCACGAGTTTTATTTGTCAAAAGCTTTCACAGACTCCAGCCTTCATGTGCCTGAAAAAACGGGTTGGAGTCTCTAAAAGCTTATGCCAAATAGGATTTTTTCCCCCAGTCTTTAAGGTGCCACAATATTCCTTATTGTCAGTGTCAAATCATCAGCCCTTACCAGCGGTACAGCTTTTGGGTTCATCAATGTTTTAGGCAGTAAACCTATGCAATGTTCATATTTCTAGAAGAGACACTACTCAAAATTTGCATGACGACCATTGTTTTGCTGATATTATTTCTTAAACCATGTAATATACTAAAGAATATTCATACCCCTCCCTAGCTTATTTGCACTCAATTTAGAATTTTACTATTATTTAGTTTTTAAATAATATTATTTTGAAGGAAAAATCTATCAACAGGAGATTACAGGATGCAATCAAGTCATAGGTGAGATACTTAAACACAATATTTCCTATTGTCTCTTCGATGTGTTTTAAAATTGTATTCTACTTGATGTAGATATTTAATCCATTTCCTTGCCTCAATGAACACTTACTGCATTTTCTTCCTAGGGCAAAAATCTGCATATAGAAAAAAATATGAAATTTTAAATGACCGGAGTTAGACAGTAATTACTGGAGACATTTGTCTGAGAATTTTATTTTTATACCTAGCTGCAAATACAAACAGGTTTTGATGGTGTGGAATGGAATCAAGTTTACACAGATAGTATGTTGACTGTGATAAAACACAGGAAAGCAACAAAAAAAACCTAGAAAAAATGCTAGAACAAGGTCAGAAAGCCATGTACAAAATATTTGTGTGTGCATCTGTGTGTGTCTGTGTGCGCATGCATTATACATGTTTCCTGTGACATCTTTGTTACACTGTACAGAGACACACACTTCAATAGATGACTAAGCAGACAGGGACCCACTAAGAATTATCAGCACCTCTTGATACAAAAGAACCAACAAGACACAGAAGGTTTTTAGATGCGTAGTCAGGTATAATGGACTTTGTTGGGAAGACATTTTTCTAATCCGGCAAGGAAAAAAAATATGTTTGCTTTGTAAATGTGCTTCTTGGAAATAGAATTTTTCTCCTTCCAAGAAATCTAAAGAACTTAAACATCTAAATCCCATTTGAAAACACAATGACTTTTAAAAGGTCTATTAAAGCATCATTAGACGTATCAGTTCTGGAAAACATTCGGTTTTACATATTTACCACACTTCATCAATTAAAGTTTTAATGCTCTAACAACACATTATAAAACAATTAAATTAAAATGCAACAAAATATAAAATATAGAAAAGATAGCTGTTAAAATAGCATTAGGCCATATATAGCACATCACAATAGCAGCCACCCAAAACCACAACATTCTTGGGCTGGGACCAAAAACTCCTTGGGACAAAAAAATTCCAGATTTCAGTGCCGCTTACTGATGCGGAGAAGTCCCAATCCTCAATCACCATTTTATTTCATTCAGGTCTCTCCAAATAAAGACTGCAAGTTCACGTGGGACCTGACAAACTTTGAGATAACCCCCACAGCCCTTCATGAGTGGGGATCTGGTTCACAACAACACTTTGAACTGAGACCAGAAAACATACAGGAAGCCAACATAGCTATTTTCTGTGTGATCGGTGCCAGTCAGCAGCCTCGCTACTGTATTGAACCAACAGAAGTTTCCACAATATCTTCAAAGGCAACTTCAGATACAAGACACTTTAACTGTCGTTTCTAGATGTTATCACAGCATGGGTAACAACTGTTCAGAGCAGTTAGGCGACCCCTGCCCAGAAGGCAATAGAGTTGATGAATCTATGCTGAAGAACAATGTTGGAGAAAAAGAGGACATGTTTATACTAAGTCTTAAACACAGGGGTGGGCACAGAGTCAGACTTAAACTCCCATGAATCTTCACCAGTGTAGCCAACAGTGAGGAATGTTGGGCAGAGCCGCTCAGCAACATCTGGAGGGCCACACTGTACGCTGTGCTTAACTGTACTGCTATCCCCAGTACACTCTAAACTTGACCCTTAAGAGGGAATGTGACCCTGCCCATATTTCTCCAAAGAAAATTCAAGGGATGGTCTAGGAAACCTGAGGTCCTTCTTTCTCTCTCTATCTCTATGCATGTAAGGTATCTTCTGTGTAAACAATGGAGGTAAGGTGCACACACACACACACACACCAAATGCAGGCTGGTTGTGACACAAATAACCCATCTGATGCTTCTAATCCTTAAGAACTCCATGCAATAAAGCAGCGTCCATTGCAATTTTCTGCAACGTATTATTTATGGGATCCCATTATTTAATTTGATTTTTCAGTTTTAATGGGAGAATGGTTTAATAAAAATTAAGGGTGTGCAAATACCATACAGTCTTATTTGTATCCAAATACTTGTGGTAGAAATTGGGACTGACCACTCTAAACTTATTGCAAGCAGCCTTGTATGATTTGTTTTTAAGTTTCTACAGATATTTGTACACATTTGTGTGTTCTCTGGATTGGATGGGTATTCGAAATATGGAAAGTAAAGGGCTATGAACTTAGGGGTGGGGATGCTATCTAAATTACCAACAGCAGATTCTGCATACGTATGAGCCTGAGAAACATTGGAAATCCTTTTTTATGGCATACCTTGGTCTAATGCTTCCCTAAGGATATATGTCAGTTTCTAGGATGAAACAGATGTCCATTATCTGTGCATTCTGCAAATCCACCTACCCTCATCCTGGTGAGTGAGTGTGTGTGTGTGTGTGTGTTTTAATCCTGGGTTTTTCCTGCATCCAGCTGCAACTGCACTGTAAAACAATCATTCTACTGTAGAACAAGCATGCATTTATGGAAGAATGGAGTGAAAATAATTTGATACCTAATATTAGCATTTCAGTCTTAATAAAGATTTGATACCTTGTGTAGTGTAGTGGATAAAGCGATATACTGGACTAAGGAGGCCTGGGTACAATGCACTGCTCAGCCATGGAAAATAACTGGAGAGAGTTTAATATCTCACTCATCTCTAAAGCCCTATTATGGTCACTATAAATGGGTTCTGACTTGAGGGCCATAACATTCACACAGATTAATCCTATTTGTATGATAATGCCTTAATTTATTGAGTGTTTTTTTTTTTCACATGTGCTTTTTAATTGTTGTATGCCACCTTGTGTCCCTTTTTTGGAAGCAAAGATATATATATATAAAGTAAATAAAATATAAAATAAAATAAATGCACAGGCATTTCCCAAAACCACTGCATTTTGACAGATAAATTTTTGACTTATCTTGGGTCATGGAAAACTAGTTTAAATTTAAGACATTTTAAGAAATTGACATTGAAAAATACAGTGTTGAATAAACTCTCAGAAAGAATACAAAGAAGGTGTTGTATACAACTACCTACCAAAAGAAAGTAATTTGTTCCTCTTTGCTATTATGCCTACTAAATAAGATTTTTAATGTCCATTAAGCAATCTTTTTTTTATGCTTTGCTTGTCTGAATTACTCTAGAAAAATAATGCTTTCTGTGAAACCAGTGGCATTTCTTCCCTCTGCTAAAACAAAAATGATGTTGTTTTCTACCTAATACACTAGCACGCATAAGAAAAACAACAAAATACACATAGCTGATAAATCGCAGCAATCTCAAGTTACTATGCTATTATTTGGGACTGGAGTTGCATTACTAAGTGCTATGCTTAAAATTGCTTTATTCCAGAGACAAAAAAAATGTCTGTCCAGAACCAAGTATCAGAATCCTCAAATCAGCTGCAGCAGCAGCATTTTCTTCCTTGAAGTCGATCACTGTCCTGAAGGCCTAGTTCAGTCTCCTGTACTTGTTTTTAAGTTATGTATAAACAACAACAATTATTCTACAAACCTAGACAGTGAAACACGCATTTTAGTTAAAATGGGCCACCATCATTGTGATCTGGAAAACTTTCTACTGTATCTTGAACCTGGCAAAGGGGTAGTAATTTTCTTCTCTTTCTCCTAAGAGTGCAAAACCTACAGCAACTTTTAGCAACAGATCCTATGTTTGATACTGCAAAACTAATGTATGCCTCCTTGCCCTCGGAAGGAACTCTGTAATATCAGGACGGCCTGTGTTTTTCTGCAAAATCAGACACCAGTTTTGTCAGGGCCAGGCCTGTGGCATGAACAGCAATAACCAGACCTAGTTCTTGGGTGGTGATTTTCTAGACCAACCATTCTCAGTGGGGACCATATTAGCCCCCTGGGAGGCCCGGGCACATTTGAAGAGGGCCATAGACTGGAAACAATTCTTCACACAGCACCTTATAAGGTTTGTTATGAGACTTCTACAATCCTGATTCAGCCTGTATTTCTTTCATATTGTGTTTAGGGCTGTGGCAACAACAACAAAAAGTTGAGAATAGCTGCTGTAGACCATCTCTTGGCTATCTATTACTCTGACTGGAGGCTTCAGCTGGCAACTGACACCCAGTGGGCAGAAGATGATAACACTATCCTAGCAGCCTGAATATCCCAAATTTCATCTGATTTCAGAAACTGAGCAAGGTTAAGGCTGGTTGATTCCTAGATGGGAGACAACCAAGGCATAGAAGTATGGTATTGGGGAGGGGCAATAGCTCAACAGTAGGGTGCATGCCATAAAGGGCAATGCTTTGCAGGTATCAGCATAGTGCTCTCTGTGGGATCATTAGGCAGGCTATCCTGTTTCCTTCCTCACCACCCCCACCCCCACCACCCCATCCCACAGAAATCTCCTTCTCAAGGAGAGCCACAAATTCACAGAAATTCAACAAATCCAAACCACATTTCAATCTGTATGTCACTTTTCTATGTAAATCTTCCCTGAACACATAAAAACAAGTATAAAATAGGAATATAAGAACATGCATCAATACATATAGTTTTAAACCAATTCATGTCAAAATGTAACACAATAACCCAAACAAGCAATTCCTTCAGTACTGCTAAATTGGTAACATTTTTTGTCATTACAAAATAGTTATTCTAGTGCAGTCTCTAAAGCTCAAAAAGACCTCACAAGCAAGCTGATGCTCGTTCACTTCCCCTGTGTTCTGGTTGTTCTTCCTCTTTCTGGTTGGACTGTGATATCTGAAGACATCTAACCTGTCTGTTCTGCAAACCAGTTGTCTTTTGTTTTCCTAGTGCTATGCCTCACTCCACAGCAGACTAATCTGTCATGCAGCTCACATGCTCGTTTTGGTACAACACACCCAACAGCAGGGCAGATCAGGTTAGGAATGGTGATCGGCTCCTTCCTGTGTGTTTGGGATGTTCCCACTGTCACTGTAGAATGCACTTTTCATTAGCTTGCTTGCTTGCTTGCTTTATTTATTTATTTACACATCACCTTTCTCCTTAAGAAGGACCCAAGGCAGCTTACATTGCTAAAAGACAGTATTTAAAGCTTTAAAAAGTAAGAATACAAATACTAAAAAGAATCAAAACAATACCTCCCTAAAATGTGGCAAACAGCAGCGACACCAAAAACATGTTCAGAGCAGTAAGGCACAACAATCCATTTAAAAAACCCACTCATGCAGCCAATCATTAAGGGAAAGCTTGATTGAAGAGAAAGGTCTTTGCCTGCTTGCGGAAGGACAGCAAAGAGGGGGCCAGCCTGGCCTCCTGTGGGAGGGAGTTCCAGAGAGAAGACTCTCTTCTGCGTCCCCACCAAACACACATGTGAAGGTGGTGGGACCAAGAGAAGGGCTTCCTCAACCCTCACTCAAGTGCACTTTAAAAACTTGCATGGAGTATTTTCTGATCTCCAGGAAATTCCAATGTACTGAACGCTAGCACTAGAAGGTGGGCTCAGGATAAATTTTTATGTTCCATTCTTGTACTTCCTGAATTCCAATGTCTCTCATGAAAGAAGCCAACCTATTCATAGCCAGAGTATATTACTTCTGCATTGGCAGCACCTTGGCTCCCCCCAAAGTAGCATGGGACTCCTTTATTTTTATTTTTGGTTCCAGTTAGTCATAGTAGCTGGTACAAAACAGCAGAAAGCAACATGACGTTTTTCTTTCCAGCCTATCAAAACAAAGACCCCAAACACTCTGCATATGGCAAGTGGCTAGAACTTGGGGACACTGCTTACAGTTCTTCAGATGACACTGTCATATAATGTCTCCCTTTGAAGTTTAAATCTGTGTGAATTCTGCACCAAACATGACTTTGGGAGACTAACATGTTGCTATTTGAGTGCATGAGAGTTAAGGACTAATTGTAGAGCTCTATAGAAGAAATTGAAGGCAAGGGGGAAAAAATGCAATGTTTCTCCTTAGCGTTAAGCTGGATGCTATTACCTGGATAGTTCTCCTCATCCTGAGGTTTTCAGCAAGGTAGCCCTGCCAAACATCCATCAATACAGAGGCTGGTCAAAATAGCAAGAACCCCAAAGCTTCAAAATGGTAGTGCTTTTTTTTTTTAATGATGCAGTATGCAACCTGTACACGTTAGCATGGCATCTGATCAGGGGAACTACAAGAGATGACCAGGCAAAGCTGGATAGCATGGCTACTTTCCAGGATGACTCCATGATGGTGCAATGCAACAATAAGCAACAATGATCTCCTGACTGATCCATATGGTTCCAGCTGTTGAAGTTAACAAAGCATTATCGGGGCCTGTCTAGGCACAAGGGGGTAACCATGCCACTGAAGGTTTGTACAAATTGGCTCCAAATCTGCCAGGAGGTGCTGACTGCTGTGACAAAGTAACAACAGAATGGCGGCAGCAGCTGTAAATTTATCGCTAGTGCTCCCATTCCATTAGGTTTTCATTGCCAACATAAAAGAAACATATTAAAATAGTCAGAAAGCTTACAGCTTAATCAAACTGTCCATAATGTTAGAGTATTAAAAACCTACCGGTGCAATTTTGATAGGCTGGTTAGTGATTTTGCATTTTATAACCTCCCTGTTAATGACTGCTTGAAAAAATGCAGTGCTGCTCCATTTTACTCTGGCACCATATCCCTTAACATCTAACAAAACAAGTCTCACGTGACCCAGCAGAACAATAATAGCAAGTCCGTATGTCTTTGCACTTCAGGTTTCAAAGAAGCTTCACACAAAGTTCATTGATGATAAAGTTAGCATTTTGTTTTCCTCCTCAGCTGGCACACCCCCATCTGCTACATTTGTTGGTCGCTTGTTATACAGCAAACTTCCTTTACGCAGTAGACAGGCCTGCTGCGGGTCTGACAAGAAGTTGAAAGGCTGGCAAATTTTTTAAAAAGGAATGCCATATAATGGGGTGGGAGTGATGAGAGGGGAGTGACAGTGAATGAGCTGTCCAGCCTAAGCTACAGCTTATTTATTGGCACAGAAGTTTTAATTAATCAGTAAATCTATCTACTAATTGTTTACAGTGCAATCCTATACATGCACACTTAGAAGTCCCAATGAATGCAAAGGAACATGCCCTCAAGAAAGCAGGTACAGCATTGCAGCCTTAGTTGATTGACTAGCAAAAACAAACTTTTAATTCATAATGACGAGACTTGAGGGGCAGCACTTTAAGAGAAATACCCTTTAATTCAGCTTTGCTAGGCAGCGGTTTCAGGTAAGAAACAAAGGAGCCATGTGATCCATAATAAAAAGTAAAATGCAGCATCAGGTTAGGGCTGCCAAAACGTTATAAAAGTGACACAAAGCCTTGCTTTTCCTTTCTTCCTTTCCCCCCTTTGGCCCCACCTTCGTAACAAATTAATGTTCCAAATAAAAACTGCTACCCAATCTACATACAGAAACTTTAGTGAAGATGCATTACCGCAACACCGTATGAAAAATAAAATATTTAGCTAGCATTTTCTTCAAATACCAAGTGATTCTTTTTGTTTATACATAGTGCACACCTATTTATGTCTATTAAGAAATAAATTCCATGAAGTTCAATGGCACTTACTCCCAGTTAAGTGGGCACGGGATTTGAAGTGCTATACAGTGATGCTAAGTCATAGATTGGCTGGCTGGGAGGAGTCTTTATGGGGAAAGACTGTTACACCAGCAGCAAAGGAGCTCAAGCTCCAGAAAGGATATGTCCACCACACAGGCCCTCCCTCTGCGGCTGTCCAGAGCTTCACATGGGAGAAACCTACTCCTGGCAGCGTTTCAGCTGGTAGCCCAACCCACAATGAGAGATTTCAGGGAGGAGAACAGAGACTGCTTTGTAGCCATAGACCGAACATTCCTTCATCCCTGTGAGAAGCCCCAGGACTGGGCCCCTCAACTCTAATTGGAACTAGCAGAATAGCTCCCCGATGAATCCAGTGGGGAGGAAAGCACAACAGGCAACTACTGAGCTAAGCCTCCTGCACCCTTCTGCCCTGGCTGGAGCGAGGTAGTAAGGCTTTGGAAGTGGTAGATCATCCATCTCCACACATACACATACACACAGAGAGAGATAGACATAAAGGGTTGCTCTGTAAAGTATATTATCTCTCACTTTTTCAGATGGTTCTAAAATGAACTAAATTGTAACTAAATGCAAATGTATTTAAATTTAATTACTGATTAGTCCATTTAACTTAATGATTAATCTCCTGTAATCAGTTGCCAATAAACCAGTGAACTGCTGTCTACAAAACAGGCATAATATCTTATCTAGCATTATGCTTAGAGCGGCTACCAGGGGTGTGTATGTGCTTTCTTTAGATTTGTCCAAATCTTAGGCCCTGACCATAAGGATGAGTCACTAACCTGCTAACAGGAATGATCAGGGAAGGGGCAAAGCCACTAACAAAGTGTATTCACCTGGACAGAGGAGACTTAAACATTGGTCTACAATAAATGACTCAATGCAATTTAAGGGGGGGGGGGTACTATTACCTCATTTAGACTTTGTTTTTTTAATGTGTAGTGCTCTAAATTTCCAAGACCAAAGTTATTCAGTATAACATTTTAAGATAAAAATACATTCAAGGATGGGACTTCCTTACTCTTTCTTCTGCTATTGATCACCATTTGAAACCTGTGATGGTGTCACATCTTAATTCTTATTCTGCCTAGTATTTCCTTTATTTCAAATTAATAAGGGCAAAGGCATAGGAAGTTAACCATGTCAGTACATAAAACACAAAGGAATTGGGACTCTAAGCAACTATATTATTATTACTAGTAATACTAGTAGTAGCACCAGTACCAGTACTAGCAACAGCAGCAAAAATTCTTAGATGCCTCTTTCTTTGTAGAAATATGTATAAATTAAGGGATTTAAATATGTAGGACAGATATGTAAGTCTTTTTTTAACAAAAAAAAGTTTAATAGTTGGAGACATCCTCTATTGTTTATTTTGTAAATTTTTTAAAAAAATTCTCACCCCTGATCCCAATTCTCAGCAGTGCCACTGCCACTTCATTTCATTGACTCAGGCAAGTGGGAAAACAGCTGCAGCTGAAGCTAACAAAAAGGCTGCCTCTTGGCTAGACATTAAGATGAACTCTTGTGTAAAACAAGCAGCTGCTTTCCTCAGGAACAAGGCTCCAACATCAACTACACAGTTTTTTTTGAAAGTTTAATGCCTCACTTGGTACTGCAGGTTTTGTGGGTACATGCAGATAGCTAAGGCAATCAATTCCAGCTAGGAGCCATAGATTTTAAGAAAAAGGTTTCCACGTACACCCATCTGTAGCTGAACAGAGACATATACATGTCACCTGCCCACCAGATGGATCCACCATGTGACTACAGATGGAGTTGGAGACTCATTTGTGCTTATCAGGTGTTGAGAGCTTCATATATTTGTTTCGTTTTGTTTTAATTACGACATTTATATAGTGTTTTTAAATCTGTTTTTAAATCTGTTTTATCTGCTGTGAGCTGCCTTGGATCCCCTATGGGGAGAAAGGTGGTATATAAATAATTTAAATAAATAAATAAATAAATAATTTGCCATTATGTGGTCTTTTCAAAATTGACTTTAACTGAACACCATTTAAGTAATTTGTTTCTGCCTGCTCTCGTTTTATACAGCTATATATTTTATTAGGATTGCTTACTTTGTTAATTGGTTTCTAGCATTTTCATGGAAGGCTAGAAGATAAATGACATCTGAGCGTTCAGCCTGGAGGCAGGCAGTGCAACATGGCCTCTCCCAATTTGAAGAGACACTTGTTCAGCAGGCCGAGGCAAAGAGGCAGTCCCGAAACCAGCAAAATCAGGGAGCTGGACAGGGGACAGATTGTATTTGTCTTCAGTGTGGAAGGGATTGTCACTCTTGAATTGGCCTTCTCAGCCACACTAGACGCTGTTCCAAGACCCCTATTCAGAGCACATTACCATAGTCTCTCAAGACTGAAGGATGCCTACACAAAGAAGATAAATGGAAATAAAGAAATAAAACCAAGCAAGCTTTCATACTACGAGTACAGTTTGGATTAGGACCATGTTACAAAATTGGTCATAAGCATCCTTGAACGAAATGTAGGTAAGAGCTGGAGATGGGATATTCATATTTGTGTCCTGGGAGAGAAGAATGCAAATATTGCCACCATTTGTGGCCAGGCCCTTTCGACACCCCCCTGACACACACACACACCCCAGAACCAGCCCGATTCGCTCACCGGGCTTTGCATGGCATGCAGGGCAATCAGCAGAAACATCACGCCAATCACAGAAATAGCCCAGCCGGCACTTCCCCGCCTCTATGTGCTGCTGACAACTCAGCAGCTAAGCGAGGAGACTCATCATCTCGCCTCATCACTGGACTGGACAGTAGCTCAGGGAGGTGGGGAAGTACCAGCTGGGCTACTTCTGTGATTGGCGTGATGTTCCTGACAACGGCCATGCATACCACGTGAAGCCCAGTGAGTGGGCTGGACTGGTTCTGGGCGGCGGGTCAAAAGGGCCTGGCCACCTCTGGTGGTGATATTTGTATGCATCTCCCCAGGGAGACGCATACAAATATCCCATCTCTAGTAAGAATATAATACTCCTTAGTAAGACTGAAATAATCAAATTTGTACACGCAAGTTTTCTTGTCCTCTCCTTTAGTCCTGGTACTGTGGCCTTAACATCTTAACATGCATATAAAGAAGAAATAGGGAGGTATTATTATTTCCATTCATCATTGCTGTCCTCCCAAAATCATAGTTGAGAGGATCGCTGGATATCCTCCTGGGGGGTAACTTTCAGCCTACTTTGGTCATTTCCTCTTTCTTCTAGAGGACAGAGGGAGGAAGTTATAATCAAATCCTTTCAAGATTCTTTCAAATGTTGTTGTTATCATCATCATGTTGCTTCCATTTATGGTGACCCTATGAATTAATTAATAGCCTCAAAGGGGTCTTGTCATTAACAGCAATCACTAACTCTTGTTAACTAAAAGCTGCAACTTCCTTTATTGAATCAATCCATCTCGAGTTAAATCATTCTTCTTTTCTATTGCCTTTCTTATTTCCTACTGCCTTTTCTAGAGAGTCTTCTCATAATATATCCAAAGTATGATAGCCTCATTTCAGTCATTTTAGTTTCTAATAAGATTCAAGCTTGATTTGATCCGTCCCCACATCTGTCTTTATGACGGACCACGGTAACCATAAAGTTTTTCTCCAACACTACATTTTGAACGAATCAATTTTTTCCTAAGCTTTCTTAGTCATATATTTAGTCATAACTATTTTGTTTCTCCATATTCTAACAGCAGCATCTAGCTCAGAGTACAGGTTACAAATCAGAACAATAGAATGTTGTGCGATACCTGAATCTCTTAAAACAATCTGTAACTTTTCATGATCCATACAGTCAAAGGTTTTATTGTAACCTATAAAACACAAAATAATTTTCTTCTGAAATTATTAGGTTAACTCAAACATCCAAATCATATTTGCAAAATGACTCCTAGTGCCTATTCATTTTCTGAATCCAGCTTAAGCATCTGCCATTTCTCATTCCATATAGGACAAACAGTTTTGTTGTAAGTTCCTGAGTGTCACTTCACTTGTATGGGAGAGTAATGCAATAATCCTACAGCTGCTGCAATATTTGGCACACTTTTTCTTTGCAAATTTGTTTATTGAATATTTATAGGCTGTGAGTCATCATTTTATATTCTGTATTTGAGAGAATACTCTTGTTAGGATTTTGACTTAATCTCTGTAACTTGAAACAGCTCTACTGGAATCTCATCTATTCCTGGTGATATATTTATTCCAAATACTTTGAGAGCAGTTTTCATATGGTTTTCTAAAACTGCTGGTTCTTCATAAAAGGATTCTTTTAAAAAGGAATTTGTCATCCTTACACCTCTATGGAAAAGGAATCTTCAGTATATCATTGTTGTTTCCCCTTATTTTTTGTTGATTGGGTAAGTCAGTTCCCATTTATCTTTCAGCATCCCAATTCTTGGTTTAAACTGTTCTTTGATTTCTTGGATCTTACAGAATAAATTTTCTTTTTCTCCCATTTTTGTCTTCTTCCATATTTTTGCAATGATTCTTTTAACAGTTGTTTGTCCATACCAACAAGTTACAGAAAAGTTATGTTTTGGACACTGCCACTATTTCTGTTGCCTTCTACTTTTGCTTTTAAACTATTGTTAACAATTTTAAGAGTTTCTTTGGTCATCCAGTGAGGCTTTTCTTTTCTTTAGACAACAAGAATAGTCTTTGTTCATTCCTCCTTCTCTTGATAATATCTCTTGTTTCAATCCACAGTTCTTCTGTGTTCTTTTTCAGCAGGAATTTAGTAACACAAAACTGTTTTCTTGCAACATGTTTAAACTCTTTGGGAATGTTATTTTATATGTTGACACACTGATTGTTTTAGTATTCTTCTTCAGCTTTATATTTTGATACTCAGGGTTCATGGTCTGTGCCACAGTTTGTTCCTGGTCCCGTTCTTGCAGACAGAGTAGGACTTTGCCATCTTTTGCTTCCAACTGTATAATCTACTGTGTTTCTATATTGGTCATACATTGACATCCATGCCTACAGTGATCTCTTAGGTTGCTGAAGTATGCATTTGCAATGAACAAATTGCTGGCTTCACAAAATTGTGCGAGTCACTTCTAGGCCAAACACTCCAATAATGTTTGGTTCTGCTTTATTTCTTCCTTTCACATTCCAGTCATCCATTATTATCAGATTACAGTCACTTTTGTTCACTATTATCTGCAGACATTTTAAAACCACTATTATATGCATGTACGTTTTATTCAGAAGCCGTTCACAATGGTACCGCAGTAAGCTCTTGCTCAAAATAACACTGTGCTTGTTGAAATATATACCTTTATGAGCAGTGCTTATTATTGATTTTAGAGTAAAGTCAGAAAAAGCAGAAGAATCAGAAGAAAATCTGGAGCATAGGGTACTTAATGTCATGTAACATCCAAACATAAAAAGGAAAATTGATTTAACATTTGCTCAAAGTTATTACAGGTATAAAAAGAATACTCACTAACTGCTTTATTCTTGTTCATTTAGGCTGCTTTGACTCAACAAGACATCTCAAGGATGAATTCTAACCCCATGAGATTCTTCACTTCTATGTGAGAGCAAAACAAGGAGTGCTAGTTTTTCTCCTCAAGGTATCCATACTTTGCAGAAACTGTCCCTGCAAAAAGCTTGCGTACATCCTCTTCTGGAAGCAAGGTGGATACACACACACACCAAATACAGATGGGCTGACTGTGACACAACCCATCCCGTGCTTCTAATCCTTAAGAGCTCCATGCAATAAAGCAGCAGCCATTGTAATTTTCTGCAACTTTTATTATTGATGTAATCCCATTATTTAATTATGCCAAATTTCCAGGAGAACACACATTCTCATTCTTTTGTAGAACACTGCTCAATGCCTCACCCTCTTGCAGGGGCCGAAGAATAATTTTATTGTTCCTCACTCTTCCAGGCAAAGATGAGACAAGTGAGGATTCACATCCCTAATTCTGAGAGAAAACTAAGAAGGCATACAATACGAAATAATAATAATTATAATAAAGGTAGAAAAGAAATGTCCACCATAAGTTTTACTCATCCAAAACACATCAGCTGGATGGAGGTAGGGAGGGAGCGAGGGATTTATTTATTTGTTTGTTTGTTTGTTACAGATGATATGGCGAACTTCTGCGGCCTCAGGACTGCTTGGAGGAAAGAATACATTACTTTGTTTAAAAATGCAGACATGAGGAGCTAGCCTTAAAGCAGTTTGAGGCCACAAAAACAACAGCATGCCCTCTAAGCTCTATCCAGCAGTTTTGAGCATTCAAGACCCAATCTAAACCAAATTAATGATCAAAAAAGCAGTCCTGCATGTGCATATGGACTAATGCTTTGAGACCTAGTCTACATGTCAGGTTATAAAATCTTTACAGGGAGGGGGAAAAGAAAGCTATAAGGTCTTTTCAGAAAGTTTCATGACACTCACTTCACGATTTACCAGATATGTGTATATTACCCTTAGAAGCCCATCTGAAATTTTAGAGAGGCCAGCAGCAGAACACTCTGTATATGTAGGCTGATTCACAGCACCAGTTTGATGTAACAGAGCAAGATGTTTCTGATTTCAAACTAAATGTACCTCATTAAAAACAAACATAGAAATGAGTAAGCATTTTTGAAAAGGTATTAGCAAAAAATGTCAATAGGAAAAATATGTCTACGATGTAGAAAGCTACTCATGGCGCAGTGCTTAAACTGCTGCACTGTAGCCAAAAATGTGCTCACAAGCTGTGGTTCAATCCCAGGTAGCCAGCTCAAGGTTCATTCAGCCTTCTATCCTTCCAAGGTTGGTAAAATGAGTACCCAGCTATCTTGGGAGTGGGGGGGGGGGGGGGCAATATGTAGTCTGCATAATTAACTAGCAAACCACACAGAGAGTGCTTTAAGTGCTATGGGATTGGTATATAAGTAGCACGCTTTACTGTCTGTTAAGGTGATATTAATGAGTTTGCTTCAAGGAGAAATAAGGAAATGTCCTACATAGGTTTCTTATGCTTTTAACCAGATGTGTCATATTTGGCTAACAACACGTCAATACAGCCAGCTATGGAATTACTACATTGTACAAAGACTTTCTAAGTGTGTATAGTTGCAAAGATCTCTTTTCAAAAAACTATATTAAATATAAACATAAAACTAGTTCATAATTGGCCAAGTCCTATCATAAGTGCAACTGGAGTAGACACATTGACTCCATGGGATTTATATAAATGTTGATTTATCAGACAAGCATCGATTCAATTGGTCAGCTCTTGCTGGGACAAACAAATAAGATTTAAGCCAAGGATACCATAAAAATATAGAAATGAAAATTCAAAACTGCACTTGCAAATAAAGGAAAGAAATGTAAATGGTGTTTGTTTAAAATTTTTGAGGAGTAGTAATTGTTCCCAAGGGTAAAGATAAATGGATAATCTAAAGGGCATATTAAGATCCCAGATGACATTATTTTGCTTCCTCTTGCTTTAAAAAAATGTATTTTTTCCCCAAGTTTAAAGTACAGAGAAATAACTTTCTTTAAAAAGCATTCAAAAAAGAGAGGAGTGATGGAAGGTGATCAGGGATAACAAAAGTCAGTGTTTAGTGTGTGTGTGTGTTATGTATAGAGGAATAGAAGGCTCTTAGTGCTACAGCTACATCCAGACCTACTAGGATTTCAAAAGGTATTCAGTAGGAAAAACCATCTTCTGCAAAATGTGCTCCATTGCAGTGGCTCTGCACTAAAGCTTGTCAGTTTTGTTCTGCTCACCAAGCAGAAGAAATTGCTCAAGAGAGGAGGCAGCCCCCGTCACCCCACTGAGATCAGTATGCTACTTCCCCAATACATTGGATCCAAAGACATCTCTTGCATTGCAGGAGCCGTGCTTTCTGCCAACTGAGTTGGCCAAGCTGACCATTGCTTAAAAAACCAACCAACCAAGTGGCAGTTCTTTTAAAAGGATTGCTGAACTGCATTGTGCACAAGACAAACACACCCACCCTGTAAGCTGGTTGCTAATAAGCAAAGGTTGCACAAACGGTGGATGAGAACATATCCGACAGCACCACAGAAACTTTTAAAAACTGTGCACAGGGGAAGAGGTGGATCCATTCAAAGGCTGCACTTATGCTAGTGAAGTCTGAAGAGATGCTCAGTCCAGTAATTAACGTTCAGCTCCATACCTGAATATTAGCAACTGACACATGCTATACAGCAGTTGCAGATGTTCTCGGACTAAAACTCCCAGAAGCCTTCACCACTAGGTGTACTGGCCAAGATTTCTGGAAGTTGTTGTTGAAGAACATCTGGGGACCCAGTACTGAGAACCACTGCACTGCCATCTCTTTCACACCTTCTTTATTCTCTTCATTTTTCTTTACTCTCTTCTTTATTCTTCAGAACATGAAAGGAAACATGGGTTGAAGAAATGGCCTTGTAGACACTAGTTTTTCCTTACAGCAATTTCCACAGCTGTATTAGTCTGTTCCAGCAAAAATAACAAAGAAGCCTGTGGCCTCTTAAAGATTGAAAAGATTTATTTGGCATTAACTTTTGAGGACTGCAGCTCATTTCATCTGATGAAGCGTAGGACAAATAAAACTTCTCCATTTTCAAGCTGAGGCAGACTCTCTGCGGTTTTTAGTTCTTCTTTGAGGCAGATAATAGAAAGCTTCCCTCCTTTGACTGGGTGTGCCCCCCAGAGGCCAAGAAAAGCAGCCAAGTCATGTGTGTCAGCTTGCATCTGGAGCCAATGTGACATTTCTTCGGGTTCCCCACAGACCTCTAGCCCAGTGGTCCCCAACCTTGGGCCTCCAGATGTTCTTGGACTACAACTCCCAGAAGCCTTCACCACCACCTCTGCTGGCCAGGATTTCTGGGAGTTGAAGTCCAAGAACATCTGGAGTCCCAAGGTTGGGGACCACTACTCTAGCCCCAACAGGTCACACAGAAAGTCACTCAGGCTGCAGCAATTGTACTCAGGCTGCAACCGCGGCTTGATTTGCAACCTATTTTATGTTTCTGTTTGGATTAGATGATCACACGGAGACCGTGGATTTCTTCAGTGCTAGTGTCTACACTGGCCCCTCAGTTTGATGTGGTTTGATCAACATCACAGCCCACAGCTCCCCTTCTTTTGATCCCATCCTTTGCTGATTCCCAGCTCCCCTTTTATGTTCATTGCAAAGCTGTTGGGCTGTTTAAAGTGTTGCATCGTGTTAGGGGAAAGGGACAATTTCCCAAAATTCTCCATAACATGCAAACACATACACCAGTACTGCAAAAACATACTAGTCTGCTATAGTTCATCAGGATTTTTCCTATTTCATATGGATTTTTATCTTTTTCTTTTTGTCTGTGTATTGTTGATCTAGTGCTAAATGAAATAGGGGTTTTTTTTTCAGAAGTTTTTTAATAAAAAAAAAAAAACCTTCAGGGTGACTAGGGAGAAAGATTGTAGAGTGGGTGTTCCTGCTGTCCAAAGTATCATATGTCATCAAATATCACCCACAGGCATGCCCCCCATCCTTTCAGAGAATTAAACACATGATCACATAGGGAGAACACCGTTTGAATCACTACGGCTTGAAAAAAAAACATATGTCCTCAGCGGCAAGGGGGCGAATTCTGCTTCAGAAGCAAAAAGGACCAGACTGATACACATTAACGTCTGTATCATGTGAACAGTTAAAAATTGTTGAATGCATGATGATACACACATATCATATATCTGTATAATACTATAATACGTACTGTATAATACATATATCTGTATAATACTTTTCGGATACATCCATTTTACTCCTGCAGCAAATCCCATACTATTTCCTCATGTACGTAGTAGCACCCTCAGACAGCACAGAACTTCCATAACATCGTTCATTTCCTGCTGCCACTGTTAACTGATTTATACAGAGCAGTAAGGTTGTTTCTTTATACATTTGACTATGCAATTCAATACTAGCATGTGGGGTAAAACCTAACTCCTAGTCAGGCATTATGTCCAAAAGTGCAGAGGAAGTTAAAGGTGGTTGCAGTGAAGGCATGCATGTATGTCCTGCCTCCCATGTCCACCCATGAAGAGACCCAGAAGTCTCTCAGACCTTTGCATCATTTGTAAGGAGGTCTGAAATAGGGCTTACACTTGCCTTCAATGTGTGTGTGTTTATTGATATGATTATCTGTACTCTGGTCGAGGTGAGTTCTATGACCTTCTCAGGGTTCCTTACCACAGCAGCGAAGAAATGTGTCCAGTTAAACATACTCACAGGCTCGACTTCGTGCCTTTGTGTTCATTATGCAAAGGTTTGAGCGAGAAGGAGGAATGGGGAATGGAGTCCCAATTCCCATCACCCTTTCAGTCCTATCCACAATTCAATCGTAACTCCTGAATAGGGCTACAGAATTCCTAGAATCCACCCTGACTAGAACATTGGTAACTATATCAGCAAACATATACACAAAAATATGGAACATAACAGAAGAAGTAACCATCCAATAGAGAATAAGAAATGGTAAATGCTGTCTGATGACCTAACTGAACAGAACTGACATCCCTTTCCAACAGCTGCTCCACCATCAACCTTTCACTAGTTCCTTCTTTCCTGCCCTCTCCCAACCTCATTAATTCCTTTTCCTTTAATTGTCTTCAGTATCATTCTGTAAAAAGCTTGGGTGATGGTGACCAACAGCTACTCAATACTGAGTCAAGAAACCATGATGTTATATAGTATACACTAGTGTTGCTGGACTTCAGTGTCAATGCTACAAACTGAAATTGGCCCTGCTATTTAGGACCAGTGTGGTAAACACTGACTTAAATCTATGTCTTAAAGCTTGCTTGCTTTCTTACGCTCACATTTCAGCTTTTGTCCAATGCTCTCAAGGTAGTATACATGGCACTATGTATGACTCTCCTCCTCATCTCCTATTATTCCCTTGTATCCTACCTGTGAAGTAGGTCAGGCAGAGAAAGTGTGACTGGTTCAAGGTCATCCAGTGAGTTCCATGGTACAGCCAGAACATAAAACCAGATCCTCCTAGTCTCAGGTAAATGTTTTAACCACTATCCCACAGTGACCATATGCTACTACAAACAATTGTTTGTACAGACTGGGATGTAAACATATATGTTTTTCAACCATTTCAAAGGTTGTTTACATTGGTTTGACTGCAAATTTGTCAGCTACTGCTTTACTTGAACATGTATATGAAGTTTATTTGCTAGAAACTGCATTTATTTTTGGCTCATATTGCACAACCTTTTTAAAAAGAAGAACCCAAGGCTCTTTCATTTATGAGAACACATGACTGATGTTCTAGTAGACAACCACATGGTGGCCTAATGACATTCATTGAACAGATTTCTGTAAGCATGATTTTTTTTCTTCTGAATGTATAGGTGGAATATTATTCAATTAATCCCTAATTTATTGAAGAAATCACACAGCCAAAGCCCTCAGAACAGAAGCAAAATGCAGTTCTAAGAAGGAAACCTGCATAGTTGGTAATTTTGCATTTTACAAAAAGAAAAATGTCATCTGAAACCAAGAATACCAGTTCAAAAAAATTAATACACCTTTAGTGGTGCCACTAGAAATACAGCCTCATTACAAGAGCTATGCAGGACAATTGAGGGCAGAATATTTGGAGATCACTTATTCATAGGGTCGCCATAAGTCGGAGGTAACTTGACAGCACATAACAATAACCTATAATACACTTATTGTCTGAGGCAAGTCTGTTCTGCTGATTCATCCAATTTACCTTTGTGAACATAACCTTGAACCCTTCAAAAAGGATTCAGAGGAAATCCACCTAGGCATAGATCTCATAAATGCACATACATTTCAGAAGTCCTTCTTAGCCCTACCAAGAGATTCAAGAGATGGACTCTTCGAACTTTTACATACAAATCATGTGTTCCATTGCTGAACTTTAATCATATTTCCTCTCTGAAAATGTTTTAAAAATTTATGTGTCAGGGATCATGATCCTTCACCTTGCATTTAAAGGGGTGGGGACCTCAACACCTTTTCTTGGCTACTGGGATTTATATTTAATTTTCCTCCACAGATTGGAGAGAACCAGTATAGTGTAGTGGACGGAGTCTGAATTAGGCCTCAGGAGATGGGGGGAAATGGGGAGTGGCAATGGTAAACCATTCCTTGAACATCTCACATATATTAACAACTCTATCATTATTTATTTATTTATTTATTTAATAAATACGCCATGTTTCTCCCAGAATCAGAACCTGTGGCAGCTTACAATACTGTTTAAAAAAAAAATAGATTAACACAAAATACAGTTAAAACATTAAAATAAAATGTTTTATGATGTTATTAAAATACAATTGAAATTAAATCAAAATGCCTGATTAAAATACACAGACACTAATGCTGTGATTCAAACACTGATGGTAACATTCAGTCACCTCACATCGGAAACAACTCGCAGGCAAATAACAAATCCACTCATGGGTTGCTGACTGCCACGTCCCCTTCCTCCATGGACTATACCCTTGAAGAGGCAAAGTGTTTGTCCTCCAACTGTACCACCCTTCCCTGAACAGAGGGAGGGTCCACATTCTACAGCAGATAAATTCAGCTATAATCCCCTAAAAGTTGGGCATCCTTGGTAGCTGCCTTTGCCGTCTCAGGCATGGGGATGCTACTCTTCTTCCTTGGACACAGAGGCCCCAAGAAGCCTCCAGCTTTCTTTGAAAAGACAAATTATATTTTAAAAAGAAGAAAATCTGCTGGATCTTAAGATTGCTGCATACTCCAAGCAACTATGCAACCTAAGAAGATCCAGACTCCTCTTGGTTCATTATGCTGGCGTAAGTGCAATGACTTAATTTGCAGCAGTAAACTTCCAGTAATTTAAAAACTCATTGCTTGTATCCCTCCTTGTGAGCCAGTCACCTGAGTCTGTACTTGGCAAGGGATTCAAGCAGCAACTCATTAACTAGTCACAATTTGTTGGTGCAATTTACGTGACTGCACTTAAACCAGCATAACTAAGCCGGAGGATTCTAGCCAAAGAATCCTTTCCTTAGGAGCAGTCTTGGTGCTAAAGAAAAGAAATATATGTTGGCTGACCAAACAAGTTTCCAACATGCCTAAGTAAGGACAAATCAGTTAACTGCATCTAGCAAAACTTTCCAACATCTCGCACATACTAAGAGTTCAGTTTTGTCTTTTCCAAAGCAAGGATGGCATTGGCATGCTGTTATCCATTGGATAGCCCCAAAAAGAAACAGTGACCATATCCTTCTTTTTCTTAAGCCAGAGTCCAAAAACAGATGCATCGCAGACAGGGAAGTTCTTGCCTAGCCAAAAAGGAGGTATGCTTTCTAAGTGATCTCACCAATTGCTCTTTTCTTGTTTCTTCTGATCAGGGCTCACCTTTCGGCTTTCAACTGGCTGCAGACAGATGATGGTGATTAACAAATGGTGCAGCTCCTCCTTCCTTCATTACACCATAAGCAATCCCATTTTGAACTTTTTCATAACTATGTATGTTGCCATGAGTACTCTAGTCAGAAAGGCAACATAGGATTTATAACTAAATAAGATCTGGATCCTGTGTATGTTCTACACTTGATTAAATTATGCTGTCAGTTTTTGTACCATGTATTTCATCTACAGCCAAGAGCACCAGCCCTCGTTTCATCTATAGGCAACAGCATTATGAAAATCAAATTAAGAATTAAACAATGCTATTTATAGTTATTGAGAGTGAGCTTGATAGTACAAAGAGAAAGAAAACAATGACTCCTATTCACAGTAGTAATGTGTATTAAAGGACTACAAAATGCTGTTTGTTGATCTGAAACCAGACGGTGAATATGACTAAGAGACGTTAAGCTAATAAGCTGAGAAACACACACCTGCATTTAAAGATCTTTGCCTAAAGACCACCTGGCAATACCAAATTGACCACCTGACAATATGACCGACTCAGTTAAGGAAGCATTTCTAGTCACACGCAGGAATATTTAACAGGTGGTCTATAACTATAGAATATGAATCCCCTAGATCTTATATGCACCTGGTAAAGCACTACCATCAAGGGCATACTTGCCTCTTACAATATTTCCAGGATTAGTTCACAAATCCCTTAATCAGAAGCAATGTATTGTTTTCTGTTTCTAAAAATAACAGGCATTCTCCTTCAGTTGATATCCATACTGTCCTCTCAATTAATCCACTTGAGCTTGCATTCTTTCTTAGCATATTCCAGCATTAATTTAAGGGTAGGCAACACGTGGCTTTCCTGATATTGTTGGAATGCCTTTTCCATAAGCCCTCACTAGCAAAGCCAATGATGACTGATGAAGGGAACTGCTGCCCAACAGCATCGGAGAGGGATGCAAACCACTGCAATATCAAAATGTTACTTCTAAAGAACGCCTGGCCTTTGCTCTAGAGCAGTGATTCCCAACCTTAAGTTCCCAGATGTTCTTGGACTAAAACTCCCAGAAGCCTTTACCACTAGATGTGCTGGCCAGGATTTCTGGAAGTTGTAGTCGAAGAACATCTGGGGACCCACTATATCTAGAACGTGTTATCCTGGTGTACCTTGTTTCCAATGGGTACACCATTGTTCAATTAATGAACAAAGAAACATCTGACAAAGTTTGATATTAACCTAGCAACAAACTTTGTGGCAGCAACACTGAAGGCATCCTGTATAGTTTAAATTTTTAGCAAAATAAATGCCACCATGTCTTTCTTTCCTCACTCAGAAGTGAACATGTCTTGTGCATTTCTGATTCACCTGATTGTTATGGATGCTGTAAAGATTCACTGTGCACACAGAATTTCCCTGTATGCGCTCTTACAGATTTCAACTTTAGTGGGGAGGAAACATACCTCTCCCCTTTGCACACATGGAGGTATTCCTTCAGCTAAAGTGAAACAAAGTTTGCCCCACACAGGAACGTTGTGTGTTTTCTGAAGCATTTCAAATAACTCGCCTGCACTGGTTACCTGCTGCATCCCAAGATCAGACTCAAGGTTTTGATGATCACCTATAAAGCCTTTCACGGTTTGGGACCATGTTACTTGTCACAGCATCTTTTCCCAAGGTCATCCGTCCGTTCCCTAGGTCCTCCCAGGCCATGATCCTCCAGTTTGCCACTTCAAGGGAGGCCAGGAAAACATCCATTAGAAGTAGGGCCTTCTTTGCTGTGGCGCCAACTCTTTGGAATTAATCACCGGTGGAGTTTTGCCTGGCTCCCTCCCTCCCAACATTCAAAAGACTCTTGAAAACACTACTTTATACAGAGGCCTTTTTTGGCAATCCTGCTTAATGTGTTCCTCTGCTGCTATGTTTGTTTAGAAGCCCTTTGCCACATTTTATTATGCAATTTTGCCTTTGGTGTTATCGTTTGTCTTGTTCTATGTTGTTTTTGCTTGATTTACTTTCATTTTGTTTTAGCCAACTGTAAACCGCCCAAATTAGTGCACTGCTCTAAGGGGGCAGTATATTTAAGAATAAATAAAATAAAATAAACTCTTTATCAATGGAAACGATTTTGGGTTTTTCACTCCTTAACAAAAGCTGTTTGGAACAAAACTGCACGTGGTGTGTCATTTTACAACAAAAAAATTGTTACACTTTTTATTAACACAAAAACTTTTCCCCTTGAAATAGAGTAATTCAAAGTGCACCTATGCAATTGTCTATCTTTGGTATATTGGTATTGAGCTAGAATACATACCATAAAAAAGGATCATGTCCATTACTTAATATTAATTTATTTTGCTTTCTCAGATGTGTGCATACAGTATGTGTGATCAATAATATGTATATTGATCTGATTATGGAACATAATATGAGCCATCTTTATGCACTTCCACATTTATTATGCTAAGACATTTTCACTCACATCTGTGGTATTCATTCACATGAAGCTGACACGCAAGTTCCTAAATATTTATTAACAAAACATTTCTCTGAAATTGGAATAAGCACACTGAAGAGATCAAAAAAGCCTAGTAACATGCATTGTCATTAGTAACTGAACGATGCTCTTCAGATGCAAATTATTGCAAACTGCTGTTTGCCTCAACTGTTTCAGATAAATGTAAAGTGATGAGCATGTACATAAGTTGTATGTTTCAGATGTACAGATTCCAGAAACATGACTGATTGCAATGTTCGTTCATATGCCTCTAATGTGTCAGTTTTCCTGCTTTACTTGCCATTACCACAGACTGAGCATTTCACCACTAATCTTGAAATTAAAGAACTTTCAACTGATATACCTATAATAATTTCTCATGTATATTTTTCTAGAAAAGTCTCAAGACATCTTACAATTTTAAACATGTGTACACATTAAGCGTATCTATAATATAATATATTCTGAGACAGGTGGATTGAAGACTTCTGAAGAGAACATTACTTCTTTCAGAATACATTCATTGGAAACAGAAAGACTGCAAGCAAAAGCTTTTTTGTCCCGGCAAACATATTGAGTTACAACATCAAAAACAATACATTTCATCTCTGTTCTGTATTCAGCCACTAGTATTTAAAGGGGGCTATTTATCAACCTACTTTGCAGCAACAGTAGTGTAAAATGTTTTCATTCAGAGAAATGGAAAGGCAAGCTTGACACCAACCAACTACACTAATCCAGTCTTGAAGTACTACTTCCAACTTTTAGAGTACGTACTGAAAATAGCTTCAGGTGAATACTCATTCATACATCTTTC
Organism: Intellagama lesueurii; assembly: GCA_037013535.1. Classification (NCBI taxonomy): domain Eukaryota; kingdom Metazoa; phylum Chordata; class Lepidosauria; order Squamata; family Agamidae; genus Intellagama; species Intellagama lesueurii. Next base: position 246,207,107 of record JBAJHW010000002.1, read on the forward strand.
CAACTCCAGTTCTGCTGTATACTTCTGTGCACAATGTGTCCTTGGCTTCCTGGCAATTATTTCACTGATGGCATCATTATAGTCCATAATTAGAGCTGAAAGCATGTTAGTGTCTGCTGTTGAATCAGATTTTCATGTTTAATAAATCAGATTTCAAAAGAATCCCATGCTTAAGTAACCAAAACTGCAAGCTTATTTGCAAACTCCACCAGTGAGAGGAACTCCTATTGTGACATTAGCCTTTAAAGATTTTCCTCTTCTAACTACAGACTACCTACAATGTCTGTTTCTGCTCAGACAGTAGCAGGCACAGGCAAGCAGGCCAGTGGCTTCTAAGGAGTTCTTAAGAGGACTACATTGATGTAATTCATGACATGGAGGGAGCAAAGGATTCAGACCTAATAAACGGTGAGATTTTTTGTTTGCTTACTAGCATGCTTTAGTTTTACAAACTCCCACACAATCCCTTATAAAAGGTAGGTATCTGCTTGTTAAACAGCATATATAAAATGCTATACTGTGCCTGCTGCCTTAAGGGATCATGATGTGTTTGTGTTCTCGCTTTCTCCATGGATTAAATGACACATTGCTATAGCAGAAATGCACTCTTCCTTTTAGCACTGGCTAAATGGGTGTACCTCAGCACTTGATTGTTCTTATGCATAACTTGTACTGCGGACAAGAAGCTACCATTGGGACAAAATATGGAGAGAGAATGGCGAGACAAACAAGTGGGTCCCAGATCAAATAAAGCCTGCAGTATAACTGAAGGCAAAAATGTTGAAACTGAGGCTGTCCTACTTTTGGCATATCATGAGAAGGCAGGACTCTCTGGAAAAGACCACAATGCTGAGAAAGGGGGATGGCAGCAGGAAAAGAGGAAGTCAAAATATGAAATGGACTGATAGCTAAAGGAAGCCATAGGCTTGAGTCTACAATAGCTGATCAGGGCTGTTGAAGACAGAATATTTTGGAGATCACTCATTCATGGGGTTGCCATAAGTCGGAGTGACTTGGTGGCACATAACAATTGGCCCATTATTGGTGCAATTCAGACTTCTCACTTATTTTTTAGCCTTGTTATGTTTACATACTCCTTCAAACAAGATTTACATTAATGATAGGCAACTTTTATGCACAAGATGCACCAGAAACAACTTCATACAGCACTGGTTCAAGATCTTTAGCTAGGTTAAATCAGCACATCTCCATGATATTCAACATTAACCAATTTCATTATCTATTTGCATGCAGGTAGAAAAATGAAGAAAAAAGATGTATATTTGATCATACTCTTCTATATTAAAGAATACTTAGCTTAAAATAAGAAGACATTTCTTATGAAATTGAAAATATACATACAGATATCCTATATGAAACAACTTTTCAGAAACTTCAGTTGCATCTCAATTTGCTAATTCTGATAGAATGAATAAAAAGAGCTTTCATTTTCTGACATATTCGTATAAATCACATTAGTTTGTCACATAACAGCTATTTTAAGTCTCTACCTAATTGCACAGTAGTATACAGCTTTCAGTGTGCACATGCGTCTTACACAGTATTTTATGTCTACGATGCTATATACATATTTAATTTGCTGCCTCAAGGAAAAAAACAGATTATAAAACCATTAAGATGCTACAGTTAATCTGCATTTTCAAAGTGGAATACAAATGTGAAACAAATTACAACTCAGACCACTGGGATTTCAGGGTAGAAGCAAAGAGGGGGGAATAAAACTAGCTTTTCCAGGATCACATCTCCCCTCAACCTCTGCTCAGAATACAAGCCACCTTCACTCACTCCCATCAAAATGGCTTTTAGTCAAGATACAAAATGCACTAACTGGACCTATTGTCCTAGAGTTGAAACAGAAACTATTCATTCCAACCTAAAATTGCCCTTTATTGTAATCTCCCATAATCTTCCGCCCAGAGACCTTTGGGTAGTGTGGGCGGCATATAATTTAAATAAATAAATAAATAAATATTTGCACTACTGGAAGTTCCCTGCAAAACATAATCCTGTTACTCTCTGCTTTGTTTACAGGTTAAGTGTAAGTAACTGCCTACCCCACTCAATGGCATCCTCTATTATGGTATAATGATGGCATCGCCTGTCATTTGTAAGTGCGTGCATGAGAAGAAAGGCCAACCCTGGATTGATATGAATGGCCACAAATATCACACCAGTGGCCAGACCAAGTAGGAGGATCTGCTTGACCCACCATGTGTTTAGCGATGAGATCCTAAATCTCCACACACATTTTCACCCAGCTCAAAAAACCATGTTATTGCAATCTATTAGACTGATCTATTACTCAAAACTAGCTATAAGTAGCTCACTATCTTGCTTTGTATCATTACATTTACTCACCTTTCAACTAATGAGCAGACTGGAGTAATAACGATGGGAATGCTTTCCATCACAGCCAACTTATACATTATAGGCAGCTAGTCATTTGAAGCTGAAGTCAATTAGCATTCCAGAGACACAATCCTGGCAGATTTGAATGGCTAAGCAATTAGATGTGCAAACACAACCTGCTCCTGCCTCCTGATGACCAATCACAAAATAAAACAAGCTGGTTTGAAAAGAGCTGTGAGAACCTCCTGCTGTGACAATCAGACCTTTTAGGTATGGTCCACTTCTGCATGCTTGATTATCTGTGCTGTTCTCCAGCCAGTGGTTTAGAACTGACAGTATCATTAGAGTAGCACTACAGTTATCAGTGTAAATGTGTCATGATTATCCTAGGGCCCTAGTCTGAGGCTGTAAATGCCCAGCAAGTCAGGAGATAGGTCAGCAGGGGATGGCCAAAGACAGTCCAAGTCTGTACACAGAGCAGATGTAACAAGAGTTCAGAAAGCAAGCCAAAGAACAGTCAAAGTCAGAGTCAGTCCCTGTATACCACTACCATACTCGGCTTAAAATTTGAATTGGGAGTAGTCAGAGGCAAAGTAAGTAATCAGTCTGGGTCAAAACAACAGGAAAGAGAAAAAGAGTGGTAAACACCAGGAATAATTTTCAGCAAGTGGTCTCAAGTTTGCTGCATATCTATCCAACTGTTGTATGGGCCACTCCCTTCCACAACTGAAGCTATTCAGTTGCTCACTACAGCTTAGATGTGCTTGACAGAAACAAAAAATTCACCTCAGCTGGACCCTGCTGTAGTATGAGACTGTCGTTCTCTAGAGCAGTGGTTCTCAAACTGGGGTCCCCAGATGCTCTTGAACTGCAATTCCCAGAAGCTTTCATCACTTGCTGTGCTGGTCAGGATTTCTGGGAGTTGCAGTCCAAGAAAATCTGGGGACCCCAGTTTGAGAACCACTGCTCTAGAGTTAGGGGTATGTGGATCTTTCCTCTTCACATGCTCCTCCCTATCTGGAATGGAGGTGTCCTCTCTGGAGGGCCCAGGTTCCCTCCTGTACCTCTGGGAAGGCGCTCTCAAGCCTCCTTCATGGCTCCAGCAGAGTCCTTCCAAGAGAATCTCTCCAACTGGAGAGAAGCCTCCTAGCTAAGGCATGTCCTCCTGCCCTTCATTCTCCAAGGAAGAATCTGCTGGGCAAAATATGATCCACAGCACACAGTCCTTAGAGCTGGCAGAAATGAATTTCCAGGATTAATGCAAGAGAAGAGGCTGTGGGAGACTCTTCCACTAGACAAATAACTGCAGAAGTGATACTATAGGTCAGTGATGGCAAACCTTTTTGAGCCCGAGTGCCCAAACTGCAAAAAAGCTTGTATCTGTTATGGAATACCAGTCAATGTTTTTTATAATTTTGACTGACTGTGCCTGGTGTTCTTTAATAATAATAATAATAATAATAATAATAATAATAATAATAATAATAATAATAATGATGATGATGATGATGATGATGATGATGATGATGATGAAAGGTACAAAAATTCCCTGCAGCCAGAAATGGATGGTGATATATGACTGAAAGAGAGAGTTTGCCATTTACCCCTTTTTCTCGAAACCACACCTGGGAAGCCTCCAGATCCTGCCTCGACTTGCCTCGCCATCCCCACCAGCTCATGAAGAGAAGGTACCGGTCCATGGCCCAAGACCAGCCGCCCACTTGCCCGCCCAGTCCCCGCAGTTCGAATTTCCCGCATGGCCTACTAGGCCTCACCCGCCTTGGCTAAAATGTTCTTTCCGTTTCCCGGGAGAGGAGGAGCCACTGTGCCGGTGCTGCCTTCCCCAGCCATCCTCCTTCCGCTTGCTGCCTGAAAGAGCATCAACGTTGCGGCCACGGCGGGTAAGTATTTTTCGATGGCGACTTATGGCTCACATGCCCACAGAGAGGGCTCTGCATGCCAGCTGTGGCACACATGCCATAGGTTCACCATCGTTGCTATAGGTACACAATATCCTGCACTGTGGATTGCACAATGGTTAAATGCAGTACAATCATTCTTTTTTCTCCACTAGCATCTCACTGTTTCGTGACTGTACCAGAAGTGCATTTTCCTCACAATTTAATCTATCATACATGGAAAACCTAAGCAGAGTGTAAGATTAAAAATATGCTCTGTATATCTTGTGTCTGAGGAATCAGGTTGTGATCCACTAAAGCCCCACACTGAAGTAAATTGGTTAGACCTTCAGGTGCCACAACTGTTTCGATTTTTGCTCTTCATAGTCTATATTTTCACTGTTTTATTTTCATCCCAATGGATATGAGATGCTTTTTATATTGCATTAAATATTTTAATTACTTTTTTCAAAATGTAAAACTAAAATGCAGAGCCTCTCTCACATATTTGAAAAGAATTTACCCAAAGAGCAGAATTGTGAACAAAATTTGAACCACAATTTGTTTACAGTTTGGTACAGCAATTCTCAAGAAAGATTAAAAAAATTATTTCTGAATAATCACCGACACAGAGAAAATGGTGGCACAGAAATGACCCCTGAAAATATAATACGTTTGTCTGAGAAAGTCTATTCTAAACAGTTCTATCCAACTATACTCAGTTGGAACTGTATGAGTTTTCTGCATTACTCCTTACAATCCACCTTATACATATAAAAATCTTGTCCTACTTTTAAAATCTTACATCTACATATACATGTACACTGAAGGTATCCATGGATAACCTGCCTCTTCCTCACATGTTATGTGACTGAGCTTAAAAACTCTTTCACACAGAATAACTGGTTCCATTTTTTAAAAAAATGCCACTTAAACACACCTTTGGAATCAAGCAATAACTGCAATTGTTGCACACCAATTGTATAATGCAACAGCACAGAAACAAAATGTTGTGGGATTTCCTTTATATCTTTACACTATCATTTTGAATACCCACCAGCCATCCTTATCAAAGAAGCAGGAAGATCATGCAACACATTGTTTCTTTTCACACAGAAAGAAAAGCATACCAACTAAGTTGCAGACATTTAGCTTACTGAGAGTTGTGCATTAATTGGGATTATACTGAAGAGTAAGTATTAGTACTCTTATACTATTAGTACAACATTATAATTGCTGTGATTTTATATGAAGTTCCCAAAGAATTTGAACACCATTGTCAACTGTAATACATTTCTAGTTTTGTTAAAAAAAAATCTACCAAAAACAATAATTCATTTGTAAATCAAAGGGTTAGGGTTCTCACAGAAACCACAAGTTAAGTAGTAGAAAAGCTTATACCTGCACAAAATACTGTGAGAATACACACTGACAGCAGGTGCTTTCCCAATTCCCAGATGCACACACATACCTATGTCTTCCAAGACAGCTTCTCTGTTTAAAGATGAAGAAATGACTAAAGTTAAAGATTCACTTGCTGCCAAAGGGCCACGCCTTATCTTGTGTCTAATAATGTAATTGACTTCATTTTCACTGGCAAAAGGAAGGCCAAAAGGCAGTTGGAGAACACATGTTCAAAGAGTCAAAGATGAAATTGGAACTCCAGTTTTGAAAAATCCTCATATCTAAATACAGAAAGCACACTGGCATTGAAATAAAATGTTCTCCCTTTTTTTTTTAACCAATTGCTTATTATCCTTTATTATTATTGCCAATCATATTTTCAGCATTATTAGATCTCTAAGCAAAGAAGTTAAGAACCTGCTTTCAAAAGTAGGGCAGAGCTGCTTTACCAAAACTTTTACATGAGTCTCTCTCTGGACTATGCAAAGGAAGCTCTCAAGGAGCAAGTGGTCCATCTCTGCTTTCAGGATAGAGGCCTGCCTTGTCTCACTCAGGCAACCTTATTCTCACACTAAATGTTTACATCTTTAGACAAACCTGGGACACAAACAGAAACAACACGTCCATTTCCCTTCAGTGTGGAAAGTCTGTGTACATTCCTTTCAAAATGCAGCACTTCTAGTTTCACTGAAGTGACTAGCTAACCACAACCTGCATGACATGTTTTGCTAATGAATATCCATAAACCCATATTCACAACACACTGATGGGTTCAGATTTTGATGCATGTTACTGGGCTGGTAGATGTAGACCTCCCAGTCCCCTGCTCCTCGTGGCACCCCCTCCAGTCTTTCAAAAACACTACTGAAAGGCTCACAGAATCCTATAAAGTTTGAGTGGAGGAGGGAAGAATTGCCCTGACACCATAGGTTCTCAGCTTATAGTCCATAGATCCCTGGGGACATAATGTCCTTACAGGGTGTCCGCATAGACTTGAAGAAATGTTATGATCTTTTGCATTCAACATTTTGCTTATTTGTGCAAAACGTGGCTTTTCTAATCTACAGCCTCCATTAAAAACAAACAAAAGTAAAAATCGGTTATGAAAATAACTCTTCGATACTAATAACTGTTTGATATTTCTGCACATGGTGAGAACACGCAAGTGAATGACACTGAGTGGCTGAGAGACAGCACATTTCTTGCTACTGTGCAGACTGTCAGAAGCTGTGGGAAGAGTCAGACTCAGTCAGTGTCAGTGAGTGTTCAGATGGACTTCGTGATTGTGTTTCTTCTTCAATTTCTGCTAATAAAACCATTTGGCTATTGTCAGGTAAAGTGACTTTTTGCTATTATCGCAGTGAGTTTCATAACAATATGTTTTAGTTGAGCCTCAGAATGGATCTCTGGCTGAATCTGAAACGTTAAAGAACTGATGCGGTTTTTGAGGGTGCATTCTGTTCAAAGCAAAATAAAGCTTCTTCCAGTCATCTTAAAAAGTGTTGCCGTTATAGCAAGGAATATCTGTCGATGAGACGGTTCATGAGAAACTTTAAATAAATATTTGATGCAGTTTAGGGTTTTAAATCTTGAGTTAAGTCTGGCAGCAACAAAAGATATTTAAAGGGGGTCTATTGTAAAGAAAAGGTTAAGAACCACTGCCCCAAACCATAAGCAGAACCCTCCTATACATGAAAGGTAGAACATGATGAATCCAAAAGAATTTGGGCCTGAAGAGTGTGCAGAGTCACACTAAACCACAGACTAGCATGCTATGAGCTGCCGCTGGGCACATGCTTGATCTCTGGGCAGCATTCCAAAATGTTACAGAAGACATAGCATTTAAAAAGCTGACTACTGTGTGTTTTTCCTTCTCTGCTTGTCTGAACAGCAAGTCCACACTGTAGGAATAAATTGTCCAGTAGCTAATTAACTGTACAACTAATATATCATGTTCAAATCTTGCAAACCTGATGTAAGTTACATTAATCGACAACAGAAGTCATGGTGATCCCACAAGGGAGATGTTGGAATTTTTATTTTACAATTCTCTGTACCTTACTTTCTGCTTGCAGAATTCTTCTGCAGGCATATGTATATCTGTTTTCTCTCTCTATCTCTGAACACACATCTGGACAGAGCTGATACATGAGGTCCATGCGTACACCTCACGTATGCATCTAACTCTTCTCCATATGGTGTAGGTTATTTTAGAGGGGGAAAGAGAATAACCAGCCCTGTAGGAGCACTGCCCCTGCAGCACGATGAGATTATGCCTCTAGGGTTTATGACTAATCTTGTTGAGAATATTATGGCTATGATCCAGCCTTCCATATAATCCAGGTTTACACACGGAGGGGGCAGAAAACCATCCACACTGTCCCCTCCCATGCAGCACTCGTGGTTACATAACAACAGCAAAATGACTAAAGAGCAAGATCTATTCCACTGCCTTTTTTTTTTTTAAGTAAATGAAGATTACTTAAGGAATCACATGTCAACATTCAACAGATTCTAGTATGTCTTCATACAAAGGTTATATCCATCTTCCTCAGGGACATCTAAAAAAGCCAAGGTTGGGGTTCTGCTTTTCCCCACTGTTTCTTTAAGCCCCTGCATTCATGTATATCAAAATTGGCCAGGGGCAACTTATGGATTGAGCAAGGAAAAGGGAATACTACATTCATGAGTTGCCGGTGCTAATGGCTCCAATACAGTATACTGCAGTATCCTTTGAAGCAAAAAGGAGGATTATTTTCAGTCTCCTAAGGGAGACAGAAACTCTTCATGAAGTTGAGAACTAGATCCTTTTTTCCATGCTGCTGCTCAGCAAGGGAATTTCCCACAGGCTGAACTTACAGAAACATAGCCTCAAAATATAGACCAAGTAGCCATCTAGCCTGAACTCTACTATAAGGAAGTACCATCAACTTCAAATATGAGCTAATGCAACACTTCTCAAATGTGTCAAAATGATATAAATTAACAATATTCCCTTTCTTCATAAAAGTTGTTAGAAGATACACTTTATCCCTTTGCGTGATGTATCAGTAGCTGCACAAAATACTACTCTTCCTCTCAATTCCTCATTCTTTCAAAGGGCCCATTGTTGCACATAGCTCCTGAAAACATTTTATTTATAGGCAGTGGAAAGGATCCAATACAGTGGTATATGGACCATATTTCTCCATCTTACTATTTGTGTCAGTTACCTGAAGCACATCACATCTAAAGAGTATTCTAGAAATTCTGGAAATGTATTGAAAATGTATTGCATTTGCTGCACAGTGGTACACTATATTTTGAACAAGTCAGTTCAGCAAGAAGAAAGGATACAGGATATACTTTGAACAACATACAGGTAACAAGCTACATAACTCTTACTAGAATTGTTTGGCTTATTAGAACAGTTAATTTCCTTGGGAAGCCTGAATAATAATAATAATAATAATAATAATAATAATAATAATAATAATAATAATAATAATAATAATAATAATAATAATAATAATAATAATAATAATAGTTTATATTGCACTCTATACCAGAGTGCATTCCAATAGTCAAAAGCAGTTACAATACAACCATAACATAATTACAATGATAAGGCTAATACTTCTCAAAGTTAACATTTAGAGGACTAAAATCTGTTGTTTATTACAATTTCCCATCTAGATTTCAAGGTTTTTTTAAAAAACACTCTTGAAAACTTGCAAAATTTATTCTGAAATATTTTTCATCACTAGTGAAAATCCAATCTGGAATACAAATAATAATATCAAACTGGCTTCAAAATACTTGACACATTTATTTAATAACAGAAGTTTTTAGCTGCTGATACTGAAATCAAAACATGAAAGTACAGATAACAATGCAATGTACAAGATATAATACCGTTCTGTATTCTCATGCTACAAAAAAAACACACCAAAAGTCATGTCTTTATTACACTATTAAACGTTTCTCTAGGCCTGGAATCCTATGAATATTTACTAGGAATACACTTGTGTATTATCAGGCTACATGTCCCACTGAAACAAATGAAACAGACTAATCACAACTAAAGCCCCAAGAGCTATTGTTTTTCAACTGCACTCAGTTGTGATTAATTGTTACAGAAATCTCTGAACCCAAAATGTGCACTAGTAATCTGGAAGTTCAGCAGGAGTTGACAATGAACTTATTCCAGCTCTACAGATTAGTACCAACCCAGAATACAAAATGAAATACTATGAATTGTCTATATTGTTGTTGACATAACAGCCAGAGTCCTGCTGGTGTTTGCATAAGGTTTTCATAACTTACCATGGCTAATTGCATCTAAATGACAAGGTGCTGGAGTGCATCTTGGTAATGCAGTCAAGCATATGATCAAGCATGCTACCAAGACATACCCAAGCACTTCATCAATTAGGCACATCAAGGCACACAAACCTGACAGAAATACCAACAGGATTCTGGCCATTATTCCTTAGGTAAAGGTAAAGGTTCCCCTTGACAAATGTCCAGTCGTGTCCGACTCTAGGGCGCGGTGCTGATCCCCATCTCCAAGCCGTAGAGCCAGCGTTTGTCCGAAGACAGTTTCCATGGTCACGTGGCCAGCGTGACTAGACACACTATGCCGTTACCTTCCCACCATGGTGGTACCTATTTATCTACTCACATTTTTACATGCTTTCGAAGTGCTAGGTTGGCAGGAGCTGGGACAAGCGACGGGAGCTCACTCCGTCACGTGGATTCGATCTTACGACTGCTGGTCTTCTGACCTTGCTGCACAGAGACTTCTGTGGTTTAACCCGCAGCGCCACCACATCCCTCATTATTCCTTAAGACCCTCCAATAAAGTGGGAAGTTTTTATCAAATTATCAGCCAGCTGTAAATCTGAATTACTGGAAGTGTTCAAAATTCCACTTGTTTTTTTCTCATGACTTTCCCTAAGACAATAAACCTCTTCAATAACTAGCACTAACAAAATGAATCCACAAGCCCTGACTTGTATGTCCTGAAAAGTGTGGCCTAATTTTAATGCAGCGTGAACAGCAGTGTTGAGATCTTTATCTGCTTCTCCTTGCAGTTTTTCGTATATCAGAAAGCCTGCTCCAGAGGGTTTCCCAAACCTTCGAATAAGGGTTTTCAGGCACAAGGACACAGAAGCAGCTTCCATCAGTGCACCAAAAGCTACATGACCCTCTTTTTATTTTTTTTTCCAGATGGTGCTTGGTCTTTCTCCTTGTTTTTAAGTCCATTAATGTACGAAGCTTATAATATAAACATTCACAAACCAAATGCTATCTTCAGATTTAATGTGAACAGAATTCTGGATTTGTTTATAGATCATAAAAACATGGCTTTTTAAAACCTATCATCAAGTATACTTCCGAGTAAGTTTCCCATTCATCAGTTAAATTGATTATAATTACACATCACTCTATCTTATACTTACACAGCTTTTACCTGAGTGACTAAAGAAAACTACTGTATAAAATATATATTTTTAAGAGTTTCCTTCATCTTTTTTCTTTTTCAATTATATTTTACAACTTCCTTTGCACACACAGCAGCCTGCTGACAAGTTTCTGTAATCAGTTAAAATATCTGTAAAGAAAACCATCATTGTCATTATCTACTATTTATGATATTGAAATTAGCACAAATGAGAAAAGTTATGCCCACCATCTCACCAATGTCTGCAAATTTATTTATTCTGATACTTCACATAAGTATGATTTTTAAAGGATGTCTACCCTCATTGCAAGACTATCCAGAGGTATGTCAATACAGGCCCACATGTGCATAACCACAAACAGAAAAAGAAAGAGAAGGGTATAAGCAGAATGTAAAGTTAACAGATAACAGACATTTCTTTTTTCCCCAAAAATACTTAAAGGTTACTTTGGACCAGTTCACAGAATCCTTGGCCTAGATTTCTTTACTTGTAATGGAGCAATAAGCCAGTCCTTCCTCACTGTACATATAATACAAGTATAGCTATATGCTTTCACATTTTGCATGCATGACCCAACTTTGAGTTCTGAATTTTTGGTTAAATTCCTTTAGTTGCACAGAATAAGTGCAGGGATGCACAGAGCAGAATAGCTTCAAGTTCATCAGTGCAGTCCATCCTTTTTCTCATTAACTGGTACTTATAGTCTCAATGATACATTCTGAGACATTAAGAGCAGAAAGAATTAAAATGTTTCATTTACTTACAGATCAACAGTAAACTGACAAACACAACTGCTTTCAACAACATACTTCAATAGACTCAAGAGAGGGAAAGATACAGAGCAGAGAGGCGGGTCTCTCTTTGAATTCAGAGGCAAGATAGGAACAATTGGTTAGTGCTGGATAATCACCCAGCCCAGAAAGATCCCTCCCATCCAAACAAACCACAGGCAGTATTTGAGGTTGCAAAAACTCTCATACTTTGTGACCCTAAGCCCCTCAAAAATGGGTAGAACCAGCAGAGAAATAGACATGGGCACCTGATGGACTCAGCAGGGGCAATCCTCATCCCAAAATACACCCCTGGTCAGTCATAAGGCACTCATGGGATTATATCAAAAGGTACTGCATCATGCCCAGCCCTCAGAAGGATAATTCTCACATCTCGCATTATATATAAATCATGCTGTATTTTCAAAGTGCTAGCCATGTTAGTCTGTTTCAGTATACATAAAAAAATAAAACAAAACTTGAAGTCTTGCAGCACCTTAGAGACTTAACAGGTGTATTTCAGTGCAAGCTTTCAAAGATTACAATCATGAAACAAATCTCTTAGCCATATTGTATCTGTCTTTTAAATATGCAAGCCAAAATCATATTGGGATTGTATACCAATGTAACACAGACAGATGCATGACTCAATACACAACAGGGACAGAAAATGTCTGCAGTGATTTCTGAACTTGAGGCAGTTCACCTTGAAAAATGGTGCTGTTTGTGTTGTGCTTGTGAATGCAAATAACACAATTCTAGCAATTTAAAGGGGGAAATGCATTGGATACAACAAGGTGGACAACTGTAACTCTCCAGATTTTTTTGGCTCACAGCTCCCATCAGCCTTAATCATTATAGCCAATAACAAGAGATGATGGCAGTGGCAGTCTGAAAACATCTGGAGGACCACATATCCCTTTATATAGGAGCAAAAATCAGTATCCTGTTACCCAAATGCATAGCAGAAAACAAATTGTGCTCAGCATCCCTCTCCCTGGCCCCCTCCAGCAGGCTCCCCACTGCATAACTGGCTGCATGACCAATCTTGCAACCAGTGCAATAACAGACAAACAATAGGTAACCTTCCAAAAGCAGGGAGGGGAGAGGCAGGGAATAGTTACACAATTTACACTGTGTTCTGCAATTAAGCACTGTGTTCTGCAATTAAGCAACAGGATACAAGCCTAAGTATTTATTCACAGCTTTTCTCAGCAAGAGAAAAGACATGTGTTTTTACTGTATCTCTTGCACATTATCATTTCCACCTTGGGTACATGGATGACAGAAAAGAGAAATAAGTATACAAGTAAGAAATTTTCTTGCACAGGTGAAAAAAATAAAAACTACCACGTACTAACAAATTCCTTACCTTTAATCATAATACATCTATATTTATACCGTTTTGAGAGAAAGTGGGCAAATCTTCACATATGTTCGTTAACATTTTCAAGATGAAGTATGTGAAGGGAGGAGACCCCTCCATGTGCGCACACACAAGTTACATCTGATTTCTGTTAACAAGTAAACCTCAACTGATTTAGTAAGCTCACTTGGCAGCACTAGTCTGTCCACTGAAAGTACTGGACTCAGGTGTACCAGATTCTGAACAGGATTAAGCTGAGGCTATCTTATCACCAAGAACAGCGTACAAAAAGCCTTTCATAGTTTATAATGATTTACAGCCTCAACAGTATGTGCTGAAAAATACTTTAACCTTATTAGGTCTGTCCATATTTCTCAGAAGGAAGGCTGCTGTTTCTTTTTCCTCTCTAGGTTCTGGAATACATCTGCTGCATAAAGTTATTTAGACAGTCCTTATAAAAATACTAACAGTATTTAACACATTTGGTTACATATCTTGGTATCCTCCAGACATGTTGGACTACGACTCTTAGGATCCCTTGGACTCACCACTGGCCATGTCAGCTGGGGCAGATGGGACTTGTAGTCAAAAACATCCAGAAGGTGTCTTGTTCTCTACCCTTCATTTACAGCTGTCCTTTCTCCATGAAATCTACCTGATTCCTCACATGGACATAAGCAGCGCTTGGAGTAAGTCCATCTGAATGATTCATCTGAATGATTGTGATTGGCCCACCGAGTTTCAGGGATGTATGTGATCTCAGGACTCACTGTCTCATGCCTAACATTTTAACCAACACACCACACCTGTGCTCAAACAGGTAAAATCATTTTCTTCAAACCTACCGTTTTTCTGCCAACAGTGTTTCACTTCTTTCTATCACAGATTTCCACAATACACAGTACATGGTGGTGAACAAGATAAAATAGTTACAGGCTAGTGCAAAAATATTAAAAATCATGAAAGCAAACATAGAATTGCCATTACTGTTAACTTGACAGTGTTAAACTAATGTCAGTCTGTTCCTTTATTCACCCTTGTCCTTGAACTATCTGACATCTTCTCTGCGGCTCTCAAGGAACCAAGCCCTCAATCCCGTTCAGCCTTATGAAAGAAAGACGTTGCCAGGAACTAATTTCGTAGAGAAAGTCTCCACATACACGCACTGTTAAAACTCCTCAATTAAACCTCAGCACAAGAAACCAGAGCCAGACTTAGTCATACTGAAGAAAGCAGACCTCATGGCAATTTAGTACGACTTGAACCAAACTATTTTCCCTCCCACTGATTTCAATGAGTTTACTCTCTAAGTATGACTAAAATCTGCATCTAAACCCAGACACCATTAACATGTTAAAGTCCAGTCCACTAGTAGGAGAAGCGGATGAGGGGCAAGCCCTGCGTTCCTTAAGGGGCTTAATTTTAGCAGCCCCTCCCCACAGCCAGGCGGCCCCATATATTGCTGCGCTTCCACCGAAGGCTCTCCGGTTCCCACAAAACCCACGTTTCCGACTCCCGAAGTCTGAAGTGGCAAAACTTGAAGACACACAACAGCAACCAAAATAAATAAATAGATAGATAGAAGTCTGAACTCCTCCTCGGAGATGCCGCCGAAGTCCCTCCACCCGCCTTCCCTGGAGCGCCAGGCTTTTGGGGAGGTGGGCGGGTGGAGGGGAGGTGCTGCCTTTTTTTAGAGGAACGACGCGTCTGTCTCCTGCAGGCAACACACAAGCCCCCGCACACCCGCGGAAATCCGGGGCCGTCCGCTTGAAATGCTCCGAACGAGACCCTCGGAACCACTCGAGGGACGTGAAGTGATCCTCAGAGACAAGGAGCACGACAAAGGCGGCCGGGCCGAGAGCGACGCAGGGGTGGGGGGAGAGGCGGCGGCGGCGGCGGCCCTCCTCTTTCTGAGTCTCCTCCCTCTCCTCTCCTCCCTCCGCCTTCCCAAATCAAATACAAATCAAACGCGAGGCTGAGCGTGTGGCCGAGGGAGTTTCCAGCCCCTCCGCGCTACATTGTCTCGGATTCCACAGCCGACGGAGGACAAGGCGAATTAAAAGACAAGCTTCCCTCCGCCTCTGGCGACTGCCGCTAGGGCTGAGGGGCGGGGGGGGGGGTGGCCGCCGCCGCCACCATCTCAGAGAGCTGCAATGTGACCTTCCTGTTGCTTCGCTCACCCAGCGAAGCCCACCTTTTCTTTTAGAGGATTAGGGGGTTTTTTGCCCCAGAAACCCCCACAAAAGCGAGGGCCCGCCAAAGGGTAAAAGGAGGACGTGGCACTCTCTCTGTGGGCCCCTCCGCAGCGCAGCGCTTCTCTCAAGGCGCGGAGAAGGAAGGAAGGCAGGCAGGGAGGGAGGGAAGCAAGCGTCTCGCCGGCCACCCCCCCCCTCAAGCCCCCTCCGCCCTCGGAGGCCCGCGGTCCCTTTCAGCCCGCGGGCTTCAGTCGCGCGGCGCGGCAGGCTAGACCCGCTTCTTTCGCGCCACAGCCCCGCGGAGGCAAAGCGGCGCCCGGTTTCTGGTGCCCAGCGCGGCGGGGGATTCCCTTCTCTTTGCCCCGCCTGCCCGCTCTGCTGTGGCGGGTTGGTGGTGGTGGTGGTGGTGGTGGAAGGGGGCCTTGCCCAACCCTGGCTCGCTGTCTGCCCAGAGCTCCGTCCTCACTCGGGACCCCTCACTTCTCCCGCTCGCCTACTCGCCCGCCTGCCCGCCCCGTGTCTGCCTGTCAGGGCGAGGAAACACCCCCAGCCGCCCCTCTCGTGCTTCCTCCTCCCCTAGGGAGACGCTAGGCGAGTGGCTGCCCTATAGCGCGGGAGACCGAGAGAGAGGGAGAAGGGGCTCTCCACCAGCCACACTTCGCCGGGAGCAGCCTTTGCTGCCGGAGCCTCCGCGGCTGCCGCCCGCTCCACAGAGACCCTTCCTTCGCCGCGGCTGGCCGGCCGGCCGCTCCCGCTTCCCCAGACACAGTGGAACCCTTGGGGCCGCCGCCACCCCCGCCCCGCGCTCCCCATGCTTTCTTTGCAGAAAGTCCGAGGGCGGGGGGGGCGCGCGTCCAACCTTAAATCTTCTCCATGACAACCCCCCCCTCCCCGGCGAAGTGAGAGCCCCGAGAGAGGGTGGGTTTGGCCGCGGGCCTGAAAACGGGAGCGAAAATCATAAGCACGATAAAAGCACCGAGAGCGAGCGAACGAGCGAGCCCTCAGCGCCAGCCAGCCAGCCAGCCGACCCTCCCCTCCCCTGAGGAAAGGACAATAGCTTGTCCCCCATTACGACCCCCCGCAGCCCCCTGACACTACGGCCCCCGCGAAGGGGGGGAGTCCATTGTGTGCTCCCAGGCTCAACAATTTACAAAACAAAACAAAACAAAAAAATACAAGCGAGAGAGAGAGAGAGAGAGAGAGAAAGGGGAAGAGTGGCTCCTCCTCCTCCTCCTTTCCTCCAAAAAGGCCTGTTGGAAAACTGCACAGAGCGGCGGCGGCAGCTCCAAAGCCCACCATCTCTCTCTGTCTCGCTCGCTCTCTCTCGCTCTCTCGCGGGCTCGCTCGCTCTCCCTCGCTCTCGAGTCTCTCCCTGCCTCGCCCGCTCGCTCGCTCTCGGTGCCCTAGCGAGCCAAAGAGGCGAAAGGCCCCGAGCGAGAGGAGGGGGATCGCTGCCCCAGAGCAAAAAAAAAAAAAAGGGGGGGGGGAAGGCCCGATCGCTTTGTGTTACCTGCCGTGAAACCAGTCCTTGCAGGCGTCGCACTCGATCATGAAGCGGGTTACGTCGTAGGGCAGCCTACAGATGCAATAGACGGGCACCGTCGCCATGTTAGCTCCCTTCAAAACAACACTGGACTCCCAAGGCAAGCGAGCTGTATGTGTGTGCGAGAGCGAGCGAGCGAGCGAGCGAGTGAGCGCGGCGGAGACAGGCAGGCAGGGCGTCTTGCTGCGGCTTCTCCTCGCTGCTAGGGAGCTCGCCTGGTTTTCTCTGTTTGCCAAAGGGAAGCAGATCTGCCAGGCCCGGAGACGGCGGGAGAGGTGGAAAGGCTTAAGGAAAAGAAGAAGAAGAAGGCAAAACAAAACGCCGAGAATCCAAGAAGCGATCCTCAAGGACGAGCTTGCAATGTCAAAAAAATAACCAAGGGTCCCCGAAACTTTGGCTGCATGGCTCCTCCGGCTGGCGCGGGCTCCAGAGCAAAGCTGGAGGCGCTTTTTTTTTTTTTTTTTTTCGGTCGTGGTAGTTAGGGTAGTAGTGGTTGTTAAATGATCATTATTCCAAATGTTGGACGAAATGCATTCTATGGCATGCCCCCTGGTGACAGTACAGTACCGAGGCTTTTCATAAACACTCCGAAATGTAGCCCTTTCCTTGTAATGTCCTTACGTCAGCTTGCAACATTGTAATATTTCCTCTGATGGGGCTGGGGAGGGAGGCTGCAGAAAAGGGGAGGCGAATGTGTGTAAACTCCCAAGCTTGACACCGTGCAAAAATATTAAGGGGGGGTGGGAAAGTGGGAGAGGAAGAGAACCAGTCTCAGAGCTGGAAAATAAATTGGGAGGCGTGCAAATCGGAGGCGATTGAAGGAGGGAGATTTTAAAAAATTACAAACGATTCGGTGGAGGATATGGCTGCTGATCAAGGGAAGGTGGGCAGTATGAATGGAAAGCTCAGTGAAACGAGAGGGGGGCGGGAAAAGAACCGGAAGATTTTTGGGTTTGCTTGTTTTTTTACACACAGACACAAACAAGCATACATACATATCTAGATATACAGATGATACATCTGTATCACACAAGGGTTGGACTGGAAGCCGTCAGTAATAAAAATAGGGAAGGAACCAGTCTGTCTACTGCTAGCGTGACGTTACGGAATCGAAAAATTTCAAAATGGGACAGAAACTCTGCCATATGAAAAACGTTAAAAACTTTCTTTTTTAAAAGATCTTTATTGAAACATCCCCTCCCCTTTGGCTGACCCCACTTGGCGTATTCAAAGGAAGAAACTTGGGAGCCAAGTCGAACTCGCAAACGTATAAACTGCAGTCCTCCGACCCACCCCGGGCACCCATCCTATTCATCAGAAACGCCTAGGGAATTTAAAGAAAGAAAGAAAAACACACACAAAATTCGCTTTTTCGGGAGAAGTCAAACGTTCCGGGCAGCTCGAGTCTTTCTTTTTCAAGCTACGCACTTAACAGAATCCGCTCTCTTTCTTTGTAATTGTTAATAAAACTGGAAGCGAGTTGGAGAGTCGATCAGAGGAAGTGGCAGTTCCGGGAGGTGGCTTTCCGGTGTTCGCTGTTCTGCGATTTCCCTTGAAATTACCAAAACAAGAGAGTGCCCTTTGTGATAAATTTCGGATTCAACTCGGTTGCCCCTTTGGTAAAGAACGCTATTGTTCCAAAAGCCCCGCTCCTCCCCACCCGGCCCGCCATCGAGCAGAGCTTCCTGCTCGAAAGTTTTTGAAAATGTCACGTGCAACTTTGCTCCTCCGCTTTAATCATTCACTATCGTAAGCGCGTCTTTAATCGTCTGGCGGCGTTGGAGGGGGTCCTTTCCCCCCTCAGGAACACCCGGGATTGCCAGCCTCCCACCCCCCCGCACCCCAAGTTTCAAGGTGGGACGCGATGTCGATCCTGCCTATTTGCATGTAGAGAGCCAGAGGTCAACATTCATCATTTCTATAGTGGCGGGATTGGGTAGGCGGGAAAGCACCCAGGTACAAACCTCCGTGGGATCTCACGGGAGAGAGAAAGCAGTGGAAACCTACTCCTAGAACATTTCACCTATTTGAAAAATCAGGTTAGGATTGTCATACCTTGGAGGCATACCCGATGGCACATACCAGGCACATGCCCACCTATAGCATCAGAAGCAGTGTGACTCTGCATCAGTTGTTGGACAACCCAAGATGGAGGGTCTGGCTTGCAGGCCTGGCAGACTGACAGGCCTCCCAGAAGCAGTTGGTTCTGTTTGAACAGACTGTTGAGCTCTTCCTCGAACCCAGCAGGGCTGTTCTTATGTCGCATACATTTTTCTCAGAAATAGCATTTTCCTGCCTTTAGCTGCGAAGCAAGAGGTTGGCAGTTCTATTTGCCACGGCAATGCCTGGGAGAAGAGCCAGGCTGTGTAGCCAGGGGCATGTTCCAGGGTAGCCCCAGAAGAAGGGAGTGGTAAACCACTTCTGGAAAACCCTGGAAAGGGTCACCATAAGCTGAGATCGACTGGAAGGCAAACAAAGGAACAATCAGCGACATGGAGCATGCTTCGGTACCCAAAATCAAAGCGCAGAGAAACCCATATGGAAACGCCTGTTATAACCTTTTGAATTATTTTTTTTAAGCTAGAAAGAACAAGAGCAACTAGGAGTGGTTCCATAAATATGAATCAAGTCTTCTGTCACCAGTGCCTTGTGATCAATTGCAACAAATGCTGCTGGGGGATTGAAACAAGATCAATAACATACAACTTCCTCTATAAATTTATGTGAGAAGGTAATTGATAAAAAGCAACAAGTGTCATCTCGATACCATACATACCTAGGTTGTAAACTGGGCTGGCAAAGGTCCAGGAGGCTGAGAGCATCAACGTAGGCAAGAAGGTCTAGAAAGCAAAGTGAGAAGCAAATTATGGTTGGACTGTGAGTCAGCAGTGTGGTATTTAGGGTTTTGGACCAGTGCTGGATGGCCATCTCTTAAAAACTGGAGAGAATATCTGACAATGGCATCATAATATTCTACAGGTACAGTTTATCTTTAGACCCCAACCAATATCTCTACTGCAGAAATTTTATTATTTGGAGAGTGACTTCCTTCAGAAGGACTGTGAAGTGGCCCAGACATTTCAGCTCAGAACTTTAGACAGTTTTACACAGATCGTTTTCTCTTCACTTAGCACCATCAAAGGTTACTTTCTGGTGTGCTGTACCTATAGAACCAGTTCAGAGGTTTAGTTGTTCAAAATCAGTAAGTGCAAGCTGAAAAAAAGAGAACTAATTCTTGCTAGATTTCAGGAAAACTAACGTAATATTAGTTACGACAGATTCCATGTAACTCACATTTGTGTTGCTGTGGGGACCACCATGTTGAGGATTTTTTTTTTTTTAAAAAAATGTCTATTGAGCAGAGGTGGACAGCATACAGCCATCCAGATTGTATTGGACTGCAATTCCCATTATATCCCATCCTTGGTTATGATGGTTAGAGCTGCTGGAAGTCAGGTAACATACAGAGGACCAAAAGTTGCCCATCACTGTGATAGAATCATAGAATCATGAAGTTGGAAGAGGCCTATAAGGCCATAGATTTCAACCCCCTGCTCAGTGCAGGAACACAAATCAAAAGATATCTGCCAGGTGGTTGTCTAAATTTCTTTTGAATGCCTCCCGTGTTGGAGCACTCGCCACCTATTGAGGTAATTGATTCCATTGCTGTACTGCTCTAACAGTTAGGAAGTTTTTCCTGATATTCAAATCTGGCTTCCTGTAACTGGAGCCCAGTTGCGTGTCCTGCACTCTGGGATGATCGAGAACAGATGCTGCCCCTCCTCTGTTTAACAGCCTTTCAAGTATTTGAAAAGTACTGTCATATCTCCCCTCTGTCTTCTTTTCTCAAGGCTAAACATGCCCAGTTTTTTTCAGCCTTTCCTCATAAGGCTTGGTTTCCAGCCCCCTGATCATCCTTGTCGCCCTCCTCTGAACTTGTTCCAATTTGTTAGCATCCTTCTTGAAGTGTGATGTCCAGAACTGGACACAATACTCGATGAGGTCTAACCAGTGCCAAATACAGGGGAACTAATACCTCATGGGATTTGGAGACTGTGTTTCCATTAATGAAGCCTAAAATAGCATTTGCCTTTTTTGTAGCCACATTACACTGTTGGCTCATATCCAGAGGAAGAATACAGAGGAAGAAGGTTCTCCTAATTTTTCAGGATATGTGATTCAAATAATCGATTCCTCAGAAGCTTGCTTGTTTTTTAGTGGAAGATCTGCCAATTTTTATTGGGTTTATGCAAGGCACAAATGGAACTTATTGATAAATGTAACTGATTAAATCATAGATGTTAAAATCATTTTAGACCAATTTATGATTTTGTTTAATTTTTTTCTAAAGTTTTTGCAATGGCTAAGCTATTTAAAAATATGACTGGGACTCCCAACAGTAACACATAAAAGAGCAGATGTGCATTTTAGAAACACACACAACCTTCCTCTTTCTTCTCAAGTGACTGATAGAAAAATGACACTTTTTCCCTTTTC
The DNA here is from genome assembly GCA_037013535.1 of Intellagama lesueurii. NCBI lineage: Eukaryota > Metazoa > Chordata > Lepidosauria > Squamata > Agamidae > Intellagama > Intellagama lesueurii. The sequence goes on from JBAJHW010000002.1 coordinate 246,228,597, forward strand.
CCAGAAACTTCCTCTCTGCTGCTATAGGTAATGAAATATCAGATCCAAGACTGATAGTCACATGGCCTGATCCATTTAACGCTGCAAGTGTTTCCCTTGGGATGTAAAGCAGGACTGCTCAAAACTAAGGATGTGATATTTATGAATTTATGCTGAGTGAGCTCAGATGTACATATGTACTGTACAGTACTTAGAATTTTTTAGTAACATTGCCCTGATACCTATGCTCCAGACTCCATTTTTGTTCCAGAAGCAAAAACATGGGAAACTGCCAAGAACAACCCTCATGTTGTGACGTTTGCAGCAGTATCCGAGTGATTGTGTATGTGCTTTCTCCATTGCTTGGATTAGGGAGAGTTGCCCCTTGTAGCTAGAGAAACATGTAAAAACCCTATCGGATTGCCAGGCCATGGCCTATCCTGTAAGCCTATGGAGGTGCTTTTAAACTGGCCCATCTAGCCCTGATGTGCCTCTACACATTAGAGAGATTCACAGGTTGAGATATTACTTTGAGCATTCCTTTGAGCGAAACCTTTTGTACTAAACAATAATAATTACTAATTGTCTCCTATTATGCTGTTCTTGCCTGTACAGCCAGTTGGGTTGAGTTCAGTAAAAAAAAAACATGGAACTTTCAGAGCTTCCTCTTCATTTCCCTATCCTAAACTTTTGTTTTCTCTGCCTTTTCTATCTTTCTGCGCCCATATTTGGACACCAGTTGTTTTCCTTTTCTTTGGTTCCAGGTTTCAATTCTAAAAATTGTCCAGCTTCACCCCTACTCCCTCCCCAATCCTCTCTTGGACAGAGCTTATGATCTTTTGTTAGCAAAATTACTCATTTCACTGCTGTTTAATTCTATATTTCCAAGTCACTTTTTGCTTCAAGCCATTCAGTTGCCCTTTTTGTCTAGAGCAGACGTTCTTAAATGTGATGCCCCACAGCTCTGGGACTATAGCTATGCATAGACCTGACCATTTCTGTACTAGTGGAGGTTTCTGGGAGCTGTAGCCCAAGAATATCTCAGACCACAAATTTGGGAATCACTGGCCTACTGAAATGTTATGAGATTTAACTCTCAAATATCTTCCACTAAGTGTAATAATTCTAAATATTTTTACGCCTTCTGAAGATAAACCCTGCCTTCAAAGAAAAGGAAAGGAATCAACATTTTAAGAGTGATGAGTAAATGTTATTCATTGCAAACACAGCCTACAAATAGCATGTTAGCATGAATATTAACATCCTGGAAAAAGGTAGCACCATGTGAAGATATTATTTGCACTTTCTAAGCAAAAGGGGGAAATGGTAACTGCCCTGAAACAGATTTATTTCTGTTTTTTATATACCGCCCCATTCGTGCACAGCACTATCCTGGGTGGTGTAATGTGGGAGATGGTATGTGGGAGATATTATGGGGACTTTCCAAAGACTTTTAGAACAAGCTGGTCTCTAACTCCTGGAGCAGATATTTCACATCTCTTCATCCGTGGTTTGTTCTTTCAAAGAGCCTTCAAAGTATTTCAATAGGTACTGTCCTGCGTTGTCTAAAGTTTCTGTCCTGGTTGCACCCTAAGCAGAAAGGCTGCCCCCCCCCCCCCCAAGGTTATAGGAGGTCCGGCCTCTGGCTATGGTTACTTTTGCTTCTTGATTCCCTGCTGAGTTCAAAGGGGATTACAAGCAATTACAGGATAGCCCCATTGTATTTAGTGGATGGGAGAAGTGTGGTTGTTGGTCACACTTTAATGTCTCTCTCTGAGGAAGATCAGGAGGTGAGTCCAGCTCCTCTCCAGGAAAGAAAGAGGGCATTCAGGTGAAGGTTTTCCTGTGACTCACAAGTAGACTTTCACCATCCTGGACTTATTTCTAGGTTAGAATAAATTCTTAGGTTTGGGGGATTTCTGTTTCACATGCAGTAATCTGTATCCACACTTTCATGATTCTGGAATTGGTTTTCCCTTTTTGGGAATATCCCTTTTGCTCCCACAATTTCCTTTCTATGCCTTTTAAAATAAACTTTATAAAACTTGCAAGCCTGGTTTGCATGATAAATGAGAGAGGGGCACAGTACTATCGTCCAGTCCTTTTCACGGGTCATTCTACAGTTTTGGAAGCATTTTTGAGTACTTGTCTTTTTGAATGTAAAGGGTGGTGCCAGCAATTACTGAAGGAAGTTCTGGCCAGTATGAATCCCATGCCTGTTTTGGGCTCATGGTGATTTGGTCCTGAGACAGAATGCGGACTATGAGACACTATTACTCTTAAAGCATTGCTTCCAGGCCCTGATACCCTGGCTTATGTTTCCCTAACATAACCTTCTTCCACTCCTTATTTGGCAAACAAACTTTGTTATGATTAATTTTATTTGTTTGTTTGTTTGTTTGTTTAAAATATTTATATTCTGTCTTTCTCCTAAAGAAGACCTAAGGTAGCTTACAGTATTAAAAAAATAAACAGTATAAAAAGCAAATAACAATAATTCATTACATTCCTTGCTGTGCATGTACAGTATACATGGCATTTCATGTGAACAAGGATGCATGACAACATTACCTAGATAGGAAGAAATATGTGAGTTTTGTAAATTAAAAGAAAATGTATGTGTTTTTAAAATTGTTTTAGTTTTACATTAAACTGTTTAGGACATGCTGAATACTGAAGATGGCTAACCTTGTTTTATTTTTAAAAGAGAAAAATTGGGGATTGACTTGAATAAGTTTCTGACAACTTTTAGTGTTCTATAGCCTTGTGGTGCAGTGGTTAAACTGAAGTACTGCAGTGAAGACTCTGCTTACGACTTGAGTTTTCAGTCAAGTAGCTGACCTGAGCTTGATTCAGCTTTCCATCCTTCGGAAGTCAGTAAATAGAGTACCTAATATAGCCTGTGTATTTAAATTGCAAACCGCCCAGAGAGTGCTTTAAGCATTTTTGGGGTGGTATATAAACAGCACACCTTGCTTTTGCTTTCTAGGAAAAGAGTTATCAGAGACCTTCCTCCATGTGAGACGTTCTAGCACAGGTCTCTGGGAATGTCACCTGTGCTGCAGACTTCATTGCCATTATGCTTTGGTATGATGGGAATAAAAAAGGAGGGGCATAGGTAGCAAGATCTTGGAGCAGTAGATCAATGCACCTTTGTTCACCTTTGATCCAAGCATTGGGTTGACCAGAAGACCTGTCCACTGCTTTGCTCCCCTATTTATTTATTTGTTTGTTTGTTTGTTTGTTTGTTTGTTTGTTTAATTTATTAATTAATTTCATAGATTTTTGTACCACCCCATTACTGTGAGGCACTATTCAGGGTGGTTAACAAATGATAAACTTAAAAAAGAAATGACAAGAAATCAAACAATAGCCGCAACAAAATAAAAGAACAAATTATATCCACAAGAGCAGTGGTCCCCAACCTTTTCCCAACCTCGGACTGGTTGGGGGTGGGTGGGGGGTGGAGCTCGCTCGTGCGCATGCACACATCACGCTCGCAGGGGGTGGAACGCGCTCATGCGCATGCGCACGTCATGCTCACGTGGGGGCGCTTGTGTGAATGCGCATGTTGTGCTCACGGGGGCGCTCGCGGGGGGGGTTAGGAGATCTGTGTCCGCGGCCCAGTCCTGGATAGGCCGCGGACCGCTGCCTGGTCGCGGACTGGGGGTTGGGGACCTCTGCACTAGAGCATCACAAAACCAAGACAATGCTAACGTTACTCATAATAATGCAAGCAGTGCAATGCTAAATTCAAGTGAGGTTGCTATCAAAGGTCTCTATGAAGAGTCGCATCTTGAGCAACCTCTTAAAGGTAAGCAGGGAGGAGGCCAGGCAGCGCTTGATCAGGAGCCAGTTCTGAAGGGCTGGTGCCACAACTCAGAAGGCCCAACTTCTAGTGGATATTTTCTTGACCTCCTTTGGTGTGGCAATCCAGAGTAGCATGCTCCCTGGTCGTGCAAGTAGCTGTTCACGGGAAAAGACGCCGTGACAATTATCAGGGTCCCAGGGCCGGAGCTACCACTAGGCGAACTAGGCAACTGCCTAGAGTTCAGACCTCAGAGGGTCGCAGAACTGACCTGAGAGAGGCACAGTTTTATAGACTAATTTCTTGAAAAAAATGCAACTGAAAAGTTATATTTTAAAATATTAAGATAAATACCACAACAGTGCTATGGAATATAATTATTTATAAACTCTTATAATTTTTTCCTATATACTGCAACCCAGGGGTCATTTCATAGAAAAAAGGGCTGCTGGTACTCTCATTAACATAACTCATTTGCATATATCACCCCTGGCATCAATGGAAGTAAGCAAAAAACCACTGGGTAAGTAAAAATAAATAAATAAGCACTTTCAGAGTTGCCAGTACTGCGTACCCTTGAGTCCTCCCCCCGAGGTGACCCCTGCTGCAGCCCCTATTTCTTACAAATGTCCCATTGACACCAGCCACTGTGATCTACTTCCTGGGGTTATAAGTCATCAAACAGGGCTAATGGACAGGCAGCAGTGAGGGAGAAAATTTTGGTGAAGATCCTGCAGCTTCCCTCTCTCACTTAGCTTTTGGTCTCTTTTAAGCTACATTCCCCCAGTTATAACTGGAGACAGACTTCTAGTTTGGGAGGGGCTCCACCCATGTTCCCTCTAAGCCAAGTCAGCTTTTGAGCAGAAATTCTACCTTGTGACCTCTGACCTGTAAGATCTACTAATCTCTTGCTCATGCCTCTTCTTAAAAATCCCAAGTTCTGTGTGCCAGACCAACACCCCCTAATGCAAGTTAGAGGGAACTATGGTTCCACTTTCAATGTGGCAACTCTTACACTGCAACTACAAGGCCTCTATTGAGCTGAACGTACTCGCTTGGATGGTGTTCCCAATGACATTTGGGGAAAAGTGAGTTTCTATCTTCTTTTACTCAATTTTTACTTTTCAGTTACTTATGTTATCATTACATTGTATTTGAGAAATGAAACACTGGGGGAGAGTAAGGCCTTCCTTATTGAAATAGCTTTGTTTGCCTGCTTGCTGAAGTTGTTGCATTTTGCTGGGTATAGGATGTGTCTATACAGTGGTGCCTCGCTAGACGATGTTAATCCGTTCCGTGAAAATCGCTGTCTTGCGAAAACATCGTCTAGCGAAGCACGTTTCCCCATTGGAATGCATTGAAATCTCTTCAATGCGTTCCAACGGAAAACTCATCGTCTTGCGAAGATCGTCCATAGGGAAACATCGTCTAGCGAGTGCGGGTCCCCGTTGGAATGCACTGACAGCTATTGACCGCTAGTCAATGCATTCCAATGGGGAAAACTCGTCGTCTAGCGAAAATCGCCCATAGGAGACCATCGTTTTGCGAAGCGCAGTAGCGATCGCAAAAAGCCATCGTCTAGCGAATTCCTCATCCTGCGAGGCAATCGTCTAGCGAGGCACCACTGTATATCTATATAAGAGGGTAGTATAGTCATGTTCTACACCACTGTGTGGCCACTGTGTGACAGAGAGTGTTGGACTAGATGGGCCATTGGCCTGATCCAACATGGCTCATTTTATGAGGACAGTTCTTACAATGGCAACCTGGTAGTCATTTCCCATAAATTTAATTATGTGATTTTTAATAATTTGTTCTGAATGTGTTTTTAAGTTAGAGTTTTTAAGCAGTCTTCTTTGGAGTCATGGCCATGGGCACTGTTCTGAATTGCCTGAAAATGTGCTTGTACTTACTTATAGAATATCATCCAGGTGGGCTGCTACTTTGAAATCTGTACATTGCTCAGAAATCGAGTGTTCCACCCTAAACCCAGCTTTCTCCTGGTCTTGCTTGGCTTGGACTAAGTGGGTATTGCTAACTACAATTCTGGCTTATCCCTGGACTGATCTTAAACATATAAAATATTGTCTTCATCCTAGGGAGAGCTATGGCTGATAAAAACGACCATCTGGAGCTCAGTTCCGCAAACAAAAGGCAAAAAGAGCCAAGGAGCAAGCAAAGCAAGAGGGGATCTTCCAGAAATACCTTTGCACACAGAAAGCAGTCAAAGAACAAGAACATGATGATACCCTTGTTGAAACTACCACTGAGGAAGCTGTACACGGTGTTCCTTCTACAAGTGATATAAACTCTAAGAATGAACTTACACAATTTGTAGGCCTTTCAGTAAAACATACAGAAGAAAAAGAGGATTTCAAGGAAAGTGAGAGTACTGCAATGACTGCAAAAGAAGATAATGTTGTGCCCAGCTTGGATTACACTGATCGTGCTACCTGCCCTAACTATTGCAGTGATAATTTGCGACAGCTTATAGTACAATATGGACCACAGGAGGCTATATCACATGACTTTCCAAAAGACTCAAAAACAAAAAGATTTTCTCCTATACACTACAAGAGGAGACTAGCAAATGGTGAAGAAGTGTACCATCAATAGCTGATATATTCCACCTCAAAAGATGTAGCTTTTTGTTTTTGTTGTAAGCTGTTCAACAAAGTAAATAGTGCATCAGTGCTACAAGGACAAGGTTCAAAAGACTGGAAGAACATTGGAGCAATTCTGTCTTCACATGTGAGAAATCCTCTCCATTTAGAAAACTATCAGGCCTGGAGAGAAAAAGAGGTTTTTGTTGCTGTTGTTGTTTAGTTGTTAAGTCGTGTCCGACTCTTCGTGACCCCATGGACCAGAGCACACCAGGCCCTCCTGTCTTCCACTGCCTCCCAGAGTTGGGTCAAATTCATGTTGGTTGCTTCGATGACACTGTCCAACCATCTCGTCCTCTGTCGTCCCCTTCTCCTCTTGCCTTCACACTTTCCCAACATCAGGGTCTTTTCCAGGGAGTCTTCTCTTCTCATGAGGTTACTTACCTGTAACTCTGGTTGTTCGAGTGGTCATTTGTGAATTCACACTAATGGGTTAATCCGCGCCTGCACAGAGCAGCCTTGGAACTTTCTAGCTCGAGCACATGGTGCTGGGACCTCCCACACGCTGGCTATAACTCCGCCCCCGGCACCGAGTGCCTCAGTTCCTCGCACCTGTCTGCCGCTGCACAGCATGCAATAGCACACGTGACGGACAGCGGGGAGGAAGGGTGGGAAGTGTGAATTCACAAATGACCACTCGAAGAACCAGAGTTACAGGTAAGTAACCTATTTTTCTTTGTGGTCTCTGGGAATGCACACTAATGGGTGACTAGCAAGCTCACTTACCAGGAAGAGGGACATCATGAGAGCACAGAAGCCAGGACAGCACGACCCACCGTAGTCTCAGAGCGGGCCCAGACATCCAGGTGATAGTGGCACACGAAGGTGGATGGCGTGGCCCACGTTGCCGCTCTACAAATTTCTGCTATGTCCACTCCTCGAAGAAAAGCAGTCGATGATGCTACAGCCCTTGTAAAGTGAGCCTTAACAGAGCCTGGGAGAGGAGTCTGAGCCAGCTGGTACGCAAGGCGTATGGTTGCTACAATCCATCTGGAGATGGTCTGAGAGGTGGCCGGCGCCCCTCTAGAGGGCCCATGGAAGGTCACAAAGAGTTTCTTCGAAGTGTGGAAGGTGGCAGTTCGATGAACATAATAAGAGAGAGCTCGCTTAACGTCCAAAGAGTGCAGCACTCTCTCCAGTGGTGAGGTAGGTGCTGGAAAAAAAGGTGGGCAGCACAATTGGCTGACTCAAATGAAAGTAAGATGACACCTTAGGTAGGAAGGAAAGATCCAGGAATAGGGTCACCTTGTCAGGGTGGAACTGGAGGGTGGAACTGCCTTAAGGCAGCTATTTCCCCTGCACTTCTAGCTGAGGTAATTGCAAGAAGGAAGGCAGCCTTCACTGTCAAAAGGTGGTCTGTAGCCGAAGCTAAGGGCTCAAAGGGAGGCTTCATAAGCCTGTTAAGGACCAGCTGGAGTGACCACTGTGGCGTGAGAGGCCTGTAGGCGGGACACATGTTCCTTGCAAAAATTGTTTTAGGGTAGGGTGTCAAAAGAGTGCAGCTGCCGGAGAGGAAGTTGGCTGATGGGCCACTATAGCTGCCGTATAAACCTTTAGAGTCAACTGGGAGAGACCACGCTGAAATAAGTGAAGCAGAAACTGCAAGACCACGTCGAGAGATGTAGGAGTGACTGGTAAGTGACGGGACATCGTAAACTTACAGAAAGCTTTCCACTTATATGCATATGTCAGGGAGGTAGAACGCTTTCGTGCCAGACTGAGAACCTCGGCTATAGACGGGGAAGCCTCCATGCCATGAGGTGAATAGACTGCAGGTCTGGGTGGAAGATTTTGCCTTTATCCCGCGTCAGCAGGTGGGGAAGAGGTGCTAGCCTGAGGAAATCCAATGCCCTGTCTTGGAGCGCCGAGAACCATGGTTGGCAGGGCCACCAGGGGGCTATGAGGATGGCATCTGCATTGTCCTGCCGGATCTTTACAATGGTTCTCTGTAAGAGGGGGATAGGAGGGAACATGTAGAGCAGGCATGCATTCCAGCCTATCATAAAGGCACCCCCAGAGAGTTGCGGCCGAGACCCGCCCTGGAACAGTAGGTGTCGCATTTCTTGTTGTCCTGAGCTCCAAAGACGTCCAGCTGCGGGGTGCCCCAGCGAAGGCAAAGCTGTTGGAAAATGGTGTCATCCAGAGACCATTCGTGACTGGAGCCTGCTGAGGTGGTCCGCCAGCGCATTTCCCTCGCCTGCCACATGGACTGCTACTGGGTAGATGTGGCACACGAAGCACCATTCCCAAAGGTCAACAGCAAGATAAAGTAGGTGGAGCGAGTGGGTGCCCCCCTGCTTGTTGATGTAGAACGCTGCTGTCGTTTTGTCTGTTGTGACCTGAACCACCCGACCAACCAGGAGGCTCTCGAATGCTCAAAACGCCTTGATAACTGCCAGAAGTTTCAGCTGGTTGATGTGTAGGTGCTTTTCTTCCGATAACCAGAGGCCGTGGATCGTATGAGAGATCATGTGAGCACCCCAGCCTGTCCGGCTGGCGTCTGTGGTTATTTGAATAGATGGGGACAGCTGGCCAAAGGGCCTCCCTATCAGCAGGTTTGGAGGCTGGCCCCACCAAGCCAACTGAGCGGCCAGCTCGGGCGTGGCTTGTAGACACCTGGTCGGAGGATCCAGTACCACTGAGAATAGCAAGAGAAACCACGCCTGAAGTGACCTCATTTTCAGGCGGGGATGCTGCACCACAGCTGTGGTGGATGCCATGAGGCCAAGTAGCCGCTGAACCTGAGAGGCTGGTACCCACGCATCCGGGCAAAAAAGGCATAACATTGCCCGGATCTTTGAGATCCTGTCTAAGGGGAGAGAGGCTCGACCCATCAAGGCATCTAGGGTTGCCCCAATATAAGCCACTCGCTGAGCTGGACAAAGTGTTGATTTTTCCAAGTTGACCTTCAGGCCTAGGGTCAACAGCAGAGATAGAGTTAGTGCTGTATGCCTCTCTGCCTGCAACTTGGTCTGCGCTACCAGCAACCAGTCATCCAAATAGGGGAACACCGTAACACCTTGAAGACGTAAATGTGCTACCACAGGGGCCATACATTTGGTGAACACACGAGGTGCAGTAGACAATCCAAAGGGAAGGGCCTTGAACTCATATGTTACTCCTCCAACTGAGAATCTGAGGAAATGCTGATGATCTGATCTGATGCTAATATGAAAATAGGCACCCTTCAGATCTATTATTGTAAACCAGTCATCCTGCCTAAGCATGTGAATGGTGGCCTCCAGAGAGACCATACGAAAACGCCTAGGAGTAATATACTAGTTCAGGTTGTGGAGGTCGAGGATGGGGTGGAGCCCCATGTCCTTCTTTGGAATTGTGAAATATCCAGAGTAAAAACCCTCTGACATGTCGGAATGGTTTAAACGGACAATAGCATCTTTCTGGAGCCAAGCCTTGATTTCATCTTCCAAAGGAGGAGAGGGGGTGGTAGACAGAAAGTGGCCAGTGAAAGGAAGACTATCAAACTCAATGGCGTAGCCTCTGGCTACGATGGATAGAACCCAGGAGTCTGAAGTAATGGTACACCAGGTGTGAAAGAAGGGGGCAAGGCAAACAGAGGGGTCAACTGTAGAGAAAGTAAAGGTGTCAAAGTGGCTGCCTGGTTCTCCGGTCCTGGTGGTGTGCCTGTTGACGTGGGCACTGCCTGCCAACTTGCCTGGCTGACGAGAGCGGAAATCCTGAATTTTGAGGCCTCTGATGGTCCTGAAATCCTCTTTGTTGGTAAGGCCGACGCCAGGATCCCATGGGGTGGGAGTGCTGCGAAGAATAAGACCTGGCAGTCTTCCTCAACTTCAACAGATTATCCAGGATGTCATCAGATTTGTCATCAAAGAGACCTACACCATCAAATGGCAAGTCCTCAATTCTAGCTCTCGCATCCTCAGATATTCCCACAGAACGAAGCCAGGCATGGCGACAGAGGGAAACAGCTGTGGCTAGCTGTTTAGAAGCTGCGTCCAAAGTATGCCAAACCACTATGCGCTCCTGTCGAGCCAACCCCATGGCCTCCTGATTGCAAGACAGGCCTTGGGTCCAGACGTCCTCAGGAGCCACCTGAAGGATGGGCAATGCCAAATTCCAAAGGTGGCGGTGGTATGCCCCCATAGCCACCGAATAGCTGGCAACCCTGATGACAAAGGAAGCCAACGAGTACATCCTGCGGCCGATGATGTCATTATTATTGGGTGAGGACACCAAGTGATTCCGAGACCTGTTCTGGGTGGCGTCCACCACGAAGGAGTTTGGTAGCCTCCTTTGGAAGGAGTTTTAGGAGGATGTCAGTATTTTCTCCATATGTCTTATAAAGGTTTTCCACCCTCCTGGGGATTTGATAGGAGGAGGATGGTTTCACCCAAGATTCCCTCATAAGCTCCGACAATGATGGTATGAAGCCGAGCCTGAGAGGAGGAGACTGGTCCTGGGTTATGTCCTCATAAACCCTGTCTGTCTTCTTTGCTGCAGGTTGCTTGACATAGAGCTCGAGGACCTCCGCAATGCAAAGGATAAGTCGAGAATAAGAGGAATAGTCCTTGGATGGCGAGGGAGGATGGTCTTCAGCTACATCCGAGGCCAGCGTGGGAACATTAGGGAGTGAGTCCTCCTCAGCCTCAGACACCAGAGAATCTGAATCCAAGGCATCCTGATTCACAGAGGGGGAGTATTGACCCATGTCAGTTGAAGGGTGATAAACACCCCCTTGCCACGGGCCCATAGTGTATCTGCATCCAGTTTAGCAGAACGATGTGAGCTATCTGGGTCCGGCTGACCTCCCTCCGGGCCCGACATCAGCCAAGACGGCCACTTGGCACTCCCAGCGGCAGCAAGGTCTACAGGCAAATGCCTCTTACAGGGTCGAGGTGGAGGCGGAAGGGAGTACTCTCCATCGGCGTCAGGAAAATAGTCATCCCACTGTCGATGTCAAGGGGGGGACGGAGAGAAAGACGGTGAATAGGGCCGATACCGCCAATATTGGTGGTACGGATCATATTTATAGGCCCCTAGATAGAACCGTGAATCTGGCCCAAACTCCTCTGATCCAAAATACGGAGGGCAATCATAATACTGCCATTTACTATATCGGGCAGGATGACGCACCAGCATCAGCGGATGGCCATATGGGTCGGGCTGCCCCAGCAATTCCAAGTGCTTAGACTTATGGGTCCTCTTTCTAGGCACCTCTATTTGTAGAGATTCCGGCAGCAAAATGGAAGGATGCCGCACCACCGAGCCCGGAGAGGAACACGGGCTAGCCTGCTCCAATTGTACAACCTCCACAGAGGTGTTATCCCAGTCAGGATAGTCACTGACACAAGGGGATGGCGGGGCCTCCAACACTGGCAGCGGCGCCTCCTCGTCAGCCGAGGGCAAGCTCAGGCACACCGAATGTTGCCGGGATATCTCTGGCATCGGTGTCGATACATCTGCCGCCTGCACCGGTTTGGGAGTCTTTTTCTTTGAACTCGACTCCCAGGGCGGCTTAGGTGTTGACACCGCACTGTCGACCTCGAGGCCCAGGAAGAAGTCTTGGGCTTGGCTGCCATTTTAGCCCCTTTCTGAGCCTTAGAGGCGGGTGGGGAACCCACAACCGAAGGCTGTTGCTGAGCCTGTGGGGGATCCATCGGGGTTCCTTGGGATGGAGAGAGGGACTTCTCCCAAAGAAAGGAGCGGAGGCATTGAAGCCTCAACTTTAAGGCTGGCTTGGTAAAGCTTTTGCAGAAGGTACACAACGCCAGTTGGTGCTCCTCCCCGAGGCGAAAGAAACACCGAGAATGCCCGTCGGAGAGGGGAATCTTATTGGAACAGACCTCGCACCTCTTGAAGAGGCCCTGCGAGGCCATAAACTCCCCAACTGGTTAATACAATTAACAGTCCATTTATGTTCTTTAGGTAAACTCACAGCAAAGAAGAATGGCCGACAGTCTGAAAACAAAGCCAGGGAGGTCCGAAGTGGGAAGGTAAGTAAGTAGGTTTGCAAAACGCGAAAGTTCCAAACGAAGCTGCTGCTGCAGCGGTAAGAAAGGAACTGATGCACTCGGTGCCGGGGGCAGAGTTATAGCCAGCATGTGGGAGGTCCCAGCACCATGTGCTCGCACTAGAAAGTTCTGAGGCTGCTCTGCGCAGGCGCAGATTAACCCATTAGTGTGCATTCACAGAGACCACGAAGAAGAACTTGAATTGCACTTACATAAAGGAAAAACAGTTGATGATATTAACCAGCAGAAAATCAGGCAAGAAGAACAATATTGGCAACAAATCTTGGAATGCTTGATTGCTTTGGTCAGACTTCTTGGCATGCAAAACCTGGCATTCCATGGTACTACTGAAAAGTTGTATAGTGCTAACAATGCATTTTTTTTGAAGTTTGTAGAATATTTAGCCCTTTTTGATCCTATCATGAATGAACATTTACGCAATGTTAAAAATGAAGAAACAGTGGTTCACTACTTAGAAAAAGATATCCAAAATGAACTTATACAACTTCTAGCAGGTGCTATAAAGCAGAAAATTTTAGCAAATATAAAGTCAGTCAAATACTATTCAGTTATTCTGGATTGCACACCTGATGTTAGTCATACTGAGCAAATGACAATGATTGTACGTTTTGTCAATGTGATCAAACCATCAGATACTGAGATGTCCAAACCTGAGGTTATGATAAAAGAACATTTCTTGGGATTCGTTCCACTAAAGGTGCCTTTGTGACAGAAACTCTTCTTGGACAGCTTGAGCAAATGGGATTACCAATTGAGGATCTGCGTGCTCAAGGTTATGATAATGGGAGTAACATGAAAGGCAAAGAAAATGGCGTACAAAAGAGAGTCCTAGACATAAATCCACGTGCCTTTTTTGTGCCCTGCAATGCACAATCTTTAAACTTGATAGTCAGTGATGTCGCTAAATGTTGTCTGGAAGCAACAAGTTTCTTCAGTTTGATTCAACAGATCTATAATTCCTGTATGACATATACAAGATCAACAAAAAATGTACTGAAGATGTATTTAACACCTGCAAGAATTTGGAAAAATAATTGATGCACAATGGAAACAAAGATATTGATGCTGAAGATCTGTGCTGTGAACTTATAGCAATAGCTCGAAGACTTCCAAAGTCTATGCCACCACAAGAAGTACTTCTCTTCATAGTGCAAGAAAAACTCCTGGATAGTGTGCCTAATGTTTCTGTTGCTCTAAGGATCCTTCTCACACTTCCAGTGTCAGTGGCTAGTGGTGAACGCAGTTTCTCAAAGCTCAAGCTTATAAAAAAATATTTACGCTCAACAATGCTGCAAAGTAGACTAGTTGGTTTGGCAACTATATCAACTGAACATGCCGAAGCATCAGCCATTGACCTGAAGGAATCAGTGACAAAATTTGCAAAAAAAAAGGCACGCAAAATGAGATTTTGATGTGGCAAAAATAGAAACATTTAAGAGACATTACAGTTCATAGGATTATTCAAAATGATTTGTGTGCTAAAACTGTTTTGTATTTGAGAAAGAAAATTTAAGACTGTTCTATTATTTGTTCTCTGTTTTTTAAAATAAAATTTTCACAATTTCAACTTTTGTACTTTCTGTTTTTCCTACAATTTGTCTGTTTTTGAAAATTGGTTGAGGGGGGGGCGGCGCAAGTAGTTAGTCTTGCCTAGGGTGCAAAAAAAAGCCTGGCACCGGCCCTGGGGGCCCCACACTGTGAAGAGCTTTATAGGCGAGCACTAAAACCTTGACATGACCTGGAATGTCATAAGTAACCAGTGCAGGTGAGACAAGACTGGGAAGATGTAGTCAAATTTACTCAAATGTTGCCACCACCGTAGCAGCCACATTCTGGACCTGCTGCAGTCTCTGGGTCAATTTCAAGGGAAGTCCCACATAGAGAGTGTTACAGTAGTTGATCTTGGAGATCACCAGCACATGCATCAACATTGTCAGAGCTCCCTCATCTGGGTAGGAGTGGAGATGGGCAATAAGCCTCAGCCAAATAAAGGCCAACCTGAACACAGCTGCAATCAGGGAATCCCAAGAGAAATCTGGATTCAGGAACACACCCAGGTTCTGAACTCGCTCTCTAAGCAGAAGGGCTACCCCATCCAGCCTAGGGAGATTAACAACTAACCTATATGAAGGACCACTCCCCATGAGGCGGATCTTAGTCTTATCCAGGTTCAGGTTCAGCCTGTTAGGAAGCCAAACAATATTCCAGCGTCCAGACAGCATCCACTGCAGAAGATGTGAAGGAGAAATAGAGTTGTGTGACATCCACATACTGGTGACAGCACACTCCAAATCTCTTGATGACTTTCACCACAGCTTAACATAGATGTTGAAAAGTATTGGGGAGATTAATGACCTCTGGGACACCCCACAGTTGAGGGGCCAAGGGGCCAACAACTCCTCCCCAAGCTGAACTCTCTGGACATGACCCTTGAGGAAGGACCAGAGTCAGCTGAATGCCAGGCTTCTGATCCCTACACCCAACAGTCTGTCCAGAAGGATACTGTGGTCAGTAGTAGGGAAATGGTAGCATTCATCAAACTCAAATTTGACAGGTGCCCCGCCCCTTTTTGGCACCTGCCAGCGGGAGGGGCGGGACTTCCGGCATCAAGGCTCGACCCAGGCCCCTTCCGGCGGAAGGGGCTGGTCGAGCGGTGACGTCAGGGGTTGTGGAGGTCCCCGTGGCCCTATAGGGGGCTTTTCCTAGAGTCCGGGGTCCCCCGTGACCAGAGGGTGGCCTGAGGATTGGCCCCCCAGGGGTTGTGCCACCCCCGCGGCCCTGTAGGCCAAGAGGCGGCTGTAGGGCATGCCTTGGCATGCCCTTAGGCCGCCTGGGGCTGAAATTCCACAGCAGGGGATTTCGGGGCCCTTCTGATATACTGTAACAATAAATTAAATAATTAGACCTTCAAAAGAGGAGACAATTTTAAAGCAATGGTTAAAATACAACAACAACAAGCCTCTTCTGTTATGAATGATTTCGGGGCCCTTCTGCTATACTGTAACAATAAATTAAATAATTAGACCTTCAAAAGAGGAGACAATTTTAAAGCAATGGTTAAAATACAACAACAACAAGCCTCTTCTGTTATGAATGATTTCGGGGCCCTTCTGTGCGCTTGCCGCTCTTTGCAGAGACCGGAACAGTTTGGAGATGATGGCGGACAAGGAAAAAACCTGCAATAAGTTGAACAGTACAAAAATAAAAATAAAAACCCGCGTTTTAGTAAAACTGCTTTAAGACTATCCAAAGTAAAACATTTTCCACATTTTATACTCGTGGCCTTTTCCTAGAATCTGTGTGTGTGTGTGTGTGTGTGTGTGTGTGTGTGTGTGTGTGTGTGAAAACCCTTTTTAACTTACCAGGAATCGCCCCATAGAGTTTTAAGCCATAGTTTGCAGAGAGATGTTGACCAGAACTTAATAATAATCCACAGACAGCTCTCATAAGGCCTATAAACTTTTGAAAAAAGCTTGCAACTTAAAGACAATGTGTAACTATCAAAAACATCAGGCGGCCCCTGTAGGCCAAGGGGAAGCGGCTGAAGGGGTTTGGCTAGAAAAGGGTGGGCCTCCTGTCTCGGAAAGGCCCCAGCAGTGTTTTTGGAGAGTTCTGCACGCGCTGACTGTTCTTTTGCAGCGGCCGTGTTGTTTTGGAGACGATGGCTGACAAAGAGAATCAAGCTCCCGAGACAAGCCAAAAGGATCCGGGGAGACCCAAAAGGCATTTGCGACCCAAAGGTTGCTACTATGGAGCTGTGGGCTTTTCTCAGCCCCTGTACCCCTTAGGACCCCCTACAAGGCTCAGGGGGAGCCTGCCTGAAGACCCAGAAAAGCTAAGAAGAAAATTCAAGACTAGAAGACCTGTACATATTTAACGCAAAGCCGAAGCAGAAAAGCGCAAGAAAGCTGGCCTGCACCCTGATGTGGGGAGATGATAAAGATGATGATCTTGAGTGCGATTGTGGACAAGGGTCAAAAACAGATTTGCAGAGGCCGCCCGGAGATGCCCTGAAATCAGCAGAGGCCGTGGATGGCTGTGTGCTAGCGAAACCGGGGTTTGTGGGGGATGACGATGGCCCTGAGGAGCAGACGTTGGAAGAGGCTCCAGATGAAGGCTTTGAGAGTGATAAAGAGAACCAAGGCGTTCTGGTAAGAACAATTTTCTTTTTAAAAAAGTATCATTATGGGGCACGTTAGGGGCTGGTGGTGGTGTGGTCTTTAAAAAGCTTACTAAAATGTTGTCTCATTCTCACCCACAGGAGAATGCTCAGCATGATGATGATGATGATGAGAAATCGCCCTGCAGGAATATACAGTCTGTAAATCTGTCCTGTATTTCATGTGTTTCTACAACCCTTGAAGTTTAGGTGTATGTTTTACAATGCCCTTATAATATACTGGTTTTAATAAAGAGCATTTATTGTACCATAACTTGTTCATATTTGTATACATTTATAATAGGTTAAAACAAAGTAAAGCTAATCTGTATGTCATGTGCTTCTACTATCCCTGAGGTTTAGAGGTTTGCTTTACAAAAGCCTTGTAATATAATGTCTTCTAATAAAGAGTCTTTATTGTACCATACCTTGTGTATATTTGTATATATTTATAATAGGTTAAAACAATTATTTATTGCAAGGATTCAGCACAGATTGGCAGTAAGGGGAAAAAGAAAATGAGTCATTTCTGTTTACCTGTAAAAATCGAGATTTCAGACGTTTGAACTCACATCAGAATCAGGTCAGCTCAGGACCAAATAGGTCCAAAACCGAACTGTCAAAAGAGGTGTTAAGAAATAGCTGTGAGTGAGTGCTAATGGTTTATGAATGAAACTCAGTTTCAATATTCAAAATTCCACAGGCTAATAGAGCTGTAGTGATGAAAAGTTTTGAAAAAAAATGATTCAGAGTTATACTATACCATCTCTCCCTCAGAGTTTTGATACCCATCAGCGTGCATATAGAACAAATAGATCAACGGGGTGCTGTAGCTTTTTTATTTTTATTACACCAGCATAAGGCATTGTCACATGTGGAGCAGTAGGGGAACTATGTACAGCTGCTTTTGTGGACTTCAGCTCGGCCTTTCATACCAGCCGCCCTCAGAGGCTAATGGTTAAACTAAGGGATAGCGCATGCCATATTCCAATTCTATGTGGATACAGGTTTGTTTGTTTGTTTTTTTTTTGTCTGAGCACAGTCAGAGGGCTAGAGTAGATCAATGGGCATCTATTATACACCCTCATCAGCGGGGATTTTTGGTGGTCTGAACCCTCTCTTTAGGGAGGCCAAAAAGCAGATCAAAACATTGAAGGTAGGGGATGTTTCTCAATGGCTTTCTGATCAGGACGCCTATACATTGCATAGAGAACAGTACAAAAAAACCCCGCATTTTAGTAAAATTGATTAATTTTTCTACCTTTTTATACCCAAGGAAGATTCCTAGAATCTCTGTGTGCGTGTTAAAATCCCTTTTGATTTTCCAGAAGTACCCCATAGTTTTAAGCAACAGTGCTTTTAGAGATTGTTAAGTTGTATTTCCCCCTGATGGGCGCTCGAAGATTTACCAAGTAATATTTCTACACACCATCACCTTAACCAACGGTCAACCTTTGTGGATCATTCTGCAAATACGAAAAATAAAACTCATCAGTATACATTTATAATAGGTTAAAACATTTATTGCAAGGATTCAGCACAGATTGGCAGTAAGGTGAAAAAGAAAATAAGTCATTTCTCTTGCCCTGTGAAAATCGAGATTTCAGACGTTTGAACTCACATCAGAATCAGGACAGCTCAGGACCAAGTAGGTCCAAAAATGAACTGCCAAAAGAAGTGTTAAGAAAGTCAAGTGTCGAGATTTCTGGTCAGGTCCTGCCTGTCCAGCATAGTTACGCCACTTTCCTGCAACACAGAAAGGGGAAAAGAAGGGTTTATTTCTTTGTAGAGGCACATCTAGTATAACTGAAATTCCAACCATGGCGCATGTAAAGCAAAAGGCGGGTGGAACGATTGATTAAATGGTGTAGCGAGAATAACTTACTTCTAAATGCTTCAAAAACTAAGGATCTTGTAATGCACTATAGGAAGAGGGGCTGGATATTCCACCATTATTCATCAGTGGAAATTGGGTAGAAAGGGTAAGGGTTTTATGTTTTTGGGTGTCCATATTGAGGAGAACAGGACTTGAGAGCATAAATAACTCAGTTACTGAAAAAGGCTCAACAGAGATTGTACTTTCTGTGAGGAGAAAATTACTCCAGAGGTTGATTAATACAGCACAGAAGACTGTTGGGTGTACCCAGCCCCATATTGGAGGAACTGTACAGGCACCATTGTCTTTAAAAAGCACAAAATACTATAAAGGGCACTTCCCCTCCTGGACACTCTTTGCTTGAACGGCAGTCATCAGGAAGACGATATAGATCTATTAAAACAAGGACAAATTGATTTAAAAACAATGCATAATGTGAACTTGAGTGTTTTGTCATGCCCAGCCTGTAACAAGGTTCCTAATAATTTAGAAGGGCTGGTTTCCAGGGAGGTAGGCATGTGGAGGGGTAAGCTCCCTAAGAGCTGTCCCACCTCTCTTCTTTAATTGCAGGCTGGGGCCATGAACCTGAATCTCACCCTCCCTGAAACATCAACCATGCAGTGCACAAGTCACACAGCCCTTCTCCCCTACACCCTGTTCTGTGCCATTATTAGCATTTTTCTACCACAAGCAACAAAGAAATGTTTGTAGTTCTGTTTTATAAGTCATGATTTCTACAGTTTCATCCTGAAATCCAAAATTATACTCAGCCACAAGAAGGTTAAGACAAACATATGTATAAAAAATAGCAACAAGAAGGTTAAGACAAACATATGTATAAAAAATAGTTGTCAAAATGAAGCTTTGTTTCATCCTATTTCACAATGTTCCTACATTCTTTTTTGGGGAACAAGGGTATAAGTGGGTACAAGAGTTTGAACAGGAAATTTCATTATGGGTTAAACTAAACTTTAATTCCAGAGAATTAAAGGCTATTAAAAACTATACTATTCTGAAACAGGATGTCAGATTTGTAATATTCTTACCTGAGCCATGTCTTCACAGTCAAAAAGTCTCAGCAGTTCTCAACAATTCTCAGCAGCAGCAGCTCTGGACTCCAGGAACGGATGATTACGAACCTCTATACAGAACCTTTTATACCTTTCTCCATGGGAATCAAAACAATACCAAATGTTTTTTTCCAGACCTCTGCATCATCATGTTGGTTATTCTGTCAATGATAAACAAGGGTCCTGGTGTTTCCTATGATAGCCATCAGCGGGTTGTTTACTTTTAATCAGTGCCTAATACCCAGGCAATGGCCATTGTCCAGCGCTTTAAGCCAGTCTAACATTTATTAATTGTCTTGTGAGAGCCATCCCAGGATCATCAACTTTAAAAGGGTTAGGTCTCAGCTGGTTTTGAGGTCAATTTAGGGGCATATAAATTTGGCTTTTTATTGAAATCTAATATCAAAATTCATCCTTTGCCGCTGTCTTCTCTTACAGCCAACCTATACACTTAGATAAGAGGGTACACAATTCTAGCCTCAACTAATCTATGAGTCTTGGGGCCAGGAATTCTGTCTCTCCCTCTCTCAGCCTGACCTGCAAGATTGTTGTGACAATAAAAGGGGGGGGGAAGAGCCAGTCACACCACTGTTTGAAGGAAAAGTGGAATAGAAATCACATAAAATACATACATACATACACACATATCAGAGCAATTGCAATATGAGGTTCTCAAGCCACTGATTGCAAAATCCAGTTACCCCCTGTGACAAGATTGACTTTTGGAGAAATATGAAGTGATTTCTGTTACTAAAAGAATAATGGTTTCACTAAAATGTCTGGTTCCTAGGTCCTCTGTACCAAAAGCCTATCTCACTGCAAGGGCAACACGGGTTTTATAATTCAAAACAACAAAAACAGAGAAATGTACTGTTGCTACATCTTGAAATGTATGCTGTCTTCTCTTACAGCCCTAAGATGGTACACAATTCTAGCCTTAAATACTAGTAAGCTTTCAATTAATCATTTAATACAGGTTTTGGAAGAGTCAAATTCTAGCCTCAACTAATCTATGGTTCTTGGGGCCAGTAATTCTATCTCTCCCTCTCTCAGCCTGACCTGCAAGATTGTTGTGACAATAAAAAAGGGGGAAAAGAGGCATCCACACCACTGTTTGAAGGAAAAGTGGAATAGAAATCACATAAAATACATACATATCAGAGCAATGACAATATGAGGTTCTCAAGGCCCTGTTTGCAAAATCCAGTTACCCCCTGTGACAAGATTGCCTTTTGGAGAAATATGAAGTGTGGAAAATTAGGGTTTCACCTGCATTTGACGCTTTGGACATATGGGAACTGTAAGGACAAACAAAAAGGCCAAAAGTAAGTTATTCTCGCTACACCATTTAATCAATCGTTCCACCCGCCTTTTGCTTTACATGCGCCATGGTTGGAATTTCAGTTATACTAGATGTGCCTCTACAAAGAAATAAACCCTTCTTTTCCCCTTTCTGTGTTGCAGGAAAGTGGCGTAACTATGCTGGACAGGCAGGACCTGACCAGAAATCTCGACACTTGACTTTCTTAACACTTCTTTTGGCAGTTCATTTTTGGACCTACTTGGTCCTGAGCTGTCCTGATTCTGATGTGAGTTCAAACGTCTGAAATCTCGATTTTCACAGGGCAAGAGAAATGACTTATTTTCTTTTTCACCTTACTGCCAATCTGTGCTGAATCCTTGCAATAAATGTTTTAACCTATTATAAATGTATACTGATGAGTTTTATTTTTCGTATTTGCAGAATGATCCACAAAGGTTGACCGTTGGTTAAGGTGATGGTGTGTAGAAATATTACTTGGTAAATCTTCGAGCGCCCATCAGGGGGAAATACAACTTAACAATCTCTAAAAGCACTGTTGCTTAAAACTATGGGGTACTTCTGGAAAATCAAAAGGGATTTTAACACGCACACAGAGATTCTAGGAATCTTCCTTGGGTATAAAAAGGTAGAAAAATTAATCAATTTTACTAAAATGCGGGGTTTTTTTGTACTGTTCTCTATGCAATGTATAGGCGTCCTGATCAGAAAGCCATTGAGAAACATCCCCTACCTTCAATGTTTTGATCTGCTTTTTGGCCTCCCTAAAGAGAGGGTTCAGACCACCAAAAATCCCCGCTGATGAGGGTGTATAATAGATGCCCATTGATCTACTCTAGCCCTCTGACTGTGCTCAGACAAAACAAACAAACAAACAAACCTGTATCCACATAGAATTGGAATATGGCATGCGCTATCCCTTAGTTTAACCATTAGCCTCTGAGGGCGGCTGGTATGAAAGGCCGAGCTGAAGTCCACAAAAGCAGCTGTACATAGTTCCCCTACTGCTCCACATGTGACAATGCCTTATGCTGGTGTAATAAAAATAAAAAAGCTACAGCACCCCGTTGATCTATTTGTTCTATATGCACGCTGATGGGTATCAAAACTCTGAGGGAGAGATGGTATAGTATAACTCTGAATCATTTTTTTTCAAAACTTTTCATCACTACAGCTCTATTAGCCTGTGGAATTTTGAATATTGAAACTGAGTTTCATTCATAAACCATTAGCACTCACTCACAGCTATTTCTTAACACCTCTTTTGACAGTTCGGTTTTGGACCTATTTGGTCCTGAGCTGACCTGATTCTGATGTGAGTTCAAACGTCTGAAATCTCGATTTTTACAGGTAAACAGAAATGACTCATTTTCTTTTTCCCCTTACTGCCAATCTGTGCTGAATCCTTGCAATAAATAATTGTTTTAACCTATTATAAATATATACAAATATACACAAGGTATGGTACAATAAAGACTCTTTATTAGAAGACATTATATTACAAGGCTTTTGTAAAGCAAACCTCTAAACCTCAGGGATAGTAGAAGCACATGACATACAGATTAGCTTTACTTTGTTTTAACCTATTATAAATGTATACAAATATGAACAAGTTATGGTACAATAAATGCTCTTTATTAAAACCAGTATATTATAAGGGCATTGTAAAACATACACCTAAACTTCAAGGGTTGTAGAAACACATGAAATACAGGACAGATTTACAGACTGTATATTCCTGCAGGGCGATTTCTCATCATCATCATCATCATGCTGAGCATTCTCCTGTGGGTGAGAATGAGACAACATTTTAGTAAGCTTTTTAAAGACCACACCCACCACCAGCCCCTAACGTGCCCCATAATGATACTTTTTTAAAAAGAAAATTGTTCTTACCAGAACGCCTTGGTTCTCTTTATCACTCTCAAAGCCTTCATCTGGAGCCTCTTCCAACGTCTGCTCCTCAGGGCCATCGTCATCCCCCACAAACCCCGGTTTTCGCTAGCACACAGCCATCCACGGCCTCTGCTGATTTCAGGGCATCTCCGGGCGGCCCTCTGCAAATCTGTTTTTGACCCTTGTCCACAATCGCACTCAAGATCATCATCTTTATCATCTCCCCACATCAGGGTGCAGGCCAGCTTTCTTGCGCTTTTCTGCTTCGGCTTTGCGTTAAATATGTACAGGTCTTCTAGTCTTGAATTTTCTTCTTAGCTTTTCTGGGTCTTCAGGCAGGCTCCCCCTGAGCCTTGTAGGGGGTCCTAAGGGGTACAGGGGCTGAGAAAAGCCCACAGCTCCATAGTAGCAACCTTTGGGTCGCAAATGCCTTTTGGGTCTCCCCGGATCCTTTTGGCTTGTCTCGGGAGCTTGATTCTCTTTGTCAGCCATCGTCTCCAAAACAACACGGCCGCTGCAAAAGAACAGTCAGCGCGTGCAGAACTCTCCAAAAACACTGCTGGGGCCTTTCCGAGACAGGAGGCCCACCCTTTTCTAGCCAAACCCCTTCAGCTGCTTCCCCTTGGCCTACAGGGGCCGCCTGATGTTTTTGATAGTTACACATTGTCTTTAAGTTGCAAGCTTTTTTCAAAAGTTTATAGGCCTTATGAGAGCTGTCTGTGGATTATTATTAAGTTCTGGTCAACATCTCTCTGCAAACTATGGCTTAAAACTCTATGGGGCGATTCCTGGTAAGTTAAAAAGGGTTTTCACACACACACACACACACACACACACACACACACACAGATTCTAGGAAAAGGCCACGAGTATAAAATGTGGAAAATGTTTTACTTTGGATAGTCTTAAAGCAGTTTTACTAAAACGCGGGTTTTTATTTTTATTTTTGTACTGTTCAACTTATTGCAGGTTTTTTCCTTGTCCGCCATCATCTCCAAACTGTTCCGGTCTCTGCAAAGAGCGGCAAGCGCACAGAAGGGCCCCGAAATCATTCATAACAGAAGAGGCTTGTTGTTGTTGTATTTTAACCATTGCTTTAAAATTGTCTCCTCTTTTGAAGGTCTAATTATTTAATTTATTGTTACAGTATAGCAGAAGGGCCCCGAAATCATTCATAACAGAAGAGGCTTGTTGTTGTTGTATTTTAACCATTGCTTTAAAATTGTCTCCTCTTTTGAAGGTCTAATTATTTAATTTATTGTTACAGTATATCAGAAGGGCCCCGAAATCCCCTGCTGTGGAATTTCAGCCCCAGGCGGCCTAAGGGCATGCCAAGGCATGCCCTACAGCCGCCTCTTGGCCTACAGGGCCGCGGGGGTGGCACAACCCCTGGGGGGCCAATCCTCAGGCCACCCTCTGGTCACGGGGGACCCCGGACTCTAGGAAAAGCCCCCTATAGGGCCACGGGGACCTCCACAACCCCTGACGTCACCGCTCGACCAGCCCCTTCCGCCGGAAGGGGCCTGGGTCGAGCCTTGACGCCGGAAGTCCCGCCCCTCCCGCTGGCAGGTGCCAAAAAGGGGCGGGGCACCTGTCAAATTTGAGTTTGATGAATGCTACCATTTCCCTACTACTGTGGTCAACGTTGTCAAAAGCCACTGAGAGATTCAGGAGCACCAACAGGGTAAGTCCTCCCCCATTGACCTCTCTTAAAAGGTCATTGTGCAGTGTGACCAGTTCTGTCTTGGCACCACATCACAGTGTGAAGACAGACTCAAATAGATCAAGGCAATTCTCCTCCAGATACACCTGGAGCTGCTCCACCACCACCAACTCAGTTACTTTGCCTATAATGGGTATATTGGCAATAGGTCTGAGATTGTCCATAACCAAATTTTATCATTTCAAGATGGGCTGAATAATAGCTTCCTCCACACAGGAGGTAAGGCAACCCTCCCTCAGTGAAGGATGTGAACAGTCCAGTCTGCAGTGATCCCATTGGTCGCTTTTAATAGTCACGAAGGGCAAGGTTCAAGCAGGGAGGCAGCGAGCCAGTGCCTCGACACTTCCTCCAATGTTACAGGCCTAAACTGAACCCGTTGGCAGAGAAAGATGATGTGCCAGAGATCTGCACCAGATCAACTGAACTGTTCGTGGAATCTAGATCATGTCTGATGGGCTCAATTTGAGATTTGAAGAAGGTTGCAAATTGGTCACTGGCAAAATCATCAGGAAGAGGCCATTGCTTACCAGAATTAGTGAGGTTGCAAACCATCCAGGAAAGTTCCACTTGCTGCTTCGTGGCCTCACCAATAATCTTAATTTTATAGGCCTTTCCCACTGATTTTAGGGAGTTGGAATATATCCTGGTCAGGATCTTAATTACAACCAAATTTTGATCCAATGGATCTGTCCTCCATCTATTCTCTAGCCATTTCCTTACTAATTCTATTGCTCTCCATGAACCAGGGAGAAGGTTGCGCTCTGAAGTGGAGAGGGCATTTGGAAGTGATCGTCTCAACTGCCCAGGTCAACTTGGCATACCACCTGTCGACCTGGGCTTCAACAGGGTCAACAACCAGATTAGCTGGATACCTTCCCAAGGCCTCCCAAGGCCCATTGGGACTGAGAGAGCTCCAAGGGCAGACAATTTTCACTGGTCCCTTCTCCCCACGCGGGGGGGGGGGGGATTTGCCACTGACAGGTTAAATCTCAGCTGGAAGTGATCCAGCCACGACAATGGGAGTGAACTGCTGTTCAGCACTCTCAGATCACAACCCACCCATGCAGACAAGAATACCAAGGTCCAGAGTGGGTCCTCAGCTATCAGTACCACTACCGACATGAATTCGGTCAGCTCTGGGAGGGAGAGTGCTGGGTCATGGGGAGAGCAGTACACGCACTACACCACATCTATCCCTATGGCCTACCATTTGGTGAAGACATTCTAAGCCCAGGCTCGACAGCACAGAGGTCCTGCTGATATTGAGGGCATCTTTGTGGACAACTGCGACCCCACCCCACTCCAGCCCTCTGATCTGACACTGGACTGAAACAAACAGAAGGATGAAAGAAAAACCTGGGAGTAAAATAGCAAAAAATTGCCCCCTCTACTTTTGTTTGCATAAGCTCAGCAAGGCTTAGGAAATGGCATCCCCACCCCCACAAACAGAGATTCCCCTTTTCTGACCTCTGTAGAATTCCTCTGTCCCTCCATTAAATTTGCATAATTTTGTTTGTTTGTTTGTTTGTTTATATGCTGCCTTTCTCCCCATAGGGAACTCAAGACGCCTCTCAACAGATACAGTAACAGATTTTAAAAACATAATATAAATACCATATTTTAAAAACAATTAAACACCTATTAATATTTTAAAAATCAAGTTAAAAACCTTTACAAATCAGGAAGCACAAAACCAGCATTCCTGAGACAACCTATTGCCTAAAAAGCCTGCCTGGAGAGGAAGCTCTTGGCCTGACAACAGAAGGACAAGAGGGAGGGGGCCCAATCTGGCTTCTTGGAGCAGAGCATCCCAAAGCCTGGGAGCAACCACTGGGAAGGCCCTCTCTCGTGTCCTCACTCGAGAAAGTGGTGGGCCTCCCCAGAAGATCTTAAAAGCTGAGAAGGCTCATATGGGGTAATAACAGCCTGAATCCAAGCCATACGGGGCTTTATAGGTAATAACTAGCACTTTGAAATGGGCCTGGAAACAGACTGGCAGCTAGTGAAGCTGATGTAATAAGAGAGTTACATGCTCCCTATAACCAGTGCCAGTCAGCAGTCTGGCTGCACATAACAGCTGGTTCAAATAACATTGCATATGAGAACTAAAAAAAAAAATCTACTGCTACTTTATTTTCAGATGGGGGCCACATACTTCACAAAGGCATATACTTTGCCTCCCATAGGTAGAATGAAAGAACTGTACAGCTGGAAAGGACTGCAAGGGTCACCATGTCCAACCAAGTTGAATCAGGAAATCCACACCTAAAGCATCTCTGGCAGGTGGCCATCTAAGCTCTGTTTAAAAATCTTCACGAAGATTTAAATTTAGAAGATTTAAAATCTTCTACTGCCCTCCAAGGCAGTCTATTTCAGTGTTAATCAGCACCTACTGGCAAGAAGTTCTACTTAAGGTTTAGGCAAAATCTCTCTTCCAGTATTTTGAATCCTTTATTTCAGGTCACACAACTCTTCAGAACTTACAAAATGGGGTCTTAGTCCTCTCTTTTTGCAGGCTAAATGTACTCCACTCTCTCAGCTGTTCCTGCTAGGGCTTGGTCACCAGACCTTTTCCCATCCTGGTCACACTTTGTCAATATCCTTCTTAAATTGTGGTGCCCAGAACTGTGCAGAGTATTCCAGGTGAGATCTGATCAAAGCAGAATAGAATGGCATTATTAGTTCCCCTGATCCAGACACTATATTTCTGTTATGGCAACTGAGCCCTACATTTGCTTTCCCCACCACCATCACCACCACATCACACTGTAGACTCGTGTTAATATACCATATGTTTATTCAGAGAGGTAGGAGTGCATCTTTTAAGATGGCATTTGCCATCTGCGATCTGTATAAAAATTACCTTTTAAAAAGTTAAATATTAAACAGCTAGTGCCTGATCAAATAAAGACCTCTGTACAACTGATTACTATTTTATTCAATTAAACTAATTGATTAGGTAATTTGCAGCCCTATTTCAACTGCATGTCTGTGTAGTCCACAGGGGACTTGGACCCCAAGTTTACTTCTGTAAGTGAAACTACACGAGAGATTACATTGATGGATCTCCCCATTCATCCAGATGCCCTTTGTCTTCACTGGAAATTCTGCTCTTCAAAGACATGGTGGACCCTCTAGAACTCTGGACAGACTAGGGGATGCCTGGGGTGGGGTGGGCAGGGAATTAAACAAAACACTTCTGCCGGTAGGATCCCAATCAGAGACCTTCTTTTCATTACGTTAGGTTTCA
Source organism: Intellagama lesueurii (assembly GCA_037013535.1). Lineage (NCBI taxonomy): Eukaryota > Metazoa > Chordata > Lepidosauria > Squamata > Agamidae > Intellagama > Intellagama lesueurii. The sequence goes on from JBAJHW010000002.1 coordinate 246,256,356, forward strand.
GGCCATTTCCTTCTCATCCAGAGGAATAATATACAGAACAATCTTAATGTCATCTACAGATTCCAGAAGTGGGGCTCATAGCTTGGATTGTAGAAAGATGGAAATGTTGCCCAACTGATTTTCCTGATCTTCACAGTTCTTGGAATATTATTGCTACCTAAACACTAACTACCTGATCCATCTTCCTTAGTTTCCAATAATTGGAGCACTGGCTGAACACATTTTGATTTGATTATGAGCAGATTTAAATCTTTGTAGGTCATACCATTATTGAATATTTACTTTTTGACAAATTGCTTCACTGTTACTTTACAAACCGTTGGGTCCTGTGATCTGAGAGGCAGATAAAAGCCACCTTATATTGATACTGTTCTTAAACAAGGAATAATTTCATTACTTGTATTCAAAGGGTTTTTCTGCTACTGGAGGAGAAGAGCTGTTTCATAATTATCACCCAGCTTGTTTTCCGCTACTAAGATACGTCATTTTTTATGCTTCTCTCTGTGTGAGAGAAACTAGTTACTAGTGGAACATGTCATCAAAAGGAAAATGTATTTTATTGACAGAAAGGACAGGTTCAATCACAAGGGAAGACCAGTCTTAAAAAGTACAGTCCAGGTCCACTGATTGCTAATAACCTCTCTGATAGCAGGGACCTAAGGAAGCCTCACATTTTCTCCATTCAGCTGTATATGCAGACATATAATTGCATTATTTGCACAGAGAAATATTGCTATGTGAACCATGGAGCCTCTTGGCAGCTCTCTCCATGATCACAGCTGCACTTTTTCAGCCATTATAACCACAGGAATCACTGCAGATCTCTCATACACCAATATTTTGGCCTCTGGCTGTGATCTATGTATATGATCGAGAAGTCTGGTACTTTCATGTGTGAATGGTCACCAGCACTCATCTGCCCTCGACAGACAATTTTTAAAGTATCCAACAGTGCTTTGGACAAACCTGTTCTTCACTAAGGATGCAGTTAGTCATTTATTACAGTGAATGATAAAACAGAACTATTCAGATATTATGGTAAGATGCTTTGCTTTCACCTTCTGAAGCTGCTTTTAATAAAAGTATGCCGTCCCACAGTGACAAGTATACAATAGAAAATAGAAGCTATTCCTGCAGGGGTGAATGATGTTAGCTGTTATCTTCCAGGCTGAGGCCATGAGGTATGTTGTTCAATCTATATATCCAGAAGTGATCCTTGTTTTATAATGTTCTTGGATCATACGGTATCTATATTCTGACCACCAGCTAATGAAGTATGTTGGGAAATATAATATACAAATACAGAGATATTAAGTAAAAACAAGCGGAACCTGTAGTGAAATGTTGCCACGTGTATCAAGTGCTCCTGTTTAGTGTTTCAGCCAACTGAGGGTCACAGAGCATGCTCACTTATTAGATTCGGTTTGAGGGGGGGGGATTCTATCCACTCTGTCAAGTGGTGCTGATTTTTTTTTACCAGATTTGTGTCTGTCTGTCTGTCTGTCTGTGTGCAAATATCAACTCTCAGCCAGACCTGCTGACATCTTTATTGAGGGGACGGGAACAGTGGTACTGGCTCATTTAGCATTGATCAGCTGAAGAGTGTCTTTGCAACCAAGCCACACTGAACTCTAGAGAAATCTTTTTTGACATGTCTCCATCATGTTGACAAACTGGTAGTGATGGCTTTAATCTTCTTTCTCTAAGACCTATGCAGTGCTACTGTATTTCAGTTTGTGTGCCATCAAGTCAGTTCTGACTTACAACAACCCTTTCCAAGGTTTCTAGGTCTGAAATAGTCAGAAGTGGTTGATCATTCCTTATTCCTGAGGGTGATCTCTGGGCCTGAACAGCTTGCTCAAGGCTACACAGGCTGGGTCTACTCTTGGGACACACAGTGGGAAGTTGAACTCCCAGCTTCACTCTAAGCTACTCAACCATTGTTTACACATCTGTTGTTTTTTAACTAATTAAATGAGAAATTACCTGAATTGTAATTTTGAAAATTGTGTTAACACTACAGGAAGAAAGGAAATGATATCACTTCAATACAGACAAGCAGGAACATTTTGTATTTGTGATAAGCGCACTGAAAATAATACAAATACATATGAAAAAGCATTTGAATTTCTTTTGTTTTTGTGTGCATGTGTGTGTGTTCTGTTTTTGCTAATGCTGTCTAATAGACCTTATTTTGCCAAGGCTATTGATATGGCCACATTTTGGTGGACTGGTTAGGGCCTGATTGACTCTTTTATTAGCAATGTTTGCTAAATAACACCCACGAGGAGGGGGCAGATCAGGATTATAGCAGGAGCAAAGGAGTAAACCTCTAGTCTGTATCCACACTAAGGTCCTGACCCAAGTGAGCTTCCGTTTGGTTCCCAAATGAATGCCTAGCATGTAAGTATCCGTAGCGTGTTCCGTATAATATCTAGCTTGGCCTGTCTGCTTGTAATGAATGCTGAACTTCACCTGATCCAGCAAGCTGCTTATGTTCTTAAGCAACATATTCAGGATCACTAAACATAGCATTCTGTAAAGTCTTAACTGTTAAGTGATCCATTCCTGAGTGTACATTTTTGGTTTGTAAGGTTAAAACATATGCCTCTAGAGAATATGGGTCAATTAAACAAGTTGCTTGCTTAATTGGTGAGAATCAAATTAATATCTTGCAGCTGAAAGCACTGTAATCATAATAATATCCTCCATTTTATGTGTTGGATCCAATAAACAGTGCAGAGTAGGAAGCAACTCGCTGTGAAAGTAAATGTGCAAAAAGAATGAAAGTAAAAATCTAACGGGGTACATGTAGAGTCAAGTGTTTATTAGGGTCATTTCAAAGAGTAATTTTTCCTCCTCTTCAAGATGGATGCAGTCTTTTATCAACCTGTCTCGCAGTGGGATTCTTCTGCAGCTAAGTTACCTAAGGCCTGTTAGTGAAGTAACTATAAAACACTCCCATGATAAGTGAACAAATAGCTTGGGAAGTTAATGCTTGCACTCAGACAATTAATAAGTGGGCATCACCAGTTTGTCATCCATCCTTTTGATAAGCATAATTTTCACACTGTGCTTCAAAGAAAAGGACTCACAAAAGAAAGCAGAGGCTGCGTTAATTGGCTGAGCCTGGGAATGACACTGTGAGCCACTAACAATTGCTTGCAATTACATGAAGCTGCCTTCACAAAAGCCCGGCTGCTCTGGTTCACTTACTGTTACATTTGGCTTTATGCACAATTTTGTGTGTGTGATAAAAACATCTTGCACAGTTTACCTTGTTATTAATTATCACTTGCAGACCAGCTACTAAATAGACTTGAAAAGGAATTGTCTTTGTTCAAATGCAACCCCCCTCCCTTTGCGTAAGTAAGCAGCCCCTGCCTTGGGCAAGTGTGGTTAAGTGACAGCTATAAAAATGAAGAGGCCTATGACATCTTAGAGCCTAATTTATTCTCTTTCCTTTGACACCAGTTTCTGTTGCTCTTGCTGCAGGAAGTGTAGTCCAATAATGCTAGGCAGCCCTCTTCAGGTTCCACAAGTAAATGAACCATTTCTAATGTATGATTCCATACTAATTTATGATGTATTTATCTCATTCAACAGGTTTATAGCCTATTCTTCAGTGAGAATGAACCATGACTTTGATTTTTAACTATTTTTAGAACAGATGGGCGTGAATTGCTTCTCAGTTCTTTTCTCATAAGAATTTACCAAACATTGCCGGACATATTCCAAATAGAAATACCTTTAAATTTGGACACTTTTGACTGTGGGAGAAACCACAATGGACAGATTAATCCATCGCACCCAGGGCTTTGAATATGTAATTCTTTAATGACTTGGATATTCAGTCATTAAAGTTACCAGTTCCTTTTTCTGAGGAACTCTTCACCTTTAGCAACCATATGATAAGCAGGTAGAATATTGCCCTCTCCATGCTAGAGAATAGTCGATTTACAGGCCAAACCCCTGTTAGGTTGTTATACAAGTGCTGACAATTAAATAGTCACTGCTGGTATGCTGTGTACTTAGGAATCTCAGCAGTGACACTTTCATTGCCAGCTAGAACCAAGTGAATGTTACACTGTTTGCCCTCCACCTGTGTAGAAAAGCAATAGGATTTGAGCCACTGAATTTGGCTAGTGTGGATGGGGAAGAATTTCAGTCCAGTTGGTTTCCCATACATTTACAAGAGTCACAAATTTCTTTATATTTAAGATGGAGAAAACTTGAGGTTTTGTCAGAGGAAAGTGCAGAAGAAAGCCCAATGGACATATTTTACTCATCTTAAGGTCTTCAAGCATCACGCTTTGTCCTTTCTATGCCATTTCCTTATTTGTTGGCTTTCTACAGTTTATAATAACAGTCATCCTACACATGACCAGGTTTAAAAGCTTCATAATTATCCTCAATTCTGTTTGAATGTAAGGGGGAAACAATGCCTTTTATAGTACCAAGTGAAAGGTGTTTGGGGATTAGGGAGTGTACAGCAAAGAAAAAGCAGGAAAGAAGTACAGTGGTACCTCGCAAGACGAATGCCTCACCCGACGAAAAACTTGCAAAATGAAAGCGTTTTGCGATTGCTTCCGTGACTCGCAAGACGGCTTCTTCTATGGCCGTGCTTCGCAAGACGGTTTCTTTTTCGCAAGACTGATGCCTCGCAAGACGGAAATAAATCGTTCGTCTTGCGAGGTTTCCCATAGGAATGCATTGCAATGCATTCCTATGGGAAGCCGCTTTTCGCAAGACGAACATTTCACAAGACGGCGCTACTCGCGGAACGAATTACTTTCGTCTTGCGAGGCACCACTTACTTAATTTTGCCACCAGTCTTCTCTTCAGTCTCACCATTCATTTTCTTTCCATTAGCTTTTCTCCAGTAGGAATTCAAATGCATGTAATGCTTTGTACTCTGAAAGAGTAATACTTGTATCAAAAGACGTGATGCAACAAGCTAAGGTAAATTTAAGGCGCAGGTAGAAATCAGATACTGTTCTAATAGTTATAGTTGGCAGAGAGCACTGGGATGGAAAGAGGTAGAGATATGAGTAAGACAAGTTGGACATCTATACACCATCTCTCCTTCTGCCCAACACTGGTTGTTTGTCAGAAGCCCCCCTCCATCCTGAAGGTGCTGCCAATGAATTCTAGATTAATTAATTGGATCTGGTTTGCTATAGGGAGGAGATAATCTGTAGAAGATGTTAGGGACAGTGATGATGCCATTGTTATAGCAGATCATTACCAAGATAAACTTGATATTATGGTCTCTGTAAACCCTATAGTGCTAGACAGCCATCTGTGATTCTCCATCTATATCGAGACTGCTGAATTCATATAGTTTTCTTGAGTCTCTGTCACTGGTTCTTTGGTTGCCCATATTGATTCTTTCTCTTCCCTTTCTTTCTTTATGATAGCAGGATGACCTGATCTCTCAATGTGATTGTGCATCAACATCCTTGATTCAGTCACATGATTGTGTCAACATCATAGTTTTCTGGAGAGCTGCAGATAACTATAGTGCATGTGGTGTGTTAATAATAATAATAATAAAAATTGAGTTTATGGAATGCAGATGTGTCACCCTAAAAATGAAAAAAATATTTTAAAATGTGCCTCACAGAGGTGCACTAAAAGCAAAAGAACAATTAGAAAATGCTCTGTGAACATAGTTTATGTTACAAAACCAAAATGCCTCACTTGTTTTAGTACAAACGCTACTGATAAGGCAACAAGGCAGAAGTAGCTCATTCAGTTTCATGCCAGTTTTCACCAGAAAGAGTAAACATCAAAATGATGACATAATGTGAAATAGAACAGGAAAAAATGCAATGCAGTGCATTTTAAAATGACATTTGTGTTGTGTTTTACCGATAATGTTAATTAACAAAGAGATATAACAAAATAAATGTGGAAACCTGTGTCACGCAAAAGCGAATAATATATTGTACAATAGAAGCTTTTACACAATAGTGTAAAAGGAGAAAAAGATTAATGTTATTTTAAGCTGTTTTTTTCTTGATAAGCAAGTAGAGAAGGGGAAAAAAGTGCCATTTGTTAACTGATAATTCCCTAATTCAGTGTGGTAACAATAATTAATATTGTTTAAAAAGGAGTATGAAATCTTATGCTATTCTGTAGTATTAATGGATGTAATATTCTTATGTATTGTACTGTCCCAGTTGTACTGTATTGTCAGTGAATTACATCATTCTAGCCGGTACTGCTAAAGAGAGAAGGAATCTTGCTCAGACCTTGAGATTTGCAGACCCTGGACTCCGCTGGGTCTGAGGAAGCCAGACCCTCCAGCCGTCAACATCTCAGCTTCTCACAGGCCAGGAAGTCCAAGCCTTGGGAAGACGTTGCTTTGACTACCCATGCAGAAGGAGACTATAAATAGGGAGATATCACACATTGTTACTGGAAGAAAACCGAGAAAGGCATAAGCATTGTTTTCATGGAGTGTAGAAACATCCTATCCAAAGAGGACGTAAAGCATAAAACTTATGCCAGGTGAATGGCTTTAGGACAGCAGAAAGATAAAGATTAACTCTTTACTGGGACAATGTCAGCTATGACAAATCATAGACTTCTGTTCTTCACCTGGGAGGTCTATACATTTCTATTGGACTCAGGTTATGACAGATGGACGATTTGTGTTGAGGATGATCAAACAGACATGAGAAACCGTTGGAGTTTTTTTTAGAACTCACACGCTGCCTGTAGAAGGTGTGGCTAGGAGAGACTTTTCTGGCCTGGGATGGCTGTCAATCTACCCAGTACTAACCAATAGCTCCTTCTTTTTTCTTCTTCTTTTTTCATCTTAAAAGAGTTTATTTAGGTCACTAGTGTTTTTTTTAAAAAATATTATTAATAAGTTACAATCCTCTAGTCACATAACAAAAAAGAAAAAGGTAATAATTACCTATAAATACAGTTACACTTCCAATAATTTTCTTATCTATAGTATACTAATAATATTTAAACATTTATAAATGTTCTACTTCTAACCCTATAGTTATTCAAACTAACCAGCATTTCAGCCCATTTGTCAATTGGTCTCCTGAACCAGAGGTCAACAAGGGATTCCATACTTCCATAAGTTTATCTTGTTTTATTTCACCTCTATAGAGTTTAATGTGATAGGTCAGTTTTTCCATCAGAGCCAGTCTCCATATTCTATTTTGAAATCTTTGCAAGGACAAGCCCTGAGCGTCCTTCCACTGATGGGCAATTTCATTACGGGCTCCTCCTAATATAATCACAATTAGTTCTTTATTCACAATGTTTTCGTTCCCTCCCGTAAATAATGAAAAAAGTAGCACAGTTTCATTTGAGATTATTTTTTCTTTTGTTATACTTTCCAACCACTTAATTACCTCAGACCAGAAAATTTCCACTCTTGGGCATGTTAACCACGTTCCAAAGTTCCTTTATTCCTGCACTTCCTCCAACACATGTCTGATATTCCTTTATTTATTCTATTTAATTTTACAGGGTATAAGTGCCATCTGTGCACTACTTTTAACACTGTTTCTTTAGCTTGAGATGAAACTGATTTGTAAGGTTGAGAGGTCCATATTCTTTTCCATGTGTTTTCTAGTATTTCAGTTTTTAAGTTTGTCTCCCAAACTATCTTGGATCCCATATTGTCTCCAAATTGTTTATCTATAATACTTTTATAAATTACTGAAATTAACCCTGTTTTCCTTTTATTTCCTATCTCTATACAATATTTCTCTATTTCTGTTAATGGTCTATTTGAGCCTGGTGTTTTATGCAGTTGAGTTGCCAGATTTCTGATTTGGGTTTTCTGATACCAATTAGTTGCTATATACCTAGTTTTCTCCTGGAGCTGTCCGGTTGTAATAGGTTTTCCTTGTATAAACAAGTCTCTTTTTCTATACATTCCTCTCTCTTTCCATTGTTTAAATTGTGCATATTTATTTTGAAATTTAAATTTAGGGTGTTCTAATATAGGACATCATGGAGATATAGGGGGAGCAAAGATTATCATATATTTCCTCCATATCCGGAGTAAATCTTTGGTAAAAGGATTCCGTATTTGTTTCTCATTTGTCAAGATTCTTTCTTTATATAAATATACATCCAATGACTTTCCTTGTTCTTCTCTCTCCATTCTTGCCCATTCAGGAGTCTCGCAATCTTGTATAAGTTTGATAACTTGAGCCATTTGAAAAGCTTCATAATATTTTAGTAAATATGGTATTGCTAGCCCTCCATTTCTACTTGGGCCATACTTAACTGTGTTTAAAAATCTCAGGGATTTACTTTTCCCTGCAATAAATTTTTCCAATATGCTTTGCCATTGTTTTATCTTTTTCGTTTCCAATTGTAGAGGGATGTTTTGAAATAGAAATAGACGTTTTGGTAGGATATGAGCTTTTGCTATTGCAATTCTTCCCAATAATGTTACATTTAATTTTTTCCAATTTTAATTTTTTCCTTTATAGAATTAAATACTTTTTTTAATAGTTCCTATAGACTAGTTGCCTTATATTTTTTATTATTCAAATCCAGAAATATTTGAAACTTGAATAGAAAGTGAGGAGGAATTAAAGAACCTCTTAAGGAGGGTGAAAGAGGAGAGCGCAAAAAATGGTCTGAAGCTCAACATCAAAAAAACTAAGATCATGGCCACTGGTCCCATCACCTCCTGGCAAATAGAAGGGGAAGATATGGAGGCAGTGACAGATTTGACTTTCTTGGGCTCCATGATCACTGCAGATGGTGACAGCAGCCACGAAATTAAAAGACGTCTGCTTCTTGGGAGGAAAGCGATGACAAACCTAGACAGCATCTTAAAAAGCAGAGACATCACCTTGCCGACAAAGGTCCGCATAGTCCAAGCTATGGTTTTTCCAGTAGCGATGTATGGAAGTGAGAGCTGGACCATAAAGAAGGCTGACCGCCGAAGAATTGATGCTTTTGAATTGTGGGGCTGGAGGAGACTCCTGAGAGTCCCCTGGACTGCAAAGAGAACAAACCTATCCATTCTGAAGGAAATCATCCCTGAGTGCTCACTGGAAGGACAGATCCTGAAGCTGAGGCTCCAATACTTTGGCCATCTCATGAGAAGAGAAGACTCCCTGGAAAAGACCCTGATGTTGGGAAAGTGTGAAGGCAAGAGGAGAAGGGGACGACAGAGGACGAGATGGTTGGACAGTGTCATCGAAGCTACCAACATGAATTTGACCCAACTCCGGGAGGCAGTGGAAGACAGGAGGGCCTGGCGTGCTCTGGTCCATGGGGTCACGAAGAGTCGGACACAACTTAACGACTAAACAACAACAAAAAACTGTTCTTTTCTTGATTTCTTTTTGTTCTAGGATAGGAGTATTTATGCATAGCAATTTATATTTATCATAATTAATTTTTAATCCTGTATAACATTTGAATTCTTCCAATATTTGTTTCAATGTTTCTATACTTTCCATCGGAAATTCTAAGAATAAAAGTATATCGTCAGCATATAAATTAATTTTATGCTGTTTATTTCTAACCATTATTCCCCTAATATTAATATTTTTTCTAATAAGTGCCGCGAGTGGCTCTATGGCCAGTGCAAATATTAATGGAGACAATGGGTCTCCTTGTCTTGTTCCTCTATATAATTCAAATTTTTCAGATTCAATTCCATTTATTAATATTGAAGCCCTTGCCCCTTCATATAGCTTTTTTTAGAACGCTGATAAATGTTCCACCCATATTCATTTTTTCTAATAATTTGAACATATACTGCCATTCCAATAATATAGTATTATTGTAGATTTTAATTGTTGTTTTTATCTGTTTGTAATATTTTGTGAGCCACCCTGAGTAGACTTTTGTCTAGAAGGGCGGGATAAAAATCCAATAATAAATAAATAAATAAATAAATAAAATAAATAAACTCCACGTGGTCAAAAGCTTTGAGGGCGCCTAATGAGAGTATTGCTACCTTCTTCTTTTTCCTGATGCAATATGTATAATATTTAATATCTTACGAATCGCATTCGACATTTGTCTCCCTGGCATATATCTGTATTGGTCTCCGTCAATATAATTTGTAATGAAGCTATTGACTCTTTGTGCCATAATAGATGAGAATATTTTTTGATCTTGATTCTGTAAAGTTATTGGCCTATATGCAGATGGAGATGTAGTGTCTCTATCTTGTTTTCAGATAGCTATTATTTTCGCTTCTTTCCAGGAGTCTGGAACTTTTTCCCCATTCATTTTTTAGTTATACTTCTAATAAATGTTCAGATAGTTCGTCCTCCCATATTTTATAGAAGTCTGCTGTGAAACTGTTATAACCTGGTGACTTTCCCTTCTTAAGTTTTTTGATAGTTATTTTTATCTCTTTAAGTGTTATTGGTGAGTTAAGTTGGTTTTTATGTTCTTCACTAATTGGATTAAGTGGTAGAGAATTCACAAATTCATGAACATCCATTTCTGGTCCTATTTCTGTCTCATATAATAGTCCCTAAAAGTTGTTAGAATTTGCTGTTGTGATGTTACTATTTTATCGTCTTTAGTTCTTATTTTAACAATTGTTTTTTTAATAGCTTTCCTTTTTATGGCATTAGATAATAATTTGGAGTTTTTATTTCCATATTCGTAGTAATTCCTCTTTAAATAGTTAATTGCAATTTGAGTTTTATTTATGTCCAATGCTTCTAATTCTGCTCTAGCCTTTGTCATTTCTCTCAATATTTTATTAGATCCTGATTTTGTATGTTCTTCTTGTAATTTTTTTATTTTATTTTCTAATTGTATTTGTAATTTCTCTCTCTCTCTTTTTAATCTAGATCCCTCCATGATGAATTTCCCCCTTAAATATGCTTTAAGAGTATCCCATATAACTATTGATTTCACCTCTTCCTTGTTATTTAGTTCATAAAATAACTTAATATATTTTTAAATTTTTTCAATAATTTGTGAATTTCCACATATATTAGTACCTAATCTCCAAATCCTGGGTTTATTTTTTAAAGTATTATTAGTCCATGAAACTTTTAGTGGTGCATGGTCAGAGGTTATTATTGGTGCAAAGTCTATTTTATCTAACAGCGGTGCTAAGGATTCTGATATAATTATATGATCTATCCTTGAGTAGATTTCATATTTCTTTGAAAGAAAAGCGTAATCCCTTTCTTTAGGGTTTAAATATCTCCATCCATCGATTAAATTTTCTTTTTCCAATAATTTCCCAATTCTAATTCCATCCCCTGATAGTTTTCTATTTTTTGAGGTTGTATCCCTCTTTCCATTCAAAATACAATTTGTATCTCCCCCCCAGTATAATTTCTCCCCATGCAAACTGCTTCATTTTCCTTAATAACTTTTCCATAAATACTACTTGACCCACATTTGGTGCATAATATGACCCAATAGTCAATAGCTTATTTTCTAGTTTCCCTCTTACTAATATATATCTTCCCTCTGGATCCCTTAACTGATCTGCTACTACAAATTTTGACTCTTCAATAAAAATTATAGCAAATGGGTTAGGAACACCAGTGAAGAGGTATTTGTTGTTACTGTTTATTTATTTATTTATTTTATTTATTTATTTATTTATTTAACTTATATGCCGCCCACACTACCCAGAGGTCTCTGGGCGGCTTACAACATTTAAAATACAATAAAAAGACAAAACAATTAAAATGCAATTAAAATATATACTCTAAAAAATTGCCATCGGACCCACAGCTGATATCATTTCAATTAAAAGCCTTCTGGAACAGGAAGGTTTTGACCTGGCGCCGAAATGTCATCAGCGTCGGCGCCAGACGAATCTCAGTCGGGAGGGCATTCCATAGTCTGGGGGCAGCTGCCGAAAAGGCCCTTTGTCTACAAGCCATCCCTCTTACCTCCTTGAGGGACGGCTCTTTCAAAAGGGCCCCCTGGCTAGATCTTAACTGCCGGGTAGGTTCATATGGAAGGAGGCGGTCCTTCAGGTATCCAGGGCCCAAGCCGTTTAGGGCTTTATATGTCAAAACAAGCACTTTGAATTGGGCCCGGGCAGCAACTGGTAGCCAATGTAACTTAAATAGAATCGGCTTGATATGGTCCCTAGCGGCCCCACCACTCACCAGCCGCGCAGCTCGATTCTGGACCAGTTGCAGTCGCCGGACCGTCTTCAAAGGCAGCCCCACGTAGAGCGCATTGCAGTAATCTATGCGAGATGTTACCAGTGCGTGTGTAACTGTCATGAGACTCCGCTCGTCCAGGTAGGGCCGTAGCTGGTATAATTTCCGCAGCTGAAGGAAGGCGCCTCTGGCCACCGAGTCCACCTGGGCTTCCAGTGTTAGACTGGGGTCCAGGAGCACCCCCAAGCTGCGGACCCTGTCCCTTAGGGGGAGTGTAACCCCATTCAGGGCAGGGAAATGGCCCTCCAGCCTGTCCGGTGAAGCACCCACTAACAGCACTTCCGTCTTGTCTGGATTGAGTTTCAATTTATTGACCCTCATCCAGTCCATTATCAGGTCCAGACACGAGTTCAGCACAGAAACCGCCTCACCTGGATTGGTGGAAAACGAGAGGTAGAGCTGAGTATCGTCAGCATATTGCTGACTCCTCAGCCCAAACCTCCTGATGACCTCTCCCAGCGGTTTCATGTAGATGTTAAACAGCATGGGGGACAGTATTGAGCCCTGAGGAACCCCATGACATAAATGCCATGGGACAGAGCAACTGTCCCCCAGCACCACCCTCTGGACACGGTCAGCCAGGAAGGAGCGGAACCACCGTAAAGCGGTGCCCCCAACTCCCAACCCAGCCAGCCTATCCAGAAGGACACCATGGTCGATGGTGTCGAAAGCCGCTGAGAGGTCCAGGAGTATCAACAGGGTCACACTCCCCCTGTCTCTCTCCCGGCAAAGGTCATCATACAGGGCGACCAAGGCAGTCTCCGTACCAAAACCCGGCCTGAAACCCGATTGAAATGGATCCAGAAAATCCGTTTCATCCAGCAGCGCCTGGAGTTGCCCGGCCACAACCCGCTCCAACACTTTGCCCAAATAAGGGAGGTTCGCCACTGGTCGGTAGTTAACCACCAGCCTTGGGTCCAGGTTAGGCTTTTTAAGGAGTGGACGAATTACCGCCTCTTTCAAGGTGGTAGGGACCACTCCCTCTCTCAAAGAGGCGTTCACGGCCTCCTGGACCCAGGTGCGAACCCCCCTGGCAGATCTTCCAATTAGCCAAGATGGGCAAGGGTCGAGCGGAGTGGTGGTAGAACGGACAGATCCAAGCACCCTGTCCACATCCTCAGGTCTCAACAATTGAAACTCATCCATTAATACTTGACCTAAGCACGGCACACTGGACACATCCTCTGATTCTGCAGTAACGGTGGAGTCCAACCCACTGCGAATCTGAGCGATTTTCCCCTCAAAATGAATAGCAAACTCATCACAGCGAGCTGATGAGCAGTCCAGGACCTCCACCGGATTTCCCGGTTGAAGAAGATCCCGGACCACCCGAAACAGCTCTGCTGGACGACATTCTGAGGAAGCAATACGGCTGGAGAAATATTGCCGTTTCGCCAGCCGTATTGCCACGAAATAGGCCCGATAATGGGCTCTAAGTCGTGTTCGATCGGACTCCCAGCGGGATTTCCTCCACCTGCGCTCCAGCCGTCTCCCCTCTCGCTTCATCGCCCGCAGTTCAGAAGTATACCAAGGAGCTGTCTGGGCTCTGCGTGCAGGGAGAGGGCGCTTAGGCGCAATCGTGTCAACTGCCCGGGTCATCTCCCTATTCCATAGGGTGACCTGAGCTTCGACAGGAGCGCCGACCATATCAGACGGATAATCCCCCAGAGCGTTCAGGAAACCATCTGGATCCATTAGTCTCCGAGGGCGGATCATCTTAATAGATCCCCCACCCTTGCAGAGGGAAGAAGAAGCTAATAGACTAAACTTGACCAGGAAGTGGTCTGACCATGACAATGGGGTCACAACCAGCCCCTCCACATCCAAACCACCATCTTCCAGTCCCGTTGAGAAAACCAGGTCCAGGGTATGGCCCTTCTCGTGTGTTGGGCCGATGACACATTGAGACAGCCCCATGGTTGTCATGGCGGCCATGAAGTCCTGAGCCGCCCCAGTCAAGGCAGCCTCGGCATGGATGTTGAGGTCCCCCAGCACCAACAGCCTGGGAGTCCTCAACACCAGGTCCGAGACCACCTCCGTCAGCTCAGGCAGGGAGACTGTTGGTACGCAGCAGGGTGGGCGGTACACCAACAGAATCCCTAATCTGTCTCCCAAGCCCAACACACAATACAGGCCCTCAAGACCTCCTCTCAAAGGGATAGGAAGCCTGGTCAAGGAGATAGAACTCCTATAGACTATAGCAACTCCCCCTCCCCGACCCTCCGAGCGACATTGGTGCTGGACCGAGTACCCAGGCGGACACAGCTGGGAGAGGGGAACACCACCCTCTTCTCCCACCCAGGTCTCAGTAATGCACGCCAGGTCAGCACCCTCATCCAGAATTACATCATGGATGAGGGCAGTCTTATTTTGTACTGACCTGGCGTTCATCAACAGCACCGTGTGGCTCGAGGGTTTGCTGATATGGTCACCTGATACCATCTGGTTGGGGGTAGGACTAGAAGAGGGGATAGATGTAAGGTATCTAACCTCTCTTCTCCTACGTGGGCATGTTCTACCCCCACCGCCATTCCTTCCCCTACCCAGCACCACCTCAATGGCTGCCCCCTCTAATGCCCTCCCCCCTTCCTGTTCCCTCAAATCCACTGTGGGTCTCTCTTAATTGATGGCAGTAAAATAAGTAAAAAATAATAAATAAAACCCTTCTAAAGCCCCTTCTCTTCCCCCCCCCCCCAGCCATGTGGCTGATGTTGAGAGGGGGTGAGGCAGCCAGGAGCAGCAGGGCCCAGTCCTGCAACAACAGAGGGAGACTGAGCCGGCTCCCTTGGAAAGGAGCTGGCAGCCGGCAGGGGTCCAACCACAGTCCCACTGCCTCTCACACAGTGAGCTGTGGCCGGCAGATAGTCTTTGGCTCCTCCTGAGTGCAGGAACGCTGGTCCGGTGGGTCCCAAGAGCAGCTCCGACTTAAAAGCCCTCTCTCCCCCTGAGCCAGGTGGCTGATGTTGAGAGGGGGTGAGGCAGCCAGGAGCAGCAGGGCCCAGTCCTGCAACAACAGAGGGAGACTGAGCCGGCTCCCTTGGAAAGGAGCTGGCAGCCGGCAGGGGTCCAACCACAGTCCCACTGCCTCTCACACAGTGAGCTGTGGCCGGCAGATAGTCTTTGGCTCCTCCTGAGTGCAGGAACGCTGGTTTAGTCGTTAAGTCGTGTCCGACTCTTTGTGACCCCATGGACCAGAGCATGCCAGGCCCTCCTGTCTTCACAAAGAGGTATAATGAAAACAATACTAAGTTTGGGAGCCAGTGATATTTTGTTTCAAGAGATGCACCAGAGAAAACAAGGGCAAGATATTATTAATCATTCATCTCTTGGAGACCAATATACTGCAAAGGGAACAAACAAATCAAGGGGAGTAGCTACCAATAGCTCCTTCTTGCCTCTTTCAAAGAGATCATCTCTCTGCCAAGTGCTTTTCCCCTCTCTTTGTCTGTTGAAGTCTGTTGTTGAAAGCAGTCATGTTTGTTCCTTTGCTGTTGATCTGTTCACAACTAAGTAAATGAAACATTTTTATTCTTTCTACTACTAATGTATCAGAGTATGTTATTGAGACTGTAAGTGCCAGTTAATGAGAAAAGGGGAGGACTAATCTAAAAAACTTGAAGTTATTCTGCTCTATGAATAGGGATTCACTTCTGCCCTTCTGCTGTGCAGTTAAAGGAATTTAATAAAAAAAATCAAACTCTGCAACAAAAAGCAGTACAGGGCTTATTCTGTAGCACTAACAATAGTAAAGAAATCTCATACCCACAAAGTGCCAGCCAGTGAATCTCTTTTGACTGTGGTGGGGAGTAGGGATGGGTGAGAACTTATTAGGATATTTTTTAATAATTAAGAACTTCCAAAAACGTGCACACTTTCACATTTTACAAATTAAATGCCAGGAACTTGATTTTAAATTTGAATATGAAAGAAAATGAAACGGAGAAGTTTGCCTCTTAAGTTAGAAGGTTTTGAGTGCTTAACTCTTGAACTGTAGTCTGTGGGCCAAAATGTGGCCCACAGAAGGTCTGCATCTGGCTTATAGAGGATTCAGGGATGCACCTCCCAGAAGCCCTGGGCCTTACCTCCAGAACCCATCTGTTGATATACTGTAATTCAGACCTGGGCAAAGTGCGGCCCGAGGGCCACATACGGCCCATGAGCCGCTCCTGTCCGGCCCGCCAGACATCAAAACCATTTATAGCTTTTTGTCTAAAGTTGATCAGTTGCTTATCTTTAACATACCGCAAAAAACCTCTTTAGTATTTGTGAAGATTAAGAAGTTTAAAATAAAAACAATCATAACATCACTGTTTCATTTTATTTTTAAGTAAAGTTGGTTCGGCCTCCGAACACAGTTCAGATTTTTCATGTGCCCCCCTATAGAAATTAATTGCCCACCCCTGCTGTAATTGGAAGTGCCCTCAGTCCCATCCCTAGTTCAGAAGTTACAGAACACATGGATGAATCCCACTTTGAGCCTTCAGTTAGTGACCCAAGATAACATCAGAATTTCTGCACACATCAGAAAAATTTGGGGTGGTGGGGGATAGAGATAACTGTTGGGTTTCTCTCCACCACACTGACAAGGTAAGCAGGACTAAGAAAAAGTCAACTGTTGTTTCTAATCAGTGACTGGAGATGACAGTGATTCCCTCCACGTATTCCCTGAGGGACAAACAAAGGGACTTTCACCAAGCAGAAAGAGGCATGCAACTCTGAATGCATGCAAAAAGCAAAGATTGGTATTGGCAAGAATTCAATAATGGCATGGGCCAGGCGTGTCACATATTCCTCCTGTGGTGATTTTAAACTGTGAATATGTTTTACATAAAGCTTGGTATTTTCATGCATGGCAAGTGACAGGGTTTGACTGACTGTAACATACAGTAGAGGGATGTGTGCCAGGAGGAGCAGTTATGATAGCTGAAAAGAGCTATGACTGGACCTGGGAGCTGATTGGTCTGTTGTGGTAGGGACAAGGCTTTCATATTTTAAGGACTTCCACTCCTGCAAGTTGTGAGAAGCTCCCAGTGAAAATGCTCAAACAGGCAGGAGGTACAGCTGCCCTCTCACTCTTCTGCTGTTCCTGTGCTGTTTCTCTGCCAATCAGGAAGAAATGTGCCCCACTGTGGTGTGGGGGTTGCAAGGATTCCCCGCAATGGGAGTTCCAGCCTCCACAACTGTATATTGGTTAGTGCTAAGACACACAGTTTATGTAATGTCACCAAAGTAAACAAGGCTGTGTGTTTCACCAGAAGCATCCTTACTTTTTAAAAGGGCAATGTGAAGTCAGCCCCGAGCTGTCATGTACCCAACTTAATGAGAAAAGGGGAGGACTAATCTATTTTAATTCATCCTTCTTGCTATACTCTAAGAGAGCCTGTTTACTGCTGTTGGACTTTATTAACAAGTCAACATGCCAATCAGTGTATGATCACCTGAGAGGAAGTGCTTGTTTACTAACATGCTAGGTAGTTAGGCTGACTTCCCTTCCTCTCCTTGACCAAATAACTAAAACTCTTTCTTGGTGGGCAAATGTAACTCCTCCTCTGTCCTTCAATTGCATGACTGCCTTTGTTTTAGTACCAGAAGGTTTTGGGACAAGATGGAGGATGGATGCTCTGCTGAGCCCCTGCCTTAGGTCCATCATATTTTCTCTTTCAACCATGCGGTCTGAGAGAACCCACTTTTGCCTTTTACTATTTTAACCTTTTTTCTTCATCCTTCTTGCTACACTCTAAGAGAGCCTGTTTACTACTGTGTATTTTGCTGCAACTTGAATCAGGTTTGTGCCTGCAAGTTGCTAGTTTTCAGTGAGTAAAAATCTATTTTCTTTTTATCTTAAAAGCAGTGTCTGAGTAATCAGTCTTAACTCCAAACATTGATAATCTTTTCATTGTGCAATTAAGGGAATTAAAGATATTCTTCTCTGCTGGGACTACAAAGCTCATAAGCTTTTCTAAAAAATTCTTTAAAAATTTCTAAAAAATACAGAGGTTTAGGGGTGGATGTCATTTGGAAGGCAGATAGAGAGAGTATGTAGAGGGTACCTCGCCCCCCATAACATGCAAGCCACCAAGGGTAGGATAAATCCTTGCCTTTACCTTTATATGTGTCCCTTATATGTGTGTGTGTCTCAAAATATTTGCAATGTGTGGAAAGGAAATTTGTCAACAATTTTATCAGTCTGTGAATAAAATACATTTAGTGGTCAAAATCCTATTGTGCACCTATTGTACATGTAACTTGAGGTTGCACCAATAGTAGCTGCACAACATGCATGGTAGCTACGCAACAGCTGAGGCAGAAGTGCAATCCCTGAAGCACTTCCACCAGCACATTGTGCAGTTGGCTACACTGAGTACACATGACTTGATTGTGCAATGGCATGGCACAATCCCTTGTTGCTCGGTATAATGTCCAGCACATTTAAGCTGTTATACCAGCACAAACAGGATACTGGCCAGTTATTTTCTTTAAAGTACAGGTTTTTAATGCAGCTTTTCCTAAAATATGCCCTTTTGAATTCAATTTTTGAGCAATGTGTCACAAAGTACCTTGTTTTGAGTTACATATTAGTCTGGGAAGTGCATATGAGGTCGATTCAGACCCAACAAATATTTTCTCCACCATTTTAGTGGCCAGTTTAATACTACACTTTGCAAAGAAAATTACTCTCGGTCACACTGACCTGGACACCATACCTAGCAAGTCTCCTGTTTGTTCTAAACAGCTCATGGAATGATCCATTCCACATGTGGTTCCTCTATTTCCACTACTGATACAATGGGGAGTTTAGTGCCAACAAGGTGTCTCTCTTGCATTAACTGCAAGCAAAAGAAAGTGAGGGACAAAGGTACAGTGCTCCACATTTGATAATAGGATTCTGGCCAAACATGTTAAGCAAAGATTGATGCACGTAGAAAACCTCCATGATGCCAGGCCATTTGGGATATGTTTCAGCTTGTGCAATCTGCACATCTAAACAAGTTATTTGAAGTCTGAGGCCTCCTGCTCCAGATGCTGGCCCATCTTTGTCATTAAAAGCTGCCGGCACTAGGCTTACTGTAGGGCCTCAAAAACCCAAAGCTTCCTTTCACATGAATGTTGATTTTTAAATGGCAGATGGATCATTAAAGGAAGTTATAGGTGTCCAAATACAAGTGGTAATGCAGTACAGTACAATACAATAAAATGTACAAATAATAAATTTAGAAAGTCATGGAGCAGTAGCTACAATTAGCCAACTATCTGAAATATTACTAGGCCTTGCAAAGAATAAATAACCACAAGGTCCAACAACCAGCAGTCTATAGCCTAGACTCTAGAAGCAAACATACATAAAAAGAGGTAAGCAAATAAAGTCCCTAATTAAATAAATCACTGTTAATCTACTGGTATTGTTGTTTTGCCTTTCAGTCACACTGCAGCCTCACTGGAAGAAAAGTAGTACCAGTCAACACTGTAGTGCCATCTACCTCTTCAGAGAATCAGGTTTGGGTTTGTTTCGTTTTTAATGCAGCAGCCAAGAAATCAGAAGATGACTGAGACTAGGAAGGGCAGCATTGAAGGAATTACAAAAGACCATCAAATGTAAGGATGTGTCACTGGAGACCAAGACCAAGATCATCCACACTCTGGTATTTCCTGTCACCATGTATGGGTTTGAAAGCTGTACAGTTATGAAAGCTGACAGGGAAAAATATTTGTTTGAAATGTGGTGCTGGAGGAGAGTTTTATGGACTGCTAAAAAGACAAACAAGTGGGTCCTAGATCAAATGAAGCCTGAACTATCTCTGGAGGCAAAAATGTTGAAACTGAGGCTGTCCTACTCTGGGCACATCATGAGAAGGAAGGATTCTCTGGAGAAAAACAACAGTGCCGAGAAAGGTGGATGGCAGCAGGAAAAGAGAAAGACCAAATACGAAATGGACTTACTTCCTAAAGGAACCCACAAACTTGAATCTACAAGAGCTGAACAAGGCTGTTGAGGACAGGACGTTTTGGAGATTGCTCATTCATGGGGTTGCCATATGTCAGAGGCAACTTGATGGCACGTAACAACAAGAAGAAGCAAATCTTGCCCAACATCTGGATAATTTTTTTTTTGGTGGACTATAACTTTTAGAATCCCAGTGGCCATGCACATTTTAAAAAAGGGACATCATCCAAAAAAAGTTACTTTTCCAGACTCTAGTTATGCTTTTTCCCTACAGTTTATGAATTGCCATGTAGTAGAATTTCTTCTTTTTTTAACAGGACTTACAAACCTATCAATTCTGAAGGAAATCAACCCTGAGTGCTCACTGGAAGGACAGATCCTGAAGCTGAGGCTCCAATACTTTGGCCATCTCATGAGAAGAGAAGACTCCCTGGAAAAGACCCTGATGTTGGGAAAGTGTGAAGGCAAGAGGAGAAGGGGACGACAGAGGACGAGATGGATGGACAGTGTCATCGAAGCTATGAACATGAATCTGACCCAACTCCGGGAGGCAGTGGAAGACAGGAGGGCCTGGTGTGCTCTGGTCCATGGGGTCACGAAGAGTCAGACATGACTTAACGACTAAACAACAACACAACATATAACTGAAGAAGCATGCTTAGACATACATATGCTTATGAAAAATGAAAAAAGAAGGTTACTTACCTGTAACCGTAGTTCTTCGAGTGGTCCTCTGTGAATTCACACATATGGGTATTGTCTGCGCCTGCGCTGACAGTCTCGGAAGATTCTAGAGCTTAAAGTAACAATTTTATGGTATGATCTCCCATGAGGCACATGCTCCGCCCACCCAACGGTCCCCTCAGTTCCTAAGATATGTCCGCCGGGCAAGGTTATAGAAGTATTAAGGCACCGTGACGGACAGAGGGGAGGCTGGGTGGGTAGTGTGAATTCACAGAGGACCACTCGAAGAACTACGGTTACAGGTAAGTAACCTTCTTTTCTTCATCGTGGCCTCTGTGAATGCACACATATGGGTGACTAGCAAGCATCACTTACCGGCAGGTGGGACGTCACGGTAGGAAGGAAGCCAAAACCGCTCTGCCAAAGCCGGCATCAGTGCGTGCTCGTACATCAAGTCGGTAGTGCTTGACAAAGGTCGACGGAGTGGACCAGGTAGCAGCACGACAGATATCAGGAATGTCAGTTCCACGTTGGAATGCAATTGACGTGGAGAGTGCTCTAGTAGAGTGAGCTGTAACATGGTCAGGAGGTGGTTGTCCTGATAATTGATAAGCAAGGGATATAGTCTGAACTATCCATCTGGATATAGATTGAGAGGAAGCTGTACTTCCCTTGGCAGAGCCATAAAAGCAGACGAATAGTCTGTTGGTGGTTCTGAAGTCCTTAGTTCTATTCAGATAGAAGGCCAAGGATCGACGAACATCAATCTTGTGGAGCATGTGTTCTATAGGAGATGATGGAGATTTGAAGAAAGAAGGTAAAACTATTGGTTGGTTCCTATGGAAGTCAGTCACAACCTTTGGAAGGAAGGAAACATCAAAGTAGAGAGTAACTTTGTCAGGGTGAAACTGAATGAATGGAGGGTCCGATCTAAGAGCAGCGAATTCAGAAGCTCTCTTAGCCGAAGTAATAGCTACCAAAAAAGCTGTCTTCAAGGTCAGTAATTTGAGGTCCACAGAGGCCATGGGTTCAAAGGGAGGTCGCATAAGCGCATTGAGAACAATTTGCAAAGACCACTGGGTTGTAATACGTTGGGTGGGAGGGCGGGTGTTGTTAAGTCCTTTAAGGAATTTCTTCACAGCTGGATGAGAAAAAAGTCGAGCAGACGAGGAATCGTCGGGCTGGTGCGCGACGATCGCTGCAATGTATACTCGTAGAGTTGGGAGAGACAGTCCCAGGTTGAAGAGGTGAAGAAGGTAAGTAAGTAAAGTCGTGATGGAGACAGGTAATGCAGGTAAGTTGTTCGCTGCCGTATATTTAAGGAAGGATTTCCATTTGTTTTCATATAGGAGTCTTGTGGACGGTTTGCGAGCTCGATCTAGGATTGCTCGAAGGGCGGGGGTATCCTCCAAGCTGTCAAGTGGAGGGACGAGATGTCTGGATGATAAACCATCCCGTTGTCCATTGTCAGGAGATCTGGTAGCAGGGGGAGCCGGAACGTGTCTGTCGAAATCGACCGGAGGTAAGGGAACCATGGTTGTCTCGGCCACCATGGGGCTACGAGAATCGCGTCGGAGTGGAAGTGTCGAATCCGAATTACAGTGCGTTGTATTAGTGGAATCGGGGGGAAAAGATAGAGGAGCCCTCGAGTCCAGTTGATCATGAAAGCGTCCCCTATGGAATCGACATCGGTTCCAGCTCGAGTGCAGTATGTCTTGCATTTTGCGTTCGATCTCGAGGCAAAGACATCGATGTCCGGTTTGTTCCATCTGCGGCAGAGGAGGTGGAAGATCGAAGTTTTGAGGGACCATTCGTGGGATCTCGATGTAAGGCGACTGAGATGGTCGGCCAGATAGTTTTCCTCTGTGGAGATGTGGACCGCAATTGGAAAAATATGGTGTTGGCAACACCATTCCCAGAAGTCGATAGTTAGGTAGAGGAGGGAGGAAGAGTGGGTGCCACCCTGTTTGTTGACATAAAAAAGGGCAGTAGTGTTGTCTGTTGCCAGTTGTACAACTCGGCCGCGGATGAGTGGTAGGAACGCGTGGAAAGCTTTTATAATCGCCATGAGTTCTAGATGGTTTA
This sequence comes from Intellagama lesueurii, assembly GCA_037013535.1. NCBI lineage: Eukaryota > Metazoa > Chordata > Lepidosauria > Squamata > Agamidae > Intellagama > Intellagama lesueurii. The sequence continues at coordinate 246,279,228 of JBAJHW010000002.1, forward strand.
TGTGTAGTCTCGATTCCGATCGCGTCCAAAGTCCATGAATTTTGTATTTCAGGCAATGAGCGCCCCATCCGTATGGACTGGCGTCCGTAGTGATTTGGATGGTCGGTTGAAGAGGTCGGAAGGGGCGGCCGAGAAGAAGATTGGACGGTGTAGTCCACCAGGTGAGTTGACGAGAAAGTTCTCGTGTGACCCTTAGTTTTTTTGATTGGTCGTCCGTTTGCGGATCGAAGTGTGCCAGGAACCATGTTTGAAGAGACCTGAGCTTGAGTCTCGCATGTTGGATTACTGACGTTGTCGAGGACATCAGTCCGAGGAGATGTTGAGCGTGTCGCGCTGATACTAAGGCTCGAGGTCGAAAGGGAGTTATGGCACGGTTTATCCTGTCGATTCGATCTGACGGAATGAAGGCTCTGGCGTGTATGGAGTCCAGTTGAGCTCCGATGAAGGTGGTTACTTGAGAGGGTTCGAGGCGAGACTTGGAATGATTGACCTGGAGACCGAGGTTTTGCAGTGTGTGTAGGGTAACGCGGGTAGCTCTTATGGCGTCGAGACGGGTGTGTGATACAATGAGCCAATCGTCGATATAAGGATAAATGTGGATGCCTCGAAGGCGGAGAAAAGCCGCAACCGGTGCCATACACTTTGTAAACGTTCTCGGAGCTGTTGAGAGTCCGAACGGGAGGGAGCAAAATTGGTAAGCCAAATTGTTGAAAAAAAATCGAAGGTACTTGTGGTGGTCTTGATGGATAGATATATGAAAATAGGCGTCCTTGAGATCGATCAGGACGAACCAGTCTCCCTGCGAAAGAAGGGGAATAACGGTGTCAAGGGTGAGCATACGAAACTTCCGAGGCCGAATGTACGTGTTAAGTTCCCTGAGGTCGAGGATTGGGCGGAGGCCTCCGTCCTTCTTCGGAACCGTGAAATATTTGGAGTAGAAGCCATTAGGAAAATCATGTACTGGAACCAAAAGAATGGCCCTTTTGTCAATTAAAGTGGCAATTTCGTCTTGAAGAGTGACAGAGTAAGGAGTAAACTTAAAGTTGCCCAAAGGGGGAACAGAATGGAATTCGATGCGGTAGCCCAATGAAATAATATTAAGAACCCACTTATCGTTGGTAATATAGTCCCAAAACGGGAGAAAAGAACGCAATCTAGGGAAGGTCAAATCATGCAAATTCAGAGGATCAAATAGAGGGGTATCAGTAACGTCGATAGCCCTTACCCTTCCCTTGATTTTTTGAGAAAGGTTGGCGGTGTTGTGGCTGGTTCCGAGGGCGGGCGCTCGGTGTCGATTGTCCTGGTGTCGACAGAGGTCTATCCGATTGCTGCTGTCGGAAAGGTCGGTAGGGTTGGTATCTTTGGAAAGGTTGAAAAGATTGTTGATAGAATTGGGGCTGTCTATATGGTGGCTTGTAGGGACGAAAGGACGGTTGAGTCATATAAGTTTTAGCCGTTTTACGGATTTTATGGAGATTCTCCATAGTATCATCAGTTTTTTGGTTAAAAAGTCCAATACCATCGAAGGGAAGCTCCTCTATTCTATGTTTGGCATCATCATTCAGGGAGGTAGATCGGAGCCAAGCGTGGCGACGGATGGCTATAGAAGATGCCAAGGCCTTGGAGGCGGCTTCAGCCGCATGCCTTGCAGCAATCTTCTGTTGCTTCGCTAAAGAGGTCGCTTCTATGTGGGCATTCATGAGGTTTGTCTTTATGGATTCCGGAGCAGACTCAAGGAGGGGCAGGATTTTAGCCAAAAGATGTCGCTGATAGGCGCCCATAGCAGCCTGATAGTTTGCGGTCCGCAGTAGAAAGGATTGTAAGGAATAAATTCTTCTGGCAATGACATCAAGTTTTCTCCCTTCTTTGTTGGTGGGGGAGATGGCCGATTTGCCTCTTGATTTCGGCAGGTTAGACTCGACGATTATTGAATTTGGGGCAGGATGTTTAGCCAGAAAGTCCGTGTCAGGGCCATGGGTTCTGTACATATTGTCAGTACGTCTAGACATCCGTAAGTTTGTGGGAGGCGTATCCCAGGCATCTCGTATTAATTGTGTCATGGCAGGAATAAATGCCAGGCTCAATGGCTGTGACCTCTCGCTGTGGAGGTCATCGAAGATGGTGTCCGCTTCGGGGGAAGGAGGTTCTTCCACCTGTAGCTTGAGTGCAGCAGCCATGCGGCCAACGAGGTTAGAATATGATGTAAAATCCCTCGATGGAGACGATGGGCGGTCATCGATAGGGTCAGAGTCAGGGGTAGGAATGTTTGCAGGAGATTCAGGAGATGATTCTGCATCAGTGTCCTGATCTGATGTCACTGGAGTGGATGAGGAATCATCCTCAGTTGTCTGGGACACGTGGGTGTCAGAGGCAGTAGGGTGAGCTACAGAGGTTGGCTTCACGTGGCTGTCCTTCAAGGAGTGTCTAGGTTGTTTCGGAGGTAGAGCGCTCGTGGTGTGAGAATGGCGCTTTTTTGATGTCGAAACTGAAGTCGAGGTCGGATGTTGTCCCGTCGGTTTCGATGTCGAAATCGAAGGCGGAGCCCGAATCCGACGTGATGGAGATTCGTGTCGGGATCGCTTCGTCGGGGCCGTTTGAGAGAACCCCTGATATGCATCCATCTGAAACTGATTAGCGAAGGGGAACAAATGTTCCATGCCAAGCTGCTGAAAGGCAAGCTGTTGATAAGCCGGGAAGAATGGTAGTTGGTAGCATTGGTTAAATGCATTGGAGCAGCAGGCTCAAGATGTTTTCTCTTCTCCTTCCGCTTTTTTGGAGACTGAGGAGGAGTCTCGAGTTCAGATGGCTCAGTGTCGCAAGCCCGCCCAGAGGTTGGGCTCGAATGGGCAGTGGCCGGACTGGATGGATACTCAGTCCCAACATGGCCGGTGGAAGGGGACAGGCTACGAGCCAAGGCTGGTGCCTGTGGCGAGGAGACACGCATCTCATCCCTTCCACCTATAGACACAGGAGCCTCCATAGACGATTCCTCTAACACTGGAGAGGGCGGTCGCTCTCCTGGTGGGTCCAGTCGAACAGATTTGACTTTCTTAGGCTTTTTGGTGATAGGTTTCTCTTTTTGTTTCTTAGGCATCGAATGTGCCTTCGGGGCTTTAGGTTTTGAAGCCCTGGACGTGTCGGAACCTGTTTTGGAGCGGGGAGAAGGAGTCGAATGCCCCGGGGTGGTGGATGGGGCTTGTCGAGTGGGAGTCCCCTCTGCCTGTGGAGCGTCTGCAGGAGCCAGCGTGGCCGGATTCATCGCTGCTTCCCAAAGGTGAGATCGTAATCTCTGCAACCTGTGTTTTAGCGCGGGTTTGGTAAAACTTTTGCAGGCTGCACAAGATTGGGTTTGATGTTCTTCACCCAAGCAGAATAAACACTTTTCGTGTCCGTCCGTAGACGGGATCTTACTATTGCAGCCGACGCAGCGCTTAAAAAGAGCTGAAGAGGCCATAAATGGCGGGAAAAAGGGGAAACGGCGGTTGAAAGTCCCAGGGGAAGGGGAGGAGGGGGAATCGAAGAAGTAAAAAGGTTGATCAGAGGAAAAAACTCACGGGAGATCAATGGAAAGGTTTTTTGATTGAGAAGAATATACTTTTCAAACAGCACAAGGGCCAAAATATCGCTCTCTCTCTTCCGTAGAACCTTATCGCACGGCGGAAAAAAGGAACTGAGGGGACCGTTGGGTGGGTGGAGCATGTGCCTCATGGGAGATCATACCATAAAATTGTTACTTTAAGCTCTAGAATCTTCCGAGACTGTCAGCGCAGGCGCAGACAATACCCATATGTGTGCATTCACAGAGGCCACGATGAAGAACTAGTCAGTTTTATAGGGGCTACATGACTGTTTCTGGTTTCCCTTTTGTTACAACTGACTAAGATGGCTATCTGCTATATTCCATTAAACAATATCTATATTTGTTAAAACTCCATGAACCACCCGTTCATTTGTGGTCCTCCGTTTAAATAATTTTTGGCAACAATGATTTCTACATCTACACAGTTGAGTATTCACCTTATAACGATATGGATAAGAACTGGGTATTGTTCAGTCCCTTGAGATGGCTTTAATTTTAATTGCTTTTCTTTCCTTTGATAAGGGCAGTAGCTTTGCTTCAAAGTTTTCAATTAATTTAGAAAGAAAGTGGTGTCTCCATAGTAATCTAGCAGGAATGTTGCTTCCCATGTGGTTTTTGAAAATAAAACAATGAGGCCTTTCTTCCAGGATGACAACAACGCAGCAAAACGGGGACTGGGTACCACAAAACTGAGTGGCAGAGTGCAGCATCACTAAAGAAGAAGAACACGTCCACTGGTAGAAATGCATGTCCTCTTTCTGCTTCATTAAGCACTTTTTAAAAAAAAAACTTTGGTTTTGAACTTCCTTTCCAGTTGTCACACCTTGAGCAATTAGACATTGCTGCATTAATTTTAACAGAATTTACCCTCCAAAACCGATTATGACAGGATCCATCAAACAAAGAAGTTTCTGAAGGACCTATACCATTTTTAAGGAGAAGAGATATGTAAGGAAGTGACAAAGTCCTGCACTGAATGTTCAGAAATGGGAACTGCTGGGATAGAACCAGGGAAGCTTCCTTTTCTAGCAGGCACCTTGGCCGGAGCTCGGGTGCTCCAGAGAGTAGAACTCAAACCAATGGATTCAAATTAAAAGAATGGAAAAACTAGCTACACTTTGGAAAGAACCTCCTGAGAGTAAGAACTGTTCAACAATAGAACAGACTACCTTGGAAAGCTGTGGACTTTCCTCTCCTGGAGGTGTTTCAATAGAGGATAGATGGCCATCCTTTCCCTGTAGCTTTTCTGCACTAGATGACCCTTGAGGTCTCTGTCTATTCTACAGTTCTTTGACTCTGTTAAGGATAAATCTTGGACCAATACACTGCCAAGGTCTTGTGATAAAAATTGTGAGATTCAATGTAGTAGCCAAAAAGAACTGGTCAGAAGAAACACCTTCTAATGAAACCCCACAATGCAAGCTGAAACCTATATGTTAGAGAAAGACATTAATGTGCATGCACATGCTGGGCACATCTCTGTACTGTCACTTGAAAATAGGTTCCACCAGATCCATATGGCTACACGTGGGGATCCAGAATTTGCAGGATACTTACACTATATCAAATTGGGGTAGTCTAAATACCTGAGAGATGACTGGAGCATACTCTGATGGACAGAGTGAATTGGAAGGCCTAATATCAAAAGACAACTATACAGTTGTAGCACAGTCTCTGAAGTGAGAAATCATTGACTTTATCCACCAAGGCCATCAAGGTCTAACCAAATGCTACACGCAAGTCAAGCAGATTGCATGATAGTGAATCAGAAGTAACATAAAGAACTCAACTTTATTGACTACTGCAGAGAAACCGATCAACACAATGGAGGGAACTTTAATCACAACATACCCAACAGAATGTGAAGAAAGCTAATAATCAACTGCTTTGAATTGGGAGTCAACACTGTTTGACTGCCATGGACTACTATACTGGGATGCTCCCTTGTCTGGCAGTAGCTGCAATAGCATTGTTGCATAAATGAAGTACATATTATGACATTCTAGATTAAATGATGATAGATAATGCAACAAAGAAATGGCAGCAGAATTCTGGTCATTCCAGTCATTTTACACCTTTTACAATGTTACTCACCAACATCTCTCACTATCTATCCTCAGCAAATGGAAGAGCCACAGATGACAATATAGCCTGCAAAGTTTATTCAAATTAAATTTTGAGTCAGAAGGACCTAGCTATTGCTCCTTTAAGCTGCAAGTCAACCCACTGCTATCTACTGAATATATGACCCAGCAGAATTGCTAAGGGGATGACAGATCAGAGCATTTGCTCCAGCTATAAAGAAGAATCCGTGTTTCCAATGCTCCGTGTTTCCAATGCTCTTCCTGCAGAGCAAGCACAGGCAGAAGGTAAGCTGTGTCTGGGAGGACATTTTATTTTATTTGGTGTGGTATTTTTTTTTCTAGGCTTGTGGATTTTTAGGCTTGCAAGGGTGCATTTGGTTTCACCTTTGCACTTGTAACACCTGTGGCATGTTTATTTCTTGCCAAACGAGGTGCCTGGGTAGAAATGCTCTAAGTGTAAGTTGGTGGTCCTCTTGGAAGACAAGGTCCGGCAGCGGGAGGCCTGTGTTTCTAATCTTCGGACTATTAGGGAGCAGCCCGGGTACGTTGGGCTCGTTAGCCTTGGAAGGCAGCCGATCTAGGAGAAGGAAAACTCCGATTTCAAACCTCCACTGCCTTGTGGCTATATCCACTGATGGAAAAGGCTTCAGGAGTTAACCTCGAGGCAAAATCCGGAGCCGGAGTCCCAGAGGCAGTTCGTGCCGTTCTGGCAACTCCTGCGACGTCGCTGGAACCAGTTGTATTGGCTCTTGCCTTTCCATTGGACTATTTCAGTGATGTGGAGAGGGGGGATTTGCTGCTTGGGTAACAGCCTATCCTCCATATTATTTTACCCAGGCTTTGTGCTCTGGAGAGGACACTCCAGCTTCGCATACAGCGTCGAAATAACACGGGAAGTAGCAGTTACTGGTTATAAGTCTTTGCTCGATTGGCATAGAGCATGACGCCAGGGGCTACTTCCGACAGTGGGAGAGGTCACTGCACCTCACTAGGTAGCTACCACTCGCCTTAAGCTGCACAGTCCCCAGCCAGTAAGGTGCTGCCTCGCCATGGTCTGTTAACCTCACGGGGTGCATGGGGTTTAGGGTGAAAGCCGACAAGCAGATCGATAACCCTGCACCATGCAACAATCATAAGAAAACTTCTGCCCTAAAGTTGGGCACCTGGAATGTTCGGACAATGACCCCTGGCTTTTCTGACGACCTGCAGGAAATAGATGACGTGCACAAGACAGCTGTCATCGATATGGAATTGAGTACGCTGCAGATGGACATTGTTGCCCTGCAAGAGACGAGATTGCCAGACATGGGATCTGTCAAAGAAAAACATTTCTCATTCTTCTGGCAGGGAAAACCATTGAATGAGACCAGGGAATATGGTGTTGGCTTTGCGGTCAGAAATACTGTGCTGAGATCCATTGTTCCACCTACTGTGGGGAGTGAAAGAATCCTGTCTCTGCAGCTCCACTCATCAGCGGGACCGGTCACCCTCATTAGTGCATATGCTCCAACACTGTCGTCTACAACAGAAGTCAAAGACAAATTCTACGACGATCTGGCAGCTATTATCAAAAAAAATCCTCAAGAGAGAGACACTGTTCATTCTCGGAGACTTTAACGCTAAAGTTGGTGCTGATCACAATTATTGGCCCACTTGTCTTGGCCGTTTTGGCATTGGGAAGATGAATGAAAATGGCCAACGCTTGCTGGAGTTTTGCTGTTACTATGGTCTTTGTGTCAGCAACACATTCTTTAATACGAAGCTTCAACACAGAGTTTCCTAGAGACATCCAAGATCAAAGCACTGGCATCAGCTCGATTTGATCCTCACTAGACACTCTAGCCTTCCTAGTATTACGATCACACGCAGTTATCAGAGTGCTGATTGCGATACTGATCACTCCCTGGTGTGTAGTAGAGTAAAACTGCAAACAAAGAGATTGTATCACACGAAAAAGGAAGGAAGACCATGTATTGACATCAGCAAGACGCGCGAACAAAGAAAAGTGGAGGAATTTGCCCAAGCGCTTGAGGAAACCCTTCCAGGCCCAGCTGATGCAAATGCACCTGAACAATGGGAACATTTCAAGAACGCTGTTTATAACTCCGCCTTGTCCACATTTGGCAAGAAGACCAAAAAAAAGGCAGACTGGTTCGAAGCGCATTCGGAGGAGTTGATGCCAGCCATCGAGGAAAAGAGGAGAGCTCTAGCAGCATACAAAGCCTGTCCTGGTGAGTACAACTTGCACGCTCTTTGAGTTGCTCGTAACAAAGTCCAACAGGCTACCAGGAGATGTTCTAATGATTATTGGCTTCAGCTCTGCTCTCAGATACAGATAGCAGCAGACACAGGTAACATCAAGGGAATGTATGACGGTATCAAGCAGGCTTTAGGTCCAATACAAAAGAAATCTGCTCCTTTGAAGTCTTCTACAGGCGTGATCATCCAGGACCGAGCACAGCAGATGGAACGCTGGGTGCAGCACTACTCTGAGCTATATTCCAATGTAGTAACCAAAGAGGCACTAAATAACATCAAGTGTCTGCCTGTCTTGGAAGAGTTGGACAGTGAACCAACGTTAGCAGAAATAAAAGCAGCCTTGGATTCCCTCGCCTCCAGCAAGGCACCTGGGAAGGATAACTTCCCTGTTGAATTGCTGAAGTGCTGTAAAGAGATCATCACCACTGAGATATTTTATTTATTTATTTATTTATTACATTTATAGCCCGCCCATCTAGTCATATAGACTACTCTGGGCGGGTAACAACATATCATCTAACAATTTAACAATTTAAAATCATAACAATATATTACTAAATAAACAATGATCCAAGATGGGAGAAAACACAAAATAACAAAAATTCAGACGGTGGGTAGAGGGAAGGCTTGCTTAAACAGCCAGGTTTTCAGTTGGCATTTAAAGATGCCCAGCGACGGGGCCATGCGAATCTCAGGAGGGAGGCTGTTCCAAAGACGAGGAGCCACTGCCGAGAAGGCCCGGTTTCTTGTTTTTTCCTTCCGGGCCTCCCTCGACATTAGGCTCCTCAGCCTCACCTCATGGCTAGATCGGGTGATACGGGTAGATCTAGGTGGGAGAAGGCGTTCCGTCAGGTAGCGAGGCCCTAAACCGTTTAGGGCTTTATACGTAAGCATTAAAACTTTGAAATCTACGCGGAACCGAATGGGCAGCCAATGCAAGGCGGCCAGAGTGGGAGTAATATGTTGATGTTTCCTTACCCCACTGAGAAGTCTGGCTGCCGCATTCTGCACCATCTGGAGTTTCCGCATAGATTTCAAAGGCAGCCCCACGTAGAGAGCATTACAGTAGTCTAATCTCGAGATTACGAGCACATGGACCAAAGTGGTGAGCGACCCAACATATAGATAGGGACGCAGCTGGGCTATCCGCCAGAGATGGAAATAAGCGGTGCGGACCACTGACGCTACCTGGGATTCCATGGCGAGCGCCTGGTCCAGATAGACCCCCAAGCTGCGCACCTCACTCTTCGCGGTGAGAGTCACCCCCCCCAAAAGAGAGGGAGTTTCCCAAACCGCTGATGGTAGGCCCCCCGACCCTCAGGACCTCCGTCTTGTATGAAATCTTTTGTCTTTGCTGGAGGGAAGGTGGAGTACCACAGGACATGAAGGATGCAAACATCGTCACATTGTATAAAAACAAAGGAGACAGGGGCGACTGCAATAACTACCGTGGCATCTCTCTTCTCAGTGTTGTAGGGAAGCTGCTTGCCCGTGTTGTGCTGAAGAGACTCCAGGTGCTTGCATACAGAGTCTATCCAGAACCACAGTGTGGATTTCGAGCTAATAGATCCACCACTGACATGGTATTTTCCCTCAGACAGTTGCAGGAGAAATGTAGGGAACAACAACAGCCACTCTTTGTGGCCTTCATAAATCTCACAAAGGCCTTTGATTTGCTTAGCAGGGACGGCCTTTTTAAAATACTTCCCAAGATTGGATGTCCACCTCGACTCCTTAACATCATCAGGTCCTTTCATGAGGAAATGAAGGGCACTGTAGTTTTTGATGGCTCAACATCAGATCCCTTTGACATCCGAAGCGGATTGAAACAGGGCTGTGTCCTTGCGCCAACTCTGTTTGGAATCTTTTTTGCTGTCATGCATGCCTTTGGAACTGCAACAGAAGGTGTCTATCTCCGGACTAGATCAAATGGAAAGCTCTTTAATCTCTCTAGATTGAGAGCGAAGACCAAAGTCCAGCTGAAATGCATGCGGGACTTCCTCTTCGCCGATGATGCAGCTGTTGTTGCCCATTCTGCTGAAGACCTCCAACAACTCATGAATCATTTTAGCAAGGCCTGCCAAGACTTTGGATTGACAATCAGCCTGAAGAAAACACAAGTCATGGGCCAGGGCGTGGACTCACCTCCCTCTATTACCATCTCCACACAAGAATTGGAGGTTGTTCATGACTTTGTGTACCTTGGCTCAATGATCTCTGACACTCTCTCCCTAGATGTCGAGCTGGATAAACGCATTGGCAAAGCAGCTACCACGTTCTCTAGACTCACAAAGAGAGTATGGCTTAATAAGAAGCTGATGGCATATACCAAGATCCAGGTCTATAGAGCCTGCGTCCTGAGCACACTCCTGTACTGTAGTGAGTCCTGGACCCTTTGTGCACGGCAGGAGAGGAAGCTGAACACATTCCATATGCGTTGTCTCTGACGCATTTTTGGTATCACCTGGCAGGACAAAGTTCCAAATAGAGTAGTCCTGGAACGAGCTGGAATTTTTAGCATGTATACATTACTGAAACAGCGACGTCTACGTTGGCTTGGGCATGTCGTGAGAATGGCTGATGGTGGGATTCCAAAAGATCTCCTGTATGGAGAATTAGTGCAGGGAAATCGCCCCAGAGGGAGACCACAGCTGCGATACAAGGATATCTGCAAGCGGGATCTGAAGGCCTCAGGAATGGACCTCAACAGATGGGAAACCTTGACATCTGAGCATTCAGCCTGGAGGCAGGCGGTGCATCATGGCCTCTTGCATTTTGAAGAGACCCTTGTCCAGCAGGCCGAGGCAAAGAGGCAGTCTCAAAACCAGCAAAATCAGGGGACAGGGGACAGACTGTATTTGTCTTCAGTGTGGAAGGGATTGTCACTCTCGAATTGGCCTTCTCAGCCACACTAGACACTGTTCCAAGTCCTCTGTTCAGAGCATGTTACCATAGTCTCTCGAGACTGAAGGATGCCTAATCTGAGAGAAGAATCCTTTTCCAAAGAGGCTTGCCTGGGAAAAAGTTGAATCTTCAGATTATCACTTTTGTGTGGGCTGATGAACATTTCTAAATGTTCATAAACTTGTGTGGCTTATGAACATTTCAGGACAATTCAGTGCAAATATTACCATGCTTGGAGCGGGGGGTGGGGGTGGGAATCACATTATTAAGCTTATTTGAATGAAGGAAAGGCATAGCAGATGCCAGCTATTAGATTATTTTAAAATGAAGCATCCAGATAATATACCATAGAATATTCAACAGAAACCAGTGCCATGTATGTTTCTGAGAACAGATACGTACTAAATGCACTAGTAATACCTGGATATGACAACTCAGATTATATATCATTCTGGCTGAGCTGTTTGGAAGCCTTGAAGTGTTAGTAATAAATGACGGAATACTTGGACTAACAGATGTTTCAACAATGTTAATTCATTTGTTGGGTTTTTTTTTAAATTAGAGAAGTTGGAGAGAAATGTGTGGAAGTATTTGTTATATAGTTCAGTCACTAGGCGGCACTGGACTCAGTCATCTCTGAGTGCATTCCAGGAATTTCCTCTTCTGTATAGTTCAGCTGTGTTAGATGACTAGTATGGATGGGTGGGGAACTTGCAGGACACATCAGTCTGACGTCTACTGAAGAACGCTTTCTCTCTCTCAAAACTCCGTTTCAGCTTCCTCTAACTCTTCCATGACACGATGAATTGAACAAAATTGCAGCTACTGTCAAAAATAGCTATGTCTGTGGAGCTCCTTTTCTCTCATTCGTGTTTATTTGCCTTACAGTCCTTGAACAGTAGAACAGGCAGAATGATACGATTTACCAGTTTTTAAAATTAATTAAAATCTGTGCCTCAATACAGGTTTCTATAATATATTTTAAGCTGGCTGGAAAGTTCAGTGAGTTACCGTGTTTCCCTGAAAATAAGACAGGGTCTTATATAAATTTTTCTCCAAAAATAAAACACATTAGGGCTTATTTTCAGGGGATGTTTTATTTTTTTCATGTACAACCATCTACATTTATTCAAATACAGTCATGTCATCTTCTTCTGGTTGCTGCACAGTGGTGGAGGGCAGGGTTTCACTTAACAGGGGCTTATTTTGGGGGTAGGGCTTATATTACGAGCATCCTGAGAAATCATACCAGGGCTTATTTTCAGGTTAGGTCTTATTTTTGGGGAAACAGGGTAAATATCTGACTGTGGTGCCAGAGGTTGGGAGTTTGGTTCCCACACTGTGCCTCCTGGGAGATGAGCCAACTTGTGTGGCCTTGGGCAAGCTGCACAGTCCCAGGGTGCCCCCAGAAGGGGAGGGGGAACGGTAAATCACTTCTATGCTCTACCTAGAAAACCCTGAAGAGGGTTGCCTGCTAGTCACCAACTACCTATTCTTTTACATCTAAAACTCCTTAGGTAAAACAGTGGGCAACTGCACATTTGAATGACGGGGAGAGTCAAAGAAAAGTCTATCACAGGAAAGTTAGCAGTGTAGTGCTAAAACGATTAGCTAGTAACAATGCTGTTAAAGAGGGAGGAGCAGCTAAGTACATCCCAGATCATTTAAGAACCCCTGAAGGCTGACTGCTGATTGTTAAGGAGCTCATTCTCCTGGTCTCCTGCCTAGCACTTCTAAGATTCACATCTAGGCAGAACATTCAAGCTTAATTCCCCATGATTCTTCTTTCAAATATTTTCTAGATGCATCTGCATCAAGGTAGATTTAGATGAGTGTCATGATAACATTAGTTTGAAATATACACATAGGGCACTTATGTGCTCAAACACTTAAGTCAGAGATACAAGAGGTGTTAAGAAAAAAAATCAAGAGGTGTTAAAGGATTATTATATAGTAACTGGATATATTTTTCTTCCAGTGTGATGATGTTATGGGAGGGAAAAACTGTTGTAAACAATAGTAGATCCAAAATGTCTTCCCATATATCCCATGATTTCTCAAGGCCTTAGATGGCCTTATCATAGGGTTTATTTATCCAGAAGTAGTTTAGCATTGCTGTTTTCTGTGCAGAACTAACAACGGTTAGATTGAGTGTCACCTTCACCCACCACTGCTATCCAGTATTTGCTCTCCAGGAGTTTCTCTGACCCCCATCATCATTGGAACTATCCATTCTCTTCTGCTGATGCAGCCATTACTCCTAAAGAGGGTGGATGCATCAGTCTGGTGCCTCCGTTTTTATCGTTCTGCCTTACTTGACCCTGCTAGAAATCTAAACTAGTAATGGAGTCTGGTCTCTTTATAGCGTTGCTCTCAAATTTCCTAACTCTCTCAACACCCCTCATATTAAGGTGTGTATCCATGAGAGGGAAGAACTGTGGGTTAAAACTAGCTACATTATTAAGGAAGAATATGAAAAGACTATTCTTGAACAAATGCCTAGAGGAATGACCAAAGAAACATCCAAAATTGTTAAGGACAGACAAGACGCAAAAGTAAAAGGTGACAGAATTAGAGTCAGAATCCTGATTGCAACTTTTCAGCGACAAAGAGACGATTACAAAAGAAGAGAAAAAGCTCTTCTTCTACAAGATCCAACAAATCAAATGGAACCTAGATTTGGGATGTTGAAATACCAATGGGGAATATACTATCTGACCAGGATACAATAAGAGAAACAATACACTGAAGAAATATACGGATAAGATACAAGGGCGACAGATGCTTTTGAAGAGGAATCCTAAATGGAGGAACATGCAATTTTAGAAAATTAAATGAAAACTGCTCTTAACAAACTTGGAAGAAATACAGTAATTCACCAGGAGTAGATGGGATACCAAGAGAAATATTCCAAGTTACAGAAACAGAATCTGTCAAAATCTGAACAAAAATATGCGAGCAAATATGGAAAACAGAACAATGACCCACAGATTGGAAACATTCTGTAATGCTGTAATGATAGGACCATTGCATTAATTTCCCATGCAAGCAAAGTGATGGTCAAGGTGCTGCAACAAAGACTTTTATCTTATATGGAGTGAGAAATGTCCAATGTTCCAGCTGGATTCTGAAAAGACGGAGGCACTAGAGAATATATTGCAAACATATGTTGCCTACTGCAGCATACTAAATAATTTCAGGGAAAAAATTGTCTGTGCTTAATAGACTACAACAAAGCCTGATTGTATGGAGGATCAAGAGAAGCTATGGATTGTTCTATAGCAGTGGTTCCCAACATTGGACTACAATTCCCAGAAGCTTTCACCACCAATTGTGCTTGCTGAGGTTTCTGAGAGTTGCAGTCCAAGAACACTTGGGTCACCCAAGGTTGGGAACCACTATTCTAAAGGAAAGGGGTGTGTCTCAACCCTTGATTCTCGTGGAGCATAACCCACACTCTGGACGAGAAGCTGTTGTCCAGGACAGAATATGGACTCTAGGATTCTTAGGACAGAATATGGAGAAACAGAATGATTTCCCATAGGCAAAGGTGGAAGACGTAGGTGCATTTTATCTCCCTATCTGTTTAGTCTATACAGAGAACATATCATACAGAAAGCTGGACTAGATTTAAAGGAAGGAGTGGAAAATGAAGGAAGACACATCAATACTTTAATATATAGAGATGACAGCATCTTACTGACAGAAAGCAGCAATGACTGGAAGTGTCTCTGGATTAAGGTGAAAGAAGAAAATGCCAAAGCAAGACTGCAGTGGAACAGTCCTGCTTAAGAAGACAAAAATCACAATTATAGTTTTTTGTACAGCTATACAACTTTAATGTTGACAATAAAGAAATTGAAATTGTAGATTTTGTATAGGGATATGCTGGGTTTTTTTTTTAACTTCAGTTCCCATAATTGTTGGAATTGCTGACCAGAAGCACAAATCAGTGCACCTGTAGGTTCACTCCACCCCCAAGAAGGGCTTTGGAGTGATTTTACCTCCACCATGAATGCCCCTACCTTATTTCATGTTATTGATTTGTTTTAAAACAGAAAAATGAAAGCTGCTGCAGTGCTTCCTGGGAATTATGGTTCTTTGGAAATGAGCAGCAAGACTATGACATGCAGGAAGGATTGCAGCAGCTTGTGTGTGTGTGTGTGTGTGTTGTGTGTGTGTGTGTGTGTGTGTGTGTGTGTGTGTGTAAACATATCAGCAATAGGAAACAGAAAGGCTAGAAGAGCAGATGGCAAGCCCTCCTCTTTCTCTGTCTCCCTCTGTGAATTGCAATACAATTTTAAAAAATACAATTCTTAAAAGCTTGTACACTCAGTCCTGCCCATTTGTGTTACTTGGTCGTCTCATGGCATTGGCAGCACCTTTCTAGAGCTCTTAGAAAAGAATTGCACCAAAGAAGAGACAGTTTAAGGGGAAGAAGCGAGTTGAGAGGATGGGTTAAAGTGCTGCGCTGACAGACAGCAGATTGGGCAGGCAAAGCAGGCAGCAGGAAGGCTGATGTGCTTCACAGAGCAACATAAACACAGATAGGAAACTAAATCAAAGATAACCAGAAACAGGGGTGGGCAGGAGACACTCTACTAAGGCCCTAAAGAACTACTCTACAGGTCAGTCTTTAGAGTTGCTGCATTCAATAGTGCAACAAAGACCAAGTACAATGGTCAACGTGTTTCACTGAATGGCACCTTGGTGGGCACCGGATGGGCACAGGGAAGGCTGAAATAGTTGGCCAAGGCAGGAAGGCAAAGATGTAGGGCAGTGCAGATCTGGAAGCTAAGTAAATCTAACCAAAATGACCTTTTAGGTTGGCATAGCTCCTCCTCCAAGCCCTGGAGACACCATGATAATTATGGCACTCAGCAACACTGGGTCAGTCAATACCACGATTGCACCAAGACATTTGGTGATCTGGGCTGGCATTGAAAACTTCCATCTGGTGGTTCCATATTCACCCATGCCATCTTCTCCATTGTTGCCTGCCTAAACCTCTTTCAGAAAGCTAAGCACTACCCCATGGCCTGCCTGTTACGAATATTTTTGGCTCTATTCTAGGCAGCAATGCCTGGCACTGTCTCCTAAGTTTGTTGAGTAGGCTCCTAGTGCTGTTATACATTGACAATTTCTCCCTGCTGACTGACTGACTTCATTTACCACCCATCCACTGGCAAGTCACTACTCTGAGCAGTTTGCAATACATAAAAACACACCATTCCCCACCCCTCACCCAGTCCATAAATGAGGCCAAACAAAGTTTACAGCTTCCACTAGTGAAGATGTAAAGGAGAGACAGAACTGTGTGTCATCAGCATATTGATGACAGTGAACACCAAAACTCTGGATGACCTCCCCCAGCAACCTCATATGGATGATTAAAAAGCATTGAGATGATCAACCTAGTGGGACTCCGTATTGCAGAATCCACAGTGGAAACATTATCCCCAAGCTGCACCATCTGGACACCACCAGGAAAGGACTGGAGGCACCACAGGGCTAAGCATCCAATCCCCAGACTCAATAGCCTGTCCAGAACGATATTCTGGTCGATGGTATCAAAGGCCGCTGAGAGATCTAGAAGAACCAACATTATACTCCCCTGGTTGGCCTCCTTTAACAGGCCATCGAGCAGAGTGACCAAAACTGCCTCAATCCCATGATGTGGCCTAAACTCCAACTGGACTATTGGTGTCCTCCAAGAATGCTGTAGCTGGTTTGCCACCACCCTCTCAGTCACTTTACCCATGAACAGAATATTTGTGATGGGTCTATAGTTGTTTAAATCGTCTGTCACTAAAATTTCTTAAGAATGGGCCAATTTTTTTTCTCTTTCAAGCAAGAGGGCATATAACTCTCTTGCAGACATGAGTTTATGATCTGAGCGGCCCATCCAACCATTATCTCTTTGGCAAATTTCAGATTTGCATATTTGTATTCCTGCATTGAGCAGGGAGTTGGATTCGATGGCCTTATAGGCCCCTTCCAATTTCATAATTTTATGATTCTATTCTATGCTTCTAGGTGCATGGATCCAACTGAGAGGTGATGGCTTTACAATGTGCAAGCACCTTGTCCATGTTGTCAGGTGTCATAGGCTGGAACTGATCCAATACAACCGGACAGGACTGCACGTTAAACATCCCAATACAATCTACTGCATCACTGTCAAGGTCGCTCAATCTTAGATTGGAAGTGCACTGCAAAACAGTTACAAGTAATTTCATTCAATTCAGGACCGTTATGCTGTCCAGAGTTCGTGAGGTCACAGAACCCTTGAGAGACTGCTGCCTACTGGTTCAAAGCCTCAATAATAAGCCTGGTGTGATAGGCTCTTTTTGCCCATTGAATGGCATTAAAATATTTGCTGGACATCTTTCTAACTGCAGATAGGTTCATATCTGAGGGAGTTTTCTCTGATTGCTCTCTAGCCTTCTCCTCAATTGTTTCATGGCTCACAGCTCATCTGTGAGCTAACTGAGGGATGAGACCTGAAATGGAGAGGGCGTTTAGGTGTGCTTGTGTGAAGACCATTCGAGTCACCAACTAAGACCATTCGACAAGCTGAGCTTTGAAGGAGCGCCAGTTGGAATGCCAGGGGCACAAGTCAGAAACCCATCCAAAGCATTCTGGAAACCAGTTGGATCCAATAGCCTCCACCGGTGGACCATTCTAATAGAGCTGGTCTCCCCATGGTGTGGTGGTGTTGCTACTGTAAGTCCAAATTACATGGTGGAAGATGCAAAATCTGTAACCCTCAGATTGTCTTCATCCTGGACAACTGTTAATATCAGGTCAAGAGTTTGCTGCCTACAGTGAAGGCAGATAATAATCCTGGGATCCTTTCCAACCTCAAAGTGGTCCCAGACAATGCTCTGCCTTTCCTTTGTTGGTGGAAACCCAGACTTCTACCCTTCTTTCTCAGGGGCTACAGCCACTGCCTCTGACCATCAGGCTCACATAGAGACACCCTGACACTGGGAGCAGGCAAACCAATTGGCTTAACTCTGGCCTTGGAAGTAGCATGTGTGTTTCATGATTGGTTAAACTGAACTAATGATCAAACATGGTAATATAATAATTGTTGAACTTAAACTGTAAAGGATATATACAAGTTGAAATAATGAGAAAATACAATGAATTGTAAATCATATTTAGTTTTTTGCTCAAAAAGTACGAAGAGGCAATAAAAATTAAAAATAGTTACAATATGAATTTAGTGTGCAAAAACTTAATTTAGTTACAATATGAATTAAGAGTGCAAAATAACCATAATGTGTTTAATGAATAAAATAAGTATGCTTCAGATAAATACACAACTGTGTGCACGCATACACACACACACATTCAATAAAGATAGAATCTGTAAAAAGGAACCACACAAGAGAACACATCAGAAACTTCATAACAGGGCAGGGGGGGGAGACAGAATCAGCTGCAATACCTAATACACACACAGATGAACATAAAATAAGCTGATTTGATCACTGAAATCAGCAATTTAGAAAGGCAAAGGGAGGATTAAGGAAAAAGCTACTGGACTCACAGAAAGGAGATAAATTATGCTCAGGTTCTGATCAACACAACTACATTCTCTGAGGTTTTTCACCTGATTGCTGTGAACACTGCTAAAACTCACAAACAAGGATGTGTGAGTTACTTGTATAACTCACACAATTGCTCCTCGTAAGCAGAGCCATACCATTTTGTTGGAAGTACATTGCCTGCATTTTTCTGACTCATTTTAGAACTCCTTGCTTCACCCCAGAACAGAATTTCTCAATTCTGCATCAAGACCTCATACAAATCAGGCTGAGTTAGGCCAACTCTGTACAGCAGCGATCCCCAACCTTTTTCGGTCCGCGGACCGGCTGGGGAAGGCGGGACACCCCCCGCGCTCGCGCACATGCATGAACAAGTGTGCGCTCCCTCTCGCACAGGCGCGCATGCGCTCGTGTGCATGCGCAAACTGCGGCACAACGCTTCTCTGGCACGTTTGCACTCGTGCGCATGCGCAAACGGCAGCGCGGCACTTCTCTGGGTGTGCTTGCGCTCATGTGCATGCGGAAACAGCGCGGCGCTCACACGGGCATGCTGGAGCGTGTGCACGGCTGTGCGGGGGTGGGTGGGGCGGGAGGTTTGTCTCGGCGGCCCGGTCCGGCTCAGGCCACAGACCGGCACCGGGCCACGGACCGGGGGTTGGGGACCTCTGCTGTACAGGATTCAACTGAAGCCAATGCACAGCACTACAAAATAATGTACACTTATGTAAGTACAAAGGATAAACAGTTGATTCATACACACACACGATTCATACACACATAGAACTCTCCCTCCCCAACCAACATCAGTCCCCCAGCATGCCACAGCACCGTTCCTGGCTGCCATGTGGAGCCGCCATGATGAGAGGACCAGATGGGCTGCCACTATCAGACCAGGGGCTGCAGCACTGCGAACGACAGGGCCCTAGGTAAGCCTAAGACCCACCTTTCTCGGGTCACTTCCTGGAGACAAATAGCTGCACAGTATTTATTGGATATTTATTTATTGGGGGGGGGGGGGGACCAAAACCATTCTGCTCAGATCTGAGCAATTCAAAGGAGAAGTGTACTGCTTTTCCTGTAGTAGGGCCATCTTCATTGATTGATTTCCACTAGAGATGGGGGGTATTCATATTTGTATACGAATATCCCTGCACAGCTGGAGTTAACGGGGCCAGACCGTCTACTCACATGTCTGCTGCTGCTGCTGGCCCTACTCATTCTTCCAATCACTCCTGAGCGCCGTTCTCTTCCCGGTTGTCTAGCCACTCCTGGCAGAGGGACGAGTCTCCCTGCAAGGCTGCCAATTGGCTAGCCAAGCGGCACTCTGGAGTGATTGGAAGGAAGAGAGGGGCCGCCGCCGCTGAATTTGTGAGTGGGCGGTCCAGCCCCAGGGGCCAAACCCTCCTTAACTCCAGCTGCGCGGGGATATTCATATTCATATGTGGAACACTTGAACAGCTTCTGCACAAGTCTGTTCCACCACTCTGCCCTTGCTTATGACTATGAACATGTTGATCTTATTTATTTTGGAAGCTAAGTATAGTCCCTCCAGCTTCATCTTAGAAAGAGGCTACCAGTGAGCACCAGGGATTTCCATACAGCAGCAGCAGGAAAGACTCCTGTTTGAAAACTGGAGAGTAGCTTTAACAGTTTTAAGCTAGACGGACTAATGGTCTAACTCTATGTAAGGCTGTTTCCTATACTCCTTGACTTACCCCATCAACACACTGGGAATATCCTGCTATGCTGAAAGCTCTGTTCTGCATACTGCCACTAAGGTAAGGAAGAAGGAAAACAGAGCAGCCAAGTTCAAACAGTTTTTAAATAAAGCTTTACCGATTTAATCAGAACTTTGCTTCCACAAATTTGCAAGATTTATTTTAAAACCAGTGCAGGGGGATGCTGTCCCTCACCCACTCCATTTTTCAGGGTTTGACCAGATGCTATTTTTTCCCCAAACTAGAGCTAGAAACTTTACATTTAAAACAAGGTTTCCGGATGTTGAATTCAGCATCCAATACAAACGGTATGGTGTGTTCAAGGAATTCTTGTACACATAGATACACACATACACATACACAACCGACCATGCCTCATGCCAGTGGAATTGGATTTGTTAAAGTAATCTTACAAATGGATTTCAAGGCAGCCTTACAAAAGAGGCCACCTTTGATCTTTCTAGTAACATAGCTTCTAAGGCTTTCATTTGTTATTTTTATAGCACTGTCTATGTATAGGACTTTTTATGAAGACGTCTCTCTGGAAGGAACGCACAGGTCAGCAGTAGCAAAACATTATTTTCAGCCTTTTGTTTGTTAGGTGGTTGCATTCTGCTAGGTTACAATGACCTTCCGGTAAGCCATTTTAAATGGCTCTGCCAGCATGCAGGTGTCAACAGCATTATAACTAAATCATGCACAGTCTATGAAAAGCTTGGAAAAGTTAGTTTTTGGATTGCATTTCCTGCACCCCAAATTTCCAATCAATATACCAGTAGAGCTGTAGTCCAAATAAACACAGTCCATTTCCCTTCCACCCATTGTTTTGGTAAGCAATTCCACTTCCAATGAATATATTGGAACAATATTTTATTTTAGCAAACACCTAATGATGACCCTGCTCTTAAAAGTGCTCAAACCTTAATACTAAGATTTCAGCCATCAAGATAAATTCTAATCAGTTTCACCCATATTTGGAGAAAGGGCTGGCAGGGCAAAAAGCCTGGTGGCAGGGGTGTGTGTGTTGCTGGTGTTTGCAGTTCATTTTAAATGGCCAACACAGGAAGAAGCACCATCTATACAAGACAGTCTGTAGGGACACAGCTGTTCAGTTCACCATCCTTCCCATAAAATGGCATGGGATAACAGTAACTCGCAATTCAGTTGTAAAATTCAGCAACCTTTTTTTTCAGAACAATCCAGATAATTTTTGCCTTGCTTAGTTGAAAAACTTATCATGTCTTCCAAGAAACAGTGTGTTGTGGTCAGGGTACTGGAACACAAACCAGTACACTCTGTTATTTAAATAATGATGTTTACAAAGATGGAAATGAAAATTAGCATTCATATTGAACTGCAGGAGTCTAATAAATCTATCCATCCAATTGGAAGTGATTTCTTTTTAGCTATTGATACACTGGATTGCATCAAAAGCAATCTGTCCTGTAGAACCAAAACTGCTCCAGAAACAGATGCGGGGGGGGGGGGGGGGGATGGGACAGGGAGGGGGGAAAAAAACAGGAGGTTCATTTGCATGATGTCCAAACCTGATTGTATGCACATTATAAAGCCCAGAAAATCTTCTATTAACATATTAATCAAAGTTTCTTTGGTATGGTTGTAGTATGGTATGGTTGTAGAAAAATGAAGAAAATAACAACTTAGAATTATGAATGGCAAGATGACCATGGATGCAGCTCACATTTTGTCTTAGGCAATGCTGTCGCTCTCCTCTCCCACCCCAACAAACACTTTTTCCCCATGATAAAGACTAGAACCTGTTCTTGATGCCCAGGAAATAGAAATGTATTACAAACTGCAATCCACTCAAAATGGAGGATTTTGTCCTTCTGCATTTTTCTCAATAGCCTAGGAGAGTAGAGAAGTGGATCCAGGGACAAAGGCAGCCCAATTCCAGACTACAATCAATTATTTACCCAGATAAAGAAGCAGCTGCCTTCCTTTGACAATGAGGACGAGACTCCAGCACCAGCAAGCACTTGATTAGTTAGCATGCAACTGCTGGCATCCTCAGGGCGAGCACCTCGTTTTGGAAATGGCAGCTGCTTATGAATAATTGAACACACTTTCTGTCCCAACCTCTCTATGGGCAATCTTGTTTTTGGGAAGACATATCCCAAAATATAGGAAGAGCGCCATACAATCAGAAGTGAAGCCAGTAAACCATGTGCTGGTCTCATGAAATCTTAATTACCTGGAAATTATCTCAGCTTTCCTTGAAGCTAACTTAGGAAAGATGCAGACCCAAGCTCCTGTGGAATCCCTTTCACTGTTGGGAAGCCTTTGGGAGCCTCAGGGTGAAAGAAGAAGCTGTTAATTACTGATAATCGCTGCCACTGGTAAAATCACCCTGGCCACAGCACCCCTCTATCCCACAGCCTCCCAATGATGAAAGAGATTCCATGGGAGCCTCAGGGAGAAACTGGAAATGATTTATTTCCAAAAAATCACCCTAACTGCTGATATAGTCACCCTTACACAGCATAACTTATGGCAACAGGATTTCTGCCAGTGGATGTTTCCTGCCTTCAGCAATTTCTAGCTGTTGCTAAAAAGCACAGAGAAACACAGGAGCAATTGGGTCTATAATTTTTGATGAAATTAATAACATTCTAAGTATCATCTCAAAGCACTAAAACACTGGTGATATTTAAAGCTTATTACATTTTTCTGTAAAAAACTGAATATACAGAGGCTTACAATTATAAGGAAAACCACTGAAGGATGTACAAACAAGACGCCATACAGCAGTTTTATACTAAAAGAATAAAGATTTTTATTAAGCATTGTAAGTTGCATTCAATAGCCTTCAAATACACCACACCACAATCCATCTACAATCAATCAAACCCAACAGTAGTTCATTCTTGCACAATCCATGAGTTGGGGCAGAACTCCCTTCAACTTACATTAAAGATACCTACTTAGCTCTTGCGGGCAGGGAATGGGGAATTACACCTCATTTCTGATCACTAATGTGTGATGAAGAGCATCAGGAGAATTATATGAAAACGAATATAAAGAAATGATTCTGATTTTGAAGTACATTAAGTTTGGAAACACTAACAAAAACATCAAAATGATACAGGTATATTTGCTTATACTAAATCCTTGATGGGAAAGTTCTCAAGAACAAGCCATTTGTTTCCTGCTACAGAAGGGGGGTATTTTCTTGAAGATCAAAGCTTTTTTTTTGTTTTTCCACAGAATTTCATATTTGCTAATATGAAGGCATAAAACAGCAACAGAGAACAATAATGCATACAGCAATGAGTACACCAGGGTAACGTTGATATTCAAAACGGCTAGATAATTTTTTTTGTTTTAGAATAAATGCAACAGAGGTCAATAATCACAAAATTTTAAGGTTAGAGCAAGATCAGTCAATGACTAAACATAGTTAACATCTTTTATAGGACTATTACTGATTATTAGCTTTTTTTTTTGTTTTGCAAATGGGCACAGTACTTGTAAGAATGGAAGAAAGAGGACAATAACATGCATAATATTAACTACACACTTTAAAATTATGAACCATGCAGAAGTTTAGCTCAAATAGTAGTACTAATGGTCTACGTCTGATTCAAAACCACATAGTTCATTGATCACGGATGCATGGTATTAGTCACAAAAAGTATCAGAACACATTGTGTTTATTTTGAAAAGGTCATTTGCATCTTCTATGATTTTCAAGTTAAATCCATTTTAACTTGGTTGTAAAGCATGTATGATGTATATTTAAAATCAGCAGAACTCCAATGTTACTCTATAATTTTTTTATTTTGATAGTTTGCATATTTTAAACATAAAAAGAACCACATCAACAGTGATGAAATTTAAGAAAAGAAAGAACTGTGGTTGTGCCTTTCCCCCCCATAATCATGAAATCAAAGCCTTAAAGAAAGCTTTGTGACACAGTAATGCAAAATCAAATATAATGGCATACATATGGTGCCAAGTACTAAAAATTATATTTTAAGCTATATATACTGAAAGACTGCCAAAATTGGTTTTTTTTTAATATATTTCAAGAAACAAAAACTACAAGCTTTTGTCATAACCAGTTTAAACTTTGTGTATACTTCATTTTAAGTGCGGGAGTCAAATGCTCTTCATTCTCTTTCATTTTTGCTGTATTGTAGCATTTTGACTACAACTGGTTAAAACTAAAAATGTGTTCTTTAAATCTCTGACATCCAAGAGGGATCCGAATTTCCAAAGTCCTCATTTTTCTCTTACGGAAAGGAAAAAATGTACGTAACTGTAGGCTCTCTTTCTTTCCAGATATTCCTAATCCTGACCCTTCCAACATCCTTCACCCTCTATAAAAAATAAGTTTACTCTTCTTTTTTTAAGACAGTGGCCTCAAGAGCATCATCTTTATGGCAAACACTGTCTGCATTTAGTGCATTTAAGTGAGGATTTGTATTGCACGTTTTAGAGTCATTACTCAAGGCACTTTCAGACTGGTTGGAAGCCCTGACATCTGCTGTATTCCCATTCATCTGGGAAGCTGGTTTCTCCTCGTTCGCTACTCCATTTTCAGCCAGGGATCCTTCTGAAGACACAATAGAGGACTTAGATTCCTCTGATTTTGACTTTAGTTCTTTGGCCACTTCTTCTGCTGAAGCAGCATAAGGTGGTTTGCCCTAATAAAAGAAGAAAAAGGAAAAGCAGAAAAGTGGGAAGGTTGCAAGCACAGCTGAAGAGATTACTCAGTTAGCTAAGGCTTCAGCAATATTTTGACTCCTGCTCTCTAAGACTCTCAAAGTCTTCCCGGTGGTTAAAGTAAGTCTTCGCCTTAAGTGAACAGGTCTTAATGGGAAATACTATTCAAAATAAGTGCAAAGAGACACACACTGAAGCAAAAGGTCATAGCCACACATCTTTAAGATCTTGGCAGACTGATCAGGAAAGGTGATAAGAGTTCTGAGTCATCGGACGGCCCTCAATAATGTGTGGCAAAAATATATCCCATGTTGGGGATGACTAGGAAAAGATACTGATATATGGTGTGACCATTTGCGAAACACTCTGTACAGTCTAGGTCACTGCACCTGAAAAGAAGATATGATAGAACTAGAAAAAGCACTAGAAAGGGGCAATGAAAATGATCACAGGACCAGAGCAATCTCCCTGTAAGTACTGGGCCTCTTTAGGAAAGAAAGAAAAGAAAAGAAAAAAGACAAGCAAGAACAACTTCAATTGAAAAGTAGAGAGTCAGAACAGACTAAAGTAAATACTACTTTTCTCTGTCCTTTGTAGTGTTCTTGTAAAGAGCTAAGAAGCTGCCTCTTGCCACAGGGAGACCCAACTGCTCTCAGAAAGCAAGCCACTCAGTCCCCCCAGAGTTGGGGCCTTCCCCATACTATGTGGCCTCTTCCCCCTCACTTGAAGAAGAGCAACATAAGGCAGATTTTAAAAGCACTCATCTGAATTCATGGAGAATAAAGTTATCCGTAGTTACTATCTACGATGGCTATATGTGATCTCCCATGTCAGAGGCAATATGCTTATCAATAACAGTTAATGCAGGACACTAGCATGAGGGTGATGTTGCATTTGTGTCTTTCTCACACAGGCTGTGGCTGACCCCTGTGCGACAAGGGAAGACTGAATGGATAGGCCTTACTTAAGTCATCATCACAGTTCTTCTCTGGTTCTTAAGGACTGGAAACACAATCCACACTCACACTATTATTAAGTGTGACTCTAAATTTCCTAAATGCTGTTTCACCAGTACCTGAATTGTTCCCTGGTTCTTATAAGCTCTCCCGTAGTATCTTCCTCCTCTGCCAAATGTTCTTATCACAGGAGTGGAAATAACTCCTCTAGGGCGCCTACACAGAATGAGGAACAAGTTAAACATATTTAAATGTACTATAAATATTTAACTTATTAGAAATATATAGTTTTGTACTTCTTGCACATCAGCATGAATTCTTTTGCAAATACAACATAATCTACGTTGCAGTCCTGACAACAAAATGGGTTGCTAGAACATCTGATTTTTGTAACAAGAGTTCTTTTCATACAATATTTCTTCTCTTTCAATTTTGGTCTTCTTGCTCAGTTTTAGCGACACAAACCTGTTATAAACCTGTTTTCAGTAATAACTGACAATTGCTTTTATCATTCTGGGTCTAAAATAATCCTACCAGCAAAACATGCCCTCAAATACTACTAATTCTCATGAGACAGAAAAGGAAGGAATAGTCCTCTTTTTCTAAAAATGTAATTTGCTAGTGTAACTTCTACTTCTCAATTTATTACTCAGCAGTCAATATTTCCTGACCTCATCCTAGTAGTGCTCATTGTTTCACTTTATCATGCAGTCTCTCATATCCGTCCCAGCTCCACCCATTGAGCCAGCCACAGGCCCCTCCTCGGCAGAAAGAAGTGTAAATGCCTTCTTTTTTCAGATGAGCTTTGCTTAAACAAATGAGGATTCCCTCTAATCCAACAGGTCTTTCTGCTGGTCCTTTCCTGACTTCTGATTTGTAATAAGATTCTGATTGGTTCTGGTTTTGTTGTGTTAGGTGGCATCAAGTTGCGTAAAACGTATGGCAACCATATGAACAAGTGATCTCTAAAATGTCCTATTCACAACAGCTCTGCTCAGCTTTTGTCAACTCAAGCCTGTGGCTTCCTTTAGGGAGTTAGTCTATTTCATGTTTGGTCTTGGTATTTGCCTGCTGCCTTCAACCTTTCCCAGCATTATTGTTTTTCTCCAGGAAATCCTGCCTTTTCAAGATGTAGGACAGCCTCCGTTTCAACATTTTTGCCTCCAAAGATAGTTCAGGCTTCATTTGATCTAGGACCCACTTGTTTGTCTTTTGGCAGTTCAGGGTATCTACAAGCTCTCCTCCAGCACCGTATTTCAAAGAAAACATTTTTTTCCCCGTCAGCTTTCTTCACTGTCTAGCTTTCACACCTGTACATGGTGATTGGGAATAAAACAGTGTGGGTCATCTTGGTTTTGATCTCCAGTGACGCATCCTTCTACTTGATGATCTTTTCTAATTCCTTCATTTCTATCTGTCCAAGTCTCAGTTTTCTTATGATTCCTTGGTTGCGCTCTCCATTTGGATTAGTGATTGAACCAAGGTACACAAAATATTTAACAATTCCAATTTCTTCATTGTCAACGTTAAAATTGTGCATTCTAGCTCCGTATAAGGTAAACACTTTCATTGCAACACCTTGAGTATCATTTTGCTTGCATGGGAAATTAAAGTAATGGTTTTATAGTTACCGCACTCCTTGGGATCACCTTTCTTGAGGACTGGAATGTACACTGAATTTTTCCAATCTGTGGACCATTCTTTTGTTTTCCATTTTTGTTGGTACATTCTTATTAGGATTTTCGAGGTCTCTGTGGCTTGAAATAGTTATATTGGTATTCCATCTACCCCTGTTGATTTAATTCTTCCCAGTGCTTTCAGAACAGTTTTCAATTCACTTTCTAGAACTGCTGGTTCTTCATCATAGGATTACTCGTCAAAGGAATCTGTCACTCTTTTATCTCTTCTGTATAGGTCTTCAGTATACCATTCCCACCTTCTCTTTGTTTTCTTATGGTCAGATAGTGTGCTTCTCTGTTCCCTCTTCTATTACTTTGCATTTACTACTATAATAGTTCTAGTTGTCTCTATGTGACAGTTGTTGAATAGCTGTACTCAGGATTCTAACCCTATTTCTGTCATTTTCTACTTTTGTTTCTTGCCTATCCTTTACAATTTCAAGTGTTTCTTCTGTCAACCATTTAGGTTTTTCCTTTCTTTTTGCTATAGGAATTGTCTTTCTGCATTCTTCCCTAGTAACATCTCTGGTTTAAACCCACAGCTCCTCTGGTTCATGGTCATTTTAGTAATGCAAAACCCTTCGTTATATGGACTTTAAATTAATCAGAAATGTTTAAATTCTATATCTTGACACTAGGATTGTTTTAATATTCTTCTTCAATTTTACTTTAATGTTTGTTATTAACAATTCATGATCAGCACACAATCTGCTCTTCTTTTCGGACATTTATTGCTTCCAATTACATGGTCTATTTCAGAGGTCCCCAACCCCCGGTCCTCAGCCCGGTGCCGGTCTGTGGCCTGAGCTAGAGTAGGCCGCGGAGACAAACCTCCCGCCCCACCCCCCATGCACTCACCCCCGCACAGCTGATTTGCGTATGCGTGCGCGCTCCAGCGCGCCCGTGTGAGCACCACGCCGCCGTTTGTGCATGTGCACGAGTGCCCGCACAAGCGCCGCGCCGCTGTTCACGCATGCGCACGAGCGCTGGGGGTGCCCCGCCTTCCCCAGCTGGTCCGCGGGGTGAAAAAGGTTGGGGACCTCTATTTGATTTCTATACTGGCCATCTGGTAATTTCTATGTACACAGTTGTCTGTTTGGCTGCTTGAAGCATGTATCTGAGATAAACAGAACTCTATGAGTCATTCTCCAGCTTTATTTCCAATGCTTGGCCAAATTCTCCAACATTTGGTTCTGCTTTGTGTCCTACTTTAGCATTTCAGTTACCTATGATTATAAGCATGTCTTGTTTTGATGTGTTATCAATTTCCTCCATACTTAAAGCATAAAAGCTTTCAATTTAATCTGCTTCAGCATTTGTAGTTGGAACATAGACTTGACTAATGTTTATGCTGATAGCTTTTTGCAAAAAATATTAATATTAATTGGTCAGACCTCACATTAAAGCCCTAATAGCCAATGCTAGGTCAGTATTAGAGCCTCTCCATTTCTTCTGAGTTTATCATTTCCATTGTAAAACACTTTGTAATTGACTGAAAATGTCCCATTCCAGTCAGTTTTAGTTCACTTGACAGCAACCACTGCAATATTCAAACATTCTGCTTCTTGCTTTATGGTTTCCAGTTTAACTTGATTCATACTTCTCATGTTCCACGTTCCAATTGTGTATGTCATGCAGCACTGAACTTTCCTTTCACCTCTGTGCGCATCAGCCATTAAATTTCCTTTCGGCTTTAATCTAGTTGAATCATTAGTGTCAGTGCTACTTGAACTTGTCCTTTCCTCTGTAATGTTTTTAAATTATAAGACTATGGCCAAGCTCCAACAATACACTTCCATGAGTTGAACAAGGAGAAGGTAATCCCAGTAGCTGACTTAGTGTCTTTTGACCTGGGAATGTGATCTTTCAGCACTATCTCTTGTTTTATTTTGGACTGTCTCATGATAGGGCTTTCAAAGTAAGAAAGTTTCAGCAGTGGTCACCTCTGCCTTCTTCTGCACAGTACTGTCAAAAGTTAGGTTGAAGAGGCTAGATGCATTTTAGTCTGGTGTCTCAGCTGTGAACATTCCACCTTAGGTGGCTTTGCTAGGAGACCAGGTTCGTAATGGAGTTTAGCCTCCTGATGGTATTCCTCTTAGCTTCACTGACATACTTAAACTCCCTCAGCACATTAAGGTGTGGATCCAAGAAGCATGTAGCTGACTTCAGCCAAACTCTAACCCTGACAAACTTGTCCTAGGGTTTAAAAGATGCTTTGTTTCCACTAATCACAATCAAGATTACACTGTGGTTATGGTTTAGACCAGGGGTCTCCAAACTTTTCACACGGAGGGCCATATAATATAGTTTTGATATTTTTGAGGGCCGAAGTAAAGCGCATGCGTGCCCCACGCCCACACATGCATGCACTCCTGCCTGCCCACCCACCCACCCACCCACACATGCATTCCTGCCCGCACGCACACATGGGATGGATAAAAAGGCAAGGCGGGCCGGATGTGGCCTGTGTGCCATACTTTGGAGACCCCTGGTTTAGACAATATGTTAAATTACAGCTGGCCTAAAAAACATATGGGAACTTCTTATCTCCTCATGGTACCCTGGAGGTGTGAGGAGGACACACCTGAATCTTGCTGTGTCTTATCTCTGAATTGCTACCCAAAACAGAATGAAGTTTCTTCTTGAGTAAAAATAGATACAAGATAGTCCCACAGATATCTGGATCACTTCAACTGGACAAAGATATCAACTGTAATGCTTGTTTAATTATAAGATTTTGGCCGAGCTCCAACAATGCACTTCTATGAGTTGAACATGGAGAATCCCTCTTCCCTCCTATATACCTTACATGCCTTAAAATGTATTCTGGCATGGGATCTGCTTTGATCTGCATTCCTGTATTGAGCAGAGGATAGGACTCAATGGCCTTACAGGCCCCTTCCAATCCAATTATTCTATGATTCCACAAGATTTCAGGGCTGTGGGGGAAAGTAGGGTAAGGGAAGACACCAAAACATCCAGACACAAAATTTGAATCTAGCCCAGACTTTTGGTAGTATCTATTGCTAATTAGGCCACATCATTCTTTTATCTTTTCAGAATGACTGACTGAGACAGAACTGAATTCAGAGCTGAAGCTGCATTCATTTAAAAGCAAAATTTCATATATGAAAACACAATATTAGTTTTTTTTAAAAATTAACTTTGATCACGGGCCCCCGTCTTAATACATCTTAATTTTTTGGAGAAGGCAATTAAGCATGCTGTACTGCGTTATTTCATTGAGCAAGACAGACTAACATTCTGAAAAAGCACTAAGAATTTGCTGACCATTATTTAACACAATCTTAAGTTGGTCACAATGACTACTTTGGGAATTCTTTGCAAAGCTTAACCTAATGACAGTCACCTATGCCTTAGTCACGTCAAGGTTGGGTTACTCTGACACATTTTACCTGAGCAGCTTTTTCAGCAGGAGTTGGAAGTAGCAGCTGGTGCAAAATACTACAGTCAGGGTAGTGACTGACGGTGCATTTTCCCCACTCTAATGGATTTAACTCCACTGCTTATCAACTTCACACCTTCCAATCTATTTCCAGGCTCAACTCCAAAGTGATGGTGATCATTCTTGGCCTAAGATACTTTAAGGAGTGACTACAGCCACATGAAACTACCAACCATTTCCAATAGTTGGAGAAGTTTCTTGTGTATTGCCTTCTCCACCTTCAGAAGTGAAACTGAGGGTAATGTGCAGGATAGCTTCTCCATGGCAGCATCCAGGATGTGCCATTCTCTGTTCTAGGAGATCTATTCAGTTCCTTTTTTGATGGGAAAGGTTCTGGGAAGTTTTTGGTTTAGCCGGCTAATGGTATTTTTGATTTATAATGTTCTGTTCCTTGTTTCATTGGGCAGTATCCTGTTTGTGCCAGCGCAACATAAAATTATGCTAGTGTAAATGTGCCATTATGGCAGGCAACAAGGGTCTGTGCCATGCAATTGCACAATTGATCAATTGTCCCCAGCACAACTAATTGCACAATGAGCTGGCAGAAGTGCTTCTGGGACTGCATTTCCAATATAAACATTATGCAACTCCCTTGGGCATAACCTTGAGCTGCATGCATGTACTGTAGTTGCATAACAGGATTTTGGCCACAGTATGACAATCTGCTGCTCTAATTCATCAGTGAAGGAGGATCTTCTATGAAACATGGGAAGATGTCCCCACCCCTCTAGCCAGAAACAGGAGCACTGTGTCGTACTATCCTCTCCAAGACTGTCCTTTGCCATCTAGCATCTAAGGCTCAGATTTTGACTGGAGTGTCAGTTCTCAAATTAGCAATGCCCAGCCTGGCAAAGAAACCTGTGGAGTTGAAAACAAATTTCTAGCTATGAGACTAATAAAGGTATCACCCACCCTTGTCTTCATATAGTAACACAGGGACTACATATCTTTATTTCCGCCTTTACCTTTAAGTGCTAGGAAGCAGAAACACTAGTGTCACCACCATACAAGCATGAGGTTGCTGACCAGACCACTGCTGCAAGGCACCATCTGTCACAGCAGCTGTATAAAAAGACCGAGTTGCAACCTCTTTCCCCATAACTGAATGTCAAAATTAATTTCCACTGTTTTCCTGCTGCTTACCCTCTTGTTGGTCCTCCAACAGAAACCACTTGCAGAGGAAAGGGTCCTCTGCCTCCTCGACCGCGTCTGCTTCCAGCCCAGTGGCCTACCACAGTGCCAGCTATTTCGAGTTTCCCTCCCTGAGAAGGAATAGGTTGGACACCTGAACAAAGAACAAAAACAAAGAGGGTTCTTTGCAACTGCAACATCAAGAATGGAAAACAGAGGCACCACTTTCCCCCTGTTGAAGAGTTTTCCTTCCAAAGAAAGGAAAGTGTCTTAATTCTTTGGACAGTTACTAAAGGAAAACAAAACAAAACAAAACAACAAAAACACAACACGTCTATAGAGGCTTTGGATCCATATTCCTTTAATTTACTTAAAATAATGAATTGGAAGATTTGGGGTCAACTTGATCAGCATCATAATTTAAATTAATATACTCTAATGTATTCTCACGTTATAATCCATGCCTCTGTCCAGGATGAAACCTTATTGGAATCAGTGGGAGAAGGAGAGCGGAAGCTATCCTGCACACACAGTTTTTCCATGTTTAAATTTAATGACCTCAGTGGGACTAAATTCACAACGGGGTACTGGACTGGAATCCTGGCCAGAAGGGAAATGCTTGTACAATGTCAGATGTGTTTCTCAGAGAGAGAGAGAGAGAGAGAGAGAGAGAGAGAGAGAGAGAGAGAGAGAGAGAGAGAAGATATTTCAGAGGCTTGGGTCCCAAAGATGTCTTAAGCCACTGGAAAAGGGCTTCTGCTTCTTGTGAGGCAGCTTTCATTAATTTTGCCAATTCCCCTCCTGCTCCAGCATGTTGTGATCAGTTGCTTGGAGTGTATGTGTGTGCATGGCTGCATGTGGGAAGTTACAACGAAGAAGAGGAGCCAGAAAAGCCCCACTGCTTTTGTTTCTCTGGATCCAACTCAACTGCTTTAAGCATTAACACTACCATTCAAGGTGTCTAAAAACAATTCTAGTAACTGTACTGACCTACTTTCAACTATTCAACTGGAACACCACAAACACATACTTATGAAATCAAGTGGGTTGGTTAACATTAAAACATTGTTTTCAATCCTGTGATCTTCATTACTTTTTATTTCAGTATGCATCCTGTCACAGATGTGAATGTTCACATTTGGCTACTTATAGATTAACACCATGTCAGACAACAGCAGTCATATTCAATCTAGGCAAGGAGCGTTGGCTAGATATGACCAATAAAACTTATAACAATGAAAGGGTTAAACATGGGTAGTAGTAAAGTGGTTACAAATTAGGCCACAATGTTACTGCACTAATTACTACAGCACTATTAGCAAATTCATGAGTGTTTGTTCCTCTCCTGCTTTACTATGAGCTCTCGTAGTACACCAACTGTTTTATTAGGTCACTAAGAGATAGAAGTGTTTGTAATTTGTTAAAGCTTTGATGCTAGAGAATGTATAGGAATTTTTGTTGTTGTCGTTTAGTCGTGTCCGACTCTTCGTGACCCCATGGACCAGAGCACGCCAGGCCCTCCTGTCTTCCACTGCCTCCCGAAGTTGGGTCAAATTCATGTTGGTCGCTTCGATGACACTGTCCAACCATCTCGTCCTCTGTCGTCCCCTTCTCCTCTTGTCTTCACACGTTCCCAGCATCAGGGTCTTTTCCAGGGAGTCTTCTCTTCTCATGAGATGGCCAAAGTATTGGAGCCTCAGCTTCAGGATCTGTCCTTCCAGTGAACACTCAGGGTTGATTTCCTTCAAAATGGATAGGTTTGTTCTCTTTGCAGTCCAGGGGACTCTCAAGAGTCTCCTCCAGCACCACAATTCAAAAGCATCAATTCTTCGGCGGTCAGCCTTCTTTATGGTCCAGCTCTCACTTCCATACATCACTACTGGAAAAACCATAGCTTTGACTATGCAGACCTTTGTCGGCAAGGTGATGTCTCTGCTTTTTAAGATGCTGTCTAGGTTTCTCATCGCTTTCCTCCCAAGAAGCAGGTGTCTTTTAATTTCGTGGCTGCTGTCACCATCTGCAGTGATCGTGGAGCCCAGGAAGGTAAACTCTGTCACTGCCTCCATATCTTCCCCTTCTATTTGCCAGGAGGTGATGGGGCCCGTGGCCATGATCTTAGTTTTTTTGATGTTGAGCTTCAGACCATTTTTTAAAGGAATTTTTAGGAAGTAATTAAAACTGAAGGATTTTTGTCTACCTTTTTTAAAATAAAAAGTAGTAGATTCAGAATAAATCTTTTTTTTTAAAAGGTCCATTTAAAAATAGGAACTTATATGAAACAGTGGCCATACAAAAGACTTTTGGGTGTCACTGTATGTTCTACAACATTCATCAACAACGGATTTCAAAATAAACTAATTTTCCAGTATTCCGGGTAATACATGTATACATAGGCAAACCAGAGTTTTCCATGAACATCTGACAGATGTTTAGCAGAGTAGCAGCAGTTAGTCAATAATAGGAAAACAAAATTGGGAGCAGGTTGCAAAGGAACGACAGGTTACCCACCTGTAATTGTAGTTCTTCGAGTGGACCTCTGTGATTCACACCCTGGGTGATCTGCACCTGTGCGGAGCCTCATCGGAAAGTTCTAGAGCTTCTGCGGTAGCAAAAAACACATTAGAATAAGGCCCCTCCCCCTCATATAAGTACCTTGGCGCCAAGGCTCCCCTTTCAGTTGTGTCAACCGCCGCTACATTAAGCAGAATGGCGTGACAGTGGGGAGGATGGGCGGGATGTGTGAATCACAGAGGTCCACTCGAAGAACTACAATTACAGGTGGGTAACCTGTCGTTCTTCTTTGTGGCCTCTGTGAATCACACCCTGGGTGACTAAAAAGCTGTCTTACTCGGAGGCAGGGTGTCACGCCAAGGTAGAGGCTAGAACAGCACGTCCAAAGGCCGCATCAGACTTTTGCCGGAGATCAAGTCTATAATGCCGGATTAAAGTGGACGGCTGTGCCCAGGTGGCAGAGGCGCAGACGTCTGGAAGTGGTACGTCGCGTAGGAATGCCGTAGAGGTCGCCACTGCTCTGGTGGAGTGAGGGCGAATCACCTTCGGGACTGGTTTCTGTGCCAGCTGATACGCGAGGTGAATGGTTGAAGTGACCCATCTAGATATAGTTTGAGACGTCACCTGGCGAACTTTAGTAGGTGGTTGGTGACTTATGAAAAGTCGAGGTGAACGCCTGAAAGGTTGGGTGCGTTGGACGTAAAAGGCAAGGGCTCGCCTAACGTCTAAAGTATGGAGGATTCTTTATTGAGTTGTGGACGGTGACGGGAAGAAGGAAGGAAGGATAAATGGCTGAGAGAGATGGAATTGAGATACGACTCTGGGGAGGAAAGAAATATCCATGGATAGTTTGACTTTGTCCAGAAAAAACTGTAAATAAGGATAGTCGTGACGTAAGGCTGCTAAATCACTAGCTCGTCGAGCTGAGGTGATGGCGACGAGGAAAACTGTTTTAAAGGTAAGTAGCCGTAAATCAGTTGAAACTAAAGGTTCGAAAGGAGCTTTAGTAAGTTGTTGCAGTACTAGTGTTAGTGACCATTGCGGGGAAGGCGGGCGGGTATTTGGGTAGATATGAGATAGACCTTTAAGAAAACGTTTCAATGTTGGATGCTTGAAGAAATCAGCTGCCGGAGAGTTAGGGGGCTGATAAGAAACTATGGCGGAGAAGTGAACTCTCAAGGAAGAGAGGGAAAGGCCGCTAGACTTGAGATGAAGCAAAAAACGTAGAACAGTAGCAAGTGATGGGTTGATAGAAGGCAATGAAGAAGCTTCAGTGAAAGATTTGAATCTGTTCCGTTTATACAGGTAAGCCTTTCTAGTGGAGGGCTTCTTTGATTGACGGAGAATGTTCATTAGCAAGGTGGAATCCTCCACGCTGCCAGGTGCAGAACAGGTAAGTCTGGGTGGAGTACTTGGGCGTTGTTCTGCATGAGGAGGTGGGGCAGGCGAGGGAGGTGGTGAATGTCTGATGAGAGATTGTGAAGGACTGGAAACCAGGGTTGTCTCGGCCACCAAGGGGCTATAACGATGGCATCGGGTTTGTCTTGTTGTAGACGAACCACAACCTTGTGGAGAAGCGGGAATGGCGGAAAAAGGTAAATGAGGGTCTTGGGCCATCGGCCGACAAATGCATCTCCTTGGGAGTGTTTGCCAATGCCGGCTCGGGAGCAGTATCGCTTGCACTTCCGATTCACACGGGAGACGAAGAGGTCGAGAGTTGGTTTGCCCCATCGTTCGCATAGGTGAAGAAAAACTGATTGGTCTAACTCCCATTTGTGAGCTTGAGAGTTTGTGCGGCTGAGTAGATCTGCTAAGTCGTTGTCGGCAATGTGTAAAGCCGTGAGGCAGATATGATGTGCTAGGCACCACTCTCAGAGGTCGACTGCTAAATAGAGGAGACTTGGCGAGTGGGTGCCACCTTGATTCAGAATATAGTACATCGCCGTGGTGTTGTCGGTGGCAATTTGTACTATCTTGCCAGCGAGGAGATTTCTGAAAGCTTTGCAAGCTTTTATAACTGCCAACAGCTCTAATTCATTGATGTGAAGCAATTTCTCTCTGGAAGACCACTTGGCGTGGATTTTGAGAGATCTGCAGTGAGCTCTCCAGCCTGTGAGGCTGGCGTCGGTGGTGACCTGTATTTGTGGTCGTGGTTGTCAGAATGGCCGCCCAACGGATAGGTTGGGAGGAAAACGCCACCACTGAAGTTGGGAGGCGAGTTCTGGGGTGACCCTTAAAAGAGTGTGAGGAGGGTCTGTGAGTGGGTTGAAGAGGGTGAGAAACCACGACTGAAGAGATATCATCTTAAGTCATAGAGGCCATAGTACACGTTGCACAGTCAAGGCGGGTACCATAGCATGAGGGGTGAAAACTTGAAGTAATGCGATGAGATTTTTTCTCTTTTCTAGAGGAAGAAAGGCGCGAGCTTGTGTGGAATCTATGCATGCGCCTATATAATGAATAGTCTTTGTAGGTTTCAAATTTGATTTTTGTTCGTTGACAGCGAGACTGAGATCGCGAAGGAGGGTAAGGGTGAAGTGAGTGTCTCGTTGGGCCTTGCGACGGGAATGAGCTATGAGGAGCCAATCGTCGATATATGGAAATATGAGAATTTTTTGCAACCTGAGGTAAGCAGCTACTGGTGCCATGCACTTGGTGAATACTCTTGGAGCTGTTGCAAGGCTGAAAGGAAGCCTTTTGAATTGGTAGGCTTGTGATCTTAGTTGAAATTGAAGGAATTTTCTGTGTGAAGGATGTATGGAAATATGGAAGTATGAGTCTTTGAGATCTATGCCAGTGAACCAGTTGTTTTTGCGGAGTAAAGGGAGAACTGATTCGAGGGTAACCATACGGAATTTTGTTGTAATGATGTATTTAATTGTCATAGGTCTAACATAGGGCGAAGACCTCTGTCCTTTTTGGGTACGGTGAAATAGCGAGAGAAAAACCCTTTGTTGTGTTGTGAGACGGGTTGTATGGCGTCTTTGAGGAGTAAATTTCTTATTTCCTCTTCTAGGGTTGGAGATGGTGGAGTGATGACGTGTGTTGCCGGAGGAAGTTGGAAGAAATGGATGTGGTAGCCGTCGCAGATGATGGATAGTACCCAGGCATCTGTAGTGATGGATTCCCAGACAGGTAGGTGTTTGCAGAGGGCAGGATGGGTGGAGTGGTGTGCGATCTCGGTCATGCGAGCGTCAAACGTGATGTTTGGGCTTGCGGTCGTTGCTTGTTGTGCCTAGTAATGGGTTGTTGGCGGGGTTTATTTCTTTGGTTTCTGAAACAGGGTGTATAAGATGTTTGTTTTGGAGGATCACGTTGGAATTTTTGATATGAGTTGTACGGTTGTCTCCATTGATTTTGTTGGGGGCATTGTTGGTAAGACGGATAAACTCCCCAACGTCTAGCTGCTGATCTTTTCTTTTGCACTTTTTCCAAAGTATCATCAGTTTCAGCATTAAAGAGGCCTGCCCCGTCGAATGGAAGGTCTTCAATACGTGCGCGGGCATCCTCAGCCAGGCCAGCTGTCCTTAGCCAAGAGAAACGTCGTAAGGCTACTGAAGTGGCCATTGACTTTGCTGTGGCGTCTACCGTGTGCCTAGCAGAAAGCATCTGTTGTTTGGCAACGGAAAGACCTTCTTGTTGAAAGGTTTTGGTGAGTACTTTTTAATCTTCTGGTAAAGATTCGAGAAAGGTTGACATATTGTCCTAAAGGAAGCGTTGATATGCACCCATGGCTCCCTGGTAGTTAGCGACACGCATGGTGAATGCTACTGATGAATAAAGCCATCTTCCCATTGAGTCAATTCTTCTGCTGTCTTTATTTGGTGGTATGAGGGTTTGTCGATGTCGAGATCTGGATTGTGAGGCTTCGACAAAAATAGAGTTTGGAGCTGGTTGTTTTTGAAGAAATAGAGCTCCAGGATCATGGACTCTGTAGAGGTTATCGATTCGTTTAGACATGGTATGGGAAGAGGCTGGTTTGTCCAGGATCGTTGAGCGGTGCTGAGTAGAGACAGAAGCATCGAGATGTGTACTGGAGTAGTTGTATCTTTAGAGATTGGGTCGTATAGATCAGTGGTCCCCAACCTTGGGCCTCCAGATGTTCTTAGACTTCAACTCCCAGAAATCCTGGCCAGCAGAGGTGGTGGTGAAGGCTTCTGGGAGTTGTAGTCCAAGAACATCTGGAGGCCCAAGGTTGAGGACCACTGGTATAGATGATCGGCCGGTTCTGTCGGACGGTGGATTTGGAGATTGAGAGACTTAGCCATACGGATCATAAATTGGGCATAAGTTTGGAAGTCTTCCGCCAGTGATGGTGGGTCGGCATCGACAAGGTCGGATTCCAGTGAGGTAAGTAATACTGACGGCGTCTGAGGTCTGGATCTGTGATCGGAATAATCGGGATCGCGTCGGGAGTCGATGGATTGTCGATCGACTTCGGTGTCGATAGGTTGAGTGTCATAGTATTGACGTTTGTGGCTCGATGTCAATGGAGGCGGCATGTCCATGGGCATTTGTCGGTGTCGGGGATTTTCGATATCAAGAGATGTCATCCGAGTGTCCATGGACGTCGTTTGATATGGTTGAACGTCGGTGTCGAACTCGGGGTCATAGTGATGTCGAATTCGATGGCTTGGTTCTATCGGGCGACGGAAATCGTGTGTCGATAGAGGGACAGAACTAGTGTCCATGGACCAGGATGGATATCGAAGATCATCGCTATCAGAGCCTGTGTCTCGGTGATGTTGAAACGGAGGTTGTTGACGAGCTGGTAAAGCAGTGGAGTATATAGACACTGGAGATGCCGAGCGAGAGGAATGATTTCCGTCGTCTGGATTAGCGGGAAAATATCGGGAGGCTGGAGCTGTAAAAGCCTCGCGTGTAGAAGAAAATTGCTTGACCGTCCTGGGTCTTTTAGGTGCCAGGTAGGGAGCAGGTTGGAGTTGATGTGGGTCACGGTGATATGGCCGTTTCGACACCGATGGCTGTCGAGATCGAGGCCCACCATGAGAAGGTATGGCCGAGCTGGATAGAGCAACTGGCTGATTGGCGGTTGCGGTTTGTCTGGTCGAGTACTGGTCGGGGCAAATGGCAACCCGGTGAGAGTGCTGAATGCGGGTCTGAGCCACACGTGATGAAATAGATGGCTCCAGGGACTGTTGGGGCCGATGTCTCTAAGGCGGTCATGGTGAACGATCAGATTTTATCGAATAAGGTATGGTCTCTAGTTGTTGTTCGGAGTCGACCCTGTCAGGTGAAGCAACTACGGAAGGGTTGCTCGAAAGAACAGAGTACTGGGAGGAGAAGATGTTAATCGATCGACTCTGTCATCTCATTCCGGTGATTGGGAGCAGGGTTGATGAGAGGGGATTCCGTCATTGTCAGAAAGCGAACCAATAGATATTGATTCGCTGGTTTGTTGAGGCTGCTGAGAAACGACTGCAGCTTTAGATTTATGCTGTTTAGGTCTTTTAGGCGGAGAAGGCTACGGAACCAAAGAGGCTTTGGTCGACATTTGACGTTTAGTGGAGGGCTTCAATATCGAGGATTTCGGTATCGAGCGCTTCAATTTATGGGTTTTTGAAGTTTTAGATGAAGTGGATGGAGCGTCGGAGTGGGATGGTGTCGTCGATGGATGTTGTTTTGAGGATTCAGAAAGAGCCTTCTCCATTGCTTTGGTTTGTGAGGTGGCCTTAAAAGGAGGTTGGGCCATTTTGGTTGGTTGAAGGGATTGTTCCCAAAGACGGAGTTTTAATCTGGATAAGCGAGAACGGAGGACTCCGCGCTTGAAGTTCTTACAAAGCTGGCAGGAGGACATCTGGTGTGCCTCTCCAAAGCAAAAAAGACACTCGGTGTGGCCGTCGGAGAGTGGTATTTTGTTATCACAGACCACGCAGTGTTTAAAGGGGCCCAAAGGGGCCATGAATAGGAGAAAATAATTTGAGGAGAAAAAACAATGATGGGGGGGGGGGGGGTTGCTGCGGCCAGAGGCCGAGCGAAGCAGAAAAGAAAAAATCTCTGATAATGAATTTGATCTAAAAGTTTGAAGGAAAAAAGATTGATAACAGGAAGGAATCAAGAATAAACTCTCTTTCTCTTTTACTCACAGAAGCAGAACTATGAGGCTCTCAATGCGGCGGTTGAAAGAAAACTGAAAGGGGAGCCTTGGCGCCAAGGTACTTATACGAGGGGGGAGGGGCCTTATTCTAATGTGTTTTTTGCTACTGCAGAAGCTCTAGAATTTTCCGATGAGGCTCCGCACAGGCACGGATCACCCAGGATGTGATTCACAGAGGCCACGAAGAAGAATTGACAGTTGCAGACAGTTAAAGGGGGATGGTGGGGGGAAAGAGAAAGGAAACTGGTCATTGGCAAGAAGCCTCAGACCAGAGAAATGAAAGAGGCTGTTGCTGCAAGCTCTAAGAGAAGGGGTTTGGTATAATTACCGCCCTGAAACTTGCTAGTCCTGTTGCTGTCATTGCCCGAGAAGGCTCCGGAGTGTCCTCCCGCAGCAGCCACCCGGAAGGCCCGATAAGCGCCTGTTGCTACTGCTTCCCCATAAGGGCCTCCAAAGCCATAGACTCCTGTGAGATCCAGGGGAAAAGAGACAGGGGAAAACTGTGAGGGGAAAGGGGAACATGTTGGAACTCCCCCGAAAAATATGCCACTGATCTCTTTGTGTGAGCAGTTTCTCTGAAAAGCACAGAATGGAACATTTGAGAATATGCTGACTTCGCAGCCGAAGGGAAAAACACGGCAGCCCCACCACCCAGCCAGAAACTGATGAACTTAACAGAGCTCTGAACAATTTATGAATATATAGTCAACTACCATACAGGACGTTATCCAGCAGCAGCAGAACATGCTGACCGCCCAGTTTGTAATCTACTTGTAAAAGTAACCTCACATTTTTGCTCATGACAACCCAACTTCTTCTAAACACTAAGTGATTACATTTAACAAGTCTGGGACTGGAACAGTTTATACTGAATTTTACAGGATATCCTCAGGTTATCAACTACACGTATCCATGCTTACATTACTTCATGGATGGCACTAGTTTGAAGATACGTGATAAAAATAAATACCGGGGAAGATGGAAGTCTCTCTTTCTTCTAAAATTAAGAATTAAGGTAATCTATATTTTAAAACTCTGAGTATTTTAATTAAATTACATGTTTAATATTGTCTTCTCTAATCATCAGTGCCAATTTATTCCTGTCTCTTTCAAAAGCTGTGAAGATATTTTTGTATCAGCTGAGTCATTCAAACAGCTAGTAAGATGAACTGCGCTCTGTTCTAATGATCTGTTTATCCATTCTTAGTCAATTTTTTGGATCAGGATTATGACTTAAGTTCCTTCTTCGCCCCCCAATATGTAACATGATTTCCAAATGAAATTTTGTTTGTAGTTAATAGGATGGATCCATGTCTTCTCCTGATAAAAGGGCTATTTTAATTTTTGCATCACAACATGGCACATTAAAAATGAAACTAAACTCCAAAGGTATCCTAGTAGTGTACAGACTCTTGTACCTACAGAAAAATGAGAAATGCTATAATACACAACAAATACTCCATGAATCATGTAGGAATGTGCTATCTTCATCTGGCTCACAACTATTTGGATGCAGCCATCTGGTACAACCAAAACAGCTACATTATCTTCCTGTCTTCACTTCAGTGTATACAATTCATTTTAATTAATTTAAATATAACTTTTAATTAGATTCAAGATAAATACACAATTGCACAATGCTGCAGTTGTGACAGACAGTAAGCAGAAAGGAACCTGTGCATTACTATTCCAATATGAGGTACATATAGAAATTATACCTGTACTTAAATTGTACACAAATTTGTACATGCACCCCATAGTAAGTTGTATTATAATAATACTTCCAATGTTCATAGAACCTATTCTGGGT
Source organism: Intellagama lesueurii (assembly GCA_037013535.1). Taxonomy (NCBI): domain Eukaryota; kingdom Metazoa; phylum Chordata; class Lepidosauria; order Squamata; family Agamidae; genus Intellagama; species Intellagama lesueurii. The sequence continues at coordinate 246,321,689 of JBAJHW010000002.1, forward strand.
GAAATGCTACAGGCTGCAACAGTGAAATATACTTACCAGCAAAGCCCCTGCCCCTGCCCTGAGGTGGTGGAACTGGCCCAAAGTGCCGAGGATATACAGAAGCTGGATAGAAAGGCATGGCAGGTGGTGGTGGGAAAGGGAGTGGATGGTTCTGTCTAGAGAAATTTAAGCCTTCAAGGATGCTTTGACGCATCTTTTCAACCTTGGCAGCTTGTTCAGCCTACAATAAAGGAGATGGTACCAATCCATTTAGACTGTTTCATTCACAGCAGTTCTTAATTGCTTTTCTGTGCAAGGTACAATAAAGTATTCTTTAAAAACAGACTGAAATCAATTTTAAAATCCAAATTTTACACATTAGTTTTAAAACCAAAGGCCAGACAAAATAAAAGAGTTTGGGCCACCCGCTGGAAGCTCAACAATGACAGAGCCAGCCAATGCAAGCATACTCAAAGTATGCAATTTGATTCACTTCTAAACAGACTTTCAAGTGATGACAGTGACAAGCACTTAACTAGTCAGCCAACCACAAACATGAATGTGACTCACTGAAAAGATACTATCCACATTATCACACACACACTCTCTCTGAAATGAATATTCTCCTTAATGTATTATTTCCAAGAAAGTGATTCTGGTGCAATAATGGATAGCTCAATGAAAATGCAACTGCAGTGAAAAAAAAGGCACACTGGCAGCCATTAGGAAATGAATTTAAAACATTGCTAGTATCGTAACAATCTTATGAAAATCCCTCATGTGACTATACTAATACACTGCTTACACTTCTGGTCACCATGCCTAAAAAAGGCTCTTGCAGCACTGAAAAAGCTGTAGTAAATGACAGGCAAAAATGATGAAGGAGGGGGTGGAACAATCCTTTTATGAGAAAAGTAACATTTTAACTTCAAGTAGGGAGTACAGGTATATATAATGTTGCATGATTTGGAGAAAATGTAATGCCAATTGCATAATATTAAAAACTGAGGTCACCTAACGAAAGTGAATGATGTGAAATTCAGGATAGACAGAAATACTTTCCCACACATCACAAAGCTAAACCATCAAATTTGCTGGCACGAGATAATGGCAATGACTACCAATCTGGATGGTATTAAAGGAGATTAGATATATTCCTGGAGAACACAGCTATCACTGGCTTCTAGTCACAGTGCTAAATACTATCTCCAGTATTAGAGGCACAGTGACTCTCATTAACACTTGACTGGGAAAAGGCGCATGGGAGTGTTATTGTGCAGGGGAGGGGTATCAGGAGACAGGTATCTAGTGGTCTCTTGTGCTCCCAGAGGCGTCTAGTGGGGTCACTGTGAGATACAGGAAGCTGGACTAGATGGGCCCTTGGCCTGATCCTGCAGGGCTCTTCTTATGTGCTCCTATCTTGCTGTAGGCTTTCAGCTGGCTATTGTGAGAACATAGACCGGCCTTTAGTTTGATCCAGTGCATGCTTGAGATATAAACACTGAAAGCTGCATCTAAAATTCCCTTATGTATTGGGTGGAGGAAGGACATTATTATTCTTAGGAAATGTTTGGATTCATGTATTTTTTTAAAGGTACCGGAAGAGTTTGCAAATGGTTTTGTTTCTGAAGGGCCAATTCTGATCTTGAAGGAAGCCAGAGTATGAGGACTGCTCTGGAACAAACAAACAAAAACACTCTGCTTCCTGGACGACAGAGAGGGAGAACAACCATGTCTCTGGACTACTAAATTGCAAAAGGGAAGAGGGACAAGTCTAAATCAGCTGACATGCATCACAGATATCTACATCCAACTCCCCTAATTTGAGCAGTGGCAAGGCTGGGTGGGTGTAATAGCAATTCTAGCTCAAAGGCATGGAATGTGCTATAACTTTGGAGTATCTCTTTAGACCGTTTATTCTTAATCTATTTTGCACAACAAGATGCAGTGATCACCTTCCAAATGCATCTAACATGCAGTGCTACAAAATCATATACTGTTTAAAAGCAATCACTGACTGCTTAACTTAAATGAATACATCACATGCAGCATTCTGCATGCCAGTGGCCTCTTTGGGAGGACACACAATGGAAACAATTGGCCAGACACTTATTTTACACACAGAGAGAGACATGCCTATTACTTAGTAATTTATTATCAGAGATTTGTAACTCACAGACTTCACTTTAAAACATTGAATTCCAAAAGGTGTCACACAAATCTGGGAGCAACATACCTGACCATCACAGAGGTCAATGAGGGGAACTTTCTCCCGGCTTGCTTTGATGAGTTTAGTCTGGAACAGCTTCCCATCAAAGTACATCCATGGACAACAATGCTCCCATGGAATCGGCTGCCCGCAAGCATCATTTGCAAACAATGCCATGTCAACACCACTCATAAACAATGCTGACAGCTGAATTCCTCGAGGATCTAGATTTTCAATCTTTAAGAAAGAATTGAAGTCTTGGTTGACTAAGTGCCATACAAAGTTCTAAGCTTTAAGTTTCCTTTGAAACAAAACAAATTGGACTAAGAAGCTGCCATTTGAGGAACTGAATGCTTTTTACAGGTAAAGCTATTTAACCTCACAATAAATATAACATGTCTGAAAGCCCACAGTAAGTCTGTGGACAGTGTTGTTCATTTTACTGTTCTTTGTATTAAACTGCCACTGAGCACATATTTCCATGCCATACAAATGCAAATGAGAATGTCATTTCTGAAATAGGTTATGGCTGAAAAGAGAGTGGGCTATTTGGAGGTCACTGCTTCCTTCCCTTCTACCCGTTTTTTCTGTGGGAAGGAAACAAATCTTCCATCGCCCCACCATCACAGGAGAACTGAAGGGTGAATCGAGAGATCTCCAATTATCTGAATAAAGGATACCTCCTGACCTTCTTAAAAAAGGGTTTGCTTTGGTATTGTCACAGAAGATTCTGCACTACTGTAGGAATGCTGGATTATTCATTTCTCTCTGTGGTTATGGAAGCTAGAGAGGACAAGCTTCGCAAGGGGCAAGGGAATGCAAAGGATGTCTGAAGAAGTTCTGAGTAATAATAAAATATTTTAAATAAATTAATCCCATAGGGAAAAGTGCTTGGTTTGAAAAACATACTCCAGTATTAGAGCAATTACAGATGGGTCTCTTAAGTTATCCCAAATAACCAAACAGGAAATATCTGCAACAAAAATGTGGACATAACTCTTTTACCAGTATATTTAAAATATTAATACTTAGAAACGTAAAGAATTTAACACACAACTTAAGCACTGGTCTGGTTCTGTGGCACTTGAACCACAAGACACATGCCTTAATGCATTTACATTTTCGTTACTCTCAATTAAAGGTATCAAAGCAACCTGAGGAGCTGCTTCTAATTATAATTGATGGTAATTCATCAACCAGTTTTCCTCAAAAAGGAGGTGATTATGCAGCAGTAACGATTTGATCAAATTTTCAATGTGAATCTGACCCTTAATAAAAGAAAATATTGCTATGAACCAAACTCATATTCACAATATCAAAACTACAATAGATGCTGTCGTGTTATGGCAATTCAGTGCTATACGTGGTGGACAACATGGCAAAAGTGATATGATGCATGCACTACTACTGATGAAAAATGATATTCTAGTTCCTAGACTGTCAAACCTAGATTACCAATACAATACAGAGTTCTGAGGACAGCACACAGAAATTATCTACATGCTTGGATTTTGAACGTTAAAATAAAAATCAACATGGATAATTTTGCTCTTTATTCTTGATAAAGTACGTAACTTAGTGTCATCCAGGTATGTTTCTTTTCCAAGTCACTCACCTGTATCGCTAAGCTCATACTGATTAAACTGGGGTAATTTACATTCAGAATACAAATACTGTCTTACTGGGTCTGGTCAATGATCAGTTTAGCCCAGCATCCTGTCTTCAACTCTAGCCTATACCAGACGATAGAGCCATGGTGTGAGGTTGGCCTCCCTAAGGAAGTACAAGTTGTTAGCAGGGAAGCAGTGAGCAGTAGCAGAGAAAAAAAAAAGACAGAAAAATGAGGAAGGGAAGATCTACAGAAAGAGGCAAGACAAGCAAAAACCAAGAAGGCCCTTTCAGAAGGGACAGAACTTTAACAAAAAAGCTTCATTTACCAAAAAGCCCACACCCATGCTGTTGCATCTTATTAGGAATCAAATTATTTCTCTGTACTTAAATATTCTTGAGAAGCTTTTCCAAAAATGTGTGCCTCCACAAGTTATCTGTTAAGGACACATCACTTATGATAGCAGCCAACATCACTTTTTTGAGGACAGAGAGCCAAGTCCATGGCTCAGGAACATACAATGGCAAAAGGTGTCAGGTAGGAGTGTTGGGGTTCTTCAGAAGTGTTCAGGATTTTGTAATAGGATGCACAGATTTAAATTATCATAAAAATGAAGGATTTAAATCAACTTTCCCATTTGCATTTCATGTATTTCCTGAACAACAAGAACAAACAAAATAAAAATAACCTAGTTTCTATAACAATTAAAACATACTAACTTGCAAGTAATTGGAGCCTTGATACAAACTACATTCTATTTAAAAAAAATTAATCATGCTACCCACACATCATTTGCACTACAGCATTATATCTGGTTAGAGACAAGAGGAGCGGTCAAATTGTGAATTTTTTTGTTTACTATAATCATAGACAATACTTATTTGAAACTGTAGGTCTTGGATATTTAGAAGGCATAAAATAGATCACAGGGCAGGATCAATAATATTCCCAGTGAGATACACAGGGCATCATCTCAGTATCCCAGGATTTGTGGTGATAGTTATTGTTTGAGTCCAGTAGAGGGCCTTCAGTAAAATAATACATATAATCTTATTATATGTGTATTCTCTTGACACCAAATATTTTCTCCCATGCTTCTCTCTTTTACAGTTTTAACTGACAGTATATGATCCAGAGCCATGAATTCAGATTATGTGTAACTGCCAGTTTCAACATTGTTTGCATTAAAATGTTGTTTTCTAAAACAACAGATTTTAGAAAAGGAATTTACTGGCTGAAATGCAAACAAAATAAAAATAAAATCCAGTCTAAGTAAACGCACACTGTTTTTTTAACCACCCTCTTCCTTGCTAACTTTAAAGGCAACAAGGCAGAAAATATCTGACATATAGATTGTCCACTATTTCCTGCACTACGCATGTGGGGGACTGCCGAGCTCCTTCTAGGGTGTGTTTCTAGCTTGTTCAGAGTAACACCTATTTCGCCTTTCCCCAAATTCTCTGCTACACACAGGGATCTTGTGGGTGACATGCAAGCATTCCCTAGCAAGAAGAAATGAAACGGAAGAAGTGATGTAGGAAGGTTTCCCCAGGAGAGAAATTTGAAAGCCACAGATGTCAAACATGAAGCAAATGCAATACCAAGTAAAGAAAAGCAAAGAGCCAGCACATTACTTTTAAATTCAACATAGCAATCAAGTTTTAAGTGACCTAGAGCTAAAACCAAAATGTATTCATAGCTATCTAATCTTTTGCTGAACAAAATGAAGATTATTGACCAAGAACTGTACTATTCCACAAAATTATTGATTTAATAGTATATATCAAAAGGTCCCAGAAACCAAATTTAAAGATCACCTTTAATTCCTGTAGTTGGTCAGGTTCATACAATTTTGGAGACAGAGCTTGAGCCAGAAAGGCATCAAGTTCCTGGCGACGAAGTATCCGAATCCCAGGCCATTGCACCATATACCTATGGATTTAACATTGTTAGAGATGTTTAAATAGTATTAATTAAGACTCCTCTGTATAACATAGCTTCACCAAGATTTTTTAAATAAAAATAATGCACTTAATGGCTGAAATCATCTTGCTTAGCACAGCAAGTTGCAACTAAAGCAGGCACATTTGAATCAATGGAATTTACAGAGGTGGTGACTAAACATATTAGCAGTAATAGGAAGGTAATATTCATCAGTTTCCATTTTACCCTGAAGCACCCATAGAAAAAGCTTGTCCGAAGGGTCATAGCACCATTAGGAGACAACTATGAGGCTTAAAGAAGCAAGATGAATTTTGTGAAGTCTGCCTCTTTTCCCCTTTGGTGGGAGCATCTTTTCAATTTCAATCCTTCCACAAATATAAGGAGCTTTTCGGGGCACGATAGGTTCACTTTTGATACAACCCACAATCAGGCTGCACAAAGGAACCAAAGCTGTAAAATTCTGGGGTTAATATTAACATATTAATGACAATATGTGTGTTGTGTGCCATGAAATCAGAATGCACTTATAGAGACCCTAATGGGGTTTTCAAGGTATAATATGTGAGATATTTAAGGAGTGGTTTTATCACTCTAATGAGTTTTCATGGCCAAGTAGGGATTTGAACCCAGGTCTCCTAAGTCATAGTCTGTCCATTACACAATTACACTGCGAGTCATTTTAATGACAACATTCCCACATAAACATAATCTTACTGATAGGCATGGTATGTTTTCATGATACACAGCCTCCAGAAATCTTGCACGAATCCCCCCAGTCAGATTTCTGGGGGCTTTAATGAAGCAATCAAAATCCTAACAGGTGTTTTCATGTTCGTACAACTAATGAATTCAGACTCTTGCAGCCATTTTCATCCTGTGGAGAAGACAGTGCAAATGAGTGGCTAGGGCTAAGCTCTGTGGGAGATGCAAGGTTTTATGGGCATAGCAGTCTCTGCCAATTGGGGTCTGCAAAAAAAAAACCCTCTCAACTGGTCATACCCCTTTATTCCTTTCTTCCCCAGGGAAATTTTTTTAATAACCCTTGTTTCTCATAAGTGGAAATTATTCTTCAATAATTAACAATAAACTTGAGGCTATTAATTCCATATATGACAGACGTAGCGTTAATAAAACAAAATGTAGGCAATGCTCAGCCAGTGGCCATGAAGTCATACTATACCAATGAATAATTTTTTAAAAAATCATGAATTCAAGTAGAATTAAAAAGCCAGCCAACATACTCACCTTAACACACAACAGAGCACCATAAGGTGAGTGGGCACATTAGTTGGGTTTAGCATTGCTGGTGTGTCTGACCTCATACAGGCCAAGAATGCCCTCATTCGTCGGTTCTTGTCTTCTACTGCTTTCCCTAGCCACAGCTTCTTCAAATTGGGACAAGTCCATTCTCTAAATGCAAGCGCTTCTACCAACTCAGGTGTCTGGGGAGACTTTCCTTTGTAAGCAGCCCATTCCTTAATTATCACTGGTGAGACTGCAGAATAATGAAAAAAGGAAACCAAACACTTTTGACCTTTGGGTACAAAGAATGAAGCTATTTTCTCAGAGTGCATTCCAGTCAGTATGTTCAATTTAAATTCATACATGTTAGAAGTGAACAGCACCACTTCACAGATCAACCTCACAGGAGATTCTAAGACTAAACATGAACTATATTTTAGATTGAGAAGTGTCATATTTGTTTACTACCCGTTCTCTTTCTATCTCAAATAGATTCAATGTCCACTAATTCAAACAATAAAGATAACTGTTAACTGCCTCCATTACTGAGACTGAAGCATTTTCATTTCAATGGACCTTTATTTTTACCAATCTAAGGATTCTGTGAAACAAGATAGCAATGTCAACTAAATCTTTTGACTGAGTGTTGAATGCTACTTTTATTAAAACACTTATTTAGTAGCTTTGGAAAACACATTAGAGAGCTGGTAAACTGCAGCTACCTAGTTCGAACAAGAATAAAAACTGGCTAAGTGAAGAGTTTTGCATTTACAGGCATACGTCGGTTTACGTACGCCTCGGTTTACGTAATTTTCAGTTTACAAACCTAAATCCACAAGACAAATGCCTCGGTTTACATTTTTTACGGGGTTTTATTTCGTTGTACGAAAAGGACGCATTGCGCCTGGAGATTTCTAGCACCGCCCCCGTTGCTACGGCAATCCGTGTGCCGGTTTACATAATTTCCGCATTACATAATGTCCCGGATGACGGATTAATTTCGTAAACCGAGGTACTACTGTAGATGTGCTGAAGAGGCAGGAGAAAAGGGCTACATACAAGGAAAAGTCTGACTGACATCTTGAATTATTTAGCCAAGACAGGGTCATCCAACAGAGAACAATGTGGTCTCAAACATGGGGACTGAAAGAGGACAGTGGTAGCTCATCATGACCTAAGTGCAGGTGCAGTAAAGACAGGGTTTCTTCCTGTTCTTATTTTATATGCATTCTTGGCTTTCATTCTAAGTTTCTTTTAATGAATGGAATGCAGTTTATGGAAAACCAATTTTCTACCCTCCAAACCCTGTAAACTCCTAAGCTCTACTTCTTCTCCTCATGGGTAGGGGACCTATAGAAATGAATGTGGCAATTCCGTCCTATTCAGCAAGGGCAATACAGAAGTGTTCGAATTGGATCCAAGATGCATCAGAACCACTACTTTTATTTCAGCGGACTTTATGCAGCACACATTTCCACTGGATTATGTCCAATGTGTAAAGTTACACATGCTTAATGTGCTCAAGAGCCTCACTTAGTACAGCTGTGTTGAATACAGCAATATAAATGAAAAGTAGTTTTAGGTTTGCAACAGATTTCACTTTAGAGATTCTCTAATTCCTAATTCAATGGACTCCATCTTCAATTTATGTATTAAAGTATTTTTTGTAGTTAATACAAAATGCAAGCTATATATACAGCTGATAAATCTTTAAAGAGAAGAAGGCATAATACAATGCCATTTTGTCAATGTCATTCCCAATTTGTTTGTGTGTACATTCAGGACAGAGATCTTTTTACCACGAAATACTAAGCAACAGTGTGCTTCACTCAGTCCTCCACTACATGGATTTTAAAAAGTCCTCAAAAATAAATAGAAGGTTGAATTCACAGTGGCAGTGCGCTGATATATTTACTGTCTAAAGGTAAAGGTTCCCCTTGACAAATGTCCAGTCGTGTCCGACTCTAGGGGGTGGTGCTCATCCCCATTTCCAAGCCATAGAGCCAGCGTTTGTCCGTAGACAGTTTCCGTGGTCACGTGGCCAGCGTGACTAGACACGGAACGCCGTTACCTTCCCACCATGGTGGTACCTATTTATCTACTTGCATTTGCATGCTTTCGAACTGCTAGGTTGGCAGGAGCTGGGACAAGCGACGGGAGCTCACTCCATTGCGTGGATTTGATCTTACGACTGCTGGTCTTCCGACCTTGCAGCACAGAGGCTTATGCGGTTTAACCCACAGTGCCACTGTCTACCTGTGGTTAAAAAAAAAGCATTGGAAAACAGGACTAAAATATGTTCCTTTCTAGCTTCGATAAATTTAGATCTATGGGAGGAGGACCACAAGACGTTGAACCTGAATCCAAAAATGAAATTTCTGTTGAGTTATCACTTCCTTGCCTCAAAATATTGATCAGAAGAGAAGTGAAAATATATCCAGTGATGAGAGGCATGTCCCAAAAAAGTGATGAAGCATGAACAACTAGTTTTACAAATACACTGGTAGTTTAGTATATGAATGCAGCAAAAAATTATCAAACTTTTAAAAGACAAAATATAGCCCATTATGGAGAGACCAGACTAGATTTTAAAATAGGACAAAATTACGTAAGAATCTGACGATCTGAACAAGCACTTGTGGATGGCAACAACAATGACTGCTTATCACTAGTGAAGGATATCTTACATTAAACACCTCCTTATCAGTGCATTAATGGTAACAAATGCCTACCATTTGGATTAAAAATTCAAGAAAAAGTTAACCAAATGCTCCTCCTGGCCAGAAATCACTGGGACAGCATTATCCACAGTTTATATGACTATTCAGAAAACGGCAGCAGGGTTTGGGGTAAGGGCTTGCATGAGTTTTTCAGTTTTAAATTATGTATACTGACCTGCACATACCTCAAAGGGCTGGTTTTAGTATTTACACCTCTGAAAGAGCTTAGGAAACATCCAGTATTTAAAGGGTTGCCTTCTCGCTCACATTAACTTAGCTAGCTCTCAGGTTTCTTAGCAGAGGCTCTTCTTTAGACACCACTATTTCACATATGAGACATGTAGTTATTGAGGGCTCTTTCATTTATAGAACAAGGAACTATTCCTCATACAATCCAAAGAAAGTTGCTGTAATTAGTGCCTACGTGCACAATGGTTTCCTGAAATCTTTCATTGTTTGATGGCACATTTTCACTTGACATTGGTGACTTGTCAACCCATGGTTTGACATGGGTTTGCAACTGTGGAATGATATCTAAACTGATAAAGCACAGTTACTGCACTTCCTCACATCCAAAACCACATTGTAGAATGGAAGGTGAAGTGCTGAGCAGGTGACAGATGAAAGCTATCAGGCATCTGCAAACCACAGTCTGCCTGAATGATTCAAATTTTAAATCATAGCTTCTTAAAAACCATGGCTGCTACAAGTCTTAGCTTGGTGTGTTGTCTGAGCTGAGCTGAAGGAAACCAAAGAACGCAAATACATACATTCTGGAGGAAGTCTGTTCTTTCTAAATGCAAGCCTCTCTGTTTTTTTCCTGCTTTCTGCCAAACTGAACAGGACTCCGTAAACATACTGACGAACTGGCCTATAAAGAAGAGCAGCAGGAGGCAGATCTTTGTTTGCTTCATCTTCAATAGAAACAGCTATTTTAATTTCACCCTGTACATGAACAAAATGATTAATAGGGTACAAACACTTGCAGGTTTAAGCATTACATTAGCAGTGTAGCTCCTGCCTATTCTAGGTACAATTTTCATAAAACACTCAACACAGCATAAAAAAAAACACTAACATATAAAACCATAATTTGTTTTGGTATTTCAAATAATCAAAGGTCCAAAATTGAACCAAAATCTCTTTACCGACTTTATCTTTACCCTGTCTTTCCTCTAAGATATTGCTACATCATTTTATTGAATAAATCACCTGATGAGGTAGATTATGGTGCCTGGCCAAGGACAAACATAAAGCTTAATGACTAAGCATGGATCTGAACCTGGATTTCTCAGGTCCTAGCTCAGTAGCTCTTATTACCATTCTACCCAGGCTCTTGGTCACTAGATCTACAGTCTTAATTGATCAGTCAACCCTGTCCCTGGTATTACTTCATTAATCTGCTATTAAGTTTAGCTAAATCGATTCATTTAAAATAAACACAAACACACACATGCAAGCATGCAAACAAAGCAAATTGATATGAAATGAATTGCTACGAATTTGTCATCTGCAATGGAATTAAATGACAAAATTAATTAATGGTATAATTTGGATTGTGCTGGCGCTGTACTACTAAATAGTGCCAGAAGGTCTTACTGCAAAACTTATAGGGCAATAAGGGCTGGGAAGAAATATAGAGCAAAAGACAAGACGATGAGGGGGTCCAAGTAGCTCTGAAGAAGGCTTCTTAGAGAAGGAATTATTCTGAGTAAAGTTTTTTTTTAAAGTTCTACCCCAAATGTTTAACTTTGGCTTTTATGTTAGATTTATTAGATTATTTTTTAATTAATTATTTTTATTTTTTAAATTATTTGTTATTGATGTCTTGTTATTATATTGTATTGTTTGTATTCCCTTTGTAAACCTCCCAGAGTAGTGCCTTGCACTAATTGGGTGGTATACAAGTACAGGAAATAAAGAAATAAATGTAAGAAATGTCATGTATGACACAGCCTTTTTAATGCATTATTAAAAGACATATACCAAAATATGGAACAACAGGTGGTGAGCAGGTGGTATACACTCTCAGTGATTTGGTAAGTGAAACAAAAGCTCTAGGAACACGTTCTGAGAAGTATCTTCAGCAGCGGCTAAAAGGAACTGAGGGACAACCACTAGATGCATAGACATAAGGGAGGCTGCCCTAACTATCTTTTTGATTTGAGCTCTAGAATGTTCTGACACGTTTTGTGCAGGCATAAAAACACCCACATGCCTGTTTCACATGCACTACGAAGAAAAGCCAACAATATCTCAAGACTTGGTAGTGTATGGAAATCTTGCTCCTCAAAAAGGAGACTAGGATCCAGTGGGGCACTTGACAATTCTGGAACTCTGGAGCAGGCCACTGTTTCTCAACAGCATCACTCACTATACAGCTCCCACCTGCCTTTGTGCAGAATTCTGCAAGATGAAGGCAATGGAAGGAACTGCTCAATTCATGTCCACTGGGTTGAACTCTAAGAACCAGGCAGGCGCTATGATTTGGCAAGAGATCAAGATAAAAAATGAGCAACACTTTTATTAAATCACTATGATACCCATACATTCTACAGAATCTTGGGTGTAGCAGCAGGAGGCATGCTGTTGTGCACAATAGCCTTCACATATCATTAATGATTAAAACAGATAAAGTTTCACAACTGTTCTTCCCCCCCCCCCCCTCCAAAAGGAATGACTTGTAAACATTTCTAGTACTACCTTAAGACACATATTTGTGGAACCAAAAGGCACCACGTTACCTATTCTTCATTTTATGAACACCACTACTGTGGTTACATGAAAGCGAAAAAACAACAGTGAGCATTCGCTTATGTTTTTAGAAGCCCTGTCTTACAAATACCTATGACAGAAAAGCTTACCTTGGTAAGAACATGAAAGATGTATGGGTACATTAGCCCCTTTTTGTGTCTGTGCTCTGCCACTCGTAATACTTCAGGCGCTACAGGAGGTAATGGAGGAGTGGTAATGTCCATATGGTTCCTCGTCGGCATTGACAACAGACAAGGGATTTGTGTACTACTGGCTTGGTTCCCTTTAACTTCAGCTGCCTGGTTTCCTGAAGGAACAGTAGAGGAACCTTCTGCCTGTAATTCACAAAACAGCCGTCTCTGAATGGGAAACTCTCTTTTTCTTTACAAGTGAGAATGCATAAAAATAATACTTATCAAGCATATCTGACATTTGGACAGCAAGGTTTTTTAAAAAAAATATTTCCAGGTACAAGCACAATACACATGACTGGAATCCTACTGGTGTAAGTTACACTGTGCAACTGTAGTGACATCACCAGCCGTGACAATGCTTCCCATTCCCTTCCCCAACCAGGTCTTAGAGATCCCTAGGGATCCCCTTCACTCTAGGAAGCCTTTGAGAACCATGGAAGAGGGTAGGGAATTATTTAAAGCTGGGAAATTGCCGCCAATAGTCCTGGCAATCCGAAAGGCTACCTGGAGAGGTTATTCTCATGGTACTACCACCTTCAGAGGCCCATCTGGCCAATCCCAGATTCTGGAAGTTTTTGCCAAAGTGCTCTTTAATCTAGGAAGGCCATTGGCAATTAATATCCTCAAACCACAAGAATTTAAGTGATAGTTTTTTCTCCTTTTTAAGGGAAATGAGTATTGGTATTTTAACTGAGAAATTTTAAAGGGGGTCAATATTAATTTCAGTTTTATTTCAACAACACAATTGAATTTAATTGTATTCTACGATTTGTAACTTTATTGTGTTTTATTTTTCTATTGTATTCTAACTATACTGTAACCCAGTGTGCCTTGGAATACAACAGAAAGTTAAAATACAATAAAGTTACACGTATCACAAAGCTAATGCATAAATTAAATTAAATTGAATGATAAATAAAGTTCTCCACATGCTTTCATTGCACTTCCATTAAGATTTGAGAAATGTTTGTTAAGAACTATCAGAAGATATGCCATAAGATAATGAGATATGTTCTGCCTAGGACAGAGAGATACAAACTCCCCACTGGCCCTTTGGCCTGCAGGGCAGGGCCTAATATCAGACCGTGCATCCTTTCCGCTCAGCCATCTGGCAACAAATCAATTTATCAACCTCAGAAGGATGGAAGGCTGAGTGAAACTTGAGCCAGCTCCCTGGGACTGAACCCAGGTCATGAGCACAGTTTTGGCTGCAGTACTGCTGCAGTACTGCAGTTCAATCGCTGCACCATGAGGTTCTACTACCAGAAATTGCTGCCATCAGAAAGACTTTGCCAATGATGGCAGTGATTAACAGCAGTTAAAAACTTCTTCCTCCCATACCTTAACTTCCATAGGCTCCATAGGCTACCATAGTGAAAGGGATTACTCAGGACCCACTACGACCTTGCAGCAACAAAAACCATCCCAAAGAAAAGGAAATGCAAGAAAGCAAAGTGGCTGTCCAACGAGGCGTTACGAATAGCAGAGAAGAGAAGGGAAACAAAATGCAAGGGAGATAGGGAAAGTTACAGAAAATTGAATGCTGACTTCCAAAGAATAGCAAGGAGAGACAAGAAGGCCTTCTTAAATGAACAGTGCAAAGATATAGAGGAAAATAATAGAAAGGGAAAAACCAGAGATCTATTCAAGAAAATTGGAGATATTAAAGGAACATTTTGTGCAAAGATGGACATGATAAAGGACAAAAATGGTAGGGACCTCACAGAAGCAGAAGACATCAAGAAGAGGTGGCAAGAATACACAAAGGAATTATACCAGAAAGATCTGGATGTCCTGGACAACCCAGATAGTGTGGTTGCTGACCTTGAGCCAGACATCCTGGAGAGCGAAGTCAAGTGGGCCTTAGAAAGCACGGCTAACAACAAGGCCAGTGGAGGTGATGGCATTCCAGTTGAACTATTTAAAATCTTAAAAGATGATGCTATTAAGGTGCTGTTACACTCAATATGCCAGCAAGTTTGGAAAACTCAGCAGTGGCCAGAGGATTGGAAAAGATCAGTCTACATCCCAATCCCAAAGAAGGACAGTGCCAAAGAATGCTCCAAGTACCATACAATTGCACTCATTTCACACGCTAGCAAGGTTATGCTCAAAATCCTACAAGGTAGGCTTCAGCCGTATGTGGACCGAGAACTCCCAGAAGTACAAGCTGGATTTCGAAGGGGCAGAGGAACTAGAGACCAAATTGCTAACATGCGCTGGATTATGGAGAAAGCCAGAGAGTTCCAGAAAAACATCTACTTCTGCTTCATTGACTACGCAAAAGCCTTTGACTGTGTGGACCACAACAAACTATGGCAAGTTCTTAAAAAAATGGGAGTGCCTGACCACCTTATCTATCTCCTGAGAAATCTATATGTGGGACAGGAAGCAACAGTTAGAACTGGATATGGAACAACTGATTGGTTCAAAATTTGGAAAGGAGTACGACAAGGCTGTATATTGTCTCCCTGCCTATTTGACTTATATGCAGAATACATCATGCGAAAAGCTGGACTGGATGAATCCCAAGCTGGAATCAAGATTGCCGGAAGAAATATCAACAACCTCCGATATGCAGATGATACCACTCTGATGGCAGAAAGTGAGGAGGAATTAAAGAATCTCTTAATGAGGGTGAAAGAGGAGAGCACCAAAAATGGTCTGAAGCTCAACAGCAAAAAAAACTAAGATCATGGCCACTGGTCCCATCACCTCCTGGCAAATAGAAGGGGAAGATATGGAGGCAGTGACAGATTTGACTTTCTTGGGCTCCATGATCACTGCAGATGGTGACAGCAGCCACGAAATTAAAAGACGCCTGCTTCTTGGGAGGAAAGCGATGACAAACCTAGACAGCATCTTAAAAAGCAGACATCACCTTGCCGACAAAGGTCCGCATAGTCCAAGCTATGGTTTTTCCAGTAGCGATGTATGGAAGTGAGAACGGGACCATAAAGAAGGCTGACCGCCGAAGAATTGATGCTTTTGAATTGTGGTGCTGGAGGAGGCTCTTGAGAGTCCCCTGGACTGCAAGGAGAACAAACCTATCAATTCTGAAGGAAATCAACCCTGAGTGCTCACTGGAAGGACAGATCCTGAAGCTGAGGCTCCAATACTTTGGCCATCTCACGAGAAGAGAAGACTCCCTGGAAAAGACCCTGATGTTGGGAAAGTGTGAAGGCAAGAGGAGAAGGGGACGACAGAGGACGAGATGGATGGACAGTGTCATCGAAGCTACCAACATGAATTTGACCCAACTCCGTGAGGCAGTGGAAGAGAGGAGGGCCTGGCGTGCTCTGGTCCATGGGGTCACGAAGACTCGGACATGACTTAACGACTAAACAACAACAACATGAACAGGATTTCAGTCCAATGACTCATTCAAAGTTTCATTAGCAGTGCTAAGAGACTACTAAGAATGATGCTACCTTTGTTTGGTCTCCTGGATCCCCACGTGCTTGATTTTCTGACTGGTTTCCTTTTTTTTCCCAGTTCAGTTTGTTCCCACCAACATGACTGAAAGAAGAGCACACAATTTTTATTGTCAGCATTAAAATTTAGGTTGCTGTGAAGTCATACCAAAATAAAACATGAATTTCTTTTTGTATTTCACCAGCTTTCAGATTCAGGTCAAAATTCCAGCTATGGCCTATAAATGTCTTCACAGACTGAGTCTAGAACAGTCATCTCAACCTTGGGTAACCCAGATGTTCCTGGACTACAATTCCCAAAAGCCTTCACCACCAGCTGCATGGGCCAGGGTTTTTGGGAATTGCAAAGTTGGGAATCATTGGTCTAGGGTAACTTAAGGGACCATCTGTCTCCATATAAGCATGTCCATACACTAAGACTTTTACTATACCATACTGGCCAAAACTTACCAAGTTATGCTGGTGTACCACAAATCGTATAACTTCTGGAGGTGAATTATAAGAAATCAGAATAGACATTATCAGCTGCACACTAAGTTATATGATGCAGACTGAAACTAATAATGTCTAAGATGGATTCTTAACTTGGAGCAATTTGCTTCCAGAAGTTAGGCCCTTTGTGTAGCCATGAAACAGGGGTTTTGGCCATTGTATTTTACTGTTGTTTTTGCCTTCTTTTTTTCCCCAGGTTGCTCTGGAACATATAGATTAATAATTTTATTTACTGGAATGGCTGTGGTAAAGCATGGACCTTACACACAGAAGATCCCAGGTTCAATCACAAAAGTTTTTTTTTTTTAAAACCTACTTAAAATCCTAGAGAACAACTGTCAGAGTTGACAATACTGGGCTAGATGGATAAAGAATTTGAATCAATAAAAGGCAGCTTTCTATGACACATATAATGTCTCAAATTTGCCTGATAGTTTTATGGCACTCAAGAGTCATATAGGTTACACTGAAAGCCCATGGGAAGTAAAAGCATGACAAGGTTGCTGCCAGTGCCCCAGGTAGGTCATCGGCCCTTGCCTATCTGCTTTCAGATGGCTCTGAAAGTGAGAAAACACATGGACTCCAGGACTGTCGGGTAGAAGGAGAGTAGAAGGAGAGCTGTCAGCTTCTGAGGACAAGGCTCAGCTGGGCAAACCTGGCTGGGGCAGGGAGGGAGCTAAAAGGGTGAGAGAGAGAGGGGAGCTGGGGGTAAGCAAAGTGGGCAGGAATGGATGGTTTCCTCTGGGACTGTGGAAGACAGTGAGGCTACCTCAGATGGTGAAGAAACTTGGAGAGAAGCCACAGAGGAACTGATGTTCTATGCCAATGGGAACTTTGAATACTGGCTAGAGGAAGACTCTTGGTGAGGCATCTTGGATGAGGTAGCGGTAGGTAAAGGGAGAGGGGTGCAGTGGTGATGGTCCCATATTTGCCTGCTAGAGTCCCCACATCAACTAGTGTCCACCTCAACAATGTAGGAAGTCAACAGGTCCCACTCCCTCAAACTTGACCTAGTGCTGGGGGACTGGACAACAGTTTCAGGAGGAGTCAGAGGGTGCCATCTAGATCAGTGGTTCTTAACCTTTGTTACTCAGGTGTTTTTGAACTGCAACTCCCAGAAACCCCAGCCAGCACAGCTGGTGGTGAAGGCTTCTGGGAGTTGCAGTCCAAAAACACCTGAGTAACAAAGGTTAAGAACCACTGATCTAGATGGCCATACGTCAGGGATACTTTAACTGTGGACTTTCTGCACTAGCAGGGACTCCTGCGGTCCCTTCTAACTCTTTAATTCTATGAATCTAATTCACTTTCTGACATATCAGGATGAAGTTCTCTGTCAAAACCTTTAGCAATGGGCAGCCAGATACAAACATGACAACCAGCTAGAATATACCCACTCCAGGGAACATTCTATGCTGCAGCTTAAATAGTAAAACTAGGAGTAAACTTATATGCAGAAGTATACAGTAGGATGGATGTTAAATTGCTTGCCTATAACTTACACCAAGTTTCAGTATTTATTCCTTTTCTTCATTTAAAAAAAAAAAGAGTATTAAGATTGTTAACCTGACTATACAACCCTTTCTGTTATTTTGGCTAATGATAATATGGGAAAATTCATGCATTATTTTTAAAACAAAAAGAAGTGCACAGAAAGGACCATTTTCTCCAAGTATTCAGTGTTGTACAAAGCACTATCCTTCCCTGTAACAACACTATCCAAGCATATTTTTCGTGAGCAGTCCTGTAAAATGCAAAATCAAGTCACCATAAGCATGAATTGAATATAGAAAAATCAACAGCGGCTGAGTAGGAAGTGTCTTCCCCTTTTCTCATACTGGGCACTCAACAGGCCCACTAAAGTTCAGATTAAAGACTCTACCAAGAGTTGGATGACCATGATGAAAGGGGGTCAGCTGTGGTGCAGTGGGCTGAGAAGGAAAGAGGAACTCTGAAAATTGAACAGAAGAGTCTTCAAGCAGTGAAAACTGTTTGTGAAATGTGTCAACACCCAGTGGCCCCTCAACTCATCCATTATCTTGCAGCCCTTTGCACCACAGCCTGCTCCCATTCACCAAGGTTCCTTGACCCTTGGAAAAGGATATTCAGTGGGATGGGATGAACTGCTGGGAGAGGTTTTTCTCCAGAGCAGTGGCTCCCAACCTTGGGTCCCCGGATGCTTTTGAACTGCAATTCCCAGAAGGCTTCACCACTAACTGTGCTAGTGAGAGCTTCTGGGAGTTGCAGTCCAAGAATGTCTAGGGACCCAAGTTTGGGAACAACTGCTCTAGATCAATGAATTCCACTGAAATGATCACAAACTTTCTTTTTCAAATACATATAAAATCTTCTCTTGTACTTACTTCACAGCACCACTGTTGCCTTCATCATTATCTGAGGAAGATGATGTAGAGGAGGTGGGAAAATATGTTGAATCAACATGATTGGGGCTCCCACTCTGAGCTGGGTTTATTGGGGAGGATCGTTCATATAATGGCGTATGTTTTCCTTCATGAGGAATGTTGCTGTAGTTGTTCTGCTC
Source organism: Intellagama lesueurii (assembly GCA_037013535.1). NCBI lineage: Eukaryota > Metazoa > Chordata > Lepidosauria > Squamata > Agamidae > Intellagama > Intellagama lesueurii. The sequence goes on from JBAJHW010000002.1 coordinate 246,340,808, forward strand.
TGAAAGACCTTTTCCTCCCGTGTCCAAGCTGACGGCTGGTTCTGAGAGGCTATAGGGATATGGACCATGGCCTTGAGCATTACCTTGACTAGACATGTGCTGGGCCTAAAAAAACCAGGACGATTATAAATCAGAACATGTCCTCTTAAATCTGTGCCCCATCCCACACACATAACACCTGCTTCCAACAAAGGCAGGAGTATAAAGAAAAGGCAGAGTATACTTACCACATGTTTTGCTTGCAGAGGGGGCTGTGGAATGTTAAGCATCTGAGGAGAAACATACGGTGGCACTATACCCGGCATTCCAAATTGATTTGGTCTGGCTGAAAGCGGAAATGATCTGTTAATTACATTGGCTGTAATCTTGCCTTGTACACAGTCCAGCCAAATGTAAGTTTTAGGTGTCCCGTTAACATGGGGGAGGAGGAAGCAAACCATGTCAAGAACACAAGCCTCAGTGTTAGGCTTCTGTTGTTTTAAAACATGGATCTCATTTCATATATTACAGTTTATTTGTTCTTCTTCTATTTCAACTTTCAGCACTTGTGCCACTTTCCTTCATTTCTCTCTCTCTCTAGAGACACATTCTTCAAGTCCTTCTTTTCTGCCCATTTATTTTTATTTCACAGTATCTTTCCCTGTTCTGTTTATATTATAGTCACCTCCAAGATTTTAGCTTCCTTTGTTTCCTTTCTATTGCTCAGCAGAACAGGAAACACAATGCTCAGGTCCTTTTTCTAATTCTGACATAAAATTTGCTTTTAATATCACCAATTTCATATGAAATGTAAGCATGGTAGTTGGAATGTGAGGTGCTGGAAAGCTACAGTCACTTTAAAAAGTCTTCCCCAAAATGAATGCAACACTCCTCACTGTGATTGGTAAAACATTCTCTTCTCAGAAAGCAAGACTCATAATGAAAGAGAAGAATCAAACACATGAAAGTAGCCTCCCTTTACATAATGCATCCAAGATCAAACAATACTTCACTGACAGCTCTGCTTTCAATTAACCCAATGAATACCAGCTAATTAGCATTTATGTGAGAAAATGAGCAGATTGCTCTCTTACCCTTTCACTTGGCAAACAGAGAACCTAATCCTTGCTACAAATTTGTGCCCTTTGACAAGGTAGGTTATTTCAGAATAAGTAGACTACTGTAGAGTAAGGCATATCTCTCACTGTTTAACCAGCTCTGTTATTTTTTGTGTTTGTGTTTTTAGTATTACTCTTATTTGTGAGTTAATATATCTGTTTAATGCTTTTAAAAATATTGTAATAATTTATTATTTAGCTTTTAACTTTTTTTTTTAAATATTGTAAGCCGCCTTGGATCCATTAGCAGAAAGGAGGCATATAAATATTTTAAATAAACAAAATAGATAATAAAGAAAGAACTAATGTGATTTTCACTGCAAACTGAAGCAACATCAGTCTGGGCCAGAATACCCAAAAACAGAGATCTGATATTTATCTATATAGTGTTCCATCCCATTTGCAAGGGGGTTCTTCTGCCACTATTTCTAAAAACTTGCAATAGATGTTACCTTTAATAATGGTCTGTGAGGCTGTCGGTGAGAGCAAGGCCCCTCTCACGGGAGTGCCGTCCCTCCCGCTCTCTGCCGACAAGGAGGTGCAAACACCACCCATTTCCCCCTCCCAGGAAGATTAGACCACCTGAGCAAAACCCGGGGAACATGGAGGAGAAACTGAGGGGGATGACCGCTGGAGAAGGAGGGAATATTTTGGCGGGAAGAGAACGACAGCTCCGGGTAGAAGTGGAGGCAGGGCTGGGAGATATAAAGAGGGAGGAGGATAGCTTGCCTCGTGGTTGGGAGTGGATATGGCTAGAGGACCTGTGGACTGGAAAGATGGAAAAGCTGAAGGTCCCAAGAGAGGAGGCAGATGCCCGGAGAAGGAATGAGAATACACCTAAGCCCTCTTATTGGGGGGAGCATGAAACTAGGGAGTGGAGGAAGAAGGGAACAGAAGGAAAAGGTAGAGAGAGAGAAGAGAGAGAGAATAGAATGGCTGATGATGGAGCAGCAACGGAGGGGACATTCGGGAGATTATGGCCGGAGAACCCACCCTCCCGAGACCCGATCTGGACCGATGACCGGGACGAGGATACAGTACCCTTATTGGAAGGGGAGAACGGACAATTATTAAACGCTGACTTCTCTCTGGACTGGCCGGGTCCCTGGAACACCCAGGAGACAAATCCCTTTAAAGTTGAAGATTGGAGACCCCCTATTAACACGTTGTTAGAGGGAGACAATGGTTGGAAAACGCTTGTGGACACTGGCTGTTTGTTGAATAATCCAATAAATGTAACCCTAATTTCTAAGCCAAAGTAGTCTGTGAATTTATTTGAAGAAAAAGGGGAGCCACAACACAAACCCTCACACGGTCTAGTTTTAGATTTTCATATGGCTACATTGTGTGGACTAGAAAAGTTCCTCTGCCTTAACTATCACAATTGTATTGTATCTGTATATACTGAAGAAGACCAGCTTCAGGACTTGTTAGGAGTTATCCAGTGCTGTAAAAAAAAACCCGGATACTCTTCCACTTCCTACTTTTGAAGCAAAGTTCACTGTGTCATCTTGGTATAGGCAGCCTTTTATATATTCCAAGAAGCCAACATGTTTTCTTTCTGGCACGTACAAGCACCTGTTCAGGCCAGACTACAAAAGACCAGACTGATAAAGGAAAGGTTCCAAAGAAACAATGAATAAGCATGTACCACAAGTGGTTGGAACTCCTTTGCCAGGAATGAGTGGCACATTCCAGGATTAATCTCACAAACCCTTTAAGAAGCTCTAGCTGGGCAACACCACCTCAAAGATCAAGGTGGTATAATTCATAACAAAACACTATTGACTTTCAATTGGTCAAGAATAAGAAACAGGTTTCCCAATCATCCCCCAGTCCCTTGACAGAACAGGTCATCACCTGTCTGTAACTAAAATCACAGTGTCATGCTCAGAAGAAAATATCAGTTCTTACCTAGGTAGTGTGGTGGATGAAATGGCATAGGCTTATTAGTTGCTGAATAATATGCAACTGCTCTCTTAAATCGTTTCACTTTGTCATCCGTTCTAGACTGGAAAAAAAATTAAACATTTTAATACATATATAAATTAACAACTAGAGTCAGTCCTAACAATATTATTGAAAGCTGGACTCAGCATGCAAACTTGTAAAAAAAAATTCAAAAGAAATTTTAAAATTGCAAAGGGATGACAATACACATAGACCCAGGACATATGAAACATATTTAAATCTTCTATACGGGAGGAAATGATACATAAATACATTATGGTACATGCACACACACTAGCAATCCACTTACTATTTGCCAGAACAACATGATTATAACAAGTGCATAGAACAAACTTTTGTTGTTCTTTTACCTGCGAATATTGAAAAACATCTTTAGCTATGGCATCCAAATCAGAAGTGTCCTGAATATTGCGGACATAGTCGGCTACGGCTTTGATCACTACATCACAAGGTGGTAAAACTAACTGGTGTGCTCGTACCTAGAAACAGAAACACATATTAAAATCCCCAACACAGCAGACGTTCCCACAGTTGGTCAACTTTGTAGCAAATAACAGGCCTGAATTGACTTCCACTGTAAAATAGGCTAACAAGCAATCCTATTAACACAAGCAGAATTTAGCAGCTTGTGTGTTTGAGATATACACCAATATCTGAGGATACTTTCAAAGTATCCTCAATAACTTTCAATAACAATATAAAAATATTTTAAGTATAAATCATTGCTATTCTTCTGAGCTGTCAAACGGGAAGCCTGCCTCTCCACATGCAGCAGTTATTTTGTGATTAAGTGGCAGCCACTAAAGCATTTCTATTAATGATATGTGATCAAAATGAAGTGGAAGCCAGGTTTTTAACTTGATGCGAAGAAGCAAGACAAAGAAGCGGTTAAATATATCATGAAAGAGAAATACGGGAAGTTTGCAAAGTGGACAAAAACGAATGATTTTGAAAAATAATGGATTTCAATTAAAGGGTCCCTCTAAAACAATGGACTTGTTTAAAATGAAATTTGAACAAAAAATGTTATAGTCTACTTATCACTTCAAAATATATTTGAAGCACACTATCAAATATGTTAAGGCTGGTTGTTTTTCAAAAACAAGAATATGGCCTTCCTAATTTCTGAGATTAAAAAAACAGCACAGTAAATTTTGTACTGAATCTGCTATTCCAGCCTTCCTAGTTCGTTTATCCCGTCCATCATTTTATCAATTACTCCACCAAGCCACATAAGTGAACTAATGCTACTGTTTTACATCTAGCAATCCCTCAAAGCACATGAATGATTATTAATGACTTTCCCAAACAAAGAAAAATGTGTATTTTATTTTCATCTACTAATCATGCTTGTTTACCTAGTACCTATAGCTTCTGCTTATGTTTACTTGGAAGCAAAGACCTCACTTTCTTTCAGTGAGACTTGCTTGCAAATAACTATGCACAGGAGTGATTTTTAAGCAAATCCAAGCCTGTTTTCTGTGGACTACATATGGAAAGATTGTATGTTACATTACAGTACTGAACAAAACTATTTCATTGCAGATAAATGTTATAACTGTTACAACAATATGTCCAAACATGTCCAGCAAATGTATCCATTTCACGAGGTGAAAATTTTATTTAATCAACCCTGGGGCTGTCTTGTGTTAAAGTAAACAGAAAATACTGAATACTGACATTTATTGGAACTGTCAACAACTTTAGGGAGCTAATAATTTTTTCCCCAGACATCTCACTAGTAACATTTTGAAGCCAGCCAAATGCATTTGACCTATGGCCAAATTTCATTTTCAAAATTCAATAATTTATTGACAAATCTCCAGAACAAGGTATGAGAGAAACAATGGCAAATTATTTCTCACATTTGAAGAATGGAACTGAAAATGAAACAAATTCTTAAGGCAGAGCTCTCAGAAAATTAAGTAGACTGTTTCTTGTTCTCCAAGATGTGAAGTATTACCAGTAATTACCCACATTTATTGCATTTTATTGGTAAAGTCCTTGGATTTTATTTGCCCAGATTCTACAAAATATAAGTACTAAAATGTCTGCAGTTTGACTACATATATTATAACAGCCTCTTCTCTATAATCTTCGCCCAACCCTGTGCATGTTTACTATCAAGCAAGCCCCACTGAGGTTAGTTAAGCTTAAGTCTACAAAGGATGGCAGCCAAACATATATTTTGCTACATTCAGAGAAGCATAATAAATGAAACTTTCCCAAACCAACTGCAATACTCTTGAAGAAATATAAACCTACATTTTTCTAACAGCAGCAAGATTGTTACATGCCACGCTGTAGACTTTTCAACATAAATAATTTGAATTACTGAAAAAAAGGAGAAATTTAGAACCTTCAGGCTTCAATCTGATACACATTTATTCAGAAGTAGGTCTGAACTAAGCAGGACTTCCTCCTGAGTAGACATGCATAGGACGGTATTCTAAATCTTCTTTTTTATTCAAACTAACCTATATGCCAGAATGAGCAAGAAATATTTATGCAACCAGAACAAAATCAAGTTTGACATCATTACAATGTTGTAGCAATATGATATTACCATATCTAAGAATAATCTAATCAATAAACTAATAAGGGATTCTGGGAAGCACCTCACAATCTCTGGTGCAATTATGAATGGAAAAAAATTAGTATTTACAATTTTAAATAAGCAAACCCCCCCCCCATTTTATCTGAAAACATCATTTTCAGAAAAGGCAAAGTCTATGAAAATTAAGTTCTGCGAGTGGTTGCAGTATGTCAACATGAATACAAACTGAATTCAGTCTTTGCTTACTTGGTTCCTTCCAAATGTGCTTAAACCTAGCTGTTTCCCCTCTCCACATGACAAATGATGTCTCTCCAGAGAAAAGGCTCCTGCTCACATATAAGCTCTCCATGTGAGCAAGAAACCTGGAAAAGGCGGCTTTTTGCTCAAAAGCCTACACGCAAGCAGGAACCTTTCCTCTGGAGACACATCACCCTCTATGCCGAGAAACCAATTACTGTAAGACGCCAGTCTAAGCCTTCCCCTCGAAGCTCCCTGGAGAGGACTGGCAAGTAATAACTGAATAAGACTCAAAGTCCTTCCCATCAATCAATGCCTTTCAGAGGAAGGACAACGTGCTTAAACATTTTCTAACCACAGCACTGCTAAGACACAAGGCCATTCCTGGAGGCTCTTCTTTGGCTACTCATAAACAAGGCAGGCATCCACTGCGCAAAGTGTCTTCCCAATAGCAGTGGCTCCTCTACTCAGAGTCAGCTGGCACTGTTGCAGTCTTTCCAATGCCAGGGACCTTTTTATTTTCTGGTCTTAAAAAAAGGTAGCTACCCTGTTTCCCCGAAAATAAGACCTAACCTGAAAATAAGCCCTAGTATGATTTTTCAGGATGCTCGTAATATAAGCCCTACCCCTAAAATAAGCCCTAGTTAAGTCAAACCCCGCCCTCCACCATTGTGCAGCAACCAGAAGATGACATGACTGTAAAATAAAACATTCCCTGAAAATAAACCCTAATGCGTTTTTTGGAGCAAAAATTAATATAAGACCCTGTCTTATTTTCGGGGAAACACGGTAATACATTTCAGTTACCTAGATTTCAGTTACCTTTCTGCTGCACTATCCACTGTACTTTTTAAAAAAACAACAGTTTATGGTATTTTAATGACAATCTTTTAAGTATAATATAAATTAGACAACCCCCCAAAAAACATTATTTGCTGGGTAGCAGATACATTTATTACTAAAAATACTAAATAAAAATAAGTTTTCAGAGCTGGAGATTTGATCCCTGACTATTTCAACTGGTTAAGGTAATCGTCGATTCCATTTGCTATTTCCTGGGAATGTTCTACTGATCTCAATTAATTCCTTCCAAATGAGCATCCATTCCTTAGGAACTTGAATCTCTTAGTGGACTTACCCAATATTTTATGTTTACATTTCAGCCCTAACAATTACTTGAATTTCAGCTATCAAAGCTATGTTCCAGAAGCAATATTCTAGGACACAGGAAAAGGGAAACCAGAATGTTGGCCAACATAATCTTCAAAAGATTAGTTTCATACATTTCAAGCTTTAGGTCATCTCGTATCCCAAGGGCACAAAACCAGGCAAAAATACTGCTATATTACAATTGCTTCACAGTACATTTTTAAAACCCCACTAATGGCTTAGCCCCAATCACTAGAAGTCAGACCAAATGAAAACATCTTAAAATGCTTCTGAAAGGTCCGTGGGCTTTAGCAAGTCTCCAAGGAAAGGGAGTTCCGTAACGGGTTGAGCCGCCACCAAAAATGTCTCTCTCTGCATTCCTGTCATATGGATTCTGCACAGAGATGGTATAGTGAGGTGAGAGCTAAAGGTTAATTGTTGGCACTCTTCATGATGGACTCAAGACATCTGAAAGCATTGCACATCAGGCTTGCACTCTGAAATGGCCTAATATCAGGGTGGATAAAAATCAATGAGTTTTCAAAAATCAAATTGATTAAAATCATGATTGAAATTTTAAAAATCTGATTTTTTTTACTAAAATCATGATTGAAATCAATGGATAATATAAAATGTAAGTGCAGAAAAGAGTAATAGAATAATGTGCTTCACGTAAAATACACACATTAAAATACATGCTACTGCCTTCTACACCATACCATACCAAACCATACTTTTGCAGTTTCACATGAAATGGCTTGCCACACAGAGTGATGGTCAAACCCTTTGCAAATCCCACTAGCAGCCCTTCTATTGGAGAATGTTGCTGTATGGTTTGTCAAAACAAAACACAACAAAACCTATTATGTATGACAATGGAAAAACAACATGCATACACTATTATCCCTTCTGGTCTTACACTTACTTTAATTCTTTATACTAATAGTTGATACTATCATATGCAAGGTACTTCTAATCGAGCCTTGTTAATATCGTAACAGTTGGGAGTAGTCTTGGAGAATGCCTAGTCAAAGCCCTGCTCAGTACAGGCTCTGTAATGTACAGAAGGGGAATTGAAGTAGTTGATCTCCAAGATTCTTTCCAGGTCTATGATTTAGGACTGAAACATCTTAATAGTTCACGATTTCAAGATCTCTTCCTGTGGCTTCTAACTTGGCAGTTATCTTTTACTTCATCTTTCAATAAATTATTTCAGCCACTACCTTCAAAGTTAAATCCAATGTTGCAGAAACAGACTTTCATTTACACAACAGATGTTTCCTTTCTGCTCCCTGCCCATGTCCAAAACTGGCCAACTAACCCTGTGGAACACACGTAAAGGGCACAGGCTGGCAGAATCAATATGGACAGAAATCAGCATGTTCTTGGTATTTATTTGAAACCTGAAGACCTCATATGCCATTCACAAAAGAAGCAGCTGTCAACTTTCATGACTGAACAGTTACTAGAGATTACCTCATGTGAAAACCACCATTCTTATTTAGCCACCAGAAGACAGGGACAAGGTCAAAAGGGTGGTGGGAAAATAAGAGGATCAATTTAAATTTGGGAATAAAATACACTCTAGAGAACCCTATATTTCTATAAGTACATGCTGCCTTTAAAAGTGAGTACTCAAGAGTACTGGAAAGAACAATTTGAGAGAAAATTAAGATGAAAATTTCTGCGAGACAAAGGTAGACTCTTAACAAATAACTCAAATTTAATTGTTTGTAATGCATGGCCCCTCTCTCCATGCTGTATTTGTGAAAAATATCAGGGTTCCACATTTTAGGAGAAGTGACTAGGTCCTGTATCAGTTCCAAAGTTTAATCCCATTCAGTTCCAAATCTGAAGCCTGTTAATTGTGGCATAAATTTTGTATGCAAAAAGTTTCCAAAATTAAAAGAAAATAGCCTGGGAATTTGGAACTTGACACAAACACTTTTGTGTAAGAAATCAGGAAGTAAGATCTACTAAACAAAAATGGTTTTTAGGAATGTCTATAATTTGAGTGGCTCCAGCATAAAATTTGAGAGTGGGAAGAGAACACAAATGAAACCCGAGAACAAAAATACTACCTGAAAAAACAAAGGCAACAAGAGAATCCATTCAGAAAACTGGGTGGCAAGGCAACCACTATTCATCTTCAAGAAAGGAGTTCTCTGTAGCAAATGGCCTACTGTAAAATTGCATTTTAAATAGCTTAGTTCAGCTATAAAACTGTTCAGCTGCTACAACATGAAGGCAATGCCCAAAGGGGGGGGGGGGGAGACCATTTGTTGTTAATAATGATAGTCGTCAACATTTTTACCTTCTCCCGTTATCACAAAACTACCTCACAGAAATTTAAAATATCTACAAAAGGTTCTAATTCAGAAGCAAATAAAGTTGTTGCGCATCATCTAAACATATAAAGCCCGTGTTCCGCATCCCCTAAGAAGCTCAAAGCTGCCATGTAATGAATCCAATGGTTCACAGTGTATTATGGCTACATCTGATAGGAGCTGTAGTCCATCAACATCTGGGGACCTACAAGTCTCCAGCCTATCAAGATTATTGCAAGTGTTTTTAGCGTTATCTATGTGCTCCCTTCTGATCACTTATTAAACAGCATTCTCACAGCTGTTGCTGCTGCAAGATTTGGATACAGTAAAATAAACAAGTTGGGTCTAAACAGCATTACTAATTTTTATGAACATCAATAGACGTCCACTAGTAAGGTCACAGAGGTCCTATACCAACTATGAAACTTGATTCCAACATATCTAGCACTTCAAGTAAGGTGTTGCAGTATATTTGTAAAGTACCTAAACCACACTGTGATTTCTTCCACAACTTACATATTTCTGAAATTCACTGACTGTGAGGAGGCACAGCATCATCAGTCACAGTAAACAGGAACCCCTAGTAGATGAGGAAGTGACCTCTAAATAATCTCTGCCTCCCAAAACCCCTTGCCCATAGCAGCTGCCACCACAATTCAGGGAAGTTAGTACCAAGATATAGCAACTAAATGTAAGCCTGGGTAATGAAAGCCACTTCCAGAAAATGAGCACATCTGGCTACTAGCATAGGCCTGGAGGGCCCTACTATGGGTGTAAGTAAGACACCAAATCAGCAGGACTAGGGAGTACCCTCTATTCCAAATGATCCTTGAACAGCCACTACCTCAGAGTTCTGCAGGCTGTGGCACATTGACACCACCAGCTCAGAAGATCAGCAACACCAGATGAACTAAGAAAAAGAAAGAATACTATGCTCCCCAATCACAGTATTCCTCCACTAATGCAACCACATGACATCAGCACCATCTAATTATGCCAGATCTGTTATAGTGAGGAGGCATACTGTGTTCGACATAAAATTGTGACTTTAAATTACAAATAACTTCAAATACTTAACAGTGTATACATATGAGATAAATAAATGATTGTTTTTATCTGGAACCAGATAGAAGTTCAAAAGACATTAAATGGGCTGAGCTTTAAATGTCTGCTGAAAAGACATCTGTTTACACACGTTTTCCTTGGCTACTTATGGTTGCTCTGATTTTCTTTCTGTACTGGCCTGCTGAAGTGTTTTAATTAAAGTCTTCTCAGTTGTTTTGATAAGAGATGATACATATGTTTTCATGTAAACCACACAGAGGCCTTATTATATCAAAAAGTATAAACATACCCTGTTTCCCCGAAAATAAGACAGGGTCTTATATTAATTTTTGCTCCGAAAAAACGCATTAGGGCTTATTTTCAGGGGATGTTTTATTTTTTTTTCATATACACCAATCTACATTTATTCAAATACAGTCATGTCATCTTCTTCTGGTTGCTGCACAATGCTGCACAATGGTGGAGGGCGGGGTTTGACTTAACTGCGGCTTATTTGGGGGGTACAGCTTATATTACGAGCATCCTGAAAAATCACACTAGGGCTTATTTTCAGGTTAGGTCTTATTTTAGGGGAAACAGAGTATTACAATAAATAATGTTAATTAATTGCCCTTCACCAATGAATGGGCTTGTTGCCACTCTCTTGCTGCTCTCTATTTCGGCCTCCTGGTCTTAGCAAAGATCTTAGCTTTTGCCTGACCTTTGCTAACCTTAGGGTATATTATCCAGCAAATGCAAGTAAAAAGCTGCCTCCCTTGCTAGTCCCTCCCACACTAACCCCAGACCAGGAACCAATTTCAGCCTTGGCTACTAATAGTGCACAGAGATTTATTCATTTTTATTTTATTTATTTTTCAGAAATAGTTGGTTTACCTCAGTTCACACATGTGTGCTTTCTCCCCTGAATCAAGCCAAAGAGAACCCTCTATCCCAGTTTTCAATAAATGCCAAATTGGCACAGTACTATCTGCCAGCCCCCATATAAACCAGGAAGCCAGGTCCCTCCATTCCCAGAGAAAATCTGTAAGTGGAAAAAGCAGCCTACCAGAAAAAGAAAGCCTCCAACACCAAAGCAGATGATTCTGTAGACACTTCAACCCAAAAACAGAATGGACACGGCACTCAAAGCATGAGTGTGCACCTCTGCACAACTACAGCTCTATACAGGCCGAATTAGCACATGCTATTTTGTCCACCAATAGTTTGTCATCTTTCCTTATGAATTTCATAAGAGGAAAATGGGATGGTACTGTGCGTGGGAACAACTGATTTGCTGGAGGACAGGTTCCAGGCCCTGGAATGGACTAGTATTGGAGCAGGAAGAATTATGTTCATATTGAAAATTGTCACCATCCAGCAGGCAAAAAAGAACTACAAGGAGCAGGGAGGTGCAGAACAGAAAAGGAGTGTGAAAAGATAACACTGTTTCAGGGCTATTGGAAACAGTGTGGAAATATAGTACAGGATTTTATTTATTTATTTAGGAGTGAAACTAGAGTTCTCCAGCTAAAATGGTTTTGGGAAGGGAGACAACAATTTGATTTCTAAGAGAAGTACAACAAATCTGGGCCTGTATGGCAGCCATGGTGTCTGCACAACAAATCCTGCTCCTTGTGTGAGCAGTAGAATCACAGAACTGTAGTGCCAGAAGGGACTCCAATGGTCACTGAGTCCAACCTTCTGCCATAGCAAGAAATCCCCAGCAAAAGCATTCCTGACATGTTCTCATTCAACCTCTGTATAAAAATCTCGAATGAAGCACAGCTGACCGACCTCTGAAGCAGTCTGTTCCACTGTGGAACAGCTTAGTGTTGAGTGGTACAGCTGTAAGATAATACCGCTCTGAACGTGTTAACAGGCACTATTAACATATTCTATTTAGCTAACAAGCCCAGCTATCTCACTATAAGGAGGCCTATTCAACAGCAATATATTACAACACTTATACTGAGGGAAAAATTCACCCGACTCTTGGAAATCACAAATGAAAATTATTTTTTCCAGATGTACTAAAGCAGTGTTCTCCAACCTGGGGGGCATGACCACCAAGTGGGATCATAAAGTGTTTTCTGGGGGCCCACAGATCACCTTATATGTGTTGTCGTCCTAGTTTAATAATTTTTGCTTTGACTTTTCAAGAGTGGGATATTAAACTTAGCGTGGAATACTAAAGTTAGCATGTACGTGTATGTATGAGAAACAGGCCCTTTGAGGGGAGAAAGACGCCTGTACTTTCTGAGAAGGGACGACTTTACCAGATTAAAAATGCCTTTTTATGGAAACATGGTGGTAGGGGCAGAACAGATTACTTGGCTATTATAAAAAGGGGTCAAAACTCAAAAAAGATTGGGAACCACTGTACTAATGGATCCATATCAGTGCAAAGCTATTTTCAAAGTTTAATGACTATTTTTAAAACAAAATCTTTGAGTAGTCACTGGTAATTTTAGATAGCGTTCATGTAAACGTAAGTGATGAAGTAGAACAAAGAAATGAACATTCAAAAAATTAAAAAAAGGCTGGAGTGGCACACAATGTATGAGTAGACCTCTGCTCACACAATGAAATTTCTGCTCTCCTCCTTTCTACAGGCCACCCCAAAATCTGTTAGGAAGAGCCCCCAATCTTCTGGAGCAGACTTGGAAGTGGTGGTGAATCTATTTTGCTGATGGGTAACATTCTGTCAGGAGATGACACTAAATGGATACCACTTGTTACGTTTCAGCATAAGTTGGGGGTGTTTAGAACAGCTTTAAACAATAACCACCCTTTAACACTAGATTTTATTAAGTTTTCAAAACTATCAAGTCACTTCTATTAACTTTACAGCATGATACTAATGAGAGGGAAAACAAGATCTTTAAAATGATGTGCCTAATCTTAATTTAGAAAGAAAGGAACATTCTGAGCCTCACTTTTGTTTATATTGGAAAAGAAAGAGAATTTAATAATTTGCCACTTTAAAATGTTCACTGCTTTGGGGGCATCCTTTTCATTTTGCTTTTAAGTAAATGGCTGTATTTTTGCCCACAACAGCATTTATCTGAAATACAAGGTCAGAACAATATTTGATGCACTCAGTGATAAAGACGGCTAGTTTATCTCTTATCAGCAGAATATTAGAGGTTGCGTAATCAATTCTGAACACACATTTCTAATGGAAACAAAAAGTCAGAATTCATTATTATAGTTCCTACAACCACAAGATACAGGCGCTTTAACAAAGCAGTTAACAGCATGGGAGTTATACTCAAATGGATACTGAAGACGCTTTAAAAAATCTGACTGGGAAGCACTAGAATTATGGAGGAGGAAGTGACATCACACCTGGAAATGGAAGTTTGAAAGGAGAACTCAGCAATCCTGGAGAAGATAATAATTTTTTTACCCAGTAACTGGAACCGAGAAGTCCACAAAAGAAAGTAGCAGCAGCAGCAGATTAAGTGGCTGAAAAAGACAGGCAGTGAATAGAGTTTTATTCTATAACTACTAGAAGAAAAACCTCAAACACTTCTGCTAGTACAGTGAGGATGCCATGACGTACATAAAAGACATACAGTCAAAGAGAAGATCATGTTATGCTGAAGTATCCCAACAGTTCATGGGCCTATGTTTGTAAAGGAAAATGGTTACAGACAGCTTCAAAGAAAAAAGGGAAGAGAAAAAGAACTTGTACATGTAGTTGCTTGTGAAATGAAGGCGAAGTTTTATTAGGTTACTAGAGCATATCCAAAATTGATAATAATGAGATGTGAAAAGTGGAAGGAACTGCAACGTTTGAGATTTAGTACATGACAAGCAAAGCTTATTGTGAATCCCTTTTGCAGATGAAAAGCTGAGAGTGACTACTTTAGCAAATTCCAACAGGCTGACTGCATTTCCTTCAAGACCGAAAGACAGAGATTTAATTCCAATACCAAGGCAAAAAATTCAAAATGTCTCTATTTCAAAAGCCCTCTGTATCTTTTCTGCTAGACAAAATCTCCCCATTTCAACAATTCATGTAGGCTGGTAGTACTCAGCAGCTGTTTCAGTTGCAGAAGTGCCACGCCAAACAAGCAATGCATGCACTTTCAGAACATTAAGAAATTATCTCTTTCCATTTACAACTGAAAAGGTCCTGGAACTTTAAAGGACTTCAAAGAGGCTATGAATTAAGGCTCCCCATTTCTACATTGAGAGTTGAACAAATGTGCTTCAAATAGCTACAAGAAATACGCTCTTAAGTGTTGTGTTGGGGAAATATTGAGTGGGGAAACAACACAGTCTTTGGTGGATAACCCTAGAAACCAATCATTGGGCATTACCAGCTACTGTACTTCTTCTCCACTGCTTTTGGACTTTATCCAAGTCTTTATTTGTTCTGTTCAGACCAAAACCAGAAAATCAGATCACTAAGTTCACCTCACTACCATGTTTACTGGATTGTACTATATTCTGCAGATTCGTTGCATCTTTCTTCACACAAAGAATTTCCAGTTCTTACAGTATTAAGATGTTAGGGGGCAGGGTTCTAGGTTAACTTGACTTTGTACATCTTAGTCTGATACATACAGGAAGCCTTTTCAATATGGAGACACATGTGAAACATGGCATCTCCAAGACACTTGCAGTCTGATGTGTTCCAATGCAACATATACTTCATGTCAATTGCCCCAATAATTTGCCTTTGCTCCCAGGCTGTAAATCCCCTGGACAAGAACTCTATTAATCCAGAAAGCTGTACTACTATCTGCAAGAGCCATGTTCCAGTGATGATAACATCATGATAGGAAAGAGAAAACAGACAAAATGTGAGCAAGAGAAATGAATAAATCTAAAAAAATAGACAAGAGAAATGAATACATCTAAAAAAATAGACACCTACATAGAATACAAGAAAATAGAGGGAACTGATGCAAATAAGAAAACAGTAATATTATTACAACAAGAGACAGCAAAGAGACAGAACAGAGAGAATACAATTTTCATGTGATAATCCACATACAGGTTACATAATGGCTAGAGATGGGGGTATTCGTATTCGAATATCCCCGCACAGGTGGAAATAACGAGGGTCCGGCCCCATAGGGCCGGACTGTCCACTCACGATTTTGCTGCTGCTGCCGGCTCCGCAGCAGCTTCCTATCGCGCTGTTCTCCACAATGGATTAGCCACTCTCCGACCTAGCAGAGAGACTTGTCATCCCGCCTCCTGCCAGGACTGGGTAATCGATTGTGGACAACGGCGTGATAGGAAGGCACCGCGGAGCCGGCAGCAGTGGCGAAATTGTTGAGTGGAAATAACCCTTGTTATTTCCACCTGTGCAGGGATATTCGTATACGAATACCCCCATCTCTAATAATGGCTGAAATCCATCATGCTGTATTTATAATAAATAAGATATTTCCAATCCCCTCCCAAAAGCCTTGAGATTCCTGTGGGAACCTTTTTGTTTCAGGGAAGCCATGGGGGCCACAGAATTGGGGGGGGGGAGGAGTCTTTTACCACCAGCTGGATGATTTTACAGCTGGTGGCAACTTTCATACATTAAAGACTTCCCCCATCCCACAGCTCTCAATGTCTTTCCCATGATAAAAATGATCCTATGGGAGCTTCAGGACCTTTGCCGGGAAATTTTTTATCATGCCATCAACCTTATGCAGCATAGTTCTGCAAACAGGATTTCAGTCAAAATTTTATATACAGAGCTTTTGACAGAAAAATTCTGGCACAGTGGAGGAACCCTCAGAAACTATAAATCAACAGAAGCAGAAACTGGAACCCATCCAGTACAAGAGATTGTCTTCTGTGAATCAGACGCAACAGTAGTTTTGCTTTGATGTTATAGAGAAACACAGTAGGGAAGGGAAGAGGACAGAAATTGCATATGTCTGACCTCCATGTCTTCTGATCATGAAGGCCTGACAAAAGCTGCTTTACATGTACGTGAACATACAAGGAGCTCCACCTGCACAACTAGGAAACCTGAAATCATACTGAAAAAGCCCTATAAACATGCAAGGGGAAACCCTTTCTTACCAGTTGTGCAGATGGATCTCTCTCTCTCTGTCTCTCTCTGTCTCTGTCTCTCTCTCTCTCTATATATATATATATTTAAGGGGGCTCTTTTCATAAGTTCTTACAAACACATGGAGGTAAGACATGGAATTTCATCTTCACTCTACATCTCTACAATCCCTTAGACGTCCAAGTGCAGCTTGTTAGTGTGGGGTGACATGGTGGCTAAGGACAGGGCTTGAACTGCCCATTTCAAAAGATTTCAGTTGACAAGCTATCAAAAGGATGGACAAAATGCTGCTCAAGTCCATCCAAGAGAGAATCTGATTTTAAAAATATTACCTGGTATTACAGCAAGAACAGGAAGGGGTGCACCAAAACAGAAGTTCCAAACCTTGGGTAACCTTGGGTAATTCCCAGAAGCCTTCACCACCAGCTGTGCTGGTCAGGGTTTCTGGGAGTCCAAGAACACATAGGTTATCCAAGGTTGGGACCTACTGTACTAAAAGAAGACTGTCCAATTTATGGAGGATGGTTAAGTGCTGAGATTCTTGCTAGTAAAATATAGAGCTCTGATTGAGTAAGACCTTTTCTATGTTGTTAAGCAACAGGGTATTACTAGGAATACTCCACATTGATCAGATATGCCTAAGACATTAAAATATCTAAAGCTGGATTCCAGTATTGTAAATATAGGAACATACTAGTGGACTACAGAAATTCTATAATTAGAGGAGTAAATATGACCACACTAGACTGAAGCTAATAAATTTCTGCCTCAGAAGAGTCATAGAGAAAAATCAGTAAAAATATGAAGTGGCATCAAATTTCAGATTCTGAACAAAAATTAAATTCTAGCTGGTATTAGAAATGACCTATCATGACTCAAAACTGACAGGAAGAAATAAGTCACATGGAAGGATTTCAAATTATTGAGTACACTACATTGTTCCTGGATGATAATGCTAAACAAGTATGGGGACAGTTAGCAGGCATCCTTCAGTCTCGAGAGACTATGGTAACGTGCTCTGAATAGAGGTCTTGGAACAGCATCTAGTGTGGCTGAGAAGGCCAATTTGAGAGTGACAATCCTTTCCACACTGAAGACAAATACAATCTGTCCCCTGTCCAGCTCCCTGATTTTACTGGTTTTGGGACTGCCTCTTTGCCTCGGCCTGCTGAACGAGTGCCTCTTCAAAATGGGAGAGGCCATGCTGCACCGCCTGCCTCCAGGCTGAACGCTCAGATGTCAAGGCTTCCCATCTGTTGAGGTCCATCCCTAAGGCCTTCAGATCCTGCTTGCAGATATCCTTGTATCGCAGCTGTGGTCTCCCTCTGGGGAGCTTTCCCTGCACTAATTCTCCATACAGAGTACTGGGGCCAGTACTGTATCTAAATGGAATGAACCTAGAAGTCCAACTGATACAGCAATAGATGCCAAATCCTTATTTGAGTTAAGATACTGGAACTATGACTCTTAGCTTGTCAAGAACATAAAACTAGAATGCTTCACACACACACGTTCAATGACAATAATGTAAATAACTTTTGACCACTTTTCTGGAGAAAAACCAGAGAAACGTAAGAGCAGAACTTCCTAACTGCATAAAACAAGGAAGCAACCTTTTATTTAGTTATTTATACAGAGATTAGAAGAAACCAAACAAATTATGCCAGGGAAACTGAATGACCACTGCAAGAGGAGAAACAAGAATGGAATGGAGCCAGAGAGTACAAAGGTAAAGACATGCACTCAGAAATCCAATGTTTTTTTCATCAATTGAGGCAAAAAGACAAATGGAGTTACCTGATGAACTGAAGAGGACTATGACCTTAACAGTGTGATGAAACTAGAAGCAGGATTACTGAATAAGTTGTGAATGATGTCACCTTACTAGTGGAAATAGGATTTGATTCATTCCCTAAAATGGCAGGAAAACTTTATATGTCATCCAATTGAAGAATCAATGCAAACTGCTGCATATGAAAGGAGCAGCAATTCAAATGATCACAGAAATGAAAAACTGACTGAACTGACTTATCATTGGGGGACTGGCTGAGGGGAATACCACTCTACCCCCAAGAGGGCTGCCACTGTTCCTGTCTCAGGTTGACTACCATCTTTCCCAATCCACCACCACCCCGCTTTGACTAACCTTGCCATTGCATCTTTCTACCATCTAGCATGGCTGCAAATCTCCCTTTCCTTCCTGCCACCTGCCTTCCTTCTATGTTTAAAAAACAAAACAAAAACCTGGCTGCACAGGTTGCAGGGGGTGCAGAATGGATGGCTGCAAAGAGGGGGTGCAGAAGCAGAATTCCTCCCCTTCCCACGGAAGAGTTTGGGCCACCACTGACAACAAGCCATGAGATGAAGCAGTTAAACCACTTCAGCCTACAGAAAATAGTGCTTCTGTGTTACAGGACTTTAATTCTGCATATATCAGGAAGTACTTCTAACAATGATTATTTGGGTTAAAAGTGACTGCAAATATGAGAATCAGTGGCTGCAAAATTACTCATACTGGAGATCAAGTCAGGATTCCTCAGGAAAGAGGTTTTTAAAATTTTGCCTATCTTCTTAAAATAAAGGAACACATTGTTTCATAAAGGAAGAAAGAACTTCAAGTGACAGCGATCAATCTGCTCTTGAAGAAACCTAGCATGAACTTAGTGAAGCTATATTATTACAGGAAATTGCTAACATCCCCTTCCTTGGAAGGGTGCTTCAGCAAGTGGCTGCCAGTAAACTCCAACTATTCCCTACAATAAGTGCTTGCCACTGAACCGCAACTACTGGGCTTCAGAACTGGATGCAAAATAGAAATTGCCTTGGTCACACCAAAATAAATAAACAAAAAACAAAAATTCTGATGAAAAATATGACAAAAGAAGAAAAAGAAGAATTACGAAAACACTCCGGATGTGAAGAAACGTGTAAGGTTAGGTACTTAGGAATTAATATGACAAAAAAACAACAACCAAGTACATTAATAAAGGACAATTATATGGAAGTAATGAAAGAAATCAAAGTAGATTTGCAGAAATGGTCTAAACTCCAATTATCCCCAATGGGTAGAATAGCCACAATAAAAATGAATATATTACCAAAGCTAGTTTTTCTCTTTCAGAAAATTCCAATATTATTAAAACAAGATTTTTTTAAAGAACTGAATAAGATAATGACCAAGTATGTTTGGGATGGGGAAAAAACCAAGAATAAAACGTAAGGCTCTTCAGGACAATAAACAAAGAGGAGAGTTTGGCCTACCAGACTGGATGAATTATTACAGAGCAGCAGCTCTGTCCTGGGTGAGGGAATGGGTTATTCTACAAAATGGGAGACTTTTAAAAATTGAGGGACATGATTTAAGGCTAGGCTGCCATGCCTACCTATGGTACCAAGATGATAAGCAATGCAAAACATTTAATTTACATTTGATCAGGAAAGCTCTGTTATGGGTTTGGAAGACAGTTAAGGCACAACATTATAGAAAGATACCATTATGGGTAGCTCCATTAGAAGCGTTCTCTGATCCGGCAAGAACATCTCAAGGGACAAACGGGAGATATGCCGAGATATTAGATAGTGATTTTAATCTAAAGAACAAAGATGAACTGGCAGAACAAGGTATTATCTTAGATTGGTGGTCAATAAACTTGTCGAAATCAAGATATGTAAAAGATAAAGCTACAGGGTTTCAGAAAGACAAAATACCTTTGGATAAGGGGTTGCTGGACTCGTAGAAAAAATTGATTAAAGGTTTATATAATACTTTAATGGAGCAAAAAATGGAAGATGAAGTTGTGAAGGATTGCATGGTAAAATGGGCTCAAAATATAGGTCATAATATAAAACTAAGTGCCTGGTCACAAATTTGGGAACGAAATATTAAAATGACTAAATCTAAAAAGAAATATATCTAAATCTAAAAGAAAATATATACAAAATGTTTTACAGATGGTATGTAACACCAGATAAATTAACAAAAATGTATAAAATGTTTCTAATAAGTGTTGGAAATGTGAAAAGAAAGTAGGGAGCTTCTATCATATGTGGTGGATGTGCAGTAGGGCCAAGGACTTTTGGAAAATGATTCATGAAATGATAGAGAAAATTTTAGGGGTTAAAATTGCTTTGACACCAGAAATTTTCTTATTGAATATATTACCAGCTACGCTCGAAAAAAACAAGACTTACTTGACCTTACACCTGATAACTGCAGCTAGAATTGTATATGCCAGTAAGTGGAAGACTACAAAAGTGCCGACAAAGAAGGAATTCATTGAGAAGATTTTGCAACTAGCAGAAATGGATATTTTGACAGATACACTAAATGATAGACTGGATAATAATAAATGGGAAACTCTTTATACCTGGATGAAATCTACACCGATTTAAGTAGAATAGATTAGATTAATATTATGTTAGAGAGTATAAGACAAGATGAAATGAATGGAACATATTGTAATAAATCACTCTGGTTGCAATGGATAGAAAAGTAGAAAAAATACAATAAAAATATTTATTTTAAAAAATCATCATTTCAGCACCTCTCCTAGAATGGCCCCACCAAATGAGATATGGTAAAGGTCAAAACAATGTTTTCAGCAGTGGCACTCTGCCCATAGAATGCCCTTCCTAAAGAGACTCATTTAGTGTCTACATTGTGTTCTTTTGCATGCCAAAGAACTTTGCAACGCGGCTTTTAGTTTTTCTGTTTTAAAAATGAGTAGGTGCTTTTTAAATATTCTATCTGCTGTGCTCGACTACTGCCAATGTTACCAAGGTTTTATTCTAGGGCTATTAAAAATTATTTTGTATTATATGTTGTTTTACACTTATATTTAGCTACTCCCAGCCACTTCCATCTTCTTCATGGTCAAAATGAAGGTTATTAGGGAAGGCTTTTCCAGGCTGCATTTGGGTAAATTCTAAGGAGTGCAATAAATAAATAAATAAATAAATAAATAAATAAATAAATAAATAAATAGGTGCCTTTTTATTTTACTTTTGTTTTGTGAACTGCTCACAGATATTAAGTGCTACAGAATACAGTAAAAATATAACGTAAAAGAAATATATTGAACATAGTGGAATGATTATTTTTAACCTCGCATCCCACTTGTAAAATGGTGTATGATACAACAAAGGTGCTTACATTATCTTTGGAAAGTTGCTCCTACATCCAGAAAGGAGTTAGGAAATTCTTTATGTACTTAATTTTTATACCGCCCATTTAGCAAACTGCTACTCTGGGTGGTGTATATAAAGTAAAGCAAAAATCAGAAAAACACATTCTAAAATACAAAGATCAAAAAAGACAAGCAGCAAGAAACTGTTAAATGGCAAAGAAGAACCCTTCTTCCTCTTCCACACCTTCAATGCTGAGGAGAATCTCTGCAAAGTCTTCCTTAAAAGTTATTTTTAGTTGTTTTTTGAAGGCACGGAGAGAGGGCACCTGGTGTAACTCCTGTGGCACATTCCACACGGAAGGTGCCACAGCAGAGAAGGCCCAGCTTCTGGTTGTTGTTTTCCAGCCTTCGCAAGGTGTTAATATTTGTAGCCACATGGTCTGTGAGGACTTGGTCTGACATGCAACTGAACTTGGCAGAAGACATTCACACAGCTAGTGAGGTCCCAAACTATTCACGGCTTCATATGTTAGAACCAACACCTTAAACCTTGCATGGAAGCGGACCAGTTATCAATGTAAGTTAGCCAGGATGTGATCATATTTCTTCACCCGGGCAATCAATCTGGCTGCTGCACTTTGGACCTCTTGAAGCTTCCTTGTCAGTCTCAAGGGAAGTCCCACATAAGAGTGAGTCACAGTAGTCAATTTTTGAGACTACCAGTGCATGGACCAATGTTGTTAGGGACCTAACATCCAGATAGGGGTGCAGATGGATGATACACTGCAGCTGAAAAAAATGCAGCATGTATCACGTTGGAGACCTCTTTCTCCATAGTCAGTGCTGGATCTAAAATCATTCACAGACTGCACCCCTGATCCTTAAACAGAAAGGTAAATCCATCATGTCTGGGGGAAATAGACAAGAAGATGGACTACCCTAGCAACATGATCACTGTTTTGTCTGGATTCAGCTTCAGCCTACTCTCCTAGTTCAGTCCAGAACTGCTTCCAGACACCCCTCTAAGCACTGGACAGTATCCACTGCAGATGATTTCAATTTTTTTTAAAGTTTTTTAAAAAAATCTCCATCTGAAGCCAAATACACAAAAACTGGACACTTTGTGGGGGGATTAAACTCTTTTCTTTTGCAGGGTATCCCACTACAGGATAATTTTCAGAGCCTTTCCCTTCTTGAGAATACAAGTCTCCTGCTACTATATGATAATACTACTATATGATAATAATAAACCCTAACCTTAGCATGGGTCTCAGTTTCAACATTTATTTTTTCTTTATTTTGTAAGTATACATCCCACCTTTCAGAGAAGCCTTGAAAGTGGCTTGCATGAAAATACAATATACCGTATTTGCCGGCGTATAAGACGACTTTTTTGCCCTGAAAAACATGCCTCCAAGTGGGGGGGTCGTCTTATACGCTGGGTGCACTTCAGTTGGGCTAGCCTCTGCAAGCGCCCCTCGCCAGCTTTGGAGGTCCCCCGCGAGTCCTCGGATGGTGCAGGAAAAGCCTCCGAAGTGCTCTGAAGCCGGCGCGCGCGGTTGCGGGGCACCCCCGCCAGTGTTCCGATGGCTTTCTCTGCACCATCGGAACACTGGCGGGGGTGCCCCGCAACCGCGCGCGCCGGCTTCAGAGCACTTCGGAGGCTTTTCCTGCACCATCCGAGGACTCGCGGGGGTGCTGGGCTAGCCTCTGCAAGCGCCCCTCGCCGGCTTTGGGGGTCCCCCGGGGCTTACCTTGCACCATCCCAGGACTCGCGGGGGTCCCTCCGCGCGGCGATGGGCATTTGCAGAGGTTTTCCCGGCACCATTTTTGAAGTTCTCGCCCTTTCCCCCTGCCTTCGGCAAGCCTCGGAAGGTAAAAAGGCTTTCTTTTTTTTCTTTTTAACTTTCCGAGGCTTGCCGAAGGCAGGGGGAAAGGGCGAGAACTTCAAAAATGGTGCCGGGAAAACCTCTGCAAACGCCCATCGCCGCGCGGAGGGACCCCCGCGAGTCCTGGGATGGTGCAAGGTAAGCCCCGGGGGACCCCCAAAGCCGGCGAGGGGTGCTTGCAGAGGCTAGCCCAGCACCATTTTTGAAGATCGGGCCCTTTCCCCTTGCCTTCGGTAAGGCTCAGAACGGAAAAAGGCTTTCTCTTTTTTTCCCTTTTTCCGTTCGGAGCCTTACCGAAGGCAAGGGGAAAGGGTATATAACAAACTCTATATTTTGACTGGAAATGTTGGGGGGTCGTCTTATACGCCCAGTCGTCTTATACGCCGGCAAATACGGTATCAAAATCAGTGTCAGACTATTCAGGTTATATAATGTACACATTATGGCCAGAATCCTGTAGGAAAAATCCACACACATTTTTCTCACTCTGCCAGTCATGGGGAACACAAGCCATTGTACAATCAGGATGTGACCAAGCACGAAACAGACAGCTGGCAAGACAGTGCACACTACTTGTTCAACTGCCTGTTTATGTTTCAAAAATCCAACAGGATTCTGGACTGTGTATTTTAGAAAAACGTATGTACTTCAACCCCAACAACTAGCCAACTGTGAAAAAGTTATGGACAGGAACCCTAAGTATAACTGCTATTTAAGCAAAAGCTTGCATTCTTCAACTTATCTGTACCCCTTCTGCTTGCCTAAATTATTATAGTCCTTTACTCCATCACCATCAACACCAGTCTGTGACAAAAGAAAAAAAATCTATGTAGTAAAGGTTGTGCCACAGATGCTAGGAACACTTTCCTTTTTAATAATAATCTTAGAACTAAAAAAGGATTATTGGGTCCAGCCCCTGTCAAGGAGGCCCATTGGGGAATTGAACTCCCAACCGCATCCAGATACCTAAACCACTGAAGTATCCAGCAATGTTGTTAGCTTAACAACAGAAAAGCGAAACACTTATCCTAGGTCATCTGCATACCCCGATACACTTCTGTCATTCCCACTTCAGGTTACCAAATACAGACATGAATGTGCATCTCAGCATATAAAATTGTCCCATGAAAAGCAGCCAAAAGCTGAAACTAGATATGATCAGGAGAGCCTATCAGTTCACTCAAATATCTTTTGATTACCACTAAACTTAAAGAGTCAGAAAGGACCCTCATCTGATCAGATTTGCTAATAGTCTCTAAATCATCTTTGTTGCAAGTGACTTAGCTCACTGGTTTAAGCCATCTAACATATTTTCCTTGCCTGTCCCAGGAGACAGAAAGAGGAACAAGTCCAAGAAACCAATGCAGGCAAGGGAAGACTTATTAGTAAGTAGGTTCTCTAATCTACTTGCAACTTTTTTTGTTTTTGTTATTATCGTCAATCAGTGACCAGAGATAAGTGGGAAGCTATTATTCCAAACTGAGATCTGCTTTGCAGCATGGGTATTTGTTGCACTAGAACCTATTCTTGGGCCAACATGTACAAAACTGATCAGTCCTAATCAGTAAAAATTACACCTGTCCCTCACCAACAATGCTTTGGTCCTGCCCCATACCCTTACCACTATACTTAAGAGTCAGAAAGGACCCCCATCTGATCAGATAGGAAACTATACTCACTATAGGAAATCAGCTTGTGAAACATTTCCCAAATTCAATTACTGAACTTAGAAAAAAAAAGTTTGCCACACCTGCTTTAAGGCATACAACAGGAAAGTATTTTATCCCCCTGCCACATGTACAATCACTTTAAAACACACTATAATGTATTATGCTTAAGATACACTATAACTGTGAAACTGTCAAACTGTGAGTGACAACTATACTACTCACTTCATTTGAAATAAAAGGCAAGAAGGACTAGCAACCTGAATGCAGATTTCTAGCAGCTATCTACATGTGATGGCTTTAGATGTAATGGCTTGTGATGCTGCAGGCTGGAGCAATCCAAGAGTCGTTTTGCTCCAAGATTATTGTTCTAGATGAGCATGAAGCATTTGAATATACTCAAACAGGAGGGAGGGAAGAAAAAAGGAAAGGAAAAAAAACCAGAAGCAATTTCCTCAGGAACCCACAGTGGTGAATCAGTCTTGAATCTCATGCTACCATCTTAAAACACACTTACTTGAAATATAATTTCAATAGAACTTTATTTCTGAGTAAACATGGTTAGGAATGAGTTGTTAGTGTTTGATGACTTCTCCCACAACCCAGTCTAAAAAGGAATCTTTATTCAGATGCTTTCCTACAGGACTTAGTTGCTCATTAACCAACATGAAAGCACTATATAGCTGCATCAAATGATTAAATACACTTCAGCGCATTTTCAGAAGGCATTTGATGCAGTCCCTCACCAAAGGCTGCTGAGTAAATGCCACAGTCAGGGGATAAGAGGGCAGGTCCTCTTATGGACTGAGAATTGGTTGAGAACCAGGAAACAGAGAGTAGGTGTCAATGGGCAATTTTCCTCAATGGAGAGAGGTGAAAAGCGGTGTGCCCCAGGGATCTGTCCTGGGACTGGTGCTTTTCAACCTGTTTATAAATGACCTGGAGACAGAGATAAGAAGTGAGGTGGCCAAGTTTGCAGATGACACAAAACTTTTCGGGTGATGAAGACCAGAAGGGATTGCGAAGAGCTCCAGAAGGATCTCTCCAAACTGGGAGAACGGGCAGCAAAATGGCAAATGTGTTTCAATACAAGAAAATGTAAAGTAATGCAAATTGGGGCAAAAAAAATATCAAAACTTTATTTATCAGCTGATGGGTTCTGAGCTGCCCGTGACGAATCAGGAAAGAGATCTTGGTGTGCTGGTGGACAGCTCGATGAAAGTGTCAACCCAGTGTGCGGCGGCAGTGAAGGCCAATTCCATGTTAGGTATCATTAAAAAGGGGATTGAAAATAAAACAGACAACATTCTAATGCCATTGTACAAAATGATGGTAAGGCCGCATCTGGAGTATTGCATACTGTTCTGGTCACTGCACCTCAAAATAGACATAGTGGAACTAGAAAAGGTGAAGAAGAGAGCAACTCAAATGATTACTGGGCTGTGGCACCTCCATTATGATGAAAGGCTACAGCGTTTGGGGCTCTTTAGTCTAGAGAAACCTTGTGTCCTGGCCTGGGCACTGGTAACTGGAAAGCTCTTCTGAACTTTTAGAATGAATTTTCTTCAACTTAACTAAAAACTGAATTTTCTACCATGTAGAAAGAGGAAGGTGGTTTTAAAAGGGCTTTCAAACTGCCAGATCTCATTGGTAGAATAAATGTTGAAATATACATGCCCATCCAAACCTAACACATCACAATCCTCCCAGAGAACTAGACACCTGAGAACACCACAGATCCCTCCATTTACTTATTCAACATACATTATATGTAGCAGACAGAGGCAGCTCTCTGGTACACTAACACACCAAATTTCTGTTCAGATTCTGGGCATTTAATATGTTGTCAAATTAATAATTTCACAACTTTTTGAACATGTATATTAATCTTGTAGAGCAGGAATAAGATACCTTTGGCCCTGCAGATACTTTGCACTTCAACTCCCAGAAGTCTCAAACAGCATGGCCAACAATAAGGGATTGTGGGAGCTGTAGTCCAAAACAGGTACAGAACCAAAGCCTCCCCCATCTCTGTTGTACAGATATCTAGTACTCTCAGAGACACATTCTGTTCTTTAACAGCTACTAGTAAAAGACAATGGAGAAATGGAAAATCAAAAAATATCATACTTGCAATATATCATCGATACTAGTATGATAAAATCAAAACAAAAACTAGAAAAATTAAGTGTCTTTCATATAACTAGCAAATTATGCGAAGAAGCTTACAAACTATCAGATGCAGTTTAACACAGTTTCTCTAAAGTATGGGTCAATCTTCTGATTTGTCGGGAAACATCCAATATTAAAAGTTCATCTGTTTTATGTCTTATGTTTGTCTAGCATGTTCAAATGTCAGTATTTATATTAAAGTTATACCTTAAGGGAGGCTAGTGGATGTTCTGGACCAAGTAAACTCCAATGAAATGAAGCCAAATCTTCATCAGGTAGAATGTGATTACCTAGAATATATAATGTGCACTGCAATTGAGACTGTAGAAACACATATTATACATTCTACATAAATAATAGCATTGTATACTTTAAGAATCACCACTAGAGGTAGTGCAAATGGAGCAAGCTAAAACAGTAATAAGCAGCTATGGAACAAATAATCTATCCTTTCCCCAGCCTCAATCTGAATTCAAAAACATGTTTATCAGAAAGCACGCCTTATATCAACTAGACTTATGGATAAACAATCATGATTAGGATTCAAGCCTTACTTCAGGCACCTCCATGAACAAACATATATACACATACATTCATATGTACATGCAGGGCACACACATGGTCCATTAATACATTTTTAAGATCAGCTTAAATGTGGAAGCCCCATGTGTCATTCCACCTACCTAAAAGAGCAGCAAAAATAGGAAACCGATTTGGATTCAGGTCCAGTTGCTTGGCAACTTCATGCATCAGGTATTGGCTTGTCGTGAGGCTTTTTCCATTACGGCTCAGTTTTAGGGCATGGGCACTGAAATAGTAAGGGATGTTGCACAATGCATAATCTGAATCATATGCAACCAAGCCATGGAAACCCTTTTCTCGACAGAAAGCAATTACTTCTTGATGATGATCTTCAATGCTTTGTGCAACCTGTGTTAAGAAAAGAGGGGAGCAAGAAGGCAGAGAAAAATACATTACAAATTAGTATCCAGATGTACAAACGTAGAGAAACGTGTATTAATATTTGACATTAAAGTAAGGTTTAATATTGCAAATGCACTGTTCCCACATGGTACACACTGGATACAGTTCTGAGAGACAACTCACAGACCAGTACTGCCCTCACACCAACTTTGATGCTATTCTGAATCCCTGTTCCCCTAGCACTGTATCAATAGAGCGGATGTTCCCCTTTGGGGGAAAAAACAAAACAAAACTCCCAGCACATTTTTTTTTTACCTTAAAAAAGCAAGCACAAAAACCGGCCAACACCTATGTTTCATTTGAATGACTTCAAAGCCTTCACGAGATTATCAGGTTCTACCTTGGCCTTTTGGGGTTTTGGTAGATCAGCAGAAGTCTTCTTGTGATTTAATATTTTTGTCAAACAGTCGCCCCCCACCCACAAACATACAGAGTATAGATTTTACTTTTAAAATACGAGACATCTGTGGTTTAGGGTAGCCAATAACAGGAAAGAGTGTTCCACACCCATTGAAATTTGGTTTAGGATCTGAGTATTCTGATATACTTCACAACTCTGCTGATTTTGGTGGGTTTTGCTGTCACTTGTCATTTGTTTTTATGACTTTTACTGTATCTGTTTTAAATACTACTCTGGGCCTTAATATTAAAGGGCAGCTTACAAGTAAGACAAAGTGGGGAAAAGAGATAAACAATAATACAACAATAGCATGATCTTTGACAACTTGTTAATGACCAGCTGGTGGTGCCTACAGCCGTGATATTTTAAACATTATATTTAAATTTTGAAATCCCTGCATTTTTTCAGTACAGATCTTAATCAGCTGCTATTAACAATTAATGATAGGCATGTGCCATTTGTTTTTGTTTCCCATTTTTCCAACTCTAAATTCCAGAATTCTCCATTCCAGGAGTTCTACCTGTTAGACCCCCATCTAAATTGTGTTCACTTGGAAAAAGGCTGAGTTGGAAGGAGTTTCAACAAGCACCAGGTCAGTTTCCTTTTGTAACAGGAAGCTGGGCTAGAGCTCAGCCTTTCCTAGGTCATGAAGCCTTCCAGCCCAACCTTTCTCCATAAACACAATTTAGGTGTGGGTCTGGCAGGCAGAACTCCCAGAATGGAGAATTCTGGGATCTGGAGTCCAAAAAAGAAAAGAGGAAAGAGAAACGCAGAAAAAGAATGACACACCTCCGATTAACAATTATCACATTTTGTGATACAGCTCTGAGCTACTCATTACATACACAAAAATACTAAGCAAGACAATTCACTTGAAGTCTATAGCTATAAACGTTCACACTACTTTGAATCTGCACAGGATAAGATTGCTGGTAACTGTTTAGATCCATCCAAAAGTAAATGATGCCAAATTATTAAGCACAGCCATGATTCCCTAAGATACGGTAAAATCCCTGAGCTCTTTGCTCTATACAGAATCTCGAACATAATTTTTAAACTGAACACATTTAAAACATACAGACATAAGTTCATAAAGCCAAGCTCTGCAGATAAATCTAATGGGATAGTATATGACATCTACTAAATTTTAATACTTCTGATCTGAATCTCTGCTTTCACCAATCAGTTCACAATAATAAATACATGCACTACACTACAGGGCAACCACATACATGTACACTCAGTAGAAAATCCTAGGCAATCCAAAGGCACTTTACATAGCTAACTGGGCACAAGACCATCGCCTCTGTTGCCAGGTTCAAACATCACACTAAACCAAGAGCAAGCCACAAATGGCCCACACATTTCTCCACCTGTTTGGTGTTTTTTTTTTTTTAAAACACCTTCTAACCTTGGTAAAAAATTCCTGCTGTGAGGCCAG
The DNA here is from genome assembly GCA_037013535.1 of Intellagama lesueurii. Lineage (NCBI taxonomy): Eukaryota > Metazoa > Chordata > Lepidosauria > Squamata > Agamidae > Intellagama > Intellagama lesueurii. The sequence goes on from JBAJHW010000002.1 coordinate 246,370,900, forward strand.
AATTCATTACTAAAGCAGTAACAGCAAAAAATCTCAGCAATTCTTCCTGAAAACAATGCATGCAGGGAGCACACATCTTGAATTTAAGGATAACCACCTTCTTTTGTCTGGTTTTGGGATAATACCCACCCTGCCACTATGGTATAATTTAGCATAATGAGAGCTAAAGCGACATGCAGGCCTACACATCCTCCTGCTCCTCTAGGACAGATGGAAAGAAGAGTTTATAAGTTTTTGTTTCCAATTTAGATTAAGCACACACTTCATTCTATTGTTTTAACCATATAAACTGTGACAGGTTAAAGTGCTTGCTTTTTCAAATAAACTGACATTAATGTTATCCATACTTTAGAGTTTGGTCACCCCACTAAATGGTGGTTAACTAAAATCAGAGGGAAACATTCCCAAATTCCTTGCAGCTGCACAAGAGGAGAGAAAGAATGCAGGAACCCAAAGCATTGCATAGCTTACTCTCATCATGCTAAACAATGCGTGGGGTGGGGAAACCAGAACATTTAGGGGCAGCTGCCACTCCCCAAATTCCACTGCTGGGTGAGAGTAAGCATGGATAACTCAACTTCACTGCCCACAACCTTGTAGGCACCAACAGGTTACCAAAAAGCTCTCTAGCAAGCTGTTAGGAACCTGATGGTCCTGGGAAAGAGAAAATGGAATCATAGAATAGTGAAGTCGGAAGGGGCCTACAAGGCCATCAAGTCCAACCCCCTGCTTAATGCAGGAATACAATCAAAGCATATCTGCCAGGTCTATGTTACCCAGATGTTCTGGACTACAACTGCCACATTCCTTTATCACTGGCAGTACAAGCTGGGTATTCTGAGGACTCTAGTCCAAAATATCTGGCGTGCTAAAGGCTTGCCACCCATGTGTTAGGATACTCATCCTCACTCTTTCCTCACCAAAGCAAATGGTACCTTCCAGTGAAGTGTTGGGCAAAAAAAGTAGCAGTCTATTCAGACTGGGAAAGAGGGTGCAGGGGAATGACTCTACTCACACTCCCAACAGTCTGACTCCATTGTAAAAGAAGGCACACAAAGAGCAAGCAATCCTAGTTTCTCAGCAGAATTAGGCATGCTGGAAGGAGGGAAATGCTGAAGTCTTTTCCTCACTGGCTTTCAGGTTGAAATCCAACAGTAGGAGGCCTTAGGGAGGAAAAAAGGTGCCCATCCCTATTGTAGTAATATGTTCAAATGCAATCACTGTGTCATTTCTAATGCTTAGGCTCAAAAGTCACGTATTTTCTTCTCACACCACATTTTTCTTTTTTACATACACTGTGAGGTTTTAACTTAAGAGTTATTCAACAGGTATGAGAAAAAGTAAAGTGTTTAATACATGTGTAAACCAAAATAGGCACCCTTTTAAAGCAAGCCACTTTTAAAACAAAACTTACAGGGATTGCATACGTTTTGTAAAATACCTTTGATTCTAAAATCCAGTTTAAAAGACAATTTTTATTTATACTGATTAAAATACATATACCTTGGCTTTCAACCCTCATGCCCAACCCAAAGCTCACGTCACCCTTTTAAAGGATTTCGTCAAAAAACAAGCGCACAAAGGTGAAAACTAAAACGGTTCTTGCACCCTGCCGAAAAGCCAGCGGGGAAGGACACTGGTCAGGATAGCCAGGAAGCACTGCAAAAGAGACTAACCCCATGTAGTCATTCTGTCACCCAGAATGGTGAATAAGGTAACAGGAGAGAAGCTAGCCCAGATGCTTCCCTTGCTGCTTTAGGAGAAGCCCCTGCTTGTATGTAGGCTCTACACAAAACAAGAACGCTGGAAAATCTGTGTCCTTACCACAGTGGGTGGATTTGATTTAAATCAACTGATTTAAATCACAATTTATTTATTTTTTAACTGGATTTTTTTTTTGGACAATTTAATTTTAAAAATGATTGTTTTCATTTAAATCAATCTGATTTTTTTTAAAATCATTGATTTTTATCTGCCATGGTCTTTACTCACTTATAGAGCCTACACAGAATTTTTCTTCTCTTCAGACATATCACCGCTTACATGAGCAAAGAATGGGGGCAGGACTAGCTTCTGCCTGTAACGGGGCTGATGACTGCAGATCAGGCAACAATTGAATAGGGATCTTGCCACATATACCAGACAAGTGGATCTCTGATGTCAATGAGATGTAAAGTAAAATCCTTAGCAACCAATGCTGCTGATGGCCAGGTTCGCAGGGAAAGAACGGCTCCTTCCGCATATTCTGATCTTAAAACTGTTTTGTACCTTATGGAACCAACCATATAGACACATACAAAAAGGCCTTATCCTTCTTTGCTTACTCTTTACATATTATCTCAAAGAAGAAGAGCAGTTTACTTACAGTATATTGACACTTGTCTACAATAAAATAACTATGTGTTTGGGAACTACACCAGATGACATCTGATTTCCCACATGCCACCAATCTATGAAGAAAGGTTAAGAAAAATTGAGAGTAAAAGGTATAAGCAAGTGGTTTTCAAAAAAACAAAAAACAAAAAAACACACACACACACAAAACAAGAAACCAGTACTGGAACACCTGTGGTTGAACATATGTAAAAAACAAAAAAGTTATTATTATTTGTACTTTCAGGCTATTTTGATTTTAAAATGGGACTGTAACACATACAGAAACACATTAGTGTTTAATACTATACTACTTATTAACATTTTTAAACTTTTGCTTATGTATTAATAATGTGAATAACTAATTAAAAATGAACAATGTGTGGTGTATTGATAGAATAGCATGGGTTCTCAACAGATTTGCATGATTCTCTCATGCTCATGCTCTCTACAGATTTTTCACTGCTTATGCAATTTGCCATCTGAGATTTCAAAATATAAGTCCTACAAATTCTTACCTCATCTGACTTTGAAATACAAGGATTCATTCATTCATTATGTATGGATTCTTCCTTCGTCAGTGTGAACAGAATTTATCTCAAAATGTCTAGAAATTCACAGCAATTTATTAAAATACATCTATCTGCCTTTACTTCTCAAGTAAACATCATAGTGACACACATTATTAATAAATTATCATACACATATCATAAGACAACATCACCACCAGCATTGAAAAATTAAAATAATCAAGCTTTAATTTATATATTGGAACAGTATTCTGTGTTAATGTAAACTGAAAAATGCAGCATTACCACCAAAAAAATCCATCTGGGGAGTAAGGCAAAGTTTGAAATGAAATGTGACAGAAATGTGTGTTAGGCCTTAATCCATTACATATTTTAATACTAAGAAATATGTAATTTTGTCCTATAAAGTGTTGTAGAAAGCAATGTCACATTTTTTAATATTTGACAGTCATGAGGATGTATAAACACTTGCCATTTATTTTTCACAAAAGAAAATATATGTTATGTGATGAACAGAAAGGCCTTTTTAAAACTCAGATTTCTGAATATGAGTACTCCTTCAAATCACCAAAGCAATTTTTCCTCAAAACTAGGCTGCTCTTTCCATCAGTACTGTGAAATTTTGCTGCCCAGACTACTGTACAAACAAGTTTCTAGATTCAAATGGTTATTCTTTTATTAGAAATGCAAGTCACATCTGATTAAGTTACAGAGAAAAGTTTGGTTGCACTTCACAGCTTTCCACTTCCATTCCGAAGAATTTAACAAGCATACATGAACAGAGCAAGCTAACTTGTTCACTGTAGACCTACACTTCATGTCTGTCACTGCTATAAGCCAATAGCTACACACAATCTGCCAACTTGTAGGCTTATAAAATTTCTTACCAGTTACAACTGAAAGAAGGGGTGGGACTTCCACTATCAACTTAGTCTGAATTCTCACTACCTTTCTTAAAATGCAGGATGATTCCTAGGCCTTGGAACACACATTCCAAGCAGCAAGTCACTTCACAAAGGCCTTCGGAAAACAGAGCATGACTTCTTTCAGTTTCACTAAATTCAGAACAGATTAACTCTCATCATCCTCTTTTAAAAATATTTTCTCTTTTTGGGAGAACTCCCTCCTCCTAGAAAAAAAGTATTCTTTGTCCTGGTTACTGCGCTGTTGTAATCTGCCAAAAGGACAGCACAAAATCCTGATATGTTAAGCTCTGATTACAGATCACTGCGTGTCTTTAAAGGTCACATAATATATACTATCCTATGTAAGAGAACTGACTAAAAGTCTACCACTATTTAGGAATATGCTGAACATTTTCCGGTTTTTGTTCTTTTGGTTCATAGGAGTTCATCTAGAATACATTCACGGTTTTCACACTGAATCAATTGCTGTATGGTTAGTCGATACTCGTATCAATCATACTGATTCGAAGTGGGCCTACTCTAGTTGGATCTAGCTACTGGATTTAGATCTTTGGGGGTGGGGGAGGTCTGTCATCAAAAGAACGCAGACATTAATGAAAAGAAAATCAAACCTGAACAGTTATTAGAAGCACCAGCACTATTTTTAGCATAGCAATTGCAAATGTATACAACTGCAAACTATTTTGTATGCCTGCACTGTGTATTTTTTTTTAAGTAACATGAAAACCTTTACTTAACGTATATTCAATTTTATAGTGTTGTTTTATGAAACCTCTAGGCCCTGGCACTTTAATGGCAGTTTAAATCACAACTTTCCCTTTAAATATAAATTAACTGAAGAACTTGTTGCATGTGAAACCCCTAGATATCCAATTATGATTTTGATCAAATCCAAGAGTGACTGAACTTTCAAAATACAAATAGTTAGCTCCAGAGAAGAGACTGTCTCCAGAAGACAGGCCACTAGCATGCAAGAGACATTTTAAAAACTAGAGTGATCAGAACAATGGCCCCCAGAGCAACATGGAGTCAGAAAACACCTCACTGGAGTTTTCAAGAGGAGGAAACTGTGCAAACTTTGAAATAGTGACTAGGCTGGATCGAAAGCAAAAGTTTTCACTACAGATTCTCCATGCTAGGTACATATGTTCTAACTCTAAATGTCCCTTGTAGCTTACATTACTCTTGAGTGCTGGGAAAGCAATGGAGTCTGAGATGCAGAATATGACAAGAAGGCCTGGGTGAGGCAGCCAGCAATTTTTTAAAAAAATCAAGTGCTTACAAAAACGAAAGTCGATATACAGCTTGGGGAACTGGGAATAAATAAAGGAAGGGTTGCAGCATGAAGTTCAGTCTTTGCAAGGCATGAGGCCATCTCTGATTGAGCATGGGAGCCCTCGGATGTTCCAGATCACCCTCATCTGGTTTTCAAAGCTTGACAGGTACGTATAAATAGAAAAATCCCTGTAGAGATTGAGGACATCAGGGTGCTTAATAAGCCCTCCCCTTTACCAGCTAAAGGCACCCTGCAGCTCCGCAGCTAGTAATGAGAAGGACTACCTATTTTCTGCTCCTTTTGGGAAGGGAGGAGATAAAAGAGTCCACGGCCAACACAGATGCAATATAAACTTTCTGGCCACGTTTAAGTGCCTATTAATGGCCAGGGGCGAGCACGCTTGTTCCCGGGAAACTCTCCCAGCGCCTCCTCTCCCCGCCCTAGCTGCCAACACCGCCAGATTTTGACGACATTTTGCGGATACAGGGAGACAGAACTTCCCTCTCTCTGAAAGCACTCGAGCCATTCTCAGATGGGCAAAACTTGCTGCCATTTTAAGAAGGCTCTCTCTCGCCCCCCCCCCCACCTTGCCACTGCTACCAGTGGAGCAGCGAGGAACTCATGAAGGGAACCCAAAGAGGAGCTGCCGCTGTTGCTGCTGCTGCCGCCGTGGGCGAGGAAAAGCGGCGGCAGCAGCACAGTTAGCCACTGGCTAGCGAGGGGGCAGGCAGGGGCCAAAGGGCCCTCCAATAAATACAAGTGGGGCCGCTTGAGGAAGAAGGGGAAGGAGGAGGAGGAGGAGGAGAACCAAAGCAAGAGAAGAGCAAAAACAGGGATGGAAAACGAGGAGTTTCCTACTTATGAGGAGCTAGAAGGTGGCCCAAGGCAGGTCCAATGGAGCAGGGGCAGAAATGCAAGGGGGCGCTGGTGCAATGAGATGAGAGGGCCTGGAAAAGGGGGCAAAAGCGACGCAAAGCACTCCGGGCCAGAGCAGGCCGCCGCCGCCGCCGCCACCCCTTTGCCTACCTTGATGTGGAAGCGGATGAGGGCCAGGCGGATGCAGTGCGCCATACAGACGGGCGGCAGGAACCAGACCTTGGGCGGCGGGGTGCCCTTGTTCTGAACGTGACTGACGATCTGTTGGGCAGTCTGGCGCTCGTTCCCCTGGCGCTTCACCCACTCGTGGAGCCGGGCCTTCTCCAAGGCGCCGTTAAAGAAAACGAAGAGCTCGATGTTGCCGTTGAAGCAGGCCTTGGCCAGCGCCGCCAAGTAGCCCAGCATGTGGTTCCATTGCCCGCCGCTCACCCAGTCCGTGTAAAAGCCGCCGTAGAGCCGGTGGAGGCAGTTGTCGGCGTCGATGAGGAGGCGCAGCGGGGTTTGCGGGGGCCGCTGGCGGCCGCCACCAACCAGGCTGCCCCGGGCCAGCTTCTGCAGCTCCACCGGCACCACGGCACTCGGGCAGTGTTTCTCGATGTAATCCTGGAAGCCTTGCACTCCCATGGCGGCGGTGGCGACTGGCCGGGCTCTTAGAAGGGAACTGGGTGGCGGCGGCGGCAGCTTTTGGAGCGGCGAGCGTGCTGGCTGGGTGGCGGCGGCGGCACTTGTAGTAGTAGTAGTAGTGGTGGTGGTGGTGGTGCCTTCAGTCCGGGCGAGGCAGCAGGAGGAGTTTAGAGTTGCGGGTGGGTAGTGTTGGGAACTGATGGAGCCGGGCTCTGCTGGAGAATATTATTCAAACTAAGATGGGTGACGGGCGGGCGGGCTGGCTGGTTGGTGGGTTAGCTGGTTGGCGACGGCGGCTGCAGTTACACGGTGGCTCTTCAGGGGGGAGTTGTATGGATTAGTGGGGGGTTCATGGCTGCTGCGGCCGCCATGTGCTGCTCTCACAGCGCCATGGCTCAGGGGGGACCCGGGCGGCTGCTGCTGGTGGTGGTGGTGGTGCTGCTGCTGTGGCTGTTGCCGCTGCGGCTCCTACTGCCGGGGGAAGGAAGGAAGGAAGGGAGGGAAGAGAGAGAGAGAGAGAGAGAGAGGAAAAAAAACGGGAGGGGAAGGAGGGATGAGGAGGAGGGGAAGGGGAAGGAGAGGAACGGGGGGAGCGGCACCGCGCGCAGGAAGCCAACCCCTTTGCCGTCGCGGAACGGGCGGGACTTGGCCCCGGCTGCCGAGGCCGCTCACGCCGCCGTCTTGCCAGCGCGCTCGCTCAGAGCCCCTCGCCGGGTGGGTTGAGCGGCAGACTCCTGCCCGCGTCCCCGTCTTTCCACGCCCCGCTGAAAGGGCCGGGCTGGGCCGGGCTCGCTCCCTCTTGTGCCCCGCCACTCGCGCTCCCCCCCCCCGGCCCCTTCCTGCAAGCTTAGCGGCCCCGCCGCCACCGCCGGCCTCGCCTTGCCGCTGGGACAAGTCGGGCGCTGGGCCTGTTGCATAACCCAAGCATGCGCACGGCAGGACGGCGCGGCGGGCGGGAAGAAGGGGAAGGGAGGGATTGGCCCGGGAAGGGTCTCGCAAGCGGAAATGAAGGGAGTGGAATGGCGGGCGGGGGGACGGATTTGTGAGCCGAGGAGGCTGCGTGAGGGAGAGGGGCTGCGCGGAAAGGAGCGGGGGCGGCTTCAAACACCGAAGGCGGGAGGAAAGGAAACGGCAGGCTTGGAGAGGATTTCCCGCGGGTTGCATATATCTTTGTAACCGAGCAAACGGTTGTGGGCGCTTGCGAGAGCAAACGCAGACACGAGCCTTACGCCCCCATCCTGCACTGTCCTGTGAACGTGTGAACTCGGAAGTCGGCCTCAGTGCGCGCTGAGGGTTCCGCCCCGATCAAGTATGAATGCCGACTTCTAGTGCGCAGCAGCTGCTGGTGCGACTGATTAAGTCTCCTCTACCCCACAATATTGGAGGCGCTATTCGCTCGTGTTGGTTGTGCTGTGAAACGTGAATGTACTATGTAGCGCCAGGATTTGCATATATGCTGTTTTCAGAACATTAATACTGTAGCGTCAGGCGTTGTATAGCCCGGTTCTGTATATAAATAAGCTGACAAGGTAAGCATGGATAACTTGATTTTAAAAATATTTCCATATTACCCTTAGAAATGAAGATAAACGTCAAAACAATAAAAAAAACTAAAACAGTAATATGACATTTAAACATTTTAAATAAGAGCAGGAAGAAAAATGTATAAAAGATGGGAATCCATGCATTTAAATGCCCAGATCTGTCAAGCCAATTTGAAAACAGGTATACACAAATATCATGATGGGTGTATTCTAAGACGATAGAGCCACAACCAAAATGGCTTCATGTCTTTAAACTGTCAGCCGAATAGATCTTTAACTAGTTGGGCATATAAGCAGTTTCACATAACCAAGTCACAATCCATTTGGGGCTTTAAAGATGACCAGTTGACCCTGAAACACATTGACAACCTGTACAGCTGATATAGAATTGGTCATATGGTAAGATCACCTGCCCCTTCAGGGAATTAGCCAGTCACATTCTGCACCCCTTAAGCTCCCAACCGCCGCCGCCCCAACTATGTGTTGCACAAGTCCATTATGTATGTAACCAGGGCCTGGATCACTGTAGCAGCATCCCTTTTCTCCATATTAGGATACAGCTGCAAAGCAGCTAAGGCAGGGGTCTCAAACATGCGGCCCAGGGGCCATTTGCGGCCCGCCGGATGATAGTTTGTGGCCCCCGCCTTGCCTGCCCCCCCCCGAAGCGCCCACGCGGCCTCTGCTGTCAAGAGTCAAAAAAAGCCTCGCCTCGCTCGCCGGCTCTCTCCCAAGACAGCGCCTCTTGCACCCTCCATCCGGAACTGCAGCCTGCCAGCCTGCCTGCCTGTCTGCCGGCTGGCAGGCTGCAGTTCCGGATGGAGGGTGCAAGAGGCGCTGTCTTGGGGGAGAGCCGGCGAGCGAGGCGCGCTGCCGGCCCTTTTCCCCGAGCCGCCGCCGAGCGATGCCTGAGAGCGGAGCTTGCTCCTGGCCCGTCCTCGAAGAAGAGCGCCTCCAAGCCGCCAACAGCACCTGCTGCCGCCGCCGCCTCTTCCAGGGAAGCGGCTCTCTGGCTCTCTTTCTCTCTCGGCAGCACCAGCCTGGCCAGCGGCCGCCTCAGCACCCGGCAGTGCTTCCTCCTCCTCCTCCTCTTCGTCCTGCTTCAGCCGCCTCAGCTCTGGAGGCTGCCTGGGCTCGCCTCGCAAAGTTTGCTCCTCTGTTGTGGTGGGGGTAGCTGCTGCTGCTGAGTGCGCCTTTTTGGGGGGGCCCTCAGAGGAAGGTTGCCGGACCTCCGTGTGTGTGTGTGTTTGTTTGTTTGTGTGCATGCGCGTACACGCACCTGTGGGGGCCCCCGCCCCGTTCTGTTTAATTTCGCGGGTACTGGTGGGGGCTTTTCTCCTTTGACAAGGTGAATTCTGTGAGGGGTTTTTTTTTTAATTTTATGTCATGCCCTCCTCCCCCCGGCTAAGCGGTCGCCGGCGCTCCCTCCCTTCTCCGCTTCTTTGTCCTGCTGCTGGTGGTGGTGGTGAAGAAGGAGCCGGAGGGGGTCGTGGCCGGCGACGAGGGCTCGCGCGCCCCTCCTCCTCCTCCTCCTCGGAGCCCCAGCTGGGCTAAGGAAACTCCCGCGCGGCTTCCTCGGGCTCTTGCTCTGCTTGGCGGAAAATCTGATGCGGCCCAACCTCACCCAGACTCTGCCTCCAGCGGCCCCCAGGTAAATTGAGTTTGAGACCCCTGAGCTAAGGTTATAAAAGGCATACCTAGTACAGTAATACCTCAGGTTACGAACGCCTCAGTTAACATAACTGAGTTTCCCTAGGATGCATTGTGACTGGAGATTTATAGCGCCGCCCCATTCCTATGGCAATCCATGTTTCGGTTAACATAATTTTCGCTTTATGTAACGTCCCGGAGAACGCATTGATTTCGTAAACCGAGGTACTACTGTAACTGACAACTGTGCTTCCATGCATAGTGCGATGCCCAGAACAACTTCCAAGTTGTGCACCTGGTCTTTTGAGAAGGGTTCAACTCTGTGCAATGTGAATGTTGTTCTAACTAGATTAACAGATACCCCAAAGACCAGCAATTATGGAGGGGAACCTCCTTAGCAAGGGATGGGAGATTAAATATCAGTACACCTATGCAAGACTAAAAGATACCAGGTTCAATGGTATCAATATTTCCCAAGAAGTCCAGAAAAATTGAAAGGGATACATTCATTCCACCTCTTATTTTCCCAACATAAGTCATCAGGATAATCAAACTTGTTTTGTCACATAAAATGAGGCCAGAGAGCCGGTCAGAATAGATCCAAACTAGCATCTGGGATCATCTAGATCTCCTCTTCCGATCTGCTGTGAAATTTCTCCTTTATCTAGAAGAGAAATGCCTTACCTTTGTGGGGCTCTTTCAATAGATCATGTTTTGAGGAATACACCTGCAAATAAGCATAACAGATATGTATGTCATGGGTGTATTAGTCAGAAAGTTAACAATTACAGCTTCTTGTTAACAGTACTCCATGAGAAAACCAGATTTTTCTTGCGTAAACTATGAAAACTCACATTCTAGAATGAAATTCTGCTTATTTGAACCCTTATTAATAGCAGATGTTAAACTAAGAGTTACTGGGGTTTTTGTTTAATTACCAAGCAAAAATTAGTAGCAAACATCTAAACAAACTTTTAAAAACAGTAAACAAATCTAAGTGTGATCAGTTGGAATACTACCAGTGGAACAAACATATAAAAACTTGGTAGCACCTTAAATACTACTTTATTTATTTAAAATATTTATATGCTGTCTTTCTCCTAACCTAAAGGATCCAAGGTAGCTTACAATATTAAAAGAAGCACAGTTAAAAACCAAATAACAAATTATTAAAATATTTTAAAAATATTAAAACAGCCTATTAAAACTCATGATTAAAGCAATATTAAAAACACAAAACAATAAAATGCTCCCAACAAATTTTATTGGAAGTAGGTTTTCAGAGACTGTTGCTGACTTTGAATGCATCTGAAAAAGTCCATGAAAACTTCAGCCTTATAAGACTTATTCTTCTTCGTGGTCTCTGTGAATGCACACAAATGGGTTGTTCTGCGCCTGCGCTGAACGTCTCGGAATATTCTAGAGCTTAAAGACACATGATTAGTGGGACGTTCCCCCGTGGAGCACATGCTCCGCCCATCCTAGATTCCCCTCAGTTCCTTTTTTCCGCCGTGTCGTTTAGACGTCCTTGGAAGACTTGAGCGTTTGTCAGTTAGATCTATTCTACTTTAAAATATCTGTGATTCAAATCTACCTCTTTTATTTCCAATCATTGAATCAACGTTCCCCTGTAAGTTTGTTCTATTTTTCTCTAGCCGCGTTTTCGTTTCCCGGCCCCCTGAGCCATTTTTTCCCTTCTTTTCCCCGTTCTTTATGGCCTCGCCAGGCCCGTTTAAGCGGTGCGTTGTGTGTTCGAATAAAATACCTTTAACAGACGGACATGACCGCTGTTTATTTTGCTTGGGTGAACAACACCCCACCCACTCTTGTGCGGCGTGTAAGAGACTAACGAAGCCGGCTCTCAAACTTAGGCTCCAGAGACTCAGATCTTACCTGTGGGAGAAGTCTCTTAACCCTCCCGTGGCTTCGATGGAGACAACAAGGTCCCCAGATCCTCTAGTAGAGCGGCAAATTTCATCTCAGCCTGCTCCCGGCTCTGTGACCCCTTCTCCGCACCCTAAGGAGAAGTCTGACAAGACCAAATCAGTGTCGAAATCGAAGTCGACATCAATGCCGAAGGCTTCGGCTCGAGCCTCGGAGGCGTCTGAAAAGAAAAAAGACAAAACAACTGCTAAAAAGGCAAAATGGGTCAAGTCTACCCACATCGACCCTCCACAACCAACTTTGCCGTCTCCTATCTTGGAAGAGTCTTCCAGAGATGCTCCGGGGTCCACATCAGAGAGGGAAGAGCCACAATTACCATCAGCCCAAGCTCCAGTCTCAACCGGTAGCTTGTCGCCTCATACCGGCCTTTCAATGGCTGACGTGCAATCCAGCCAGGCCTCGGCCCATTCTAGCCCTTCATCAGGGCGGGCAATTGCAATAGAGCTGTCGGAGTCATCTCACCGTTCACCTCGAAAGTACCGAGAGAAGCGCAAACATATCTCGCCTCCTCGGTACATGCCTCTATACCAGGAATATTACTACTATCCCCAATCTCCCTGGTATTCTCGTGATGAACGGAGGGAGAGATACCATCATTACGATCCTTACTTACTAGAAGAACCTCAGGATCAATTCTATTATGACGAACCAAAACGTGTCAGATATACTTTGCCATATCAGCCTCGTTAGTCACCATCACCGTCTCCTTCTCCACCGCATCGACACAGATCACAGCAGTCTATACCCACTTATCCTGCAGCTCCGGTTCCAGTGAAACCAGCCTTGAAGCGCTTGATCCCGACTGCCCACCGTTCTCATTCGAAACATTCAAAACAGTCCTCCAAACAATCATCACTACATACACAGGTCCCCATCCCCCAGCTGAACCAGAAAGAGGCCTCTCACACCCTCCCCTTCAACTTCAACCTCCATCTGCAAGACCTTCACTACCAAGACCCAGGGTTCTATCACCATCTACATCATCATCTTCCATCCAGGAACTTGAATCAGAATCTTCACAGGAATCACCATTTAATCTTCCTACACCCACTTCTGATGTTAATGAAAACCACCCTCCGTCCCCATCTGAAGACTTTACCTCTTATTCCCAATTAATTTCAAGAATGGCCAAATCCCTCCAATTAGACATTGAAGAACCGCCACCGTCCAAAACTGATCTGATTTTCGATGACATTAATCAGGAAAAAACTCCCCCACTCAGTCTTACTTTCATCTCAGCCATGTTAGGGCTGATTAAGGAATCGTGGGATAAACCTCCATCTTCTCTGCAAATCTCAAGAAGGACAGAGAATCATTACAAAACACATTGACCTGACACCGGTTTTCTTGCAAAGCACCCTACACCTAATTCTATAATAGTGGAGTCTAATCAGTCTAGAGCCTGAAACAAATCTTCAGTTGCTCCAACCAACAGGGAAGGCCGAAAGCTCGATATACTCGGCAGGCGAATTTACTCCCTCACATCATTCATTCTGAGAGTCGCAAATTACCAACCGGCAATGGGAGCTTACCAACGCCAGTTGTGGAACAAGATCCTCCCCATACTGGAATCGGCTCCTGAGTCTGCCAAATCTGAGGCCATTAACGTCCATACTGAGGCCACGACACTAGCTAAGCAGCAAAGGATCGCGGCCCGTCATACAGCAGATGCAGCATCGAAATCCTTAGCCACCTCCATAGCTTTACGTCGACATGCATGGCTCAGGTCTACTGGCCTCTCTGACAATGCAAAATCCAGAATAGATCTCCCGTTCGACAGCACCAGACTTTTCAATCAGAAAACCGATGAAGTCATGGAGAATCTTCACAAGATAAGAAAAACAGCACGATCCTACTCTGCTCAGCAACCATTCAAATATCAACGTCCTCAATATCGACAGCACCAGTTTTATCAACAGTCCTTTCAACATCAACCATATCAACGGTTTCAGCCTTACCAACAGTATAAACCTCAATCAGCAGACAAATCATTTCAAGGCCCCTCACCTCCGGTATCATCCTCCTTTCGAAACCAACAGCAATCACAACGACGCCAGCCCTTTCATCGACCTCAGAAAAAGGGTAAGCAATACCCATGATCTGCAACTACCAGTACCCGACTTTCGACATTGATTCCAGACTAGGTTAAACCCGTTTTTTCGTTCATGGCAAGCTATAACTAATGGCCAGTGGGTTATCTTTATCACATACCAATTCTGTTCTTTCCCATTCGGTCTATCCACGGCACCGAGGACCTTCACGAAGTGCATGGCACCAGTCGCTGCACATCTTCGGCTTCAGGGCATAAACATCTTTCCCTACATAGACGACAGGCTGATAGTCTCGACATCCTATCACGACACCGTCAGAGCCACCACCATTACACTCGACACACTTCAAAGTCTCGGACTCAAAGTAAACTTCACAAAATCGCGCCTCGAACCGGCCCAAAAGGTTACTTACATCGGAGCCCTTTTCGACTCCCTACAAGCCAGAGCATTTCTCCCGCAAGAAAGAATCATAAAATTAAAGAACGCCATTCAGCCCTTCCAACCTCTAGCTTCCATACCGGCCCATCATGTCGAACATCTTCTCGGGCTCATGGCATCTACGACCTCGGTGATTCAACATGCTCGACTCAAAATGAGATCACTCCAGTCGTGGTACCTGTCACTATTCAATCCGATGACAGACCATCCATTTATGAGACTGACAGTAACACCGGAATTAGCCCGACAACTCACCTGGTGGACATCTCTGTCGAACCTACTCGTAGGGCGATTCTTCCTGTTCTTCCAACCGACGGTGCAAGTTACCACCGATGTCAGCCCGTCCAGCTGGGGAGCACACTGCCTTCAATACAAGATTCACGGCCTATGGACAAATCAAGAAAAACTGCTACATATCAATCATCTCGAGCTTCTAGCAATTATCAGAGCTTTCCACGCTTTCCTCCCACTCATCAAGGGACGCGTAGTACAGCTCGCCACGGCTCTATACTATGTGAACAAGCAAGGAGGCACCCACTCTTTGTCCCTCCTATACCTCGCTATCGAGGTAGGGAATGGTGTTACCAACATCACATCTTCCCAATAGCAGTACATATTTCCACAGATGAGAACTACATTGCAGATCATCTCAGCTGTCTAACATCGAGAACACACGAGTGGGCTTTGAACGATTCCATCTTCGATCGTCTCTGCCGTCGGTGGGGTATGCCCACCATCAATGTCTTTGCTTCGAGAGCGAATACCAAGTGCCGCGTCTATTGCTCTCGAACCGGAGCAGACGAGAATTCCATCGGAGACACGTTCATGATAGACTGGGACAAGGAATTACTTTACCTCTTCCCATCAATACCACTAATTCAAAGAACGATCATCTGAATTCGACACTTCCACTCGAACGCGATCCTCCTAGCTCCCTGGTGGCCAAGGCAACCGTGGTTCACTCACCTCAGGTCGATGTCAACGGATTCATTCCGACTCCCACTGATTCCTGACCTTCTGACTCAGGACAGCGGGATGGTCTACCATCCAGACATTCCATCGCTGAATCTGACGGCTTGGAGGATACTCCCGCCTTGAAACATGTCCTCGATCGAGCTCAAAAGCCTTCAACCCAACTCCTATACGAAAATAAATGGAAAACATTCCTCACCTTTGCTGAGGGAAATAACTTACCTGGACCTCGATACATGGCGGAACACCTTCTCCCACCTAGATCTACCCGAGTCACCCGTTTTAGCCAGGAAAGGCGGCTGAGGGGCCTAACGCTGAGAGAGGCCCGGAAAGAAAGAACTAGGAACCGGGCCTTTTCGGCAGTGGCCCCTCGATTATGGAACACCTTGCCGCCGGAAATTACCCTGGCACCCTCGCTGGGTGTTTTTAAGAGTCATCTAAAGACTTGGCTCTTTAGACAGGCCTTCCCTCCAGTCAACACTTGATTTTTTTTTAGTTTCCTTTTCTTCCATCTTGAATTTTATATTTTGTTGATTTAAGTATGTGATTGTTTTTTTATGATATATCCATTTTATATTGTTACATTTTATGATGTTTTTATAACTGATTGTAAGTCGCCCCGAGTAGACTTTGTCTAGAGGGGCGGGGTAAAAGTCAAATAATAAATAAATAAAATAAATAAATACCTGTTTCATTGAAGACACTGTGGCGGAATGCCCATGTCCCACCTGTCCGTCATGTGGAGCTCTAGAGCTGGAGCCTATGAGAGGACAGGAGGGCGGAGTCTGGGAGACAGTTAGAGACAAGTTGGAAACTGAGAGAGAAGGAGAGAGGAGGTTTAGAGAGGTTTATGAGAGAGATTGGAAAGTTGGTGTGGTATAATTGGTTTATGGATTAAAGAATCGTTAAAAGATAGAAGTAAAATAAATAGACAGTCATCAGATAGTATTCCAGTGATTAACAGTGATTTATATGAAAAGTAATACCAATAAAGAAGCGTGTTTAATCTCCAAGTAATGAGTGCAACATTATACAACATCTATTAATATACTTATGTGATTCAACAACTAAACAATAAATAATCAGTTATCTTTGACAACATGTGTCCAGGCAGCATTATTGGTAAAGTGTGGATCAAGATCCACTGGTGGCAGTTGGTGTATGGAGAATTAAGAAAGTCGTGCCCGAAAGTGGGACCTGGGTTTGAGGGAAACAAACTAGGGACACTAGGGGTGCACGACATAAGTGGTGGCATCAGCGGTGGGATGCGAAATAAATAAATTTCAGTGAGCCAAAAGAAGAGAAAAGAAATTCTCTGAGTCTGAGGGACCTGTTAGTCAAAAGAGAAGGAGTGGGAAACCCTAAAAGCTCTGTGTGTATAGCTTGGAAGGGACTCCTGATCGTGGAAAGACTAAGGCAGGAAGAGACTCTGAGGAGAATTCTGTATTTAAAGTTTACCTCAAGCTTAGAAAAAGACCAAGGGGCTAACTTTAGATCCCAAGCTCTGAAAGAGGAGTGCTGAAGGGAATAAAAGGGAAGCCCAGGTCAAAGGGATAGCTGAGGGAACTAAACTTAATTGTGGCTGGAATAATATAAATATCAAGGAAAAAAGCTGGGTGTCTGGAGACTGGAAGAAACAGTGTTTCAGAACCAGAGACAGCGAGGCTGGGTGCCTAAAGAAAGAAAGAAAGTAACAAATCCGCAGCTGCCAGCGGAAGGCTACTGTATATCACTCTCTAACACAGAAAAAGAAAAAGTGGTTTTAAATTGAGGCTTGTCTATTTGACTCTATTTAAACCAACCAACTTATCCAAAAGAAAAACAAATAAACCATGCCTTCTAAGAGGGGGAAACGGTTAACAATGGAGGTATCTGATGTACAAGGTTTACCTCACGAAGGGGAAAGCCCTGAATTAGCTGAGCAATATGAGGCGCAAGAGGATTATACCTCAAGGGGGAGAAGCTGCTGCTTTAACCTCCCAAGAGTTTCAAAAGTGGAAATTGGAACAGGAATTCCAGCTAAGACAAAATGAGTTAGATTTTGAAAGAGAAAGAACTAGGGCCGAGGCTGAAGCCAAACAGTTAGAAATAAGAACTAGGGCTGAGGAAAAAGCTTTACAGCTTAGGGCTGAGGAAAAAGCTTTACAGCTCAGGGCTGATGCTGAGGCCAAAGAATGAGAGATGGCCATGGAACAAGAAGAGAGACAGATGGAATACCAACTAGAAATGAAACGATTAGAATTATCCACCCAGAACTATAATAATAATAATTCAAATCCTGAGGGGGGGCATTTATCAAAAGCGGACTTAAAGAAATTCCCTCAGTTCAGAAAGGGTGATTGCCCCGAGGCTTTCCTCATTGCTTTCGAGAGGACATGCTGGGACTATAAGGTGAAAGATGAGGAGAGAATGATTATGCTCAGGTCTCAAATAAGTGGAGAGTTAAATGAGATTTATTCTCAAATGCCCCAAGAACAAGCAAGAGACTATGAAGCATTCAGAAAATTGGTTTACTCGAGGTTTGGGATCAATGCTGAGCACCTCAGACAGAAATTTAGAGCATTGAAAAGAAAACCTGAGGAATCATATTATCAATTGGGAGCCAATCTGGTCAAATACTTGGAGAAGTGGCTAGAACAAGCTAAAGTTGAGAATTTAGAAGATATGAAAAATATTATTGGGTTAGAACAATTCTATTCAGTTCTACCTGGAGAACTAAGGTATTTGGTTACGGACAAAAAGCCCAAAACTATTCAGCAGGCAAGCGAAGCCGCTGATTTTATCTCAGAAATAAGAAACCCAAAATTTTCTGAGGTAAAACTTGGAGGTAACAGCTGGGAGGAAAGAAGAAAAGAACCCAGAGATTACCATAAAAATGATCAGAATACTGGAGGCCATTTTAGAAGCAAACCCTCAGAGCTGAATCAACAGAAGAATAAAAGCTTTGAAGAGAAGGGAGAAAAGCCCCCATATTTTGTACAAAGAGCCCCTAAAACTCCATATTTTGAACAAAGAGCCCCTAAAACATGCTATGGGTGTGGAGAAAAAAGGGCATTTCATTTCCCAATGCCAAACCTTAAAGCAGTGGTCCCCAACCTTTTTAATGCCAGGGACCAGTTTTGTTGAAGAACATTCTTCCAAGGACCGGCATCCGTGAAAGGGGGGGCGTGGGGGGGCGGGTGTCCGTGAGTGGGGGTACCACTAGGGGGAGAAATTATTTTTTAACCTAAGATGACTAAGGTTAAAAACAGGGCAGGAAAGGAGGGAGGGAGGGAACAATGAGGAAAAGAGGAAAGAAAGAAGGTCATCACTGGGGCACACAAACCCCTCAGACCCCAGCAGCCACCAGAAGAAACCTTTGGAAAACCATTTCTGATTTTAAAAGCAAAAGACTAAATGCATTTTAGACCCCAGCAAAGAGAACAAAGCAAAAAAGCAAGGGAAGCATGCATGAACCATTGCAAAAGCACAGAAAACAAACGGAGCAGATTAGAAATGCAAAGAGAACGAAGCAAAAAAGCAAGAGAAGTATGCATGAACCATTGCAAAAACAAACGGAGCAGAACAGAAATGCAAAGAGAACAAAGCAAAAAAGCAAGAGAAGCATGCATGAACCATTGCAAAAACAAACGGAGCAGATCAGAAATGCAAAGAGAACAAAGCAAAAAAGCAAGGGAAGCATGCATGAAACAGTGATTTATATGAAAAGTAATACAGTGGACCCTCGACTTACGGAATTAATCCGTATTGGAACAGTGGCCGCAGGTCGAAAAGTCTGTAGGTCGAGGGTCCATTTCCCATAGGAATGCATTGAAAACCTATTAATCCGTTCCGGCAGAAGGAAAAAATACCCCCTCCAAAAAAATTAAAATAACAGCAACAGTGGAGCAAGTCCCACGGTGGGACTGCAAAAAAAAAAAAAAAAAACAAAAAAACAAAAAAACACAGAAACATACCCCCCAGCCCAAATCTACCCTCCAAAACCCACCCAGAACAACTTTTTAAAAAGAAAAAACAGCAGCACCTTACCAGTCTGAAGCCTCCCGGGGTTCTGCAGAGGCTTCCCGCGCTTGCAAAGCCGTGCTTACTCGCAAGTAGCCCCGCGCCTTTGGTGGCGCTTACTCGCGAGTAGACCCGCGCCTTTGGCGGCGCTTACTCATGAGTAGACCCGCGCCTTCGGGTTCAAAGGTTCTCATCTGTCCTTTACAATTTTAAGTGCACTTGGAAAGCAGGAGCTCTCTCAACTGCGACACACCCTATATACAGTAATGGCCGACAGACCTACAGCACAAAGAAGCAGCCTCGGCGCCACCTATAGTTAGAAAGTTGAATTGCCCGCCTTTTCCCCCTGCCTATTTCTGTTCTTATGTCGATTCTCTGGCCGGAAGTCGAAGTGAAATTTTGCGGCTGGAAAAGTACGTAACTCGAAAAGTCCGTAAGTGGAGCCGTGCGTAAGTCGAGGGTCCACTGTACCAGTAAAGAAGCGTGTTTAATCTCCAAGTAATGAGTGCAACATTATACAACATCTATTAATATACTTATGTGATTCAACAACTAAACAATAAATAATCAGTTATCTTTGACAACATGTGTCCAGGCAGCATTATTGGTAAAGTGTGGATCAAGATCCACTGGTGGCAGTTGGTGTATGGAGAATTAAGAAAGTTGTGCCCGAAAGTGGGACCTGGGTTTGAGGGAAACAAACTAGGGACACTGGGGGGTGCGCGACAGACACTACTTACCTTTATGCTTCACTTGTTTAACTTTGGACTATCTTATTCCACTCTTAAAGTCTATATCTCCACCATCGTCGCCCATCAGCCGGCTAACTCCAAATCAGCAAAACTTTTGTCTCACCCGACTGTTAAAAAGTTTCTTAAAGAACTCAATAATATTTGTCCACCACGCCAACGTATCATCCCTCAATGGTCTTTGCAACTTGTCCTTAATGCTCTCATGCGTCCACCTTTTGAGCCAATGGCTTCTTCAAATCTCAAGTTGTTATCTTTGAAGACTTCCTTCCTCGTGGCGATAACATCTGCCAAACGAGCCAGTGAACTTGCTTCCCTCCGCTCCGATCCACCCTTCATTCAATTCCATCCAGATAAGGTCACGTTGTATTTTGATGTCTCCTTCCTGCCCAAGATTGTGTCGGACTTCCATATTAATCAACCAATCATCCTACTATCCTTTTTCCCATCACCATCAACACCTCTTGAGCGCATGCTCCATTCATTAGATGTAAGACGCTCTCTTGCCTTTTATATTGACAGGACCAAAGCTTTTAGGAAAACAAATAGACTTTTTCTATGCTTCCATGGTCCTCATAAGGGAGCACCAGCCTCCTCACAATCTATTTCCAGATGGATTGTCCAGACCATCTCCTTGGCCTATGAGTTATCAGGCAAGTCACCTCCTGATCATCTAACGGCAAATTCTACTAGAGCGCTGTCAATGTCTACTGCCTTCCAGCGTGGGATTGAAATACCTCACATCTGCCATGCTGCGACATGGTCTACCCCATCGACCTTTGTCAGACATTACCGTCTAGATGTCAGAGCACGGAGTGACGCTGGATTTGGCAGAGCTGTCTTGGCATCCTTCCTACCGTGACGTCCCACCATCCGGTAAGTGAAGCTTGCTAGTCACCCATTTGTGTGCATTCACAGAGACCACGAAGAAGAAAAGGAGGTTACCTACCTGTAACCATAGTTCTTCGAGTGGTCCTCTGTGAATTCACACATCCCACCCTGCCTCCCCTCTGCCTGTCACGGTTTATCTTAAATAACTCTTCTACCCGGCGGACAATTATCAGGAACTAAGGGGAATCTAGGATGGGCGGAGCATGCGCTCCACGGGGGAACGTCCCACTAATCATGTGTCTTTAAGCTCTAGAATCTTCTGAGACGCTCAGCGCAGGCGCAGAACAACCCATTTGTGTGAATTCACAGAGGACCACTCAAAGAACTATGGTTATAGGTAGGTAACCTCCTTTTCGGTACCACAAGAGTTTGTTGCTTTGACTGTAATAAACTAAAATAGCTCGGGGGGGGGGGGGGGAGAGAGAGAGAGAGGAAGATGACCTGACCTGACTAAGGGAGTTCCATGTGCATGATGCTGCCCCAGAGAATGTACTCACACATGTTGCCATCAACTGTGACTGAAAGCAGCAGCACACTAAATAGTGGCACGGGCTAAGGTGTTTTTGAAAGACAGATTCAGAGGGGAGGAAACAGTTCTTATATAATGGTGGGTTATCTTTAAATGTGATCCATACAAGAGGAGTGCCTGGCTCTCTCAGCCATTAATGTAGAAGGAGAGTCAAGATATCAAGATAGGGCATATTCTCGTTCCCTGATGCAGGAAACAAAACTGCTCATGAAATGGGCAGAGTCCCACTGTTTCTCTACAGACTGAGCATGGCAGATAGGCCCTCAGCATAGAAGCAGATTGATTGAATTGCACAAATGTAGATCACAGGATATGGAATCTTGTCCAAGAGAGTGTCCCCATCTTAGCTGGGGTTTCTGAAAGTAGACGTATTTGCATCACCAGCTGACTACAAGGTGAGATGGTTCTAATCTCAGTATTGGACCAAGAGGCTGGGGGTAGCAAAAACAGACAGCCACATGGCCAAAGGTGATGTTGTGTGCATTCCCACTCAGCTCTGCTGAAGACAGTACTACACAAAATCAGTGCAGAGAAAGATCTGGTGAGAACAGTGACATCCTTCTGGTTCACAAGGGCCTGGCTTCTTGCTAATTCTAGATATATAGCAAGAGACTTTCTGCTGCCTCTCTGCACACAACATCCTGACCCAGATTGGTACTAGCTGTACATGGCTGTTGAATAAGACACACTGTTAGCTAAGGGGCAGGTGGTTAGCACTATGTTGGAATCTCAAAGGGTTGTAAAAGATTTCTTGGCAGGCTTTCCACAGGCAGGGTAGGAAGAAGGAACTGCAAGCCTTATGAGCTTCATTGCCCAACCCTTTGGCGTTTCTGTAGGAGGGAGGTGACATAGGACTTCTGCCCAATACATCGAAAAGGCAGGTGACAACTATGTTGTCAATGCCATCCAAACACAAAAGGGAGGACACTCTAAATGCATCCAGATGTTAAACATCTTTAAAGAGGCAATTTTTTTACTCATCCATACTTGGAACATGCATATACATTGAAAATATGAAGCCAAATTTTGAACATTTGAGGAAAAAATATTAACCATCTATCCTAGAAGGTTCTTTGCCATTACATCTGCCCACAGAGTATCTGAGTTAGGAGCATTCCACTTGGCCAGAGTCCAGCCAAATATGACCTACGTCCATTAGGCTTCAAACATGATCCATCATTCATGCCTAAGGCAAACTCAACCTTTCATATGGTCATACCACCCTCCTTTTGCCCCTAAGTATTCTAGAGTCATAGAAGCAGAATGGCATGCAGATGGTTGGCCCATCAAGATATATCTGAAGTGCACAAGTCCCTTCAGGGTATCATATTCTCTATTGTATCCATTCAACCACAGTGTGATTTTTCAGGATGCTCATAATATAAGCCCTACCCCAAAAATAAGCCCCAGTTAAGTGAAACCCCGCCCTTCACCATTGTGCAGCAACCAGAAGAAGATGACATGACTGTATTTGAATAAACATAGGTTGTTGTACATGAAAAAAAAATAAAACATCCCCTGAAAATAAGCCCTAATGCGTTTTTTGGAGCAAAAATTAATATAAGACCCTGTCTTATTTTCCTTTTCTGAACCCTCAACTTATTTACATTTTTTACACCTTATTGTATATTTTTAATTAACATAGTTAATAATAAGATTTAGGATTAGTAGAGTCATAGAGCAATTTGCTATAAATCAACAGAGAAATATTTTATTAGGTTTAGAACCTTTGGGGTATATCAGGCAGAGAAATAATATTTTGTTATTTTGAGAATCAGGATAGGACAACAGAACATCCTGCCAGAGTGCTGTCCCCACTTTCCTGGAAACTACCAGAGACTCATGCTACCAATCCTTAAAAAAAAGAGGGAGGACGGAAAGGGAGACATCTAGAGACAAAAAGCAGAAAGGAAGAAAAGGCAGGAAATATAACAGAAAAAGGGGAGGAAGAAAAGGGAGTGAGGGAATATAAAAGAAGGAAAGGACATCAGGGGGAAGGGGAGCACACTTTGCAAAAGTAGAAGTTAGGATGGTAGAGGCAAGAAAGGAGAAAGATTCTTTACTCTTAGGCTGGGAATGGGTCTGTAAGATCATTCCCTAAACCCAAAGGTGGGAAAAGCTAATGTTCCCTGAGAAAGAGGCTAATCTACAGTGTAACCACCAGTCCTCCCAAAAAAAAGTTTCTTATTAGGGAGAAAGGGACAGAGAAGAGGAGGAGGAGAGAGAGGTGGCAGCTTTGGAGGACATGGAGAGGAGAGGGAGATCACCATGGAGGCAGTGCATCCAAGACAGTCAGATACTGTTCTTCTTTCGGTAGAATCTGCAGGCACTATGAAATGTGGGTGTGATAGAAGAAGTGGATAGCTCAGGGGGTTAGGTTTCTGGCTGCAGAGCCAGAGGTTTGAAGTTTGATTCCCCATTGTGCCTCCTTGACAGGAGCTGGACTTGATGAACCATAGAGTCCCTTCCAGACCTGCATTTCCAAGTAGGCACTTGGGGAATGCTGCGGGAATGCTGCCTGCACCCACTGCAGCAGCTTCTACTGAGACAAGTGGGGGAGAGAGAGGAAAAAGATTGCCTACAACTGCTATTATTTATTTTATTATGTATTTTTTAAAAAATGCTTTTACCCTGCCTTTTTCCTTGAAAAAGGACCCAAGGCAGCTTACAACAATGAGACACAGTATTTAAAGTTGAAAACAATGAGTATACAATGCTGGTTAACATCATTAAGAGACGATATTTAAAACTACAAACAATGAATAAGGAGGAATCTTACACCATTAACAGGCAATATTGAGGCAAAGATCAATAAGTATATAAAATTTTAAAAATATCACTCTGAGAAATGGAAAACACAAAAATGGAAAACACAAGTAGTACTAAAAATCCAGTCAAAGCAGTAGTGCATAACAATCTATCTAAAAATATCACACACAGGTAGCTGGTTGCTGAGGGAAGGCTGTTACGAGCCCCTCCAAACAAAATCTGTCACCAAGCTGTTTCCTTCAGCACTGAAACTTTGAAAGAGCAGCAGGCAGCAGTGGAGGTGTGTCTGCCAAGGAGGTGGCAGTGAAGCTTCTGGTTCTAGATGGGACAGGTAGTGAACCTTAGATGTGTTCCAGGAACATCTTTGTGCAATCCAGTCAGGAAAGGCAGGGCAAGGGCCAAAAAGGATGGTGAAGAAGGCATTTTTCTTCCAAAGAGCTGATGTGCCATAGAAGGACAAGGGTGGCATCAGCATTCAGACTGACTCGGTCAGCTTGGGCGGCAGTAAATCTCTCCTGTACCAAGCAGCATTGTGGCTAGTGGCAACTTCCCTCTATACATCTGGTGTGGGGGAGGAGGAGACTCAGGGAATTCAGGTGGACACTTTCAGAAGCATGTGGCACTGAAATCACCCCATCTCTCCAGCAGCACTTGCCCCACCAGTTGCTGGAACTAATTGTGATGACAAGTTAGCAATCCCTTCTAAGAACATGCAATCAAAACTGGAGCTCCCAAGAAATCAATAATCTGGGATCATTTTCAACAGTGTTCAACAGATGCCCAAATGGCTGAGTGCATGGACTGCAAGGAGGTGCTGAACTGTGGGAAGAACATGGGCCACCTCTCCAATGGTAGCATTCTGAGTTACCTGAAGACTCAGCAGAGGACATTGCTGCTGGCAAATGAAATGGGTATTTGGGGGCAAGTGGCTTCCTTATTGTGAAGAGTAAGAGTCATGGAAGGGCAGAGATTGAGCTACTGGCCCATGAAGGCGGGGGTGGTGGTGGTGGTAGATGGACAAATGACAAGAGGTGGGAGGCAACAAATGCCAAACCCACATCTCAAGAAAGTTCCAGGCAACCCTGGAGGAACCTAGAGAGGTGCAGGAAAAGACCTTCTGTAAGCATAAAAATGTCAGGATTACTTGTCACCTAGGAGAAATTATAGCCCTGAATGATTCTCCCTGTTGGAGAATGTTGGTTTCCATAGGTTTGTGGCAGAACTGGCATCCATTTACCAATTACCACCCCAAACAACCCTTAGCCACAGGGTGACGCCAAATTTATCTTGAATTGTCAGGCAATTGGTACAGCGCCATAGCCCAGGGCACAGGTGGTACCTTTTACAAGTGTCATCTGGAATAATGAGGGTGCAAAACATGCCTATCTCTCCCTGACAAGACATTGGTGAGAGGTGGAGGCATCAGGCATAGGGCAATACACAAAGGTGGGCCCTGATGAATGTGGTTGTGATGGAGGGCAGCCACACAGCTCACAACATTCAAGAGGCTCTGAGGGACATGCAGCAGTGGAGTCTAGCTACAGAATGGCAAGGTGTGTTTTTCGCAGATAGTGGGACAAACATGGTGGCAGCACTGCAGATTGGGAAGATGAAAGGGTTACAGTGGGACATTATGGGTCAAATTGTCTGTGGACTCTGAACCTCTGAGAGTGCAACACAGGTCCTTAGTGGGAAGAAAGCCATCCTCAGCCAGGTGATCCCAATGTTCCAGTGCTTGGTTGGCATGATGGAAGACATAATGAGGGAAAAGTCTATGTGAATGGGGGATTCCATAGAGGGAGAACACCATTTTGTTTACCTGAACTGGAAGCCCTGGCCAGGAAGCTAAAGGACCTGCTCCGGGTTTCTGCCTTGTAGAAGGAGGAGTATTTTTCTAGCAATCCTCTTGGACCCCCAAATGAAACAGTGGGCAATGGATATTAAACAGCAGCTAGAGGAGGAGCAAATTTTCCATCACATGCAGCCACAGCTAGTGAAGGCAGTCCAGCTAGCACTGAGGGGGTCACACAGAGCAGGAAGAAACTAACAATGCTCATAGCACCTTAAATAGCAGTACCAGCTAGTCCAAGTCCCTCCCCCCTGCAATAGGAGGGCAAGCTTCCTGGGGCACTGTCTTGACAAGCATGGGAGGGGCCTGTCCTCCAGAGACATCACCTCAGAGGAAGCACATGGCAGAGGTAAAGGCGTCCTGCAAGCCAAAAGAAACTGATCCTTAGTCTTACTGGGCTGAGAAGAAGTCTGTTTGGGGAGTTCTGGCCACATGGGCAGTGAGACTGCTTACATGACCAAGGTTTTTGTATACACATTGAAAATGGAGAATGCATAGTTAATTAGTGAAGTATTTTTTTTCAAGCTTAAAATCTAAAGGTGTCTACAAACTGAAGCTTTCAGCTCACACACTGCAAGACCAGAGAGAGGTGACACCAGCCTGGAGTTCTGGCACTGTTACTTTGCATAGAAAGATTCAAAAGCAATCTTCAAGTTTCAAAACCAAAACCTTTCCACAGCTAACAAAAGCAAACCCACATGATGCAAATAGCACAACCAGATGCATAAACGGTATCACAGAAAAAGGTACTAGGTCCTCATTCCAATAAAGGACTGAAAGAAGGAACACCAAGGTACTGGACCTAATATACAATGACCTGTGTGGCCCAGGTAATACGCCCAGTTAATGTGCCCAACAGATACCCATTGTTGATATTCTACTGCCTTGTGTCTGTTTATGATATACACTCTGTTATTTTGTCTCTCATAGATGCTTTGTCTTCTGTGGTGTGAGAAATCCCAACTATATTTTCTGATCTTTGTTTACTGCTAGGAAGCAGTGATCTGTTTTTTCCATGACCTTGTTTACTTAATTCTGCCCAGAAGTGGAGGTGATTGTTTTCTTAAATCGCTACCCAGCAGTGATTGCCACTGATTACCAAGACATTGCTTATAACTTACTGCTAAACAGCAACAAGTTTTTGTTTGCCTTTTTTGCTATTGCTTATAAGCAGAAATAAAAACGACATAGTGTCACACATCTCTGCTAGTAAGCAGAAGAAAATGTGTTTGTACCATGGATGTTGGCATGTCTTTGGGTCTGAGTCCCAAGTCCAAGTCTTTGGTACCAAGTCCTGAGTCCCAAGTACAAGTCCCTATTAAAAATAAGCTTTTTTCCCCAGAAAAAGAGAAGGGGCGGATGGGTTCCGAGTTACAAGTCGAGTCCAAGCTGTTGGAAAAAACAAAACTCAAGTCAAGTTTGTGTTTTGTCACCAGTGATGACAGTGAGTCCTGTGACTCAAGTCCCCATGCCTGGTTTATATCAAAGTGCGCTGCACCAATTGCCCATCAGATTGCCTGTTTTGTGTTATATTTAGCAACAAGGTTTATCATTTTAAAGACTGTTCATTTATGTGAATAATCTTACCTGATAAATTTGGGTCATTTCCACACATTTTTATTTATTTCGTCTTACCCCTTGTAATGTGTATAATGAAATTAACACATCTGAGAACTCTGCTACTTCCAGTGACATGATTACTGCAGTGCAAGTGGAGCTGTGTGACAAAATTTCAGCCAGTAAGACTTAATGCTAAAAAAAGAAAAGAAAAGAAGACCATATTTTAAAAATGTTAACAAATGTACTACCTCGATTCTATAAATACAGAATTCCATAATGGCCCCTCCTTGTCCAAGTCCATGAAAAAGCCTACCTAAAAAGGAGGGTCTTTGCCAGACAGTGGAAGGACAACAAGAAGGGGGACAACCCTTTCAAAGTTTAGGACCTGCCATTGGAAAGGCCCTCTCTCATGTTCTCACCATTGTCGATGTTGCCTAGGGCCAATGGCAGCAACAACTGGAACAACTAGAAAACCATACATTCCCCAGCCTTCCCAAAACAACCACAATATGGCCATGGGAATACATTTGCTCTTAGTCCTTTTATGTAACACTTTTGCCTTGTCTGTTGTTTTCCTTCCTTAATAATTGTATATTTTTAACTTCTTCAGAAAGGTACCACCTCATATCTACCAATGGCACTTTATGAATAATATATGTACATTTACAAACAAAATCCACTCTAGACCTGAAAAATAGAACAGTCTTGTTCCCTGATGACTAATGGTGCTTCAGTGTAGTCAGTGATGGATGCCAAAGCCAGAGCTATCATCCTCTCCTGTAACTGCTTCCAATATCATGGTTAATAACTTTTAGCCACATGGCCTAGATTTTCCTTCAGATCCTTCGTGGTTGCACGTAGTTTATCATTGTAATATCAACATAGTGTCTTATTATTCCTGCACACTGCACATCTGCCTCCAGATGCCTCTGACTAAGTATTTCATGCTGAAGAAATATTCACTCCAGGAATAATACAAAATATATCTCCTTTTTTCTCCCTCCTATTTAGAAGCTTCATAAGTTTGAATAGCATATTCAACGGTGTCCATGTGGAGTTATTTTAATGCAGGTCTGCAGTTATTCACTAGTAAAATAATCAGTAGGGCTTCATATCAAGGGTGCCAGGAGGCAGTGTACAGTGGATCCTCGACTTACAGATGGCTCAACCTGCAGACTTTTCGAGTTACAGACTTCTCTGGCCGCAAAATTTAGGTTCGACTTGCAGCCGGAGAATCGACCTACAGACCGGAAAATCAAACAAAATGGACCAAAAACGGCCGGTCACAGATTAATCGGTTTTCAATGCATTGTAGGTCAATGGAGCCTCGACCTACAGACTTTTCGACCTGCAGCCACCGTTCCAATATGGATTAATTCCATAAGTCGAGGGTCCACTGTAAACACTTTTGAATCAATTACACAACATAAATGCAATATAAAACTGGGGCATACTGTAAGCTGTTTCAGGAAGATCATGTTGAAGACAGCCAGAAAGAAAGGGAATTGTGATACTACGTATGTTCACTTAAATTGGCCTTCCTTAACCTAGTGCCCTCCTTACATGTTGGATGATGACTGCTGCTATCTCCCTATTATCCAGCAGCTCTGAAAGACCCCCGGCTGGTAAAACCTGCTTTAAACTGAACTTATATTCCTGACATGAATGCAGTATCTTTTGAGGTGGGGTGGGGTGTTAAGCATAAAGAGTACCAAACACCCATTTTGACCCATTCCTAAGGCAAAATCGTCAGTCTGCACCCCTTCATGATGGCCCAAATCACACAGAGTAAATATGTCATAATTATTCATGTGTGCCATCAATTTTGGCTCCAGCTCCAGGTCACTTAAAACTTGATTGCTACCTTGAGTTTAAAAGTAATTTGCTGGCTCTTTGCTTTTCTTTGCTTGGTATAGCATTTACTTCATGTCTGACATCTGTGGCTTTCAAATTTCTCTCCTGGGGAAACCTTCCTACATCACTTCTTTCGTTTCATTTCTTCTTGCTAGGGAATGCTTGCATGTCACCCACAAAATCCCTGTGTGTAGCAGAGAATTTGGGGAAAGGCGAAATAGGTGTTACTCTGAACAAGCTAGAAACACACCCTAGAAGGAGCTCGGCAGTCCCCCATATGCGTAGTGCAGGAAATAGTGGACAATCTATATGTCAGATATTTTCTGCCTTGTTGCCTTTAAAGTTAGCAAGGAAGAGGGTGGTTAAAAAAACAGTGTGCGTTTACTTAGACTGGATTTTATTTTTATTTTGTTTGCATTTCAGCCAGTAAATTCCTTTTCCAAAATCTGTTGTTTTAGAAAACAACATTTTAATGCAAACAATGTTGAAACTGGCACTTATAAACTGAATTCATGGCTCTAGATCAGAGGTCGTCAACCCCCAGTCCGCGGCCCGGTGCCGGTCCGTGGCCTGAGCCGGACCGGGCCGTGGAGACAGACCTCCCGCCCCCCGCATGCACTCCCCTCCCCACAGCTGTTTTGCGCATGCCAGCACCGGCGTGAGCGCTCCCACACCCCTTCACGCATGCGCCCGTGTGCCCGTGCGAAGGGGTGAGTGGGCGTGCAGGTGGACATGCAGGCACTCCTGCGCATGCACAAAGGGGTGGGGGAACGCTCACGGTGGTGCTGGCGCACACGTGCATGCTCCCCCACCGCTTCGCGCATGCGCCCGAGAGAGAGTGCATGCGCCCGAGAGAGCGCACACACCCGCACGAGCATGGGGGGGTGCCCCGCCTTCCTCAGAGGCTCAGCTGGTATGCGGATTTCAAAAAGGTTGGGGACCGCTGATCATATACTTTCAGTTAAAACTGTAAAAGAGAGAAGCATGGGAGAAAATATTTGGTGTCAAGAGAATAAACATATCATGGGTTATATTTTACTAAAGGCCCTCTACTGGACTCAAACAATAGCTATTACCACAAATCCTGGGACCCTGAGATGATGCACTGTGTATCTCACTGGGAATATTATTGATCCTGCCCTGTGATCTATTTTATGCCTTCTAAATATCCAAGACCTACAGTTTCAAATAAGTATTGTCTATGATTCTAGTAAACAAAAGTTGTATAGAGAAAATGAATTTCACAATTTGACCACTCCTCTTGTCTCTAACCAGATATAATGCTGTAATGCAAATGATGTGTGGGTAGCATGATTAAAAGTTTTTAAAGAGAATGTAGTTTGTATCAAGGCTCTAATTACTTGCAAGCTGGTATATTTTAATTGTTATAGAAATGATTTTATTTTTATTTTGGTTGTTCTTGTTCAGGAAATACATGAAATGCAAATAGGAAAGTTGATTTAAATTCGTCATTTTTATGATAATTTAAATCTGTGCATCCTATTACAAAATCTTGAAAGCTTCTGAAGAACCCCAACACTCCTGCCTGACACCTTTTGCCATTGTATGTTCCTGAACCATGGACTTGGCTCTCTGTCCTCAAAAAGTGATGCTGGCTGCTATCATAAGTGATGTGTCCTTAACAGATAACTTGTGGAGGCACACATTTTTGGAAAAGCTTCTCAAGAACATTTAAGTGCAGAGAAATAATTTTATTCCTAATAAGATGCAAATGCTTCAACAGCATGGGTGTGGGTTTTTTTGGTAAATGAATCTCTTTTTTGTTAATGTTCTGTCCCTTCTGAAAGGGTCTTCTTGGTTTTTGCTTGTTTTGCCTCTTTCTGTAGATCTTTCTTTCCTCGCTTTTCTGTCTTTTTTTCCTCATCTACTGCTCACTGCTTCCCTGCTAACAACTTGTACTTCTGGTTTTCTTGGAATAATTTTAAAGGGTTCTGTAGGGCTTAATTTGGACTATTGGAA
The DNA here is from genome assembly GCA_037013535.1 of Intellagama lesueurii. Taxonomy (NCBI): domain Eukaryota; kingdom Metazoa; phylum Chordata; class Lepidosauria; order Squamata; family Agamidae; genus Intellagama; species Intellagama lesueurii. Next base: position 246,402,284 of record JBAJHW010000002.1, read on the forward strand.
TTAGGAAGCTTGAAACACAATAACCCAAAGGGAGCTTTCCCTTCTATGTTAAACAAAAGGACTGGCTTAAAACACAAGAACAAAAGAAAATGAAAGAGGCACCTGAAAAAAAACATAATGGAAGAAATACAAATGTTTTCATCGTGCACATCCCTAGATTTTATCAAAGTTGAGGTAAATATCCACTGAGATGTGCTTTATATAAACCTATTAAAGTGTATTTTGTGTACATTTTTGTTTTATTTTATTTTATGTCATTTCATGCTACCTTTCCTCTAATGAGCTCAAGGTAGTGTATATGGCCCTCCTCATCTCCATTTTATTGTCCCAATAGCTCTGTGAAAATAGAGATTTCAAAAAAGTATGCCGCCTTTTTTCCAACAGGGTCTATCTAGAGAGGATGAGTAAAATCACAAATGGGATTTTTCATCTTCTTTCTGGATGGGTAAGATTTCAAAATTCGGAATGTAAATTTAAACTTAAATCAAAAATTAACGGAACATTTAAAATGGTCCACTTGCAATGCAGATGTAATTTAATTCTGTTTTTAAAGCTGATTAACAATTAACTTAATGTGTGGCCATTTTTCATTATTTTGTCAAATGATGGGAAAACCCATAGTTTGGCCGTTCATTAAGTATGGCTCTTCTTACATCACTGCTAACACATTTTCAAAAGTTAATAAGGAAACAGCCTGCATATGTGACAAATAATCATTGCAACAAGTAACACAGCAAATTCTAGAGAAACAAAATTGTGTTTCTTTACTGTCACTTGTATATATGCTTTCAAGGCTCTTATGTCCCCACTGGGCTCTTAAGAGTAGAGAAGTCAATAAACATTTCATATCACACCAGCTTGTTCCCATCTTTTAAGTGAAAATCTTGCAACTACATAAGAGCCAGGGAGCTTTCAGCCCTCCAGACATTTTACACTTCAGTTCCCAGACTCCCTTCCCATTGACCACACTGTTTGGGATTTCTGGGAGGTGATGTCAAGACTAGAGATGGGGACGAATATAAAAATGGATTGTTTTTTTCGACAAATATAGCCAATTCGTCATATATTCGTCCATCTGTATTTGTCAAATTTTAAGTCCCGATGAATATGGATAGACGAATATTTCCCCGTTTTTATTCATCCCCATACGGGTTTTTTTTAAAAAAGCCATCCTATGGCTTTTCCATTCTGCCTACTGGCCTCACGCCCTAGGCAGCCAGCCACCCCCACAGCCTTTTTTTTTAGTTGTTGTTGTTGTTTAGTCGTTAAGTCGTGTCTGACTCTTCGTGACCCCATGGACCAGAGCACGCCAGGCCCTCCTGTCTTCCACTGCCTCCCGGAGTTGGGTCAAATTCATGTTGGTAGCCTCGATGACACTGTCCAACCATCTCGTCCTCTGTCGTCCCCTTCTCCTTTTGCCCTCACACTTTCCCAACATCAGGGTCTTTTCCAGGGAGTCTTCTCTTCTCATGAGATGGCCAAAGTATTGGAGCCTCAGCTTCAGGATCTGTCCTTCCAGTGAGCACTCAGGGTTGATTTCCTTCAAAATGGATAGGTTTGTTCTCTTTGCAGTCCAGGGGACTCTCAAGAGTTTTTTTAGTAACCCCCCACAAATCGACAAATAAATTCGTTATTCATCAGTTCATGGGGGCAACTTCGTGCTTCATGAGTCGTCAACTTTTGACAAATCATGAAGCAGGATGACTCGCCAAAATGGAGAACAGTCAAAAGGGCTAAAGTGTTCCCCAGAACACATAATGATTTTCATCTACATCAGCAAAGTTGTACTTCTGTTCTGGCATCAGTCATGAGAGGTGTCTAGACAATGGCACACCTAATGTGTAGTTCAACGGTACTGAACTGATGTTCCCAGGGGATTTGATACAGAACACAGTTCCAGGATGCCCCTAGAACAGTGGTTCTTAACCTATTCTTTACCAATCATCCCCTTTAAATATATTTTGTGGGCCACCAAGACTTAACTCAAGATTTAAAACCCTTGAACTGCATCAAATATTTAAAGTTTCTCATGAAGGGTCTCATCGACAGATATTCCTAACTATAGCGGCGACACTTTTTAAGATGACTGGAAGAACCCTCATTTCGCTTTTAACAGGATGCACTCTCATCAACAGCATCAGTTCTTTAATGTTTCAAATTCAGCCAGAGATCCATTCTGAGGCTCAACTAAAATGTATTGTTATGAAACTAACTGCGATAATAGCAAAAAGTCACTTTACCTGACAATAGCCAAATGGTTTTATTAGCAGAAATTGAAGAAGAAACACAAGTCCATCAGAACACTCACTTACACTGATGCTCACTGACTCCAACTTTCTCTTCTTCTGACAGTCTGCACAGTAGCAAGAAGTGTCACATGTTGTCTCTCAGCCACTCAGTGTCACTCACTTGCACGTTCTCACTGTGTGCAGAAACATCAAACAGTTAATTGCTATCAGACAGTTATTTTCATAACCGACTTTTACTTCTGTTTATTTTTAATGGAGACGGTATGTTAGAAAAGACAAGTTTAACACAAACAAGCAAGGGAAATTAAGATTTTGTTCTATGTTTCCTTTTCTTTCCTGCTTTCTTTCTACCATTCATTCTTTAATTCTATATTAACTGCAAAAGATAATGACATTTCGTCAAGCTTTTGTGGACCCCCTATGAGGACATCATGGCCCTCCAGGGATCCACAGACCACAGACTAAGAAACTGTGTCCCACAAGAAGGGAATGGTAAACTGCTTCTGAGTACTCTCTACCCAGAAAACCCTGAAAAGGGTCACCATAAGTCAGAATTGACTTGACAGCACACTATTCTTATTCAGAAATACCAGGCACAGTCAATCAAAAATTATGAAAAGATTGGTATTATATAACAGATACAATTTTTAGCCAAAAACCTATTATTATTATTATTATTATTATTATTATTATTATTATTATTATTATTATTATTATTATTATTATTATTATTATTATTATTATTATTATTATTATTATTATTATTATTAAAAACTCCAGGCATAGTCAAAATTATAAAAACATTGACTGGTATTATATAACAGATACAAATTTTAACCAAAAACCTAAGTATCTGTTAAATATTGGCACAGTATGTATGCTGTTCCTAATATTGCCGGAGGGGGGGTTGTAGCTCTGATGGTGTTATTTCTGAAATCTGTAACTGCTTATAGTACTGTGTGAAATTTCTTGATATTGTCCCCAAAGCCCCTGATGACGATCTCCCACCAGAAACCTGAGAAAGCATAATAATTCCCTCAGACTCCAATCTGCACCCTAAGACATGGAAACTGCAGCTGCTGGAGGAAAATGCAAAGCTTGGGAAAGTGTTTTGGACTACAACTTCCAGATCCCCTAGCCATCATGGGTGTGGCATTTCACATGGCCAATATCTTGTTTTAAGTCAGATCCATGGACACTTCATGCACTAGTTTATTAAAGTGTTGCTATGGTTTCTGGTACCAAACGATTATGTATCTAAAATCTTAGAACTGCAAGGCTGGAAGGGACCCTCTGGATTATCGAGTCCAGCCCCTGTCAAGGAGGCACAGTGGGGGAATTGGCACTGCAGTCAGATACCTAAACCACTGAGCTATCTAGCAGTTCTTATATGTGTGTGTTGACTGAGTTTAAATGAGATGTTGGCTGTACTGACCACCAAAGCCACCTCTCCATCTTAATTTCTCCCTGTTTATCTGAAATATAATGGTCTCTGTAAGACACAGGTTTTTTTATTTAGCCCCCTCCCCCACACCATCAATTTGTTGTTGTTGTTTAGTCGTTAAGTCGTGTCCGACTCTTCATGACCCCATGGACCAGAGCACGCCAGGCCCTCCTGTCTTCCACTGCCTCCCGGAGTTTGGTTAAATTCATGTTAGTCGCTTCGATGACACTGTCCATCGATCTCATCCTCTGTCGTCCCCTTCTCCTCTTGCCTTCACACTTTCCCAACATCAGGGTCTTTTCCAGGGAGTCTTCTCTTCTCATGAGATGGCCAAAGTATTGGAGCCTCAGCTTCAGGATCTGTCCTTCCAGTGAGCACTCAGGGTTGATTTCCTTCAGAATTGATAGGTCAATACACCATCAATACACTGATCAATATACAAACACAGTAAAATATGTTATGTCCTGTTTAATGTAGAAGAAGCCTTCAGTACATTTCCATAGATCTTTTGCAGCATAACTCATTCCAACTTTAACAAGATACCAAGGGTGGCTGACTTTCCCATGATTGAGGCAACCCAGAGTCTTCAAATATGAATCATTTCCAGACGACTGAAAATGGAATGAGTTTGGGACAACAAGTGAGAAAATAGTGTACATGAAGGCATATGCTGAACTCTCTACCTTTGGGCAGATACGTTTTCAGGATTTTTAGCTACTATAATCAACAATATAGATTTTTTTAAAAACTTGCAACTGTTTTTTACTCTTAAAAAATACTGCAGCTTCCCCAACCTGATGCAGATGCGTTCACCTTCTGTTTCCATACGCCTTCACACCAACTACAGAAGGACAAATGAAACTATGAACACCACAGACCATATCCCTGTCATACCACCTCTGTCATATTGCTTTCATATTGCCTCTGAAACACGATCATCTCTATTTGCCCTCAGAAAGCCTTCGTTTTTCCCAGCCAGCTATCCTCTGTTATCTAAAGGCACCGAAGAACTCCCCCTGGTGTGGTCCCAGACAATTTAAGATCTTGATTAACCAAGGCAAAAGCAGTTACAGTTCTTTTGGGTGAGATTTGATCCTTCCAAACCAGATGGCTTCCACTGTAAGTAATGCTGCTGTGTTTTCTTTCTGTCCTGAGTTTTATTAACTGAGTTTTTGGTAAGGGACACAGACATGAAGCAGTGCCATTCTTTCAGCTATAAAATTATCCAGACATATATGATTTTATAAGAGCGAGAGAGAGAGAGAGAGAGAGAGAGAGAGAGTTTCATTCATATACAGTATATATATACAGTGTGCAGTGTAAAATCCTATAAGCTTGATGTGTAATAATGGTAACAGTAGCTATGTATAATGATATACACCATCCACAAAACACTGTTGTTTCATTTGTTTCTTCTTGGGACTCTAATAAGCCAACTAGTTGGTGTCCCCGTATAAACTGATTGTTTTAAGCACTGAAAGAGAAAGATGCTTGCATATTCTGGATGTTCCAGAGATGCGAGGATGGGAAACAATCCTATGTTGCATACTAATGAAGGAGAGCCCATACACCACCTTTGATAGTTTTCTTGTCCTTGTATGATGAAAACTCTGCTTATTAGCAAAATGGATAAACGGATTTCTGAAACCAAGAGGTTCAGCACTCAAAAGAACACCAAAGTCACACCTCTTTGTTACATGATTTCCCCTTTCTTCTACAAACCATTTTAAAAAAATCATATTCAAGATAGCTACGTCTTCAAAAAGATATGCTTTAACAGAACATACCAAAAACAAATTTGCACATTGTAAATAAGAGAGTGGAATGTTTTTCTAAACCCTGCACAGAGCATTCCAACTGATGATAGTCTTCCTAATACTCTAATATCTTATGGAAACAAGAATGTTCCTAATACATGCACAGAAACAGTTGTAGCAGTTGTAATAAAATAGTAATAAAATTATTATTATTACTACTTTCTAATAGAAACTAAGGATTCAGTACTACATTCCTCTATTTGCATTCTGAACTGTCTAAAATGACCAGGAAAAATTATACAGCCTGATCTGTATGGATAAAGGCAAAGTAGTAGCTCAACAAACTAATTCTAACTTACTTTATGCTTTTAGACGAACCCAAGAGGAGGTCAGCATCACTAACCATACATTGCACATGTTGCATTCACTACTGGTAGCTGTGGTTGTAGTTTGAGCCACAGTTATAGAAATAAATTGAAGAAAAGCTACTGTTAAAGTGAAGCTTAAACACCATCTACAGTTTCTGAAGAAACATTGAAACAGATGCAAAATTATAATAACAAAAGCTTTCTTTGAAAGTGTATGAATCTGAATTCTCCTGATGTTTCATGCACGTAGGCCAAACTTTGATCCCCCCTCCCGCTGCCTGTAAACATCATAGGCATTTGGAGGGTCCCTCTTCAAATTCATTTATAAAATAAGTCAGAACTGTGGGTGTCTTTGATCTGTTCCTTCTTGGGAAAGTACAGAAGAGAAGAGAATAACACGTTGCTAAGCAACAGTGTGCAGCAGAATGAAACTTGTGGAAATCAGGAAGGCACAGGGAGGACAGGGAACGGAGAGGATGAATGGTCCAAAACTGCAAGAAGAGTGAAGCAGCAATATGCGCAGCACAGGAACTGGGGAGAGAAATTATAAGAAATTCACAGGATGTGAGGAAAGGATATACAAAAAGCTCACACTGGCACAACCTTAGCCTATGCTCAAGGAAACAACAACAGAAGGAAAAACACATCATGCAGCCTGTTACTGCCAAGCTTTGCACTTGAAAGGGAACCAGAGTTTTATTTTAGTTCTTTTTACAGTCGGCAAAGTTATTTTTAGCTGAGCAAGCTTAGCTGTCTGAACTGACAATTGTTTGGCAGCTTGAGTGTCACACCCACACAGTGCAATACTCTGGCGTTTGCATTTAGTGACTTTGGTTCAGCAATGGAACTGGTTTTTTTTTTTAACTTTCTACTGCAGCCCTCAGATCATGTGGTGGGCTTCCCTGGTGGAAGTGGACACAGATACTGAGAGAAACATACCATGCTTACCGAGAACCCTACTATTAGGAAGGGCGTGACAGCTGTCTCAGTAGAGTAAAGAACAGTGAAAATGGACAGAACTGCTGCGCTTTTAATAAAGGTCTATAAAGGTATCGCCTACTCTTGCACTTTTAATGAATGTATGGTTTGCAAGACGACCTGAATTCCCCCTTCTGCAAAACTGTTAAAAGACACAGGGGTCTTACGCCTCGTGCAGCCGATGTCATAAAAAGGCAACCCATTGTTAACCCTGTCATTTGTTGATATTGTATTTTAGTTGCCAGAGATGGATAGTTGAGCGATGTTCTGCCTAATGTACCAAAATAATATGTCTAGCTTTGGGCATTGTGCACCCTGATTTGGGTGAGGTAGTGGGCACCATTTGCTGCTCCCCCTCAGGCAGCAAAATATATTGGGCTGGATCTGTGCTTACCAGATATCATTCTTTTTTACTGTCAGGAGATGAGGAAACCTTCTGAGCAACCAACCCTTTCAAGTAACTCAGCCCAACACACACACACAAACACTCTGCTTCTGTTCTCCAGGATTTTTCATTACAGTACGACCCCCATATCTGCAGGGGATCAGTTCCAAGCCCTCCCCCCCAGATGCTAAAAAACCCGGAACACTATTATAATAGTGAATGCTATACATAGCATGTCCCTGGCTCCCTCTCATGGCCATATCTGGTAACGTCATCATTAAAAATATATATTTGGGTTTTTTTTATTTTAATATTTTTAATATTTTCAGACCGTGTATAAGTGAATCAGTAGATACTGATCCTGTGGATAAGGGGGTTCTACTGTATTCCCTGAAGCTCCAGAGATGAGATGAGGGTTGTCTAGTGCTCTTCCAAATTAGGAACACATCGCAGGGTATGCTGAGAGAATAGCAGAAAGGTTGGCTTTATTGCATGTGGTCTTTCATAGCTGGGCATCCTTCTCCCCCCTTCCCCCTCCCACCTAGTACCATAGCTCAATGGCTCAACTTTGAAGGTATTTGTAGGAGGCTTGCCCATGTAGCAAGAAATCTACACTCTCTATCCACTTTCTCACATGTAACATTTTGCAACTGTCACCCAAGCGCCTGCCTCCGATGACATTATGAGTTCCCACATGCTTTAGCCATCCATGAGCAGCCCACATCTTGGTCTCAGATTTTGGCCCTGAAATCCTAGGGACTAAAACACTGCTGATGCACTGGGGATGCTGTTCTTATCTGTGCGTTGCAAGAAACATAGGCTGCAAACATGTTCCTGCCTTCCCGGAAGTAAACCCCACTGAACTTAACCAGATTTACCTCTGGGGAGGCATCGTGTATTCACAAAGTACACACAAAGTGAGTACTTTCGATCACAAAGTACGATCACAAAGTGAACTTCCCTTTGAGCTGTTTCCCTCTAAGCATCCACTAGCAGTCTTGCCAAACAGGTGTAACAATGCCAGGCATACATTTCTTAGCTGAAGTCTTGCCACATCATCAGCTTACCAGATGGTGGTAGGCAAGCCAGTGTTCTCTCAGCTTCTGCATGTACCTCCATCTGCAAGAGGCCCAGTCACCTATGCAACAGAATGAGCTGATAAATTCTCGAATGCTACTTCAGATTTACAGTATGAGAATGACTGTAAGCCTGGGGTGTGTGAGTGTCTATGTATTGGTGGGAGAGTGGATGCGTCTATGCACATGTGTGCCTCAGATTTCTGTCCCCCCTTTCTCTTTTTCATTATCATGGGGAATAAGAAAGCAGTACACCTGGATAATGGCTTCATTACAATCTTGCTTGCTAATATACTGGCTTTCTATTTCCAGAGCAGTTGTTGTTTTCATCCCAGGGAACATCACCAGAAGCTACGTCTCCCCTGTTGTCTGAAGTGGGAGAGATTTTGCTAATGTTTTCCTGTACAAAAAAACAACAGCCTCTCTGGGAATAGAAAGCTTGCACATTAGGAAGCAAGATCGATTGTTTCTTTTACTTACTGAGTTTTTAGCTGGCTTGCTTTTTAATCATTGTTGAGCTGCCTTGGATTCCTTCGGCAGGGGCAAGGTGGCATAAAAATGAAACGAAATAAAATGAATGAATAGCATCCATCCACTTGTGTTTCCTAGTAATTGGTGTATACATGCATTGTCTTCAAGTTTAATAGTTATCAATAGCCTTCTTCTCTTTGTATTTGTGTAACCTACTTACAGGTAAAACTCATTGGATTCGATAGGCATTACTACATCTCGTAGAGGCAATTTCCATAGCTAAACAGTGTGCAATGTGAAGTATTTCCTTCACAAACCTCCACTGAGGAAGCCACCGCAGCTGTTGCCCAAGCTCTCCTGCTACCTGAGGGGACTAGAAAGATACCACTGCTGCTGACACCATCACCAGCTCCTCTCCTTGCGCCTCTCTCTTGCCCCATTCTCTCTTCCCTCCCCCCCCCCCTGCTAAAGCCTTGTTTCAACAACTTCAGGCCCTTGAGCCTGGTTTATCTGTGCAGAAGAAAGAGAGGCTAGATTGTTCAGAACATTTGCCCTGTGGGTCCTCAAATAATGCAATAGCTGTTATCCCTCTGGGAGTACACACAAATGGGGGACTTTCCATGTTTCTTCTTTAGTTCTAAAGCCAACTGAAGGTAGGGGGGAAAAATCTACCAAAGCTTCTTGCGCAGAAAGGAAGCTCTCAGCTAGCAAAGGGGCAGGAACAGAGGAAGCTTAAGCGGAGCTTGGGATAGCTGAGACACAACGCCTTCTAACTTCCAGGTGCATCACATTCAGGTGCTTGTAAGGTAGGTAGAAGACCCACAGTGGAGTGTTATGGTATTTGTACTCCAGAAAATCTGAAAATCTCATTCCTATTTATTACATATTTGCTCCTTCCATTCCTCCAGTGAGCCCAAGGCACTAAAGGAGCTTCTCTTTCTCCCCATTTTATCCTCACTGCAGCCTTGACTGACTGAAGAGAGAGAGAAAGAGAGAGAGAGAGAAATGTGACATCACACAGTTAATTTTATTGCTGGGTGGGGTTTTGAACTCAAGTCTCCATGGTGCAATGGTTAAACCACAGTGCTGCAGTAAAGACTCTGCTCACAAACTGAGTTTGATACTGATGGAAAAAGAGCAAAAAGGAAAGCATGCTGCTTATATACCCTCCATAGCACTTAAAGCACTCTGGGCGGTTTACAAGTTAATTATGCAGGCTACACAGGTGTAACGTGCCCCTCGCATGTCCCCAGATTATTTCACTAGCCTGGGGCCCACGACACGTTGTCTCCTTTACGCTGCCACCAGTTGACCTCTGGCAACACCCTTTAATTAGAAAGATTGAGGTCCATGCTGAGAATAAAGTTGAACAAAACAGGTTTATTAGTTACAGTTCGCTTAAACAGGTTCTTCACAGACTTTAAAGTATTCATTAGATTAGTAATAACTTGTTTCACTCTTAACTCTCTTAGCTCTCTGTAAGTTCCACACTCTTAACTGCCTACCTTAACTCCTCACTATACCACACTCTCTAACTCCCACAGATTAACTTTTACTTCAGACTCTCATCTCTGACTCTAACTGACTTCTCACATCAGACTCTCCTCTCTGGCTCCAACTGACTAAACTGACCAGCTCACTCCCAAAACTCCTCTTCTCTGCCTCACCCCTCCCTTCTGGTTTCTCTGGCTCCGCCTTCCAACAGCTCCCATTGGTACATGCAAATAATCTCCTACATGAGCCAAAGCAGGGTGATCACCACAACAGGTGGCTGGATCAGCCTTCCATCCTTCTAAGGTAAATTGAGTACCTGGTTTGCTGGGGTGGTGGTGGTGTGTGCAGTGGGTAGCACACATAATTAAATTGCAAACTGCCCAGAGAGTGTGGATCTCTGTGCTTTTACTGTGTAATGAAAGGAGAATTTTATGAGAAATTCAAAACTCTGCAACAATTACTAGGTAAGAAATGTATCCAAACACCACTGCCTCCTTATCTTAGAGCCCTGCATGAATGTTTTGCCATGTAGTGCCTGTATTTTCACTCTTATATCTGAAGAAGTGGATTTGTTCCATGAAAACTCACATTAAAATACTGTATAGCAGCTAATGTTTAAGGTGGCACAAAATCTTTGTTTTTTTTTAACTTTGTTAAAAAGTTCTTGCTTTAATGTTCAAAAAAAGTTGCTCGTTCAGTGCTACAGCAGTGCCAGGGCGTGATATAAGAACCTTTGGATCAGGATGGGACAACCTTCTGTCTCATTAGTCCTTTATCTACAGATGTGGTATAGCTATAACTTAGGGATGTAATTTTGAAAATGAATGTCATAACATATCTGAAAAATGAAATAGGATAATCCATGGTGACTTCCCTTCACATGAGCTCAAGATGTGTACACAAAGCTGGAGATGATCTGGGATGATTCTAACCAATTCTCACACAAAGTATTAATCATCAAAACAATGAGTGAAAGGATAAAACAGGTTACAATACCATAAATAATTTATAAATAAGGAAAGGCAGCTGTAGGATTTATATTTTTTTAATAAAGTAACCACAGCTTTTGCAAACATTGGGTGTTATCGACACATACTTTCTCAAAAACGCCCAGAGTGCTGAGGGTCGAACTAGATAAAACACCCAGCTCACACTGAGAAGCAGAATTATAGTCATTTCGTCCCCGCCTACATGATACTCTGTCTGCTAAACGAATGTAGATTCTAATATTCTCAACATGTTCTTACCTCAGGCATCATTAAATATTATGACTGCCGGCCATATATGCAAAAGAAAATAATTCTAAAAATAATTATATTGGAGGAATTATAAGTGCCTTGACACGTGTGCCAGAACCACCACCTAAGGAAGCAGTGAAAGCCAACGCCACCCACAGCTATATAGTGAGTATAAACTCATGCCATTAACAAGCTACTTTGTAAACCATATTGCTCCAGTTTATTATATTAATACCTTAATTCAAAACATATTCATATGGAAGCAAAAGTCCAATACTGATTACACTTTCCTGGCAATAGGTCCCATTGGACATAGTGGGACATACTTCCCACCAAACGTGCACCAGATGCGTACAATAAATTTCATAGCATTAGATGTATACTCATGTCCTCCTTGTGAGCTTGCCATGGCCAAGGGAAGAGAATGTAGGAGTAGACAGGCCTTTAGTATTGATCCAACAGGGCTCTTTTGCATTTAGAATGTAAGAGAAGCAGTTTGGGGGCCCTGTAGGTCATATGTAGTCCAGCATTCTGTTCCCAGAGTGGAGCAGATAAACCTTCGCACTCATGTTTCCAAAAACTGAAATTCTGAAAGATATGGAGGTAATGGCTGGAATCTTAGTGATCATGTAAGGTTTGCATAACTTGCTGCAGCTTACTGTGGCTAATTGATGAGGTGCTTGGACACATATTTGTTGCACAGTCTGGCATGTAAGCAGGCACACAACCAAGATGTGATCCAGCGCCTTGTCAATTACCCCAATGAAAACCAATAGGATTCTGGCCAATGTAGAATTTTAGGATCATACTGCACATCTCATTGGTATAAGCTGAATTCATTTAAAACAGCAGTCCTTGCCTACAAATCGGGAAGAAAATTCCACCAAAATCAACTAGGATACGTTGCATGCTTTAAAAAAAAAAAAATGGAACCTCTGTTTAAAATATCTGCTGAAGTCCAGACATAGCATAATAATGTAGCAGGTAATTTTCCCAAAACTGTTCATTCAGCACATTCCACGGACAAAGTATATTTTATGCACTTGATGTGGCTAAGTAAATAGGCTTCTTGGAATTAACTTAAATCATCTGTTAAATCAATATGTGAACTAGCTGCATGCACTGCAAGCTTATTTGTTGCATCCACTATTTATTCACTCACCCATTTAATTCTGATGCCTCTACAATCTATTAGGTGCTGAACAAAAATACAACTCTTGCCTGCAAGCTTGATAAACTGATACGGTTCAGCTATTACATCATAATTTTGTGTGCACCATTCATATTAAAGCCATAGTAAAATTTCTGAAGGACAAGCAAGTTTTTCCTCTGCTGTTGCTGTGTATACCTGTTCCCCAACTCAAAAAAAAAAAAAAATCTTACATTTGAAAGAGGTTATCCAGTTCTCATTGAAATAAAAATTCTGTGCACTGGAATGTAGTTCCAAGGGTTAGGGTTTGAGATTGCAAGTTTGTATGTTAAGAGAATTTTAAATATTAATGTCCACATGCATTAATATGTGGCTACTTTCCTTCATCCATAATTCTAAGGCTGTTTGACTTCCACTCAAAAATACTGGAAGGTTTAGTTATATGCATTGTGTATAAAGTTAGTAATACTTTGTTAGTAGGGTGAATGGCTTTTTTAAAATGAGTATTTATGTGAATTTAGGAGTGCTTTATAGCTTAACATTTTGCTCTCTTTTATCCTTTGTCTTTGAGAGTTTTAAAGGAAAAAGTAATTGTTTGGAGTTTTTGTGTAGGTCTGTGAATATACAATTCACCATGGAAAAAGAAATAGAGGGCTGTGGCGTATTAATGTGCTATCTGCATGAGCCAATGAGAGTGCTGGAGAGGCGGAGTCACGAGATATAAGAGTCTCTGCAGGGGGAGGAGAGATTCAGATAGGGGATTAGAAGATTGAAGTTAGAGTTTGGGAGTTTGGAGTTGAGAGTTTGGGAAGGCGGTAGAGAATAGAAAAAAAGTTGTTTTAGTTGAGAGCTAACTACACTGACTGAACTTTTATTCCTTGTAATAATAAACAATTTCTATTTGGTTCTTTTTAAAATGACACATTGCCTGGACCTCTGTGATTAATAATAAACAATGTTGATGTAATCAACTGGTGGCAGCAATACGACACGTAGCTTGTGCCCTGTGATTGATGAAACAAACAAGGGACAGGCAGGAACATGACAAATTGGTGGCACAGTGGTGGGATACGAAACAATCCAGTGAAAAATTGAATTGGCATGAGTTTGAAGTTATTCCTAGCTAGGAGGGGTTAGGATCTGTGGTAAGAAGTGGTTACCCGTTAGAGTCTTGTGGAAGACTTAGTTTCGGGGCTTTTGAACCCAGATCTGGAGAATCCTAAAATAGGGAAAATACCTACTCAAGAGAAACATTTTCCTCAGGATTTACAAGACCAAGTGGCTAGCTCAAAATCCAGAGCTCTGAGGGAAAGGAGCAGTAGCGGATGGAGTAGAAGCAAGTCAGAATAGATCTGAGGTGATCATAAAAGCTAATGGTAAGGAAAAGCTAAGCAGAAAGTTGTTCTTGTGTCTGGAGCCAAGAATCGGCCAGACAGGGAAATATTGTGGCAACGGTTGCGAGCTTGGAAGTACCCGAGGCGAGCTGCTTGGAAAAGCGCAACCTAGTTATAAGGAAAGCCACTGAAAGAAAGGTCCTTTTGGCTCTGGTGACGGAAAGGAACCAGTCCAGTTTAATAAGAAATTGTATTATTTATGCCCCCCAAATGAAGTAAAAAGTTGGTTATGGAGGCACAAGTTGAGCTCCAAGGTGCTGAGGGAAATGGGAACCCTCAAATTCAAAGTGAAGAAGAAACTGAAGGCTCAGTAATAATTGCCTCAGAGGGAGAAAATATCCAAGGCTCCCAAGATTTTGAAAGATGGAAGCTAGAACAGGAATTTAAACTGAAGGAGTTAGCTATGAAAAACCAATTAGAATTAGAAAGAGAAAAAAATCAGAGAACTTGAACCTGAAAGGCAAAGAGAATTTGAGCAAGAAAACAGGCAAAGAGAAATGCAGTTCCAAAATGAGATAAAAATTAGAATTAGCTGCCCAAAATAATAATAATAATAATTCCAGTGTGGTAAATCCCTCAAAAATCGACCTAAAGAAATTTCCCCAATATCGGAATGGAGATTGTCCTGAATCTTTCCTGATTTCTTTTGCGAGAGCTTGTTTGGACTTCGGGGTTAAAGATGATGAGAGGATGATAATTTTAAGGTCACAGATAGGGGGAGTTTTATCTGAGATCTGTTCACAGATGTCTCTTGAACAAGCTAGAGATTTTGAGGCTTATAGAAAGATGGTGTATTCCAGATTTGGGATTAATTCAGAGCGCCTCAGAAGAAAATTTGAAAGAAACCTGAGGAGTCTTTTGCCCAGCTTGGAGCACCTTTGACTCAATATCTGAATAAATGGTTAGAACAGGAACATGTCACCTCCTTAGACCAAATGAAAAATGTGTTTGGACTAGAACAATTTTATTCAATTTTACCAGGGGAGTTGCGTTATCTGGTCAAGGATAAGGATTCTAAAAATGTGCAACAAGCGTCTGAATATGCTGATTCCATTAGTGGGATCAGAGAACCTTGATTTTCTAAGGTAAAAATTGACAGAAAAGGTTGGGACAACAGTAGGAGAGCATCCCTATCCAGTGGAAATTACCTCAGTCAGGCTCAGGATAAGGGAAGCCATTTTAAAGCGAAACCTTCATTCCCAGGGCAAAGTCCCCTGAAATCAAATAGTTCTGAGGGGAAAATTAATAAATCCCTTTATTTTGAGCATAGGGCCAATAAGAAATGTTAAGCTTGTGGTAAACAAGGACATTTTTTTGCCCAATGTGAAACTCAAAAGAATAGAGATTTCAGTCAGCCTAAATACGGAAATTACAATCAGCCTAAAAAAGTATTTCTCCTTCAGCCTTCAGCAGCTGAAGCCACCAGCGGAAGCACTGTTGCTAAGGGAACAGACTTGGCAGAGAGCTGAGAACTTCCTAAGGCTAAAGTGATACAGTGTTTTTTATCAAGTGCAATCAAGATTTACTGGAAAGCTCTGGGGAAACGATTTTTATTGACAACATAAAGTATTTAGGTGAGATACATGTTCCCAAATAACTATTTGTCACCCAGACATCATTTCTAAAGAAAACATGTTGGAACATGAGGTCATCACCCTCAAAGGTATCAGTTCGGACTCTGTAGTTCTGCTGATGGCTAGAGTAGCATTGAAGTACCATGGGTGGTCTGGTATATGGAAAGTAGCAGTGTCAGATCAAATCCCAGATCCTTGTCTGATTGGCTTAGATCTATCTAAGCATGTGCAGAGTGTTTTAATGGCAACCCACTCTCAGGGGAGGCAGATTGAAGCCACTGAGGAAAGCGCTGAAACTATCGATGAAAGACCCATTTTAGGGGAGCATCTTGAAATGAGGGAGACAGCTGATTTAGTGCGGTTGAGAAATTTTAAGAGTTCCTCCTTTATTAAAGAACAGAAAGAAGATAGTTCCTTAACTGATTGCTTCGAAAAAGTTAAGGAGAATCCATTCCACTGACCCCTGAGCATCCAGAGAGATATTGTGTGGAAAAAGATTTATTGTATAGAGAGGTTTTAATGACTCCTCATAGGGGAGGAGAAGGACCCCACAAACAGTTATTCGTACCGGTTAAATGCCGAGAAAAGATTTTGGAAAAGGCGCACAAAGATGTATTTGGAGCACACATGGGCATCTCTCGCAGTAAGCAAAGAGTGGCAGAGTGAGTCCTGGACCCTTTGTGCATGGCAGGAGAGGAAGTTGAACACGTTCCATATGCGTTGTCTCTGACGCATTTTTGGTATCACCTGGCAGGACAAAGTTCCAAATAGAGTAGTCCTAGAACGAGCTAGAATTTTTAGCATGTATACATTACTGAAACAGCAGTGTCTACGTAGGCTTGGGCATGTTGTGTGAATGGCTGATGGTTGGATTCTAAAAGATTTCCTGTATGGAGAATTGGTGCAGGGAAAGCGCCCCAGAGGGAGACCACAGCTGCGATACAAGGATATCTGCAAGCGGGATCTGAAGGCCTTAGGAATGGACCTCAACAGATGGGAAACCTTGACATCTGAGCATTCAGCCTGGAGGCAGGCGGTGCAGCATGGCCTCTCCCAATTTGAAGAGACACTTGTTCAGCAGGCCGAGGCAAAGAGGCAGTCCCGAAACCAGCAAAATCAGGGAGCTGGACAGGGAACAGATTGTATTTGTCTTCAGTGTGGAAGGGATTGTCACTCTCAAATTGGCCTTCTCAGCCACACTAGACACTGTTCCAAGACCCCTATTCAGAGCACGTTACCATAGTCTCTTGAGACTGAAGGATGCCTACTGTACTGTACTGTACTGGCACAGAACTTTTATTGGCCAGGGATGGGGAAGCAAGTTAAACAATATTGTCAAAGCTGTGATACTTGCCAAAAACGAGGTACTGGAAATGACAAGACGAGGGCTAAGCTATGCCCATTGCCAGTGATCTCGACCCCTTTCCAACACTTGGGTCTGGACCTAGTGGGACCCTTACCCAGAGCGAATAGACGAGGAAATAGATTCAACCCTCTCTATTATAGATTATGCCACTAGATACCCTGAAGCAGTACCCCTAAGAACTATAGAGACCGAAACTGTGGCAGATGCCTTAGTTAACTACATGTGCTGAATGGGTTTTGCTTCAGAGATAGTAACAGATTTGGAAACATCTTTTACTTCCAAAATAATGAAGAGATTGTGGCAAGTCTGCGGAATTTCCCACATCACTTCTTCTCCTTATCATCCCCAGACCAATGGTCTAGTGGAGAAATTTAATGGGACCTTAATGAGAATGATACGTGCTTATGTAGCAGAGAACCCAAATGATTGGGATAATAAATTGCAGTCATTATTATATGCTTATAGGGACATACCCCAAGAAAGTACCCGGTTTAGTACTTTTGAACTTTTATTTGGGCGCAAAGTAAGAGGGCCCCTAGATTTACTTCATCAGAACTGGGAAGATTATAAAGAGGGTGACCCTAAATCCGTTATAGAATACATGGATAATCTAATGAACACTTTGCAAAAGTCCTTAGGAATAGCAGAGCAAAACTTAAAGGGTGCTCAAGAAAAGCTGGTATGATAAAAAGGCCCGGGAAAGAACATCCTGTCCCGAGGATGAAGTACTGAAGCTGAGACCCATAAAGGGGAATAAATTGCAGTTAGCATGGTCAGGACCTGTAGATTTGTTACGACAGCACTGGGAAGCTGAAGGTAGTATTAAGAAGGCTCAACGTGCAGCTGCAAAAGCACTGAAAATCCTGCAAAATGAGCCCCTAACTGAGAAACCAGAGATTAATGGGAGAGAACCAGATGATGAAAATCTCAATAAATCTGTAACAAGCCAAGTGTTTGAGATTTCATTTAAAAGGAACTTGCCTGTGAATTTTGAGGTGACCCAGGAAAGTGGTCCCCCTCATATGAAGAGCTTTCTGACAAAAGTACCTGTGGGTGAGTTTATGGGTGAGGGTGAAGGCAAGGGCAAGAAGTTTTCAAAGAAGAACGCAGCCATAGCTGTTCTGGAGGAGTTGAAGAAACTGCCTACCCTCCCCACAGTTGAGAAAATGAAGCCACTAATCAAAAAGAAAACAAACTTAACCTGAAAGAAGCAAGCTGAAAACGTCCAGTGGGCGTCAGAGTGCCAGATAACCTTCGATCGTCTGAAAAGGGCGCTGACTTCAGGACCTGTCCTTATTGCACCGGACTTCGACTGTGAGTTCATCATCTACATGGATGCGTCGAACGTGGGACTGGGAGCCGTGCTGTGCCAAGCAGACGACAGCGGGAGTCTACATCCGGTAACGTACAGTACATCAACAAGAAACTCTAACCTGGTGAGAAATATTTATCTACCATCGAGAAAGAGTGTCGTATGGACACTGCAAAAGCTGAAGCCGTACATTTGGGGGAGAAGATTTGTCCTGTGCACCGACCACTCTCCTCTTCTATGGCTAAGGACTATTTGAGCCAACAGCAGCAAATTGATGAGATGGGTGCTGATTCTACAAGACTTCGACTTTGAAATCCGCAGCGTAAAAGGGACCCAGAATGTGGTTGCTGAGGCCTTGTCTTGAAGGCCAAATGACTAGAGAAAATTCTTTGTTTTTATCCGAGTTCAATGTTAACTGTAAAGGGCGCTGTAATAGTTATGGAATATGTTTAAAGTGCAAAATTTGTTTGGATATTAATAAACTAAGAGGTATGTATAGTGATGGTAAAAAGAATAGTACGTATCCTTAGTAATGTAAGAGTAATGTAATGTAATCCTTATTAATGTAAGTAATGTATCCTTAGTAATGTAAGTAATGTAAGGGGTTAATATTTGCATTCTTCCAGGTATTTTTGTTTGTTTATGAGGGCAAACTGTTAAGTTTCCCCTCCTGTCACAAACTTATTAAGGGGGGAGAAGTGTGGCATCTGCCCAGGTCATGAATATTAATGTGCTATCTGCATGGGCCAATGAGAGTGCTGAAGAGGCGGAGTCATGAGATATAAGAGTCTCTGCAGGGGGAGGAGAGATTCAGATAGGGGATTGGAGATTGAGATTGGAGTTAGAGTTTGGGAGTTTGGAGTTGAGAGAGAGTTTGGGAAGGCGGTAGAGAATAGAAAAGAAGGTTGTTTTAGTTGAGAGCTAACTACACTGACTGAACTTTTATTCCTTGTAATAATAAACAATTTCTATTTGGTTCTTTTTAAAATGACACTGTAGCAGTCACCCTGTCGTGCATATTCAGCAGTGCATTTGCATGAACCAATAGGGAGCTGTTGGGAGGCGGAGCCAGTCATATAGAAGAGGGGCTGAAACAGAGTGTGGCGCAGATAGGGAGTAGATATAGAGGAGATAGATAGAGGAGAGAGGTTTGAAGAGAAGGTTTGGGTTTTGAGGCAGAGAGAGAGTTTAGGGAGTGAACAGTCAGAGTATTAGTTAAGTATAGAAGTATCTGTATTAGTTAAGTATAGAAGAGGTTAAAGGAAAATACTGAACGCTTTGTGTAACTTTAAGAATGTGCTTAAGAACTATTTCTGAAACAACTTGTAACCAATAAACTTGTTCTTATTTCAAAGTTAAGTACTGAATGGACCTCAGTCTTTCACAGGAAACATAGTCGGTAAAGAGATCAACTGGTGGCAGTGTGTTAAAGGACGTGGTGGGATACGTAACGTGAGCTCGTTGTTTGGTGAAACAAGCAGGGGCCACGTGGTAAACGTCACAGACACATTGCCCTGAACATGCCCTGAAACAAGCTGGACATGAAATCCTATTTCAAAATACAGAAGTACTGGACAACACCAGCAATCATTATGTTAGACTACACAGGGAACCCATTGAAATCCACAAACATCAGCACAACTTCAACAAAAAAGAAGAAAGTCTAAAACTCAACAAAGCCTGGCTCCTAGCACTGAAAAATCCAGCCTGCAAAAAGGTCAATGAACTCTACCCAGCCACAAGGACCAGTGATCACTGCACACAAAAGACTAGCTAATGACACCCATCAATCACAGAGACAGATCATCTCCCCCCCCCCCTTATCACAACAATACATCCATAACATAAAACACCCTGATCACCATAATCACCCAATCTCCTGGAAAGGACAAAAAGCTGATCCCACAGCTACAAATACTCAACTATCCCACACACTACACCAGAACACAGACAGAGTTCTAACTCCTGTCCTCTGAAGATGCCGGCCACAGAGACTGGCGAAACGTTAGGAAGAAAAACCTCCAGAACATGGCCAAACAGCCCGAAAAACCTACAACAACCATTGGATTCCGGCCGTGAAAGCCTTCAAGGAAAAAGTAATTAATTTGGAAAATGAGATGACAATCAGAGAGATCAGAAGTTGTGGGTGATCACAGAACAAAGGAAGGCTAATTGCCTTAGAGAAAGAACAAAGGAGTCGACAACGGATGTCCGAGCCAGCGGAGTCTCAAGGCAATGCCCTGAGAGCTCTTTTTATTAACTTAGCATGAGTTACATAGTATGTTGTTAGAATTCAGATAGGATACAAGTTACCTAATCGTAATCAGGATTGGCTGAAATAACTCTTTCATCTTATGCTCTACCCCTAAGCGAAAGGGCAGAATAAGGGGTTACCCCGCCTGCTGGCAGCTGCTACTTCCTGCCAGGAGTGTATGCACGTCACTGGAACAGAATGCAGCTACACTTTTTTTCAACTCTTTAAACATGGCAAGGGGAAGACTTTCAGAAGAAGAAGTAGAAGTATGCTGGGCTGCATATGAACTATTAGACTCGTGCATGTTAAACCATGCCCTTCAATTTCCAAAGAGTGGAATTTCACCTGCTGTTGAGTGTTGACCATGCCTTTGCTTATATACAACCCCTCACACTAATACTAAGTGTGTGGCCCTAGGGGATATGGTCTGCTTCATACACTGGAAGAGGGTTGTTTGAATAGATCTGTCTGTTTTTGTTATGTGCTGTCAAGGTGCTTCTGATCCATGGTGTCCTTATGAATTAATGACCTCCATAAGGTTCTCCTTCCTTCCTTCCTTCCTTCCTTCCTTCCTTCCTTCCTTCCTTCCTTCCTTCCTTCCTTCCTTCCTTCCTTCCTTTTGGCAGTGAAACTCAAGGCCCTGTTCTTGTAAATTCAAGGCAATGGTTTCCTTTATTGGGTCAATCCATCTCTTATTTGGCTGTTTTCTTTTCATACAGGCATTGAAAAGAAGAACATTCTAGGTAATCTACCTTTGATCTACTCAGTAACAATGCTTGATTAACAGGAGAGCTGAAGAAAGATGCAGCTACGATATATTTATAGAGGATTGAACCATGTGTTTAAAGTGTAATTACAGGGATTAAGTCTGTGCAGGAGAATGTTGCTCCAAAGCACTTTATTTACATTGCTAGTTCCCTCACCGATGCTTAGGAAGTCACTGCTTTCTACTGTAGGTAGAAATGAGGCACAGAAATTAAAATGCATGGGAGTCCATGGACAATTAAAAAAAAAGCAACATGCTAATCAAGCTAGGAACATTTCGGTATTATACAAAGCCGTTTCTGTCTGGATAGCAGTCCTCAAATGCCACAAACAGCAGTGAATGAAGATTTGTCCCCACTTAAATAAATGGCTTTTCTTGATTAATTAGTAGATGGGGCAATAGGGATCACACATCTAAGCCATGAACTAGAGTAAACTTAAACTCAGTTAAAACAATAGGTTTATTAACACTATATTGAATTGGCCTTCCTATCTTGAACTCAAGGGTGCAGGTTGTGGTATAACCTACACCAAGCTTGGAAATATTGCTTTTTTTGGACTACAACTCCCAGAATCCTGAAGCTACAGGTGCTTTAGAAGTGCAGTCCACAAAAGTCCCATTTCCAGGCTCCAAACCTACTCCATGCTCATATGTAGTAAGGTCAGCTCCAGCCTTTTTTCTGCTTTCCTTAGAATAGTATTTCTGGAGAATCAAGATGTTTGAATTTTTTGGAAGAGATAGCCGTGTTAGTCTCTGCAAGCATATCAAGCGAAATCCATGAAGTGGATGTGTCCACAAAAGCTCACATTAAAATATAATAGTTAGTCTTTAAGGCACTACATGTTTTTGTTTTGTTTTCTTTCTTTGGATTTCGCCTAAGATGTTTGAAGAAGAGCAAAGTGATCAAAAAAGCTCAGAACTGATGCTGCTCCTGACACAATGCAACATCGACTCAGTTTGAAAATAATCCTCCTGCTTCATATAATTGGGAAGGTCAGTGCACATTATTTTCACCAAACCCTACATGCAGTGTCATTTAGGGAGGCCATTTATGAGTATGTCTCACTGTTCTGAACCTCCTCGTTTGTTTGTTCAATGCTTTGTTCTTCCCTGTTACACTTTGCTCAGTTTTAACCTACATATCATCCTGTGTCACAAATTGTCATGAATTTGCCACTCCTTTTACAAAAGCCTACCTGTTGCGTAAACCACTTTGTGGAGCACTTCCTGGAGGTAGCAGTGTGTTCAAGATGTGGTCTAGTACATTCTGATAAGGTCAAGGGCCCATTCATTGTGCAGTCAGTCTCCCTCCTGTACCCTGGATGTCTTTATGATAATACTATTCATGCATACATTCCCTCAACATCATGCTCAAAAGTTTAAAACAAATGCATGAGCACAAGCTATGTATGCTTCCCCATTATACTTTATTAAATGGTTGGATTGTGCAACAGGGGTGAATCAAACCATGGTCACTTCATCTTCCGTTATCTTAGGTGCATTTGTGAAATGAACACACTGAATTTCAGAGTTGTACCTAATTGTGTTCCTGCTGTGAATCATGGAATGTGGGTCATGTAGCAGAGTCTAGTAGGTCTTGCAGAACTAAAAGCTAGTAAAATTCTAGAGGCTGAGGCCTAGAAGCAATAAATATAGGGATGCTTGGATCTTTGGAGAGATAAGAAGGATGGAGCTCCTGAACCTTTGATAAATATGTGGAAAGGGGAACTTCATCAGATATATAGCTTGCCTGAAAGCTATACATTCTAAAATTCCCTCTTCCATGCAACCGTTAAAGGTATAGAAGCACTATCCTTTTTTAAATGTGGGGTTCAGGATTAAGACAAATTTCTTTTAAATATCCGTAAAGTCTGGCCTTATCAAAGCAGGTAGGGGTTGCATTTGCCCCCTTAAAATTCAACACTACGTAATCCCATTAGGGGATACTCAGCTATACTGGAAAGGAATTATTGAACTGATGTGATTGCCACCACTAAATACAAAATTTTATCATCAGAAGACACTAGAAAAGGAAGATGGTATTTTGGTTCATCTAACAAGGATAACACGGTGGGCAGTCTTTCTAGATCTAAGCTATTACTGAAGCTATTACTGTTCAGTGTCTTAATTTTCTTCACTAGAGCAACATGATTTATGGAAAAGGGAGGAGGAAAGGCTTTATGGGAAAGACTTGTAATAGAACATGATAGGACATGATACTGTGTTGAATTAATTCACAACTCACTTGTTCGCTGAGTGCTACTACACTGTCACTGTTAAATGTAAGTTAGTTCAATTCTCAAAAACCTTATTGTTATTTCCCCCCCCCCCAAATGAATATTACATAAATTGCTCCAACTGATTCCAGTTCCACCTGTCTTTTGCTACCCAGCCACTACAGTCAAAATTCTTACTGAGCCAATCCAAGACAGCTCTTGGCCTATTTCCAAACCTAGTTGCCTTTCGACTCTAGAGTGCCACTTGCAAAAAGGGAAGAGCTTCAAATGCAGGAAAAGTGATGAATTCTTTCCTGAGACTAAAAAGCCTACAGAGCAGGACGTTGTCACCATGGTTAAAGGTTTACCCCAAATATTTGTATTTTCAAATGATGTTCAGCAGAGTCATTAAATTAAAACAGAGATATGCCTTGTTATAAAATTAAGAAAAAGAAGCTAAGAACCTTGCAGCTGTAGTATCCTGCTGGAGACTTGCAAGAGCAACTGAAATAGATACACTCTAAAGACAAAGGCTCATCAGGCTTGGGTTGGGTGTGTCTGCATCCTGCTAGTGACTTGACACTTAAACACAAATAACAATAGTGATGACTCAATGGCCTCACAATTGCACACAGAAGCACACACAGACATACACATGCACGCACCAACTCCTGCTGTTTTCTGCTGATCTAATTTTAAACATCAAAGGATCTTGCTGCTATCACGTGGAGCAGGGATGGGTGGACGGAGAGATTGACAACAAAAAGTGGCAGTAGGAACAGCTGTGAATCAACCAAAAATGACCAGAAAGGCTAAAAGACCATCTTGGTCCAGTTTAGGGTTGCCCAATGAATCCGCGAGAGTAATGCCACATCATCACTGGTCCAGTTTTGTGAACTACTTCTAAAAAGTAATCTGTTGTTTAACTCATTGGAAAAGCAGTCAATAAATCAATAAAAATGGCATTTAATTTAATTTTCATTTTTGATCACTGTTCTCAATATATTTCCCTCTCACTTTGGGCACATGTGGGTGATTTTTTATGTTACCCATTACTTTTTTGAAAAAGAAATAGGATTAATAAGATTATACCATTATGTTTAAAGCATGCCACCCTAAAAGCCTCTAAAATGCTCTTTTAAACGTTGGAAGCAACGTTGTGGGGTTGAACTGTAACCTTGTTATGTTATTCTCATTTATTACGCTATTTATGGAATGAAACTATGTTACACCCTCATTACAAATGAGCATTACAAATGGTTGTAACTCATTATTTCCAGGCTTTTCTCTTCTCAGCCCTTTGCCCTGTGAGTCCATCACAAAGGACTGGATATTTCTGGGCAATGTTGTGAATTTAGACTGGGACAAAAAATGTCATAGTGAATTGTTGGAATACATAAATGTTGGAAGGGATATCCTCTGGACCTTTATGAAGCTTGCTGCCCTTAGCCATATGAATATCCACCCTCCTGCCACAAATATTGAAATCTCATTGGATTTCATTCATGGAATAGGAAGTAGTTGCCATCTTGCCCTCTGCCTCAGACAGGAAAGTGTCTGGGACCCTGTGAGGGGAACACTCCAAGTGTCCTCAGTATATTATGTTCCCCATAAAAGCAAGTTCTGGCAACACCAAGAGTCTGGAATTCATGGAGTAATTCATGGAGTCTATGGTCAAGGGGTTATGCAGGTGTGCAGCTGGAAGGGGGCAGAATGGTAGTGTTGCAGACATGCAAACTCATGGGTTTGCATATCTGTTTTTGATGTTGATGAAGAGACACAGTTTCATAGAATCATAGAATCATAAAATCATAGAAAAGTGAAGTTGGAGGTTCTGTTGGTATAGCAACCAACCTGCTGCCCTTCAGTTTCCCTGACCAAGTTTGTTGAGGTGGTTTCTTGTGCAATGGTGCAAAGCCCCAAGACAGTTGTGGGAGTTCAACATTCACATTGGAGATTCCTCAGCAGGTTCAGCTTAGGACTTCATGACGATCACAAGGGTGATCTCAACATGCCATTAGCTTAATAGATGTGGCAGGACATTATGCTCGAACTCATGTTCCCATCTTAGTGTGGGACTGGAAGTCTGAAATGTGAAGACGGGGTAATATTCTGTGAGCCCATTGTCATGGTCAGATTATTTCCTGGTGAATTTCAGATTGATTTCAGACAGCTCTCCAAGGTTGCAGTGGTTCGGCAAATAGATTAATGAAATCTGAGGGATTCTGAAGTGATCTTCCCCAATTCCCAGTTAACATGGCTGGTGTTCTTGCCACAGTTTTAGTCTCAACATGACATGGTAAGGTGGGCCAGGCTATAGATGAGATTGCTCATAAGCATCCTCCAGAAGTGTTGAGCCCTTTTTAGTTCTGCAGTAAAACTGGCCATTCATTGGCTAAGAGAACACACAAAAGGATTGGTGGTCCAAATCACATAGTGAATGCAACCAAATATGTGTGAGGGCACATTACTAATGGTGGAGCAAATGGTTGTATTTCTCCATCATTGTGCCATAAAGCACAATCACAAGTTGTCATTCAAAACCCAGATGGAGACATGGTGGGACCCTCAAAGGGTTGTTGCAACACATGCTTCAACACACTTCAGAAGTGATGTTGCTCATATTCCTGCTGGGCTTGATGTCATAAATGAGATTCTTAAGCTAGTTTGGTTTTGTGGGGTCCGTTTCAGCTCATGTGCCCTGAGAGAATGTGGCATAGCGATAGAAGTTGCCCAACAACTTATATCTTTGAAC
Organism: Intellagama lesueurii; assembly: GCA_037013535.1. Taxonomy (NCBI): domain Eukaryota; kingdom Metazoa; phylum Chordata; class Lepidosauria; order Squamata; family Agamidae; genus Intellagama; species Intellagama lesueurii. The sequence continues at coordinate 246,428,531 of JBAJHW010000002.1, forward strand.
TTTGCCCCTCATGGTCTTTAACAACTAGTTGGGGGTAGGACTGATGAAGAGGTGATTAATCCCTGTTTACAAGAGGGAGCAGCAACATCAGTCTTGAAATAAATGGGTGTACGTCCATTCCCTGAGAAAGTATCTCTACACCAAACAACCAGAATCCTATTGCCTTAACATGGAGCAGAAGTGCAGTTGTACAATTTTTATTTATTTATTTTATTTATTTATTGTATTTATACCCCACCCATCTGGTCAGTTGACCACTCTGGGCGGCTAACAACACTTAAAATAAAACAATTTAAATATATCAACAATATACAACAAAAATATACAAGTGTCCCCCCTCTCTCCAGTAGGCTTCCTGGTTCATACCTGTTCTCACACTGGCTCTGAGATAGGTTACACAATTGGTCACAAGACAGGAAGCCTTCCAGAGCAAGGGGAAGTTGCTTAGTTGGTTGCCCTTCCACCCCATGTTTAAGCCATAAGATACAGTCCAAGACACTTGAATAAGTATTGTTTGGTCACTAATATCTCCTTATGGATTAAAATTTTTGGCTGGTAGAAGTTCAACTCTAGATTATTTGGAAGAAGCAGGTTATCTAGATCCAGTTCAGCCTGGTGTCAACCCTGGTGTTTGTACTGAAAATGAAATTGCTTCAACAGACAACCTTTCTCAGGAGAAGGATGGGGCAGTACAAAGCTGTTGATATTCCTTGATCTTCCATGTGTTATCGCTGGCTACGTATATGTGTATGTCTGTTTTGTGCCATCAAGTTAGAACTGACTTACAGCAACCCTAATAAGGCTTTCAAATAAGTGAGATATTTAAGGAGTGGTTTTACCAGTTCCACTCCTCCAGTTAGTTTCCATGGCTGAGCGGGCATTCAAACCCTGTTCTCCAGAGTCATAGTCCATCATTCTATCCACTACACCACACTGGGACTGTAATATTTACTGCTGATTATAGGATTTACAAAATTGACTCTGTGGGTCAGATACTGGCAACACAGTGGTTCCACTTCTGCCTCTGGGGTGGGATTTAGGAAATGGCATTGGGGAATATTTACTTAATACCATGCTGCTGCTGTTGTTTGTGTCCTGTTTTTAAACATTGCTTCAGTCATCTTTGTGCATTCCCCTAGTATCCATGATGATGGTGGGTAACTTTAAAGTGTTCTTAAAATAAGTTGACAAATGAATGACTTATGAATCATCTGCGTTACTTTTCCAATGACCCCTGGTGACCAGGTCTAATATTCCATATTCTGCTCCATACTTCCTGCCTCAGGATGTGTGTGTTAAAATACAGCTCCTAGGATTCCAAAACAGCATGGCTGTTGGCCATTCTGATTGGGGAAGGAGACCTGGACTCCCACCTAAGTGGAGGAAGGCTGAAATAGCACAACTCAAAAAGTATGGACAGCAGCAGGACAAGTATCTGTTGCAAAAGGGGTGCAGCAAAACCGAAGGTGAAATGCCTTTGTTCCAAGCAATTTCTTGAACCCATCTGTATCCTCTGATAGTTTAAGGAGAAAGAGAGCAGTCCCTTTTGGCCTCACATTAAAGACCACACTCTGAGGAGAGGTCAACTGAAATGTCCTTCATTCATTGGAAAACAAAGTAGTTCACAGGAGGAGAGAGCTGTTAAGAGCCCAACACTATTTCACATTGATATTTGCTGCTGTCAAAACCACTGGAAAGGAATGAATGAACCCACTTTAATTGTTTAGTCAGTGGGGCCATCATAATCAGTTTTAAATATATACACACTCAAAACCCTCCAAAGTACTTAACAGTCGCAGCAGAACAAAAAAAAGTAAGCACAGTTAAGTAGGGATTCACTGTACCAAGGACAGACAGAAGGCTATATTTAACACATTCCAACATCATGCAAAGGCGACTTTTTGGAAAGAGAAAGTTGCAATCTATCTCAAAGGAGGATCCCCTTGATTATAGGAAGGAACACACAAGTAGTGTTAAAATACCACATCTCAAGATCAGGGATGGCTTCAGCTTATGCTTAATGAGAGAGAGAAAGAGGGAAACCACAGTGTACAACAAAAAGGCAAGATGGCCATTGTGGTGTAGTTGTTTAGAGTGTTCTCCTGGGACTTGGAAGATCCAGGGTCAAGTCTCCACTGAACCATGACATTCGTAAGGTCATCTTGGGCCACTTGCTCTTCCTCTGCCTGATCTACCTCACAGGGTTCTTTTGAGGATAAGCCAGGGAGAAAAGTTAGACACACAGCCTTCAGCTAAGTGAAGTGGGGTACCAAATATAGCTAAACAATAGCTAAGGGAACCAGGGTTCTCAAAAGTATCTGGTTTTAGTAAAGCCCCAAGCATTTCTGATTTCTAATTTTTCCTTTTTCAGTGACAAACTATTTATTTATTTGTTTGTTTGTTTGTTTGTTCCATTTTTACCCCGCCCATTTAGATTCAGGAATCTACTCTGGGCAGCTTACAAAATATAAAGAAACAAACAGCATTAAAATAACTTTGATGATAAGAGCAGAAAAATCAATAAAGAAAACAGGATCCAAGATGGGATAAAGAAGCTATGTAATGGGAGGGGGGAAGGCCTGCCGGAAGAACCAAGTCTTCAATTTGTTTTTAAAAATTCCCAGCAAGAGTGCCAGTCGAATCTCCGGGGGTAAGGTGTTCCAAAGATGAGGGGCCACCGCCGAGAAGGCCCGGTTTCTTGTTCTCTCCTTCCGGGCCTCTCTCAGGGTTAAGCCCCTCAACCTTCCGGTCTGGCTTGATCGAGTACATGAGTAGAGCTAGGTGGGGACAGGCACTCTGCCAGGTATCGAGGCCCTAAACCATTTAGGGCTTTATATGTAAGCATTAGTACCTTGAAATCAGTGCGGAAGCGAATGGGTAACCAGTGTAAGGCCACCAGAGTGGGGGAAATATGTTGGTGTCTTTTTACCCCAGTTAATAATCTGGCCGCCGTGTTCTGGACCATTTGTAGCTTCCACATCAGTCTCAAAGGCAGCCCCACGTAGACAGCATTACAGTAGTCTAATCTTGAGACTACGAGTGCATGGACCAGAGTGGTGAGCAACCCGACATCAAAATAGGAGCGCAGCTGGGCAATCTGCCGAAGATGTAAGTGGGCAGAGCGGACCACAGACGCCACTTGGGACTCCATGGTAAGCGTTGGGTCAAGATGGACTCCCAAGCTGCGGACCACACTATTCGTGGTGAGAGTTGCCCCCCCAAAAGAGAGCGAGCTTCCCAAACCACTGATAGAAGGGGTGCCAAGCCTCAGGACCTCGATCTTGTCCGGGTTCAACCTTAGTCCATTCTCCTGCATCCATTGCTGTACGGCCCCCAGGCAGCGCTCAAGGGACGCAACGGCATCCACTGCTATTGGAAAAAAGGACATGTAGAGCTGCGTGTCATCAGCATACTGGTGACACGAAGCGCCACATCCCCTGATAACCTCACCCAGCAGCTTTATATAGATATTAAACAGCACTGGAGAGATTATCGATCCCTGCGGCACCCCTAAGACCAGTGTTAACACACAAACAACATTCTAATTATTCAGACAGTTGTAAATTAGGGTGCAATCAGATGGGCATTTAGATCGTGGTTTGGATTGTAGTGGGGGTGGATTGGTTCACTCATTTTGACGGCAATCACATTACATAATAATTGGAGTGAACCCAATTGTCCCCAGAGCATTCCTATCCATATCTTTCTAGCCCCTGTTAGGAGCTTCTACTTTTTTGGTGCGGGTAAGATTGGTCTGGTTTGATCCATTTCCAGCACGTGTGATCACTGGGAACAGACCAAAAGTGAATCAGGGAAGCCACTGAAATCCACAAACACCAGCAGAGCTTCAACAAAAAAAGAAGAAAGTCTAAAACTCAACAAAGCCTGGCTCCTAGCACTGAAAAACACAGCCTGCAAAAGGTCAACAAACTCTACCCAGCCACAAGGACCAGTGATCAGTGCACACAAAAGACCAGCTAACGACACCCATCAATCACAGTGACAGATCATCTCTCCCCCTTATCACAACAATACAACCACAACAAAAAACACGCTGATCAGCATAATCACCCAATCTCCTGAAAAGGACAAAAAGCTGATCCCACAGCTATAAATACTCAACTATCCCACAAACTGCACCAGAGCACAGACAGAGTTCTGACTCCTGTCCTCTGAAGATGCCGGCCTCAGAGACTGGCTAAACGTTAGGAAGAAAAACCTCAAGAACACGGCCAGACAGCCCAAAAAACCTACAACAACCATCAGATCCTGGCTGTGAAAGCCTTCGAGAATACATCAAAAGTGAACCATTTGCCAATATTTTGAAGTGGCTTAAAAAGAGAGCCACTTAACAATATTAGTAAATTAATCTCTTCCTCAGCTAGCTCTATGAAGGTGCTGAGGAAGTAAGAACTAAAAAGACAATTTTTAAAAAGTGTGTATTGGGCAGTGAATATTCACTGCACCATATTTTAAAAAAAGACAACTGGAAAACTTCATCCTGGAAGCTTTCCTTTGCCTTTACAGTGGTACCTCGGTTTACGAACAGCTCAGTAAACGTACTTTTCAGTTTACAAATGAAAATCCATTGAAAATAATGCCTCAGTTTACGAATTTTGTCCGCAATACGAAGCAACTTTGCATTGCGCCTGTGAGGTTTATAGTGCCGCCCCCGTGCATGCATTCTTATGGGAAACCACATTTCAGTTTGCGAATTTTTCGCATTATGAAATGTCCTGGAGAACGCATTAATTTCTTAAAGTGAGGTACGCCTGTATCCTAAAGGCCCAGTTGTGAGCCTGCCTGATTTGACTGTCTCTCTGTGGAGAGGGGTACCCTGATGGCAGAAGTCCCAATAGTGACACTAGTATACTTTCAGCAGCAGAGCCAAAACTATCCTATCCTAAAATTTTGTTGGGAAATAATATGGGCGTCCTCATTATTTTAACTGTAATTTACCAGCCTTGCCCTGTCATTTTGTGACTTCTTTTGTGGGAATTCAAGAAATTAAAAAATGAAACTTTTTTTTAGGGAATAAAAGAATAAAACACTTTAAAGCCTTTAAATTAAATACACAAGCTGAACAAATATTGTGGATTTGAGATTGTATTGTTTGTTATTTTTATTTTTTGTTTTATTTAAAATCAATTGTAAAAAACCACCAAATGATACACACAACTAATTCTTGTGTGTAGGGTCACCAGGTAAACAGCATCCTATTTTCTAAGATTTTAGGGCCAACTCTAGAACTGAGGGTGTGTTCTTGTGATGTCACAAAGACAAGTGTCAGGAGGAGAACCAGAACTACTTCTCAACCAATTGACTATAAAAGTGGGCATGAGAAGAATCTGATAAAGGGACTCAAGTGAAACCCAGCGAACAAGGTCATATGGCAACCCAGAGACAGGCAGTAGATAAAACTGCCAGTAGTCAGGCAGTTGATAAAATGTGTTTAGCAGTTCTAAAGTGTCACCATTCCTGAAAAGGTTTGTGTCCCATGTAACCTTACTCAGAGCACACATAAAACATAGCTGCTGACTTTTGTGACAACCCATCCCTCCACTTATCTAGAAAACATGCTGTCAGGACTTGTATAACAAGACAATTCATGAATCATGAGGCTGGTGCTCCACCTCTTAGATTGGATGTTGGGCTCAAGTGCTTTCACTCATATCTCTCCCTATTTTCCTTTCCTTATATTTTTGGGGCCTTTTTAATGTGCTGGCATTGTGCAGGTGCAACACAAGCACAAAAATCATTACACTGAGTCAGTGAGCCTTGATTCTAGCTGGGAATGGGTGCTTTGGCTTTAAAACAACCTTGTACCCTCCCATACCACACGTTCTGGGATTTATCTACCTGCCTTGTGATCTGGGGAAGTACAGTGATTCCCTGAGGCTTCAGCTGATGCCCTGTGACCTGGCAACCCCTATTTTATTTGTTGGAGGTCAATTAGAATGTAATGTTCATGGATATTGGTGATTAATTATTGGACTATGTACATGAAACTAACAATAAAATGTTGCAGTGTGTAACAGTCCCACTCAGTATTCCAGTCAGCCAAGTCCTCCTCAAGAGTACTTCAACTCCCTCATCTCACCCAGCCAGCCTTGCACTCCCCCCCCCATTAAGTGAGCATTCATTAGCTACTGAGCATCCTCAGCCTTCAGTGTGCTGTTATTGGTAGGTTTTATGCCCCCTAGATCCTAGAATAGTGGTTCCCAACCTTGGGTTCCCTGGTGTTCTTGGACTGCAGTTCCCAAAAATCCCCAAAATGCCCAAGGTTGGGAACCACTGTCCTAGCGCAAGGGCTTGGATCCTATGTACGTGTCAATGGTTTTGAATCTGGGGGTGGAGAGTAGTGAGTGGTGGTGAAATTGTGTCTAAGTGGAACAAGCAGATGACAGGCAGGAGGGAATATATAGACTGAACAGTATGAGCAAGCAGTATTGAAATTTTGGATGAGGAAGGACATTGTTAGAGTAAAATATTCTTTAGGTCATTTTTCAGTACAAAATTATAAGGTAGCTCACAAAATAAGCTATCAATTCAAAATCAACACAGCAGTAAAAGTTAGAATTAATAAAGGATATTGATAATAATAAATTATTCCCTATGCCTAAAATACTGGATATGTTCCAGTCATGTGGGAATACATTAAAAAACACACATACACAGCTTAGACAGTTGTGGGAAATACAGTAAATGGGCTCTGTAAGGTTGAAAGTGAATAAATGAATGAGGAGGAGGATGAATGAATGAATGAATGAATGAATGAATGAATGAATGAATGAATGAATGAGGAGAAGGTGTGGATGAGCCTGGTAAGGATAAGGTGGGCATGAGAAGGTGTCACTGAAGCTCTGCCAAGAACTGGTGTACCTGACAAATTCCTGCATGTCAGGCAGCTTTTTCAGGTACAAAATCTCTGACAATTAAGTGGCAAGCTCTGTGTAGCATATTGACTGAACAAAATGAATCAAGAAGTCCTTGATGTGACTCTCGCCTCTTCCATGAATTCACTAGGTAGGCTGAGCCAGGCGACTCTGTCTCCATCCTCGGCCCATCCATTCTCCTGCAGTGCTCTCGCCTTCAGGATGAAGGTAATAATATTTACTTAGCTTTCTAGAACGTAATGCAGTCAAAGTTCTTTGAACTCTTTTAAGCACTAACCAAATGTGATGACAATGACGATGATGATGGTGTTATGGAATATTTTATTCCTTCAGTACTATAATATGCATATACTTAAAATAACGCATGTACCACTCTTCCTCCATAAGATATCAAATTGTGCAACATTCAAAACTATGTGTCCAAATGTGAGATAATAACACACAGAATAACTCACAGCAGCCAATATTTAAGAGATTGGACAACATTGATTAAAAGAAGGATTTTAGCTGGTCTTCTAAATGTGAGTAACAATGGATTTCTGCACACAGAAGCGGGGGTCTCCATTAAGAAATCCCTCCAGTGTGTCGTCACTTTACAAATACGTGAAATAACAGCAAGAAGGGTCTATGTGAAAAGTCTCAGTTTTCTCAGGATTATTGGGAGGAAGATAATCTTTTAACCTGCCCCCAAACATTTTAGGATTATATCAGTCAAACAGTCAATATCAAAGGTGGTGGTGGAGGGCATAAGCCGCATATTCCAACTCCATAAAAACTGGAGATGCAATATTTAAAAGCAATAAGGGCGAGCTCTACCATTAGAAAGAACAAAGAAGCCATACCAGGCTTTGAGTTCTGGGCAAGAGTGATTTGCAATAGGGTAGGCAGGGGGTACTTTCTCAAATTTTTTTGGGTCAGCCACCCTCCCCTTGTAGTCCTCAAGCCACCCTGGGCTTGCATACGATGGAAGGTCATAACATTGTTACTGGTTTATGTGGTAATTATTGTGCCTTTACTGACAGTTATAAAGAGAAGTCTTTGCAGGATTTTTTTTATTTTTTATTTTTTGCCTCGTGTTCTGGAGGATTCTGGGAACTTGACCATTTCTGGAACCCTCCAGTGTCAATGCTGGCTAAGGGATTCCTAAAGAAGCAACTTCTCACAGCACTGTGGAAACATATACTGTACTTCAGACCCCATTAAAGGTAACAGGAACTCCACACGGCTGACATATGAAATATCAGGATGCTTTCTTCCTCATTTGTAATTCAGATGCCCATCATTATAATGCAACCCATTTAAAGGACTACCTCAGAGAAAATTATGGCTCCTAACGAGGCTGCCACAAAAATAGACTCGAAAATTGACTTGTGGTCAGTTTTAAATAATGGGAGCGATTTCCCATAGAAATAAAATGTGGTTTCTCTGTCTCATTAGGCTGTCAATAGTAGGATATTAAACGGCACCACCAGCTTTCATAAACACCCCAAGGAAGGAAACTGTTTTCTTATGTACTTGCTTTTTAATGATCACTTTGTATTCCCAGACATTTCAGGAGGACAAATGAGTTGTGTTAGTAGGAGACAGTCTCTCGTTGTCATTATTGCTGTGTATGGCCTTTCACTGTGGTGTGTGTGAGGGCATTGACAGCGCAAGTCCTTACCCAGTGTATGTAGGAGCCTAAAAACAACAATACCGCTACTATCAGGGCTGCTTCTTGCCACGAGTGGCTGGGACTTTTTTAGTATGCACAATCCTGCTCTTACATACTTTCAGCTCCGTTGGCATGTTTGCATTGTACAATGCATACATTTGTGCAGAAACAAGATGACATTTCAGAGTGCCGGCGGTTGGTGCAGCTCTTTAGCTCGGTACCCATGAAGTCTTCAGCTCCGTGCATCCAAGTCACTTCCCCAAAGATTCTTCCTCTTACTAAGGAAAGGTGTTGTTGGAACAATGTTTGTTGAAAAGGATATCAATGCAGCGATAATTATTGTTTCGGCTGTTGGAAGTCATGGTGCTCCTTTACTGCTGACTTCTCAAGCTGTGCACAACTCTGACTGCAGGAACATTTCCCCTCCCCTTATCTAGCAAAGATAGGCTTGAATGGGTAGTTGAGTGTATGAAAAAGGACTGTAGCCCCATATTATGCCTGCTTCTTCATCAGAAACCTCCTTAGGGGAGTGAGTAAGTTCCATGTGCTGCTTCTGTGAAGTCATTATTTGTACGTCATCATCAATGTCCACAATGTTTTATAGAACTACATGAGTAAAAATGATACATCCCCACCCTAAAGAGATCATAAGTTTTGTCTGGGGAGAGACAAAAATAAGAAAAAGACCAGGTCACACTCTAAGAGAAAAAGAGGGTGAAAGGAAGATATATAAAATCAAGAGTGAGCATGTATAATACAGTTTACTGTGGAATAATGTTTACTGAGGAGCAACAGAAGAGTGAGTTAATGGTGAAGACCACCATTTGGCATAAATAATCAACAGTGTAACTGATAGCCAATGTATTCTGCCTTCCAAATTAAGGCCAATGAGCTTGGACAATTAAGACTATTTCTTCTCCCCAATGTAGTGTTGAGATAGTATGGCTTTGCTGTTGGAATTGTATGGCACAAGTTTTTGGCTAGATACAGGTAAAGCAAAACGTATGCATGATGTTATAAATAACAATACTGAATTACTTTCAAACAACACAATGTTATGATTGGTCATAAGCCACAAACAGACATTAGAGACAACCTATAATTGGCCCTTCATGGATTGCTGCCTTGTCGTGGCGAAGGGGCTTGAGTAATTCAGAGAAGCTATGGGCTATGCCGTGCAGGGACACCCAAGATGGACAGGTCATAGTGGAGAGTTCTGACTAAACGTGATCCACCTGGAGCAGGAACTGGCAAGCCACTCCAGTATCCTTGCCAAGAAAACTCCATGAACAGAAACAAAAGGCTAAAAGATATGACGCTGGAAGATGAGCCCCTCAGGTCGGAAGGCGTCCAACATGCTACTGAGGAACAGCGGAGGACAAGTACAAGTAGTTCCAGAACTAATGAAGTGGTTGGGCCAAAGCCGAAAGGACGCTCAGCTGCGGACGTGCGTGGAAGTGAAAGTCCGATGATGCAAAGAAAAATACTGCATAGGAACCTGGAATGTAAGATCTATGAACCTTGGTAAGCTGGATGTGGTCAAACAGGAGATGGCAAGAATAAACATTGACATCCTGGGTGTCAGTGAACTAAAATGGACGGGAATGGGCGAATTCAATTCAGACAATTATCATATCTACTATTGTGGGCAAGAATCCCGTAGAAGAAATGGAGTAGCCCTCATAGTCAACAAAAGAGTGGGAAAAGCTGTACTGGGATACAATCTCAAAAATGATAGAATGATTTCAATACGAATCCAAGGCAGACCTTTCAACATCATAGTAATCCAAGTTTATGCTCCAACCACCGATGCTGAAGAGGCTGAAATTGACCAATTCTATTAAGACTTACAACACCTTCTAGAACTGACACCAAAGAAAGATGTTCTTGTCATTATAGGGGACTGGAATGCTAAAGTAGGGAGTCAAGAGATAAAAGGAACAACAGGTAAGTTGGCCTTGGAGTTCAAAACAAAGCAGGGCAAAGGCTAATAGAGTTTTGTCAAGAGAACAAGCTGGTCATCACAAACACTCTTTTCCAACAACACAAGAGGCGACTCTACACATGGACATCACCAGATGGGCAATACCGAAATCAGATTGATTATGTTCTCTGCAGCCAAAGATGGAGAAGCTCTATACAGTCAGCAAAAACAAGACCTGGAGCTGATGGTGGCTCTGATCATCAGCTTCTTATAGCAAAATTCAAGCTTAAACTGAAGAAAGTAGGAAAAACCACTGGGCTAGCCAGGTATAATCTAAACCAAATCCCTTATGAATACACAGTGGAAGTGAAGAACAGATTTAAGGAACTCGATTTGGTGGACAGAGTGCCTGAAGAACTATGGATGGAGGCTCGTAACATTGTACAGGAGGCAGCAACAAAAACCATCCCAAAGAAAAGGAAATGCAAGAAAGCAAAGTGGCTGTCCAACGAGGCCTTACAAATAGCAGAGAAGAGAAGGGAAACAAAATGCAACGGAGATAGGGAAAGCTACAGAAAATGGAATGCAGACTTCCAAAGAATAGCAAGGAGAGACAAGAGGGCCTTCTTAAATGAACAGTGCAAAGATATAGAGGAAAATAATAGAAAGGGAAAAACCAGAGATCTGTTCAAGAAAATTGGAGATATTAAAGGAACATTTTGTGCAAAGATGGACATGATAAAGGACAAAAATGGTAGGGACCTTGCAGAAGCAGAAGACATCAAGAAGAGGTGGCAAGAATACACAGAGGAATTATACCAGAAAGATCTGGATGTCCTGGACGACCCAGAGAGTGTGGTTGCTGACCTTGAGCCAGACATCCTGGAGAGTGAAGTCAAGTGGGCCTTAGAAAGCATGGCTAACAACAAGGCCAGTGGAGGTGATGGCATTCCAGTTGAACTATTTAAAATCTTAAAAGATGACACCGTTAAGGTGCTACACTCAATATGCCAGCGAGTTTGGAAAACTCAGTAGTGGCCAGAGAATTGGAAAAGATCAGTCTACATCCCAATCCCAAAGAAGGGCAGTGCCAAAGAATGCTCCAACTACCGTACAATTGCACTCATTTCACACGCTAGCAAGGTTATGCTCAAAATCCTACAAGGTAGGCTTCAGCAGTATGTGGACCGAGAACTCCCAGAAGTACAAGCTGGATTTCGAAGGGGCAGAGGAACTAGAGACCAAATTGCTAACATGCGCTGGATTATGAAGAAAGCCAGAGAGTTCCAGAAAAACATCTACTTCTGCTTCATTGACTACGCAAAAGCCTTTGACTGTGTGGACCAAAACAAACAATGGCAAGTTCTTAAAGAAATGGGAGTGCCTGACCACCTTATCTATCTCCTGAGAAATCTCTATGTGGGACAGGAAGCAACAGTTAGAACTGGATATGGAACAACTGATTGGTTCAAAATTGGGAAAGGAGTACGACAAGGCTGTATGTTGTCTCCCTCCTTATTTAACTTCTATGCAGAATACATCATGCGAAAGGCAGGACTGGATGAATCCCAAACCGGAATTAAGATTGCCGGAAGAAATATCAACAACCTCAGATATGCAGATGATACCACTCTGATGGCAGAAAGTGGTACCTTTCTGCCATCAGAGTGGTTAAAGAACCTCTTAATGAGGGGGAAAGAGGAGAGCGCAAAAAATGGTCTGAAGCTCAACATCAAAAAAACTAAGATCATGGCCACTGGTCCCATCACCTCCTGGCAAATAGAAGGGGAAGATATGGAGGCAGTGACAGATTTGACTTTCTTGGGCTCCATGATCACTGCAGATGGTGACAGCAGCCACGAAATTAAAAGACGGCTGCTTCTTAGGAGGAAAGCGATGACAAACCTAGAAAGCATCTTAAAAAGCAGAGACATCACCTTGCCGACAAAGGTCCGCATAGTCAAAGTTATGGTTTTTCCAGTAGCGATGTATGGAAGTGAGAGCTGGACCATAAAGAAGGCTGACCGCCGAAGAATTGATGGTTTTGAATTGTGGTGCTGGAGGAGACTCTTGAGAGTCCCCTGGACTGCAAGGAGAACAAACCTATCCATTTTGAAGGAAATCAACTCTGAGTGCTCACTGGAAGGACAGATCCTGAAACTGAGGCTCCAATACTTTGGCCATCTCATGAGAAGAGAAGACTCCCTGGAAAAGACCCTAATGTTGGGAAAGTGTGAGGGCAAGAGGAGAAGGGGACGACAGAGGACGAGATGGTTGGACCGTGTCATTGAAGCTACCAACATGAATTTGACCCAACTCCGGGAGGCAGTGGAAGACAGGACGGCCTGGCGTGCCCTGGTCCATGGGGTCACGAAGAGTCGGACACGACTTAACAACTAAACAACAACAAGAGGTGAAGGAATTTCCTGCTGTGACATTCATATACTTTCATTAGTTAAGGATGAAAGAATCAATATTGTGTTTGTGTGTGTTCTGTGCTCTCAAGTTGGAACCAACTTACAGAGATCCTAATAGGGCCTTCAAAGTTAGTGAGATTTTTAAGGAGTGGGTTTACCAGTTCTACTCCCCCAGTGAGTTTCTATGGCCAAGTGGGGATCTGAACCCCGTTCTCCAGAGCCCTCTTCCATCACTGTATCCACTACACCACACTGGGAATCTTGACACAATTAGCTTATTACGGACCTTTCCTGGACCAGCTCTTCCTCAGGGCCAGCTGGGAAGAGGGAACATTTGGAAGGGGAAAAAGGAAGTTCTTGTGGATTTTGAAAGATCCCGCAATCAACCTGCTTGGCAGATACCTGTGAGTCATCAGTATTATCACCCCTGATACCACAAAATACCTTTCTTTGGGTGTTAACCCTTTTCAACTTTTCCACATAAGGACGATGCAAGCCTGTAACATATACATTAAAATTTTGACCTATGTGTCTGATTAATGACATGGATGACATGACAGCCTGTTTGCTATTTTTCTATTCCACTATTCTTCCAATTAGCCCAAGACAGAATGTCTCTCTTCCTTCCTACTTTATCCTCATGGGGTGGAGTTATGTTAGAATGAACACAGGGCTGCCACTTAGCATACCTCAAGTCCTACTGTCATTATTGAATCTTGGAAAAGTTGGGGTCTTTTGGACCACAGCTTCCAGTATGGCCTCCCATGGCTACGCTGGTTGGGGAGTCTGGGTGTTATAGTCCCCAGGAGTAACTTTTCCTAGTTCTGGAACTATTTATCCACCCTGACTCCACATCACTGTGTTCTGAATTTGTTTTGTTTGACAGACATGAAAGTATGTGGGAGGCAAGTTACATTAGAGGAGGTGAGAGACTGGTTGCCATTGGGGACTTGTCACATGGAGTGCCATCTTTCTTCAAGAATATTGTTTTTCTGTTAAGGAGAGCGCTCATGATGGGAGGAGCCATTAAAAGGAACAGAGCTGAGGTTACCATGCTTTTTCAGTTATGTATGGGAAATGTTATTCATAAGCAGGATCATAACCAGGGCACTATTGGGCAATGGGACTAAGCCCAATGGTGCCAAATTTAAAGGGCATAGCCCTGATGATCTCACTGTTCTCTGCTGATCTACCTCAGAATCCACTAGCTAAAAGCAAGCCGTTGTGCAGCGCAAGTTTTTCCTTCTGTGGCATGAAGTCAAGTGCCCCAGGGGCCCTTCCACCAAGCTACGCTCAGTCACCTCACTGCTACCCCCCTGGATGCTGCTGGAAAAGCAAAGCAAAAGCAAACCTCCATCAGTGCACACAGCTGGAGAATTATTTTAATTCTTTTAAATGTCCTTTTAAAACTGTTTAAACCTGTTTTAATGTACTAGTTTTAAAGGGCTGTTAGTTTTTAACAATTGATTGTATCTTTTCGTTTTAAATTTGGCTGTTTTAATATTGTAAGCTGCCTTGGGACCTCTGGGTTTGAAAGGCAGGGTACAAATAATGCAAACGAATGAAGAAATGGGAAAGGAAAAGGCAGTCCTTCCACATCTTCCCTCTACTTTGACTGCTGGTTTCAAGGGGAAGTCCGGAGATGCAAGGCATGATGGGAAAGGCTGTTTCTGAAGTCACCTCTGCTGTGAAACAAACAAGTTCAGGAGAGGTTGTCTTGTTTCAGAGCACAAATGACTTCAGAAGCTACCCGTCACTTCACATCTGGCTTCTCTGGACCTCCCTCTGAATCCAGCAATCAAAGGAGAGTGAGGTGCTCTGGAAGTGGAGTGGCTGCTTCTTTTTTTTCCTCTCCAGCAGAACGCACTGCTGGAAGTTTGTTTTCTCTTTCCTTCTCCAGCAGCATCTACGGGGTTGTTATGGGGATCACTGAACCTGGCTCAGAGGAGGGGACAGCACGTGGCATTTTCCTTCCTGATACTGACAGGTGAGCTTGGGTTTTATGGCTGCCTGATCGCCTTTCACTCATCGTTTCTGAGCAAGATCAGCAGAGGACAGGGCAATTGCCACGGCCATGCCCATTGGATCTGGCATGTGCGGAAGGTTTGGCTTTTTTACCCGCATGCCAAAATTACTAGTTATGGCTCTGATTGTGACTCATAGATTAATAGGAAGCATTTCTGTGTGTATTCAAGAAGAAGAAGAAGAAACAGATGTACTGCCAGATCACTTTATTTGGCAGCCTCAGGCAGAAATCTAGAAAAGGTTCTGATTTGCAGAACATCTGCCATGTTCTGTGTTGATCCTAAGGCACCCAAATGTATTTATTTAATTTTATTTCCTTTCATTTTATTTTAATTTTATTTATTTATTTATTTATTTATTTATTTATTTATTTATTTATTTATTTATTTAGTGGGAGTTTCTCAATGGGGTGGATTTCCCCCCACTTTTTTTAAAGGAGGCCATAGCATCATTTCTAAGCATCCTGTTGCTGAGGCATGTGATGTCAGCATTGATTAGTACTCAGCAGCACTCCGGCCTTCAGGCACAGCCGCATCGTGCATTCAGATCACTGCTCCCAGAACAACAAAAGCCTTTCATGTTGGATTTGCAGTGTGGCGGCTCCCTGTTTCTATTCTCAGCCTAGGATCCTGCAGAAACCAGGTGCAGGACGGAGGCAGAGAATGAGAACGGATCATATTTATATCAATCTTTTTAATTAGCAGTTGCACCAGAGTTTGGGCCATGAAGCTAACGGCCCCGTTCTCATTCTACGGCTGAGGAGGAATCTGCCAAACACACTTACCTCAACTTGTCAAGGACAAAATCTAAAGCGTCAGGAAGTGCTAGTCTTTTTTCTTTTCCTTTTAATCCACAGGCTACCATCAAGAGACACAGCAGGTGTCCAGCAATGCCTTAGAGGGCAGCTTCTCTCATTCAGAAGCAGTTAGTGAGATCTAGACAGTGAGTCTGCCTGCACTAGCATATAGTTATGATATATGGAATGCCCTGATGGCACTCTTTGGCACATAGACACACACACAAGACCTTGTCTGCTTGTATTTCTACTTAAAATTATCCATCCTTCCCCTTTAAGAACACCCCCGCACCAAACTGGCACAGGGCTAGGGCATTACCAATCAGAGGATTCTCTACAGCCCGGGCTTCATGATCCTGGACATCCAATGAATGCTATCTCCCTTTAGGCATCTTAAAGTAAAGGTTTGGTTTTCGGAGGTACCAAGTTTGACAATCAACATGGTGAACAGAGATGGGTGATCTTCTGAAGTAGTTTAAGGACAACACAGAAGAAAAGTGGAACCCCAACTAGGTTTTGGCTGAGAGTTAATCTGTTTTTCTGCTTTAGGCTTCTTTGTTTCAGTAGGAAAGAATCGGGATAGATTGCTTGCGGTCAGAAGAGTAATTGGTTAAAGGGCAATTGATGGCATGTTTGAACAGAGATTGTAGAACATAGGGCTTCCTTTTAAAGAGCTATCTTCTTATATCTATTCTATTTCACAAGGGCAAGTCTTTGGGCCAATCAATCTAAGTAAAGAGGCCTTAATCATGCCACTCTTTCATGATAGTTTTGACAGTATCCTGACTATGACTGTCTAGGGGCAATCCCCTACGGGGAGCAGGGGAACAAACAACTGCTTCCAATCTTGCATTGTGGAAATCTGTTCACATAATGGTCTTTTCTCAGCCTTTCCTCTCCCTTGCAGACTGACGTTTGAGTCTTTTTTGCAACTCCTCGGGAGCAGGTGTAGGGGTGGGCACGGGGCTGCATGAGGAAGTCTGCTTTGGTGTTCTGTCAGAGAACACACACTGATTGAATGACACCCTCTGTATTTTTGTTTTGAAACAATAAGTGCCTTAGATGTGGCATTGTCCTGCATATGGTTTTCACAAAACCATGTTTTGAACTATCTGGTGATTTTAATCCTAGAAAATTCACCAGATGCTCACTTTGTTTTGGAATATATTCATGAAGACATTTGTTTAAAATGAAGGCTAGTGGTGCCCTCCTTGTTTTGTCCCTGCACTTGCTTGTTTGTGATTCTTGGGGTTATTACTTACTTCTGTCCTAGGTTTTCAGGCTAACCAAACAGTTCTCTCTGAATATTCTGTGGGCACTAGTTTTTCCAATGAAAAGCATAAATGGAGTAACCAAACATTTTGTTTGGGTGCCTGCCATCAGTAGAGCAGTGATAAGGAATGCAACTTGTTTGAAAAGCATAGCCTTTATTTCAGCTCTTCAAAAGAGATGTGTTTTTTTCAGGGCGCCATTTCCACAGTTGTTCAAATTCCAGGAGTATATTTTGGAACACAGTTCAATGCTTGCTGAACTTTGGCTTACCTTTCTACCAACTAGAATTACCAACAAGTAGAAATGACTTGCAGGATTTTGATTCTTCTTCTTTGTCCCCCTTCCACTCAGATGCTCATAAAAATGTTTAAATCAGAAATTGGGCATTGGAATAACAAGGGTCTGAAAATAGACCACTGTTTCTTTCAGCGGAAGGTTATACACCCAAACTATGAATAAGAAAGCTTAGCAAACTAGCTGGCTCCAGACAGAACTCTGCGGCCATGACAACCAGAAAGCATTACTGTATCACCATGACAAAGAGCTTCAGACAACTGGTGCTGCTACCAAAAGAAGAGAGAGAGAGAGAGAGAAGCCAGAAAGAGTGAAATGAAGTTTGGCCCAAGTAGAAAAACAGAAGCAGTAAAAATGCATGTTATTTGTTATACTACTCGCTTACTGTATGTTGATCATGATCAACAATCAATACATAAAAATAACTGGGTGTTTTCATGGTAGGATTATTTCTTTTTCGGCTGGAAACTTCACTAGGTAACTTCACTCATCTAATTCCTAGATGAGAATCTGAAAACAAGCCCGTTTTGTTACCTACCAGTTTACAGAAATGTGTAACTGCATACTTGTGGATGACGCAGGTACACAGTTACAGCTAGCTGGATAGCTCAGTGGTTTAGATATCTTGCTGCATAGCCAGAGGTTGGGAGTTCAATTCTTCACTGTGCCTCCCAGGAGAAGAGCCAGCCTGGGTGGCCTTGGGCAAGCTGCACAGTCGCAGGACGCCCCCAGTAGAAGGAAATGGTAAACCACTTCTGAGTATTCTTTACCTGGAAAACCTCACCAGCTTCCCAATGATAATGGGAATTCCATGGGAGCCTCAGGAACTTGGGGGGGGGGGGGGGCTGGAAATGTTTTATTTCTAAATAAATCACAGTCGCTGATGGCATCATCAGCCTTATACAGTGACTCATGCAACAGGATATCAGCCAATGTATTTGTATTTTGAGAATTTGCTTGCAAAGTTTGCAATTCTTTTACTAACTTTGGCTGATCTGAGAGCTACAATGAGTTCCTGGTTTGGAGGCTTGACAATATGAGTCAGGGTGACTTCCTAAATAGACTACTGTGATGCACTGTATATGGAGCTCACCTTTCAGAAAACACGGGAGTGTCAACTATTGTAAAATGTGACTGTTGGAGTTGTCATTCCCAAAGCAAAAGCAGAATCAAAATACACTAATTCTTGAGAATTCCCTGAACAGTGGGAATGTCAGCAGGAAATGCCAACAGTATAGGGGAAGTAGAGGGCAGGTTGCACTGGGTGTGGGCAAATACCCTTGGCAGCACTGGCAGGCACACTGGAACAGCAGATAGCCTGTGATGGGTGGGAACTGTGCCAACAGCATAGGGCACAGCACAGTTGAATGAGTAAGCACAATCTTGCAGTAGCAAGAAATAAAGAATAAAGAAAGAGGCAGAAGGAAGGCGCAGCAGACTGAAGCATGGCATACCTAGTACTGTAAGCAGAGCATGTCATTCGTTCTTACTTTAAGGGGACTCCAGGGAAGCCCAGCAATGGTAGATTGACCTTAAGGAAAATAAGTTTTTCTGCAGATCCAGGTTCTACGAGTGAGCAGTTTGGACTGACAGTGTCCCCTGACTGAGAGTCCACTCTCTCCCTGGGCACACTAGTTGATAGGCAAGGCAGCAGCCCCACTGCCACATTAGCCAGACCTTCCCAAATGGACTTCTTTTCAGCCCAGTAGGACAAGGGATTGGTTTCTTTTAGCTTGCAGGAGTCCTGCATGTCCGCCTCTACCTCTACTTCTGCCACGTCCTTCCTCTGGGATGATATTTGTGGGGAAAGTTGGCTGCCATTGCCCTTCCTCTGGCTGCTGCTTAATATCCATTGCCTGCTGTTTAATTCGGGAGCCCAAGAGGCTTGCTATAATGTACTCCTTCTTCCACAAGATGAAGATGGCTGTCTCCCCACTAAGGACCTGTGTTGCACTCTCACAACTTTGGAGGACATAGACCACTTAACCCATAATGTCATGGCTACTACGAACCATCACGGGCCCCCTGAAAAATGAACTGGTTCACAGCTCATTTTTTTTGGTTTCATGTTCGGGGGAGGGGGACGCACCCACCTCTTCCCATTGCCCCCATCACCTCCCCACCTGGTCCTGCTACCGCTACCACCACCACCATCTTTAGAGACAGCCCCCCACCCTTGGAAAACTCATGGCAACCACAATGACTCCATTACCCTTGGTGTCAGTCTTTAAGTTTTATTTGTCAAGAAATCTCTCCAGGATTCCTGAGAAATAGTTTTTAACTTCTATTTCTTTCTCTAGCAAGCAGAAACCTACCCTGTTTCCCAAAACATAAGACCTAACCTGAAAATAAGCCCTAGTATGATTTTTCAGGATGCTCGTAATATAAGCCCTACCCCCAAAATAAGCCCTAGTTAAGTGAAAGCCCGCCCTCCACCATTGTGCTGCAACCAGAAGAAGATGACATGACTGTATTTGAATAAACATAGATTGTTGTACATAAAAATAAAATAAAACATCCCCTGAAAATAAGCCCTAATGCGTTTTTTGGAGCAAAAATTAATATAAGACCCTGTCTTATTTTCAGGGAAACACAGTAGCCTTTTTTCCCTAATCTATAGAAGTAAATGGAACTCCAAATATTAGGAATTACTATTACAGATATTCGGATGTATGAAATTCAGTTTCGGTCCTATTCAGAACTATCTGAATATGATGTTATTCAGAACATTCTGAATATTTCCGGATCCAAATGAACATTCCCAGTAATGATTTTTCTTCGTTGTACCTTATCTTCCTGTAGCTTGGATTTCAAGGATTACATTGTGGAATTTTTTTCCTGGAGAGAGATTAGTTCCTATATCGCAAGCTCACCAGTCTTGGGAAACCTCTTTGTTGTTGTTGTTTAGTCGTTAAGTCGTGTCCGACTCTTCGTGACCCCATGGACCAGAGCACGCCAGGCCCTCCTGTCTTCCACTGCCTCCCGGAGTTGGGTCAAATTCATGTTGGTAGCTTCGATGACACTGTCCAACCATCTCATCCTCTGTCGTCCCCTTCTCCTCTTGCCCTCACACTTTCCCAACATCAGGGTCTTTTCCAGGGAGTCTTCTCTTCTCATGAGATGGCCAAAGTATTGGAGCCTCAGCTTCAGGATCTGTCCTTCCAGTGAGCACTCAGGGTTGATTTCCTTCAAAATGGATAGCTTTGTTCTCTTTGCAGTCCAAGGGACTCTCAAGAGTCTCCTCCAGCACCACAATTCAAAAGCATCAATTCTTCGGTGGTCAGCCTTCTTTATGGTCCAGCTCTCACTTCCATACATCGCTACTGGAAAAACCATAGCTTTGACTATGCGTACTTTTGTTGGCAAGGTGATGTCTCTGCTTTTTAAGATGCTGTCTAGGTTTGTCATCGCTTTCCTCCCAAGAAGCAGGCGTCTTTTAATTTCATGGCTGCTGTCACCATCTGCAGTGATCATGGAGCCCAAGAAAGTAAAATCTGTCGCTGCCTCCATATCTTCCCCTTCTATTTGCCAGGAGGTGATGGGACCAGTGGCCATGATCTTAGTTTTTTTTTTTTGTTTTTTTTTGATGTTGAGCTTCAGACCATTTTTTGCACTCTCCTCTTTCACCCTCATTAAGAGGTTCTTTAATTCCTCCTCACTTTCTGCCATCAGAGTGGTATCATCTGCATATCTGAGGTTGTTGATATTTCTTCCGGCAATCTTAATTCTGGCTTGGGATTCCTCCAGTCCTGCCTTTCGCATGATGTATTCTGCGTATAAGTTAAATAAGCAGGGGGACAATATACAGCCTTGTCGTACTCCTTTCCCAATTTGGAACCAATCAGTTGTTCCATATCCAGTTCTAACTGTTGCTTCCTGTCCCACATAGAGATTTCTCAGGAGATAGATAAGGTGGTCAGGCACTCCCATTTCTTTAAGGACTTGCCATAGTTTGCTGTGGTCCACACAGTCAAAGGCTTTTGTGTAGTCAATGAAGCAGAAGTAGATGTTTTTCTGGAACTCTCTGGCTTTCTCCATAATCCAGCGCATGTTAGCAATTTGGTCTCTAGTTCCTCTGCCCCTTCGAAATCCAGCTTGTACTTCTGGGAGTTCTCGGTCCACATACTGCTGAAGCCTACCTTGTAGGATTTTGAGCATAACCTTGCTAGCATGTGAAATGAGTGCAATTGTACGGTAGGGAAACCTCTTAGCCTGACCTTATTGAGAGGAGTATCATGATGGGAAACGAGCACAATTCCATGTGTATGTGACCTCCTGACAGGAAGGACATGAGATAAAATTAGATGAATCTGTATTTTGAGAATCAAAGGGAATAAGAATATAGCATTTATAATTAAACTTCCACCTTCTGATTTTTCATTGTTTACAGCTAAAAATTAACTAGTTACATTGACTCATAATTAATTCCTTTTTTTTTAATTAGTCAAGGTGTAACTAAGCTACATTACAACTGAAGCTTAAATAAGAATAATGTCTTTTGTTTTCAGGGTAAAACACTGACCCTTTTTTCAGTTATGTGTAGTCAGAGCACGTTACCATAGTCTCTCGAGTCTGAAGGATGCCTACATGGTAGGCAGGATGAAGTCAACAGCCACTTGCAAATGCACTGTAGCAGTTGTGGGCAGTGGCAGCAGACAAAGTATACCATCTCCCGAAGCCAGGTTCCACTGCAGTAATGGCTCAGCTTGTTCCCCCAAACCTCCTCCTCCCTCCAGTCAAGCCACTTAGCACTAGTATGACTCCAGCCTGGCCCTACAATAAATAATGTGTTGGGCAAAGAGTACAGATAGAACATCCCATCCCACCCCAAAGTCTAGCTTTCTGTTTGAAAATTATAGTGCTTGGTAATGTCAGCCTGGCGTGCTCCGGTCCATGGGGTCACGAAGAGTCGGACACGACCTAACAACAAAAAATGTCAGCTCATATACTGTCACCTGATATCACACACACACACAAATAAAAGCCAATGTGCTATTATGGCTGAAGTGTTGAGACCTGGGTGTGAATCTCTGCTTGGTCATGGGAACTCACTGGGCTTGAGGTGGCACTGGTAAGCCACTTCTTAAATATCTCACTTATCTTAAACATCCTATTCAGGTTGTCATAAGTCAGAAACAACTTGAGGGTACACAACACACACAGTGTTACCTGAAAGCAAAACCATGTCCTGCTGGCTCTTAAAAAATGTAAGATATCAATCTGGACATGGTAAAAGAAGCACACTTTAAAGTGAACTGGCAGAAGTTAATATTTGATTATAGTACCCAAAAGGTGAAAGGCATTAGTCTAAATCTAATTGTTAGTTCTTGATAGAGCAAGTGTGTGTGTGTGTGTGTGTGTGTGTGTGTGTGTGTGTGAGTGAGAGAGAGAGAGAGAGAGAGGGAGAGGGAGAGGGAGAGGGAGAGAGAGAAGAGAGTACTGGATTTAGGCCACTAGGCTGAATCCAGTGGTCCTACTACATTTTGTTTTGTTTCTTTTTTAGCACACTAGCTCATTGCTTAATGATTTTAGCTGAAACCAAGTCATGGAGATCAGCTGGACTGGGTGATACCAATCTCATGAGCATACAGACTCTCTTACAGAGAACATTTTCTCTTTAATGCAAACAACACAGCAATAGAAGCACTGTTGTTGTGGGTTACAACTTGAGCTTATATACTGAACTTCTTTCACTGCTCACAGATGACTTGGGTTTTTTTTTTTTAATGAAGACGAAAATTGAAGACTTCACCCTAAATCCAAGTGCCAGTTCCAAGAAGAGTGGAACTGCTGTATCGACTAAGAATTATATACACCAACCCTTTTGTACATCCCATTGATTCAGTGGGTCTACATTCATTGAGATTAGCAATTGGATGGAGGTCCAAGAATCTTTCTTGGATTTCTTTGTGGATATGTCAGACTAAAAATACTGTTTGCAGATATGCAAGTGACTCAGCCAGATGAGTGAAATCCTCCTCCATCCTTTATGTCAAAAAGTGACTGAATATGTTTGAAATGTTTTTGTATTGAAAAGTCAGAGTTAACTTTGAGTATAAAAGGTGTAGATTTCTAGCTACCCCTAAACCATCTCAAGATATTTTTTTAAAGATTAGATTCCCCCCCCCCCAGGTTAATTTTAATATTTTAAACCTTAATTTTTAGTGTGCTACCAAGGTTTTTACCTTTCAAAAAAGATGATTGCTTTTAATAATCTGGCTGAATCAACAGCAGATGGTGAATCAGGTAATTTCATTATTTTCTTTTAAAGCCATTTGCTTTAGTCATCTTAGTTGAAAATAACAGGTTAGAAACAAATGCTCATGGAAAATTAGGTCCTGCGAACAATTCCCTTAGATAAAGAAACAGTAACCAACAGTTCTATTAAAATGGTGTAATACTAAAAGACAAAAATAGTGGTGAACCCTGAAAATCTGAAATAATATTTTCTTCCTTTAAAAAAGAAGAAGTAAATAATCAAACAATTTAGTAAGTTTTTCTTCTTAGGTTACAGACAGGTAACATCTTAAGTTTTCTTGCAAGGGGAAGGAGCCACCTTCACCTGAAAATCTAGTTATGTTAATTTGTTCTTGGAAGTAATTTAATTTGGTTAGCTACGTATCACAGGGGGAGTTGGGTTGACAACTCTGGCTTAAGGCTTTTTTTCCCTTGCACGTTCGGTGATGGTTACACAAGATACTGATTTCCACGGGGTAGTCGTGTTAGCCTGTGGCAGCAGAACTGCTGAGCTTCCCATGTGGAATCTTTGCAACCCACTACTTTGTGACACGACATTGCTATGAACGATTGTTGTTCTTACATACTATCAAGTCACTTCTCACATATGGCAGCCCTATGAATTTATTGCCTCCAAAGGGTCCTACAATTAACAGCCTACTCAGATCTTGCCAATTAAAGGCTATGGCTTCCTTTACGGAGTCTTATCTCGTGTTAGGTCTTCCTCTTTTCTTGTCGCCTTCCACTTTTTCCAGTGTTAGTGCTTTTTTTAGTGAATCTGGTCTTATGATCATATCTCCAAAATACAATAGGCATCTATTGTAGATCAGATGGACTAGATCAGATGGAAAGCTCTTTAATCTCTCTAGATTGAGAACGAAGACCAAAGTCCAGCTGAAATGCATGCAGGACTTCCTTTTCGCCGATGATGCAGCTGTTGTTGCCCATTCTGCTGAAGAGCTCCAACAACTTATGAATTGTTTTAGTAAGGCCTGCCAAGATTTTGGATTAACAATCAGCCTGAAGAAAACACAAGTCATGGGCCAGGGCATGGACTTACCTCCCTCTATTACCATCTCTACACAAGAACTGGAAGTTGTTCATGATTTCATGTACCTTGGCTCAACGATCTCTGACACTCTCTCTCTAGATGTTGAGCTGGATTAATGCATTGGCAAAGCAGCTACCATGTTCTCTAGACTCACAAAGAGAGTATGGTTTAATAAGAAGCTGACGGCATATAACAAGATCCAGGTCTATAGAGCCTGTGTCCTGAGCACACTCCTGTACTGCAGTGAGTCCTGGACCCTTTGTGCACGGCAGGAGAGGAAGTTGAACACGTTCCATATGCGTTGTCTCCGACGCATTTTTGGTATCAGCTGGCAGGACAAAGTTAGTAGTCAAATAGAGTAGTCCTAGAACGAGCTGGAATTGTTAGCATGTATACATTACTGAGGGACGTGGTGGCGCTGTGGGTTAAACCGCAGAAGCCTCTGTGCTGCAGGGTCAGAAGACCAGCAGTCATAAGATCGAATCCACGCGACGGAGTGAGCTCCCGTCGCTTGTCCCAGCTCCTGCCAACCTAGCAGTTCGAAAGCATGTAAAAATGCAAGTAGATAAATAGGTACCACTTCGGTGGGAAGGTAACAGCGTTCCGTGTCTAGTCACGCTGGCCACGTGACCACGGAAACTGTCTTCGAACAAACGCTGGCTCTATGGCTTGGAAATGGGGATGAGCACCGCGCCCTAGAGTCGGACACGACTGGACTAAATGTCAAGGGGAACCTTTACCTTTACCTATACATTACTGAAACAGTGGCGTCAATGTTGGCTTGGGCATGTCGTCAGAATGGCTGACGGTCGGATTCCAAAAGATCTCCTGTATGGAGAATTAGTGCAGGGAAAGCGTCCCAGAGGGAGACCACAGCTGCGATACAAGGATATCTGCAAGCAGGATCTGAAGGCCTTAGGAATGGACCTCAACAGATGGGAAACCTTGACATCTGAGCGTTCAGCCTGGAGGCAGGCGGTACATCATGGCCTCTCCCAATTTGAAGAGACACTTGTTCAGCAGGCCAAGGCAAAGAGGCAGTCCCGAAACCAGCAAAATCAGGGAGCTGGACAGGGGACAGATTGTATTTGTCTTCAGTGTGGAAGGGATTGTCACTCTCGAATTGACCTTCTCAGCCACACTAGATGCTGTTCCAAGACCTCTATTCAGAGCACATTACCATAGTCTCTTGAGACTGAAGAATGCCTACACAATAGGCATAGTTTAATCCTTTTATTTTTTTAGTGAGAATTCCAGTTTTGTTTTATCCAGAAACCACTGAAATTCACAGTTGATTGGTGAGATAGTCAAAGCAACCATTACTGAGTGTGATTTTATCCTAAACGTGTTCAACTTGCTGTCATTTCTCTTCAATGTGTTTGATACTCTGATCCTAGGTGAATGTTTACCAAGTGAATTTTAATTTGTGTGGCCACTGGGTTTTTTTGTTCAAATTTAGAACTTGGTCAAACAGAATAGGATCAAAAGCAAACACTGTTCAGTTACTTACTCACATGCTTTTTCATTCACTTAATTAGCTGAATAAAAAGAAGTTTGGCTTTGACTTGCCCATTTTGCATTCCATTGTATGTTTATTTGAGTGAAATGGATTATCTCCGTGGAGAACTGAAAATACGAAAGGTTGAATTTGAACATTCAAATATTGATATTTGTAAGCCGCTCCGAGTAGACGCTGTCTAGGGGGGCGGGGTAGAAATCTAATAAATAAATAAATAAATATAAATATTCACAATCCCATTCTGTATTTCAAGTTCAAATCCCAACGTGGTCCAACACCCATTTTCAAGGGAGTCTGGAAACATGGGGAATACAATACAGTGGGATAGACTTCAGCTCTGCAGTGAATATTTATGTTTGGACAATTGTATGCATTTCATGTAGGGACCTGAACTCAGCTCCTACGCTTGTTCTCAAGAGATCCAGAAAAGAACACTATAGCATGATGCTACTCTTACAGCACTAAGATTAAAATTAATGTGGACATTCAAGTCACATTATTCTATATTTCAAATCTGGAGAACAACTGGGCCATAGTATTTGTTCTGAAATTTGTTTTACCATTTGGATGAAGGTTGGGTTAAATCACCAGCAGGGAACTGTACTGGCCCTAGAAGTCAAATTAACTTCCAAAACAGATCTGCTGTGCCAGATGATGACAGGAAGTGCTTCCATGAAATCCACCTCCCATTTAGAGTGCAGAAAGAAGCTTTTGCTGGTGGCTTTCAGATGAAACCTGAGCCTTTTGTGGAGAAGTGAGAAAGAGAAGATTCCCTCCTGCATTAATTTGGTAAGCTATCAGGAAAAGTTGTTTCTCTGATCTCAGCTGGCATATCAGGCAAAAACAAAAGAAAAATAAATAAAGACAAAAACGTTGTGGCACTTTACAGATTGATGGCTATATTTGAATGTGAACTTTTGTGGACTTCCTCAGACCAGAATCTCAGCTGGGTCCCTTTGGGTCAACTTGGTGGGAAATGGCGTGGAAATAAATCAAGTGGTATCAAGATGATCCTGACAAAAAGGCTCCTGGATCATTTCCTGGATTAAAGGATAAGATAAGTCAGGACCTTTCTGCTTATAACTTGGACAAGATACTATTCTGGACCATAACTCTTGAGAATCCCTGATGGCATACTGGCTATGAGAAGCTGAAGGATCTGAGGAAACGTAGGTCCAAAGTTATCCTTTCCAAGCTCTGCTTCTACTCTGCATAGGTGTTTGGGGTATTTGCAGAGTATCTCAGAGTTGACCCCTCATTTGCTTTGACTACTAAATATGAAAACAGAAAAAGAGCAATGATGGATTAGACTAAAGCCTACATCAAGACCAACCATATATCTGTGAGAAGTTCACCAGCAGAATATGAGGGCAATTGCACCTCCCTTTTATTCCGATACCTGCTGCCTGTGTTTTATGGAGCAGCCTACTGGGGATAGTGGTGATAGAGAGCTGCCTGCAAAACAAATCTGTGCACAACACCCAAACACTTTTGTGCTGAGCCAGTGGGTCCTAACAGCTGTTGGGAGAGGGGAAGAGATGGTAGTCCAGGCATTTAGGCCACCACATCCAACAACACCATACTCCTCCAGTGGAGCTCGCCCTGTAATTTGACACGATGAAGCACCGCAATTCCCAGAGGCTTTGGCTGGTATCCTGGGACCTGGTAGCCCCAAGGGACACCCAAGGATACTGACATGCTGGCAGAAGTGAAGGAAAGTTAAATTAGCCATGATGTTGTCCCAGTAGCACCAATGGCAGGGGGGAAAATGCCAACATCCTCTCCACTCTGGGCTCAGTGAAATAGCAGAGCATGGGATGCAGTTTTTGCTGCATTGGTGGGCTCCCTCCCCTTAAAGACAGCTTTGCTCTGTTAATCACGTTTAACTGATCACTAGCTAGTTTTGCAACTTATATTCAAAAGAGAAATGGAGATTTTTCCAGACGAAGTCAAAGTAGAATGTGGATAATAGGGTAATGTTATACAATGATGTAGTTGCTCCTGTGAATGAAACCCTACACCACTTTAAGATGAGGATGACATGAGATCAAGCCAGTCTTGGTCTCATCACAGGTAGCCTTCAACCCCATTTCCAAAGTCCTCTTCCAATGATCAATTCAGACTGTTGCAAAAACAGGCTGTCCCTTGCACAGCATCTCATTAGGTGGGGAAGAAGATGGGAGGGAAGCCTGCTTTTGACTGTGACCCCATCTGCTCTGCTGGATTCAGTTGGGCTCACCACTACCGTGTGGCCCCTAGCAAACGATCCTCAAGGGGAAGTCACCCAAGAGAGAATAAGAAGTTTTGCACCATCATCATAAGAGGTGTGGGAGGAGGGAAGGATCATTCGTGAGCAGTTTTCCCTCAAAATAATTATAGTTTATTTTTTGCATAATGTTTCAATTTCCAACTATAAATTGAAAAAAAAGGATTAGAAAGAAGTTACAAAATTGACTTGAAAGGATGAGAGTAGTAGAGTTCCTCTCACATGTCACATTTTCCAGCTGTTCTTCCTCTCTGTTAGTTGAAGTAAGATCTTGTGGTTGACCCTATATCTGAGCTGGGCCATATATCACTTTGTGGTGTTCTCTTCCTCAGGATCTGAAATAAAAATAAATAAATTAAAAAAAAATTAAACCATGCATAATTACAGACCCAGATAGAGTATGATTCTTGATAAAAGCAAGCCACGTTTTAGGAATATTTCAGCTGCCTTAAAGAAACATACAGCCAAATTCCATCAAAATCAGGATAATCTCACATACACTGTGCCATGCTGAAAGCTCAATGAATTTGTTCACTCATATCTCGATTCTGGCCAGGTGAAGCAAGCCAAGGGTCTCCCACAAAGCCATTCAGTTTGGGCACAACAGTCATTAAGCAATCTGAACCTTAGATGTGACAGTGGATAGGATACTTCAGGTTTTGATGAAGATGGAAAGATGAAAGCATCCAGCAAGCCTTCATACTGGTGCATCTGAATGTGTATGACAGGGTGTACAAGGAAAAAAGCAGATCGATCTGATTTTTGACATGGGAATAAAGACATTGAGAGCAAGTATGAATCACTTCCTCCCAAGGCTGGGAAATCCTACAAGAAGGAGTCATAACATTCTCATCATGAAGCACTACAATATTTGAACGGTTCAGTAGCTCTCAATAATGATTTTGAGATGCAGTGAGTTTAAAAGTGCTGACTTTTCAACAAGGTCAGTATCCCTGCTGGACTAACCATAATCCTCTTCGGAATATGGTTGCTGAAACCCTAAGTGCAGATCCACAAACAAACACATTTATAGAGAATTAAATAAGAACTTGTTTCCTTGACCTCGTAGTGAGGGTTGCCATTTATGTCCGGTGTGTGTGTGTGTGTGTGTGTGTGTGTGTGTAATATGTAAGTGCCAGCTTGCCTGTTATCTAAGTAAATGAGAATGAAAGACCAGGCAAGCAACTCCTAAAACCAGCTCAGTGACCTTTCTACAAGATACGGGGGCCAGCAGATATTTCCTCTGAACTCTTAATTGTATGAACTCCAAGCCAGAACCACTCGCTGTGTCCTCATATTATTGGGGGTGGGAGGCAGAGTTCCACAGGGAATTAGACACACCCAAGGTAAGATTACATTCTTGCATGACATAGTCCTACTTGAGAATGCATGATATTCTCAGCTGCCATTTGGCTTCTAACAAAATTAATGATAATTGAACCTCTCAGTCTAGATGCTTTTCTGATATGATCATCATCATTGGTTAAATGTAAAGCAGTTTGACTCTCTATTGGTATGAAAAGGTGGGATATGTAAATAATATAAATAATAATGCAACAAAATGGTGCCCCCATTCGTCAGAGCTCAGATATGTTGCTTTTTTGACTACAGTGCCTATGAGGGAAAAAGTTATATGACTTATATTTAAGGAGGATTCAGACAGTGTCAAGAAAAAGAGGTGTTGCTCATCTGGGACTCAGCTACACTCCATGTAGCCTGTACGAAGCAGTGATTTGTCCAGATAGAAGGGGAAAGGACAGAAAGGGTTAAAAATTACACATTCCCTGTGAGGCAGTGCTGCATTCCAGAGTGTGACCATGTTGGTTCCTTCAGACAAAACAAGCAATCATTGCATAGTAATTGCTTGAAGAAAAACAAAACAAAATGGGAGATACATGACATATGAAGGGTTAATTAATATGAATAATTATTTCAGACTCTGATATACAGCTACTCACAAGCACGTCTAAGTGATCTTACTGTGGCTTACTTCTGAGTAGTCATGCACAGGGTTGCACTGTAAGAAGTCCAAATGTTCTCCAAGGTATTAGGTTAGATAGTCATAGAACTGCACAGAAGGGTGTAGGTGATGCGGCCGCTGGACATTAAACATTATTGTCAAAATATACTGACATCATGCACTCACAATCAAAGCATGGATTAAGCACATAAGCAAATGGCAGTGTTTCCCCACTGCCCAGTCATGCTGAATAACGCAAAAGCAGAAATTATTGACTTTTTGGCTCCAATCCTACGCACAGTTACTTGGGGGCAAGACCCATTGATCTTAATGGGAATGATTTCAGAGCAAGTATGCATAAGATTGTACCATTAATTAACCAATCCAAAACAGAAATGATATTTTTTTCCAGTCTACAGCAATTTTTGGCATGCATGTTTGATGACCAGCATTCAGTACATTGCTGTATCTACATGGGTGTGCATGTGCTCTTAATGAAGGCTTGGATCTAGAAATGCCTTTCAGGAGAAGAAAAATACTTTGGCTTGTTCCAGGTAGCCTCACCTAACTCTTCGGATTTCCCCATCTTGCTGCAGCAGTTCCCTATGGCTCGATCTCCCATTGTTTCAGAAGAGTTGTATACCTTCTATAGCAGCTTTTGGAAGGGGCTGTAGTAGTAGTGGTCGGCACTCGTTTCTGGATCCAATTTAAGTATTTAACATATGTTCTATAACTGGGTGTGACCTTATACACCAGAAGACCTTGGGAGCAGGCCTCTAGAACTGAAAAGTAGTGTAAACTAGGAGATTCATTTCATTGGCATCATGAATGTCCACGTCCGTCAAATTTCCTACTAAAGAGAGGTTAGCACTCAACATAACACTTTTGGCAGCTGTTCTCTTCCTGGTGGCCATGGCAGGTTCTCCTGGCAAATGGTCATCTTGGTGACAGGCCAAATAGTTCAGCAGCCACCAACAAAAGTAGTGGAGGAGTCAGAATCTTAAGATGATGATTAGAGTACTCAAAGCTAATCTTCAGTGATCGTCTGATCATGCTGGTTATGGTTTTGCTTTTCAACCAGTAGGACTAAGTCAAACTCTTCCAGATCTCAGAAGCCTTAGTCGACCATGTCCTTCAAGTATAATGACAAGAAGCAAAATTTACAGACAACATGAGCTCTTCTTGTGAGATGAATGGCCCCACCGACAAAGAGAGCTCATAGATTTTCAGCGGGTAAGTAGAGGGAGATTACAAATAAGCCTTTTCTGTCTTACAGTGGAATGATGATAAACTAATGCTCACTTCTCTTTTGCATCCATTTTGGCACTTCCAAATTCCACAATGTCCAAATCTGCTTGGAAACATAATGGTTTTTCTGCTTATGAGGAATACACGTGGATGAATAGATCCTTTTCATTCTCTTCCACCTTAGTTTCTTTAGCATCAAGTTCTTTCAAAACTCTTTTTGAATTCGTGAATTTGGGAAAGGTCTTTTAAAAAAAATGATGACATGAAGTTCTAAACCATCTGCATGCCTCTGTAAGAGATGAGGAGCTTATCAGTAAAAAAAAAAATTAAGAGGGGAAAACGACAGGTTACCTACCTGTAATTGTAGTTCTTCGAGTGGACCTCTGTGATTCACACTGTGGGTAATCCGCGCATGCGCAGAGCCTCATCGAACATTCTAGAGCTTCTGCGATAGCAAAAAGATACATTAGTGCAGACCCCTCCCCCTCGGTATATGTACCTTGGCGCCAAGGCTCTCCCTTCAGTTAGGTCAACCGCCGCATGAAACAAACAGGGCGTGACAGTGGGGAGGCCGGGTTGGGATGTGTGAATCACAGAGGTCCACTCGAAGAACTACAATTACAGGTAGGTAACCTGTCATTCTTCTTCGTGGCCTCTGTGAATCACACTGTGGGTGACTAACAAGCTGTCTTACCCAGAGGAGGGTGTCACACCAAGGTAGATGACAATACAGCGTGCCCAAAGCAGCGTCAGACTTCTGCTGAATGTCCAATATATAATGGTTGATGAAGGTGGACCGCTGTGACCAGATGGCAGAGGCGCAGATGTCATGTAGAGAAACGCCTCTAAGAAATGCCGTAGATGTCGCCAACGCCCTGGTAGAATGAGGGCGGATACTCTGAGGCGCTTGGATTCGAGCGAGCTGATAAGCCAGCTGGATGGTGTAAGCAACCCACTTGGATATTCTTTGTTAAGTAAGACCTTTAGCAGGAAGCTGATAGCTGACAAACAGTCGAGCTGAGGGGTTGCGTACGGGCTATATAAAAAGCAAGAGCCCTCCTTACATCAAACATATGGAGGATTTTTTCTTGCAGAGTAGACTGAGATGGGAAGAAGGATGGAAGAACCAAAGGTTGGGACAGGTGGAACCGGGAAACAACTTTGGGTAGAAAGGAAATATCTACAAAGAGTCTGACCTTATCCAGCTAGAATTGGAGATAAGGGTAGTCAGATCTTAAGGCCGCCAGTTCACTAGCACGTCATGCTGAAGTAATAGCCACGAGGAATGCAGTTTTGAAGGAAAGTAATCTGAGGTCAGTTGATGCAAGGGGCTCAAACGGAACCTTTGTAAGTTGTTGGAGAACCAGGGTCAGTGACCACTGGGGCGGTGGAGGATGCACATCGGGGTATATGTGTGATAGTCCTTTAAGGGAATGTTTTACAGTAGGATGTTTGAAAAATTTAGCTGCTGGAGCAGTTGGTGGTTGATCAGCCACAATTGCGGAGAGGTAGACTTTGAGGGATGAAAGGGAAAGGCCCTTGGTTTTAAGTTGTAAGAGAAAACGAAGGACGGTGGTAAGAGAAGGGTTAATTGAAGGCAGTGATGCTGTTGAAGTAAAGTACTGGGATTTTTTTTTCCATTTGTACATGTATGCTTTCCTGGTTGAAGGTTTTTTTGCCTGATGAATGATATTCGTAAGGGAGGCAGAATCCTTCACGCTGCCAGGTGAAGGGTGGGCAGATCTGGGTGGAGAATTTGATTGTCGTCTTGTGTGAGCAGGTGAGGCAGTCGGGGCAGGTGATATATGTCAGACGACAGGTGATGAAGGACTGTGAACCATGGCTGTCATGGCCACCATGGGGCTATGAGGATATCGTTGGGCCTGTCCTGCTGAAGACAGACTACCACCTTGTGTAGGAGTGGGAATGGTGGAAACAGGTAAGCTAGTGACTTGGGCCAACGGCCGACGAATGCATCTCTGCGGGAGTGTTTGCCTACTCCTGCACGGGAATGATAGCGTTTGCACTTCCGGTTCTTCCGGGATGCAAAGAGGTCGATTGTGGGTGTGCCCCAACGTTTGCACAGGGAGAGAAAGACAGATTGGTCTAGTTCCCATTCGTGGGCTTGGGACTCCTTGCGACTGAGCAAATTTGCGAGGTCGTTGTCCTGACCTGCTATACGTATTGCCGTAAGGCAGATGTGATGGGCGAGGCACCATTCCCAGAGGTCGACAGCCAGATAAAGGAGGCTCCGGGAGTGAGTGCCCCCTTGTTTGAGGATATAATACATTGTGGTAGTGTTGTCTGTGGCTATCTGAACCACTTTGCCTGTAAGGTGGTCTTTGAAAGCTTTGCAAGCTTTTATTACTGCTAGTAGCTCCAGCTCATTGATATGGAACAACTTTTCTCTCTGTGACCACTGGGCGTGTATCTGTAAGGATTGGCAGTGAGCACCCCAGCCGGTGAGGCTGGTGTCTGTCGTAACCTGGATTTGTGGACGTGGTTGTTGAAAGGGCCGTCCCATCATCAGGTTTTGTACAGAGTGGCACCATATGAGTTGGGATGCAAGTTCTGGAGTGACTCGCAGCAGGGTATGTGGTGGATCTGTCATCGGGTTGAATGAGGCAAGGAACCATGCTTGAAGTGACCTCATTTTGAGGCGGACATGTTGGACCACTGAAGTCATGGACGCCACAGTACCTAGGACACGTTGGACGATTAGCGCAGGTACAAGCGTGTGAGGGGTAAAGGTGCAGAGTAAGTCTAACAAGTTGAGATGTTTGTCTGGTGGGAGAAAGGCTCGAGCATGTTTGGAGTCTAGGATCGCTCCTATATAGTGAGTCAGTCATGTAGGCTGTAATTTGGATTTTTGCAGGTTTACCACCAGGCCGAGATCCCGGAGAAGGGACAAGGTGAAGGAAACGTCTTGTTGCGCCTTGCGACGGGAATGAGCTACAAGGAGCCAGTCGTTGATGTACGGAAAGATGTGGATTTTGTGAAGTCTGAAGGATGCTGCCACAGGGGCCATGCATTTGGTGAATACCTGAGGAGCTGTTGCGAGTCTGAACAGAAGACTTTTGAATTGGTAGGTCTGAGTTCCTAGTTGGAAGCGTAGGTAAGGCTTGTGAGAAGGGTGGATGGAGACGTGGAAATATGCGTCTTTGAGGTCTATTACTGCGAACCAGTCCTTCTTGCATAGGAGAGGGAGGACGGATTCGAGAGTAACCATACAGAACTTGGTGGTAGTGATGTACTGTAGTTCCCTGAGGTCGAGAATGGGTCGAAGGCCTCCATCTTTTTTGGGGACAGTGAAATAGCAAGAGAAAAAACCTTCGCCTGCTTGATGTGGCAGTATTGGTTCTATGGTGTCTTTGATTAACAATGACTGAATTTCGTTCTGCAGGGTTTGGGACGAGGGCGTGGTGGTGTGAGATGGTGGAGGAAGCTGGTGGAACTCTATGTGGTACCCGCTTTTTATGATGGAGAGGACCCAAGAGTCTGTGGTGATGTCCCTCCACATAGGTAAGTGTTTCCAAAGGGCGGAAGGAAGGGTGTTTTGAGGTTGTATTGGAGTCTCGGCCGGCTGGATGTCAAACATGTTGTTTAGGTTTACAGTCGTTGCGCCTGGTTGCGGACTGTGGACGTGGTTTGGCTCGATAGTTTGGTTGTTGTTTGTAATAGGGCATGAAGTATGCCTGTCTTTGTGGTTCCTGCTGGAATTTTTGGTATGAATTATAAGGGCACTGCCATTGGGTGCGCTGGGGGGCACTGCTGATACGTAGGGTAAGTGCCCCAACGTCTGGCAGCTGTTCTCTTCTTTTGCACATTTTCAAGGATATTATCCGTCTCTGCATTAAAGAGACCCACCCTGTCAAATGGGAGGTCTTCAATGCATGCGTATGCATCCTCCGCAAGGCCAGCAGTTCTGAGGCATGAAAAACAGCGAAGCGCTGCAGAGGTGGCCATGGACTTAGATGTAGCATCAATCGTGTGTCTGGCCGACAATATTTGCTGTTTCGCCACTGAAAGGCCTTCTTTTTGAAAGGTTTGAGCTAGTACCCTCGGGGAATCCTCAATGAAAGTAGACATGTTGTCCCAGAGGAAACATTGATAGGCACCCATAGCTCCTTGATAGTTGGCAACCCTCATGGTAAAGGCAGCAGAGGAGTATAACTATCTGTCCATAGAGTCAATACGCCTGCTATTTTTATTGGGCGATATCAGGATTTGTCTGTGTCGAGAGCGGGATTGTGATGCCTCGACGAATATGGAGTTAGGGGACGGCTGTTTCTGAAGAAAAACAGCACCTGAGTCATGCACTTGACAGAGGTTGTCAGTGCGCTTCGACACCAAGTGAGAGGACGCTGGTTTGGTCCAAGAATGGCGACCTGTGCTGAGGAGGGATGGAAGCATGGAAATATGGACCAGTGTTGTTGTGTCTTTAGAAATGGGATCGTAAAGGTGATCCACTGGTTCAGTCGTGGGTCTGTGGATTTGCAGGTCAAGGGACTTTGCCATTAGTTGGGCATAAGTTTGAAAGTCCTCAGCTGGGGATGGAGGATCTGTATCTGCCAGGTCTGAATCTGGAGATGTCAACAATACTGATGGCGTTTGAGGTCTACAGCCATGCTCAGACTGCTTGGGATCATGCCTTGAGTCTACTGACTATCGATCAATGTCAACATTGAGAGGCTGGTCCTCTAAATATTGGTGTCGATGTCGAGATGCCGGTGCCAAGGGCGCATCGGTGGACAGCGGCTGATATCGAGGGTTTTCGGCTGTTGCAGGGATCGAGGATGCGTCAATGGACACTGTTTGGTATCGAGGATCTTCGATTCCAGAGGGGTTGATGTTGAGTTTGTGTCGAAATGGAGGTTGCTGTTGGTGTCGAGACAGCTGTCGAGATGGAAAAGGCGTTGATGGACCACATTGTATCATAGTGGAGTAAATGGACGCCAGAGACACAGAGCAAGATGAACGCTCGCAGTCTTCCTGATGAGTCGGGAAGTAACAAATTGCTGGTGCTGAGAACATGCCAGGGGCCGAGGAATATTGATCGGCGTGCTTGGACTTTTTGGAGGCCGGCAGATAAGAAGTGCCTGGCTCTGAGTGATCATGATGACAGGACTGGTTCGACCGAGGAGGGGCAACATGTCCTGGACGCACCACAGGACCAGGAAAAACAGTTGGCCGATAATGCCTTTCCGACGGGCACTGATCGGGGCAAAGAGCATCCCGATGATGGTGCCGAGCGTAATTCTTTTCCATGCGCAAGGGCAAGCGGACGCTCTTAGAGGCTTGACGCCCATGTTGATGTGCCGGAGTCCGAGGTGGTAGGCCTACTGGGGCAGGGTAAGGCACAGTCTCTGGCTGAGTTTCGGCGTCATGCGGGCCTAGAGAGGCAATCGGGGAGGACGCACTCAGAGAGTCTGAAGAACGTTGCGGGTTGTCAGGAGAAGCTGTCAGCTGTTCGATCCTCTGATCCCATTCGGGAGACTGTGAAGGGGACTGTTGGTGAGGTGGAAGTGGTTCCTCATCTGAAAGGGAACCAATACAGACCAGATCTCCAGACTCTGGTGGTTGTGGAGTCAGGGAGACAGTTGGAAGAGGCATTGATTTCAAGGACTTAGTCTTCTTCAGAGGCGAAGGTTCAGGCACAGAGGAGCTTCCATGGACAGTTTCCTCTTTAGTGCTGTCTTCGACGTTGAGGGCTTTGACTTCGACTGCTTGGTTTTATACACTCGTGTGACCGTGGATGTGGAGAGCACGGAATCGGAGTGAGATGGAGTAGCTGAGGGGCGCTGTTTTGCCACCTCGGAAACTGCTTTGTCCATGGCCTTAGCGTGGGATATGGACTTGCAGGGAGGCTGAGCCATGGGTTTAGCTGGCTGGAGAGATTGCTCCCAGAGCCGAAGCTTAAGCTGAGAAAGACGGCTGTGGAGAATCCCGTGTTTAAAGTTTTTGCAATGAGGGCATGATGAGGTTTGATGAGTCTCACCGAGGCAAAAAAGGCATTTAGCGTGGCCGTCTAAGAGTGGAATCTTGTTATTGCAGGCCACACAGCGCTTAAACGGGCCAGAAGAGGCCATGAACTGAAGATCAGTTATTGGGCGGGGGGGCAGAGGGGGAAGAATTGCTTCGGCCCTAAGGCCGGAGTGTATTTCTTCTTGGTCTGCAAATATAGTATTAGTAATAGCTGTTATATTAAGGATAAAATTTAAGAGAATTGAATAACTTTCCTTTTCTTTCGCTTTCAGTTTTCATGCAGAAGGAACGATAGAGGCTCTCAACGTGGTGGTTGAAAGAACCTGAAGGGAGAGCCTTGGCGCCAAGGTACATATACCGAGGGGGAGGGGTCTGCACTAATGTATCCTTTTGCTATCGCGGAAGCTCTAGAATGTCCGATGAGGCTCTGCGCATGCGTGGATTACCCACAGTGTGATTCACAGAGGCCACGAAGAAGAACTGTAATTCAGCACTGCAAAGTGGACTGACTATCCAGATATCCAAAGTCTGGCTTTTGAGAGCTAAATATTCAAAACCCTCTGCCAAAATGGATGGATAAATCTTCCTTTCCTTTCCTTTCCTTTTTCCTTTCCTTTCTTCCTTCCTTCCTTCCTTCCTTTAAATTCAATTTGTTTCCATTACATTTATTAAGAAATCCAGATATATGGGAAAGTATTCTCGAAGGCTTTCACGGCCGGGATCCAATGGTTGTTGTAGGTTTTTCGGGCTGTTTGGCCATGTTCTGGAGGTTTTTCTTCCTAACGTTTCACCACTCTCTGTGGCCAGCATCTTCAGAGGACAGGAGTTAGAACTCTGTCTGTGTTGTGATGTAGTGTGTGGGACAGTTGACTATTTGTAGCTGTGGGATCACCTTTTTGTCCTTTTCAGGAGATTGGGTGATTATGGTGATCAGGGTGTTTTTTGTTATGGGTGTATTGTTGTGATAAAGGGGGAAGATGATCCGTCACTGTGATTGATGGGTGTCATTAGCTAGTCTTTTGTGTGCAGTGATCACTGGTCCTTGTGGCTGGGTAGAGTTCATTGACCTTTTTGCAGGCTGGATTTTTCAGTGCTGAGAGCCAGACTTCGTTGAGTTTTAGATTTTCCTCTTTTTTGTTGAAGTTATGCTGATGTTTGTGGATTTCAATGGGTTCCCTGTGTAGTCTAACATAATGATTGCTGGTGTTGTCCAGTACTTCTGTGTTTTGAAATAGGATTTCATGTCCAGCTTGTTTCAGGGCATATTCAGCTACTGCCGATTTTGTCGGTTGTTTTAGTCTCCAGTGTCTTTCATGTTCTTTGATTCTGGTGTGGATGCTGCGTTTTGTGGTCCCAATATATACCTGGCCACTACTGCAAGGTATCCAGTATACTCCTGCAGTGGTGAGGGGATCCCTTTTGTCTTTTGCTGACCGTAACATTTGTTGTATTTTTGTAGTGGGCCTGAATACTGTTTGTAGGTTGTGTTTTTTCAAAAGTTTCCCCATGCGGTCCGTGACTCCTTTGATGTATGGCAGAAATACTTTTTTTGTGGGTGGCTGTTTTTCTTCTTCAGTTCGGTGTTGTTTTCTCGGTTTGATGGCTCTTTCAAAATACAGAAGTACTAGACAACACCAGCAATCATTATGTTAGATTACACAGGGAAGCCATTGAAATCCACAAACATCAGCACAGCACAGCACAACAAAAAAGAAGAAAGTCTAAAACTCAACAAAGCCTGGCTCCCAGCACTGAAAAATACAGCCTGCAAAAATGTCAACGAACTCTACCCAGCCACAAGGACCAGTGATCATTGAACACAAAAGACTAGCTAACGACACCCATCAATCACAGTGATGGATCATCTCTCCTCCCTTATCACAACAATACATCCATTTAAAAAAACCACCCTGATCACCATAAATACCCAATCTCCTGAAAAGGACAAAAAGCTGATCCCACAGCTACAAATACTCAACTATCCCACACACTACACCAGAACACAGAGTTCTAACTTCTGTCCTCTGAAGATGCCGGCCACAGAGACTGGCGAAACGTTAGGAAGAAAAACCTCCAGAACACGGCCAAACAGCCCGAAAAACCTACAACAACTATATGGGAAAGTCCTTATCAGGATACAAACCAAATGAAAATTTCACCAATACCGAACTTTGAAGTGGAGATGAGTGCCCAAATGCTTATTTTGGCCAGGCAGAATATTGTCTTCTGAGCCCTGAATTAGTGACTATTTGCGTAAAAGAAGTAGTTATCTACATTGAAGACAATCTGAACACAAATTTTTGGCAGACTGTTCCAGTATTTTAACAAGGTAAAACATTTGAAGACTAACTTTGTGATACCTTAGAGGGTAACATGCTTCATTTGAGATAAGCTGAAGCCTACTTATAAGAACTTTGCTATTGTCTACAGTGTCCTAAACCTTTTTAACATGGCCACCCACCACCTCCTCAAGAATGATAGAACCTCTATACCTGTGTCTTCCTGTGGATTAAAAATAGTTTCAGCTGACTTAAATTTCAGTTGTTACTTGGTGGGGGGAGCACACACAACTGTAGATGGTTGTGCTTTGATTTTAAAAACCTGAAGCTTATTCTTGGGTTTATACTTTCTCACCAGCTGGGGGATGACAAACAGGTAAGTGATAATATCAGAACAGCATACAACCAACTAAATTGGGCTGCACAGTAAGGCTACAGCTGAAGTGGTATCAAAGTGCCACAACTGTGTGGTACACATACACTCTCAGGTCAGGATAACAGTTAAATCTTCAGTTTTCCCACAGAATGGATGAAAAATGACAACCCTGTTTGCAGTCAGCTGTGGAAAGGCAGCTGATGAAAGCTTCCACTCAGTCCTACCCTGGAAGTACTGGAACCTATTTTCCCTGTGAAATATGATGCTCCCAGTGAAATATGACAGTAGTGTTGAAATTGGAGAATTCTTACAATGTATTCCGCTGATGTGGCTGCATGGCAAACTTGCTTATGACATTCTTTGATGGTGCAATTACCTAAATTTTTGGAAATTGCTCTTGACTAACCTAAGATTATCAGGCTTCCACATCAGCAGTGAGTAGTAACTAATAATAACTTGCTTAGCATAATGGTGAGGTAATCAACACCTCTTTTTAAGACTCCTCTTTAACTGTGGATGGCAACACTGGTTACCTTCTATTGCAATGGCATGCGTTTTAGATATGTCTACCCATCTAGTTTTTATAAAGCAGTGGGACCATGATATGATCTATTATATTCAACTATGTTTTAACAGGACTGATTGATAGGACCAATGAGGAAATTACCGCGTTACAGGCTTTTGTTTGTTTGTTTTTGCAATTGCTCAAGGGATATTTGCATTCTGATTCCAGACTCTAAGAAGCACTGATATAGACACAAGTGAGAACTTGTTTCGAACCTTAAAGATGTCAAAAAAGCAATATCTTAAGATCTTCCCAGAAACCTGGACCCTATGAAATCCTGCAGGGCTCCAGATGGTTTCTTTTTCCGTTACAATAGGCATAAGAAGCAGTTGGACAAGATCACAAGTGAGGTATTATACCACTTGCAGGCTTTAGTCCTGCCATCTGAGCGCTTATTTGTTGATTGCTGATGATGGGGGAGATAAGCTGACTGAAGATGAATCCGGCACAAAACAATGCTGAAGAGAAATGGCTGACAAATCTTCTGGGTTGATAGGAAAGAGTGATATTCATCATTATTTTTCCCTAATGTTTCTTGTCTTGGGATGATGTTCTAGGCCAATGCGAATAGTATAACAATTTCTTCCAAAGCCATGGTGTTCATTACTGGTGTAGGTCCAGAACTGCCTATGGCACACTCTATCTGAGGCTGCTTTGATGACTGCATGGAGCAAAAATGGGCAAAATGAAGTCCACCATATTTTAGTTTAGTTTTTGGACTGCAATTTCCATCAGCTCTTAGCTTGCATAGCCAATGGGAGGAATGCTGGGAGTTGCAGTCTGACAATACCCAGAGGCCATCTAAACCATCTTGGAAGCTCTGGCCTCTAAACCATCTTGGTTTAGAAGCCAGAGCTCTGAGTGCAGCCCCTCCCTTGAGGCAGCTGACCAGATGCTTGCCATACTGACTCTCTTTAACCTCCTGGGAAAAATTTAGATGTCTGATTTAGTCTTATAAATGGTTAAATCTCAACAAAACTGAGCTGGAAAAAAAGGTTGATCTGAAAACAACAACAACCAGATACTCAAGTGAACTTCCATGGGCTTCTATAGCCCACCTCCTCAGATGCAAGAAAGGTTTTAAAAGGCAATCTTTCCCAGCACCCCTGATAAAAAAAGACCCTTATGAATAAAAAGAAACCATATGAGTCACACCTTGCTGCTCTGGCTCAAAGGCTGCAGAGAGGCCTAAAATCACTCCTAGAAGCACTCAAAGGATTGTAAACAAAGGAGAAATGAGGTGCACGGATGCATGCATCTTGTTTACAACCTGATTGTGTATGCCAGTGCCTCTGCATGTGCATTGACCTTTGAAGCAGGTTAACTTGAAGTGCAAGACCATAACAGGAGTAGTGCACCTGGAAAACTGCTATGCTTCATGTCAAGGAATGCTGGGAGCTGCTGTCCAGTAACACCTGAAGCCCCACCCTTTGGCCAACCTGGTTTAGAGGTCACAGCTCTGAATGCAGCCCCTTGAGGCAGCCAATCAGTTGCTCGCAGTGCATTGCTACTGACTCTTGCTATGCCCTCTGTTAGGGAATCTTAGTTACAAACTGGCCAAATGTGATGCTTTCAAAAATAAGTTGAAGCCTGTAACTACCAGGGGTAGAACACAAGGTCTCTAACGTCATGTGAGTTTTGTGAATTTTAACAACAGACTAGGTTTTCCACAAAATATTCAAGCACAAAAAATGTTTATTTTTCTCTCTCCTTTTCTTCAGTATATACAATTTCTTGGGAGTGAGTGTTAGTGCCACTCACTGTTAGTATACAAGGGGCTGGGCTATACAACAGGCAATAGCAACAAACCAGAGGCTTCAGTGCAAGCGGAGAGGGAAATGGTGAGAACAGATTTTCCATGTTTTGCTCGTAAAGCATACAGATATGAATTGAAAACAAAAACCTCAAACAAATGAAAGATAGATGGTACAGAGAACAGAAATTGCTTACTACAGTTACAGTTTGCCCAGGCAGAAGACTGCATAATGGTCTACAAAATTCAATCTTGATCACATTGATGGAGTACTGTAAATTCAATGGTACCAACAAAATATTGGAGACTCTTCTTAATGTTCAAAGTACAATTGAACCCTACAATTCACAGACTGGCAGCCCAAGATAGCTCTACCCATTCAGCAGGTAGCTGAAAAATAGTGCCATTGGAAAGAAGGTGGTGGTGGTGGGAGATGTTGCCTTCAGCTTGACCATGGTCATGGGTTGCTGATGCGTGTCACTAGGCTTGTCTTTGTAGTTTTCCCAACGCCACTCCCACAAGAAAACAGAAATGCATGTTTCTCAAATCAACTTTTGTTGTTGTTGCTGTTGTTTTTTCTTAATGGTGATGATGCAGATTCTACATACTATAAAGTGAATGAAACAAAGGGGTAGTGGGGAATATAAGCCAATTCCATCTGCAGTGGAAGCTGAGTTCAAACATTATTGTTATAATTTTTAAAAAGGGAACAAGAAAAGAAAGTTTCACATTTAATTCCATTTCAGGGAGAACACTTCTAGCACACCAAGAACAAGTGTTGCTCTGAACTGAGACCACAGATGGAATAAAGGCAGGTGACATGCACATGAAGTTCAGTACTTACATAGTTCTCTTAGCAACTTTGGGTAGGGGGTCTCCTATAATTAAGATTTTGATTAGGCTTATTTCACATATGAAACATGCATGGACTTTTCATTTAGCTACAGTAAATTAACAGATTGGTACAGAATGGAGGGAGAAGTCTTGCAGCTAAATGAGAGAGAATGAGAGAGAGAGAGAGAGAGAGAGAATCTGGTTGCCAAATTTGCTTTGTCAAAGGAAAAGAGAAGTTGTTATTTGTACCAGCTATTCTGGAAAGACTGCATAACAACTTGAGCTGCACTGCCCAAAGCTATTACCTGCATATTATATACAACTTTCTTTCAAACTATTGTAAATGCTCTTATTGTAAAACAGTGGTAATCACTGTATTACTCTTCTTTCACTCGAAAGAGGACTTCAATCAATGTGGCTAAATAACTCACCCTGAAAATACTTAAACCACCCATTTTAACTCATCATTCAATCACCAGTTAAAATAAAAGCATTTACAGGAGAAAATGAAACACATCTGGTCAGGAGTTTCAAATGTAAACCTTCAATATCGTATTTATTGCAAATAAAAAACAAAAATTTTAAGTCACACAAGCAAATTGTAAATAAAATATACGTTTTGACTATTATTATTATTTTACATCTTTCCAGCAAGACCTGAAAAGCTTGAATTCAAGGCACTATACCCCTGCAGGATTAATACAGTTGTCTGAACCATCAATTCAAGTACATTTCAATATCGAAGGTTGCAGTTTTGTTCACCAAAACACAAAATAAAGACTCTTCAGCAATGAAGGAAAAGCAACTATTGCCACAATGACAAACGAATCGGTGTGAAAACATTTCACAGTGATTGCTTGATGCAGTGTATGGCTGGGTTGCACTAGCAGGCCTGAACTGAGCGCCAGCAGTAAGCGCATCCTGCATATGGGCTCGGACGCTCTGCGTTTACAGTTGGAAACCATCATCAGCTATGGAGAGGCGGTACAAAGCTAGGTTATTCTCAATTTGGTTCCTGGCCGGCTGAGAACGGGTTGCTGCAGTGGCCCGGGAAAGAGTTGGAAGCTATTTTTGCCCAGACCTGGAAACTCTCCAAAGCTCTGACCACTTGCAAGTCCAGATTGTGCTGCCAGGCCCGACCACTGCACTCCAAAAACGGGCGTAGGGAAAACTCCTCCGTACTGACCAAGAGGCATCGCAAAAGGTTTTACTGGGCCGGAAAGTATAGTACCTGTCACAGGCACTGGCATGGATGGTGAAACTCCAGGAGTTAATGCTGCTGGTATTGGGCAAGAAACTGGAACAATGCACTGTCTCCCCATTCCTGTTCTTACTGAATTAACCTACAAAGACAAACATAAAAAAGCACAGCTATTACGCT
Source organism: Intellagama lesueurii (assembly GCA_037013535.1). Taxonomy (NCBI): domain Eukaryota; kingdom Metazoa; phylum Chordata; class Lepidosauria; order Squamata; family Agamidae; genus Intellagama; species Intellagama lesueurii. The sequence goes on from JBAJHW010000002.1 coordinate 246,473,263, forward strand.
TGGACCCTCCCAACCGAGCAGTTACATTAAAAAAGTGGCCATTTCTCAATCCAACGGTGCCATTCTCTGCTCTGTTCTGAGGGTATGTGCTAGTCTTGCTCCCTCCAGTGGCTGAGAATGTGAATGAGGGGTTCAATGCAGAAACCCTGCCATTATTGTACCATCATTTCTAACACTGAACCCCTCTAGGTTTGAACTGAGGGAGAGGGAGATAAATTCTTTGGCCAGCCTACATCTCAAATGAATGTTAGACACTATGGTGCCTCACACAGATCACCTACAACATTACTACTCCATCAACACGTTGGAAGTGATAACAAGCCAGCACTCCCCTTCATTGATAATATTGATGACAAACTACTGATATATTTCCAACAACATTTTCAACATGTGTGAAGACTGCATGCCTGTGCACATGGTTAGCAGTCTGAAAAGCCAACAGCTCACATAATACACCAAAATGTAAATTGAAAATATAGAACAAGGAAGTTAATTCTCCCCTTTTCTGCCAATATCCTTTAAATATCTTGCCAGTCAGACTATTCTTGTAGATGCCAGAACACACGCGCATGCAGGACAGACAGACAGACACACACACACACACACAGAGAGAGAGAGAGAGAGAGAGAGAGAGAGAGAGAGAGAGAGGGTGCCTTCCACTGAGTAGTTCAGTTTCACTCAAAATATCTAAACACTGCAGACCTGGATGAAAGAGGCTTCTTTTCTCAACACACAGAGCAGCTGATCCTCAGAATTAGGAGCTTAAATGAAGACCAAAGGCCTCCAAAAGCAAAGCAATTATTGAACAACCACCTGTCTAGTTGCCTCCGTGGATTTGTTAAGCAGGTTTTAATTTCACACACGCTTTACAGCTCCTGAATTTATTCTGCCAAGTCAGCACAAGCTCTTGGATGATGCTTATTTTGGGCAAATTCCACTGTCTATAGGGTCAAATTGAAATTACACCCAAGAGATTCAGTGTGAGTATCATTAAGGCATAAAAGGTACATAAATTTGTTAGACATTGCAAGGGGAGGAAGCATAATTGCCTGCATAGGGTTTTTTTTTTTTAAGTGGATTAACTGTGCAATTCTTTCCATGTCTACTCAGAAATAAGTCCCATGGGTTCAATGGGACCTAGTACCAGGTAAGGGTTGTTGGAACTGCAGCCTTAGGTTCATTGCGGGACCTGCCGTGTGGTTTCAGGGCTATCTGAGAGCCGGGCAAAAGCAACAGTTTGCCTAGGCCTCCACAAAGCCAGGGATCCTTGCCTCAGCATCCATGAAGAGCCTTGGCTCCCGCCTTAGTCCTGCCACATGGCTAAGCAGAGCCTTACCTTGAAAGTGGCAGAACTTGGAAGTAACTAGTCATATGTAATATAGTTACTGGCAATTAGTTATTTGGGTGATGAGTACTGAAACTCATTTTCTCATAGTTACTTTATGAGACCACAGGTAACACTTATGTTACTTAGGTGCAATAAGTACCACCTAGTTATCTTCAGAAGTTAAATGCTAAGGATATTTTGACAGAAGGTTTTCAGGTTTAACGCATTTTCTTATTAATCCTCAGTGGCAAGAAAGCTATTCTTTGGTTTTGTTTTTAGCATTTTTATAAATGGGGAGCCAATGTAGTGTAGTGGATAAAGTGTCAGACTAGGGTTTAGGAGACTAGGATTGGGTTCAAAGCCCCATTCAGCCACAAATATTCACTGGTAAAACTACACCTTAAGTATCTCACATCCTCAAAAACCCTACTAAGTCATCGTAAGTCAGAATCAACTTGGCAGCACGCCACACCTTTTTATAATTATTTCCAAGAGACAACATCAGTTCTGGGCACTAGAGGAAGCCGGAGAGCATTAGCCTGTATTTTTCATGCCTTCTGTCAACAGCAATGTAACATTGTTTCATGGAACTATAACAAACTTCCCAGAAGTAAAGAGAAATGTAACTAATTCCTTTCAACATGTAACATTCTGAGCCAGGTGTGGGGACAGTTGAGGCAGGGCCTCAACATCACAGCTGCACCAATGCCCTGCATCCTCAACCCTGGGACCTAGGGATTTGAAGCTCAATTGGTACAATCAATTTATTTTATATGGATGAAGCGTAAGGAGCCAAAAAAGGAATTCTCTCTTGCCTGTACATTGAATCAAGTGTTATAATACGTGGGCAGCCTAACTATATGGATTTTGGAGGAGTTGCTTTACCACAGGCAAGTGGCTTTGGCTTTTTTTCCTCTGGCATTGTCATGCTTGCCGGCAGAGTGCTGCTGGACAGTCCACAGCTGCCGCCACCCGGTCCAGTGTCCTTCCTTATGGGTACTGGCAGGAGGACCTGAATCCCTGGATCCTTGAAGTGAAGGCTTGGCAAACAAATCTCACTTTGTTATAGAAGGCGAAAAGCACTGAATCAAACTGATCTTTCTATACACGAGATGTGGAGGTCAAGGGGAAACCTCTTCAGCCCCACCTGGCAGCTAGGTAACCTCCCCGACCCTTGGTACTCCTGTTTACATCCAAAGCTGTCTTAAAGCAATGAGGGCAGCTGAGTAGCAATATACCCTAACTTACCCTTGCCATTATAAATCCTGGCTGCTTAAAACTCTCCAAAGACAAATTATCCCTTTGGTCATTACATTTTCTTTGGACAGGATCTCCTTCCATCACTACAGTATCTCCCTTCTTGATGGCAGGTGGATTACTCTAAAAGACCCCTCCTTTTGAGGAGACAACGGTGTTGTTCCCTAGCCAGCAAGAACATCTCCTCTGACAGGTGATGTTGGAGTTCAAGGAACCCGTGAGCTTAGCATGTGATGTTTCTTTATAGGCTTATTGTTTCACATCAGCATTCTAGTGCAAGGATTTATTGTTTCAGTGTGCACCAACTTTATATACCCTTAATTGTCTTCCAAAAGAGACAGTGCATCATGAATGTTTAGCCCCTTGTTGGAAAATAAACTGATGTGGATCTCTTGCTATGTATCAGCTATGCATTCTGCTTCTGCAGATGAGAGCAATTAACTTTTTCCATTTCCCAATAGCTGAGCAGGTATCTACCCAGCCTAGATTCCTGGTAGGAAATTGGGAGCATAATAACCCTGTAGATATAAGGTTCCCTTTTGAAGGCAACCGGATTCCATATAAACCAAGGGTAAAGCAAAAGTGTGCTGCTTGTATACTGACCCATAGTGCTTAGAGCACTCTCTGGGCAGTTTACAATTTTAATTATGCAGGCTACACATTATGAATGCCCCCTTGTGAAAAGCCAGAAGGACAATCACACATGCAATGCACCTTTGCATGCACAGTAAAAGCAAATAAGATTTCAGGAAGAGTTACCCAGCAGAGAAGCTAGGTGTCACTTGTACACATATTTCAAGTCTAAGGACAGCTGACAAATTTATTTTCATATAAACAGTCCCTCTTCTGTATTGCAAACCCTGTTTACTACAATCCAGTCATGTTGTATGGGTTCTGCAGCTCCTCTGCATCACATTATTATGGTTGCTGCAATTTCTGGTTTGGACACCAGAGCAATATGTAATGACTTCTGCATTACCTTCAAGTGTCAGTCTTTGCTAGTGTGGTATTTCCACACTAGTCTTTCAGATCCGTTTCCATATAGATTTTTATTTTATTGCTTCTGCCATTCTGAAAGGTTTCACTATCCCCTGGTTCTTCTGGTTTGGTTTGAGGAGGAAGTTCCCATTTTCTCATGGCTCTGATGCCAAGATAGCATGGCATGTTATCCACGTCCTTGGTCTCAAGAGTTTTGACCGAGCCTGCATATGATTTTACCGTGTTCCACTTGATTGCAGCAGTAACAATGTCATCCAATATATTAGGAAGTAATCCCATTGACCTTCTCTTTTTCTAGAATAAATGAAGAGGTCTGCCTCACTTTGGCTGAATTCTTCTTTTATGAGGCCTTGGTGGACATTGTCATTCCAGGCCCTCACAACCAGATTTGAATATATAAATATGTTTGTGGGCCAATCCATACATGTTTTTCTTCATGGCATCATATAGGAAGGTTGTCTTTAGGTCCAGCTGCTATACCTACATCTCATGTTGGCTGCTGCCCCAAGGACTGTTCTTATGCTTCATCAGTGGAACAAACAACTGGTGTTCCTGGCCACATTTTTTGCAAATATCTCTTGGCAAAAAAGCATCTGTTTTGGCCTCATTTCTAAGTTATTTGGCAATGTCTTCCCACCAGATGTGTTTTTTTTTTTTTACTGAATAGGAGAGTATCCAGGATAGCTGTCTGTTGTCTTGCTTGACCTTCTAGACTCTGATCCTAGTATCTAACCAAGACCAGCATAGTTGATTGTGTTGGGTAGCTGCCCACTGTCATGTCTGCTCTTGCCTCTTTTGCTTGGTGATGTTTTTCCTTTAGCAGTGTCCATTTTTCAGAGTTTTGCTGGTGTTACAGTGCTTGATATCAAACTGCCACTGAAGTCAGCACTGTAGCATTAATATAATATTAATATATATGTTAGGCTGGAAAATTCTGTACCCCTCTACCCTGTGTGTCCCCTACTGTCCCTTCTGCCAGTTTTATCCATTTTTCATTTATGTGGCACATTTAGGCTCTGTAGCCAAAAGCTCTGGTGTGTCTTTTGCTGGGTGTTGACCGAGGCAGTTTCTTATACATGTTTCTACTTGGTTTTGATGGCAATCACGTCTGAAACAACCATGATCTTTTTTTCCTAAAATTCACTTGAAAGGCCTGCATCCAATAACATACTTCTCAGCATTCCTATCATAGCCTGGTTCTCTTGTTTTATTAACCTATTTTGTTTTGGTGGCAGCAATATTGTAGTGCTCTGGTGCCTTTTTGCTTGAGGTATGTGTGTTTCATTTCCCCTGTACTTCCACCCTTGGCCTATTTAAATCATGCCAAGTTGTTGCTAGCTGTTTGCTGCTACAAATTATTTCAGCTTGTCCGGTGTTCCATTCTTGATGTTTATGGAACACATACAGGTGTATCCAAAGTTGTCATCAACAAACATTATGAAATACCTGTTCCCAGTAAGATTCAGTATCTTTACTGTCCCATCCTGGTCACTGTAGATTACCTCCAAAAGCTGTCTGCCTCTCTTTTGGCTGCTCTTAGGCAGAAAAGTGTGAGACTGCCTTGACTTTGATATATTGTCCCCCTGCTTATTTAACTTATATGCAGAATACATCATGCGAAAGGCAGGACTGGATGAATCCCAAGCCGGAATTAAGATTGCCGGAAGAAATATCAACAACCTCAGATATGCAGATGATACCACTCTGATGGCAGAAAGTGAGGAGGAATTAAAGAACCTCTTAATGAGGGTGAAAGAAGAGAGCGCAAAAAATGGTCTGAAGCTCAACATCAAAAAAACTAAGATCATGGCCACTGGCCCCATCACCTCATGGCAAATAGAAGGGGAAGATATGGAGGCAGTGACAGATTTGACTTTCTTGGGCTCCATGAGCACTGCAGATGGTGACAGCAGCCACGAAATTAAAAGACGGCTGCTTCTTGGGAGGAAAGCGATGACAAACCTAGACAGCATCTTTAAAAGCAGAGACATCACCTTGCCGACAAAGGTCCGCATAGTCAAAGCTATGGTTTTTCCAGTAGCGATGTATGGAAGTGAGAGCAGGACCATAAAGAAGGCTGACCGCCGAAGAATTGATGCTTTTGAATTGTGGTGCTGGAGGAGACTCTTGAGAGTCCCCTGGACTGCAAGGAGAACAAACCTATCCGTTCTGAAGGAAATCAACCCTGAGTGCTCACTGGAAGGACAGATCCTGAAGCTGAGCTCCAATACTTTGGCCATCTGATGAGAAGAGAAGACTCCCTGGAAAAGACCCTGATGTTGGGAAAGTGTCAAGGCAAGAGGAGAAGGGGACAACAGAGGATGAGATGGTTGGACAGTGTCATCGAAGCAACCAACATGAATTTGACCCAACTCTGGGAGGCAGTGGAAGACAGGAGGGCCTGGCGTGCTCTGGTCCATGGTGTCACAAAGAGTCGGACACGACTTAACGACTAAACAACAACAAAAATGGGCTTCTTCTGTGTGGGGCATGTTGATATCATCAAGTTCTCTACCAGATCCTTGTCTACAGGTTCATTTATTTTCTCAGCAGATTTTGTTCCACAGGCATCATTGATGTGGATGCATTTGTCATGGGAAGCTTGGCTAGCTCATAGGGCTTCCTCATCCCCCACTCACAAGCTTCTAGAGAAAGTTCTGCAACCTGATTCCCTAGAATCTAAATGAAGGACTCATTCCCATGGAAGTACATTTCACAGTCCTTACAAGGAAGCTGCAGAGTTTTAAGTGTCTTTCTAGGCCAGGCATGTACTAGATAGCACCCATGAGGGTCCTCTATCTGCCTCTGGACGGAAAGGTACTACTCAAAAATTGCTATCCTGATCCCCTTTTCTCACTAGTGAAGATAGCTTGATCTTTTGTAATGTACTCAGTTTCTGTGAAAATGCATTTGTCATTGATTACGCATCTCCCAGTCAATTTGATGCATCAGCCTGAAGATCTTCTTCCTTCAGTAGTGTCGAATCACCCAATTAATCTCTCCATTCTCTGGATCTTGTGTGTGTGGTCACCTTCTCTTTATCTTTCTTTTCTTTTTTGCTATTCCATCGTGCCCACTTGTATTGTTCAGTTTTCTGGACTGCATGACAACTCTTAGGTGTCTGGCTTTCTTGCAGCAAAGAACATACTGGTTTCTGGCCTTGGTATTGTGGCTTTGCCTGTACTGACAGCTCCCCATCCATCTAACTTTCTTTTCCGTATCCCTCTATCAGCTCACCATGTAGTAATTGCAGCCTCCATTCTTGTTCTGATACAGTCATGCAGTGAGACAGTTCAATAGCACTGCAACACAATTTGTCATTTATTTCTTTTCTTCTTTCTTGAAACGTCACCCCAACTTCCAACATGGTTTTCATATGCTCCTGCATATCCCAGCTCCTCTGGTGCCTCATTCTGTACTATTTACACAGCATAGCAGGGACAGTTTGCAGTTTAGCCATATACCTTTGTGCAGTGCAGTACATACACTTTTTGCTGTGTCTTCTTTTCTGATACGGTGACCACATTCTGTGGAAGAACCAATACCACCCATCTAGTGGCAATCCTTGAGTTGCTCCTCTTATTTTGGGTGTGCTCCCCTGTCATCACTGTTCTAGTAAGGGGTCACCTCATTCCACAGACAGGGAACTAGCAGTATATTTTTCTGCACAATAGGGCCATAGCACAAGTGGTTAGGATATTGTCACGTTCCTAAGGGATTCAGCAGACGAAAGTCCAAGAAGCCTGTCCAAGGTCAGAAGTCTGGGAGATACAAAACAGATGCCAAATCATCAAAGCCAAAACACAAACCATAGTCAGAAGTCAGAGTCCGAAAGCCAAGGTTCAAGAGAGCAAGGTTCAAGAGAAGCAGGAGCATGGACACGAGCCAGAGAATTGACTTGTTGCTTCCACGAGCTTCCAAGCCTCTGGGTACAAATTATATAGCAGCAACAATCATCTAATTCCTAGAAACATTCCATCCTGTTAAAACTCAGGGCTGGTCGACCTGATGTTCCTGTGAGAAGCATTCATGCGAGCCTCAGACCTCCGTGTTGTGAGTCTCTGCCGAAGCTTATCTCTCACTCTGGCTAGTGGGGGAGGAGAATCTGGCAGTGATTCAGCTGTCTGTGATACTAATTGCCCAGCATTTTCCTCAGCTGTAATTAACCCCTCTGATTCCAGATCTTCTTCGGCTGAACTCATGACACTATCCCCCCCGCGCAGGGCTCCCCCGTTCAGATGGGCCGGGTCGATCAGGATAGGTTGCATGGAACTATTGTATGAGGTCGAGGGGGTGTAAGTTGCTTGCGGGTTCCCATGATCGATCCTCAGGGCCATAGCCCTCCCAGTCCACAAGGTACTGAAGGCCCCCCCCTGGTGGATTCGTGAGTCTAGGATCTGATGAACCTCATATTCTTCCTCGTCATTGACCAAAACGGGTGGAGGTGGAGCCAGAGGTGGAGGTCGGACAGGGTCCGGTGCTGCAACAGGGACAAGGAGGGACCGATGGAAAACCAGGTGAATATGGAGAGTGGCTGGGAGTTGTAGCCGAAAAGCGACAGAGTTGATTTGATCTGTGATTAGATAAGGCCCTACGAACTGAGGGTCCAACTTGCGCAACCGGCCAGGTCGGCATAGATAACGGGTGGAGAGCCAGACCTGGTCCCCTGGTTTCAGAGCTGGCCCTTCTTGCCGTTTTCTGTTGGCCGCTGTCTTGTAGGCATCCTTAGCTTGCTGAGGTTGCTCTCGGAGCAAATCTTGGAGAGCCTGCAACTCGTGTACGTGAGCGTCAGCAGCAGGAACTACGGTCGACGGCAGGATGGCTGGGAAAAAACGAGGGTGGTATCCATAAGTGGCTGCACATGGGGTCTGTTTTGTGGACGAATGTATAGCGTTGTTGTAGGCGAACTCAGCCAGGGGTAGCAATGTAGCCCAATCATCCTGCTGATAGCAGGCATAGCAACATAGGTACTGTTCAAGGGTGGCGTTAGTACGCTCGGTCTGTCCATCTGTTTGAGGATGGTACGCCGACGATAAGTGCACCTGGGTACCTAGACTGGTGTGCAAGGCTTGCCAGAACCGGGAGGTGAATTGGGAGCCACAATCTGAAATTAAGTGTGTCGTGAACCCGTGTAGATGAAAAATGTGTTGAAGGTAGAGCTGAGCTGTTTCAGGAACTGTGGGAGGCTTGGGACATGGGACAAAATGAGCCATTTTGGTGAACAGGTCCACCATTACCAGAATGCAGGTGTGCCCTTGTGACCGCGGGAGGTCAGTGATGAAGTCCAGAGATACTGTGTCCCAAGGGCCGGCTGGTATGGGTAGCGGATGTAGCAGCCCTAGAGGTTTGGCTGGTACATCCTTGGCTCGACGACAAACCTCACAGGAATCAACATAATGAGCAACGTCAGCGCGAACCCAGGGCCACCAGAACTCCCGTGTGAATAGATGCAGAGTCTTATACTGACCAAAGTGTCCTGCAGGAGGGGAATCGTGGGTCAAGTAGAGCACATTGGCTCGGAGGGGCCCTGGAGGGACATACAGGTGCCCTCAGTGCAATAGGAGACCCTGGTGGTTAGCAAAGTCTCCAGCAGGGCCCTCTTGGAGTTCCTGCAAGCGTTGCTTGGCCCAGGGATCTTGGGCTTGGCTGGCCCAAATTTCCTCAGCCAGGAACAAGCAGGTTGTAGTGGCTGCGAAGACTGAGCGTGATAAGATAGGTGTGGCCAGAGTCTCTTCAGAGGGTGATACAGCGTATTCCGGCTTGCAGGAAAGGGCGTTGGCTTTCCGATTCTGGGTCTGCGGGATATAGGTAATGCGGAAGTCAAACCGGGAGAAGAAGAGGCACCACCTGATCTGGCGTTGATTGAGGCGTCGGGCTGTTTGCAAGTGCAGTGGTCAGTCAAAACTTGGATGGGGTGACGGGCCCCTTCAAGGTAATGCCTCCAGACATTGAAAGCAGTTTTGATGGCCAGGAGTTCCCGCTCCCAGATGGTGTAGTTGCGTTCTGAAGGTGTTAACTGCTGGGAGTAAAAAGTGCAGGGCTGCAGTGGCTGTGAGGGGTCCTCCCGCTGGGACAGCACTGCACCCAGGGCCACACTGGAGGCATCAGTCTCCACGGTAAATGGTAGTCGGGGGTCTGGATAACGCAGGATTGGCTTGGTCGTAAAGTGAGTTTTCAGGGTGGTGAAGGCATGGTCTGCCTCCGGAGTCCAAAGAAATGGCTCTTTGGGCTGGAGGAGACGGGTCAGAGGCGTGGTTATGTCCGCATAGGCTGGTATAAACTGGTGGTCATAGTTCGCGAAGCCGAGAAACCACTGCACATCTTTACGGTTCCGGGGCTTCTGCCAGGTCAAAACCGCTTCTATTTTTTTGGGGGTCCATCTGGATCCCGTGGGGTGACACGATGTGGCCTAGGAACTCGACTTCCTGCAGGTTGAACTCACACTTCTCCAGCTTGGCGTAGAGTTGGTGATCTCGTAGTTGTAAGACCTGGCGAACGTGTTCTGTGTGTCGAGCGGGGTTTCGGGAGTAAATCAAAATGTCATCCAAACAGATGATCACAAAGCGATCGAGCAGGTCTCGGAAGATGACATTCATGAACCGCTGGAATATGGCCGGAGCGTTGGTCAAGCCGAAAGGCATGACCAGGTATTCGTGCTGGCCATAACGAGTCCTGAAAGCCATCTTCCACTCGTCGCCTGCACAAATTCTCACCAAATTGTAGGTGCCACGGAGGTCCAGCTTGGTATAGACCTGGGCCCCCTTAAGGCGATCCAGGAGTTCAGCGATCAATGGCAGGGGATAGCCGTCCTGAATGATTATTTTATTCAAGGCCCGGTAATCATTGCAGGGGCGGAGCTCTCCGCCATTTTTTTGACAAAGATAACGGGTGCAGACAGGGGTGACGTGGACAGCCAGATGAATCCCCGTTTCAGGTTTTTGTCAAGAAAGGCCTGCAAGGCTGCTAGTTCTGGTTCGGACATAGGGTAGGGTATCTGTGATACTAATTTATTTATTTATTTATTGGATTTCTATCCCGCCCATCTAGACCAAAGGTCTACTCTGGGCGGTTTACAAATTTAAAATTTAATTGCCCAATTTAATTGCCCAGCATTTTCCTCAGCTGTAATTAACCCCTCTGATTCCAGTTCTTCGGGCTGAACTCATGACAGATATAGATTCTTTTTATATATATTAATATTTTATTTTTAAACTACTAGGAATAGGGTAGGGAATATAAAAGGTAAAAGGAAGTGGCAGGAGTGGAAAAAGGGGTTTTAAGGATAGGAGAACACAGAATATACAATCATCCAATCTATTCATATTAAGTATACAAGCATCCAATCTATTCATTTTTCAATGAAAAATCAACTTTCTACTTTTTTTAACTGTTTGATTACCCTCTAGCTGTCAACTTACAATTATGTTTTAGTTTAAATCTAAGTTACTCCAACACTATCAGGAAACCGAGACCAATTGTAAAATACATCCCCTCTTTCAATTTCCTTCTGTCTTGGACATACATTCAGCACGCCTGAAAAAGTATCCATTTCAATCACTTCCCAAATTTTCTCAGTACGTTTCTTTTGTTTCCGTGACTCTGTTTTCTTCCAGTTTTTGGAAGAGAAGGATGAATCCAGGATAGTACTCCAATTTTTAACATCACATTTTCTGATTGTAGCTAAATAGCTCCCTGGGTAACTCTCAATCCCATCTATGTTACCTGGCATCGCACTCAATAAAAACAGTTCTGGAGTTAGTACAGTTTCCTTTAACTGTTGTTTAACATCTGATGATTTCTCTTTCATCAAATCTTCCATCTGGCTAAGACGCTCATTTACCTGCTGAAATCCTGTTATTATTATCATTTGCATGGTAACCTGCCATTCTTTATCTGGCAAAGTCCCCGACAGTTGATATTTAAATTTTTCGGGGGTCATTTCCATCTTTCCAATGAGTATGGTCTGTGTAAATAACACTCTTTAGTTTCCAGTATTTTATCAACAAACCAAACCCATCATCACAAACCTCCCCTAGATACTTCCTCCCCTCCTTACCCAGATATTATAGTATATAAATCAACTTTTAGCCCAACAATTTAAATTACAACCGTGGCAGTATTATCAGAGTCCCACACAGTCCAGCCAAGAAAAAGTCCAGACTAAACAGCAGATACAGGAAGTCAGTCTCTCCAATAGATATCATTATAATCCGTCAAACTCCAGTCCTGGTTTTCCTAGCTCCTCAGTCTATTCGGATTCGTTCATCTCGCTAATAATTCACAGTCCATTTTCTTGTTTCCAAAAGACTATTCCTCCTTCTAAAGCCCAGCAAGGTTCTATTATTCCTAACTCCTCAATCCAGCCAATTACGTTGGTGGTTCACAGTCTGTTTTCTTACTTCCAAAAGCTTATTCCTTCTTCTCCAAAAACCCAGCAAAATTTCGTTATCAGGATCCCACACAGTCTAGGGAGAAAGATCCAGGCTAAACAGCATTCACAAAATTTCAGTCCGTTAAAGCCTGTCCAGTGGTATTTTCTCTGGGATTTTTTCCAGAAACACAAGATTTTTCCGTCTCACTGTCTCTCTGTTTGACCTTGAGCCAGCCTGCTGTTTGAGAGTCAGGAGCAGGCTGGCAAGCAAGACTCGCCGCTCCTTATCTTCTTTCAGTCAGATATTTTCACTCTAATTTCTTTTTCATCTTAATGAGGTTATTCATAAATCAAAGGCTTCAACTTACTTTGTTATTGTATATTTTCAGTCGTATTTCTTGTTCTCCTCTCCTCGGAGGGTGGGGGTGGAGTTATTCACAGCTATTCTGCCAAGATGGCTCCCGTCTCCGATCTGTGCTCGGGTGAATTTTCAGAGGGAAGAAAAATCAGGTTGCCGCCCAATCTTCTTCCTTCTGGGGCTCACCAACTGCTACAGAGAGACCTCTCCTGATCTCCCCTTCAATCCCTCATTTCTAGAGGGACCCCAGACCGGGCAGTTCCAGCTTTTCCCGGGAGCTGTTCCCGGTGGCTGCTGGCTGCACCGCGACAAAACTCCGCCTCCCATGACAGATATAGATTCAATTCAGTGCCATTTAGAGCAAGACTGGGCAAAGTGAGGCTCTCCTGAATGTTGTTGGACTACAATACCCATCAGTCCTAGCCATGATAGCGAACAGTAAAGAATGTTCGGAGTTGCAGTCCAACAAAATCTGGAGGGCCACATTTCTGCCAGGGAATAAGAAGTCTTGTCTACAAGACACATAACAGCAAGTGGTATGAAGTTATTAGTGAAAGTATGTAGTTGAATTGGCTTCTCTGCCTTTAAAGTATGTATTTAAAAGGGAGAATGGCAATGGTTTTTTGATTTTGCAGAATATTCAATGGCCATAAAACATACAGAAAATACAAGCAAGTTTGATTGGTTATTTTCATTAATTACTGGCTGGGACATTACAAAGGAAGTACACAGATAAATATAACAATGAAAGTAAGCATGTTTTCCCTTTTAGTTACGAAATTTTGAAAATATTTTTCCCCAAATGTAGTTATCTGCTTTCCCCTAATTTGGTAATGCCAACTAGGGTCAGAGAAAACTGTTTTTCTTCATTGAATTGGCTGACAGTGCTCTGTTTAGGCATTTTTAGCTTACAGTCCTAGCTCCTCAGCCACCTGAGCACATCAAGCCAATGATTCATGTACAGTTGTTTACACCACTGACAAGAGAGCACGACTGTGATGTTCTCTCCCATATCTCCTGCTCTCACCATCCATAGCAACTGCACTTTCCTGGCATCCTTGTGGTTTCTATACATTCTATTCACCACTAGTCCGAAAGACAAGGTATGGAAATTTATTTCAAAGGAATGCATTTATGTAAGTATACTTACAGTTGCAGGGGCCCATCTACTTTTGTTTTGCTTATTACTACTAATCACAAACCTGGATGTGGAGGAGATGCATTCTTGAACAACTGTGTTGTTTGAAGGCCTCACTGATAGCAGTAGAATGGTCACCCATGTATGGCTTATGGTTTGTTTGTTTGTTTGTTTGTTCAATTTATATACCACCCATCTGACCAAGGCCCATCCTTGTATGTGGGGATTTTCTCACAGATATATGGGCAGCCATTCTTTCCTACCATTTCTGCCTGAATTGTTTTGCAGCTCCAGATGGTGAAGCTACTGTCAGAAAAACTCAGAGGCAGGGAAGTATACTAGATACTGTTTGGGATCCTGTGACTTTAATTTAAATTTAATTCCCTCTAAATGCCTAGTTCTCCTCCTAGGGAAGGAAATCAAGGAAAATTGGCTGGATGCTCATGTTTCGGTATCCTTATACCGAGATACTCTCTTATGACATACTAATAAGCACTGTTCACTTGGTGTCCCTCTGCTGATAGAACGTATCCATCTCTGAAATGGCCTGCTCCCCATTCTATTGGCAAATGCTTTCTGTCTGTGGAATGACACCATGCCGACGATGCCTCATTATTCCACTTTGCAGCATAAACTGACAAGTCAACTGAGGGTTTAACCATCTCACATCTGCTGTGGCAAACAGTCCTTATGCCCTAATAACAAACTACTTGATGTGTATATAAGACTGTACATGCAAATGAGAATTATTTTAAAAACACACGTGACTATAAAATATCTCCGACTGGAGTAATATTGCCCAGGCAGTATGTTGCTCCAAATCAGGTGACTTTGAAAAGGAAATCTGAAGAAAGCAGAATGAATGGAAAATGTGCAAAGACCATCTTGAGGGCCTGGGCAAAGAAAAGGTGCAGGCAGAAAAAAGAAAGGAAGGCAATGGGAAGGTGCAGTTTAATCACTGTGCCACAGTGCTCTCTTGTTTCTTCTGCTTCATATGGCCATGGCTGTTCTATTAACACAGTTTCCTCTCACTCCACCTCCAGCTTTTTCACTGCACTGGAGCTCTTCTCATTCCTTTCAGTACTGACGAAAATTCTTCAAGGAAATGGATGCTTCTAAGTGAACGTTTCATAGATTCTCTGTGTGAGGGCTTGTAAATCACCCTGGACCTTTGGCACACAGGATCCCAGGGACTTGTATTGTTGTCCACGTTACAACAGCAGCTGTAATTCCTCATATGACTGTTCCCCACAATGACCAAGATCTCAAGTCTCTTCCTGAATCATAACATCCTTTCTTGTTCAAACATTCACTTCGCCTTTTGGCCATTTCATTCAAAACATTTATTTCTTCTGAGTAAATATAATTGGAATTATGCTGCAACTGAGTTTTCACTAGATTGTGCCAAGTATTAAATTAAGTCTAATAATCTCTGTCCAAAAATACAAGATCTGCACACACTGTCCAATATTGTTTGTCAATCTATAATTTCCATACTATTCTTCCATCTAGCCCAGCAGTATTACTTATTCTGCCTGGCAGAAATTCTACTAGTTTATACCAGATTCTATCTTGAAATGCCAAGTACTGAGCCTTCTCAACAGTCTCCCTTATAAGCAAACTTCCTCACATCTTAACAATGGGTGTTACATCTGCATGCACATCTCCAACTTCATCATAACACTTGTGAGTTCTTCTATAAGCAACAACCTGGTGCCTCTTAGCTGGGCTACAATCCCCCATATCCCCAAAAACTAGCCATGCTGGCTGTGGCTTACAGCAGTTGTAGTCTAAAAGACTTGGACCAGAAGGATGCATCTTTTGTTGAGAATGGAGATACAAGTCCACATCTGAGGACATCCACTTGTACAGGCCATCCAGTAGCAAGGCTGTGTTTATCACAAAGCGTAACTTCAGGCATCTTAATGAAATGCATATGACAGCTTGAATATATAACAGTCTTCCCCAGTGAGAATCCCTTTCTTTTAATTCTGACCAACGTTTTGTGATGCTCTTATATTTTCTTTCATGTACTTCAGAAATAGTGAATTATAGATACCATTCAAGCACTACATCAATCATAAGGCAATAGGCACAGCCCTCTACCAAGCATTTGTAGACTTTTACTCCCTCTTTTTTTCTAGTTCTTCATCTTTCAATTATAAAGAAATTTTTGCTTCCTACTCAACCAGCAAGGACCAAGTTCAAACAGATCCATAATTCTGTCATTTTCAGTTTTAACATACTGTATAACCTAGCAATCACTGAAACCGAAACTTCCACTCTACACTGATTACCATCTTATAGTTCTTCTCCTAATTTACCTCCACCCCTTTGCATCTTTTTCTGACAAAATTATTAGAACTCAAAAGAAAACACTCTCTGCTGCAAGAAATGCCCCATGTAATACAACTGGAGGCTACTATGTTGACTGTGTAGCTCTCACAACGATTCTTTGCTTCACAACTGATTGAATATGGGATAGAACAATTTCTATATTATGAGTTGCCCTAACAGATAATATTTCCCTTACTTTTTGAAAACTATGTTCCATGCATACTTCATGATGATTAAAAATTGTGCATGCTGAAATGGCCAGTCTTTGCAAATGACTGACTTTTTTAAAATAAAAAGCCCAAATCTGCACTGGCCATTCGTGTTTCACAGCCAAACTGAAAGGTGATATGGTGTACTTTATTGTAGTAATTCTTACTGCAAAAGAAGCACAGATAAGTGAGTTCCTTGTCATAAAAGAAAGAAAAAAGATGAGCATTATGCTACCTATTGTGCTTTTGATTAGGAAGTAAAACAGGACAAGAGAATTCTTATAAGCTTTTATGCAACTGATTTAAGAGTCATCAGCTTTTTCAAGTAATATATACAAAGGGTTTTTTTTCCTTAAAGAAAGGATGATGCTGAAAGCAACAGAACCATATGTAGAATAAAAATAACACAAGATGAGTATATCGAATAGTGCATGGCAAAAAGAGGGACAGAAAGTACATTCGTACTAAAAACAGCATGCATTCAACTCTCATTATTAGTAGAGATTTGCCTGCAGAATCATCATGTATTCTGTATACATTTTTCTAAGAATGTATAGAATCTGATAGAAGAAATGGTTTCTTCTTCTGGTACAATGCTTCTCAGCCCTTTCATTCTGTTAAGACTAGTTACAAGAGCATGAACACACTCCTTTGCAAAATCTTAGCACCAGCTTTATCATGATCCTGACAGCATCAGATGAACAAATACAATGTGTTTGTTCTCTTGTAACTGTTCTGCCCAGTTGGACAAAGGATTAGGTATAAGAAAGTTTACTTCTTGCATGTAATTGTCTCACTGACATGGGAAAGAGATCCCTGGGCAAGGGGGCTTTACTGTATTAAAACTCTTAATGGGTCGGAGACCGCAAAATAAAGATTGATTGATTGTATTAAAACTCTTCTGTATTATTCTGCTTCTTGTATTGATTAATCCTTCAGTTTAGCATGTGCTGGTGCTGCAACACAAGAATGATGTCATACATTTAGTTTCTTCAAATAATGAAATGTTGTGCAAGTGTTTAGAAGAACATTCAGGTTCTGCCCAACAAGTCAGAGTTAACAGGCCATTAACAGCAATCTCAATTAGCCTAAGGTATGTAAACAGCATGTTTGCAGACAGAAACTGGACTTACAGCCACTTGCCACTAATAAGGTCAAAAGCCCTCCTAAGAAACGATGCCTGAGATTCTGAGAACTTTTCCTGTAGCTAAGACAGACTCTCTATACTCAGTTCTGTTCTTTTTGTTGCTTTCCTTTAATGTTACAACTAATAACCTTTTTAAAAACAAAGCGTTATAACCCTATGAGAGCTGTAACCAACAAAATAAAATTTTTGATCAAAAATATTGTAACAGAGAACCCACTCCAACATTAAAGACGTTTCAAAAGAAAATGGGTAAATGTTTTCTAACAATATATTAGCTAAAGGCAATGAGCTCTTTCTCCTCCTATTACACAAATACATTTGCTTCTCCTTCCCATCACCATGTTTTCCTCATATAAGTTTGGATTTGCTCTTTCCTATCAATGTGAGTCAAGGCTTACTGCTTTTCAGACACTGCGGAAGCAAAGAAAAGCAGCAGTGGCTTGTTGGAGAAGCACAAGGAGTCAACTCTAAGGGAAAACTGTGTTGTTTTTACAAATGGCATTTATCCATACATTTCCTTTACCTTTAAAACTGAAACATAAAGAACTTGCTCTGAAGCAAGGGGTACCTACCTACATGTGCTTCAGTGTGTCTAGTGTGTTACTCATGCAGGTCTTTGAGCACGCACATAGAGCTATGTTTAACAAGGTGCTGCACCAATCTACTCAACTACAGAAGATGCATCTCCCTTTATATTGTGCACGGGGAGCATCCCTGAACTTGAAAGAGAATGGGGACAGCTCCTGGTTCCAGAAGCTATGTGTGCATACTGTGTGTGTATGATGATCACTGGTTCAAGCCAAAGTATTATTGCTTTCTATGTGCATACATGAGAGCCAGTGCGGTGCAGTGGTCAGAGTGTCAGACTAGGACTCAGGAGACCTGGGTTCAAATCTCTGTTTGACCATGGGAACTCACTGAGACTGGTCATGGTTCTAACCATTCCTTGAACATCTCACATACCTTAAAAACTCTAGGGGGGTGGCCATACATTGGAAGGGACATGACGGCACATAAGGATATGTGGATATGTGTTTGTTTGGGTTTTTTTGCATTTTCTACTAGTTGGTGAGGCTAATTGCTTGTGGCACTGAAAATGGGTGGCAATGGTGATGGCTGCATGGTATGGAGATGACAGTGTCTCTCTTTCATTTTAAGCTACACTGCAATCATTACATTAAGCCTTTTGTTTTTCTGTGAGGCTTACAAAAAGGGAAATTAGGTTACAATCCTATACACACGTCTCTGGTAATAACTCCCATTGAATCTGGTGGGGCTCACTTCTGGGTGGGCATGTATAGGACTGCACTGCCACCTCCCATATTTCCCTTTTAAATCTGGAGGACTGGCATGGGCTCTCACAGAAGAACAGGAAAAACAAAACAAAAAAACCCTGCTACCAGCAAACCAACCACTGGAAGATAGTGATGATACACTGGAAAAGAACATATAATAAATGTCAGCAATGTCATTTTAAATGTTTTTAAGACAAGCAACATTTGATTACCAATGAATATATTGCTTCGTATCCACTGTTACCACAACTCTCCATTTGTAAAAAAGTTATATACCATACATAGTCAAGATCAAGTCCAAATAGACAAACATTCTTAAGCCACTTTTAATAGTGAATGAAGTGAAATGGATATTTATATGGGATATGCTCTTTTTAAGCTTATGTCCTCCAAACATCAGTTGTGCAATGGCTTTCAGACACAAAGTAAAATGTAACACTCTTCAAGGAGTGCCACTTACTCCACTTGTCTCATTCTGTGTCTGCGCGGGATTAGCCTTTGGCTCCATGTCTTGCCGTTTTTGGTTCTGCTTAAGTTGGTTTAAAGATGGTTTTGCCTGTACAGCTCCCACAGTTTTGCTTGTCCATTGATCCACCAGTTTGTGGAGATCATCTGTGAAAGTTCCTTTCTTATTGTTACTGTTGTTGGCTTGTACTTGAACCTGTAGTGTTGTTTGTGGAAGAGGGTCCGGATATGCTACGAGACTGTTTGTTGAGGATCCTAAGATCACAGAAAAATATGAGTCAGCTGTGCACATCGGCAATACCACATTTATTCACCTCCTGTTACGTTCATACCATTTAACATTTCCAAAACCACAACTATCTGTTTTCCATTCAGCTGCTTCTTCAGAAGAACATTTTTGCTTCAAAATAGTCTAAGAAGTCAGATGCATTCCAATTTCTAGGAAAAGTTCACAAGACCTGCATTGGAAATGCACTGCTCCCATATATAGAAAATATCAGATGTGCGTCTATATGAATGCACTGAATTTAGCTAAAACCAAACCAAAACAGAAAAGCAAACATAGAAAACCACAAGATGAAACAGATCTCAGGGACATATTATTTGTTCTATTATTTGTTCTTT
Organism: Intellagama lesueurii; assembly: GCA_037013535.1. NCBI lineage: Eukaryota > Metazoa > Chordata > Lepidosauria > Squamata > Agamidae > Intellagama > Intellagama lesueurii. The sequence continues at coordinate 246,492,790 of JBAJHW010000002.1, forward strand.
GCACTGGTTTCTATATTGACTCAGGATGTATACCATTTGGGTTAAGGTATACTGTCCTACACAGTTGGACCTGGGAAAATATACTCTGAAGTAATGAAGACTTATATCTTACTAGTTATGCATAGGATTGTGCCTTTCATTTTCTGGATTTTGAATACTGGGTTTGGGATTTCAAGATTTCTCATCTAATACTATCATGTGCATCATCCTGAACATGGGGAGATTAATTTTGTCTAAGTGCAATTTAGGCTGCTGAAGTTATGTTATTACTGTGCAGAAGTCTGATTCTTCATAATAATAACTGTGTGAGCTCAAGACAATTCTGACTTATGGGGATTCTTTCTGGAGTTTTCCAGGTGGAAGATACTCAGAAGTGGTTTACCATTTCCTTCTTCTGGGGGCATCTGGGACTGTGCAGGTTGCCCAGGATTATACAGGCTGACTCTACTTCTGGGAAGCTCAATGTTGAATCAAAGTCCTAACCTCTGGCTCCACAGCCAAATATCCCACTCACTGAGCTATCCAGCCATCATAATAAAGCCTAAATGAATCAAGGTGAACACATCAGTGTAACCATGAAAAACCTGCTCCGCAAAAATCCCATTCTCAGCCTTTATACTCTCACAAATGTGAAATAAAAGATTTCATACAACAATTTTGGAAGAAAAAGGAATTACTGTATAGCCACCACCAGGAGTAATGAATTAAATGGCCATGACTTGGATCATTGGTGACATAATGTTTGGATGCGTCCAGTCTATGATTATTATGGGAATATTAATTATTCTAAGTTGGATGGCTAATGTTGAAGTAATTATTTACAACATACTATAGTCAAAGTGATGAAATCAATACTTAACATAAATTGAAATATAGCAATATGGATCTATTGCTCAATATGAAGTAGTCTTTTTTTACTTTTTAAAAAATGTTTGAAAACTATTTTCTAAGACTGAAATTTGAAGCAAAAAAGTTCAAAGCTGTAGTGAAATTACATTTACGATGAGCCAGTGTACAAAATCATAATTTCAAAGATAATGATGCGCACTGTGAATACATATATGAGTGATTCTTCTCTGTTCACTCACACCTTCACTCTGAAACCTATCATGTACCCAAATTGTGTGGATTCTTAAGCTCCTTAAAGAAACAACAGAAAAAAACAGTGAAACAGTGTTGTTTCCCCCCCCCCCCCATTAAACCTCAACAACTATTCAGTACTACACACATCTCGACAGGTGTGAGGAAGTGTTAAGCTGTATTAGCCAATCAGTAGCAAAACAGCACTGTAAGGAAGCAGTGTCAATTAAAATATTAGGTAAGCTGACAAATCAGCTTTGTCTCATAAACACACACGTACATACTGAAATTACAATGATCTTGCAACAGGCATGCATCCAAAAGGCAGCACCATCATGCAAAGCTACCAAAGAGATACCTGCTCTTTAATTCATATGCAGCCTACTTTAAATGCCAGAACTAATGCAGTGTCTCCTGTTTAAACAAACCACTACATTACATTTAAATAAAGCAGCCCATGCTCAGAAAGAAACACCAAAAAGCCAAAAAACAAAAGAGAGAGGGATAGTTACTACTACTGTGATCTTTGCCTAGACATAGTCGTTTCAAGGTGGACCCTACAAGGTAAAATGATACAAGACATACAGAGTTAGGCAAGACTAAAAAGGGGGAAAGAAAAAAGATCTGATGGAAAATCTTCTGCATTTTTAAACAATGAAAAAGTAATCATTATGCAAGAAGGAACAGACAGAAAGTCAGCAGTTCAGAGTGAAAATGAGAAATAATTGGGCAGCTCAAAACCTAAAGAAATTTTCTTCTATAATAATAAATGTTGTCTGGGACCTCCGTGTTTCATAAATGTGAAGATTCATTTGTAAAAATCAACACTGGTTTTAATTTCCATTCTATTTGTGCTGCAAACTATGTCTTCATCTGGTAAGTCAATCAGTGGTACAAATAATGTAAAGAACAGGCAAAACCAGATTGATTGAGGAAGTTATCACATATACTGTGTTTTACAACTGAAGACTGAAGACTTTAATCTCCATAATATCTTTAGAATTCATATAGATCGTGATGGCTCAACAGAACATGGGCTCTAGGGGTATTTCAACTCTCTCTTAACAGACTGCTACCTAGTAAGATGTTAGAAAATTAATTAAGTGATACACTTCTCATATATACCATAATATATTAAATACTGGCTGAAGTCTTCTTGCTTTGTTACACAGGTGGAAGGCAAAAGGCATAACGTCCACTCACTTCTAGCCAGCAATTAAGGAGTTGCTGCTGCGATTCTTGGGTGTGTGTGTGCTGGCTTAGTGCACACTCGAGAATCCCATTAGGAACTCATTAATTGCCAGTTGGAAGTGAGTGAACGTTACATCTTTTGCCTTCCGCCTATGTAACAAAGCAACAAGATTTCAGTCTCTGTTATAACTCTTTCAAGAAAGGTCATATGTTAACTCTACTTACTATCATGTTTTTTAAAAAATCAGTTTTGAGCAAAATATGTCAAATAGAATATTTATTGGTCGTTGTAGGTTTTTCGGGCTGTTTGGCCATGTTATGAAGGGTTTTTCTTCCTAACGTTTTGCCAGTTTCTGTGGCCGGCATCTTCAGAGCACAGGAGTTAGACAGAGTTCTAACTCCTGTCCTCTGAAGATGCCAGCCACAGAGACTGGCAAAACGTTAGGAAGAAAAACCTTCAGAACATGGCCAAACAGCCAAAACAACAACAACAACAACAACAACAAAAAAAACCTACAACCACCATCAGATCCTGGCTGTGAAAGCCTTCGAGAAGAATATTTATTATTCTTCACATCTGCATAACATCAGAATATGGCAAGCCTTGACAGTTAAAAAAATAGAATTAAAACTACCATGATGCTACTCACTAGCATGAGTTTAATTCTTACTATTCTTACTGATCCCTCAGGATGCTGAACAGCCCTACCTTGCTTCACTATGCCTCACCCTTTCAAAAAGTAGGGAGAGGCATTTAATGCACGTTTCCCTTGGCAATATTAACATTTAATCAGCATTTTGTTAAACATCATGAAGCAGCTCAAGCAAATGGGAACAGTGGACTCCATGTGCTGGTGCATACAAATAAGACATTTTGTTTAGTGCCTGAAAAATAAACCCAGGCTACAGATTACTATATATCTGTTGATATGGCACATAAAATAGCATTGAAATGTTCCAGGAATATAAACAGCATCATCAATAATAAAACAGCGAAGTATTTAAGAAGTAGTGTAAAATATCAGAGTCCAAAGAACTTCCATATTATGGCCAGGGATAAGGACTCGCTAAGGTCAAGTAGGACTTAAGTCACACAGGCGACTCAACTCAGGTTTTTTATCATGACTCGGACTCAACTCATGACTCGGAAACACCTCCCCCCTTTTCTCTGGGGGAAAAAGCTAATTTTTAATAGGGACTCGGGACTTGGTATCAAAGACCCGGACTTGGTACCAAAGACTTGGATTTGCCAACATTCCTGATTATGGTCCTAGTTAGAGGTAATCTCCACCCTTCCACAATCCATCTCCAGGAAAAGGGAGGTTTTCATAATCATGTGATGGATTTATCACATCAAAATAACTACAACAGAAACTGGGCTAGTCGTTAACTTCTTCTAGCAGTGATGGGGACTTTCTGGGAAGTACCACCTGAACAGTCTGATTATGACTGGGACCTTCTAAAACATGGCCCTTTCACACATGGGTTCAAGTAAATAATAGGACAATTGTTTTACTCACTGAAGGCATATTTAATATATTTCTTGGTGTGTGTGTGTGTGTGTGTGTGTGTGTGTGTGTGTGTGTGTGTGTGTAAAACTACTTATTAGCCTCCCTTAGACAAGATAAAAATTATTCTTGCCTATACATCAACTCAGCTGAGAGATAGCTTGAGAGAATTTTAAATTGCTGTTGTTACATGCATGTTGTTGCATGTTACCACAATCTAGTTATGTGCTGTCAAGTTGCCTCCATTCATAGGGGTGACCCTATGAATGAGCCCTATCCTCAACAGCCCTACTCAGCTCTTGTAAACACAAGCTGGTGTCTCCCTTAATGGAGTCAATCCATCTCATATTTGATCTTCCTCTTTTCCTGCTGCCTTCAGCTTTTCCCAGCATTACTGTATTTTACCGAGAATCTTGGCTTCTCATCATGTGCCCAAATTAGAACAGCCTCAGGTTCATCATTTTTGCCTCCAGAGAAAGTTCAGGCTTGATTTGATCTAGAACCAACTCATTTGTCTTTCTGGCAGTTCAGTGTATCCACAAAACTCTTCTCCAGCACTTTATTTCAAAATAATTATTTTTTCCCGTCAGCTTTCTTTACTGTCCGGCTCTCACACCCATACATAGAGAACAGGAATACCAGACTGTGGATGATCTTGTTCTTGGTCTCCAGTGGCACATCCTCTTACACTTGGTGATCTTTTCTAATTTCTTTCATTGCTGCCCTTCTGAGTCTCACCTTTCTTCTGTTTTTTCCCCCTACAGTCTCTATTTGGATTGATGATTTAACCAAGGTATACAAAATCTTTTACTATTTCAATTTCTTCACTATCAACATTCAGGTTGTGTAGTTCTTCTGTAGTCATGATTTTTGTCCTGCAGTCCTGCTTTGGCACTTTCACTAAGTCATTTCAAGTCATTGCTGCTTCTGCCAGTAAGATGGTATCACCTGCATATCTTAAATTACTGATGTGTCTTCCCCCAATTTTCACTTCTCCTTCATCTTAATCTAGTCTGGCTTTCTGTATGATATATCCTGTGTACAGACTGAACAGATAAGGGGATTGCACCCTTGTCTGACACCTTTACCTACTGAAAACCATTCTGTCTCCCTATATTCTTCCTAACAGTCACTTCTTGTCCCCAGTACAGATTACACATCAGGACAATCATCAGGTATCACTGAGACACATTCATTTCTTTCAAAACAACCCAAAGTTTCTTATGAAACACACACTCTTAAGGCTTTGCTGTTATCTATAACACATAGACTGGTCTTCTGAAATTTTCTGATGTGTTCCAAGAAGCGGTCAATATTTGCAATATGATCTCGAGTGCCTTTTCTGAATCCAGCTGGAACATCACGCATTTCTTGCCTCATATACGGTAAAAGTTACTGCACTTCTTAGCGTCTCCTTTTTTGGGGACTGGAATATATATTGCACGTTTCCAGTCTGTGGGCCATTGTTTTTTTTTTTTTTTTTTGACGTATTTGTTGGCATATTCTTGTTAGGATTTTGACAGATTCTTTCTGTGTGGCTTGAAATAATTCTACTGGTATTCCATCTATCCCTGATGATTTACTTCTTCCCAGTACTTTCAAATCAGCTTCACTTCACTTTCTAGAACTGCAGATTCTTCATGATAGGATTCCTCTTAAAAGGAGTATGTTATCCTTTTATCTCTTCTGCATAGGTCTTCGGTATACTGTTTCCACCTTCTCTTTATTTTCTCCTTTATTTTATTTAAGCATAGATTTAAATGATGGTTATGTTGATAGGTTTTCCGTGAAGTCTGATGGATATTATTTGGCCAGAGCTTGGATTATAGTCCCTAACTACCTCTGCTACATCTTGCTTCAGTATTGTACATTGTAAACAGACCAAGCTTTTAAATAAAAAACAATTATCTTATCCCTTTCTTTGTGGGAAAGGGATTAGATATTGTGAAATACATCTCATAAAATCTTACAGAATCTTATGCCATGTTCTGCTGTCCAGAGGCAGTTTTATCTTTTCCCCTTCCTTTACTCCCTGGAGCAAGACTTTTTCTAGTCTTTGCAGTTCTTTGTAATATATATATATATAATTACAACTTACTCATGTATAAGCATGATATACACGTGTAATTTATATTTTAAGTTTATAGCTAATAGAAATGTCCCCTATGGACCCTTTTAAAGAGACTGCCTATTGTCTTTCTTCCACATATATATAAATTGTTGATCTGTTGTCTATATATAGAACAAACCAAATAAAGATTTCCTGTGTATAAAAGTAACAGACCAGCTCACAGTTGAGAAAAGATATTATTCATGCTTATTAAAACTGTCTTTTTGATAGTGTTAATATTTATACAGGGGAAATGTATTTTTTGCACTATGCTTATACATGAGTAGGTCGTAATTTTATAATTTTTTTTTTTAACAAAGAACTGCAAAGACTAGAAAAAGTCTTGCTCCAGGGAGTAAAGGAAGGGGAAAAGAAAAAACTGCCTCTGGACATCAGAACATGGTATAAGATTCTGTAAGATTTTATGAGATGCATTTCACAATATCTAATCCCTTTCCCACAAAGGGATAATTGTTTTTTATTTAAAAGCTTAAATTCTCTGTATATATTACAAAGAACTGCAAAGACTAGAAAAAGTCTTGCTCCAGGGAGTAAATTCTCTGTTGTCTGATGTTGCACCTAAGAAGAAACATAGCCTGAAGCAGGATGACGTGCTAATAATATGAGAAATATTGGGGGCCAGTCTATGAAAAATGCTGCATTTACGTTTTTCAAAGTATTTAAAAAATCATTTTATGATTATGATTATTTTAGCTCTTTTTTCAAACAGTCAAGGTTTGCAGAGTGTTGTTGAAGGTTGGTCTATAAATCTCTAAAACAAATGTAATAAACATATCAAATACACACATGATCCACTGTGCTGGGTTAGGTATTATGATGATCATTTTACTCCCTTTTGTGATATATGCAACAAAATCAGGCTTTTATTTCTACACTAGAGGGCATGAAAATAAATTCTGAAATTAAAGTCTTGACTTTCAGAATATATACATATACAATTCTGTGAAATACCATCTAACATTAGGCAAAAAAAATATTTATAGGTGGGAAAGTTTTTGTAGAATATATGTAACACACCAGCTCCCTCCCTGTTTTTCAAACCAGATTATTAAGGCATAATCAATTAATAAATCACCCAGGAGGTTATTAATAAGAACTGAAAAGTTCGTATGAGTAATTAAATTATAACATTTTAAAAAAAGAGAGTCTGTTGACTTTGGTCATAATGTGACAGATCAGACTACTACTTAAAATAAAAATTGTTGTGTATAGCAATTGTGTGAAAAAGCACTTTAGACCACAGGAAAATGTAGTGTCACATCCAGATTGCTGGTAAGGGTAAACTACATAAAATAGTCCAAAAAAGTTATCTCTAAATATTAAAATTACTGTTGGAAGTTTAATATAAATGCCTGCACAAAACTAACATGTACATCTATCAGTCTTCAGCGTCCTTTTATAACCAATGGAATTTAGAAATAAGAAAGAGTTATTTGGAAAGCAAAGAGGATTTAGCATTTAGTCATCTTGTGCCTTTGATCAGTACCACCTTGATAATGACAAAAAATATATGCATAGTTGATAATTCCAGTGGTAAGCTCTGGATACAAATGAGAATGAATACTGAATTAGCTGAATGTTTAGTGACAAAAATCTTAGCCCTACATTTGCCATTACATATAACTGTGGCCTTAATGACCTTATCTCAGAATATATGTTTGTTGTACAAGAAAAATCTATTTGTCCCATAATAAAGAAGACCTAACAAAATAAATAAATGCATAAATAAAGTTTCTTTGAGAGTTTGTTGAACTGCCAATTAACAGGATCATGTAAATAAGAAAACATCTATTTGGATTTAGTTGCAATTCTTCAGATTTAACCTAGACTTTATACCAGTGAAGTATAAACCACTCTAGTGTAGAATCTGAAATTTTAATTGTCCAAAATTTATTCTGTGCTTTGATGAACTGCTTGTTGACTTCATCTCTGAGGTCACATAAGGTCATAATAAAAATAAACTGAGTAAAATGCTCCAGCTAAGTGAGTTTACAGTAAAAGTTATATTGTGCATCATTCATAGCAAAGGAACCAGTTGCATTTAACATAATTTACTTGAATAACCCAAAATATACAAGGTGGGGGCAAAAAAAATTGCCTAGAAAAGATGATGTTAAAGACTAGCAGGAGCATTTCTCAGCATTTCCACATGCAAGGGGTAGGAAAAATAACAAATCACAAATAATAATAATAAAGTGGATATAAACAGTACTGTATATTGTTTGAATACAGCCCTTGTGCGGATGTTATACCCTTCAGTGACCTTCTAGATTTGTATCAGCTTGCTACATGCATCTCTTCATAGTCCAAACATGTGTGAAAGAGACCATTCATGTACAGAAGCTTGGGTTTCTTTTTGATATCGCTGGAACCAGGACAGCAGACAATTATAATTGCCACATTGTAAATTAAAAGTTACTTAAACGTAAAAAATTCACATAAAGATATGTCCAGGGTAAAATTTACTATGAGGTTATAGAATAAATTATGAGACCTTCCACACATGCTTTTGATACCCAGGCATGAGCCAAAAGCAGTGCACAAAAGCTTTCCATATGAACAAAAAGAAAGGGAAAAGAAAAATAAGTAGTGCCAATGGTGGTCAAATGAAAAAAAAAAAACAAAGAAAAAGAAATCAAAGGGACTGTCTAAAAAAAAGGGGGACTTCCTGCCAAAACTATTATGTGTTTATATAAATATATATATATACATATATATATATACATGAAAATGAGTTTTGAAAAAGGGGCTCAAAAGAAAGATGGGCTGTGATAAAATACAAAAGAACAAATACAAACAGATGGACAAAGACACAGGTCCACTGAGGAATCTGGTACGAGGTTTGCTACTAGATTTATAGGTCACTCTCTCAGACGTTTGGTGGAAAACCGTCCAGCCTGCAAATGAATATAAAGGGAAGAAAACAAAGACACTTATAAAGTACAGATAGCTGTGAACAGTTGTCACCATCAGTCATATCAGCTTTGTTAGTTTATCATCCACATCTCCATTTTAGCCTTGCCAAAGAGGAATAAGTTTATTGGCTATATGCAAAAGAGATGCAAAAACGGCAGAAGGAAATAGATACTTCATAGGATTAGTTTGGCAGGACATGCAGAACTGAGTATGTTGCTTTTAATCATCATTGCACTTTGCAACAGATCTTTGCAATCACTACTGTACTGTGATACACCTATTAAGCTATCGCTACTACAACTATATCAAGCTGTGTCTAAAATGCAACAGAACCACTAGTAAAGCTGGAAAACCATGAGAACTTTAAAGGTCACAGAAGCTTAACTATTCCCAAGTTATAGTTGTACGAGTCAATATGAAATAATGACTTATGAACAAAATTCTGCTTCGGTAGAAAAGGATTTGGACCTAAATGTATAAACCAAGAGAAAAAGTTTCAGTCTCCAAAGGGTTATTTCCCCAATTGTTACAAAAAAGGAGTAAAATTCCTTAACCATTCCTTAATAATATGACTTTTAAGGGATGCAGTACTGCCCTTTCTTTTCATACTCTGTCATTATAATATTGTTCAAAAAGCAAGATAGCAATTCAGTGATCTACAACTTCCTTAACCAGTGAAGGCCATGTTAGAATGGCCTTTAACATCGCAATGGGACACTTCCTGTTCAAATCACACATTGTTTCAACTACCTTACAAAACAGATTAGGTGGGGAGTCACTCACTCAACCTAGTAAACTGAGCAAGTATTTGAAACCACAACTCCCATTTGTAAATGTAGCATGTGTTCATTTTCTGTGCTGAAATAACTACGGATTTCAACTTAGAACGATGGACATTCCTAAATATATAGAATCACCTTGGCCAGAATTTCCATGGGCATCACCTCCTTCAGTAGCTAATCCAGAACAGATGTCAGAGGACAAGGAAGCCTTGACAGAGCATGGCTGTTGTGTCTGAACTGACTTTCCAAGTATGGCTGATGTGGATGAAGTCAGTGCTGTAGCTTCAGTAAAACCAGTCTTAGCTTTGACATTTTCTTTAGCAAGAGTGTCTTTGCAGTCTGATACGTTGCCTAAACAGGATACATGAAAAAATCACCATGTGCAAAGGAATAACATAAGGCACAACTATTAATTCATTATTGTAAAGAGCTTCTTGAAAAACTGGAAGCTTTACATATGAAATATAATCAGCTGTAAATAGCAAACCAACTCTTCAGCACTGGAAGCATGAATGCCATTATAACATGAAACCAGCAGTAACCCTAGCTTTCCAATGTATAGCTTAGCGTGCTCACAGAGATTCAGCTGTCAACTCCAGAAAAGGATCTCAAGATTCAGAGAATTAGCATTTGGTTTTGAGCACCAGACTTCTCACATTTGTATCTTGTGACATAGGTCCACCAGTGTTGTGGAAATTACATAAGCAACAGCGACAGATTGACCTTAATTAAAGAGTTCATGCTTTGATTTCAGGTTGAGCACAACTCATGCGCAATGGATTTTGATTTTGCTTCCCTCTCACAGAGCAACACAGCTGTATCTTTTTTTAAAAAATGAGAACTTGCAGCCCGATTTTATTCAAGATTACTCAGGAGTAAGCAGAACTGAATTAAAAATTCAAGGGGTCTTACTCCCAAGGTACATATACATAGAACTAGAGCCCTTAATCTACACACAGTCTGGGCATAATGCCCCGGACCATCCTAACAGATACTCATCTAATCTTCTCTTTAGAAATATCTAATAAAGAAGATACCATAAATTCCCTGGAAAACCTTGCTTCATTTCCCAACATTCTATGACTGAGTAACTCTATAAGAAAGAAGAATAAGATAAAAGACAGAGATAAAACTACACTTCAGTTAGGCAGAAAGTAGAATTAAATGATCAAAAGAAATCTCTAATACTACTAATCTGGGGATGGGGTGGGGGTCAAGGAAATCATTCCAGAAAAAAACAGAGCAGGTAAAAGCAATTTCATGAAATGGAATATCCAAGCATGTAGGTACTCAAGGCAGGTCATGTAAACAAATCAGTCATCTTCTCTGCGTCTTCTAACCAAAATGTTGTTCTATCATTTAGGTGGGAATTAGCAAAGAATGAGAATTTAGCGTACTGTATATTAACACTCATTTCATTATTTTATTCTGTAGACAAAAAAAAAAGTGCATCAAGGTACAGACAGTGAAGCTTTCCTGCACTCATGAACTTTCTGATAGCAACTATCCTGGAGATTCAAGGTAGCAGAAAGTTTAGGAAGGAGTTCCCTTACCCATAAAGAATTTATTCCCCCATGACCTTCAGAGGCAGCCATTTGGCAGCCATCTGCAGGCTGTGGTATCTTCCCAGTGATGGCCCCTTCCTCAGTGGGATGCATCAACTGTGACATGCTTTAGGTGCCTGTTAGACCCATCTTTTCGCCTTTTCTTCCTAAACTCATTGTGCTTTTGCTGTCATAGTTGAACATTGATTGTTCCATGTTTGTGTTTTCAAATTTGCACTTTAATATGTTTTAATGGTTTTTAATTTTTTTTAATTTCTTTTTTTTAACCTGTGGTTTACTTCAAGGTGTCATTTGGGACAGGAAGTATCAGAAACTGCTTTTGTAACAATAACTATCTGAAGTTGGAGGCACTGTATGCATCCAACACATTCCTCACATTTAGATTTTATTTTTCATTTATTCTTTCTCTCTATAATTCCCAATTATTCCTTGAAAAAAAAGAGAATCTGCCACAGAGGTTTGGAACACTCTGTGGAACAGCAGGAGAGGAAGTGTTGGAGGCCGGAAAAGGAATTAGTAAAGACTGCCTCCCTTCTTCCACAGGTGAGAATATTCTGAATGAAGCTTCAGGAAGGGCCTGCTCCCAAGTGAAAGCTTGACTGAAAGCTGTGTCTGGAAAAATGCAGGATGGAAGATAGATAAAAGATAAGAGGGTGACAAAAGCAACATCGTTCAGTATCACCTCTTTTCTATAATGTCCTGGTTTTACTGATTATCCAGTGACAAAAGCCACAGGCTTGTCAGTTGTCGTGATACTGCTGCACATGCTATGCAAAACCTCTTCTGACAATATGTTTTGGATGCAGAAATGAAAAAGAAAATCCTCACTGAAATGGAGGAAAAAGGCTACTACATTCTCCTTGCTAAAACTGAGCAGAAGTTGCCTTCCCGATTCAATGCTCAACCTCCACTCATGGAAGGGTAGAATCCAGTGTAATTTAGAGGGGATGACTGTTTGAGTGCATACTGTTAGTCAGTATATCAGGCTTTAGTAGCCTTAAAGTGCGATGGCATGGGGCTATTCCATCTTATGTCTAATTAGCTTCCTTGGACAACTTATTACTTGTGCTCAGATAACAGTTTGATGATAGTGTGTGCTTTTTATCCAGGTCATCGCTGCATGGATCATGTCAGAGAGATATTACTTTTAAATCCATGTCTGTTCACTTGATATGGTAGACTTGAATGCTGTGGCAGGGAGAGAGGAATGTTAGGTTTGGTTCCATGACTTCTCCTTAGGATATTTTCTTCCAAAAAAAATTCTGTCCCATTTCCCCAAAGGAAGATTAAAAAACTGAACCGGTGAATGAAGATCCTAGCAGGCCATGTGGGGGTGGCCAAATTAAATTGGTTTGGCATATGTGGCGGTGTCCTTTTTTTGGACTATGGGGCTAACAAGAACATGAATAGCAGCCCTTTCTTCTAAGGGCACACAATAGGTGGTAGGTGACATGTACTATTGCAGTCATGTACACATATACTGTGGTCATATACACAGACAGAAAAGTAAAGTCAACTGCTTACATCTTAAAACAAGGCTTTTAAAAATATTTCAGTATGGTGTTACCGTCCTGGTACTTAATGACAGCTTAATCAATAGAAAAATGTGGCGATACAGCTGAATCCAACTTAAACTCTCCCTTCTTTTTCCTTGACTAAATAATAAAATCTTTAACAACCTTCCTAACACACTATTTTGAAGACCTAAATTGCTGCAACAGGATTTACACCAATAATTTGCACCATGCAATATATATTTATCCATTTTCTAAGCATGTTCAGCAATATCCAGTGGGGGGAGCACTCCTGCCTGGCCACCCTCCATCCCTGGCTGCATTAACCTCTGTGCATGGATGATTAGAAGCCTCATGGGAGAAGCATTCTGTATCTCTGTGGGCTCTCTATGAGAACTAGGATCCATGTTTACAGGGTGACAGAAGTGAGGAGAGAGAGGGGATGGGGCTTGTGTGCTTCTCCTTCTCCATGATAAGTACACATACAATGTAATGCCTGAATAGAGTCTAAATGTATCTCAGAAACCTGTGATAGCAAACAGATAGTAGCTATAAACACTCCAGTTTCATATCTATTGGACATACTTGTATTGGTTGTTGTTGTTTTGAGCTGCTGAACGGCAGGGTTTACTAATTTCCCAGTTTTTAATTTGTTCTTGCTGGTTCTCCTTCGACGTCCACTTGGTGGGGCAGAATGAAGAAACCCAACATTTGGAGGTAAAGGTTTCCCCAGTCGAAAGTACAATGCTTCTATTTCTTTCTTCTGCTGACTCTGAAGGTCAGCTATTTCTCTCATGTGTCTAAAGAATGAAAAAAACAACAAAATGTTACATGTCAAAATTGAGTAATGCTTCAATTAAAAGATCTATTTGTAAGCATATACTTTATACAATTAAAAGATAAATTTAATTATATCTATGATTAAATTCATATATTTATATGATAATAATTCCTCCCTCCCACTATAGCATGAACTACTCCAAGCTTTGACATAAACTTTGAAACTGTGCTGATTGTAACTATCTGTGAACAAAGAACAAAGAGTCTGAACAGACTAGAGGGGTGTAAGGAGAGATACCCAGGAGAAGACTAAAGTCGTCAAAGCAAAAATTTATTAAACAGAGTTTTTGCCAAAGGAGTAGAAAAATGAAGAATCATGTGGCACCTTAAAGGCTAACAAACTCAAGGAACATAATTACTAGACTCTTGGTTTGACAGGAACAAGACTTTTGGTGATTTTTTTTTTAAATTGGCAGCTTTAGTAGAAGGTTGAGATAGGAAGATAAAGTCATGGAGTTAAAGAAGTTGAAGAAAATGATCTTTTGAATGCTTTAAATTTTGAAAAGGGAGCACATTATCAGAAATCCCATATTTTAAAATATGATTTAGTATAACTGGTATAACAAATTATCAGCGGATTCCCTTGGAGGAGAGTTTGTCTATATGGAATTAACACAATTGAAGATCTAACACGTTATATACTTGTCTGCCCAATTTATAAAGACTCAAGAGTAATTTTGTTCAAAAAGTTAGGTCTCACATTTAATAGATCTGATGCATATCTGATAAATTTTCTGCTGGGGGATAATGTACCATATATTTCTGAAAAAGTAGCCTGCTTCGCTTTTAGAGCAATGGTTTTAAGGAGGAAGTTTTGTAGTGATGATAATCAGGTTTTACTAGATGACTGAATTGTGTCCATGAGAATGTTGATTTTAGATGGCTTTTAGTTGAGTAATGTGTTTGGTTGTTTTATATTATTTGAACTTCTTTTGTAATGGCTATGTTTACACAAAAAAACTTGTCTATACTATAAAAAGTTGGGGGGGGAAGAACACTGGGATTAAAAAAAAGACACTTCAGGAGTTCAAAGAAGTGGTGGAAGGAAAAACTGGAACTTTGGCTTTTTTCAGGAGTGGGGGAAACAAAGGCATGTTTGAATGCAGAAGGGAAGGAGCCAAAGGAGAGACAGGTTGAAAACACAGTGGAGACCAGAAATAAGGGTGACAGACAGATAACAGGATCAAGACAGCTAGAATCAAGACAATAAATGCAATCGGGAGAGGACAACAGAATAGTAGATTTAGCCAAGGAAATTCTGGGAAGGAGGAAAGATCTGAGGAATGAGAAGTGATGCTAGAAGGAATAAACAGGGTGTCCTGGCAATGGAAAGAAATACATCATTTATATAGATACAGATAGTCGGAGAGGGGTACTCAATGTGGCGTAGTGAACAGAGCGACAGACTAGGACTCTGGAGACCATGGTTTGAATCCCCACTTGGTCACAGAAACTCACTGGGGGAGTGGGACTGGTAAAACCATTTCTTCAATATCTCACTTCCCTTGAAAGCCCCATTAGGGTCGCTGTAAGATGGTTCTGACTTGATGTTACATAACTAACTAGATAGAATGACATATCTTCAATAAATTGTAGTTCTATTACATGTATTGGGGATTATGCAAATCTGAAAGATCTTGTAATTCATTAATGTAAACTAAATTATTACTGTGAACATTTGTTTAGTTGCATGGGAATACACAAGGAGCACTTAATTATCTAAAACACTGGATCAGGATGATCTATCTTCCTTATGTCAGAGTATTTGTAATAATCCTAGATCTCACTAGGGGGGGGACAGCTACATCTGGACTTACCACATCAGACTACATACAGTTACTGATATAATTATTATTTTTTCTTTATGTAAAAACCTTTCACTGCATATCAAAACAACAACAACTAAATGCAAGGGAGGTGAGAGGAATCATTTAATCATATGACCTGTCCATGCCCTTCCGTCTGAAATGGGACAATCCAGATACAAGTCTATCAGCTGAAGTGGGAATGAAGACACAGCAAGGATGTTCATATACATGGGATATTTAGATGCCCCCAACCCGTGACAAATGTACACATAGAAAGAGCAAACTAATAAATGCTGCAATGCAGCACATTCCCACATGCCTTCACATTTGGAAGAATATTAAACATACTTTTCTCTCAAATTCTGCAGTTCTTTTTTCATGTCTGCATCTTCAAACTCCGAATCATTGTCACTGCTCACATATGATGAGTGTGAGTGGAAAGATGATACATTAATAGTTGGGATTTTAGATCCATGGCCATTGGCGGAATCGAGATCTTGGGAACTTGATTTTCCACTCTTTTGAAGAAAACATGAGTTTTTCTTATTGTGGTCATTTCCTGCACTACCACTCAGAGGTAACAAGGGTGCAGCAGCTGGCTTTCTTTGGAGAGAGTCATCTCCAGTGTCACTGGAATCATGACCACAAAGTACATCAATAGAGGATGCTGTCTGCACACGCCGCATTGATGTTTTTGTTTCAGGGCTAGAAGGCTGATCATCCAGGTAAACATCTGGTGGTGCAGAGTACCTCAAGGACTGCACAGGAGGTAAAGACAACTCATCCTGTGTGCTGATCACAGAAAATCTGCCAATAGTTTTTGCTGGTGTGCTGTTATCTATTTCAGCTTGTTTCGTGCTAACACTTGAGTCAACAGAGTCACTTTTTTGAGATTTATTTTTCTTTTCAAGTGATGTTGTAACATTTTCTCTTTCATTTCTTTTAGAAGCGTCTTTCTGATCAACTACATTTGATGATGAAAGTGCATCCTGAAAGAACAAGTATGAAAATGGTCCAGTTGGACAGTATGTCACCAGCCACGAAACACTTCCATTTAAAGGAACAAACAGCCCCCTTCATTAGTCCCAACTGTTTAAGGAATGCAGTAGAAATATGTAAAAAGCAGAACAGTACAGGAGTAAACTATAAGTTCACAATACCTGTGGGACTCCTGATGGTATGGCAACAGAAGCTGAAGTAATGGTTGTAGCTTGACCTGTTTAATACATTGGAAACAAACAAACAAACAAACAAGATCCACATATCTGGATAGGTAGATTTCAGAACAACACAGATGTTACTATAATGAATATTCATTTAATGGAATCACAGATGAATTCCTTACAAGGCCATAGCCCTGATGTCTATGGGACACGGCAATATACAGGATTATAACTCAGACCTACAAGAATTAAATGCAAATTACTATGACAGATGCAAATCCTGAAATCATCACAATATACTGTACATGCTGTGAATATTAAGTGCAAAGAGCTCGACTATTTTACATACCATATGTCTGTGGGATTCAAAGAAAAACATTAAGAAAGCTTGAAGAACATTTCAATTAGCAATAATTACACCCTGGATTAACCTTACTAAGACAACTGCTGCTGACAAAAATCTATATATGGACATGTATTCTACTAATGCCAAGTGTAAGCATTTTTTAAAACATAGGATCAGCTTATATTCTTTTTTCTCTTTAGCCTTTTTTTATCAGAATATCAATTTTTTAAAAAATGGCTTTAAAGAAAAGAAGGGGATAGTAGTTTAGGACTTATTACCCCATTTTATTTCTTATTAATCACACTACTCACATCCCCACATTTTGACCCTTAGGAGAGTTTTACTTCCCTTTATCAAACTATTCACCTCTGCTTTTTGATCCTTAAGAGGGATCCTGGCTAGTCTGATTATATATGCCTAACCTGACAAGCTTCAAGCTGTGATTGGCATTCATGTATGAGCATCTCATTTGTATATAATTGATGATGATGATGATTAAAAAAACATTAGGCACAGTGAAAAATTATAAAAACATTGACTGGTATTATATAATAGATACAGGTTTTAACCAAAAACCTAAGTATCTGTTAAATATCGGCACAGTATGTATGCTGTTCCTAATATTGTTGTTTTTTGTAGTTCTGATGATGTGATTTCTGAGATCTCCAACTGCTTATAGTACTGTGTGAAATTTCTTGATATTGTTCCCAAAGCTCCAATGACTACAGGGACCACTAAAGTGTGTTTCTTCCAGAGGTGAGATGTTTCGATTGCCACATCTCTGTACTTTGTTAGTTTTTCCAATTCTTTATTTTCAACTCTGGCATCCCCTGGAATTGCGTCAATGATCCACACATTTCTTCACATTACTACTATGTCTGGTGTGTTATGTTCATGGTGTCTATCAGTTTGGATCTGGAAAACCCACAAGAAATTATTATTATTATTATTATTATTATTATTATTATTATTATTATTATTATTATTATTATTATTATTATTATTATTGTTGTTGTTGTTGTTGTTGTTGTTGTTGTTATTGTTATTGTTGTTATTGTTATAATAATAATAATAGTAATAATAATAGTAATAATAATAATAATAATAATAATAATAATAATAATAATAATAATAATAATATTAATATTGCACCTGTACTCCACCTTTCCACTAAAAGATAGTACTCAAAGCAGCTTATAAACTTCTTAAAATAATGAAAACAGCCTTTGTGCATCCATGCATGTATTTATACACAAATGCACAACACAAAATCCAGCCTGTGTAAACTTGAATCACATGCTTAATTCCAAGATTAGAATTAAAACTTTTAGCAATGTGCCCTGGATTTTTAAATGAAGGACCTATGCAAAGAAGATACTATGTGTGGCCTGGAAGAGGGAGAGGCATTTGTGGTAGGTGTGGCTACAGCACACAACTGGTCAGCAGAAATGGGGGCAGAATCTACACATCTAAAGACCACACAGAGGCTTTGTCTTTTCTCATTCTATGCCAAATTACTGTCAGCATTCCGTATGCTACCCTGTTTCCCCGAAAATAAGACCTAACCTGAAAATAAGCCGTAGTATGATTTTTCAGGATGCTCGTAATATAAGCCCTACCCCAAAAATAAGACCCAGTTAAGTGAAACCCCGCCCTCCACCACTGTGCAGCAACCAGAAGAAGATGACATGACCGTATTTGAATAAATGTAGATTGTTGTACATGAAAAAAATAAAACATCCCCTGATAATAAGCCCTAATGCGTTTTTTGAAGCAAAAATGAATATAAGACCCTGTCTTATTTTCAGGGAAACACGGTATTATAAATGGACCTGTTTCAAATGATAAGGAACAACATTTTCATTCTCTCTTGTTTCTACTGAAGCACTCAAACTGATGCAGAGGGTTACACAAGCCACAGTTGGCCATAGAGACTGTATTTTTCACCCCACATGAAGAGTAATTATAAGGGATCAAGGGATGACATGAATGCGTATCATGTAATATGGCAACTGGAAAGCCAAATCAGATAACCGTATAAAGACTTATCAGAACCTGCCCATACATTTGTAAATGTTTTTCTTGCTGTTATTAACAGCTTGAAATAGATATTTTTACTTTTAATAGCACTTGCCTTCTTCTAAAACATGTATAACTATATAATATATTAATACAATTATTTCAAAGAATTATCACAATTATTTTTTCTAAAACAATTATTTACAAGAATTCTAGAAAGTTTATCTAACAAATAAACCATATTTTTTCTCATATGACAGTATTTGGCCTGTAAGAAAAATTACTGAGGTGGAGTTTTTCCAGTCAAAAAAGCAGATGGTGTTGATTATAAGAATGGACTGTCCAAGAAAGATCTAAAGGGAAGCTAAGCGAAAAGCACAGGCTGAGGAATTTCCCACTATGAAGGCAGAACTACTCCTGTCTATTTACAAACTGCCGTTTCTTGAAAACTGAAGTGGCAGCAGATGGTTGAGAACAGTCACGTTTCAAGTGGGAAGTTAAATCACACCCTGGAACAATGCCTCTGTAGGTATTCTCCTAAATTAATTTTAATATATAATTCAACAAGGCTGTTGGGCTTGGCTAAAATGACAGTAGAATAACTTTTAGTTACTTTAGTTACCAAGCATTATTTTGCTCTCTCTTCTAGATGCTTGGCATAAAATGTCCTTCAAAATCTAGCAGATTTTCATGATGAAATACTAAAAATCATTGAAACGACACATGACACTTTGCAAGAGCACCCAAAATGGATGTTTATGAAAAAGCTATTAATTGTTTTCTTTTTTTTTTTGTGGGGCAGAAAGGGAAGGCTGCACAAGTATAGTTGAAAATGTACAGTGTGGAAATTTAATCTGTTTTAACAAAAATTAATACTGGACTTTGTTGCTTCTTCTCAGAACTAAAACCGGCGTGGGAAAACTGAGGCCCACTGGCCACATGTAGCTTTGAGAGCCCCAAATGTACCTTTAGAACCCTAGATTGCTGTACTCCTCATGAGAATACATTTTAATAACAAATTTTAAAAACTATATTTTCCTGAAAAAACCTTCTTTTTCCCTTTAGCATGAGATACAATTCTGCCATGATCTAGCACCCAGGCAATTCCCACATCACAATTTATTGAAAAATAAAATAAAATTGCCATTTGATGGCATCAGGAAGCTTCTTAAGTATTAAAAAAAAAATTTAAGAAAAAATATACGAAGGTGTGGCCCTCCACAATCCAGGGATATGTGGGTGTGGCCTCTAGATTTCTGAAGGTTGCCCACCCTGATTAAGACTGCTGACAATTCTACTTCCCTCAATAACAACCAGTATATGAGATGTAATACTTGGTTCAAACAATGGGTCTCCCTATAGCTTCAGACTATATGTGACATGGAACAAGACTACACCTTCCCACCATGTGTGTACTATTTGAATAGTATGCATGCACAATGCACAATTAGCAAAATGCACATTAGCTCACATTATACTGTAATTATTTCCCACATGGCTGTGCCATAGTCTATATCATTTGTTAGTATTATGTTCAAATTTATCATTGTAATTTCCCATACATAAATAATAAGTACTGTAGTTACAGAAGTAAAAAAGGAAGACATTTAAACTTCCACCGAAGCTGCCTTATTCCCTACAAAAGCTGTATTGCCAACCACATGTATAAGCATGTATATGATGATAACATATAGAAAACTACCCACAATTAGTGTACATTCATTATGTTTGTTGATCCAAAGCTTATCTATGAAAGAAAAATAAATATTAAAGTTGTTGCACAGTTTGCTACCTGCTCTGCTTGTTGACCCATGGCTTATTTCTGAAGGCTGGATGCTGGCAGAAGTAACATCTGACTTCCCCACCTTTAAGCAAAAGGAATAAAAACATAAATGAGCTTCTGAAAGCCTAAGCACAAAGTTTGACCTGTCTAACAATATGCAAAACTTCTGAAGCAGATATTTCTATTCTGTCCAAGTCTATCTTTCATTTCCAATCTCTATAATCATGTTTCCTAAGAAACAAGTTAACAAATCTCAAGCAATTACAGTCTACTATTTTAGATATAAGCATTCCCTAATCTTGTATTAAATGTTGAGGTGTACATTAAAATTGCCAACAAATTCTGACAGAATCCAGATTTGATTCTGAAAATTCATTCTAATTCAGAGTAGAGAGTTTAAGCAATAACCTCACTCCACATTTTTGACTCATTGTTGATGTAAATTTGAGAAAGATACTGAGCATTTTATGTGGCTGTAGTGCCCAAAGGGCATCACACCGAACTACTGTTTATTGTCACCCATACTAATGAAAAGCAGTCACTGAAATATTCACCCTTGGAACCTCAAAAACTGTCAATAATTTTTTTAAAAGGTATGAAGATTGATTTGGACTAAGTAAATGGCTTATCCTGAGCTTTTATGACCACTGTAATCAATTATTGGAATAATAAAGAAGGAATGGGAGTGGGTAGACAGAGACACTAGAGTGGCTGCCAGGGAAGGATTGCTAAACTAAACCACCCATACACTGATGCAACTATTCAGCAAAAACACACACACACACATAAAAGAAAAAAAACAAAAACTACCTACACCATTGTTAAGGCTGCGGGTAGGGACACGGTCAAAATAGACAGCGATTTGTGTGGGAGAAAGGAGGATTCTCTTACCATTGTGATTTGCTCCTGATCCCTTAATAAAAGTTAAGACATTGGGTTGTGCATCCACTCTGTGGGAAGCATGGTGCTAGAAGCCTTTATGCAGGCATGACATGGTTGTTCCGTACCACTGATCTTGGTCCCCCACCTTCTCTGTGACATGTGGTAGGTGTGTGAGCCAATTAAGCACTACTAAGTGGTGACACTCTAGTGCTCCATCACACATCTTTATGGAATATTTACATGTTTTTTATTTACTTTAATTGCCTGGGGAAAGTGCAAGGTCTTTTCACCCAAGAAGACTCATAAGTTGGTATTTTCATGGACCTTCCCACAAAACCTGATCAGTGTTTTCCCAAGTGCTTTATCTGCCAACATCTTTGGACACAGAAATCTGGTGCACAATAAATATTTTTAAGGCCTGTTGTGTTTTTGGCAACCCAGATCCCAACATGTACTAGATTCTTCAAATAACTAAGCTGTATATAGTTTAAGAAAAAAACAGTATTTTAGAACAGTCTCGCAGTGGGATTCTTGACTCGTTTTTTGTCCCTCCAATTCCTCCTTGGGTAAAATAAAGAGCAGATACTCCATGTGCACCCCCCTTCCCTAGGATGCCTCATCGCAGGAAGAAATTAACAAGTGAATTAGGGAATCATGTCTTGAACAGAACATTAAAGCTCCCTAAACTTAGGATACAGAATAAAAAAGAAAGGCAGAACCAGGGCTTGGAACAGGCAATGTGTCCAGGCTCTGGACATTGCAGGGTCAAGCCCATTGCCCACTCACATGCCCATTAAATCTTCAATGCACCTGGAGTGAAGGTAGAGGAAGGACTGCATGAAAGCCTGTTTTAATTTCACTTTTGACAAAATGCTACATGCTACCTAATGAGCCTGGGTCCAAGCTATCTAAAAGACCGCATCTCATGCTATGAGCCTGCCCAGGTATTAAGACAATCAAAGGAGGCTATTCTCACAGGTGCACTTGGTGAGGGACACGGGAGAGGGCCTTCTCTGTTGCTGCTCCCAGACCCTGGAACTCCCTCTCATGGGAAGGCCAGGCTGGCCCCATCTTTGCTGTCCTTCTGCAAACAGGCAAAGACTTTTCTCACCAGGCAGGCTTTTTATTAATGACCGGTGGTCTGAGAGGGGTTTTTAAATGAAATATTGTGCTCTATTGTTTTAAATGTGTTTTAGTATGTATTTTATTTACCGTTTTAAATATAACACTTGTTTAATTCTTTTGTAATATTGGTATAGCTACTGTGTTTAGCTTTTAAATATTGTCTTTTTAGTTATGTAAGCTGCTTCAGGTCCTTTTTAAGGAGAAAGGCAGGATAAAATTTAAAATAAAATAAAATAAGATAAATAAATAAATAAATGAACAATCCAGTCTAAACAGAGAAATAAAGCTGTGAATTCAGTCAATTTTGTTCCAGTACTGTTAACTACTATCTTTTAGTTTAAAGTATTTTTTTTCTTAATATTATCAAGATTCAGAAAGCAAGGGCCTATGGCAACACAGTAGCATTTATGTGATGCATTTTGATCACAGGTAGGGGCACCAGATTGCTCTTCTTGTATAGAGCCTTTCAGTGGAGTCGGAGGTAATATGTGTGTAAACAACAAAAATAGGCGTTATGTTTTTCAAACAATATCTCAAGTAGTGTGAAACACAATATGCCCATCCTAAGAGAGAACTTTAATCATAAAAGCTATAAACTAGTAAAATACATCTTTTTCTACTTGCCGTGTTTCATATACGATACATTACCCATGGTTTTCATCAATAAAGTTATATACAGGTGGTTCAAGATAGGGTTAATCGGGACATGGGAGAAAAGGAAGGTTAGCCCTCTCCATCTTTGCCATGTCTCTGTGTGAAGAGTGATAGTCTAAACAGGACAGTGTTCTGTCCACATGCAGCTTCTCCATGCAACCACGAAACCCTGAAGGTTCAGAGCTCTGGATGTCAAGGACAGCCTCCACACGTAGTGTAGGCTTTGCTTTTCACGTTATTACTTTTCACAAAGATGGAGGGAGATAGCTTCTTCTATTTGTGCATTCAGACTAATTCTATCCTGAACACCAGGATAAAATCTTTATTGATAGCCATGGTATTTTGCTTTGTGAAACAAAGATCAAAGCATAACAGTACGCTAGTAACTTACAGAGGTGTACCACTGAATCTTTCATTCTGAATTCTAGTTTAAGAAGCCCACTAATACCACCATTTTCAGCAAATGATTATGTGATTTTTGTGTCAAAGGATTGACTTGCCAGAACAGGAGATATTGTGCTGGATGTAGGATGCTCCTCAGCCACTTGAACATCCATACCAGTTCCAGGGACTTTCAAATCCAGCACGAGCGTAGGCAGAGGTGCCAAGTTGAATTCACCATCCCCTTGATCAGGAGTTGCTGCAGATGCAGACGATGTTGGAACATACTCTTGGTACAGCAGATTGCGCAGTTTCTCGTCCAAGCTTTTAATCGTGTTGTCTGTAAAATCAAGCCTGGGGGGTCCTTCTCCATCTGACTCTACTGCACAAGGAGGCTGAGGTGCACTAACGGCAAGGCCTGTGGACGGTGCAGTCTGGAACTGGGTGGGTGGCCCTATGGACATCTGGGATGTAGCCACTGACATGGGAGGAGGACTTGAAAGCTGAGGTGGTGCAGGAATCAGAGGATCAGGGACAGCAGTCACAGGAAGTGTCTGGCCTACAAAAGAATGCTGCATCTGATTAGACTGACTGTTGTCTGGCAAACTGGGGATTTGTGTTGAAGGCTGGTGTTCCAAAATAGGAGCATCAGAAACAACAGGCAGGGAGCAAGCTTCTGCTGTCTGTGCAGGAACAGGCTGAATCAGCTTTGGCAACCCACCAGTACGCTGTTCAGTCTCTGAATTGGGCATGCAAGCATTTTCATCTATTTGCTGCTGGAGCTGTGTTGGGGGATTTATAGGGAGCTGAGTTTCAAAATGCTCTTCCAGTGAAGTTGTACTGGGGGCAGGAGTGCTAGACTGACTGGGTATAACAGGCTGGCTGGGCACCACAGGCTGTAATGGAGGACCTTCTACTTGACCTATACTTTCAGCAGCCTGTTCTACAGCTTGTGGAACTGCTGCTGCTGTTATTGGCAGTGCTGCAGTAGATGTTTCTAGCTGGACCTGTGAAAAGGAGGTCGAAGTCAGTGGAGCAGAGACTTGTGTCAGAGGAGAAGGAGGAGGTGTTCCTCTGGGGCTTTCATAGGTGCTCCTTTGACTAGAAAGCTGTCGATAAGCTATGCTTGTTTGTCTGTCTGTCTCTGTAGAGCTCTGCTGCTGGTCATCTGATTGCTCTGGATCTGGAAGTAACAACAACAAAAGAAAACTCTGAATTCATAGAAAGAACAAGTTGTTTACATGTCAACATAGTTCTTCAAATGGCCATCTATGCATATGGGTGATGCGCCTGCACAGAGCCCTGTGTAGGTTTGTTCTAACCAAGCATTCTGGAGGTAGATCAACCCCTCCATTGTGGATGCATAGTTATTCCCTCACTCCTTCCCTCAGTGCATCAAAACTGACATACACCTCAAAGCCCAGTAGAATGGACTGCTTGCAGATAGAATGGACAACCTTGCAGGTTGTATGACTGCACAGAGGATCACTCAAAGAATTGTGTACAGGTAAACAACCTGTTCTTTCTTTACCATGGCCTCTGTGTATCAAATATATGGATGAACAAAAGTTGGCTTAAATGAGGTAGTGCTGATGAAAAGCTTGAAGATAGCACCGCATGGCTAAAGTGGGATATGCACAGGACTGTAGACCTCCAGGAACAACAGTAAGGATGACTGTAAGTGCTCTCCATTTAAATAGATTCTGAATGAAACTGGTGAACATTTCTTTACCTTGTGGCAAAATATGAAGAGCCTTGGACACTTTTGGAACAGAGCCATATGATCTTTATAGAATGCTATGGCTGTACGAGGGATATCCAATGCGGTCTAGTGGATAGAGTGATGGACTTTTTCTCTATATGGCACAACCTTTTTCTCTATGGCACAAGGGGCACAAGTTCTCCTGACCTACGGTTTGTCAAAACAGCAATTTAAGAGGCCACTTTCCAAGAAATTAGGGAAACAGAGAGATTGCTATGGGTTCAAGGGGTGATGATAGATAGCCTTTTAATACTACTGACAGCTTCCAAGTCAGAACTGATAAGACGCTATTGGGAGAAGGTTTTGTTAAGTCCTTTCAAGTACAGCTGGATTGTAGCATGCATGAACAAGGACATGCCTTATAGATAAAAACAATTTTTTGTTTAAAAAAAGATCAAATATAAAAGACAAACATATGGTGGCACCTTAAAGACTAACTGTTACATTTTAATGTGAGCTTCCATGGACAACTCCACTTATTCAGATATAATAAGAGAAAGAGATATAACATGGCAAATATTTATACTTGGCATCAAAATACAGAGATGTTGATTTGTTGGTTGGTAAGAAAGTCAATGGGTATTTAACAGTGGGGTGATAGCCTCTTTGATATACAGGTATATTCCACTGAAGGTTGTGCTGTAAAGGATGTAAGAACCTATGTCATGAATAACAATAGTAGAATAACATGAATTTTAATTATAATGAGGAGACTGGCCTTTAACAGTTGCTAATGGCCTTTTCTTTATAGGAGGTCAACTGGGGTAATTAAAAAAATCACAATGATGTGTGAATTACCCCAGGCAATGGATGACCACAAGAGCAACATGGCAATGAGTTAATACTCTCTGCTTTACCTTTGAAGTTTTTAGGTGGCTCTGTTAAGGACGAAAATATATCTGGGAGATACAATACAGAACAATTATTGTACTATAACCAGTGAATATGAAGCTGAAGATCAAATAGGTAGATGCAGATGGGTGACATTGAGAGATCTGATTACTTTAGAGAAAGGAAGAAATCAAGACCTAAAAGAATCAGAACGATGACAGGGTCACACAGGATCGAAACTTTCTTACAGAAGGCTTCCACACTGCTAAGAGGAAATCCTTTAACAGGTCCAGATCCTTTACCATGTTCAGGGATGAATGTGCCACGCTATTAGGCACATGCAGAAATCCCAGTGAAGAATGTTTATCTTGTTGAGTTTCAGCAAACAAAGTTGGTAGGTGATAACGACAGCCTCAAATGAGACCCAGAAGCTTGACAAACCATGGCCAGTGAGCTATTAAGGTGCTGTTATGACAATGTTGGGCTTGTGTGCCTGAATCTTCACCATTACTTTAGTGAACAGAGAGAAAGTGAGGAAACAGATAGAGAAGTCCTGTCTACC
Organism: Intellagama lesueurii; assembly: GCA_037013535.1. Lineage (NCBI taxonomy): Eukaryota > Metazoa > Chordata > Lepidosauria > Squamata > Agamidae > Intellagama > Intellagama lesueurii. The sequence goes on from JBAJHW010000002.1 coordinate 246,519,633, forward strand.
TGAATAGGAAAGCATCTTCTAGGATAGACTTTGGGGAGGGGAGCACTGATTCCTAAGTTGAAAGCGACTTGGTGGCAAGTAACAACAAAATCTTGATCTCCAGCAATGAGAACCAAAACAATGTTGTTCCAAAGGAGAATGCACCACTTTGACACTGAATTCAAAATAATAATAATAATAATAATAATAATAATAATAATAATAATAATAATAATAATAATTATTATTATTATTATTATTATTATTATTATTATTATTATTATTATTATTTATATTGCGCTCTATACCAGAGCACATTCCAATAGTCAAAAATAGTTAAAATACAACCAAAAGACAAGAAAGTGATCTGGTCCCTCCTTCCTTGATTAAGCAATAAATCACTGTCATATTGACTGTGACAATTCAGATGCAGTGACTGCTATTACATGTTCAAATTGTCTGAGAACCCTTGAAACTGTTAACAATTCCAGAGTGTTGATATGGAGATCTCACTCTGCAGAGGATCAAACTGACAAGAGTGTTACATGGTGCTCCACATCCTATATGAGAAATATATGTTGTGAGAATTATTTGGTTCTCAGGGGAAGAATGGCCTGCCTTTAGATTGGATTCACCCACCAGAGCAATCATCATCTTATATGATTTGCTGGATGAGACCAGCAGAGATTGATGGTCTCTTCTGATGTTAAAGATCCCAAGAAGCCTGGAGAGGACAACAGCAAGCAAGTGGTTTGTGATGGAGTCTATAGCTGAAGAAGGGCAACTTGAGATGTTTTTGATGAAGACAATATGACTATTAGAGATGCTAAAAGTGTTGACTCTAGATGGCAGTAGAATCAATTAGGAATCAAGTTCTGTGTCAGTGCAATGAACTGAGATGGAGTCAGTTTGGGTGTCTCTAAATTCATGGAGAGGCCCAGGGCATCAAGCATCTTGCAAGTGAATATGATGTCAAGAGCAAGTATCAAATGGCTGTCCACATATAAAGAAAGGCAATGAAAATCACCACAACATTTGTGAAAATGGGGGCGGGGGGAGATTGTATTCAAGTCAAATGGCAAGACTCAGAAGTAATAAATAGAGGTCACAGTGGCAGATGAAAGGTAGCAAGAATAATGTGGGCAGACAGCTTCATGAAAATAGGCACCGCACAGATTAATGGAAGTGAAATAATCCCCTTGCTGCAAATAGTGCTGCAAATTAAACCCCAAAGCATTCCTACCCACACCTTTCTAAACCTCTGACAGGAGCTTCTACTTTTTTTGTGTGGGCAGGGTCATCAATTACCAGTGGATTTAGCTGCGGGTGGTTTCTTGACCGACCCTTTAAGAAAAGACAAACAAAAGATTTTAAAAAAATAAATTATAAGTGATGCAGCACTTCTACACTGCACTAATAGAATCTAGGGTTGTTGTTTTTTACTTTCTCTGCCCCTCCACTGAGGAGCAAAGGAAGTGTTTAATTTGTCAATATTCTCAAGTGGCTCTTATGGCACTTCGTAACATCGGACAATCCCACTGGAACGAGTCGCGCCAAATAGGATCACATGAGTGCTGATATGCCATTTTGATGTGAGTATTGCACTAAATAGCACATCACACCTCTACCCAACGCCTAGCAACCTTATTTAACCCACACTAGACCACTCCAGAAAAGCCTGTGTAGACAAGCCCTTACATTTTTTCATTTCAAGTTCAGATTCATCATGGCCTTTAAGCTTGTGTTTTTTAGCTGGCATCAACACAGAAAAACACTGAAATAAAATGGATTGAAATGAAGTAGACAGAACAACATAAAAAAATACTATGAAAGTGAATAAAGGAACAAAGAAAATGTTAAAAGAACACTCAAAGTCCACTTTGGCCAAGAGCAAGTGCCACAAGACTGCCTATGCAGTGATCAAAATGGAAGTGAGGAAAAGGAGGGAGTGCTTAGCTGTGCACAACTGAGGAGCTCCTACCAGAACACTCAGTTAGAACATTCCTCTGCCACGTGTGTGGTGCGAAGAGCAACCATATTATAGAGCAACATTTTTCTTTTTTTTAAGATGAGGCAAACATATGAAACATAAATAGCACTGTGGGGCAGAAGTTATCTCATCAGAAAAAACATTATAAAACACACTAAGTGAATGAAGCCCTCCCCTCATCTTAAAGTTTTTTTTTTTAAATGATTGGGATAATATTCACCAAATAAACAGAGTGCTCATGGCTAGCTCTCCATATTTTTAAAGACAATGTTCAGTGGCTGTTAGAATTCTACCTACTAATTTTCCTAATGCAAAGTATGTTGTACTTTATTGGCTATTGGTAGCAATCACACACTGCTCTGATTTAGACAGCTGGAAAACTGAGATTGATAAGAAGGTGTTTGATGTTACATGGGTCTTTAAAATTCATTTATGTCATAGCATCTTGAACTGCTGCTGAACAAGTGAATCAAGGTAGGATCAAGCTAAACTTCCATATATGTGTACTTCTTGCAGCAAGGTTTTGAAATCCATGTGACTTTCAGTAGTTCGCACAAAGGTACTGCTTGCCCTTAGCTCTTTCAATCCTCCTGAGTATTGAATGATTCCAATATCCTGGGAAGATAATTGCTTCTTTAAATATACAGGTCACATTTTTTGATGGCTTCTCCCTTTTCCTTCGGCTGTATTTTTGGTGGTGCCCTGCCAGGTAGCAGGGGCAAAGCAAGGGGAAGGAGAAAAGAAAATCATCTCTTCTCATTGTATCTTTTCCTTTTCATCTGATATTTCTCATTCTTACAACAGTTTGAAAGCAAGTTTTCAAAGTCAAATCTCTAAAGTTTACACATACCTGCAGGTTCAGGCTGTTTCGTACTTTGAGGAACAGAGGAAGAGACATCTGGGGTTTCAGCAGCTGGATTTTCCACAACAGGACAAATGATAAACCAGCGTTTCCCTGTATGCAAAACTGACCAGAAAAGGATTAAAATGTTCAAAGGTGGTATATAACAACTGCCAAGAAGCTGCTATTAATAAATTTGGACTAGCATTTACTGCATCATCATCACCCTCAAAATCAGCAACAGTAGAAATTGTCATGCAGAACTACATTGAAACATTATGCCTCCATATGGTTAATGGAATGTTTGAGAACTGGAAACAATGGCTACTATTAAAATTGCCGCCCGATCCTACGTGGGATTAAAATAATTGTCTATAAATATTTTTAAAATGTTCTGAATATATTTTTTCCATAAAATATACAAACCTCACCAAATCCAGTATTCATCCTGTTTTGAGTGGGATACTACTGTTCACAACACTGAAATGAACAGCACTTACTAGTCACAACTAAATTAAGTGCCACTGGTTTCATTCAATTAAGTGAGAGCCAGAGGGACTACTCTAGGTGGGAATAATGATAGATTTAATCCATTGCAAGTCTGAAGAATAGGGGATAGATAAGCAAAAAAGCAAAATGGGTAGAGCCTAAGATGGAGAAAGAAATCTGCATAGACAAATATCTGTTTCATGTTTGGTCAGAAGTACAATTATGTGCAAATACTTCTACATGCCAAAGGAGATTATATTGTTGACAGTGTCCAGTTGCATAGCTCTGCCTGCACAACAAGACTTATGTCACTGGCACATTGGCACTAATTTAAAAGCTTCCTTTTTTTATTATTTCATGGTGAGCATGACTTGTGTGCCATGATAAAAAGTCATGTACATCTTCCAGTTGGAAAAAAAAAGGAATTTGTTATTTAGTGGCAATCTGCCATAACTGGTGACATCTCTCCCATTACACAGACAGAGCTACACAACAGGATACTGACCTATATGTAATTCTGAGACAGTTATGTACAGAATCATTGTTTTAAGGAATAAAACAAAGAAACAAACAAACTTGAAATCAAATCTTTGTATGACTGTAAGGTTCGGGGATTTAAAAATATGCTACACAAAGGCTTATTGTAGACATATTTCACATTTCATTTTCTGCAAAAAGTAATGAAAATACAAAAAAAAGCCAATTCATATTGTTTCTGTGAAATGTGTGCACATGCTTGTATACAAACAGGTAGAAAGGCATTTTTCAAGACTCAAAGTATCAGCTGGAATATGCTTTTATGAAGGTAATAATAACTCATTTGCCAAAATAAAGGAGTCTCAGGATGAACCGTTTGAAATCATCTGAAATGTTAAGACCAGCCAGTCATCTTTACTGCCCCTATTGTAACATCCTAGACTCTTGTTAGTCAAAATACTGTTGATCTTGTGATACTCATCAAGCCTATGCTGTTTGGGCTTCTATTGGTTGGGCATAACTGTTAATATCTATGACATTTGAAATAATACATAAATACACATATATAATTCATGAAAAAATATTACCATTCTGTTGGTATACTGGCATTCTTGCCTGGGAGTGGCGATGCTCCTATTTAAAATGAAAAAGGTATCAGACTGGGAGCACAATTAAATTTTAGTGTTGGCTAAGTAAGCTATTAAAGATAATACATATTTTTTATTTAAAATACGTAACCTGGATTTTTTAAATTAATACCTCATTCATATCCATCTGGTAAGTATCTTGCTGAGGGCTTGCACCCTGATCAGAACTTCGTTCCCCTTCTGTATCTTCACTAAGCATATCTTCTGCTTTATCGATAATTTCCTTCAGTTGTTCAATAAATATCTCTTTCTCAGTAGGCAATATAAATTCATTTTCTACCTGTTTGAATGCACAGAAATATTCTTTAGGAACTGTTCTATTGCTAGTCCTTAGCCCATATATTCTCCTTGACTTCACGTAACAGCAATGATCATTTATCCCTTTTTAAAAATATGATGCAGTATAAAGAAGTTTTACATCTACACAAACAAACTTCCACGTGCTGTAGTTTAGGATTTAGTCTTGAAATGAAGTAATCTTTGCCTCTAAAATATTGTTGAAAAATACTGCAGACATTATTCATTGTTATTGTGTAACCGATGTATCTTGATTAAACAGCAAATTAATGTTTCACTGCATGGAAGGGTTTTTGGCAAATAGGTGAAAGGTATAAGGACTAGCTAGCTCATGGATTACTGTGAACTTTGAGTTTGCTCTGATTTTACAACAGCCTACTATCAGAACAATTCAGGACAGATTTAACTTTTCCGAACCCACTCAACAGCATTATCATAGTACACACCAACACAAGCCTTCTCAGAAGTGTATTGACATTCAGTAGGGTTCACTTCTGGGTGTATATGTAAGATCACACCCTTAGTTATGTCATGACTTTCTGGAACCACAGATACACAGCAATAACTTCTTACTGGGAAGTATAAAGGTCAGCACTGCACACTGATAACTGATACAGCACACCTGCTCCCTGAACAGGCCAAAGCTATTCCACTGGTATAAGTATAAAGATTGAAATTGCTGCCCAAAGACACAGAGCGGAGACAGCGTTAATGGCTGACACATAGGAGTAGGAGGGAACATCTCACCTCTAGCATTCTTACCATGTACACAGACTAGAAGGACACTCAGAAAGTAAAATTCACTAGCACCAAACATCTCACTACCAATGATAGGTAGAAATATTTTTTCTAGCTGTGCAGGGATGGCTGCGGAACCCATTTAATATACAAAAGTGGTATTTTAATTATATTCCAAATGTTCCAAGTGAAGGAAAATCTTACCATGTAAGTAGCAATTTCTTCTGGAGCATCACCATCTAAATCAAACTTAAATGTAACCATTTTGTGATTATGTGTTTCCAGCTGACATTCCACCATCTTATCCCCGGTGTTACATACCTATTAAAATAATAAAGGATTACTACAAACTCTGTTGAATATATAAGTAAAGCTTGAACAAATGAAACCTACGAACAAAGATGACATACATTTAGAATTGTCAGTTTGGGCCTGTTTGATTTTTCCTGACGAGAACGAGCACGTGTTGATTTTTTATGTTTCTTTGAAGACTTTCCTTCTTGTTTTCCACTTCCACTTGTTCCTTCAAAGCTGTCACTCATTTCTTTACCAGAAGCAACATCAGTACTCATATAGCTTTGCCATAAGGATGGAGAAGGTATAAGAAGACAAAACAGCATGAATGCACAACCTTTTTGAAAGCATTTTATCAAAACCAGCTGAAACTCACTAGACTACCCTCTGCCCACCTTTGTACCCTCCAGATTTATTATACTGCAAGGCCATGCTGGCTGCAATTGCTGGAAGAAGCATTCCAACACATCTGGAAAGCACTATATAAAGAAGGCTAAGATTAGAGCATGCCTTTCTTCATGAGATCAAAATATTACTTTGCTCAACAGTAGCTGAACTTCTGTTGCACAGGTATGTAAATTGCGTAACTTGTGGAAATCTCCATAGACATTCTGTAATCTGTTGCATACTGAGTTGTGTACGTGGGGATGCAACAATTAATGCTTACAGAGATTTCTTAATGCTTACAGAGATTTCTTAACTTATGGCAATTCACATTTAAAACTTCTGCCATCTGTGTAATTGAGCAATAGGATTTCAGCCATTCGGTCACTAGCAGCGCCATCTCCGTGACCTATCATTTAAAATAGTTGATTTTAGCTGTTGTGTTTAGTAATACACCTATACAATATCACTATCTAAATGTAGCTTTTATTTTCATTTATTCCAAAAATAGTGAGAAGTACTATCTCCACCAACTTACTCCACATAAACAGAGCATCCTGTGGGCTGCATCTCTGCTCTTTCACTTGATTGACAGCCATCCCAATGGTGCTCTCTGTGGTGTATTCAAAAGCGCATGGCACTTCCCAAATTTCTTCTCATAATTTTATGTCCAGTGACCTACTGCAGTTTATATACCAAATATATACCTCAAGCCCTGGGGCTTAATATAGAATTCCTGGGGGTCCAATCCATGCCAAATCAAACCTGTTAGTCTTTAAGATACTAGAATACTGTTTGTTGTTTTGTTGCAACAAACTAACATGGCTGCTTCCTTGGAAACAGTTTCAGGATCATCAATGTTTGAAGATCACAGAAAATACTCAAAACAGAAGAGAATAGTCTCTCTTTTCAACTGAAGTACAATAAATTCCACAGAAAAAATTCTGCAAGTGTTTCTATATACATGTACCTAATCATGCCTAATTAATTCTTTACCTCTCTGTTCTTCACAGACTCTGCACCAGTAACATAATACTTCCATGCTCTACTACACATTAAAGGGAAAACTGGTGGCTACATCAGCAAAAGGTAACAGGAGATTTGGGGGCACTGGAGCATTGCTTTCAAAATGATGAGAAGATGAATAATGGAAGACAAGGTGTCTAATTTACCAATTATTACTGCAGGGTAAGGGAGTGTATTCTGCACTACACTTTCAATATATAAAAGATGATCCACAGGACAAAGAGACACAGAGAGGCTAAACAGAGAAAAAAAAAATGCTATTCCACATGAGTTGAAAGCACCCCTCAAAAAGTGCTCCAGATCCCCTGTGCTTCATGCAAATATTGGTAAAGATACCTTTCACAGCTCTGTGATAGTGATGGCTGCTTCTCCAGCGCTGCATGTTCCTAAATGTAAAAAGGGAATAATTATTTCAGCAGCATTGCAGTGTTAAATTATGTTGCGAAACTGGTATTTATACACCAAAGAAACACAATCTTTTGCACATTCCATGTGCACACGGAGTAAGTATTTACGGTTGTTAACCCAATCTATTCCATGTGCACAGCTGCGTTAGAGCATGGGGAATTCCCACTGATTTCAGTGGTTGAGAATTAAGATGGGTATCTTTGCACCAGAAGTGCAAACTTTCATTCAGAGCAGACTTTCTTTGAACAAGCTAACAGACGTGATGACTCTGAACCCACTCTTCTAATTGAGAAGTACCGAAACAATAAGCCAGCAACAGTGGTGGATTCTAACCAAAGACTTACAAAAGCTCAGTCTCTAAAACATAGGTGTTTGGTTATTATTACCCAACTTCAGCAATAGGCCAGAACTTGAGAGGTGGGGGACACAGAGTTGCAGTGGTCTATCCTGATCCCATCCTCTTCACCTGTCCCACATTTCCCTGGGTCTGTATGTGAATTCCTGTAGCCTGGGACACAACACAGATTCTGTCGGTGTACTGCCCACCCTGCTACACACGTTTCCCTTCCAGATCTAGCCAAGCTGATTTTGGAGGTGGTGCTGGACTCCACTCAACTTGTTGTGCTGGGGGACTCCAGCATCCATGCTGAGGGCAGTTTATCAGGAGCAGCTCAGGACCACATCCTCTGTTACACCACGGGCCTGATTCAAGTGATAACTGGCCCCAGTCGTGTAGCAAAGCTGGACCTAGTTTTCTGTGTTGGGCAAGATGAGTGATCTGGGTGTGGATAGGATCTCTATAGTTCCGTGGTCATGGAAAGAGCACTACTTGGTGGAGTTTAGACTCCCTGGAACTCATAGGCTCTGTAGGGACAGGTGGGGGGGTTCCTATCAAGATGGTCTGCCTTGGGGGTTGATGGATCCCAATATTTTCCTGGTGGATCATGGGGAGTTTCCTATCAGCCTGAAAGGTGATCCTGTTGAAGCCCTGGTTGATCATTGGGATGGGAAAATGGCCATTGATAATATTGCTCCTAAGCATCCCTTCTCATGGAATTGAGTCATATTAGCCCCCTGGTTCACCAGGGAGCAGGTGGGGATGAAAATAATGAGATGGAGACTAGAGCAATGATGGCAGAAAACTTGGAGCAAATCTGACTGAACTAGGGCTAGAGCCCACTAGAAGCCTTCTTCTCTGCCATCTTTGCATCCAGCACAGCCATTTTGAGTAGTCAAGGACCTATTATGTCTGTAAAAAACTCCACTATTCCACCATATTAGACAATTATTGGACTGTCTCCAACGTCCATTCCTAGGCAAGGCGCTGGAACTTGTGGTAGGCTCTTAGCTCCGGGGTTTATGGATAAAATTTCAGTACTGCATCAGGCCTGATTATGGGACTAAGACAGCTTTGGTCACCTTGGTGGACAATCTACACCTGTAATTGGATAGAGAGAGTGTTCCTGTTGGTTCTGCTGAACTTCTTAGAAGCTTTGGAAACCATCAACCATGATACCCTTTTTTGGTCACTTCACTGGGATAGGACTTGTAGGCACTGTTTTGCAGTTCTGCTCCTTCCTGGAAGGGTAAATTCAGATGATGGTGCTGGGGGGACTGGTCTGTGGCATCCCTCAGGGTTCTATCCTATCCCCCATGCTATTTAACATCTACAGTAAAACACTGGAAGAGGTTGCCTGGAGTTCTGGGTTCAGTGCCGTCAGTAAACTGATGACATCCAAGTCTCTCTCTCCTTTCCATCTAACTCCAGGAAAGCTGTCTTGGCTCTAAACCATTAGCTGATATGTGTAATGGCCTGGATGAAGGTGAACAAATCAAAGCTTAATCCTGGCAAGACAGGTACAATCCTGGTCAGTTGTAAGATGAATCAGAGAACAGGGATTCAACCCATATTCAACTGGGTTAAACTCCTCCTGAAGACTCAGGCTTGAATGTACTCCTGGATGAATTCTTGAGCCTGGTTTTGTCAGTGGCTAGGAGTGCATTTGCATTGTTAAAAGTTGACTCACCAGCTGCTCCCACTCCTCGCAAAGCCTGAACTTGGTTACAGTGACATTTGCCTTTGTTACATATGACTACTGTAACTTGCTCTACATGGGGCTGTCTTTGAAGAGTTTTGCAGGCACTTCAGCTGGCTCAAAATGCTGGAGCCAGACTGCTAACTGGAGCTGGTTACAGGGATAATATAATTCCCCTGTTACAACAACTTCACTGGCTTCCAGTCCAACTCTAGACTCAGTCAAAGTACTGGATATGATCTATAAAGCCCTATGCATCCGGGGTTGAGACCATCTGAAGGGCCATTTCTCTCCATTATAATCCTCCCTAGTCTTTGAGATCTTCAGAGAAGGGCTTTATCTTCATCCTACTGCCATTGCAGGTACTTTTTGTAAGGATTCCAGAGGGTGCTTTCAGCGGCTACTCTCATTCTATGGAACCCCCTCCTACATAAGGTTAAATTGCTCCCCTCCTTACCGTCCTTTTGCCAAAAGATGAAAACTTTTTTGTTTAAACTTTTTGATGAATGTCCTGACACAATTTGAATTATTAATGCAGAATGCAGCATATTCTGTTTTTATCATGTGTTTTAAATTTGTTTTAAACTAGTGATGTTTATAGCATTGTTAGAGCTTTAATTCTATTTTAATATTAATACTGTACATCAATTGATTGTGATTTAAAATATATGCATACTTTTTCAGCTGTTGTATGCCGCATTGAGTCCTTTCATTGGGAGAAAGGAAGGATATAAGTTAAGAAAATAAAGCACATAAATTATTTTGATAATATAGTATGGGAACCTGAATGAAGAAGCTAAGCTAAGAACAGGAACCACTCAGAAAGCTTTCGGGAAACAATATATCCACATAGATGAATACTGAAAATGTTGAATGATTCCAGAGGAACTGTACTGAATGTTTATGGGATACAACAGATAAGGTTCATAAAACATTCACAGAAGTTGAATCCACCAAGACGTTAAGTCCTAGGCTATCCAGAACATACCTCTTCAAATACATCAGTGACTTTTCTCATAGTTAACACACCAAGGATTCAGTAGTAAGAAGAGTAATACCTCTTGAGAAGATTCTGTAGTCAGTGGAATAACTGGGCATGAGGTTTGAACCAGTTGGCCCAGAGGCTGGTGATTATCTGGTTGAGTTTGCAGATAGCCAGTAGACTGGAGAGGCAGACTGTGATCTATAGTCATTGTTGCACTAACTGTAGCGAGGATATTTTGTGAAAGACCTTCTGGACCAATGCGAGGAGGCAATGCTTCAGGCTGCAACTGCAGGGGTGGTGACATGACTGCAGAAGGCTGTACAGGCAAGGCAGGGATCTGTGTCCCAACATCCACTGCATAAGAATGATGTCCAATGATCTGTTTTAACACAGCATATGCCTGTTATTAGCATAGGCAGTTTGGGACCTGGTCAGGGGATACACCTCCAGAACTTTAGAGTAGTCTCCTCACAAGCTGCCCTGATTATTATGAACATTTCTATTTAGAACACTATTAATCACTCACTTAGCTAATCCCATAATAAACAAACAACCAAACAAATCTTCTTTGATAAACACCCCCTTGAACATTATATTGCAGTGAAACCATTATTTATCTGTTCTTGGAAGGAAGGAAGGAAGGAAGGAAGGAAGGAAGGAAGGAAGGAAGGAAGGAAGGAAGGAAGGAAGGAAGGAAGGAAGGAAGGAAGGAAGGAAGGAAGGAAGGAAGGCCCATTTACACAAACAATGATGGCATGGATATATGAAATGCAATCCATATGGAAATTCTGTACTATGGCCAGTTGTTCATATGCAACCATTTGCTACTAGTGTCTGAGCATTTTCATATCACTGCAAATTGCTATGGTGTGCTGTGGAGTAAACAATCCTATCTGTATAGCAGTTTCCTACACATCAGTGGTTAAAAGTGTAATTCATCAACTATGAGCCAAGACACATGGTACCCTAAATATAGACTCAGTTCTGGTAAAATCTTTCATATCATTCAACATGATAGTATAGAGGACCCATAAGGGAGATTATAGTAGAGAAGCTTTGATGTCTAAAAGAACTAAACATGGCTGTATTTCAAACCATCAGAGCATCACTCATTACTTCTGTGAATTGGAAAGAAGTATTTGATAAATAAAAATGTTTAAACACTGGATGTAGTGCTTTTCAGTATGAAACTGGCTTTGTCACAATCAGCACAACAAAAGTGTGCCTCTGTGTGTGTCTCACATCTTCACACAAACACATTATGGTTTGGGCTTGTATATAAAATGATATTCATTTGAAAACTAATTCAAATGTGTGAATGAGGCAGAAAATAGGAACCCATTCTATTTGCTACATGAACATCCTCTGCGGAACATATAACGATGACCCTCTGTGGAACATCTGATAATCTGCAGGGCAGTGTGAAATAAAAATAAGATAATTAAAGTTTTAAGGCACAGTTCTGCCAGCCCTGTGGAACAGTACATTTGTAAACACAAGACTTTTAAGGCTTTTGATATTGATTCCAGTCACTTTGCCATGAAAATTATATGTGAACCTCCACAGTTACAGACACAATATTAAGGGAAATCTCCCTGAGAGCAGGGTTTAGGATCACGTTGCAACTTCTTTTTTGTAGCGTTCCACATTAAATATTCTACAGTTATAGATTTATGAAAAAGATGTTATCCATAGGAGCACAAAGCATATACACATCACCATGCAAAATTTTTCCTTGGTCCAAAAAAGCCAGAATTACAGAATCAAGCTTTACCTGAAGGGGAAACTGAAGAAAGGGTAGGATGCAGAAGACAGACAGACAAACAGAGGAGGCAGCAGCAACAAGAAAAAGCACAGAAGACAAAAATAATGACTTTTAGTACTATTAATGTGCCATATAATTGATGTCTCTGGGTATGACTGTATATGTTTTGATTCAGGTAAAACACCAGAATTGGGAGGAGAGGTGGCTGCATTCTTGGCATTCATTGCAATTTTTTTTTTAAGTTTCGATATTAATCAATTTTGATTTGTGTTTTCAGGACTAAACAAGCATTAATACCAGAATACAGTTTTGTGAAACCAACAAAATGTACAACTTCTTTGCAAGGAATGTGTCAGCAGCGAATTCTGATGCTGCAGCTGTTTCACTATTGGCAAAAATACTGGGGAAGAATGGGGAACTTTAACATTTTCCATCCATTTTACAATGTTATAATAAACTGCCAAAAATAATTTCCAAGATTATTTTTAAATCTCAAAATAGCAACCACCAGTATAAGTGCCACAGAGGCATTCTGGGATGCCTTTCTGAACCATGTTTCATTGGGAAGACACATAAGGCTAATATACATTCTTGAATGTCTTCAAATCAAGACGCCTTAGAATGTACCATGGATCTCTTCTGGCAACAAGTCATGATTCTGAGTCAAAACTGATACCTTTACCAGCACCTGATGCCTGACATGCTTTGGAAAGCTATAGGGCCGGGGCAACTACTTTGGAAGCCAATGGGAACAACACCATTGGTTCAATGAAGGGAAGGCTGGGATTCAGATGGACATCCATCCTTCACAAACAATATTTATGTACCAAATATATGGCTGAAGACAGAAATCCAGATACGGTAAAGTTGGAGATACAGAACGACAGACTGAGATGAAATGTTATGAATTTTAAGAAGGTGGACAATATGATAAAATGAAATGGCTTCTTATAAAAAAATCAATTTTTAGCAAGACATTTCTAAGCAGCTTCCATACTTGTTATAAACTCCTTTCTATGCAAATCATACCTAATGTATCTATGGTATTATTTTATTTTATATATTACTATAAGCTGTTAAAATTAGAGACACTTAATATTTCCCACTTATAAAAGTAAAATGTATTTAATATCCTATGTTGTGCTTCAACCATGCAAAAATCTACAACTATCACAACACATATATTACTTATTATTTAAATATCCTCAAAATATTATTTCAGAAATTATTCCTTGTTTTTTTTTAAACCCTCTTTCTTAGAGAAAGTGAAAATTTTGCCTTTAAGGCAGTCATCAGAACATAACAATCCTATGCATGTCAGCTCAGATGTAAGCCTCACTGATTTACATGAGGTTTACTCCCAGGTTAAATGTGTATAGAGAGGATTGCAGTCTAGAAGACACTTGTGTGCACAGGCATTAATTATAAATGATTTAATTATAATGACAAGTTTTCTTCACTTTACATACAACATGTCACAGGAAGCCACTAGTCTACATATAATCTCATTATTTACTTTGACAATGACTTCTCCTGAAAGAATCTCACAGCGTGACAAGTGACTGCAGGATTCTGGGAGTTGTAACTTTTCCAAGCTGTGCCGCTTGGACAGCAGTTAGCAGTCGGGGCCCTTTACATGTGCTCCTATTTTGAACAGCCACTTATTCTTAAAAATCCCATTTACCTACAATTATCTTATTTCCACAACTGTATGGCAGTTTTTTCTTTTGTTTTTAGAAACAAAATCATTCTCCAGTTATTCATTTCCTAATATGACCTCCACAGGGCAAATAGTATTTTAAATAACCGCGCCCCCACCCCGCCTCCAAAGACCCCAAATTTAGATTTATTTTTCCCCCCTGGATTTTATAATGGAACAATCTACTGAACTCATCTTCTGGAGAAATACTCCTCTGTGCTCTAGTACCAAAAAAAGTCCAATGTCAAACAGATTACCTGATTACCAGCCCCAGATGCAGACATAGTCTGTTCTGAAGGATGAATTATGCTTGGTTGAAGTGACTGAGGAAGTGGAGGCAGCTGGTGCTGCTGCTGCTGTTGTGAAACTGCTTGCATGTTCTGAGTGTGATGGGGAGAAGAAAGAACTTCATTTTGAATTATCTGCTGGAGGGTAGCCTGGTACATTTGCTGCTGGGAGAGCTGGGCTACCACAGGATGTGTTGGCAATGCTGGCACTCCCGATGGAGCCACCGCAAGTAATGGTATTGGAGCAGCCGGCATATTTGGCACAATTGTTTGGCAGGGCAAGACCAAGGGAGCCACAGTAGTATGAGGAAGGTTGACCGCTTGCATGGGTAGGGCAGGGGAATTTGATGTCAGTGGCAGAGCAGGGTTCACAGGGAGGCTTGGTAAAATCACAGCTGGAGGAAAAAACTGAGAAGGAGCAGGAATAGGGGGCACATTTGCAGCAGGTATATCAGACAGGTTTGGAGGATGGCTGTCAAGTCCTGCCAGAGGAGTAACAGCAGGAATGACAGGAAACTGAGGAATCTGAAAAAAAATATAATATTATGTGAATTGCAAGAGCATTCTTGGATGGGTATGTTAACTCAATTGTCGCACTCATATAACTATGACAAATAATGACTTCCATCTATTTTCAAGAGTCTATAATGCTAAGATTGAGCAAAATGGTTCTACAGATACCAGAAAAGACGTCAATGCTAATCTGAGCAATCCAAAACTACTGCAAAGAAAATGTACTACTCATGCAACAATCTGTTAACAGTCAGTTATTGCATATGTAGCCATATCAGAGATATTTACGCATCGACTACAAAAAGTGTTGCTGAGGCCCAGACTGGTGGTTCTTCCACTTTGTCCGTGAACCTGCTGTTTGAGCAGGCTTCCCATCAGCTCCAGTGGATTTCTACGCTACTTTCTCAATTGAAGAGAAAAGGAGACAAGCATTCTGCCCAAATAAAAAGTGATGCTCATTCAGGGCAAAATATATATAAATACTAAGCAGCATGCAATTATATATATATATATAATATAATTATATATATATAATTGCATGCTACTTAGTATTTATATATATTTTGCCCTGAATGAGCATCACTTTTTATTTGGGCAGAATGCTTGCCTCCTTTTCTCTTCAATTGAGAAAGTAGTGTAGAAATCCACTGGAGTTGATGGGAAGTATCCAAGAACCTATATATATATAATTGCATGCTGCTTAGTATTTTCCACAAACTGAACGAATGCAGAGTTTCTCAAACTGGAAGTAGATGCAATTTTGCACACTGTATTGCTAACAGACCTATACATGGAATAATTCAGATTGTGGAATGACAGCAGATAAAAATAACACTGACAGAATATGGTCGTGTAAGTTTCGAAATGCTGAAGGCCCACCTACGATCGCTTGAAATGACGGAAAGGAAATCTGTAAAGGCTGTGCAAGGAACACCACAGCATGTGTGGCAATGCAGTGAATGTGTGAGTCTGGCAAGCCTAACCAATGACATTAAGGATAGGAGGGGAGATCTAGTAACCTAAAACATTGTGTTTAAATTTAATAAAGTTTGAGAAACACTTAACCTCTGTCACAAGCCTTAAGGAATACATGCCATTCAGGTGAATAGATGGTATATATTTTTTTAAGAAACTGCAGTAATTGTACATACTATTAATTTTCTCCTTACAAGTATGCAACTAGATTACACACAACAGTAGCTTCTACTGAAGAGTTTAGTCCCGTTCATTAAAGGCATGCACAAAGACATGCATATGGATTTTCAAAACATGAAACTCATCACTAATTCAATTCAGCACTGAAAACTCATGTTTTTTCCCCATCTGATGCACAGATTTAGGTGTATTACACAGTAGATTCTGTCATAAAGGTTCTTTTATACTTAAAAATGGTACAATTGAAAACATATTTAAAATTATGGAATACAATTGTGTAATACATTGACATGCAAATGTGCTATATATATAGCACATTTGCATATCAATGTATTCCATGATTTCCAAAAACTGAAAATCTGATTTCTCTTTAGAAGTGTACTTGGTCACTTTTCGGAAATATAAAATTATAGCTGCAGGAGAGTGCAGCTATGATATTGCACAGCAGAACAAACCAACATTCTACAGGGCAATTCTATAATTGCTGGCAGTCCCCTCCCCCCCCTTGAAATCTGGCACAGTTGTAGCAAACAATCTGCTCTTGCTCTGTGCAAAATCTGGGAAAATTTGGACAAAGGGTTTTTGAGATTTTTTTTAAAGAACTACAATTGTTTTACCCACGTTCAGAAACATGGGACTCCAAATGCCCCCAGATTCAAAATAGATCACATAAACTGGAATAAAAAAACAATCTTGCTTATCTTGGGGGGGAAATTGTTGGTCACACCCACTTTTTAATATCTGGAAACAATCCACACTGCAGGGGCTGAAATACTGATCTTCAAAAAAAAAAAAGGCCTTTCAAATGGGAAAAACAGCAACTTTGTTGTAATGCTAAGCACATGTGGCATAGGCTTGCCCATAAGGGTTTTATGAAATTCTGCATTGTATACATTCATGGGTGGGAAAGGGAGATCTTTGGAGAACTGCAAGGCAACTGAATGTTACAGAAACAGTCAGAAGACATTTTTCTTAAATAGAAAAGTACATTTTACTTTAAAGAAAGTAATGCAGTGACAGTCCTCCAGAAAGAAGGATACAGTAGGACCCACATATCCACTGGGACCCTCATATCCCCATGGATACTGAAATTCACAGATAATAGTGAACTCTCTCTCAAAACAGAAAAAAAAATTGCTTCCACATGCATTACCAGAGATCACGCTATGTATTCACCACTAACAAGTATTTATAGCATGGTCTCTGGCTCCCTCTATAATGGTAATACTTATGAAAATGTTTTTTTCTGGGGAAAGGAGAGTGTTGCACTGGCATCAGCCTCCAGCGGGCCCACTGCTCAGCCAGGCATAGCCTGTCCCATTGGGGTTGTCCTGTCAGGCTGCCGTTTCCCTTCCAACCCCACCCTGCAAAAGAGGCATCCTTGATTAAGCCCACCTCTGAAATGTCAGGATTCATGAGGTAAGGGGCTTCAGGCTGTAACTCTGCTTATTTACTGAATGTACTCAAGATGCTTAAGATGGCACACAGGTATACCCTCCCACTACTTTGTCCTCAGAAAAACCTCCCTGCAAGGCAGGTCAGTCTGAGAGACTCTGGCTGACCCTAGGTCACCTGGTGGGCTTTGTGACTGTGGGGATTTGGACCCAGGCAACATACCCTCTCTCTCACACGCAACTCCGCCCTCCCCACGTGCAGAGTTCCGTCGTGACCAGAACATAAGGCGATCGCTGTGTGGAGGAGAAAGAGAGCTGCGTGCAGGGAGGCAGAGATGCACACACGCCCAGCTTAGAGGGAAGCTAACCCAGGGATTCAACACTGGACGGGTGGAAGGGACTTGGGAAGTGCCTTGCCCTGGGTGCTGGCAACCCATACTACGTCACTGCATAGGATGCAGTGCATTTTGTCCTTGGTTTCCAGTGACAATCTTTGCTATAAAGTAAATTCTATTCTATTCTAACTCCCAGCCCCCGCTTTTTTATTTCAAAAGGCAAAGGTACATCTTTTGAAAAATATGCAGGCAACATGTTTGTAGGGCAAGGGTTTGGAAACTGGAAGATAGCTTTATAGTCTGCATTCTTTGGTACAGGCATGGCAACATTAATTTACTTGAGAAGTGAAAGGGTGTGTATGTTTTTCTATTGTATGTGGCATACATACTCACACATTTGCTTCAACATTTGCTTCACCATCTCATTAAGTCCAAAAACAGACCATCAAACTATTTTGGCACAGAGGGACTAGAGTCACAACCCAGCTGTTCCTGGTTCTGCTCTCCTCAAGCAACCATATTATAGATCATATGATTATTTTCTGTGATCTTTTTTGTTGTTTAGTCGTTAAGTCGTGTCCGACTCTTCGTGACCCCATGGATGAGAGCACGTCAGGCCCTCCTGTCTTCCACTGCCTCCCGGAGTTTGGTCAAACTGTGATCCTTTAGGACTAGGTAATTCTATGTGACCAAACTCCGGGAGGCAGTGGAAGACAGGAGGGCCTGGCGTGCTCTGGTCCATGGGGTCACGAAGAGTCGGACAGGACTTAAAGACTAAACAACAACAATTCTATGTGAGGGAAGCTGCTATTGGAATTTGTGTGTAGTGTATTTATACTTCTAAACTTCCATTCCAAAAAGCCAGGGAATACAATTCTTTTAAAAACCTCCATTTTATGAACGTGGAATATTGTGCTTCTGTATCCACAATTCAAAACACCAGGAAATGGCTTGATATTGCGGCACAATATTATGCCCATCTTGCCAGCAGGAAAAAAGATGCCTAACTTTACGCAGCAAAGGGAAGCCTGAATGTTGACAATATCAATGTCAGCAGTCAAGATGGGCTACAGGATACCCTTTTGTGCTTCCTATCATTCACAAAGAGATACCAAGGAAGGAAAATCCCAGAACCTGACTTTTTTTTCATCAATTAACCATTTCTCTTCAAAACAGTAAGCAATTGTCAAGGCAGGTAAACTAGAAGTGAACGAGGAACAAGGAAAATAAATAAACCACCTATTTAAAAAAAGCAGAATATTTTATTTTCTGTTGCTCCCCCAACTTTGTTTTGCTTATTTATTTTTTATTTATTTAATTTATTAATTAAACTTATATACCGCCCATCTAGAACGTGTCTACTCTGGGCGGTTTACATAAAGCATAAAAATAAGCTAAAGGTAAAATCTGAATTAATCACAGAGTCCAAGATGGGAAAAGAGAGGAAAAAAGAAAAGAAATAGGCTAGGTGATGGCTGCAGGGAAGGCCTGCCTGTATAGCCATGTCTTCAGGTTGGTCTTGAAAGCCCTCAGTGAGAGGGCCAGGCGGATCAACCAGGTATGTTGTTCCAGAGGCGAGAGGCCACTGCCGAGAAGGCCCGATTTTTAGTTTTTTTTCCACTTGGACCTCTCTTGTCGTTAGGCCCCTCAGCCACCCGGCCTGACTGGAACAGGTGATACGGGTAGAACTAGGCGGAAGAAGGCGCTCTGCCAGGTATCGAGGGCCTAAACCATTTAGGGCTTTATATGTAATAGTTAACACCTTGAAATAAATGCAGAAGCGGATAGGTAACCAGTGTAAGGCGGCCAGGGTGGGGGAAATATGGTGAAATCTTTTCACCCCTGTTAATAACCTGGCCGCCATGTTCTGGACCATCTGAAGCGTCCGCATCAGTCTCAAAGGAAGCCCACGTAGAGAGCGTTACAGTAGTCTATTCTTGAGACTACGAGTGCATGGACCAGCGTGGTGAGCGCCCCCGTATCTAGATAGGGGCACAACTGGGTGATCCGCTGAAGATGTAAGTGGGCAGACCGAACCACGGACGCTACCTGGGTCTCCATGGTAAGCGCCGGTCAAGATGGACCCCCAGACTGCAAACCGAATTCTTTGTGGTGAGAGTCACACACCCCCAAAAGAGAGGGAATTCCCCAAACCACTGACATCGGGGCCGCCCACCCGGAAGACCTCTGTCTTGTCCAGGTTCAACCTCAGTCCATTCGACTGCATCCATTGTAGGATGGCCTCCAAGCAGCCCCCAAGGGATGGGACGGCATCCATTGCAGATGGAAAAAAGGAGATGTAGAGCTGGGTGTCATCAGCATATTAGTGACACGAAGCTCCACATCCCCGGATGACCCCCCCCCCAACGGCCTCATATAGATATTAAGCAGCATTGGGGTGATGATCGAACCCTGCAGAACCGCACAATTGAGGGACCACGGGGCCGATACATTCTCCCCAAGCTGGACACTCTTGGGGCGGCTCTCCAAGAAGGACCGGAGCCAAGCAAGAGCAAGGCCACCAATCCCCAACTCGGAGAGCCTCCCCAGGAGGATACCGTGGTCGACGCTATCAAAGGCGGCTGAAATATCAAGGAGGACGAGCAAGGACATTTTGCCCCTGTCGGACTCCCTTATCTCTTTGAGTTGGATGTTTTATCATTAATCTCAGTTGGTAGACATATTATACATCCCTCTCTATTTCTAGCTTGGCATTGTCTCTTCTGACCATCATCAAATATCCAAGGATTCAAGCAGAGATATTCCATAGTGGCCACAAATGGTTATGCTAAATACTGAACCAGGAACTTTCTGTGTGCGAAACACTGCTATGACCCCTCTTCTCTTACTTAGTTATGTGTTTTCTTGGTTTAAGTGAAGTCTGTGCTAAAAATTCTTTAATTAACTACATCTTCACCCATTATACAGTTACTCACATGAGTGCTGAAGAGATAAATCATTTATTACTGGCACCTCTTATTCTATCCTTGTATGGAAGTGTGACTGTGTGGGTGAAGGTTTTCTAGAAGAATTGTAGCTACAGAGATTCAGTAGCTGGTTGTTGTTCAAAGATAGTCTTCACTGTAAAGTGCAAGGCTATCAAAATTGAGTGTGAGTTGATTCTTATGAAGTGAGGAAGGAGTTGCTGAAGGAGCTACCAAGTCCACTGCTATTGGACAAGTTCCCGAGCTACAGCAACAGCCTAGTTATTGTGTCTCTGCTCTGGCTGCTTTTGCACTCATGTGGGCAGGAATATTTGGGATATTGACACCAGCCACTCCAGAATGTAAAGTTACTCCTAGAAATACAATGACATGTTTAGCAAATTTATGTCAACTGAGATGGCTTAAGATTCAGTCTCTCTCTCTCTCTGTTTTGTTAGCTGCTCTATATGTGAGTCAGGTGAGGAAGTTGAATTCAGTATCTGGAAAATGTGATGGTCTGAATGAGAGCCATCCTAATGAAGTTCTAACCTAACAAGACTGCTTATTAGACATGGAAAGTATGCTGGATAAATTCCCTGCTCTTGTTGAAACACCTCAATAAGGAACCTTAAAACCTCATAAGAATCTTCGGTCCAGTCAAGAGCGAAACAAATAACTCTTCTTTCCCACACCAAAATCTGTAAATTGTTTTTTCCTTCTGAGAAACACACACACAGAAGATGAGGTAATTGTTATGAGAGATGCATGAAAGCTATTCAGTGCTTCAGTACAAAATAATCATTGTCCTAGTTTCAGGCAATTTGTACAATTCACACAATTGTATTAATTGTGTTTCTTTGTGTAATACTGGGCAATTTGGTGAAAGAAATTGCTAACTTTCTGCAAAACGTAATTCTCACCAATGCTGGGACTCTTATTAATAGTGTAAGGAATTCCCTTTCTATTGCTGGTGAGGATAAAAATGTTCCTCATTTGCTGATACATGATTTGTATTCATGGGTGGTAGAATTTGATCTGTTCTGGATGGGACTGCACTCAATCTGAAGAATTATTTGCAAAGTCTGAGGTCACTTATTGGTTAACTTTGATGCTAGAGGTCCATATATTTGCAACATGGAAAGTGTGTTCTCTCAGCTCAACCTCCTTCTTGGCAAAGAGACCCTTGCCACAGTTATCTATAGTCAGGTAACTTCTGGATAAGGCTACTTCGTTATATCTAGGAATTTCTCTAAACACTGTTCAGAACATACTGGGGTTCCAGCTCTCCTAGCTACAGTTCATACTATCCATGCTGGCTGTTTAGTCTTTGAAACAACCCAATGCAAAGCATTCCTTTTTTTCCTTTTGAAATTAAGACCTACATTTTCCCCTTTGTTTTCTTAGTATCTTTTCTATTTTACTTTTATAATTTTTATAGCAGAATGCAGAAGGAAACATCATGTGGAAGCTTTATTAAATCTGTGGTAAGCTCACCTGGGCAGGAGGGGCTGTCGGAAGTGGCTGCACAGGAGGAATCTGCAAAGGTGCCAGTGGAGTGCTGATAGCTGCCACCTGAGAAGTGGGAGTTTGGTACTGGGGTAAGAGTTGTGGTGTGGGCTGCTGTGCAGGGCAAACAGGCTGGCTGGCAAGAACTTGTTGTAGAGGAGATGGAGATGGGATAGGTTGCTGCTTAAGAAAAAAAATGTATTAAGCTCTCAACATGCTATGGGCATTGGGAGAAGAACATATGGGGGATTATGTATTTGTCATAAGTACTATTTAACAGCTCAACATAGGTGCTAGCAAAAATCACCACAAAAAGTTTCTTTGCTTGTTTCCTTGTTTGTTTTGAGTACGGGCTAAAGTGCTGGGAAAACCTGCAAAACTGGCTAGATTTAAAATCACAGAAATAGACAAAAAATTGGCTGTGTGTGTGGTGTGTGTGTGTGTGCGTGTGTGCACGCATGTGCTGTAAAAGTATATCTGGTATGGGCAACAGTATATCTGCAGCCTGAAACATACTTTAGTGGCCCAGTTCAGATCATCAGCTTGATATACATGTCAACATTGGTCAGTGTGGTGGAAGGGATACAGTGGTTTTATTTGCATGTCTGTGAGAGACAGATACAGTTCTGTGTGTACCAACCTTTCCCACATTTTCACCACTGATTGCCTTCCCCAACTCTATCTATATCTTCTGCTCAGACGTTATGTCAGGGGGTAGCAAAGGAAGAAAGTGATGGGAAATGTGATGGTGTCCTGGCCGCTGGGGAATTACTTTGCCCTCCCACTTAAGCCTGGCAACAGCCTTTCCATCAAGGTGCACTAAAGGCAGAAACTGGGATTAGAGCCACTTCATCAGTTCTACTGACAGAGCTGCTCCACTGGCCTCTTCTCTCCCTCAGCTGGGAGCTTTGCACAATGGCAATATTGTGACCAATGAGATTATTCTGAGGCAGAATAATTGCTACACGTGGGGTCTTGCTTGCTTTTAAGTTTTAATCTGTTAACCACCTAGAGCAGTGTTTTCACTAATGGGGTGGTATATAAATCAAACAAACAAATAAAATTGTGGGTTTCTCCTTGGGTTTTAGATTGTTGATTTTATGTAAATTGTTCTAGGAGCCTTTTTTGACTGAAGAATGGGATTAAAATGCTTCAAGGAAAATAAATTTGGTAGGTCAGGTGAGGGAAAAGACCTGGAATTTGTAGCAGGATGGGATGGAGTATAAATATGTTAGAGCTCTCAGTCTCTTTGGTTTATGTGTACTAGTTTCACTCACACATAAATGAGGGTCTGGTTTAAATTCAGACAGTAGATTTGAATATTTGCAAAGAAAGTGTTTAGAACATTTGTTATTATGCACATAATGCCTGCAACACAAATTAAGAAAAGCTTCTATCTTTCTACAGTGACAAAACAAATGTTCTTACCGGCTGGCTGGCTAATACAGGCTGAGGTTGTCTTATTTGCACAGGAGCAGCTGAGGTGGCATGGACAACCGGGAATGGGATTGCTGGTTCTTGATAGTGTTGTGGTCGTGGGGGAACAACAGCAGGTGGAGGCTGAACTATCGGAAGTCCAGGCTGAAAGAAAAAGGGAAACCCCACAAGGACTGCTTTAGAAAACTAAACCCTACAAGAACTGCTTTATCCATAATTTAAAATTCAAAATAAAGGCACAAATAATTTTAAATTTAAAATAAATGCAAACAGCTTTATAATCGGCTTTAACTCCAGGAAGAACATTAAGTCAATGAGACTGAAATGACCAAAATCCCTAGGTGGATTGTGATTTGGGGAGGAGAAAAGTTTCAAAAGTCAATCCAATCTGAAAACTTTTTCTGATCCCAACTGTACGGCAGAGTGTGTGGAATAGCTGCAGTGAGACAGAAATGACTCTGAACACTAATGTAAGCACAAGAGCATTCCATAAACTGATTGTTGCCAAACACATATTTCCCGCCCACGTGCCAACTTCAGAGGCTGGCCTGCTGATGCCTCGGAGAAGTGTTGCTCATCCAATGGACCTCACTGACTGAAGACTTTGCATAATAATGAAAAATTCATAATGCAAAAGAAGGAAAAAACATATGAACACCATCTCAAACTGTGGGAAATGCAAGTAAGTGGTCAGAAACTGCTAATAAACTTGTCTTTTTTCAACTAAAAGCATGCACTTACTGATCTAATGCACAAATTAAGAACAGGAAATGTGAATAAACACACATATATAAGTGGGTCCCCTCCATATTTTAATGGAAGGTTATAAAATAAGATAAATCTGAATCATAGCACTAGAAAGCTTTCCTGCAAACTGCTATTTGTTACCACCTCATGTTGCATGTTGCAGAAAGACTGAAACTTTGTGCAAAGTTATGACAAGAAAATGATGGAATTATGAGTGGAAAAATAAGGAGAAAATATGGCCTTCCAACTATGGTTGAACCCATCACTCTTGCCACTAGTTATGTTGGCTGAGATTACTGAGAATTGATGTCCGACAACATCTAGATATCAACAAAGCAAATACAAAAACCCAATGCTATCCTAAAGCCGTATTATTTATTTATTTGCTTGTTTGTTATACAGTTCTATTCTGCTTCTCCTACAGTCAGCTCAAGATTGGAGGCATATGTGGCTCTCCTAAAGCTACAGAATTAACAATTTATGGATCTTGTTGGTACCTATCTATGGAATTGAAATCAAATCTGAAGTTGAGGCTGAGAAAATAGGAACTCCAGAAGTCAGGCATGACCCAAAGGAGTTGAACTGGCCCAAGGATAAAAACAAAATTGTTATTTAAATGTGGCAATAAGGTCTCAGTAAGACCTCATGGAAGAGGGTAAGGGGTATAGCACTGAAAACCCATACCATGGTATTGTCAGTCACTACGTACTGACGTGAAAGTTGGACAGTGAAGAAAAGAGACAAGCAAAAGAGTGATTCATGTAAAATGTCGTGTAGGAAGAGAACTTTACAGGTAACAAGGACAAATTAAGTAGGTGTGGGTTAAATCAAGTTTGAACCCTCTAGAAACAAAAATGACAAAAGTGAGGCTATGGTACTTTGGGCATATAATGAGAAGTCATGACTCATCAGAGAAGACAGTAATGTTGAAAGCATCAGGAACAGAGGAAGACCACATATGAGACAGACTGACTCAATCAAATAAGCCATGGCCTTTACTTTCAAAGACCTAAGCAAAACTGTTAATGACAGAACCTCTTGAAGTCATTAATTCAATAGGATCATCATAAGTCAGAACCAACTTGATGGCACATAACAACAAGGCTTCTCATAACAATCAACTGAAGTCTTCTACCAGAGTGAAATGGGGGGGGGGGGGAATAAAGTTGATGTGCGGGCCCCAAGTCCTCCATAAGTGGTGGTGGGGAATCAAAAGGTCCCACAAATCCAAACGTAAAATCAGTATTTAAATTTATGAACCAACAGAAGTTTATTTATCAAACTAGTAACTTCGCATAACTGTTCCTTTCCCCCTCTCTTCCAACAGCTGCATCGTAGTCCCAAAATATGAAGAGTGGTTACTTCTCCCTCCCCTGTGTGTTGCAACATGTTCCCAGGTGTGTCAGTCTCTTGATAGCTGGCTCCTCTGCGTTCAAATGATGGAAATGCTCAACTTGTGTCTTTCTTCTCCGCTGATCCAACTGTGTGGGGATCAGATTTGCAGGGACAGGCTTTGTGGGGGTTGACTGCATCTCCTCTGTGCAACAGTATTGCATGGCTAATTAAAGCAGGAGTTTTAGAAGGCTTCTTTGGGAGGTTCATGTTGAGGGCATGTCAGTGCCCAGACCCTCCCCCTCCCCCTCTCCTCCCATTTCTTGTTCCTCACCAGTCACCTGTGGCTGACATCCCCTGCCCATAAACTAAGCTCCAGTGCAGCTGCCCCACTCTCCTCACTTCTTTCCTTTATATTTTCCTCATCCCTCCCTCCTCTACCTCAGAATCCCTCCGATCATGTCCCACCCTGTTTCATCTGTCTTGGAGCTTCCAGAAGGTTCTACAGCCCCAAAGCTTCCTGGTCCAGTGTCCTTCTTTGCTTCTGTGTTGTTGGTGTTCATCACAGAGTCTTTATCTCCCTGGCTAGCAGTCCTCCTGGCATCTTCCATGGGCATGGGTGGGGACATATTAACTCTATGGTGCCCTGGTGCTGAAGACACATGGAGTAGGCCTGACACTGGTTCCCACTGGGATCCGTTCATGGCCAAACTAACATTCAATACCTTTATGCTGCAGGAACTAAAAAGCACTTTTATGAACAACTATTCGGTTAAATAAATATGAAACTATCACAAGTGTCATATTGATTCTTGACAACTGAAAGTCAGATCAGAGAAATCAGTAAGTCTGGCACGAATGTACACAAAAACAGGCTGAATTGTCATAGCTAGCCAAAGGTCCATTTCACAAGGTGAAGCAGCAAGTTAAGAGTGAAACTCACAATGTATTCTATATATATATGAGAAACAACAGAAGAATACATGGTATGAAACCGTGAAGTAACATTTTATTTATTTATTTATTTATTTATTTATTAGATTTATATACCGCCCATCTAGAACGGGTCTACTCTGGGCAGTTTACATATAATATAAAAAATAAACTAAGATAAAATCCAGATTAATCCAAGATGGGAAAGGAAAAAAGAAAGAGGGGGGAAAAAGAAGAGGAAGAAGAAGAAGGAGAGAAAAGAAAAAGAAGAAAAGGGGAGATAGGCTAGGTAATGGCTACAGGGAAGGCCTGCCTGTACAGCCATGTCTTCAAGTTAGTCTTGAAGGCCCTCAGCGAGGGAGCCAGGCGGATCTCTACAGGTAAGTTGTTCCAAAGCCAAGGGGCCACTGCTGAGAAAGCCTGATTTCTGGTTTTTTCCCACCGGGCCTCTCTTGGCGTTAGGCCCCTCAGCCGCCCAGCCTGACTGGAGCAGGTGATACGGGTAGAACTGGGCGGAAGAAGGTGCTCTGCCAGGTATCGAGGTCCTAAACCATTAAGGACTTTATATGTAATGGTTAACACCTTGAAATCAATGCAGAAGTGGATAGGTAGTCAGTGTAAGGCGGCCAGAGTGGGGAAAATATGGTGAAATCTTTTCACCCCTGTTAATAGCCTGGCCGCCGTGTTCTGGACCATCTGAAGCTTCCGCATCAGTCCCAAAGGAAGCCCCACGTAGAGAGCGTTACAGTAGTCTATTCTTGAGACTACGAGCGCATGGACCAGCGTGGTGAGTGCCCCCGCATCTAGATAGGGACGCAGCTGGGCGATCCGCCGAAGATGTAAGTGGGCTTACACGAACGCTACCTGGGTCTCCATGGTAAGTGCCGGGTCAAGATGGACCCCCAGACTGCGAACCAAATTCTTTGTGGTGAGAGTCACCCCCCCAAAATAGAGGGAGTTCCCCAAACCACTGACATCGGGGGGCCCCACCCGCAGGACCTCCGTCTTGTCCGGGTTCAACCTTAGTCCATTTGACTGAATCCATTGCAGAACGGCCTCCAGGCAGCACCCAAGGGATGGAACGGCATCCACTGCAGATGGAAAAAAGGAGATGTAGAGCTGGGTGTCATCAGCGTATTGGTGACACGAATCTCCACATCGCCAGATGACACCCCCCCCCCAACGGCCTCATATAGATGTTAAACAGCATTGGGGAGATGATCGAACCCTGTGGAACCCCACAACTGAGGGACCACGGGGCCGATACATTCTCCCCAAGCTGCACTCTCTGAGGACGGCCCTGAGGACGGCCCTCCAAGAACAGAGCCAAGCGAGAGTAAGGCCACCAATCCCCAACTCAGAGAGCCTCCCCAGGAGGATACCGTGGTCGACGGTATCAAAGGCAGCTGAGATATCAAGGAGGACGAGCAAGGACATATTGCCCCCGTCAGCCTCCCTAAGTAGGTCATCCAGCAGGGCAACCAATGCCGTTTCCATGGCGTGGCGCGGCCTGAAGCCCAACTGAAACGGATCCAGGGCATCGGTTCCATCCAAGAGAGCCTGAAGCTGGTCAGCCACCACCCTCTCAACTACCTTGCTGAGAAAAGAAACATTGGCAACGGGTCTATAATTGCCAATGTTGCCTGCCACCAAGCTCGGTTTCTTTCTAATGGGTCTAATGAGCATTTCCTTAAGGGCAAGAGGAACCTTGCCCTCAAGAAGAGACCCATTTATTATTTCAGTGGCCCATTCAGTTATCACCGGCCTGGCAGCTTTGATTAACCAGGCCGGGCAAGGGTCAAGGGAGGAGGTGGTGGCTCGGCAGTGATCAAGGACCTTGTCCACCTCTGTGGATGTCACAGGTTGAAACTGAGTAATTCTCAACGGACAAGGCGCTGCGCTGAATGTCTCAGCTCGATCCAGTGTTTCCAAGTAGGGTGCAAGATCCCGGGTGCCACTCTTCCCTTCTTATTTAAAATACTGCAGCTGTCATGGAATTCATAGGACCTTTCATACTAACTATAGGTCAGGTTTTATCACAGACTTTTTGGAAAGAAGAGAAAGGAGGTCAAGCAGTTTTTTTTTTCTAATAGTTTTAAAGTCATTCTGTAGGGGAAAGGATATCATTCCTGGAACTACTCAGTCTACTGTCAAAGAAAGAAGCAAGAAGGAATTTCACCTACCACATCACTGTCATTTTTATTTTTTATTTTTTTGGTTGGTGAGACTTTTCCCATTGCTCTGCCCAACCTGAGTCAAGTAACCGTTCTATTTAAATGAAATTTAATCTGGGCTAAATGCTTTATAGGATTGCGTATGTTCATATGTAGAAATGAAATCTGAGCACAGGGTTTCTACTGTTCTCATTTGAGCAAAGCTGGAGAATGGGTTGCTGCAAGGATTCATTTAATAAAGGTAAATCCAGAGTTTGGCTATAAAGATTACCAGCTTCATGAAACATTTTAGATACACAATTGGTTTTAGATTATTACAGAAGAAGGAATATATATAGCACATTCAAGAGACAATAATAACTTAGTTTTGCTCATATCTATTCCAGAGTGAATCAAATACAACAAACGCTCCTGACAGGTGGGTTTAATGAGCATAAACTTTGCAGAATGAAAAGATTTCTGTAATCCTTCTAGCTGTGATTCGACTGATTCATCTTCTTTCCCCTGCAGTGGCTCTTGGTTTGATCCCAGCAGTTCCTCTGCAAAAGGCACCACATTTGGTGTGAAAACTACTGCTGAATCACTGTGATGACAGGAACTGCTTTGCATCACTGGCAACAAATACTGCACAGTACAGAAGCACCGTGTCCCAGCAGTCTAGGAGGAGACGCATGTAAAGTATGTGTCAGCTTTGTCATTAGAAAAAAAGGAGAAGGTTCATGTTCGGCTGCTTGCAGGTCTTTTTTCAGTGACAGTTCTATTCATTCTTCCTGGACAAGGTCGTTGTAGCAAGAACATGAGAGCAAATGTGGATGACTTCCCAGGTACTACTGGTCATTAGATTTTTGATCTTCTACAACAGAAGTGCTTCTTCACATGCCAGGAAACAGCTACAAAGGTACTGAGAAGATGCTTGGCCTTTCTAAGGAATATCTTTTTGAACAGTAATATATAGATATAAAGTAATAAGAAAATACGACTAAAATAATTCTCAAAACAAGTATGTGTAGGGATTTTAATCTGTTCCTAAACTAAACAAAAGGGTACCCAGTGTGGTGTAGTGGACAGAGTAATGGACTAAGACTGAAATGACCTGGGTTTGATTCCTGGCTGTGCCATGGAAACTCACCGAGGGAGTGGAACTGGTAAAACCACTCCTTAAATACCTAACCCTACCTTGAAAATCTGATGATAAGTCAGTTCTGACTTGATGGCACATAACAACATAGCTAAACAAATAAGCTTACTTCCATTACATTGAATGTACTGTTCCCACTTCACTTGTTAGAGCACACTATATAAAAAACAAATGTATCATAGCAGATAATATATTTTTTTCATGGCACTAACTCTCACATACAAGAAAAAGTAGATGGTGGTACATAACTAGAGCCTGGAAATGTGTACTGTTTAAGAAGAAGTATAAGTGGATCCAGAAATGTTAAGTATTTTAGGACAGCCATTATACTTACTACTGAAGGCTGCTGGTAGGGTCCCAACTGCTGAAGACCTTGTGGCAAAGTCTGGCTTTCACTGAGAGGTGGGCTATACACCCGCTGAATAGCAGGGGGTATTGCATCGGGCACAGTTGAGTAGATAACACTTTGCTGGCTGCTTTGAGAGTCTGAATAAACAGTTGATCCCTGCCCACTGTCAAATGTGCTGTCAGCTGAAAGACAACGGGAAAATGGAAAATAGGGACACCATAAAAATCAAATGAAATTGGGGCTCGATCAGACTGGCATTTGACCCATTGTTTGATGTGCTAAGGGGGTGGGGGCTGGTTCACTCATTTTTCCAGCAACCAGAGTCCGTCTCCAGAGTGTCCCTACCCACAACTTTTTTGATTGATCAAAACCACAGTTACAGGTAGTTTCTCAATTGGTACTATACGCAAGGCACAGAAAAGATTTTTTAAGGTTAAATCTAAGTGATTCAGCACAGCAGCGATATCCTGAAATAGCTCATTTATTAAACCACTTCACAATACCAGAAACTGACAACAGAGGGAGTTTGAGTAAATATAGTTGCTTGAGTGTGGTATGTAAGAGTTACATCAAATAGAATACTGTTCCTCCCCCAACCTCAAGTGACCCTATTTAGCCTGCACCAGCCTGCTCCAAAAGGGCCCATGTAGTCAGAGCTTTAATCTTCATATAACAGTGCTGTGTTTGTGTGTGTACTGGGATACTGTTACTGACAATTTCAGGGTTGCTGCCAAGGTAGGGTTGGGGAGAAGTAATGTGCAAAAGTGACACATTTGCCCGTGGACCCGTCTACACATCTCTCATGTGCTTATAATCTCAACTACTACTTCACTTTTTAGAAACTAACCATGACCTACATTTCTAACAGACAATCCAGTCTGTATCACTGTAACATCTAGTTAGACTAAATGTTACTAGGGAGATTTTAGCAATATTTACCAGTGACTGTCTAAAACCCTGTTTATGCTGATCATGCCAGTTCTTTTTTTATAAAGATCAGTGCTTGTAATGAGCATGAACCTTTATGATTCTCATCTCTGTCCTTTATTTAGAAGCAAGAGAAATGAATTGTACTGGGGACATGGGATTCTATCCTATATGTAGAAAATATGGCCGGGTGGTATTTTTTTTCCACACTACTGATACATAAAAATAGAGTAACTCTTACATTATATACCTAGTAAATTTAAATAACAGATCTATACAAACGACTGTGCTAAATAAAGTAAATTTCACATATTTACTTTTGTCCAATAGCAAAAAATGCTTTATTCTACAGTTACTATTTTTCAGAAAATTAAAAATCAAAGTTTGAATATATTTCACCTAAACAGAGGTAGTCAAACATTTTCTCAAGGGTAAAGCCTGGAGTAATTCTTAGGGAGGAGCTGGCCCCTAGACCAGCTGAAATCGCCCAGTCCTGCTGCTCCACAGATTTAATACCAATGAACAGAAAATTGCTTTAAAACATACTATAAAATCCTTTATACAAATGTTCCCAGCTCTAGTTTCTGTTTTAAAAATAGAATTTCACCTTACTTAACCTCAACCTTAAAGCAAATGGGAAAATGAACTATAAGATCAGATAAGGCTTTTGAATCCAAGATATTTGGATTCCCATCTACTTATGGGAGATGGGAAGAGACATATAAGTCATTCAAGTGGAATATTCCCTTTTCCAAAAATCTTCCTCAAGAGGATGATTTTGCTCTAAATATGAACATCTAAAAGCATTTCTCAGGCTAAACTATACAGTGTGAATGTGTTCAAAGAATTCTTGGCTCTGTTCAGAGCAGTGATTCCCAAGCTTGGGTGGGGTTCAAGAATGTCCAACCACTGACCATATTATTGAGGGCTTCTGGGAGTTGCAGTTCAAAAACACTTAAGAGTCTGAATTCTATTGCTTTTTACTACATATGGAAGTGAAATTTCAGAAGCTGCCACAGCTAGCTGAGGAGTTGCTACAATTTTGCTTTCCCACGTGGTTAAAAAAGAGGGAATCCAAAAACATGGGAACCACTCCTTATGGAGACAATCTTTCATTGGAGATATGTGGGTACTTCCCCCTTCAGGATAGTAGAAGACATACATCTGTGACCTCAGAAGACTAAGTTAAGTATGGACTTTATAAACATATTTGGGAAGCTAATTTATTATAACTTTGGGAAACATAGTTCTGCATCTCACAGTCTTTACCTACATCAACAGTTAACTAAAAAAACATGAAGGTCTTCATCCAGTTTGTATATTTAGAAAAAAATAATCACCTTCAGTTTGCTCAGCTCTCAGTTTATAGCAATATTCTATGTACTTAATAACAGTTATTTATAATGAATGTAAATTTAATCTCATTATAAGCATTATTTGTAACCACAACTGGAGAAAAAAAGAGTATAACTATACAAAGCTGAAGCAGTGGCTAGAAGCCAAGTCTGCATATTTTTGTGGCTCATCATGTTGTACAGAGATGCTAAATTATTTATCTACGTTTCTGCTCTCTCTGAATATCACAGGCAGCATGAATGGAATTATTTATAGGGCTTTTAGACACAAAAGCTCTATAAGAGTATCCAAACAGCACATGGTACTGATATTATAAATTCAAGCAAGAAAATACTGAAAGTACTGAACAGGATGCATTTTTATTTTAAAACACACATTTATGTCTTGTAAAATGCTAAAACAAATTATCCACACACCTTAGTGAAGTAAAAAAGTATAGCTAGAGTTTTTAACTAATTTAGTTAAAAGTGCATATGAGCTGTACTTCTTCAAATAAAGAATATGGAAAGTGTTTCCAACAGGCCTTCTACGAGTTCTTAAGCATAAGGCACAGTAGCTTGCAGTGTTGAATGTAACCTGCACTGCTTTAGGTCAGACAGCTCTGATAGACTGAGAATTTAGAATCAAATTGAAATGATTTATTGAAGATATTTGAGTATACAGTTATTCTTTATGTGTGATAAAGAACTTGTTAGACAAGATAACATACCCCAATCTTTCTTCCTTCTCTTAATTCTCTCTCCAGCAATGTACTTGTTGCACATTCCTAAAAATGCTGGGACTATTAACAGAGCCTTTCTAACTTCTACAGTATACCAGACTTTACTTAGTTCATATGAATTATTCGATATCAACGCACTGTAAAGTCCTCTTAGTGTACAGCTACATCGGAAAATATAGGCGTACCTCGGTTTACGAAATTAATGCGTCCTCCGGGACGTTACATAATGCGGAAATTTCGTAAACCGATACGTGGATTGCGTTAGGAACAGGGGCGGCACTAGAAACCTCCAGGTGCAATGTGTCCTGGTGAAACCCTTTCGTACAGCGGAAAAAAAGAGAAAAAAAAAGTAAACCGGGGCATTATTTTCTATGGATTTCGATTCGTAAACCGAAAATTACATAAACCGAGGCTTTCGTAAAGCGAGGTGCTGCTGTACTTCACAATTTGCTCTGGAACTAGCACAGATGAATTCTAAATATTTTTTCAATGATCACACAACATAAAGATAAATGTTAATCATCCCATCATTTTTTCTTTCCAGTCCAGACATTTCCCCCCCTGATGATAGGAAGTTCTATTTTCCATAAGCACAACAATTCAAACTATGTTTTGCAGGTGTGACTGTTTGTTTCTATAAAAGGTTGGGTTTGTGACTCTGAGTGGTTTTCTGGTGACATAGTAAGTTGGGGTGTGAGGTTTTAGGACAGCGGGAATACCTACCCCTGCAATCTTTCTTTCCTAATTTTCCCAAAGTATATATTTTTAATTTTTTAAAACAAACCAATTAGTCTAACACTAGATTACCTGGACAAGATGGAAGTCCTGCGGGTGGGTGCCCACAGTGTCTGTGGTTTGGGGGCTTCCATCTCCTTTGGGGCAGCTACTCTCTCCACTAAGGATGAGGTTCACAGTCTGGGCATACTTTTGGACCCAGCACTGTCAAAGGAGTCCCAGGTAGCACCTGTGGTCCATTCTGCCTTTTCCACATGAGTCAGATTGCCCAGCTGAGTCCCTACCTTGACATTGTTAGTCTTGGCATTAGACTACTGTAACGCTCTTTATGTGGGGCTGCCCATGAGGCTGCTACAGAGACTCTAGCAGGCCCAGAATATGGCGGCCAAATTACTGAGTGGAGTAAATATATACCATTGTATCTCCCCTATTCTGGCCACCTTGCACTGGTTATCTGTTTGTTTCTGTGCCACCTTCAAGGTGGCGATGTTCCCATCTAAGGCCTTAAACAGTTTGGGACCTCGATACCTGGAAGAACGCCTTCTTCCAGCGAGGTCTGCCTAACCTACTCAATCTTCCCAGGCCAGGCGGTTGAGATCATTGACCCCAAGAGAGGCCCAGAAAAAGAAGACCAGAAACTGGGCCTTCTCAGTGGCTGCTCCCCATCTGTCGAATAATCTCCCACGCAAAATATGCCTGGCCTCTTCACTGGGGATTTTCAAGAGATCTTTGAAAACCTGGCTGTTCAGATAGACATTTCTCCCAGACATCACATCACTGGTGTGCAGAGGTGCTGAAAGCACTTATCTGTTCTGCCACCCTGTCTTATTGTTTTCATGTTGTCTTTTTCTTAGTTTCTCTTCTTTTTTAGTTTAAGTTGATATGTTTAATTTGATTTTTGTACTGTTATTATGTTGTGAATTTATTTAAAGTGTTATCTGTTGTCTTATCATGTTGTGAACCACTCCGATTGGTCTGGTAGCCAAATGGGCAGTATAAAAATCAAATCAAATCAAATCAATCAATCAATCAATCAAATAAATAAATAAATAAATAAATAAATAAACAAACTCATTATACATTAATTAGCACCTCAGCCAAGACAAAAAAGGAGTAAAAATCAATATAAAATTTAATTCCAACAAAATCCAGCAGACTACAATGTTTATATGACATATGTGTATGTTTGTAGAGATATGGAGAAATTTTGAAAACTGTCCCTCCCCCACCACCACCACTGTGCAACTCTTTAAACAGTCCCAGTGGCTAGACACCAGACCATAAAACAAAAGTCAGGGATCATCAGGAGGGTGGTATAAAAAGAAGGGGTGTGTGTCTGTGGCTATGGATTGAACCCTATTACATTAAAGAGCCAGTGTGGACCCTGGCACCACAACAAGCCAGAAATGTTGTGATGTCACCTAAATCACATGTAGTTGTAAAAGAGACTGCAAATCAAACCAATGCAAAGCCAAGTACTTCTAATTCAGCTTGCCAATGCAGTCACACTTAGTTTCCCCCCCCGTGTATAAGACACCCCATGTATCAGATGCCCCCCACTTTTCTAACCCCAAATAAAGAAATCAATATTTTAAACATAAAACAGAATACATTTTATTTAGTAATTAGGTAATATTTACATACCAGTACTGTCCCTGTTGTATCTGAGCAGTGCCTACATGCTCCACCTCCAAGGAGGTGTGTTCCAATTGGTTTGTTCAGCATCAGCTGACGCCAGTTACATAATTTATTTATTTATTTATTTATTTATTGAATTTATATCCCGCCCATCTAGACATAGTCTACTCTGGTCGGCTTACAACAAGTAGGATTAAAACAATTCAAACACTCAATACACCACAATTTAAACATAATAATAATAATGTAGCTCAAGATGGAAAAACGGTCAAATGAAAAAGTAAAGACAGAAAATTAAAATAAAAGAGTAAAACTCAAGTACTCGTGATTGGAGGAAGCTAAGTCTCCTGACTGTAGGAAGCTAAGCCTTGTGATTGGAGGCAGCCTTGGCTTACTTCCGTGTATAAGACAACCCTCAAATTTTAGTTTAAAGGTTTTAGACAAAAGTATTGTCTTATACACTGAAAAATATGGTACTTTGGCAATAAAATATCAAATCTAAATCCTGTACTGTAACTCTAGCATAATTTTCTTTTTAATTTTTATTATTATATAAGGTACAATCCTCTGGTCACATAACAAAAAAGAAAAAAGTAATAATTACCTATCAATACAGTTACACTTCCAAAAAATTTCTTATCTATAGTATACTAATATTTAAACATTTATATATATTTTACTTCTTCCCCTACAGTCATTCAAACTAACCAGAATTTAAGCCCATTTTCCAATTGATCTCCTGCACCAGCGGCCAGGTGGGACGTGGTGGCGCTGTGAGTTAAACCGCAGAAGCCTCTGTGCTGCAGAGTCAGAAGACCAGCAGTCCTAAGATCGAATCCACGCAACGGAGTGAGCTCCCGTCGCTTGTCCCAGCTCCTGCCAACCTAGCAGTTCGAAAGCATGCAAATGCGAGTAGATAAATAGGTACCACCTCGGTGGGAAGGTAACGGCGTTCCGTGTCTAGTCGCGCTGGCCACGTGACCACGGAAACTATCTTCGGACAAAACGCTGGCTTTATGGCTTGGAATCGGGGATGCGCACCGCCTCCTAGAGTCGGACACGACTGGACCAAATGTCAAGGGGAACCTTTACCTTTACCAGCGGCCAACAAGGGACCATACTTCCATAAATTTATCTTGTTTTATTTCACCTCTATAGAGTTTAATACGATAGGTCAGTTTTTCCATCAGAGCCAGTCTCCATATTCTATTTTGAAATCTTTGCAAGGAAAAGCCCTGAGCGTCTTTCCAGTGATGGGCAATTTCATTATGGGCTCCTCCTAATATAATCACAAATAGTTCTTTATTCACAATGTTTTCATTCCCTCCGGTAAATAACGAAAAAAGGAGCAAAGTTTCATTTGAAATTTTGTTTTCTTTTGTTATAGTTTCCATCCACTTAATTACTTCAGACCAGAAAATTTCTACTCTTGGGCATGTTAACCACATATGTTCCAAAGTTCCTTTATTCCTGTACTGCCTTCAACACGTCTGATATTTATTTATTTATTTATTTATTTATTTATTTATTTATTTATTCATTTATTTATTTATGTATGTAGCTGTAGCATAATGAAATATTCTTGCCTTCCCCCTGAAGCTTTTGGAACTGCCTCAAAAAATCAGATTTAGAGAGTTTCCTAGCCCTCATGGATCAGGTTTTCAGGATGCACTGAAGGGAGAGGAAGGTTCAGTAAGGAAGAGAAATCATCTCACTAGTCCTGGATTCTGATGTCCAACAAAACTGGAGTCTGACCCCAAAAAAACAAGCAATTTAAAGAAAAAGACTTACATGCAAGTGATGTAACACTTGTGGGTAGATTTTGTTGAGAAAGATGCTGGTCAGCTTCAGGCTCCTCCGATTCTGATAGGATGTGGTGACCAGTCTGAGAAAGGTATGTAACCTGAACTGGTTGTGCTTGTGGGGCCTTCGATTTCTCCAGACTCTCAGGATCCCGATGATCCTCTGACTGCAACATGGGCCAAATCCTCTCTCTCCTCCACTGTATTAATGCTACTCTGTCACGTATTGACTTTGCAACTATTTTGACGTCACTTTCATGAAAAAATCCAGCATCAACCTGGAAGAAGATTTTCAAGCATGAATACATGCGTACATACATAACATACATATTATGTAGCTGCTTATTTCTCTGTTAGAATATTGCCACAAGACATTTAAAACACATTTGAAATCGAAAGTGCCATAATTTTTGTTAACTTGCAAAAGAGAGAAACAGTTGTAAAAGCAAAATTAGTTCAAGTAGCACAAATGTAATTTTTCATAAGGAGTTACTTAAGATGAGTTAATTATTACCCTGTCTAAACATTGGAAACCTACCAACTCTAATTTAATGAACATGGGAGCTCCTTATAAGATGAGAATGATTTTTTTTCAGTCAAAGAAAGCATAACAGATGGCTGAAAAGGATGGGGCATTTTTAGGAATAATTAAAGTCAGTACTCAATGCAATTATATTTGGCAATCATACTGTTCACATGGATGTCTGCTTCATGAATAGCTAGCCAAAGGAAATGTTCAAAGTGCTTTCAGAAATGCATAACATCACATGTAAATCCCAAACCTAGTGCTTTTCAGCTGCAAGTGTGGGTTAGCCAATCATCCTGGTTAAGGCAGGAAACTGCAGAGCTGGAAACATTATATTTAAAAAGGAATCTGTTGCTCTTTTATGTGTCTCATTAAAATTGCTCCTTACTGAAAGAGTGATATGCTTCTGCCATGCTACTTTTTAGTTTCTTTTTTTTTTTCTTTTTTTAAATTTTTTTCCCTTTATTTTAAATTTAAACAAAAACATATAACATACAAACTAAAATACAATTTAACTGTGTTCCCCACCACCATATGCGGGACCTCTTGCCATAATCTTCCTCTTCCTTATTCTTCTTCTTCTTCTTCCTCTTCTTCTATTGTCCTCTTCTCCAAAACTGCATTGATTCTTGATTTGGAGCTTTCCCTTTTCCTCTTATTAATACATATTCCAAAAATCTCCCCCATATATCATAAAAGTTATTTTTTTTCAACTCTCCTTTCTTAACCTTTAAGTTACAAGTTAATTTATCATTTATTGCTATATTCCATATTTCTTTATACCATTCTTCAATTTGCAATTCGACTTTTGATTTCCATTGCCTAGCTATAATCAATCTAGCTGCTGTTAATAAGTTGGTTATCAATTCTTTAGTCATTTTGTCATATTCCACATTCTCAAATATTGATAACAAAGCAATCTCAGCATTAAATTCTATATCTTTTTCACATATATAGCTTAATTCTTTAAAAATTTGTTTCCAAAATCTTTGCACTTTTTCACATTCCCACCACATATGAAAGTATGTACCAATTTCCTTCTCACATTTCCAACAGACATTCGGATGATTGGCATTAATTTTATTTAATTTTGACGGTGTTAAATACCATCTTAAACTAAGTTTAAAAAAATTTTCCTTTATTCTTACTGACATAAATCTTAACACCCTCATTTTCCATATCATCCTCCATTCTTCTTCATTTATTCTTTTCCCAATATCTTGCTCCCACACTATTTTTAATCCTTCTTTCTCACTTTCCTCTTCCTCTAAATTAAGAAGAAGTAAGTAAATTTTGCTCACAGTACCTTTCACTGAGTCAGTCATCCGAATGTCCTCATATGACAATAACAATTGTTCGTATTTTGTATATTCTCTAAACTAAAACTTTTTAGTTTCTATTTAATTTATTTTCTAACAAAGACATTTGAAAAATACAAAAAAGGCCACAAAATGACCCAACCAAATCAATGTTTTAAGAATGACCAATAAAATTGCTCATTATATTAAAAAAGAACAAAACAGAATCAATCACGTCATTTTAAAAACAAGCATTACAATCTTTTTACTTCAAATAACAAACACATTGTGGGTTAAAGTATTGCTAACACTGTGTTACTTTTAAGTTCTTCCAATTGTGATGTATAAAGTCCCAGGTCACTTAAACCACAACGTAAGCATATTCATATTATACTACAATAAGATACTCAGATTTAAATCCTCTATTTCAACAAACAGAAAACAACTTGGCCACTATTTCCATATTCATCCAGGGTCTATCATTGTCTGGAAATGACTAAATCACAGGACAGTTGTTTAATGCTTAAATATTTGCATTCAAGCAGTTTGACTAAACTTGCTTCAGTGAAACCTGAAAGACTTAAAGCACAAGTAATCAATTTTCCATGATTTGACAATTATAACTAACTCTTCCAAAAAACATGTGCCCTGATATAAAATTGGTGGATCAAGTATTGTTTGCAAATTTTTAAAGAAAAATAAAATAAAATTAAAAAAAAATATCCTGCAGAAACACAATTACTGATAAAAAACCAGACAATTTTTGGACAGCTGCTAATGCCTTGTTTGGAGCAGTTGGCCTGCTTTCATGATAGACATCATTATGGAAGAGATAGAAGAACACAGAATGCTTTCTATCCAATTCCAAACAAGATTATAGCATGAATCTACGAGGAAAATACTGTTATACTACATAATTTATTAACATAATGTACACAGACATGTAGTAAAAAACGTACACTAACACACCTTTGTGTGTGGGCTAACACAGCTTCGTTATTTTTTGGAGAAATTCCTACAACTGCAGAACTCCTTCAGTTTGCAATATACTCCACATGGAGACCTGATTTACTAGAGATTCTCTCAATAAATCCAATTGGCTAGTTGATCAAAATACTGGCTAGCATAGCATGTTTGCGGTTGATCCACTTGAGTATATCAGATAAATTACTGTAATTCCATTTGGTAAGTCAACCTATCTGACCCTCTATGGGTTACAAAAAACTTTCATGGGAAAATATACTATTGTTATTCATTTATGGTTTGGGATGCATTTGAACACTGCTGAAATAATTAGGGCTATTCTCCATTACGTTCTAGGAGAGTGAAGTCTATGAACTCAATTCAAAAAAGATCCCAAAGATGTAGAAACACCAGTAGACACAACAGGCCATATCCAACTCCAGAAATTATTTTGCATCTTCTGGAGCCTGACAAAAACTACAATCACAAAAATTCAGCAACAAATCACACTGCTGAATTTCAATAGCAAGCCACAAAAACGCTTTTAAAAGAAACAGAAAAATCCTAGTTTTAAAGGAAATTGACAGTTTCTCACCAAAATTAGGAGAGAAACCAGAAACACCCCTTTAAAGCAAGATTTCTTGTTTGGCTTAAGAGCCCTTTTCACTTTGCCTTCAAAGTCTGGTGACACAAGAGAGATTGCAGCCTGTCTAAAACTGCCCCCCCCGGACCTCCCAAAGGGCCCCAGACCCCCCCACATGCTAAAATTGGTGGGACCAGAAGATTGTGTATTGGGTGCTTTTTGGAAAACACTTGATTTTCCAAAGCTTTTTTTTTTTTTTTTGAAATGCCCTTGCACAAAAATCTCAGCATCTATTCTTTTAAAAGTCTTGATTAGGTAATTCAAAACGTTGTGAAGGAGGAGAGCTTTATGGATATCATGGATCACCAGGGGGGCTAATAAGTAGGTTCTAAAGGCAATCAATCCTGAATTCTCCCTAGTACCTAAAATTACTAAACTGAGACTATTATACTCTGGGAATATCACAAGGCTCACTGAAGAAGTCAATAATATTAGGAAAAGTTGAAGGCACCAGGAGAATAGGAAGACCTAATGCGGGACAAACTGAATCAATAAAAGAAACCCTGGGTAGGGCTGAACAGAGCTGTTAACTGATAAGACTTCATTAATTCATAGAGTCCCATCAAGTCAGAAGGGACGTAGCAGCACATTTCCCCTGAGAAGAGGAAATTATCCCTTGGGATTTTAGCCCAAGTTGAAGCCTACAGACAAAACATCAGTCCAAGACAAATCAGGCTATACTCCAAAGCATCAAATTGGAGTCCAAAATAATGTGTCCAGTACACATCCCTGTTTGCTGTATTGTTCTTCTTAATCAGTTTAACAAAAGTCTGAGCTATTAGGTT
This sequence comes from Intellagama lesueurii, assembly GCA_037013535.1. Classification (NCBI taxonomy): domain Eukaryota; kingdom Metazoa; phylum Chordata; class Lepidosauria; order Squamata; family Agamidae; genus Intellagama; species Intellagama lesueurii. Next base: position 246,561,306 of record JBAJHW010000002.1, read on the forward strand.
TTGTGAACCTTCTTTGGAAAGCGGCTAAGGGGGAAAATTAGACATACTCAAATTTGTAAACAATATCTATTCAGTGTATAAAACAACTCAGTAGCAAACATGACAAAGTTTATGCTAAACATATGTCTAATTTACAGGATTCATATCAAACTTGACAACCATTTCCATAATTCCTATCATTCTTACTAAGAAATAAAGTTTAGTCATCTCTCTCTCTTTTCAGAATGAGCTAGGAATGGTGCAGAATCCATTCTGTCTGCTTATATATTGAACATAACCTGTGAAAGATTTAAAATCATACAACTAGATTTAAGTGCCACTAAAGATTTACAGGAAGTTGTAGGAAATTTCGATATTTATAGGAAATTTATACAGCAACATCAGTCTTCCTATTTTCCAGTTTCTGTATCAATAACATTCTAAAATACTCTGTGACAATTTTTTAACGGAATTTACTGTACCAGATTTGCTCCTGGTGTCCTTTGAGATTTATATACTACTTATATACTTTTTTTTTAGAAGTTTATTTTACCATTTCTTGTGCAACATCATCAGGAGTTTCCTTCTCCAGATCAAAAGTAAACTCAATGGCTCCATTATCTTTGGGTTTTCCTTTCAGTTTCTTAGGATCTTCTACCCAGAGTCTTAAGGCAATAGAGGATTTCCTACCATCATCTTCTTCTGCAAGTTCCACTCTTACCCCAGTATCTTCAGCAAAAAAGGCATGGCTTAATAAATCTTTGATTTCATATCTGGAAGAAAAGGCAAATTGCAAAATAGATTTTACAACCATATTTAAGTAGGCATTGCGGAAAAACAAAAGGTAACTAGTAATGATGTAAGAGATGTGAGCTCTTTAGAGCTCACGTCTCTTACATCATTACTAGTTACAAACAGAGAAACAGAATTTTCCCTGTCCAAAGATACAAAGGCTGTGTTTACCCAAAACAGTAAGTCAGACGTTTTTCATAAGACTATAACTTCTGAAAGTTTTGAAATCATCCCACTAGATTTAAGTTTCTATTGAAGTATCATGAAGCCTATCTGCTATTTAATAAGGTTACAAAAAGCCAAAAGTTTTTAGTCCCGGATTTTGTTTCCAGCAGAGATCATCCAGATGCTTCTCAGAAGCCCACAAGGAAAGTATGAAAGCAGGAGCTCCTTCCTTTTCTTGTAGAAAAACCCCAAATATTTATTAAAAGTGATTTAAAAAAAAGAGGTCACATGGAAAAAAGAGAGCAGACAAATTCCAAATCAGTTAAACGTCAAAATGGATGTGAATACAGTGAAGGTCTTTCTATTTGTTCCTACTGCACAAACCACGGGTAAAGGCAGGACATGCAAAACCCCTCTTTAGGGGTAGGGGAAGACATCCACTTAACTGCAATTTCCAAATTCCATTTAAGGACAATCCCAGGTACAGTCCCCTACTGTATTCCAAGAAAAAGACATCTAAGGCAAAAAGACATCACAGCCACCGAGCAACAGGGAACAGATGGCGCACTGTTCTAAAACAGACTTCTAAGGTTCAGCCACCACTACTTGCACACCTAACAATACACCTGAGCCAAGCAGTACCACCAACCTCTGAGTGTGATTTTTAAAAGGAATTACAGCACCATCCAAAACAGTATCCTTATTAACTGACTGCCACTGTGACCAGATACTTATCTAACTTCGCCAGGCTGAACTTCAATGTGTTAACCTACACCCACTTTTTCACTGGTCACAACTCTTCTGGAGTTCCAAGGCTCTGAGCAGGACTGAGTAGCATATGCTCCTGTTTTGGGAGCTCCCATAATTTCCTTCATTGCAGCTCACTACCAAATGTCAGGAGATCAGTGTTATACACACACCCAATATTGTGTGAGACATATGGGTGTGAACAAGACGTATGGGGAGAATGCATTCCACCACCACCCCATGTGCCAAACTATGTCATGGTCTTGGAAGCTTCTCAGTAGTGTAATTCCTATTGAAAAGAAGGTGTATGCTCCTTACCTGGCTTCCTGTAAATGGATGAGGGCACAGCTGTTGGCTTTAGTACTGTAGCACATTTTGAAGTGCTACGGTAGTTGGCTAAAGTGTAGTCCTGGTAAGTTCAGGGAGAAAGCTTGTATCCTCCAGACCCTGGGAAGCTCATGGACTAAGCAGGGAGTGACCTATCCCAAAATGGTGGGGACGGGAAGGCAACTGTTCTGCTTGGTTCATGAACTGCCTATGTCACAAAGTCATCCAATCCTGCTCTATGGAATATGATGGGAAAGCAATATGCAATATAACTGACACACCAAATCTAAATCCCCAAACTGTCACCGTGGTTTCAAGTAGATATTAAACAGTATAAACAACCACTGTGTAAAGCACTGTCTTCCAGAGCTTGTTCCTCGGAAAGGCTCGAGCAGAATGGATTTGATTTAAATCAAATTGATTTAAATCATGATTTAAATTTTAAAAATCAGATTTTTTTACAATTTAAATTTTAAAAGTTGATTGTTTTGATTTAAATCATTATATAAATTGTGACTTAAATCAATTCGTAATTTTAAAAAATCCTTGCTTTTTATCCACCCTGGGCTCAAGCCGCTGGAAACCAGTGTCCTTCAGAATCTATGTTGGGTAGGCTGTTCTGAAAGATATTCCAGCCCATGGTGTCATAAGTTGTTGCAGATCCAGCAGAACCAAGAGGGTACATTTGCCCTGTCCAGTTCATCCGGCTGGACAATCCAGTGTGCTTTATCGAACAGGATGACAAAATGTCCATAAATAAGATTAAAATAATTTATATAACTGGTTTCATCTGAGAAAATCTGTAATAAAACCTTATGAACTACATCAAAAACAGGTCATTCCCCAGATCCTGTAAATCCCCCTACTCCACCCCAAATGTCAGTTTAAAATATATGGAAAAAAACATCTATGCTATTGCTGTAAATAGAACAGAAATGTATTATTAAAAACCAACCTTTCTTCTTTATTTTTGCAAATGCACTCTCCAATTATCTCCTTAATTTCAGGGTCAGTAACCTTATCAAAACTTGCTGGTTTGACACCCTGCAAAAGGAAAGGGAAAAAATGTTTTTCTGATATATTCTCATCCTCCTCTAACAGATAGAAGTTTCAATAGGAGGACTCCTATGCTTGTTTGGTAAACATTTAGAAGGCAGATGATTAATAAATCTAAAATTTTTAAAAGTTTGGCTGACAGTCTAGTTTTGACTGCTTACTCACATTTTTTTTTTAAAAAAAAACACCATTCTGGGTTTCTTGGATCAATCTTATTGGACTGTCCTCATTTACTTTTGTAAATTGCTTGAGAAGGGTTTGCACACTAAATGTTCTACATTCCTGGGATCTAATTGTGGCTTACAAAACAGCAATTCCTTGTGAACATGGTTACATGTGATAATCCATATATAAGCAGGGAAGAAGGTGCACAAAAAACCCTGGCAATCCGGCTAAGGATTCCTTTGCTAATCTGCCAAAACATAAAACTGCAGGACTACAACTCTCATCATCCCAAAACAGTGCAGGGTGATGGGGGTTGTAGTCCAACACATCGAGAAAGTGTTTGCTTGGGGGAGCTGAGCTAGGGTGATACACACATCAGATCACATCTCAGTTTTACTAGACAAAATGACTTTATCGAATTTCTGTATTTCTTCATTAAAAGAACATTCACTTCTACATCGTCAGTCTAAAGCACCAGATTTTGCATTCTGGACAGGCACAACACAGTTATTTGAAGCTTTGAAAGCACACTTTGTTTCATGCAGATTTTAATCACTTAATGAAAGAGAACTATTCTAGGCTATTTATAAAGGACATTAACAAGAATCTGGCATCATTGCAACTAAATAATGATGAAAAATGTACCCAACAGGACAAAGATATTGTCATAAGAAAGAGAAGTACTAATGATAACGATTAGAATAAAGCTGTTTTGTTTAGAGGGTGACACACAATCTTGCACAAGAGTGCTTCCACTTGCTGAGCAAGACTCCTCTCGTTTTCTCTTCCCTCTACTCCACGAGCCTCCTCCAGGTCTCCAGCCTTCTAGATCAAGGGTAAGGTGCATTGGGTACTGCAGGGAGAGTGGCTAATAAGGCACATTCCTCCAGCTGCCAGGTGAAGTTGAACTTCACCTAAAGGTACGGACATTTCACTTAACTTTGCCTCAGGAAGTAGCTGAAGGAGGGTACGAGACTGATCACAGGAACAACAGAAAGTTAGGGAGTCCTTAAGGCTGGGTCTTGTCCTGACCAAAAATGTCTTCCTCAAGAAACTTTGTCACAGATAGGGAAAGATACACACTGTATTTTTCCATGTATAAAACGACACTTTTTCTAAAATCATTAGAGGAAAAATTGAGGGTCGTCTTATACATGGAAGGAGGTGGCGGTGAAGGAGCAGCCGCACTCAGCCACCTCTCACGGCTGTCCATTGACTGCTGCTGCTGCCGGATCGCCTCCTCCAGTGCCACTTGTGGGCTCCCTTCGGACAGGGGACAAGGCGGCGGCGTGAGCTGGAGGTGAACCCCGCGAGTGGCGCTGGAGGAGGCGATCGAGCGGCAGCGGCAGCAGTCAATGGGCAGCTACGAGAAGCAGCCGAGCACAGCTGCTCTTTCACCTCCGCCTCTCACGGCTGCCCATCGACTGCTGCTGCCGCCTGATCACTTCCTCCAGCACCACTCGCGGGATCCCTTTGGGCAGGGGACAAGGCGGCGACATGAGCTGGAAGTGAGCCCCAGCAGTGGCGCTGGAGGAGGTGATTGGGCAGCGGCGGCAGCAGCAGCAGCAGGAGGTGGAGGAGCAGCCGTGCTGGGCCACCCCTCGCAGCTGCCCATTGACTGCTCCTCTGCCTCCGGCAAGGGTCAAAATTGGGGGTCATCTTATACATTGGGGGGGGGGGGTCGTATACACGGAAAAATTACGGCATCTTTTACTAGGTTGTATCAAAGCTTCTAATATCAGTTGGGACATTTTAAACATGTCATCTCAGGCAATCAGGGCAATCTGATCCCTCAAATATGTATTTAAAAAAAAAAAATAACACCTCCTAGAATACCCCAGCCAACATGGCCACTTGATTCTGAAAGCTGCAGTTTCCACATTCTGATTTGTGGCAACTGAGATCAGAGCACAAACTAGAGAAAACATTTGTTTCAATATTGATTATCCCAAAGATTCTTCAAATCCCTTGATTTGTTCCATCATTTTGAAAGGTGTGTCTGTGTGTTTTCTTGAAGGAGCTCAAGTTTTTACTGACAGGGCAACGTACATTTAAATCACCAGTTTGAATGTGGTCTTGAGCACAGCTGCATGTTCTCTATTCATCATTTTATTTGTTGATGCAACAAGTATAAGAATACTTTCCTTATTGTCTCTCATCCGTAAAAGACATAAAAGCCATTATACTAAAGCTTTTTTTTTTTTTTTTTTTTTTTTTTTTGCAAGAATCCTAAGTGCAACCAACATAGTCTGTGTCCAAACCATTCGGCTTTTCAGGTATGCTCAAGCCTAAGAAGAAATGTTTTCTTTCTGAAATTTCGTTACTACTTCAAAGTGAAACAGAAACAAAATAGATGCCATGACTCTGCATGCCAGCCATGACATTTCATGGTGGGCAAACAAGCAATTGGTCAGATAATGCCTCTCTCTCACACACACTCTGGCACTTGTTTGCACACATACATAGACAGGCATACCTGCAAGCAAACTCCAGTGCAAAGCGCAGAAAACTGAAATACCTTAAACACCAGAGATATTTTTAAAAAACAACACCGTATCATTCTCCATCAGCCAAGATACATAGACCTCTGTCGTCTATCAAATCATTCCTGAGAGCCCCCATGCAAGCCTCCCAAGAGCTCCTCGTGCTTGTTCCTGGTGTGTTCTGATTGGTCCTAGGGAGCCAACCAGCATAAAACCGGGAGAACCTGGAACAGCGCCCATAAGTAACACTGCACAGCTTAGAATTCTGCAGCAGACAGGTAAAACAGCGGCTATAATAGTAAATACAGATTTGTATACAATACTTCAGGGGCAAGCTGCGCAGCCACGAGTGTGCATGCAGTCACCAGAAGCAAAGAATGGGCAGGCAGAATATTCATCTTGCTTCAGGCTGAGGAAGCCAGGCCACACAAGTGCAAGCAACTTGTTGGAGGGTTCTGGGCAGAGGACAATGTGAGGGGAGCTGTAAAGAAGGCACTGCCCCTATATATCTAAACATAAAAACGATACTGTATAACATAACATGAGGATATTGAGGATTTCTCAGCACCATTTTAAGCTGCTTATTTTTTGCACTGTATAAAATGTTCACGCAGTTAACAATTTAAAAAAAACCCAACAAGATTAAAATGAACATGCCCATATCAAAGTCACTTACACAGGTAACTTTCCTGTAAATCTGAGCAGCATTCTGGCATTCTGAATATGGATATTCTGAGGTAGCCATTTCCAACATACACATTCCAAAAGCATATACATCCACTGATTCATCATAGTGCTCTTCATACATTTCTGGAGCCATAAATTCTGGAGTACCTGAACACAAGTAAAAGAGTTTGGTTTAGATAGCTGTTCTCTATATTCAACAAGAGCACAGAATATCAAAATATCAAGTCTTTTCCTTCCAGATTCACTAATATCACAACTGGATGTTAAAATGACAAACTATAATTTATAACATGGTTAACTGTAACTCAATCATAATCATCATTTTTTACTTAATTACTTGTAATCCTGAATATTGGGTTCATTGCAAAGGTGCCATTCTGCACACCGAAGAGGCCTTCCATGCTCAGTAGAATTATTTACCTTTATCTTACATATCTGCAAGTGAAAACTGAAGCCAAAATCCAAAAATGGTCTTCTGCTTGCATAGCTATACAAATGATTTCTCTGTCACTGCTCCCAGATTCTAGAACTCACTCCCACGGGAAGCCAGGCAGGCCCCACAGAATCATAGAAAAGTGAAGTTGGCAGGGGCCTACAAGGCCATCAAGTCCAACCCCCTGCTCAATTAAGGAATACAATCAAAGCATATCTGCCAGGTGATTATCCAAGTTGTTCTTGAATGCCTCCAGTGTTGGAGAACTCACCAACTCCCAAGGTAACTGGTTCCACTGTCGTACTGCTCTAACAATTAGGAAGTTTTTCCTGATATTCAACCGAAATCTGGCTTCCTTTAACTTGAGCCCATTGTTGCGTGTCCTGCACTCTGGGATGATCGAGAACAGATCCTGCCCCTCTTCTGTATGATAGCCTTTCAAATATTTGAAAAGTGCTATCATATCACCCTTCAGTCTTCTTTTCTCAAGGCTAAACATGCCCAATCTTTTGCCATCCTTCCACAAGCAGAGGACCTTTCTTTTTAGGCATGCTTTCCATTCGGTCATATCTTTCTGAGAGAGATTTTTAAATGGACTGTGTGCTTTGTTGCTTTGAATGTGTTTTTGGTGTTGATTTTGTTTACTGTTTTAGTATGGTAGTTTATTGATTCTTTCTTAACATTTGTATACTTTGTAAACACCTGGGAGGAGCCACTGAGAAGGCCCTCTCTTGTCTCCTCAACAAGTGAGCTTAGGAAGGTGGTGGAACTGATATAAGGGCCTCCCCAGAAGATCTTCAAAGCAGAGAAGGAAATAGCTTGAACCCAAGCCATATGGAGCTTTATAGGTAATACCCAGCCTTCAAACTGGGTCTAGAAAAAGACAAGCAATCAGTGAAGCTGTTGTAATAAGGGAGTTATATGCACCCTGTAACTAGCGCCAGTCAGAGGTTTGGCTGCTGCATTTTAACCCATTCTTGAAAGGCAGCCCCATGTAGATAGTGTTGCATTAAGGCATGTGTCACTATGGCCGGAATGAACATTTCAAGGAATGGGCACAGCTGGCACACGAACTTTAACTGTGCAAAGGCATTCCTGGCCACTGCTAAGACCGTGCATCAAAACTCAGAACTGAGTCCAAGAACACACCCAAACTGCAAACTACTGACTGACTGAAATCCAAGTTAACATGAAAAACCTAAAGAGATACTAGTTATTACTTTTTTAATTTGAAGAGAATTTCATAAACCCCACATAAATCTCCTCTGTGTACATAGAAAAATAAAGAAAAAATACTGCATCACAGAATAATCTCCATTCAACAAATATCATATCCACTCAAAAGGTTAACAGGGAGTTAGTACAGTACAGTCTTGTCAAATAGGCAATTAACAGAATAACATCATCTTCCCTGAGAGCATGCACTTCTCAAGAATAGCAAAATGTCCATAAAAAGACATCCTAAATATTGCAACAGAAAGCACATTTGGTAAATTGTAAAACATGGTGTAAAATGTGTCTAGCACACAGAAGGATCTGCGTAAGCAAAAGAATTATAGTAAAGTAACACATAATGATGAATAAGCTGGCCACATGTACAGTTTCTTTAAAAATAGCTATGTCTGGATGCACATGAAATATGCTTTAAAACATGTTGGCCATAATCATATCAATTCACAGTTGCATAAGGAAATCATATCAATCTTGGTAGCAAACTGCTACACATTAATGAAGCACTAGTTGCAGGGTGGATAAAAATCAATGATGTTTTAATTATAAATTATACACTACCACACTATGTATACTCCTACAAATTTCCATCTTCTTTCAGTGCAGTAAGATATACCAGCCAGTATCCTGTTGGCTAGAGTTGCTATGATTAGATTAAGAATCCAAGTCCCTTTTATATAACTTTTTATTAATGCTATTCAGCTCATACTCTTATGCCAAATCAAGAAGCTTATAATCACCATTGACCTTCATAGAAATATTCAGACTGACATCTGTTTAACAGATATAACTGGTGAGTATAACTGCAGGATTCCATGTAAATAATGCACTGCAAGCAGTTGTGCTATTTGGTGTGGTGCCTATTGTGTAATGGGCTGTACTACTGGTTGTGCTGCCAGCTATACAACCAGTCACAAAACAAATTGTCATTAAATGGTGCAGCTATTTGCACAATATCAGCATGCATGGAAAAACATCAAATGATATATGTTTTTCCTATAATTCCAAAATATATTTAGGGGTGAACAATGGCTAAGTAGGAAACAAGGACAAAAGTGAAGGAACACATGATATTTTGCGGCTGATCAGAATAAATTAAATTTCTTCCATTTCTGAAGATCAATCAGTTCTCTAATCACTGGCTTCTAGTCAACTAAATTATATCAATTGACCATGTGATGCAGAGATGCTGATCTATTCTTTTTCAAGATAAAAAACCCAAAATACATGAATAGTTGCTAAGATAAAGAATCTGTCTTCATTAAATTTATAACCTGTATTTTTCCCAAAAACTTTGTTAGCAACATTTCTTTAATTGAGTTGGTAAAGGTAACAGCCATACCAATAACATATACAGCCAATTTTTATCACGTCTTACATATAGTTACTTGATCTTAAAGTAAATTGTCAGTATTTCAATTCAGAAAACAGGCTATGCTGATGAGGATTTTGTTTATCTTCTATCAACATGACACTTGAAAAAAATAGTTGTTTTCCAAATTCTATTTATTTCAATTGGTTTCAATAAAGTTTTAATTGCATCATGCCAATGTGTATAATAGTTTTTGTTATGCTGGCTATAATAAAAAATGCAAAGTAACATGATGATATCATAAACTGAGGCTGTGGTCACACTGGTAATTTGAATCCATTTCTGTTCAGGCTTTTTAAAAATCAGGTTTAAGTTATGTGGTTTTTAAACCAGTGACTGTGTTCACATGCACTGAATGGAAATTGATTTATTTGTGGTGATTTAAACCAGTTTTGGTGTCTACACTGCTGAAATCAGCTCATTTTTTTCTGTTTTAGGAGCATGCTGTTCTTAAATATTTTGATTTATTTTTTAAAAAAAGAATAAGTGATACATTGATAAATCAACTATCTAGGACAGCCATTCTCAACCTTTTTTTTTTTTTGCTACGACCCACCTAGGAGCTCTTCTGAGGCCCTCGCCCAGCAAACAAGGATACAACATGAACAGATAAATATAAATCATGTATTATTGAACATCAAGAAAACATGAACCTTCTGACATACTTGACAAAACTTTGAAAAAGACTGTATGAAATTAAACATTTGTTTGGCCTAATGCAATCTTTGAGCTTGGTGCTTTTCTGTAAGTTTCATGATACCAGGCTCCAAATTAGAAAATGAGTTGGAAGTCACCTCTTGCTGCAATATCAGTTCTGTTCCTGGATTTTGTGTTGAATCCACACTCAACCAAATATGTTGAGGCAATGGCAACAAAAAAAATTGGGGTCTTTCTCCCACATTGTTGTAAATGTATTTGGCAAATCACTCTTGTTCCAAAACTCTTTTTGAAAGTGAGTGAATTGACAACGTGCAGTTAAATAACTCTGAAGATCAATCAAATTCTCTTGAATTTCTGCTTCAACTTGGGTGGGTTCAAAATCCAATCCAGCTTTCTTGTCTATCCTGTATCTGCTTGAGATGCTTCACATAAACGGTAAAGCCATTGTCCTTCAGTGCCTCTGCGATAGTCTTCAGGTTTGGAAACTGTAAAAATTCCAAACTTCAAGTTTCTTAAGGAATGAAATAATGGCTTCCTTACTATCTACAAGGTTACTGTTTTGGCCCTGTAAGGTCTTGTTTAACAAATTAAATTTCTGAAAAATATGTGCCAATAAAATGTATCTGCCTTAGTATCAACAGGCTTTTCTCCATGCTATTTATCAGACATGAAGGAAACAATGGTGTCTGAAGAGTGTAACAAAATGCTGAAGGCAGTTTCCCTTGGAAAGCCACTTAACCTCAGTATGGAGCACCAGCATCTGGAAGTCTTCATTACTTTCTTCACATAGCTGCCAGAAAAGACAATACTGAAGGATGTGGGATTTGATAAAGTTTATGGCCTTTATAACAACTGAAAGCAAAATATTAAGATGTCCTCCCAAGTTCTTTGATACCAGGTGCTCCCTGTGAATGATGCAATGAATAGTAAAGACGGAAGGTATAACTCTTGTTAGATGAATCTTCTGTATTGACCAACCATAGAAGCAGCACCATCAGTTGCACAAGCAATTATATTCTCAATAGGGAATATTGTTCTCACTTAAGTAACTTTCAACTTCTTCAAAAATAGACAGTCCCTTAATATCTGTTTTAATTTTCCCAGCAAACAGCATCTCTTCCACCAGTTCATTACCATTCCAGAATCTCACATAAGCCATGAGAAGAGTGTTGTTAACTTGTAAAACAGTTTCATCTAATTGTAAAGAGAATTTCTTAGATTGGACTCAACTGACCAATTCCTCTTTAATGTCATGTGCCATCTCATTGATTCTTCTGGCAACAGTGGAGTTACTCAAAGGAACTGCCTGAATTTTTTTTTTTTTTTTTGGCACTCAAATTCATGACATCAGATATTATTATAGACACTGAAAGCAGGATAAGTGACTCACCAATGTTGTGAGCATTTCCAGTTTTAGCAATCAGTTTACTAATTTTGTATGATGCAACAAGACCCATGTCTAATTTCTGTGATGTCTGAGTAAGAATTTGTTGGCCTTCTCTTGAAATTCTCTCAAAGGTTTTTTAAGAAACCACAAGTTAAAAAAAAAACTACCTTGCTTTTCTGCACAGCTCCTTTCTTCTCCAACAGTCAGTGCGTTAAGCTGCGCGCACGCACACACACACGCCACACGCGCACACGCACACACACACACTACACAGAGAAGCAGCTGGCAACCGATTCGCTGCATTCATGGATGGCTTCCAATGAAAAACAAGCAGGGGGGCCTGTGTCAGCAATTGCTGGGGAGGCAGTAGGCAGAGTTTCTTCAATTAGGTTGCAATCATGGTTGGATTCCAATAAAAAACAGGCATGGTGACTGGCCTCCAATGAAAAAAAGACAGGATGCCTGCATCAGCAACCACTGGGGATATAGCAGGCAGAATTGCCTCTGTTCTATTCTAAGAAAGTAATGAAAACAGCAGAGAGCCTTTCCAGGTTCATGCTGTTTAGGAGAGGTAATACCAGCCAATGATGAAAAAATGAGAATGGGAGGAAAGGCTTCCAGTTGCTTTTCAGGGCGATGCTCCTGGCACGTGGACCACCCTCCGTGTCCAGGCACACCCACTCTGTGCCCATTCTGTGCCCACTGCTCTGCTGCTCTCCCAGCTCCTTCACTGACCGAATGGAGAAAATGGGCTAGGTTGTTGTAATGCTAAATGTATTGATGAACTGATGCAGCAGTAAACATTTTAAGAAAGAATTTTAACAAAAATTAAAGGGAAAAATGGTGGTGCCCCTGCCACCCAAAATCCACATAGGCACAAACTAAAATGACAGCAACATTCACATCCACAAAATCACATTGAACTTAATTAATCTTACAAGTGAGGTATTTTGAAAATCCCCTGCTGGCCAGTTGAAAACAACTTTGTTTGCAGTCCATATAAATCATGTGAATGATAAAATTTAAATTTAAATGATGCTTAAATGTGTTTCTTATTGCCAGTGTGAACACAGCCTGAATTAGTTTTACATAGGGAGCAAGCAAGCTCTTGGAACATGTCTCAGAGACTTACATTTATCTTCTCATCAACAAATGTACTCTGAGAAAAGATGTAATTTTTTTGTGACTGAAGCATACAAATAATAAAATGTAATTTCATTATTATACATTAAGGAGCTGTGATAAGTGAAACAGTGTGTTTAAAAATCCATTAGCAACTGTACAATCCACCATATAGCCCTATTTGGTCATTCAATTAAAAGGTTCAGGCAACCATGTGATGATGGAAGTGGTTTTCCACATGATTAGAATATCTGAAAAAAAATCAGGATTCTTAATCTGCATGGCGGTGCGCCATATGTAAAAGAAGCTATCCTCTTCAAACTGTATCTACACATGGAGAGCGAGAATGCTCAGCTTAATCCTTTCACTTGAATATCTAAACAGGTCTTAAGGTAGAACTTCTTCCAAAAACATTCACAGGTATGTGCATGCAGACGTCTAAGAGATCCACCAGTTACAACCCTACGTGTTAAGAAAAAAAGGATTTATTGTGTCAACATAATTTCTAGCAAAACAATGGCATTTGTTGTTTTTTTTGCAAATTTTGAGTGTGTGCTGAGATTGCTTTAAAAATGTAAGCACATAACAAGGAGAATGCTTACCTATCACACTTTTGGCAAATGAAGCTCTCTTGAGAGTTGCCAGACCTAAGTCTCCTATCTTCACAGATCCAGTTGGTCCAGTTATAAAAATATTGTCACATTTTAAGTCTCTGTGAATGATTGGTGGAGTTCTGGTGTGCAGAAAATGGAGACCCTTCAGGATTTGCCGACACCAGCTACGAAGGACTTTGGGTTTCATCACTTTAAATCTCTTTAGATACCTTGGAGAGAGTAATAATAAATGTTGCATGCAAAATTCTAGACAACAAAACAGCACTGACATTAAACTTTGAATAATGGAGAATTGTATGCTTTGATGAAAGGATATATTTGCATCAACCTTGCTTTGAGATATAGGATGCTAATCACAACACAATTATCAGTTGTAAATCTTATTACATTGAAGGCAACTCATTCACACTCTGTCTTCATTTAAATTCTAAGACAACAGTACTATGTATTAGAACACAGAACTATGCTTTCATATAATGGGGTGAAATATTCTGAATATTTTCATGAGCAGTGAAAAGTCTGTTCTGCTAATGCCATTATCAAGCTTAACAAGATTATCAGCAGCATAAACTGTTAATTAGTATGATTCAGATTAATAAAACATGTCAGTTCATTTTTGATGAGCCTATGCTTCCACCCCTCCTCTCTCATCAACGGAGAATTATTTTATTGTGGCTCGATAAAAGACTGAATGAAAGATGAACCAATAGATTCAAAGTGCCATGTGCAAAACATGAGGGGGAAGAGGAAATAAGGGCAGAACTGCTGTTGGTTACATAATAGAACAAGAGACTAGGAAACAATGAGAATGAAATTCAGTCTTCAATTAAGTTCTAACACAGACAATCTATTATAACAGAAAGGACTTTGTGTCTTAACAACAGAAACATGCCAGATGAAACAAGCAAATTGTCCAAATTAGGGATCAGCTTTCCATGGCTAAATGAAGAATCCAAAACACTTTTGTGTATTTCATGTTCTTAGGGTGATTGTTGAAAGACAGCCCCTAAATCACAACTGATTCATATTTACAGAAGAGGGCTACACACATGTTTACTGTTTCCTTAGTTTTCCTTTAGATTTTCTTTAGTTTTCCTAAGTTTTCCTTAGGATTCCTTTAGTGTTTGTGCAACTTTCTGGTGGCCTTTCACTATTTATCAGTCATTTGCCTCAGAAATTTTTCCTCCAATAGTATTGCGAAGACAGTCGGCAGCCAAGCAGAATGTCCCAGGGGGGCAGGAACTTTGAATCTGTGAAAGGGCCTGGAACTCTGTAAGGATTGCTCTGTGTTTCAGTCCTTCCTTGTGGGATTGCTGTGTGCTGAGATCCTAGTGCCATCCATCATGGATTTCTGCCTGTCTACCTACTTGTTGTGCCTTCATCTTGGATCCTTTCTTTTTTGTCTCTTTTCCTTGATGTTTTTGGGAATATTCCCTGTTTGGGGGTGATTATTTTTGCTACTGCCAAGCAGCCTCCCAGTCCCAGTGTGCCCATTTGAGATTTTAAAAACATTTTTCCCTCTGCTAATGTCTTTGGGAGTTTCTTCCCTCTTTGGTTATTCTGTTTTGTTTGGATCTGTTTTTTATCCTTTGCTTTCATGGATTATTTTATTTCTGCCTGGCTTGCCCGCTGCTATCTGCATCAAGTGGTATGGGAAGAGAAATCTCTTCATATTCTAAGCAGCTCTGGTTGGGTGTTTTTGTTTTTGTCTTTATTTGCTTGGTTGCTTTTCTGACTTTTTTTCATGTTGATATTTTCCCCCTTGTTTGTTATTTCTAGCTTTTTGACTAGATTGGTTCTTTGTTGCCTTGCCTCTGTAGTTTTCTATGGGTTCTTTAGGGCTTTTGGAGTGCCATAAAACACAGATGGGAAAAACCAAATGGGAAACCCAAAAGAGGCTTTCCTTTTCATGTCACAAGAAAGGATCAGTGCACAATAAATAGGAAAACTAAAGAAGGACACACATCCCTGAAAGAACCTGAAATGGAAGATACATGAGAATTTACAATGTGCACACCACTAGTCTAAATAGTGTCTCTGGTCTGCTAACTGCATAATCAATTACTTGCTGAATACTCACGTTTTCAGGGTTCCAGAGGTCATCAGTTCTGTAACCAACACAATACACTTCTTTCCTTTCAAACATGATTCCCAAAAGTCATAAAATCTAACAATGTTTGGGTGCTGAAGTCCTTTCAACATCTCTGCTTCCTCTTTAAACCTCTGTCTTTCCATTTTTGTCAGCTTTCGGTCCTGCAATACAGAAGATATTGTCTGTTAATAGCCACCAGTCCACAAATGAAAACTGATTTGGATCCAAAGATTTGTTTTGTTGGGAGAACTGCCTTCTGATGGAGTGGAATGGAAGGTTACCAATTTTGCCCATATGTCTCCCTCTGCTTCCCCCAAAATCTATTCTTGAAAGTCTGCTAACCCTCTGGATTTCATTTTCAAGGTGCAGGTGAGTGTAGATGGAAGAAAATTCAGTAACATCTACCGGGCAAACTGAAGTATCTTTCATCTTGGATTTAAGTCACTATATTCATCATCTACATCTCAGATAAACAGATATTAGTGCAAATATTTTGTAAAGATCACAATGATACCAGTTTAACATGTATCAAAAGGACTCAGATTGCTAATTTAATCATAATCAGCACAGCTGCACCACAATTAAATGCCAAGAGAACGATTTTTAATAATAAAACAAGCATTTGATAATATTATCATATTCTAACTAGAGATGAGGACGAAGCGCCAAAATGGCACTTGGTTTTGGTTTGTGGGTCGTCAACCTTGACAGAATAAACAGACACATAATATCCCCAAATAATAAATAACAAATACAGTCACACCCTAATCATAAACACGGGTCATAAAAATTAACATTGAATTTTGCCATAGGCCTCCCTAAACAATTCTTCTTTAGTACTGTTCTGAAATAGGGAAGAGGCCTATGGAGACAATTAAAAGAGACAATTCCATAATCTCTGGTTGTCACAGCTTTTTAGACTTCCTATAGCTTGCAAGTCAACTTTCTTTTCTTACTAGCCTTCTAACATAATCACAATAGTTCATTTGCAAGTATGACTACTCATTCATGAAGGTCTGCTTGAGTCACATCTCTGGAACACAAGCAGTTTCCAGCTTCTAATGACGGACTCTCAAAGTAAAAATACTTTGATATTAAAACCTCGATCACCAAATAGCCCACATAATTTCCATCTTCAGAAATTACTCTTCTAAACCAGTTTTAAACTAACTCCACCTCACTACATCACTGTCAATAGACAATACAGGAATAAGTAGAGTTGCATAACAGGCATATTTTAAATTTTTTGACAGATCAATGAGGAACATTAAAAGTTGCTGTTGTTTAGTCGTTAAGTCGTGTCCGACTCTTCGTGACCCCATGGACCAGAGCATGCCAGGCCCTCCTGTCTTCCACTGCCTCCCGGAGTTTGGTCAAATTCATGTTGGTAGCTTCGATGACACTGTCCAACCATCTCATCCTCTGTCGTCCCCTTCTCCTCTTGCCTTCACTTTTTCCCAACATCAGGGTCTTTTCCAGGGAGTCTTCTCCTCTCATGAGATGGCCAAAGTATTGGAGCCTCAGCTTCAGGATCTGTCCTTCCAGCGAGCACTCAGGGTTGATTTTAAAAGTTTATTTTATTTTTATTTATTTATTAGATTTATATACTGCCCATCTAGAATGGGTCTACTCTGGGCGGTTTACATATAATATAAAAAATAAACTAAGATAAAATCCAGATTAATCCAAGATGGGAAAAGAAAAAAGAAAGAGGGGAAAAAAGAAGAGGAAGAAGAAGGAGAGAAAAGAAAAAGAAGAAAAGGGGACATAGGCTAGGTAATGGCTACAGGGAAGGCCTGCCTGTACAGCCATGTCTTCAAGTTAGTCTTGAAGGCCCTCAGCGAGGGAGCCAGGCGGATCTCAGCAGGTAAGTTGTTCCAAAGCCGAGGGGCCACTGCTGAGAAGGCCTGATTTCTGGTTTTTTCCCACCGGGCTTCTCTTGGCGTTAGGCCCCTCAGCCGCCCAGCCTGACTGGAGCGGGTGATATGGGTAGAACTGGGCGGAAGAAGGCACTCTGCCAGGTATCGAGGTCCTAAACCATTAAGGACTTTATATGTAATGGTTAACACCTTGAAATCAATGCGGAAGTGGATAGGTAGCCAGTGTAAGGCGGCCAGAGTGGGGGAAATATGGTGAAATCTTTTCACCCCTGTTAATAGCCTGGCCGCCGTGTTCTGGACCATCTGAAGCTTCCGCATCAGTCTCAAAGGAAGCCCCACGTAGAGAGCGTTAGTCTATTCTTGAGACTACGAGCGCATGGACCAGCGTGGTGAGTGCCCCGCGTCTAGATAGGGACGCAGCTGGGCGATCCGCCAAAGATGTAAGTGGGCAGACCGAACCACGGACGCTACCTGGGTCTCCATGGTAAGCGCAGGGTCAAGATGGACCCCCAGACTGCGAACCAAATTCTTTGTGGTGAGAGTCACCCCCCCCCAAAAGAGAGGGAGTTCCCCAAACCACTGACATTGGGGGCCCCCACCCGCAGGACCTCTGTCTTATCCGGGTTCAACCTTAGTCCATTTGATTGAATCCATTGCAGAACGGCCTCCAGGCAGCACCCAAGGGACGGAACGGCATCCACTGCAGATGGAAAAAAGGAGATGTAGAGCTGGGTGTCATCAGCGTATTGGTGATACGAAGCTCCACATCCCCAGATGACCCCCCCCCAATGACCTCATATAGATGTTAAACAGCATTGGGGAAATGACCGAACCCTGCGGAACCCCACAACTGAGGGACCACAGGGCCGATACATTCTCCCCAAGCTGCACTCTCTGAGGACGGCCCTCCAAGAAGGACCGGAGCCAAGCGAGAGCAAGGCCACCAATCCCCAACTCAGAGAGCCTCCCCAGGAGGATACCGTGGTCGACGGTATCAAAGGCGGCTGAGATATCAAGGAGGATGAGCAAGGACATTTTGCCCCTGTCGGCCTCCCTAAGTAGGTCATCCAGCAGGGCGACCAATGCCGTTTCCGTGCCGTGGCGCGGCCTGAAGCCCGACTGAAACGGATCCAGGGCATTGGTTTCATCCAAGAGAGCCTGAAGCTGGTCGGCCACCACCCTCTCAACTACCTTGCTGAGAAAAGAAACATTGGTGATGGACCTATAATTGCCAATGTTGTCCGCCACCAAGCTCGGTTTCTTTCTAATGGGTCTAATGAGCGTTTTCAAGAAGAGACCCATTTATTATTTCAGTGGCCCATTCAGTTATCTGGCAGCTTTGATTAGCCAGGCCGGGCAAGGGTCAAGGGAGGAGGTGGTGGCTCGGCAGCGATCATGGACCTTGTCCACCTCTGTGGACGTCACAGGTTGAAACTGAATAATTTTCAAAGGACAAGGCGCTGCGCTGGACGTCTCAGCTAGATCCACTGTTTTCAAATAGGGTGCGAGATCCCGGCGGATGGCCTCCACTTTTGATTTTAAAAATGCTGCAAATTGGTCACAAGAAATGCTAGATGGAGGCCAATCGTTGTGGCCAATTCCGGATAGGTCGCGTACTATACGGAAAAGTTCCGCCTGCTCATTGGATGCTTCGCTTATCCGGACAGCGAAGTAGGCTTTCCTAGCAGCCTCTACCTTAGCAAGATAGAGGTTAGACGTGACCTTGGCAGCTTTTAAGTTATTTTCCGTCGAGTTCCACCTCCAAACGCTCTCTAGCCTTCTCCTATTCCGCTTCATAGCCCTCAGCTGCTGGTTAAACCAAGGTGCTGGCCGGGCTCTGCGGCGGAGAGGGCATTTAGGAGCGATCGTGTCTATAGCCCTGGTGGCGGCAGCATATCAGCCATCCACCAGGGCCTCGACAGGAGCGCCAGCCTGGTCAATCGGAATCCCATGCATGGCATCCTGGAATCCAATAGGATCCAGTAGTCTGCGAGGGCGGACCATGAAAATAGGTCTCTGCTCCCCACGGGGAGGGAGGGCCATTGTGAGATTGCACTTTATCAGGTGATGGTCCGACCATGACAAGGGGACCAACCAAAGGTGGCACCATCGGGCCACACTCTCTTTGCTCAGTGGAGAAAACCAGGTCCAAAGTGTGGCCACCCACGTGTGTGGGGCCGTTAACGTGTTGGGACATGTCCAAGGAAGCCATGGTTTCCAAGAACTCAAGAGCCGGACCGGTAACCTCCGCCTCCGCATGGATGTTGAAATCGTCCAAGACAATCAGTCTCGGGGATCCCAACAGAGCTGCGGAGATGAAGTCGGTTAGCTCCGGTAGGGAGGTGGTTGGATCACAGGGAGCACGGTATACCAGCAAGATCCCAATACCATCCCTGGCCCCAATCGACACGTGGAGGGCCTCTAGGCCTGGCATCGCCACGGCAGAGAGCCTGACAACCTCAAGGGTGTCCTTATAAACAATGGCAACTCCCCCACCCCGACTCTCCGGTCTACCCTGGTGCTGGACAGCATAACCAGGGGGACAGGCCAGAGACAGGGGTACACCTCCTTCACTACCCATCCACGTCTCGGTTATGCAAGCCAGATCTGCATCCTTTTCCAGAATAAGATCTTGTATTAGCTGGACTTTGTTGGATACAGACCTGGCATTCAACAGCACCAAAGTTAAAGTGGAGGGGTGACTGAGCTGGCTACCTCGAGCCTGGTAGGTGGTAACAGCGCCAGAACAATGGACAGCTTTCAGGCATCTGTTCACCGTTCTTCTGGAACAACTAAGAGCTGTACCAACGCCATATCTTCCCCTACCCGTAATCATCTGTATGTTCTTGAAGTCCTTGCTGGTAGGCAGGCCTTCCTCTCCATTCCTAGCACAAAACAGTCTAACAGTAGCAGAGAACTCAATTAAGGTAAGAGTAAGTACACAATAATTAAGAGTAACATATTAACATAAACAAAATAAATTACACACTATTAATTGAATTAGAATCAATAAAAATAAGCAAGACATTAATGCTATTTAAATAATTATTGCAACTTAGGGTAGGGTAAGCTAGTTCGTATAGTTAAAGAAAGGAAGAAAGCCCATCCGACCACCCTACCTCTAAGTGTAAGAATATAAGTTTGTTTAAGAAAGATGAGTGAGGACAAAAGAAGCAGAGTAATGTGAAATAGAATGAAATAAAATAAAGTAAAAATAAAATAAAAATAAAGAATATAAAGAATATAAAACCAAGATGTCCCCCCGCAACCAGGTCCTGTCCCGTTGCAATTTGGCTGTAGATCTTGTCTTTTCCAAGGAGGCTGTTAGAATTAAGTTTATGGGAGCAGTGATTGCAAGCGAAGCATGGTCGATGATAAAAAGGTGGAATAAAGGTAGCGGGAGAGTTGATAGAAAAAAGGCACTGCTGTTGCTATTCTCCACGGCGTGAGGTCAGTGTATTAATTTAATACAAATATATGTCAGGACTGAAAGCTGGACTTCCAAAGGCAGCACAATGGATTCTAGTGGAAACAGGTAGCCACACAATAACCCTGTCCAATGCAGCTTCCTTGTTTTCACAAGAGCTGGAAACAAACTGCAGCTGGTTTGGGGAAGAGTTGGGGAAGAAACTGCCTTAAGTTCAACCAGCAGAATGCTGGATTTAGCCCATTCTCAGCTACTCAGAGTGCCTAAACCAAAAACACCTATGCAATTATTTTCCACTGCATTTTTACTCACAGAATGGGACTTTTACTTCCTATTATCACTAGTGAGAAATACCTATGAGCTAAAGTTTCTTCAGATGGTTTAAACCCTACTAGTGTTTTATGCATGATTTCTGGAAACTGCAAATCTAAGTTAGAGTTTGGTACACATATACATCCTATTATTGTTGTTGTTGTTGTTGTTGTTGTTGTTGTTATTATTATTATTATTATTATTATTATTGGAACTCTCAAAGAAAGGCATAGCATTTAAGTTTCCTCAGCCTTGATGATCCAAAATTTGGCACAATTGCTGCTGGAGAGTGTTTCATTTTCCCTTGGTTTCATCAAGCAGGACTGACACAACGATTCAAGCCAGGGTTGCCTAGAGCAACGGTGGCAAATATCCCCAATCAGGGCAGCTGTTTGCATCTTGGGGGGCATATCTCTCCTAATGAGTCAAGGCTAGAATGTCACAGATTGTGCTCACAGCATCATTACTCATGACAGGATGTCATCAACCTCCAGTGACTGCAGCCAATAACAAGGAACCCTCACGGCTCCTTTTCTAAATAACACAAAGACTCTGACAATACAGCAAAAACCTTACGTACTTCAGAAAGGCTGGCAGAACATTTCTAACTCTTCTCTTCTTCCCTTTTGCCTCATTTATTTTTAATGCAAGCCATGATGATTAAATCAATTCTCTATACACCTATTGAAAGGGAAGCTAGAACAGCTCTATGTATGGGAATGTAAGCAAAGTTCTGGTGATGGCAAAACACGGTGATAGTAAAGGAAGCCATTCCAAAGGCTTTCTTAATTGTACAATTAATCTTCCATGGTTTTTTTCCTCTTAGAAGTCAGTGCTTGACAGAGCTTCAGTGACTGTAAGCTCTAGTGAAAATCCTGGGATGATTAATAATTCCTAAAACACTTTAGAATAGTTTAATTTTAAGAAATGATACATGAAGACCAGCATAAAATAGTAAATCATATATAGCTCTACTGGTCTTCTAAGTAAGGAGTGTTCTTCAAATATGCGATCTAGCAGATAGCCATGTTAGAGCAAGTGTATTTTTTGATTCATGCTTAAGGCTGTGGTCACACCAACAAAATGTTTCAGAGTTACTCCTTGTCAATTTCAACTCTTTGGGGTGTGTGTGTCCAGATGACACGTGATCATTACCAATTCTTTTGTTCCCCCCTTGCTATCTCCGCATCAAATCCAGCCCACTGGGAGGCTACTACTATATTGTTCTGCGTTTTATCATGCAGTACAACCAACATTTCACAGAGTGTGTACTACAAAACTGATTCATTTTATTTACATCTGGCGTGCAGTCCCACCAGCAGCAGCAGCAGCTGTTGTTCGATTCCCTTAATTTAAAAAAAAATAATTCTCAAATGGGAATGTCGGTGCGTTGATATGTTTCCGTCAAAAGGGCTGTGGGTTCTCCACCATTGAGGGTAACACAGTGTGGAAAAAGGAAAAAATGCCCCAGATCAGTAGGTAGTCAGCAAGAGTGTTTTGTCGACACACTGATGTACCTGCATATATTTTTTAAAGGGGGGGGGAAGGGGGCAGAGAAATGCACAAAAAGAGGAAGGGATATACCCTGCTGCAGGGGTGTAGACAAACATACTGCATCTAATTTAACTAAAAAATGCAGAACAACTAAAAGAACATATGAACCACTATCACAGGATATATGTCATGTGACCGCAAGACACAACTCTACAGGAAGCAGAAGACGTGAGAAAATGAGGCAGGGGGAATTTCTCTAGTGTGACTGTGGCCTAAGTCACATGGACTTTAGCCTGAATCCAAAACTTTTGTGGTTGTGTGTGCTGTTGTAGTATGCAGATCAATTGTGTCCCAGTATGCAGTGGGTGATTCTGCCAATCATTCAGTTCTACCCTGCTATTGGGCTGCTATTGTGCATTGATTTTGAAGAAGGGCCCCTTTTCCAAGATGGAGATGGCATGAGCACATGCTCTCTGATGGCTCTCTCTCTCTCTCTATCCACACTTGCATCCATGCCATCCAGCTTTAGGGAGTGGTTTACCCAGTTTAGAAACATTCATCAAAGCTAAAGAAACTTGCCTAGAATATGTAAGACAAACAACCTTCTTTGTTTTTCACTCAAATGCTATATTTTGACCTTTACTACTGAAATACTAAAGTCTGTAGTTAATAAACCTTTTCTAAAGTTATTACAAGTTAACTTCATGTTTTTGACTCTATTTAATTTAGCTCATTGAAGATAATTGGTCAGAACACACGTGAGAAAATGAGGGGGGATTTCTCTAGTGTGACTGTGGCCTAAGTCACATGGACTTTAGCCTGAATCCAAAACTTTTGTGGTGGTGTGTGCATCCTCACCCTGCTACTGCAACACTAATAATGACGATATCTTCATCTCCTGACAGGTGGGTGTGGCATACACCCAGGTCATGAATAGTCATATGCTATCTGCATGGACCAATGAGAGTGCTGGAGAGGCAGAGTCACCAGATATAAGAGTCTCTGCAGGAGAAGGAGGAGTTTAGATTGGAGTTTTAGGGTTTGAGAGTTGGAGAGTTTGGAGTGGATAGAGAGAGGGTTGGTGGTTGAGGGTGGATGAAGTGGGACGTTTGGTTAAGAGTTAAGGACATTAATTGTACCTTCATCACCTGTATTAATAAACAACTTCTATTTGGTTCTATTTAAAATGACACATTGCCTGGACCTCTATTATTAATAATACATAATGTTGATGTAATCAACTGGTGGCAGCGACACAACACGTAGCTTGTGCCCTGTGTTTGGTGAAACAATCAAGGGACAGGCGGGAACGTGACAAATTGGTGGCAGCGGTGGGATATGAAACAATCCAGTGAAAAAATTGACTGTGCCTAAGTCACATACTTTAGCCTGAATCCAAAACTTTTGTGGTGGTGTGTGCATCCTCACCCTGCTACTGCCAACACTAACAATGACGACATCTTCATCCCCTGACAGGTGGGTCTGATGAGGGGGCCAGAGGAGAGAATGGGAAAGGGGCATGGTTCCCCCCCCCAGCAAAACCCAGTACATACACACACACACACAAATGCATGTACACACCTGCACACACAGAGGAGAGAGAGAGATTTAGTTACAGAGAGAGAGGCATGAGGGTGGTTTCTCCGCCCTGAATGCAGGAAACCCAAAACTTCCATCTAGAGAGTGAGCGAGTGGAGGAGGAGGAGGAGGAACCATTCTTCTCTAAGGGCTCCAGTTCCTGGAGAAACTCTTCCCAAGGATCCCCATGGTTTTTATATGTAGGATCAGCCCAAACCAAAGAAACATGGGGCCCAGGCATGCCTTTGATTGGTAGTCTGTTCGAACAGATGAGATCTATGATTTGATGGTGGTTTGGTGGATCCCATATAAAAATCATATGAAATAATGAAAGGATGGAGATGGAAAGAGGAGGTGGAAATAGAAATAGGAGGTGGAAAGAGGAAGAGCGGTGATGGTGGTGGCAGGTGACTGAGGGAAATAGAAAATAGGAAGGATTTCAAGGAGGTGAGAAGAATTTGCTTGAGGGATGGGGCAGAAAGGGAGGAAGGTGGTGAGGGCTGAAAGGGGAGAGAGGGAAGGATTGTCTTGGTTGACTGGTGGCTGTCCAAAAACAAAAACAAAAACAAAAAACCACACACACACACACACACACAGCAGGGTCATTCACATGTGCAGAATCCATTCATTGGAATCTACCTCAAAATAAATGGACCTCTGGCAGAGGAGCAAAAAAAACACTTGCTTCCCTGAAAAAGTAGTATGTTTATGCACGTGCCTTGTGTTTGCATTGTGGTTTTTTTTCCAGCAGAACACAGATTTTATTGTCAGTGGGATAGCGCTCTGTGTCTCTTGCAGAAAAAAAACCCCAAACAGATGTAGCACTTATAAGAATAACTAGTTTTATATTTTTCATGTTTTTGTGTGTTCAAGCACAGCCACTCCATTCTTCTGAAGACATGTGCTTGAGCATACAAACTTTTATGAAAATTTTTAAAAAACTAGTTAGTTTTATAGGTACTACAAGATCTCTGGTTTCTCTTCCACTTGTGTTTAATTGTGCATGTAATTTGTTTACAATAGCAGTACACAAAAATACTATCCTGACGTATTAGACATAGGTACCTTTTAAGAGTGACAAAAAACGTATTTGAGAAGTATTTTCAAGGGTAAATAAAACACTCTTTTAACCAAACTATATGCCACCGCCACCCTGCTGAAAGGCGGTTCCATCTCTTACTTAGCAGAAGACAACTCCCATTTTGAATGTATCCTTTTTCTGAAAGGTTATCCATTCTGAATCTGGTTTCAACAAAACAAATCCATTGGATGGGGAAGAGTGGCCACATAATTTTTTCTGAGGAGCAACATTGCACTGAAGTGTGTTAGCATAATTCACATAACACATAGTGAACATCATCCACTGTGTACAGTAAAACAATATTATGTTTAAGAGTCCTTAGGGCATGATCCCCTCATTAAGGGAAAGTGGAGATCATATTGTTCGCTCATATTCAGCTTGTTATTTATGATGATTCCAAGATCCATCTTGTTCATTGTATTGCTGAGCCAGGTATCTCCCATCTTGTAACTGTGAGTTTGGGTTCTTTTTCCTAGGTGCATTACTTTGCACTTCTCCCTGTTGAATTTCATTCTGATGTTTTCAGCCCAGTGCTCAAGCCTATCCAGATCATTCTGAATTTTGGTTTTGCCTTCCAAGGTACTTGGCTCAGAAATACTACATGCAAGAAGGACCTTGGAACTGTTGTAGATCACAAGTTGAATATGAGCCAACAATGTAATGTGGCTGTAGAAAAACAAAATGCTATGTTAAACTGTATTAACAGAAGTATCATTTCCAAATCATGTGAAGTACTAGTTCCCCTCTTATTCAGTACTGGTTAGGCCTCATGCCTATTTTGCACTTTCAAAAGGATGCTGACAAAATGGAACAATTTTAGAGGAAGGCAGTAAGGATGATCAAGAGACTGGGAAACCAAGCCCTATGAAAAAGACTGAAAGAACTGGGTATGTTTAGCATTGAAAAAAGGAGATTGAGGGGAGGTATGACAGCATTTGTCAAACACTTGAAATGCTGTCATACTGAGGAGGGGCAAGAGTTGTTCTCAATCATTCCAGAGTAAAGGACATGTGATAATGGGCTCAAGTAATAGGAAATCAGATTTCAGTAGATTATCAGAAAAAACTTCCTAATTGTTAAAGTGGTACAACAATGTAACCAGTTACCTCAGGAGGTGGTGAGTGCTCCAGCCCTGGAAGCCCAAGAGAAAATTAGACAGCCATCTATCAGATAGACTTTGATTTAGATTCCTACATTGAGCAGGGAATTGGACTAGATGGCCTTATAGGTCCCTTCCAACTCCATTATTCTATGATTCTATAAACACCTGGACAACTAAACCAGCAAGCACATCACCTAGTTTGTGTTCCCTACTCTAGTGAGATGCAATATATTTTTCTGTAAATTATAAAAATGCTTTCTAATTTTGCACCTGTACACACAAATTAGCATATACTGATTTTGCAATCATATATCCTCTTTTATCCTCCTCTTTGGTGATGCAAAAAGCCAACATGGTGTAGTATTAGAAGTAGGACTCAGGATACTTCAAATCTTTGCTTGGCCAGGGAAACTCACTGGGGAATGACAATGGCAACTCATTCCTTCAAAATTTCATATACCCCCAAAACCCTATTAGGATTGCCATAAATCAGAAATAAGTTGACAGTACATGAAAATAGAATGGTGATGCATGGCTTCCTTTTTGGCCAGCATCCTTTCAGCTAATATGAATGTATATATCATTTCTGGCATTATGACCTTCTCAAGGTTCACATTCAGACTGTAAATAGCCCAAGGGTGAACAAGACTCTGAAAGCTAGCCAAAGCAGAAACCCTTTCAAAGAAGCTTAAGAGGTTCAACCTTATGTGACACAAAAACAACTCCACCTACTTGTGGTTTTTAGCTGAGAGGCTCAATAAAAACAGCAAGCCAGAATAACCACAAAGAATAAACCAGCACAACCACAAACTATAACCTTTATGTTTTTAGCATGTATTTACAAACTGTAGGTTGCAAAAAAAAAAAAAAAAAAAAAAAAAAGATACATAGCTTATACAAATAGTGAAGGCATAAACTGCAAATACCAGGAACTTTTAATTTTAAACATTAAGTCCAGTACTCCCCAGCTTCAAGCAACCCATAATAATCTGAGCAAAGAGCTATGTCTGATTCTTGTTGTGCTATTGCACAAGACAAGAGATCACCCTCTTGCAACAAACAGAGTTTATATGTTCACACACAGACTGTGTAAAATGTTAATCTAACTGTACAGACCATTGTACAAGTGAATCAGGCAAACAGGATTCTGGCCAAAGAAATTTCATGCCACCATTTAGGGAAAAAAAACAAAAAGCCATCAGAAAATAGGACAACACCTTCAGTGACTGGTGTACTTAGGAACAAAGCAGATTAAGTATCTCAAAACAAAAGCTGTTCATGATTTTATCCTAATAGTTTGTCTTAAATTTTATACAATTATTTTAATTTATGTTTTTGTTCAGATCTAAAACTTATGCTATACTGAGAATTTTCCCAGAAAAATGCTGAGTAAGACACTGAACAAAAGCAAACTTCAGAAGAAACTAAAGCTCTATAGCAGGGGTCTCAAACATGCGGCCCGGGGGCCATTTGCGGCCCGCCGGATGATAGTTTGTGGGCCCCGCCTTGCCTGCCCTCCCTGAAGCGCCCACGCGTCCTCTGCTGTCAAGAGTAAAAAAAAAGCCTCGTGTCACTCGCCGGCTGTCTCACAAGCCGGAACTGGCAGGCTGCAGTTCCGGATGGAGGGTGCAAGAGGCGCTGTCTTGGGGGAGAGCCGGCGAGTGAGGCGCGCTGCTGGCCCTTTTCCCCGAGCGCCCAAGCCGCCGCCGAGCGATGCCTGAGAGCGGAGCTCGCTCCCGGCCCATCCTCGAAGAGCGCCTCCAAGCCGCCAACAGCAGCTGCCGCCACCGCCTCTTCCAGGCAGGCGGCTCTCTGGCTCTCTTTCTCTCTCAGCACCCCCAGCACCAGCCTGGCCAGCGGCCGCCTCAGCGCCCGGCGGTGCTTCCTCCTCCTCATCCTGCTTCAGCCGCCTCTGCTCTGGAGGCTGCCTGGACTTGCCTCACAAAGTTTGCTCCTCTGTCGTGGTGGGGGTAGCTGCTGCTGCTGAGTCCGCCTTTTTTTGAGGGGGGGCCTCAGAGGAAGGTTGCTGGACCTCCGCGTGTGTGTGTGTGTGCGCGCGCGTGCGCGTGCACGTACCTGTGTGGGGCCCACCCCGTTCTGTTTAATTTCGCGGGTACCAATGGGGGCTTTTCTCCTTTGGCAAGGCGATTCTGTGAGGGTTTTTTAAAAAAATTTATGTCGTGCCCTCCTCCCCCCCACTAGGCGGTTGCCGGCGCTCCCTCCCTTCTCCGCTTCTTCGTCCTGCTGCTGGTGGTGGTGGTGGAAGTGAAGAAGGAGCCGGAGGGGGTCGTGGCCGGCGAAGAGGGCTCGCGCACCCCTCCTCCTCCTCCTCCTCCTCGGAGCCCCAGCCGGGCTAAGGAAACTCCTGGGCGGCTTCCTCGGGCTCTTGCTCTGCTTGGCGGAAAATCTGATGCGGCCCAGCCTCACCCAGACTCTGCCTCCAGTGGCCCCCAGGTAAATTGAGTTTGAGACCCCTGCTCTATAGACTTTTGAGAATAAGAAACATGGAAAATGGCAGCAGTAAAAACAGCTGGAAATAGGTATGTAAAAATATCTCATCTCGGATCCACTTTGTTTTTCTAAGCCCCACCTGCATTTTCTTCCCAACACTGTTTTGTAATGAATGAGTTATGAACCTCTGGGCCTAAATCCATCTGCTGATTTCAACTGCAATTGATATACTGGCCAAACTCCTGTTCATATTTTATGCTTTGGCTCTTTCAATTTGCTCTTTTACCACGTTGAACAGGCAGTTTGTTTAAGAAATGCCTGGTCTGTCTCTGTGAGCTTTGAGTCTCTCTTCTGTGGTTCTGAGCAAATCCAGTTATACTGGTGAGCTTGGCTGTGGACAATGGACTTGGTAGTGTGATCTGGGTGGAAGCTGAATGCATGTAAGTATATATAAGAGTCAGTAGATTTCTGATAGCACTAATATGACTTGTGCAATTGCACCCTTGTGTAATTGCACCATGGCATCCAGAAAGTGCACTTGTTGTGTGGACAGGTCCAAACTTCAGCTGATGTAAGGATGAAAGTTACTGGCATCCTGGTGGAACTTCTCCAGTAATTCCTTATTATGATTCCAGATGATGAAGATGTCATTGATAAATCTTAGACAGAGAAGAGGCTTCTGGGTACAAAAACTG
Organism: Intellagama lesueurii; assembly: GCA_037013535.1. NCBI lineage: Eukaryota > Metazoa > Chordata > Lepidosauria > Squamata > Agamidae > Intellagama > Intellagama lesueurii. The sequence continues at coordinate 246,590,637 of JBAJHW010000002.1, forward strand.
AGGAAGCATTGTTCCAAGTCAGTCATATATGAATAACCCAGCTTTGTACAGTATCATGGTTGTAAAATAGTTGTCTCCCATGACAAACTTTGACCTCTTCACATTTCTGACAGCCAAATCTAACTGGCTTATCACTCTAGCTAGAGCCTGCTACTTCAAGTAACTAAGAGCTTGATAGGCCCATACCAGTATGAAAAAAAAAATCATCCCTTTATCTGCTATCTGTTTCCTCATGTGGTCATGACTCTTACCACAAGAATATGTATAAATACAGAGGATGTGTATTTGTACTCGTGTCTGACTGCCAAAGTGGATATTGATCCATGAAAGCTCACATAGAAATAAATTTATTAGTCCTTAAACTGCCACAATATTTTGCCCTTTTTTCTTTGTTTTTCTTGTTTCCTTTTTCTCACAATGTAATCTAGACACCAAATGTTTAGACCACAAGTTGGCTGTGGATGGTAGGAGTTCTAATCTAAAGGGACCAAAGGCTTGTCTAAAATTAGGTCCTTGTTCAAGGTCCCATAAACATAGGAGCTGCTACAGATATACACACAATAAATATATTGCTTCTTGGTGCAACATTGTATAAGTCTGCACAAAATTAAGCTCCCCTAGGATCAATGTGTATGATACATTTAAGATTGTAGCCGTAGACCTTATTTGTGCTTGTTCATGCCACTTATGACAGAAATAAAGTGTGAACAAAACCACCCTGCTAAAATAAATTTGGCTGAAATATATTGTACTTCTGACATCTATTCAAACACATAGCTTTTCACACAGAAAGCTATTATTGAAATAATCTGCTTGTTGTACTGCTTGTTGTACTAGATAACTAAAGTAGTTGAGCAAAACGATAAACCTGTTTCCAAAGCATCCTATGCATATATTGCAGCACCGGTCTCCAATTTTTAGTGCAGTTCACAAGTGACTACAGCACCCGCGTGCCCTTTCAAAGACTTCTTGTTCCCAAAAATATAAATTTCATTTTGCAGCCCTTTCAGAATATCTGTCATGGGCTTGGGACTCTAGGCAAAGACCTTTTCTTTGTACAATGGTTTTAAAATCAAAATTGGGTAAAGACCCACCCCCACGTCCTAAACTTAATTATAGTTGGTGTGATAATTCATGCTTAGTTGGAGAAGCCATTTGTTGAATGTGGCTGGCTGAGAAGCTGATGAAGGAAAGCTAGCATTGTTGGATTATATATTTAATTTATTTATTTATTTCATCAATTTATATACCAACCCATTAGTCGAGGCACTATTCTGGGCAGTTAACAGACAATATGATTATGATTGAATGCCTCTATATCAACCCCCTCCCTTATATATTTTCATCCCCAAGGCTATTCTTCGTCCCCCCCTTTTTATCTTGTAGCATGTCCAGACTGCCAAATTATCCAACTCAAATATCATGTGATGAAAAATTACCACAAACTGGGCTGGCACAAACATGAGTTGATAGCCATTTTCAGAACTGCAACTGCTCTTTTTCCAGAAATTTTCTTTTTAAAACAAAGTTGTATACCCACCAGATCCAAAGCTAGGTGGAGGAAACTAGTACATTTCTTTGGGACAACCGACTAGTTCTCCCAAAAGATGATCAAAGACTGTTCATCAACAACTCCCCAACCACAGTTTACTGAATAAGAGAAGTCACATTGAGTTTCCTCTGTTTAAACTCTTCTCATTCTACAGTCTTAATGTGCTATTCTGTATGTATTTGCATTCAAAAGCTGTAAGAATGTATATTTTTTTAAAAAACATGAACACAGATGTTATGCAAATTGTTATATTTTTCAACTCCTTATAAGGCAGGCTATGCTTTTAATTTCTTTTCAGTTTGGGTTTTATCTTTACTGGGATATGAAATCTTGAACTCTGGGATGCACCATATAATTTGTTTTAAAATAAATGAAAGCCTTTCATAACTAGCGCAGGCAGCCAAAGGGACTAAAATAAACTTCAACCTTCAAATGTTCAGCTATACTGCATGAAAATAATAAACAAAATATCATTTCAACTGAATAAATTTAGCAGAGATCAGCAAGAGAGTTGCTTAGTTTAGATCACGGGTCTCAAACTCAATTTACCTGGGGGCCGCTGGAGGCAGAGTCTGGGTGAGGCTGAGCCACATCAGATTTTCCGCCAAGTGGAGCAAGAGCCCGAGGAAGCCACCCAGGAGTTTCCTTAGCCCGGCTGGGGCTCCGAGGAGGAGGAGGAGGGTCATGCCCCCTCCGGCTCCTTCTTCACTACCACCAGCAGCAGCAGCAGGAGGACGAAGAAGCGGAGAAGGGAGGGAGTGCCGGCGACCGCCTAGCCGGGGGGGGGGGAGGAGGGCACGACATAAAATTAAAAAAAAAACCCTCACAGAATTCGCCTTGCCAAAGGAGAAAAGCCCCCACCGGTACCCGCGAAATTAAACAGAACGGGGCGGGGCCCCCCACAGGTACGCGCGCGTGCACGCACACAAACACACACACACACACACACGGAGGTCCAGCAACCTTCCTCTGAGGGCCCCCCCCTCAAAAAAAGGCACACTCAGCAGCAGCAGCTACCCCCACCACAACAGAGGAGCAAACTTTGCGAGGCGAGCCCAGGCAGCCTCCAGAGCCAAGGCGGCTGAAGCAGGATGAAGAGGAGGAGGAGGAAGCACCGCCGGGTGCTGAGGCGGCCGCTGGCCAGGCTGGTGCTGGGGGGTGCCGAGAGAGAAAGAGAGCCAGAGAGCCGCTTCCCTGGAAGAGGCGGCGGCAGCAGCTGCTGTTGGCGGCTTGGAGGCGCTCTTCGAGGACGGGACGGGAGCGAGCTCCACTCTCAGGCATCGCTCGGCGGCAGCTCGGGCACTCAGGGAAAAGGGCCGGCGGCGCGCCTCGCTCGTCAGCTCTCCCCCAAGACAGCGCCTCTTGCACCCTCCATCCGGAACTGCAGCCTGCCAGCCGGCAGACAGGCGGGCTGGCTGGCAGGCTGCAGTTCCGGATGGAGGGTGCAAGAGGCGCTGTCTTGGGAGACAGCCGGCGAGCGAGGCGAGACTTTTTTTGACTCTTGACAGCAGAGGACGAGTGGGCGCTTCAGGGGGGGCAGGCAAGGCAGGGGCCACAAACTATCGTCCGGCGGGCCGCAAATGGCCCGCGGGCCGCATGTTTGAGACCCCTGGTTTAGATGGTTTTAGAAAGACAATTAAAGGTACATTGCATTAACCTTTCACTTTTGGGCATTTTTAAAATGAGGAGAGAATATAGCTGATTATAATATTAATATTTACTAAAATTTCCTAAGGAAATTCCTGAGGATGGTTTCTTTCTCTTGTTAGAATATATGATTTAAAAAAAAAAATGAACAAGAGCCATCCAGTTGGGCTCATCTAGCAGCAGAACAGAAAATATTGATGGAACAGACTCTGTCCCCCAAAATCTTCTCCAGAGGACAACTGAACTGTTTGAGGGCAGAGGAAACAAAAGGTATCTCTTACTGCAGGAGTTACTGGCTGAAACTCTATATGGATACAGCATATCTATGTTTATTAAGGCTAGCATTTCATAAAATCTATTAATTAGAAACCAACTCATTTTAAAAGCTTATTTTATGTTTCTTCATATTAATATAGTAAATTCTGCATTTTTAAAAAAGCAATATAGAGGGGAAAAGCAATTATACACATAATTATATAGTACTTCCATTTGAAATATAACGATTTTCATAAGATGTCGCATTAATCCACAAAAACACATGGATACCCTGATGGCGTGAAGTCAGGACATCTGGAAGAGACTTTATAACTAAACTTTAAAATATCTATTACTGATACAGAGAACTTGCTCTTCAAATGCTCTCTTTAGAGTCATGAGTAATGTATTCCCATCACATGCCTCCAACTAATTGTGGTTTGTGTACTGTCCTGAAGATTGTCACTACTTTATGGTAAACAAGGAAACAAACAACTGTTCCTCTTTTCATGTCAAAGTTGACTTATGCAGTGAAGTTCTCCATCTAAGAGAAACTGAACAACAAATTAGCAAAATCCTCTAGCTTTCTTAAGTTAGAATTGGCCTTGATCAGAGTTCATTTGAGTATTATATAACCAAATTTGTCAGCAAATTTACAGCATCACATACATTACAAACTGCATTAGAAAGTTGCTTCAGATGCAAGAGGGATCTTATCCAGAACAAACATATTCTATTAAGGTAGCATCTTGATTCAGCACTTGCATTAATGGCAATAATGTTACCACACACTTTTAATTATCTACAAGCAATTCAGCCGTATCATCACATTTTTCCAGATGGGAACATAATTTACATGTGCCAGATGTTTGTTTATTCTGAAACATGAGGTGGGTGTGTAATGGGTACATGATGTATGCAAGCATGTGAAGCTGCACTATGGAATATCAGGTAATGGTCTTCTAGCTGGAAAAAACTGTACCTATTTTCAGAGGTCAAAATCGTACTTATGTTTCATGTGTGTGTAAGAAAAATTGCACAGCATTTTTGTCCCTCTGAGGTGTTACACTTCATGCAATTGTTACACAACCAGTGATTGCCTGTTGATATGAAAGAGCCTGCTTTTGGGTGAGGGAAGCAGCACTTACTATGCAATCACATTAAGCAAACAGTGTTCAATGTCTCTATAATGTCCTAAAATACACTGACTTTTTCACAGGGCTGCAAGGAATACAATGAAAGTAGCATGTATTTTGAAAAACCAATTAATTTCTGCATAACCTCTTGGAAGAAATAGCAAGTATATTTTAAAAAATGACTTTCATCAACTAGACATACCATTAATAGTTAACACAGCAGAGAAAGAGAGAAGCACAGCTTTAAATCCTATTTAAATCCAACTGTAGTAAAACCCAAAGGTTTATTAACATTCAGGAGTAACCCTGGATTTAGTTCTGAAAATATGCATATAAATTACATCATAGGATGAAACTGACAGCCTTACACTAAGGAACACTCCATAATGGACCATACATAGTATTATGTACTGCTGGATAACTCAGAGGTTTAGGCATTTGGCTGTGGAGTCAGAGGTTGGAAATTTGATTCCCCACTGTGGACTTAATGGTCTATAGGGTCTCTCCCAGCTCTGCAGTTCTAAGATTAAAATGATGATGATGATGTTTATATTAATCACAATCTGTCAGGTCACAAAATAATATTTGCTTTTCTGAGTACAGGACTTATACAATTTACCTTGATAAGAAACAGGCTCTTCTCTTTTTTTAAAGTACAATCTAGATATGAGGCCAACATGCTTGCTTTACTACATGGGATTTCTGTATGTGAATGTGTTTCTAATAGACCTCAAAGTCTCACAGAATCACATACTGAAAGATAAACTGCCTGGGTTTTCTTTTACTAGCATATCAACATTAGATTCTCTCTATTTGGCTGGAAATGCTCTACAGCTATTACCCGCTTTGTAACAGAATCCACCTTGCATTCCGACAACTCAAGTTCATGTCACCTCTTCTGGGCCAGTGCAGAAACCTATTCTGAACGTCAAAACATCCCCAGAGGCCAACAACAAGTTTGTCCCACATTCTCCCATCTCTCTAAATAGTTCCCACATATACTGTGCCAGCAAACTCGGTGAGGTCTTGTAACATGGTAGTGTTGTGCTAGAAATAACTCACATTCAGTTGATGTGGCAGTGGGGGGTGGGGTGGGAGGGAATCTGCATATGCTTGGATTATTTCCAAAATATTTATTTGTTTTCACTAACCAGGCAACTTCACTGCACCTGCTATTGCAAGGTAATAACAATCGAGTCTGACACTCTTAAAAAAAAAAACTCTGCAAGGACTCAACCAAAATCCTTCCATATGGGCTACATCCAATGCTACACAGCCTGTACCAGAAAAAAATATTCACCTTCGCTCCCAACCCTTGAAGCCACCATGCAACATCAAGTCTTTTCCAGGTGGTCTCCCTACCCTCTAGACCAGATTTTGGGAAGAGGAGTCTACAAGGCAAGAGGGAATCTGCTCTGTTGGGAGAGGCTGAACATCGTGCATGAACAAGATCCCACCTATGCATATGTAAACACCTGGAGGACTGTGACAAGGACTTTTCCTAACATCAACTCAAAGCTCACCTGTCTGAAGAATGCTAAGTCACTTAGATCAGCTGAAAAGCAGGATCTCAATAAAGTCACTTCTTCCCATTTACAATAGAATTTATGCAACACACATGAAGACACTCATGTAGTTACAAAAAGTGATATTTTGTAAGCGCGTTTGCACAAAAGCAGAACAGAAACAGGTTTAGGATTTTTTTGCCCCTTCTCATGTTTGTTTGTTTGTTTACATTTATATCCTGCTCAGCTAGTAGCTAGGCTACTACTCTGCCTGTTGAAAGTAAACAATATGCTTAGTACACTTTTAGATAACAAAACATAATCTTCTATTTTGCTTATGTAAAGACTGGGATCCTGCTTCACATTTCTCTGCTCCAAGCCTAAGGCAACTGGCATAACCTGGAAAAGGGGAGTGGGGGGGGCAGATATTTGTCTGCAGAGTGGGGAGGAGATGCAAATTGTTACCTTTGTCATCTCTGTGGAATCTAAACTCCGTTTTGTTTTGTTGGCAGTCTGGCATCATGAACCAAGGGCATCACATCTGGTTCAGTTTTTGGATTGTTTGCCTTGATCACAAATTTTATACCATCTCTGGCTCATGGCAAACTATAGCAGTGATCAAAATATTTAAAAAAAAACCATTAAACAAGGACAAAAATAGGTTAAAAATTAAAGAAACTCTTTATCAGATTCCAGAAGGTCACTGAAGAAATGAGACAGGCCTTCAACAATTAAATGTTAGGAAGGAAGGAAGGAAGGAAGGAAGGAAGGAAGGAAGGAAGGAAGGAAGGAAGGAAGGAAGGAAGGAAGGAAGGAAGGAAGGAAGGAAGGAAGGAAGGAAGGACGGACGGACGGACGGACGGACGGACGGACAGACAAGTAAGCAAGCAAGCAAGCAAAAGGATAAGAATAGAAGGGTCCTGGCCTAAGTACTGGCTCTTTCTGTCCTTGAAGTTAACCTCCTGATTTGACTAAGTCCCAACCCTCATTTGTCATCACATTCCGACCCATACTTGTACTACAGAGAAAGGAAGCAACATAACTGTGAGAGCCCAACATTGTTATGTAAGGATGTCAAGGATTCCTCGGTTCAGGTAGGCCCACACTAACCCCTTAGCCACACTACCTTAGCTGCCCTAGTGTGGATAAAACCAGGAAGGCCAAATATGCTGATGGCTGCAGGAATCTTCCTGCCTGGCAACCTCCCAAGAGCTTCTTTCTCAACTGGACTAAGCACTACTTCCACTGAGCTTGTAAAAATCCACAAGGTTCAGTACTTTGACTTCTACACCAGCCTTACAAGGTAGAAAAGTAACCACACCTACAAAACATACATATTTCCAGTAGATGGTAAAGGCGAGTCCTGGTTTTAAAGTACCACATATCCTCTTAAAATGGCAAACAACTGTTTGAAGAAATGTTATATTTTATTTAAAGAGGGTTTAAAAATCCAAAAAGAGCAAACAAAGTTTCAAAAACAGTCTCAACAGTTGCAAAAACAGTCAAAGGAGTTTTAGAGCAAATAATCAATTAAAAGCTTTAGGCAGGAGCAATACAGAGCAAACAACAGAAAACAAGAAAGGTAGCTAAACTATTCTAGCACATACATTCTAGCACTTCAGCATATCCTCAGAGCAAAAGCAAAGTACAGAACAGCAAATGAGCATAGCATCTCCTGAGAGATAACTAAGTCAACTAAAGTAGCTTCTGACCCCATTTTTATGCCTAAAGCTTCAAAACCATCTTCCTAATTAGCTCAGTAGCAAATAACAATCCTGCCTACCATCTGGGCAGCATGTGCAGAAGCACAAGCAGCAGGCCAGTTCCAGGAAGGGAGGCCGTGCCCACTGCCTCTGAGGATGGTGGCAGCGACGGCGATGGGGGGAAGGAGGAGGCAGGACTAGGTAGAGAGGTGATACGGGTCAGTGAGAGGGAGTGGGCACACCCTTTTGCCAAACAAAACGAAGCTCTGAGGGGAAAGAAGTTTGGTGCTTCATTTTGCTTCATCTAACAAAGACTGGGAAGAATGTGTTTGCCCACAGCATGAAGAACTTCATCAGGAGGGCTTTAAACTGAGTTAGAAGGGGCAGGGTAATGCAAGCACAGAGTTAAGGGTAGATGAAGCCTTACACACAATAAGAGGAATGAACCAAACTGATCAAAAGGGCAACAATAATAACATGAACAATAATAATCACAGTAATAAACATAATAATAATATTCATAAAAAGGTACAAAGACAAACAGGCCACAAATCACACACCCTCTGGTGTCTGTATACGAATACCAGGAGTATGGGAAACAAACAAGAAGAACTGGAAATTTTAATTCAGGAGGGTAACTATGACTTGATAGGAATAACTGAAACTTGGTGGGATGACTCCCATGACTGGAATACAGCAACTGAGGGATATAAACTGATCAAAAAGAACAGAGAGAATAAAAAGGGAGGTGGAGTTGCAGTATATGTCAAAAATACACATTCCTGCACAGAAATACAGGAAGAGAATGGCTGTCCCATTGAGAGCATCTGGATCAATCTAGTTGGGGCAAAAAAACAAAAGGAACTTGGTAGTTGGAGTCTACTACCGACCACCCAATCAAAGAGAGGAAGTAGACGAAACTTTTGAAAAACAAATTGCAGGGTTTTCAAAGAGACACGATGTAGTAGTGATGGGAGATTTCAATTATCCAGATATATTTTGGGAGGCAAATTCTGCCAAGTATGGCCCTTCCAAGAAATTCCTGGCTTGTGTGGCTGATAATTTCCTCCTACAAAAAGTGGAGAAAGAAACTTGAGGATTTGCTATCCTTGACTTGATTCTGACCAACAAAGATGACTTGGTGGGGGAAATGGCAGTAAGGGGGAACTCTAGGTGAGAGTGACCATGTCATTCTAGAATTCTTGATTTCAAAGGAAACGAAAGCAGAGTGTAGCCACACAGGTATGCTGGATTTTTAAAAAGCCAATATTAATAATCTCAGAACAAGGAAAAGTAAGGTCCCATGGCAGGAGATCCTAACAAGAAAAGGAATCCAAAAAGGGTGGGAGCTTCTAAAAAAAGAAATTCTAAAGGCACAACTACAGACAATTCCAACAAGAAAAAAAAGGGGGAGGTGGCTGTGGCGGAATGCCATCACAGCACGTCACTCCTGTCCATCATGTGGAGCTCAAGTGCAGGAGCCTATGATAGGACAGGAGGGGCGGAACCAAAAGAGCAGTTGGAATCAGTTAGAGACAGTTAGAGAGAGAGAAGCAAGGGAGAGATAGGGAATTGAGAAGGTTAATACATTGATTGAACAGTTGGAGTGATAGAGAGAATAGGAGGGGAAGAGTTATAAGAAATAGAGAATAGTATATAGTTGTTGTAAATAAAAATACGTTTAAACCAATGCATAACCAAATCCTATTTAATGAGTGATCCTGAACATCTGTGATTTTCCCTTTGTGATTTACATAACAATAAAAGAACATCATAATTTACTCCTGTGATTCTCAAACTTAAAAGTTCAATAAACCTGTTATAGTTGGCAGCACACGTGTCTGAAATACAGTGGACCCTCGACGTACGCACGGCTCGGCGTGCGTACTTTTCGAGGTACAGAATTCTCCGGCCGCAAAATTTCCAATTGACTTGCGGCCGGAGAATCGACCTACGGACCAGAAGGGGGAGGCGGGGAAAGTGCCAAATTCAAATTTGGCGCTTTCCCCGCCTCCTCCTTCCAGTCTGTAGGCCGCCGATCGTGCCTCCGGATGCCTCCGCAGGCCTTCGCCGCCACCATGGGAGGCATCTCGGAGGTCCCACACCGCCGCCGATCGTGCCTCCAAAGCACGATCAGCGGCGGCGGGGGACCTCCGAGATGCCTCCCATGGCAGCAGGGAAGGCCTGCGGAGGTCCCCCTCGCCGCCGATCGTGCCTCCGGAGAAGCTCCCAAGCACGATCGGCAGCGGCGGGGGACCTCCGAGATGCCTCCCATGGCGGCGGGGAAGGCCTGCGGAGGTCCCCCTCGCCGCCGATCGTGCCTCCGGAGAAGCTCCGGGGGCATGATCGGTGGCGAGGGGGACCTCCGGATGCCTTCCCCGCCACCATGGGAGGCCTCTCGGAGGTCCCCCGCCCCCGCCGACACAGGCTTTCCCAGGGTGGACCGGGCCTACCAGGGGAGGGCTTCCCCTGGTAGGCCCGGTCTACTCCCTGGGAAAGCCTGGGGAGTAGACCGGGCCTACTGGGGGAAGCCCTCCCCTGGTAGGCCCGGTCTACCAGGCTTTCCTGGGCAGTAGACCGGGCCTACTGGGGGAAGCCCTCCCCTGGTAGGCCCGGTACACCCTGGGAAAGCCTGCGGGGGCAGGGGACCTCCGAGAGGCCTCGGGCAGCGGCGGAGAAGCCCTCGGAGGCCTCGGGCAGCGGCGATGGCGGTGGCGGTGGACCCCTGGAAGGCTTCGGAGAGGTAAGGTCTATTTATTTTCTTTTTGTGTGTGTGTGTGGGGGGGGGGGGGTTTCCTGGGCCGGTTACGGATTAAATGGTTTTCAATGCATTCCTATGGGAAATGCATATTCGACCTACAGACTTTTCGACCTCCGGCCACCGTGCCAATACGGATTAATTCCGTAGGTCGAGGGTCCACTGTACGTATTTGGTATTGTGTGGAAAATACATGGTGGCAAAGTGCAACAAGGAAACGCATCCAGGGGGTGAACCTATGTTTAAGAGAAAGTAAACAAGGGACACTGGGTGGACGCGACAGTGGCAAAAAAGGCCAGTGTGGCTTCACAAAAAGCTCAGAGAGGACCTAAAAACCAAAAAAGATATGTACAGGAAATGGAAAGAAGGCCAGGCCACCAAGGATGAGTACAGACAAGTAGCAAGGAAATGCAAGGATAGCATTAGGAGGGAACATGCTGAGAATGAGCTGAGGTTAGCTAGAGCCACTAAAAGCAATAAAAAAGCATTCTTTAGGTATGTGAGTAGCAAAAGACAAACAAAAGACATAGTGGCACAGCTCCAGAATGGAGATGGGAAAATGATAACAGAGGACAAAGAAAAGGCAGAGGTGCTCAATTCCTTTTTTAGTTCCGTCTTTTCCCATAAGACAGACTATGAACTTCCAAACAAATTGGAAGTGCAAGTGGGGGGGGGACAGGATTGCAGCTGGAAATAGATAAACAAATAGTCAAGGAATAACTTACCACCTTGAATGAGTTCAGATCTCCAGGGCCGGATGAACTGCATCCGAGAGGAATGAAGGAACTGGCTGAAGAACTCTCAGAACCGCTATCCATTATTTTCTTGAAATCATGGGAAACGGGTGAGGTGCCAGAGGATTGGAGGAGGGCCAATGTTGTCCCTATCTTCAAAAAGGGCAAAAAAAGGAGGAACCTGGGAACTACAGGCCAGTCAGCCTGACATAAATCCCAGGCAAAATTCTAGAACAGATCGTAAAGCGGTCATTGTGCAAGCACCTAGAAAACAAGGCTAATAACTAGAAGCCAACACGGATTTGTCAAGAACAAATCCTGCCAAACTAATTTGATCTCGTTTTTTGATCAGGTCACCTCCCTGATAGACAGAGAGAATGCTGTAGACGTAGTATATCTTGACTTCAGCAAAGCTTTTGACAAAGTGCCCCATTATCTCCTGATTAGCAAGCTAACTAGGTGTAGGCTGGATAGATCAAGTGTCAGGTGGATAGACAATTGGCTACAGAATCATACCCAGAGGGTGATGATTAATGGGTCCTTCTCTAACTGGGAGGAGGTAACAAGTGGGGTACCCCAAGGCTCAGTCCTGGGCCCAGTGCTATTCAATATTTTTATTAATGACTTTGATGAGGGAGTGCAGGGAATGCTTGTCAAATGGCAGATGATACCAAATTGGGTGGAATAGCAAATACCCTAGAAGACAGAAACAAAATTCAAAATGACCTTGATAGGATGGAACACTGGGCCGAAAGCAACAGAATGAAATTCAACAGGGATAAGTGCAAAGTACTGCACTAAGGAAAAAGAAACCAATTGCACAGTTACAAGATGGGGGATACCTGGCTCAGCAAAACAACGAGTGAGAAGGATCTTGGAATTGTCGTAGATCACAAGCTATATATGAGCCAACAGTGTGATGTGGCTATAAAAAAAGCTAATGCTATTTTAGGCTGCATTAATAGAAGTATAGTTTCCAAATCCCGTGAGGTGCTAGTCCCCCTCTATTCAGCACTGGTTAGGCCTCACCTTGAGTATTGTGTCCAGTTCTGGACACCACACTTCAAGAAGGATGCTAACAAACTGGAACAAGTTCAGAGGAGGGCGACAAGGATGATCAGGGGGCTGGAAACCAAGCCTTATGAGGAAAGGCTGAAAGAATTGGGCATGTTTAGCCTTGAGTAAAGAAGACTGAGGGATGATATGATAGCACTTTTCAAATATTTGAAAGGCTGTCATATAGAGGAGGAGCAGAATCTGTTCTTGATCATCCCAGAGTGCAGGACACGCAACAATGGGCTCAAGTTAAAGGAAGCCAGATTTTGGTTGAATATCAGGAAAAACTTCCTAACTGTTAGAGCAGTACGACAGTGGAACCAGTTACCTCGGGAGTTGGTGAGTGCTCCAACACTGGAGGCATTCACGAAAAACGTAGATAATCACCTGGCAGATATGCTTTGATTGTATTCCTGCATTGAGCAGGGGGTTGGACTTGATGGCCTTGTAGGCCCCTTCCAACTTCACTTTTCTATGATTCTATGATTCTGCGATTACCCAGTCCTGAAACAGTGGTTTCCCTGTTGTAACCAGAACTACTACTGCTACCACTACGTGTCAAATTAGAACCCAAAATGAGATGCAGATCACACAAACATGTTCTAGGATCCATCCCTAAATAAAAAGCTGAGACAGATGAAAGGTCGACTCAACATGTTACCAATCTTTTTATAATGTCCTATGCAGCAGACTTGCCAGGATCTTACTGATTCATGTAAAAATGATCCTACCCAGGTGATTACTGATACTCTAAAAATCAGACTGAGTATCAACCAACCCTTGAAACTAAGATTTGAACTCAGAACTATGACATTCACACACTACATTCAGCTGTTACCTCTGAACTGGATGTAAGGTAAAGGTTCCCCTTGACATTTAGTCCAGTCGTGTCCGACTCTAGGGGGCGGTGCTCATCCCCGTTTCCAAGCCGTAGAGCCAGCGTTTGTCCGAAGACAGTTTCTGTGGTCACGTGGCCAGCTCGACTAGACACGGAACGCCGTTACCTTCCCACCGAAGTGGTACCTATTTATCTACTCGCATTTTTACATGCTTTCGAACTGCTAGGTTGGGTGTACTGAACTGGATGTACTGAGACATAAATGGATACAGGATTTTGTGCAGTGGTGCCATGCTAATTTCCTCATGGCTTCTTCTTTCTCAGTGCCTGACCCCATCCCCACTCCTAATTGAGCTCCAATGTCTGAAGGGAAAGTCTATCTGTGTTTGTTTGAATGTGAGGAGAAACTTCTGCACAAATTGAAACCCTGCTTTTTCAGGGATCTCAATCAACTGGAGGCTTCTACTTGCACGAAAGTGAATACAAAATAAGCCCCTTCAGACTTTCTTCCTTAACACGGGGAAGTCAGGAACACAAGAGACAGGTCTGGCACATACATAGACCTTGGAAGAGTAGCTAATACAGATGACCCTGCATCCCCTTACATGTGTAGTTCTGCCCAGGCCTTAATGTCACCACAGTGTCCTCCACCTATCTTATGTGATTATTTATAGCCAGTAAGCGAAACATCAGATACACCCTTATTTGGCTTAAATCCACTGTGTTCATGGACAAAGAGACCATTTAAGCTGATGTTGACAACAATTTATTCCTCAGAGAAATATAGTGTGGGAAAGATTTATGCATTTCTTAAATACAACCATCCGCACCCTCTGATTATACAAGAGGCACCGAAGCCCATTTTTGGATAAAGAAACGTTGACAAGGTTCCGTGGACTAAGTTTGACTTCTCTTGATACGAAAACATACGGCAAAGTTCTTTTTAGCTGGAACTGGCATCTTACCAAACAACTGTTTTTCAAATCAAAAGCATTCAGAAGGAAAGCCAGGAGGGACTTGTAAGACTGAAATTAATATGCAAATCCTTTCCCACTACCTTTGTTGTTGTTTTCGTATCACACATCATATACAACATCCACGATGTATGTTTACATGCATCGCCAAACATACTTCCACTCGTGCAAATAACACATTAGCTCTTCAGGTTTCAAGATGTTTTGTTTTTCTTTTTCAAACCTGGGAGTGATTTGTACACTGAAACCCTACAGTCCCAAGAGGATTCTGCCATGTGTTATTTTCTTAGTGCTTGGAGCAGCTGGAAAAAGAATGGTCATAAAGGAGATGTCGCTGCCGCTAGTTTAAATGGAGCTGAGTCACAGGAACATAGGGTATGAGATAGAGAGGATGTTTGCAAAAGTCAGGAGACAGCAATCAAGCCAAAGATTTTAGGCAGGTCCATGTCCCACTGAATACAACAGGGCTTACCACTAGGTACACACCTACAGAATTGTAGCTTATAGTTATAATCCTAAACACACTTATGAATATGCACAGCAGGGTTTACATCTGAAGGCACAGGACTGGCTTCTTAGATAAATAGCTTCTTGTAAAATAGATAAAACCGAAATGTTCTTAAACTTGGATTGGATGGTTCCTATATTTCAGAAAGAGACCCATGCAGGATGAACTGCTGCTAAGCCAGCAAGAGTGTAACAAGAACGAATAAGAAAGCTGAGCGCTAGACACCAAAACCTAGGAAAGTTAAACATCATGTCCATGAAAACATAGGACCAAGTCCATGGGAAAACAACACCAGAGAGTAAGGAAACCACAAGGCCAAAAGGGCAAGCTGAGGACAAACCACAAGATAGGGGCTGGGTTACACTAATGTTTCCAAGAGCACTAATGTTTCCTACATAGATCTGGGAGCATGGCCTGAGAATGGAGCATGAAGGTCATGGGGCATCTGAAGGGAGAAAAATAAACCTAGTGCCAAACTCTATGTGAGTGGCTGCCACTGCTGCTTGGGATGCCACCAGTTCATTCCAGATACTAGCGAGGCAAGACTCTATAGTAGTCCGGACAACGAAAGAAGTCCAAGGCTGTGCCAATGAATCCAGAGCAAACGTAAAGTAAGGACTGTGAGGGTCTTCAAACATTTACATTGAATCACAGAATCACAGATGTTGGAAGGGGCCTATAAGGCCATCAAGCCCAACCCTCTGCTCTGTGCAACAATCCAAGTTAAAGTATTAATTCTTATGACTATACAGACTAGCCTAGCAGACAGTATTTATCTTTCAGTTTAGACATCAGAAATAGAAAAAGATTACCCACGGACCAGTGAGTGAGAAATATTTTTAAAGAAACTAAGAAGCAACTCAAAATACTTTAAAACAATATTTATTTTGGAGATCATATCTTATAAAAAATTGACACATTAATGTTAACATGCCATCAAGCTGGTTTTTTAAAAAAAACTCATGACAACCCAAATAGTTTTTTTAAAATACGTGAGATGTTCAAGAAGTTATTCCCCAAGTGGTGATCTGAATCCTCTTGGGTCCTGGTGTGACACTTTTTTTTTTTTTTTGCTACACCACAGTAGCTCTCCATGTTACACTAAGAAGATACGGATTCACATCATAGATGCTTCTATGTTCCTCTAAAAATAAAATAAAAATAAAAAAATGGTGTTGGAGCTCTAAGTTGCTTGAAAAAGCAATGCCCTTTGCCTAGAAAGTACTTACTCAGTCTGTGGTTCCCTATAATTACTGAGTAATGAAAGGCTCTCTCTCTCTCTCTCTCTCTCTCTCTCTCTCTCTCTCTCTCTCTATATATATATATATATATATATATAAACACACTTCAGGCACGTGGTTTTCATTGCTTGTTTATACAAACAAGTCCCAGTACGCAGCCATTTTGAAATAATTGCTTATTATGCACATTGTATTTACAGTTCAGCACTAAAGCCATTAAAGCAATCCACTTAGTTTCAATGGTTTTAAATTTGTTCAGTCCACAAGAATTTGTCCCTGCATAAAGGTGAAACCTGGACTCTGCCAAATCATTTGGAAGAAATGAATAATAATTGAAAAACAACATACGGAAACAGGTCTTGTTTTTCAGGCTGCTAAAGACAATATTTTGTATTTGCTTTGCAGAGTTACCAGTAGGGATTGGGAAACACACGACACTATGAAGTGACAGGTTTTAATCCTTCATTTGACAGATTCAGTATTGTGATCGTTCCTTCCATACTGAAAATTCGTATCTTGCCATTCCCCAACAAAAGCCTTTTATTTTGTAAGTCAATAACCTTGAGATGAAGAGTCAATGTTTTAATTTAGAAGATTTTAGAGGATGTTGTCTTCTTTGACACTGATAATTATATATGTGTTTTGGCCACAGGAAGAAAAAAAGGGATGAATCAACTATTATCCCTGCTTGGTCATCCTCCAAATTTAAAAGTTTCATAATAATTGTACATTTGTTCAGAGGGCTTTTTGTTGTTGTTGCTTTTGGGGGCATGTATTAATTATATCAGACAAATGCCTTGGTCATCCTGAACAGCATCCTGAAGGCAAAATGCTTTAATAAGCGCTATAAAATATTTTTACAAATATCCAGTTATTTAAAAAGAGGATACTTAAAACTGCCACTTATTTGTTGGCAAGCACAACTGGAATGCAGATAAACAGTGATTGGCACCATTGGGTTCCCACAGAAACCATTCACTGGGGGGGGGGGGGAGCTGTTGGGTGGATGAGCATGGCTTGTCACAAAACACCCATTTTAAAGAAGACGAAACTGGTACGGCTAGGAGTTCCTTGAACAAGATCTTGAATATAAGTGGTTAGCAGTCCAAACCTCAAAGCCATTCTATTGAAAGCTCAGTTCATTCTCTCTCTCTCTCTCTCTCTCTCTCTCTCTCTGTGTGTATATCCCTCCAAAACATAGTGTCTCTCTCATTCCACAATATGAAAATGATAGAGCCTCTCCTTTTATACTGCAAACACCCTCAACACCACCACATTCTCTCCTGTTCTTTCAGAATGACCTCCTCAAAACCCATCACACTTGTTTTTTTCTTATTCCCATGTACCCAACCCACATTCATCCATTCACAGACATGCAACTATGCATCCCATCCTTCATCACAGAAGCCCACTGTCCCCAACATGCACATCTGCACCACCCCTGGCACCCTACAGTCCTTTCCAATTCACCCCAGACTGATCTGCATCTTTCTCCACCATTCCCCTGCCCCATATCCTCCTCCAACTCTCTCAACTCATTCCAGGTCACTCTGGAGCTCTTTCTCACAGTCTCTGGATCACCCTTACTACCATCCTTCCTGCAAATGTAATAGGTAGGTAAGCTGCACTAAAGACTTGTTTCCTTTATTTTCCTTCTTTTGGGGAGGGGAGGGAAGAGTGTGACACGTTTTAGCAGATAGGCCACCCAGTCTGTTACCAGGTGAAGCACTAAGGGAAATGTCCATCGACACAATAGTGTCATCTTGTGGGTCCCAACACATATTGGTTCTTGAAGTGATATAACTTGTAACATACACACATTTAAAACCTCATGAAACTTTCTGAATTTGAAAGTTTGAATAATTTATAGTGCTATAAAGTTTAATTTTAATCTCTTTTCCTGCAAGAAGAATTTAATGATTTCTTTCCTGTCATGTGAAATGTAAGCACTTGAAAATGTGCCTACCACAGAAAGTAACTTACATTTATTCTTTACTGGCATCTGTTTTTTGTATTGTAATGTGGGACAAAGTTGCACTGGAACCATTCTCTGTGACACATCTAAGTCAAGAGTCATCTCACTACAGTCATATAAAATAACAACTGTGACCTAGAACAGCTGGCCAAAGAACCAGACAAAGGGGAAGCAACCCTGGACTGAATCCTAATTGGTTAGGATTGGTTAGGATTCAATCCAGGGTTGCCTCCCCTTTTCTTTGTTCCAACCAGCATCTAATGTGAGGTGTGCGTACTAAAAAAGAAACGGCCACCTTGAATATAATAATATATTAAACTGTACAAAATTAAATTGTAAGTTTAAAAAACGCAGCTTTACATTTTTTATTTTTTTGAAGAAGATGGCCCTGGATATTGAAAATCTGATGCTAACTGCAATAGGCAATGTTTGGCTCACTCAGTATAAGATGGTCCACATTCTAAAAGGAGTGCCAAATGTAAGAAATGGAACGAACCATTTTGATTCACACTTAAAAAGCAAAGCGGAGGGCATTTGTCTTAATTTTTTCTCTGCTCTCATCTCAGCACAGGAAACACAGACATACCACAGGAGCAACACTGAACATTTACTTCATGCTTAGCTTACTATTTCATACACAATCTATGTCACCATATTCACAAGAAGACAACCTCTCTGATACTTTACTGTCTGCTTAGTGACCAGAGCATTACTAAAGGCCTACTCAGCCTTACTCCCCTCCCTAAGGGGACTGTGAAACTGAGGTTCCGCCTCACATGGACAGCCTACACAGACAAAGTTGATTCTCCCTCCTCAGCCAATCATTGTCTGAAGAGAGATCCAATGAAAGCAACAATTGAAGGAGCAAGGCTAGTACACACCCAGTTATTATGTGTGCCCTCCATGCACTTTAATAATGTCTGAGTAGGGTTCAGGGAAATGTGTGTGGTAAGGATTTAGAACATGGGATGGAATTGGTGCTGAACCTTATATGTTACGCCAATAAGAGAACTGGCTAGTGTATGAGTTACAGTGGTGCCTCGACTTACGAACATCCCAACATACAACCATTTCGAGTTGCTCCGGCCGCAAAATTTTGCTTCGACTTGCAGCCGGAGCTTCGAGTTGCAAACAAAAGAGGCAGGGAAAAAAGGCGGGGAATTCAAATTAGAGGGCTAACCGTTGGTCGGCAAAGAGCTTCTTTGTAGCTCTTTCGCCCCAACGGTTAGTGTGCGTGCGTTTGCAGAGAGGCTTCGGACTGCCTGGTGCTGCTTTCTGCTTCTGGGTGAGTACTTTTACAGGGTTTTGCAGGATGGGTTTGGGTTTGGGTGGGTTATGTTTCTGTGCTGTGACTTTTTTTGTTTTGTTTTTGGTGTGTGTTTTTCCCCAGCCCCATCGCGTTCCGATGGAACTGGCTGTGGGGTGTGTGTGTGTGTTTTATTTTTTTCCCCAGCCCTATCACGTTCCGATGGAGCTGGATCTGTGGTGGTGGGGGGGTTGTTTGATTTTTTTCCCCAGCCCCATTGCGTTCCGATGGAGCTGGCTGTGTGTGTGTGTGGGGGGGGGGGTGTTTTTGATTTTTCCCCCAGGCCCATGGCGTTCCGATGGGGCTAGGAGTGGTTTTTTTGGGGGGGGGGTGATTATTTTTTTTATTTGGAGCGGATTAATCGCGTTCCAATGCATTCCTATGGGAAGTGGTGCTTCGACTTACGACCATTTTGAGTTACGCCCATCTTCTGGAACGGATTATGGTTGTAAGTCGAGGCACCACTGTATAGGGGACAGGCAACAAGTGTGGGCACCCATCATGCAAGATGTATTTCAGAGATCTTAGAAGAAGTAGGTTTTGAATCCCACGGGAAACATGACTGCTGATATTTGAGTGATCACAGGTTAATGGAATAGTGTATTTTCTCTCTTCCAATGTTGTCCCTCTGAAAACACAATATTTTCAGTGCTACTTGTTCTAAGACATCAAACATACAAACATACTGTCTGCAACTGGTTGGCAACTATCTCCCAAAAGACTGATTACAAAGGAAAAGGAAGCTATTTTGTCAAATGTAGATCGAGGCAAAATCACTGCTAGAATAAATGGGTTTTTTTTCCTCTTGAGGGAGGGAGCTCTGTTAACTATACCATCTAGTTTGGGCCATAGTGAAGTCTACAGATCATACTGAACATTGAGCAGCTAAGAAAGATTTGGTTGGCCACAATAGGTTGTTGACAGAGCCCAAGGTATCTTGGACTCTATTTTGAATTTGCTAAAATAGAAAGCAATTCTCCCATCTTGGCCAACTCAGAACAGCATTCGGACTAGAAACTCTTGTTTTCTTATTTTTCACCCAAGCTGTTCCAATAACTGAAGAGTCATAAATATTTTACAAAGCTTTCATTCATTTGTTCTAAGCCACCTGGATTTTAAAACTGTCTCACAACCAGTGCATGAAAAGCTGGAAAAGCAAATTTCATACCAACTCTACACCATCAGATCCAAACATCTGGAGCCAAAATAAAATGTTCATAAATATTGTGTGGTGAAGCTGTACTACAAATGTGCCAACCTAAATTAGAAGTTCACAAAATGTCCTACTCAAAGAAAACAATGGATTCAGAACATGGTACATCATGCTATAAAATGTTGTTATGATACCTTACACAATGGGGACAGGGTGTGTGTGGTCATCCTAGATTATAGGGCCTAAAATGACAACCTGTAGCAATGGCAGTGTTTATAAGATTTTAAAACTGGGGGCCTGTGACAATCCCACATACACAGTGGGGAGGACACACTTCTTTCATTACTGTATTTTGTAGATTGTTCTACATAGCAAGCAGCAAAGGAAAACACTAGGTACTTAGAAACACATATGACCCAAGTATAGGTGCCTGATAAAAGCTCAGACACAAGTATGCCAAGACATGGGAATAGTTACAGTTATTCATTCTGGGCTGCTGAACCTCAACTCCAAAACACATTGCTATGTTGCCAAGATTGTTCTCTGCATATTATAACATATAGGCACTGATTCCAAGTTGGGTCACTGGAGAGTTGCAATGTCAGGTTGTACGAAGAGCTATTTTTTACTTGATGACAGTCCATAAAAGCTTCAAATGTGTTCTGAGATCAAAAAGGGTTTCACTCAGTGCTTTGAGTTATCAACCTCAATGAGCAGGAGGTGGGGGAGGGGAGATACTCTCTTTATGTAATTGCAATCAAAGATGTGATTCACATGAAAAGGCCTCTCCCGGTTTGTTAATCTACATTAATATTCAGACCCCTCATTTTGTAAGAATTGTCACAAAGGCATTATGGCTAAGGGGTGGGGAATGTAGAGGCCATCCAAATATTTCATGCTTTCATAATCCCTCTCTATTAATTATGTTGGCCAGGCTGATAGGAACTGTAGCCCACTAACATCTGAAGGACCACATGTTCTCCCACAATCTGTCTTAACTTCAGAGACTTTCCTGTTCTATTTAGATCAAAATTTGGCTGAGAAAAAAAAAACGATACAGGGGAGAATAATTGCTCAGCGGTTTCCTCTTCTGGTAGGCTATCCTTGACATGACTAATCACTCAATTTCTCAACCTCACTTCTCAACCAGGCACAAAAGAGAGTCTACCTAAAGAGTGGAAACACGCAACTGCCCTTAAACAACTGTATAAATAAGTAAGGTTCTGCTGAGGGGTGTCTTGTGGGTTGGCATATAGGGACACCCAACCCCATAATTTTAAAGGGGTACATCCTGCTCCTATTACAAGTCATCTGTGACTCTGGTCCTGGATTTTTCCTTACTAATACAGTGTGCACCTCTGTTAAGTCATATGTTGACTACACACTCTTTTGTAGCATAACAGCACCTATATATCCTGATATGAACAACCAAAAAGGTACAGTTATAGTGAAAGTTAAAATCGTTAAAGAATCACATCCTCTTCCAAAGCTGCTATTAGCAAAAACAGAATGTAATAAAAAATCTAGAACAAAGAAGGCTAAAATTATTTGAAAAGGAAGGCCTTAGTGACTGTCCTGAAAGCAAAATGGGCAGTGAATGACAATGTAAAGTCCAGGGAGCCATCAAGCAGCCAGCCACTAAACTTAGACTTAATATCAGAGGAAAGAAACACATATAAAGCTGTTTCACAGAATATGTTTTTTGTGGGTGCAGCTTGTCACACAAGGATAACAAAAAGAAGCTGTATTTACTGTAAAGCTCTTCATTTTCTAATAAAAGGGAGTGCACTTTATAACAGCTTGGATGCTAGGAGACCATCTGACTAAAGGAGCTGATCAAAATTGTTACACATCAGTTTTGCAGATGACAGCAAACTGAGAGAGCACCTAATACCTTAGAAAACAGAATCAGAATCCAAGAAGACTTCTAAAGATTCAAAACTAAAGGGTCCAAACAAGCAAAATGAGTTTCAGCTGGGGTTAAGTTTTGTACTTGTGGCAAGAAAAGTCATGGAAACACAAACACAGAATGGATGACACTTGGCTCGGCAGCAGTATGTCTGAAAAGCAATTAGGGGTCTTAGCAGATCAGAAGCTAAGTGTGAGTCTACAGTGTCATGCAGCAGGAAAAAAGCCAACACTACTTTAGGGAGTATAATGTCCAGTCAAGGCTAATAATAGTACTAGTTTGTTCTGCTTTGGTCAGACCTCACTTGGGGGTACTGTGCCCAGTTTAAGAAAGATATCAAAAAAACTGGACAGCAATCAAGATGTTACAGAGTCTGGAAAATAAGCCAAGTGAAGAACAGCTACGGGGAATGGAGAAGACAAATCTGAGAAGTGATACAATAATCATTTTCAAATATTTGATGGGCTTTCACTTAGATAGAAGATGGAACACACTCATTTTTATGCTCTCCAGAAGAAAGGATCCAAATCAACTAATTCAAACTAAAAGAAAGGTGATTTCAAGGAAACCAAGAAGAGCTTCCTGGTGATAGGAGCTGTTCAAAAATTGAAGTTTTAAGTAGAGGCTGCATAGCCATCTGTCAGGGATCCTTTAGCTATGGGTTTCTCACAATGGCAGGCAATTGGATAAGAAGATGTTTGGAGTCTCTTCCGGTTGTACCACTCTGCAGGACAGAAACTGAGGATAGTTCCAACCTAGGGGATATGAGGTTATCAAATTCAGGAATGGTGAGCCAAAACTAAGGGCATGTATTTCTTGACATGCATAAACTGTACTAATAGAAATGTTAGTGTTCTGCATGCCTTGAAAATGAGTGAAAGATTCCACGTTCAGCTTTGAGATCCAATCTTAGCTTTTGTGTCAGAGGATCAATGTTCCCTTGCTAAAATGTATACTCCCCACAACTTCATGAGCTCTGCACTGCTGCTTCTTGGAAGATGTTGAGAAAGATTCCTTCTCTCTGGTCCTGGCTAAGACCTTCAAATAACATCAAGCTACTGCAAAAGAAGATAAAGGGAATACAAATACTTTATCTCACTCCACATCCACATAGTAATGTAGATAGGATTAGCCCTCTATCAATCACTGTTCCACACAAACTCTATGTTGGGCACAATGAACACAGTGTCAACATTAAACTTAGACTTAATTTTCTATGAAAGCAGCAAGTCAGCTACAGCATGTTCACATTTTAAACCAGAAAAAGCACAATGAATTGCATTCTAATTTTGACATTTCAACTTCCCACATATACCCCCTTCTGACTGACCTTAGAAACTCACATGTTTATCCCACAGTAGCCTACGGCACTATTCACAAGGCATTTTAATAATACCGTATCAACTGAAATTACCCTTTTAATATCCAGCTCTAACACAGTGGCTTAAATCCTGTTGCTTAGCATAGTAAGTCATGACAAGAGAAGGCCCACTGAATCAGTGGGGATTTGGTGAGTCAGCTCCTCTATGAGTTCTATTAATTCAATAAGCCTACTCTAGATGTGACTTACTACTCTGAGTGACAGAACTTCAGCATATATCAAAAATAAGTGGAACCATCAAAGGGCATATCTAATTTTAAATACTATTACAATATTCTGCTGTTTGTTTTTGAAAGTCTTCTTGTAAGTAATTTACAACAATTCTATGATTCTAGTCAACAAGGCAGTCCTGGTGTCATCACTACTTTGTTAAAATACAGATTAAACATGAATTTCATTATAATACTGTGGTCACTAATTCCAAAATTTATGACTGGTTTATACTGGTACAAGAAAGGGAATATTTCTTTCACTGGTAGGCTATTGGCTGCTAAGCCATGTTCTAAATTTTGTTGTTGCTTTATAAAACTGCAAACATCTCAGCATAAGGATACCAAGCAGACCTCCTTCCCTATTCATAGTAGTCAACTCCGCAGATCCTCTGGTTGTTCCACAACCAACTGAATGCCACAAAATGGCATCGTGAATACAGGCCTTAACTGTGGTGGCAACCCCTCTTCACAATACTTGTGTTTTCTGAGAGGCAGAGATTCTTTTCAGCTTTCACCTTTGGAAAGCATATCTCTTTACACCAGGCTTCCCCAGCTGACAATAACTGCTCTGTTTTTTCTGTTATAGGAATGTTTTTAAAGTATACTTGCAAGTTGTTCTAAAACTATTTAACATTGTTTTAAATATTGCATTATATATGCATTTTAACATAAACTATTTAGAGATTTCATTATCTCAAGTACTATACAAATGCTAGAAATAAAAACTGAGTATCACCATTTGATCTGGGAGAAGTATTTATAAAATTATACAAGTCATTTACTCCTCAAGGTACACACGTTGTCTGAATAATACCTGTGCTTATGCATGCTCTCTTTCAGACCTCTAATTTGTCTTAGATTACAAAATTGGCTTGGGGAAAAAAAATCACAACAAAAGACAATCCTGCAGCAGCCTGCTAACCTTGCAGAACTACCATCTTCACCCACTTATCAAAAAAGAGTCATTAGGCATATGAATACAGTGGTGCCTCAACTTACGAACGTCCCTACTTACGACCATTTCGAGTTACAACCAGCTCCGGCCGCAAAATTTTGCTTCTACAGTGGTGCCTCGCTAGACGATGTTAATCCGTTCCACGAGGATCGCTGTCTAGCGAAAACATCGTCTAGCGAAGCACGTTTTCCCATTGGAATGCATTGAAATCGCTTCAATGCGTTCCAAGGGAAAACGCAGTCGTCTTGCGAAATTTCCCATAGGGAAACCTCGTCTAGCGAGTGCGGGTCCCCATAGGAATGCACTGACAGCTGCACTGACAGCTTTTCACCACTAGTCGGCACACTCCTATGGGGAAACCTCATTGTCTAGCGAAAATCGCCATAGGGAAACATCGTTTTGCGAAGCGCAGTAGCGCTCGCAAAAAGGCATCGTCTAGCGATTTCCTCGTCCTGCGAGGCAATCGTCTAGCGAGGCACCACTGTACTTGCAACCGGAGCTTCGAGTTATGAACAGAAAAAGGCAGGGGAAAAAGGCGGGAAATTCAAATTGCTAACTGTAGGTGGCGACGAGGCTGCTTCTTTGTAGCTCTTTCGCCCCAGCAGTTAGAGAGTGTGCGATCGGAGGAGGCTGCCTGGTAAGGTAAGGTGCTGTTTTCTGCTTTTTAAAAACTGTTCTGCGTGTTTTTGCAACGTGGTTTTGGGCTGGGGGGGGTTATGTTTCTGTGCTGTGATGGGTCTTGGGGGGTTTGTTTGTTTTTTGGTTTTTCCCCCCATTTCTGATGGGTCTTGGGGGGTTTGGTTGCTTTTTGAAGTGTTTTTTCCCATTTCCGATGGGTCTTGGGGGGTTGGTTTTTTTTTTTTTTTTGGTTTTTTTTCCCCATTTCCGATGGGTCTTGGCGGGTTTGGTTGCTTTTTGGAGTGTTTTTTCCCATTTCCGATGGGTCTTGGGGGGTTGGTTGGTTTTTTTGGTGTCTCTCCCCCCCCCCCCCCATTTCTGATGGGTCTTGGGTGGTTTGGTTGCTTTTGGGGTTTTTTTCCCATTTCCGATGGGTCTTGCATGCTTCTCTTGCTTTTTGCTTTGTTTTCTTTGCATTTCCGACCTGCTCCCTTTGTTCTCCTTGCATTTCCAACCTGCTCCCTTTGTTCTCGTTGCATTTCCGACCTGCTCCGTTTGTTTTCTTTGCATTTCCGATGGGTCTTGCACGCTTGATTGCTCCCCCCCCCCTTCGGCCGGAAGGAATTAATCGCGTTTCCAATGGGTCTTGCAGTGATTTTTTTTTTTTTTTGGTGATTTTTTTCTTCGGCCGGAACGGATTAATTGCATTTCAATGCATTCCAATGGGAAATGGTGCTTCGACTTATGACCTTTTCGAGTTACGACCATCTTCCGGAACCAATTAAGTTCGTAAGTCGAGGCACCACTGTATGTTGAAAACAGTGTACAATATTCCTTTCAGAAAGGTGAAATCAATACCACTTCAAAAGATGTGAAGTTATTTTTCTCTACCTACAACTCTGTCCAATACGACATATGAGCATCTTACGCATATGTCTAGTGATATGTAAGCATAGGCCTGCATATACCACAGTACTCTTCCATAGCTCAGCAGAACTGAGTTTTCTTCAAGTCCCAAATAAGAACATATACACTGCATAGATGTTGGCTACCGTAATTCAGTCAGCAGGTAAATCCTACCATAATTGACTCACTCTGCCATCTGCAGCAAATGAAACTGGTTTGCCCTATGTATGGAGACACAAGGCAGAATGTATGTTGCGAAAAAGCAAGTGGGATTCTTCAGTCACAAACTCAATTTACTAGAGAACTGAAAATGGGGGGAGAAATGGGGGGATTGCTGGGGGAACTGGGAGAACTTGAGTGTTCTGTGGAAAAAAATTCTTCTGTGAAGCATGACACCTTTTAGGTGAAGTAGCTCAGATCATATGTGAACATAACTACTGCAATACTTTTGAGGTTGCCATCTTGTGTAGGCTTACCTGGCATAAACTTTATTACACTATGGTTGCCATATTCAAGCTCCCCAAATCTGGGTAGGCAAATCTTTATATTATACAGATTATAACTGGGCAGCCTTATTTATAAAACTTTATATATTTTACAAAGAAGCATCAACAGTAGCTATTGTTTTGCTTCACTACAATGGGATATACTGCAGTAGAAATGTAATTCACAGCATAGCTTGAAAACTTTTCCAGTCTCTAATATATCAGTTTCCTATATGCACATTTATCAAGTTGTAAGATCCATTTAATTAGTATGGCATATACGAACCTACCCGGCAATTAAGATCTAGCCAGGGGGCCCTCCTGAAAGAGCCATCCCTCAAGGCAGTAAGAGGGATGGCTTGTAGACAAAGGGCCTTTTCAGCAACTGCCCCAAGACTATGGAACGCCATCCTGAGGGAGATTCATCTGGTGCCGACGTTGATGACGTTTCGGCGCCAAGTCAAAACCTTCCTGTTCCAGAAGGTTTTTAATTGAAATAATATCAACTGTGGGTCAACAATTTTTAGAGCATTGTATTTTTTATTGTATTTTAATTGTTTTTATCTTTTTATTGAATTCCAATTGTTGTAAGCCACCCAGAGACCTTTGGGTAGGGTGGGCGGCATATAAGTTAAATAAATAAATAAATAAATAAATAAATATGGGGAAGCTATTGAAAGAGTTGTACCATATGCTCAAGACAAAAACATACAGGATTAGCTCTTCAGAGGACATTTTCACTTCATTACTGTTATTTGAAACCTCTTTCCAGAAATATAGTACAGTAGTACCTTATCCACTGATTCACTTATTCATCGACTGAAAATATTAAAATATTAAAAATATTAAAAGAAAAAATCCAGAAAAAAATATTTTCACATGTATTACCTGTACTGGCCACTAGAGGGAGCCTGAGACCATGTTATGAATACTTGTTAATGAAAAATATATAGCATGGTTTCTGGCACCCTCTAGTGTACAGTTCTGGAAATGTATGTGAAAATAATTTTTTCCTGGTTCCCCCCCCCCTCCCCGTTTCCATACCATAGATAGATAGATAGATAGATAGATAGATAGATAGATAGATAGATAGATAGATAGATAGATAGATAGATAGTGTTCACTATTATTCATGATTTTCAGTATCCATGGGTGCTTGGAACCAATCCCCAGCAGATATGGGTGTCCTACTGTATTTGCAACAACCATAAGCTCAGCAACAACAAGTAGAAACTTCTAATAATGTTTATAAATGTTTCTGGAAGACCTTAGAGCCACAAATTTATGGAATCATAGCATGGTAAAGCCCCAAAAGTCATTGAGACCAAACCCCCCTGTCACAGCAGGAATACAGTAAGACGCATAATCAGAGTTCAGAAACATTCCTATTTTGGTTTACAGCTCCCATTATCTCCCCATAAGCATTCATTGCTTTGGGTTTCCTGCTTTCTATGTGTGGTTTGCATGCAGCTCTGTCAGAACCAAGCATTCTCACAAATGCAACACTGAAAAGTCTTTGGTTTACATATCACTGAGTACCTGATGAACCATGGGTGGCTCCACTTACTGGATAACATGGAAAGGCTTGCTTCTTCTTGCAAAACAACTGGCCGAAACAGGCCCTTTATGTTCTGCCTTATAGCTCCAGTTATGTAAGAGATTTATCAAGGTGTGTGTGTGTGTGGGGGGGGTGTTAATGAGAGTTTAGAATTTAGCCAGCTGATCAGCTAAATGGACACTGGGTAGCTTGTCTGAAATATGGACATCAGGGCAACCCCAATTAAATAGAGCAGGTCTTACTTCTGGTGCATGTCTTTTACAGCTTTATAATCACCATAAATATGTCAAATAGTACAGTTCTATATGTTAAAATAAACTATAAATTCTGCATTGTATGTTGTTAAACAGTAAAATAAATTCATGTTTGGTTTTTTAAAAAGTAAGTACTGCATACATGTCACTGTCTCCAGAAATTACAATGTTACCCTGTAAAACAACAACAAAAATATCCCTCTATGGCTGTAACATTTCTGGCAATACCATTTTATAAATCTAGCATATTAACCTTATTATTGTTATGCAACTCAATCCAGTGAACTGAAAAAAATGGATGTTTAAAATCTGATACAACACTGGTAAAAAGTCATGCCCTGCACTGTTATGCTGCAGTGCAATCTAAGGCACTGATCAAAGAACATAGAAAGGATAAACCAGCTAATCCACTAAAAATTTGTAAAGGGTAGCCAGCAGGGATTATTCCATTTGTCTCTATAAACTATCTAAACATTTCATGAGAATGTATTTCTATATTACTTTGTCAAGAGAAAACAAAAGAGTTGTTTTAAAAGGATCACAATATCTCTTAAGTATTTATTGATTTTCACTGAACATTCATACGTCCTTGTACAATTGCCAGTTTCACATTTCTTTGTTAACATAAAGGGAAGTCAATGCTTCCTATATAGATAGCTATGTGTTTTCAGTCTGTCACCGCTCTGTCTTAACAATCAGTAAAACGTGTCAAGCTACTTAACCAGAACGTTATTAAGCAGACTACTATTCACATAGGTTGAAGAAAAATGGACATTGCTTTTTGTGTTTAAAGCAGCTGTGAGCAATGTGTGGCTCATGGTTTGCATATGTTCCTGCTCTTTGTGTGCCTCACAGGTATGTAAACCATAGTGTTCCTTTAGGTTCTGAGGAATTGGTACAGAGAAGTACAATCCAGTACATAGAGTGCTGGAGTTAAGAGAGTTTAGGTTTAGTCCGGTAGATCTTTTGTCTCCCAGTCTCAAATCTGTAAAATACAAACGTACAAATATGTAAAACAAATACAATATCCTATTGCTAGGACCCAAAATTGTGTAGGACTTTGTACTGCACAAAACTGTTATACTGTATTCAGAAGCTGGAAACGCTGGGCATTTGGAAAGAAGACTGATGTTACTTTCAAAAGTTGCAGAAAGCAGAATACGTTGAGATAACTAATTTAGGAAGACAATCTAGAGATCTGTCAAACAGCGTAACTGAAGTCTTCTGAGGAACAAAGCATTCCACATCTCCTCTTTCAGCGTCTACATGTTAAGCATCACAAGGCATGTCAGATGGGGGAATTTGGAGCAATCTGGTTCACATTTAAAAGGTTCTTATATTTAGTATGATCTATTTGAAGTCTCACTTAAGATGTCATCTCATTCACACTGATGGATGGTTTTTCTCCCATGAGAAAGGCCCAGACAGGTAATTAGATCACTGGTTTACTCATGAATAAGGTTTAATTGGTTTACTCATGAGTAAGGAGGTAGTAGTGGCATGGCAAGCTTGAGGCGGTGGTATTAGTGGTACTGGTGTGAAGGGAAAATGTTGAGGTGAAGATAGGGGAGAATGAAAGGAGGCAACCCCCCTTTCCCCATCCCCGCTTCTCAGTTGGAGTTCTGCTGGGGCTGAGCTGCTTTGTGGGGTCTGAGCCTATGGAGTTGATCAGTCAGTCCCTCTCTCTTTCTTCCCCTCTGAAACAGCATTGAGGAAGCAGCAGTGCTCCACAGCCAACCTGAGCAGCTGACCCCAACAGCGGTGTTTTTTTCTTCAAGATGAGTGTGGTTTTAGATGAGTGTGTGTCTGTGCACTCGCACGCACATGCACACACGCTCGAGGAAACCCAGTCTCCAAAACAGCTGATTTTTCCAGTGGTTGCTTCTATTTCTTTTCTACACATCTCCCCCCCCCCCCAAGCAACCACTAAGTCAAAAATAATGGGGGGAGGAAAAAATGCTATCATCTGTCAATGAATTGACACAGTCCCCTTCCCCACCTTTCCTCATGGCTTTCCCCCCCCTTTTTTTTTTTGCCAGTGCAGATGTAGTAAAAAAAAAAATGGACAATTAGAAAATACTCATACATAAGCAGGAAAACCTTTCACTTTGCTTAAGGCTATGACAAGCAAATCAAACACTTAAAAATCACTTTTAAAAGGCCATCCTTAGGACCCAAGTAGTTAGATAAGGGTCACGTATCTGTACTAATATTCAAGAACACATTTTACTCAGGCCTGTTTATATGCTTAATTCCATAGCAGCACAAAAAGTGCAGAATGTAATGCTTGAGAATAGAATCCAATTTCCTGAGAAACAGAGATTTTGAAAATTAAAATGCTATGGGTTCATGATCTGCTTCAGACTGTGTATAAGACTCGCTAAAGTCTTGAACAAGAGAGTAATGAGTAAGAATTTTAATGGTTGGGAGCATGAAATGGTGTAGGCTTGATGAAATGGTGTAGGCTTGCACAGCTTTTTAAAAATTGCTCTTTCCTGTTATGAACATACTGGAATAAATTATGCAAAAATATATGTATTATATAATCAATTTTTATTTATGTGTGTGGAATTTTGATTGTCTTGGTGTTGCTATTTGCTAGATGGTTAATGAGTTAGTTTTCAGCATTCTCAAAATGTATACTGAGAAGTCTTTGCATTAAGTCTTAAAATTATATTACATAGCAAATCAACTCAGACATATCCCAGATATTATTAAAAGCAATAAAAATTTAATTTGGACAGAAATAGAAACGCATGGTAAGGAATAAAAATTGAAAGTATATTGTTTAAAGAAAAGATTGGAGAAGAGATTAAAAAGATCACTAACCCTTTCCTTAAAAACATGTTAGAAAGCTGGAAAAAATTTAGGAGTGTATTGAGCCCACCGATTTCTCCCTTATCCCAGGTTGTGGATTTAAAGAACTTTCCAGAAAATCTCAAAAAAAAATTAAGAACATACTAAAAGATAAAGGTATAAATAGGATAAAAGATTGGATGGAGAATTTGAAAGATAAAGGAAACATAAAAGAGATTTTGGGAGGAGAGGAGATTTCTTGGCTTAACATGCTCCAGATAGAAATGTGCACAAGGGAATGGAAAAGTACGGAAGGGAATAGTAGAAAAATGACAACATTTGAAGAGATCATTGAAAAAAGACTGAAACTAGAGGAAAAGACAGAAAGAAAGGGAACTGTAAGTCAAATATAGGTAAAGGTAAAGGTTCCCCTTGACATTTAGTCCAGTCGTGTTCGACTCTAGGGGGCGGTGCTCATCCCCATTTCCAAGCCATAGAGCCAGCGTTTGTCCGAAGACAATCTTCCGTGGTCACATGGCCAGTGCGACTTAGACACGGAACGCTGTTACCTTCCCACCGAGGTGGTCCCTATTTATCTACTTGCATTTGCATGCTTTCGAACCGCTAGGTTGGCGGGAGCTGGGACAAGCGACGGGCGCTCACTCCATCGCGTGGATTCGATCTTACAGCTGCAGATCTATAGATCTTACAGCACAGAGGCTTCTGCGGTTTAACCCACAGCGCCACCACGTCCCATATACGTGGGACATATCCCACCAAGTCAAATATATAAATTATTAATTCAGGCCGAACAGGATACACAAGAATTAAAAGCACAGTGGCAATATGATTTGGATAAAGAAGCAATAGGAGAAGAGTGGGATAAAATGTGGGATAAAAGAAATATGAAGAATATGTCTGTAAGAATAAAGGGAAATTGCTATAAGGTAATATGGAGGTGGTATTTAACGCCAGTAAAACTGGATACAATAAATAAAAATTTATCATCATTATGTTGGAGGTGTAAAAAAGAGAAGGGGACGTATTTACATATGTGGCGGTTATGTGAAGTAAGAAAGAAAGAATGGAAGCAAATCTTTAAAGAAATAAGGGAAATAACTGGATTAAATATTCAAATGTCCCCGTTAACGGCCTTATTGAATACGATCAAGGAAGATCAATTGCTGAAAGAAAATAAGGATTTAATTATAATAATGGTTATGGCAGCAAGGTTAATAATATTTGCAAGAAATTGGAAAAATGATAACCAAATTAATTTAGAGGAATGGTATAGAGAATTATGGGATATGGCAATTAATGATAAACTGACATGTAATATGAAAATAAGAAGAGGTTTATCAAAAAATAATGATTTTAAGAAAACATGGAATGTATTTCTGGAATATGTATTTCAGAGAGGGAAGGGGTATACACCGAGGGAAGAAATAATGAATTTTTGGAGAGAAAATGGATTGAATGAAATTTGAAAATATTATTAATACTAGCCCTGAGGGTGAAGGTGGCACTGGTGTATTATGTAATTGTATATTATTGTGGTGGTAGGTTTATGTTGTCTATGTTTGATGTTCTTTTAATAAAATAAAATTTAAAAAATTTAAAAAAAGAAGTTTGTGCACCTATTTTGCATTATTATATATTCCCCAAATTGCAAACAGTAAAACATTGTCATTACAAATAACAACCCATCCTGTGGGACTGTTACCACCACATAGTCCCTACCACAAATTCTCTTTGTATTTTGGACAACAATAACAACAACAAAGGGACAAAAATGGTTTGATATAACTGTGTCTCTCTTTCTCTCAAAGAGAGAGGTCTTAGTAACAAGCAAGATGAGGCAAGACTTAGGTATAACTGCCCTACTTGAATTGACATAACCCCCTTCCCTGCTTTTTCCTGTGGCCATCATGCAGTGAGTTGCAGTTACTTCCTTATTTTTTAGTTAAATAAAGTAAGTGACATAGCGAAACACCAATGCACTGTCTACAATTCTTGGTAATACTGTTGCAGCTGCAACTTCAAGTATTCCCCTCAGTTTTACAGTACTAACATATTTAGTGATGAAGAGATAACAACTGCCCTACTTGAGAAACTTGGCCCATTCCATCAAGAATCTTTTATTATTTTATTTGCGTCTCTAAAAATGACAGTGTTTTCGTCACATCTGATATTTTAAGGAGCTGTAAGAATAATAACTGCTAATAGAGACCAAAGACTCTTGTTGACAATTTCAACATGCAGGAAAGTAGGTCTCTCATGAACCACCTCTAAGAATGCTTCACACTTCGATTTTTTACCATGTTTATGTATTCGCCAAAGGAGCATACTCCACTCTGTTTTTAATTTCAGTATGATTTTTCTTCTTCAAAGTCAATAGAATACCAGCTATGCTCTGCCCCTCCATTCCTCAGCTCACCTCCCACCTTCCAAATTTCTCTCAGATTTTAATTCTCGGTTCAGCCCACGGCCTACTTGAACTGACTGGCATTAAGCTCCCTTATCTCCTGAATTCTCTACCCACTTCTCACCTTCCTAATGATTAGATTCCCTCTCTGCCCATACTTCAGAAGATGCTAGACCCTATATAACATTTCCATGCCACTGGATTTCACTTCCATCAATTATGCTGTATTCTGGAGATAATAATGTGTACGACATTTCCATGGAATGCCACAGCATCACAGGAGATAATCTACATTTGCTGGTGTATAAGACTACTTTTTTGCTCTGAAAAACATGCCTCCAAGTGGGGGGGGGGGTTGTCTTATACGCCGGGTGCAAGTGGTGGCTTGCAAGATCGTCTTCCAAAACGCGGTTCCCCATAGGAACGCATTGAAATCTACCATATTGGGGAAAAGCAATCCCCACACCTGCCCTGCCCTTGGAAATGCAGTGGGTCTGAGATAGCCTGCCCCCTCTTTCTCTCCAGCAGCAAAGAAAGAGGGTGAAAGGAGTCAAAGCAGCCCCCTGATGACTCCTTTTGCCCTGATCCTTTGCCAATGGGGAGAAAAAGAGGGAGAATGCAATACAGTACAAGACATTACCAAGACTTGCTACCTTAGCAATAGGTCCTGATGAGGGAAAAAAGATCAAGGAAAGCATAAATGCAATCCCCCATTACCACAAACTATGCTAATACCTGTGCACTAGAGGATTGTGGGAGGAACACCTAGCCCCTGATGGGGGTCCCGCGGGGCACCCCAAAACACTGAGGAGCTCTCTTGGCCTCTGGGGTGACGGGCTGTGCAGCCCTGTTCTGAGCGGGAGGTGCAGCCAGGGGGTCACCATGCCTTGGGGGGGCAGGGCACAGAAGGGGGCAGGAGGTGCAAGGGCCACTCCAACTCATACCTTGCAGGGGAAATGCCATGGTCATGAAAGTGGTTTTCCCAGGGTGAGGCTCATCCATTGCACTTCAGGTGTGCTGATCCCTGTGATTTCCCCAAATGTGGGAAATTCAACTGCATAATTTGTGGTAATGGGGGATTGCATTTATGCTTTCCCTGATCTTTTTAGCCCATTGGCCCTGCTGGTTTTCCAGGAGGCAGATCCTGGAAAGCCAGCAGCTCAGATGGCAGAGCAGCAGGTCCAATGCAAAGAGGGGGTAGTCTTATACAGCAAGTATATAATAAACTCTATATTTTGAGTGGAAATGTTGGGGGGTCGTCTTATACGCCCAGTCGTCTTATACGCCGGCAAATACGGTAAACAAGCTAATGAAAAAGGAATTGCATGTCAGCGTTCACTATATAAGTTGTTTATAACACTTTCTCTGTGAACCTTTTTGATCTGCTGATTTCCATGGATATCACAGCTGAAAATCAATAATATACTAGCGGACTTCTGCTTGCACAATGAGACCTTTTCATCCTTCCCTCTACAATCTTCTGCAACAACCCAAACCCTGTTCTGGAGGCTTTTCCAGCTTCCCAGAGCAGTTTTTGACCACCAGTGACGGTTGCAGAGGGGGACTCACTGCCTCAGTTCCAATGAAAGAAGTTCACTATCTACTCCCCCTTCTTTCTGAATAACTGTTTTTCAGTATCTATTGCAGTGGAATGTTTCTTAAAAGTCCTCCCTAGTGCTGCCACTGAGAGCTGATACTTTATCACACAAGAACATGATCTGTATGAACTGGCACCAGTTTTCATAAAGATTCTTAATATGATAAATATTTTGTCCCTATGCAAGTGGATAAAGGGGCTACCAAGAGTCTGCAAAAATATTTCAGTTGCAGGGGAAGCTGCACAGTGGGATATTCCCATCATGTTCATGCATGGCATACAGAGTACATGTTGTGCATAGTGCATGTGTCCATGTAGGATTCAAGGGGAATGCATTCTTTTCTATCCACCAATGGCTGCCACCCTCTAAATGCCCCACCAGCTACTCCATGAACTGGCACTTTTAGAGATATGAACATTTTGCCAAGGTTAACATTTTGCAATTTAAGTAGCCAAAATATCTATTTGTTATGAGATACTTATCAATGTGTGGACTTTTGGTCTGTCACTGGTAGCAGGGTTTTGTATGTTTCAGATAAAATAAAGTGTGTTTTGGGGCACAGAGAATGTAGACACTGTTATTACCTTTTCCTTCACACACACAAAAGGAAAGTGTTCTTCATATGAAGGGGAATTTCAACAGAAATTTCAATTATTGATCCAGTGATGGATGCCAGATCTAGATCTAAGCTTCCTAAGACTAGTTCCTGCAGCTTTGTGACTGCATTGTTTGCCAGAGATTAGACATGCCAACTAAAGGATGGTTTATTTACCAGAATCACAAATACAATCACAATCATGTATTATTCTCAGCCAAGAACATCATGTGTTTTCAAACCCATAACATTACAGTACAGTACTTATTTTATTCATTACATTTATAACCCCCCCATTCCTGCAACCTATATAGCTCATCAAACCAACATATATAGTCATCTCCTCACAGTAGCCCTGTGAGATAGGTAAGGCTGAGACAGTATGCCTAACTCAAAAATACCCAGCAAGTTTCATGGCAAAATGCAGATTTCAAACTCTCCGAAATCCTTGTCAAACAGTACGACAATTACACTAAACGAACTATGCTAGGATTCAAAAAATACAAAACTTTTTTTAAAGTAAAGACATGTAATTCAGTGTATTTATAGCATACCCTTGTATTTCTTTGTAAAAAAAATATTTATTTACACAGTTTTGGTATGGTGCTTGATGTAATAAATGTATACTTCCTGCATCCCTCTGATGCACCCTCTGGATTAGGGCTGACACTGCAGTGTAGCAAGGTTAAGTAGGCTGCTTTAGGCAGAGGAAATTGGTGGGGGAAATTAAGACAAGAATAGGTGTCTATGTGTGGTGGTGAGACTTTTAAAAATAAATGTTGACTCTACCATGGAAGAGGGCAAGAAAACATTTTGGGCCAGCACTGCAGTGAGTTAATATGGCAGTACGACAGCTTTCAGCTAAGTGCAATGTCTTGATTCTGGATGAGTAATGAGAAGCCATTGTTGGGAAGACATGCAACCAATAAGTAATCTGAGCCCAGGATTTACTACCCGTTCAGTTGTTTCTGCTGGAGTAAGATATAAAATGCTTTTCAAGGATTACATGAGGATGAGAAGGGCAAAATCAAACGGCATAGTCTCTGTTTTTGCACCCAAACTGATTCTTCTTTGCATCAGTTCTTTGATGGAAAGTCATACATACTTTGAGTTAGTTTGGTTACATAAGCCCTCAAATAATGAAACAAACAACTCTTTTATTAATCAAAAGTAAACTAATTCTGTAAGAGGTTTAAGCTAATGCTGAACAGGTTTTGGAAAACAAGATGGAGGAAGGTCAAAAGGCCAACATTTTCCTAATAAGATTTTCTGAGAAGTTATGGTTAAGAATTCTTGCACTTGCTTAACAGATGCTTTATTTCCAGGGAGTCAGAGCAAGCCCAAACTGAGGACCAGAGTAACTAATTTACTTAACAAACCAACGCAGAATTTGAAACAGCGCTGTAGCTAGAGGTGTCCAAATTTCCACATATTGTTCCATACCTTCTCTCTCATTTTCAGCTATGCTCAGAAGCAATGAGCGGCAAGATAGATCAGTCGATCGATAGATACACACACACACATATATAATAAATATTATATATATAATAATAAAATAAATAGAACTTATGGAAGAGTTGACTCACCAAATCCCAACTGATTCAGTGAGCCTACTCTAGTGCAACTTACCAAGCAACAGGCTTTCAGCAAATAAGTAGTAAGCTTGAACCTGCCTCCCAGATTTATAGATAGAAAAACACTTAAGACAGTATATACAGGTAGAAGTGGTATTTATTTTTCTCTATTTGTCTTTCTTTGTTCTTTATTATGTATAGTACTGACCATTGTACAAAGGATAAGACACAGAACATTTTAACTTTCATATATTGGGTTTGGGGCTTTTTCTAATATGTTATATTAATTTCTGATGAGTAGAATCAACATTTAATTTCCTAGCTAGAGAGAAAATGGATGGTTATACAACACTCATAAAGCTATTATTAAATTTAAATTTAAATACCTGTATCTTCTAACAAATTTAAGTTTCATATTTTTGAGTTAACTTGTGTTGATAGGAATGATCTAAATCATTATTCAAAAGTATATCTAACATTTTCTTATGGTTTCAGAACATGAGCAGAACAGTGATGAGAGAAAAAAATTGAACTAGCAAACAAACTCTCAACAGAATTCCACTGCTGCTGAAGAAAGAAGACAAGACAATGGCTTCAAAAGTTCTTCCTGCCTTCCTGCCTCCTGATCAGGAGGATTGGTGGACCCCCCCTGGAGAAGCACCAAAGTTGGTCACAGGAGCAGTGGGAATTAGAGGAAACTGCTACAGTACTTCACTTCTGTTTTGCAGTGCTGTTCTCCATTTCAAGACATTTTTCCTGCTTGAAGTAACGAAGCAATTGGCGCCACCCAAATCATGGAAGTGAATACATAAATCACAGTCCCAGAAACAACCGTGTGCAAGCCCTATTGAACCCATGCATGGCCACCATTTCACAGAAAAATGTTTATGTGTCAAGTTAGTCCACCCACCCACCCTTGCCCCCTCCAGTTCATGATCACCCACGTGCACTCTCTGTTATGAAAACCTGCGCTCTATTCATTGAATGAATCAGCCTGGAACTATTTTAACAATCCAGCTGAAATGAATACAGAAACAACAGGAGCCTTAGTCAACTTTGTCTACTAAGAAATCATAAGACTGACAAATCATAAGCACCAGTTTGCATAAAGCTACTTTAAATATGAGTTGCAATGAACCAATGCAATCCTGTGTATGTCTATGTAGAACTTTTTTCCTTTGAATTCAGTTGCAATCACTCCCAGGTAAAACTGCAGCGGACTGCAGTAGCTAAGAATGACAGGTTCTTCAATTTCAATTTTTATCAGACTGCAGTCCAGTGTAACTGAAAACCTCACTGAACGCAGCGCAGGGATTGTTTTTCAGTAACCACACACAGGATTGAGTTTCACTTAGCCTTATGCAAGCCTCAACTTCCATATGCGGGGGGGGGGAGCGATAAGAATACTGACCTCCTTTGCAGGATTGTTGTGAGGATTACCTAGATAATGTATCCGCAACACTTTGAAAAACCAAAGCACAATACTAATCATTACTCTTCTCAAAAGACCAACCTAAAAGAGAATCATTAATCTGGAATTGCTGTGCAATCATGTATACACATACAGGAGAAGAAGCTGCACTGAACTCAGTGGGGCTTTCTTCTGAGCAAACTCTTTCGTCAACTGAGAAAAATCTAAAGCAATGTGCAAGAGACACACAGAAATGTTCCAACGACTCTAAATAAAGAAAACAGAAGTGGCAGCCAAGGAAAGGGTACAACTTTGTCCTTTTACAATCATGATTTTGAACATACCCTTAACATTGCATAATCCAGCTATCATAAAATCTCATCCAAACAAAGGTTGTTAGTTATTTGCTTATTCCATACAAACAGTCAGAAGGTATATTCTGACATGAGGAGGTCCAGCCAAAATACACACTCATGACAGTCCTGCTGTTATTTCAACTACTTTTCACTTCACATTTTACATTTCTTTAGGCACAAGGAAAACATTTCACAGGATTTTGTAAAATGAATATGTTCACATAGATGCACTTTTCCAAACACACAGACACACACACAGAAAACTAGGATTGTATAGTCCAGCAACACGGAAAAGCTTATGTATGGATTATTTCCATTCAGTTCCCAAAACTACTGAATATTAAAGCAACAACAACAACAACAACATGGCATTGTCCCTTTTCTCCTTAAGGCAGAATACAGATCAGTAGGAAAATACCAAGCATTAGCCCAATTTAAATATGTCTAAAACATACAGGAATCTCTACACATGTTGTTGCTAGACGGACAGCATCCATCCATAACTCTCTTTGTAACAACTGCATGACCATGACAGATCAATAGGAAACTGTTTCACATTCATTCATTCATTCATTCATTCATTCATTCATTCATTCATTCATTCATTCAAAGTATTTCTATCCTGCCTTTCTCCCCAAAAGAGACCCAAGAAGGCTTTAAAAGACAATACTCAAAAACTAAAACAAGTAAATATACAAATATTCAAAAAGAATTAAACAAGTATTTTATTAAAAACAGTAAATAAAATCAGTATCAAAATATATGTAAAACAGCAGAGCACAACAATCCATTTAAAATTCCCTCTCAGACTACCAGTTACTAAGAGGAAGCCTGCCTGAAGAGAAAGGTCTTCGCCTGCTTGCGGAAGGACAGCAAAGATGGGACCAGATTAGCTTGCCATGGG
The DNA here is from genome assembly GCA_037013535.1 of Intellagama lesueurii. Lineage (NCBI taxonomy): Eukaryota > Metazoa > Chordata > Lepidosauria > Squamata > Agamidae > Intellagama > Intellagama lesueurii. Next base: position 246,630,915 of record JBAJHW010000002.1, read on the forward strand.
AGGGAGTTCCAGAGTCTGGGAGCAGCAACAGAGAAGGCCCCCTTCCGTGTCCCCACTAAGTGCACCTATGATGGTGGTGGGACGGAGAGAAAGGCCTCCCCTTAATGCCTGAACAGGCTCATAGCAGGAGATGCAGTCTTTTAGATAGCTTGTACCCAAGCCATTTAGGGCTTTATTGGTTAAAACCAGCACTTTGAATTATGCCCAGAAACAGATCAGACGCCAATGGAGTTGCTGTAACAACAGGGGAGTTTTATGTTCCCTGTAACCAACCCCAGTTAGCAATCTGGCTGCAGCATTTTGGACCCTCTAGAGTTTCCACTTTCTAAAGGCAGCTCCACATAGACTGCATTACAGTAATCTAGCCGAGATGGAACTAGGGCATGTGTCACTGTGGCCAGATCAGATGCCTCAAGAAATGGGCACAGCTGGCACACTAATTTTAACTGTGCAAAGGCACTCCTGGGCGCTGCTGAAACCTGGGCATCCAGGCTCAGAGATGAATACAAGAACACTTCCAAGCTGTGCACCTGTGCTTTCTGAGGGAATGTAGCCCCAATCCTATTCCTTGTTTGGAACAGAGAAGGATGAGCCCTGTTACTGAGCGCTGGATAGAAAAAAAAAAAGACCTTGCCACACTCTGATTTTTTAAAAAACATCTACTGAGAAGTTTGGAAGAGGATATGGTAACAAGGAACTTGATCACCACATTTTTACAAGATTCCTGTAAGGACTGTCTTCATTTCCTAATCTAGAATTAACTACTGTGTGTTCACTGCCACCAGAACCCTACCGGTTATTAGCAGAGCAGTAATTTTGCTCAACTGCATAGACATTTGAGCTATTATTGTGTTACTGAACTACAACGGTCTGGACTACTTACATTTTAAAAGCATTTTCATTGGCAAACACAGAGCACTACAAGTTTTAGTAATCACAATGTGAACAGAAAAATATATATATAAAGTAATTCTCACTTCTCTCCTCTGGTTCTCCACTGTTGGAAATGTATTCAGTTAGCTATGAGGCTTAGAAGCTGCATTCAGATGTGATGCTAAACTGTGGATTATTACTATATGAAAAAGGCTAGATGAATACTGGCCTCACTGACTGATTTAAAAGCACAATTTATGGCATTCCGGGGTATAGTTGAATGTAACTTGCCTGGATAAATCATAATCAAAGCTAGCTACTGTTACTATTATCACCATAGTGCCAAACCACAGTTAGTTTTTTTTAAAAAGGAATACTTCCAGTCCCCTACCCCACACCAGCAATATCAGAGGAAGAGACAGAGAGGAAGAGACAGTTGAAAGATAACTCCCAGGATTTTTTCCTAGCATTAAATTCTCCTCTATGTCCTTACAAAGAAAAGCACTTCAATTTCTCAAAAGGATACTCTAAAGGGGGCAAATATGCTGATATACTTAAACAACCAGCCCTTAGGTATGAGTGTGAAAGATTTAAACTAGCTAATGAAGAAGTCAGTTCTGAAGCAGACCCTTTCAAGTGGTTTGTCACTGAAAGCAAACCAAACAACACAGAAATATTTACCTATCGAAACAAAGATATTTCTTAACAACCCATGATCAATGGGACCTTATCGGGCAGATATAATAGGCACAGTATTGGAAAATACAACAGTTGGTGAAGCAATCCCTGCAGGACACTTTTACGGCTCACTAGAATGTGATTAATACATGAACTTGCAGCAAACATGGAACCAGTTTGAAATTATAGGTAAAGGTTATCAAAATACAGTTAACAAAGGTTCTTTTCATAACACATACAGTATTATTAAAGCAGATTGAGACATTCTCATGCTGCTAAGAGGAACTGTGCATTGGACATTGGAGCTGCATATATACTGAAAACACAGTGTACCTAGAGCTGGCCTGAACTTCTAAGGTAGGAAATATTTTCTCATTTCAAGAAGGCAATCTGCTGGGGATCATGGATTGGTAGGGGGTGAGGTCAGAGCTTAGACATTTACTTTTAAGAAAGAATAATTATTCAGATAGTTACTCCTTGTTCTTTACTTTTATTTTCATAAATTCTTATTACTGTTGGGCATTAAGATGTCCCAATGTTAAGAAAATGGCCTAAAATGTTTTTAGGGAAGGGTTGAGAAAAAATGAACACTATGGAAGGAAGTGAAGGTACTTTTCCATGAAAGCTAACACTGAAATATAACGGTCTTTAAGCTGCCACTACCTTTAAGGCTGGGGGTTGTGGGGGGGGGGGGGGTTGTTCTGTTCTCTTCTGTCTGGATATTTTTTTACAACCATATGGCTGGGTTTTTTTTCAGCTAATGAAACTGATTTAATGCACATTTAATACATTTTTAAAGAAGCAGAATCTAAAGCATAAGACTTTTGTTTAAGCAGATGATCTTATAAAATTAACCAAGCAGTTCGTTATGTCCTCCCACATTGTGTAACAGCACTCACATCTGTAACTCAAATGATTAATCGCTACACTGAATGAGATACAGTATTCTTCTCCAATTCCATTAGCAAATCCTTAAAAATGCATTCAGGATGTTTGGTGGTAAGACAGAATAAAAATACTGCAAATAATATGATGTCTTATTTGTCCAATGTCATGTACATCTCTTGTATATACTATACGCTGCATATACTAACGAGGACATTAGTTCTTGGCCTGACAATATTAATGCACCTTGTTCCATTTTAAGTTGCCTGACTCTAATGATGCAGCACATCATACATTTTCAGTTGAGTTTACAGTATAACCTCTGTAAACTATGGCACTGAGATTAAGAACTGTGTTTTTCCATGTTTCTTTTTTCCCCTCAAATATTTTAAACAGTCATTCTGATCAGCAAAAAAAAAAAAAAAAAATAGTCTGGCCAATACACTAAATATGTAGTAAGACATTATAAGACTGCTGCATGACAGGGCATGGGAGAGAAGCGTTCAGTGATTAGAATGATGTTCCTCCACTCATCATTCAACCATACTGGAATGAAAAGCATGCCTGATTTGTTGACTGCAAACTTCACAGAGGCATTTGAAGCAGGATTTGAAGCCTCTGCCCCATACCATTCACCAGCCATTGTTCCCAGGCATCATGAGGACTTTGGGGGTGGGGGAGGTGACTGGCTACTTAAATCAAAACATGACTATCTCACAACCAGTTCCTACAATCACAGCTAAATATACCACTCTAAACACAATATGCAGCAACAATGGGCAAGGGAAAAACAAAAATGGACTGAGAGACTCACAACAGACTTTTTCTCCCTTAAATATTTACTAAAGAAGAAACAAATCTATTGCGAATAAAGGAATAGGCTCCAAAAGGCATCTGCTTTCCTTAACAGAGGAGAATTAGACTCAAAAAGTTATTTCATTGCCTTGCTATAGCAGTTACATAATGTACCACCAATAAATGCTACTATAGCTTTGATTTCAGAAAAGAAAAAAGAAAAAAAAAACCTGACTATGTGCCAAGCCTTCAGTTTGGACAGAGGCAAACAAAACTAATTATTTTCACGAGTTAAACAGGAAAGCTTTTTAAAAGAAAAGAAAAAAAAATAGAAAAAAGATGAAGGAGAAATCATTTAAAAAGTGAAAAATCAGTTCCTTCATTTAGTGGACTGAGCTAAATAACACTAATAACATTTCAATTTCCATTCCTTAGGGCCATTTTAAAGAGCAGGATAGCTGAGTGAACAGCGCAAGCCTACCTATTTTCTCTCTCCTAAACTTCACAATCTAAACAAATTCCACTGTGTCTATGGGGGGGAGGGATATTACTCCCCATGGTATGTACTTTGAAATAAATCCCACTGAACTTGAAGTTGATTTCTAAGTAAATATACATAGATCTGCTCTGCAGAATTACAATTCTATGCCCAGCCATTCTGAGTAAACCCTATCTATTTCTGTGGTTCTCTGTGGTTCTCTCTACTTCTGAGTTGCCTTGAACTGAATTGTCTGTGTATCATTTTCTACAGCTAATAGAACTTGCTTCTGCAAGCAAGAATAGGGAAGAGTTTTAACCTTGAACAGTGACAAACCTTCTAGTGGCATGTTTCAAGTATTTAAAAGAGTAACCATTTTTGCTTTAATTCAGTGCTACATATCAAATTATGGTATAGAATCAGAGCAGGAGGTTCAACACACTCTTAACTATTTGGAAAATCCTTCTGGCAGATGCACATATTGAACAGATGATTTAAAAACAAGGAGCAGGGTTGACTAGGGAAAGGAGCACAAATCCAATCCAGAGTCAAGGGGGTTAAACCTAGGAGGAGTGTGTGCCTGTGTGCACATATGATGCGGGGAAGGGTTGGAACCAATGAAAATACGGAGCTATAGTTAGCCCCAGGGAGGATAAGCTACAGAGACGATTCCAGCAAAGCTCTGCTACATGACACACGCACTTTGTCCTGAGCTGCTAACGCCTTTAAGCCCAGGCAAGAGGGGAAGAATTTGGCTTACCTGAAGTTCGCACCAAGCCACTTCGACCCAGGTTTCCGTGTCCAGCCCCTTGTAGACTGTTTTGAACGACCCTCTGCCCAGCTCAATATCGAACTTCAGAAACCTGCCATCGGGGGAGGTGGCCACAGCTTTCATGTCGGCCTCCTCCTCCTCTTCCTCGGCCTCCTCTTTCTTGGACTTGCTCTGATCTTTGGAAGAATCGGGCGCCTCTTTTTTCTCTGCATCCTCTTTGCCCTCGTCGTAGTCACCTCCACCACCGCCGCTGCCACTGCCTTCTTCCTTGGCATCCTCACCTGCCGCCAAGGGGCTCTCAGCGGCCACTCCAGCTTTGGCCTCGGCCGTAGGAGAGGGGGCGACGGGGACAGGGGCGGCAGCGACAGTGACTGCGGCGGCAGCAGGCTCTTCCTTCCTGAGCCGCGTCTCTTGCACCACCGGTCTCTGCCCCGCTTTTGCTCTCTCTGCAATTATCCGCCGGGTTTTGGAGATGAGGATGATCTTTTTCTGCTGTGCAGGCTCCGGTTCTGCGGGCTCGAAGGGGGCCTCCTCCTGGTCGGACTCCACCACGCTCCTCCGCAGGAAGCGCTGGTGGACCATTTTGGGGTCCTTGGCGTAAGGCACACGGGGGAACAGGGCGGGGGGCCCGGCTCTGCCTCCTCTCGGCATTGCAGCAGGGTCCGAGCCAGCCACGCTGCTGGTGGCACTGCCGCCGCCTCTCCCTGGTCCATCAATATTCAAACCCTTCCCACTCACAGGAGCAAAAGCTGCTGCTGCTGCCGCCGCCGCCGGGACCCTGGCGGGTTCTGCAGTTCCGGCAGCTGGACCCTGGCTGCTCCCACCACCGCTGCCAGTCCCAGCACCTCCCCCCCACTGAGGTGCTGTCCTGGCATCGCCCCCAGTTTCCATTACTGCTGAACTTTCCGCTGCCGCTGGAGAAGGTGCTGCTGCTGTCGCTGCCGGAGAGCCTGCCCTCGCTTTGTGGGTGTCATCACGGTGCATCCTTGTGCGGAAACTCGAGCAAGCCACCTGCGAGGCCAAACAAGACAGCAGAAGGTATCAGAGAGATGTCACTCATCCCCCGCCTGGAGAAAGGCTGCGGCCAAGGACCACCTCCACTCCACGCCGCGCCACTCCCCCTTTCCTCAGCCCGAAAGGCACGCCACGGGCTCCCAACTCGGGACCGGGGATCCCTTCAGATCTCCTCCTCTTTCCTTGTTTGTGGCGAGAGGCAAAGAACGGACAGGAAGCAAAAGCCCCTCGTCTTCCTTTCCTTGCCTGACAGGATGATTGAGGGCGAGGGAAGGGGAGCCGATGCACGGTTCTTCCCGAAGACAAATAGCCAGAGAATCGCGCTCCCCCTTTCTTACTCGTCCTCCCTGCCTGAGGTCCCACCCCACCCCCACCCCCACCCCCTGCTGGCCAGCCTTCTCCGGCCACAAGGGTGTCACACAAGGCTTCCCCACTGCTCGCTTTTTGAGAAACGCCAGCCTCCCGTCCTCCTCCAGCATCCCCGCCCCCTTCGTCCAAAGTCTCCCTGGTTCAGCCAGGTCTCCTTTTGACGCCCAGGCCGGGCTTTCTCTCCCCACACCGCCCTCTCTCCCTCCCCCGCCCCCCCCACAACACATATATACACACACAGCTTTTTAAACCTCTCTACCCCCTCACCTTCCAGACGTTCCCCTCCCTCCCAAGCGCCCAGAACCTGTCTCTCCCTGCCGCCCCCCTCCCTCGCCTTTGCCCACTTCAGTCATACTGCAGCTCCTCAATGGAAAGCCATATTGAGGCTGGGGAAAAGGAAGGGGGGGGGGGGAAGAGAGAGAGAGAGAGAGAGAGGAGCGAAGGCGGATACGGCGAAGAAAGCCCGGCCCGGCCCCCGGCCCTGCTCCCTGAAGCTTCGTCCGCACGAGACAAGCGGGGACACCCAACAGCGCTCCGTGCCAAGCCGCCCCGCCGCTCCCTTGGCTACGCACCCCACGCCCCTCTCTGGCTTCGAGGAGAGATGGGGGCTTCGGTGGCAAGCCTGAGGCCGGCACGCGCGGGGGCCGCGGCATCCTCCGAAAAGCAGGCGGGCAGAGGCGGCCGCAAAAGGCGTCCGAGGGAGCCTCCGGAAGGTGCCAAAGGCAACCGAGAACCCCCAACGCGGGGACGAGAGAGGGGGGGGGGTCCGAGCCGAAGCGGAGGCGGTGGGGTGGGGACTGGAGGGGGGGGGGAGCGAGGGAGAGGAAAAGGCCTCGGGGCGCGTAAGCGGCGGTCCGCTCCGGTGAGCTGCTGCAGCCCAGAGCCACACAATGGGGCGGCTCACCTGCAGCGGCAACCGGGCCAAAGCGAAAAAGAAGACAAGGCGGCACCATCGCAATAGCGGCTACTTACGCGGAGGAGGAGGAGGCGGCGGCGGCGCAGGGTCCCCCATCTTCAGAGCCGCCCGAGGAGGGTGGGGGCCGCCGGGGGGCAAAGGAGCGGGTCCCCTCTTCCGTCTCGGCGCATAGAGCCCCCCCTTCTCCCCCCCCTCGCCCGCCCGCCCGCCGGCCTCCGCAGCGCCCGCCCCCCCTCCCCTCCCCACTGCCTGAACCGCTGCGTCTCTAGCCTCGTCCTTCCGGGTGTTTCCTCTTCCCTCCGCGGCGGGGACAGGAGCGGCCACGCGCTCTCCAGAGACCTTTCCTCGGGCGCGAGAAGGAAGCCCCCCCCCCCCGCCGTCCGCGCGCGGGGAACAAGCCCCGAAGACTACACCTCGCGCGAGGAGCGCCCCCCCCCTCGTCACCGCGGCCTCCCCGCCCCCGAGTCAAGCGTGCCGCACGGAGGCTCCGGGACGGCGCTGCAGCGGGGCCCCCCCTCCCGCCCCTCCGGCTCTCCTTGGTTCTCCCCGGCACCCCTTTCCCCTCCTCGACGCTTTTGTCAATGGAAATTGGTCGCTAATGAGTGTCCCATTTAACGGACGGGCGAGAGCCACGGGCATGTCTCGGCAGCCAATGAGGAAGGCGGGAGGAGGTGGGCCCCCGCTAGACCCGCCCCGTGCCGCTGGGGAAGGAGCGCAGGGGCGGCTCCCCCTCCTCAGCTGCGCCGAGATCCAGGGGTGGAGGTGCCCCCCGCTGTCCCCATCGCAATTGGGTCGATGTGGTGGCGGTTTCAGCCCTGCCTCGAGTCGTCGGCTTAGCTTCAGCTCGCAATGTGACTGAAAACCTTGAGCTTCCGACGTTCGCGCATGCCCTCTGTTAAAGCCGCAGGCTGCGCCTCCATAGGGGCGAAATCGAGGGGTCCAGGGGAAGCTGGGCCGGGGATGCCTAGCCGGAGGCCCCGCCTCGACCAGAGGAAGGATGCGCGGGAGGTCTTGGGACGAGCGGTGGCAGCCAGGCAGCCAACCTACGAGGACCAGAGAAGGAGAGAGTGTGCGTGCGTGTGATGGGCTCATCCAAGCCTAAACGGCTTGCCCTGTCGAGGGGATCGCGGCGTGGGAGGCAACGAGGACGCGTGCCGGTTTACTTGTTTGCTTTATGCCTTTCGCCGCGGCGCCTTGCGACGTGGTTTGTGCTGTCTGATGCAAGCAAAGCCCCCCGCCCCGCTCCCCCACCAGGGACTTTGTCAGGCAAAGAGCCGTATCAGTTATAACTTCCTCAGGAGAGCCTCTCCTCCCCCACCCTCGGTACTAATAAATCTCTTTAAACCACCTGCAGCTCCTCCGGACCTTTGGATGTTGTTATGGCTCTTATCCCCTCCCCCCCCGCCTCCGGCACTTGATTTGTTGTACATGACGCGAAACATCAATAAGCGGTGGAGGAGTTGAGACAAGAAAGGAAACACGCGCAGGCGCGCGTCTGCTCGGAAAGGGAGGAGGTCGGGCTCGCCAGAGCCGGCTGTGGGTCTCGGACCTTTGCTTTCACCTTCTCTCCAGGCCATCGGGATCATTCATGCCTTGTGTAGCATTCAGCGATATAATAGGGTCCTTTGAGGCTGGTGTACGGGAGGCTTAGGGGGCAGGTGCGCTAAAAATCTTTTTGAGGTGGGGATGAGCATCCCTTTAAGCGGATCCAAAAGATGTTTCTACAGTTGTTTTTTTTAAAAAATCCTGAGGAATGAAAAGTATGTGAATCTCTCTTTCACGATAAGAAAGAAGGGAGTCTTGGGTGGCAACCCAAAAGTCTTGTGGCACCTCCAAGAGAGATTTTAGGATGGCAGGTGCTTACCTGGACACTGTCCATTTCATGAGAGTGGCACCTGAGTTTTAGAGGGATATTTATAGACACTGATTTACTTATTTATACCTAAGGCCAGAGGGAACTGAAGTGCAAACTTTACAAAGTGACAGTTACCCGAAAATAAGTAATTCACCAAATTTTGCTGGATGGGCTGACCGCGGAAGAATTGATGCTTTTGAATTGTGGTGCTGGAGGAGACTCTTGAGAGTCCCCTGGACTGCAAGGAGAACAAACCTATCCATTCTGAAGGAAATCAACCCTGAGTGCTCACTGGAAGGACAGATCCTGAAGCTGAGGCTCCAATACTTTGGCCATCTCATGAGAAGAGAAGACTCCCTGGAAAAGCCCCTGATGTTGGGAAAGTGTGAAGGCAAGAGGAGAAGGGGATGACAGAGGACGAGATGGTTGGACAGTGTCATCGAAGCTACCAACATGAATTTGACCCAACTCTGGGAGGCAGTGGAAGACAGGAGGGCCTGGCGTGCTCTGGTCCATGGGGTCACGAAGAGTCGGACACGACTTAACGACTAAACAACAACAACAATAAAGACATCCTTGTGTCCTGGTTAGCTGGCTCCATGTAATCTGTGTAAGAGACCGTTTCTCTGTCTATGTTTAACCACTTTTGTTCAAACCAAGGAGTTGAATCGCTTGATGAATTGCTGATCAGTGATTTCACAGTTGCAATTTGTCTTTTGCTCAAAAAAACCCTGAGTGTTCAGAGAGGCCACTCCCTTCCCCATTCCTTCACTGCCTTTTAGGATTGCAGTGATCAAAGATTATCTCCTGTTCTCAGTTCCCCATCTGTAAAATGCAACAATCCTTACCTTATAAAGTTACAATGAAGTTGCTACATGTCTCCCAGAATTCTATATATGGTCCACTAAGAATCCAGTCTTTGGAGCATAATTATTTATGTTGGTGATGCTGACACTTTTACTGGACAAACTCACAAGAATAATGGACTAAATCCAATGGTTAGTCCTGGCTAATGCAGACTCGCTGAATGAATGGAACTTGTTACATCAGCTCTTATGTAACTATTGTTGTGACTGTTCTGCTGCTTTACTCAAGTCTCAGCTAGCTGAGACTCACCATCACACATAATATTTGTGATTATATATCACCTGAGATGTCCCCTTGGTAAAAAAGATAAATTGTAGCAGAAATATCTAAGTTAACATGTTTAAAACTTGGAGCTGAAGTATCTGCCATTCCTGGCTGAGTGGGGAGCAAAGGACAATCCTACACAGTGACAGTGAAGACATTCCTTCTCTGTAAAATAGCAAACAACTCACTGAGCATCTTTTTTTAAAAAATAAAGAAATCTATTGCCCAGGCAACTGCAGCTATTTTTAAAAGTAGCTTCTTTCTCCTTTCTAAAATGAAAAACTTGCAGTGAGACCAAACAGATGGCTATCTTAAACTGTGAAAATTCTTCAGGAGCGGTGATCATTATTAATAGCATAAGAAAAAATAACCATAGGCCATTTTCTGTTGAAATCTACAGGCTTTCTTTCGATTTCTCAAAACAGTGCAAAAAATGGAATAAATTAAACAAATATAGGGGACTGTACAAAAATTCCTACAAGGCCATGGTCCCTTTACTATTGATACGCTGCCTCCATTTTCCCTTTGCTGGAAGGAAAGGGCAGGAATGGAAGAGCAACTAGAAAGAGCAAATGATACATATGAGCAAAACGAGCCAGTAATGCTATGTGAGAATTAACACAGAATAGTAGCAGAGAACAGGTGTGGACTGTGGGATGGATGAGGTCAGAGGTTTCAGATGCCAGCTCTGGTGGTGTAGAGACTAAAAAATCTGTCCCGATCTTGCTAAACAAAGGGTGGGCATTCCAGGCAAAAATAAAAAAACTGTGGCACCTCAAAAGACCAACTGCTTATATTTTAATGTGAGCTTTTGTGGACAAGTCTACTTCTGCAGAGAAGGTGGGCAGTCATTCCATACCATCCAACCTTGCTTTTGGATTGTGGACAAGAATCAAATGGATTCCTTTTCCTGTTCCACTTAGAGTCGTCCAGTAAACCTCAGATCCTTCTTAAGCCATTCCCGTTTTAGTATTAAAGCATTTTAATATTTTTAAATATTATTTAATATTTTTTAGGTTTTAGTATAGAGTTCACTAGGATCCTTGGTAAGTGGATATAGGTTTACAGCTTAAAATCTCCTTCACTTTTCAAAGTTTATAAAGAATTCAGTATTATTTTCTTAATCTTTTCAGCCTTAAACTGTTTTTCCCCCTCCTTGTCTACCTAAGAAAGTGTATGTACGAGAAGAAGCTTTCCATGAAATGGTTAATGCTGAGCCTGGAACTCTTGTGTTTCTGGCTGCAATTTCATGGCCCAGCACCACTTTAACACCCCCAACTATTATCTATTCTGTGGTGTTTCTCCCTGAAAGTGGATTATTATTTTAGATTCAGTGATAGGCTCCATTTCGTGCCTCTAATTCTGAAGTTCTGCATCCATATTTCTGTTTTCCACAGGGACTAGGAACAGTCTTATATAAGATGCTAAAAATAGTAAAAAGCAATAATATTACTTACTAAAATTAATTTCAGACTGAGGGAGGAATCACAAATTATTAACATTATTCCTTCACCAAAGAGTTATTATATGTGATAGGGAGTGGAAGGCACTGATGATGGAGGTCAAATTGAATATTTTGGGTGAACTATATGCATCATTGGGGTACCCAGTATAGTGTAATGATAGAATGGTAGACTAGAACTCAGGAGGCCTGGATTTGAATCCCCACTGAGCCATGGAAATTCATCCATGGTGTGGAACAGTACAACCACTCCTTAAATATCTCCCGTACCTTGAAAATCCCCTTAGGCTTGCTATAAGTTGGTTCCAGTTTGATAGCACGTAACGTAACATAACGTAATGTAACATAACATAAGCATAATTATCCTAGTGTGGTATAGTGGATAGAGTGACATACAAGGACTCAGGATTCTTGGTTTCAAATCTCTGCTAAGACATGGAAACTCACTGAGGGTAGTGGGTGGAACTGGTAAAACCACTCCTTAAATATCTCACTTACTTTGAAAGCCTTATTAAGGTCACTTTAAGTCTGTTCCAACTTCACACGGAGATGGACTGTCAGGTGGAAAAGTTAGTAGAAAAGGATTAACAATTTAGCTAGCTGATAAAGAAGCCTGAAACCTAATTCAGTTAGGTTTTTAATTGGGGGAGACAAATTTTTACAAATTAAGTTGATGTTATAAGCTAATGGCAATTACTCCCCACCCCACTCCAGCTTTGAGCTTTGGAGAGAAGACAAGAAAACCCCATTTTTGGAAAGCCCATTTACCTTGCTTTCCCTGCCTCCTGTTGAAACCTTGCCTTGCCCTTTTTTGACTTATTGACTTCCCAATTGGCTCCCACAAATTTTGCCAGGTAGTCAAAATTCAGTTTCCTAGGACAGATTATGAGCCTCTATGCAACACCTCCTGTAGAACACACTTGATGCAAAAAAGACTACAACCTTACATCCAATTCATCCTTATCAACTTAAAATCACTTGCACTATGAAGATAATTAAATAACAAAAGCTGCCATGTTTATACTCATCCTTTTACATTCTGCACTTTGCACATGCACCAAGAAATTGCCTTTGCTATTCAATGAGGCTGACTCTCAGGGAAGCTGTTGGTAAGTTTGTACATAGATGCAAGAGTAGGTGATAACTTTATTAAATCACTAAAAAAGCTAAACAAACAGCAAGATTTCTGTGAATACAATTCCACTTCTTCTGGCTTATGCACCAATATCTATGGATACTGCAGAAAAAGATGTAAATAAAAGTCCCAAAAGTTCATGACAGATGTCTGTGCCAGGTTCTGCTTGAGGTGAGTTCAAACCAAGACTGCAAACCACCCCTGGGGGTGCTGTCTCGAGCCCCACCTCTGACAGCATGATTGGAATAAATGGAACTTCCCACAAAATGCTGCTGTATGGAGGAAGCGTTCCAGTTCCAACCACTGTAGGCATTTCCCCCTCTGTTTTAGTTGCGTGGACTGGTGTCCTTCTTTGGCATCTGGCCCCAGCTAAAAACATTCCTCTCGCTTCTGTTTCTAGGGTCATTTTAAAATAACATGTGTGAACCTGGAAATAAACTATCCAGATAATTAGCTGGGTTTTACCTAAAAAACAAAATATTTTAGCAAACCTATAAAATAAGCTACTATGTATGTATGTATGTATGTATGTATGTATGTATGTATGTATGTATGTATGTATGTATGTATGTATGTATGTATGTATGTATGTATGCATGTATTTTTATTTACTTATTTTTAAAATTTGTATACCACCTATCTGGCTACTAAGGTCACGCGGGGTGGTTCACAACAAAATAAATGGCAATAGCACATTAAATAATGTCCACATAAATATAACAACAATATTAAAAATCAGAATAAACATATATCAATCAATTAAACTTAAAAAGTAAAGACAACATAGAAAACAGTTAATAAAAGTAAGATGGTGGAATTGGTAACTTAAAGCTGAAAGAGCCTCTGCGCTCTGTTGATATAGTATCTTGAAATGCCTGTCTAAATAGCCATGTTTTCAAGAATCTCACAAAAGTCCCCACTACTCTGGGAAGCTTACAATATCACAATGTAGACATGAAATAAAACTGCAATAATAATCAAATTAAAACATCAAACAAAAATGAAACAAAATCTCTAATAACAATATATAAAAATAACTAATACAAAAGATGGCAGCAGAAAAGAGATAATTATTCCAAAATTAACTGGATATCAATATCAATAGATATATAGTGGACACTATATATAGTGATCCTATGAATTAATGACCTTTAAAAAGTCCTATGATCAAGAGCCCGGTTTTGCAAACTATTTTTTTCCTGCCACTACGTGATTGACCAGTCAGGGTGGGCTCTTCTGGAGAATCATAGCCTTGCTTCCCATTAGGCTCTCTAGAGGGCAGTTCCAAAAGTACTATGACTCCCAGGAAGACCAAGTAGTGCTGCTGCAGCTTCCTTGTTTCTGGAGGTAAAAATGAGCTGGAGAAGTCACCAATGGAGGTAAATACAGCTGGTCTGTGGACTTGTTTTTGGGGGCTGTACCTCCCATAATTCTACCTGGAGAATTTCTGGAGAATTCTGGATGGTACAGTCCAAAAATACAAAAAGCACACCCCATTACTGATACTTATGCAAGCCAAGACTAACATGTTTGGCAGCTTTCATCTGTGCCCCTTCACAGGCTCCATTAACGTTAATTTAAAAATGTGTGATTCTAGGCTTATATCCACATGACACGAACCACCCTTGGACTTGCTTTTTCCTACAGAGAAGATTTCAGCTCTCTGGAACAGATACAGAAGTTGTGCAAGGGGAGGGAGAATGAAACATTTCCCAGTTCTGTTAACAGAAGCAGTTCTGCAATGGAATAATAATGTCAGATCTTGCCAGAGTCAGACCAGTACCATACTTAACATGAGAATACTTATAAACCAATTGCATGAAGTACAACCCAATCAGAATATTGCAAAGTTCACATGTTGGCCATAAGCCCTGACATTTTCTATGCTGGAAAATAGCCTTCTTTTCCTTTCTCTATGATGATCAATACACACTCTATTCATTCATGGACTAGGTGCCTCATGCCTCATGACAACCTTTAAGCATGAGTTTTAATTTTTAAGAACAAGGTGGCCATCACTCCTTCCATCTGAAATGACCTTGTCATGTGTTGTTGTAGCAGCAGATTTGTAGCCTTTGTAGGCCTTTATTTCCCAAAATCAGGGCTTTACTTGTGCTAAATTTTCATGTGGTTCAGTTTTCTGAGTCAGTACTGAGGTCAAAGTGGTTTTGCTGAAAGCAGGTGACTTTTTCATAAAGAACAGCTGGATAGCTCAGTGGTTGAGGTATGGGAGTTCAATTCCCTACTGTGCCTTCTTGACAGGGGCTGGACCCAATGATCCATAGGGTCCCCAGCAGTTCTGCATTTCTAAGATGATGATGATGATTTTGTATAACCATGTACATGCAGTTCCTGCTCCTTTCTCCAGTCTTCTTAAGTCTAGAAAGGGAGATGGGATGTTTTCTCAGATCAGTTCCTCCAAAGTGACAGTTCCATGCCTTATTTTTCACCCCTGGATTACGGAAAGAGGAGAAATGTTCCTGAAATCTTTTTCTCTACCCAGGAAAAATATTTTGTTTCCCCAAAGCTTTAGCTTTAAATTATTATTATTTATTTGATCTTGTATTGTAAGCCACCCTGAAGACTTATTGGAAAAGTGGGTTATAAATTTCCTGTAAGCAATTACTTCCAGTTATTTTAATGACATATTTTGCTGTTTTATTGATATTTACTACTTTATCTGTTTATTTTAATGCACCTGGGGGATTGGGTTTTGTTTTGTTTTTTCAATACTGCAAACCATGTAAACCATGATTTTTTAGAATGATAAGTACTGTCAAATGTCGTAAATAACTAACAGCGATAAGGTCTTTTCATCAATCTGTCTACTACGAGTTAATAGGTAGTGTCTGATCATTTAAAGGCAAGAGTGCTTCCATTTTTAACCTGGAGGGCATCTTTGTTTGTGTGTGATGCACAGCTAAAATTTAAACTGGTCTTATCAAGCATCAGTTAACAGATGTTTAACACCCTCTAAGGCAGTTTCTTGGATAAATGCCTTTATGTATCACAACAAACAGTCCTGAAATAGAAATATCTGCTGGAAGATATATCCCTGGTCTCTGTACAGAACCAGTGAAGGTTACATCCTGTTAGTGGACAATAGACTTATTAGACAATAATACATCATTTAATAGTCCGGTAATTCATGTTCTGTTTACTATGGTGCAGACTCATAGAGATGTCTAAAATGCTTCCAAACAATTGTGATATTGGTTAAATATACGGTTAGACATAGTTTAGACGTAGGTCTGTGGAAACTGGTTCTCTGGTTTCTGTTAAAAAACTACTGATAATTCTTAATAAATAATTAAATGTTTAATCAAATTTGTAGTGTAGGTATGCATAATAAGTAACTACTTACATTTAAGTAGATCAATAAATAATGATTAGTAGATCTATAAATAATTATTAGTAGATCAATAAATAATTAAATACTTGTAAATAACTGACTGTCCTTTGTGGATTGTCATCTTGATTGACCCAGAACCACATGGAATGCTGATATTGCATATTTGGGATATATCAAGCTGCTTATTCTGATTGGCAAGATCTTCTACAGTCATAAACAGAGTTTTCCAATGTCCATGTTACTGCTGGCAATAAAAAGCATGCTGCTTATTAACCCAGGAGCTTGATATCTAATGCATACACTGCCTGGGTGAGGTATAGGCATTCCCCTAATAATGTCTACTTCAAAGGATTTATCTTATTGAAAAGCAAAGCTTTGAAACAGAGTAAGCAAAATGCAGTGCCCACCAGCATATGGCTGATGGAACAATAGGATTAAATATCCACATGCTAGTCATAGAATTGGGGCATGTCTACCAGTGTAAATTTCAGCAGTTCTTCCACAAGCATTTTGCACAAAATCCTTCTCCCTGCATGGCACAGAGCTTCACCCTATATTTAAATGAATGTGTGTGTTTTCCGTTTGTATAAAACTTTCCTAAAACCCAGTTTGAGGCATTTGTGTGTAGTACACAGCATGCTCTGGAAACCCAGAGTGTCTCCTGAGCTTCAACGGTGTGCTGTGTTGATAAAAACAGATTATGTTATATAAAGGAATGGCTACAACCTGGATCGTGTTCCATGTCTTTTGAAAATTTCATTTAAAAATATGCAGTCCATTAATGGAAATATTATATAATCTATATTATCATAATGTTGCAAAAGACAAAAATATGCCATCCATTTTGTCCTCCCTCCACTTCCTTCAGTAAATAAAAAAATCAAAACAAAACACTAGTATTGGAATGACGTGGTCCGGAAATTAGACTTCTGGTACTTTCTCAATAGCAGACCATATGCTTTGTCCTCAGTTGCTGGTATTTCAAAATATGAAGTAGGCAGGAAGTAGCCCTTGGGGATACCTTGGCAAAGAGACTTGGCAAGCTGAAGCTGGCAAAAGTAGGCAAAAGAGCTCTGACGTACCTTTGCGGACCTGTGTGTTACCAATTTCCTTTTAGTTACGTTTTACAAAACAAAAACATTTGGTATTTTTTTAAAGAAAATATCCTGCAAAAGGTTTTAAAATGTAAAATGAAGTCTTCCTAGTATTCCACCTTTTGCATTCCAGATCTGATACGGAAGTTGAACAAATCACAAGTAGTCTTTGAGTGACAATCTGATGATAGAATCTGGAATGCTTTTTTTAAATCTGTAATTCTATTTTCCTGGCTGATTCACTCAGACATTTTAATTATGCAGCTCTTTCTTAAACTAATAACAAACATTATTCAGTGACATGCACTAGGCATTGTACGGGACATTGAAACTTAAGTAATTTGTTACTGATGCCTCTCTCTAACCTAGTTCTGCTGGCATAATGCACATGGCATTATTTTGGAAGTTAATTGCCTCAAGATAAGAAATCTACATAGTCATTCATCTGTTACATGTAGAGTCATGCAACTCAGTATGCCTTCAGAAGTTATATCTTTTCCATAGCTACACAAAAGGATTTCGGCCACTGATTTAATTTGTTTAGTTCCTGGACCGTATAGTACTGAGAAAAAGGAGACACAAACAAGCAACAAATTATATTATTCTAACTAATCATAACATAGCAATACAAATCGCAGGAGCAGTAATGACCAACTTCATGCATGCTGGGGCATGTCTACCAGTGTAAATTTCAGCAGCAAGTTAAGAAATCAGCCTAGGCATCAGCATTGGCTGTTGAACAGTGAGTCACAGACTGGTGCATGATAGCAAATGCCTATATTGACACCTGAACTTGCTGCAATTCATCACTGAAAGTTATGCTAGCAAGTGTTACAAATAGGATCCTGGTCACTAATTTACTAGCATCTTTGGTTTAATTTGCAGAATTACATTTAAAAACACTGTGACCTTCTGAGTAATTTTAATATGTCACCTTTCCATCCATATTTAGAGGAACAGCTTTTTAAAGTGGCTTGGGAAAGCTACCAATATTGGCTAAATGAGCTTCTCTTTAACCTCTTGATAAAATCACCATATGTGACAGTGTTTCAATATTCCCAGAGCTGCAGGAATATAATCCTTCATGTCATCCTTCCAGCATCTGAAACTGAACCACATTAAACCTTCCCAGTATAAAACCTACATGATACTTCATGATAGTTAGATTCTATAGATACCTAGGACTTTGCATAATATCAGAACATGTTAGCTACTGAGCCAGTAATGGGCAAACACAATTTGCTTGTATGGCTCCATTAGCCAGGAAATTATGAGGGCTATAACTAGGGTGGAGCCATTGATTCTTTACCCCAGGGCACCAAAATTTAGAGACTACTGAAATCTAGAAGTGAATCTGCTGCTGGGTATTAGGGGGAGAAAGCAACACCTCTGACACTGTTAACTTTCCTTGTCTTGAAAGAATACAATTTCTCTTTGTTTTCTTACCTCCTTTTTTTTCCAAAGGGAGCTCACACTCATGGTGGAGTGGGCGTAAGACTGTACTGCTTGCGGAAGGTGTCAAAATGTCTAGTTATGGCTTTGTAAAACATTATTTTCTCCCAGCGTACTGTGTGTATGATTCAAACACTGGCATCCTCATATAAGAGCTCCCCTTCAGACTGGACAGTGGAAATGAAACAAGTGAAGTACAAATAATTCCACTTGCCAGTATTTCTTATACCTGAACAGTAGATCTGAACAGGACTTCACAACAGATGTAAGCAATTACAACCATGCAGACAAATTCCCTGTTTGGTGGTGGTGGTGGTGGTTTTTAACTGGAAAGCAAGTTCCTTTGGGATCAGCAGGATATATCTGCAAAAATATGCATACGATTGTCTTATCTTACCCAGAGACTATAAAATTTACTTGGGGGGGGGGGTGTTACAGCCCTCAGAGTTTCCCGCACAGCTGGCTGAGGAACTCTAAGAATTTTGTTTTCAAAAAATTACTTTTCTAATCTGTCATTGCCACCAGTCATCAACAGATCCATTATTATGCTTCTGAAAAGATTCCCCCCGCCCATGGAAATACTAAGAGAATATAAGAAATTTTCTGAGAATTTCATTTTTGCATAAATCTATTTAAAATACTGAGGATTAACTGAAGTCAGTGAGAGACCCACCCCTGGATCAACATCAGTGCCCTTAAACACCAGGAATTCCGCTGCCCCTTCTCCCGCCCAAGCTGCATACACACTAACCAATAAACGTTGCTGTGAGTATAACAGAGTAGATAACATCAATACCCCATGAAATATCAGGCCCTCTGATTGGTTGTTAACAGGCTTCCCCAGGGCCCCCGAATATTATCTTTTGGTTACACTAAGAAAACCATCTGGAAGTTGCAGATTTTTTGTCATGACACACAGTCTCTGAGCAACCCAAAGTGTTATTTTTTCTCATTCATCTGTTGAATTACTATGAAGCAAAGCTAAACCCATGACAAAAGGCAGAGCATTATACTCAGATTTTAATTAATCATGGTGAAGGATCGATGCAGGATGTTGGTTTTTTTCTTCTTCCATCCTTACTTGGGTATACAGTATTCTGCATCAAAATAATGATGGAGAATTACAAAAATGTCATTACCTCAAGAAGGGAAAGTTATGTATATAAAAGTTGAGATAAATTATTCTTATGTAGAGTTTCCATAGCAATTTATGCTCTATTCTGGCAATTTATTCACGTTTTGCTAATGATGTCAATATTCTTGAATGGTGGGGGGAATAAACTGCTGCTTTTGCATGCAGATGGTCCCATGTTCAGTCCACGGTGTTTCTGACTAAAATTACTAGATCATTGTAAAAAAAACACAAAACTTGGCCAAAAAGATGGGCCATGATAGCTGGGGAATTCTGGGAAGTAAAGTTTCCAGGTTGCGGTTATATTGACAAATATATTGCTTTCAATTAAGACAGCTTTCTGTGGAGAACCTCTAGGGACAATCAGTATGGTTCATTAATTTTCTTCACTTTTTTATTATTTTATATTATTTATATTCCACCTTTCTTTGCAAATTTCCCAAGGTGGCTAACAGCTTGCATGAAACACAGTACAACACACAAGCACATTGAAAACATAATGCAATGATCACAGATGAATAGTAAACACTGGCAATTATGATTCATTAGTTACACAAACATAGCCTAATTCTCATATACTTCACTGGAAGGGCCCAGGGAGCTGGTGTTGCTTTGGAAATCCTTTGGTTACTTCAGCACCTGCACTATGGTTGCACAATGTCTGCATTTGTAAACAATAATTATAGAGACATTTTGAATTTCCAATGTTCAGTCTTCTAAGAAAATTCATTCATTAATAGCTAATGGTCCTTGTTTGGAGAAAGAAATGCCACAATACAGCAATGACCTGATATAACTTAATGGTGCATCTATGTTTTTGATAATGCCTATACTGTAGAAAGCACCTAGAGAGGCAACAGGAAAGAGCAGAAGTATGGAATAAAATGTTTATGAAGAAGATTTTGGAAAAATTTCATGGCCCAGTTAATCCCAGCAAGTTACATCCAGAAGCAGTTTTGTGCTGACAAATAGCACTCACATGCAAGGTGGAGAATCCAGTGTTTCGTCAATTCCTGCCTGCAAAGCAAGTTCGAAGAGTTGGAGGACCCTCTAGAATGGAGGAATGTAGCAGAGATGGAAGTCATAAGTAGAGGGGGTAAGCAAGAATTGGATGCTTTGCCTTCTACCAGTACAAATACGTCATCAGATGCAATGCCACCATAGGATGGCAGAATAAAGGTTTTCCCCATTTCCTGTGTTGCTCCAGGCCAGTTCAAAGCAACTATTGTAGATATATCCTCAGATATAAATGCATAACTGGCAGTCAAATTATAGGACCTTTGCAGAGAGCTGTATCCAGGTTGCTCATTGCCCAATTTCAAATGAGCATCAAGACAGTTTAATTTCAGACTGCAATGATTTCCTTTAAATGTTTTTGTTGTGTTGCTGTTTTCACAATCTAAAGTTCTATTACATTTTTAATTGACTTCCATCTTACACCATCTGGCTTTCCTTTTCACCATGATAGTTTGCCTTGAAGATATGTCACAGGCTCTAATATATGTCAAAGCTGGACAAACTGCCATCCTCTGTTGTTGGATGGCAGCTTCCAGCTTCCAGTTGGGACTTGCAGCCCAACTACATATGGCCAAATTTTGCCTCAGCAAATTGTATTACAGTTCCAATATCAAGAAGCAAAACTAGAAGCCACTTGGCAATCAGTTCTGTCTTCAGTGAGATTAAAGGAAACATAACTCCTACTGCCCCACAGGACTGGGTCCGTGCATCTGGCTCCTTCCCACCCCCTCCTCAACACTGGCCACCTGTCTCCAGGGGAGAAGGGGCCTACATAAGCAGAGCCTTTTCAGCAAAGGGGTGGATTGGTGGGGTGTTGGTTGGTTGGTTTGGAGATTGAGAAATAAGGGTGAGGTCCATTCTTCTTGCCTAGAGGGATTCCTTTTTATTTGCCTGCCTGTTGCTGTCTGTCTGGGGTGGGAGGGATGTGTCTTTCAAATAAGGAGGCCAATGAGGGGGAGAAGGGAGCTGCCATTGGCACTACACTGGGTAGAGGGAAATATGGGGAGAGGAGACAATTGAATCATTGTAGGAGAGGGGGAGGAAACAGGATTTTAGTCACCCCAAATTGTCTACCAATTCAGACAGCCTGGATAGCTGTGGCAATAGTCCCCCTGGGTTAAAAATGCTACTGCTGAATGCCAGGTCAGTAAAAGGGAAAACATCAGCCATCCAGGACCTGATCCTGGAGGAGCATGCTGACCTGGCCTGTATTACAGAGACCCGGCTGGATGAAGCTGGAGGAGTTAGTCTCTCCCAGCTTTGCCCACCTGGGTTCTCTGTGCAGCAGCAAGCCAGACCTGGGGGGCGGGGAGGTGGAGTTGCAGTTGTCTATCGTGATTCCATTCCCTTCACCAGGGGCCTTCTCCCACAGTTTGAGTGTGTATACTAAAAGGTGGGTGCCCGGGACGGAATAGGGATTCTGTTGGTGTACCGTCCACTCTGCTGCTCGAACCGTCTCCCTTCCTGAGCTGACTGAGTTGGTATCAGAGGTGATGTTGGAGTCCTCCAGGCTGATAGTACTGGGGACTTCCATGTCCATGCTGAGACCAACTTATTAGGAGCGGCTAAGGACTTCATGTCCTCCATGACAACCATGGGTCTGTCCCAAGTAGTTTCTGGCCCCACACATATAGCAGGGCACACTCTGGACCTTATATTTCATGCTGGGCAGGATGATGGTGATCTGGGTGTGGAGGAGCTCTCTGTAGTTTCCGTTGTCATGGACAGATCACTACTTGGTGAGGTTTAGAGTTACTGGAACTCTTAATTTCTGAAGGGGTGAACGACCTATTAGGATGGTCCGCCCCAGGAGACTGATGGATCCAAGTGGTTTTCTGATGGCTCTTGGGGAGTTTCCTGTTGCCTCGGCAGGCGATCCTGTTGAAGCTCTGGCTGATCTCTGGAATAGGGAAATGGCCAGGGCGGTGGACACAATCTCTCCTAAGCATCCTCTCCCACGAAGTAGAGCCAGGCAAGCCCCCTGGTTCACCAGGGAGCTGGCAGTGATGAAATGAGTGGGATGGAGACTAGATGGCGGAAAATATTTGAAGGCCTATTCCGTGGCGGTGGCTGCAGCAAAGAAAAGGTTTTTTGCTGCTGCCATTGCATCTGCACAAAGTCATCCAGTGTAGTTGTTTCAAGTGGTCAGGGGCTTAGTACATGCCCCACCAAAAGAACAAAAATATTGACCACCCCACAACCCGCTGTGAGGAATTTGCACAACACTTTGCAGATAAAGTCGCTCGGATCTTCTCTAACTTGGATGCTGTAATTGATACAGACCCAGTGGATGTAACTTTGGCCCTGGCTTGTCCTGTTTTAATGGATACTTTTCAGTTGGTGCAGCCTGATGACAGGATTCTTGGAGAGGTGAATGCCACCACATGTGTGCTGGACCCTTGCCCTTCCTGGCTGATAAAAGCAGCCAGAGGAGGAATGGCCGATTGGGTATGGGGAGTGGCAAATGCCTCTTTGCAGCAGGGTACGATCCCTGCTTGCTTAAAGGAGGCAGTAATAAGACCACTACTGAAGAAGCCCCCCCCCCCCGGATCCCAGTGTACTGGATAACTACCAACAAGTCTCAAACATTCCATTCCTGGGCAAGGTACTAGAGCGTGTGGTGGTGTCACATTCCTGCCTGTCCCTTGGTTGTTTCAACAAGCAAAGGCACAAGCTACATGTCGTTCAGCTGCCACCAGTTGATTACATCAACTTTATTCACTATTAATGACAGAGGTCCAAGCAACGTATCATTCAAGAACCAAGTAGAAATTTTTTATTGTTACGAGTGATAAAAGTTCAGTCAATGTCGTTAACTCCCAACTAAAACAACCTTCTTCCTCCACTCTCAACTGCCTACTCTCCTCTCTCACTCTCCTCTGTTCTTCACCCCCACTTAACTCCACCCCCACCAACTCCTATTGGTGCATGCAAATCTCAACATGAATATTTATGAGCAGGGTGAACGCTACAGCCCTCCCCCCTTAATTGGTTTGTTTTAGGAGGGGAAACTTAACGGTTTGCCCTCATAAACAGACAAAGGTTCATGGAAGAATGCAAATATTAACCTCTTACATTACTAAGTATATATACTATTATTTTTACTATCACTGTACCTACCTCTTAATTTATTAATATCCAAGCAAATTTCGCACTTTAAGAATATCACATAACTATTACACAAACAGAACAGTTAATATAGAACTCAGATTTTTTAAAAAAAATTATCTAGTCATTTGATCTTCTAGACAAAGCGTCCACAACCACATTCTGAGATCCTTTTACACTGTGGATTTCAAAATCAAAGTCTTGCAAAATCAGAAACCATCTCGTAAGTTTGCTGCTATTAGATTTCATAGTTCATAGCCACATCAAAGGGCTGGTTGATGCAGAGGATGAATTTCCTTCCCCAAATGTTGGGATTCAGCTTTTGCAGCATCCATATGATAGCTAGACACTCCTTTTCGATAGTGGATAAATATCTCTCACCAGGTTGGAGTTTCTTGCTTATGTAAGTCACTGGATGTAGATTTCCACTGGATGTAGATTTGTTAAAATATAACAAAATTTTTGTTATATTTTATATGTTGTTATATATTTTGGAAGCCGCCTAGAGTTGTCGTTCGACTAGATAGGCGGGGTATAAATGCAATAAATAAATAAATAAATAAATTTCCACTGTCGTCTGTTTGGCACAGCACGGCTCCCAGTCCCACGTTTGACGCATCTGTGTAAATAAGGAACTCACAGTCGAAGTCCGGTGCAATAAGGACAGATTTTGAAGTCAGCGCTCTCTTCAGATGATCGAAGGCTACCTGGCACTCTGACGTCCACTGGATGTTTTCAGCTTGCTTCTTTCGGGTTAAGTTTGTTAACGGAGCAGCTATCTCACTAAACTTCAGGACAAAACATCTATAATATCCGGCTAACCCAAGGAATGCTCGGATTTTCTTTTTAGAAGTCGGGGTGGACCAAGTATCAATAGCTTCTATCTTTGCATCTAGGGGTTTGATCATTCCCCCTCCGACTAGATGCCCTAGGTACCTTATTTCAGAATTCCCAATTTGACATTTAGCCACTTTTACTGTCAAACCGGCATCTCGTAACCTTTGCAACACGACTTCTAGATGGGATTTATGTTCCTCCAAGGTCTGGCTAAAAATACCGATGTCATCCATGTATGCCATAGTGAACTCTCTCAGGCCATACAGGGTTTTGTCTACCAGTCTTAGAAACATGGCTGGTGCATTTTTTTAAGCCAAAACACATAAATAGAAATTCATATAATCCTAAAGGACTACAAAAAGCTGTTTTCTCTTGGTCTTTAGAATCCATGGGCACTTGCCAAAACCCTTTAGTCAAATCCAAATTTGAGATATATGGACATTTCCCTATTGTTTCAATAAGGTCGTCCAGGCGAGGCATTGGGTAGGCATCTGCCTTAGTAATATGATTTAGTTTTTGATAGTCCACACAGAACCTGATGCTCCCATCTGGTTTATCCACTAAGACTATAGGAGCAGGACTCATGGATGGTATAATAATATTAGCTTTCAGCATCTCACTCAGCTCTGTGCGAATCTTTTCCATATAGGGACCTGTTACTCTGAAAGGAGTGATGGCTGTGGGTTGGGCATCCCCAGTGTCTATTCTATGCGCTACCCCTTTTGCAATTCTGGGTTTGTGCGAAAACACCAACCCATATTTTTGCAGGAGAGTACACACCTCTTCTTTCTGTCTTGATGATAGAGCTGGGCTAAGGACCACATCTTCAGGGTTATTTTTAAGTCAGTTCCCCCCCCCCCCCAATTTTTGCTTCTCTTCTTGGTCTTCCTTGACAGTATATAGAACCCAGTTTTCTTTCCTATAATAGGGTTTTAACATGTTGACATGGACTATTTTATGGCCTTCATCTTCCCTTTGGAGAATTATAATTGACATCATTCATTTTGTAGACCACTGTGTACGGTCCGATCCACGCTAACTGCAATGTATTTCCTTTTATGGGTCTCAACATTAATACAGTCAACCCTCGACTTACGAACGGCCCTAGTTACGAACATTTCGACTTACGAATGGCTCCGTTGGAAAAAATTGACATCGACTTGCGAACTGAGCCTCGACCTACGAATGAGGCTCCGTTCGCAAGTCAATGCCAATGGAGCGATCGGTGCCTTTGGAGGTCTCAAAGGGCTTTCCCCCCGACATTGGAGGAAGCCGTTTGAGACCTCCAAAGCCAAAAAGGCAGGGAGAAAGGGCGGGAAATTCGAATTTCCAGCCCTTTCGCCCTGCCTTCTTGCCTTCGGAGCTCTCAAACGGCTTCCTCCGATGTCGGGGGGAAAGCCCTTTGAGACCTCCGAAGGTGCTGATCGCGGCGGTGGGGACCCCCAGGGAGGTCTCCCAGGGCTTCTCTGCCACCATGGGAGACCTCCCTGGGGGTCCCTGCCGCCGTGATCGGCGCCTTCGGAGCTCTGAAAGGGCTTCCTCCGATATCGGGGGAAAGCCCTTTGAGACCTCCGAAGCCAAAAAGGCAGGGAGAAAGGGCGGGAAATTCAAATTTCCAGCCCTTTCGCCCTGCCTTTTTGGCTTCGGAGCTCTCAAACGGCTTCCTCCGATGTAGGGGGGAAAGCCCTTTGAGAGCTCCGAAGGCGCCGATCGCGGTGGCGGGGACCCCCAGGGAGGTCTCCCATGGTGGCAGAGAAGCCCTGAGAGACCTCCCTGGGGGTCCCCGCCGCCGCGATCGGCACCTTCGGAGGTCTCAAAGGGCTTTCCCCCCGACATTGGAGGAAGCCATTTGAGAGCTCTGAAGCCAAAAAGGCAGGGAGAAAGGGCTGGAAATTCGAATTTCCCGCCCTTTCTCCCTGCCTTTCTGCCTTCGGAGCTCTCAAAGGGCTTTCCGCCCGACATTGGAGGAAGCCCTTTGAGAGCTCCGAAGGCGAAGATCGCGGTGGCAGGGACCCCCAGGGAGGTCTCCCATGGCGGCGGGGAAGCTCCCAGGGCTTCTCCGCCACCACCGGAGACCTCCCGGGGGTCCCCCGCCACCGCGATCAGCGCCTTCAGGCTTTCCCGGGGAGTAGACCGGGCCTACCGGGGGAAGCCCTCCCCTGGTAGGCCCGGTCTACCAGACTTTCCCGGGGAGTAGACCGGGCCTACTGGGGGAAGCCCTCCCCTGGTAGGCCTGGTCTACCAGGCTTTCCCGGGGAGTAGACCGGGCCTACCAGGGTAGGGCTTCCCCCAGTAGGCCTGGTCTACTCCCCGGGAAAGCCTGAAGGCGCCGATCGCGGTGGCGGGGCCCCCCCGGGAGTTCTCCGATGGCGGCGGAGAAGCCCTGGGAACTTCCCCGCCGCCATCGGAGACCTCCCTGGGGTAGCCCGCCGAGGCGATTGGAGGCAGCACTCACCCAGCGCCGGGAGGCTAGAGCTGGCCGGGTGCTTGGCTGCTCGCCCCGGCCGCGGCAGCGGAGCACTGGGAGGCTAGAGCTGGCCGGGCGTTTGGCCGCTCGCCCCGGCCGCGGAGGAGGCAGCGAAGCACCGGCAGGCTTCGGACTGGTAAGTCCTTTTTAAAAAACTTTTCTGTGTGGGTTTTGGAGGGTGGGTTTGGACTGGGGGGTTATGTTTCTGTGGTTTTTGTGTGTGTGTGTGTGGTTTTTTTTGCAGTCCCAGCGTGGGACTTGCTCTTTTTATTTTTATTTTGGTATTTTTTTGAAATGCTGGAACGGATTAATTCCGTTCCCATGCATTTCAATGGGAAATGGTACTTCTACTTACGAACTTTTCGATGTACGAACGTCCTTCTGGAACGGATTAAGTTCGTAAGTCGAGGGTTGACTGTACTTCTTCTCCAGGACCAAATGTTCTTTCTCGTGCTTTTTTGTTGTACCAACTTTTCTGTCTACCTTGGGCCCCCTTTACGTTTTCCCCAGCTATCTCTAGGGATCTTTGTAAGGTGTTCATTAAATTATCCATGTATTCTACAATCGACTTAGGGTGCCTTTCTTTATAATCTTCCCAGTTCTGTCATAACAAATCTAAAGGCCCTCTTAGTTTATGACCAAACAAAAGTTCAAAAGGACTAAAACCTGTGCTTTCTTGGGGAATATCTCGATAAGCATATAGCAGTTGTTGTAATTTATTATCCCAATCATTTGGGTTCTCTGCCACATACGCACGTATCATTCTAATTAATGTTCCATTAAATTTTTCCAGTAACCCATTCGTAAGGAGACAACATCACATGGGAAATTCCACAGACCTGCCATAGTCTCTTCATTAGTTTGGAAGTAAAGGAAGTTACTAAATCTGTTATTATTTCTGACACAAAACCCATTCGACACATATAACTAATTAACGCATCCGCCACAGTTTCCATCTCTATGTTTTTAGGGGGACCGCTTCTGGGTATCTGGTGGCAAAATCAATAATGGATAAAATATACTTATTTCTTCGTCTAGTTGCCCTGGATAGGGGTCCCACCAGGTCCATACCTAAACATTGGAAAGGGGTTGAGATAACAGGTAATGGGCATAGTTTAGCTCTAGTTTTGTCATTTCCAGTACCTCGCTTCTGGCAAGTATCACAGGTTTGGCAATATTGCTTAATTTGCTGCCCCATCCCTGGCCAATAAAAATGCTGTGCAACCCTTTGCTTAGTGTGAGAGACGCCTAGGTGTGATCCAAATACATCTTCATGTGCTTTTTCCATAATCTTTTCTCTGTATTTAACAGGGACAATTAGCTGTTTGTGGGGCCCTTCTCCACCCCTACAAGGTGCCATTAAAACCTCTCTATACAATAGGTCTTGGTCCACACAATACCTCTCTGGATGTTCAGGGGACAGTGGAATGGGATTCTCCTTAACTTTTTCAAAGCAATCATTTCAGGTGCTATCTCCCTTTTCTTCCTTAATAAAGGAGGAACTATTAGGATTTTTTCGTCAGCACCAAATCAGCAGTATCTCTTATTTCAGGATGTTCCCCTTAACCAGGTCTTTCAACAAGTTTCAGTGGTTGGGATTTCCATGCTTTCCTCAGATTTCTTCTTCAATCTGCCTCCCCTGAGAGCGGGTTACCATGCAAATACTCTGCACATGCTTTGAGAGATCCAAACCAATCAGACAAGGAGCTGGGATTTGAACTGACACAGCTACTTTCCATATACCAGACCACCCATGGTAATTCAATGCTACTCTAGCCATTGGCAAGATTACAGAATCAGAACTGATCCCTTTAAGAGTACTTCTCTCCTGTTCCAATATATTTTCTCTAGGAATTATGTCTGGGTGACAGATAGTTACTTGAGAACATGAGTCTCTAATTCCTAGATACTTTTTACTATTGATAAAAATCATTTCTCCAGAGCTTTCCAGTAAGTTTTGATTACATTTGATCAAATAACATTGTATCACTCTGCCCTCAGGAAGCTCTGGGCTCTCTGCCAAGTCTGTTTCCTTAGCAACAGTGCAGCCATTAGAGGCTTCTACTGCCGATGGCTGAAGGCAAAATACTTTTTTAGGCTGACTGAAATTTCTATTTTTCTGAGTTTCACATTGGGACCAAAAATGTCCTTCTTTACCACAAGTATAACATTGCTTATTTGTCCTATGTTCAGAGCAAAGGGATTTATTAGCTTTTCCCTCAGGGTTATTCGATCTCAGTAGACTTTGCTCTGAGAATGAAGGTCTTGCTTTAAAATGACTTCCCTTAGCTTGAGTATGACTGAGGTAATTTCTACTGGATTGGGATGCTCTCTTCCTGTCGTCCCAAACCTTTCTATCAATTTTTACCTCAGAGAATCGAGGATCTTTGATCCCACTAATAGAATGAGCATATTCAGACACCTGTTGCACAACCAACTCCCCTGGTAAAATTGAATAAAATTGTTCTAATCCAAACACATTTCATATTTGGTCTAAGGAGGTGACCCATTCCTGTTCTAGCCACTTATTAAGATACTGAGTTAAACGTGCCCCTAGCTGAGCAAAAGACTCCTCAGGTTTCTTTGAAATTGATCAAAATTTTCTCCTGAGATGCTCTGAATTAATCCCAAATCAGGAATACACCATCTTTCGGTAAGCCTCAAAATTTCTAGCTTGTTCAAGAGGCATCTGTGAATAGATCTCAGATAAAAGTCCCCCTATCTGTGACCTTAAAATTATCATTCTCTCATCATCTTTAACCCCAAAGTCCCAACAAGCTCTCTCAAAGGAAATCAGGAAAGATTCAGGACAATCTCCTTTTTGATATTGGGGAAATTTCTTTAGATCGATATTTGAGGGATTTCCCACACTGGAATTATTATTATTATTATTTTGGGCAGCTATTTCCAATTTCTTCATCTCAATTTGGAACTGCATTTCTCTTCCTCTTTTCCTGTTTTCTTGCTCAAATTCCCTTTTCCTGTTTTCTTTATCCAATTCCCTTTTCCTGTTTTCTTTATCCAATTCCAATTGGTTTTCCATAGCTAACTCCTTCAGTTCAAATTCCTGTTCTAGCTTCCATTTTTCAAAATCTTGGGAGCTTTGGATATTTTCTCCTTCTGAGGAAATTATTACTGGTCCCTCAGTTTCTTCTTCACTTTGAATTTGAGGGTTCCCATTTCCCTCAGCACACTGGAGCTCAACCTGTGCCTGCATAACCAATTTTTTACTTCGTTTGGGTGGCATAAACAATACAATTTCTTATTAAATTGGACTGGTTCTTTTCCCTCACAAGAGCCAAAAGGACCTCTTGTTGGGATTCCCCAGACCTGGGTTCAGAAGCCCCGAAACTAAGTCTTCCGTAAGACTCTAATGGGTAACCACTTCTTACGCCACAGATCCTAACCCCTTTTCCATCCAGACTCAAGAAAATTCAATTTCACATTGGATTGTTTCGAATCCGACCGCTATGCCACCAATTTGTCACATTCCTGCCTGTACCTTGGTTGTTTCAACAAGCAAAGGCACAAGCTACGTGTCATTCAGCTGCCACCAGTTGATTACATCAACTTTATTCACTATTAATGACAGAGGTCCAGGCAACGTATCATTTAAGAACCAAGTAGAAATTGTTTATTGTTACAAGTGATAAAAGTTCAGTCAATGTCGTTAAATCCCAACTAAAACAATCTTCTTCCTCCACTCTCAACTGCCTACTCTCCTCTCTCACTCTCCTCTGTTCTTCACCCCCACTTAACTCCATCCCCACCAACTCCTATTGGTGCATGCAAATCTCAACATGAATATTTATGAGCAGGGTGAACGCTACAGGTTGTTTCTCAGCTCTAGGGATTCCTGGAGGAAGCGGATTATCTAGACCCATTTCAATCTGGTTTCAGGCCTGGCTATGGGACAGAGACAGCTTTGGTCACCTTGGTGGATGACCTACGCCGGGAACTGGACAGGGGGAGTGTGTCCCTGTTGATTCTGCTGGACCTCTCAGAGGCTTTTGATACTATCGACCATGATATCCTTCTGGGCTGTCTGTCTGGGATGGGACTCGGAGGCACTGTTTTACAGTGGCTCCAGTCCTTCCTGAGGGGGAGAACTCAGAAGGTGGTGCTGGGTGACTCCTGCTCAACGCCCTGGCCATTGGCCTGTGGCATTCCTCAGGGTTCTGCTTTGTCACCCATGCTTTTTAACATTTACATAAGACCGTTGGGAGAAGTTGTCTGGAGTTTTGGGGTTCGGTGTCACCAGTATGCGGATGACATCTAACTCTATCTCTCCTTTCCACCCAATTCCAGGGAAGCTGTCTTGACTCTAAACCACTGCTTGGCATCAGTAATGGGCTGGATGAGGGCAAACAAACTGAAACATAATCCAGACAAGATAGAGGTGTTCCTGGTTAGTCGGAAGGCAGATGAGGGAACAGGGATACTACCTGTGCTGGATGGGGTTACACTCCCCCTGAAAACTCAGGTCCGCAGCTTGGGTGTACTCCTGGATTCATCCCTAAGCTTGGATGGCCAGGTTTTGGTGGTGGCCAGGAGTGCATTTGCACAGCTAAAGCTGGTGTGCCAGCTGCACCAGTTCCTTGAGACGTCGGATCTGGCTACAGTGACACATGCCTTAGTTACATCCCGTTTGGATTACTGTAACACGCTCTATGTGGGGCTGCCTTTGAAGATGGTTCGGAAACTTCAGCTGGTGCAAAACTCTGCAGCCAGACTACTGACTGGAGCCAGCTACAGGGAGCATATAATGCACCTGTTACAAGAACTGCACTGGCTACCAGTCTGTTTCCAAGCCCAATTCAAAGTGCTGGTCATTACCTATAAAGCCCTATACAGTTTGGGTCCAGGCTACTTGAAGACTGTATCTCCCTATATGCGCCTTCTTGGTGATTAAGATCAGCAGAGGAATCCCATTGCCAGCACAAGCACAGCTGATGGGGACACGGGAGAGGGCCTTCTCTGTGGCAGCTCCCAGGCTATGGAACGCTCTCCCTCGGGAGATCAGGATGGCCCCTTCCCTTTCATCCTTTCAAAAAAAGCTAAAGACCCATCTCTTCAGGCAAGCTTTTAACAGTTATAACTGAATCCCTGAACCCCATTTTAGCAGATAATTTTAATCTTTTTCATGTTTTCATGTTTTAATCTTTTAATTGTATTTTAAATCATATATTGTTTAATTTGTCTTTTAATATTTAACTTATTGTGTTTTTAATTGTGTGAATTTTAATGTTGTGAGCCGATTTGGGTCCCTTGTTGGGAGAAATGCTGCATATAACTAAAACTAAAACTAAAACTAATAATAATAAAAAGACCTTGTACTCCAAATGTCAACCACCCAGAGCTGCATAAAAAGACATATCTCATGGTTTGATAAACAGTTGGATAAAGTAAGGTTCAATTCAAAATGGCTCCCCTATTGTAATTATCTGGAAGATAACCAGTCTTTCCTCCCACAGGTCTTCTGGAAAAGTCAAATAAATTCAGAACATGCTGATCAATTGTTCTGTTGGCAGAGGAAATTCAGAATTCTGAGGAGATGGCCAACATGAAAAGCGAAACTGCTTTGTTTATCACAGAAGGTTACTGGGGTGGGACAGTACTAAGTAGCCAGCATGTAGTAATCTGTTTATATGAGAACACCGACAGGTCAGAATTTTTTCCTCATTTATTAGATGCCATAGTCAGGTACATCAGCAGGTCCCCTTTTCTTTCACCTACCTTTAGATAAAGGCATAAGTGTTTCAGATGCTGGCTTACATAAGCACAAGAAAGGCCAACGGTGTGCATGCATGCATGCAGTACAATACCTGTCAGTGGCTAGTAGTTATGATGGTTTCAGAGAAGATCAGGTAACTTGACTGGGCTTTAAAACAATAGAATAAAATTTAAACAGGGATAAAGACAAAGCTCTACATCTAGGAAGAATAAACCAAATGCACACTTACAAGATGGGGGATACTCAGCAGTACAACATGTAAGAAGGATCTTGGAAGGGTTGTAGATTACAAGAAGAATATGGGCCAACAGTGTGATGCAGTTGTAAAAAAAGGCAAATGCTATTTTAAGCTACATTAACAAAATTACTGTCTTCAAATGGCATGAAGTACTAGTTTCTCTCTATTTGGCACTGGTTAGGTCTCATCTTGAGTACTGAGTCCAGTTCTGGACATCACACTCTAAGAAGGATGCAGTCAAACTTGAACAAGTTCAGTAGAGGACAACAAGAATGATCAGAGGACTGGAAACCAAGCCCTATGAGGAAAGACTGAAAGAACTGGGCATGTTTAGCCTTGAGAAAAGAAGGCTGAGGGGAGATATGATAGCACTCTTCAAATACTTGAAAGATTGTCATGCAGAGGAAGGGTAGAATCTGTTCACAATCATTCCAGAGTGCAGGACACATAATCATGGGCTCAAGTTAAAGGAAGCCAGATTTCTGTGGACAATTTCTTAACTGTTAGAGCAGTATGACAATGGCACTAACTACTTTATGAAGGGGTGAGTGCATTCAAGAGACATGGTGGAGGCATTCAAGAGAAAGTTAGACAGCCACCCGTCAGATATACTTTGATTTGGATACTTGTACTGAGCAGGTTGATTTTACAGCTTCCAACTCCATGATTTTACAGTTCTATGATAACTACTGATCACCCCAGGATTTGTATGGCCCTGATTACTAGTCATACTGAATGGGGTGGTGATGGTCTGATTTTGGGCTTCCCAAGGGTGCCTGTTTGATCACCACATGGAACAAGATGTCAGACTAGATAAATAGTTGGTTTTCTATTTGTTGTTACAGTATGTTCATGTTCACATGCATACAGCACATTGAAAATGAAATCACTAAAATAATGCTACTGAAAATGGATGGAAGGCTAAAGACTTTGTCTAGTCCAACATGCCTTGTAACTAACACTGGGAGCATTCGTGAGGGTTCTTATGGAAAAGAAACAATCTCATACAATCCATGGAACAAAAAGGAGGAAAGCTTCGTCAAGCAAGTTTCCTCTTGACTTAGAGGGTAGGACTGAATAAAATGCAGAAGGAATAGGAAGAGTTCTTAAAGACAAAAGACTTTTATTATGTGTCAGTGAAATATGGAAGCCATTGGCTACATGAGTAAGAGTGCCCCACAGAAGAATACAAAGGAGAAACAAAAGAAGCAGTTATCTTGCAGTTATCTTGCACAGAACTAATCTGTACCCACTTGTATGCCATTTTAAAAGTATTTGGCACTTTTAGAAAATGGGAGAGGCCTGGTACATGTTATCTGAGAGAATTTCAAACTATTTCTAATACATTACAACTTGAAATGGTTACTGTTTTTCAATTAGAACTCACAGAATCCCCCGCTCAGCATGACCACTGGAAAAATAACTTTCAAAGCTCTACCATTCACTGGTAGCAGCTCCTAAGCAAAGGTCTTTTCCAGACTTGCTGCATGAACTCCATCTAACTGCAGTGCCCAGAGACTAAACCAAATATTAAGTTGTAGGTTCTGTCATCAAGTTATGACCCTTTCCTGCTGTGAGCCAGCTAACCAGTTGGACCAGTGAGTACCTAATTGCTTACCTTCCTCCGCAGTGGATAATTTCCAGATCTAAATTACCTGAGAAGTGTATGAAATCTTGCTGAACAAATGCAGCAGTGAGAGAAAAGCTTTTTTCATTTTCTGGCTTTTTGCTATAATAGCTCGATTGCTATCTAGAAACATTATATTTTCCCTCCTTGTATATCTTTGCTAAATAAAGGATAGATTGGTTTGAAAGGAAACATGTTTGATAGTGTCATTCAACAGCAGTCAGACATTCAGTTCTATCAAAGCTCAAATGCCCAATATTCATAAAGGGAGCCCCAGACATTGCATTTGATTACATGCCAAAGTTCATTAAGTTCAATGGAATGTGCAAAATCCCACACTATTAAGAGTTTAATTGCGGTTCAAAGCCCACACATGCCATCGGAACATTCTGGTGTCATTGCGGAAGAGACTTAGAAGTCATTAAATGCTAAAGACATAACAGTAGTTCAAACAACAAAAAACACAAAAAACCACAACCAAATGATGAGTTGCTGAAATGACAAAGCAGAAGTCTGTAGCTGCTCTTGCAAATCTTGATGTGCCAGATGATTTCCTAGTACAATTAATACTCACAGTGCAGCAAGACGCTGTATTTTGAAAGGTGTCACTGTGGAGGAATCTACTGCCTGCAGAGGCAATTGGTGGTATAAGCCCACTCAATAGTTTGTAAGAACGTGTAATTCCCAAGAAGAGGAAGATTGTTCGCTCTGTTCCTTAGCCTTAACACACTGATTTTGACTAGAAGATAGTAGCCTATTCAAGATATTTTTTCTCTTTGTTCTCAATTTTACGAAGGAAAGACAGGTTGTATTTTCCCTCTTTCCAATGTGAACTAAAACTGGTGCTTTTGAAACTTTTATTTGATGGATCTGCACAGTTTGCTGGAAACCTTTCTTATTAGCTCCTATTGCCCTTGCTACCTCTTGCATTGTGGAGTCAGGTATTATCATTTCTGTGAAATAAGGGACATGACAGAAGGTATCATCACTGACCTAAGTCCACCCAACCTAATTCCTATCCATAGCTACATTCTAAAATTGCCAAGCTCATAGCATCACCAGTGCATCTAAAAAAGATATGGTGTATTTTCATCTCCAGTCTTTAAAACTCAACCATATCATCCTTGCCTCAATTCAGAACCTAAGGAGGATTAGTCCTGATTAATACTTGAATGGGAGACTTCCAGGAAGTACTGGAGTCTCTAGATGGGGCTTCGAAAAAAATCTGCCTGAAATCCTGAACAACTATGGTTGCAAGTCAAACCTGACAATTCTGGGCTAGATGGCCCAAGGGTCTGCGCACTCAGGATAAGGCAGCTTGCTATGTCTTTACCCCTACACACTCATGTACCTATATACAAACCCATAAAGATGTCTTTTGTTGGTTTAAATACATAATTTAAAAGATCATTTTCAGTAGAAATACAGCTCGTGTTCTTCTCATTATAAATGGAAAGAGATGACTGTAAATGATATCAAATAACCTTTTATAGCAGTGACTCCCAACCTTGGGTCCCCAGATGTTCTTGGAGTACAACTTCTTGAAAGCTTGACAAGTGCAGCCAGTGGTGAAGGCTCCTGGGAGCTTTAGTCCAAGAATATTTGGGAAACCCATGGCTGGGAACCACTCCTTTATAGCAAGAACACTACCATACACAGGGGTGGGGGTAGGGAGTCTTAACATGAGTTCTTATTTGGACTACAAATCAATCTGGTCTCATCCTTGCATTCTTTCCGTTGTCTTCTTTCATTACTTGTTAAAAGCCAGCTTATCCTGAGTCAGACCATCTAGCCCAGTATTGTCAGCTTTGACTTGCAGCAAGAGCTGTCCAGGGTTTGGGGCAGCTTTTCTCCCAAGCCACACCTAGAGGCCTCGATCAGAAGAAAAAACACATCGGGTCTGGAGCATTGCCTCCAACAAACTCCCAGTCCAGCCTACCCCTGGAGCTCTGATGCACACAACCGGGAGCCGATCTCAGCTGCCAGATTTGACCAGTTGGCTTCCCTCGGAGGAACAGCTTTCTTTCAAGAAGAACTCCTGCTCCTCAAAGGGGCCTCATCTTCTGAAGAGTCTCTCCCTGAGGACAGGTACTTCAGGATGGGGCTCTTGGCCGGGCTTTAGCCTGCAGGGTTCTTTTAAGCTGGGAAGCCATTCAGCCTCCTCTTCTATCTCAAGCAAAGAGCTACCTTCTTCTGGGAGTCCTTCCAGGCCACCAAGAGCCCACAACTGTAGATCCAGCACTTTCCCCTTGGCAGGTTCAGG
This sequence comes from Intellagama lesueurii, assembly GCA_037013535.1. Classification (NCBI taxonomy): domain Eukaryota; kingdom Metazoa; phylum Chordata; class Lepidosauria; order Squamata; family Agamidae; genus Intellagama; species Intellagama lesueurii. Next base: position 246,667,599 of record JBAJHW010000002.1, read on the forward strand.
GGGTTCCAGTTTATCCTTGCTGGAGCACTCAATCAGCAGACCCATGACACACAGAATAGCACACAGAATAGTTTCTGAAAACAACATTTCCCAGTTCCTTTCCCAGGACATTTTTAGATATTGTTTATGGGCCTTCTGAATTGATTTTTTTCAGATATTAGGCCATTCACTTATTAATCCTAAACATTTTTTTCTTAATAACACAAAGATAATAAGTTGTGTAATAAGAAATCCAATGAGTTGCCAAAAACATTAATGATAACCAATTATCTTCCGGAAGCTTTGTAATGAGTTGCACAATGAATTACTTTTGAAAAGCAACATTCAAGCTCTGGTCCCCTTGTTTTGGCAGACTATCTAAAGAAAATGCTTGCATGCTGGAGTTTCCATGGTTTGGGGGCATTCATGGATCTGTTCTAAGTTCTAGTGGATATTAAAGGGTTTGGGGATCCAAAAAAGGGTAACCTACAAGACATGCAAAAATGTGGTGCAAAAGTGCATCCCGATATTTATTTATTTATTTGCATCATCAAGCACTCCTTCAGAGAATTTAGCACTTGGAACAGAGTTCATAACCAACCTTTCAAAGTGAAGTTGTTGCTGTTTTCTCTCATTAATGTAAGAGCAAAGGTTTGTAGGAGAAAAACTAATAACCATTTAGGCTATTATAATCTGATTTATTTCAGCAGAAGGACACAGAGTCACAGCCAGGGAATCAGCTATTTAGGGTAATGTTAATACAAGGACTTATGAAGTATAGACATCTAAAACCACCTTTGCTTGAACATTAAATATCTGCAGCCATAAGGCACGGTACAGTTATTTCAAGTGCTTTGCTGTAAGTGATGCCCTCCAACCTGCTCACTGAAGTCAAGTTATGTAGTATCCAAAGCCAGCCAAGCATGTGGCTGCAGAAAATGCTACCGGAGCCAATAACAATACAATCATGACAAAGAGGTGGTGCAATTGTAACTAAAAGCTGGCACCAACTGCAGGGGATTGGGGATGCTCGAACGCTGGATCTGCTGGCAGAAATCTCCTTATGCCAGCAGAAATGCCCCTGTGCAGGCAGAACCCTCTTCTCCTGGCTGATCTCACAGATCTTCCGGCAGAGAGATCTGCTAGCGGAACGGCTTTACAGACTTACCTCTGCCAACTACCAACAAAAGGGAGCAGAAAAAGAAGAGGAATAAGTCAGAAGCTGATCTGTGCCAGATCCAAACCTCCTCCAACTCAGAGATGTAGCCTTTATGCCAGTGCAAAGCCAGGCCAAGATGAAGGCAGTCCTCAGCAGTTCTCAACATTCTTAGGCTAGGACAAGTTTCAATTCAGCACAGCTTCAGTTGGCCTTGTGCCAGCTGGCCTTCAACCACTTGGCTAGTTAGGACTATATTCTAAATTGCTAATAAACTACTGTTGTTTTTTTTGTTGTTTTTTTATTGCTACCAACAATCTGCAGCCTGTGTTGGCTACCTTATTTTGCTTAATGGTAGGGACAGTTTAGTTCACATACCATAGTAAGCTGGCCCTCTCACAGCAACCCCTCACTTTGCTTTGGAAGAATGTCCCACCCTCACTCTAGTGGTGTTTCTAATAACCTGTATACAGATTGCATTGCCTACTATCTCCATTATGGGCAGTACTAGAATGTTTCAAAATGTAGAACGTGCATGTGCATAAATGGTTTACAGGCCAAAATAATGACTTGTTCATTGAAATTCATTCATTTAGCCTGAAATTCTCTTTTCAGTTTAGAAACTAAAATAATAGGCAGATTTCATAAAACTTATTTCTGTTTGCAATTTTCACCCAGCATGGAGCTCATAGATTTTAAATTAAGATGGAGAGTTGAAAGAAATCCTAATTAAAATAATAATCATGTGCCCTCAAGTCAATTCTGACTTACAGTGACCCTTTTCAGGGTTTACAGGTAGAGAATACTCAGAAGTGGTTTACGATTCCCTCCCCTTCTGGGGGCATTCTGGGACTGTGCAGCTTGCCTAAGCCTACACAGGCTGGCTCTTCTCCCAGGAGGCACAGTGGGGAATCAAACTCCCAATGTCTGGCTCCACAGCCAGATACCTAAACCACTGAGCTATCCAGCCTGCCTTCATGAAAATACCAGATTTTTTTTAACCCAGAATGAGTGCAATCTCCTATATACTGCTTATGTTTGTTGTCATAGAATGCCTTTCAGCAAACAATTAAAAATTAAGTGGTGGTGTTTGCATATAACTCTGAAAACTAGGTTTAAAAGTACCCTCCACTATGCTTTCTCTCTTGGCAAGGTTTTTTTTAAAAACACTGTGCTTTGTATCTTGATTCTGATTACTACAATCTAGATATCACTGACATAGTCTGACAGGTGTGCATGGGTAAAATTTGGTGCCTTCACAGTAAGAACTAAGGACCAGGAAGAAATGGGCTTGAGCCGTTTCATCTTCTTTGTGACCCAAATCTTTGATACGCACACTCTAATTTCCTGGCTGCAAGATTCTTTCCCAGCAAACTAGAATTGATGGATTTCTCTCAACCTCAATCTTCCCCATGGCTCTGGTGATTATCCCTGATTACCCCTTGACAATAACAAAAGTGAATTTGTCACACTAATCTGACATACATATCCACAAAACTTACAAAACCACCAGAGACTCCTCCTATCTACTTAAAGCTGCACATATGTTTAGACAGAGAATCAACTACACATATGCAAAACACAAGAGGCATTTACGCACACACACAATCAGTCAGTGACAGTGCTGCTGTTGCTGTCATCGCCAAAAATATTGGCACCCTTGCAATTCTGTCAGAAAATGCAACCCTTCTCTCAGAAAATTCTTGCAGTTGCAAATGTTTTGGTACTCACATGTTCATTTCTTTGGTTTGCGTTGGAACAACACAAAAAAACAGAGAAGAAAAGTCAAATCTGATACAATCCCACACAGAAACCCAAAAATGCACTGGCCAAAATTATTGGCACCCTGTCTAAATTGTAAGAAATAATTGCTTTTCAAGCATGTGATGCTCATTTAATTTGTATTTAGACTCACCTGTTGCAAGTAAGAGGTGTGGGCAATATAGTAATCACACTTGCAACCAGTTAAGATGGAGAAAAGGTGACTCAACCTTTGTGTTGTGTGTGACACTGAGCATGGAGAAAAGAATGAAGTGTAAAGAGTTGTCTGTGGATTTGAGAGAAAAAATTGTGGAAAAACATCGACAATCTCAAGGCTACAAGTCCATCTCCAGAGATCTTAATGTTCCTGTGTCCACTGTGCGCAATATCATCAAGAGGTTTACAGGCCTTGGCACTGTAGCTAACCTCCCTGGACATGGACGGAAGAGCAAAATTACTGAAAAATTACAACAAAGGGTTGTTCGAATGGTGGATACAGAACCCAGATTAACTTCCAAACAAATTCAAGCTGATCTGCAGACACAGGGTACAACAGTGTCAGCTCGCACTATCCGTCGCCATCTGGATGAAAAGGGATGCTATGAAAGAAGACCCAGGAGGACACCACTGCTGACACAAAGGTATGAAAAAGCAAGACTGGAGTATGCCAAAACCTATGTGACAAAACCACAATCCTTCTGGGAGAACATACTGTGGACAGATGAGACAAAAGTAGAGCTTTTTGGTAAAGGACGTCATGGCACTCTTTACAGAAAAAGAAATGAGGCATTACAAGAAAAGAACACAGTCCCTACAGTCAAACATGGTGGAGGTTCAAAGATGTTTTGGGGTTGCTTTGCTGCTTCTGGCCCTGGATGCCTTGACTGTGTGAACGGTATCATGAAATCTGATGATTACCAAAGAATTTGGCGGTGCAACGTAGTGGCCAGTGTCAGAAAGCTGCGTCTCCACCAGAGGTCATGGGTTTTCCAGCAGGACAATGACCCGAAACACACTTCAAAAAGCACTCAGGAATGGTTAGAAACAAAGCGCTGGAGAGTTCTGAAATGGCCAGCAATGAGTCCAGATCTGAATCCCATAGAAATCTCAAAACAGCAGTTGGGAGAAGGCATCCTTCAAATCTGAAGGCCCTGGAGCAGTTTGCAAAAGAAGAGTGGTCCAAAATTCCAGTAGAGACATGTAAGAAACTCATTCATGGTTACAGGAAGCGATGGATTTCAGTAATTTTTTCCAAAGGGGGTGCTACCAAATTTTAAGTTGTTCAGTCAGTTGTTCCATGCTCTCTCTGTGTGTTTGCTTTTCTTCCCAAAGGGAAAAGGACTCTATTTTGCATATTGATAACTTATAAATATAGCAGGGAACTTGGTGAGAAGAAAAGCAGCATTATTTCTCCCACTTTTACCTGAAGATGAAGAGTCTTGTGAGGTCTGACATTTCCTTTTATTAGTGTTGGGTTCAGTCAAGAAAGCCTGAACTGAGAAGAATGAAAAATGTTGCATGAATTCTCTCCACCCCTCATGGCCCCAATGTAGGCAACATCACCACGAGCTGATGGTGATCCTGCTTCCATCCTTTCATTTGCTGACATCTGTTGGAGTGACCTCTCATTCTCTCTCTCTATTCTGCTATAGAATTTAAGGTAGTAATATTAGGATTCCCATGCAGTCTCCTATCCAGATTCTGAGACTTGTCTGGCTTCAGCAGGGTTGCTACACTGTGTCAGATCTGGGATAGGACCCTGAAGACCATTTTTGTGCCACTCAAAAGTCTTCTAAAAACTAAACCAACAAATTTCAGAGGCAAACTGAAACACCTCCCTCCTGAGCTTGTAGCGGTCTACAATTGAACTACAACAGCACGGAGGAAAATCTGAAGCAAACAGAATTCTTGATGTAAATTGCTTTCTTCCACCTTAAGTGTGACCCAGATTCCATAGTGAAATGTATCTCCAGATTTTGGCAATGGTTGGAATTTCAGTCTCTGATGGGTCCTAGAAGAATGAAATTAGCCCCTGGATCCACTAACGTCACCCAATCTTGCTTTAGACTTGATGAACGTCTGAGTTTTACTTGAAATAGATTACAACAGCAGCACTTCTACCATGCAAACAGATGGTTAGTAGGTAAGAAGTTGTCCTAAAGGTATCTCCTAGGTCTAAGAATATTGGGGACGGCCATGGCTTAGTGGGAGAACATACGTTTCATACACAGAAGGTCTCAGGTTCAGTTCTTCATTGAAAGAGAAAGAGAAGTCTGCAGCTTTGGAGAAGCTTGAAGATTGAAGACTACCACTGTAAAGCACAATCCTTACTTGCCAAAATGGCTGATGGCCAGCTGAGCTGATGAAAGTCAAGCTGAAATGCAGGACTGTCCTCACCTTGGCCCAGCTTTATGCCAGCTATACTAGATCCAGACCTTTTTTAACTTACCTGAAGAAGTTCTGGATCTAGCATAGCTCATCTCCTCCTTCACTCTGCCCCTTCTCTGCCTCATTTTTTTGGGTGGGTGGGTAGGGGCTCTTCTGCTAGCAGACCTTCACCATTTTTGCTGGCAGAAGTGGCTTGGGGCAATTGCTAACTCTCTATAGCTGGCATGTCTTTGGCCTAGGATTACATAATCTGTTTCCTAGGACCAATGTTTGTTCCTTGATAATCGTACTATTCTTTCATCTAGTCAAGCATCTATTCAAACATTAGAACTTCATAGTTTAGATTCATGTTTTACCTTTTAAATTGGCCATCATGCCCTTGGATTATGTCCCAGATTAACTATATTGGGTAACTTGAGAACAAGAATAGAATTCATCTATTCAATTTCACATTCTAGTAACTAGGATCTCCACAACAGCCCCACAGTCCTTTGCTTTGCAAAATCTTGCTTTATTTTCCTTTTTTCACTGCAATGAATAGAAAGATGTTCCAGTATCAATTTACTTCATGATGAGTGGGAATGAAAGATACCCTGCCTTGTCCTGATATTTGATATGCAGATAAGAAAAAAACCTCATAGGCCCTTGTTCAGTCTTTCGGAGGATGAATGAAGCCCTTCTGGAGCTACATGGACTTGGATGTGAGTAGGAAATTTTAGCACTAGATTATCACTGAAGGTCTTCAGGTGTTTTTGAGCAAGGGTATCATGGCTTTAGTTTGCTTTGTTCAGCTATTCTCTTGTAGTTGTGTAAAAGCAAGACGTTGGTCCTAATTAGCCAATGCTGTGCAATAATTTGCTCCACTAAAAAAAGAAAATGGCCACATAAACAACAATTGATTGACAATAGAAACTTATTGATTTATTGAACTTATGAAACTTATTGAACTGCTGAATAGCTCAGTGGTTTAGGTTTCTGGCTGCAGATCCAGAGGTTGGGAGTTCGATTCCCCCACTGTGCCTCCTTGACAGGGGCTGGACTCAATGCTCCATAGGGTTCCTTCCAGCTCTGCAGTTCTAAGATTATTATTGATTTAGGTTTCTCTCACTGTGAGCATGTATACAATAGCTTAGCATGTTCCAATCACTTTGTATATAATTTCTCCTTTCACAAATCTATAATTTTAATAGTTTATTTAATTATAGTTATCATAATTGTAATAATATTGCAACTGAAGCAGAGACCTACCCAAGGACTGCTTGGCTGAGGTCAGATTTGCACCAGGAATTTCCTTGCTCACACCAGCTCCATGAGAAACCAGTAATATGTTGATGTGCTGACAGAAACAAATGCCCAAGAATTGGCAATCTAGCAAATCACTGCCGAAGCTCAGACAATGATACAGCAACAAACAAGATCAGGGTTGATTATTTCAGGATCATTTGGATCTTAATTTACTTTAGCAATCTTTCTTTGTAATTAGGAAGGAAGAAATGCCCCCATTATCCCATTACCAACTTTATCCAAGTAAGAGCATCCCCAGATTTCTAAGTCATGCCCTATTCAGCTCCTCTGGAAATTCCCTATGGGTCTACTTACAGGCATCTCACAGGATGGTAGGCCAAACGGCAATGATTAAAAGAACTACATATTCAAAGAGAATGCTGTCAAGGCAGATTATATCTAAAACTAATCTGTTGTATCAATAAATTTGACTTAAATTAATTCACCATCTTGAAACAAATGGGTTTCTAGTTGTATTTAAAGTTCAGTCTGGATTTGGTAGGCAGCAGATGGCTTATATGTTTATAATTGTACCTTATGTGGCTAATTTGTAATTTTGTTCATTATTCTGTAATATTTTTATAATTTTCATCTAAGTCACTCTGATAAACTCAAGAAAATAGTGTGCGAGAGGGTGTATTGTAAGCTAGAGGTGTCAGTTTTGATCAGTTTTGTAGCCTAAATGTTTTCACAACACAATCATCTACACGCTACTTAGAAAAAGTCCCACTGATCAGTCAGGTTTATTGGCTGGTAGCTGGATAAAGCTGACTCACCATTAAAGGTGTCCGGGGGGGGGGGGGGGAGTAGACCTGCTGGGCAACTGCCTTTTCATAGGATAGTGAAAAGGTAATTTAGGCTAGAGATCTTGATATAACAGCAATTGAATTCAAATAACAGAATTCCATGAAGAAGAATTAAATCAGCACAGTATGAATAAATTCATAAAAGCATGCATTCACCAGAAATAACACTATAATATCTTTCTGTTACATTACTTAGTTTCTTTAAGATATCAAGATTTTTATTGCTCCTTGAGTCTTTAACAAGCTTCATTACTGAGTTGATTGATGATATAATTACACTTATAGGAATTTGGCTTTGTGTGTGTGGTTTTTTTTCCTTCTGTTTTGTTTTCTTCCTAATGCACAGAGTGATATAAAGCCAAGACCCTGGGCATTTGTCAAATGAAAGCTCCTTCTTTTCTAGTTTGGAAATATCTGAACATCTCCAAGTTTTGTTTTTGTTTTTTGAAACCACGCCATGAATATTAATCATGGATATGGTTCCAGGGCTGAAGAAGAAAGGGAAACTAATTGTTGTACATTGAATGAGAGAGCAATAGCTTTGTGAATGCCTGTTTCTCAGATAGTCTGAGTGGCCGTCATTGATTATTTCTAATGATGTTCATACAAATTATCATTCACTGGGTGTGCAAGCACCCTTGAACCTTCCAAGAGAGATGGAGAAAACATGTCCTAGTCCTGTTCCCTTCTTGCTACCAATCAACAGGCAAAAGTGAATGACCTTTTAGCAAACCGTCTTGGAGAGGAAAACCTGCTCGGGCTCTCATTCTGTAAACACAACACAGGCTTAGCTTTATGCCAAGGAGATTGTCCACATCCTGGAGCTGAAGCTGATTGTGTTTTGTGTTTGCAAATCCTGAATCAAAGAGAACAAATAATCTCAGTGTCACTGGTAGAAAACTGTTATGGCAAAAAAAGAAAAGGAAAAGGAAAGGAAAGGAAAAAATGTATTGTTGACTACTAGCTTATTCCTAGATTATATGTTATATATTAATTTTAGACAGAAGTTTATGTGAGGTCTCTTAGATACTGTAAGTGTACATTCCTAAATACCACAGCCTTAGGAGTGGTTCAAAGCAAGGGTTAACTGGAGTCAGTCCTATTATTGGGCACAGTGAAGCAATTGACTCAGATGGCAGATGGAGGGAGCCATTTCCAGTAAAAAGCCATAGAAGAAATGTGTGGTGGTTGTGATTCTGGGGGACAGGAGCAACAAGGCCTAGCTTGTTCCAACTGAGCCACCCACCATCCCATTGCCAGATGCTTCTGTGCATGGAAAAGAGAGAAATAATACGATATCCTTTTCCCCCAGTTGTCCCATACCATGGACCATGCATTCTTTGAAAATCTTGATTTTTGAAAACCACTTAACATCCCATGTTCTAGGCATAGTTTTGATCATTTGCCACCTTGGAATGGACATGTGAGGCTATGCAATGTAATGATGTGAGTCAAAAAGGTGTGGGGGAAATAATAGGGTATGGAATTCTTCTTTTGATACAATATAGGTAAAGGTTCCCCTTGACATTTAGTCCAGTCGTGTCCGACTCTAGGGCGCGGTGCTCATCCCCATCTCCAAGCCATAGAGCCAGCGTTTGTCCGTAGACAGTTTCCGTGGTAATGTGGCCAGCATGACTAGAAACGGAACGCCGTTACCTTCCCACCGTGGTGGTACCTATTTATCTACTCGCATTTTTACATGCTTTCGAACTGCTAGGTTGGTAGGAGCTGGGACAAGCGATGGGAGCTCACTCCGTCGCGTGGATTCGATCTTACGACTGCTGGTCTTCTGAACTTGCAGCACAGAGGCGTCCCACGACGTGGGATACAATATAGTCACAGTATAAAATACACTATGACATACTGAGGTATTGAATATTGGAATACAGTCAGATTATATGCAGGGATATATATGATACATCCACTACATAAAGGGGAACTGATTGATGCATGATACATGTCATGATACAACCATGCTCCTCCCATTCAGTCTCACCAAAAGAGAGAGGGAGAAGGAGATGGAGATGGATTTAAATTAAGCTACAAATCTTTCTTGGTTCTGATTCTCCAACTCTGTATATCATGGCAAATTTTACAGGACAAGTGTTCACTGCTAAGCTAGAAAGTGAAACTGCCTTTTCTTGAGGATTTTTATTTTATATTTATAGTGTGTTCACAGAAAAGCTTCCAGGGATTTTTTTTTTAAAGGAACAATGCCATTTATAATTTTAAAACAGATATTGTATCACAAAATCTCAAAACAAGGCAACTCTAGTCAACAAACCAGTTTTGCTAACCTCTGAAAATGTACCATCAAGCTAGCAAGGAGTATTGTTGTCACCCTCTGTGGTGTTGTTGTCATGCAGCCAGTGCAGTTTCTTGGGACCAGTCACTGAACCTTGGGAAACAGAACCAAACCTCTGGTTAATCTCAGGAGATATAGAAGGGCTTGGCATGCTCCTGTCAGGGCAGCAACCATACTGCATCATGTTTGAAGGCATGCTTTGCATGCAGAAGCCTTCTGATTCAGTTCCCAGCACCTCCAGTTAAACAGGTCAGGTAGGATGTGATGGAAGAGACTCTCCCTAGAGCAGATGCCATTTGATTAGCATAGACCATACTGAGTTAGATGGCCCCATGGTCCAATCTGGGAGAAGCATCTCCTATATTCATATAGCATGTCCCCATACCACAGTTTTACAAGATTCACACAGGATGCCACCCTATTATGCATTTACACATAGGAACAGGTATAGTTGCATTACACAACAAACCAGGGAATGGCAGGAATCCTGTTTCTCGATCAGTACTGCTTGCAGTGAGAGCAGCAACAAACAAACAAACAAACAAACAAACAAACAAACAAACCCACCCAGATCTTGGAATAACTAGTTATAAATAATGTATTTAAAATTACTCAAGTTGTCCTTAGTAACATAACTGGTAGATACAAACTTATTTTAGGTGTAGCAGATAACCTACATTCCTTATGTGTAATGACTAACACCTAGTTACTCTCAAGAGTGACTTTTTAAGAACATCTGGGGCATCTTAGAGGCATCTTGACAGTGATTGTTCAGGGCTTATGACATTCTTTCTTCAGTCCTACGAGGCAAGGGAAGTGTTCATTGGTCTTTGATTTAAAATACGTATATATATTTTCAAGGTGAAATGTCAGAATTGGCCACTAGGGGGTCCTAGAGAGTCCTGGTCTGTCAATATAAATTAAGTAAGATATTAATAAGAAAGAATGCAACCAACTGGCACCATGAAAACAGTAACCTGGCTGTTTAGAATTAATGAATAATTCAGTTGTGTTCTTTCTATAATATAATATTGCAAGCTCTGAACAAACCAGATATTGCAGTTCCATCTGTGATTTATTCACTGTGTTGTCTCTGTCTTCCAGCAAACCAGCAAAGGTTTTTGAGGTTTCCTTCTCTGGTCTGTTGGAAGAGAAACAAAGTAGAGGGGGAAGGTACCCACATTCATATCACTGGAGGTAACTGCATGCAGTTCACTTTACACTTTTTAAAAAATGCATGCCTTTGCATGAGGAGAAGTGGACTGTGACAGAAACTCTATCCGAGACCTACTTTGACACTTGGTGACCTTCCTTCAACTTAAAGTGATATTCTTAGGGTTGCTGATGTCTCTTTCTTCCTTCTTACTTTTCCTTCTTGACACTCTCTGGGAGAAAACAGAAAACAGAAGAGACATCTTGACAGCCACAGCTCTCTGCATTTCTTCCTTAGTTCACTAAAACTAGGTTTACTGTGATCTTTCCTAACTCAATCTATCATTTATCCTAACACTCTAATAAATGCTAGATTTCTTATTTTCTCAGAATAAGGAATTTGAAGTTGATTTCTTTCTAAGAGGAAAGTGTCCTCTGCAAATTATTCTGATTTTCAAGGACTGAGTCCACAAGTCAAATACCACAGGACTTGATCTGCTTATAAAACAGGTGAATTTGAAGTATTTTTTACTGACCACATGATACAAAGGCTGATTCAAATCCATCCAGCCCTTTTTGTCCCCACAACAGCTTTTCTTCTCTACTGTTGGGTGGCGGTCTACTATTTCAAGACAGAATTATTCAAACAGGTTTTTCTCTGTGTGGTTAGTTGTTATATGTTCTTGTAAAGATGAGGGGTGTACACTGTAGAAGGTGTTTCAATGACGTAGGCAATTGGGGCATGATGCTTGGGGCCAGAGAAACATGCCCCCACATTCTTTCCTCTCCCCCAAACATCCTCTGATATTTTAATTTTAATTTTAAATAGTTTTTACATATATGAGATTAGCACTAACTAGATCACTCTATCCCCTTATCTCTGGATTGTCTTCATTATTATTTCCCATATTTATACCACCATCAGTTCCTGAATGGAACAGCAGAGATGGGACTGGGGTATGGGCCGTAATACAAATCACATCCAGTAGGGACTGTGAACTCCTGAATCAATCCACAGCCCCTGTTTTAGCACTGATTGCGATTTCAAATGCAATACAGGCTGTGAATCAAATCTTTCCAGTGCAGTCATACCCTTAGCTGATGATTTGTGATTGTTCTATGGTTTGTTTACTCAAAGCACCAATAAACAAACCAGCATGGACAGCAAGCATTTGCATGGTGCTCACACACAACAAGTCAAGGGTTCGCCACTCCCTGACTTAATGTGTCATGCAATGAAAAGTGATTTGTAATTGTATCTCTGTTGCAATAAACAATGATTTCAAAAAAGCAAAGGCTCAGCCAGCAAAACATTAGTGATCTTAGTTAATTCAATGATACCTAAACTCTGAATAGTCTTTGGCAAATGTGCTCATGGCATCTAAAACATCAAAAGCTGACACAGAGGTACTGAGATGGATCTGAAGATAGTTGAATGGGAGATATACGAAATGGAAACCGGGTTTGTTTGCTTATAATTATTACCTATGGCCTTCTTTCCTCCTCCTACAGCAGATGGTCTTCCTAACACAACATTTTATAGTTGTACTCCAGAGGAAGGGAATTGGTTAGCAATCATTTTGTCATTTCTTCGGGGCTATAAATGCATGGAGTCTGTATTTTCTAAATAGATCCCTTTGTTTTCTTCACTTGGAACTTTCTCTGAAGTGCTGTTCTAAATGAGGACACACTGCTGAAGTCTCAAAATCCTCTTTATATACTGAAGAGTAGTTAATTCTAGCAAGCCACAAATCAGAAATGTTTTTTCCATTATAGAAAAAGCTGAGCCTTTAAAATTAATTTTTTGCACATTCTGACAACAAAAAAACCTGGCAGGGAACATACATTAGTGCACTTCAAAACAGGGCTTCCATGTTTCCAAAATTACATTAAATAGTGGAAATTATACTCAAAGAGAAGGTAAAGATAATACTGGAGAAGTTGTACAGATTTATAGCTGCCCTAAAAAGTCTATGTTGCATTGTACAATCAGAAGTGTCTTGAAGCATAAGTCTTCTGTTCTTTGGATTTTGTTTATTACGGTAGCTACAATGATATCTTTCAGAACTATAACCACCACAGCATTTGAACAGTTCTTCAAACCATGATTTGAAGGCAGGTCAATAAGGCTTGGACATTTCCTGTCCATTCTACATAACCCTCCATTTCATGGCTTTCCTCTGCACTTCTTGGATAGCACTGAGAAGGGGCAACCCCCCGATGAGTTAGAGTAAAATGGCAGCTTCAGGCAGCAGATTTTGGGTGCTATAAAAGGGTAGCAAAGTGCTGGTTATTCTGTTATTGCTTTTTTACTGACACAGACAGGAGCAAGCGTTTCTAGGATTTTCTGTCACAGTTACCAAAATAATGTGGCTATGCACTTTGATAGGGTGGGGTTGGGTTTGCTACCCTTCCTCAGACAGCAAAATGTTCTAGACTGACCTGAGCTTTCAAATATCGCAGCTGAAAAATGAGGCACCCTCTACTTGTACAGTGGGCTATCAGCAATAGCAGGATATGTTTTCCAAAGTACAGTCAGAAACTTGCCTCAAGCCAGTGGCAGCTTCATAAGAACCCCCCTCAGGGCCATTTTTGAAGCACCCCGGCACTCATAGGGCCCCTCCACTTCCAATGTTTTTTGAAAAATATTTTTGTGATAAGTAGAAGGTTTAAAGGAGTAGTCTTTCTAGTTTAAAAGCCAGATTTTTAAAATTAAACCTAATTTTCAGTTAACAACAATGCATGGTAGCTGTACAAACCCCCTGTATTTAAGGAAGGAAGGAAGGAAGGAAGGAAGGAAGGAAGGAAGGAAGGAAGGAAGGAAGAAGCCTCTTTGTCTGCACCTTCTCTTTAGCCTTGCCTCCTTGAGGCTACCAGCAGATCTGGAAATGCCCCTTTGGCTTGCTGGGATCACTCATCCTTGTCCTGGGACAAGTGGAGTACTGATCAGGATCAGGCTACTCTTACGTGTCACCTTAGCAGATGCAGAAGATTTCTGTTTGCATGTATGCATGAATGCTTGCTAGCCTGCCTGCTCGGCCACCCACCTTGTGTATGTTTATGGGAGTACAGTATATCATTATTTTTGTATTATGAGAATGCCCACAGTTGTCCCTGGCACATTCCTTGCTCTCCCTTCCACCCTACTAAGCAGAGTGAGTGCCGTCAGCCACTGGTTTGACAAATTGGGTTATTATTCAAATAGTCTTATTTTGCTGATTTAGTGGAGACATCTGCCAGGAGAACAGAGAAGGAAGCAATTTTTAGACATGTCCACCATGGCACAACCCCTGATACTTTTCCAATGGACTCCCCAACAATTTAAAACAGATTCAAGGTGTGTGTGGTAGTTTCAGGAAGGGAGGACAGTTTAAAATGGCTTTTCTTCATATTTAGGGACACTAGTCTTTGCTGCTTTAAAGAGCATTCTGACAGCAGGCTGAAAACAACTGAACACAACCAATGGTACCTAATTTAAACTAGCTACTTTTTTTTTCAGTATTGGGTTTTGTTGTGGAAAGAGGGGAGTGTAGCGTTCTCCTTTAAATGTGGTCATGGCTCAGGTTTAGTTAGAGTGAGTCATGCATATTTATGTTGCTAAGAGGCGGAGCCAAGAGGCAGAGAATAAGAGGCAGAGCCTGAGAAGGAGAAGATCAGAGTTTTGGAAGGAGTTTGATTAGCAGAGTTCAGAGATTTATGTGATTGTGATTAGACTGATGAAAATATAGTAGGAGATCTGAGAAGTGATTGACCAGTGACTGGAAGGGAGAAGGAATAGAACTGTATATTATAATACTGAAACAAATAAGCAAATAAACTAAAGATCTTTCTATTTCATTAAAGAGTGGACCTGATTCTTTCTAAAGGAGTTATGGGGATCTAGGGATCTCCTGGTGGCAGCAGTGGAAGGAAGGAAAGAGTTTGGTTTTGCCCTGGTGTGCTCTGAGGTCTGAGTCTAGGTGGACAGACCAAGGCACGAGTGGGTCCCACGCCACATAGGTTCCAGAGGTGCGGGATCCAAAAAGGGTCAAATCGCGACATTGGTGTCCAGCGGCGGGAAACGAAGTAATCCAGTGAAGCCTATTGAAATAATCCAGTGAAGCCTATTGAAATAATCCAGTGAAGCCTTTATAAAAGAGTTTATTGAGTCAAGGGTACCTTTTAGACAGGATCTGTGGCAATGAGGTTTGGTTCCTGCTAGAGCTTTTGGGAAAAGCTTAGTAGCGGGGCCTCAGAACCCAGATCAGGGGGGTCTAAGATAGGGAACGACTCTGTGAGAAAATTTCTGAGTTTTACCTCAGGATCTGAGGATCAGAGGGCTTGCTCTGAAATCCCAGGCTCTGAGATAGGAGAGCGCTGTGGATAAGGCAGAAGCCAGGTCATAGCAGATCTGAGGGAGAGAACCTAAGGAAAAGGCTTGAATTCTCTGAGAGGGAATTTCTGAGTTTTACCTCAGGATCTGAGGATCAGAGGGCTTGCTGTGAAATCCCAGGCTCTGAGATAGGAGAGCGCTGTGGATAAGGCAGAAGCCAGGTCATAGCAGATCTGAGGGAAAGTACTAAAAGAAAAGGCTTGAAAAATTTATATCAGTAACTGGAAGTAAAATAAGAAAAACAGGTCCTTTTAAAAAGAAAATTTGTGAACGCTGCTCTAATCACCTCAGAGAAAGATAAACAAAAAGGAAAAGATGCCTCCCAAACGCGCCACAAGGGGGAGTCCTGAGTCTGAAGGGTTGCCTCAGGAATTGGAGGGAGACCAAAAGGAAATAGGCGTTGAGGTTACCTCAGAGGGACATAAGGAATTAAGCCCTCAAGAATTTGAGAGATGGAAACTGGAAAGGGAATTTAAATTTAAGGAACTACAGCTCAGAGCTGAGCAGGAGGCCAGACAATTTGAGCAGGAGGAGAGAAGGAGGGAACAGGAAAGCAAAGAAAGAGTTGAGCAGGAGGCCAGACAATTTGAGCAGGAGGCCAGACAATTTGAGCAGGAGGAGAGAAGGAGGGAACAGGAAAGCAAAGAAAGAGCTGAGCAGGAGGCCAGACAATTTGAGCAGGAGGCCAGACAATTTGAGCAGGAAGAGAGAAGAAGGGACCTGGAAATCAAGGCTGAGTCAGAAGCTAAACAACTAGAATTAAGAGAAAAGGAAATGAATTTTCAACTACAGATGAGACAATTAGAGATTTCTGCTCTAAATAATAACCTTAATAATAACAACAGTGGGGGAGGTGGAATCCTGTCAAAGATAGATTTGAAGAAGTTTCCCCAGTACAAAAGAGGGGACTGTCCTGAATCCTTCCTCATTGCTTTTGAACGCACCTGCAATGACTTTGAAATCAGAAATGAAGATAGAATGATGGTTTTAAGAGCGCAGGTTAGCGGAGATCTGGCAGAAATATATGCCCAGATGAATCCCGAGAAGGCAAGAGATTTTGAGGCATATAAAAAGATGGTTTATTCAAGATTTTGTCTGAACTCTGAACACCTGAGGCGGAAATTTCGCTCTCTCTCTAAAAAGCAGGATGAATCGTACTCTCAGTTGGGAGCTAGATTGGCGCAGACTCTGGATAAGTGGATTGAAAGAGAGGAGATCACTTCTTTAGAACAGTTGAAGGATTTAATTGGGCTAGAACAGTTTTACTCCCTATTACCTGGAGAACTACGGTATTTAGTAAGGGACAAGAATCCTAAAAATTATGGGAAGCGGGAGAACAAACTGATTTGATTAATGCTTACAGGAACCCTAGATTTTCAGAGCTGAGAGTAAATAAACCAAACTGGGACAATAACTATAAAAAGCCTTTTAATAAAAATTACCTCAGCAGGAATCCTGGGAGAGAAGGTCAGGGCGGGACTTCCCCAAAGTTGCCAAGGGCTAGCCCGCCAAAAACATCAAACCCTGAGGCACGGTTTGCCAAAGTACCTCAGAATGACAAAAGGAATTTTAAATGTTTTAACTGTGGGCAACCAGGCCACTTACAATTCCAGTGTAGGCAACCATACCCCAACTTGCAGAGAAATGATTCTCTAACCAAAAAGGTGTATTGTGTCAAACAAGTGGAATCAGGGGAGGAAAATAGTAGACAGAGACCTGATCCCATAACCACCACCACTTCTACTGACCATGAGGAGGAAGATATTCCTATAGCCCAAGTAGTCCATTGTTTCTATATCAGCAATGACCAGACCCTTCTCAGAAACGCAGGTGAAGAGATAGTTGTGAAAGGAAAGAAGTACATTGCAATAAGAGATACAGGATCTCAAATCTCCATTGTCCATTCCGATTTAGTAGCCCAGGATGACATTATTCCTGGCAAAGAAATGTCTTTAAAGGGAATTGGGAAGGAAACCGTGGTTTTAAAAGTGGCTGAGATACCAGTAGAATACCAGAATTGGTCTGGAAAGTGGCAAGTAGCTGTGTCAGATGAAATACCAGCAGCTTTTCTCCTTGGTTGGGATTTAATAGAGCATGTCAAGAGTGCGTTAGTGCTTACCCACTCAAAGGGGGGTCAAAACTCACCCTCTGCAGCTCAAACCGATACTGTAGCAGAGAAAGGCCTAGGTGGAGCGGTTACCGTGGCAACCCAGCTTGATAGGGCTGAGGCAGAACTCATGCTACTACAGAATCCCAAAACAAATAACAATTTTGCCCAGGAGCAGAAGGAGGACATTAGCTTGGGAGTTTGCTTTGAAGCTGCCAGGACTCCCACTGTACTGTCTCCTGAGTGCCCTGAGAGCTTTAGCTTAACCAAAGACCTTCTGTACAGGGAAACGTTAGCTACTCCATACCGAGGAAAAGGGGGACCCCGAAAGCAATTAGTGGTCCCTAGTAAATACAGGGAGAAAATCATTAATCAAGCTCACAGCAGTTTATTTGGAGCTCACATGGGGATCACCAGAACCAAAAGACGGGTTGGCCAGAACTTCTTTTGGCCAGGTATGGGCAAACAGATTACTTGTTTCTGTAAAACGTGTGATGTCTGTCAGAGACGAGGGACTGGGCAGGACAGGACCAAAGCCAAATTATGCCCTCTGCCAGTCATCTCTACACCGTTCCAAAGGCTGGGAATCGATCTAGTGGGTCCCTTACCTAATGCCACCCGTAGGGGAAATAAATACATCTTGACCATAATGGATTTTGCCACTAGATATCCCGAGGCAATTCCTTTGCGCAACATGGAAACTGACACCGTGGCAGATGCCCTAATCAATTACATGAGCCGATTGGGATTTGCCAGTGAGATAGTCAGCGATTTGGGAATGAGTTTCACATCCAAACTGATCAAAAGGTTATGGAAGGCTTGTGGAATTACCCAAATCAACTCGACTCCATATCATCCAGAGACCAACGGGCTAGTTGAGAAATTCAATGGCACTTTAGTGCGCATGATTAAGGCGTATGTAGCAGAGAACCCAAATGATTGGGACTGCAAAATACAACCCTTACTATATGCTTATAGGAGCATCCCTCAAGAGAGCACGGGATTTAGTCCTTTTGAGTTACTGCTAGGACGAAAGGTGCGCGGACCTTTAGATTTGCTCCGCATGAACTGGGAAGACCATAGAGAAAGTGACCCGGAGTCAGTGGTAGAATATATGCACAGGTTGCAAAACACCCTGCAAAGGTCTCTAGAGATAGCCGGAAAGAACTTAAGGGCTGCCCAGACCAAGCAGAAGGCCTGGTACGATAAGAAAGCCCGTGAAAGAACTTTTGGGCCTGAAGATGAAGTTCTTTTGCTTAGGCCAGTGAAAAGTCACAAGCAACAATTAGCTTGGGAGGATCCCTATAAAGTAGGGACAAAATTGAACAATGTCAATTATGTGATACGGAAGGAGGAAGGCCCTGATGCCTTAAAGAGCGATGCATCTAAAGATGTTCGGGAGGAGAAGAGGGAACTGCCTACCCTTTCCCTAGCTGAGCAAGTGAAGCCCCGAGCCAGACTTAAAGATGACGTCACACTAAAACGACCAGCAGATGACATCCTGTGGACAACCGAGTGGCCGATGACCGCCAGTCGACGGAAAAGGGTGCAGAGGAAGGAGCCAGTGGTCAACAGAGGGACTCCTGAGTACCAGCAGAGGTGTGTCCAGCTGAAGGAGATGACCACAACCGGACCAGTCCATGGTGCGCCAGACTACGACGGGAAAGTGAGAGACTTAGACTTTGCAAATTTTGCCTTTGCAACAGAGACTCAGTTCTTGCCTCGAAAGCCCACAACGTTGTCGCAGATGTGCTTTCCAGGAGGCTAGATGAATGATACCAGGACTTTTATTATAAACTGAAATGGACTATAATTCACAGTTAATTATTTATGTAAAAGTTCAGGATCGTGATTTCTGTATGGTTGTAAATTCTGTAAAATGATAAGGTAAGGTATATTATTGATTAGTAGATGATAAGGTAAAGTATTGTATTGATTATTAAATGATAAGGTAATGTATATTATTGATTAGTAGATGAAAAGGTAAAGTATGGTATTGATTATTAAATGATAAGGTAAAGTATTTGGTTGATATTTAGTAAAAATGTGAAAGTTAAAATGTTATGAGAAAAAAGTTTGAGCAATTGCACCTGTTTGTTCAGGAGGAAAAATGTGTTTCCCCTCCCAAACAAACCTAAGTAAGGGGGGAGGTCTGTAGCGTTCTCCTTTAAATGTGGTCATGGCTCAGGTTTAGTTAGAGTGAGTCATGCATATTTATGTTGCTGAGAGGCGGAGCCAAGAGGCAGAGAATAAGAGGCAGAGCCTGAGAAGGAGAAGATCAGAGTTTTGGAAGGAGTTTGATTAGCAGAGTTCAGAGATTTATGTGATTGTGATTAGACTGATGAAAATATAGTAGGAGATCTGAGAAGTGATTGACCAGTGACTGGAAGGGAGAAGGAATAGAACTGTATATTATAATACTGAAACAAATAAGCAAATAAACTAAAGATCTTTCTATTTCATTAAAGAGTGGACCTGATTCTTTCTAAAGGAGTTATGGGGATCTAGGGATCTCCTGGTGGCAGCAGTGGAAGGAAGGAAAGAGTTTGGTTTTGCCTTGGTGTGCTCTGAGGTCTGAGTCTAGGTGGACAGACCAAGGCACGAGTGGGTCCCACGCCACATAGGTTCCAGAGGTGCGGGATCCAAAAAGGGTCAAAACGCGACAGGGAGAAGCAAGATGTCCTGAAGAAATCCATGTCTCATTTCTGATCTTCAGAAATGAATTTGGTTGTAGAGTGTTTAGAAACAATCTGTAAAATAATTGTGCATTTTCTTAAGATGGTAATAACAGCTATGAACTCAGATCTGCATTTCCCCCTATATATATTGAGTAATGGGATGCATTATTCAAAATATGTACATTTAACTGATATATCAGCCATAAAATGTGCAAATATTTTTGGGAATGTGGCCAGATACACTTCATTATCTGATGTTATGCTTCTTTATGGCTATTCCTGTAGCAAAAAGCAGCCTGGTTCTGGATGAATAACACAGACACACAAAGAAAGTCAATATTGCTATCTAATAAACACAGGATATTGAAATATTGCTGGTTATACTATCTGGAAACGTTTCCACCAAAAGCATGTAGTTTCTCTTTATGGCTGCTCTGATGGCTTAGATAATAGACAGCATATAAGTATGGATTGTCTGTGTTGCTTTTTCAGCTTGCTGTTATTATTTTAGGACAGTTCTTTATTCGATGAAACAGCACACACAGACACACCACCTTCTGTTATAAGACAAACAGCAAGAGAAGCCATTATGATGGCAGGGGAATCTTACTGTGGATGCTCACATTCAAAAGAATGCCTTCTGCACTACCTGTCTTATATTTCCTAGAAGAGATTTGGGATACCTCAGCATGCATACATGCATACACCCTAGAGATGGTAAGCTAGGCACAAAGTATGTATGGGGGCTTTCCCCCTTTATGTCAGTAGAACATAGAACCCAGCGAAGAAGGTCATATTCAGCAGCGATTCTCAACCTTTTTTTGGCCATGGTCTTTCTAGGAGCTCTCCTCAGGTTCCAGGGCCCCTTGTCAAACAAAGATACAACATGAACAGATGAATAGAAAACCCCCTTCTCATATATTTTTTCGTCTGTGGCCCCCTTCAAATGTGCCAGGCTGCCCCCCAAGGTCCATATGGCCCCTGTCGCGATTTGACCCTTTTTGGATCCCACACCTCTGGAACCTATGTGGCGTTGGACCCACTCGTGCCTTGGTCTGTCCACCTAGACTCAGACCTCAGAGCACACCAGGGCAAAACTGAACTCTTTCCTTTCTTCCACTGCTGCCACCAGGAGATCCCTAGATCCCCATAACTCCTTTAGAAAGAATCAGGTCCACTCTTTAATGAAATAGAAAGATCTTTAGTTTATTTGCTTATTTGTTTCAGCACTTCAACATTCAGTTCTATTCCTTCTCCCTTCCAGTCACTGGTCAATCACTTCTCAGATCTCCTACTATATTTTCATCAGTCTAATCACAATCACATAAATCTCTGAACTCTCTAATCAAACTCCTTCCAAAACTCTGATCTCATCTTCTCCCCCTCAGGCTCTGCCTCTTATTCTCTGCCTCTTGGCTCCGCCTCTCAGCAACATAAATATGCATGACTCACTCTAACTAAACCTGAGCCATGACCACATTTAAAGGAGAACGCTACAGACCTCCCCCCTTACTTAGGTTTGTTTGGGAGGGGAAACACATTTTTCCTCCTGAACAAACAGCTGCAATAGCTCAAACTTTTTTTCTCATAACATTTTAACTTTCACATTTTTACTAAATATCAACCAAATACCTTACCTTATCATTTAATAATCAATACCATACTTTACCTTTTCATCTACTAATCAATAATATACATTACCTTATCATTTAATAATCAATACAATACTTTACCTTCTCATCTACTAATCAATAATATACCTTACCTTATCATTTTACAGAATTTACAACCATACAGAAATCACGATCCTGAACTTTTACATAAATAATTAACTGTGAATTATAGTCCATTTCAGTTTATAATAAAAGTCCTGGTATCATTCATCTAGCCTCCTGGAAAGCACATCTGCGACAACGTTGGGGCTTTCGAGGCAAGAACTGAGTCTCTGTTGCAAAGGCAAAATTTGCAAAGTCCAAGTCTCTCATTTTCCCGTTGTAGTCTGGCGCACCATGGACTGGTCCGGTTGTGGTCATCTCCTTCAGCTGGACACACCTCTGCTGGTACTCAGGAGTCCCTCTGTTGACCACTGGCTCCTTCCTCCGCACCCTTTTCTGTCGACTGGCGGTCATCGGCCACTCGGTTGTCCACAGGATGTCATCTGCTGGTCGTTTTAGTGTGACGTCATCTTTAAGTCTGGCTCGGGGCTTCACTTGCTCAGCTAGGGAAAGGGTAGGCAGTTCCCTCTTCTCCTCCCGAACATCTTTAGATGCATCGCTCTTTAAGGCATCAGGGCCTTCCTCCTTCTGTATCACATAATTGACATTGTTCAACTTTGTCACTACTTTATAGGGATCCTCCCAAGCTAATTGTAGCTTGTGACTTTTGACTGGCCTAAGCAAAAGAACTTCATCCTCAGGCCCAAAAGTTCTTTCACGGGCTTTCTTATCGTACCAGGCCTTCTGCTTGGTCTGGGCAGCCCTTAAGTTCTTGCTGGCTTTGGTCCTGTCCTGCCCAGTCCCTCGTCTCTGACAGACATCACACGTTTTACAGAAACAAGTAATCTGTTTGCCCATACCTGGCCAAAAGAAGTTCTGGCCAACCCGTCTTTTAGTTCTGGTGATCCCCATGTGAGCTCCAAATAAACTGCTGTGAGCTTGATTAATGATTTTCTCCCTGTATTTACTAGGGACCACTAATTGCTTTCGGGGTTCCCCTTTTCCTCGGTATGGAGTAGCTAACGTTTCCCTGTACAGAAGGTCTTTGGTTAAGCTAAAGCTCTCAGGGCACTCAGGAGATAGTACAGTGGGAGTCCTGGCAGCTTCAAAGCAAACTCCCAAGCTAATGTCCTCCTTCTGCTCCTGGGCAAAATTGTTATTTGTTTTGGGATTCTGTAGTAGCATGAGTTCTGTCTCAGCCCCATCATCAAGCTGGGTTGCCACGGTAACCGCTCCTAGGCCTCTCTCTGCTACAGTATCGGTTTGAGCTGCAGAGGGTGAGTTTTGACCCCCCTTTGAGCGGGTAAGCACTAACACACTCTTGACATGCTCTATTAAATCCCAACCAAGGAGAAAAGCTGCTGGTATTTCATCTGACACAGCTACTTGCCACTTTCCAGACCAATTCTGGTATTCTACTGGTATCTCAGCCACTTTTAAAACCACGGTTTCCTTCCCAATTCCCTTTAAAGACATTTCTTTGCCAGGAATAATGTCCTCCTGGGCTACTAGATCGGAATGGACAATGGAGATTTGAGATCCTGTATCTCTTATTGCAATGTACTTCTTTCCTTTCACAACTATCTCTTCATCTGCGTTTCTGAGAAGGGTCTGGTCATTGCTGATATAGAAACAATGGACTACTTGGGCTATAGGAAT
The DNA here is from genome assembly GCA_037013535.1 of Intellagama lesueurii. Classification (NCBI taxonomy): domain Eukaryota; kingdom Metazoa; phylum Chordata; class Lepidosauria; order Squamata; family Agamidae; genus Intellagama; species Intellagama lesueurii. Next base: position 246,690,961 of record JBAJHW010000002.1, read on the forward strand.
ATCTTCCTCCTCATGGTCAGTAGAAGTGGTGGTGGTTATGGGATCAGGTCTCTGTCTACTATTTTCCTCCCCTGATTCCACTTGCTTGACACAATACACCTTTTTTGTTAGAGAATCATTTCTCTGCAAGTTGGGGTATGGTTGCCTACATTGGAATTGTAAGTGGCCTGGTTGCCCACAGTTAAAACATTTAAAATTCCTTTTGTCATTCTGAGGTACTTTGGCAAACCGTGCCTCAGGGTTTGATGTTTTTGGCGGGCTAGCCCTTGGCAACTTTGGGGAAGTCCCGCCCTGACCTTCTCTCTCAGGATTCCTGCTGAGGTAATTTTTATTAAAAGGCTTTTTATAGTTATTGTCCCAGTTTGGTTTATTTACTCTCAGCTCTGAAAATCTAGGGTTCCTGTAAGCATTAATCAAATCAGTTTGTTCTCCCGCTTCCCATAAATTTTTAGGATTCTTGTCCCTTACTAAATACCGTAGTTCTCCAGGTAATAGGGAGTAAAACTGTTCTAGCCCAATTAAATCCTTCAACTGTTCTAAAGAAGTGATCTCCTCTCTTTCAATCCACTTATCCAGAGTCTGCGCCAATCTAGCTCCCAACTGAGAGTACGATTCATCCTGCTTTTTAGAGAGAGAGCGAAATTTCTGCCTCAGGTGTTCAGAGTTCAGACAAAATCTTGAATAAACCATCTTTTTATATGCCTCAAAATCTCTTGCCTTCTCGGGATTCATCTGGGCATATATTTCTGCCAGATCTCCGCTAACCTGCGCTCTTAAAACCATCATTCTATCTTCATTTCTGATTTCAAAGTCATTGCAGGTGCGTTCAAAAGCAATGAGGAAGGATTCAGGACAGTCCCCTCTTTTGTACTGGGGAAACTTCTTCAAATCTATCTTTGACAGGATTCCACCTCCCCCATTGTTGTTATTATTAAGGTTATTATTTAGAGCAGAAATCTCTAATTGTCTCATCTGTAGTTGAAAATTCATTTCCTTTTCTCTTAATTCTAGTTGTTTAGCTTCTGACTCAGCCTTGATTTCCAGGTCCCTTCTTCTCTCTTCCTGCTCAAATTGTCTGGCCTCCTGCTCAAATTGTCTGGCCTCCTGCTCAGCTCTTTCTTTGCTTTCCTGTTCCCTCCTTCTCTCCTCCTGCTCAAATTGTCTGGCCTCCTGCTCAAATTGTCTGGCCTCCTGCTCAACTCTTTCTTTGCTTTCCTGTTCCCTCCTTCTCTCCTCCTGCTCAAATTGTCTGGCCTCCTGCTCAGCTCTGAGCTGTAGTTCCTTAAATTTAAATTCCCTTTCCAGTTTCCATCTCTCAAATTCTTGAGGGCTTAATTCCTTATGTCCCTCTGAGGTAACCTCAACGCCTATTTCCTTTTGGTCTCCCTCCAATTCCTGAGGCAACCCTTCAGACTCAGGACTCCCCCTTGTGGCGCGTTTGGGAGGCATCTTTTCCTTTTTGTTTATCTTTCTCTGAGGTGATTAGAGCAGCGTTCACAAATTTTCTTTTTAAAAGGACCTGTTTTTCTTATTTTACTTCCAGTTACTGATATAAATTTTTCAAGCCTTTTCTTTTAGTACTTTCCCTCAGATCTGCTATGACCTGGCTTCTGCCTTATCCACAGCGCTCTCCTATCTCAGAGCCTGGGATTTCACAGCAAGCCCTCTGATCCTCAGATCCTGAGGTAAAACTCAGAAATTCCCTCTCAGAGAATTCAAGCCTTTTCCTTAGGTTCTCTCCCTCAGATCTGCTATGACCTGGCTTCTGCCTTATCCACAGCGCTCTCCTATCTCAGAGCCTGGGATTTCAGAGCAAGCCCTCTGATCCTCAGATCCTGAGGTAAAACTCAGAAATTTTCTCACAGAGTCGTTCCCTATCTTAGACCCCCCTGATCTGGGTTCTGAGGCCCCGCTACTAAGCTTTTCCCAAAAGCTCTAGCAGGAACCAAACCTCATTGCCACAGATCCTGTCTAAAAGGTACCCTTGACTCAATAAACTCTTTTATAAAGGCTTCACTGGATTATTTCAATAGGCTTCACTGGATTATTTCAATAGGCTTCACTGGATTACTTCGTTTCCCGCCGCTGGACACCAATGTCGCGATTTGACCCTTTTTGGATCCCACACCTCTGGAACCTATGTGGCGTTGGACCCACTCGTGCCTTGGTCTGTCCACCTAGACTCAGACCTCAGAGCACACCAGGGCAAAACTGAACTCTTTCCTTTCTTCCACTGCTGCCACCAGGAGATCCCTAGATCCCCATAACTCCTTTAGAAAGAATCAGGTCCACTCTTTAATGAAATAGAAAGATCTTTAGTTTATTTGCTTATTTGTTTCAGCACTTCAACATTCAGTTCTATTCCTTCTCCCTTCCAGTCACTGGTCAATCACTTCTCAGATCTCCTACTATATTTTCATCAGTCTAATCACAATCACATAAATCTCTGAACTCTCTAATCAAACTCCTTCCAAAACTCTGATCTCATCTTCTCCCCCTCAGGCTCTGCCTCTTATACTCTGCCTCTTGGCTCCGCCTCTCAGCAACATAAATATGCATGACTCACTCTAACTAAACCTGAGCCATGACCACATTTAAAGGAGAACGCTACAGCCCCCATTGAGAATGGCTGGACTAGAGGATCAATTGCATCTGGCTCAGAAAGAAGAGCTTCAGGTGAGCAAAGAAAGCGTGCATATATACATGGCAATCACATGTATATATGTCAGCCCTCCCAGGGAGCCATATGGCTCCTATTGAGAGCCATTCTCAATGGGAGCCATATGGCTCCCTGAAAGGGCTGACACATTTAAAGGGGGCTATAGACTGAAAAATGTGAGAAGTTTCTGAAAAATATCTGTGTTGTATTCTTGTTTGACAGGGGGTCCTGGAACCCAAGAAGAGCTCCTAAAAGGACCATGGACAAACAAAGAGTTGAGAATAACTACTCAAGCAGAGCAGATACTTGGCATCTAAAGCGTGGCCTGGAAGCCGCTGTAGCAGAGGCTGTTGGAAGTCATGGAGATTACCTGCACATGAATTTGTTTAACGTGAGGAACACTTGTGCAGCATTGGCTTCACTCTTTCCTCCCAGTGCCCACTTAGTGGCAAGACTAAGTCAAGACAACTGAATATGGGTCCGGACCTGGAAACACCATTCACATCTCACAGCAATCACTGTGAAACTAATGTCAGGAGCAAATGTCCTATATTCCTAATGGGTGAGCCGGCCTTGCTGATTGCAAAGCTCATGGCCGAGAGAAAGCGTCTAGGAATTCAATTTCTATCTTTTGTTATACTGCCAACCAGGCTGCACATGAAAGGGAATTGAAATGCATTGTGCCTGGGGGAGGGAGGGGGAAGGGGGCGCTCCTAGTGCTGACACAGTTGAACATCAAAGGGAGAAGAGCACAGTGTTTTGCTTGTGTGTCCAGAATACAGAGAAATTTAAGTTCAGGCTTTGGTATAAACACAGGCACCAGAAGGGCTTCCTTTTTTGTGTTCATAGATTTAGATTTGTTATTGTTTCAAGCATTTAAGAGTACTGGATGGCTGGTAGGAAGCAACAGAGCAATAAAGGGAGGACTCATTTACTTATGATATTCTAAATGTAACTGTAGGGAAGGACACCTCTTACAATATCAAAATCAACAGATCAGTCCTTAGTTGCTTCCCTGGCAATAAGGTGTGTAGTAACCAGATTTAAATAAGGGTTATGATTTTCCATAGAAGTCTGAAGTGCCCTGCATGACAAAATAAAATTACAATAATACATACAACTACTTGTGTGCTTTGGATTCAGCCTATGACATCCTCCTGAAGTAGACTATGAGCCACAGACAATGCCTGAATCTGAACCTCACAGAGATCTAGCTTCATGCTCTTCTCTGCAAGCACTCCATGTAAGGATATCACTAGGGTAAGAATGGGAAGAGGAGAAGGAGAAGGAGGTGGAGTCTTGTGACTGGCAGTTTTGATGTCCAACCATAGTGAGATTGTCAAACCCTAGCATTTTAGGAAAGGGATGTCGAAATAATATATCACACTGGAATGTTCTTCCAGTATCCAGTTCCAACTCTCTCTCCCAGCAGTAGGAATACTGAAAACTTTTTAATGGAGTTTGTGGAACAGAGGTGGGGGTGGATGGGAGGCTCATTTATCCATCCCAGCTCAAGTTTTCCCACAGCCTCTGGCAGGCAATGGAATGCCATGCCCAATGAATGCTATACAAACATCAACATCCCCCCCCCCCGCCAAAGGTGGAAGAGGAGCTGTGGTCACACCTGTCTGTCAAAAAAGCTGTCCTGCCAGAAAGGGAGCAAGGAGTGGCAATGCCTGCACAGCTGCCTGTCCAAAAAGAAGAATATTGCGGGGGATGATAGTGGTGGTGACAGTGACGATGATGAAGTTGTAGAAGAAGTGAGCTTAGCAGCTGCACCCCTCCTACCTCTGGAGGCCAGCTGTAGGGTACAGAGCTGCCTCTTTATACTTTGAATTTCATGCTTGGCTACAAAGGTCCCTGAGTCAGACATTGTGAGTACAGTGGGTTGAAGAACTGCCTGCATGGCCAAAATAGCTTCGCTCTGCGCATGGGCTGGCCACTGACTCTGGGTGGGTGGGGCATATTTTTGTCTACTGTGCTAAAGGCCTATTAGGTCAGAAAACCAATTGGAGAGGAAATCCCTTGGACTCAGAGGAATGTGAGCCCTATTTGATCATGCGGAAATCAGATGGAAAATGCATACGTTGAGGAACCATGCTAGCCCTGTTGCCCTTATTGTCATTTAAATCATGCACATGGACAGTCTGAAGAGAGAGAGGCTGCTGTCTCCATGAAGGAACTCCACGTGAGCCAGAACACACACCGAAAATTAGGTTCTGGATCACCTGGAAATCTTACATAGTTTACCCCACACTACCACTCTGGGATGATTAAAGCAATGGCTGAGAAGGTAGGGCTAGAGCATTTTCATTATTGCATGTGTTCTCCACACAGTTAAAGCACAACCAAATGGGGCATTACTTATGATAGTGAGCCTTACATTTGGCTGTTAAACAGATTTACATTTGTATCTTGATTACCAACATGGCATTTTCCTGTAATCTCCTTTCTTCTATAATGCATTGGCTGCTTTGAGGCTATGGAACTCCCTTCCATAGGAGACCAGGTTGGCTCATTCCCTGTTGGTCTCCCAGCAGCAGATAAAAGATCTTTCTTTTTATGCAGGCTTTTAATTTAGCCACTGTGAACACAGAATTTATGGTATGTGGGGTTTTTTTTTTCCATATTCATCATGATTTCCCTGCTAAATTAATCTTTTATACTGAAAAATCATACAACTGATACTGTGCAACTTTCCTGAAAGTAGATCTCACCAAATTCTATTTGCTTATGGTTAAGTAAACGTATAACATTAGAATCTTGATATTTATTTATTTATTTATTTATTTATTTATTTATTTATTTATTTGCCACCTTTCTCCCCATAGGGGACCCAAGGCATCTCACAACAACTAAAACTATAAAACAAACATCCGTTTTCAAAATACTATATACATATCATACTAAAACAATTAAACATATATTAAGATTAAAAACTGAGATTAAAAACAATTTAAAAACATTTAAAAATCTGTACATTAATAAACAAACGTATATGATACACTTACTGCTTAAAAGCCTGCCTGAAGAGGAAGGTCTTTGCCAGATGATGGAAGGACAAGAGGGAGGGACCCAAACTGGCTTCTTGTGGAACTGCATTCCAAAGTCTGGGAGCAGCCACTGAAAAGACCCTCTCTCTGATGCCAGACTGAAATGTATCTAGATTAGTGGTTTCCAACTCTAAGTAAACCAGATGTTTTTGGACGTAACTCCTGGTTGATGGTGAATTCTGGGAATTGCAAACCAAGAACACCTGGATTACCCAAAGTTGGGAACCACTGATCTAGATAATCCACTCCATCCAGGAATCTACGTTTTAAAACTCTAGCATTTCCTGAGTAATTTCCGCCACATGCATTTTCTGGTGCCTTTTTCTACATATTCTTCAAGTTCCTTAAACACTTTTGACCTCTAGCAAGGGTCCCAATTATGGAAAAACACCCCATGGAGTAATTACAGGTATGAAGACCGAACTGTTTCTTCTGAGTAAATTTCACAAAACAATTCTATATCCACTGGAGAGGAGTAGAGGTTAGTGGCTCCAACATCAATGGGGTGGTAAATCCGCTCTGGGTATTAGTCTAAACGTGACCAGAGCCATCCATCCAAGGTGATGAGCTTTGTCCCTCAAACAAATTCAGCACCTTGGACAGAACAATTGGAATCAAACACAGAGCGAATTCACTGGCCTCCACACTGCAGCAAACTGAATCAATGTATGTCATTTTACGTGACTTCCTGTGCTATCCTTTACAGTTTCTAATTTTATGCATGAGCTAATATGTGATGCATATTTATATACAATTATTTCATCCATTTCAATGTCATATTCTTTATAAATATTGTACTGCTCTTTCTTAACAGGCTCTGAAAAAAGCCATACAAATATGTTCTGACACGTGTCAAACTATTATAAGATTTTGTAAGAATATATGTATAAGAATAAACTTTTTCTTTTTTCTTCTTTCCTTTAATATACTGAGAGCTTTCCTGTCTTTTGCACAGGGTCACAGTGGTCACAAGCTGCAGTCTTTTCCACTATAGTGAGGTACTGTTATTTAAATTAACAGCCCCTTCCATCTGTGACCATCCTTAGCATATACAGATTATTTGCAAATCACTTCATAATGATGCATTTCAGTTTCAAGAACAATAAACTGGTAGTCAACCTCACTGTCCCTAGGTAGAGACCTGCTTTTCCCTTCTCTGCTGCCAAACTTCTTCTCCTGATTACTGTTACCTAATGGCAGAGGGAGGTGCAGAACGTGCATCTACAGAGGCAACTCTTAAAAGAACTAGGCCCTCAGGATCATTAGGAATGTACAAACCTTTTCTTTAGATGTCACCCCAGTCTACACTTGTATTCTCCATCACCCAAAACATAGCCTCTTGCAGAAGATTTTGTAAAAACAAAACAAAACAAACATGAATATCTATCAATGAATCCAAAGCCAAGCTGGCATGGGAGTCCGTACACCACAAAATACACTGTTAGCAAAGGACAGTGTCTTCTAAGGCCAGGAAGAAGCAGGCTGTTTCACTCCAAACTGTCCTTTTCAAAAGACCTTGTCTGAAAAGCTCTAATTTGCTTGCCTTTATCTATTTCCCCACAGCCGCTTTTGTTCTGTTAATGGCATTAATTAGTGACTAGTCTCTATGGAGAGTTTATAATTTGAAACGTACTATCTTTACTATAAAATGTTTCCAGACATTTATTACATTTGGGAGGCGTGTGAATCTATTTATGGATATACAGACTGGTCTGGAGGGCATATACAACAACCCAAACATTCAGCTGAAATTAATAATATTTAGTTCTTCGTATCCAGCATTTACCTTATATAGAGATATATGATACCAAACGATCTCTGGGCTGCTATTTATCAGGGGAAATGACTTTAGATGATAAGTGAAACAATGGGGAAATAGTAGGCATACAGTCAGAGAGGCAATATTTTTCATTATTTTGGACAGAAAAGAGAAAATGTGTTTTTTCATGACGGGATCCTGTGCTATATAGTTGTTTGTGTGTGTGTGGGGGGGTTTTTATTTATTTATTTATTTTAGAAATTATACCATTTCCTCACTAATTACAAAGGCTTTGTCATCTTATTTAAGCAAACAATTCTTGAAAGCCAGTCCAAATGCATCTCCCGTCTCCTCTCCTCGGCCTTCCCCCTGTCCTTATTTGTCCTCTTCTTTTTTTCTCCCATCTCTGATTCCATTTTATCTCTGTATTCACTCCCACAACATGTTTCAGAACTTTTAAAACCCCGCATACTGCCCGTAGTTTGTTTGACTGGGAGGAATCTTTTCTGAGCTGGGGTGACTGTCAATCTATCCCGCATTAACCACTCGTTCCTTCCTGCCTCAGAATTCAAAGAGAACCCTGTCTCTCTGCTGAATATTTTATTTCCCTCTCTTTTGTCTGTTGAAGTCAGTTGGTCTGTTTGTTTTGTTTGTTGTTGTCTGTTCACATCTGTAAGTAATTACATATTTTTATTCTTTCTGCCACTAATGTCTCAGAGTGGGCTATTGAGATTGTAAGTGCTAGTTAATGAGAAAAGAGTAGACTATCTGGGAAATTGAAGTCGTTCCCTTCTGTGAGTCTTTATACTTTGGCTGTGTATTAAAAGGAGAATTTTGACCTCAAATTTCAAAACTCTACATCATGTTCTTATGACTCAATCCTCTAATAATATTAAAAATTACAATTCCAACCTATGGTGACCCTTCCCAGGATTTTCTAGATATAAGGAACTCAGAAGTAGTTTAGCAGTCCCTCCTTCTTGTGCCACTTTGGGACCATGTCACTTGATCAAAGCCACACATCTTGGCTTTTCTTCCAGGTGCCACAATGGGGAATCAAACCCCCAACCCCTCACTTGGCAGTCAAGTACTTTAACCCACTGAGCAACCCACCCTGTACAGTCTCTTAAACTCTTATCAATTATTATGTCAATTGCACTGACATAAATGCAGAGGTGAATAGCTAATGGTTAGCAATTCGATCCCTTGTTGTGCATCACTTGTTAACCAGTTTCAATTGGCCTCTACAATTTATACCACTGAACATGTGCTGGCACAACTCCTAAATAACATTCTGGCTTTTTGTTTACAGTTGCTAAGAAGACACATACGAGTGGACCTATCTGTTCACATCAGAAACAAATCTTACCTTCTTGGTTACTACATTCCGTGTCTCTCTTCGAAAATATTCTTCATACACCTCTTTTTTTATTATTATTTTCTTCCCTTTCTCTTTTACCCCTCCCATCTTAGTTTGTATTCCTCTTCTTTGTTAAATGTTTCAATGCACATTGAATTTGTTTTTATAAACTGTGTTATTAGAGGTGGAAATGAGTAATGTTCTTATACTCTATCACTTCAGATTGCTATAATGTGCTTGTGCGATGGTGGGTGAATAGGAATGCAGATACAGATATAAGGTGTAGAAGCTATCTATACAACAGGTTAGGAGTGGACAAGATGCAGCCCATGGGCAATCAAGCACCCTGGGGCCTTTCAGTACCTCCACACTCCAAAAATTAAAAACAAAAGCAAATAAATAAATAAATAAATAAATAAATAAATAAATAAAATAAAATAAAATAAAATAAAAAATAAAAAAATTAAATAAAAAGGTTCAAAAGGTCATCTTGTGCCACCTTCCTCCTTCATTGGAGCTCTGAAAATCCATGCTCTGAACATTGGGAGTTCAGAGCATGGATCTTCTTGTGGGATAAGGCGGACCCTGTTTGATCTTTCTCTCTGTATGATCTTCTCAATCTGTTGACGGGATCAGGAGTTGGGCTGTCTTAACATGCCTCCTTGCCATCCATGTCCTGCTGTTGCCATTGGCACTGAGCAGGAAAAGACGCTCGTCCTGTTATGTATCCATATCTTTCAACACCACAGGAAATAAAAGAGCATAAAAAGAAGCAGGGAAAGCTGGCATACCTGCTTCATCCGGAAAAACCCTCCATCTCTTTCTCCATTGTATCCCTGAGCATATCCCACAGGTCCTTTCAAAGCTCTGCTGCTGAGACCCCACTTGCCCTTCAGCTGTTATACCATTTCAATTCTGTGTTTTAATTGTAGGCTCCTTGGAAGTGTGGTGGGCTCTGCCACTTAATCCCACCCCCATAAATCTCTGCTTCATCCTTTACCCTGTTTCAAGACCACCTTTTCAAACCCATATTTTGAGATGCCTTCCTAATTCTTCCTTGTTCTCCTCGTCATATATCCTACCTTTCCCACAGTCAGTCATTTAATGTGTCCTCATGAGGTTTCCTTTTATCAAGCAATTTTATGGATATAAAAAGAGCACTGAGAGGTAGAAGGGCAGCTACGCTAGACTAAAGATAGAAAAGGAATGGCTTGGGTGTGGCCCAGTAATTGCTGAGCACTTTGATCCTTTTTAATAAGGAGAAAGGTATTTCATGGGTTTAAGCTAAAGGTGCAGCTGATGTGAGTGACGGGGGGAGGACAAAGGAATTGGTTGAAGTTAAATGAAGTTTAGTACTGTTCATATGCTATAGGCGAAAGATATTATCTTCTTCAATAACCAGCCTATAGCAATACCAGTGACCTGAGAGACAAATAAAAAATGAAGACAAACATAAGCCAAGTTAGCTGAGAGTTCAAGTTGCCCAGCATTAACCCAGTCACCAGGAGAACAGTTTTGAACATGGAAAGCCAAGGTTCAATGCACTCCCTGCGGACAAAAAGCTCAGTGGGTGGCCTTGGCACATCTTCAATGTAAGCAACCTTCAAGATTTATTGGGAGAATGGAATGAGGGCATTCCATATACATGGAGGGAAAGAAGCATATAAAAGGAAGACAAATAACGCAACCGAGTGCTGCAGTTGCAAAGATCATGTGCGTGCCATGCTCCAGCATGAAGGCATACCTTTCACAGTTGCTTGTCACAGAACACCCAAGCTGATTTTCCTTTGAAATTATTTTTATTTTTGTGTTGCAATTTTTAAAAATTAAAATCAGGCTGCCGGTGAGCCCATGAGCAAGAGCTTCTGAACAGGGGACTAAGTAGGGTGTTTCACGAGGGACTGGTGGAAGAGACAAGAGGAGATGAGGCTGTGTCTGTTGGCTTTAAGCTCTTGGTTTATCTTAGCTGTTAGGAGGTTTGCTTGTGTGTTTGTGGCTCTTGGTTTGATTTCAGCTGTCTAACCTGCTCCAAGGACATAGTGCTTGGGAAGGGGTTATGGGAGGAGAATGTTAGTGTTGAGAAGTGGGTCCCTAACTTGAGTATGGGAGGAGTAAGCAGCTACCAGGTCTATAGCCGCACTCAAAGTCCTGGTGAGCTCACAAGCAGTTGTTCATGGACAGAGTGAGCATGCAGGGGCATTTCGCAGAGATATTTAGCTGAGGAGTTTGAGGGGGATGCCAAGAGTGTTGTTTCACTATCTGCATAGGACAAGAGAGATGGATATCAAAGGAGATTTTGGAGTGACCTGCAACAGCTGTAGCATGTTTGCCTTTCTGCTTAAGGATGTTGAAACTTCGAAAACTGCAGCAAGCAAGGTCAGGTGTCTTGCTGGGCGAGAAGGGGCCTGAGGCCTGCCATTCATACTGCACTCAGGAAAAGGAAGTGTTTTCTGCCTAGAGATGAGTAGATTCTCCTAGAAGAGCAACAAAGGGATGGAATAAGAATGCAAGTACAGAAGGAATGTGACAGAGAGAAGCGAGGCTACGTATCAGGAAGCATGCTGTGTTCTTAGAGTGAAAGAACCCACAGCTGCCCTCTCCACAGACAATGACTCTAAGCTATGGAAAGAAGGACAACAGACAGCAGAGACCTCAGAGGTGATTGGGGCAGGTCCTACAGGTGGAAGGGTTCCTGCCACTTCCCAGAGGAGGAAATGTGTGGGGCTCATAGGCAGAGGCAGCAGTTTACAGAGTTTTCACAATGTCTCAGGAGCTGTGCTGTCTCCCTGTGTGAAGATTCTGGTTGTGACAGAAAGCATGTCAAGACTTAGTAAGACCACTGACCATCATCCCTTCCATCTCATCCATGTTGAAACAAATAATACTACCAGTTCCATTAAGAAAACTTCCTGGCAGGTGGGTTTTACCATACACGGATAGGGAAGAATGTGTTTGTTAGGAATCTTGCAAAGATTTGTCATGAGGAAACTGAATCCTGTGGTGGAGGGACACACTATTACAGAGGACAAAATACTCTCCCCATGGGGATAAGAGTGTCAGAGATGCACCAGAAACTGTGACAGAAACCCATAAATGAGTGGGTTCTAGAACAAACAATGCAACTTTCTTTGAGCACTGATGTCTAAGAGTTCAACACAGGTTTCTCAAAGACAAGTTATGCCAGACTTACCTTATCTCCTTTTCTAATAGAATCACAAGCTTGATATAGAAGGGATAAGCTATGGGAATAGTATATTTGGACTTCGGTAAATCTTTTGACAAGGTGTCTTATCATGGTATTGTGGTCAAACTGGCCAAATGTTAGCTAGACAAGGCTACTGTTTGGTGCATTTGTAACTGGTTGCTGCACTGTACTCAGTGGTTTCCTATCATCCTGGACAGAAGTGACAAGGGAGGCGATCACTAAACCAGACCTCTGGCCCACACATGGAGGAGGAGGCGGCAATATCAGCATCCAAGTGGAGAGTTGGTTTTCTTTGTTCCCCATCAGAGGTCAGGTCTACCCAGGATTCAATAGACTGGTCCTCTGAAATGGACAGTACACAATCTCAACTTATTAACATATATCCCAAACCACACATGCACAATTTGTTTTTTGTGGCTCTGACAATGCTGCTGCTCCCCTGTGGAGGAGGGAAGATGCTGGCAAGACGTTCAGTGCTGTAATTACTTCTTTTCTTATTTTCACATGATGAATTATGGAGTGAATTTGGGGACACATTTTATGCTGCTTGCGAAAATGGCTAATTATGTCTCTTTATCATGTCTCCCGTAGTTCGCAAATTGGCTAGTTTTCATTTGTGGTTGGACATTGGGAGGTAAACATGGGCTTTGTTTTGCAAGTGCAGTTTCTCAGACATGTAAGAATCATTTATTTGGAACACTAACACATAAGATTTTAATGACATGCTACCAGTAATATATTCCCAGTGTGGTGTAGTGGATAAACTGGTGGTCTAGGACTCTGGAGAACAGGCTTTGAACCACCACTTGACCATGGAAACTCACTGGGGGAGTGGAAGTAGTAAAACCACTCCTTAAATATCCCACCTTGAAAACCCTATTAGGGTTGTTGTAAGTCAGTTCTGACTTGACAGCACAGAACACACACACTCACCCCTGTAATACAGTTTGATCTCTGAGTGATAATGAAGAGGAGGAATGACAGGCACAGCAGCTAGTCTCCCTGCTCCTCCACTTCGGAGGGCGGAGAGCTGCAGTGGCTGTTTCTTCTATGGCTAGTTGCAGCCACTGCCCAATCTCAAGGTTCAATTTGGGAGACTGTGTTCAGTGCTGGAAACATTCACCTTTGCAGTTGGCTAATGCCAGGCCTCTCTGTGGTACCACCTTCTCTGAATCTGTCACTGATGATCAGGGTGTCCATTTACAGGCCATTGTTAAAAGCAATAAGAGATTCTTCACTCCTTCACCCACCCAAAAAGAAAAAGAAAAAAAGGAAACAAAGGAAGGCACAGATTTACACAAAAATGCACATTCTCATACGCCTGGACTATAAAGCTGCTAGTGTTACACATATTGGAGTGTAATGTATTCTTTAGGCCTTACATTTTCTTTTTTAAATCTTGCCCTGCTTTCTTTCTATCAAGCCAAACATCTGAAACGTTCTTTCTGTTGTCAAAGGTCTGCTACTCCTTCTGCCTATGAGCAACAGATGCTAATAACTGTGTCACAAGCCAGTTAAGATGTGCTAAAGGTTATTATTTGAGACCTAGTGCCATTTTTCTAATTACCCAAAGAAGAGCAGCGACCCTTTATGTGTATTTGTGTGCGTAAGCATGTGTGGGTGTTTTAAGAAGTCTGTTCAGATCAGCAAGGAGAGATTAGTTAAATAAATTGAAAGATTGATTGTTGCTGAGTTGCATTTCACCCCTTGCTATTTAATGAATTATTAATCTTAATAATAGAAGATCAGAAGGTCTGTTTGGCAGCTTGCGCTGGAAGATGTCACAGTTCTCTGCTATCACCAATCCAATCATTCAACAGTAGCTTCTGGCAGTAAGTTGTACCTGCAGAAGAAAGTCGAAAGTTCAGATTGTAGCTTGGGGAAAAAAAAATAGCATTATGGCTTTCCTTCAGAGGTATAATTTCCAGTTTTAGGAGAGGGCACATAAAGATACTCAAGTAAATAATTGATTTGTCACATTTTTCCAGACATTTAAACATTTTTTATTTTCACGTGAGTTACCACTTGTGCACAGTTAAGATTGTTTACACCCTATGCGTGTTTATGTCTTATTGATTTCCGTGGGGTTAGTACATTCTAATCTCTTTGGACTGTGCCCAGACATCCTTTATTGCAAACCATGAAGTACAACAGAAGTTACTACGAGTGTGGCAGGACTAGTAGTCCATCTTGCCCTTTGGAAAAAGCAATGGGCAATTCCATGATTTACTTCATCAGTCACCATGTAAAAAGGGCTGGATGAAATGAGTGGGAAAGGGAACTCCTGGAATGTTTATCTGCTTTTTCTTCTCCTTGGGTTCAAGAATGTGTTCCAAAAGGCCTTTTCCATATACAAGAATTTACATAAACACACTCTTACGGTTATTTTTTAAAGTTTCCTACAAAATAAACCTTTCAATTAGGCGAAGGCAAATGTAGGGAAGGTTTGCCTACTGCCTGTTGGGCTGCCCATCCCATCCGACATGACCAAGAATGAAAGTTGATTGGGTGAACATGTTATCCACCCCTCTGCACAGGGTTGTTGCTCATCCAGACTAGCCAAATGTGTGGGGTGAAACCTAAGACATGACTGACCTCAGAAGCAAATTTTGATACAAAACCTTCACTGCCCAGCACTAATAAGAACCAGTGTGGTGCAGTCCATAGCATGCTGGACTAGGACCAGAAACAACAAGATCTGAATCTCCACTCGGCCATGTCACTCCCCTGGGTGTTCTTAAGATTTGTGTTTCATCCTAAAGTTATGAGAATGAAGGGTGGGAAGCCATGCATACCCCTTCAGCTCTTCAAAGGAAAGGGAGAAATAAATAAATAATGGAATATTTGGTATAACTAGTGATCAGCACAGCACTGGCCTTTGTTATACAGATATATTTGCTGTCTTGTCCTGTCTAAATACAGCCACACTGGCATATGAAGCTGGTTTAGCTGCTTATAAGTAGAGATCAGTGTGGATTAAAAAGGAAAAACCTTTTTTCCCTTTGTTTGCTGAAATAAACTCCAATCCAAAATTAAATATATTTGACCAAACCCTCTTCACTTAATCTTCTTCATTTTTTCAGGAAGCACTCGTTTGTCAGCAGCAAAAATGACATAACTGCTAATGATGCCAACAAATTCTTTGCTTGTGAAAGCTGCAGACTGTTCTCTCTGCAACAGGCTCTCAGGGTTCAGAGCATTAGAATAAAGGGAGAGTCCATCTTATGAACACAGGAGGGTTCCACTTAAGGTCTAATGATCCTAACTAAGGATTATTGAGAAGAAAATCTGATTGTGTCGGGTCTTCCAGTGTGGTAGGCACTGAGCCAATTAATCTGGTTTGTGTGCATCTTCTTATTCTCCCTTCGCAGACTGGTTTCCTTTTTTAGAAACTGCATGAAAAAATGTTGGTTTTGACATGGCTGGAACATTGCAAACACGGCTGTGCCACCCTGCTTGCTGGTTGTTGTTTTTAAGTGGCTGTGAATGTGCATTTACTGTGCCAAAGGTTTTTCCTCCCTCTTTTCTCCCTGTTAATCCATTTCTAACATGAATACATGTGCCAACACATGCCTAACAGAGATATAATCTGCATCCAGGATGTTGCTTGGGCCCCAACTTGGTGGTTGGAAAATATCCACTTCTGCTTAGCCCAAATTCAGAGCCAGCCTGATTCAACCTGGGTCCCCAACCCAAGATTTAGAAACCTGAAAGTTTATACTTCCCATTGAGTAGAAAGACTGTGTTGCTCTAACTTTTCTGACTTTCACTCTCTCCTTCTCCTAACTGGGGAAATTTTGTCAGCATAGCAGTCTTTAGGTGGGTATTACAACCACAATGTGGAAGCAAATATAGTAGGTACCTGGAACTTTCTACTGCATGCCTTTAAAGTATGGTTTTTTAAAATAACCAAATATTGTAGCTTGTTTATTTCTTGGCAGAATTGTAATAAATAGGAAAACATAGCTGTCTTTTCTGAGAAAAGCAAGGCTGCCAAGTTCAGATGAATTGTTGCAGGAATTTTTGTGCAAGTTCAGCCTTTCTGTCTAAAGAAACACACACACACACAAAGACATGCTTATTCCCCCATGTAGAATGAGATTTTAGCAAACCTGCAAACCTCATCAAAGAAAGATGCAATGGCTTACATGGACAGGGAATCTTAAAGTTTTTTGGAGGGGTCTCTCCTCAAACTTCTCATTTCCAGATCTGTAGTTTAGTTTAATTTAGTTTAGTTCAGTTCAGTTTAGTTTAAGCAACTTGTATGCAAATAGCAAACAACACAAAAGTGAACCGAGGCAATATATCTGCATTTTCAAAAAGCCAGGCATAATAGGTACATAATAGGTAGGAAGATATGATGTCTGAAAATTATTTTAAAGTTTTTAGATTGTGCAGCAAAATGGGATTGAAAGAATAGCCATCTCTCACTCCAATATTTGGCTTCACTTATCACATATGTATTTCCATCCTGCCACAACTGTCATTCTATGTCTGTTCTTCCACACAAAAAATGACAGTCTTGTGACGTAAGAACCAAGTACGACTACTTGAATGGTTTCTATCCTTCTGTAACTTCTCTGTTTATTCAACAAAAATAGCTGGAAGTTTTATCAAAGTCATCATCATTCCCCCACACCACCATGATATGCCCCAGGCTTACACATTGGACCTGTTAGTTTTACAGTTCCTCTTCCTTGTCTCCAATTTTTTCCAAAGCACAAATGCTACACAAAGCTCTGGCGAGGGTCCAGCTTCATAGGGAAGCCCATTTTACTTTGGGCAGTACCAGAACTGATCTGAAGAAGCCTGATTCTACTCAGACTTTAGGTTTTGTTAGTATCCAGAGTATATCACTACCAACTAATGATGGAAACCTATACTTTTTTATTCAATGTGTTTTACCCCCAGGTGACAGTGGCTGAAATTCTGTTGCATAACTTGTGCTTATGGAAGGGTGATGATGTAACAGGCAGGGTAAGTTTTTTTTTGTAATTACAAACTTTCTCCTTCCATCCTGGACATTTTCTGACACACATGTAATCCCTTTTCATTGAGTGGGAGCTGTGAGAGAAGCACAAGAAGGACATCTTTACCTACAAAAATCACTACCACCAGATAACATTACTGGCAGGGAGAGATTCTTTTGGTAATGAATGCCTCCTTCTGTACCCCAGCTCCCATGCAATTAAGGGAATTTCATGGGAGCTGGAAAAGCCACAGGGCAGAAGTAGGACGTTTTTATTTTTCCAGTATATTTGTGGTGGTGGTAAATGGTCCAGTGCTGCAGTTGGAAAGTTTTAGACACCAGACTTAGACTCTAGTCTTACAAACACCATACCCTTTGAAGGATAATGTGCATTACTTCACTTACTTCAAAGTGTGGTAAATACTTGAAAGCAATGCTACTCCAATCTTCTCCAGTCATAGTGCTTTGTGGAAAAGATTGTGACTCCCCCATCCAGGCAATATAATGAAAAATGCCAAGTGAAGCAGCTGCAGTTGCAGCTGCTACCATCTTCATTATCCACTGTTCCTCTAGGCCCTGGCATAATGTACGACCCAGGCAAGGCCTACAGGCATTAGAGATGGCAGAGATAGCAGTAGCTGCAGCTGCCTAGCTGGCACTAAAGTACTGGTGCATTAAACGTTGTTTTATATTATTTTTAAGATCTTCCATGGTGGCCCCCAGAATTTGCTCCAACTCGCTGCAGGCCGATGCCAGGCTCGCTAGGAGCTATCTTGCTAAAATGTATAGAGAAAGAAAACTGCCTATGTGTTAAAATACTTATGATTTTCAGCACTGTCCTTCAACTAACATTGATGGTAATCTAAAAATAGAATGGTTGAGTGACACAAGAGGAAGAGGGGGAGCGTCTAGGGTGCTTAAAAGCCAGGCAGACAAGCTTTGCAACATTCCCTTTCATGGACTTCCTATAAAAATGGTCTTGGCCATGATTCAGGCCTCATGAGGAAAAACCAGTTTTATTATTTCTTTTACAGCAATTAAAATCTACAAGAATGATATAAAAAAATAAGGCTATGACATAAAAAGGAAACAGCAATTTTAAAAATCCATGAAATTGAGACCATCAAATAGACCTACAAAGCATTGTCAGAGCCCAATAGAACAACACATTCAGAGAGCTCCTGAAGCAAAGCAGCCTCTACTTGGATGGCCACTACCCTGCACTTTGAAGGCTAGTTATTATAACCCCTTGGGAAAGAGATCCATAACTTTTGTGCCACCACTAGGAATATAGGAAGTTGCCTTCCATCAAATCAGACTTTTGTTATAGCTAGGAAGGTATGATCCACATTGACTGGCAGCACTTCTCTAGGGATTCAGAAATAATCCTCTCCTTGTTCTTTCTGGCAAGGACTTGTGGTCTTTTGCAGCCAGTCAGGGGCTCCAGCATTGAACTTTGACGCCTATGATCCTTCAGCCCTGGAATGCCTCTATTTGTAATGGACATCCCCTGTTCTCCTAGCAGCTGTGATGAATCTCCCCAAAAGCATGTGATGAATCTCCCCAAAAGCCATGGGATAGTGAAATTTTGAGCAGAGGAGTGTCTTATGATCTCCTCGCACCTATACCTCTGGCTGTTTTTCTTCTCAGTATCAGCTCATCTGCTTTGTACTCATCATGGTGTCTCACTGTGACTTTCTCTACCAAACACGGGATCTCTCTCGTTTCAGCAAAGGGTTAAGTGCTTGGCTGAAGAAAAGCAGCCCAGACAACCACTAGCTTTATGGAGGTGGTTGCATTTTGCAAAGCATAGGAAACAACAACAGATTTCAGCACTTGTCTTGGCTGTCCCTCCCTTTCTAGTTCCTCTTTTTGGGTGCAGTACTTACAGGGAGTGTCTTCTGCTGCCAAGCAATTGATTGAGGCTCACAGATGTCAGAGTTTGGTGGAAGGCTTAGAGTTGATTCTGAGTCCTAGCCACCCTTATTGGTTGGGTTTCCTGGTAGGGTACTGTCTTGGGTTAAAATCTTTTTTTTTTCATTGTCCATCCTCTTCCATCCACTCTCCTAATGAAATACACTGGAAAGATAACACTGTAGCAAGCTGTCCATCCTACTTAATGGAATGGAAGGGCTGTCAAAGTATAGTGAGAATGACATGCAGACAGATGGGTGGGTTAGAAAGAATGCGTTCCATTCTATTACACTGGTAAATTGAAAATCTGCAAGTTGTTTCCTTCTTTTCATTGTTCAACCTGCTTTTTAATTAATCCCCCATTTAGTTCAACCTGGACTCAGTGTGCAACCAACAACATTTACCCAAGATTTCTTAACTTGAGAGAATTTGCCTCCAAAATTTATACCTTTTGCATAGCTATGCAAGAGGATTTCAGTAATAGAATTATAGAACTGGACAGGAGCCTGAGAGTTATCAAGCCTGATTCCTTACTGAAGCATGAAGTCCACAACTAAAACACTCTTGATAGATGGGTCCTGCCCTCTGAAGCCAATTTAATCCATCTTCTATGGGACAGCCCTCTCAGTTTTCTCTTCTGTAGCCTAAATTCATACAGTCCTGTGACAAACAACACTGGCATGCACTCCACCCTTCTTTGGCACAACCTGTCAAAGTCTTTAGAATGCTCTGAAGAGGGGAGGAGCAAAGAGGGAGAATATTGACTCAGAAAGAGGAGTTTTAGTTCTTGAGAAGGACACTGTGGTGAGGTGTGGTGTAGAGGGAACACGTTGTTATAGAGTACAGGGTCAGATTTTAAAGATACAAGCATAATAAAAGAACTGAATGCTGTTAGTCAACCAGCTTAGTATGAGTTCTTATTTTATTCCAGTTTTATGAATGAACTGTTCTCTCCCCAGGTTAACTACTGTAGGGTCTGTTTGGGTAGGAGAAACTGGTAGAATTCAGCCCTGCACTTATAAAGCTGAAACTGGACACTATCCTATCCTTTGGCAAAGTTCCTTTATTCCAGTGGTTCCCAGCCTTGGGTCCCAGAAGTCCTTGCCAGCACAGCTAACAGTGAGGGCTTCTGGGAGTTGCAGCCCAAGAACATCTGGGGACCCAAGGATGGGAACCACTGCTTTATCCCTTTAGAACCCTGTGGTGCTTCTAAAAGAAGAAATAAGTGTAGTCATAGAAGCCGGGCAAAATAAAAAGTGCCAAAAGCACATTTGTTCACATACTGCCTTAACTGTTCCTCACTGCATAGGCATCCTTCAGTCTCGAGAGACTATGGTAACGTGCTCTGAACAGAGGTCTTGGAACAATGTCTACTGTTCCTCATATGGCTTCATTTCCAGAGCTTTTACCATGTTGGTCACCTCCTCTGGACAAATCTCAGCATGTCCAATGTCCTCCTCAAACTGCCTGCCCATAATTAGACAGAGTATTCTGGACGAGGCCTAACAAGAGCAGAAGGGAATGCTATTGATCTGCACGCAGTGATTTAAGCCTTATTTTAAGGGACCTACTTTAGTTACAATTTACTACTAAATCCAGTAGAAAGCCACAACCATAGTAGGCCAACTGGATGAATTCAGTTCATAGAGGAGTTGATTCAACAAATCTCTGATTCAATGAGCCTACTGGATATCAGCCTACACATCTGCTGATACACTGTAGAATTTTATTAGTGTTTTCTGCTGCTTCATTGCACTGTTTACTCATGTTCAGCTTGTACTCTACCAAGATACCAAGATCACACATACCACTGCCAAGCTAGGTATCAATCAGCCTAACATGCACATCTGATTTTTCCTGACTAAATGCAGAACTGTAAATTTATTCCTATTGAAATTAACTTTGCTTGTTTCAATCCAGTTGTCCAATTCCGAATCATGATTCCTGATCCTGTCCTCTGACGTGTTAGCTACCCATTCCAATTTGGTACCATCTATGAGTTTGACCAGCATCTCATCTGTTCCTTCATCCAAGTCATGTATAAGGATATTGAACAATACAGTGCTCAGAACATAACTCTGCCTCATCCTACTCATTCCTTCTCTCCTGGATGACAAGTAACCATTGAAGAGAAATCTTTGGATTAATGAGCATCTCAACCAGGTAGTAATCTACCTAATAATAGCATTGTTGAGCTGACACTTTCCCAACTTGTCAAAACAATATTTTAGATAACCTTTTCAAAGCCTTCCTGATATCAAGATACATTACATCCACAGCACCCCTTCAATCTACAAGGTTGATCAAGCCATTAAAAAGTAGGTGTAAGATGCATTAACAAATTATAGTTGAATATATTATCAATTAAGTTGGATATTTGTTAACATACAGTAGTAGTTTAATTAAATGCATTTTAAAAATGAAAATGATTGACATAACAATGCATGAACATTTCTCCAGTAATAAGTTAGTATTCATGTTAGGAAAGGGAGGATGCATGAAGGAGAAGCTGCTGAATAAAGAAATAAAACCCAGCACCCCCAGCTCTTCTGAAATGCTGCCAAGCCTGGGCAGAATTGGGTTAAAAGGGCTTTTGAGGTTAGCAGTCACAGTGACACACACACACTCACTCCCTCTCCCTCTCCCTCTCCCTCTCTCTCTCTCTCATACACACAGAGAGAGGATTTCTGAATATAAAAAGGAACCACATGATTGAAACTAGCCATTTTTATAAAATCTGGAAGCCTCTGGAAAGTTGTAAGAATGCCTGAAATCCATGTGCAATAAAATCCAGAGAGAGAGAGAGAGAGAGAGAGAGAGAGAGAGAGAGAGAATGTATTTCTCCTCTACTTACAGAACACAATTTGTCTCAAAAGCACATCTATATAAACATTACTAAAATTCATTTCTACAAATACCAGAATATTTTTGGTTTTATGATAATGAGGTAAGTATTAAATGGGGTGTGTTTTGTATTAACATATTAAGGTTAAGCCTATGTTCAGTCATAAGACCAAGGCTCATGACCTGAGAAACGGAGGGCTTATTCTCTATTGCACTCCATTTGATGGCGGCTGGGCAGGAGGGAGAGCAAGGTTTAACAGGTTTTGCATCCAGACTGCACTGGTTTTATCCATGTCTTTTAAAACCACTTCTAAAATTGGGGTGGGTTGGTGGGGGTGGATTGGAAATCCTTAGAAAGCTACTTCCCTGCTGAAGGTCTGCTTCTGAAGCTTTCTAAAAAAAAAACATTTAAAAAATATTTCTGTGCTAGTTAAAACCTTCCTACCAGGAGTCCCTCACACAGATATGAACAATATAGGAAAGCACCATAGAACGTATCTGCAACACATACAAAATAAACAATGCCTGGCAAAGGAGCAAAATGAAGAAACAAAAAATCCAGAAAGTCAACCCAAAAAGCACCAGTGTTGTTGGCCTACTGAATAAAACACACCACACACATAACTGGAAGAGAAAAGCCTTCAGCTTTATTGATTACAGCAAGACTTTCCCTGGCATAGCACTGGGACTGGATCCAGATCGTTGGGAGACCCACATGCCTCCAGATGAAACCCCTTGTCTTCCCAGGTCCCTCTGAGAGACAACCCAGAATGGCAGGCCCTTGGAGACCACGAAGGAACATGCCACTCTGTGGCTTCCTGCCACCCAGTCCAGGCTCCTGGTCCCCTGAGCTAGGGCATGCCATGACGTTGCCCCCTAGGTCCCTTCCACATGAACTAAGATAGGCAGGCCCTTGCCTGCTGCTTCCATCCTCTGGAATGCTCCAAACCACCCATAAAGCTGTGACAGAAATAAGAGGACACCCACAACCATTATGAACCCAAATGCATTAAACAATGAAAATAATTTGGCAAATAAAAATAGGGTGGGTGAGGATGGGGAAAGCAGCCTAAGCACAACTGAGCCTCCAGCCAGCCTGCTCCGACTTTTATACCGAACCAGCAGACCTGAATGGAAATTCCTCCCATCAGGTCCAATGGCCAATAGACTTCCCCACCCACGGGTCATGCTGGCCAATCAGAAACAGCCAACATGATCCAGCTGTGCTCTGAGGCCCCAGGCAGCATTGTGGCATGTCCACTGCCATTTCTGGCCACGCCAGAGCCACCAGGGGATGCCATGCCGCTGCCCCGGCCACAACGTGGGGCTCAGGTAAGTCTGGGTCCTGTCCATATCAGTTTAAAAGTTGCATGATCTGGAAGGTGGGAGGAAAGGCTGAAAGCTTCATGGATGAAGCAGGTGCTTTTCCAGGAACAAGTGCATCATCTGGATAATCTCTGATATGTGTTCCAAATTTGATTTTGAAATATGTTTATTTATATAAAATATAAATGTGGTTAGAACAGAGAATGGGGATTTGGATTCCAATCTTGACAGAGGCATGAAAAGCACTGAATTTAAGTCAGTCCCTTTCTCTTAGCCTGACCTACCTCACAGTGTTGTGGTTGTGAAGATAAAGCCAGGAGGAGAAGAGTTATGTATGCCACCCACAGCTCATTGAAGGAGAGGTGGGTTATAAATGTAAATAATAAAATTATTCTGACTATTGCAGTAGTAAACAGTACAAATTTATCCATGCAAATTGCTGTGAAGTAAGAAAGATGCAGATGAACATGTAAGCCCTTAGATTGGATTTCAGATCTGATTTGTAAAAACTAACGTAGAAGGCACATGTGGTTATGTGAGGGCATGTGAGTGGGGCTTTGGAGGCCAAGGTTAAAGTCCTCACAAATTCATGTCATTTACTGGATGACCTTATGTTACTCCCCGTCTCTTGCCCTGATATTCCTCATAGGGAAAGAAAAAAACAATCACAGTTGTGTGGTCTGTGAACACAATCCAGTCCAGGTTTGGGTGATAATATTAGCAAAACACCAAAATATCACTTTTTTTCAAAAAGTCCTCCAAGACTCTGGCTGGAGGGTATTCCAGAGCTTGAGGTGGGAATTTAAAAAAAAATTCTAAGTGTTGAGATTTTGATATGAAAATGTATTAAATATTAATGTTGTATAGTTAAATGTAAAATGGCTGATTTTACCTGAGTCACTGTACTGATTGTATTCAGGTGTGGGTATCAAGGATTAAGACTTAATGTTGTACAGCTGTGTGCATGATGAAACTTTGAGTAACAGAAAATTAAGTAATGTATTTTCTGATTGGTCACAGAACTGTACATAAGTCATGTGTAAAATGAACGTCTTTATCTGCTGTAAGTCAGATCACTTTTTCCTATGCTGTGTGTTGCTTCATGTCATGTTATGCTGCCAGAGGAATATCTATCCTCTATGTATATATGTAAATAGACTAAGTTGTTGGTTTTACTCTCTCAGTGTCATCGTGTCATAAGTATCTCTGCTAACCAATATCTCCTTACTATGCTGATGTTATGAGAATACAAATTATAATCAAAATCCCCCAGTCATCCTGGCTGCATGTTGAAGGTGCAGGATAAATTTAAAATACATTTAAATCTCTAGTTTTTCTCATATGGTAGATGCCATATTTCAGGCTCTTCAGTTCCAGGTAGCACCACAGCAGTCTTTTGTCAACACAGACATAAAGAGACAACTGATTTGGCATCATCTATGGTGAAATTTGATATCACCACATATCTTCTTCATGCTTTCAGTTTCTAAAGAACTTCAATTTAATTACATATCCTGCGGCTTCACCAGTCAGCCAGGAAGATATTTGGACATTTCTCTTTCTCATCACACCCAAAGCTCTGAATTGCCAGGCTTGATGAGAAGTCCTAAAGAAAAAAGAAGAGAAAAGAAAAGATTATGAATGAAGAAGAAAGGGAAAACAAGAACAGGTTTTAGGTGGAATGGATAAGAAATGTGGTTTTCAAAAACACCCTTTCCCCCAAAGCTCAAAACAGAGGTGGCTAAGAAAAGAGTAAAATAAGGGCTGGAATTTCTCATCTCCATTCTGGTAAGGGTTTTAGTGTGGTAATTTAAACTTAAATGCCAATTTAAAATTAATGTAAGTGCTAAAAACAAGCCCCTTTCAATGTAAATGTATTTCAGTTAGACCTTTCTAGTTTATTAAAGATTAACTTAACTTGTGGTGCCGCCTCCCTCTTTCAAACAGGTATGTTTCAGACTTACAACAAGGGGGCAGTGGTGATCCCTTTGCTGGTGCCTTGCTCATCCCTTTCTGCAAAGCCTTGTTAGGGCTGCCAGCTGCTCAGCAGGCATTGCAAACATGGCTGGTTGCCCAGCAACCCAGCAACACCATGTGGACACCCAGCAGGAGGCAGGGGGGGGAGTTGGGAGGGGGGGATAACACCTGCCAGAAACATGGCTCAATGAAACAGAAAGGTCCAGGAGGCCTGTCAGAAGAACAGCTCTCTTAAGGAAAGAGCAGTAGTGCAATGATGCTGAGCTTTGCCAGATAGGTAGCAGAGGAGAAGGAGATGCCTGGCTGCCTGGTGGGCACTCCTCTCAGAAAGAGAGGCCTAGAGGAGGCTCCCCTGGACCTCTCTTAGAAATGACTAGCTTTCCAGGAGCTGTGAGGGCTGAGGTTACTGCAATTGGGCTTATGGACAGTTGGATTAGAAAGCTGTCTACCTTCTTTTGAAGCTTGAACTAAAATGAGACTGGTGGTGGGAGAGGAAAGGAAAGCTCCTTTTAGGGTCTGAGATGTTTCCCACAACATTAGCTGATCTCTGTGCTCATGATCCTGAGGCACCTACTAAATCCTGTGGTCTTGATCCTGAGGCACTCACCATGCCTTGTGGTTCTGTTTGGAGATCCTTATTGCTGCCCCATCTCTGAAGTCCTGATGTAAGCAACTGATTGGATGGTCTGGTGTACTGATGACAACCTGTCATGACAACCGCTGTGGAGAGCATGGAGCCTGTGAAAGAATGTTCAATAGAAAGAGCAGGAACTCCATTATGTTCTTAAGATCTATCACTGAGGAATCTGAGAGGCTATAGCCTGGGAACAAGATGTCCATTCAAGGTGACTGTAAGAAATTCAAGCAATTGGTTTGTTTGGAGTGACTTGATGCCTGTATTTACTAGGGCAGGATAAGTCTGA
The DNA here is from genome assembly GCA_037013535.1 of Intellagama lesueurii. Lineage (NCBI taxonomy): Eukaryota > Metazoa > Chordata > Lepidosauria > Squamata > Agamidae > Intellagama > Intellagama lesueurii. The sequence continues at coordinate 246,716,950 of JBAJHW010000002.1, forward strand.
ATTTGATGATGCTTGCATCTTCTGGTTGAATGTCATAAATATTGTTTTCATATCAGACCTGAAGCATGGATATTCCTCATCCGTGTATTTGAATTGTGTGTTATTTGGAAACAACACAGCAGGGTTAGTCCAAGGAATGTTGTTAACTGAAATAGAGTAGCAAATGGCCCCCTCCCACATTAAGGGGCAAAACACCCAAGACCAGCTATGTTTCTTTGACACAGAAAATATAAAATCCCTCATGCGTTTTGCCATATGTCTAACAGTAAAAAAACGACAATCAAATCAAATTGTACAACTCACAAATTGCCACTCTTTCATGGCATCCAAAATCTGCTCCATCAGACAACCAGTTCACTCTGCCTAATGGTAGGGCCAGCCCAGCACGGGAGGCAAAGCATTCCAAAGTCAAGTGGTCCCCATGCAGAATCTGCTGAACATATTTCAACCAAAGAATATTTCTTTTTAAAAGGAACTCATTCCATTACTAACCACTTTAGAAAAACAGGAGTTTTGTTCCCATTACTGTACCTGCAAGAGTAATTGGTTCCCATTCGTTATTTCTAATGTGCTACTAATGCTCACCAGTTTCCACAAGTAGCCAGTTCTGTTCATTGCACATTCAAAATTCTATTTTAAAACTTTAAACATAGATTGCCTTTTATCTCCCTTTAAATTCCAAATTCCAGAACAAATTGGCCTTTTTCAAAAAAAATTCTCTCCAACTAACATGAGTCTTTCCATCTCATTTTGGCTCTCTGCTCAAGAAAAAGAAAGTACTGTATGTATATATTTGTACTTTACGCTCTTGTTCCAGTTTCTTCCATTCCACTTTCCCAAATCCGGAGCAAATCAGTGTCTTTCAAAGGTATTTCTGGAAATTATTTACAACCTGAGTTTCGTCACTTCACATTGCCCCTGTGGAGCCATTCATTTCTACCCTCCAACTAACCTGGTACTCTGCAGCTCATATTGTCCTCACACCTTCTTCTTTTCTTCAGTCTCATTTTTTTCTGCTCTCTTTGCCTTCTTGCTTCTTTACAAGGCTGTTCCACAAAAGGAACTGGCTTGTAGCTGTAGAAAATGAACCTTACCCAGGTGACCCTTCCTCCTCCCAGGCCTGCAACAGGGAAACACCTGAAGTAGTCAATTTCAGCCATAGCCTTTGCAGGCAAAAAAGCAACTCTGTAGCAGCTCATTGCTGGAAAATGTAATGTGCTGCACAAATAACCTATTTAAAAAACAAATTACTTCTTTCCTCTGAGTGGAATTAACATTCCACTAAGATGCTTATGTAGAAAGATGACCTTGGACAAATGGATTTAAAACACTGAAAGTCTGTGTATGGACTTGAGTAAATGCAAATATACAATTCCATTGATTATATAATAATAATAATAATAATAATAATAATAATAATAATAATAATAATAATAATAATAATAATAATAATAATAATAATAATCTGTGTCACACCTCATCTGCAAATGTCCAAAGACTGCACAAGCAGATTACAAAATTAGACCTGAAAGAGTGGCAAAATTGTTCCCAAAGCCCCCAATGACTACGGGGACCATTGAAGTGTGTTTCTTCCCGAGGTGAGATGTTTATGCAAAAAATATAACTTGCCAACCTCCAAAAACCCATGGGAACATCAGGTAGAGAATGTTTAAAAAAATGAGGAAGTTAAAATCTTGTGGGATTTCCGGATCCAAACTGATAGACACCTTGAACATAACACACCAAACGTAATAGTAAAAGAATGAAGAAATGTCCGCATCATTGACATTGCAAATCTGGGGGATGAAAATAAAGAATTGGAAAAACTAACAAAATACAGAGACGTGGCAATTGAAACATCCCACTTGTGGATGAAACACACTTCAATGGTCCCCATAGTCATCGGGGCTTTGGGAGCAATATGAAGAAACTTCACACAGTACTATAAGCAGTAGCAGATCTTAGAAGTTGCACCATCATAGCTACAAAAAACCCAGCAATGTTAGGAACAGCATACATACTGCACCAATATTTAACAGATACTTAGGTTTTTGGTTTAAACTTGTATCTGTTATACAATAGCAGTCAGTGTTTTTATAATTTTGATTGACTCTGCCTGGTATTTTTGAACAACAACAATAGAACTGCAGAGTTGGAAGGGTCCCCATGGATCACTGAGTCCAGCCCCTTAGAAGGAGGCACAGTGAGGAAGAACTCCCAATTTCTGGCTTATTGACAGTATTTCTCCTTGATGTTTTGTTTGTTTGTTTAAAAAAAACAAGCTCCCAGAACAACTTACTATTTTGGATGACTAAGCTGATGGTTTTAAAGTAATGGTTGCACCTATATAATATACTGTATGGCATATATGACATAGGTCAATATACTTTGCATTTATAGAATATTTTAGGAAGAGTGCTTCTTTGTTGCTTAACTTGCAACTTGCTTCTCATTTTGGAAAGTCTTAAAAAATAGTTTTACATGAACAAGATCAAATGTGCAAAAAGACATTAAGGCTGGAATCTCCAGTGCACTTACTAGTAGGGAGTAATTCTAAAGACTTGTTTCTGAACAAATAATATATATAGGATTCTGCTGTGCAGCAAATTATCAAAATCAAGAAAAATTCATTGGATAACAAGAATAGCACAAAGCATGAAAACTGGAGCTGTGCACAGGATTAGGATAAAACACAAGTTCTGAACCAAATCAGCTTGATTTGGACTGATTTGTATGAGGTCTGAAGCAGAATGATCAGATTGATGGATCTGCACAAATACAGTTGAATTGGACCTAGAGAGCTTAAGTCTCTTTCTTTCTTTCTTTGAAAACAAAAGGAAACCTTAAAGGTGCCTAGGTCAGGTTTGGCCCACTCTTTAGGGTCCATCATGTGTCCCGATTTCACATACTGTACCTCGGTGCAGAATGTAACAAATTATAATCATTTTGGTCTTCCATGCCAGTCAGTAGAAGGCAATTGATTGAGATGTGGGGCAAAAATCACTCTGTACTGAACTGGAATACATCCCAAAGGCTCAAACTGGCTTACAAATAAGATCCAGAGGTTGGTGCATAGACCTAATAACTACCTGTAGTTCCAGTTAAACAAACAAGTTATTAAAAGCAAGTTAATCAAACAAGGCTCTCAACCCCCTTTAGGATCCTTTAGCAGAAAGAAAGCATGTAAATATTTTGAATGAAATAAATACATAAACCCCAAACACAACTGAACCAAATATATTACACCTGAACTTTACATATACTTATACATATAAATAAATACGAATATCATGGAACCACGTATTCTGGGCCCACTTCCATGGCCCCAGCTCCACTCTACCTGTTCCAGATTTTGCTAATAGAACAGCAAGTTCTGGAAAGGGAGTTCTATTCACATTCAGAACAACACAATTAGAATTTTCTATGAGAGAGAGGATGAAAGACAGAGATTTAAGAGATTGTACCCATGTTCAAGTAAATAAAAGCAGAAGTTTCCTTTAGATCCTATTACCCCAGAGCCCAGAACAGTCACTTTTTAAGTCTACAGCCAAGGCAGTCTTTCAGTCAGGATGGCCACTGGCCAGTCTGATTGCAGAATTCTAGGAACTGTAATTGAAAAAGTAACTTTTCCAAGCTTTGTCTTGCTCAGTGAGGAAAAAATGGGGAGATAATTCACTGAATGGGGGGCATATTTATAAACCTTGAATAACACCTGGACAAAGTGACAATTTTAAATGACATAATTTTTTTAAAAAAAAAATTCACCTGGACACAACTAAAGTGTTTCAAATGTGTGTTCAAAATCCTTGATATACATTACCTTAGCTGAAATACTGTTACTGTTGCTGTTGCCTAGCTGCTACTGTTGTTATGTGCGACCAAGTTGCTTCTGATATATGGTGATGATAACCATGACTTAATGAGCTCCCAACAGTCCTGTCATTAACAGCCTCGCTCAAGTCCTGCAAGCTGGAAGTTGTGGCTTCCTTTAGTGTTCATGTTAAGTTCTCCTTTCTTCCTATTGCCTTTAACTTTTCCTAGCCTTATTGTCCTTTCTGGTGAGATGTGTCTTCTCACTGTCCAAAGTATAATAGCTTAATTTTAGTCAAATTGCTATTATTGTTCCTACACTGCAGATAGAAGACAGGCTGAAAGATGATGGCTTGCCTAAAATCGTGTAGCTAAGAACTCAATAGATAACATCTAGATAAATCAATCACAATCTGTTCAAACATTTGACTGCTGGAACCGAGGCAGAATTTCTATTAAGTAATGAATGATGCACCCATTTCCTCTCCCAAAGCCATACCACCTGTCTAGCCACATAGCAGTCCCCAAGTAGATGAAATAGCTCTTCTGACTAGCTTCATTAGTATTAAAAACATAATCCTTTGCAGAGGCAACTTTCATATCAGGCTTAATACCACAAGAGAAAAATCAGAATTATTAATTCTTACATTTCAGTAATCTGGGACATAGATTATTTATCAAGACTGGGCTGGGTTAATGCTAAGTATGTTGCCGGGCATGAATTTAGTGTAACTCTCTCTCAGTTGGTCCATAAAGACCATTCCACTCCCTTTATCAGCTCAGAGAACAATGGCTATTTCTAATCATATGGCCAAAGCAGTGGAGAAAGTATTTGTATAGTGAGGACTGGTATTCTGTACATCCTGTCTATGTGTCCCTTTTCTGGTTTCCTGTTTAGAAGCTGCCCCACAGAATACCTATGCAAAGGTAAGCTCCACTGATTTGTGAAAAGGGAAAGGGGGGGGGGGAGAAACATTTTGGGATTAGCTGTGAGAGCTGTCAGAAGCAGCACTGATCTAAATTGAGAGACAACATTCATTAACCTATTGGCCTTGCTAAAGAACTGCCCTAATTCTGAATTGGCTTTGTGACTGTATCACTTGCTCAGATCTTAATTGGTTATGCGGCAATGTCATGGACTGAAGATGTTACCATGATCACCTATTAGCTGGGATCTCGTGGTAGAAAGTTTAAGGAAGGGGGGGGGAAGGGAAAAGGAAGGTCTGACAGAAGAACTAATGATGCTTGAATACAAATGACAAAACAATGGTGAGCAAGACTGTGGACTGGGAAAGTTTTTACCCTGACCCCAAAATCTATATCAATTGAACATATTAGTATATGAAACTTCAGCACTTCAGCACTAAAGAGAACATGCTACAAATGTGCATTTTTTCCTCTATTCATGCACCTAATTTGTGCCAGTCTGTGCGTGTTTCTGCCTGTGTGTGTATAAAAAATGATGATCAAGTATGTATAAATTGCACATGCTTTTACTTATCCATTACCCATGTACCCATTATTATTTGTTTTCTGGGTCAGAAGCCTCGTGTTGTTGTTATCCCCCTCTGCTGTAAAAGAACATGGGTGCCAAAGCTCGATACGTAACGATAGCAACAACAATGCAGGACTTTATACAGCTGGTGGAGATTTTCTAAGTCAGTGTCTTTCTTAATGGAAGGTTTTTTTGTGGTCTTTGCAAGCATGGACATGGAAGAGTTGTCCATCTCACTTTTTCTGCTTATCTCCTGAGCTGTGTATGTGCAGAGAGATCCATAATAAAATAATCTGTATCAGTTCTCTAAAATCTTTAATCAAATACAAACCACTATTTGGCTGATTTTAATGCTGAAAAATGCAGTCACTGTAGGGGAGTGAGACACGAGACCCCAGGATAGCTCATGTTTCAACTTAGCATATTTCTGCTTCTGTTTATCCACGTTTTCCACCAAGAGACTGAATTTAGTAGGAAGGCAATATCTTTGGGCTGTGCGTGATCTGACGCCACCCACTCCCAGAAATTTAAATGCCTCAAGACACCAGGAAAAGACCAGTGCTATCATTGATCCCCTTCACGGATTGCTGCCTTGTCGTGGCGAAGGGGCTTGAGTAATTCAGAGAAGCTATGGGCTATGCCGTGCAGGGACACCCAAGACGGACAGGTCATAGTGGAGAGTTCTGACTAAACGCGATCCACCTGGAGCAGGAACTGGCAAGCCACTCCAGTATCTTTGCCAAGAAAACCCCATGAACAGAAACAAAAGGCTAAAAGATATGACGCTGGAAGATGGGCCCCTCAGGTCGGAAGGTGTCCAACATGCTACTGAGGAAGAGCGGAGGACAAGTACAAGTAGCTCCAGAGCTAATGAAGCGGTTGGGCCAAAGCCAAAAGGACGCTCAGCTCTGGACGCGCCTGGAAGTGAAAGGAAAGTCCGATGCTGCAAAGAAGAATACTGCATAGGAACCTGGAATGTAAGATCTATGAACCTTGGTAAGTTGGATGTGGTCAAACAGGAGATGGCAAGAATAAACATTGACATCCTGAGCGTCAGTGAACTAAAATGGACGGGAATGGGCGAATTCAATTCAGATGATTATCATATCTACTATTGTGGGCAAGAATCCCGTAGAAGAAATGGAGTAGCCCTCATAGTCAACAAAAGAGTGGGGAAAGCTGTACTGGGATACAATCTCAAAAATGATAGAATGATTTCAATACGAATCCAAGGCAGACCTCTCAACATCACAGTAATCCAAGTTTATGCACCAACCACCGATGCTGAAGAGGCTGAAATTGACCAATTCTGTGAAGACCTACAACACCTTCTAGAACTGACACCAAAGAAAGATGTTCTTCTCATTATAGGGGACTGGAATGCTAAAGTAGGGAGTCAAGAGATAAAAGGAACAACAGGTAAGTTTGGCCTTGGAGTTCAGAACGAAGCAGGACAAAGGCTAATAGAGTTCTGTCAAGAGAACAAGCTGGTCATCACAAACACTCTTTTCCAACAACACAAGAGGCGACTCTACACATGGACATCACCAAATGGGCAATACCGAAATCAGATTGATTATATTCTCTGCAGCCAAAGATGGAGAAGCTCTATACAGTCAGCAAAAACAAGACCTGGAGCTGATTGTGGCTCTGACCATCAGCTTCTTATAGCAAAATTCAAGCTTAAACTGAAGAAAGTAGGAAAAACCACTGGGCTAGCCAGGTATAATCTAAACCAAATCCCTTATGAGTACACAGTGGAAGTGAAGAACAGATTTAAGGAACTAGATTTGGTGGACAGAGTGCCTGAAGAACTATGGATGGAGGCTCGTAACATTGTACAGGAGGCAGCAACAAAAACCATCCCAAAGAAAAGGAAATGCAGGAAAGCAAAGTGGCTGTCCAACGAGGCCTTACAAATAGCAGAGAAGAGAAGGGAAACAAAATGCAAGGGAGATAGGGAAAGTTACAGAAAATTGAATGCGGACTTCCAAAGAATAGCAAGGAGAGACAAGAGGGCCTTCTTAAATGAACAATGCAAAGATATAGAGGAAAACAATAGAAAGGGAAAAACCAGAGATCTGTTCAAGAAAATTGGAGCCATTAAAGGAACCTTTTGTGCAAAGATGGACATGATAAAGGACAAAAATGGTAGGGACCTTACAGAAGCAGAAGACATCAAGAAGAGGTGGCAAGAATACACAGAGGAATTATACCAGAAAGATCTGGATGTCCCGGACAACCCAGATAGTGTGGTTGCTGACCTTGAGCCAGACATCCTGGAGAGCGAAGTCAAGTGGGCCTTAGAAAGCATGGCTAACAACAAGGCCAGTGGAGGAGATGGCATTCCAGTGGAACTATTTAAAATCTTAAAAGATGCTGCTGTTAAGGTGCTACACTCAATATGCCAGCAAGTTTGGAAAACTCAGCAGTGGCCAGAGGATTGGAAAAGATCAGTCTACATCCCAATCCCAAAGAAGGGAAGTGCTAAAGAATGCTCCAACTACCGTACAATTGCACTCATTTCACACGCTAGCAAGGTTATGCTCAAAATCCTCCAAGGTAGGCTTCAGCAGTATGTGGACCGAGAACTCCCAGAAGTACAAGCTGGATTTCGAAGGGGCAGAGGAACTAGAGACCAAATTGCTAACATGCGCTGGATTATGAAGAAAGCCAGAGAGTTCCAGAAAAACATCTACTTCTGCTTCATTGACTACGCAAAAGCCTTTGACTGTGTGGACCACAGCAAACTATGGCAAGTTCTTAAAGAAATGGGAGTGCCTGACCACCTTATCCATCTCCTGAGAAATCTATATGTGGGACAGGAAGCAACAGTTAGAACTGGATATGGAACAACTGATTGGTTCAAAATTGGGAAAGGAGTATGACAAGGCTGTATATTGTCCCCCTGCTTATTTAACTTATATGCAGAATACATCATGCGGAAGGCTGGACTGGAGGAATCCCAAGCTGGAATTAAGATTGCCGGAAGAAATATCAACAACCTCAGATATGCAGATGATACCACTCTGATGGCAGAAAGTGAGGAGGAATTAAAGAATCTCTTAATGAGAGTGAAAGAGGAGAGCGCCAAAAATGGTCTGAAGCTCAACATCAAAAAAACTAAGATCATGGCCACGGGGCCCATCACCTCCTGGCAAATAGAAGGGGAAGATATGGAGGCAGTGACAGAGTTTACCTTCCTGGGCTCCACGATCACTGCAGATGGTGACAGCAGCCACAAAATTAAAAGACGCCTGCTTCTTGGGAGGAAAGCGATGAGAAACCTAGACAGCATCTTAAAAAGCAGAGACATCACCTTGCCGACAAAGGTCCGCATAGTCAAAGCTATGGTTTTTCCAGTAGTGATGTATGGAAGTGAGAGCTGGACCATAAAGAAGGCTGACCACCGAAGAATTGATGCTTTTGAATTGTGGTGCTGGAGGAGACTCTTGAGAGTCCCCTGGACTGCAAGGAGAACAAACCTATCCATTTTGAAGGAAATCAACCCTGAGTGTTCACTGGAAGGACAGATGCTGAAGCTGAGGCTCCAATACTTTGTCCATCTCATGAGAAGAGAAGACTCCCTGGAAAAGACCCTGATGTTGGGAAAGTGTGAAGGCAAGAGGAGAAGGGGACGACAGAGGATGAGATGGTTGGACAGTGTCATCGAAGCAACCAACATGAATTTGACCCAACTTCGGGAGGCAGTGGAAGACAGGAGGGCCTGGCGTGCTCTGGTCCATGGGGTCACGAAGAGTCGGACACGACTAAACGACTAAACAACATCATTGTTCAGGATCTTAATGTCTACAGGGCAAAAGAAAAAGAAAATGTAAGGTCAGCACATTGACTATAAAACAATCTGTTCTAAAATGGTCATGGCTGTATTGCCCACTACAGTGGGTGTTGATCAGTTGATAAAGAGATAGAACAGAAGAGAATCTTTTGCACCATAAAGGCTAACAGGTTTTGCTGGCATCAACTTTTGTGGACTCTTGTCCATTTGTCTTCAGATGTACATAGGTGAAATTTGTAACAAAAAATTATGCCATTGAAAATCGTTAGCCTTGAAGGTGTCCCAAGACTTTGTTGGTTTTGCTGTAACAAAGTACCATCTGTACCCCCTGCAAACAGAGAGGAAGATTGGTTGGTTGATTAAACAACAGAAACATGGCTTTGTTTCATCTCTTTCAGAGAGATGATTTCATAATGTTTAATGTATCAATTAAGCAATGCCTTTTGTTACCACAACAAACATATTTGCATGTGAACATTCAGCACAACCTTTACCCCAAGAGTTCATTTTGTTTTGTTTTTTTCCCCTTTGGCTAAATTTAATCATCCAAGCTTGTCTCAAAGATGACACATATTCTTCTTTTTTCACCTCCTTTTCTTCTGCTTCTTAAAAGCATGCTATTTTTATATGACATATATACAGCATGCTCACACACATTTGTAGAGTTGAGATTATCAGCTGTTTTTCCTCCTGAAAAACACATTAGAAAACACAATACTGTGCCATAATTTTAAATGTCCATGATTACTCCCAGGCCTAAATGGGGGGAGCAGGGGAGAAGCAGGAGGAGAGGACTTAAGCACACCAGATGAACCCATGAGAGGCTCCTGATCCTGATGTGGACCTGCTCTCCTCAGATACTCTCTGGGCTACAGATAAAATTAAACAAAAGTGGAAGAACGACTATAACCACACTGGATTATCTATGGCATCTAATGAGAGGGTGCAGCAAACTGCAAGGAATTTTTCAAATAAATGAAAGAAAAAACAGATAGAATTGAATGTAAAGGAGATGGGATCACTGATAGTTGACAGCTACTCTTGAGGTAAGCAATATGAACACGTATAGTTACTTAGGCTTTTTCAGCTAAAACACCCCATCCACCCACCTACCCACATACAAAAGCCCAGCACAAGAAATAAAGCTAAAAATTAAAAGATTGCAAAGACCAACTCCATATTACCGCATGTAGTAGACTGTATGTAGAGCAATTTAAATTCAGAGCCATGCACTGATTATTAAACTGCAGATTGGAGTCACATGGAATAAGAGGAAGCATCATACTACAAATCATTATCAGCTTTACAGGAAGGAAACAAATGAGTCATTGTTCAGCTTGAACCATAGGTGAATTTAGAGAAGGAAACCAGGGACTGGCAGCCAAAACTGGTTGTTATAAGGGCTGAATGTCAGGGACTGAATGACAAACCATACAGATGATGGAGGGGGATGCCAGAAGTCAGAAAAGATCACAAAAGGCAGGACTGCAACCATCAACCATTCTAAGAATACAGGGACACACCTGGAGACAGAGCAGCCTAGGTAAGTGCAGTCTGCAATCTGGGAGAGCAACCAAGGGCCATCTGGCAACATTAAGATCAACAGATTTAATTTAGCATGCAATTTTGTGGATTACAATACACTTCCCTACATGCATCCACAAAAAACTCATGTTAATATAAATCACTTCTTCAAGGTAGCTGAAGACTCTTGGCTCTTTTGCTTTAAAAAATTAATAATAATGCATCTACCTCTTTGGAAGGAGCTTGTGATTTCATAAGACAAGTAGGTCCATTCCACCTATGTCACTACCGAAACATGTCTCCCAATCTTTTATGTGTGACCTGGTTCCTAAGTACAGGCAGGACTTCCATCTTTCTTGACCTTCTCCTTGTTTGATTCATGCCTTGCCTTCTACTCTGTCAAGATCATTTTGAAATCTTCATCCTGTCTCCTATGATTTTAGTTACTCCATCCATCCCCAACTTTATCCACAGATCTAATAGGCATCCTCTCTATGTCCTCATAAAAGGCATTTGTAAAAATGCTGAACAGCACAGGACAGAAGACAGAGCCCTGTGACACTCCACACAAAACCTTTCTCCTTTGGGCTGTTGGGAAAGTTATTAATGAGCACTCATCAAGATCTGCCTAACAATAGTAGACTCATCTTACAGTTATATTCTCTATTTCATATTTTACCATCTGGTGAACAAGGATATCATATCCTTTGCTTTGGTCAAATGCTTCACTGAGATCAGGATATAGTACGTCTATGGCATTTTCCTGATCTACTGAACTAGTAATTCTATCTGAAGGGGATATGAAATTAGTCTAGGATAGTTTATTCTCTTTAAGAACTACTACATTCTAGGAATTGGTCAGTACTTAACAATTTGTTCTATGATTGTGGCCAGGAATCAGGGTCAAACTGACACTCATTTTCCTAGATTCATTTCTGCCCACCTCCACTTTTTAAGAACAGGGACAGTATTTGCCCATCTCTATCGTCAACATTCAGCATGCAGACAGTACAATATAACGAGCTGATATTAATACCCTGTTTCCCTGAAAATAAGACCTAACCTGAAAATAAGCCCTAGTATGATTTTTCAGGATGCTCGTAATATAAGCCCTACCCCCAAAATAAGCCCCAGTTCAGTGAAGCCCCGCCCTCCACCATTGTGCAGCAACCAGAAGAAGGTGACGTGACTGTATTTGAATAAATGTAGATTGTTGTACGTGAAAAAAATAAAACCTCCCCGGAAAAAAAAGCCCTAACGCTTTTTTTGGAGCAAAAATTAATATAAGACCCTGTCTTATTTTCGGTAGCAGTACAATATTACTAATGTGGATGGCTTGCAAGGTGGCTCAGTGAAGTCAATGAAGTATTGAAGTTGTTAAGAAAAGCAAGTTCATAATAATAAAAAAAGCTTCGAATGTTACTTTTTGATATTGCTGTTGTTCTGTGTCGTCGATTCAGCTCTGACTTATGGGTTCTTCCAGACAGAACATTTGCTCTCCGTATTGTGTCTAATTCAGTGCTGATCTTATCAATATTCTTCCTACCATCCATATGACATAAGGCTGGTCTCATTCCAGCAGTGACAAAATCCATTACTTTGTGTTTTTTTCCTTCCCTTTCTGAAGCATTTTTTATTTGTCCCAGTTGATTCCAGAGGGACAGAATTTAGCACTATGATGCTTCCCAGAGGAAGTTCATTTGCCTATCACAGTCAAGATTTCCTTAATCATAAACATTGTCAAGAGAGGTGATTTTTTTAAAAAAATTGAGGCTTGGACATGACACCTAGGAAGTCCCGTGATCCTTTGTGCTGAATAGAGACAAACCAAGAAAAAGGGGAAAGGGTGGAACTCCCCCCCCCTTAAATAGCCCACAAACTCACTAGACCTAGACAGGCAATCCCCTTTTTCTACCTCAACTCTCACCATCTACAACAGTGCAATCACTTGGTGATCTTCTCATTAGAACCTCAAATACTAACAAAATAAAATGTGAAAACGCTACTCTCAAGAGATATTCCTTCTTCTTTGTTTCTGCAGTTTCTGGAGAAATTTATCATGATTACCAAGTTGATATCTTCTCCATTTCTCTAAACAAATAAATAAAGGGAAAAATGCTTTTAAGAGCAGTTGTTTCTTTAGGATTCTATTCCTTGTTTTCTACCCTCCAAGAAAGTTATGTTATGCCTACTTTGCCAATGTCAATATTTTGAGTGTTACTTTTAAGGGGCCAGGAAATCCAAACAAATAGTTTACCCTGACTGTGTTTAGGTACCCTGCTGCTACATAATCTCTGCAAATTCTTGAAATAAACACCACAAGTTCCCTTGAAGACCGTATCTCCTTAGAATCCTCATTTAACACAAAACTGTTGTTTACAATGTTTCTACAGTTTTAACATCATATGAAACATTAGGAAAAGGGCCTCATTGTGACAGGCTTTCTGAGAACAGGAATCATGAAAAGACCATTAAGTCTTGTAGAAACAGGCTCATAAAATAGGAGAGCTCAAAAACCACTGTTGCATAAAGTACGTATTCAGATTCACAGTAAGGATTGGAACAGAGGTGTATGTCTAAGGACAGGCTGTCAGACATGATCCTGATATTTTTCCAGAACATGACATTTTCCAGGTGCACAAAATCTGCACAGCGATTTATTTATTCATTCATTCTACTTGGATACCGCTTTATAGGGCATGCACTGTCTGGGCGGTTCACAACGCATTAAAGCACACATAATAATACAAAACTTCATACAAGAAATAACATAAAATAGATAAAACCCTGCCACTAGCTAAACTCTATCTTTAAATAATATTAAACCAATTAAAACAGATTTGAACATTTCGGGTAGTAAAAGCACTAATAAAAGATGGCTTTAAGTAATACTGTTTTTACTAATTTAATAACTGAGAGGTAAAGTGCCTGACAAGCCTCTGTTGGACGCTTGTTCCAAAGGGAAGGGGCCACAACTGAAAACACATGGATTCTGGTATTTGTTCTTTGGATCTCCTTAGGTATCACAATTTGTAGCATCATGGATTATGAGGAGCAGGTGGGATGGATTGTTGCCTTGTGGGAGAAACATTCCAACAAATATCAAGGTCCTAAACCATTAATGGCTTTATAGGTCATGACCAGCACCTTGGATTGGGGATGGAAAATAATAGGGAGACCCTCATCCAATCAATTATCAATGCTAGACCGCACTCAAAGACCTGCACTGCATCACCTGCAGATGAGGAAAAGAAGAGATAGTGCTGCATGTCATCTGCATATTGATGACAACATACTCCAGATCTCTGTATGACCTCTCCCAGTGGCTTCATACTGATACTGAAAAACATTTGGGAAACAGCTGATACCTGACGTACCCCTAGCAGAGGTCCCAAGAGGTGGACATCAGCTCCCCAAACTGTAACATCTGAGACCATTCCTTGAAGAAGGACTGGAACCACTGAAGAGCAGAGATCCAAAGTCCTGCTTCACTGAAAGCCGTGAGGTTGAACTCCAAGGAAGCTTTCCTCCATCTGCCCTCTAGCCTTCATTGTTGCTTCATCATCCTTCACCTCTTCATAAAACACACAGAAAGCTGGACTCTGCAGCAAAGAGGGCATTTAGGAACTATCATGTCTACAGCTCAAGTCACTTCTGAAAATTAATTAGTGACCAGAACATCTATAGGAGCATCAACCATGGCAGCCCCCAGGACATTTTGGAAACCATTAGGAGCCATCAGTCTTCAGGGCGGACCAAAGTATTTGGTCCCACAGGAGGGGTCCTGTTGTGCAGAGTGCAAATCTCAGCAGGAGATGATCTGACCATGACAAGGGGGAGGGTCACCTTCAAATCATCCTCTCTGTGTCCTGACATGAACACTAAGTCTAGGGTGTGCTTTGCAACACATGTGGGCCTGATGGGATGTAAGGACAGCCCCATGGTCACCATGGGATCCATGAACTCCAGAGCTGCTCTGGCCGTGGAGACATGTTCCATCAGCTCTGGTAAGTGGTGTGTTTGGTTACAGAGAGAGTGGTACATCACCACTAGTCCCATTCTGTCCCACTGTCCAGCATGAGGTAAGGTCACTCAAAACCCAGGCACCACAGAAGAGAAATCCTGTTGATATTGATGGAATTTCTGTGGACTATGTCAACACCCCCACCTCTCTAACTCCGCTTCATGCTGGATCAAGTATCCTGGGGGACATAACTGGGATACTTCTCCTTCCTCTTCTCCACAGGTTTCAGTTATGCACACTATATTGGCCTTTCATCATTTCAATTTCATCATTCCAGAAATAATGGAATATTGCTATTGGCTGAAATGTTTCAGTCAGAAATGTGCCATTTGTTTAGAAGGAAGGAAGGAAGGAAGGAAGGAAGGAAGGAAGGAAGGAAGGAAGGAAAGAAGGAAGGAAGGAAGGAAGGAAATTAAAAAATCAATATATTGTAAACAATGCCCTAGGTCAGTGATTACTAAATGTTTCAGCTTCATGCCCCTTATTAATTTTTGGAAATCCTTTATGACTCCCCACCACTGCTTTAGTATCACCCAACTCCCATTTTAGCCAAAAGTTGCAGTTGTAATTTAAAACTAAAAATAGCCACCTAACTCTAGTAATGTTATTTTACGTGATGAAAATTTGAAAATTAAAAATTTGTTTCAGCTGATTTGGGTTTTCCTTTTATTATGGAAATTTCAGTCTCATGTCCCCTTTAAATTTCTTGATCCCCCCGGGGGGGGGGGGAAGTCACCTGCCAATATACACATTTTAGGAGTCCCCTAGCTCTGTCAGTTTTATTTTCTAGAGAAAACATTTGCTTATAAATCGTACGGCTGGGCGGAGCAACGGGCAGTGAGAACAGGGGAATTCTCAGGGCTCTGAGAACCCCTGGGTTTTATTCTGAGTCAGCGGACCCCCCAGGAAAGGGGGGGCAAGTTTCCCACAGGAGAAGTGGTCTTGCAGCAAGGGAGCTTGGAGACACTGGAGAATCAGACTTGCAATCTGTTTTTTCGGAAGAGTTTCCTTTCCTCATCGCAACTGACTCGTGAAGTCGCCATGATGAATTGGTGAGTAGCTGCCCGGAGAAGGGGAAGATATGAAGATTTATGATCCGACTACATGAACAGAAGTTGAACGGCTATTTTTTATGGCAAGTAACAGATCAGATGTTGTTTTTTTCTTGGAAGCTGATTGTGAAGATAGATCTCTAAGCAGCAGAGAATCTTTGGCAATGTTGGAGTCTTTTTTTACTGCGTCACAACTGAGAGACTTGAGAAAGTGAAACTAACTTTTCCAACTTAACCCTCCCTCCCTAAGAATTTGGCTTTTTATAAATTAGAAGCTTGAGAACCTTGAATATCTCTGAATAATTTAATCTATGGAACTTTGCTCTGAGCCATTAAGGTGGATTATAAATCAAATGGTCATTTTTATCACCAGAGTGTCCTCCGCAAGGCTTTGAATTTCGGGCTGACCAAGGATCTATGAGGGGAATCTGAGCAATTAGTCTGTTTGACTTTTATGGTTACGGATGGGAGATTGAGGGTGAGACTCATTATTGGAATTTACAATGGAGGCTTGTCTTCAGGAATTTCAATCCAATCTCATCAATCATCTCAGAGCTCAGATTTTAGAAATGAAGGCAGAAATTCAGACA
This sequence comes from Intellagama lesueurii, assembly GCA_037013535.1. Lineage (NCBI taxonomy): Eukaryota > Metazoa > Chordata > Lepidosauria > Squamata > Agamidae > Intellagama > Intellagama lesueurii. The sequence goes on from JBAJHW010000002.1 coordinate 246,733,244, forward strand.
ACATTTCTTGACTTGGATATTAAGACAGAGATAGGAGACAAACCGACCAATTTCACTGAACTTACTGAACAACTGCTGTCGTCGGAGACAGAGGGAGAGACTATTGTTCTTGGGAAGCAGGCGATGGGAGACAAACCGACTGATTACATCAAATTCACTGAACGACCGCTATCGCCGGAGAGGGAGAGAAAGACTGTTTTCCTTGATGAAATCTTTAAAGATGGGAAAAGGAGGGGTGGAGATAAGGGGGAAAAGCATGTTGACATTATTTCGATTGAAAAGAATGTAAAAGGGAAGGCATGGGTGAATTTAGGGGCAGAAATTTATGATCAGAGATCGGATAGATCTGCGTTGCTTCAAAATCAAGACATCGATTATATTGGGAGGAAATTAGTAAATCGGATAGAAAATGCCTTAAAGAGATTTCATAGATGGCATTTTAAAACTGGCAAAAAAGGGAGCAAGAGACGAATCTTGGAAATATGATACTGGAGCTGAGAAGCAAAAATAAAAAGGGAGAAAGTAACCTGCTGATTAAATGATTTTAAAAAAAGGGAGAAAGTAACCTGTTGATTAAATGATAAAAATTTTTGGTTTGAGAGATATATAGTCACACATAAAGCAATATGAGTAATTATATTATGAGCAATTTTGGCCAGGTGGGAATCTCAATGGTAGACAAGCATATGTAATTATGAATTTTAGAAAGGTCGATGAAGAATAATAATATTAGATGTTTTTGTGTCCATGGTACATATATAGAGATTAAATATGTGTGAATTATTATGGTGATTATATAGACAAGATTAGGTATACAATATTTTTTTATCTGCAAAAGTGGAGATCTCTGAGAAATGTTTGACCTGGCTTGGAGTTTTTTGGTGGACAAGCAATCTTTAAGATGAAATTAGGAATGCTTATGATGAGTATTGGATAGAGGGGTATGCAGGTGAAAGAATTTATAGAGATTTCATAGATGGCACTTCAAAGCTGGTAAAAAGAATGCGGGAATGAATTCTAGATTTTCAAGGCTATACGTAATCAGAAATCCCTGGTCTATACATGGAGCTGAGAAATATAACAAAAATTGGAAAGTTACTTGCTGAATGTCTCAAATGGTTGATAAGTACATATAACGCTTAAATTAGAATACATATTTTGATTATAATTGTTTAGAAGTTATTGATGATAAGTTAGAAACATAAAGACACCAAGTAATATATGAATCATAGTCTGTCTGTGCAGTTAAGAACAGTTTGAATATAAGATCAATATAGATCTAAGTTTATATATTAGATAATGTATGTATGTTAATCATTATAAAGCTAGGAAGTCATTTTTTAATCTTAATAATGGTTTAAATATGTTTAGTAGGGTAATATGGTTTATGTAGTCAGAATTATATACCAGATGGATAAGGCCTAAATATGTTAGTAGGGTAATATGGTTTATGTAGTCAGAATTATATACCAGATGGATATATGGAAATTATCTCCCCGCATATATGTCTGTGTTTGTTTTGTATGTCTGTTTGAGTTATAATAATAATAATAATAATAATAATAATAATAATAATAATAATAATAATAATAATAATAATAATAATAATAATAATAATAAAGACTGTAGTTTTATTTAAATAAATAAATAAATAAATGAATAAATAAATAAATAAATCGTACGGCTGCACTGGCAGAACTGAGAGGGTAAGATCCAGAAGCAGTCCAGAATTTGGAAAGGTTGGCTGGAGTCCTATTCCATACTTATCCCAGTGTACCTCCAACACTGTAAATTTCAGTTGACAATTTAGAAATCAGCATCTGTTTTTCTTGTTGCACATGAAGTCACACAACTGGTTTGTGACGAGGAAAACAAGCCCTGGCTTCTTCACCTGCAGCACTTCATCACTGAAATTTACTGTTGGATTCAGGCCATTATGGTTTTGGCCTACATCTTGTAGTAGTTTCCACTGGCTGGTAGACGGTAGGGAACATCCTTTTTTAAAAAATCAACCTCTACATTTATACACCTACTCCAATTGAAAGGAAAAGGACAATGTAGTCATAACTAATTTTTAAAAGTAATTTATGTAGGAAGCAAACAGTTTCTACACAGCCAGCAACCCCAGCACTTCAGGTTTTCAGGTCATGTGGAAGCCTTCAGATAGATGTATACTAGAGATGGGCTATTCATAGTCCCTGACCCGCCTCCTTGCCAGAGTGGTCGGCTGCACAGGGAGGCAGGAAAGCACCAGTCGAACTTCTTCTGTGATTGGCACAGATGACAGCTGCACGGGCCTTGTGGCAACCATTGTGGACTGGCCAGTTCGGGGGTGTGTATGAATGGATCTCTAGCCAATCTCTGAAGTATACATAGATATATATGTATATATAGATTTCTCTGTGTGTGTGTGTATCAGCATCACCTTAGTGCGATAGATAGATAGATAGATAGATAGATAGATAGATAGATAGATAGATAGATAGATAGATAGATAGATAGATAGATAGATAGATAGATAGATAGATAGATAGATAGATAGATAGATAGATAGATGTGAAAAGGTCCTCTCATAGACATTCCTGCTGTAAGATCAAATGCTATGGGGAGGGGCTAATCTGCACATATGACACCAGGGATGGAAGGACTTGGCATGGCTCCTCTTCCCAACTTTGTGTCTAGATTTATTGAAAACAGAGGGTGGCCCTCCAGCAGTTCTTGGACTCCAACTCCCATCAGTCCTACCAAGTGTAGCTAATGGTAAGGAATGCTGGAAGTTGTCCAGCAAAATCCGGTAAGCTGCTCTTGCACTAAAATATCATGGCTGAACAATGCTGCTCTCTCTCCTGTTTCCCCAAACCAATTATCACATCCCTTCCCTCCTCCCCAACTGCCCACTTTAACTGACATAAATTCAGCGGATTTTCTCCCATCTCCCTGGTAACGAGACACACTCACTCCAATTCCACCCCTCCCTAATGGCCACTCCTACATAAGGTTTGCCACGACGTTTTAAACACTCAAGGGTAAAGACAGCAGCAGAAGACGGAGTAGAAAATGTAGAAGAGAGTCCCATTTTCAAAGCAATAACCTGATTCAGCAACAACAACAACAACAAAATGCTTGTTTAGTCTAATTGGTTGATTGCATTGTCAATGATTTATTTGTTTTTAAATGATTTATTTATTTTAAATGTTAAATTATTTATTTAAATGATTTATTTTTTAAAATACTTATAACACGCTTGCCCTCCAAAAAAATAAATGTCAAACAACCCAGTTAGAGTTTTGATGTATCCAGGCATCTAGCAAATTCTTTTTTAAAAGAAGTCCCATCCATATCTTAAGTAAGGCTGACTACATGACAATGTTCCCCTTCAAAAAACCCTGTGCAGCTATTTTTGCTCCTCAGAGGGTTGGTTTTTTTTGGGGGGTAATACAAAAGAAGGGAGAAGCAGCAGAAAAATGTGGGAGGATTACAAAAAAAGACAATGTCCATCTCTCCAGTGGGTGTTAGGTGTCCTGAAGTCAGAACCGACTTATAGCAACCTTAATAGGGTTTTCAAGGGAAGTGAAGTATTGGTTTTACCAGTTCCAATCCCCAGCTAGTTTCCATGGTAGAACCGGGTGGGATCAAACCCAGGTCTCTTGAGTCTAATCCATTAATCTACCCACTACACCACACTGGGTACCCTTGCCTCCCCCTCCTCACACACACAAGAAGAGTTCTGCCCAGGGTAGCTGCAGAGTCTTTTCTGGAAGCATCCAATAAAGTCTATTATAATTGTTGTTGTTTAGTCGTTAAGTCGTGTCCGACTCTTCGTGACCCCATGGACGTCCCGGAGTTTGGTCAGATTCATGTTGGTAGCTTCAGTGACACTGTCCAACCATCTCGTCCTCTGTCGTCCCCTTCTCCTCTTTCCTTCACACTTTCCCAACATCAGGGTCTTTTCCAGGGAGTCTTCTCTTCTCATGAGATGGCCAAAGTATTGGAGCCTCAGCTTCAGGATTTGTCCTTCCAGTGACAAATCCTATTATATTTACTACCCAATGAAAGATGGGCAATTCTGGAGCTGTACTGGACCTGGGGCTCTATCTAGGGTGTGGCAAGTAGGGCTTTGTCCCAGGGCACCAAGCTTTAGAGGCTACCGTAATCTAGAGATGAATCTACCGGTGAGTGAAAATAAACAGCAATACCACCTGACTCTATTCCCATTCCTTAAGAAAATACAGAAACAGAAACATTTTCATTCTTTTTGGCAGCACCAGGTTCTCCTTCTCTTTGTTGGTGGGTCCTCGTGCCCAGGTCTAAGGGCAGAATGGGTGTTTGCTTCAGTTGCCAGACCTTCTAGTTTCACCTTTGACTGGAACCACACAGTCCATCAGGAGCCAGATTCTGTCACTGCTCCCATGCCACCAAGTTTCACTGATAACAGTGATACATCGGCTTTGTACCCTTGTAGAATTACTGTCACACTACTGAAATTCAATGTAACAGCAGCAGCTGAAATGACCATATTTTATTTAGTAGTAGTAGTAATACTAACCATGTATCATCAAGTCAGTTCTGACTTATGGTGACCCTTTTCAGGATTCTCCAGGTAGAGAATGCTCAGAAGTAGTTTGCCACTCCCTTCTTCTGGGGGTGCCCTGGGACTGTGCAGCTTGCCCAAGGCTACACAATTTGGCTCTATTCTCAGGAGGCACAGTGGGGAATCAAGCTCATTCCTAAACCACTCAGCAATCCAGCCAGCTCATGTTTTATTTGTTTTTATTTATTTAAGAATATTTTCCCCTATAAGTGTATTTCTTTCTCTACCACTGTTCATTTAATTGCTTCATACTGAAGTAGCATTACAATAATGAATACTGCAAAACAAGTAGCTAGAAGAATGAAAGAATTAAAAACAAAAAACAAAAAGTAAAATCTGTCAAAAACCATTATTTAAAACCAGGGTGACTGAGAGTATTAAAAATTTGGGAGGTGATTGTGAAAATGTCTAGGGAAACAGATATGTCTTCATGTGGTGGCAGAAATACTCAGATTACCTACATGAAGGGTGGCACCACAGAAAAGACCCTCTTCCTCACCTTATCCAAATGAACCTCATCAAGGTGTGATACATTTATGGGGCCTAAGGAACATGCGCCTTGTTCTAAAGCAAAATCACACTTCTGGGCTTATTCAGCTGCTAATGGTGCCACACTGTCTAATGTTAATAGTGAGAGAGGTACAGGGGTACAATAAGGAGCTGGGGACATACATGACACATCTGGCACATACTGCACCTGCCAGTTATTAGTGTACCTTATCCTTCTAACACATACAGTTTTGAAGGAAATATTTATACTAGTACACGTCCCCTATCTTTCTTTTTCTATCATATGGGGAAGGGGGAATTTCCTGTCTTTCTTCATTATATGGTAAAATACGATATTGTAAAGCCTAGGAATAAGGCCCACTGTATGTACAGATGGTCACAGAATTTTAAATGGGGGAAAAAAACCAGGGAATACTGGTTGAAGCAAAATGTAGGGTTTTTTGTTGTTGTTTGTTTTTTTGTTTTGTTTTTTTGCAGAAAATTACAGATCTGGAAATACTCAGCAGCAGACAGCCTTCACATCTTTCCAGGAGCTCTTTGTATAATTGGACTCAACTCTGCTCTAAACGGAAATCATTTTTCAGCTCTTCTTCCGATTTAAGCTGACACATTTTGCTCCGCTTTTGGTTTAACAAAGGTCAAGGCCAGAACACACTGCATCCTCTTTTTTTGTGCCCTGAAAAATAAAATTATGCTTTAAGATGAACCAGTAAGCTTGGGAAGTGGTGGGGGGTTAGGCAGATGGAAGATAACAACGAAATAGAATTCTTGTTGAGTGCCTTTCACTTGTCCCAAATAGGCTGGCATCAGAAAAGAAATGAACAATTTTACTGTAAATCTGAGCTGTTGACCACGAATCAAATTTATGCAAGGGCTCCTGGGGCTAGGTAGATGACGCACAAATCCACTGAATGTCGGGCGAGTTGTCATTTGCTAGCTGTGAAATAGTTTAACTTCAACAGGAAAAAAAACACAGCCCACCTGACTGCCCCTCAATTGCCACCTTGCCCTATGTTTATGAAATTAATTTCAGTACTTCCAAGACAGTTCATGCTTCAGTGATCCAAGGTTGCTTTTCTGATTAAAATATCTGGTGCATCAAGGACCTGAACACAGTCGCTTTGATCCTGAAAACAGATAATTAGTCATCATATTTCTACTTTCGCTCTGCCTCTAAAGACCTCCACATCTGTTGGATCATCTCATTCCACCTAACAACACTGAAGTAGAGAGAGCTGTGGGAGAAAAACATGCCAAAGCAACTCAAGCAACTTTTAAGAGCAGGCATTCAAGAATCCAAATTCTTCCCATTTCTCTGCTTTTCCAAGGTTTCTAATTTATTGCATGGCATGAGTACCCATGTAAGTTAATACAATCATAGGCTCTTTTTAAGATCTTTTAACAATTGTGTAGAAGTTGGGCCCATGTGATCCCACCTCTCCCCCACCCCCACCCCTACCCCTACCACTGTATGCCTGTATTAAGACCAATTAAGTCCAAGCAGAGCTGGCAAGATGGCCAAATATATAGGAGTTAAGCAGAGGATTAATGAACAGGGGATCTGAAGATCTATGAATCCCAATGTGGCCCCCCAAGGTCTCTAGCTCCCTGACCCCTTCCCCCCATTATTTCAACCATTAAAATGTCCAGCTGCATCCCTAAGAAGCCTTTAGCAGACATGGTTAGTCATTCTGACCCATCTGGTCTTCAAGGTCTGAAGGGCAGGAGGGAAAGACACACCATGCTTGCTTATTTATTTATTTAAAATATTTCTATGCCACCTTTCTCCCCAAAAAGGACCCAAGGTTCTGAGAATTTGAGAAGATCAGAGAAATAAGTGCTACAAAAATAAGTGGTACAGCACCAAACCATTTAGAGTTCATCCAAAGGCCTCTCTCTATTGTTTAAACCGACCCATTTGTCCTGCTTGTTTCTCTAAAGGGCAAGCCCACATGATCTATGGTGGTAGCCAGATAATTCTGCAGTGTGTCTGCAGGGCAACTCACATTCTGCTCTGTCGGCTGAACGACCTTCACCCCAGTTCCAACCGTTTAAGGGATATTCTTCTGACGTCTCATTTCCTGAATGGTAACATTGGTTGTACTGGGAGCGAGCAGACTGCATATGAAGCCAGGAGGGGCGGCTGATATGGCAGAAGGATTGTGTCCACATAAACATGGCAAATTTGCTGCAAAATCCTGGCTACAACCAACCTCTATGATGAACCATTGTTCAAAATATCTGCATAGCTATGCACACTTTTAGATGGGTAGGAAGACACAGAAAGCAATGGCATGAGGCTCAGCTGAAACTAAATTCTGTTAGTTTTGGTGAGAATAAAACACCATTATAGACTTATATGACAGGCAGTGTTCTATAGTGGATAGAATGTTGGACTCAGGAAACCTAGGTTTAAATTGCTGCTTGACCATGGAAACTCCCAGCAGGGGCTGCACTGGTAATCTACTCCTTGAATGTCTCAGATACCTTGAAAACCCTATTAGGATTGTCCTGTTGGAAGCAGCTGCATAGCATATTGCTACCACAAATAGCCTTGTATAGCTGGCTGGATTGCTCAGTGGCTTGGAAGGTCTGGCTGCAGAGTCTGGGTCAGCAGTTGGATTCCTCACTGTGCTTCCTGGGAGAAGAGCCAGCCTGTGCCGTCTTGGGCAAGCTGCATGGTCTCAGACCACCACCAGAAGGAAGAATTGGTAAAGCACTTTCAAGTATTTTGTATAGCTAGAAAACCCGGTGTGTTCCCCACTGTGTCTCCCAAGAAAGAGCCAGCCAAGATCACCTTGGGTGTCTGATGGAATTACATGCCCTACCACCTGCACAGTCTTGGGCAAGCAAGATGATTCCAGAGCCCCACCAGGAGAGAAAGGTACATTGCTTCTGAGTAGTTGGTGTCTAGAAAACCCTGGGAAAGGTTGCCATAAGTTGGAACTGACTTTATGGCACATAATTATTTATTATCCTCACCTTATATGAGTGTTCATTCTTTCTGCAATTAACACTGCATGATTGGAAGAGCAGGGCCACAGCTGCTGGTCCTGTCCTCATCATCACAATCCCCCTCCCCCCCTAGCGCTTTGTGCATAGAGGTGAAGAGGAAAGCTTTCCCCCTGCCACAGAGAATCCAACATGATGTAGAAACCTGTGTGACCCACGCTGCCCTGCTCTCCCTCTCATTATATGCTGATGAGAGGAACAGATAGTAAGCCTTATTATAAATATTATTAATGTTATTACGTTATATTCATATTGTAATGCAAACAGTATGAGCAATAACTCCAAAATACAATATTAGAATCAGTGAGATGCGTCCTTCTTCTGTTGAAGCCCACATCCTATCTAGGTTTCTAAACTATGAACATACATTCCTTCTCTGATTTAACTTACAAGCTTTTGCCTGTTCAAATTTACAGAGTCATCCAGGAAAACACAACAGTGGAGCTCATTTGTGCCTTTGCCTAGCAACCAGCCTTCCCATCCGGGCCTCTGAAGAATGGCAGTTTCATTAACAACAAGGATAACAAAAGTCTTTCCTCTCCCCCCCCCCCCCTTTTCAGGGTTCCTTTTACTTTTTTTTTTCTTTTGTCTCATCACTACTATTGATGACAGTAGGGAAAATCAGAAGCCGCTCATGTTCACAGACTCAATCATAAGAAGTTCACAGTATATATTTTTTTATTGCTGCTGCAATAGATAAATGTTGATGCCTTGTTAATGATGTAATCCTCTATGAAGTCATCAGCCATATCAAAAACTCTTCAGAAAGATGCTATTTTTATTCCTTTGCATTATATCAAAACAATGCCTGTAATAACAAACTAGCAGAAAAAGTCAAACTTTGAAATCACTTACATTTAGAAATAATAACTGAACACTGTATGAAAATTACAGTATATGAAGATTATATAACCCCCTAACCATTATCTCTCAGTATTCAAAAAGAGTTTCCAAGCCTACCTGGAGATGTTAGTGACTGAACTGGCTGTCTTTTGATTGCAAAGCATGTACTCTAGCACTGAGCTTCAACTGCCTGATATATTGCAAAATTCAGGCTAAATGCAGGCTTGTACTGTGACATATCTTTGGGTAGTGTGGGCGGCATATAAGTTAAATAAATAAAAATAAATACTGAAGCAGAGCATGATCCCCTCCCTTTGGAGACTGGGCCGCAGGGCAGTATTCCAACTTAATAATGACCCCAAACACACCTCCAAAACAACCACTGCCTTGCTAAAGAAGCTGAGGGTAAATGTGATGGCCTGGCCAAGCATGTCTCCAGACCTAAACCCTATTGAGCATCTGTAGGGCATCCTGAAATGGAAGGTGGAGGTGCTCAAGGTCTCTAACATCCACCAGCTCTGTGATGTCATCATGGAGGAGTGGAAGAGGACTCCAGTGGCAACCTGTGAAGCTCTGGTGAACTCTATGCCCAAGAGGGTTAAGGCAGTGCTGGAAAATAATGGTGGCCACACAAAATATTGCCACTTTGTGCCCAATTTGGACATTGTCACTTAGGGGTGTACTCACTTTTGTTGCCAGCGGTTTAGACATTAATGGCTGTGTGTTGCGTTATTTTGAGGGGACAGCACATTTACACTGTTATACAAGCTGTATACTCACTGCTTTACATTGGAGCCAAGTGTCATTTCTTCAGTGTTGTCCCATGAAAAGATATACTAAAATATTTATGAAATGTGAGGGGGTGTACTCACTTCTGTGATATACTGTACATATTCCCTGCAGATTGCCCTGGCCTGCCACAAAGCAAAAGGCTCTTTCCTTAGCTCTTCGATATACATCCACCCTTTCATACTGCTTTCCAAGGATTGACCCCATGCTCCAGGCCCATAAAACGTTTGGAAAGACCTATCCATTTTGAAGGAAATCAACCCTGAGTGCTCACTGGAAGGACAGATCCTGAAGCTGAGGCTCCAATACTTGGGCCATCTCATGAGAAGAGAAGACTCCCTGGAAAAGACCCTGATGTTGGGAAAGTGTGAGGGCAAGAGGAGAAGGGGACGACAGAGGATGAGATGGTTGGACAGTGTCATCGAAGCTACCAACATGAATTTGACCCAACTTCGGGAGGCAGTGGAAGACAGGAGGGCCTGGCGTGCTCTGGTCCATGGGGTCACGAAGAGTCGGACACGACTAAACGACCAAACAACAACAACAAAAGTATTATATAGCATTGAGATCATCGATAACATGTACAAGTTGGTCAATGTTGTGTTTTGTTCATGGCTTGAAATATGTAGGGTGTGTGTGTGTGTGTGTTTTAAAAATGTTTAAGTCCTAATATCAAATCATTTTATGTTTCAGAAAAACTACAAAAAGTCTTGAGACTCTTGAAAGACTAACTAGTTCATTTTGCTGTAGCTTTCAGGAACTGTAGTCCCTTCATTCAGAAGCCACAAAAGGCATATTAGTCTTCAAGGTGCCAGAAGACATTTGTTGCTGTTTAACAACAAACTAACATGACTGTCCCTTGGGAAATCGAATACACAAACACAGGTAAGGAACTTTCAAATCGACAACAGCATAATGAAGACAGATAATGAACCAAGAAAACAACACCAAACCGAAGAGGAAATACAGCCACCCACAAATAAAGTATTTCTACCATACATCAAAGGAATCATGGACTGCATAGGGAAACGTTTGAAAAAACACAACCTACAAACAGTATTCAGGCCCACCACAAAAAATACAACAAATGTTACGGTCAGCAAAGGACAAAAGGGACCCCATCACCACTGCAGGAGTATACCGGATAACTTGCAGTTGTGGCCAGGTATATATTGGAACCACAAAACGCAGCATCCACACCTGAGAGACATGAGAGACACTGCAGACTAAAACAACCGGAAAAATCGGCAGTAGTTGAACATGCCCTAAAACAAGCTGGACATGAAATCCTATTTCAAAATACTGAAGTACTGGACAACACCAGCAATCATTATGTTAGACTGCACAGGGAAGCCATTGAAATCCACAAACACCAGCAGAGCTTCATCAAAAAAGAAGAAAGTCTAAAACTTAACAAAGCCTGGCTCCCAGCGCTGAAAAATACAGCCTGCAAAAGTTCAAGGAACTCTACCCAGCCACAAGGACCAGTGATCACTGCACACAAAAGACCGGCTAACGACACCCATCAATCACAGTGACAGATCATCTCTCCCCCTTATCACAACAATACACCCACAACAAAAACACACTGATCACCATAATCACACAATCTCCTGAAAAGGACAAAAGCTGATCCCACAGCTATAAATACTCAACTATCCAACAAACTGCAACAGAGCACAGACAGAGTTCTGACTCCTGTCCTCTGAAGATGCCGGCCACAGAGACTGGAGAAACGTTAGGAAGAAAAACCTTAAGAACACGGCCAAACAGCCCGGAAAACCCACAACAACCACAGATAATGAATGTTCCAAACTTTGATTCCATAAACACCCATGCAAAGGAAATATCTCTATGATTGCCACTGTGAATGGAAGGCCATGGTAGTGTTGCTGTGGAAATAAAGGTGTGGCTGCTGTCTTTTCTGTATTCTGTCCTTTTCAAAGTAGTGCATTATATTCTTCCTGTTCTGGACCCTGTCAGTGTAGGCTGTGGCATACGTAGTGGGAGTACAGGATTGCTCTGTGAAGTCCTGTGGATGGGCAGAACTAATGTAATTTTTACTTTGCTGGGGTGGAGGGAATTTCAGAATTCTGATAGATTCTGCAGCAGGATTAGATAACCCAAAAATTAGACAAATAGTTTTGCTGACAATATACAATTATTATGTTCTTCAGAAAGGCATAATCTAAATTTTTTACAAGCTTTGATATAAGATATATTTCAGTATATTCAGGTCGACATTTAAAATCAATTTGTCGAAAGTGTGGAGATTGTCTTCTCCCTAACAAAAGCTCTTAAAATGCACAGCTTGTTTTCGGTTTAGTCTTTAATACATCCAGGAAAAGGTTTTTAAACTTTGCTGAGAATTTTAGCCAGCTGTTGTCATTTCTCACCATCCTACACAAAATATGTCTTTCTCTAAATGTATATAAAATTTAAAGCAGCAGGTAAAGAGAAAGGAGGACTAGGTCTTAAGTCTCAAGATGTATAAAAATTGGCAATGCAGATTTTATTATCTAAAAAGTTCATGCTTGGTGCGTTTCAGCTGTGGCCTTCTTCAGAAGCTAAGCATAAAATATAAATATAAATATAAATTCATACAGAAACAGCTGGCTTGGGACAGTTACAGCTTTCTTTTTTTTAATGACAGCATATAAGATACATACCAAGGTTTTAGAATTTTTACTTCTTGTCTGGTCTATACCAGCTCCAGCATTGATTCAAAGTGCAAATACAGAAGGGATGGTATCTACTTACTCTCAGCTGGCAGGTAAGTCAAGGGCAGTGAGATAATCAGCGAGGCAGTGGGGGCTGTGCTATAGTAAGGGCCAGAAACCTATTTCTTCATTTAGTCCTAGAGGGGCTAAAGTGTTCAACCTCAATTTCCAATCAATTTCCTGCCTCAGTAGGGACCTCTCATACTTAACAGGAACCTTAGCCACGATCCAGAATATTAAATCTCTTATTGTGTGGTTAAATTCTGTGAAGTGGCTGACAAGAGGTCTTCTCTTTCTTCTATTTCTTAAATTACTCAGAGGTTCTCCTATCCTTGTCTTAAGAGGTCTAGAGGTCTTCCCTATATACAATTTATTGTAAGGACAACTTATGGCATAGATCACTCCCATAGTATTGCAGCTGGTAAATTTCTTCAGGATGTATACCTTGCCATTCTGTGGATCTTTAAATTCCATCATATGACATGTATTTCTACAGTAGGCACAATGTCATAAATCAATAACCGACTCCTAACAATAATTATTGGAGCAGCTTCCTGCAATATGCTTTTAAGCAGAAATGAGAAAAGTTACTATTTTCAACTACACTTCCCAGCATCTTTCATCCGGCATCTTCAAAGAAGTACTTGGAGAAGGGTCTCAGGAGTTGGTTTCAATGACTAGGTTGCAATTTTTGCTGAAAGCATGAATACTTATCCATGCCTGATTTTCTGTGCTGAGAAAATCCTATGCTGTAGTTGTATTTTCCAGACAGCCAAATGTTGGCCTCCAAATACAACTTTTGCCTGGGAATTGTCTAAATCTTGTGCAACATCCATACTGGGTACAGTAAATGAAATATAGCCGGCTATGTTGCAGAAGGCTACAATGCTCATTCTGGCAAAGTTTTACGAGTGCCTTCCTGTCAAGCATCAGATGAGCTTCTCTTTCATCTGAATATGAAAGTTATTCTTTTTAATAGCTTCAATCAGTATCCTGAATATGATATACCTGTTGGCAGTGCCGCTTTCCTTGACTGAGAGAGCTTTGATTCTCTTATTTGGTACAATGGGTCCTTTTTCATAGTTCATATGAAAATACAATTACTGGTGCTGTTGCTTTTTTATTCCTTTTAAAGACATCTGATGTGCTGTTTGGCAGCTTAAAAATCATGAAATTCTTATTTAGGGACAATGTTGACCTGAAGACCAAAGGAACTATCTGTATGAAAGAAAGTGTCTAAATTTCTATGATTCATGGATTGTTGCTCTTAAAGAGATAAGTACCTCTGCAAGCAATAGAAGAGCCTCTTTTGTTCATTAAGAAGGATCAAATGTGTGTGCATCCAAACACACATATACACAGAGGAAGAGAGGAACGTAAACTGTGACGAAAACATACACGTCCAGCCTGCAGCCAGCATTGGTCCCTCTCCATAGAAACAACAGCTGTGAAAGAGGCTACAAAGGATTACAGACTTGTTAGCAGACTGGAGACAAAAGTGGTGGAACAATGGAGCAGCCAAAACAATGCTGAGCAGGACCGTAATCCCAGCCAGCTAGAACGGATCACAAGCCTGATCATATTGCCATAAAGACAGAATAATGAACTAGAGAGGATTTGGATCTTTTCCTCCATCCTCCTGAGCTCAGAAGTCTGTTGGTTGAACTACAACTCCCAGAACAGCCCAGTCAGCACGGCCTTATCATGCTGGCTAGAAGATTATTGGAGTTGTGGTCCAAAAAATGTAGTGGTTTTCAAGTAATGTTTTCTCTTCCCCTTTCCCTCCAAATGAACACTCATGCTGAGGGGATCTGTATGGCAAAGGAGGGCATACAATAAGACCTTTACCAATTAGGCCTATGTGTGTTTAATTCCCATTGTGTTGAATGGGGCTATTAATTATAAGTGAAGCAACACAGGACAAACTTATATTTAACCAAGAGACATTAATATGTTTTAGAGGAAAGAGTTATTGGCAGAGATCTCTGGAGTAAGTAAGTTATCATTAGAAGACTTTCACTGAATTAATGAAACTTACCAAATCACCACGGATTGAATGGGCTTACTCTAGTCATGACTTACTACTGGATTTCAGATATTATTATCACATGATGTCTTTGCAATATCTGGATTATTTAGAAATATCTAAGCAGAGCCCAGTGGAAGAATTCTAATGGAGACAGCAGAAAGGCTGATTTAGTACCAAGTTTGCAAAGAATAACTGTTGCAGCCACATCCCAGTGAACGACACTTCTCCCTCTGGATGCTTCTAAATGGACAGGTCCTAGCACAGTTCCTCAAAAGCCATTGTACAGATATTCCATCCTTCCCTCCCTGACAGATTGCCTGTGGTAAGGAAAGAGGTAGGACAAGGGAACAGAGAAGACACTGGAGGGTTAAAAAATGGAGTATGCTGTCATCAAGCCCACCCACCTCTTCTTCAGCCTTCTGGAAATGAGACAGGATGATTGCACAATAAAGACTTGGGCTGGAGGCAGTGTCTGTTTCAATTCAAACTGCTGCTAGCTCTTCCCCAAACTCTGACATATGTCAGATTTGTATCCTTTCTTTCTTTCTTTCTTTCTTTCTTTCTTTCTTTCTTTCTTTCTTTCTTTCTTTCTTTCTTTCTTTCTTTCTTTCTTTCTTTCTTTCTTTCTTTTTTGCCTAACTATGGCTGGAAAGCATTATATTTGTCTATGGTGGCCACCTACATATCACATGGAGGGGGAGGAATGTATCACCAAAACAAGAAGACTAAACAGGGTTCAGGTCTGCATCAAACTTCATACGCTGTTTTCATAGAGATGCAAATGCAGAAATAGTGACTAGAATTTAAAAAGATACACAAGACATCTCACCATACAGGAGAAGACTGTGATCTGGTCTGATGGGAGCTTGTGCAGCCTATTTCCAGCGACAAATGAGCTCCTTCTCCCCCTCTCAAAGGTTCCTTTTCTCTCTCTCCCTCTGTTGAAATCTCTGTCTTTAAATTAGGCTTGGACTAGGCAGTCTTCAAATCAGTGATGACAACCCTGTATGCCCCCTTTCTTTCAGTGAGCTCGGGGGGGGGGGGGTACCGGGCTCTTCTCTTGCCCACTTCTCCTGCTGACAACACCGCTGTGAGGTAGGTCAGGCCAAAAGAGAGTTAATGGCCCAAGGACACCTGAGGAAAATTATGCCTGAGTGGGAGTCTGCACCTGGATCTATCATGTCCCCATTGAACAAATAGAGCTTTGTACTGTGACCGCTCTGCAGAGGACTAAAGTACAGAGAGCCATCATCACCCTAGGTTTCATTTCCTCTTTCCCGTGTTCACTATATTGAGGAATATCCATTTTTGGGTTCTTCCTTTTCTCCTAGGAGGAGGAGATATGGGTACAGACATCTCATTTCACCACTGCCGCAGTCTCTTCATCAGAACAGGAGTGTCAGGGTGTATGAGATAACCCATGTTCAAAACATTTCTTTGTGTTTGTTCCTACAATCCATTTGAGGTCAGCAGCACACACACGACAGACTCTGTGGTAAGCTTAGCTCTGTGTGGTGTCTCTTGTTCTTTGATTTCCTCCTTCAAAGCAGGGGATCAGGGCTTTGTCTGAGAATCTGATCCTCTTTTGCAGCAGCTGCACCACCTGTACAAGACAGGTAGGCACCTCACCCTCAGTCCTTCAGCCTGTGCAAAATAACTATTTGGATATCCACCTGGTAGTTTCCCTGTGCCGTACATCTCATTACCATGAAAGGAAACTGTGTGAAGCTTGGCTGTGGATCACTTGGGATCATAATCCATTCAAAGATTACAAGAAGATGCCTTGAAATCAGTTGGAGCAATACTAAAGGATCTCCTTGTTTCATTCTTGTTTGTGTTGCTTAACATCGTGAGAGATGGGAAAGTTACTTTAAAAAAACAACAACCCTGCATCTCCCAATACTTCAAACAACATGGCCAGTGGATATGCTGTCTGAGGTATTATGGGAGCTAAGGGGAGCGGGGGGCAAAACATGCCAGGCTAAAACAAGACAACCAGCTAACACAAAGGCAAGAATATTACAAAATCACAATTAAAGTTAGAAAATTGTTAGTATACACAACGCACACCTCACACTCACTACCAAGCTCTCTTGTACACTTCCGCAAGATATTTTCTTGCCTTTCTTTTTGGTCCTCCATCCCCCAGCCACACATGCTTCAATACAAACCATTAGACTTCAGCTACTTAAGAAGGTGCTGGAGCTCAGAATTTTACTTTGTAGCATCACAGCCTGCCAGTTTAAACATATTTCAATATATATATATAATTTTTTTTAAAAAAACCAGCATAGCCAAGGAAAGTGGGAGTCTGGTAGACACTGGGGGAAGTATACCTTCTCTTTCGCAATTTATTCCTTGAGTTGTTGGAGTTTTATTTGCAAACTTGCATGCTGTCTTTAGTTTGAAGTGAAGGGCTTTTCTGGGCTGGAGTGATTATATATCTATCCAACACTAATAGTTCCTTCCAGCTTTTGAATTCACAGAAGACCCTAACTCTCTGCTTAGTATTTCCCCCCCACACACACTCTTTCCTGGGTTGGTGGCAGCTGTTTGTATGCTGTTGATCTGTTCAGTGGGTTGCTAGGTATGTGTGCTGTAAAGAAAGCAGTATACACACACACGTATGTAATTTCAAGCAACTGTAAGTAAAGGAATATTTTATTCTTTCTCAGAGTGAGTTATTGAGACTTTTAAGTGCCAGTTAATGAGAAAGAGGTGGATTCTGTGGAACCTGTCACTATTCTCCTTTGTGGATCTCTGTATTTCTACTGCGGAGCTAAAGGGAATTTTACCAGAAATTCAAAACCTTGGAACACCACCTGTGTACTTGAAAATAAAACAGAGTGATTGAATAATCCCACAAAGTCTTCCTGTGATTTCCTTGCAATAGAGAACAAATCTGGGGAACTGCTGCAGACCTAAATGTCTCACCATTTGGAGAAGTGGGATGAGCGTAATGTAACCTTCCTTGTCACCTGCCTGGGCAGAGAGCAAGTCCCCGCTTCCGCCCTGTGCTCCCTTTTTCCTGGAGTGTGTCCCCTTTCCCCTCTGCTAACTCTTAAACCTGTTTTTAATCCACCCATTTAATCTACTTTGGTCCAAGTTGTTCATTTTCATAAACTCTTGGAAAGGAAACTGTAACAATCCTTTGGAAACACATAATTAAATTACTCACACTGAGCACCTTTATCAGCTGATTTCAAATCCCACCAAAAAAATGTTAATATACCTAAGGAGCCTGCTATGTTTTCCATTGTGCTGCTTTCCCTCCCTCTTGCTGGGTTATTAAGCCAATTCAACCCTTGTGATAATCTCTTCTATATTACTCTGTTAATCAATTTCACAGGCACGGCTAGCCTAAGAGGGAGCAATTGGAACTGCAACATGAATACAAGCCCAAAGCACACACTCCATCAGTGCCCAGGGCTTGTACTGGTTACAGTCATGCTTTTCAAGCAAGGGTTGAATATTACAAGAATTCTTGGGGGGGGGGGCTGCACCCTTGCAGGATAGCTGTTAAGGGTCAGACCAGTCTGGGTAAAGGTAGACAGGAGTCTTTATCTGCATCACAATGCTGCCTCCACATGCAGGGCTTCATTGTTTTTCTCTTTAAGACTGCACTGTGGGTACTTACATGAGAGAAAGTGAAGGGGAGAAAGTACAACTAGCTAACAGGCGCCTGTGGGGAGGAGAAGGTGAAGCACCCTACTCCATATCAGCTTCACGTGCATTCAGCCATAGATCCGTTGGGCCTGATTTCCATATCAATGTGTGCATTCTCTCTCTCTCTCTCTCTCCCCCCCCCCACTCTGTGTGCGTGCCATCAAGTCAATTCTGACTTATGATGACATATTTATTTTTGTACTCATGATTCCTAACTGTACTCATTCTTTAAAATATGTAACACTCTTTGAGCTAAGAAATGGCATCACAAAATGCAGAGAAGTGTGTAGTTTGAAGAGGACATGGGGTTTCAATCCAAGTCTTGGAAGTGTTAAGTAGGTCCGTCTGCTTAAAAATCAGGACCACACAAAATTGGGCCCTTCCTGCGTGATGGACACATCTAACCTATTTCTGCTGACCTGTGATTGTCTGCGGTGAGGCCTTCTCCTGATTTCTCCATTTATTTAGAGTGATCTCTGAGATCGCAGCTCTTGGCAAGCCACCTGCCACACTTGGAATCTCTGAACTGTTCTGGAAGCAGGCTGCTCAGACGGAAACTCTTGGTTCTGATCTCATTGTGCTGTTTTTGACAGTTTTACAAGATCTGGACTCTCTAGAAATGCCATTCTAATGCCTGAGAGACTGGGGGTTATGCCAGTCCTGCAAAGCATTAATAAATCCATTTGGTTGTAGGGCATTAAGAGCACTTTGTGAAAACAATGTTGCTTGTACAGAAGGACTTCTGTCTGTCCAAACAATAGGTGGTCATGTTGTAACATAGATCTTTCAGTGGGGTCCCTCAAACCCTCCCTTCTGCCCAGACATAAAATCTCATACAGATTTGTAAGTACGTATTTTGGTAGACCTGGAGAGAAATGTAACTTTTAGGCCTAGCAAGAGCAGACCTGTTTTGTAGGAGTCGGTCTTGTTAAGTCTATTACTTACGTGAGTAGCATTCATTTAGTCCTATTAAGTCTATTCTATTTGGGACTGACAACTGAACTTAGAATCTGGTGCCCAGGCTACCAGAAAAGGTAGACCCGGAACTGAGGCTGAGCTTTGTGCAATTCTAATACAGCATTTATATAGTCCAAAATTCAGCTGTCAGAAAAGTTTTTTAAATTTTAGCTGAAGTTTAAAAAAGTGAAAAGCAAAATGAGCAGCTCTAACCTCCCCTAATGAACTATGGACATTTCTTTCCTCTGTCAGTTAGAGTCCCTGAAGACCCCACTGTTAGCTTCTTTCTGGGACACAGAATATAGGTAGAAATGTCACTGTGATTCAGAAAGTTTTTTTAAAAATACTTCATTAGACTACAATTCCCAGAATCACCTAGGCCCCATGGCATCTTTGTGGGGTGGGGGTCTGGAAGCTGTAGTCCAACTCCCCACATTTTGGAATATCAGTGGCAGTATGGCCCTGAATATCATTTGCTATAGGTCAAGATTTGGGGTTAGTTAACACTGGGCTTCCTAGAGACACCTGTGGGGCCAAACTGACCATTGGTCCATACAGTCATCATAGTCCATACAGCCACAGCAGAGCTATAGAGATAGGTGTAGGCCATAGACACAGCTACTTTGTCTCCGTGAATTTCATAATGTCCTTTATGCTGTTACTTTAAAGCATTCCCCCACCCACCCACCCACCCACACTATTTGGCTGAAATACTCCCAGTGTTGCTTGCATATAATGTCAGGACAAACAAGAAAGCTCACTACCACAGGCTTACAATCTGAAAGACATGGCACAAAAGGAAAAAGGAATGGGGAGGGAGGGAGGAGGAACAGGGCAGAACACTCAGGCACCCTTCTTAAAATTGAATGGTAGTGAAGAGGTAACTTGAGGGAGCTGGTTTTTCAGCTGTTCTGATGAAACAGCCCTGTTTGTATTTTAATGTCCTACAGATGCTGCCTGGAATAAAAGAACTTAAAACAGGGGAGGGAACTATGTGGTCTCTAGATTTTGCTGGGCTTCAGCTCCCATCAGTCCTAGAAAGCATGGTCAATGGTCAGGGATGATGATCCCTGCTGTTATTGGAGTTGTAGTCCAACAACACGTAGAAGAATGGAGATTCCTCATTCTTGTTTAAAAGTAAAAGTGAGCAAAATGTGGCACTCCAGTTGTTGTCGTTCTGCAATCCCCAGCATTCTTTACCCTGGCCAGGCTGGCTAGGGAAGGTGGGAGCTGCACTCATCTGGTGGGCCATGGTCCTAATCCAGATCCCTCTCTGTAGCTGCTGGTCATGGAGAGGAACAGACAGGCACAACATCGATCTACTGCCTGTTATGTTTTACTGGAGTTCTAATATTATGTATGTATGCAGGGAACATTTTTCCATTGTGAGTTAGCTCCACACCTTTCATAATTTCCTAAAACCTGTCTTACATCTTCTTTTTGTCTAAGGTAAAAAGACCCAAGTACTTTAACTCAGCTTTGTGGGGAAAGAAGAAAGCTATGACATAAATAAGGATAATTTTGCACACTGACAGTGTGTGTCACTCAACATTATGCATTGGGGACTATTTTAAGGGCGGCATTGACCTTGCAACGAATGGAGGAAGTCACAGGTTGAGCTTTGCTGAAGGTTTTCTTTACTATGAAAGGCTTCCACATTAAATAAAAAATGCACCAGGCAGGCTAGAGGGCGCTAAACTCTTGGAAGTGTTCTACAAGCAGATCAAAATACGGTTATGAAAGAGTACCATGCATACTCTTTCTTTTGCCTGTTTTAAAGAAAATTATAAGAGCAATTTTGTTTCTCATTTTAGGGGAACTATTGGATAATGAGAGGCTGTCCCGAATTTCTCATGAAACAGCAACCTAATTCTGAGCCTAATACATGTCACTAAAATTGGCAGAGTACAATCTTTGTACTCTCAAGGGAAATGTAAAAGTACTACAGAAATTTCTGAAGGCTTGCACTGCATAGAGCAGGCACACAGAATATAGTGCGGTCAATTGTGTGCAGCTTTGCAGTAAGTTATATAAAGATTTTTTAAAAAAAATAAAAATTAGCTTTCCAAGTTCTAGGCTGGGCTGTTTATAGCTGGTGGGAATGAGGGTCAAACAATAGCTGGAAAGATAACATTTGTACAGATCATGAGCACCAACTAGTGGTGAGGAGACTGTAAACGTGGCAGGGTATCTTGGTTATTTTTTAGCCTGGAGACCATTCCACCTTTGGCTATGATTCTAGTGGAAGGGGCAAGAATAATTCAGCTATTCACTTTGAACACTTGCCTGTGTAATACACCCTTTGCTATACCAAGTAGTAGAATCATTTCTATGACTAGATAAAGTCCCAGCCTCCCCATCCCATTTTCCAGAAGGACAGCCAAGTTAGATGGGCTCCCAAAGTAAAAATAACACCTCCCTGCACAACCCCCCCCCCAAAAAAAACCCAAGGTACCTCATTGATTATTATGGAGTGATCAAGCTCCCCCCTTGATCATCATTCCTGATCTTCCTGGTTCTAGAGTCTCAGAAGCATGCTTATTACCACAGATGGCTGGTAACTATGGGAGTTATGGTCCAAAAATCAGGAAGGCACCAGACTTTCTGTTCATGGATAATCCATGACTCTTACAGGTGATGTTTAATGCCAACTCACACCAGCCCCAGACAGCATGGGCAACGGATGAGAATGATAGGAGCTGTAGAACAATGACACCTGGAAGGCCGTAAGTTCTCCATTTCTGCTCTAGTGTAAACAGACAACAAAGCCTATAATTGTACTATGCCTTGGTTGACCTTATACTTCTGTCATTGTTTATATCATTCCTTTGTTGCTGAGGGACATGTGATTGAGGGCAAAGTTGCATTTATTTCCTGCTGATAAGCTAGACAATGGCTGTTTAGCCACTGGGCCAGAGATGCCTTCAGTCTGATGAACCAAGGAATTTCTTACATTTTCACGTTGCATTAGTTTGCAATTTGGGGCCTAATTATGAGGAAGAGAAAACCTGTGTTCCAGCCATGAGTTCTCCAGAGACAGGTTTGCCCACCTCACTGTTGTCCCTTTTCTTGCATTATTTAAATACATGTCTGCCATCCATTCCTATGGGAAAAATTCAATTTTCCACTTCAAAACAGAGAGGAAATAGGGATAAAGCCTCACTCTGCTACTGCTGCTGTTGCTACAAGGAACACCCCAGGGTAGTTGCACTGTATCTCTCTGACATCCTCAGAGGTTCCCACAAATAAAGCTTGCCTTCATACATAACTGTAATACCAACTGGCAAAAAAGTAGCATGTCCGATACAAGTCGTTTACCAGTAGGTGCACAAATGGCCTACTTTGGCTTCTCTGATGAACATTTTTCTCTCCTCCCTAACATTTTGTTGACACAGAGTGGCTCTTGGCAGGATTCAGAAAGAGACCTTTTCTTTGAAACTAATGATGCCATGGATGGGCAGGCACTCTCCCACTCCTTTCAGAGAGAGGCAAAAGTCCAGGAGATAATTTCTCCCTGCTGAAAACATGCCTTGCTGTGTTCAGTGGTGGGGTGGCAGAGCCTTTCCCCCCCCTCCTTTGCACCATCCAAGCACCTTCTTTGGTAGTCAGTTCTTCCTCCATAAAAATGTAGAGCAGTCAAAAAAGGCTGGTGTGGATGGATGGCTATTTTTATATATGCACTATCAACATGATGACTGCTACAGAAACATGCCACTGATAAGAGGAGAGCAAACCCGAGGGAAACAGAGCAGTGAAGCAAGCACTAATGCTGGCAAGAATGCAAGTTCACACAAGGACAGCTTTCTTCTGGCAAGGGCTGCTTTATTCTTTCTTTATTTTTTTATTCTCCCTCTTTGACTTACTCAGAGAAAAGGCTGCATTATGCTGTCCGCTTAAATAAATCAGAAAGAGGAGATCACTAAGATGAAATCCTTGCATTTATCAGCTTTGTCACATGTGTCTCACTACAGGACAGTTCATATTGATTGGCAAGGACAATGTCTGGTTTATAAATCGAGTAACACTATTTATTTGCTTCTGCATGGATTGCTATGTGGGTAGCGTTGATCCAAGACCAGCTGAGAGATTACTATTACAAGGGGTATTATGGAAAAGAGGGGGGGAGAGGAAACAAAGACCCTCCTCAATCTCTTTCAGTCAGATAATCCGTACACACAGAAGAAAAAGAAAAATAGTCATTTGTTCTTTTGACAAAAATGGCTTGTTACATAACAAAATATCTGGGTATTGTTGAACTGCAGAATGCTCTGATCCCCTTCCCCCTCTCCTTTTAAAAGAGTCAGCAGTTTTGCAAAATGGACAGAATCCAAAACTGGAACAATCCATTTCATACTATCCAGACATTGTCTTCTGCCTTAGACAATTACTAATGATACTCAGCCTACTTTGAAAGTCTGTGGGTCAAATCAGGGCCAAACTCTCTGTTACTGATGGTATACCTGTCATTAAAAGCCGAAAGCTATTATACGTTACACAGATTCCTAAAGATCTTCATGTCTGAGCTACCATACTTGTATAGGAAGCTTGTGCTTACCTCCTCACAACTGATCAGAAAACAAAGCATACTACTGTGCAATATGAAATGTTCCCATAGTGACAATCAGAGGTCCATAGTAGATGACACAAGTCATGGGCCAGGGCGTGGACTCACCTCCCTTTATTACCATCTCCATGAAAGAATTGGAGGCTGTTCATGACTTTGTGTACCTTGGCTCAACAATCTCTGACACTCTCCCTAGATGTCGAGCTGGATAAACGCACTGGCAAAGCAGCTACCATGTTCTCTAGACTCACAAAGAGAGTATGGCTCAATAAGAAGCTGACGACATATACCAAGATCCAGGTCTATAGAGCCTGTGTCCTGAGTGCACTCCTGTACTGCAGTAAGTCCTGGACCCTTTGTGCAAGGCAAGAGGGGAAGTTGAATACATTCCATATGCGTTGTCTCCGATGCATTTTTGGCATCACCTGGCAGGACAAAGTTCCAAATAGTGTAGTCCTAGAATGAGCTGGAATGTTTAGCATGTATACATTACTGAAACAGCGATGTCTACATTGGCTTGGGCATGTCGTGAGAATGGCTGATGGTCAGATTCCAAAAGATCTCCTGTATGGAGAATTAGTGCAGGGAAATCGCCCCAGAGGAAGACCACAGCTGCGATACAAGGATATCTGCAAACGGGATCTGAAGGCCTTAGGAATGGACCTCAACAGATGGGAAACCTTGACATCTGAGCGTTCAGCCTGGAGGCAGGCGGTGCATCACGTCCTCTCCCAATTTGAAGAGACCCTTGTCCAGCAGGCCGAGGCGAAGGGGCAGTCCTGAAAGCAGCAAAATCAGGGAGCTGGACAGGGGACAGATTGTATTTGTCTTCAGTGTGGAAGGGATTGTCACTCTCAAATTGGCCTTCTCAGCCACACTAGATGCTGTTCCAAGTCCTCCATACAGAGCACGTTACCATAGTCTCTCGAGACTGAAGGATGCCTACACATAGTAGATACGGAATTCCCTCTTCTAATGACGTTGTCTTTAATGGATAGTTTAGACCATACAATTAGCAGATCATTGGAAGAAGAAAGTAGGTTAATGTTGGTTAAGAGATATTTGACAGTACAATGGACAACCTTAGAGGACAGAGGACTCTCCTTCATTGGAGGGTTTCAAACAGTGTTTGAGTGTTCATCTGTCAGGACTGCCTGTTAGGAATTTGCTGAATTGGCAAGGGATGGTCCAGATAACCCTTGATGTATCTTTCAGTTCTACAATTCTATTAGATAAACACCTAAAACAATTCTATTAGATAAACATCCAATATACTACATGTTCAAGTTTGCTGTAAAAAAATACTGTAAAGGAATTCATTATTTACTCCCATATTAATCTGCGGTTAGCCACAGCTCATCTCTTACTGGGATATACATGCTTCACCATTAGCTATTACACTGATATTGGGTGGTAGCTGATAGACAAAGTCACATGAGGTTTCTTGTTGCTGTCATTTGCAGGGGAAGGGGAACTGTTTGCAACCTCTTTCAGCTTCTGTCCATACTATCTTCATTTATATTTCTGCATTTACCAACTGAAATAACCTAAAATGAGAGAAAAGAAGATCTAGCCTTACAGAAGTTTATCTTAAGCAACAGCAGACAAAAAACAAACAAGCAAACAAAAAACTGTCTGGAAGAGAAAGGAAACAAGGGGTAGTTTATTACTCAACTTGGTCTTTGATACTAACTGTCACAATGTGTTCTTTTTCAAGCCAACCTACAAAATACACTACCCAACAATGTTCCAAACTAATGAGAGCACACAAAGGCACCACAAGAGCAAAGTTGTTTGTATTCATAGATGAAAAAATACTGAGCAGGTGCAATAAGGCAACAATTTCATGAACCTCTTACTGACACCAAGGATCGGATTTGTACTCTGTTCCCATGTGAATCCATGCTTCCTCCATCTCCTGTGTATATCTTTTGCTTTGTTTCTGTCATGCGTGAATGAATAAATGACTTGGGTTTTACTTAGTGAAAAGGAGCACTGTATCATCCCACATTTGTTTAGACTTGTGCACTTGCTTAGAATCACCAGCTTGCATAACATTCTTCTGCAAAGCCTGCAAAACATAGGCCAAAATTCAACAATGCCCCCTTTTCACTTTGGGAACCTCTTGAGACACTTCCTTACAGCCACAAACAATGGTGATTAAATTAAAAACTAAATTGCTGGATCAAAGGAACTATGGATCTTGCATTTTTGAAAAGGTCAGCTTTAAGTTTGCTAATACAGTGCAGAACTTTTTATGACATTAAATGACGACAGTCCTTTGCTTTTCCATAATGTGGTCATCTTCTGTGCATTGTCCTAATGGAATTTGTTTCTGTACCAAATTAGATGTGAAGAACTATCAGTTTTTATCACAGGAAGCAAAGAGAAGGGAATCTAAAGGTTCTGTAGTTACAATTTCTCTAGTTTCCTCTTCTAGCCAAAACTCATTATTGCTGCTTCAAGTGACGCTTTAGACTAGTGGCCACATTTGGACAACAGTTTCATGTACAGCATGGGAGGAGGGATGGTTCAAAAATGCCTGTACGGAAATAATCTAAAACAGCTTGCAGAGGGCTGGGAGCCACATATGCCCTCCTCCTACCTTGGAGGTCTGCATCCTCTTCTGTGACCCTTGCCAAAAATATTTATTCTTATTCTTAATAAATTGTTTTTAAAAGCCTCCTCATGCCCTCTAGTGGCAAGCATCTAAAAAAAAACACAACCCTAGGATTTGTGGTCATGGTACGACAAATTTGTCTTCCCCGAGAAGAAAAGAGGATATTTTGAGCAAAAGAGAAGAGAAGAGAAAGAAAAAATGTAATTTAAAAAATGGATGTGCTGGAAGCTGCATTTTGGCACTTCAGAGTTACACAGCCTGCACTTTCCCCACATCGGGGCTAAAAAAATCATATGGCATCTTGATATTTTAAAGACTTATTACATTGCAATCCGATAGAGGTCTGCTCAGAATTAAGTCTTTTTTAATTCAATGGAACTTACTCTCAAATAAATGTCTGATGAAGTGGACATGTTTCACGAAAGCTCATATTAAAATAAAGCAGTTAGTCTTTAAAGTGCCACAATGTCTTCTTTTGCTTCTGCTTTGTTATGTGTTTCTTGTTGAAATGTTTGCACAGAGTAACATGGCTATCACTTTGAAAACTTAAATAAGGGAGTATAGTATGGGGGTTTAAAAAGAAAACAATAAGCCTCACAAAATACCTGGTAGAAATGAACTTGTACATCAACTGAAGCGAAACATCTTGCTTTTCCTCCTTTGCATCTCAATCTATATACATTTACACCCACCCATGCCATTTAAAGCACCCGAGGAAAAAGGAAAGTTATTGACCACCAATTGGGGTGAGGGGAGATAGATTGTGACATAAAATCAGTTAGTCAATTAACAGCCCTAAAATAGCTTATCAATGTTTTGTTTTGTTTTGATCATGTCATTCTTTAATTTAGCCTTACTAAGAATGCTGAGTTCACTTAAGGAAATTAGTACACATGTGATAAGAAGATTAACCACTGTTGTCATTGTAAAGGCTGTATGTTTTATTCCCTAACAGAAGTGAACATCTGTCGTCTAGCATGATATTCACTTACCCCAAACATGGAAAAATTATGTTCTGCATCACAACTCTCTGAAACTTCCAGTCAGGCTGACTGGGGAATTCTGCAAATCATCATCATCGTAATAGTAACTTTTCCAAGTTCTATTCTTCTTATCACTATATTACAATTTTCCATTGTTCCAATAGACTGTAAGTTGTTTTATAACAAAGAGTGCAAAACTCTTCTTTATTGTTGAGAGATTCAGGTTAAAAGAAAATAAAGGATTTTTTTTGTTCAAAGTTAAATTATTTAAGATGCTTTTTTATTGGCCATAATGACACATTTACAGAATTGACATAAAAGGGTAAGATAACAAAATGCAAAACTGCTTGCCTTTCTGCTGAGCTGCTAAACGAGGAGTTTTCTTTTTACTGCCTTATATGAATCCAGAATGCAATCTTGACTGGAACAGTGCGTACAATTTTTGGTCACTGCAACTCACTGCAGAATTAGAAAAGCTTTAGAAAAAGACAAAGTAGTGATCAATAGACTGGAGTAACTCCTCTTTCAGGAAAATAACAATGTTTCACACATTTAGCTTGGAAAAAGGGTAAAATCAGATTATAGGGATGTATAAAAATAGGTATAGTAAGGAACAAGTTAGTAAGGGAAATGTTTTTGTCACTCCTAATAAAAAGAACCTGTAGTCATTCATAGAAGCTGAGTGGAGGAAGTTACAAGATAGATTTTTAAAAATACCTTTGTCTTAACACAAATACCTCCTGCACAGGATGTAGTAATGGCTGACAATTTGGATGGCTTCAAAAGGGGACTGGATGAATTCATGGAGGTTAGGCCATCAGTAGCTACTAAGCAAGAGGGCTATAGATCATCTTTAGTTTCAGAGGATGCTTCTGCATATCAGTTGTTGGGGGAGTTGAGGTGAAAGGTCCAGAGCTACTCATATCCTGCTACTGGATTCCTCCCCAACCCACAAGAGCTGATTAATCAGTGTGTCAACAGAATATGGTACTACCATGTTTCCCTGAAAATAAGACCTAACCTGAAAATAAGCCCTAGTATGATTTTTCAGGATGCTCGTAATATAAGCCCTACCCCTAAAATAAGCCCCAGTTAAGTGAAACCCCACCCTCCACCATTGTGCAGCAACCAGAAGATGACATGACTGTATTTGAATAGATGTAGATTGTTGTACACGGAAAAAAAAATCCCCTGAAAATAAGCCCTAATGCGTTTTTTGCAGCAAAAATTAATATAAGACCCTGTCTTATTTTCAGGGAAACACGGTAGATAGCACCTTACTCCGATCTAGCAAGGAACTTCTTATGTTCCAACATTTTGGGGGGAGGAAAAGATATGCCTAAATACAAAAGCCATGTGCATTAATGATTTGTTGTTGTTTAGTCATTAAGTCGTGTCCGACTCTTCGTGACCCCATGGACCAGAGCATGCCAGGCCCTCCTGTCTTCCACTGCCTCCCGGAGTTTGGTCAAATTCATGTTGGTCGCTTCGATGACACTGTCCATCCATCTCATCCTCTGTCGTCCCCTTCTCCTCTTGCCTTCACACTTTCCCAACATCAGGGTCTTTTCCATAGAGTCTTCTCATGAGATGGCCAAAGTATTGGAGCCTCAGCTTCAGGATCTGTCCTTCCAGTGAGCACTCAGGGTTGATTTCCCTCAGAACGGATAGGTTTGTTCTCCTTGCAGTCCAGGGGACTCTCAAGAGTCTCCTCCAGCCCCACAATTCAAAAGCATCAATTCTTTGGCGGTCAGCTTTCTTTATGGTCCAGCTCTCACTTCCATACTGGAAGCTACTGGAAAAACCATAGCTTTGACTATGCGGACCTTTGTCGGCAAGGTGATGTCTCTGCTTTTTAAGATGCTGTCTAGGTTTGTCATCACTTTCCTCCCATTAATGATAGCAGTGTATAAAAACAGGCATAGTGAGGAACTGTTCTGTGCAGGAAGAGTTAGATATGCGTTTCTTTAACTCAGGGTGTATAAGGAGGAAGAAACCACCACGAGGGTCCCATCTCCCCTTTCCTCTGAGCCAGGAGAATTTGAGATCACCAGCTCCCCATGAAACTGGTACAATTCGCTCTGGACTGAGTGGGTGCCTGACAAACCCAGAGGTAGAGACCCCCAAGGCCTGGGAATCTATAATCCCCACTGACATCCCTGGGGAGGTGACACCAGAAAAAGACCCAGGTGAAGATGAATGCCCCCTAGAGGAGGAAGGGTCATGTGGCTGCTGGGATCTAGGGCAGAGGTCGTCAACCCCCGGTCTGCGACCCAGTGCCGGTCCGTGGCCTGAGCCAGACTGGGCCGCGGAGACAGACCTCCTGCCCCCCCGCACGCACTCCCCTCCCCACAACTGCTTTGCGCACACGCGTGCGTGCCAGTGCCGGCATGAGCGCTCCCCCACCCCTTCACGTGTGTCCCGAGCGCCCGCGCAAGCACGCGGGGGGGTGACCCGCCTTCCTCAGAGGCTCAGCCGGTCCGTGGCCCCAAAAAGGTTGGGAACCGCTGATCTAGGGGACATAAAGCAGGCTTTGGAGACGGGAAAGGAAGATCATGACATAAGGGAGACAGAGAGCAAGCAGAGGAGAGAACGCTCTGCAGATGTGATCATGGAAGAGGATGAAAAGGTGGGGACTGGAGAGATACCTTAGAGGAAGTAGAGGTAAAAACCCTGGAAGAACCAGAGCCCTCAGGTGCCCTCAGGGTTACTGTACATCTGAGTGCACCCTAGGGAAAGAGGCTGAGAGACACCAAAATCCTAAGCCTCTTCTCAAGCCCAATCAACAAAGAGATTTTTGTTTTATAAGTTCTGTTTTATAAGCCTTGATTTCTATGGTTTCATCCTGAAATCCTCAATAACCCATAGTATTTAAAACTTGGTTACAATTCCCTGATTTGTATTAAGGCCCAATTTTAATACTGTGATGTTTGTTTTAGTGGGGTTTTGCATATAACTTGAGCCTACTTCAAGCTTACATATTCATGCTCTTTCTTTTAATCAATAGTTGAAATGTCCATAGAAAAGCTGATAAATCAGACAGACAGATATTCCCACTAAGCATTCTACAGAGAATGCTAGACAGAACTCAACAAGAGGAAAGTTGGAGGGGCTTAAGTGGGTGGAACTGGAAAAGGTGGGGTTAACAGGGGGTGGACCTTTGAGCACCACAATTTAGGGAATAGGAAACCTGCCATTACTGTTTGTTTGTTTTTAATAAATGTATGGTGCATCAGTGTTTGTAGATGTGGTGGCAGCACAAGTGAACTCTGAAACTTGAACTAAAGAAACCATAGTAGGAGTTGACTGTCCAGTTTTGTAAGATCTACGTGTTTTTCCTTATTAGAACCCTTTTGCCAACTAGAAACAGGTGCAAAATGGTAGCTCAGAGGGGTGGAGTTAGCTGTCTCCATCATCCTTGAATCAGAAACTATGACAAGCTCATAACTGCAATCATAATTAAAGATTAAGACCCTAACACTATTTTAAAGAGCAGGAAGCCCCTTTCTGTTGCTATTTTTAAATAGTTGGAAATCAGAAGTCCTTACTAGTCTAACTCAGGTTATTGAGCAACCTGGAAGAAGATCCTAATCTACCTTCTGCCCACTCTGTCCAAAGGCATGGAGGTGGATGTTTCACTTTCTAAAGTCCAGGTGGCTTGTCAGCGTCACCCTGATACTGGGAAAGGTAACCAAGATTGGGTTATAAAACCCAATCCCCATTACATGACAACAAGAGAGCTTTCTGTGTTGTTAAATCTGGGCCTGTATATGGCCAATCTCTCCCCCCCCCCCCCCCCCGGAACCACAGCAGTGATCGTCCACCTGGGCCAGGGAAGCCGATTGCTCCTTGTGGCGTTCACCCTTGTGGCACCTGCGTGTTTTGCCCTCACAAAGGCTCACGTCGCGTTTTCCTCTCACTGCCACCAGTGGATTACCTCCATCCACAATATAAATGACGTTTGTCAGGACACTTGTCTTGTGAACACAAACAGAACTTATTTATTGAAATGAAGCAGATTTAATAATAACAGAAGTTCTTCAGATACACATTATACACCAGCAAATCATTAACAGTTCTCTCAGTACATACTTCTTTTCCCTTGCAATATCATTACCACCTTTTTCTTTACCAGCCTTATCACTCAGTATCTGTTCCCTCTCTCTCTGACTAACCAGCCCCTTATCTCTGACTCCTTCTCCTGCCAAACCTCATGTAGCTGCTGACTCCGCCTCTCCAGTCCTCTCATAGGCTCATGCAAATCAGCTCATGAATATGAGTGGCATGAGTGACGTGGGCGATCGTCACATTCCTCCCCCCTAAGAAAAAGTGTGTTTCATGAGGGAAAGCCTTACAGTTTACCCTTATGAACAACAGAACATACAGGGAGCATTACATACAAAACACCATCATAATAATATGCTTACCAGTTATGTCCTAAATAATATACCATATTTTACCATATACTTATGCATACCTTATACTAGTTTTCTCTCTATTATTATGCCCACTAGATCAAACTTATTACTTTAAACATTTAAAACAATCAATGCAATTACAAACATTCGCATTACTCACATTAAGACAGATTCCATTACCTCTACATTAATAATGCTACTCACCATTATTTTTACCGTCATTCTACACCTCTCAGTTCATCACCATCCAAATTTTGCATTTTAATCATATTTCACAACTATACATAAACAGAACATTTAATACAACATTACACTCTTTTATCCACCCATTAGTCATTTGGCCTTCGAGACCAGGCATCAGCAACCATATTCTGAGTCCTTTTTATGCTGCGGATCTCAAAGTCAAAATCTTGCAGGTTCTGTGTCCATCTTGCAAGCTTACTGTTAGTGGATTTCACAGTTTGTAGCCACACCAGAGGGAAAGGGTTGGTGCAAAGGATGAACCTCCTTCCCCTAATGTAGGGTTTCAGTGTTTGCAGCGTCCAAACAATTGATAGGCCCGCCCTCATGTTGGCAGACAAATGTCTCTCACCAGGTCGGAATCTCCTGCTGATTAGAGTCACTGGGTGTAGATTCCCTCTGTGGTCCGCTCGGCACAGCACGGCTCCCAGACTCACACTCGACACATCGATGTATACGATGAACTCCCGGTTGTAGTCCGGCGCAACAAAGGCAGATATTGAAGTCCGCGCTCTCTTCTGTCGACTGGCAGTCATCGGGCACTCTGACGTCCCCTGGATTTCCTCTGCTCGCCTTTTCCGGGTGAAGCCTGCTTTCTTTCTGGAAAGGGTAGACAGTTCCTTCTCCTCCTCCAGAACATCTATGGATGCGTCCTTCTTTGAGAGCTTATTGCTTACGCCTTCCTCCTCACCCACAAATTCACCCACAGGTACTTTTATTGCAAAGTTTTCCATCTGTGGGGGACCACTATCACAGGTCACTTCAAATTTTTTTCCTTTGAATAGTATTAAATCAATTTTACTAAAATGTGGGTTTTTTGTCCTGTTCAACTTATTGTTCCTTTCTACTTCAAACCTACTTATCAAACCTAATATTGAAATTAGCTCAAGAAATTAGCAGAAAATTAGCACAAGAATTGAGTTCAGAAATGAAACTGAGTACGATTAGCCCTCCCTCACAATTCTCTCTGGAGCCCAATTTGGCAGTTTGGTTTTGGACCTATTTGGTCCTGAGCTGACCTGATTCTGATGTGAGTTCAAACGTCTGAAATCTCAGTGATCATGCTGTCCGCTGATTTTCACTGGGAAACAGAAATGACTTATTTTTCTTTTTCACCTTACTGCAAATCTGTGCTGAATCCTTGCAATAAATAATTGTTTTAACCTATTATAAATGTACACTGATGAGTAGGTGTTTTATTTTTGTAATTTGCAGAATGAGCCACAGAGGTTGAAAATTGGTTAAGGTGATGATGTACAAATATTTCTTGGTAAATCTTCAAAATCTTCGAGCACCCACCAGTGTGGAATCAAATATAATACAAGGTGGAAATACAACTTAACACTCTCTAAAAGATTAGGCATCCTTCAGTCTCGAGAGACTATGGTAACGTGCTCTGTATGGAGGACTTGGAACAGCGTCTAGTGTGGCTGAGAAGGCCAATTTGAGAGTGACAATCCCTTCCACACTGAAGACAAATACAATCTGTCCCCTGTCCAGCTCCCTGATTTTGCTGGTTTCGGGACTGCCTCTTTGCCTCGGCCTGCTGGACAAAGGTCTCTTCAAATTGGGAGAGGCCGTGATGCACCGCCTGCCTCCAGGCTGAACGCTCAGATGTCAAGGTTTCCCATCTGTTGAGGTCCATTCCTAAGGCCTTCAGATCCCGCTTGCAGATATCCTTGTATCGCAGCTGTGGTCTCCCTCTGGGGCGATTTCCTTGCACTAATTCTCCATACAGAAGATCTTTTGGAATCTGACCATCAGCCATTCTCACGACATGCCCAAGCCAACGTAGATGTCGCTGTTTCTAAAAGCACTGACGTTTTTGATAGTGGCACATTGTCTTTAAGTTGCAACCTTTGTTACTGCACATTCTCAAGTGAAAGCCAAGGGGAATATTTGAGTTGCTGCAATGAGAAAGCCTAGTTTCTCTATATAACATAAGATTGAACTGAAAAGTGGAAGTCATGAGTAAGGTTTATACATCTATATTATAACAGAAGAGGTTTTTTTTAAAACCATTGCTTTAAAATTGTCTCCTATTTAGAAGGTATAATTATTTAATTTATTGTTACAGTATACAACAGCGGCCACAAATGATGTTGGTGGAATATTCTCAAGCTCATCCTCCTCAGCACCCCACATCAGGGTGCAGGCCGGCTTTCTTGTGCTTTTCGGCTTCTGCTTTGCGGTAAATATGAATATGTCCTCTGCAGACCTGCATTTTCTTCTTAGATTTTCTGGGTCTTCAGGCAGCATCCCCCTGAGACTTGCAGGGGGTCCTAAGGGGCACAGGGGTTTGGAAAAACCCAAAGGTCCATAGTAGTAACCTTGGGGGCACAAGCGCCTTTTGGCTTTCACCGGTGCCTTTTGGCTTTCCGCCTTTGGGGGTGACTGGGGGGAGGGGGGCTGGTTTTCCTTGTCCTCCATCTTCTCCAAGCCTCGCCGGTCTCTGCAAAGAGCTGCAGGCATCCTCAGAAGTCCCCCGAAACCACCTCTGTGGCGTTTAAGCAACCGCTGTGGAATTTCATAGCCACCCCTTTTCTAGCCAAACCCCTCAAACCTCTTCCTATTGGCCTGTAGGGCCGGGGGGTGCCACGTCACTTCAGGGACCAATCCTGAGGCCGCGCTTTGGTCACGGGGGACCCCTGCGTCTATCAAACCCTCCTATAGGCCTACAGTGACCTCACCAGCCCCCTACGTCATCCCTAAGCACCGCCCACCCGGGAGGAGGGCCCTGGGTCGATTCTTAGCCCTTTGTTCCACCTCAAAGGGGCAGGGCACCTGTCAAAATTGATTTTGATGAATGCTAGGTACTCTAACATTGGGAGGAAAGCGATGACAAACCTAGACAACATCTTAAAAAGGAGAGACATCACCTTGCCAACAAAGGTCCGCATAGTCAAAGCTATGGTCTTTCCAGTAGCGATGTATGGAAGTGAGAGCTGGACCATAAAGAAGACTGACCGCCGAAGAATTTGATGCTTTTGAATTGTGGGGCTGGAGGAGACTCCTGAGAGTCCCCTGGACTGCAAGGAGAACAAACCTATCCGTTCTGAAGGAAATCAACCCTGAAGCTGAGGCTCCAATACTTTGGCCATCTCATGAGAAGAGAAGATTCCCTGGAAAAGACCCTGATGCTGGGAAAATGTGAAGGCAAGAGGAGAAGGGGACGACAGAGGACGAGATGGTTGGACAGTGTCATCGAAGCTACCAACATGAATTTGACCAAACTCCGGGAGGCAGTGGAAGACAGGAGGGCCTGGCATGCTCTGGTCCATGGGGGCACGAAGAGTCGGACACGACTTAACAACTAAACAACAACAAGGTACTCTAACTACTGACAATGACTGGCCTAAGATTATTCACTGAGCTTCATGGGAAAGAACCACACCACACTAGCTAAATGTATGAATTGTTCTAAACCAGCAGTTGGCAAAATGTAGGCTGTGGACTGCATGAGGCCCTCGCAAACCCATACATATGCACTCAATTTTTTTTAAAAAAAACTACTTTGGAGGGAAATTGGCTCACAAATTCCCTTGTTCCCATTTTACCCATGTTGTAAGGCCCCCTGGGGGGCCATGCCTACCAGCTTTTAATGTTTTTTAATCCCTAGGAGGTACATGAGGCTAATTCTGGAAAAACAAAAATAAGAACTTTTAGAGGGTCGGGGGACATAGGAGCAGGTTTGACTGTGCAAGGTCCAGGAATGTGTGAGTGCAGCCCCCAGACCTCTGGAGACCATCCACATTTGTCTCAACATTTTAAAATTGTATTTAATGTTTGTTTGTTTTCCTAAGATCTGTGGGATAGAAATACTTTGACAAAGAAACAACAATCTGAAATGTCTTATTCCCTGCAATTAATCAATGTTATTCCCACAATGGGATTTCCTCAGAGATTTCTATGTCGGCAATTGTATTTGTACATTAAGCCCACAAGTCACACAAAATATGCTATATAGCCCATCACAAAATCAAAACTAATGAATGCATGGCAACAGGACAAGGAAAACCACATACTGTACTATGATGAAAAGACATCTTGCCACTTGAGGGAGCACCTCTTTAAACACAAGCCAAATAGATTTCTGATTGTTGAAGTATGCATCTCTGAGAAAACTCAATTATTACAGCACAAATGGATTAATGAAGCAGGGAGATAGACGTAAGAATGCTGTGCTCTACGATCTTTGAGTAAAAAAGTATTTGGATACAGATATGTATGAAAAGGTTTCTGTAATCTAGAATTGCATGAGACTATACTGGCCAGAATCACATTGAATATTTATGTACACACAAGAGGAATCATGGAAGTTACTGCAGCTGAATGATGAAGTGCTGGTCACATGCTGATCACCTGCCTGTTTGTGCATCTGGTGCACACCCAGGACGTTGTCAATGAGATGCAGTTAGCCACTTCAACTTCCATGATTCTTCTTGCACATGCATAAATATCCAATAAGATGTGAATGCTGTCTTGCTTTCATAAATCACAACTAAGTATCTGTGTAATGGAGAATTATGTATTTTTATTAATAAATGTGTATTAAATAAAATATTCATTGGTTTATATCCATGATTATTGCTTGTTCACAGCTATCAATATAAATTTTATAGTGAACTTTATATTAACATGGATTTGACTCCTGCCTGTTAGTTAGCTTTCCTGCTCAAAGGTGTCTTCAGATGCCACAGAGAGATGGTCACTTGCCTAGCCCAGGGCTCAGCCCCACTGGTACAGAGGTGAGTTGGGCACTGTCCCTTGGCAGTGGCTGTCCCTGAGTCACTGCCAAGGGGCATAACAAAGAGGGTCCCCCCCTTGGGGAACTCTTGAGGCTGAGTTATGGGGAGCACAGAACTCCCTTATTACAACAGCTTTACTGGCTGCCAGTCTGTTTCCAAGCTGAATTCAAAGTGCTGGTTATTACCTATAAAGCCCTATATGGCTTGGGTCCAGGCTACCTGAAGGATTTAGTACTCCATATGAGCTTTCTCAGCTTTTAAGATCTTCTAGGGAGGCCCTTCTCTCGGTTCCACCACCTTCCCAAGGTCACTTGGTGAGGACATGGGAGAGGGCCTTCTCAGTGGTTGCTCCCAAGCTTTGGAATGTGCTGCCCTGAGATGTCAGGCTGGCCCCCTTCCTCTTGCTCTTTCGTCATCAGGCAAAGACCTTCCTTTTCAGGCAGTTTTTAAAGCAATAAGTGGGGGCCTCAAGAATGCTATATTTATTAAATTTGGAGATTTTAAAAATTGTTTTCAAAAATGTTTTAATGTTTGTTTTAATATTGACAAAGGTTTAATTTCTTTTTTAATATAGTTTAATGGGGTTTTTTAAAACTATGAGTATTGTACAGTTTGCTGTGAGCTGCCTTGGGTCCCCTATGGGGAGACAGGTGGCATATAAATAATATTAATAAATAAATAACCAGTGCATAATAGTGGGATTGCATGACCTCTGGTTTTAAATTTCAGTGTCCTATCTGAAGGATCTCCAGTCTCATTATGAACCTGACCAGATGTTACGATCTTCATGATACGTGCTCAGACATATACCAACAAGATGGATCCCCACTTGACAAGACACACAGGAAATAGCTTTCTCTTTCATGACCCCAGATGGTACAATGAACTCCCCACAGAGCTGCAGTCAGTTCTCCGTTCTTGACACTTTTCAGAAAAGCTATGAAAACACATCTTTTTAAGCTGGCTTATTTTATTGTGGCAATTTTCACTTTTTATAGATTTTAATGAGAGTATTTTTGGTAATATTTAATTTTAATGGTTTTATGGTTGAATTTGTTCTTATTTATCTTTATTATATTTTATGCTGATCATAAGCCGAGTACTACGTACTACTACTAAGAGCCATAATGGTAGTGAATTGGGCATGAGTGTACAACAGAAAGAAGACACTTTTACATAAATTAATAATAATAATACATTATTTTCTTCCACTTCCCCATTACACAGACATATTGTACTCATTTATTTTACTTCTCCTGCTTAAGGGACTGGATGCAACTTAGATATAGGCTAAACTTTAGAATCTAAAAATAATTCAATGAGTCAGTAACCTAATATCAGATTCCCTGTATTTCTGTGCGAGGAAGAGAGTGGAGCTGAGGAAAGCCCTGCTGGCAGCCTACAACCGAAGGAAAAGGTTGGATGGCAGGTTTTCTAGAGAGAGATGAGAAAAGGCCAGAAGGTTTTCCTGAAGCAGGAACGGAATAAAGGGAAAGGGGTAGTGACTGCCGTGTGAGGGCAAAGCCTGTGATAGAGACCTAGCTGTTGCCTTCACCCCCACCTCCTGAGCCAGTTAATCGTAATGATAACCCTAATCATCTCTGCAGCGTTTCCCGAAAGGCTTAGCCGTCATCCTCTGGCAGAGGACACACGCTCTTGACGTGGCCCAATGCTTACTTTCCTGAAGGGGGGGGAAAAGCAAAGGTATCCTCTTCTCTATCAGCTAAGAATCATTCCCTGGGACAGACTGGCCCAAGTTAACTAAAAAGTTTGCCCCCTTTGCAAACAGAAAACGCCTCGCCCGCCGCAGACGGAAGGGGAAAATCCGTGGACCGCTAACATACCCGCAGCCCTCCTCCGTCTAAGGCGGGACCAGGCTTCCCATGCCAAGTACTTTCAGGCCAGGAAGGGAAAACCCCGCGTTCAGCGA
Source organism: Intellagama lesueurii (assembly GCA_037013535.1). Classification (NCBI taxonomy): domain Eukaryota; kingdom Metazoa; phylum Chordata; class Lepidosauria; order Squamata; family Agamidae; genus Intellagama; species Intellagama lesueurii. The sequence continues at coordinate 246,771,864 of JBAJHW010000002.1, forward strand.
GCTCTCCTCCTCCTCGCCCTCAAAGCGGCAAAGCCGTCCCCGGGAGCGAGGCTTTTTTCTGGCCTACGCTTACACCTCGGTTCTTCGCTTTCCCGCCTGCCTCCTTCCCTCCCGGTGGTCAGAACCCGAGGGCTCCGCTCCAGCGGCCCCAGCGACATGGACTCGGCCACCCCAGAAACCCACGAGATGAACGGGCTGACCGCGGGGACCGGCAACGGCGACGTGCCGCCTCCCGCCGAGGTAAGGAACGAGGAGCCGCCCGCGCTGGACGGAGACCCACAAGAGAGGAGGAGGGCGCGCGCGCCATTGCCGACTCCCGACTCTTTTTCTTTCTTTCTTTCTTTTCTTTTTTTAGGCGGGATGCTTGGGACCTCGGCCGGTGGTCTGGCGTCAGCCTGCGGCTGGCCAGTAGCTCAAGGGAAGGGGAACTGGGGAGGCGGGCAAGCGCAGAAGCCTTGGGGCTATGGATTCAGCGCGCTAGCTGGCTGGCCAGCCGGCTGATGATGCCCGCGCAGCTGCTTCAGGAGAGGCGCGGTGCGCCCGAAGGCCTTGTTTCCCCGGCAGAAAAGTGGGCTGAGGTCCGCTTTCCGACGTAGCTCGGCCGCTGGTGGGGCTCGGGGGCGGGTGGAGAGCGGCTCCGGCCGTCATCAGCGAGGGAGCGAGGGGAGGTGTCGTTGCTTTTGCCTTGTCTCGGAAAAAGCGACGAGCTCGTTTCGTGCCAGTCTGGCTTCTTCTCGGGGGAGGGGGAGTTGCTAGTCAATCTCGGCCTCTAAGAGTAAGGCTGAGGGTTAAACGTTACACGCGGCTTCTTGGCTGCCCGATAGAGAAAGGTGTCCTGAGGAGAGGAAGGACAGGCTCGCCGTCTAGGGCTAGGCTGAGACTGGCCATCTGTGTGGCTTTCTTTGCCTCCTGTTGTGTTTGCACAGCTGTTTCAGACCAACACCAGAAGGGTGTTCCCATGTTACACCCATTCACTCTTGTCTGTACACTGGTTCAGAAGACTACCAGTCTCTCTCTTGATCTGAATTCCTGACTTGTACTCAAGTGCAGCTAGACCCTTCTTACATCCAGGGTACAGATGAAGCGACCCTCTGAAGAGTGGTAGCCTCACACAGCCATTTTGTCAGGGGAACTGGAGGCCAGAGAGTAACAAGCAGAGACCCACAACAGCAGTCCTGTCAAGGGTTGCATATGGGAGGCCTTCAGTGAATATGTGATTTATTTCACTTTTCTGGCCTCCTTTGGTATTTCTCCCTTCTCATTGCCAACAAATGCTTTTGATTTTCATTAGTGTCAGAGTTTCCTGAGGAGTCTTTTGTGGGTAGATCAAACAAACAAACAAAAAACCCATCATACACCCTATTTAAAAACTGGTACCTTTTCTAGGAACTAGAACACTATGTAAGCCCCATTGATAAGCCAAATTCTTCACATCCAGAGTGGCTTCCTGTTCTTATTTTTGAATAAGGAAAACAAAACATAGCTGCTTTATCCATCTTTAAATTAATGTGTACTTTGATGAGAGGCAGAATTTAGGTGCCTGTTTCTTAGGAAGAACTGATCACCGAAACATTCAAGAACTGTTTAGAGACATCAGCAGAAATCCAGTAATGTAAAGTTATGCTGTGTAACTTTACATTACTGTACATCAACCACAGCTGTATTTTGGTAATCAGAAGTTTTTTGTCCTTCCACCATCAAAGTTCCCAAGCTCCCATAACATCCTTTTGGTCCTGGGGAAGCTCTTGGTGGCAGAGGGATGGGAGTAGGAAACCTTAAATGTCTAAAAACCACTGCCACCATCTTGCTGTCCCCAAAGGCTTCCGTAGGACCAAAGGGATTGTAACTGCAACTATTAATGTTTTGCTGATGATTATACATTTTATTAAATGCCTAAAGTTGTCCCCGTACTTTAATAGTGGTATTTGCTAAGTAACTCGGATTTTTCATTCTAATCTCTGTAAAGTTTTCATTTTCAAGGTTATTGGGTATCTTTCCTTGCTGGGAAATTTCTCTTAGAGAGAGCTTAATACAAATGCAGAAGTTGGCTTTTGCGTATGTAGCCTGGGAATATTCTTTCATGTGGTGTTTGGCAATCTAGAGTGAAACATGGGTTTCCCCTGGCAGACTGAAGCATGGAGCTTCCAGGATGCTATTTGATACAATACCAGTAGCAGTTTTTAATGACTGCACTGAGCAATGACAAATGTTTTATCACCATGTGTATTTGTTAAAAAAAAAGATTGCCTATTTTTGGCTTCATGGTGTGTTTTCTTGTGAAAAGTGAAGTAGTAAATTCAATTCTTATCATAAACATAGGTGAGAAGTCCATCACAGAAGAGAGATGGTTTATAAAATTTGACAAAGCCAGTCCAAAAAATTGATTGCTCTCCCTGGAAAATGGGATACTTGTATTGAACAGTACATTTGCAGAACTTCTGTGTTCAGCAATCTGGGCATCAGAAAATAAGCGAACTGCATTTGCCTTTGAGGAAGAATATATAACACAGTGCCATCTTGGGAGCAGGAGGAGAAAAAGCTGGTTTATACAAAGTTTTGGTATTTCCCAAATTTTAATTTTGTGTCTCAATATTATAATTTGATTCATTGTATATTAATATAATTTACTGAGTTGTGTTTTTCCATAAAGCATTCAGAGTCAAACATAACTCTTTGAACACAGCTGGGCAATATTTGTTATTGTGTAATGTTTAAAAATCTAAATTTTGTTTGCATGTTTCATTTATGTTATCACTTTAAAATATATTTGTGCACCCTGATGGATAAGATGGGTTAAACGCCTAAATAAATTAACCTAGGCACAGAATGCTCAGTTTTGCATGCTTACTATATCCTATGTATTCTAAAGAGTGTGGCAGTGGGAATTTTAGATAATGGAAAGAGTACATTTGAATACTATGCTTTTCATGCAGAATTAACCACTGAGACATGCTAGCTAAGCTTCAGGTTTTGTTCTGTAAATCCTGGTAAGAGCTGAGCACAGTTGGGTGATTCTCAATTGTATGAAAACAGTAGCAGAGCAGAAATGAAAGAGTTTTGACCAATAACATGGGGAATAATTTGACTCTGACCTAATTAGTCTGCAGCAATCCCGAAGACATTATAAAATGTGTGTCATACATTAATCCCATGATTCAAACCCTTGTTGATCTTCTCATCTCAACCAAATAAAGATCCATGTGCAGGCATGAATTTAATAGGTATGTCTACAAGCCTCAGCAGGAATTCTCCTGCAGGATATGGCTTTTTGGAGTATCTTCCAAGAGAATATTCCTGAGTAAATGAAGGCATGGTTATGTAATTAAAACAATATATTATGTGAAATTACCTTCAAATAGTGGCCATAGTTCTTGGTATGAGTGATCTACACCTGGACATTCTTCTTATAATACAGGTGGACACAGAACTGTGTTGGACTTGGGGCAAGAACACCAGCCTCCAGCAGTCTTATTACAATCCATTTATTAACTCTTGGAACAATACCTCCAAGAGTACTCTTTCTTCTATTATTTCATATCAACAGGACAAAGTTACATATAAATATGTTTTAAATTACATATTTTGTAGCTTGATTTCTAACATTTTTTTAAAAAATGGGATTATAGATTGATTGTAACTACATCAATCCCAGTCCAAAGCAGATGGAATGAAATGGATCAGTTTCTGTCTCATAGCATATAACTGAGCTTGGCATTTAAAGCCCAGACACAGCCATGTGACAAACATATTTGCAGTTTACACTGCCTTAAAGCTGGGCTTGGGATCGCTGTATGACCTAAATCCAAGGGAGAGTTTTGGCATACTTAAGCCCATTGATCTCAGTGAGCTCAAGCATGGCTATATTCTGCATAGGACTTAGCCCTGTGTGCTACCTTTGTAATGATAGAGATAGTGGCAATGGTATTCATGCGATGAATTATTTAGGTAACGAATACCACATTTAAACACAAGGCAAGTAAACCTGTAGCTTCAGGCTTCACATTATGAGAGGTCTCAAAATAGAAAAAAAAATTTACAAAATGTCAAGGTTTACACAACTGATAAAATAATACAATGGTAAGTGTTAATATTATGCAACTTCTTACAGTGTAGTTTACAGCCTTCATGTAATTGCACAACCAAGCATTATATAATGATTTTTCCTAGTATTTATGTTGGCACCAGCCCACTGTGAGGTGGTGGGCATATAAAAACTTCATGCCATATTTATTTATTTATTTATATACCGCCCATCTGGCAGCCAAGGCCACTCTGGGCGGTTTACAACAAATAACAAAAAACAACAGAGTAACAAAATAGCAAATAACGACATTAATACATAGGGGTGAAAATCAAAATCATATGAAACAATCACATGATACGGCTGATGTTTCATGTTATGTTACTGGTGTTGGAAAGTTCATTCTGTGGAGGCTTCTTCCATCTTTGTGATGAATGAGTTGTGGAGGCAAACTGTCAGACTTGGCTTTGTATAATTTAACAATTGTAGTACAGCCAGGATGTCTTATAGAATAGGTTCTATTCAAGACTGAAGGTTGAAAGATGCTAGAAGGCATTCTTTAGCTTAGATTCTAGTCAAATCTTTTAATGAGATTCTTAGAGTAATGGAAAATTTCTTCATTGTAGAACTTCAATCATGCTTAAGCATAGGCTTAACAGCTTCTCTAATACTATTTTTTTGACAGGAGCCTTACTTATTAGTGCAGTATGTAAAAATAACGAAACAGAAAGTGGATATTAAAGGACTTATGTGCTGGGAAACTGTTCATTGTGGTGATTAAATAACTAACATTTCCACTTTTAATTGCTTTTAAACTAATCCTAATAAATTTGTGTTTTATCTTTTTTTGGGGGGGGGGTTATAATGAATGGATCATTTCTTTCATTGTCAAAACCTCCACCCAACTAGCTTTCCTCAAGCATTCTTGCAAAAGGACATTTGGGTCTATTAACAAGCAAAGACCCCCTAGCTAGACTTCAGATGAGCAATAGAAAAGCCTCTTGATCATGGTCTTGACTTGTATTTAAAGGAAGCTCTGTTTCCAGGTGGCTAATATTCTATTCCACGGCACTCATTTTAGTGCTATGCAGCCCTCCTTGCCTTAATAGCATGATGTCACAGAAGTCAAGAGAAAGCTAATAAGAAGCAGATTGGTATGAGAGTAATTAAAAGATGCATTCCTCCTAGTCACTGACCAAATGAACAAGTCTCTGTATGGCTTAGCATGAAAGGAGCCACCTGTCTGAAGGTGTCAGATAAACAAGTCTCTTGCTTGTTTACCAGCATTAAAAGGATTTTCCTGGCAGATATACTGTGGAAGACTTGGGTGGGATTCTGGAAACACTGGGAAAGAGTGACATTTAAAGGAAGAAAGGAATTTTTTTCTGCTCTCAGCAAGCCAAAATCCTTGCCTTCAAATTCATGGTGTGTTTCATATATTTATATTTGTTGACATTAAACATAGCTGGAAAGCTACAGGCTGTTGGTCATAGAAATGATCCCATGAATAACTCTAGTGAATTAATTTCATTTAGGCTTGTGAAGAACCAGTCATTGATTTTATGAGATTAAATTATTTTACTTCTGTCCTCTTAGAGGACATACGAGTGGATGGAAACAGGATGAGGTACTAACCAGAACAATGCCCCCACTCTGTGCCAAGATTAAAATGCTTTCTTAACACAACACCACTTGTGAAACTTCTGGGAGGAGAATGCAATTAACAAGAAGACAAACAACATTGTACTAGTACGATAATTTGGTAAACCAGTTGATTTTTTAAATGTTGTTTATCAGCCAACAGCATATTAAATAGGATGTTTTCTTCCTAGTGTTAGGTTTATAATTGTGAATGCCAATCATTCCCCAAAATATGTAGTGGGAAAATATTTTCTTCCACTCAAAATTGGCAGATGCACTGACGGTAAGGGACTTCCTTCGTTCCTCACACCTGATCCCATGTACCTGCTATTTCAGCAGCCTTGAATAAAGTAAAAATTCCACAAATGTATTTTCCTGATCTAGGAAATATGTTGAAGGAAGATGTCCACACTACCTGAGACATTTGAGTCTACTGCTTATAGCATTCCCTTCTTGTTCCATTGGTAATGTTCTGAGAGTGAGCTGGGCTTTTCATAGAGTCTAAATTGCACCTGTTTATCCAATAACATACCAGAAGCTATCCTGGAGAAATAGAGGGAGAGGGACATTAGGTTGGTGATCATCACTTCATTTTGTACACTTAAATTTCATAGTTTAACTATGTTTCTATATGAAGAAATTCTTCCTTGTTTCTGTCCCTCTTTCCTACCATTCAGATTCATTGGTTATCCTCAGCCTACAGTATTATGTGAGAAGGAGAGTGTAAAAAATCTTCCTATCCACTATTTTATACTAGGAATAATTTTGTGCACTTCTGTCCTGTTCCTTCTTTCTTACCATTTTTCTAAGCTAAAAATCCCTAGTTCTACCATTCTGAAGAGAGAAGTTCCAGCCTTCTGACTTTTTCTGTTCTTTTTTCAAGTTTTATACAGTGGTGCCTCGCAAGACGAAAACAATTCATTCTGCGAGTCCCTTCGTATCGTGAAAACGATCGTCTTGCGAAGCGCGGTTTCCCATAGGAATGCATTGAAATTGCCTTCAATGCATTCCTATGAAACACCTTGCAAGACGAATGCCATTTTTTTCGTCTTGCGAGCATCACTGCAAGACGAAAAAAATTGTCTTGCGAAGCACGGCCATAGGAAAAACCGTCTTGCGAAGCACCTAGGACATCACAAAACGCTTTCGTTTTGCGAGTTTTTTGTGGCGCGAGGCGTTCATCTTGCGAGGTACCACTATATTCTTTCTAAGGTGCAGTGACTGTAACTGTACACAGTATGCCAAGGGTGATCTTAACCTAGAGTTGTATAAAGGCTTTATGATAGCTGCATTTTTATTTTCAAATTCTTTTCTAATAATCCCCAACATAGAATTAGTTTTTTTAAAAAAGCAGTTGTATACTGGGTTGAATGTTTCATTGAAGTATCAACCACAACACTGGATCCTTCAACTTCTCAGACCCAGTCATCATATATATACAAGATGTCCCAGACTACCAGAGAGAAAGAATGGGTGTTATTTGCCCATAAAATTAGTAAGGAAAGGTACCAACTAGGGAGGAGGGAAGAGTACCAGGGTGTACTGACATCTCAAGGAACTTGTTTACACTAACAGGAGGACTTGTACCTCCTAGTTAAATCTGTAGAACTTGAAATAATAATGGGTCAAGAAAATTCATTTAAGTATCCTATTTCTATGAGTTATATCTGAATTTTTCACTCATAATGAGGGAGAATAAAAATCAATGATTTTAAAAAATCAAATTGATTTAAATCGTGGTTTTAATTTTTTAAAATTTAAATCATCAAAAGAATCCTATTTTTAAAATTTAAATCAAATTGACCCTGTCCATAATGCTAAGCTGCCTTATAGATCATTTGCTAATTTTCCAAGAAGATCTTCGCAGACTTAAAATGTTAGATGTGCACATCTATGGCTAGTGTTTTGTAGATGATTCAGTGAACACACTGAATTTGTCATTATTTTGCTGGTCCATAAGAATGTTCATAAGCTTTTACATCCCAATGGCAGGGACCAGCATTTTCTGTTTTACAATTCTAATAAAACTATCCTATTCAAGATTCAATAAAGCCTATAAGTTGTATTCCCTCAGAACTCTCCAGGACATATTATAATGTTGCAGGACTTGTTTTCTAACTACTTTATTTGATTACTGAATTGTCAAGCTCTATATAAGAGTACATGGGCTAAACTCAGTGTTCCTCCCCAACCAGATCAGGCCCATTGAATCAATGGAATTTGCATAAATGTTGACCGAAGAAGTTCCATTCGTTCACTGTGTCTACTCAATTTGGGAGTAACAATTATATTTAGCTGCATAAATCCCAAAATTAATGACATTTTTTCCTGTTGACTGACTGGCTGCTTTATTGTTTTGTAACTGGTTGAATGAATTCTTTCTGTGGATAAAGTAAAGCTGCTATGAACTAAAAAGTGTGAGTCATACCATGTGATTTCCAAATATCTTCGTGTTAGGCAGAACACACTTGTAGCACTAGTAAAAGCTGTGTGGGATGGGGGGATGGTTTTACTTTTCTGCTGTCGAGTGTCAAATAAACAGGATGAAAAGGAAAAAGATTAAACTATGAAATGACAAAGATGCCACCAACCTGATTTATTCTGTTTTCCAAAATCTCAGTGGGATAATTTATTAACTTCATTTTATCATATATTTTCCTACAAAATTATTCCAGTTGCTAGGTGGCATTCCTTTCCATTTGGCAGAGAGGCAAAGATAACCAGCTGATGGTGTGAAATTTATACTTGGTAGGTGGCTGTTCATTTACCAAGGGCCTGGCTCACAGTGAACATCCAACAACCATTTTCACAGGCATAGGGAAGGGAATGGCAGTCGCCTCAAGCTGACTAGGTGAGTGATCATGTGTTGATGAGGTCCAAAGTATATTTTGAAGAGAGCTTTTAAGTAACTGTGTTGTCTTTAAGAGACAAACACCCAAAATGTAAAGCTTGGATACTCCTTTTATTTCCACCCTCCTATTAAAGGAACCAAGTGGAATAAGTCACAGCCGTTTTGTATAACATTCATGAAGAGTGAGGATAAGGACTTGGAAGAAAAAGCATCTGGCCAAGGGTCCCATCTCCCCCGCTCCCCACCACCATCAGTCTGGCTGCAACCTTCAGGCAGGATGTCTAACTGATTTAACCTGGTTTTAATTTTACCATGTTGCACGCGTTTATTGACCCTATTAATCATTAGCACACATATGAGGCCCAGACAGCACTTTTTGCAAAACAGACATTGATGGTGCAAAAGAGAAATTATTTGACAGTATCAGCAATGCAGTCCACAAGAATTATCAGCTGCCATAGCTAGCACTAGAAAGTGGAAAGACAGAGCAGATGACAGCACCCAGAGAACCCACTTATAAGATCAGAGGACAGTAGACAACATTTCTAAACAAAGGCTCTAGTTCTTCCCTTCCCTTTCTCTTTTGCTTGGGAAACCAACATATTGGTTGTTAAAGAGGCCCACTGATGGATCTTCCCTGGGCTTACCAAGATCTCCTCTAGATTCATGACATAGTCACTGGAGCACCACATGTGATTCAGTCATTTTTGTTTAAGCTGTGTAGTCCTGGGAATGAATCAGAGTCAAACTCAAGGGACTTTTTTTGGGCCTTCAAACAATGTTAATATTTCCCGTTGAAGCTCTCTTAGAAGAAAAGTTTGAATAAACAAGCTGTACTATATGAGAATTACTTGGCTCTATTATCAGTACAGAAAGTAAGTGCTATTCATAGCATTTTTGAGTACAATATTTAAATTATATTACAGCCCTGCAAGGACCCAAAAGAAATTTAGTTTAGGTTTTAGAAAGTTAATGTGCTGGATAAGACTGGGAAAGTAATTATAACAGGAGAAAATATTTACAGGTCTGTTTTTGTGTGTGGGTTTGAAAGGACCTACATAACTATCTGATGGGGCTAAGACAGCATGGAAATGGGATGTCTGACAGTGTGGAGCTGTGCCTTCAAAGGATTTGGCTACTGGATGTGTTCTGCTTGTAGTAATCTCCCCCCACTCCCCAGCTTTCTATGGAAATACATACTTTCCTCACAGTGCTGAAAGGAGCTAAAGAAAATATTTGTTAATTTAAATGGGAGGAAAATCCTCCTGAGGTATGGAAATTTAAACAGTTCTATACTTTCCTAAATACTGTTACATTGATTTGCATATTGAAAGCAGTCTAAAAATTAAGACTGGCCTAGTAGCAAACAAGTAAAAGCAATAATAATGTTATCAGTATATACCACAGTCTCCCTTAACTCTGAACATGCCTTTTTCTTTTTGTCTTTTACACGGTGCTGTGCGTTCTGTATTGTTGTTTATTGTTTTCACTATCTGTAGTTTCATGTTTCTCTTTTTTGTTCACTACCCAGAGTAGTGGGTTGCTGCTAAGTCAAGCACTATATAAATTAAGTAAGTAGGTAAAAGCCAGGAGTGACACAGTTTGCCTAGTTTTGGCATATCAGGCCAAAGACAAAATAAAAATAAAAATAAAGAAGACAAAAAAGGTGATGGCTCCTTAAAGATTAACTGCTATATTTTAGTGAGCTTTTATAGACAAGTCCACTTTCTCAGACAATTTGCCTAGTTTGTCTCATGTTAATTCAGGTGCATGTATACTTTTACAATAACCACATCGCAGAAGATAAAATAGAATAGGGAGGGATGTGGAGGAATACAGTAGGATCCATGTACCTGCAGGATTGGTATCCACCGTTTCACTTATCCATGATCTGAAAATGTTAAAAATATATTTTTAAAAACCCCCAGAAATACATATTTCCATTATGTAATTACCAGAACTGGCCACTAGAGGGTGCCAGAGACAATTCTATGTGTAGGGTTCACTATTATCCATGGTTTTTCACATCTGCAGGGTGGAGGCTTGGAACAAATTCCCCACAGATATGGGGGTCCTGCTGTATAATCAAATATACTCATCTTCTCCTTGCTCAGTGGAATGCTACTGATTCTCTCTTTATAATCATTCAAAACAAAGCATAGTCATGGGGATTGCGGACAGCGTCCACATTTCTCAGTCTTGACCCCTGCAAATGTATTTGGAAACCTAACAGAAACTGTGCACATGCCACTTTATGCATATACGGCTCTCTTTGGGTAGTCAGAATCTTCAAACAAGCATATTTCATAACTATGGACAGAGCTATTTCTGGAAGCTGTAGTCTAAGAAAGTAATGTATCCAAGCTCCAGACATGCCCAGAGCCAAAAGAATAAGCATAAATGGGTGGAGGATTTTTTTAGCCACTATTCACTATCTCTTCTTGTTGTCCTTCTCTCCCCCATGCCCCACCTCCATCTTCTGAAACTCTCTTGCTTTCTCTTTGCCCTCCTCTCCTTCTCTCGTAAGTGAAGTTCTTTCTCTCTCCCCAACCTTACTTTGTCCACTTTTCTCTCTCCCCCACCTTCTCTCTGATTGTCTCATGTTCTCTATTTCCCATTCCCTCTTGCTCGTTCTCTTTTTTCTTGTGCCTCCTTCTCTCTTCCTCAGTGTTAAGCTAGGTAGGAGATGCTATTTGGAAAGGGCTGTCAGCATATAGGAAAAGGTGCTTCTGCTGCCTATGACTGCATCTCTCAATCAGCATTTGAATACTTTCCATATATACACAAGGAGCTATTTTTCTGAAGCCGGTAGCTAGTATCTAATTGCTGTATGGGGTGTGTGTGTGTGGAAAGATTGCAGACCAATTCCCATGCTCTATTCCAATCTTCAAATGAATGTAATGATACACAATCTTGCATTGGAAAAGGACTTGGAAAAGTTACATTTTTTCAACTCTGTGCTCTCCACCCCAGTGGAGTACAGTATAACCCCAACAGGATTTTAATGTGATTTTTTTTCTCTGCCCCAAATTTATTCTCACCCATTATCCTAATTCTAAGTAACAAAGCATCTCAGACACTTCAAAAATCTAATGTAACATGTATATTATTTATGGAAAGAAATTGTCATACATCTGAAAATGCAAACCTATTTATTACAAGCCATATATAGTGGTAGTAAAGTTTGAGATAATTTCTTAGAATAGGATTCATGGCTGATTGCTATGGGCTACAGTTGTCCTATTTGAAAATAAGTTCCATTCATAAAAAATGGTAGGCTACCCAGAGAGCTTGAATATTGGGTGCATATCAATATTATTGCTTAATTGTAATTTAAATGATGATTTAAATCAATTTGATTTTTTTAAAAAAATCATTGATTTTTATCCATCCTAGTTTTAATTAAGCAATAAAACTGATGTGCACCCAATATTCAAGCTCTCTGGGTAGCCTACCATTTGTTATGAATGGGAGTTATTTTCAAATATGACAACTGTAGCCCATAGCAATAAGCCATGAATCCTATTCTAAGAAGTTATTTGAAACTTTTTGTCCATTCATTCGTCTGTGAATTGTCCTATTTGTTCTATGCCGAGAACAGAAAGGCACTACTGGCAGAAGATGGCATAAATCACATCTGAGGATGACTCAATAAATAAACCCCAATGTTGTGTCTGACATTGTTGGGGCCCTTGATGGTGCTGCCAGTGTAGATACAGGGGCACAACTTGCATCTAGATTTGTTGACAAGGGCTTGCTCCTTTCTCTGTCTCTGTGCTGTGTTGCCTAATGCCTCAGTAGGTGCTAAGGTTGGAGTGCTGTCTGGAGACAAGTACAGGCTTGTCCTTCAAATCCTGGGAGATGGAAATATTCCTATCCAGAATAAGCTGCAGGGAACTGATGATATGTCTCAGTGGTCTTAATTGGGAGCTGACTAGTAATAGTGTTCAGTTATTCTATCCATTGGATTTTTCTTGTAGCAGACTGTTCCTATGTGCCAGTCTGTCTTGGACAATTTTCTTTTTTACCATGTTTAGTGGGCATTGTTTAGAACAGTGGTTCTCAAACTTGGGTCACCAGATGTTCTTGGACTGCAGCTCCCAGAAATCCTGGCTAGCACTGCAAGTGGTGAAGGCTTCTGGGAATTGCAGTCCAAGAACATTTGAGGACCCCAGTTTGAGAACCACTGGTTTAGAAAACATAGCTGTTTCTTTGGAAATTCCTTAGCATTGTCTTTAAAACAACAACAACAGAGAGGGTCTGATGATGCAGCAACGTCCAGCTGAGATTTATCATCATATATTTCAGTTTCTGTCAAGGGCCATAGACTTGACACATATGCAGACTCTCTGCTTGTTTCCAGTGATTCTTCATAGTTAGGGCCCCCTTGGTGTTAAAGTACCCAGTATGTGTATTGTGTAGCATGCAAGGAAGCTGTTTTTTCTTTTCTGCTCACAATTAAGTGTGGGGACCCTGTCTGAATACACATGTGAGGGACACCTTAACCTCCCTACAAGTGTTCTTCCTCCCATCCTACTCATACATGGTGACCAAAAAGGTGAGGTGGAACTGTCGCTTTCCATCTTGCAGGTTAACAAAGTATTATGCTGATGACAATTCTAATGCTAAGTAGTTCATTAGCCTTTGTTGTTTTGCCTTTTAGCTTCGGACTCGCTGGCTACAGAGAGACAGGACGATTAACATTAACCATTATGCCAATAAGAAGAGTGCAGCAGAGAGTATGCTGGACATTGCTTTGCTCATGGCCAATGCGTCCCAGCTGAAGGCGGTCATGGAACAAGGGCCATCCTTCTCATTCTACATCCCACTTATTGCCCTCATCAGCATCTCACTCATACTCCAGATTGGAGTAGGGGTGCTTCTAATATTCCTTGGTATGTATAGTGATTTGAATTATTGCTTGTTTTGTGCCAAACTCTTCAGAGCTTGGGAAAGTGGTTCTTTTGGACTACAACACCTGCCATTTCCCAGATAGCAAGGAAATGGCAACTTTTGAAAGGTGACTTTTCGAACTGTATTTCTAGACCTTATGTCCCCCTGCTACCAGTGTGAGAGCAGTAGTCCCAAAGCATTTTTCCCAAGCTCTGGGAAAGTAGATTTTCCAAAATGGGTTGTGATATTTTATATATTATTTTGTTTCTTCTGTAGTGGAAATAAACACTAAAGAGAAAAATACATACGTAGATACATACTCATACACATGTGCACACATTTGTACTTAAAATTAAGATGACTGAGTTCACTGGAGCATGCTTCCAGGTAAGTAGGTATCAAACTGCATCCTAAACATAGTATGTTTCCTGAAAGCTCATATTTTCTGTTGAAACGATTGCATGTTTGTTTCTGTGGAGTAAGTTTTAGCTCAGGAAGTATACAGAAACTGTCTGTTCAACCCTAGAATTTGTAAGCTTTGTTATACTTTTCTTCTGGCAGGAAGGTCATGCTGAGTATTTTAACTACTCTGTCATTTTCCAAGTATATAAACAGTATTCTTTTGGATCACACACACACACACACACACACACACACATTGATAGAGTGCTCACAGACACACACACACACAAAGTCCTAGCATCCCGTCTCATGCCGTCTCACGTTGTTGATACTGGCAGCTACTTTTGCAAGACTGCAGCTACAATTCAGGGTAATGTACATACATCTTAATGATCAGTCACTCTTTCCTTTTGAGAGGCCTTCAATATATCATGCTAGCTCTTGTTACATTGGGTCAGATGGTAGTGGTTTGACAGTAGTTCTGTAAAAGTTAGGGAAGGAAGGAAGTGGTCAAAAACATTTTGAAAGCCTTTTGCTTTGGCATTCCAAGCAGCTTCCTGTTAACACAGATGCCAAGCATGTATTTTTGCACACACACCCTTTTAAAAATTTCTGTTATATATTGTCAGGGCCAGACGTAGTTTACATATTTTGAGTCCTCCTCAATCCTGTCTTAGTGTTCTGTAACAACATCTTGTTATTTGCAAAAAATAACTTGCTTTTATTGTACCATGTTGAATTAGGAAATGAATTTAGATAAACTGTTAACCTTCTTGAAAATGCAAGGACTTTCTGCCCAGACTGGAAAATTAAAAGAGAGGAAAACAGAGAGGAAGACTGAGATAGAATGAACATAATGAAATACCTTTTTCAGTTGTATACATATGGAAAGTCTTTCAGTAGCAGTAAAAGCACCATATACTCTCCTATAAGATTGTTGTTGTTGTTTAGTCGTTTAGTCGTGTCCGACTCTTCGTGACCCCATGGACCAGAGCACGCCAGGCCCTCCTGTCTTCCACTGCCTCCCAGAGTTGGGTCAGATTCATGTTCGTAGCTTCGATGACACTGTCCAACCATCTCGTCCTCTGTCATCCCCTTCTCCTCTTGCCTTCACACTTTCCCAACATCAGGGTCTTTTCCAGGGAGTCTTCTCTTCTCATGAGATGGCCAAAGTATTGGAGCCTCAGCTTCAGGATCTGTCCTTCCAGTGAGCACTCAGGGTTGATTTCCTTTAGAATGGATAGGTTTGTTCTCCTTGCAGTCCAGGGGACTCTCAAGAGCCTCCTCCAGCACCACAATTCAAAAGCATCAATTCTTTGGCGGTCAGCTTTCTTTATGGTCCAGCTCTCGCTTCCATACATCACTACTGGAAAAACCATAGCTTTGACTATGCGGACCTTTGTCGGCAAGGTGATGTCTCTGCTTTTTAAGATGCTGTCTAGGTTTCTCATCGCTTTCCTCCCAAGAAGCAGGCGTCTTTTAATTTCGTGGCTGCTGTCACCATCTGCAGTGATCATGGAGCCCAGGAAAGTAAAATCTGTCACTGCCTCCATATCTTCCCCTTTTATTTGCCAGGAGGTGATGGGGCCAGTGGCCATGATCTTAGTTTTTTTTTATGTTGAGCTTCAGACCATTTTTTGCGCTCTCCTCTTTCACCCCCCTTAAGAGGTTCTTTAATTCCTCCTCACTTTCTTCCATCAGAGTGGTATCATCTGCATATCTGAGGTTGTTGATATTTCTTCCGGCAATCTTGATTCTGGCTTGGGATTCATCCAGTCCGGCCTTTCGCATGATGTATTCTGCATATAAGTTAAATAAACTGGGGGACAATATACAGCCTTGTCGTACTCCTTTCCCAATTTTGATCTTATTCTATAAGATACCGCATGTTAATTGTAAGAGGTTTTTCATTTCTTTCTTGAAGAGTGAAAAAGAAAGAAAGAAATAGACTACACAAAATGATAGTGTGATTGGATTACTGTAATAAAATGCTTGACAATACCTGTACTTATGAGTGGTTCCAAGTTTAGTTCTATAATAATGACATAGGATTACTGTAATTCCCTTGAAAACTCAGATGAGCCTTGCTTTGTTCAAGCAAGACAAAGCTGCATTTTAAAAAACTATCTTCCACACCTCCAGAGCTGGTGAATCACTGCTACATGTCAGCTCTACAACTTGAATGGCTTCTGAATACATAAATCACAGAGCTGCTGACTGACCAATAGACGTTCCAGCAGCCCACTTTTGTAGAAAATGCCCTAATGTTGTAATCTAAGCGTTACACCAGCTTGTTCACAATGCATCTGTTACAATTTGTGACAGACTGGAAAGTTCTGGGTTGTCTGCATTGGAATTTTGCTTTCCTTTTCTAGTTCTTGTAAAGGAGGAAGGTCCTGTGGCCAAGATTCATGGAAATAGGCTTGCACGCTGGGGGAGTTTTGGACAGGGATTTCCCGTAGAGATCAGCCTTCCATGTCACATAACAGACAGCTTTAAGCACTTGAGGGAGTTTACAGGGCAACTGAGTCTTTGGATTTCAATTCATATCTACCCCAATCTTTATTTTTAAAAGTCTTGATTTACTATTTGTAACATTACATTATTTCCAAATATTTTTTCGTATAATTGCCTCAGCCATTGTGCATTTTAAAGCAATATTTGTAAGATATAATGAATCTGTAGCAACTTTTGAACCTTCTACTCCTGTTTTCGTATTTTGTACAGCTTGCATGAAACAAATAAAAATAAGAGAAGGCTGTGGAGATATGCCTCTATTCATGGCAGTTTCTCCCATTCATATCTTCGTAGCCATGGTGCTGTGGAAAGCTTAGAAACCTGTCAGTGGCTTCTGGCTCTTGCATTTTCATGGTGGGAGATACAACAAAACAAAAATATCTTCGACTGATATACTTGTCCAGGCAGGCCCCCTGCCTTATGGAAAGTCTGCCACCAGGAGGTCTTCTGAGGAGAAAACAAAGAGAGAGAAAAATGTGGAGCAGTTTCATCAGACCTCATGCAATTCCGTATGAAGGCATGCATATTTAATATAACTCATTTATACATTTTTCAAGATGTGGGAATAAAAATAACCTGACATGAGCTTCAGCTCTTTTCGTCCAACTCCCTTTCCTCTTTAGCAATTCAGGCAAAGGAAAAAATGCAAGAAAACAGAAGCTGATGTTTCTTTACGCAGCCAGTGCTATGAGTAAGACTAAAGGTGTGACTACACAGCAAGGGAAATGTGAATTAACTGTCACTTGCTAGTGTTTGATCCACACTGTTTTGTTAAATGTACATAACATTCTCTTTTGGGAAAAATGAAAACAGTGGATAGGAATGGCCATAATCAGTGAGCTGATTTGGAATTCTAAGGTAGAGGAATTGGTGGTAGAGATATTTTAATAATAAAAAGCTAAGTTGCAATATATCATTCAAATTTGGAAAAGTGAAGATTTTGAATGTTTGATTCTCCGCTATGCCTACTGCGAAGTAGAGCCAGCCTATGTAGCCTTGGGCAAGCTGCACAGTAGCAGGATACCCTCAGAAAAGGGAATGATAAACCACTTCTGAGTATTACCTTCCTAGAAAACCCTGAAAATGATCATCATAAGTCAGAATTGGCTTGAAGGCACATGATTATTATTATGACTTGTAAATTATTTTTATTATTATTTTGACTTCATAGAGTCATTTGTATGTGTAATCATAGAAGTTTTTCAGTATTCAAAAATATTTTCTTGTAGCAAAGATTCCTGCTTGCCTACCTCTTCCAGATTGGCCTTGTGTTTGTAGATTTTGATCAAGGAAGCTAGTGAGAAAGCTCTGAGAGAAATATTTTTTATTCTTTAGAATCCAAACCAGCCTTAACTTGGTGCCTTTCACATGCTTTGGACTGCAACTTCTATGAGCCCCAGAAAACATGGCCAATGGAAGGATCGTGGAATTTGTTGTCCAAAACACTTGCGATGGCGGGGGGGACTGAGTTTGGGAAGAGTGAAGCAAATAATCTATTGCCCTTTTTTGAGGTATTTTTGGACAAGCTTTCAAAACAGCATTTCCCCTTGCTTCTTCTCTTCTGAAACCGTTGCTACAGAATATGAATAATAATAAATCTCTACTGTATGTATAATTGCTCCTCAATGGGAAAATCATCATTTTCACTCAAATTTTTGCTCTTGCAGTCAAATATGACCTTAATAACCCTACAAAGCATGCCAAGCTGGACTTCCTGAATAATCTTACAACGGGACTGGTGTTTATTATAGTAGTTGTGAATATCTTTATTACTGCATTTGGAGTACAGAAACCAGCAGTCTCAACCAGTAAGTGAAAGGTGAGTTGCAATCCACAATATAGCTTCATGGAACAAGACCATTTTTTAATCTGCCATTTGGAAAGTATATATAGTTCTACTCTTAATCATTTTTTCATGCATGGAAGGGCTGGATGAAGGTACTTGATTTGTCTGTACCATGAAATAAAACAGTTTATATTATTATTAATTATTATTATTATTATTTTGTGTTGTAGTTTAGCATCACTTGGTACAAACTAGCCAGAGCCCCCATCACTTCTCCGGCACATCATGAGAACAAGATTGGAAGGTTTCACTTCCATTTGCAGTTACTGAAATGTGAACCTGGACAAACTGGTGTTAATCTTATCTGTGATGGGGGCGGAGGAATAAAAAACCAGAGGTTGATTGGGGTGGTTCATAAACTGAATTGATTGGGGGCATATCAGAGACAGAGGGGGCTGAAGTCAACATTTCAGAGGGGGCATCTGCCTCTTTGATAATGAACCAGCTATTAGTTTGAATGGCTTTCTTCCTCTTAGACACATTTTGTTCAGGTATGCCCATTAGAACATGCATCTAAAACTATTTTTAAAATGTTTGGTTAGTTGAACTGGATGATACAAGGTTCCTTGTAACACCATGGTTCTATTATTCTACTTGAAAACAAGAGCAAAATCTTCTGATATTCTCATCACAGCTGCACAAGAAGAGGCAAGTGGCAATGTCATGGCATCAAAGTCTACTCATTTAACATTAAACGAGGTTGGAATTTCTTGTCCTCTGAAGGGGGGAGGGGAGGGCTTATTTTGGGCTATTTTTTCTTTTTTATTTCTTTTCTTTTTTGGTATTTTGTATTCTGTAGTTCTGTTTAATAAAATAAATATCTATTAAAAAAAACAGTGATCAGAAAACATTAAAAAAAAACAAAAAAAAACCAATGGTTTACCAATACCTTATGCTTTATACTTAATGTTTTATATCCATCTTAATTGCTTTTTAATGTTTTTACATTTTAAAAATTGTTCTAGGTGCATGTTCTAATAGTACCATTTTAATAGCTTTTAATGATCAAAGTATTTTGTTTAAGTGTTTGTTTTAATGGCGTTGGGAGCTGTCTTGAGCCCCCTTTACTGGGAGAAAGGCAACATAAAATGTAGCAAGCAAGCAGACAGAAAACAAAACATTCAAACTGCAGCTCATAAATGTATGTATAAAAATTTGAAAAACCAAAGAGAACAAAACATTGTGGTCCTTCTGTTTGGTATTCCCTCAAGAAAAGAAACATCTTTAATTAATTTTCCCCCAAGAGTGAAAGCACTGTCAAATTCTTCTCTGTCATTATGTGTTTTTTTTTAAATGACTTTTCACCTGTGTCATGAATATGCCTTAAATCATATTGATAGTTTAATCATTTCATACCTGATGCATGAAATACAAATTCTGAAGCAACTTTGTCTGTTCAAGATATATTCTGGGGTTTTCATCCACCCTACAGGAAATCTGACCTGGAAAATTCTGGCCTACAGTTTGTGGTGGTATTTTTGGAAACATAGAACTACTGGGCTTTTGTCCCATATTCTTACAGTTTAAATATATGGCAAGCCTCAAAGCAGGATTTTCAGTGCTTTTAAAATCAGTGCTTTGGCAGCCTTGATGTAAATGTACTTTCAAGAAGAATGTGGTTTTTTTTTTTTTAACAGATGTTCGTTTATAACTACTTTTTCACATTTTATCCTTCAGAGAGCAGGATAAAGAGAGAAGTGTACAGGTGGCAGAGGGCTGGGCTAGATGCAAGGGATCCACAAGGATGTTAAAGGAAATTAATAGGGAAGCACTTGAAAAGCAAGGATAATCCAGACTCTTGTATTACACCAATGTTTCACTCTGATTGACGATCTTTCTCTAAAATAAGAACACTCACTGCTGTTGCTGGATAACGGACTAATCTGGAAGGAGGAAATGTGGTAGATCAAATGATCAGAGAAAATTGGCTGGGCCTTAAAAGTTTCTGTAAAGGATGATAGACTAAATCAGAGGAACGTCACTGTGAAATGGCTGACAGGTCCAGTCAAACAAAGAGCACTAGGGAGTGGAGGGAGAGGAGGCAAGGTTCCTGCCCACCAGGTCTCCCTTGTATTACAAGGGTGGGCAAGGAAAGGCATAGGAGCTTATGAAAAGTGAAATCTAAAGGGACTGTCAAGAGTGCCTCCATTAAGATTGTTCATCGTGTATCTTGGTGAGAAAAATCAAGAAAAACTGCTGGAGCAAAGTAAATGAACTAGACTTCTCTGTGCTGGACTGAAGTTCCATTCATCTCGCCTGTGGCCATCTTGGTTCATATTTAACCAAGTAAAGATCAAAACCTTTGTCTCCATTCCAAAGGCTCCAGTCACTGTCACAGCTTTCTTCAGTAGCAGTTTCTGCTTAATCTCATAAAAGGGATACTACAACATGGAAAGAAAGCCAGATTAGAGCAGAAAGCCAGAACAAAAAAATTTTTAACCCAAACTTTGCTATCTTATCTGAATGGTGGAAGGAACTGCAAGTTATAAACAGCCATAAGTATGGGTATCATTGCTAGCTGTTCCTAATGAGTTACTGAGAACTCCAGTGTAGTAGCATGCCTTTTGTCTAGCTGAGTTTCATCAAATGCCTTGTTGAGGGAAAAGGCCCTGGTCCACCAAACATCTCAACAAATTCAGGTTATTTTGGACCAATGGCAGGATGGAATTCCTCATATTCTGCCAGTACTCTGGCTCTGTAATGCCGCATGGTCTTGTCAAAACATTAGCCCCAAGATTTGCTAATACCATCTGTCAGAGTGACAGGAAGAAGAAACTGTCTTTCTGCTAGCCTGTGAAAAATTGTGACTCGGAATTATTTTAAAGTATATAAGTAGTCAGTTTAATACGGTAGCCTTCAACGTTTGAGTTTGGAAGCTACCTCGAATGCCACATGTAAGAGAATTTATAGTTTTTAATTTTATGTTTTTCTGTTCTCTTAAAAGAAAAGAAAATCTGATGTTTTTCACAACAAAGAGTAATTTTGTCTTTATATCCTCACCTTGATTATTGTGATCATTCTGTGCTGTGGAACAGAGCTTAGAAAAATTACCTTAGAAGAGCTATAAGGCTCAGAATTCCCCAGTTGTGGTCACCAGCCAGATGCTATATCTAGAAGTTGTGGTCCAAAAAAAAGTTACTTTTCCAAGCATTGGTGTACCTTGGTCCCCACAGTTGAATACAGTGGGGCTTATTTCTGAGTACTGATCTTTGTAATTGGGTTACAAGTACATATAAGTGAAATATGCATATCCCACCCTTGTTGAAGATTGCTGTCTAGACTACTATATAGCCCCCAGTGGTTTAAGATTATTGCAGTGAATTTTCACTTGCAAACTGTGTAGCCAGGTACCTGTGCTGTTGTACATTGTAAAATGCCATATTCATTTATGGTTCACTGAAGGAGTGGTGGTGGATTAATCAGCTAATTGTGTTGGTCATAGCTTAACCAAGTAAAGATTGGTAGTTTTATATAGTTGTTTTTCCCCATTTGACAAATTCCAGGAAATTATAGGAGTGAGAAAGACTTCCATCAGATTGTCCTCAATAGAAAGCTGAAGAGGCTTAAAACAGAATGCCTGTTTTAAAATATAGTCACCATGAATGCGTCAGTGATGTTTCTCATTACCTTTCCTTTTCTTTCTTTTCCCCCAGAGATCTGAGCATTTGAACTCTGTAGATAATTTCTGCATCTTGAGCCAGAGTCTCTTGGATGAAAGACATGAAGAATCTGAAGCCATTCAAACAACAATTTCTTCCTCTCATCAATTTTCCAGAAAGGACATTATGTACAACCTCTTGGCTACACAAAGATGGATGGCTGCTTTTGAGAAAACTGGATTAAATTTTGTCATGCTGGAGAGTCAACCCAAGGATACAAGGCTCAGAACTTCTACATACACCTATTGAGAAGACTGTCATATAACTTTTTTCTCCAGAGATGGCTACCCTGTGACTGAGAACTGGTGCTGTTGGGAAAGTCTGTCTATGTAAGAAATAGGTGGGCTGAGGAGAGAACTTGCCCCGTCAGGTCTGCCAGCAAGTGATGTTAATTGGCATAATTGTGGCCCCATCTGTAGACAGCAAGGTTGTACTGGCCTCCAGAAACACTTGTGGGGGTCAGATACATGGCCCTTAGTTTCTCCCTCCTTTTTACATGCCTCACAAGCAACAAATATCTCCATGAAATGCACGAATTCAAGTTCTTCCATGACTCTGTTACAGCTCAGAATTCCTTACTCTCTGTGCCTTTCCTGAGACGTGTCGAACAGAGAAAGAGAATCAATGCTATGTTTGGGAGTACAAGCTTTACACAGGGCAGAGAACGGCTCTTGTAAATTCCATGTAAAGAAGGACAGCGTTGTCTGTCGAAGCTCCTAAAATTTTGGGAAGCCAGTGTTTTATATGCAGTGCAAAGGATCAGTGCAATTTTTTCTTTATTTATACAATTCCAGAAGAAGAATGTATCTCATAATGGGAGACTGTTCCTGTGTAAAAGGGGAATCCGCCTCCAATCAATGTAGTGGGTACATGGGGACAGTCAAATTTCTGTGCTCACAAAGGCCATTTAACTATACCTCAGGTTGCTTCAGCATACAAGTGTTCCAAAGAGACTATTTTTTAATTTTTTCCCCCTAGTTCCTGTTATTTTTGAATGGGGCCATAAGTGTTTTAAAGAATTGGCACAAACTGGGAGGTGTGTCTTAAAATGCAGACCACAGTATATTTAAGAGCCTAAGAGCTCTGCTGGATCAGAAGAAAGATCTTTCTAGTCTGGCTTCCTGTTCCCCAACAAGAAAGCTGGCTAAGAAGACCTAAGTGCAGTCTAAATAAGAAAAGCTCAGCTCAGGCCTCTGTCTCATTCCTCCTTGATTCATCTTCATTTATCTCTGTAGCACTCAGGACACATTGCAAAAGCCATGATGCATTTTCTCTTCAATGTTAACCCTCCAACAAAGACCTTCTTCAGCAAGAAAAACTTAGGCCTCCACAGTCTAAACTTCAGTTATTACTATAGCGGAGATGAGACATAATGTGGCCCTTCAGATGTTGTTAAACCAAAATTCTACTACTGGTTGTGATGATCAGGGCTGGTGGAAGTTACAGGCATCAACATCTGGAGGGTTGCACATTTCTTACCCTTGCCCAACTGGAATCAAAATGGACTTGACAGTGCAAACTGATCTAATCAGAAGTTAGCCCTGTTGAGTTTAGTAAAGCTTAGCCTAAATAAATGTGTATAGGATTGCAGCCTAACAGCATTTAACTGCTGACTCTCTAGCATGGCATTTGTGTGTGTGCGCGCGCGCGTGATTTCATTTTTCCATTTGTTGTTCATCAGTAATAAGACACCAGAATTTTTTTTAAAGGACAGTATCTCTAATGAATACTAATGAGTCAAGAATTAAATTATTCAGAGTACATACTATTGCTGGCAATTGTATACATCACAAATATTTTCTCTAAGAAATTACACTAAGCATGCTATTCTTAATTTATCGTATAATAAACAGAAGTTGCCTTCCATTTTAACTGTCATTTAATATAGCTTTATAATTATTGGGGGTGGGAGCTACTGAAAGAAATACTTCCATAAGCAGAATCAGAAGGGGTTGATCTTGCCTCTCCAATGTACCATGTCACTGACGCCTCCCGCCTTCACCCCGCAAAAGCTAGAGTACTGGAGTGCTAGTAAACTGAGTGGAGTTATGAGTGGACACTCATCACTGCAGGAGGAAGAAGGGGAATGATGTTTCAATTGCCCTAGATCTAGACTATTATATATATGTACTCATTTTCAGTAATTAAAGAAATATTAAAAGTACATAACACATTAAGATAGAGATTATTGTAGCATTCTCACTTACCATTTCAGTTGCTAAGTTCTTCTTCCACTGACTATAACCATAACAAAGATTTAGAAACTTTTTTGCTTTTTTATTAGGAGGGAAATAGAGAAGAGCACAGAAACGCATTGAGATGAAATTCTATTTTAATTAAAATTATTGCGTTATTATTGACTAGATTTTATTTCTGATAACTATAATGGTTTATAGTATATCCAGATGTGCTTAGAGTAGACCTTTTTGACCCTGGTGAGTTCACATTAATTACTAATTTAAATCCCATTGATTTAAGTGTGTAAGTGTTCCAAGATATGCAGAAATTATTTTTTGTTGTTGCTCCTGCTCAAATGTATTAAAAATGCCTACAGAATTAAAGGACTGGCTTGGTTAGCAGTTTGTTAATCAGAACTGCAAAAATCATGCAATGCAACACTCGACTAATTCTTCATTAACCTAATGGAATATTGAACTTTTTGTCACAGAGAGTGACCAAGAAGAGACAATACCAGTTGAGTAGAATGATATAATTTGGCCATTCTGGGAATTGCATTGCAATGGAACAATATTTCTGATCTCTGTGATGATCACACAACCCTCAGTACCACGGTTGAGATACTAACAAATAATAGGGAGAATTGGCCCACCATAGTAAGTTACTGCTGTCTGAGCAGCAAGGAGATCACATATCCCCAAACAGAAGCCCTGCCTACGGGAAGAATGTCACATAATGAGTAGCAGATCTGTATTCATTGTCTGGAAAGATTTCCTGGTCATGGGAACTAGACATTTATATCTGACTAGATATTTATATCATGAGTGCCTCATCACAAAAGTCTGTATAGCCTTCTATAAAAATCCATTGCTGGAGGTAGGATTTGTAGTAGCTCTGACCCTTCTACTCAGGTTGGGATTTTCCTCTCTCTCTCTCTTTTAATTATTGCAGCTATGTTATATTGTTGGCATTTTAATTACAAAGTTGACCTTTATGCCAGTTATGAATGAATAAAAGCATTTTGTTAGTTGTGTTGTCTGTGATTTTTCATTACACAATTGCTTCATTAGGAGGAATTCATTAGAAGTCTTTCAAACTCAAATATGGTGTGAGTGAGCCAAAGGGACCACATGAAAATTTGGCAAGCCTGCTCCCAGCTCCGTTCTGCTACAGCTGTCACAATCCACAGAAGATCCATGCTTTCAGTGTAAAGACTATGTTCTACTGCAGTTGCCAGACTCAACAGGGTTCTAGCCAGAGATCAACTAAGCAACTGGGGCAGGCAGTGAGCAATTGCACACCATGCTGCTACTCCCTTCTTCTATATTTCATTATGATTACTTGAGAGAATAATGTGAACAGCATCCATCCATCCAAGAATCACTGACACAAGAATAAATGTTGTGGCATAGAGCAGATGATTTGCTGAAAAGAGCCCCCTGCACGTCTGTGATCAGAGCAGTGGTGATCAAGACTACTGTTTTTCATCTGTCCCCATGAATGAAGGGGCCCTGAACCTATAAGTAGGATAGTTCCCCTTTTTATTGCTGAACCCACAGAGTCTGCCCTTTTGTTTACTTGTTTTTCCATTTTGTTAACTCTGCTTTAACTCTGTTCCATCGTTTGTTCCATAATTTCTCACTTTGCGTGCCTGTTATGTTCAGTTCACCTTCCTGTTGTACTGACCAGAGTTTCCCATTCAGCTCTTTCCATTTCCTTCTTCTGATCACAACGGCATAAATAAGAGGAAACCATTGCCTTACTAAAGAGAAGTAATCAAGAGTGCAGGCAGGCCCCCATGGGACTTTTTTTTTTTTTACCATTTAAACTGGTACCACTTAAACTCAGTGTCTTGATGGATTCTAGTACTGGTTTCTTTCTTTAAAAATCCCCAATATTTTTTAAAAAAACATTTGTCTGGGAGAGGGAAAAGCTGATGTTCAAGTAACAAGTCTTTTCAACATGCAGAAGGAGTTGTAAGGTTCTTTGGGTCCTGCCCCAAAAATCATCTTTAATGTTTCTGTTATTTGAAGCCAAAGTCAGTGAAGCCACAAGGTACCATGTAAGGAGGACATAGGCAGAAAACATCAATGGAGCACTAGTGGCATAATTTCCGTATGCATTAGCAACTGTTCATTGTGTCTATGAAGGATTTGCTGTGGCCTAGTGAGTTTTTCTCCCCCTCTGGCTGTAACTGGGCTGGAAAAGAACCTCCTCCCTCTCTCCCTCCCATATAGTATCAGGTGCTTGCAGCACTTGACAACAATTGTGAGAAAGTATTGTGGGAAGCCACCCTCTTTTAGATGCCACCATGGCAACATCCTGGCACCAAGGCTTGTCTAGGAAATACAAACTAGAGCTCTGCGTTCCTGGACTCCACTCTGACACGAGGCACATATCTTACAGCTCCCAATGGGCTGCCACAACCAAACTGCATCAGGTGCCCAAGAGGGAAGTGTCCCACTGCCAGTAGTTCTGCGGCCACCATACTGGGAAGGAAAGAGCCGGCATTGGGTTCCTGGGCGAGGGATGAAAAGCTTGTGAACCCTGTGATACTTTCAGTTCGCCTCCTTTTTGTCCATAGTTTTATGGATGTGGGTGCAACACTCCCGTGACAGATTATGCAGAGGTACGTTCTGAGTGGCTACAACACCTACATGACTCCAAGAAGATTTTAGTTGGGAAAGGCAAGGAATGGGGTGCTTATGGATTCCCCCCCCCTCTCTTATTCTCTCTCATATACACACACACACACTTCTTCACTTTGCCTGCCTGCCTGCCTGCCTGCCTGCCTGCCGATCTATCTATCTATCTATCTATCTATCTATCTATCTATCTATCTATCTATCTATCTATCTATCTATCTATCTATCTATCTATCTATCTATCTATCTATCTATCTATCTATCTAATCTAATCTAATCTAATCCTATCTATCTATCTATCTATCTATCTATCTATCTATCTATCTATCTATCTATCTATCTATCTATCATTAATTTTAAAATAATTGTGCTGCCAAGTCAATTCTGACCTATGGTGACCTTTCTTACTCCCACATTATAAAGCTGGTCTCACTAGAGACTATCTTGTTGTCGAAATGTGGAGAGGAAGGGCAAGCACATAAACATTTTCCCCAGCCTCTTTCACGGCTGATCTTGCGACCAGCACCAAAATGGACCTGAGACAGGAAGGCTATCAGAGCCAGGTGGGGATGCGTACCTTGTTTCATTTCTGCTCCAGCTTTCAGCAACAGCATATTGGCCACTGTCTCTTGCAGCTAAATGTAAGATCAAATCAGAACTGGATGAACTCTTTTAATATTTCTCCTGTACACTAACAGATACTGCTCACTGCTGGGCCAATGTTTCAATGGGGGGGGGGGGGGGAAGAGAACCTCATGAATAATGCAGCATCTGGAGCTTTTTATTGGCCGTCTAGCAATCACAGATCATTACCCTACCTCCCTCTGCTTTGTGGGGGTGGGCCATTAGAGCCCGAGGCAGCGATTGCTTGCTACTTCTCTGTTTATTAACCCTGAGCCTGAGTGGGCTTTAATTCCCTTAAGCACATGGCATGTTGTATTTTACTGGAAAGAAAAGGGCATTTTATGGGTAGTGATAGTTAAACTCTGCCATTAGCTTGGAGCTGAAAGTGCTATAAAATAATGACTGGCCTAATCAATGGGGTTTAGGTTAAAAGTTGCCTTTACTTTTGAAGGAATGGTCATTAAAAGAAAACTACTTATGAACAACTGCCAGTACCTTGTACAATATGGTTAATTTGGAGAATGGGAAGCTGTATCTCTGTCACAAAATGGCTACCCTCCTATGTTTATGTAGTTTGTTGAACTGTGTGTGTGCCACAAGAAAGCAAAGTAGTGTGGCACAGGAATCAAATTACCGGTGGATTCAAATTTCCACTCAGAAGGCCTTTGTGTCTTCTGTGGGGATGTACTACTTACCTCTTATCTGCTGAGGGCAAGTCCTTTTGAGGTGATTGGGTCACTCTCAGGGAGAAGCACAGTGACGCAATGCTTGAGTCACGGCTCTGTATGGGCTGCCCCTTCTCCACGTCAACACACATTTCAACAGCTGCTTCTGCAATTTTATCTGTAATTGCCCACATTTCACCCAGAGTATATGGATCATAAACCAGGTGTGAACAGGAGTAGATTAGCATGGAAGTTCCTAAAGTTAAAACAACAACAAAACAACAATAACACAGAAATAGCAGAAAATATTAGTAATGCTTTCCCCTTTCCATTAAAACTGTACAGTTGAGTATAGGCAGGCCCCATGGGACTTTTTGTTTTTTAACATTTAAATTGGTACCGCTTAAACTCAGTGTCTTGATGAATTCTAGTACTGTCTTCGTTCTTTAAAAATCCCCAAAATTTCAAAAATTGTTTGTCTGGGAGAAGGAAAAGCTGACGTTCAAGTAACAGGTCTCTTCAGCATGCAGACGGCGTTGTGAGGTTATTTGGATACTGCTGCAAAAAAGCTTCTTTAATGTTTCTGTTATTTGAGGCCAAAGTCAGTGAAGCCATAAGGTACCATATAAGGACACCATAGGCAATTTCAAGCATTGCAGCATTTGTTCAAAAGTAATTATGAAATAACACACCTTCTCAGCAGAAGTTGATCTCACTCTCTGCTTCTTGCTCTGGGAATATGATGAACTTTCAACTCTCCCATATAAGATAGGGAAAGCAAAGATGCAGATTACTCAGATGCCAAGCATCATCATAGAGGCACATATCCTATAATACACCTGCAATATGAGAAACATGTGGCTGTCCAGATCTTGCTGAAAGGCAACTCCTGTTGTCTGCCCTAGCATGACCAGTGGCATGGGATCATGACAGGTCCACTACAACGTCTCGAGGGCCACATGTTACCCATCTCAGAGCTAATACAAGTCCTCTACCATATGCAGAAATTAAATTTTCATCCTTATGTAAGTATTAGAGCCAGTATTCTGATTTCACCTGTTTAAGCACTCCTACAAGCCATTTTGCACAGGACTCATTATGATTTCATTAGCATTTCTTGTGCTAGTGATGCTAGATCTTCCACTAGTGTTTATACAACTGCTAGTACATTAATGCCATCTCTTGGATTTCTTTGTACAAGATGAACACCGGACACACAACCTACAAATATTGTTCACAGTGAAAATAAAATAAAATAGAAAAAAAGTGATGCACAGAACTCCCAGTTGTGCAATGTTCTAATTTCAAATCAGGACAAACCAACACGTAAAAGGCATGTTCCAGCACAGCTACAATCACAGGACTTTGAGATAGACTTTGACAATAAATAGATAAATTGGCAACATTGGAAATTCAAGACATAGCGGAACAAAGACCATGTTCTGTTGAACAACAGTGTGTGATATAAAAAGCCCTTCTCTCTGAAAACCAAACAGGCCTCTAGTTATAGGCATAACCCAGTGTCTTGCATTTTGATGTCTATAGTACTATCAAGAGAAATGTAACTGTACGTTTGTGCCCGGATTAAGAGAATGGTAAACTAGTTGTGGAACAATATAGTAAGAACTTTCAACATATCTACACTTGTAAAGACATGTGGACAAGAAAGTAAAAAATCCTGATTAGCTGATGGTAAGTAACAATATTTGCTATATAGGACGTATCCCACCACCCATTCTTTCATCTGTTTTTCTTCAGTTTTATTTCACCTTTCTTCATAGTGTAATGTATTCTCCAACTAAAAGTCAGCTACAAGTTGGCAGCCCTTGAAAATCAGAGTAACCAATACATCTGGTAGAAAAAAGCAATAAAACATCATGTCAGATCTGTTCAGGTTCTCTGTAGTAAGTAACTGTCATTTATATGTAGAGTTTCACATGGAAGACATCCAACAGCATTTTCAATTTTCTTCAGAGTGAAATTTGTTTCAGGAACAGGAGCATGTTTGATAACTTCTGCCTTTGTACTGTATCTATGTTATTCAAATTTCCTACTTCTTTTTAATTCATAGCAAAAAAGGGAGAGAATAAAAGCATGAATTGGCAGCTTTTAAATAATACATGCCATCTGGCTTCTGCCATTGGCCTAACTCTTTCCATTTGTAGATTTTTAACAGTTTATGAAAGCAAAGTGCACAGTCAAGTCTTCCCCAGGTCTTAAGCACAACCCTTCAGAGGTCCCCTGCCCTTCCCACTAAATCCTTCCACTAAACCCTAAATCTCCAGCCAGATTCATAGAAATCTTTGTTGTGTTTCTGCCATGTTTTGGGGGATGCAGTGAAGAAAAGAGCAGTAGGATGTGAGCACATATATGTGACTGTGTGTTCAGGTATACATGCATGTTCCTCAATATCCAAGCTTTTGAACGCTGAAAATGTTGTGCACTTCTGTATTACATTATTTGTGAATCTGCTTGAGTCTGTTTGCTCCAAGGAGCTCTAAGCAATATTGGGAACTAGTCTTTCTCCCACTAAAGACTGCTGCTTGTCCTAACTTACAGTTCTCAGGAATTGTTGCACAGTTTTCAATTTTTGGATAAATTCCTCTAGCTGTGCAGCAGATATACAGGAATTCACAGAGCAGAATGGCTTCAAGTTACCCAGAGTAGTCTCCCCCTTCTCATCAACTGGCACTTACAGTCTCAGTAACTCACTTTTAAATGTTAGTAGGAGGAAGAATAAAAACGTTTCACTTACAATTGAACATTTCAAACAGCAAACTGACAAACATGACTGCTTTCAGCAAAAGATTTCAACAGACTACTGCTTCCAACAGACTCTAAAGAGAGAGAAAAATCACTGAACAGAGAAGTGGGGTTCTCTGTGAATCCAGAGGCAGGAGGGAACAATTGGTTAGTGCTGGATAGGTTGACAGTACCTCCCACCCAAGCCTACTAAAGGCAGCTTGTGCAACTGCAAAAAAAAAAACTCCAACAGGAATCACTGAAGCCCCACAAGCAAATGGGCTTGCAAGCATGGGCTTCCAAGGATTGCTCAAAGACGAAGTCAAAATATATGCCCAACAAAGGGCAACTCATGACCCCCTCTCCAAAATTTGAGGCAAGACCTTGCCAATGACATACTGTGCCTGGGCCTGAGCACTCATTCTGACTTTTGGCTAGAGCTGGGAAATAACGCATCACATTTAACCTTTTGATGTTAGAATGGCTATCTTAGTGGAGAATACATTACACTATGAAGAAAGGTGAAATAAAACTGAAATAAAACAGATGCAAGAATGGGTGGTGGTTTGCGTCCTATATGACTAATACAAAACAAGAGGAAGGCATCTAACCTTAACAGAACAATGTGGTTGAGAAATGCTATTTAGGAGCATTATTCTCTAAAATACGTTATTTAGAAACATGTTATTTAGAAGCATTATTCTGTAGATGCATCTGTTGGCTCATCCCCGTGTAATGCAAAAATAGCAATTTTAATGTCAATATGTTAAACCGGCATGATATTTCCAAATTCTACTTCTGGTGCCAAAGGAATGCTATTTCTTCCAGTTCACTCATGAGACTTGTTCATCCTGAATCGGTCCTGAAAGAAATAATACAACGTGACAAGTAAACTGTGTGTGACAGGTACTATGTAATTAGAAACTGAATCATGTTAGTGTTCTAGAGGTGTGATCACTGCAGATCTTTGTGCCTGAGCCCTTTTACACGCTTTCAAAAGGGAGACGGGCAAGTGTGACTGGGAGCTGAAGCTGTGCCCTTCTGTTTACTATTCAGGCACTTTGTCCATGTTTTCCTCATAAAATTCCACAGGTTGGTGGGCGGAACAGTTCAGCCGCTGGTTATATCTTGCCCTTCCAAAATGGATATACGTGGTAAGAGTGGAATAAAATAAACAAACAGGCAAGTGTTCTGGAGGTTTTTCAGACTCTAAAGAGGCATTGATTCATAGGCACTAGTGGGAACTGAACCCACAACCTCCTGTTGTTTTTTAAGTACATTTGCCTACTCAGCATCTGGAGGTTGGATCTTTGATAATGGGAAGACCTCTCTCATTCAATGAAAAGCTACTGCTTTTCCCAATCTAAAAAGAGGAACTGGCAAAAGTTCATGAACCAGTCTACATCATGAGATTAGAAACCTCACACAAGGCCTCTACACCACTGGTGAAAAGGAGGAAACTGCTTCTGGGAAGATCTGGCTCCCTTCTCTATACATAGTTGTTCAGGAACGCAGTTTACTGGAAAAAGCTTGCTGTGACACTGTTTTCAATTCCTTTTATTTTGTTTCATTGGAACTATTGCTTTATTTAAAATACTTTCATATTTTATCAGTTTTTAAAATAATAAAAAAAGAAGGGTGAGAAAGAGAATATAATAATCTCATTCTTTTTTTAATTTTATTTTTCAGAACAAAAACAAATACAAAAATACAAAATACTTACTATACAATCTAAACTACCATGGACCCATACCCACGGGACCCCTTGGAGCAATACTTTTAATACGAACTTCCTTTCCAAAATTGTATTGTTTGTTGTTTATAGGCTTTCCCCTTTCCTTTCACTAATACAAATTCAACAAATCTACCCCAAATAGCATAAAAAATATTTGAACTTATTTCCCCTCTTTTCATCTTAAGTTCAGTAGTCAATTTATAATTTAATGCAATGTCCCATACTTCATTATACCAATCTTCTAATTTAATATCATTTTATCTTTCCAAAATCTAGCTATTAATATTCTAGCACTTGTCATAAAATTGGAAATCAATTCCTTCGAACAATAATCAAGTTCTATCTTATCAAAAATTGACAACAAAGCAATGTTAGAATTGAATTCAATATCTTTTCCAAATATATCACATATTTCCTTAAAAATCAATTTCCAAAATTTCTGAATCCATTTACACTCCTACCACATATGATAATACGTGCCAATTTCTTCATCACATTTCCAACAAGCTTTAGAATAATCTGAATTTATTATATTCAATTTCACCGGAGTCATATACCACCTTAAACTGATTTTAATTTTTTTTCCTTTATTCTTACCGACATTGATCTTAAAACTCTCATCCTCCAAATTTTTATCTCATTCTACTATCCCCATTTTCTTCAAAAATTATGCCAAATATAATATAATATATATATCTGTGAAGATTCTCAGTCATCCAGGTGTGGTTATCTGGAAGTTGAGTCATGGCAACTGGACTTAGAATAGAATAGAATAGAATATATCATATCATATCGAACAAGGAGGTAAGAAAGAATAGCTGCCCAAAATGGGAGGGGCAGTTTTGGTGGGTTGGGGGAGGCAGTTTCACTCCAGAACCTACTGTCACCAAATTCTATGACAGAAGGCCATGGGGAGCATTTTTTAATCACACTTCTGGAATTTCACTTTTCTCTCCCACCCACCAACCCATATTTCTTTCCTGCACATTTTCAGATTTTCAGCAATGGCAGGGGGCACAAAACCAAGTAGAGGGCTTGCATATGGCCCCGGGCTATGATGTTCACTGCTCCACAATTTCAGTAAGAATCATGAGAAACAGAGTAAAAAAAAAAACCCTTCCCCATTCACCATGTAAAATAATTTTAACAGAATGCTTTGATGTTCTTATTCCTAGATATACAACAACACTCACCATATGTCCACAAAAGGAGGTTAGCAATTGTTGCCTTTTATTTGTCATTCCAAAATAGTTTAAACCTCAGGGTTCACCCGGGCATTTGCAAAATGACAAACTATAAGTCCCCAAAAGTCTGAACTCAGAGTTCTGGACTCAAAGTGCAGCTGTAGGAGCTGTTATAAGGTCTTTCTGCAGTATACAACTCAAGCAACAAACCATGAAGCTTAGCAGCTTTCTTGTCAGCTATCCTTTTGCCTAGGAAGGGAGAAGAGCCTTGTGTCCAGCCAAGCTTTTTGGTCAAAAACTCTTCACATGAGAGAGGTCCTAAGATTGAATCCCAGGTGAGCCTGCTTTGCTGGATTGTTGAGGAAAGTGAGTTCAGACCTTAACATGGCACACAAGCAGGCACCACTGAGAGGTGAACCCAGGAAGGTCAGTGCTGGATACTTACACGGGGCAGTCTGGCTACAGTACTGCCATCATCTCCTGTCTTCTTTTGCATAAGCAAGAGGATGAACTGCCACCAGAAAAGCCAACAGCCAGAATCCTATTGTAATTTTATTCTGGAGTAAGTGAAATAATGTCGGTTTTACATTGGTGAATTGCAGTAAATTAACAAGGTGTTGATCATGCATTACTTACAAAATTTGATTGACTCTGAGGTTTAATCTCAAGAGGATTCTGGCCACTGCCTTCCTTTTCCCAACCTAAAAAAAAAGGGGGAGGGGTGCATTTTGTACCAGCTGAAACTTCAGTCCAGCTCATATAACTTGAAATCTCATGTCTATGCCACTAATACAATAGAAACACCCTGGTGGGCATTGTTTCCTTCTGCTGCTTCATGCCATTTGGGAACAATAGACATTGTACAAAGACACCAATCCACCACAAAGGCACTACAGGGAGAAAAATGAGTCCCAATGACACTTGAACTCAGATTCAGGGCCCAACAGGCTGGCCACTACACTATGAGAGCTACTGTATCTCAGAGCTATTTCAACAATATGCGGTCAAAACAGGAAACCATTAATTCGGCACATGTTCCTTCACGTTTGGCCCAAGAAGAGGGGAGAGGCATTCTTTTCAGTCAGGTTGGTTTATTTAGGGGTCAAACTGTTTGTTACAGATGGCATGTCATTAGAAGAGTGAACTCCTGAAATGCTGAAAAACATCTGACTGCCACAGTAGGAGCTTGTCATAGCTCCCATGGCTTGCAATCGGTTTGCTTTGTTTCGTGATGGGCCAGTGGCTTTGTTTACATAACAATCTTCCAGAATCATCTCTCTGGAATATGAGATTTCAGCTTGTAATGACGTACCGTCTACAGTGTTTGGTTCAATCATAGGGATCTTGGATGGCTGCATTGGATCTGAGAAAAACTGGGTTCAAATCTCAAACAACTTCTGCTTTGTATTCTCGAAGGCTTTCACGGCCGGGATCCGATGGTTGTTGTAGGTTTTTCGGGCTGTCTGGCCGTGTTCTCAAGAACACGGCCAAACAGCCTGAAAAACATACAACAACTAACTTCTGCTTCCTCAGCTTGTTGGGAAGTCAAGTCTATCTCAAAGCACTTCTTTTCCGCTGATGGTACCACAGAAGACTTGGTGGTTGCAGATTCCTGAACCCTTATCTTGAGATAGGTGGGCAGCTTCCAAAAATCTGGGGTGTCCTATGCCCCCAGATCTTGGAAGGGAATGGAAGGGGGGAAGAATCAATAAGTTCTGCCCCAGCCAGGAATTGAATTCTGCTTGAGATTGGAAACCTTGCATGATGTCACTTCACCACTTAGTGCACCAACATACTCCCATGCAGGAAGCTCTGAACCAAAGCAACCTTCACTTCAAAACAAGGATGAGCTTTGCTGGGGGGAAAAAGGGGGGATCCGCCACAGAAAGAAACAAAGGTCCCAACGAGATTTGAACTCGGATCGCTGGATTCAGAGTCCAGAGTGCTGGCCATTACACCATGGGACCGGCTGCAACACTTTTTCTGTATTATGCATTCAGTGTCAGAAACTATGGATTTGGCACATATTCCACATACTTATTGTTTGTCCAGGAAAAGAAGTGCCCTTTTTTTGGATCCATTTGCTGTTTCCATGAGAAAGAAAAGCCTTAGAAACTCATGGCAGTGCTGCTACCATCACTGCCGCCATCACCACCATCACCACCATTGGGTGCTGTCAAAGGTGCTGCAGACTGAGGGCTGAAAGGGTCCTGTAGGTTTGAGCACTTCCAAAAGGGAATATGAGCAGGCAGCACCAGAGTTGACCCAGATTTTGGGGGGAAATTACCTTTGGGGTCTGTAACTCTCTAATAGCCAGTATGGTCTAGCAGACAGAGTGATGGACCAGGACTCAGAAGACCTGGATTCAAATCCCTGTTCAGCCATGGAATCTAACTGGAGGTAGAACCACTCTCTAAGTATCTCACATACTTTGAAAACCCTATTAGGTCTCCAATATTCCATTTCTGGGCAAGATATTGGAGTGTGTGTGGATGAAATTGATTCTCTAGATCTACTTAAATGTGGCTTCAGGCCTAATCATAGGATGGAGACAGCTTTGGCTACCTTTGTGAATAACCAGGAACTGGAGAGGGGAAGCATGTCTACGTTAGTTTTTCTGGACCTCTCAGTGGCTTTCAATCTCATTGACCATGGCATCCTTTGGGGCCTCTTTTCTGAAATGGATCTTGGAGGTACTGTTTGTTGTGTAGTTCTAATTGACCATGAGCTGCCTTGAGTTCCATATAAAACAAATAAAAAGGAAAGAAATAGCTGGCAATAGTACTGGTGTTGGGGTGTGTGTGAAGTCAGCACTACTTCTCCTCCTTGGATTTTCACAGTGCACAGCGTCTACTCAAGGACGAGAGACATACAAAGCAAGAGCCAATTCCACTCGGTAAGCCCCTATATTATAGGGCCTATAATTTAGAAGTGATTGGCAAACTCACCTAGTGGAAGGGTACTGACAGGGTCTTTGAACCCAAGAAATTACGGTATCTAGTCCCAGCAGAGTTTTCCACTCTGGGTTTGTGTTCCCTGCACTACTAGAGTCTTCTGCCTAGAAAGAAGAGCCACCTTCCCATGAGGGTCAACTTCACATATATTTGCATCCAAATGGAGTTCTGTTTGGAGGGGCCTGCTGTTTAATTATCTGAACTCAAAGTTAATGATCAAATCAAAAAGGACACCCATGCTTATTCTACTAGAGAGGTGTTTCAAATCAGGAGACTCCTTCCAGCTTTAAACAGAGAAAATTTATTAAATTTTTTCTTAATGTCACATAACCGTGTCCATTACATATTTAAAAAGAACAACAGGAGTATTATGGCATAACACATAGTACAGTTTCAGCAAAGCTTTCTGTCTTTTCCTTCATTCATACTGGCCATACACCTGAGAAGAGTATTATAGCAAGTTCTCAGAGTGTCAAACACCTTGCATTTTTGGGATAGTGATATACACATTATTACACACAGAGACTAGAAAAGTTGTTTAAGAGATACATATAACTAATGTTTCCCTTTTCTATAGCGAACACCTTGGGGATTTACTGTGATAAGTGGAACCTGAGCCCAAAATCAAGTCAAGTGATGCAGGAAGTGCAGCAGATTTCCTGAGTGAATCAGAACATGTTGCATGAAAATACAAGTGAGGTGCTCTGTAAACTCTCCCATTATGTTCATTTCAAATGTGCATACTACAACTTGCTAGCGTCCAGATGCACTGAACTTCAATACCCATCATCCTCACCCAGCAGCTATGTTGTCCAATACATCTGGACCCATGGGGAAAGCTTTTCTAAGGTCAAGCTTTTGGTGGGGTGGAAGCTGTGCAAACTTGAAGCAGAAGCACAGTGCTGACAGATTGGCACTTGCGGTGTTATCACAAACATGTCCCCATTTGCACCATTTATTCCACTGAAAGAAAATAAATAGGAAATAAGACTGCAGAAAATGTGTACAACAAATACAGAGTATAATTTCCAAAGGAGGTGGTTGTCTTAGTTTGTTGCAACAGAAAAAGAAATGGTATTCTGTGGCATCTTATAGGCCTACAATAAAAATTCATAACATATAGTCTACTTATATGTTACAGTCCACATCATCAGGTGCAGCATGGTGTGTTATCCAACATTTTAGGGCTGTTATGCTATCCTTGCAAGTGGGAACAGAAGCAAAATATTTTTACTAAAGTGTTAACTTTTTTCCATAGAAACAAAGAAAGTGGCATAAATCATTTGGGGCATTAACTACCCAAAGAACCATTTGCAACAGGATAGTAAAAATTCCACAAGCCAAAACAAGGTAATGTCAGAAGTCATTTCTCCTCCATTTCCATATGTTTGTTTTGTTTGAAAAACACCACAGTCCACTGGAAAAAAAACCTAATCCATTAACATTGACTGGGACATAAACAGCACTCCGATGGGGGGGGGGGGGGAGAACCCAATAGCTTTCCTGAGGTATTTTTTGCCTAGCATCTTTTTGGTTTTCAGATGGAAAGCTTGGTATGATTTTTCAAGCTGATTTCCCTGGATCAGTTCACTTTGAAACAAGGCTATCCTGACACATTGCAATTGACTTCAACAAGTTCCATTGGCTGTGGCATAAAACAATACATACAATCAAGATTTCAGTTGTTTGTTGAGAGGAGGCTCTTTTTTTTAAACCCAGGTACCACTTCTGTAGTGGGACGTGGTGGCACTGCGGGTTAAACTGCAGAAGCCTCTGTGCTGCAAGATCAGAAGACCAGCAGTCGTAAGATCAAATCCACGCGACGGAGTGAGCTCCTGTCGCTTGTCCCAGCTCCTGCCAACCTAGCAGTTCGAAAGCATGTAAATGTGAGTAGATAAATAGGTACCACCACGGTAGGAAGGTAACGGCGTTCCGTGTCTAGTCACGCTGGCCACGTGACCACGGAAACTGTCTATGGACAAACGCTGGCTCTATGGCTTGGAAACGGGGATGAGCACTGCGCCCTAGAGTCGGACACGACTGGACTAAATGTCAAGGGGAACCTTTACCTACCACTTCTGTATGGGGGGGGGGGGGAACCTTGCACATCCCAATTACCTGTAAGAGCTGTTCAGCAATGGCAGGGACTGCCTTGGAAAATGATAGACTCTCCTGCGTTGGAGTTTTTTTTTGGCTATCTGTCAGCATGTGTTAGTTGCAAATATCCTACACTGCCAGTAGACTGGATGAGATAATGCTTAGGAACTGCTGAATAGCTCAGTGGTTTAGGTCTCTGGCTGTGGAGCAAGAGGTTGGGAGTTCAATTCTCTACTGTGCCTCTGATAGGGACTGGACTCCACAGGGACCTTTCCAGCTCTGCAGTTCTAAGATTATTATTATTAGGAATGTCTTCAAAAGTTATGATTCTAGTATTACTATATTCAGACACTAATCAATATTACAACCAGGGCTGGGCAGTCTGGGGCTCTGCATGACCTCAACTGATCCCCATCAGCAAGCAAGACTTGTGAGAATTCCTGGCCAACCTAGGAATGTCCGGATGGCTTATGATGGCTTTTTCGGCAACCTTTCATCTTACATTTGTTTTTCATAATAAGAGGACTGGCCAGGCACACACACAGTTGGAGATACTTGTTTTAAAGTAAATATGAAGAGATAGGCAGAAGCTAACTCCGTTTTATTTCTTTCGTGGAAGTTCTATGGTTTAGGTGAGCTGACAACAGGGCAGCGCATATGACCTCTCAAAATCTGGGCTGGCTGAGGAATGGTGGTCCAAAGAGGCAAGATTTCGGAGCCATGCTCCAAACCCAGCCTCGCACATGCTGTGTTAGAAGAATGGCTCATGGGGTGGGTGGGACAAGGCAGGGCAGCAAGATCTTACTCCAAAGGTCTTACTTTGGGATGAACATTGCCCTTCCACACCATGAGCATCTTAGTGGCATGTTAGACTACAGGGTGAGGGAACCTCTGTCTACCACAGGACAGAGATGGCTGACCTTTTCAGCATTTTTATGATTGTGGATAATGTATAACCGAACGCCAGAATGTTCCAGATGACACCAGGACTATTTCCTCCTCCTCCACAGCAATCAGAAGAGAGAGGGAGTAAATCTTTTGTAACTCCCACCTCTTGAGGAGGGAAATGCAATTTCTCTTTTGAGAGGCTTCTAGCATGGTAATGTGAGTTGTGTTCTTGGGAGCAGGCTGATGTATTGGTCAAATAGCCAGTGTGACAGTTCAAAGCTACATCCACACTTGACTGCAGCAATAATAACCTAAATTTCAAACCTGACTTATTTGTCCTTAGCTTTGATCTTATTAGGGAGCTTTGAAACTAGCCAAGGTTTCCAATAACTTTTAGGTGTATGCCACCCTGACGCAGTCCCTAATTATAGGAGTTCTTGAAGCACAAGTAAAAGCTATTCCTTTCTGCAATAAATCCCCTGTTTTCAAAAGGAAACTACACAAAGTCATCTAAAGTACTTCCATCCAAGAACTAATTAAAATCAGTGGGCACGGGCAGATTGGTAGCTAAATAATTACATCTTCCTGTGTGAGGAAATGTGTCTGATACTAATTTTAAGGACATTATTTTAAAAATAAGACCCACTGATCTGATTGGGTTCGAAGATTTGGGCTGTTTTGCTCTCCAAACAATAAATGTGCACAAACATGTATGTACTATATTTTTGGTCAAGGTAAAAAAAATAGTATTAAAAATAAATAAATAAAGGAAACTGCTTGTAAAATGCATGTCTTAGGCAAAATTGCATACAAAACCGCAGAGAGGCAAATGCAAATGGATGGAAATTTCATGCAGACTTTTTGGGCGGGGGAGGGGGAGAATAAGAATTGCAAAATGATACAGGGAAAAGGACAGAACAAACAGAATACTGGCAGAATGAGAAACTGACAGAAACCAAAATGGATCAGTTCCTCCCTCTGCAACAGAGACATAGCTGACAACTGACAAACCTGAGGCTAATGTTGTAACATTCTGTCTCATGGAGTATAAACAGATTGATTCTAAACTTTTCCATAGAAAAATGTCTAAGTCTGGAGGAGTTCACCTGAGATTTCACCCTTGTATTATATAGGTTATGAAGGAAAGAACAGGAATTTTAGACATAAATAAAAGAGGTACACTATCTTTAATAACTATGCAAGATAAACGAATACTAACTAAAGTTTTTTAAAGCTCAACGTGATTGGAAAGCTGCAATTTGCAGTGCTAATTTTCTGTTGCTTAATAAAATACTGAGATTCAAGGGGGGGCAGTGGCTACAAAAGGGGCATGCTTTACCCACCCCTGCTGTATAGCATTTTCTCACAATTAAATTTAGGTATCAAGACCAAAAAACCCAGCACTTTTTCTATACAGTGCAGAAAAAATGAAGAATGTATGTTTAGTAAAAGAATATTTAATTACGATTCCTGAATGTAGACATTGTATTTTTCCCCCAAAAGACAAGTTAGAAGCAAGGCTGATTTGATTGCTAAACTAATCCTCTGTGCAATATATGCAAACCAAAAAAGAAAAAAAGAAAACCCTCCAAGAAATGATGTGGTTGAATACAAAGAAACTCACACGCTAGTTGTAGTGCATGCTCCCCATCTTGTGGTGATTCTAGGAAGCACACAGCAATCACACTTCTACTGGCAGTAGCTTCTTCAGCCCTTTCTGATAAGCCCTTTAGATGACAATGAGACCCTTTAATTCAGCACATCTATACAGTTCCTGGCAAGAGGTTATACCGTTAAACAAAAGTCACACCCCTGCTCAAGGTACACAGTAATGCAAATGTCTCAGATCAAATAAGCTCTCAGCAAGGCAAACAAATAAAAGACCCCATGAAGCTTTGATTTCCCTGTTTCAAAATAGTCTGTAGAAAGTATGCCCAAATTAACTTTTCTGATACACAAAGAATCTAAATTGAATCTAAACAGCCTGGTGGCACCTGAAAAACTAACAAGTTATGGCATAAGTTTTCATGGGCTTATCAGGTGTGTTAGAGAGGCCATGGTTCATGAAACATTATGCAAAAGCAAACCAGTTCACCTTTAATTCACAATAAAATCCTGTATTGTGCTTGCTGGAACAAACAGAACTGCATCTGTGGAATTTAAAACAAACAAGCAAACAGTAACTCTCAGAAGCCTACTCAAAGAAGAAGAACATTAAAACATTTCCCCAATGAATCATGACAGAAAGAACATTATAGGATTATCACTTAGGAAGAATGATGGAATATTTGATACATTCAATTGTGGGTGGACCCACGGATAGCTTCAGAGTCTCTCTAGTATTAAGACACTTCATGGGTTGTATGAGTGACATTCTTATAAACAGTCAAATGAACCTATGCAATAGATACCCATGCTAAAGGCACACATTCATTGGGTTCCAAAAATAAAGGGCAATGGGTTTTTCTTTTTGTCAAGTTGGTAACACTGCTGCAGACACTGTGAAGAACAGAAATGAACACTTTTGAAAGATGCAATCCACTCTCCCCTAATTTAATCTTGAACATATGAAGAAGTCAGAGATTTGGACTCCGATAAATTCCTTTTTTATACATCAAAATGGTGACCATGGAACCTGGGCTAGGAGGTGGTATGAAATCTTGCACAGTTGGACTAGCAAACACATATAGAGCCGTTTCCTTTAACCTGAGGAATTCATGTCACTCTGAGCTTGCAGAGTATATGCCGAGAAA
This sequence comes from Intellagama lesueurii, assembly GCA_037013535.1. Classification (NCBI taxonomy): domain Eukaryota; kingdom Metazoa; phylum Chordata; class Lepidosauria; order Squamata; family Agamidae; genus Intellagama; species Intellagama lesueurii. The sequence goes on from JBAJHW010000002.1 coordinate 246,814,159, forward strand.
CAGAAAGAACACACAGTCCTGACACTTGAAGGTAAAACCACACACTCTGTGCCTTAATAAGGCTTTGGGTCCATTTGTTTCATGTGGTGCCCAAAATATGTTTGTTGCATAAACCTGGGTGTGCGCCTCATTTGCACCGAGGATCCTGCCTCTCATGGCAAACGGAGGAACTGATGCACAAGGCACAGTATCTGCAGCATGCAAGTGCCCCACCAGTAACACACAAGCCATATTTAAGAGTTCTGAAAACAGGCTGACTATACACACAGGGGAGTTGAGGAGTGTGCTAGTCCCCTCACGTCTACCTTCTCTTTACTAGTGCTGTTTGTCTTCTCTTTCCAAGCAATTTGGAAGATCTGACTTTCCAGTATTCCAAACTGTGAGAAAAGCCTCCAAAGACAGTCAAGTCTTTTCTCTTCCTCGCAGAGAGCAATGCTTTTGAAGAAGAGCACAGAGCTAGCCAGCTGCTCCCACCCACCCTTGTGTAGTTTATTCAATATGCTTCCACGGCACCTAAACAGAGCTACAGGATACACTTGTATTAAGTGGAGTCCTGTTTGTTCTCCACAAAGGAGGGAAATTCAGAAGCACTCGCAGGTTGTTTGGATAAAAACGGCTGCATCCAGTTCCCTGGAGAGAGGCATCAGGGACCCAAACATAGGCACAAATCTGAGTGACCACACAGTCCATTCAGGACCAGAAACCACTCTTGTGTGTCCCTCCGCACCTAAATCAAGTACTAATACATCTGACCAGATGGTTAAGACTTTGCAACATGGCATGTTAAAATGCTTGCATTAAAAAGTATATGCTATTCAAGTGATAAATAGTTTAAAATAAGTTTGTATAAAAATAAACAGATCCACTCTCCCAAGTTAAAGGCACATATAGTTGGCCTTTTGAAAGCCCTTTAAAGCAGAAAAGATACACTGCTAAAGCCACTTCCAGCACAGTCCTACACTACTTACAGCATGACTGCTACTCAGACTTAAGCCCAATGGGACTTACAGCCAGGTAAGCATGTGTGACTTGGGCAGAATGATTTCTTTGGTTTAAGAGAACAGCACATCGGTTTGCAATGCAGCCTTTCCATGGCATGGACCTTCAATGCCCAACCACTGAGCCCCCCCCCTTCTTATGATTTCCTTGTTGAGTCTTCCATGTATAACATACAAATGTTTCTAACGTGTCTTCCTATGATGATCGGGGAAAAGCCCAGCACCTTTTTGGCGCCTCCCAGAACTTTTGAATCTGGAACAAAACAAAAATGAGGGACGGGATAGAAGAAGAAAAAGTTAGAGCAAAACACTTATGCAACCATAATTGGTTCTGTTTCAACACATAATATTCCACACACAAAAATCTTGCCAAATTTGCCCAAGAATTACTCTGTTCCCATCTTCCCCAACCTTAGGTTCTCCAGATGTGCTGAACTATAATTCCCATAACCTTTACCCAGTACACTGGATGCAGATTATGAGAGTTGTTGAACATCTCTTTAGGGCACCAGGTTGGGGAAGGCTGCTGTAGACATCAGCTTGTAAATTTAAGCAACAAAGAGGGGTAACCATTTACAGAGATGATTTCTTCACTCACCAATAGTGTAATGTATTATTTTTTGCACAAATTGAATATTTGTGCGAAAAGTCACTGCTACTATTTAGCACTCAGTGAAACAGAAATGAACTCTAGATTACCAAATCAGCTGTGGTTACTAAATTCTCAGACACAAATTGTCATGGATTTTAGTATCTTTCCCACTGATCTTACTTTCTACTTCAGACATAAAAACTGACTCATTTTTAATATTTGTTGTTGTTTAGTTGTTAAGTCGTGTCCGACTCTTCGTGACCCCATGGACCAGAGCACGCCAGGCCCTTCTGTCTTCTGTCTTCCACTGCCTCCCGGATTTTTAATATTGCCAAACACATAAAGAAGAAAAATAATTCCTAAGATTGTTGAAGTATGAAACACTAGCAGTAATTACACAGGAAGAGTATGTCAGTAACTCTAAACTCTCCAAAGAAGCACCCAACCTACAATAATGTCATCTGATTAAGACATGATTTGGCTTGATACCTGTCAGGGGAATTATTCAGCAGCAAGGAAAGCCTCTTTGGAACAAGAAGCCTTCTCAAGAGTAGGTGGTCTTCTTGAAGGAGAGCTCATTCTCCAAGGGTGAGCAGTGGGCCAAATCCTACAGCTGAGTTCCTTTTCAAGCTGGCCAGAGGCTTGCATTGAGCTCTAGCTGTGGTTCCAGTAACTCAGCTAGTTAAACCTTATTCCGGGGCTGGAACTTTTGCTGGAAACAATCCTTTCAAACAATTCTTCCTCCAGACCTTGTATGTCATGTGCCTTGACTGTCTGCTGATTTTGGGCTGCTTAACTACACATCTCAGACTCTTCCCATTTCGTTTCTGGTACAGTTGGACCAGCTTGATTCTGGATTGCTTTTGCACTGTGCCTTCATATCTCTGGTAGGATTCCATTTGCTAGGTCTCTGTGCTATATTTATCCCAATTCTGGACTCCCCTGGCTGGGCTTATTTTATGCTTTAGCTTGCCAAGACTTGGAGGGGGGTGTCTCTTCCTGAGAGCAACATTTTTTTCTACGATCATTCATGTGTCTGAGCAGGAGAATTCTTCCTCACCCAGTTTATATTCCCAGCCTCCAGATGGCCTACAAAGAACTTGTTAGCCTTACCAAAATGTGTAACCGTGAGTTATGTGACTGGTTTAGTATAGATCCTTGTCCTCTGAGACACCCTTTCCTGATCCTTGTACTAGAACGCTTCCAAAACATGTCAATAAAACATGGCTACCTGCTTTTAAAAAACATTTAGAAAGAAAGATCACAGAGTAATACCTGGGTTCCAGTACATGAACAAAGCAAGCCCAGCAGCAACACTGAAGCAAGCAAGAAAGAATGTTGGACCTAGAGAAGAAAAGACAAATTAGCTACTTATTAAAAACAGCTGAGAAAGAAAAATGTTACATGTTCAAATTAATGAATCATTGGCTGTTGTTCTTATTCCCATGCATGACTACACTAATTTGAAATTAAATAGAGTAACTATACTTGCTCTGTGCTTCATGTACTATAATAAAGGACCACAATTTCTCAGAGCAAATATTTTGAATTACAGTTATCATCATTACAATTGTGGATGTCTTTATTCCTCACAGCTTGCTAATCTTGTACTTCACCCTTCCTATAAGCTTGCAAGAGAAAATGGAAACTGTCCTGCAGTTTTTGATCCTTCATCTCTGTCAAACAGATCTGGATTGTCACTGCTTGTTTGAAGGTCATATTACACAGACAATCAGATAATATTGCTAGAAATGCCATTTACACACACACACACACACACACACATGTATAGACAGAGAATCCAAAGCCTTGTTTATGCGTTATTTGTGGACTAATGGCCAGGGTCCACCTGCCAGTCCTAAACCTACTCTCCACACATTCAAATGAATCCCTAGTATGGCGTCTTGGTGCACGCATCTCCCTGCATGCAGGCTCTTGCACATATAATCCAGCACCTCTATTTCTAGAGTTCTGTGTAATGTGTACAAGAACTTCTGCCTGAGTGTACATGTGCAGGTTCCATGAAAACAGTAACCTTGAGCACATGGTGGCCACGGCTGGTCCCCACATGGACATGTCTTAACACAAAGCTTGTGGCTCTTAGAACCAAAAGGGAAGCAGCAGTGTGGCTTTCAGGTGATGATTGCTACTTTAATAATGTGCTGTATAACACAGCATTGACGGGGACAGCCTGCCTGGATTCCTTTCTTGCATTAAACGTGCCAAGAGGAGAGCACCTGAGAGTGTGAGGGAGGGCAAAGCTCAGCTGAGTGGATTAGGCACCTTAAATATCATTTGCAGAGATGCTTGAAACATATCCTACACACATATTTGAAACGCCATATGCTCTGCAAACAAACCTCAGCAGCTGCACTGAGAATAATCATGGATTAAAAGAAACAGAAAATTGCCCCTTAAAAGTGAGAAAGCTATTTAAAAACTATGCCAAATGTTCACATAGGCCAGCATATGTATAGTTTATTATCCCAAATGTGGTTAGCGATTTGATCATGCCGGGTCCCTTGATATACTCTCCTGGGCATATTAGTACTGGCACACTCTTACATAGTACTTATTAATTGCTGATCTCTCTTCAACCCCTAGAGAAAATTGGATTTTATCACATCTTAGAATCTGTTTGAACAACTTAGAAATTACTACTGGGGAAGAAATAAAATCTTGCTTATACTTATGTAAGTCTAGTCTACAGCAAATCAATTTAAAATTAACATCATATAAATAAATTGCAATAACAAACATTTTTCTTCCTTGTTAACCTTACTTAGCTGATATTGATTTAGCCGACAACATTTTATGCATGTTATTTACCCCTGTCATTTAGCATATATTTCTCCTTCTCAGGGTTTATCCCTGTGGGATCTGAGGTTTCTAGAAACAAAAGCAACACACCAAGAGTTAGTGTTGTATTCAGTCCAAGACACTTCTGAAGCAAATCATGCAAAGCTGAGGGAAATTACCAATTGTCAAAGTAAAATAATAAACCTAAAGAGTCCACAAATCCCCCTCTTCCATGCCAGTGCTCAAAGCAGGAAAGAAAGGGAGTTGGACTTCTATCTGATTCCTTCCACTCAATTTTTAACCAATCATTCTCTCCCTCCAGGAGCCTTCTAAAAATGGTAGCTAAGAAAGCTATCACAAATCATAGGTGTCTTTGTTGCTTCTAGCACTTAGCTATGGCCTGTTCACAGCTTTATTAATAATCACTAAGGAAATGGGAAACAAAATGCAAAATATAGCTGAACCTTCTAAATCCAACTGAATTGCAAGATAAACTGTATATATATAACACCAGAACATGCCTAATCATGTCGATATGAGAAAGAGGCAATAAATGAAAGCATATAATCCAGTGGTTATAAAACATCCCGTATTTTGGGAGGTCACTGCACGTTGGCTTGTCTGCCAAAGAGCTCCTGTACATCTGCTGTGGAACCAAGCCACTATGTGGCTACGGACAGTAAGGGCAGAGTAATGCTGGAAGGCCACCCTTGTCATATATGGATTCTGTGGGGTCTATTAGGATTTGTGTGAGTCAGAGCATCATCAGCATACCCCTGTGCCTGGGCATTGTTAGGGAGAGCCCAGTAATGGTGAAGAATGTTGTCTTTCAAGGAAGATTGTCCACTGATTTTCTCATCAGGCAACCCCTAGTCAGCTTGTGAGGAATCACAGGGCTCCATGAACTCAGTCAACACACCACTGACATAATTAGTTCCGCTGACAGGTGAGAAAAACCAGTGGGAATACTGATGGGTTTAAAGAAATGTGCAGGCCACAGACCTATGAGGCCAAACCAATCTCAGCTTATTGTCTTTATGCAACATTGTGCACCAAGCTGATACTATAGAGAACCAGGGTGGGGTGGGGCGTCTTTTATCAGGCTAGGCATAGAGCCAAATGTCAGTTTAACTTTCCACGCTGAAAAGGTTTTCATTACAGAATAAGTCAATGCTAAAACAAATACTGGTTGCCTCCCACAGCTAGTCCCCTCCCCTCCTTTTTGACCTCTACCAAGTTCACCACTTAGGTCATTTTCCATCATACACTCTCATCGTGGAGTCTACCTGCAGAACCCTCTAAATGCATCTCTCAGCAGAACCACTGGAGTGCTGCCCCCTGTCTAGTTACATGGGAAAAGGGGATCTTCCTTTCTGAAAATGCTGCGGGAAGGACTCTTTGCCTTTGAACAGACTTTTCAGCCAAGTTTCGCAGTTGTGGGGGGTGCAGGTTCCTTTCCACGACAAATATTAATTCACTTGCCAGAGGTTAGAAGCCTATTTTCCTTCTACTTTCAGAAAACTCATGCACAATGTCAGACCCCGCATATATACAATCTGAGGCAATGCAAATCAGTTGTTGAAAATATATGACAGGAAACATGCCTGGGTTGGGATGAACCTGTATATACTTCATGTTCTCTTAACAGTAACAATTTTCATGGGACCATATCATAATATTTTGGTTTGAACAAGGCTGGAATGGGCTGTTCGTGCATTTCTTGAGCTTGTATTCAAAGGCTAGCTCATTCCCACTTCTTCCTCCCACAACACGCACTGCTAATTTCACCATGCAGGGTTTCAAATCCATGTTCAACAAGGTCAGTATGGGTTTTAAACACTGCTAAGGATAAAAACAGGCAGGAGAGGGAGAGGGAGGGCATTAAAGGGAATGTAACTAATAAGGGAAAGGTTCAGCTTATCCTTTACTACTGATTCTTCTTGGGTACAGATTCACTTTCCCTCTCATCTGTAAGGCACTCTGGAACCAAAAGGGAATCCTTGGAATTTCAATCCATGCCGCTGCTCTGGAACAAGCAGCTCATCTCAACATGCCATGCAAAGATACTGTTGTTCAACACAAATGGCAAAAAGCCAACTGCTTATATTTAGAACAAAGTTCCTTCAACTTTAAAACCCAAAGTTATCTGTGGTTGACTGATCCTTTTGCCTTCTCATTTAATCATTCTGAGCCAAAGCTACAGATGGAATTTGTTAACTTTTGTGTTCTTACAAAGGCTAAAGAAAAGACACTTTCCTGTAATACATAGTTATAAAACACTGAAAAAAAAGTTCTGGGAAGTATGCAGACAGGGTTTTGAAGTCTCTCACATACACTCTGGCTCTTTCAGCAACATGGAATTTGAACAATGGCTATCATGGAAGGAGGCACTGTCTATGGCCTTCCATATATTGATTTAAAGATTCAAATTGGCGTACATCATCCAGACTATGATATATTTTTAATAGGCCTCCCATGCTAAACATGTTATCAATTCTTGAATTAATCTTTTCTGTGACACAGCAAAATATAATAAATGAAAGCAACCAAGTATTTTACTGTCACCGGCATCAAAACCAGGTGATCCATTTGTCCCAACCGCACTGCAGTACAACTTTATTCATTACACAAATTCCACATATGACTACCCAGTACATTCCACAGAGTTGATGGGATTTATCCCTGGGCAAGTAAGGAGTTTATGCATGCCAATGGCGAGTACCTCCCACAGTGTTCAATGGGGCTTGCTCCCAAGTAAATATTAACAGGACTGCAGCACCATAGCACCACCCATATTCCATTAATTTAAAAAAGGCCAGCATCAATAACAACAAACAAGGGCAACTCAATCTCCAGCATTCCATGCAGTCGCTAGTAATACTTGTCTGACAACCTGATGGCCTCCAGATATTTTTTTTGCCAATACCCCCCCCCCTCCGGGCTTTGCAATTACTGTTTGAAAGTAATTTGTTCCATTACTTGTTTTCCTGGGGAAAACATGACTCATTCTGTTACTTATCCTCCACAGAACCTGCGTGGCCATTCTGGCTGAGGAATTCTGAGAGCGGCAGTACGGAAAGGTGATTTTTTCCAAGCTCTGCAGAATAACCCCAGAATGTTGTCATTCCCTAGGCAGCTATACAAACCCCATATGTTCCCTGTCTCTACCACTGTGGTGATTATTTCCATGAAATATATCACAAAGTGCACAAATAAGAAGCAGGGACTTTTCTATTGCCCTGCTAGCAGTTCAAAACAAACAACTTGACACTACTTGGTGTTGTTTCAGTTAAGAGGAATGAAACAAGTCTGTGTGTTATTCAGCTGGAAGAGAAGATCATGTCCCCCAAACCAACAGAACTGAGATGAGACAAATATACTGCCAGGACCAAACCCTCTCAAATTATAAGAACAGTCCACCCATAAATCATCTCTGCTACCTGTAGTGTGTTTATTAGAACAATCTTACCTTGAAACCAGAGTGTACTTTCCTCTCAGTATCCACAAATAGCACATTGTGAAATGAGAACCATGACTAATACTGTACTGATGTTCCTTCCTTAGGCCACAACTCTAAAGGACCCAGGCTGAGAAGCTTATCTCTGAATTGATCTTAAGTACTGTCAGGTCTATCCAGGGAGGCCCCATTGCAATCAGGATTTGAAACTGGCTTGTAAACCCTGGTCAGGAAGAAACCTGACTGGCAGATACCAACCCTAATCATGCTTAACACTATCAGCTGAGGGGTGGAAATTTGCATTTAATAGCAGAGTGGCTGTAGGAGAAGTGTATGTGATGCTACGGCCCACCTCCAGTTTTTCATCTGTACTAAGAGACTGGGGTATTTGTGTTCAACCATTTTGCTCAAAACTTAAACATTGTTGTCATTTCGAAATACTGAAGTCCATCTCACCACCAGTTAGCACACCTGTCCTACTCGTTGCTACGATGTACTAGTTTGTAGCTGCACAAGCACAAACTGAATAGTACACACTGGCTCCATTCGGATCTAATGCTCAGTGCTTAAAACCTAAAATCTACCAGCTTAGATTACATATCTATGTATGAAGGGGTCCTCTCTTTGAGCTAACCCTAATACTAGATTAAGTACATAGTGGTTAAAATTCTCTTGTGCAGGTATGCAAAAGGTGTAACTTTTAGTGGCAAATTACCATAAATTATGAAATCTCTGTAGGCACTATCTGTTGCATTTCTAGTATCCATGTTTTACTGAATAACTCAGCTAGTAATTAAGCCTCAGCATGTGTATATGAGAGAAATGTGTTATTTCATTCTTCTTCCCTCAGGTCTGAATCTCTTTCTCTTCCTGTGTTGTTTTACCCATGTCAAATGTTAGATTCTACAGTCCTCGGGGTAGGGGATCTGTCGTCCTGTACTCCCAGTGGTATAGTGAAACCTGGGCTTCCTGGGTCAAAGTCACAGTATTTTTAGTAGCAAGACTATGTGGATATTTTCCTCTTCCCCAGTCTCACTATTCTCTTTGAGCTTAGATGGAGACCTCTCAAGAGCTGGGAGAGAAACGAGTTTTCCCAGTAATAGCATGTTGTACAATATAAAGGAGCCATTTGCCATATTACTAAATTAAGTATGAATTCAGAGCCCTGAATTTGTTAATCTGAGTCACAGCTACCCAGCAGAACCACTTCTGCCAATGTAGTTACTATTTATATTCAAGTGCAACAGTTACAGTTTCATGATCAGATATAAGAAAATGCGTTCTGAACTTTAAAGTGTATTACAAGGTTATCTATCACCTGTAGGCTGCAAAGACACCCTAAGCACACTGTTAACATAACAAATTGTTTCTGATAGCTTTTACTTTACCAGAAATTATAATCTCTAACATACTTCTGTGCAATTCCATCCTAAATGAAGTGATCAAAACCTTTGGTTTCAGACTGCAACTTGAATAAGTCTCAGCCAGCATGGCCAATGGTCAGGGATTATGACAGCTGTAGCCCAAATAATCTGTAAAGCATCAAGGTGTATAACCCTGTTCTAATCTACAACTATTTATCCTTTTTTCCAGGAATGAACAGAACACCCCTCTACCTTAACTTTCCAATCAAGCAGTTTGGAAACAAGTTACCCAAGATTGTGTATTGAAATATAATTGGCAATTGCCAAAAGCTCTCATGGATAAAGAACTGTTTGTAAGTGGAGATCAAATATTTTTCACATATACCTTCAAATAGTCCAAAGCCTGTTGTGCAGTTACCTCCAGCAGTAGGAAAATGTTGTAACTCACAACAGGAAACAGCCACACATTAACTAGTTCCCACTGGGATTCTTCATCGCGCACCAGTCAGGTCGCTTGGTGCAAGACTAGGAATCCCTCTTTAATCAGCAGCAATTTTCTCCTGTGAGTTACCCCATTCCCCTTCCACAAGCGATGGAAGGGGAATAAGTGAATAGAGGATTAGTTGAATAAGCAAATGTTATTTTCCCCTAAAAGAAGTATTATCAGAGGCAGAAGTATGACCCTCAGAAATAGCTGAGCTTTTTCTTTATGGAAGAAAAGTTTGCTATTAAATTTTAATATATCATCTACTCAGAACCAAATGTGGGCTCAAAACAGCCACATTCCGATCCTTTGTTATACAGTGAATGATCTGAGAAGTCAACAAGAAACACTAGATATCTTTCTCTGGTCAATCCTGCCTGGCTTTCACAGCTCATAAATGAAACACTATAAACATCTGCAAAGTGCCAAAAGCTGTCAGATTATTTGTTACCAAATTGGTACAGGATGCAATGGCAACAAATGCAAATAATCATTTGGCTGCCCGTTCACTAAAATGCCTTTTGGTGTTTCTATGAAACAACTCCTAAGAAGGTTGATTTTATTTTGCAGGGTGGTGAATCCACTCTGGGTTTTACTCAGAACTTTACAAGAGTACTTAAAGGTGCTCATAATCCTAGCCCCCAAATAGGCTCAGCCTCCTGGATAGAACCTGTAAAGTCCTGACTACAACCTGAAGCGGATCCACTGCTGTCATGGAATCGGAATCAGCAGCCTCCATGGAGTCAGAATATATGAAGAGGCAGCACTGACAGGAGACTGACAGAAAAAAGCTACTAGCACTTCAACTTACTTAGGACTCTCCTGCTTGGCAAGTTGTTATACAGCTTTTCAGCATTGATCTGCAAAGCACGGTAAAACTCTTGACACGGTTTGTCGCCTTTCTTCTGCAAGTGGGCTATGAGATTTGACAACCGACTATGAAGAGAAGCTTTGGGATTTCGAAACTGCAGGGCAAAAGCACTGGTTAGAGAGAAGCTAAAAACTGGATTTCAGCACTGCAAATATAACATTAAAGCCATCTTTTCCTACTTTTATGCCACGTGAAAGACCACAAAGCTAGCTTTATAGTTTATTTCTGCATGCCTGATTCTGTATGAAGTTGCTTTTCATTTTTTACTGACGTGCTAGTAATCTGTTGTCTGGCTGGGATCAGCATATGCAGTACAGAAAAAACAAGGACCAGTGGTCCTCATCAGTAATAGCCATATACGTAGCAACACTAGGAGTGTGTGTGTGTGTGTGTGTGATATGTACAAAGAGAGATGGGGAGGGGGGGAGAGAGTCGTCCCACTGATGCTCTACATTAGGGGCAAACTATAATAAATGCAGGTACCCAAAGCAGCCTAAGAAATGGTATACATTTAAAATCTGCTTTAGAAAAAAACAAAAGAAGGTAACTTGTATGACCACTTGTCATATTTGTTTTTTATTCCACAGTTCCTTCTTCAAATCACTTTCCCCCCACTGATCAGCCACCTCCAGAGTTCCAAAGAGCTGGTCCTTTTTAATTATTACACTTCTGTTCATTTATTACATTTTAATCCCACCTTTCCACCAAAAAAAGCAGTCACAGCAGCTACCAAACATAACTAAAAACAAACAAAAATTAATTAAATAATAAAGCCATTCAAATCATTACAGCCATCACATTTACTGTGCATGCTCTCCATATTTGAATTCACTACTAGAGATGGAATATGCTTATCAACAACAGTGTTTATTAAACAGGAGTTTACTTGTAAAGCAGGAACATTGCTAAGTGGTACATAAAACCTTTCTTCTGAACTGGAACCAAACACAGTTTTTTTACTGATCTCCTTACTTTCTCCCCCTATTTTTGTTGAACCATCCCCTGTTCCTCCATTACCTGGAAGGCCCACTTGAGAGACAGGGGTATCACAATGATGGGTTTATGCTTGACTGTTTAAAAGGGGGAGCTATCCCTCCTTCTCTCTCCTTCTCACAGAGGCAGGGGGGTTTGACAGGCTGTCTCCGGAGAACTGGGCCAGGCTGAAGGATTTTGTGTCGAACCTCTTCTCACAGCACTTTCCTCTTCTCTCACCTCTCTTTCTCATCCCAGAAGGAGGGCTTATGGGGTGGTCATGACCAGCACAGTCTTTCTGCCTCAGCCTTGGGAACTCTTAACATGAACAGCTCCCCAGTCCAAAATGTCATCCCATTCCACACACTCCCAGTTCTCTCAAAGATCTGTTACCTTCAAGACTTTAACTTCAGCCTGACAAGCTTCAACTTCCATTTCTTCTTTAGCATCCCTCTGTATCACTTCTGTCTCTCCTCTCCTCTCCTTCTCCTCTCCCTCCTTCTCTAGATCCTCCTTTCCTTTTATCTTCCTATCCTGTCCCTTTCCTTAAGGAATCCTTCCTCTCCCTCTGCCTCTTTCCCTGAATTTTATATTTTTCTATGTTGATGTACAGGTTCATGCACATAATATTGAGGTTATAGTTAAATGTTGTGTTGCATGTTTGTATATTATTGATTTTATTGGAAATTATTATTGTTGTTATCATCATCATCATCATCCTGTGCTTTGTTTGACACAGCTCCCCCTATATCTACTGGGAAGCTAGTGGTGGGGAAATCTTCCATGGCCATTGGGAGGTGAGATGGTCCACTGGCAGGGACCAGAATGCCCTTTCTCTCACCCTCACAGTCTTTAAAAGCCTTTAGAGTTACATTTCAAATAGTGTGCATGGGTCCCGACTCCCAAGGCATTTATGTTTGCATAAAGCTTATTACAATTTCCTATGATGAAGTATACACAAAGTTAGGATACCTTCATGATTCATATACCACTTCTAATGGACCCACATATTATGCTGTTTCCCTACGATCAGCTTTTGATTCTCACTGGATCCCAAGTTCATAACTCCAGTTTGCCAGCTGGCAGAAGAAGAGAGAATTATGTGGAAAGAGAGTGCGGTGAAACGGTTAAAGTGTTGGATAAAAACTGTCACTTCTCAGCCATGAAGCTCACTGGCAGACTTTGGGTCTCACAAAGCATTGAACAGGATAAAATAGTAGGGAGAGTCGTATACACATACCTTTCAAATACATGAGAGGGGAGAAGTTAATAAGGTTAAACTCTGTTTCCATTGTTCCAATAAAGGGAGGGGGCAGGGCAAAAAGCTGTTAATCAACCATAATCCTGTTATCACTGTCCTAATTGTTCATTTATTTATTTTTTTCATTAATACAATCCTTCATGCCAAAGAAAAAAATAATATCTGTCTGGAAATGCGAGATTCTTTCAACTACCTTTTCAGCTTCTTTATTGCTGAGAATTTGGGGGTAAACTCTGTTTAGCTGAAGGATGATTTTGTCAACCACCTGCTCGCTTAGTCTGTTGTTGCTTGTTAAAAAAGCTGTGTCCTGCCGTAAACGATCACAGTATGTCAGATCTACAAAACAGAAGCAACACATTAAAAACAGAGTATCACAAAGCATGATTTTGAGGTATGTACTGAATAATTCACTTTCAGTACAGAATATTTTACACTAGGATGTGGCATCAGACACCTTATAAGAACACCTTAAATGCAGGCCTCCTTAGAGTAGCAGACATTCATGAAATAATAATAGTATCAATGCTAACAAATGCTAAGAATCTGTACAATGCATTTCATGGATTCAGAGCACTTCACACACACACTTGATCTTAATTAAAAGGACAAGAAACAAGGAGTCTAAGGTGACCTGTTGCAGTTTTCTTAGAAAGCAAAGATATATCTACTAGTCAGCCCTCATCCAATTGAGAAAAAATACACTTGGGCAAAAGTGGCAAGCGTAAAAAAATCACACCGCACAACTTCAAACAATGTCAGTAACTTCATTTTTCATCAAGTGTCCATACTACTGTACTTTCAATCTTTAAAATAACAATTTAAATTGAATTTTTTTTTGCAACACTTTAACAAAAAATGCTGCAAAAAACCCCACTTTTTTGCAGCACAACTGTACTCTGTGATGCTGGTGTAACATTTGACATTTTGGAGTACAATTAAAAATCTGTTGATATTTCAGTAGTAAGGTCTAGAACCCCAAAGGGAATAACTGGGATTGACCCTCAAGCCTAGATCTCTCTCCCTCGGATGCTTATGAAATCCTGGCTACTTTGGGAAATGGAAAACTGAATGCAAAGCAGGGCCTGAGAGATAGAGGGTGGTGTACACAAGGAAAAGTCTGTTGATTTTCTATGTATATTTAACAGAAGGTTCAAACTGCTTCCACCTCCAGCTTTGGACAAAATCCTCTTTTCAAGAATTGGAACACTTTTACATTCTCTACACTACCTTTGAATTCTGTCCCTTAAAAGGGAAACTGTGCTCCAATCTAACCTCAGACCAATTTCATATCCTACTTTTATTGCTGAATTTCCAGCCATGGGATTGTTTTCTCTACAGTGCCTCAAAATATAAATGCCTGCAATAAATGGCCATTCTGCTGTTAAGCTTTCATTGCCTTCACATCCCACATTCCCTTCTTTTTAATAATGTGATCTTCAACAGAACTGAAAAAGTATTCATAAAAGCCTCCTACTGCAATAAGTAATAGCTCTTTAGGAGCCTGATTCATTCCCATTAAAAAAAATAAATGCTGCCGCCTGACACTGCTCAAATTTTTGCAGTTCTACAGATTCAAGTGGATTTCCAGCAGGCAGTTTCCATTTGCCCCATAAATTGAGTGTCTCTATAACTCCATGTTGTCTCAATGCATCTTGATAAAATTAATATACATATACTGTCTGCTCTAATTCTTTGCTGGTTGGGACACAAGATAGTCTCTTCCCCCCCCCCCCCCAAAAAAAAACAGGGTAAAAAGGAAGAGTGAAGAAGGTAGGAGCCAGGGCAAACTTTAGATTTTGAACAAAGCACTAAGAATTGACAATCATGGATGAGAAGAAACAGAATACAAGGCACAGTGATGCATCTAGCCTGTGGATGAAAGAGAATTGCAGCTATTTCACTGCAGGATAATTCCTACAAATAAATCCAGTCTCCAGAGGAGTAAATTAGTTGCTTCCAGTTCTGGTGTATCCATCTTCTGCTAGTTCATTTTACTGTCAAAACCTCAAATATAAGCTCTTCAGAGCAGAAATCTGCGTTTTCCCCCTTTCCTAATATCAGTGGAAAGCACCATAAATGAACTCAACCACATAGGAACACACCCCACTATATCCTTCTGGAAATTCCCAATTTTACTTTTATGCATTTGAGAGCAACTTCCGTGTTTGAGGAAGGCCCTTTCTTTCTGCTCTGAATTCCTCACACATATTCGTTGCATGTGGCAAACCACATATCGATTCTGTAATTTCTTCCATGGCTGTGATTAGGCAAGTCCCATGGGGATTTTTTTAAAAGGATTTTTTCCTAGGGACAGTGAAACCCTACCATCCCTTTTGAAAGTACCCCCCCCCCCTTTCCAGAAAGATCTGCTGTTTAAGAAACCTGAGGTCACTCTTAAATGTGTTGAACTTCATGGAGGATTATGTACTGTGGAGTGAGATACCCCCACCCCCACACTGACTAAATACACCCTGCTGTGACTTCAGTCTGATCAAAACCTGATAAGTATAATAGGAAGGTGCAAATAACACTAGTGTTGGACCTGCCCATGGGTGTGGTCTTGTCCATGCTTAAAAAGGGGGCTTATCTTAAGTGTGATTTATTTTAATTCTCATTTGAGCAATCCTTCTGTCCACACAGAAGATCATGCTATAGGTCCTCTCCTCCCATGCTGCAGGTCCATACAGAGCAAGGTTTAATCTGGTTTACTCATGAGTAAGTTTCCCCAGTTAATCATGAGTAAGGAGGCAGCAGTAAGAACATCCAAGGACAGCTGCAGTGTGAGGGGAAAGTGTTGGAGTGAAGGTTGCTTTTAAAAAAATGTGTCACAAGATTTGTCTCCTCAGTTAACGCTGCACACAGCTCCATTTTGGTGTGGGCACAGGGTATACAATGAGCTAATTAGGATCACGTTGAATTGTACCAAAAAGAATACACATCCTGCTGCTGTGCCAGAAAAGTGTGTGACAAAAGGGCAGGATGGATCGATCTAAGTGGAAATATGTCTGGACGCCATCATTTGGTTCAAACCAAACCATACCAGTAGTGATTCAGATACTGAGCTATACGCCAGAGTGGACAACCTCTGAGACAGCTCTTGGATGTTCTAGTCCTAGATGCAAGCGGTCTCTTCAGAAGACACACAGTTAAACTGTGGAAATATCAGCCACAAGATGCAGGGATGGCTACCAACCGGCCAAATGAATGGAAATTCAGTGATTCCTGATCGCGGCATACATAGACCTCCTCCCATTTTGGTTGCTAGTGGTAATGAGCAGCAGGACACTTTTGCACTTATGTCCTGCTTGTGAGTTTTCCACCGTCAACTGACTAGCCACGATGCAAAACGAATAGGTGACTAGAGCAGCCGTTGGTCTGATCCAGGAGGGCTTTTAAAAATCCTCAACTTATTTATCCCTGCCAAAGCTCTGAAGCTAAGCGTATACCCCAGAGAGCACAGTGGGACTTCTTCCTGAAAGATGGTGCTGCAAAGGGGCCAGCAAACAAAGGAAGTTCAGGCAGTCTTTCACTCCGTTTGCTGTCTCAGCATCTCCTGCTCCAAAGTCATAGATGCTGCCTACAATAGCACACTGGCAATGAAGAGAAAGGGTGCATCAATTCACTCTCTCCAAATTAGCATTTCAGGAAGCCGGCGCTGTGCCTACGAGGGCAGGTTTTCTAAATTGTGCCTCCCAACAACTTCTATCATTATCTAAAGCTTTGTGCTGACCCATTTTAAAATCCTGTACTTTGTGCAGCAAAGATAATTATGCAATGTAAGCATCTCTGGGATTTAAGATAAGATTCCTTTTTTATTTTCTTCAGTAAGTAGCAAATGTGAAACAACATTATGCACAGGATGGGAAAGCCCCCCCCCCCCCCCCCCTGGCAGTACATATACTGCTGTACATTCAGGCAAATCAAAACCCTGACAAGCATAATTAAAAAGCATTCATTTTATCCCGACAAAAAGCTGGAACTGGCATGGTTGCTTGTGGAAAACATATAATGAAAATCATGCATTAAAGTAAAGAATATTAGGATCTGATCCAATTAATGTTTATAGAAGCAATGGGATGCCTATAACTCCCATCAGTCCTAGCCAGCACAGTAAGTGGTGAGGACTGATGGGGTTTGTAGTTGAACACCTGGAGGGAATGTTGCCCAGCTCTTATATATAGAATGGTCTTTTTTTTTGAGGAGGGGGTTTCCCATTCATTTTGGATGCTTCAGCTGACACTTGATGACATCAGCATCTACTCTTTCACATCTCATACACTAGTGCTAACATTTATCTTTGTCTGCCAAAAATGTTTTCCTGAATATCCTGCCAAAATGTCAATTTGAATATGGTCCAGATAAAGCTTCTATATTGTTATAGTTTATACCATCCTTCCTCTGAAGCAATCTACTATCTGTGGGTTTTATTCTCCTCAAACGTGATGTAGCAGGTTAGGCTTGGAGAGGGTTGTTGTTCTTTAGTCATTAAGTCGTGTCCGACTCTTCGTGACCCCATGGACCAGAGCACGCCAGGCCCTCCTGTCTTCCACTGCCTCCCGGAGTTGGGTCAAATTCATGTTGGTCGCTTTGATGACACTGTCCAACCATCTCGTCCTCTGTCGTCCCCTTCTCCTCTTGCCTTCACACTTTCCCAACATCAGGGTCTTTTCCAGGGAGTCTTCTCTTCTCATGAGATGGCCAAAGTATTGGAGCCTCAGCTTCAGGATCTGTCCTTCCAGTGAGCACTCAGGGTTGATTTCCTTCAAAATGGATAGGTTTGTTCTCTTTGCAGTCCAGGGGACTCTCAAGAGTCTCCTCCAGCACCACAATTCAAAAGCATCCATTCTTCGGCGGTCAGCCTTCTTTATAGTCCAGCTCTCACTTCCATACATCGCTACTGGAAAAAACCATAGCTTTGACTATGGGGACCTTTGTTGGCAAGGTGATGTCTCTGCTTTTTAAGATGCTGTCTAGGTTTGTCATCGCTTTCCTCCCAAGAAGCAGGCGTCTTTTAATTTCGTGGCTGCTGTCACCAACTGCAGTGATCATGGAGCCCAAGAAAGTAAAATCTGTCACTGCCTCCATATCTTCCCCTTCTATTTGCCAGGAGGTGATGGGACCAGTGGCCATGATCTTAGTTTTTTTGATGTTGAGCTTCAGACCATTTTTGGCGCTCTCCTCTTTCACCCTCATTAAGAGGTTCTTTAATTCCTCCTCACTTTCTGCCATCAGAGTGGTATCATCTGCATATCTGAGGTTGTTGATATTTCTTCCGGCAATCTTAATTCTGGCTTGGGATTCATCCAGTCCAGCCTTTCGCATGATGTATTCTGCATATAAGTTAAATAAGCAGGGAGACAATATACAGCCTTGTCGTACTCCTTTCCCAATTTTGAACCAATCAGTTGTTCCATATCCAGTTCTAACTGTTGCTTCCTGTCCCACATATAGATTTCTCAGGAGATAGATAAGGTAGTCAGGCACTCCCATTTCTTTAAGAACTTGCCATAGTTTGTTGTGGTCCACACAGTCAAAGGCTTTTGCGTAGTCAATGGCAGAGAGTAGGTGGCCCAAATGGAGCAAAAGGACATAATGCAAACTGGAATGACTCTCCCCAATCCTGATCTGTTGCTCTGACGTACATAACCTTGACCATCAAGATGTTCTGGACCTTCTGAGGAAATTAGCAAGGAATCATTCCCTCAAGTCTGTGAAGAGCTAAAAGGAGCTGGATGGGAGAAACAATGCACCTTCTAATTAACGAGCCAGGATCCTACGGTGTGACGTTGTTATCAGTAGCCTTGGAAATGTGGGGGTGAGGTGTTGTGACAGGCAAAGCCTCCTTGAATTCACATGGTACACAAATTGGTCACAGCTGTGTTATCTGACCACTATTCATGCAGAAATTGCCAGTTAGTTAGGAAAGAGACAGTATCTGATTGGCTGAAAGGGTTGAGCCATTGAGAGAGGGGATGATGGGATATATGGCGAGCCAGAAGAATGGTTAGATTAATCAGTTCTTGAGTTGACGTTAGCTTGAATATGTAATCCAAACCTGTTACTCTGCTGAAACCATGGTACATTGAAAGTATAGAACTAGATAGCTAGCTTTCTTATTTTTTGAGGGGCTGAATCCTAACTGCCTAAGTCTCTGAGTGAGTTTTGTTTTGCCTTCACCGTGGAATTACACAATATTATCATTCTTTTAGAATCTTTGAGTTTTAAAATCTATATATGCTTTTGAAATTCTTTCAGTAAAAATAAAAACATTTTACAGTTGTATTTTCACTCAGGCAGAACAATGAAAGTGCCTTGTATTCAGAACATTTGAGTAACTTGTGAGTTTTTGGTATTTTCTACCATGCAAGGTTGGTTTGTAGCCACAAGCAACAACCTGAAAGTTTTTGTCTCTCCCTAGAGCACATTGGCTCAAGGGTGTTGGGAAAAGGGTCTCAGAGGAAATTTTCCCAATCACTAGTGCAGTGAACCCACCTGGCAAGCACCCACACCCGGTAAAGCAAAGGTAGTGTGGTTGAGTGGTCAGTGGGTCCTCTTTGTGGTGGCCCCGATCCTTCAGACTTCATTTCCCAGAAGCTCCAGCCAGCATGGTTAACGGTAAGGGACTGAGGACATTGTAATTAATAGAACTGTAATGTGAAGATACAAACGCTCCCTGTTTAATGGCAGCAGAAAAGAAACCACAAAAGATGCAGAGGATGTTCCTGTAAGCTAAACCCCTGCACAATATGTATCATTTTCAGATTTTCAGAAAATACAATACTTTTTTTAATGAATCCCTTCTGAACATGCAGTGCACTACACACTCAGAACACAGCTTGAAAATTACCATCTTAATATTTTCCACCAGAGTCACCCCATTCCCATGCAAAGGTGTCTCTCCCAACTTCACAGAAAGAGGTCTGAGGATGCAGACTACTTCTGCCCAAAGTGGGGTTTGCTACTGCCATCATGACAATCAAGATAATTAGCAATTAATGCTGCACCTCCAAATGGAGTATTTCTAACCCATGTTCTACTATTTGTATTGTTATCGTCTGAATAGGACAGATCTGTGTAACAGCCCATGTCAGTTGTTGTTGTTTAGTCGTTAAGTCGTGTCCGACTCTTCGTGACCCCATGGACCAGAGCATGCCAGGCCCTCCTATCTTCCACTGCCTCCCGGAGTTGGGTCAAATTCATGTTGGTTGCTTCGATGACACTGTCCAACCATCTCGTCCTCTGTCGTCCCCTTCTCCTCTTGCCTTCACACTTTCCCAACATCAGGGTCTTTTCCAGAGAGTCTTCTCTTCTCATGAGATGGCCAAAGTATTGGAGCCTCAGCTTCAGGATCTGTCCTTCCAGTGAGCACTCAGGGTTGATTTCCTTCAAAATGGATAGGTTTGTTCTCTTTGCAGTCCAGGGGACTCTCAAGAGTCTCCTCCAGCACCACAATTCAAAAGCATCCATTCTTCGGCGGTCAGCCTTCTTTATGGTCCAGCTCTCACTTCCATACATCGCTACTGGAAAAACCATAGCTTTGACTATGTGGACCTTTGTCGACAAGGTGATGTCTCTGCTTTTTAAGATGCTGTCTAGGTTTCTCATCGCTTTCCTCCCAAGAAGCAGGCATCTTTTAAATTCGTGGCTGCTGTCACCATCTGCAGTGATCATGGAGCCCAAGAAAGTAAAATCTGTCACTGCCTCCATATCTTCCCCTTCTATTTGATCAGTGGCCATGATCTTAGTTTTTTTGATGTTGAGCTTCAGACCATTTTTGGCGCTCTCCTCTTTCACCCTCATTAAGAGGTTCTTTAATTCCTCCTCACTTTCTGCCATCAGAGTGGTATCATCTGCATATCTGAGGTTGTTGATATTTCTTCCGGCAATCTTAATTCTGGCTTGGGATTCCTCCAGTCCTGCCTTTCGCATGATGTATTCTGCATATAAGTTAAATAAGCAGGGAGACAATATACAGCCTTGTCGTACTCCTTTCCCAATTTTGAACCAATCAGTTGTTCCATATCCAGTTCTAACTGTTGCTTCCTGTCCCACATACAGATTTCTCAGGAGATAGATAAGGTGGTCAGGCACTCCCATTTCTTTAAGAACTTGCCATAGTTTGTTGTGGTCCACACAGTCAAAGGCTTTTGCATAGTCAATGAAGCAGAAGTAGATGTTTTTCTGGAACTCTCTGGCTTTCTCCATAATCCAGCGCATGTTAGCAATTTGGCCTCTACCCATGTTAGTAGCTAGACATAAATATTTCATCAGCTTCACTAATGATCAACTGCTTTTTTAAAAACTTTGACAACTGTTCTGCCTATGTCAATATTAACAAAATAATTTTTAAAAGCCTATTACCTATTAAGTCATTCCTACCTTTATTCCTTTATGAAGCAGTGACTATAGTAGATAATAGACTCTGAAATCACTAGTTGCTAAAATGAATGAAGTCTTATCTTGGACTGCACAGTCGAAATAGATATGTAAAGCAGGCTAGAGCTGTTGCAGTGAAACAGAGAGAAAGGGTTTATCAATGCATTGCCATTTTATTACATTAAGAGGGCATATTTCCTTTCAAAAGAAATACTGTGGGAAGAAATCTATGAGGATCTTACTGTTTAGTGGAACAGAGATGCATCACTATTCAGTTTCATGTACCAGGAATGTTTATAGAGCAAATGGTTTACTTAAAGAGTGTGGTATCTACAAGTATTATGTTCTTAAAGTTGGTTTGGAAGTTGAAGATTATGCAGGATGCAACAACTAAGCTACTCGGTGGAGCTTCCTACCACACACATATGATTCCTACACTGCAAGATCTGCCCTATTTGCCAATTAGTTATCAAGTCAAGTTCAAGGTGTTACTGTATTATACAAGACCAATGAGAGCCTAGCACCAGGTTATCTAAGGGACCATCTTCTTCTGTGTGGGTTGCTCCAATCCTTCACCTCTGAGGATCCTGCGAATACTATAGCAAACAGATGTCCATCTGGCTGCAATGCAGAAGAGGGCCTTCTTTGTTGTGGCATCTACCATATGGAATTATCTCCTCGGTGAGGCCAAGCATTTTGCTAGTGCGCAGTGTGTCCACAAACAAGCAAAGACATGCCTTTCCTTGACTGTTTTTCCAGCTGGCTTTGCTGATTATAATCAGAACCGTTTTACCATTCCTTTATTGATTGGTTTTGTTATATTTGATTGGCTTTGTTGTTGCAAACTATTTTGGATTTTTTTAAACAATGAAAAACACACACAAAAAATGTCAAAACAAATAGCTATGCCATTTGCCATTATACCACCACAACATCCATCTGTCATACTTTTCAGTCTTCTGCAGGGCTCCAGTTTTGCACCATAGGGTCCTAAAGAAGCCCAGGAAGACACCAGGACTGGACTGCAGGGAGGCTGGGGCTGGGGAGCTGGGTCAGTATGGCTATAGACTGTGCTGTGTCCTTGAACTCTCAAAGTTCACAACTTGGAACATTTGCATATTAAACAATCCTCTGCAAAGCACACCAAAATGCACATACAGATATGTAGCTCATAGAATCATAGAATCATGAAGTTGGAAGGGGTCTATAAGGTTATTGAGACCAACCTCTTGCTCAATGCCAGAATACAAATCAAAGAATATCTGCCAGATGGTTGTCTAAATTTCTCTTGAATGCTTCTGATGATGGAGCACTGTTTATACATACATATACAAATGTGTTATGTATGCATATACGTTCACATGTACATTTTTATGTTTGGTATCTATTAAGACGACATCACATATCTGTAACTTTGTCAGAAGTTTTTTTTTTTCCCTAAAAAAAAATATCAAATGGAAAATGCTTATTCAATGATTTAGGACGAAACCGTGACCTACAAAAAAACTGTCTGAACACCAAACAGAAAGTTGCTGCCAGAAATAACAAACTTAGGAAACTGGCTGGGTCAGACTGGCGTGCACGACCCACAAACAATAAGAACAACAGCTTTGTCCCTGGGCTGCTCCATAGCAGAATATGCTAGTCCCATATGGTACAAATCAGTACATGTCAAACTGGATGTAGCTCTTAATGAATCATACTAGCTTATTACTGGCTGCCTGAAACCTACCACATCAAATAAAGTCGATTATTTGGCTGGCATTGCTCCTCCAGAAGTATGCTGAGAGGTGCTAGCAAATAATGAATGAAATAATTTATTGTATTCTCGAAGGCTTTCACGAATTGGATCCGATGGTTGTAGGTTTCTCAGACTGTTTGGCCATGTCCTGGAGGTTTTTCTTCCTAACGTTTCGCCAGTCTCTGTGGCCAGCATCTTCAGATGACAGGAGTTAGAACTCTGTCTGTGTTCTGGTGTAGTGTGTGGGATAGTTGACTATTTGTAGCTGTGGGATCAGCTTTTTGTCCTTTTCAGGAGATTGGGTGATTACGGTCTGCAGGAGTATACCAGATACCTTGCAGTTGTGGCCAGGTATAGATTGGGACCACAAAACGCAGAATCCACAGCAGAATCAAAGAACATGAAAGACACTGCAGACTAAAACAACCAGAAAAATCAGCAGTAGCTGAACACGCCCTGAAACAAGCTGGACATGAAATCCTATTTCAAAACACAGAGGTACTGGACAACAGCAGCAATCATTATGTCAGACTACACAGGGAAGCCATTGAAATCCACAAACATCAGCACAGCTTCAATAAAAAAGAAGAAAGTCTAAAGCTCAACAAAGCCTGGCTCCCAGCACTGAAAAATACAGCCTGCAAAAAGGTCAACGAAGTCTACCTAGCCACAAGGACCAGTGATCACTGCACACAAAAGACTAGCTAACGACATCCATCAATCACAGTGACAGATCATCTCTTCCCCTTATCACAACAATACACCCATAATAAAAAACACACTGATCACCATAATCACCCAATCTCTGAAAAGGACAAAAAACTGATCCCACAGCTACAAATACTCAACTATCCCACACACTACAACAGAACACAGACAGAGTTCTGACTCCTGTCCTCTGAAGATGCTGGCCACAGAGACTGGCGAAACGTTAGGAAGAAAAACCTCCAGAACACGGCCAAACAGCCCGAAAAACCTACAACAACCAAATAATTTATTATTTAATTTATTTAAAATACTTCTACCCTGCCTTTCTCCTTAATAAGGCGGCTTCATAAATACGGTCATGCAGCACCAAGCGCATCCACTTCATGAACACTACCCCCCTAGATGACAGCTAAAATCGAGGAAAGGTTTTCTGCACACATCTCAAGCTCTAAATATGAAACCAGAAGAGGCTAGGCTAAGCCTATGGAGAGGAAAAACAACACACTTTGCCAAATGGACGAATGCTGAAGAGTGCCTCCCACCTGGACAAGATTCTAGCTGGACCATTTGGAAGTTACTTAATAGACTTTGAAGTGAAGCAGGAAGAACAAAGAACACTCAAGTAAAATGGGGCTACTTGGATACAGGACAAATTTTCTGTGACTGTGGAGAAATTCAACCAATGCAGCACTTATGTGTATGCAACTTATGCCCTATCATGTGTACAAAAGAAGATTTAGCAAAGAGCCAAGATACCACTATTGAAGTAGCCCACCTCTGATCAAAAACAGTCTAATTATCATTTTCATTTGTTTTTAATTTTACCCATATTTCATATACGTCCATAATTTTAAATTGTGCAATGCTCTTATACAAATAAAGGAAGAAGAATGGTTAATGGAACACTTATCCAAAAAGGAATCGCATCCCCACAGATTGGGCTGCCAAGCAATTGGGCAGTATGGAAAACTATAAAGCAGGTATTTTAGTGTTCTGCACAACAAGTAAAGCTAACAAAGCAAAAGGTTCATCACTTGGGCCTTCCGGCAATTCACAAAATGACAGAACATTATTCTCCCCACTAAGCAGGCAATTATAATACTAACAATTCTTGCTGAATGACCCGGTCATTATGATAACTGCAGATGGTTTAAGCGCTCCTTCCCCACCCACTTCACTCATTCAATTCTTAGAAAGAATCAAACAAATCCATAGTTTGTTGCAGACTCTGCAGGCATAATTATGAATTTGATTGCTGCTGGCAGAAAAGCATAAGCTTGTATCATTATACCAGCATCATTATACAAAAGAAATAAGTTAGAAAGCCATTCAGATCAGGCTGTTCTGCAGATATTGATTTGAGGGGAAAAGGGTCTTTTTCCCCTTTTCTTTGTTTTGCATCATTTCTGACCCTTGATGGCACACACAATTGTGCAAGAGGCATATATACATATTTCCTCACAGTCTTTATGATCACTAAACAGTAGAGGCTGGGGACAAGGCTGGTAGACTTCTCTGAGCGTCCAACCGACCACCACTGGAGAAAGCATGCTGCCTGGCTTAAACTGACATGTGGCCTGATCCAGCATATGCAGCTCTTGTTTTCATGAAATAAGACACAGAGGTCCCCAGGCCAAGAAGCAATGTGAAGCTACTTCACCTTAGAAACTAGAATGGAACGACCTGACAATGTTACTCTTTGGATTAGCCATTAACATTGGGCTTCTAATGTGTTTCAAATTCCAGGTGCTGGGGTTGACCGACAAAGTTCTGAGACCACTCGGGGCCAAAATTATTTGTAACCCTGCCATCTCTTGAACAGGCTTGGTCAGAACCTGAGATCTTCAACAGAGTCCTCATACCCAGAAGGGCTGTTGAACAAAAGTGGCACAATTGTACCTACATAACCAGTAGGGGGAGGAGAGAAAAGGGAGGGGTGGAGAAAGAGAGAGAGAGAGAGAGAGAGAGTCAGGTGAGATTGTGCATCTTGACCTCTCTTGGCTTTCTTTAAGTAACCACTCTTAGATTGCCCCCTTTTGCTTGTGGTAGATAGCAAGTCATGAGACTCCACCTCTATGATAGCCATCAGCACACCTTTACACCTGCAAGCTATCTCTAAGGACTTCTGCACTCAAGTCTAGATCTGCTTTGTTACATCCTTTTGTTCTCCTGATTAGATTTCCTAGAGCATTAAATACCAGCTACAAATTCCTGATCATTTATACAAGTTAATTTTCCTTGCCTGTTGCATTCTGCTAACCTAAATAATTCATTTTCTCACAACGAATATACAAGGTAGGGCTTTTGCTGCAGCAGCAACTCAGTTGTGGCAGTTGTGTGGAACAGGTCTTGAAAGAATGTTTTTAGTATATTTTATGGTACACCACTTGAGGGCAGCCTGCTGGGCTGAAAAGCAATTACTGTAATAGATATGTGAAATACCCAGGTAGTGCCTGGGCAACGGATGGCAAATTCCATGAAGAGAGCCAGAACAGAAACAATTCTAGCTTCTGATACCTATATGCAGGTATATGTATGTCAGGCCCTTCCTGACCTGGCATCCTCCATACTCCAATTCCCATCATTCGCAACCCATGTGAAGTTGGGGAGGGCTGCTGTAACCCCACCAACTCCCTTGAAGCCATTACATGAAGTTATCATAGTTTGCAGAACTAGTCACTGTGGCATGCAGTTTGAAGTCTGGGGTCCTTTCACTGCATCACCAGTAACTTCCTTCAGGTATTAGGGAGGAAATAACTACTCCCATCTGACACTCTGCTACCCAGCAAGCAAACTAAGCATGCAGTGTATACACCCCAGGGAACAATTCCTGCCCAACCTACATTGACTCCTTTGGCCTTCCTACCCAGAGGCCTTTCCCCTGCTTTAATGACAGACATCTCTCCTCAGAGATACAGTGCAAGACCGGAGGATTGCTTCACGTCAAGAAACAGCTGGCAAATGCTGATAAGTTTTTGTCTCTAAAGATTTGGAATTGAAGTGATGGCCTCTAAGTGAAAGGCTGCAGGTCAGGAAACCAGCCACATGAATCACCTAGGATTTCACTCAAGAAAGAGCAGCTCTGAAAACCAGTGGTTAAAAATAAAGGCCATAAATGAGTAGCCATTTCCACACAGGACAGAACCTGTTCTTTAGCTAGGGCTGAGAATGTTCGTTTTCAGCACATACTTTGAATCCTCTCACCAGCATGGCCTGTTGGTAGCCATGCTGGTGAGTTGTAATCCAAAAAAGTAACTTTTCCAAACTCTGCCTTCAGGAGAACATTTAAAAGCACCTGATGCTGATACTATAATTTGTTACCTTGTGCTTGCTTAACTTTTGTTATAATCTTCACTGGAGTGTTAAAATAAATGTTCCCATTTGAAGCATCTGCCTGTCCTTGCATCAGCAACTCAAATACCATCGCTATTTTTGGAAAAGTAATTCAGATATAGGCCATTAAATTAACTTGGTTGCTCAGTCAGTATTGCTTAGGACAGATATTGAAGATTAGGCAAACAGCATTTAGAATTTCATGCATGCACCATCCAGCGATCTTTCAGGGCTAATTCTCAAGATTGCTAGATGGTTCTTCAGGCTAGCTCTGAAGAACAAGATTCTCCCCATCCCACAGTTACTGAATTGCTGGTCTCCATCAACCACGAATCCAAGGATGACTCACAACCTAAAAATAAGCTGCTTGCCCATAAGGAGCTAAATAACAGGTCTGGCTAAGACTTAGTTTTAGTCTTCAGATTCCAAATTGACTCAAACATTCCACTTCTAGGCTTCAAAATCAGTAGACTTTAAGAAGTTTGAAACCAGACTTTCAAATGGACCATCAATTTTCTTCTAGTTGAGACATCATTGGCCTTGTTCTGGAGGAAGAAGAATGCTGGCATAATGAGGAGCTGCAATGCAGTCTCCTTGCACATATTCCAGTAGCACTAGAGGATCTACGTTGGCTTGGGCATGTCATGAGAATGGCTGACGGTCGGATTCCAAAAGATCTCCTGTATGGAGAATTAGTGCAGGGAAAGCGCCCCAGAGGGAGACCACAGCTGCGATACAAGGATATTTGCAAGCGGGATCTGAAGGCCTTAGGAACGGACCTCAACAGATGGGAAAACTTGACATCTGAGCGTTCAGCCTGGAGGCAGGCAATGCAGCATGGCCTCTCCCAATTTGAAGAGACACTTGTTCAGCAGGCCGAGGCAAAGAGGCAGTCCCGAAACCAGCAAAATCAGGGAGCTGGACAGGGGACAGATTGTATTTGTCTTCAGTGTGGAAGGGATTGTCACTCTCGTATTGGCCTTCTCAGCCACACTAGACGCTGTTCCAAGACCTCTATTCAGAGCATGTTACCATAGTCTCTCGAGAGTGAAGGATGCCTACACAAGAAGGATCTATGTTGCAATGGCTCTCATAACACCAGTGTAGAATAGTCAGGGCACAAAGTCTACCAGATGCAGGGCTGAGGAAAAGTAAATAACTGCATCTAAACATTTCTGCTTTCCTTGCTCTGCCTAGATTTGCAGGCAGCTGTATAGATGATGTTGTCACTAACCTCTCCAGCCTGTTGCTATCAAACTAGTTACAGCCCACCCATCATTAGAAGCTGAGATCATTTAGCATTTCAGAGATGGAACTGACTTTTGTGATTGAGCAAGTCCTTGAATGCCCTTCGGAACAAGACAATCTTCAACATGCTCTTAAAGGATGGGAGGGAGGAGGCCTGATGTACTTCTACTAGGAGTCAATTCCTTAAGGATGGGGCCACAGGTGAGAAGGCATGATTTCTAGTGACAAGTGTAATAAGGAGTAAAAGACACTAGTGAGAGATGGCAGAGTTAATATTCTGGCTGAACAACACATCACCATCACCTCAGTGTGATATAGTGGACAGAGTGACAGACTAGGACTCAGGAGACCCGGGTCTGAGTCGCCACGTGGCCAAGGAAAGTCATGGTATGGCACTGTTAAACCTCTTCTTAAATATCTCACTTACATTGAAAGCTCTATTAGTTCGCTATAAGTTAGATGACATCACATATGTCTCACAGTACTTTTTCTTCCAACACCACTACACTATGGATGCAGATACGAAGAGAAGGGAAATATGTGTTTACTAGAGATGAGGGACCTAAGTGTGCAAAAAGATGGGGATTTGTTCAGCAGTTTGGTCTGCTTTGGGAATGGGCTAGTTCACTACTTTTCCCAGTGACCGCATGATGTATGTGTAATTGCGAACCAGCCAGTCCCTTATTTTTGACCCTGGAGAAGGGCTACCGTTTCCTTTGGTAAAGGGGTAGGACGACTCCGTTCTGGTTCAGTTCTGGCATGTGTAATTGCAGGGTCTGAACGAAAACAGATGGAGGGCTTAGCCACTGCAGGATCTAAGCAGATATTAGCAAATCGAAGGCTTCCTTCAGTTCCCCCCACAGGGGGGGGGGGATCAGAAGAGGATGCAACTGCTTTTCTGTGGGAAAACAGTCCACTTGAGTTAACAAAATTTGAATAAACTAAACTTTACAGCAACTTCAGTTATGCACAACTATTAGATATAAAGACAAACCTATGCTGACGTTGATCCTTAGGAAGGGCGCTAATACAAATCGAGTAAAGGTCAAGAGCAAAAGACATCCTTTAGATCTTCTTAGGGCAAGATCATTTTGTTGCAATGCCGAAGCAATTAGTATTTACATATACAAAGTCCCTCCCAGCAGTATTTACCAAAAATATTACACTGCACCTCGTAGACTCGATTTCCAATGCTGATGACTCACACACGTGGACTGGCTGACTCAGTACCGAACAAACATACCGAGGACAAGACTGCTCAGTCCAAAACACAGAGGGGGACACTTGGGGAGCAGCGCTCACTGAAAGCAGCGGGACATGCACAGGATTCCTGCCTTGCACACCTGCAAACGATCGCACTTCCCGAGGGGATAAGTCCCTCCTCAACTTGCTTCCACGAAAACACATGCATGGACAAAAGGATGCCCAATGCACCTTTGCTGCCCTACGCACCCTATGGGAGTAAGTCCCATTAAACTGAGCGAGAGCGAAAGGGCCGAATCGGACCGCACTCTAAGAGACGCCAAACCCACCCCACTGCAAGTACACAAAAAGCCCCGGAAACGGCAAGCGAACGGCCGTCTCGGCTCCAACATAAGGACTTTGGAGCGTCCCAACTGCCCGGCGGGGCCCTGCTCTCGGCGCCCCCTGCAGCCAAGACTTGGTGCGGCCCGCCGTCCCTTCCCTCCTTCAGTCCCGCTGGGAGAGGAGCGTACTAACCTGGCATAATGGCGGCAGGCGGGGAGGAACGCGGGCGGGTGATCTTTGGGAATTTCCTTCCGCGGCCGCGGCTGCTGGGCCCGCCCCTGCCAGCTCAGAGGGCGGCACGTCTTGCTCTCTGGCTGGCGGAGCAAGCAGAAAGCACGCGCCCGGGGCCCGGCCCGAACGGCAAGTCCGAGAGTAGGCGCTCCACGGAGAGGCTTTTCTCTTTCAGCTTGCCCCAAAGTTTCGCACAGGCCGCCTTCATACGTTGTCCGGGGAGCCGAATAAGCTGCCTCGGCACTCGCAAGCTTATTAGAATTATATAGACTGCTTTTTCTCCGGGGAGCCCAAGACAGCGTGGAGGGCTCGCCTTCCTACTTTATTTTTTTAGTTACAATGTTTTTACCCCACGTTTCTCCTTAAGAAAGGACCCAAGGCAGCTTACATCATTCAAGGACAGTATTTAAAGCTAGATACAGTAACTATACAAATATTAAAAACGCTCAAACGAATGCGGCACTAAAAGGCGGTAAACAAAAGCAACACCCAAAACACGTTCAAAGCAGGAAGGCACAACCATCCATTTAAAAACCCCACTCAGGCAGCGGGTCACTCAGGGAAAGCTTGCCTGAAGAGACAGGTTTTTCTCTGTCTGCAGAAGGACAGCAAAGATGGAGCCAGTCGGGCCTCCTGTGGGAGGGAGTTCCAGAGTCTGGAACAGAGAACACCCTCTCTTGTGTCCCCCACCATGTGCACCAAAGTCACAATAGCCCTGTGAGGGTGGTCAAGCTGAAAGATGGCGACTGCTGGGCTAGGGTCACCAGTAAGTTTTATGGCCAAGTGGGGTTTTGAACCCAAGTCTCCTCCAAGACATTGTAAGCACTGTTTTGAATTCACAAAAATGCATGCTTTTCCTAGTACAAATCTCTACATGCCAAGGCAACCTCTAGGGGCTAAGCTGAGCTTCCCCTCCTTAAAGGAGCAGCAACATCTGTATGTAGGTAACACACTCAGCAGTTCTGAAGCACTTTTTAGATAATACCGTGATTGTGAGGGAGAATGAGAAGAACTGTACATGCAATGTCACTCCACATGTGCAGTCTTAAGATGTGAATCAGTCCTGGTTCCTCTATCTGTGTGTGAGGTGCAATGGAATCATTCTGTTCTTTCCCAAATGGTTTTTGAGCATAAATGATCCCTCACATCGCATAGTTTTTTTGTGTGAATTTATCTTCCATCTTCTCATCCCCAGCACCATACTATCTCAAGCTACCTTGGGGTAGCCATATTTTTGAAGCCATGTAGCAACAGAAGATGACCCTGCTTCATGAGAACATTGCTTGGGAGATCTATATACACTGACTTAAATGTTTCCTGTTGAGATGTAAGGCATTGTGAGCCTGTGTGGCATAATGGTTGCCACTGTTGGACTGGGACTTTGGAGATCCAGGTTCAAATCCTTACTAAGCTCTCAAGCTCACTTGGGTATCCTTAGGCCGGTTGCTTGTTCTCTTATCCCAACCTACCCCCATCAGCTTGTTGTGAAGATAAAGTAGGAAGGAGGAGAGTTATGATGTCTTGAGTTCATTGGAATAAAGACAGGAAAAGCAATAAATAATAGGGACTTCATACAGACTCAGAGTGCCCACGATTACATCTGGATCTGATGAAAAAGACCTGGATAAGGTATCACATATACTCAAAATTGCTAGGCAGTTCTCTTCTTTAGCTCTGTATGAATGTGACACAGAGGCTATACATTTCCTAGTAGTTTTCAGGTTCTGTTGGAAGTATTCGGGATTATCAAAGTTTTGAAATAATTAGTAACTAGTTGCTATTTTATCTGTAATTCCTTTTCCCATCACCAATACATGGATGACACTCAGCTCTATCTCTCCTTCCATCCTTCTGCTGTGGATGCTGTCCCATCCCTTGAGCGCTGCCTAGATGCAGTGCTGGGATGGATGAGGGACAACAGACTGAGGCTGAACCCGGACAAGATGGAAATCCTGCGGGTGGGGGGGGCCCTAGTGTCTGTGGTCTGGGTGCCTCCCTATCTTTTTTGGGGGGGGGCTTACTCTTTCCATGAAGGATGAGGTTCGTAGCTTGGGCGTGCTTTTGGACCCATCTCTATCAATGACATCTCAGATAGCGTCTGTGGTCCGATCCGCTTATTTCCACCTAAAGCGGATCACCCAGCTACATCCCTACCTTGACACCGGGTCCCTCACCATGCTGGTCCATGCGCTGGTAGTCTCGAGATTAGACTACTGTAGTGCCCTCTTTGTGGGGCTGCCCTTGGGACTGCTGCAGAGACTGCAACGGGTCCAGAGTGCGGCGGCCAGACTTCTGAGTGGGGTTAGAAAATACCAACATATCTCCCCCACCTTGGCCACCTTACACTGGCTACCTGTTCGCTTCCATTCCAGTTTCAAGGTGATGGTACTAACCTATAAGGCTTTAAACGGTTTGGGACCTCAATATTTGGCTGAGCGCTTCCTTCCAGTTAGGTCTGCCCATCCTATAAGATCATCGCAGGCAGGGCGGCTGAGAGTTCTGACCCCGAGAGAGGCCCGGAAAACAACCACTAGAAATCGGGCCTTCTCGGTGGTAGCGCCAAAATTATGGAACTCTTCCGCCTGAAGTCCGCCTGGCCCCTTCACTGGGCACATTCAGAAAGCAACTAAAAACCTGGCTATTTAGACAGGCCTTCCCTGAACAAACTATACTCTGATACAATAGTGTCCAATAATATAACTTCTATCATACTGCCACGCTCCATGTTTTTATATTTTTACGCTTTTAATTGTATTTATTGTATTATAATTTTATCGTCACTACACTTTATGATTTTTGATTTTCGCCCCTATGTATTAATGTTGCTATTTGCTATTTTGTTACTTTGTTGTTTTTTGTTATTTGTTGTAAACCGCCCAAAGTGGCCTTGGCTGCCAGATGGGTGGTGTGTGTGTATGTGTGTGTACACACACACACAATCGCCCATAAATAAATAAATAAATGTTATAACTGCATTACTCTATCTGTCTTTTTGTATATGCATTATCTTATTACTGAATGGTACAGTCATTCAAGTATTATCATAACATTATGACCTTATATCTAATTTTAAAAGAAACCTATGGTAATGTTATATGTAAGTGCAAATCTAAAGTTATGCCATGTGTTATTGCTCACAGGCAAAGGTATCTGGATGCAACCCAAAAAAGGAACAGCATACTCATTTCATCATTTAATTAAAGCTGTTCTATTTAGATCTCCATTCAGTATCATCCTGACCTATTATTCTTTATCAGAAGATAAAGTTGACCTCTTATTCACATGATTTAGACAACCAGAACCTGACATAAGGCCTGTGAAAGCCAACATTGAGATAAGAATTTGACTGGAGTCACAGAGGCAGCATTCTTGCATTTATTCACCTTTTTGCAAGTCTCAGTGAACTCAATGAGGCTTACTTCAGAGTAGATGTATATAGGACTGCACTGCATTTCTGTGAGGAACTATAGCTAGTTTGCCTCTTCCAATGTACCTTCTCATTTATGAACCAAAAAGTTATGTAATTTGGAAAGTACATTTGTATGCATTTTTGACAATATAGATGTCATGACTTTTATCTAAATGTTGTTTATCTGTTTTTATTCTTTTGAGAAGTTTGTAAGCCACCATAAGCATTATTTTTTTAATGGAAAGGCAAGGTATAAATGTAATTGAGTATGATGATATGGGGTGTGTACTTTTGTAAACACCCATTAATGTTTGGTCATCTTCAGTTTTCCAGATGTGTCCTCTGGACAAACCAGCAAAGTCTGCCATCTGTGGGTAGTTTAATCAGAGAAAAGTCCCTTCACGCTATAGACAACCTGAGAACCTACTAGCCATCTGGCCATGCTTGCAGAGGATGATGGCAACCATAGTTCAACCCCATGGAGAAGGCTGAGCTAGGCCAATCCATGAGAATGTGCCACTGTCCTGAGAGGTCCCAGCAGCTCATCTGGAATCTGAATCAATGTAAACAACACCCAGGCTATTTGTATGAGCAAGTTTTTCAACCAGGATGTACAGGGCCTCTGTACATGTATGGCCTCCTGTAAGAACACCGTGTGCTTTTGCAGGTGGCTATGTGTGATTGAGAGATCAAGCAGTGCAAATGAGACTCAGCCAGTATGATATTAGTATACAAAAAACCTGATATCAGGCAGGTAATGATCAACCCATGCATTGCCAGGTATCAGTTTTATCATAGTTCTTTGGTGTATATCCCCAATCTGTGTACTTACTACATTTATATCCTGGCATTCCTTCAAACAGTTCAGTGCAAAATATGATCTGTTGCTTACCCCTCTATAATCACAACAAGCCTGTGAAGTAGGTTGGGTTGAGAAAGTACTGCTTACTCAGAGTACCACAGTTAGCCATAAGGACTAGACATGGGATATTTGTATTCATATCCCTGGGGATGTGAATACAAATATCAGCACCACAGGTGCCTGGGAAATCCACTCCCTCCCCCACAAACCAGATTAGGCATCCTTTAGTCTTGAGAAACTATGGTAACATGCTCTGAATAGAGGTCTTGGAACAGCGTCTAGTGTGGCTGAGAAGGCCAATACGAGAGTGACAATCCCTTCCACACTGAAGACAAATACAATCTGTCCCCTGTCCAGCTCCCTGATTTTGCTGGTTTCGGGACTGCCTCTTTGCCTCGGCCTGCTGAACAAGTGTCTCTTCAAATTGGGAGAGGCCATGCTGCAACGCCTGCCTCCAGGCTGAACGCTCAGATGTCAAGTTTTCCCATCTGTTGAGGTCCATTCCTGAGGCCTTCAGATCCTGCTTGCAGATATCCTTGTATCGCAGCTGTGGTCTCCCTCTGGGGCGCTTTCCCTGCACTAATTCTCCATACAGGAGATCTTTTGGAATCCGACCATCAGCCATTCTCACAACAGCAGGTCCAATTAATGGTTGCCGTGCAGCCCACATGGCTGGCATTGTTCCTGTTACACCAATCGTGGAAGTAGCCCAGCCAGTGCTTCCCCACCTCCCTGCACATCCGACTGCTCAACAGCTGAGTGAGGAGACTCATCATCTAGACTCATCATCTTGCCTCCTCACTGGGCTGGTTGGCTGCACAGGCAGGCAGGGAACAATGCCAGCCACGTGCACCACACGGCGACCAGTAATTGGACCTGTCAGTTCGAGGGGGAGGGACTGGATTTCCCAGACGCCTCTGGTGCCGATATTCATATTCGTATCCCCAGAGATATGAATACGCATATCCCATGTCTAATCAGGACCAAGTAGATATTTCAGACTAGTCCTCCCAGTCCAAACGAAGTCAAATCATTACATTTCATTTTGTTGGGATCCCTTCTTCAGAGTGTAATTGATTTCTTCTGGGAAGGGTTGTGTAGCTGCAGTAAATTTTCTTGAAACAGTAAAGGATGACTTGGCTAAGAGTGGGCACTGGAACGTCTAGGGCCTGTGGAAGAACACAGTACTGTTGCAGCTCCACTGCACTGGCTGCATTGTTTTCAAATAAAGGGAATGCAAGACTTGAATTTTACATCGTCAGAGAGGCAGTGCGGTTTTGTATTAAATATCTGATCTCCCTCCTGGATAGTCATAGTTCAACTAGCTTCCATCATCACTAAAATAAGATTGCTAACGGCTAGATTACTAATTGGGGCTGGTCACAAGGATGACATAACACCCAGACCCACCCACCCTGTTACAGCAGCTCCACTGGCTGCCGACCTGGTTCCAGGCACAATTCAAAGAGCTGGTTCTAACCTATACAGCCTAAACAGCTT
Organism: Intellagama lesueurii; assembly: GCA_037013535.1. Lineage (NCBI taxonomy): Eukaryota > Metazoa > Chordata > Lepidosauria > Squamata > Agamidae > Intellagama > Intellagama lesueurii. The sequence continues at coordinate 246,849,892 of JBAJHW010000002.1, forward strand.
GGGTCCAAGCTATCTCAAGGCCCTTATCTCCCTTTAAGGAGAGGCCTTTCTCTCAGTCTCACAGGTGCATTTGGTGGGGGCACACTGTTGTTGCTGTCAGACTGGAACTCCCTCCCACAGGAGGCTAGGCTGGCCCTATCTTTGCTGTCCTTTTGCAAGCAGGCAAAGATTTTTCTCTTCAGGCAGGACTTTCCCTAAACGACTAGCTGCCTAAGTGGCGTTTTTAAATGGATGGTTGTGCCTTGCTGCTTTGAATGTGTTTTTAATATTGCTTTTGTTTACCATTTCTTAGAGCGGTATTTGTTTGATCCTTTTTAGTATTTGTATACTTACTGTTTTTAGCTTTAAATATTGCCTTTTAATGATGTAAGCTGCCTTGGGTCCAGAGAAAGGTGGAGTAAAAATATTTTAAATAAATAAGAGAACAGCCCCTTAACTAGTTTTAGTTGTGACTGTTTCTTAACATACAGGAAAATGTTGCATACAGAGTTTACAGGCAAGGGACAGGATTCCAAGGAGTGACTCAAGAGTTAACCTTAAGGTCACTGACTATGTGAACAATGCCAGGTTTATTATTTGAAAATGAAGATATTCCTTTGTTGTAGTGCTGAAAACAAATACCCCTCTGTCAAACCAAGCCAAGCACATGATTTCACAGATGTTCTTGGATCAGCATGGCAGGGCCTTGTGCTGTCCCTGTGCTGGGTTCTTAGTGGCATGAATGTGTCAGCAGAGATGTGGAAATGTGGTGAGAAGCATGGGCATGGGCATGGTGCAATCATTTTGGAGTCATAGTCAACCTCTGCAAATGTTTTAACCTGAGGTGGGGGTGGGTTAGTACAGCTTAAGGATATAATAGTTCTCCCATTCTGCCACTCAGTCTGGGAACAATACTCTAGAGAGGCAAACAATTAAAAACACCCAGGAGCCTCTGCTCCCTAGCAAATGCTGAAAATAATTAAAATAGCAAAAGATTATGTGATTTCTTGTCCTAGTGAATATTTCTAAAGAAAGGTTGTTAATATGTAGCAGCAACCATGAATTAGCAACATGGGAAACAGCCTCAGTATCCAAACCAGTAGACACAGGGATCTTAAATGACTGCCACATCTAAGGACTTCCTTTCACAGACAGAAATTCTTTCCTTTCACAGACAGAAGTGCTAATGGCAAGAGAAAATATTCCCTTTTTTCTTTGTTGTCTTCAGTCCTTTGAAAGGAATGGGGAGGGGAGGGACACCACGGATCGAAGTAATTCTGAAAATCCTTCTATGACCACCTCATTCCAGTCCCCATGGTGTCAGCTGCAGGAACCATTCTGGAGAAAGTGTGTCTGTTGTTTACTGGCAAATCTGTAACTGTCACTGTGCAAAGTTTCACCACACAGCGTATTGTTTCATTTCATGTCATGGTTTTATATACAGTATGTTATAAATTATTGTGTAAAAGAATCCAAAGCATGAAAGCTTTATACTGACAGCTAAGTCCCCAAATCAGATTATTTTCCATTGAAAAGTAGTGGGAGATCATATGGTTACTGTCCCTCTCTCATCATCGCAATATGGATAAATGTCTTTGTTGATTATTGTAAACAGGAAGCGTGAAAGATACTAGCAACAAGAATGCAAGACCGAGTCACAAAAATAGCCTCTTAGGATGAATCAAGCTAGCTGGCACTCCCTCCCCATGCGCGCGCACGCACACACACACACAGACACCAAAGCCATTCACAGCTTTTCTTGTTACTTACACATTACTTTAACATGTTGCTTTAAAAATAACATGCCTCTGAGAAGTTCTGTTTGTGAACATTTATGTATCCTTCAGGAAAAGAACACGCCACTTACATTTTCTGAAGAGCATGGTCCGTGGGTTAGGCAGCTTTTCCTGCTGTGGTTGGAAGAACCCCATGCAATCTGGCAAGTTGGAAAATTGTCCCCTTGAAGAACTGTTAGGAAGAAAGCTTAGCGAGGAGCTTATGGGAAAGTGAAAGCAAACTCTCAGTGCCAATTTAAAAGCTTCAGCCAGCAGAGGTTTTCACTGTGCCCTTGAGATATAAGCCAAACGCCCTGCCCACTCTATTCACAAGGGGAGAATAGAAGTCAATGCCACTCCCATTGTATTTATGTGTCCTTCAGTCTGAAGGAGTGGGACCTCGGCAATCCTTTAAAATCATTTCAGTGATCCTATTGAGTGTGTACATAGTCCTTTCTGTTGTTGTTTTCCCATAGTGGTCAAATCTCTGCTCCACCACAGCATAAATGTTCAAAATGGGCATACCTTCAGTTTTCTTAATCAAATATTGTTATGCCCACAATGAGATTTTGACCTCCTGCCAAAAATGTTGTGATTTTTTAAAAAGTTGAGGTACTCAGTATTTGAAATATTTCAGTCTTTCTAAGGCATGAATACATTCAGATTAAGAGCAAGGCTGCAATGTTTAATTGGTTAAGTCAGATATATAATTGAATTTTCAAACTTTTAACCAACCAAAGATGTGGCCTAATGAATAACTGAGCAGCAGATTTTTAAAAAATAAAAATCACATATTTTTAGAACAAATGCTTAATAAAATTACAGATAACAAAGACCATGGGTTTTTTTTTTAAAAAATGACTCTTTTCTATCCCATTGCAGGAAATTCTCTTCTAAGAATGACTGTTTTGTTTCTTTGGATTTTGCTTAATAAAGGAAGCCACAGTCTTTAGTTTGCAAGACCTAAAGAGGACTGTTAATGACACAGCCCTTTGAAGGTAATTAATTTATAGGGTGGCTATTAAATTGGAAATTAATAAATTTCCTGCCAACCTAGCAGTTCGAAAGCACGCAAATGCAAGTAGATAAATAGGTACCACCTTGGTGGGAAGGTAACGGCGTTCCGTGTCTAGTCGCGCTGGCCACGTGACCACGGAAACTGTCTTCGGACAAAACGCTGGCTCTATGGCTTGGAAACGGGGATGAGCACTGCCCCCTAGAGTCAGACACGACTGGACTAAATGTCAAGGGGAACCTTTACCTTTACCTATTAATTTGGAAGTGACTTTGCAACACATAATAAGAAGTGTTGGAAAATGGAATGGATAACCCATTATTGTCACCAAAGACAATAACTGCTTAGTGTGGGATTTTACACATCAAACCTGCTTTTACTTTCAAAGATTAGAATTGCCCATGCACTTACACCTTGTGCCCGCTTGTAGACCCATGACTGGCAAATTTGATGCTTGGGAGAACTAGCACCCGCTCTGCCCTGATGCTACCCCTTCCCCAAGAAAATGGAGAGAATGTTTATAAGAAAGAAAGAAAGAAAGAAAAAGAAAGAAAGAAAGCAGTTGTCCTTCACTTTCCTATCGTTCATTAAAAGATTGACCTCCAGATTTCAGTGCCTTCTAAATTTTGGTGCCCTAGCACAAAACTCCATGTGCTCCACTTTAGTTATGGCTCTGCCTGCTCGGATATGTTGGAGATTTTAAAACCTCATATGTTGCGTGTAGTTTGTTTGACTGGGAGGGACGTTTTCTGAGCTGAAGTAACTATCCAGCATTAACCAGCCATTTCTCTCCTGTTTCAGAATTCAAAGAGAGCCCTGCTTATCTGCTGAATATTTTATTTCCCTCTCTTTTGTCTGTTGAAGTCAGTTACCTTGGGGTTATCTGTTACCAACTGTAAGTAATGACATGTTTTCATTCTTTCTGCTAATGTCTCAGAGTGAGTTATTGAGACTGTAAGTGCCAGTTAATGAGAAAGGGTGGACTGTCTGAGGAACTTGAAGCTATTCTCCTCTGTAAGTCTCTATGCTTCTGCTATATATCAAAAAGGAGAATTTAAACAAAAACTTCAAAACTTTGCAACATGATATCTATCAGGTATCCTATAAAATAGGCTATATTTACCACAGTCTTCAGTGGTTTCTGTTTATGGAGGTTTTCAGTTTAATCTGCAGTTATATTGAGTTCTTTGATTGATAACTGGATCCATGACATTTTAGGTTTGATTACTGTTTTCAATTTATTTTTTGTTTATTTTGCATAAACTGCCCATAAAATTTATTTTACGGAAAGGAGGGCAATTTGTCTTTTAAACTATTCAATAATTCCCCTCAGCAAAGGTTCCGTGAGATACCAGGAATGGAAGTTTGCCTTATTACATGAACCATGTAATAACCAGGATAGCACATGTCCATTTGACAATTTTCTTAATAATAAAAAACTTTATTGTAATTTTTTTAATCATTGTACAAAAATACATTTTAATTCTTCCTGATATGTATATAAAAAGAGAAGATAAAATAAATTTGAAGTCATGTGTTCCTGTTCTTCTGGCTATGAGTTCTCATGCGGAAAAAAACCAAACTGTTAAGAACTGATATACAGAAACGTACCAAAACAGTTTCTCGTTGTTTTCTTGATGTGATCACTTTTCTTAGCTAACTGCAGAAATGGTGGCTTGCTGTTAAGTATCAGTATACTTTATTAGATTGAAAACAAACTGAATCATTTTTCCAATAACATTTTCAGATCTGTTAATTTTGTAGCTATACTCTTGACATTTACTGTTGCAGATACATAGGAATCATCCAGTCATTTATTTCTATGCAGTCTTTAAGGCACATTCACAAGGTTTACGTCTTCATGTTTTGCCGTAGTCCCGCAAATCCTTAATGGCATTTCTGAGGTTCTTTACCCAGGTAAATGTGCATCCAATGTCCCAAGTGTATCCTTTTCATGACCATAGACCTCTACAACATGTATTGTGCTGATAGTATGCAAGGCAATACTGTGCCCGGGTACTAACTGTTTACTATGTGCATTGCTGGTTTGTGCTAATTTGCTTTGTAAATCATGTTCTGCACAGCAGCTAGCTCCTGTAATATCTCCAGTCCATTCTTCATGAAAGCTGTAAAACAAGACAAAAAATACCTCTTTTTTATATTTAGGAAAAACTATAGCCTTATTTTCTTTCAGCCACTCCATTACTTTTTTTTAAATACTGAGAATAAAAGCCAGCACAGCACATAAGAAAGTAGAATACACAATGAATATTGCTGTTTTACTTGTTTTTAGTATAAAGAACCAAAGCTTGGACTGGATGGCATAGGATGTAAAAGAAAGGAGAAGAAGTAGTAGGAGAAAAAAATGTTGAAGAAGACCCTTAACATCATGGGCTCTAATTCCCAGTAATAATGTAAAGCTGAACCACCTTCAGCAATTTAGGGAAAAAAACAGAGGGTAATCATGAAACAGGTTTGATTTGTGCTAATGTGGGTTGTCCAAGGGAAGATCATTAACTGATATAATAAGTTTAGAGAAGGAGTATGCACCTGATTCTCCATGGGAAATTAATTGCGTCCTGACACTGGTAAGGAAATAATTGGCTGCCAGATGAATGAGAGAGCCACATGCCTTGCAATCTGTATTTGCTGATTTCTGGGTTTATGGAAGTCTCTTGAAGATGTCAGTTGAGACTTGTGCTGTTGAATAGCCTACTGGAGAGATCATTTGGGCTCCTGGAGAGAATGAGCATAGCTATGGCTAACTGTGTTATTGGAAGACAAGCTGTCATTAAGATGTACCTTGGAGTGTAATTTAACCCCTTTTCTATGTTCACACTGATTTTTTTTTAATGAGATGAAAATTTCACATAATCCACAGCCTACATAATCCTTTCTTATGTTTGAACATATCCACACCAACTTTATTGCTAGCTCACATGTCAGTGCTCTTTCGGTGGGGTTGGGTGGGAAGATTTCTTTAACTTTCTACTACATTGCTCCTGCAAGTAGATTCGTGATATGTCAGCACAATAGGAAATTGCAGCAGTTCCTAGTAAAATGTCTATTCAGTCATCTCACCATAGACTTAATCACCACAGGGTTCCTTTACACCCTATCAGCTTCTTTATATGTTCATTTGCAACCTTTCTACTTGTTCTATTTATACTCTGTGAAATGTTTCCCAGGCAGAAATGCTATCTGTTTCAGCACAGATATATAGAACACAAACTTGTGTGAAAACGGAAAACATCGAGGCATGCTGTGAATGCTGACCGATTGCATATGTTTCCATTTAGATATAGGAAAAGAATTGTATTAATATATTCTTGACTTTTTTGTTATTGTTATTCATATTTATATCCCATCTTTCCACCTCTGAGCTGAAAGTAGCCCCCAACACACACACTTTATACTGTGAGGTAGCTTAGGGTGAAGGACAGAGTGTCTGAAGATCTCCCAGTGAGTTTTGTGGCTCATGTCCTAGTCCAGTGCTCCAAAAGCTGTACAACGCTACAACATTGTTTCACCCCTTTATGGCAGGAAATTTGATGCCTCATGAAAAGTGACTTATTTTAGTCTCGCTCTCTCTCCAAAAATACAAGGTAAACACAAGATCAAATGTAATGCAATGTAATTGACAAGCCCACAAGTTCCGCTAACCATATTTAGACAGGATCTTTGTAGCAGCAGGATGTCAGAGATGAAGCAATTTCTCAGAAGACTCATCCACCTTCTTCTTAAATTAGCTTAGCATAGCAAAAGAGGAGATCAATACATTTCAACAGAAAGTACATTGGAGCAGTGCAGGTTGCTTTGCAGCTCAAGAAGAACACATTGTAAAATGCACAGTTCAAAAGCATGTACTCAGATAAGCTGCAGAAAAATCAAAGGGTAAAGATTTTCTAATCAAGTACTGGAAACTCACATCTAATATAAAATGTTATTGATTTACAGTCTTTGATTTACACACATCAGTTTCCAAGGCAGCAGTTGGGGAGACCTGGACCTAGAAAAGTCACAGATAACATTTCACTAAACACCATGTGTTGCCAAAGGCAACATGTTCATGTCCCATACAGAATGCAATTTCCTTCCGGTAGTGATACGAGTGGTTAGAAGTCAAAAGTCAAACTGAAATAGCAGGAAAGCAGGAAAAAGTGTCAGGATTAGAAAAATCACTTGAGTGGAAAGATGTGGTTGTTTGGTATGTTTCTACATTATTGCCACATCCGGAGTAATGTATAAAGATTATGTTCTTTTTCAGGGTCTGTCAGGGGCCAATACTCCTTCCTTAGGCTAGAAAAGGTCTGCCCTGCTGGGATGAAATTATTCACATAGATGGTATGATGTCTGATATACAGACTTCCCCCCACCCCTTGGTAAAAATAACTGAAGTTGTTGCATGTTTAAATTCAAAAGATACCTCTCACCTCTTATTTACTAGATCCAGGTGGAAAAATAACTTGAAGGGTTATTTGATGGCTATAAGCAGAAGATGCATAAAGAGGATTTTCATTTCCAAGGTCTCTGACAGGAGGCAATCTTAACATTAAAGCAAAACCCTCTCAGACAGAAGCCATAAACAATAAAGTTCTGTGCTCCTCACTCAGAGTTTGCTTTCTAGCTGGTGTAATTGATCCCAGAGTGATACTGTTCTTTGAAGCATTATGCTAGAGTTGCAGCACATGAAGTCTTTTTTCTAGTCTAAAAGGCAAGAGTTGGGCAGGCACTCTTAGAATGATAGAATAATGGAATTGGGAGGGATTTCCTATAAGACCATCAAGTCTAACTCTCTGCTCTATGCAGGAATCCAAAACAATTCCAGTTCCAAGATCCAGTATTACTCAGCCATGTATCCCCCATCTTGTAACAGTACATTTGGGATTTTTATATGTAGAATTTTGCACTAACCCCTTTTAAATTTCATTCTGTTGTTTTCAGCTCAGTGCTCGAACCTATCAAGATCTTTTTCAACTTTTTTTCTGTCTTCCAGGGTATTAGCCATTCCACCCAATCTTGTGTCATCCTCAAATTTGATCAGCATTTCCTGCAACCCCTCATCCAAGTCATGAATTAAAATGTTGAAGAGCACAGGGACCAAGACTCAGCCTTGTGTTATCCCACTTGGTACCTCCTCTCAGTTTGAGAAGAAGCCATTGATAAACACTCTGAGTAAGATTTTGTAACCAATTATGTATCCACATAATAGTTGTTCTATCCAAGCCACACCTAGTTAGCTTGCTAATCAGAATATCATGGGGCACTTTGTAAAATGCTTTGCTGAAGTCAAGATATATTATATCTACAGCACTCCCACTGTCTACCAGGTAAAAGGGGGGGGGGGACACCCTTATATCCGGACAGTTAAATATTGCTCTCAGAATATGGCTAAATACTGAGTAAATAATACCAAGGATTCGCACTAAATGCCCCAATACATTCTAAGTGGATCAAATAAGAAGGCCTTGATTCAATATAATTAATATAAGTCATTGTCCCCATAGGCCTAAAAGCTGCAGTTTGGGGTGCAGGAAAGGACATATCCCCATACAATTTATTTTCATCATTTGTGCACGTAACAATGACATCATTCTCCACCTCCAATTTTTTACTAGTTTTCTACAGAATCAACTGTATCTAGGGACAGTGTTTAATTATTAAAAATGCCAGGTTAAACCCTTCACATGCCCCAGGAAATTTAGTTACTCTTCAACTCAGTTTTCTACAGTCACACATTATGAAGATGCAAATCAAGAGTAAGTTGGATCATCTAGCATGTTCTGAGACTTCCTTCCAAGTAAGTGCCCATAGAATGGATGACAGTCTTAGTTGCTCCTATCCCTTACTTCTGGACAGATGAACTACAAGAAGACTGTCCTTTTTATGCGCGAGATCATTTTTAGTATACTTTTAATTTGTGGTTCCTGAGAGAACTCAGCTACACAGCAGATCTGGTCTAATTTTGCCAGACCCTTTGAGGCAGGACCCCGCTCTCCCTACACTCATCTTTGAGGGGTCTTTACCCAATCCCGACAGTCTCCTGTTCCAGGGTCCTGGCTGCCTACAGCTTTGATCTAAGTTGGCATTTGCACATCTATTAATGGAAAGAGAGAAGATACACGAACACCAAAAAACTTCAAGAGAATCACTTTAATACTCATGTGCCATATTCCTTGTGAGGAGAGATAATAATGTTAATGTTATAATAAGAAAATTGCATATTATAAGTATGTGTCTCAGTTTCCTGACTGATCATGGAAATGGCTTTGCAAGGGAATGTCATCTGACATGGGGGGGGGGCAGATGGAAATCTCTTGTTTTCAAAAAACGCACCATTTCCGTTGCCAACAATCCTGCTATTATAGAAACGTAATAGCATCTTTATGAAAAGCACTATATACAATAAAGAGTACTTGCAAGAGGATAGAATTACGACAAGCTGAATTACACTGGACTAAATATGACTTCATAAACATGCATTTTTAATTTTAATTTTTCGTTAAAAGGATTTGCAAAGACTTCAACCAGATTCACATGAATAATATCATGGCAGAAACTGATGATCACTTGCTGTTCCATATCGAATGGAAAGGGTTTAATTGGATTCATTTCTGAAATCAAAAAGGAGTAACTGTGGCATATAATGTACACATATATGTGTGTGTGGATGCACGCATGCATGCTCACATACAAATGCATACACAATTTAAAAGCTGGCTGGATAGCTCAGTGACTTAGAGACCTGACTCTGAAGCCAGAGTTCCTGCATGGAGAAAGACAGATACCCCCTATGAGTTTTGTAAGTTACAGCTGCAGCTGCTGTGGCCCATCTTCTCCAAGCTGGAAAGGGGAAGAAGAAGAAAGCCTGGCAGTTCCCAACCAAAGCATTGGTAAAAAAAATCTCCACTTACTGCTTCAGCAGGGAGCCTGCTAACAGCAGGAAGTGTGGTCATGCTTCTTGATGTCATCCAGCTTGGGTGGGTGATGTGTCCAAACCCCTATCCTTACTCCTTTACTCCCACTTTTCTTTGGAATGGCCATCATGTGGCATGGAATGCTCAAGTGGAAGTATCCTAGCAGTGCTACAGTGTACACCACAGTCTTTTGCATGGACATGAAAAAAGGAGGCATGTGTGGCCAGGTACCCTTGTTTTCTCCCAAAATGCTTCAAGTACAGCTGGTGGAGCGACATGAGTATCCTTTCCTTTCTCTTAAGTACAGCAACTGTCAAAAATAACAGCTGAGCCTCAACCTTTTAAATCTTTTTTCACCTTGAAAAACAGAAACGTGTCTTCATTATCTTGCTTTATACCCTAAAATATCCTCTTGCTTGAATAAAAAATATTCCTCTTTTTCATCCTAGCAATCAAAGAGAATTGGATGGACCCATCAAAAATGTTTGTTTGCCTTCTAATCTCTTTCCTGTGATCTTGTATGTTTGGGGAATATGTTGTGACATTATCAGTTGGAGTTTCTATGTAGGCAAAAAACAACAACAACTTATCTCCACTGACAAACCATCACTGTATTGCCACTAGATAAATAAGAAGTCCCCGTCTTGAATGAAGCAGAGGGGCCAGTGGAATGGCACATTTGAGCTGTTAAATTGATGGGTAATGTGATATTTGAAAGGAGTCACAGAAATGTACTTCCATGGCGAGGTCTGCAGGAACAATTTCTACTACACGAATTCTAAATTCGACTGGTAGATGTGCCACTCTGTTGTAGGGTGATACGTAACACACAGCGAGCTAAGGCCAGTGCTGGCACAATTTCACCCACTGCATGAGGCAAAGGAATTGCTGTCCTCCTGAGCCCACACCCTTCAGCTGCCCATGCCTCCACTGCTGGGATGGCTATTGGAGGTGTACCATTCATTGGAGGGTGGTAGCTTTTTTCAAAGACTCCAACTCCCAGAACTCTCCAAGAATTCCCCATGCAGAATTTTGGTAGTTCCTGGCCACAGACACATATCAACACTTCACTCAGCTGGAACAGGGCCTATCTTTTGGGCTGTCATGGGCTTACTTCCAGTCCAGTGCTTCCTGGAAGGCCTCTATCTTTTTGGGAGATGTAGACCTACTACCCGTTCGGCTCCATATATGGCACTCCCAAAGAACTACACCTCCTGCAAAGACCTAAGCCTCCAAGGAACCACTAGGGACATTTTCATTTTGTATAGGAAGTAGGCCAAAGACAGTCTGGAAGGTAGGTTCTGTTCAAGATGAGTGAAATATAAATGTGTGTAGGTGTGTCTCAAAGGGCAGGAACTCCCAGAATTCTGTCTGAATAATTCTTGAAGAATTCTGGGATTTGGAGTCCAACAACAAATAATAATAATAATAATAACACACTGCTAAAGGCTATTGTAATACTGATTGGCTTCAGGAATACCTATGGCCAACCCACTGTGGGAGTAGCTGCTGAAGGAATCACTTGTACCATCCTTTTCACAATGCCTTGGCCTCGGGGATCCCCAAAGCCAGGATGGGTCATGATATGGAGCAGACATGATATGGAGGTGGACAGGTGGTCAACTGGCCATTTAAGGAAGAAAGGTACAAATGGTGATCACCCAGTTGGCAGTAATTGGGGCTGCTGTGCCACCACCCCAACTACTCTGCTGTCTTGCTTTGATCAGTGGTCAAATTGGCCCTGGCTAAGGACAAAGGCACAAAGGTAGTCAGTAGCAGTAAGATCAGATTTAAAGGGCATTAGAGAACAGAAGAACCCCTTTGAATATAGAGGGTGGGGGAAATAGAGTTTTGGAATTTGAAATTGGAAGAAATAATAATATTATTACGCAGCTTGATGTTCTAAGCCCCACCACTATTTTTGTCTCTCTTCAACAGTATACATCATTGCAAATGTAATATTTGACTCAGTTTCACAAAGAATGCAACTTTTAAAATTAATAGTTTAGCACTCTACTATTTCAATTTTCCTCCTCATTCTGCTACATATTACAGCACTGAAGCCTACACAGAGCTCCTAAAATGTCACCAGAACAAGTCTGACAAATGAGATCATGTACATGCTTAATTTATTTATGCAGGCTGCCGTCACAGGCTGTGCTGATGGCTATTAGCTGGTCTTAGATGGGTTTAGAAACAGGAATACACAAATCTATGAAGGATACATATATTGGTGGTATATCAGGCTGTAATCCTATATGTACTTCTTTCTGAGTACATATCCACAGTATCACTCTGTTGGGCACTGTAGCAGTAAGAAGCCTCCAAAATAAAGACAAAAGACAGTATGCCTGGGAATACCAGTTGTTGAAACAGAAAATGGCTGTTGCCTTAAAGGCCTAATGTGGACTTTCTGAAGACAGCTCGTTAACTGCTTAGGGAAAGATGCTGGCAAGCATGGATTCAGCCTTCACTTTTGGATGTGCCCCCAACAGAGAAGATTCTAATGTCTTGGGAGATTATAATAATAACTGCATATAAAGGAAAACAAACATGGGAAAACAAGAGATCCATAACTGAATAAAAGGGGAAAATAAACATAAATTAATGATGCTGAAAGATTAACAGCAGAACATATTCTCTGATTGGGATAAAGCAATGTATAGAATAACTATTCAGAAGAGATGCAAGGATGGCAGATTTGTTCACAGAAGAATCCTTCTAAAACTGCAGTTTTAGAAAGTACAGTGACAGCTGCTCTCAAAGCACTTAGAAGAAAGAAATCACCAATATTGTTAGGATTTTGATAGATTCATAGATAGATGAGATACTAACAGAGCTATTTTAAGCTACAGAGACTGAATCTATCAAAATACCAACAAAGATATGCTAGCACAAATAGAAAACAAAATGACATCATTCCAAGGAAAGGGTACAGAAAGGACTGCAGTAACTATAGGACCATTGCATTGATTTCCTGTGCAAACAAAGTGATGTTACCATATTCAGAGTAAGAAACGTCAGATATTCAAGCTGTATTCATAAACAGGAAGAGAAATTTAGAGATCACAATGCAAATATACAATGACTACTGGAACATACTGAAGAATTTCAGGAAAAAAATCAGTCTGTGTTTTGAAGCCTTTGTGTTTATCATGAAAAGCTGGTCAAGGGATTTTCTTTTCCTGCACATTAACTTTGTTTGCTTTCATTGCATGGGCCACTTATCTGGCAGACTTTTGCTTAATGCACCCAATGCCAAAGCATTCTGATTTAACATTTCAGAAGAGCCATGGTATCTAGCATCTCAGTTCTTCAGAGGCAGTGTCTAAAAATATCCTGCAAATACTTTGGTGGGAGTGCACCAATTAGCAAACTTACAAAAAAGGATTTTTCACAGTAATATGTGCCAGCTACAGTTAACGTGCAAGGCAAGTGAGAGCCTCTCACACTCTGTCAAATCCATGAGCTTCTTATCTTTCACCCACCAATTAGTTCAGCTAACCGGTCACATTTTCCTTTTAGCATTTCAGCTAGCAAAAATAGCTACAAACTGAAAATCCTCCTCATTTGCCTTCCCAAAACATGCAGTTTTATTTTTTGAAAATAAATAAATGTCTGATTAATCTTGATCTTATTGTGTTTATTATGTTACAGTTTGTTTATTTTGTTTGATCATTTATTTGATTTGATTGTTAATTCTGTTACTAATTATCGGCTACTCTTTAGTTGTTATATCTCAGCCGCCTTTGATACCATCGACCACGGTATTTTCCTGGGGAGGCTCTCTGAGTTGGGAATCGGTGGCCTGGCGCTTGCCTGGCTCCATTCCTTCTTGGAGGACCGTCCCCAGAGAGTGCAGATTGGAGAGAGTTTCTCGGCCCTGTGGAGCCTCAACTGTGGGGTTCCGCAGGGATCGATTATCTCTCCAATGCTGTTTAATATCTGTATGAGGCCGCTGGGAGGGGTCATCAGGGGTTGTGGGGCTTCGTGTCATCAGTACGCTGATGATACTCAGCTCTACATCTCCTTTTTTCCAACAACAGTGGATGCTGTTTCGTCCCTTGAGCGCTGCCTGGGGGCTATTCAGCAATGGATGCAGGTGAATGGACTGAGGCTGAATCTGGGCAAGACGGAGGTCCTTCGGGTGGGTGTCCCAGACATCAGTGGTCTGGGAAACTCCCTTTCCTTTGGGGGGGGGTGTGACTCTTACCACCAAGAGTGAGGTTCGCAGTTTGGGTGTACATCTGGACCCCGTGCTCACCATGGAGACCCAGGTGTCGTCAGTGGTCCGTTCCGCACATTTCCACCTTCGGCGGATTGCCCAGCTGCATCCCTATCTTGATGTGGGGACGCTCACCACTTTGGTCCATGCACTCGTAGTCTCAAGATTAGACTACTGTAATGCGCTCTACGTGGGGTTGCCTTTGAGACTGACGCGGAAACTTCAGATGGTACAAAATGCAGCGGCCAGACTTCTTACAGGGGTGAAAAGGTACCAACATATTTCCCCCACGCTGGCCACCTTGCATTGGCTGCCCATTCGTTTCCGCGTTGATTTCAAAGTTCTTACGATTACATATAAAGCCCTAAACAGTTTAGGACCTCGATATCTGGCAGAGCGCCTTTTCCCACCCAGTTCTGCCAGAGTCACTCGTTCCAGCCAGGCCAGGCGGCTGAGGGGCCTAACGCCGAGGGAGGTCCAGAAGGAAAGAACGAGGAACAGGGCCTTCTCGGCAGTGGCCCCTCGCCTTTGGAACAACTTGCCAGTGGAGATCCGCCTGGCTCCCTCTCTGGGTGTTTTTAAGAATAAACTTAAAACCTGGCTATTTGGGCAGGCTTTCCCTCCTGCCATATCTTAATTTCTTATACTTCGCCATCCTGGACCTATAATATATGTTTTTGGTTTTATTGTTTTTAAATTTGTAAACCGCCCAGAGTAGACCTTTGGTCTAGATGGGCGGGATAGAAATCCAATAAATAAATAAATAAAATAAAGCACTTTCTTAGAAAACAAGCTCAGTGGGTTAGAGCACATGGCCACAGGACACAGGAGTTCAAATCCACACTGTGCCTTGTTAGGACATGAGCCAGCTGAGAACATTTGGATTATGAGTATGGGGTTACATGACCTGCGTAGCTCCTGGGTGGCCTTGGGCAAGCTGAGTGGTCCTAGAAGAAGTGACTGGCAAACCACTTCTGCGTACTTTGTATAGAGAAAACTCTGTGAAGGCTGCAATAAGTTGGAATTAACTTGATATGATATTATTATTATTATTATTATTATTATTATTATTATTATTATTATTATTATTATTATTATTATTATTATTATTATTATTATTATTATTCAAAAATACCAGACACAGTCAATCAAAACTATAAAAACATTGACTGGTATTATATAGAAAATACAAATTTTAGCCAAAACCCTAAGTATCTGTTAAATATCAGTGAAAAGGCATGTTGTTCCTAATATTGCTGGTTTTTTGTAGCTCTGATAGTGTTATTTCTGAGATCTGCAGTTGCTTATAATACTGTGTGATGATGATGATGATGATTCTGCCAGTGAGTTATGCCATAACTTGAAAAGGGGAGAGGGGTTGGACTACAGAATTCCGGGGATTATATTCTAAAACTGTGGCATTTTGAAGCTCTGGTTACATTTGTGAGCCAAACTAACATTCTCAACTTTTCATCAGCACAAGAAGCTGCTTTAGACCAAACCAGGCTGTTTCTCCATCTCGGTCACTTTCATCCAACTGACAACAACTCTGTCTGAGAGCGCAGTTGGGTGACTTCCAGAGGCGCATGGGCAGCCTCCCCTCTCCCAACCTCAGAGGGCCAGACCCACTGTTGTGCCTCCCATTTTTCAACAGTCAAAAAGCCCTCTTCTACCCTCTAGTGGCCATGGGTCTGCAAAGGGTTAAGCTATTTTAGGCCTGGGAAGGGCCTTTTAATGAAAACTAGTTGTGACTGGATTGGTAGTTATGTCTGGTTTTAAATCTAAAGTCCCTAGCTCCGGGAAGGAACAAAAACCGGGCAAACCTATCCAGGTGCACTCTAAAAAATGGCCAGGGATTTTTTTCCATTTAAAAAAAAATTGTACAAATGGGAAGGAAAGCAGGTTGGCACATTTTGCCTATCCTTCTCGTACAGGTAGAAATTTTTGACATCACTTCACCTGCTTGCCTTACCCTTTAAAATGAGAATGCCAGGGGCTGGCCTTCAAGGTCCCTGTATACATGTGCTCTTCCAGTCAGTTATGGTCTCAGCTTATAGAAAGTGAACTGAAAAGGCTGCCATTTCTCCTGAGGAAACAGTACATGGGAAATGGTTCTGTCACCACCAACAGCCATTCCAGCAGGCTGCAGCAGAAGAAGATGAGATGGCAGAAAGGGCCATGATCACAGAATCATAGAATAATGGGGTTGGAAGGGGCCTATAAGGCCATCGAGGCCAATCCCCTGCTCAATACAAGAATACAAATCAAAGGATATCTGCCAGGTGGTTGTCTAAAATTCTCTTGAATGCCTCCGGTGTTGGAACACTCGCCACCTCATTGCCATATTGCTCTAACAGTTAGGAAGTTTTTCCTGATATCCAACCGAAATCTGGCTTTATGTAACTTGAGCCCATTGTTGTGTGTCCTGCACTCTAAGTTGATCAAGAACAAGTCCTACCCATCCTTTGTATGACAGCCTTTCAAGTATTTGAAAAATGCTATCATATCTTCTTTTCTCAAGGCTAAACGTGGCCAGCTCTTTCAGTCTTTCCTCATAGGGCTTGGTTTCCAGCCCCCTGATCATCCTTGTTGCCCTCCTCTGAACTTCTTCCAATTTGTCAGCATCCTTCTTGAAGTGCGGTGTCCGGAACTGGACACAGTACTCAAAATGAGACCTAACCAGTGCTGAATAGAGGAGAACTAGTACTTGTCAGTTCTACAAGTGCTTACTTTCCCCCTTCCCTTCTGTCCCATCCCTTTCTTGTGTTTTGTGTCTTTTTAGAATGTAACTTGTTAGCTGGGAGTGTCTTTTATTGATTCTTTGTAATCTGCTCTGGGAATCTTTCTGCTGAAGAGTGGAATAAAGCTGTGGTAAATAAAATTAATAAATCCCTTTCCTGCAGCACCACAAATCAAATCCAAACTGCACACTTTCTGTGGCTGCTTTAATTGAAGAAACATAAATCACTCCCAGTCATGATCGCATTGGGCTTGGCCGTGGGGAAAATATATTTCATTACTGGTAGATTTCAACTGCCAGGCATTATCTTCTTGTTTTTGTTAATGTTTGCTTTGTCTGCAAGGGAGGAAAATGGAATCATACGGCTTCACAAAATAATGGAAGGAACAGCAGCATCCTGACAATGGGCAAGGAACAGGTCTATCCATTGATCAGGGAACATGAGGGTGGTCATGCAGAGAGATCAATGTTCAGTGTTGGTACAGCCTTGACTTACGAACTTAATCCATCCCAGAAGATGTTCGTAAGTCAAAACGTTCGTAAGTCAAATCAGCATTTCCCATAGGAATGCATTGAAAACCGATTAATCTGTTCCGGCTGTTTTTTGTTCTTATGTCGAGGCACCGTTTGTAAGTCAAAGCATTAGTTCCCATAGGAACTAATGCAAAACCGGTTAATCCGTCCTCTACCACTAGGGGGAGAATTATTTTTTTTAACCTAAGATGACTTAGGTTAAAAAAAAGGGCAGGAAAGGAGGGAGGGAGGGAACGAACACCTTTTAAACAGAACACCTTTAAAACCAAGCAGCTTTAAACCAAACCAAGCACCTTTTAAACCAATTTTTACATTTTAAAATTATAGTACCAGGCAGTCCAAAGTCCATTTCCCACTTTCCCTGCCTTTTTTTGTTCGTAAGTCAAAGCTCCGTTCGCAAGTCAAAGCAAAATTTTGCGAACGGAGCTGTTCGTACGTCGGGGCGTTCGTAAGTCAAGGCACCACTGTACCTTTCTTCTTGTCAAGACAGGACATGGCAATGATCACCCTTGGTGAACGGAAGCACAGCTCTGCTGGCTGGGAGATTATGGGACTTGCAGCCTGATCCATCTGGAGGGCAAATAATTAAGGAAGGCTGGTCCAGAGCACACGGCTCTTTTGCACAATGGTCCAAGCTCTCAGTAGCATGACAAGGGAGTGAAACTAAGAAAAGATTGTTAACGGGAGGACAAAAACCTTGTAAACAATGGGCCAAGATGACTCTCCATTTGATGCTTCCAATTATGTGTACATTGTTTAATGTACTACATAGCTTCTTCAGCTTCTTCTTCTTCTTTCAGCTCCTCTTTATTACCTTGTGTGAGCAGCCTCGTGTGAGTATGGGATAATGAACAAAAATGTATTGCCTCATGTGATTTTGAGATAATGAAAAAAATTGTCTAATTCATATATTCTTCTATTGTACAATAATGGCTACCATACTTTAGACATATCATGAGAAGATATCAGGTGACCCTCATAGTCTGTTGAATAAAAATTTATGCCATAAACAGTAACTTAGCACATATAAAACTAGTTTTTATTTTTCATAAGCTTTTGTGTGCCTAAGCATGCTTCTTTAGATGAGTGAAGTGGTCCTGTCTCTAGGTAGAGTATAAAGCTGTTGGCTTTTTAAATTGTTGGAACAGTTTTGAACTGTTTTAAGTTGTCCTTACCAGCAGTTAAAAACTAGATCTTTAAGAGACAAGAGGAAGTGATTAATTCCATCACAATGGAGGTGATTAGGGTCTGACTGGGTGACAAAGATTCAGATGATTAGATTGGTATATATGACAGAGGAAGCCATTATCTTAGATAGAGAGTATTCAACCTTCTGATTTACTCTTGCTCAGAAGTCTCCATTTGGAATCTGTCTCTGAAGTTTCTTTGTTCCTGCATGCTGCCCTTTCATATGTCCCCAGAAAGATTAGGACCACACACACCAGAAAGACCACTGTTAATGGCCGTTAATGACCCATGACAATGGGTGGTGAAGGACTGCAGAAGTGGGATTATCCCTCACCCCTAGTCCTTTGTCCTTCTCAGGAGTTTATTCAGACAAGGGGGAAGTGAAACAAACGTGGAGGATATATCAGGGATCTCCTACCAACTCTACTCAGACTGAAGAAGCTGCTTGGATAAGTATCAAAATGTTTCAACCTAACAGGAAACTCCAGGAGGCAGTGGAAGACAGGAGGGCCTGGCATGCTCTGGTCCATGGGGTCACGAAGAGCCGGACACGACTTAACGACTAAACAACAACAAACAAGAAAGAAATCCAGTAGTCATGACTCAACTTCCATCCACACCTGGATGACTGAAAATCTTCACAGATATTTTGTTTGTCAGCTTCGAAATTCATTGGGAAAAATGCCATACAGATCCTCATGCAAGAATTTCTAGTATTACTACTTTAGTACTACTAGATAAAGTCAGACTTGTATAAACTTGTGTTTGGCACTTTTGGCTCGATGGATCCAAGGACCAGCTACAGATATTTTGCTGCCAGTGACAGACCAGGAAATGGCATCCCTCACCTCCTTCTTCCATGCATGAAGGTCTTCCTAGGGCACTTTCCAGACAATTGGCTCTCTCGGCAGTCCAGAATATTAAGCAGCTGATTTTTCTTTCAGCTATGCCAACTTTTACTACTACATTCCTCTCCCACTCCTGAAAGAACAGAATTAAAGAGAGTTGCCCACTGAACAGCCAGCCTACCATATATTGGCCCATCTATAGTCCTAATTGGGGCTGAAGTTTAGATGTGTTTTCTGCAGGAGCACTGCATGAAATTTTAAAAAAATCTATTCTGAGATGGTATATATTAAATTAAACCAGCAAATCACTATATGTAGGGAAAGCCTGAAGGGACAACACTGGAAATGATGAAAAGGTTTCATTTTGCAACATGGTTTTTGTACTGAAAACAGAACATTTAGTGATCATTTGAATGACAGGGAGATTTTACCACCCAGCAGGATGGAACCTGTACTTTTAAACCTTATATTTCTGAGAAGGGGAATAGGTTTGTGTGAAGAGCAGAGTTTTCAGTCACTCACCAACATCTCGCGTTTTTAAATTACATGTTTCTTTAAAGACAGATGGCATTGCAAGAGTCATCCAGAAAAGCAACATAAATACAGTCTTGCAGCTATCTTACCTGCAGAAGCCTTGGTTGTCATATGCCATGTTGCTTCTGGCACCAAGTGCCAGTTTATTCTCGATTGTTTTATTATTATTGTTATTTCTCCCTTTAAAACCAAAGTAAGCTGCTTGCATGTTTTCTAGTTCTTCAGTTCTCAGCTGGTACCACAGCTGCATATCCCTGCAAACAGAAACGCTAGTTTTATCTGCAGCAGAGATTTTGTATGTATTTCCACATGTGGTTGACATGAAACACACCTCATATTTGGAATGGCAGAGTATCTCACACACACCCAAAGTCAGATATGCAATTTCACCCCCAACCCATCCTATCCCAAGTCTTTTACAGAATGCAGACATTCTATAATGAAAATAGAACTACTACAGTGTGAAGGGACCCCTTATATTCAGTGAATTAAAGGTGAGGGAGGCAGGATTGCATCCCCCATCTCTCCTGCTGAACTTCACACAACCACCTGACTTAGTTCAAACTGAAATCTGTGTACATGCAAGTTGTATATGGTTTAGACTTCTTCAAATTGGTCAGAAACTCCATAAAAGCAGAATTTCCAAATGCATGCAAAGAGTCCTTGTGCCTCAGTTTGTACATGTACAGACTCTCTTTACACTTTCAAAGGAATGTTTGGAAGGTGGAACTAGAGATAGTGTGTCAGGCTTGAAAAGTAGTTTTAAGAGTGAATATAATGAAATGCTGAAGTCTCTCCTATCACTGAGCAGCTTTTAGCCCCAGAGCATCATCCCACCATTGCTCAGCCTATCATTATACCCATCCTTCATAAAAGCAGCAGTACCCTCTCTCTGCTCTTGGACTCCAAACATGACAAGAGAGTCTATATGCATGCAGTTTAAGGTATGCAGCATCTCTACATGCACTTGAGAACTTTCCAAGCTCTGCTGCAGAATGCGGACCAATTTCTCTCATCTTTAGGCAGAAGAGCCTGGCTGGATGGGACCACAGGCCCACCGAAACGAGGGTCATGTTTCCCACAGTGCCAAGTAATTGTGTATGAGAAACATGCAAAGAGGACATTAAGGCTTGATACCTCTCTCCAGTATTGTTTCATAGCAGTGCACATCCAAAGACTCTGAAGTGAGCCTGCAGTCCTGGCAACTGGTAGCCACTGATAGCGTTACTATCTAGGTGATCTCTCAAGAGCATTGGAGAACTTTTTTTTAAGTGTCTGACCTTTAAACACTTTCTGAGCGCACAAACTGACATACAAGTCCTGTTCAGGTGTTAACAAATCTAGTTTACTCACTTGATATCCTTACAGGGGAATGCCTAGTCCTGCCCTCTCTGTCATCCAATTCTTCACACCGTGACATAGGAGTCCAAGAGCAGAAGCTCCGACATAAACAAGATTTTCCAAGTTTCTTGCTCACATGTAGAACCTACACAGGGGCAAGAACGTCTCTTCAGACTAATCACAGTGTGTGTGGAAATTGATGACAGGGAGAAGGTAGGCCACTGTTGAAGAAACTAGATTCATCAATGACTACAATTTTAACAGAGCGGAAATGGAGTACGCTGCAGTTCAAGCTCCTCGGCATCCTCTAGTGTCACCCCCATTTTATTACCTTTTTTTAAAAGGGTGCCGGGCATCTCCCAAAATAATAATTTCACACACACCCAGACTTTTTGAGGCATTCCCCACCTGATTTAAAAATTGGAGGTGTGGGGGTGCCAAAGTCGGAGGGGGGGGGGTTGCATTTGGGCCCAGGGGAGGGGCTGCATGGTATTTACTGCATGGTATCCATGGTAATTCATTTAGTACTTCATCTCATTATAGTAAATTGGACTGGGCAACATCTAAAGGGCCAGTAGCTCCACCTGTTGTGTGCCCTTTCAACACCTCTGTTGTTGCTGTTGTTTAACTCAGAAGGACCTCTTGAACTCTTAGCAGAGGGATGGGAGCAACTTCACTATCTTTTTGCCTTCCTGAGCTGTTTCAGGCCTAAGTGAGAGAGTTTTTGTTTTTTTTCCCAAAAGTGGACATGGACAGATATCACCTCTGGCTGGGGGGAGGGGACACCTTTGGCCTAAAACAGATCAGAAAAGACACGACAAAATTGCTACCAAAGAGGGCAAGAAGGGGCTCTGGGGTCAAATATGAGTACAGTGTGTTGGTTAATGCAGGAGATCGGTAGTAGGGAGCCACCCAGGGAGTTTCAGTGACTGCCGTCAGCCATGTGCTTTCCCTTCTTGTACTAAATGCTTACAAAAACAACTTGTTATTTGAGGGAGTCCAATATAGATTGCAGGATATGTAAAGGAGAAAAGACAGGTGTCAAAAGTATTGTGTCACTAATATTTCAGCTGAGAAATAAAGTCTAATCTTCCTGATCTGCTCGCCTGGATAACATTTTTAACACCATCTATGCTGTTATCACTGGCTGTTTCCAGCTGAAAAAACAATCTCAGACCATTTCATGGCTTCCCTCCCTCTGTGTTGAGATGTTAAAATCTGTTTGTTGAATCAGGGCCTGTTCTTAAGCAGTGCAATGCCTAAGGTGGAAAATGCAAAGAATGCTCTCCCACTGCAGGGCCCTCACTTGTATTTGGAGAATTTAACATTGTTTAACTGTTCCTTAGCACTCAAGATTTAATCTTTAACAGAAGGACAGATTTTGTCCTTGAAAATTACCAAGGCAGGAGAAAAAAAATACAAATCTTGTTGCTTCTGTTTAAAAATGTGCAGAGGAATCCTCCAGAGTGGAAGACAAAGGTAGGGAAACCTGGTGAGGTTCCCATCAGCAGGGCAAAAGGAGAAAATATATTTTTCTCCCGTCACTCCATTTCAGGAGCTTTAAAAAAACACCCATAATTCTCTGTCCTACGAGTTCTAATAAGACGGAAATACACCACACTAGCTCCAAGCATAGTTCCCCATGCACCCATTCTGGAATGCAGTGGCATATACTTCTGCAGCTCCACAGCATTTTCCCAGCTTGCTCCTGGAATGCCACAAGGATGCCTATTTTTTGCTTTCTGGCCAAATCTGGAGAGATCTCAGCATTAGGTACGCCTTTTTTCTGCAGCCTCTTGGAAAAGACCTTCAAATCTGGATCTTCTTCTACAAGAGCAGAATTTCTTTTCTTCCCTCAGAAAAGGGTACCAAAAAAAAGTCCTGTGACCCACAAGATGTCCTCCTAAGGTATCCCTAAGACAACAAGTCATGTGGAATCTCTCCTACAGGTACTTCACATTCTTGAATTGTGAAGTCTGGCTGTCACAGAAGAATCACAGTGGAAACAGATATTCTGGAATAACGATTGTGAAGTACTGGTCTAGAACTAGTGGTGGATCAAGACTCACTACTGAGTCTTGACAACAGTACTGCCATGAAAACTTTAATGGCTTTAATTATATTGATCGCTTAACTCTCATCAGCAAATTTTTGCAAGTTTAAAAGTTAGTTTAGGCATTTGATGTCATGTGCTAAGTCATGCAACTCAACATGCAACATCAAATGCCTACACTAACTTCTTAATTTGCAGGAATCCACCAACAAGATTTATACCAATTGTGTTATTCCTGTGTTAAAACTCTATAGGATTTTGGCCACAGGCATATAGGCAGCTGCCTTATATTGGGTCAGATCATTGGTCTATTTAGTTTAGTACTGAGAATTCTAATTGGCAGTGGCTCTCCAGTTTTTTAGGCAGGATTCATTCCTAATCCTAATCCTACTTTGCAGATTGGTTATGTTCCCTGTTGGTCTCCCATCAAAAAATTAGCTAGGTCTGACCCTGCTTAGCTTCCAAAATGAAATGAGATTGGCTATGTTCTGGATAGTATGTACCATCATACTAAATTAGCCTTTACCAGTGATGGTAAAATGCAGGTCACACTGCTCCTTCAAAAATTCCACAGAGAAGCTACACAGGCACATAGATATCACTTGGATATTGAGCAGGAAATCATGGAATGAGGACTCTGCTTGCTCCCACGTATTTCTGTGAATCCTCTCACACAAAGGCAAATAAAGAGATAGCAAACATGGAGAACAATGGGAACTCTTGAAACTAGTACGTCCACAACCATATAGGAAATAAATACACAGCAAAAGACAAAGAGCAAAGTAGAGGCAAAGCAACAATGTTCTATGTTATAGCGGACATTTCAAATAATTTTATTCAATTTTTTAAATATCAATTTATATGCTAAAACTATTTCAGTACAAACAACAACATTAAAGGTGCAATCCTCACTAGCCAAGATGGCTGAGGGTTGGCTGTGTTGACCCTTAAGCCAGCTAAGGCTGTGCTGAATTGAAACCCCTTCCAGCCTAGGGATGTTAAAAATTACTGAAGACTAACCTGACCCTGGCTTAACTTTGTGCAGCCATGAGTCTGTGCTAAGGAACAGAGGGCAGCCATAACTCAGCTCCTCCCCTGTTCTTCCTCTTGTCTGCTCCTTTTATTGGCTCTTCTTCTGGCTGATCTCAGCCCCTAGAGCAGCTGCATAGACAGATCTAGTTGGGCCGTCAGATCTGAGATTAGCATCATGGGGCTGTGCCAGCACAATGGCGGTTCTGCCGGCACAAGGTGGCTCTGCCCATTCCAAACCCACTCCTTCCAGAGTATCTTTCCGTTTGTATTGCACTATAAATCCTCTAGCAATAACAAGGGAGGACAAACATCATGTGCACATTTGTTGGTATTCTGATAACAAACTCAATCAATCTACAGCAGAGTTACAATCTGTTGTAAGGTCCAGGTGAATTGATTATATTTACCCTGGTATTGAAATAATACTAAGATTGACATCACATCTCGAGATAGGATGCCAAAGAGTTCATTTCAAAAATGGAGAACCACAAAGATGGAGTACTGCCTTCATTAGTTGGATACAATGAGCCTCCTCTCCCTTATATTAAGACCTGCCTTATCACCGTAAAATGTCCAGCTTACATGACTTTTGAAAATGACCTACCTTTGAGCTCTTCTTCTCTCACTTTTCTTGACACATTTGATAAGACAGCAGGTCAAGAAAGCCATAGACATCAGCAGAATAATGGCGCAGCTCACAATGGAGGCAATCACTGCCACTTTAAATCCAAAGGTTTCATATTTGGATATGGCTGGAATAAGGCAAAGACAAATTGGCATCTGCATTGTTATATGTCTTTGTCACTCTCCTGCTAATAAATCCCTCCTTTGAGTTAAAGTATTGACTGTCAAAGAGGTTTGGCTTAATTTCAACCTGGGAACATCTCAGAGGAGACAACTGCAAAGTGCCCTGTTTCTAAGGGAGCCATGCAATCCTCAGAAAGTGACAAGTGGCACAGCAATGCACAAGACCTGCTGCAGGGGGAAAAGTGGGGCAGGGACCCTCTCAACACATGACAGACTTGTGGTACAGAACTGATGTCAGGGGTTGGCATGGCCTGGGAATTGGCTAAGCCCCATGTTTCTATAGAGCTGACTGGATAGCTGAGTGGTTTAGGTAGAGGGTGGGAGTTCGATTCCCCACTGTGCCTCCTGGGAGAAGAGCCAGTCTGTGTGGCCTTGGACAAGCTGCACAGTCCCAGGGTGCCCCCTAGAGGAAGGGAATGGTAAACCCCTTCTGAGTATTCTGTCCCTGAGAAACTCTAAAAAAAGGGTCGCCATAAGTTGGAATGGCACATGCTTATTATTATATGTTTCCACAGAGGGTCTGCTGCCAGTCTTAAGGCACCACGACTCCCCTCCCTGCTGGAGTTGCTTGTTGCCCAACTTCTCTGAGCAAAATAACTAAATAATTAAATAAAAATAAAGTGAGCAAGAAGAAGAAGAGGGAGGGAGGGAGGGAGAAGACAACACCTCTATATGACCTTGTGTTTTCTCTCTAGGAGGTGGTGCAGATTAGATCCAGAGAGACAGAGCATGGAAATGTTTAGACTAAAATTCCTAGAACCCACCAGCTAGTTTGGCCACGGGTTGGAGAATTCTGGGAGCTGTAGTCCGAGCCAGCAAATGGCCAAGCTCTGGTCCAAAGAAGGAGAGGCAAACGGATGGGCAGCAGCAACCGTCATGACACAGGTGGAGACAGGAACGTAGGGCCTCACTGAGGATTTGTTTTGCTTAAGAGACCTCCCCACCACACACCAAAAATGCTCCGAACTAACGTCTAGCCTAAATATAGTGACAACTACCCAGGATGTACTTTGCCCTATTCAGTGCTTGACTGCCTCCTTATTTCTGTGGGAGTAGAACAAGGAGGACCATGAGAAGATCCATAAGCCCAGGGCCTAAAATTCCCCAGCTTGTATCACTGTGGGCGAGAAATGGTTACTGCATAAACACCCTGGCTAGCATGGCCGCTGGCCAGGGAATCTTAGAGATTCTGAAGAGTTATCATCCTCCAAAAAAACCTTTTTTTCACATTCTGCTTTCAGGGAATGAGCAGCTAGAGTTGGTGAAATGAAAAGGCGAAACAGAAGAGACTGTGATCTCTTTTGAAGTATTTCAATAACTGGGTGCCAAGACCTTGACGCTGAACTGGATTATGTAGGTAATGTTTTATTAAGATACCTCTTAATAAAACATAACCTTCATGATGTTTCATTCCAAAGTTGGAGTACTGCTACAAAGAAGGCTTTGCCTCATGTCACCACGTGAAGTATTTCTTCTTCTATTCAGTTCCAAAGATGGTCATGAATTCTCTAGAGTGGCTGTTGCACCTTAACCTGTGCATACCTCTGTGGTTCGTACAACCGAACAAACCTGAATGGATAGGGAAGCTGCTCATTCTTTAGTCATTTTAAAATTAGATGAGGATCTACTTCAAAGGCATTAGAGATTTATGGTATTATCAATATGTCACATGCTGAAATCCAAAGCCTTTAAGCGTTCTCCTCCAGTTCAGTTATTATCATTGGTGCAATAAATCAGAAAAAGCACAGAGCGAAAAGGAGCTGATATTATTGCCACTCAAGTCCTATTTGTCAATATGATAGCTGCTTTTCTCTGCTATCCATGGGTGACAGCCTAATTGCAGTTTAACAAACTCTCCATGTTCTTAAGAGATGAGCGATTTTTTTCAAAAATTAACATCATGGCCCAAATCCAACTGCTTGTTCCAGCTAGAGTATACCCACTGAATCAATAAGTTTTATGTAAATACGTACTAGCCATTCAGCAGTTGTTTTGGTGGGTTTACTCTAGTCGGGATGAGCGATTCAACTCAAGCCAAAACCATTGCTGTAGCTCTTCAGATACTCATGGACAGAATCCCTTTGATTCCTCACTCTAGGCTATGGTGGCTAGAACTGATGGGTGTCATAGTCTACATCTGGAGGGCCTCACATTCCCCGGCCTTGCATTTAATAAATAAAGGAGCTATTCACAGGTACAGGATATAAAAGAAACTGACTTATTTCTCTGATCTGCAGCCCTGAATGAAAATATACAGAACATATTATAGAGTTACAATTTCTGCCCAGCATTTCTGTCCAAAAGCATTTATTTGGTGGCAACCAATAATGTCAGAACATGACTAGAGACCTGTGGGAATAATTATGCCCCAAAGCTATTCTTGCATCCATCACCACCAGGTTTGCTAGAATAATGGATCATCCGATTATGGCTCCCTGGTCCTGGTCCTGGGATAGCTATATTTCAGAAAAAGTACAGTGAGGAACTACTCAGTTTGTCAAGGGATACCTACGCTTACATGAAGGGATGTCTCCTGTCCACTGAGCACCGTAGCCCTTCCAAATGCACGTGATGACTCCTTGTCCAAGCAACTGGTGTTCTGCAGAACATCGAAACGTTATTACTGTGCCGACGGCGGTGCCATTGCCATGAATGATATGGGATGTGCCAAGGTGAGGTGGAAATATTTGTCTGCATTGTCCTGTTAAAAGAAGAGGGAAGCAGCTCATATAATGATGGAACAACATCTGGTGCACTGCAGTGGAATGGGAAAGAATACAGGCTGTGATCCTGTAATTGTTGGTTTTCCCCAAGGTTTTAGAATCATGGTTTTCCAGATTGGTGGAAACCACGGGCAGAACATCTATACGTAGAGGAGGTTCTCCTATGAAGATAATTGTCCTCTGTGTGTACTGGTTATTGAAAATGATAGCAGATCTAGGGGGCTCAGCCCCAGGCCTCCTCATGTATAGCGCCTACATGTAAGAACAATGATGGAACAGGGCAACAGTTGTTAAAATTTGAGCCTAATAAATTGAAAAAGAGAGAACTTGCTATCATTTAAATCCCTATGTAAACAGGTATGACATAATCCTGCTGGATCCTTTGAAAACCAACTATTTGTTTTCCCTCTTTAGGCAGACTTAGGCTACCTTCTGAACTTCTGTTCCCGATGGGGGTCAATTGTGTTGGCTATTTTACAGAACCAGGATAAAGATTATACAGATAATGCATATGGAGTGCTTTACGTGCTTGAAATTGCCATATAACTGCTAAGTACTGCCATTAGAAGATCAGAGATGAGAGTGAAGATTTCCAGAGCATGAATACATGCCACAAAAAGTAAATTGACTCACTGCATTGTAAGCACAGAAGTTCCCACTGCAGACGACCCCAAAGAGATCAATGTTGTCCCTGTTTCCTTTATCTCCTGCAGATACCAAAGCCAACTGCATCCAAGTAAAGGATGGCTTTATTCCTGCAAGTATGTTCAAACTCAAACTAGAGTTGAAATCTGCACTTTGGCATATCTTAATGCTAAAAAGGAACCATTAATGCTTTTTATGGAGTGATTAAGTGTACAACAAAACAATGCAGATACTCGCATGACATTTCTTACACTTTTTGAACACTCGTATGTGTGTGTTATGTGCCATCAAGACACAGCTGACTCATACCGTACTTATCCTAAAAGGGTTGTCAAAGTAATTGATATATTTAAAGAGTGATTTTACCAGTGCCAGCCCCTTCCCTGTGAATTTCCCTAGTCAAGTAAGGATTTGAGCCCAGTTCTCTTGGGTCCAATCCACCACTCTGTCCACTACACCACACTGGGGTTTAGAATACTACAATCTTCGTAAGAGTACAATTCTATACACATTTTCCTGGCAGTAAGCGCCACTGAAGACAGACAGATATGCTTCTGCATTAAGATGCATAGTAAAGCTAGATAAAAACACTATAGGGATACCAAATCTTTGGTTTCAAAGGATCCAGCAGGATTGTGGCATAGCTGTTTACATGGGGATTTAAATGATAGCAAATTCTGGCTTTTTCAGTTTATTAGGGTCAAATTTTAACAACTGCTGCCCTGTTTCATAATTCTTCTTACATGTAGGCGCTATACACGGAGGAGGCCTGGGGCTGAGCACCCTAGATCTGCTATCAATGGATAGCAGAGACCCTTTTCTGAAGACAACTGTTCTCCGTATAAAGGAGAGAAGGGGAATGAGGAAAAAGGGAGTGAAACTAGTGCACTTGCTCCCATTTCTTCTCATGTGTATTAGAAGAAAACGGCACAGACCTAATGGCTCAACACATTTCAATTGCTATAATAATGTCTTCAATACCAGCAAAACATACATAGTCTAGGGAAACATTTCTTGGTGGCAGAAACAACAAGTGTAAAGGCATAAAGATTTTCATGTCCCTGTTTAATCAGAAGAGGATGCTCATCGATAACATTGATCAAAGCATTGCAGTGCATCTAAAATGGAAGCCCTATGCGAAATGTTCTCTCCCATCACCACTGCTATGCAAGCACAACACAACAAACAGACACTGGAGACCATGCTCCACTATTTGCTCACTCCCCTAACTTCACTGATCAACTCTGTGGCAGCAATATCAGTTGGAGAACCCCAGGATGGAATCCACCAGCACAGGGAATTTGTGTTTCAACTGCTATGGAAAATCTAGTCCATAAGGTTGATCAATAGGTAAAAAAAATCTCCCCAATTTCTGAAAGGCAGCTTTGATGGAACTGGATCCCATTAAGGCTGTGATATACAAGAGAGACCAAATGCAAACTATATGCATCACACCAGGTGCCACAAGGGCTGCTAGAACATGGCTGTATGGATTTCTTCAAGATCAAATCTGTACCCAAGGGAGAGTCTTTATTCATAAGTTTGGTTGTGCCACTGATACTACTCGCAAGATATGTAACATACAATGAAAGAAACACAAGTGATTAATGTATAGCAATTTGAATAAACAGAGACAAGCAGTCAGTCCAAAGAGAGAATGGAGCAGGGTGGATGGACAGAGGGACAGAATGACAGGAGGACATCTTATGCATTATCAAACAAGAGAAGAAGAAGAAGAGAAAGGGCCACATCTGAATCTCCAATAAGAGTAAATATTTCAAGGGGGGGGGGGGGAGATGCAGATTGGCATAAAATTGTTCATGCTAATATATATGTAGACATGTGAATTTAGAAATAATTGCTATAATTTAAATAGAAATGCAATAAATCTCGTAGTAGCAAGGGAGGCTGGGACCTGATGACCTGTCTGCCTGCTCAATCTGCCGTCCAGATGGTCACTGTTGACAGGGAACTTCAAGGCCCCTGCTATCCTTTCTTTAATCTAGGGTCAATCTAGGCTCGGATCAGAGAGTCCTGCAAATAGAGGATGCATTCAAATAGAAAACTATCTTCTGACAACCGGTCAGCTAGGGAAATGCAGGGCACATGTCCACTGTATGGGTGCCTGTGCTTTCCCCCCCTTATGTCTGCACACAACATATCACAACAGGGAAGTAAATTTCAGTAACATGATGCGTGTGAGTTATCAAGTTTGATTTTCTCTGAGTTGCCTCTTGCCTGCAACCGCATAGTGATAAATCCAAAACTGAGACAGAGAGATCAGGGAGGTGTCTACGTTGACGACAAAGCTGATCAATTACAAATCCAGGCTCTGTTAGCAGTTTGAATTCGGAGGGACCCGGGGAACCAGACAGTGCCCCAAAACTGACATGTTAATCGTAAAGCACTTCCTGTAAGGAAACCTCAAGGCAGAGCAGGTGGGGAACAGAAAAGAAGGGCACCCGGCCCTTTCAGTTACAGCACCTGATTTTATCAGGACCACCCAATCCCAGTGTTTTGGAACAGGAATGTTTCCGTGTTTAGTGCTCTTGCTAGGTTATTTTCGCCAGAGAAGAAATGTTAAAACCAGTTGTGCACTAACTATGACACCTGGGAAAGTACAGCACTCGGCACCTACTTGAGTAACACTGCACATTCTTCTGCCTTTACCACATGGCCTACATCCATCATCCACACAACCCATCTTATTGTAGTTTCTGTAACTTTGTTTCCAAATGAGGAGAAAACACATTGAAAGCTTTCAACTCTTTCATGTCCATATATCCTTTTGATGAATTTGTCCAGTTTTTGCCTAGGGACACCTTTATGAAATACGTATTTAATTGTCACACGAATTATCAAAATACCCACAAAAGGTAGGAAAGAAAAGTGAATTCTCCCTGGCCCATTTTGAAGATTCTCTTCCAAATAATACATCCCACAGACTTCTGAGATTTTCTAGTTTCTTCACTGGGGTCGTTTTTATGCTGCCTATCAGTGACTCCCAATCTCGGGGGACCCCAGTTGTTTGTGGAATCCCCTACTCTCTCTGAAGACTGTTGGGACTGTTAGGTGAGGGCGGCTGAGAGCTTGGTGCGGCATCTTTGGGAACCACTGTTGTGTGTCATGGTCACAGCAATTATTCACCACTAGAACAAAAGAAAGCGTATGGGGGGGGGGGGAGAAATACTTTTTGGACTAAAAACTCCCAGAACCCAAAAACTAAAATAAAATTGCAAAGTTGACTTGGGAAGCTTCAGAGAGCCCATCCAGATGGGTGTGTGCCTCAGAGTGCTGTGAGTAGGAATGACACCCCCCATGCATCTGGAATTACTCATTCAAGGGTCTGTACTTGTTTTCCTTCCCCTTTAATATAACTGGGGTTTTTTTTGGAATTAAGCTTCCAAATGACACATCCTCTCCCTTCCTCCTGCCTTTCCCATTCTCTGCTCTGTGTGCACCATTGTTTCTTTCCCTCTCTTTCTTGCCCAATTTGGTAGTGGAAACTTCAATTCTGTACATGCCTGAAGAAGGGTGTATTTCTTCATAACAAACTTCCTACAAAGTTTGAATAAGACCTTAGAACCATATATTTTTTTCTTGTATGGTAAAAAAGAATCCTGTTTATATTGATCCTACCAGGCATGAAGTAGAGGGTGAAAGGCAGTGGTGCTGGGGAGTACACTCCCTATTCCCCCAACCAATTAGAGAGTCAGTGAGAGACAGGTCTGCTCTGTGATGAGAATACTCCCACAGCTGACATTGCAACTGATGTCAAGGAAGTTCTAATTGTACATGCCCCAGAATTCAGGATTCTCCGAAAGAAAGGAACAGACAGAGAAAATAGATCTGGAATTCGTAGAATAATTCAAAGTCTTGAGCTTGCATGCTTTTCTTGAGCCATGTATTTTCAAACTTTCTCCTTACTTAAGAGCCTCGTGGCACAATGGTTAAACTGCTGTATTGCAGCCAAAACTGTGCTCACGGCCCGGGGTTCATCCCAGGTAGCTGGTTCAAGGTTGACTCAGCCTTCTATCATTCAAAGGTCAGTAAAATGAGTACCCAGCTCACGGGGGGATGGGGGCGCAATGTGTAGCTTGCATAATTCACTTGTAAACCACCCAGAGAGTACTTGAAGTGCTATGGGGCGATATATAAGCAGCACACTTTGCTTTGCTTACTTGCCTGTGTACTCTCCACTTGGTGTGCCATTCTCACCTTAATAGCTCTATGTTGTTGCCACTTGTACTTCCAAGATTGTCTAAACTTTCACTACCATCCAGGATGTATTTCCAAAAATTGAATATCAGAGTTCCAACCACTATTCAGATGTCTGCCAGAAATGGAGTCCAGGTATTCGGCTTTCTGATTTATAACCTTACATTTTTCCTAGATCTGATCCAGTTATTTCTTTGCTGAGATTTTTCTAAAAACCTCTGTTTCAGACTGTCC
This sequence comes from Intellagama lesueurii, assembly GCA_037013535.1. Classification (NCBI taxonomy): domain Eukaryota; kingdom Metazoa; phylum Chordata; class Lepidosauria; order Squamata; family Agamidae; genus Intellagama; species Intellagama lesueurii. The sequence goes on from JBAJHW010000002.1 coordinate 246,882,700, forward strand.
CTATATAGACAAGAATGATTCTTTTTTTCTTTTTTTTAGCCACTAGCAAATCATCATTCCAATTTTATACCTCTTTGGAGAAATTCCTTCCCAGTTTTTGTGCAGGTGGGTTACTATCGCTGTCATTTTTCAAAATTCACTTCCTTCTCCAGGGTCTCTGGAAGTGAAATTTCTGTGCAGATGGATTAAAAAAACCCACCTCATTTTCAGAGCACGAGGTAAGTTAGCATATATGCACACAATATGCATAGTGTACCCTCCCCATCCCAATACATCTTCCCTATAGAGTTTCTGGATGTACCCGACCACTAAGCAACAGCCTCCAAATATGGCAGTGAACTTGGCTTGACTACGGTGAGTAAACAAAAGAAAACCAAAGTCATGCTGCTCTGTGAAAAGTACTTATTGCATGTACTCATTTAAACCCATTGACATTGCATTGAGCCCTGTCGTGGACCTCTGTCCATGAGCATGGGTATGCATTTGTGTGCGCAAACCTGACAGTTTAAAATGACATTTCAAGCAACCAATGAAGTGGGATGTAGTTCAGGAAAGCACATACTGCGATTAACATGTTAGCCTTCAGTATGTCATAGGGCAGTACTATATTGACAAAGAGACCCTACTAGTTCTAACGCCTGTGGGTAGGATTTCCCTGCAAGGGCAATGTCAGGGCAGAAATGGAGGCTGGGAAGATTTCAGAGGGGATCCAGTAGACCAGAGCTTTGCCAGCAGCATTTTTTTAGATATTAAAGGTTCCCCCTCCCACGTCTGTGGCTCCCTAGGCAGCCTCAGAAACTGAAGGGTGTGGGACAGGAAGTTTTAACTTAAATTTAAAAAAAGATTAAGCTCACCAGGTGATACCATCACCATTTACATGGCATAGTTGCACTCTCTAGTTTTCAGCCAATAGAAACAGAAGCATTATTTCCATACAAAATCCCTTTCCTTTCTCCCTTACTGCTTCTTGCCCTCTCTAAAAAGCCTGTCATAGAGAGTTCAGGACACACATGACCACAAAGTAGCTCATGGGTGTTATATAGTCAAGGCTGCTACCCTTTTAGGGAAGTAAGGAAACCCTAAAAAGTTCTTCATAATGTATATCCTAGGATGGTGTATAACATGGCTTAGAACAATGCAATCATCGAAGGTAAAAAACGTCAATTACAAATAATTTAAAAGAATGTAATTAGCACAGCACACAAATAAAATTGCAATTAAAACAGCAAAGGAATAGCTTCACTGCAAGTGATTTAAAATACCGCCCCCTCCAAGCAAAACAGAAAAACAGAATTAAATAGCAATCACGTAAATAGGATTAAAATGCCTGGGAGAAAACATAATGTCTAATATCTGAACAATAAATAAGAGGTCAGCCTCCTTTGGAAGGGTCTTACACATTCAGGGTGCTACCAGTGAGAACACCCCCTTCTTACTTGCCCATAGCATTCTGCAAAAGGCCTCGGTGAAATATTATTTATTTATTTAACATCTTACTTTTCTCTCAGAATTAAGACCCAACACACTTTATAGAACAGTTTAAAACTAATTCAGGACCCCCGTATGTGCAGGGGAGCAGTTCTAAGCCTCCCCCACCACAGATGCTGAAAAACGTGGATTATAGCAAATTTTATTATAATAGCGTACACTACACATAGCATGGTCTCTGCCTCCCTCTAGTGTCCAGGTCTGGTAATGACATTGTAGAAATATATTTCTCTAGTGAACACTATATCTAGCAGGATCTCTGGCTCCTTCTAGTGGCCAGTTCTGGTAACTTCTTTGATTGAAATATATATTTGGGGGATTTTCCTTTTAATATTTTAAATATTTTCAGACTGTGGATAAGTGAATCAGTGGATACTGATGCCACAGATAATGGGATCCTACGGTGTAATAAAATCGCAAACATTACAATAGAACTAAATTCAATTATATAATTAAAGTGCAGTTAAAATTATTTTAAATCATTCAATTAAAATTTGTAATAATTTACTTTAAAACAATGAAAACATCAACTGAGATCTTACAATCAGAGGTTCTCACCCTTGCTTAAATGAAAAGGTCTTCACATGCTGCCAGGAGGAGAGTGGATCGGGGGCAAATCTAGCCCTTTTGGCAAGGAGTTCCACAGCCTGGACATGGCTACTAAGAATGCTTTTTCTCAAGATTACAGATATGTTTAGGTATGTTCCATATGGGAGGAAGTAGTATTTAAACTACCTATGCTCCAGAACAGGAAAGTGGCTAAGAATCCAAACAAACTCCTTTCACTGAACTAGAAGGCCACTTCCGCTTATTATTGGTTATGCTGGTAAATGGTATGTGGGGTGGGAACTAACACTAATTAGTAAACATTAATGAGATATGAAGCTAGCTAGCTGACACAACAGCGGCTGTAGTATGCCAAATGATTGTATATTCCAAACCATCTTCAAGGGCAGCTCAATAATCAATACATTACAGTAGTCTAAACAGGATGTTACCACAGCATAGACCAGCAAGGCCAGACTATTCCTGTTGAAGAGAGGTAAAAGTGTGTAAGTTCATAGAAAATATTTGGTGATACTAAATACTCCTGAGTCTCCTGTGACAAAGCTGGATCAAGATGTGCTGCCAAACTGCAAACCAGACCTTTCAGAGGAGCTGCTAACACAACCTGCAAGGATTGAATCCCTTCTTTCCAGATTAGGAGCTAATCCAAGTGCCTCCATTTCATCAGGATCACGTTTCAGATTTAGCCCACTATGGAGTGGAAATGAAGGTTTAGCCCACTACAGAGTGGAAACGATGGCCCTTCTTTCAGTTCTATCATCTTCACTTGACTTAAACCTGGTGCGGATAGAAGCCCTGTATGATCTGTAGTAGGTCACCAAGAATTTCTGGCTCCGTACTGTTTAACAAGAGATACAATTAGAAAATACCCCTCTCTTGGGCTTTTGAAAAAGAACAGTAGGGAAAATGAGGAGGAGATGTTTGTGTGTAAGGATGTGTGAACTTGGTTCTGATCACAAATTCCCAAGCTAAGCATGTACATGGAGGCATTCTGTTCCTGAGTTCTTGGTGTATGTCCACGTGCCTGAAATAATGCTTTCTAAATGGCACCCGTTAGTGGTGATTCTTAGGGTTCTAAAGCGATACAAAATAGCTCTCAGGGACCTGAACTCTGGCCATCATCGCTCCATGTCCTCCATTTGGGGACATAGGGAAAAAAGAGCTGCATGGCATCAGGCACGGATTATGCCTAACTTCGGATCCCCAGATCATCTCATTTGGCAGTTTTGAATATGTTAGAAACAGTTTCACCGTCAAAGTGTCTAGACTCTTCGTGAAGGGATTCTTTGCAGTGTCTTTTATGCTACTTTCTGAGGAGGAGAGAATTTGTTCCAGGAGCTGCATTTACAACCAAGCCAGATTTGATTGAATAAATTGCTGGCCTCTCGTGTGGATTAGCAAGAATTTTTGCCCTTATTTTCTTTCCCTCAAAATAAAAATTTGAGAAGAGCCAATTTAAAGCTATAGCCTGTTTAAAGATGATGAAGAAATCGACTGTGCAAAGCACGGTTCACAGACCACACGCACAGAGGGCCCTGAGCCAACATTGGCAATATTTCCAATGCCCCAAGAATGATTTGTGTGAAAAATTCGGCCATTAAATCTCCACCATGCAATCTGCCTCTGAAACCCAGTGGTGCAGCTTGCTGCCAAGAAGCACGGCTGCCTGTGGTTTCTTGACCCCAATTAAGTAGAGAAGGTTTCATTTCCATTAAACCACTATAATTATACTGCTAAGAATCTCACTTCCAGTGACTGTCTGTCTTTCTTTATATATTTCTCTATGGTTCAGGACTGTTGACCCATCAAAGAACCACAGAGCTGCACTTTTGTGCTGGTGCTGCTAAACTGCAATCCATAACGCCTTGGTAAAGCATAACTAATATAATAATGCATAAAGTAACTGATTGCTGAATTGTTTTTTTTAATGAAAACAATTATATTTACAGAATGACTATGGGTTATACAGAATGAATAGTATTTACTGAAATAATTTTTTTTCAAAATTGCACATTGTCAAATCTCAATTAATTAGCCCACTAGTTAGCCACTCTGGCCAAGCCCCCTTTCACTTTGGCCATGTGTCCTGTTGAGTGCCCCTTCACCAGACAGTCAGCCTGTTTGAAAGAGGGCTCCCTTTACTCTGCTAAAGTTGCTTGTTCCAGGCCTACAGCAACACACTCGTCAACAGAAAAACTGAAATGAACCGCCTGAGGTAAACACAGGGCTGATTTAATTAAAGGATATCCACACATGAAAGGTGTTATATTTTAACTGTTATTTTCTAGTTAAAAATAGGCAGCAATGGAGGTTGCCAGAACAATTATCCTGATTAGCACAGCATCTGCACATTTAAATTACTCATAGAAGGGATGTAAACCATTGGCTCTGCTTCTGTTCTTTTGTAATTAACACATCACTGAGTTTTCTTCCTTTGCCACTGGGGACAATTTAATCCTGTTTGTGATATACATTTCACCCTGACATATCCTATGGATATGCTTGCACAGGCTAATACAACTACTTTGAAAACTTTTTATGCGCTCACTGCAAATATAAAGAAGAAAAACAGTATTCGCTGAATCACATAATTTCTATAACATGAACACTGCTTCCTTTTCATGGTCATTTAAGAGCGTGTTATCAGGGCATCTGATATATGAGTTGAATATGTTATCTCCCTAAGTAATAGCCCAGCCCTATGTCATGTTGTATCATAGCTCTGTGCATATTACTAAATATTGGACTGAATCCAGACACAGAGCAGAACTATTATAGTTAATGAAACTTCTGTCATTCCTAATGTATATTCCCTTGATTCCAGTGCAGTATGCTGTGGCATAATTGCTATGCAGGAGATGGAGGAGAACTTTGCACATGGCAAACTGCTGCCTTTGCACAACAGCCTTTCAGAGCAAGCCTTCAGGGAGGTCTAGTCTGTAGATCACCTACAGATTAGCCTCAAATGCATAGGATGGCGGAAGGCCACACTGATATACTAACACTACATGCAGAGGGTAATTCTGGTCATACAGAACCCAGCTTTTCACCCAGACACAGTATTCAGGCCTACCCATGCTATATGATAAGTCAGTTAGGTTTTACTTGGTCTCTATCAACAGACTATACAAATGATATTTAATTCCATACAGTAATATTGGTTCTGATCATCAATGTGTTTTATTTCCTCTTAACATTTTTTTTTAAAATCCTGAAGCTGTTGCCTTGGTCAAAGCCAACCAGTGGGAAGCGGGGAGGTTTCTCTTCGTGTAGTAACGGATAAGCTCATTTTGTTCCCTTTTTGGTCAATTCTTGCATACAATGAATAACAGAATGTGAAATATGTAACCAAAATGGAGGAAAGAATATATACACATTAAAAAGGATCTCAACAAAATACTTATTTTTTTAAACGTCTGCCCAATGATGAGACTACCTAATAATTTTTCCATCTGAGTGAGATAAAAGTATTGGTTTTTTAACATCCCCCTTCCTGATCTTCCTGGGCTGATATATTTCTTACTCTGCAAAAGCCATGTGAAATCTGTAATTTCTGCCAAAAAATTGTAAAAAACCCCCAGTAACACCATGATCTTAATTAGAGACGACCAAAGAGAGCGCAGTTCTATGGCTCAGCACTGCAGTGCATGTTTCGCATGCAAAATATCCCAGGTCTTTTCCCAGCTCCCGACATTTAAAGGGACCAGGTTGTGGGTATCCTAAATGACCTTATGCCTGAGATACTGGAGGACTGCTGTCAGAACAGATAATAGCCAGCTAAATGTGCAGAGAAAACACCCTGACTCAACAGAGGTACGTAGATTTGTGTTTGTGATTCAAAAAAGCACTTATAGCTGCCTAGGGAATTATGGGAGTTGGAGTCCAAAAATATCAAATCTGCACACCTTTATGAAGGTTTCTATGCTTCTAATCTCATGAAAATCTTCACTGACATGCATCTGTGCGTAGGTCTGTGCGTGCGTGTGGGGGGTTTGTGCAGAAGGGCGGGTGGGCAGGAGTGTATGTGTGCGGGGGGCAGGAGTGTGTGTGGGTGGGTGGGAGTGCGTGTGTGTGTGCATGTGGGTGGGCGGGAGTGCGTGCGTGCGGGTGGGCAGGAGTGCATGCGCGTGTTCCTTTGGCCCTCGAAAATATTGCAAATATATTATTATGTGGCCCTCTGTGTGAAAAGTTTGGAGATCCCTGCTCTAGAAGCAGGAAACAAACTGGGAGCACATTTGGTTTGGCCCTAATTACTATTTTCTACTATCTTCATTTGTTAAATGTGCGCAGCTAACCCTGGTACTTTCACAGACAAAAAAGTACCTGGCATCTATATTTTCTAATGGAAGCAGCAATGAAAAGAAGAGTTAACTTTTCCAAGCTCATAGTAATACTGGCACAGTATCTGGGAATAATGCTGAAACAATGTTTAACATGCCCAGCCATCATAAATGAGCCCCATGAAAAGGGTCACAACACTCAAACACAAGCAAAGGGGGGAAAAACAAAAAACCAAACCAAACCCCCAGCAATTCCTTTTTTTATTTATAAGGCACCTTTAACTTTCTCATAAAAATTCTGATGTTACGCTCCCTCTAAATATCTTGCTGATGCGTGAATCAAACCTCAGTAGAGAAACATTGCTTTTTAAAATAAATCTATCATTAGGTGTGGGCTTGTGTGCCTAGAATGTAAGAGTGACAGAAAATGTTCACAAGGGTTACATATGTTTTAAAAAGGAGAATGTTGTATAGTATATGACATAAGATTAAATAGCACTTTTATTATGTTTAAATACATTATTTAATTCTGTAAGAAGCCATCAGCTAACAAATAACAAAGCAAGACACAATCTGAGCTATAATGTTAAGTTCTTTTTATTCTCACTGATTTTGATGAAAGAATTAAGCAGATGAAATCTTTCCCACCGAAACAGGAGAACTAGTGCTTAACATCAGCTAATAACATATGACTAATAAATCCACAGCTTGATACTGTGCATATTTACTAAGAAATAAATCCCACTGCATAAAGTGAGTAACAGAATGTGGAGTTCCATGGGCCTCCATTATAAAACATAAACCTCCAAGGGGAAAAAAGAAAAAAAACCACACACCATCAATAAAATGTCACAGTTATGTTGATCGGGCATGGCTGCAAGCAATTTAGTTACCTGGAATTAAACTGTACCAAACTAAGTGGTGCTTACTTCTAACGGCACAGGTTCAATTTGTAAAACAGACAGAGTTTAAACAAAAATCTTCAGCCAGCTAAAATGAAAATGTTAGCTTTTAATCCAAAAGGCAAACACTATTGCAAAGAAGTGTTATAACTCATATAGCTACTGTAGGAAAGTCTATATAAAGGAAAAGATATACCAGTCTCTGCTTAATTACTTCCCCTCTTTTTCTGACTTTCTCTGCATGCTCTTCTACCAGAGAGAAAGCAATAAACCTCATGATCACCTCATTCTCTTGTCAGAGACAGGAAGGTAGTGCTGTGTCAATTACCTTGGCACTATGACTGATGTCTTGCTTGAAAAGTTCCTGAGATCCAGACCACCACTCTACCACTGCTCAGTTATTGGAGGGCCTCAGCACATTACGTATATTCTCCTTAGAAGCAACCCACCAAGGTATGTCACCATAATGGCATGAGGCCTCCCCTAAAAATGTCCCAGAGCTGCACTCCCCTATTTTCCCTCCCACTATGGAACTGTACGTAAAAGCTACATAAAGATCAACACCGAAATTGCAGAAATGTAGGATACTACACTTTAACAAGCCAAATGACAGATCTGTTGGGATCAGGGTGGACAAAGTGTATGTTGGCCACAGGTAGTCCCCAAAGCCATTGTTGTGGTTTTGGGGGAGACCACGAAAGCCTTGTTTTTATTATTATTATTATTATTAGTTTTATTTATATGCCGCATTTCTCCCAACAAGGGACCCAAAGCGGCTCACAACATTAAAATTCACACAATTTAAAAACACAATAAGTATTAAAAGATAAATTAAACAATACACAACTTAAAATACAATTAAAAGATTAAAACATGAAAACATAAAAAAGATTAAAATTATCTACTAAAATGGGGTTCAGGGATTCAGTTATAACGGTTAAAAGCCTGCCTGAAGAGATGGGTCTTTAGCTTTTTTGGAAGGATAAAAGGGAAGGGGCCATCCTGATCTCCCCAGGGAGAGCGTTCCATAGCCTGGGAGCTGCCACAGAGAAGGCCCTCTCCCGTGTCCCCAACAGCTGTGCTTGTGCTTGCAATGGGACCGAGAGGAAGGACTGCTCTGCTGATCTTAATCGCCGAGAAGGTGCATAAAGGGAGATAGGGTCCTTCAGGTATCCTGGACCCAAGCTGTATAGGGCTTTATAGGTAATGACCAGCACTTTGAATTGGGCCCAGAAACGGACTGGTAGCCAGTGCAGTTCTTGTAACAGGTGTGTTATATGCTCCCTGTAGCTGGCCCCAGTCAGTAGTCTGGCTGCAGAGTTTTGCACTCGCTGAAGTTTCCGAACCATCTTCAAAGGCAGCCCCACATAAAGCGTGTTACAGTAATCGAAACGGGATGTAACTAAGGCATGTGTCACTGTAGCCAGATCCGACATTTCAAGGAACTGGCGCAGCTGGTGCACCAGCTTTAGCTGTGCAAATACACTCCTGGCCACCGCCAAAACCTGGGCATCCAAGCTTAGGGATGAATCCAGGAGTACACCCAAGCTGCGGACCTGAGTTTTCAGGGGGAGTGTAACCCCCATCCAGCACAGGTAGTATCCCTATTCCCTCATCTGCCTTCCGACTAATCAGGAGCACCTCTGTCTTGTCTGGATTAAGTTTCAGTTTGTTTGCCCTCATCCAGCCCATTACTGATGCCAAGCAGTGGTTTAGAGTCAAGACAGCTTCCCTGGAATTAGGTGGAAAGGAGAGATAGAGTTGGGTGTCATCCGCATACTGGTGACACAGAACCCCAAAACTCCGGAGAACCTCTCCCAACGGTTTCATGTGGATGTTGAAAAGCATGGGTGACAAAGCAGAACCCTGAGGAACGCCACAGGCCAATGGCCAGGGCGTTGAGCAGGAGTCACCCAGCACCACCTTCTGAGTTCTTCCCTCCAGGAAGGACTGGAGCCATGGTAAAACAGTGTCTCCAAGTCCCATCCCAGAGAGACGGCCCAGAAGGATACCATGGTTGATGGTATCGAAAGCCGCTGAGAGGTACCACAGTTAGCCATAAGGACTAGACATGGGATATTTGTATTCATATCCCTGGGGATGTGAATACAAATATCAGCACCACAGGTGCCTGGGAAATCCACTCCCTCCCCCACAAACCAGATTAGGCATCCTTCAGTCTTGAGAGACTATGGTAACGTGCTCTGAATAGAGGTCTTGTAACAGCGTCTAGTGTGGCTGAGAAGGCCAATACGAGAGTGACAATCCCTTCCACACTGAAGACAAATACAATCTGTCCCCTGTCCAGCTCCCTGATTTTGCTGGTTTCGGGACTGCCTCTTTGCCTCGGCCTGCTGGACAAGTGTCTCTTCAAAATGGGATAGGCCATGCTGCACTGCCTGCCTCCAGGCTGAACGTTCAGATGTCAAGGTTTCCCATCTGTTGAGGTCCATTCCTTTTTTAAATTTTTTTTAAATTATTATTATATAACTATAACATAAACAAAAACATATAACATACGAACTAAAATACAATTTAACTGTGTTCCCCACCACCATATGCGGGACCTCTTGCCATAATCTTCCTCTTCCTTATTGTTCTTCTTCTTCTTCTTCTTCTATTGTCCTCTTCTCCAAAACTGCATTGATTCTTGATTTGGAGCTTTCCCTTTTCCTCTTATTAACACATATTCCAAAAATCTACCCCATATTTCATAAAAGTTATTTTTTTTCAACTCTCCTTTCTTAACCTTTAAGTTACAAGTTAATTTATCATTTATTGCTATATTCCATATTTCTTTATACCATTCTTCAATTTGCAATTCGACTTTTGATTTCCATTGCCTAGCTATAATCAATCTAGCTGCTGTTAATAAATTGGTTATCAATTCTTTAGTCATTTTGTCATATTCCACATTCTCATATATTGATAACAAAGCAATCTCAGCATTAAATTCTATATCTTTTTCACATATGTAGCTTAATTCTTTAAAAATTTGTTTCCAAAATCTTTGCACTTTTTCACATTCCCACCACATATGAAAGTATGTACCAATTTCCTTCCCACATTTCCAACAGACATTCAGATGATTGACATTAATTTTATTTAATTTTGATGGTGTTAAATACCATCTTAAACTAAGTTTAAAAATTTTTTCCCTTATTCTTACTGACATAAATCTTAACACCCTCATTTTCCATATCATCCTCCATTCTTCTTCATTTATTCTTTTTCCAATATCTTGCTCCCACACTATTTTCAATCCTTCTTTCTCACTTTCTTCTTCCTCTAAATTAAGAAGTAAGTAAATTTTACTCACAGTACCTTTCACTGAGTCAGTCATCTGAATGTCCTCATATGACAATAAAAATCGTTCATACTTTGTATATTCTCTACCTTTATTATATTTATTTACCCATTCATTAGTCCATCTTTCTAATTGTATATAATTCAACCATGAAATGCTCCTATTCTGAAGAGTTTGTTTCATTTGATCTGTCGATCTCATTTTATACAACCAATCTTTCAATCTAATCACTTTCTTTTCTTTAAATAGATCCACATACACTTTCATATTGGTAGGAAAATTTTCTATTTCTGTCACTAATCCAAGTGGGGAGTATGATGAACATAAATTCTTTTTACACTTATACCATATATTTAACAATGTCTTTAAAAATGGGTTATTAATTTCACTTATTTTATCTTTCTTAACTATACCAAATAAATATTTTTCTATATCTGCCTGTAATTCTGATGATTCCATTTCCCACCAAATTAGCCTTTCTGGATTATATATAATTTCCCCAATAAACCTCAATTGGTTAGCCAAATAATAATTTTTTATATTTGGTAAACCTATACCACCTTTTTTGTTTTGTTTTATACCAATACTTTTTATTTATTCTAGATCTCTTCCCTTCATTACAGTACTTATTAATTATTCCTTGCCAAAATGTCAAATCATCCTCTGTTAACTGTATTGGTAGCATTCTAAATAAGAAATTATTTTTTGGTAAGATTTTCATTTTTATCAATGCAATCCTTCCAAACCAAGATAGCTTAAAATTACTGTATTCCTGTAATTTCTTTTTAATCACTTCCTTTAGTTTATTATAATTATATTCCTTTATTTATTGAATATGTTTTGCTAGATCTATTCCTAAATATTTAATTGATTTACATAATTTGAAATCATATTTTTCAACACACCTTTCTTGTTCTACTCTATTATGATTAAATAACATTAATTCAGATTTTTGCCAATTTACACATAATCCAGTTATTCTTCCAAATTTTTCTAAATGAGTTCTAATTTTATCTATACATTCTAACGGATTTTTCACTGTCAACAAGGAATCATCAGCAAATAGATTAATCTTTATTTTATTCTTTTCCCCCATACCTTCAATTAAATCATCATTCCTTATTACATTTGCCAACATTTCAATAATCAAGCAAAACAGAACTGGAGAAAGAGGGCAACCTTGTCTAGTGCCTCGGCCTAGAGCTATTTGTTCTGTAATCCCATCATTAACTATTACTACAGAGGTATTCTCCAGATATAGTTGGTCTATTATCCCCCTAAATTTCTTTTCAAAACCCCAACCTTTTTGAGGTCCATTCCTAAGGCCTTCAGATCCCGCTTGCAGATATCCTTGTATCGCAGCTATGGTCTCCCTCTGGGGCGATTTCCCTGCACTAATTCTCCATACAGGAGATCTTTTGGAATCCGACCATCAGCCATTCTCACAACAAGCCCGAGCCAACGTAGACGTCACTGTTTCAGTAATGTATACATGCTAAAAATTCCAGCTCGTTCTAGGACTACTCTATTTGGAACTTTGTCCTGCCAGGTGATACCAAAAATGCATCAGAGACAACGCATATGGAAGGTGTTCAGCTTCCTCTCCTGCCGTGCACAAAGGGTCCAGGACTCACTGCAGTACAGGAGTGTGCTCAGGACACAGGCTCTATAGACCTGAATCTTGGTACATGCCGTCAGCTTCTTATTAAGCCATACTCTCTTTGGGAGTCTAGAGAACATGATAGCTGCTTTGCCAATGCGTTTATCCAGCTCGACATCTAGGGAGAGAGTGTCAGAGATCGTTGAGCCAAGGTAAACAAAGTCATGGATAACCTCCAATTCTTGTGTGGAGATGGTAATAGAGGGAGGTGAGTCCATGCCCTGGCCCATGACTTGTGTTTTCTTCAGGCTGATTGTTAATCCAAAATCTTGGCAGGCCTTACTAAAATGATTCATGAGTTGTTGGAGGTCTTCAGCAGAATGGGCAACAACAGCTGCATCATCGGCGAAGAGAAAGTCCCGCATGCATTTCAGCTGGACTTTGGTCTTCGCTCTCAATCTAGAGAGATTAAAGAGCTTTCCATCTGATCCAGTCCAGAGATAATTACCCACTACAGATACAACCCAAGATTTTCTGCATCCAAAGTATCTACTCTACCATTGCCCTTTCTTTGCCATCTCTGACTGTAGTGGTGAGACTATTCCATTTATCTCCAATACTTGCACTTTGACTGTTTTTTGTAAGTATGATAATCTGCTAAACTGACTATTAATATCCCAATTCATTGTGTTCCTTGCTTGCTATAATGCTATAATTCATTGTTTGTTGTGCCTAGTTTTTGTAACTCATAAGGCACTTTGGGTCCCATATTGAGAGAAACATTGGGGCCCAAATCTAATCTTAATTTCCAGCCACCAGATCATAATTTGGAAGCAGGGTTTGGCAACCTTTGAGCATCTAGACAATTTGGCTCACAAAACAGAAAATGTGTATGGAGCAGGCTGCCCATGTCCCCACTCTTTCTTCATGGAGAGACTGCAATCATAAGGTATCCAGCATTAGAAAATAAAGTATAGTTTATTTGGATAATCCGTTCAGTATGCACCACCAGTTTGGTCTAAAAGAGATATGATTCAAAAATATTTTTTTAAAAAAAGAAAAATCCCTTTTCTCACTGTTTTGGCAGGACATCAAAACAGCTTGTCATATTAATCCATTTTTGCTCTCTTGCAAGGGACTTTATTTTGTTATGACAGTTCTGTGGTTAAACTAAACCTCATCTACAGAAAGAAAGCAAGGGGAAGGTATGTAGGATGAGCAGTGCATTATTCATATCAAATGGACTTTCTGCCTCTCAGAAATACAAATAATAAATGGAAATATTTATCAATTCCTTCAGATCAGCTACAGCCATCCAGCAATAAGAAACTCTGGATGTAAGATATGTCCTGCTTCACAAACATGAGAAGAAGATCAGAAACTGTTGTCTTGAACACACATGGTCTGCTGCTACACCAAAATGTAGCATTCTCACTGGTTTCGATAGATCATTGGACCTGTAATTCTCAGGCTGTAAAAGATGTATTTTGTGAAAACAAAGGAAAATCCCTGTCTCAGCACTTCAGCTTCTCTCTTTGTGGGAAACATGCAATGAATCTCACAAGGGAAGGTTCAAAGGAATAATTTTTATGGAGTTTTTTTTCTTTCTTTCAACTTTTTATCGCATGTATTTTGTTATATGCTTCCCACACAATTTCCAAGATGCAGCCAGAGAATCTCACAATAGCAACACAGCTATGATGTTAGAAGCCAACCAGCAGGACCTGGGTCTTGCAAACCAATAGAAAGGCCTCTAAGGCGTGTGGGGGGGATTAACTCCAACAGGCTTCAGGGGCTAGTTTTTTGTTTTGTTTTGTTTCTTTGTTTGTTTTTTTGCTCCCAGAGCCCTCCTGGACCTACCCAGATTGCTAAAAAAAAAAAAAAGCAATGAAAAGAAAAAGAAAGAAAAAATGAAGCTGGAAATGATAAAAATCCATTTCTGGTCTTGACAATGGAGTTGGTTTCTGATGCAAAGCACTGGGTGTGGGGTGCATTGAAAGGGTGAATTGTTAGAGGTCTCTGGAGTTGGCAGTACATGTTTTTCCTTTTTTGGTGGGCAAGTCTGTTTTTTTGGCTATGGCAGAAGAATTGGATGAGGTCGGGAGCTACAAACACATCCCAGGGGAACACATACAACCCTATAGCTGCACTTTGCCTCTATGCTCCAGCCATGATGAGTTTGCTGATGTCTTTCATAGCACATAGAGTGATGGAGTTGGGTCCTACAAGGCCATCATCTCCAACCCTCTGCTCAATGCAGGAATCCATATCAAAGTCTATCGGACCGATGGTTCTCTTGAAAGCCACCAGTGCTGGAGTGCTCACTATCTCATACTAGATGGATGAAATCCATCCCCTTTATGGAGAGCTCTATGAGAAAGGACCAGCCTTGCACAAACTGGCAGCTCTGCTCCCGTGTACTGGACTACAGTTCCTCCAATCCTCAGCCATGTCAACTGGGGATAGTGGGAACAGTCATCCAGTACATTGAGAAGTGTGCCCATTTGAGGAAAGCTGGAACAGACATTTACATAGTAAGTGGTGAGCTCACACATTGCCTGTCCCACCACCTTCCCCAACAACAAAACCATCAGGAGTTATTTCAGAAGTAATTCGCTGTCAGAGGAAGTTGAAGATGGAAGCCTATGCGAGTTTCCTCATTTTCACATTGATCCAACTCAAAGGCAAGCAGGAGTAACCCTGTGATAGTGACCATCCTGATCTCTGTCACAGAATCATTGGCATCTAGATCAAGAGTTCCACCACCAGGGAGACCATTCAAATTCCTGTACTAATAATCATAAAAATAGTAGAAACCTAGAAGCAGGTCATTTTGCACTACCTGTCAGTCGCTGGAAAAACAAGCAATAGCCCTGTCTATTTTTTTGCATGAATGACAGTAATCTGCTCCGTTCTGTTTTATGGAGCATGAGATACAAAAACCAGCTCTGGGCTTATGAATAAGGACTTCCTCTCCCTCCTACACAAACAAGGATGTCGTACTGAACCGTGTGTGTGTGTGTTTGCGCGCGCATGTGTGTATGCATGCATGAATGTGTAGATTTATTATGACATTTACACTCTACCCCTTCCTCCACTTTGTTCAGGGTAGTGCACGTTGTTCCTTCTCTCACACGCACTGTCTTTTTTCACAAGAGTCTTGTGAGGTGGGTTAGGCAGAAACATGCCTGCTGCAAGATGGTGCATTCAGTCCTTTCAAAAGAAAAGGAAAAGACTGGCACTAGCACTCTTCACCATATGTGCCTATGTTGTGTGAAAGCAATTTTTGCTTAGTCCCTCACTCGGCATTCAGATCCAACACGTATAGAGTGGACAGGACACACCTGGGCCATGCGATGGCCAACATGGTGGAGCTTTTGTGGCTGTGTACCACAGCTGCGATACAAGGACATCTGCAAGCGGGATCTGAAGGCCTTAGGAATGGACCTCAACAGATGGGAAACCCTGACATCTGAGCGTTCAGCCTGGAGGCAGGCGTTGCATCATGGCCTCTCCCATTTTGAAGAGACCATTGTCCAGCAGACTGAGGCAAAGAGGCAGTCACGGAAGCAGCAAAATCAGGGAGCTGGACAGGGGACAGATTGTATTTGTCTTCAGTGTGGAAGGGATTGTCACTCTCGAATTGGCCTTCTCAGCCACACCAGACGCTGTTCCAAGTCCTCCATACAGAGCACGTTACCATAGTCTTTCGAGACTGAAGGATGCCTAATACTCCCACCCTTGCACCTACATGCAGTCTCTGTCCATGCAATCATTATGTGAATCATGTGCAATTAAGCCAGGTTTCTGCTTTTTTTGTGGGGCACCGTATACAATTAAGCCGCTTCCATCCCACTTTCCATCTGCAGAGTGTGTTTTTATATCCCATTCAGGATGGACAATTAAGCTCGGCCAGCAGTATTAATCTGCAAGCATAAATAATTAAACCAGATGATACCTTCCACGGAGGATCGTGTATAATTATAACAGGATCCAAAATAAGATGGAAAGCAACCGCCGAGAAAATCTTAGACTGGTGCTAATCATGTTATCTACATTTGCAGTGTCACAAACATGCAATGCCACTGTTTTGCAAGTCAGAAATATCCCTCAAAATAAATGAGGAGATTTCACACATCCTAGAAATGATTAAAATGAAGGATCCAAGCTTTCGCTGTCTTGAATGTAGGGAATTATGGGAGGGAGGCAGGTATCAAGAGCAGGTTAAGCTTGTTTATCACTGTAATGAAGAGAAAGCCAAAGTGAAATGCTGCAGATTAGTTCTAACAGACTTACTCCTGTCTGGATTTGCTATAGGAAAGCAGAGCTACCCCTGACCTGTTCAATCAGACAGGCACATCAGCTTAGGAAAAAAAGGGACAAAATAGAATCTGATTTGATTACTTGCTTGGTACAAATTCAAAATTCATGTTTAATATCAAAGAGTTAATTTCATCAAGGGAGGGTGAAATCAAAGGATGAGGATGCCTTTTAAGGTGCTTCTCACAGTCAGCACTCAAGCTGTCATGCCAGGCTATTCCCTTTCGTCTGTACGTGCAAACAGTGCCAGTGGTCCTAGGCACGCACCTTTGCCGACCCCTTGCTCTGTAGGCTGGTTCACACAGGAATGTTGATCATCTGTTGACTGCTGCATTCCACGTATGCATGGGCCATGACACAAAAAGCAGAGCCACAACTAGGAACATACCAAAAGGTTCCCAACATCTCAGCCACAGCACTTTTTGAAATGAAGTCAGATCAGCCATTCAGTCTTGGTTGGAATTGTTCTGATTTGGCTGGTATTGATCACTTGGTGACAACAATATTAAGAGATGGCTTGTACATATATGAAGGTTCTCTGAGTATTCTTCAAGCAGTAGGAAAGGTTATGGAATTTGTCCTCTGTTGATTTTTTAAAAACCTGATCTAGGTTTTAAAATTATCTCCAGCTTTGCTGATATGAAGACTATCTAGTTTTTCCCTAATTTCCATTGATAAAGGAGACACGGGTCTTTGCCCAGGATAGAAGCCATCCTGAGTATATATTTGGATTTTATTTTCATTTTTTAAATTGACAATTCAGTTTTTCTAGCTTTTATACTTATAGGATTCCTAGAAAGAGATGTGCAAAACATTCACACTTGTTGAAAAACATCCCTGGCAACTGCTTTGTTTTTGGGTAAGAAGTGGTTAACGGATGAAAAAAGGGATCAGCTTCTAGGATTTTCCTTTACTTGCTGTCACTTTGTGAATGGTAGTGAGCGGAAGAGAGTTATCCTGTTGACGAGTGGTCCCCAACCTTTTTGACACCACAGACCAGTTTAGCATGTGTGCATGGGGGGGGGCGGGAGTACGTCTGTGCGTGCGTGGGAGGCAGGCGTGGGGCGTGCGTGCATGGGGGGTGTCCGCGCATGCATGCGGGGAGCATGTGTACGTCCATGCCTGTGGTGTGTGTGCGTGCATCCGTGCATGCATGCAGGGGGCGTGCATCCATGTGTGCATGCAGTGTGTGTGTGTGTGCATCCGTGTGTGCATTTGGGGTGGCGTACATGCGTCTGTGCATGTGTACAGGGGTGTGTGTGTGTGTCCATGCATGGGGGGGCATGGGGGGCGGGAGATCTGTCTCCGCAGTCTGGTCCTGCCAAGGCCACGGACCAGGACCGGTCCGCAGACCGGGAGGTTGGGGACCCCTGGTGTAGACCATATTGACTGGTGCCATAGTTGGTGTTGCCAGCATTCAGACTGCCCTTCGCTATGTAAAGCTTGGCATCCTTTTTTCTGCTGGCAACGCGGGCACAATGTTATGCAGCAATATTGGTCCATTTCCTGGCTTTTTGAATCATGGGTACAGAAGCACAATATCCCACATTCATAAACTGGAGGTTTTTTCATGAATCTGCCTCTTAAGACTAAATTTACAACAAGATATGCTAAATATTTCCCCATAGAAAAGCAGAAAATGTGTTTTCAAGCTAAAGATACAATTATTTTGTACATTACGTGTTCTACCTCTCTTCTGAATGTTGCATAGAACACATTTGTCATATGAAAATTTATATATTCAAAAAACGATGTAAGGTATATAGTTGTGAAATCTATGACTGATGGAAAGCACCAACATGATGACAAGATGGACAATTTAGACAGCAAAACAGACCCCCAGCTTCTGGACCACGACGGCAGAGTCCCCTCTTAAATCACTGGCCTAAATCTAGCCAGTGGGTATTCATGAGTCCAATGGGATTTTCTTCCCCTTCTCCCTGCCACCACAGATATACCCCCAAAGCCTGCTCCAGAGCTTTTCTCAGTCCCCATGACCTCATTTTAAATGTGCAAACTGGCCCTGCAGGCAAAGATAGAAGCAACTCCATCAGCAAAACAACTCCACTGGATCTTAGCCATTCAAATAAGCCTTCCTTGCTATGAATAATATCCTGCCATGGTCAGGACAGATCTGCAAGACTTTTTGTACTAGCACGGTAAATCTAGAAAAATCAACTGTGTGCTCTTTCTTAGAAGGCAAATGTAATACAAGAATCCAATAAAAGCGGTAGTGCAACCCATTCATGCAAAGAAAGTTCTGGGTTTGGAAGCCCCTGTACTGGATCAATAGAAAGTTGCAAATAAGGTGAATTTGTAAGATCTCCAGAACTGTTCAGCAGGCAAAGATGGTACGTATAAACCTTTGTCACTTCCATCTCACGTGGAATCTAAAACTCCATTCTGCTTTGTTGGCAGTCATGAACCATGGGCATCACATCTGGCCCAATTTTTTTATTATTTACACAAACGTTTTAGGCTATCTTTGCTTAGAGCTAGCCTTCTCTGTAACCTTTTAGTAACCCAGTAAAGGTAATGTCCCACCCAGGAAACAAAAAGGAGAACAGAAAACAACACGATGTTGAACCTACAGAAATATCATGAGTTTTCAGAATCCCTGAAGAACCTATCCAGAAAACAGGCTTTGTTGCTGAGCTTGAGCAGCATTAGTTACAAATATTATATTAACCAGTTCATTCACTCTCTTTCTTTGCTGTCTTCCATGTCATTAATAACTGGTGTGTAAGTAAAAGAATGTGAATAAAGAGCAGGAGGCTATGTTTACAGAGAGGCTCCAGAAAAGCCCTGAAGGAGTGCGTAAGTGTATCCTCTAACACACCTTGTCTGGCTTCTTTAGGTCTTTTCAAATAACAACTCCAAGATAAGTCACTGATTCATCCAGCCCTTGAACAAAAGGAGGCTGAAATTATAAGGTGGATCTCACAGATGCCTCTCTCCTGTTGTGAGCCCTTCCCCTGTTTCATGATGAGAAGACGTGAGTACCCATTGTGCTATATATCTGGACTGGAACCACTGCGGAACCATACTTATCTTGAGGAAAGGAAAGCAGAGGGCCAAGGTCTGCTCTCTCTAGAGGGTCCTTGAAAACTCCTGATTATTATGGGTTTCGCTCTCCAATTTCTGCAGATACAGATTGTCTTAAATGTAAGGCAACATCTGGACGGAGGATTGGACTACCTGACCACAGTATGTTAGTGGCCCATGATATCCAGGTCATCCTGTGCCTCAACTAGAACTGTCAGGAGATCCCTTCATTATAAAAGACAACTCCCAGGTGTTGTCTTTCATGGGAATATCACGAGAAAAAAACAGGAACATAAAGGGAAGGTTATATCGTGTACACATGTGAAAGGGAACAAAGAGGACAGTGTGTGCTTGGTTTGTTGGTTTGCTTGTGAGGGAGACAAAGTGCTGAATTTTGAGAACAGGCTCTGGAAACTAATCGCATCTGGGGATATTGGGCATGCCTCTCTGGTGACAGGATGTGAAGGGCAATAATGCTGGCTGTTCTGTGGGAGTGATCATCAGTGCCTCTACTCATGCTCAGCCTATCTTTGTAAAAATAAACACAAACATTACCCAAACCTATACGTTTCGTGACCTCCTTCCAAAGCAAATGGTACTTTAGCAAGTGATGAGTCCAAGGAACTTCTCACTGTCTAACAAAATGAGGTGAGTGTAACATAACAGAATGTCTATTACCACAACCTTGCAGTAGGCTACACATCCAAATGGATAACAATTCCTTTTCAGGCAATTTCATTCATTTGTTCATTCATTGGCAATTTGAAGCTTCCCCATCACACAGAAATAAGGAAGAATGGTATAAACCTCCTCAGCACTTGACATCAAAGGAAGAGCCGTTTCCTCAGAACACACTCGAAAAACCTGGCAGGAAGAGTGTAACTGCACTCTCTACAATAGAGCCAGGAAGACATGGCCCTCGTGCTCTTCCCCAGCCATTTCCGTAACTTTCCCCAGGCCCCTGCCACTGCAGAACGTGTGGCTGGAGTGGCAGAAGAAACAACCCATTTTCCTCCCCATACACCTTGTTTATACAGTCAATCATTCTCCTGGAAGCATAACTCCGCTTGTAAACAAGGCATGGGGAGGGGAGGATGCACTCCTTCTTTTGAAGAGGGGGGGAAAAGCACATCATTTCCCACTGCTCTTATGGCAAATTTGGCAGCAGGAGGGTTCCCCTAACCACTTGAAAGCTGTCTTTTCTTTCTTTCCATCAGGACAATTAATGGTGCCATTAATTGGACAAGGGAAGGGTTCCTGCTATTGTATACTTCTCTTCACATTATTTCATCAGTGCAGGTAAAATAATTATTAAGCCACATGCAATTTATTGTACATGTCACTTGATATGTTCAATACAGTTACCCTGCCAGTATTCTTTTCTGATAATCCAGATGAGTTCAGGAAGACAAGTCAACCTTGAACAGACAGTTCTTAGTCTACGACTCCCTTGGTGGTCCATTACTGTACCATAAATAGGCAAGTAAACCCCACAGTATCAGGCTTTATGTGAGCAAAGTGGATTACATTTCTAATAGCATGGCAACAAAACATACTTCTGAAAAGAAGGCAGTAGAAGACCAGCACGGTGAGGGAAGCTCCTCTGAGGGAGACACTATAGGCCCAGCAGGGGAAACGGCACAGAGGTCCTGTGGCACCTTGAAGACTAGCAAGCTTTATTTGCCAGATGAATTGGGAGACAGGAGTCCCCGCCCCACCGCCTTCTTAGGCACAAAAAGCAGGGCTGCCGCCCCAAAAAGCTTCTGCCCATAGGCAACGTCTCGGGCATTAAGATGCCACAAGACTCTTTGTTGTTTCTGCTGAGACAGACTAATATGGAAATATTTAAAAGGGAAACGTAGGCTCCTGTCACTTACATGGGGTCTATAAAGACAGAGCTGTTTGCTCTGTTCTCCATATTTACCATGACAGCAAAAATTACTTTGAAACACAGCATTTACATTTTGAATAGGTACTTAATGGATTTTTCCTGAATCTATATTAGTGTGTGTTTATGTGTGTATGTGTGTGTGTGAACCTTTAGAGGAAATGGAATTGTGGCTCTGTAGAAATGTATACCTGACAACCATACTTTACAACTTCTAAGTAATCAGCAGCATTTTCCTAACTAAATTATGTCGATCTTGCCCTCTTCTTCTTCCATAGCCTTTCATCTGCGCAGTCTTGACAGTTTTTCAATACAATTATACTAACACAAATGAACCTTTCCATCCATCCGTTACAAAAGGCAGCCACTAAAAAGCCATTATGAAATAATAAGTGGAACTAGCAATAAAATGTTGCAGTGTCGAGGGTTCCTGTTAGCTGTTCATCAGCCACACTCCGTGACCCTCTGTTCTCTTTCTCCCTCCCTCCTGTTCTCTTCCCCCCCCTCCAAAAGACACTCAGCACGGCACAGCTGA
The DNA here is from genome assembly GCA_037013535.1 of Intellagama lesueurii. Lineage (NCBI taxonomy): Eukaryota > Metazoa > Chordata > Lepidosauria > Squamata > Agamidae > Intellagama > Intellagama lesueurii. Next base: position 246,904,632 of record JBAJHW010000002.1, read on the forward strand.
TGATGGTGCTTAGTTCTTGTTAGAGAAGGATGAACACGAGTGCCCACCAGATCACGACAACATTTTGGACTTCTGCAGTGATTTCTCTGGGTAGCTCTCCCTTTGATCTTTGGAGACTTTTAAGAACAGCTTTGCTGGCTGAGCCAGGAACAAAACCTATCTGGACAATTTCCTTCATTTTCTTTCATTAGCTTGTTTGTCCTTTCTTATCAATACTGTCAGCACTCCACATGCACTGGGCATACAGAGTCCTCACTGGGTTGTTTTGGAAGGCCCATTCACATAGTATCGCGCACACACACACACACACACACACACACAGACATTTTTAAAACATACTTTTGCACAACTCTGGGCTGCTATCACCCTCAGGTGTGTGAGTGACGAGGTTTTGTCCAGAAGCTAGAAAAATTACTGTTGTTTTTTTCAAGGCTAAAACTCCCCATATATTGTCCTGGCAGTTCAGGTCCCCACGCACCCACCCAAAATTACCTTTTCCCAATCACTGCTTTTGACTGTGTACGTGCAAGCACTCCAAGACTTAGAGCGCTACACAGGTATATCGCTTATTACTGCAGAATTCAAACTGCATTAAGGATGGAGTCATTTGCAAAAGATTTCCTTCAACTCGGGCTCTGAAAATATTGAGACAGGTTGTTGATAAAAATGAAAAGGGGGAAAAAAGACCCAGCAGGCTTTCCTCTGTCCTTTACCCTTTGCTTCTAATGCAGAAAAAAAAAAACTAAAGAGAGAGAGAGCGAGAGCTCATTTTATCCTCTGTACACCAAATATCTCCACAGGTCTTCCCTCCAAGCTACCAACTGTCTTCTAAAGTGCCATGAGCCCTCCATTTTAACTAACGGGTATAGGAAATAAACTTTATTGTTGTGAGGAGTGGATGACTTCTCACAAGAGCTACACCACAGTGTCAGTTTCGTTTTCTCCTACACATAAAGGAACTCGTCACTGATTTTCGATAGATACCCATTGTCCTATTTTCTGCACCACAGTGTATTTAGAAGCATATTCCACTAATGAACTGGGCAACTGGGCAACTGGCCTTGCCAGCACCTCCTCACGCCGCATGAGGCCAGCTTATTGCGTGACCCTGGCTGACATCACTTCCCTCTTTACAGTAAGAATTCTAAAGGAAGCAAAATGTGCCATACAGCAGCAGTAGAGAACTTTATGGCACAATTTTCAAAAATTTCTTTTGTACTTTCAAAAGAAGTACATTCAGCTCTGTTCCAAGGAGGCAAAATCAGCAAGTCAGAGCAGGCCCCCCCTCTCCCCCCCCCCCGTCTGGACCTGTTAAAGCACATCAGGTGACATCTGTCCGGGGCACCGATGGACTTAGTTACAAAGTTAGCTTGGGGCCAAAATCCACAGGACACCCTGGAAACACGGCCGCTTTTTACACCCTTTGATTTATTATTTATTATTTGCAGTTATAGATACTTCAGCATGCTCAAGATACACTACATGGATCTGCTCTCCTGCACTTTATCAGAAGTTAAGAGAGAGAAAGGGAGTGTGACTGGACCAAGGTTACTGGTAAGTTTTATGAGACTCGCAAAGGGGGAGTTTTCACCATGCATGCAACTAAATATCTATATTTTAATCCCTCCAGCTATGAAATAGTTCTGAGATTTTTTTTTTTAACCAGAATCATCCAGTAGGTGAAAGTGACCATAACCTCTTCAGGCAGCCCACTAGCAGATTTTTTTAAACCTCCTGACAGGCACCACATGTTAGCTGGTGATCAGCGGTAACTCTCCCAAACCCATTCTTAACTGGAATTAAGTTACACATAATGGCCATTATCCAGTGAAAGATAAATACATCTAGATCCCGTTTATTTCAGTGCAAGTAAAAACATAACCTGATGATACCCAGTGTGGTGTAGTGGATAAAAGCATGGACTAGGACTCAGGAGGCCTGGGTTCAAATCCCTGCTCAGCCACAAGAACTCACTGAGGGAGTGGAACTGGTAAAACCACTCCTTAAATATCTCATTTACCCTGAAAGCCCTTTAGGGTCACTACAAGGCGGTTCTGACTTGATGGCACAGAACAACAACAAAAACATAAGCTAATGCTGTCCTTTCAACATTGGCTGGGTCTCCCAGCCTTTTAACATTTACTTTCAAACAGTGGTAGGGGTTCCCATTTTAACTGAAACAATGGTAATGCTCTTTTCTTCTTGTAATTCATGTTAAGAATGGGTGTGGCACAGTGGATAAAGTACTAGACTAGGATTCCGGAGACCTGGGTTCAAATACCTGCTCAGCTATGGAAGCCAACTGGGGATCGGCACTGTTAAACCACTGCTTAAACATATCACATACCTCAAAAACCTTGTTAGGGCTTCCATACATCAGAAGTGGCTTGACAGAACATAACAAATCATGCCACCCCCATGCTGATCCCATTGTGCATAAGGATCATGTACCAACATTCCCCCCCCCCCCGGCCGGGCTTGGTGTGGGGGAGATTTAGATTAAGAAAATAGAGGGGGGGGGGGGGAGAGGCTTGCTCACTTTATAGGAAAAGTAATACCACTTGGAAATCCAGTGACGGCTCTCTCACACTGTATATATGTATTTTTGTCCTAAAGTACGGAAGAGGAGCCAGCTGTACTCTTGAATTTTTATTTTTATTTTTTGGGACTCCAACTCTCCTCATCCTTGACCACTAGCTGGGCTGGGTTGGCAGACAGGAGATGGTGTCAAACAGCATCTGGGGGGGGGGGGGGGCACAGGTTCCGTACTTCTGCTCTACAGCGAGCTGAGCTTCCTTAAATCATAGCTTAAATTTACAACTCATTATCTTTTCAGAAAATTCAGAACTTGTGTCCTTTCTGAGCAAGATAACGAACAGCACAAGCAGACCTTTGTCTTCTTCTTTTTTAATCAAGTGTATGAAAAGGGATGCTGCTCCCTGCAATTCAATGGCAGTATGGTTGAGGAAGAAAGCCAGAAGGGGCTGGCTGTGACACCACTTGAGGCTGGTGTGATTTTACACAGAAAGCTCTCTCGCCCTCTCTCTCTCTCACACACACACACATGGATATTTCGGTGCAGGGAAATACTTTCCATTTGGAAAGCACACCGAAATTACTACACATGATTTACCTGGGAACCAGGCACCTCTAGGAGATTTCTTTCATCGCAGACACAGGCCAGGAGGCGCCATCCAGACCCTGAGCAAACTCGAAAGCTGCTTAACTGCAGGGAAGTGACTTTGCCCTGACCGGGCAGCCCATGACCTCAGTCAGGCCCATCTGCCTGGCGAGGACGGGGGCAAATAAGACTCGGGAAAGCAACGTCTTGGTCAAAGGGCTTCCCCACCTCTGGTACCTCGTTGGGCCTTTTAAGGGGAGAGGGCAGGGACGGAACTGGGGACCTCCTTCATGAAAGTCATGTACCAAGTGGGTCGCTGATCTAATGCTCCTCTCCATGAGGAGTGGGGGGGGGGGGAGATTGGGGGCGACAGGGCTCTGCTCAGCTCAGTCCCAGGACGGCTTTCACCGTCCACCTTGGAACAGAACCAGTCATAACCTGAGCGAGAGTGCCTCGGGGCATCTGCAGAGCGTCCCTCTTCACTACTCTGTGTGTGTGTGTGTGAGAGAGAGAGAGAGAGAGAGAGAGAGATTGTATCTCTCTGCACCTGCCAACACCATCCCACGCACCCAACCTGCCGGGGCTTATCTCGCTCCGGCAGATCAAGAGGTCCCGTCCTCCCCCCCCCCCCCTTCTGGTCTCACGCCGCCGATCCTCCCGCTCCCCTTGCTCCCCCCCCCCCCACTCCGGGCGGCTGCCTCCCCCTCCTCCTCCTCACCTGTGTAGTTACTCCGTCCGTTGCCGGCCTCCTCGCCGATCACCACCGTCCGGGACACGTCGAGGATCGAAGCGGTCGCCGTCTGCATGGCTGCTTCTCGGGCGGCCCCTTCCCGTCGCCCCGCCGCGACCTTTGGAGCGCCTAACCCAGAGCGGCTGCTTAGCCCCGGACGCCGACGCCTCTTCCCGGCTGGCCTCGGTCTCCCTCTCCGGCGGCGGAGCGATCGCGGAGCTTCCACCGAGCCTCCCCTCCGGGCATGCAGCGAACCCCGAAGACGGACGTCGCCTGCCGCTGCTCCCGCCGCCGCCGCCACCTCGAGAATGGGATTTCTTCTGGAGAGGACCCGATCCTGCCCAGGCAGTCCGCCTCGCCTCGCCTCCCCGCGGTTCTCCCCTCTCCCAATGAGCGGCTTCCCCGCCGCCCCCCACGCCACCGGCGTCTAGCTAGGAGAGAGGGAAGGACCAGAGGGAGGGACGGAGGGAGGCAGGAGGGAGGGAGTAAGTGAGCGAGCGAGCGAGCGCGGGGCTGCTGAGCACCTGGAGCCCCCGCCCTCCCCCTGCCCGCCTCCTCTTCTCCTTCCGACGCTCAGATCAGCAGCGGCAGACCTGAGAGGCGGACGCGAAGACGGGGGGGGGGGTTGAGGGGGGAGGATGAGAGGAGATGAGGAAGAAGATGGTCGGCTCGTCTGGTTACTCCTTCCTCCCCGCCTTCCCCCAGTTCGACCGCATGCTCAGGGAGCGGAGATCCGCCTTGTGACCCGCGCCCGAGGAAGAAGTTGCGGTCAGCCCTGTGTCTGGTTCTGTCCGATCTTCTTGCCCTGAACCGTTGCAGGGCGTCAGGCCCGCGGGCCAAGATCATCCAAGCAGTGGTGTTGAGGTAGGTTTGAACGTGCAGGTGCTCCTGAGGACTGGCCTTGTAGGCAGCTCCCCTCCCCCAGAAGAGTCCAAAACCAAGCCAGGAGATTGTTCCTCATCATCGAATGAGGAAGTGGTCTTTTGTAAAGTTAATGGCCTTCAATTTCCCATTTAAGACCAAAACACCTTTAAAACTTTATTCTGTGTGCTGCAACAAGGATAACTTGCAACAATATACTGATCTGGGGAAGAACCATTTATCTCCCAGCTGCTGTGATAACTGTATAGCCTGAGGAAGGTGTGGTGACCTTGCGGTCCCTGTTACTCAAGGAATCCCAGGGCTTCGACCCTTTAAGCCCTTAACTCCAATACACCTCAGTGCCAGAGGGTTCTTCGTGATCTGTCTGGCACACACATGCACACGCAGAGATTTAAGTGATTTTCGAAGAATAAGGGGGTTACCTTTCATCAAACTAAAAGTGACAGGTGGCCCCCTTTGAGGGGTTAGTTCTGCCTCTGACAGTTTGAGGTCCCCCTAAACCTGTCTGCTTGTTGGGGGTATGGCATGTGGCCCCTCTACGCATTTGTCTTGTGATGGTCAACCACTGGACGCAGGTTTTGAGACCCCTTAGCACAGCCTGTTCCCAAGACAGCCTGTTTTTTTCAGACAACGGTTGGCCATCCTTTTTGCGCAAGTAAGCCTTTTGGGGGTAGGGGGTGACCCCTCTATCTCCCCAAGTTTTGCAAAGTGTTTTTGAAGCCCCACAATGCACCCCATTCCTTTTGAGAAATGCCCTTTTTGTGAAAACGAGTACAGACAACTTGGATGTTTTACATTTTAGAGAATGTGCTTTAAAAATAGGTGTTGTGGATCATCTGCACACCTTCATGTTTAAGGCAGTTAGAATTTCTGAAGAAAAAACAAGGGTGGGTGGGTGGCTGGATGAGTGACTGGGTGGAAATTTATCTGTGCAGACACAGAGTTTCTGAAGGAAAACAGTGTGTGGAGGTGTATTTCTGCATTTAAAAAAAATAGGTCTAGTAAAAACCAGCACTTTAAAACATTATTGCAAGGTGTTTCATTGAAAAATAGAATTTAAAAAAGTCCTTTCCTTTATGTGAATATTCATGGAATGGGGGAGCAAGCTTTTAAGTAAATTGTGTTTCCAGACCTTTGCATTCAAGCCAAGTAAATATATATATATAATATATATGAACTTGCTGGGCTCCAAAAGCCCGTGGGAACATCAGGTAGAGAAGGTGTCAGAAAATGAGGAAGTCAAAATCTTGTGGGATTTCTGGATCCAAACGGATAGACACCTTGAACATAACACACCAGATATAATAGTAATAGAATGAAGAAATGTCCAGATCATTGACATTGCAATTCCAGGGGATGCCAGAGTTGAAAATAAAGAATTGGAAAAACTAACAAAGTACAGAGACCTGGCCATCAAAACATCTCGCCTCTGGAAGAAACACACTTCAGTGGTCCCCGTAGTCATTGGGGCTTTGGGAACAATATCAAGAAATTTCACACAGTACTGTAAGCAGTTGCAGGTCTCAGAAACCACACCATGAGCGCTACAAAAAACGGCAATATTAGGAACATCATACATACTGCACTGATATTTAACAGATACTTAGGTTTTTGGTTAAAACTTGTATCTGTTATATAATACCAGTCAATGTTTTTATAATTTTGACTGTGCCTGGTGTTTTTGAACAACAACAACAACAACATTAGAAGGGCAGAGCTGAAAGGGAGCCTTTGGAGCATAGAGTCCACCCCCTTTGAGAGAGGCATGGGGTGGCTGGAATTAAATTCACATCCTATGTATTTCACAAATTCTGTGAAAAGTTGTATTTATTCCACGTTATAAAATAAAATAAAGATTTTTTTTCTCTCTGCTTCTTGTACAGTGAATAAAAAATGGGGGGAGTTGTGTTTTCTGAAGGAAACCTACAAATAAGCATTTTTTTAAAAAGAAAACCACAGGTTGGGTTTTATTTCAGTGAGAATGAAAATTACAGTGTTGTATAAAAACTACAGCTTAGAGTTCCAATTGAGAAAAGTGATTATTTGAAAAATGAAAATGAAATATACCTTAATACCCCCCCCCCCTCTCTCTTTTCTGTAGTTCTGGATTTTGTTCTAAAATTTGGAAGGCAGTGTGTGTTTATCTGCACAGAGTTTCTGAAGGAAAATGGCGGGTGTGTGTGTGTGTATCTCTACCTTGAAAGAAATAGGTCTCATAAAAACCAACACTTTAAAACAGTTTAATTGAAAAACAGAATTTAAAAAATCCATTCCTCAATGTGAGTATTCATGCAGGGGGGAAGGAAGATTCTGTTCCCAGACCTTTGCATTCAAAAAGAATATGAAAATAAGTTTGCTAATTATTCTGTGACTGCCCCATAGACTTCTAAAACATAATTTATTGCACAATGCTGTATTTGAAAATAAAAATTTAAAACTATGGAAACATAGTTTCTTTGGGGCTATGGTGGTTTTGGGGGGAAATGATACAGAGATACTGAAGTCTCTGTTCGAAGGGATTTGTGGGTGTGGGCATGTTTGCCTGCATTTTTAAAAATGCTGAATAAAACAGACTTCTAAAATGTAATTTCTTACACAATTCTGTATTTTAAAAATACAAATGAAGGATACTTTCCTCAATAGGAATATTCGGGGGGAGTCTGTGGGCGGCTGTTAACAGAAGATGAGCAGAAGATGTCACTGTAGGTAGGGAGATGGGGAAGATGCACCAACGAGTAGTCTCAATTTAAAATAAATAAAGGTGTTCTCCCAAATTAAGCAATAACAAAGAACTTATAGGGCAGAGGCCTTTCACATGGGGCTGCATAAATAGAGCTGGCATACAGCAAGTCTCACACAGCTCCTGGTCTTGGATTTATGACTGTATGGATCCTGCTTCTAAACCTGACTAATGAACTTTTTGAGGAACAATACCCAATCACATCAATTCCTGTGAAAAAGCAAGAGTAGAAGAAAACTCTTGATCCCCAGAGAGAAACGGGTATATCATCATGACTGTTTTGATGCTATGTTTTTTGAAATTTAATCGTTTATGTATTCTGTAAAGGTGTAGAATTGATCATGCTATTGATAACTTTATTCTAGCCAAGAAATAAAAACACTATTTGCATTGTAATAGGATTGGGTGATGGTGGTGGTGGAGAGTTGTGTAGAGTTTCCACAAATATTCTAAAAGGTTGTTTTTATCTGTAGATACACAAGGGAGAAACCAATACACCTTCTCTAGGAAATCATCTGTGAAGGCTGGTGCATCTCTGAATCCTGGGGGTAAGGCCTTCTTTTATCATCACATGTAAAGGAAATAAATTAGCATTAATGCCACAATTATGAAGCATCAACAATAATTTTTGCAGGGGTCCCAATTTATTCTTTTCCATTGCCTTGCTGAGCCCTTGCCTCCCTGGCCAGTGCCTCACAAGAAAGATTAGTAACTATGCATTTATGAAGCATCAGTGTGACAGGTCTAAATAACAGTCTTTGTTCACTCTTAAGGTATGATGGCCAATGCACATGGCGAGGTAGCAGCACATCCTCCAACCACTTAGATGTTGAGTTCCATTAATCCAAAAGACCGGGCTAAAAAACACCTTGGCAACACACCTGTCAGGTGATACAGATCAAGAACATCAAAAGAAAAAACAGGGATGTTGAAACCAGGAGCTTCAGATGCTTCCAAGATGAGAACCCGTGCACCACCAGCTCCCACTAAGCCAAGATCTGCATCTGCGCCTGCAACTATAACTGCAGCTGGAATTTCATTTCTTCTAGAACCAGCGTTCTCAGCAATCCCCTTCCCCTCTCAACTACAGAGTTCTGAAATTGATGATGTGCCAAAACTAGATGTTTTTCCAGATACCCATGATGTGATTGCAGATAAAAGCCCTGCAGAACAACTATGGTTGTTATTAGGATACCACCATCTTGCTCAGGCAAAGATGAATAAATATTGTGGAGGGATGGGAAATCTTTAAAAAATGCATAGAGGAAATTTTTAAAAATGGTGTGTTTTTGTTTCAGGGGATCTGGGGGCTTTAGAGTCCAAAGTGAAGAATGTCATGACTAAGATTAAATGGCAGTACAAGTACTCACAGTGTGATGATGCTTCTTTCAGAGAAATACAAGTGAGGGGGATGCTAGGTCACAGCCTGAATCTTATAGGAATGTGGAATTGCATGCTCCTTCCTCCCCTTTTGGAGAGCAAGAAGGTGTCTCAAACAGTGATACTTTTTTTTGCAAAACACATCTCCTGAGACTCCGGAAGATGCTGATTCAACTCAAGGGCACTTCTCCCAGGAAGAAGCAGCTGTCCTTTCCCCAAGTATTTATAGAAAGGGTTTGAAGCTGGGAAAGGCCTCAACCCCATTTTAGTGAGAGGGTTTCATGAAGAATTTAAATGTATTAATTTAGATAAAATAAATCCATACACCCAGGCTGTGGAGGATCTACACACAGCCATACAAGAAGTTCTTCAGGATGGGGCATTGATGAGGGAAACATCCGTTAGAAGGGTCAGGGATGATTTTAATGCTGAAAACTTCCTAAATTATGTTGAAAGTCTCATGCAGAGTAAAGCGGAGATTTGTGGAGATGCCACTTTGCACTTAGTGGTTACTGTCCTCAAACCTCCAAGAGGTGGCCAATGCCAATCCTTAAAATTTATCCCCTCTAGTGAAGTCATAAATAAGAAAAGGCATTTTTTAATAGACTTGAATAATTATAACCACAACCTTTGTTTTGCTGGAGGGCTTTTAGGAGCTATGGCTCTAGGTGGCCCTACAGATGATGAATTGCTACATGCTGCAAGCTTCTTTAGGTTGGTCTAATTTTATTTTAAAGGTATCATTTACTGATATTTCCATGGTTGAAAACCATTTGCAAGTTAACATTCAACAGGTCTGCTGGACTGAGAAAGGGTGGTCTCTGTTTAAAAGTCAGGAAACTAGATTTTCTAATATTTCATGCTTCTCTCATTACTATGGAGTAAATAATATACATGGCTTCTTTGGCTCCCAAAATTACTGCAGCCTCTGTTGTTCTCTTTATAGTCATAACTATAACTGCACACATATATATATGTAGATGTTGCAAAAGTATAGAATGTGAATATGATAATGGGCCACCTCAATACTGTGATATATGTAAGATGCAATGTAAATCCCACAAGTGTCTACATAGACATTTGAGGTCGGCCTTAGAAAAATAAGTGTGGTGTCAACCTAGGGAAAGATGTAACATGTGTTGTGTGTATGTAGGATTGAACCACACAGAAAAAGAGTGTCCAGGATGCAGATGTAAAGTATGTAGGGAGCATATTAAAATCAAATCAACTCATGTGTGCTTTATGCAAACACCTGAAAAAACACCTATAGTGCTAAGATAATTTTTTATGACCTTGAGTGTATGCGGGAGACAGGCATTCATGTTCCTAATTTTTTTTCTACTCAGGCATTAGAGAGGGAAGCATATATAGTGTTTAAATGTAAAAAGCCATGTTCTCAAGCTGGGAAAGTGTGGACATTCATGGATGAATGCAGAATTTACAAAAAGTGCAGCATTCAAGCACTGTATATTCATAGCTCATAATGTTAAGTCATATTACTCCTACTTTCTACATTTTTTAACAGGTCTGAAAATCAAAATTACATCATACCTACGCCAGCCATAGAATTCGTTGGCATAAACTACATGATGCCCAAAGACAGGTCTGATTCTTTAAATTGGTATGAAGAAAATGAGAGAAAAACTTTTGATTTACAAAAAGAGCTGAGCTATTATTGCAAACAAGATGTTAAAATTCTAGAGAAAGCTTGCACCAGATACAGACACAAGACCATATATGAAAATGTCTGAAAACACAATAGATCATCATCTATTGTGCTTTCAGACATTGTGGTTCTAAAAAGCAGGTGAATGCTATAGATTCCTTCCAGTATCTCACTTGAGCTGGTGTTTGTCTACAAATGTACCAATTTTGTTTCCTTAAAGCCCAAACAATAGCTATACCTCCCCCAGATGATTATTACAGACAAATTAGAAGGTTTTCAACAGAATCCAATGTCTATCATACATTGAGCACACAGGAAACACCTAGATTCGTCATGCCTTAAATGGTGGAGAGGTCCAGGTTGGTTCTTATTTTCTAGATGGCTATGCTAGCATAAGAAATAAGATGATAAGAAAGTTGCATTCGAGTATAACAGTTGTGTCTTTCACGGTTGTACACAGTGCTATGATCTTGCAGATAGAAATGTAATGACTGTGACATCCTTTGAGTATTTACACAATGCTACTCAAAGGAAAACCCAATTCTTGAAAAGTTGTGGCTTTGAAATTAGAATGAGTACACATGCTCAAAGCAGATCAAGCCCTACAAGGCTTCCTTGCCTCACCTCAATTTTCAGATAATTTATCCCCGAAAGACACCCTTTATGGCAGGTGTACGAATGCTATTTGTCTCTACTATAAGCCAGAGCCATTAGATCAGTTACACTACGGATGGAGAAGGACTGCAGAGGTGGGAGTTTCACTCACCTCCCCCGCCCCCCATCCTTTGTCCATCCAACGAGCCTATTCAGACCAGGGGGAAATGAAACCAAGGTGGAGGATATATCAGGGGTCTCCTACCAACTCTCCTCAGACTGAAGAAGCTACTTGGATGAGTAGCGAAACGTTTCAATCTAACGAGAAAGAAGTCCAGTTGCCATGACTGAACTTCCAGATAACCTCGCCTGAATGACTGAGAATCTTCACAGATACATCTTTTCAGAGTATATTAAAATGAACTTTGGCTGAAAACAAAAGGCTTCCAGTTATTCTGATTGGTGTGTCACTTGTGAAGACCGAAAGTGGTACATTGAAGCTTATCATGAAAAAGAAGGAATAGAACTAGACCCTGAGCAAATATGCTGGAATGCTGCAAAGTGACATATTGCTAAATTATTTCTAAATTCATTCTGCGGTAAATTTGCTCAAAGATCAAATTTGAATAGCAGTGAAATGATAAGAGATCCTGACTGTCTTTTTCAACGTGTTTCTGGAGAAATATGAAGTATCCTCATTTGATTTTATTGATGAGAAAGCGATCTATGTGTCTTGGAAACATGATAAAATCACACAGTAACTCCCTGTGACACCAGTGGGTTCATAGCCAGCTTCACCGCTGCTTATGCCTGTTTAGAGCTCTATAGTTTGCTCAATAAACTTCAAGAAAGACGTCTTTATCATGACACAGATTCTGTAATATTTGTGAGTTGAGAAAATGATTGGGTTGCACCCTTTAAGGCGAATACCTAGGGGATCTCACAAGTGAAATCCTACCACAACAACATATTCATGAGTTTATGGCTGCTGGTCCAAAGAGTTACACATACAGACTTTCTAATAACTCTGTGTGCATGAAAGTAAATGGAATCACACTGAATGCTGCAAACAGTGAGAAGATACACTTTGATAGTTTCAAAGATTTGGTGTTTTCTTATGTCTCCGAGTGGGACAGACTACCACCTCATGAAATAGTGGTGCATCAGCATGGTATTGTTAGAAACAAAACAAAAAAAAGTTCCCTATAGAAAGGCCACTAAAGAAGACTCAAAGAGTTATTTATAACAAATGTGTGATTGTTGATGGTTTTAAAACGCTACCTTACGGTTATTGAAATATGGATACTCGCTGGCAACACCTTTTCTCACTGATTCTCGCTGGACCTAGCAATTCTGGGAAGATTTATTTTGTAAAGCAAGTACTGTAAAATGTTGAACCGGTTCTTTCTGCCATGCCTGAGAATATTGTATGGTGTTACAGTTGTTGGCAACCTATGTATAAAGACTTGATGTCTAGATATTTTTCTATAAGATTTGTTGAAGGCTTGCCCCCTGCCCTTGATGATGATATTTTACTACCCACCAATAACATTAACGTATTGATACTGGATGATCTTATGGAATCAGCTTGCCATAGCAAAGAAATTCAGAAAGCATTTACCAAGTATGTACATCACAGAAATTTCCTGCTGTATATACCGTGAAAAAGACTTTGCCTGGTTATAAAAGGCAGTGACTCTCTATATTTGGCAGCTTTTAACCCTTCCCTAACAGCAGGAAGCACGTCACACAGCATAAAGAGGAACTTGTAACCCTTGAAAATACTTGTTAAAGCCACTCCCCAGCAGAGAAGGGCTATTTGGTGTGCAGTGTCCAATGATTTTGTAACAGCTATTGCCAAGATAGCCCTCAACACTTTGAGAGGTAACATTCCTCTCAAGCCTCCACAAGTGGATATATTAAAAAAAACAAAAAAAAAAAAAACCCACAATACCATTGTCAAGCAACTGAGCAATAAAAAAAAAATTCTCTAAAGAGGAAAACACAGCTGATAAAGCCTTTGGGACGATTTATTGCACCGTTGCTCAGTTTTGCTATTCCACTCCTTAACAGTCTCTTTGCCAAGTAAAGGAAAACATGAAACATGCTGAAAACATGTACTTGGTTCCTAGCAGACAGCTAGAAGAACTCCACAGAAAATATCAGAACCACAATGGTGAGACATCTGGACTCTGCCATGAGAGAAATTCTCTTAAGATCAGACTAGTCTGAGCATGAAAAAGCCAAACTTCACACTGGTGTTCTACAGAGATTTTTAGCATTGACCAGACAGGATGAAATGAAAAAAAAACAACCCCACCTCTATTTCCATCTTCACCGATCCCGACTCCTCACCCCTTCTCCCAGTGAAGAGATGCTTTAGACTGAGTTTTTGAATTTTTTTTAGAAGTATTCCCATTAGGTATAAGAAAAATGCAGAAATTTTCTAAGCAAGTTAAAGCAACATAAAGGTATCTCTTCGTGGAATGACAAAGGTACATTCTTGTATCGGGGAGAGGTCTTATTGGCTCTAACATCCTAGATCTGGTCAAAGGGGTCACACAATCCAATATTATTTCTGCTAGAAAACTTGAAAACATCTCTTCCTCCTCCAAAGACTATTGCTGTTACCCGTCGCAAGAAACAATTCAAGAGACCAGAATGGTTATGTGTGGAAGACCTTCCTGCTACATCTTTGAGAGAAGTAGTCAAAGAACCAGAATGGCTCACTTTCTAAAATATAGCAATAAAATTGAGACGTATGCATCAAATAACTTTGTCTTTGTTTTATTTTATGCTCAGAATTACAGATGCATTTTACAAAAAGGGAGACATGTCTGAACGTGTTGAAATATGTTGTAGGGGTGGTGAGATTTTTTTATTTTTTCTGTCCTTGACAAAGCCTACAACCATGCAATCATTTCTGGAAACATTTTCCAAGTACAACTTTAAAATTTGATCAAACCTTAGCCCTTTTGTTCTGTTCTGTAAAAAGAACACACAGTGATAGCTGCCTGTCACTGCTAAAGGATCCTGTAGGACTCTGTTGGAACATAACCTCTTCACTCTGACGCAATAAAAAGTATGTGATGACTTCAGGAATGAGTGGGTTTTCTGGCAGTAATCTGTAGGAATCAAAAAATTCTCCAGGTCCATTAGGTGGCAAAGAGATGGCCAGCCAGTGTTCACTAGGCAAAGTGTGAGGATGTGGGTTCACCGCTATTCTTGCAGGTCTTTTGATAATAAGGTTCCTTGGTAACAGATTCCAGGGGTAGTCACCTAGAAAGCTTTTGTGTCGATATAATAAATTTAATATCATGTTAATCTTCACATGTAATCAAAGAGGACGTTTCTGCTGTGATTACTTTCAATCACATTGTCAAATACCCCATATAAGATCATATTAATCGTGGAGGGAGGGTCTGGGCAAAGTGGATCTCTGCCCTGAGATTTCCTGTTTTGGTCAGAGAATAGTGGTCAGAGCAGCTGTGATCAGGAGTTAAGTCAAAGGCATATAAAGTGTACCCCTGGATAAATTGGTCATGGTTGATTAAAAGGGGACAGTCCTTCATTTCTTTCCCTGTCACTTGTACCAGCTGCATGTACTCTCCCACACAATTTCTGTTTGTATAATTGGGTTATAGGGGTTTAGATGGAACTTGAAGCCCATTGACATATAAGGCTACAAAATTAACATGGCAGTGCTTGAAACTGGAAGGGTTTCTGGTGTATTCTCCACTGAAAGCAGTATTGTCAACAAATCCTATGACTAACTGATTAGGCAGCTGTCCCAAGAAGAGATTTTCTTGAACCCACAGTAGGCTACCAGCCGGTATACTAAACACTTCCATCCCCACACGCTCAATTGGGTATTTGGCATCAGAGGTCAGAAGAGTGTCCTAGACAAACACTGGGACATACTTTCACCCTTTTCACAATGAGAGATGCATTTGAAATACTTACTGTGTAATTGCCATTGGCATCTCCACTCAACAAACAGAATGTGTCCTTGCTGTGGGTGAGTTTAATTTTCACATCTACCCCATTCAGCAGCATTGCCTCATGAAAAAACAGATCACCGGGCAGTGGGCCCAGCAGATCCCATTTCCAAACTGCTTGCTGCTTGTTGTGCTCTGGTTTTAAAGCTGACATTTCCTCCCTCTGTTAAGATGGCATGTTCCACCAACTGGGAGGCATCTTTATGAAATCCAACAGCTGTAAACTGCATGCTCAAGGTGTCACCACCATGGCTGAGAATCATTGGAATCATCCTGGCTTTGTATGGGTAACAGTTGTTGCTTTGGCTGATAGTTTATCTCCAAGGGTGACATCAAGTTGGCTAAACAGAGATGCAATGGGGTGGTTGATTAAGGCTTTTCTAGCATCGTCAGCAATGTCTGATCCATCTGCGTTTGTGTTCTTACATCCCACATAGAGCAATGTATTATTTAAATTGATATAATCCTCACTATTTCCAATTATATAAAAATCAAGAGGTGCATTTGGCATTAGGGGTGCCAAAGGTGGTACTTCGATGTACATGCAGCTTTCAACACTGGTTTAGTAGGGGATAATTGAAAAAGATCAAATCAGATTTGGTACACTCTTCAGAAGATCGGTGAATGAATACCATTTTAAAATATATCTTTCCTGGCACACTTCACAGTCTTTCTTGTCCGTCCTCCTTTCTTCTTCCTGTTCACCCTGTTCTGAAGTTTTTTTTATGTCATGCTCCTGTTATTTTTAAAGGCGGAAGAGGGTCCTCTGTGTTGATGAGGTGCTTTTTTGCTTAACTCCTCCCCTTCTTTCCAAGCACATGAGGCCTGCTCCCTCCTGGGGCTTCCTTTTTGTTTCATGACAGATCCAACTACATTTCCAGCAATGTTATGCACAGCTGTGTTAACATGGGGTTTAATGAATTCTAGACCTCTCCTCAAAAAAGGGACGGCCTTTTGAAAGAGACCTTGAAAAATTCCTCCCAATCCAGTCACGTACATATTTACGGCTCCATGGAAACTGGGAAGGCCACAGCCTGCCTGTGTCAACCTGTAGTGGGCCCTACAAACATTGACATCTTCATAATATTTTAACACAACCATTTTCCTTCTTTTTTTCTCTAAGTGCTGCCTTTTCTGGGACGAATATGCAAGCTCGCGACAACTTTCCCCAAATTGAATGGCACGTGCTGGTTCTGATTGTGTTTGACTTATTCAGAGAAAAGAATTGGCCCCGTAAAAGCGGGCCCAACCCCTCCCTTTCTTTTTGCTTTTTCTCTTGACTCAAGGACTAATGTTTCCTGAAAACAAGAAGGTCCGTTCACTGAAAAACAACATGCTTGTAGTAGATAAGAATGGAATGCAGGGGCCCCAGGGAGAGAAGAAGGTCCGTTTGCGCATGTTTGAAAGGTGTTTTTACTAATCCAATGAATTTTCGCCAACTAACTTTCTGACCCTTTTGAGGAGATTGTGCGCCCACCCCAAATCGCCCGGAAGGGACAGGCTATAAGAGATTGTACCACTCCTTTTGTTCTTTGGAGAAAGCCTTTGCCCTGCGTGGTAAATTGTTTTTCTCCCCGCTTTCTGCAGCAGGTGTTTTCCTTTGCAATAAAATAACCTCACAAGAAGCCTTCGTGTCTCAGTCTCTCAGTTTGGGAGCTTTCCTTTTTGAAATGAACCGGATAACAGTTTTGGGGGCTCGTCCGGGATCTCCTAACAGCCCCGGTTGGGGCTGGGCCACAGCCCAGTTGAGGCCGAGCAGAACGAAGGCGGCGGTGAAGTGAACCGGAGGGTACCCCTGTCTCCTTTTAGGCAGCCGCTTCCTTCCCGACGCTTCGGCTGCTCGGCATCAAGAACTCGGAAAGAGGCACGAACGCAAGAGGTCCTCCAAGCCGGCCGGCCAACGGACATTGGTAAGTTAAGGTGGGGAAACTCCGAACGGGTTGGTTGTTGTCGAATGAGTGAAGGATTGAGTGGACCTGCAGTTCCCTACGGTAGCCGTTGTGTGATCCGGTACCCTGGGTCAGGTCGAGAGAGTGGTTGTTGCAATCCTATTGTGTCTGCGTTCAAGAGACCCCTTACTCTTGTCGCAAAACCCCTTTCCCTTTTGTATTTGTCTCCCGCGGGATGGGAAACCAGATGTCTAGAAAGGAAAAGAGGTCCAGCGGGGACCAAAAGAAAAGGAGGAATTTCGAGGGGGACGCCCCGGCACCAACTCCGAGAGGCGGAGAGGAGCTAGGAATTCCTAGCAATAGCCCGTTGGGGAAGCTGTTGCTACATTGGGAATCAGTGAAAGTACAGGAGTTTCAGTCAGAGCAGGAAATGGTCCGTATGTGCACAGAGGTCTGGACCAATTTTGAAATCAGTCCAAGATGGCCAAAACTCGGATCCGATAATTTCGATGATATTAAAGGGGTGGACAACTTCTATGTTGCTCATCCGCCCCGTACTGCCTATGTCGACTCCTGGATGTGGTACATTATAAAATTTGGACCAGGAGTTAAATTGGCAGTAAGCAGAACCCTATTAGATACCAAGCTGAAGGGTGAGGAAATGTCTAAATTTGACCCCTTAGAGTTTTTTAACTATCAGCAGCCCATAGCACCGCCAACAGCACCACCTGAGGCTGCTGAGCAATTAGCAGCGCCTCCTTCTTACGAAGAGGCAGGGCGGGAGGGTAGCAATTCAGGCCCAACCCAGGCCAGTCCCTTAAGCGCTGCCTCCACCATAGAGTATTCCCCTTCTTTAGACCCGATCAGAAAACAAGCTGACAGACTGAAGACGGTCATAGAACAGATGGAGCAGACCCCATCTCGACCAAACACCAGGTCTAGGACACGGGCAACAGAGGCAGCTGAAGTAACAGATGAATGCCCCGGCGCATCAGCCCAGTACCCATTAAGGGAAGTCCCAATGGGAACTAGGGTTGGATATGTAGAAGTCCCTCTAACTAATTCCGATATTTGGGTAATAAAACAACAACTGCCTAATCTTCCAGAAGACCCCATTGGGTTCGTGACAGGACTCAGGGACGCTCTAGGGACTATGGTTTATAAGCCCACTGAATTGTTACATATTTGCAAACAATTAGCAGGAGTAACGTATACCAACCAAGCGTTGGGTCATGCTAGAAGGCTTTGGCAGGCGCAGGATGGCGCCTGAACAGAACAGATGGCCAGGGAGAGATTCCCTGAGATAACCCCGGGGAACTGGGACTTTCAGGCTGATAATATTAGGGAGCAGTGTGGGGAAATGAAAGATTTCTTATTAAAGGGACTAGAAGCAACAGTCCCTAAAACCGTTAGCATGAAATTAGCCTTTGGACAGCCCCAAGGAAAAGATGAGAGTCCAGTCGAGTATTTAGAAAGGCTAAAACGAAATATGCGACGGTATACCGGATTAGACCCAGAGGATCAAGCAAACGCAAATATTCTGAGGCTGGAGTTTGTGTCGGGGTGTTACCCGGACATAGAGTTCAAACTACAGAAAATTGATGACTTGACAACTAAACCTATAGGAGATTTGTTAACGGAAGCTCAGAAGGTAGTGGTAAGGAGGGAAGAGGAGAAGGAAAAGAGAAAGTTGAAATTGATGGCACAGATGGTGGAAAAAGTTGTAGATAAAAGGATCCCCGGAAATAACCCTCCATGGGTCGGGACTCGTGGACGGGGCCGTGAGAGAGGAGTGTATAGTAACATAGGGAGGTAGAGGAAAGCTTGTGGAAGGTAGAAAGAATGAAGAGGGACAAGGGCAGGTGAGGGGCTGCCTGGTAAAAAGTCCTGCCTGCGCAGAGCCCTTGTTAACTTTGCAGGTGGGCAAAGAGGGAAAGGAAATCGAATTTTTGGTAGACTCAGGAGCCACGAGATCTAGCCTGAGCCAACCTACCTGGGAAGGACAACTTCCTCTTTCTGGGGGACATTGTAACATAGTAGGAATAGAAAACCTAACGCAACGGGTTCCTGTTCTAAAACCCCTAGAGGTGCTAAAACCTGGGTCACATGAAAAGCTGTGGCATGATTTCGTGTGGACCCCAAATTCAGGAGTGAACCTACTAGGTCGAGATTTAATGGCCAAATTAGGAATCCTCGCATAGCACTACAGGACTCTCGCCCTTTGAGAGTCTATATGGAATGGGAATTTGGGATGTTAGCACACAGAGAATTAGCCCCAACCTAGAACTTTTCAAAGATGCCTTTATAAGAAAATATCTGCTGGCCCTGTTCTCTATTCTCTCCGATAATGGGGAGCGAGGCATCGCGGTGCAGCGAACGCCATTGGAGGTAGCAGTGCATTCCTTCCACCCCGGGGATTGGGCTTACATCAAGGCATGGAAGAGTGAACCGCTCGCCCCAAGGTGGCTTGGCCCGTTCCAGATCTTGTTGACAACAGAAACTGCCGTCAGGACCAAAGAACTAGGCTGGACTCACCACACTCGCGCCAAACACGCAACTAATCCTGAAGGACGGTGGGAAGCCGTGCATGTGTCTGAGGACGGACTAAAGACTATTTTTAGGCGACAAAAGTAATGTCCAGCAGGCAATTGGCGCATAAGTGTTGCCCCTTCTTTAGTGTGTTCCTGGAAGCAAGGAAGGTCAATAATCTGGTTCAAACTTGGAAGGTATCCTTAAAAATTAGCAGGAGTCGGTGGGGGTTCTATTTCTTTAAAGGGTATTCAATTGGAGATCAAGTAGTATTGGAAGACGAGGAAACAATCGATAGGGAGGAGGAAAGAAGAATTTTTAACAGGGTTTTTACAGAATTGTGGGATTCTCAGTGGTGGCACAATCAGTACTGTAAGGTCTGCCCTATTACGAAGAATCAAGAACTGTGCGAAATTACCGATACTGAGAGTAGTTCTGAAGAAGAGTTAGATGAGGATTGTCGAATTTCATTGTTTGGACGGATATTGTAGAGTAATGTCCATAGTTCCCCATATAACAGGTAGTGTTTGCCCCTGGTTTTCCTGTTCAATCAGTCGAACACCAAAGGGAGAGGTAGAGGCGTGGATAGTGCGAATACAAACTACTTCCTATTGGGACACTGAATACGAGGGGTTGGCCTGGGGCAACCAGTTGATGGTATACAAAAGAGTAAAAGGCAAGGGCCGTGGGACCTTGTATACTAGTACTAAGCTGGCCTCAAGCTTAGAGTTCTGGCATAATCGAGACTGCAAGCGGTGCCCCCTTATCAAAATTAGGGATAGCAACATCGACTCTGGATCAGAGTCAGACTCCGATTAGGTCGTTCCCGGAAGGGAGTGACCTTTCCGCTCTCACACTTTCACCTCCCGGCAGCTTGTTCGGAACACCAGGCGATATCCGGAACTTAAAAGATCCCTTGCTAGGGATAGATCCCTTTGAGCCCCATTGTCTACTATATTGCCACTTTTGCCCTCACCATTGGTGTGCCAGAATAACCAAATTTGACGAAAGCCCGACATTGAGGTGGTATGTGCTGAAGGTGGGATATTCCGAGAGGTTGTGGGCCGAAAGTCTGTGGGCTGTGGAAACACCAGTTGCAAGCTATCAGTGGAAGGTTCGACCCGATAGCTCGACGCAGGCAAAAGCCATTCCTAAGGGATGGCTCCGCTACGCATCTTCGGTACACCACGAGACGTGTTGGAAGTACAGGAGCGAAAGCCCTTGGTCCGTGCCCAGCCCAGACTCAGAGGACGAGGAATGGAACTCCCACTACCAGTGGCGGTAAAGCCTACCCCTCTGATGTCTTGGAAGAATATCAGGCAGATGTTTATTGGTAGACCAAGGGTAGATGGCAAAGTGATTACAGTATTAGGGATCTTTCTGAGCTTTATTCTGCAAGCGACAGGGTCTACTTGTCCTTGTGTGATAACTACCAGGAAAGGGAATCAGGAACATCAAACATTGCTCTACAAGTCCGTCTATAAATGTATGGGCAATACCTCTGTATGTCGATTTAACAATATAGAATATACTGTCTGCAGGAAAGGGAGTCAAGAGCCAGTTTGTTTCGATCCTAAGGAAGATCCTGAAAGGATCTGGGTGGAGATCTACACCATGGCATCCTTTCATCAGACATTAATAACTAGAGCTGAGCGGAAAGAGAATCATCCTATATCCCTCATCTTTGATGCATGCGTTGCAATTAGTCATGGAGCCTTTCAGTTCACTAAGTGTGGGGGGATGGAATGGGTAAAATACTATAAGGCACAGCACAAATAACAGAACACGCAAATTAGGAATGCTATATATCAGAATAGATTAGCTCTAGATTACTTATTAGCTTCGGAAGGAGGTGTGTGTGGAAAGTTTAATTTGACAAATTGTTGCCTTGAGATTGGAGATACACAGGACGCAATTGCAGAAATTACCGGTCAAATGCGGAAATTGGCTCATGTCCCTATTCAAAAAAAATGGGCTGGAATTATGAATGACACTGGGTGGTTAGGAGGGATTTTCAACAACTGGAAACAAGCACTATTCTTCCTAGGTATGATTATGTTCGGGCTAATGCTGTTAAGTTACAAAATTATCCCAGCCCAGGATGAAACTTATAATTGTGAATAAGTCAAAGTGTGTAGAAAAAGAAAAGGGGGGATTTGTTAGGAAAATTGTGTTTGACTTATTCAGAGAAAAGAATTGGCCCCGTAAAAGCGGGCCCAACCCCTCCCTTTCTTTTTGCTTTTTCTCTTGACTCAAGGACTAATGTTTCCTGAAAACAAGAAGGTCCGTTCACTGAAAAACAACATGCTTGTAGTAGATAAGAATGGAATGCAGGGGCCCCAGGGAGAGAAGAAGGTCCGTTTGCGCATGTTTGAAAGGTGTTTTTACTAATCCAATGAATTTTCGCCAACTAACTTTCTGACCCTTTTGAGGAGATTGTGCGCCCACCCCAAATCGCCCGGAAGGGACAGGCTATAAGAGATTGTACCACTCCTTTTGTTCTTTGGAGAAAGCCTTTGCCCTGCGTGGTAAATTGTTTTTCTCCCCGCTTTCTGCAGCAGGCGTTTTCCTTTGCAATAAAATAACCTCACAAGAAGCCTTCGTGTCTCAGTCTCTCAGTTTGGGAGCTTTCCTTTTTGAAATGAACCGGATAACAATTTCAATGCTTATTGTGTTGATGTGGTTCTTACTCATCAGCATGTAATGGGCTTTACTGTAGGTAACAGTAACACATTCACAGGTTTCCCTCCTGACAAGCACACATCGTAGCAGAGGTAGAGTAGTCTCTCACAAATGTTCTATGGTATCTGTATATATGTACAAAGAGCTGAAATATCCAGTAATGTCTACAGCATGAGATATTTTTCTGATGGGTTGATCTGGAGCTAACCTCCAAAATGTGGGCTAACTCACTGGTGGCTGAAAATTGTAAATTCCAGGACCTGTGAATCTAACTTTACCCATTACTGAGTCACAGATCAGGCATATTTCTGGTGGATCTATGGCATCTTTTATATTATTATTCATATTGTCCAGAACATCTTGAATGTCCCTGTAATATCATCTGTGCAGCAGAAACCCCCATTTATTTATACCCCACGGAACGTAAAACATAGCATTTTTAGTGATTGTGTGCCAACTGCGAGGACGCTGTATCTTAACTAAGCCAATTTCCCGAACTCCCTTCAAATCTAAGGGGTGGGGTAGCAGTGTTGTAAAGTTTGTATTTTGGGGAAAGATTTCCATGCAAGCGTTGCTGAGGATCATGATGTAAAATCCATACCAGTCATGTCTGTTGTAAACCGCTCAGAGTGGCCCTAGCTGCCAGATGGGCAGTATATAAATCAAATCAAATCAAATCTTACCCCTTCTAAGGTCACTAATGTCTGAGGCTGCCACCCAACTGTTAAATTTATCAGGCCATCCTAACTACTTCCTCTGTGTTTATGTGGCTATAATTTTTTCAATGTAGTACACCCTGTTTTCCTGGGGATTCACTTTCTGTAATTCCTCAGGGTAGAATCCACCCACTACTATTTCACCATCAGAATCTTCCAGTTGAAATACAGGTTCCTTCCTTCCTCTGAGAACTTTGTCAATTATGAAAATTTCATGTGAATATTTTTTTTCATAACTTTTTTCAAAAATGCCTTTACTTTTTGATATCCTGACATGGTTGCCTTTTCTGAAGATAGTTCTTTATTCTTTTATTTTAAAATAAGGACCATAAACAATTCTCCACACACTTAGAGAGTTAGAAGAATTAACCTCCAAGGGCCATACCTCTATGAAAGCTAGTGTTATAACTTTTAATGAGTTCAGGCAAGATATCAATATACTGATATGTATCGTTGGCTGTATCTCCACATTTGCAACTTGAGAGTCCGGTTGAATCTTTCCACTACAGCTGCGTTGACTCCATTATGAGTGACAAAATGATGGATTTCATGCTGTTTGTATAACTGTCTCATTTTCTTATTTTAAAATTCAGATCCTTTATCTGTTTGCAAGTTGCATGGTATTAATCCCTCCTTAAAAATGTTCTTGAAGGCTTTGAACACCTCAGTTCCTGTCTTGTTTTTCAAAATGACAGCCCATGTGAATTTGGACAAAATATCCACCACAGTTAAAATATATGTATTGTATCTGTTATATTTCTGTAAATGTTGCATATCCACTAAATCCACATGCCATTGTGCATCCTCATCTGAAACAACTGTTTTGTTTCTTTTGAAGTGAATTCTTGCTGGTTTCTGCAGGGTGTATGCATCTCTTGATCTCTGAGCCAATCTTTAACCAATCTTCTAGTTAGAGTTTTGCTATGTTTGGAGATTTTGGGAAAGATAGATTCCACCCTGCTATCCCTGGATTGTAATATATCCTTTTCAGTAGAAGTTGTCCGGAGTTTTGGGGTTCGGTGTCACCAGCATGCGGATGACACTGAACTCTATCTCTCCTTTCCACCTAATTCCAGGGAAGCTGTCTTGACTCTAAACCACTGCTTGGCATCAGTAATGGGCTGGATGAGGGCAAACAAACTGAAACTTAATCCAGAAAAGACAGAGGTGCTCCTGGTTAGTCGGAAGGCAGATGAGGGAATAGGGATACTACCTGTGCTGGATGGGGTTACACTCCCCCTGAAAACTCAGGTCCGCAGCTTGGGTGTACTCCTGGATTCATCCCTAAGCTTGGATGCCCAGGTTTTGGTGGTGGCCAGGAGTGTATTTGCACAGCTAAAGCTGGTGCGCCAGCTGCGCAAGTTCCTTGAGACGTTGGATCTGGCTACAGTGACACATGCCTTAGTTACATCCCGTTTCAATTACTGTAACACGCTCTATGTGGGGCTGCCTTTGAAGATGGTTCGGAAACTTCAGCGGGTGCAAAACTCTGAAGCTAGACTACTGACTGGAGCCAGCTACAGGGAGCATATAACACACCTGTTACAAGAACTGCACTGGCTACCAGTCCATTTCTGGGCCCAATTCAAAGTGCTGGTCATTACCTATAAAGCCCTATACAGCTTGGGTCCAGGCTACCTGAAGGACCGTATCTCCCTATATGCGCCTTCTCGGCGATTAAGATCAGCAGAGGAGACCCTCCTTTCGGTCCCATTGCCAGCACAAGCACAGCTGATGGGGACACGGGAGAGGGCCTTCTCTGTGGCAGCTCCCAGGCTATGGAATGCTCTCCCTTGGGAGATCAGGATGGCCCCTTCCCTTTTATCCTTCCGAAAAAAGCTAAAGACCCATCTTTTCAGGCAGGCTTTTAACAGTTATAACTGAATCCCTGAACCCCATTTTAGCAGATAATGTTAATCTTTTTTATGTTTTCATGTTCTAATCTTTTAATTGTATTTTAAATCATATATTGGTTAATTTATCTTTTAATATTTAACTTATTGTGTTTTTAAATTGTGTGAATTTTAATGTTGTAAGCCACTTTGGGTCCCTTGTTGGGAGAAATGCGGCATATAAATAAAACTAATAATAATGATGATGATGATGATGATGTCCCTGTGCAAAAAGTCTAATAAAGGCACCTTATTACAACTCAGTATTTTATTGGTACATCTCAAACAAATTAAAACATATTGACTTTCTCCTCTTCCTCTGCAGCTTCAGGTCTTACTACATTTACACAAATGCATGCACAACAACCGTTTGAATCTGAAGAGTTGATCTCGATTTGATTTGTTTCCTTGTTCTTGCTCTCTCAAAACAAAACAAAACAAAACATAAAATTGTTAGCAGTCTGAATGACCCATGCAAAATTTCTCCATGTTTAACCATCACATTGTCCTCCTCCTTCAACCCAATACTTACTTACAGGTGTAATAGAATCCACAGATTCACACCTGATTTCTTCTTCCTTCTTCTCCTCTGCTTCAATCTTTACTGGTACAAGACTGATCGGAGCCATTTCTTCCTAAATGTTCTCCTCTTCCTCTGCTTCACTGCTTAAACAACATGGTGATTCATACAGATCATCCTCTTCTTTCCTGCTTAAATCATCCTCCTCATTGTTTGAGACCTCCGTTTCATAACCAGCCTCTTCAGATGGGACCTCAAAATGTCTGAGACAATCAGCCTGGCTGTCAGCAATCTATTTTTACATCTCCAGTCTAGAATTTTCCAGCATACCATACAGCTGTCTTTCAACCAGCATCTTTGTGGCAGTTTCATACATTTTACATATTTTTTCAACACTCACCTCACATTTATGCTCCTTCTCTTTGCAGTTTTGCACTTAGCTTTTTCTGTACTGCGAGCCGGGGGAGATCCTTCACACATTCTTCTGCTGCCTAATCCATGCCGTCCTCTGACGGCACATCTGTTCTTTCCAGGGATGCCACATCTTTGCAAGATGCCATGGTGGAAGAGCGACCAAGCAAAGAGTTGCAGCAAGAGTTAAAAGGTCTGGGATAGAGTGGGGCATCCCGAATGGCCGTCGATATACCCAAGGCTGCAAGGGTAGGTCCCCTACCTCCCCGTTGCTAATTGGCAAAGATGAAGGTTGGGGGAAAGCTGGCCAATCACCGCCACTCCACCCAGTGCCTCCCATGGGAGGGCTTTCTACAAGGCAGGGTCTCTGGCCCAAACACACCCCGGCAATCATTGATGAGGACCAAGGGTGAAGAAAGCCTGGCCAAGCACAGGCACTCCCAGGAACTGGGTGGGTGGGTGGAGCTGCAAAGCTCAGACAGTCTCCACAACAGCTCAGATGATGCCCCGAGAAGGCCCGAAGTGCTCCTCTGAAGATGGCCACAACAGTGCTTAGAAAAGAGCTTTTTCAAAGTGAGCCCTGCTACATTTGTAGGTTGTATTCCTGCTTTTGAGGTTAATAAATCATAATGTAAAACATCCAAGTTGTCTGTACTTTTGTTTTCAGAAAAAGAACGCTTCTCAAAAGGAATGGGGCTACATTGTGGAGCCTATGGGAATGGGGTGCATCAAATGGGGTGTATCAAAAAAGATCTTGCAAAACTTGGGGAGATCAGGACGAGATCATAGAGGTGTCACACCCCACCCAAAAATGCAAAAAAGATGGCCAATCGTTGTCCAAAAAAAACAAAAGAAAAAACCAAACCAGGCTGTCTAGGGAACAGGCAGCACCAAAGGGTCTCAAAACCGGCATCTAGTGGTTGAATGTCATGAGAAGGTCCACATGCCATACCCCCCAATAAGCAGATAGGTTTTGGGGGGCAGGGGTGCCCCCTTTGGGGGTATCCTAATCCCCAAACCCTTGGAGTTGGGACTAACCCCTCAAAGGGGTGTGGCCACCTGTCACTTTTAGTTTGATTAAAGCTACCCCTTTATTCTTCTGATTTTTCAGTAATGCAGGGCGAGACTTTGGGACAGAGGTATAGACCACCAAATGAAAACAGTGGCTGAGCAGACTCAAAACTGTGGGGCTGACTCGCTTGCCACACTGTGAAGCTGGTGAAGTAATGCACGATCGCATCTAAAGACCATTAAGTCTAGAATTTCAAATAGCTGAACTTTCCCACTATAGGTATGATTGCACAGGAGGGTTGCCTCTTAGACACATAGACTGGTGCATCGAAACCATCCATGTGTAATGGAACACTGAGGGATATTCCAGGTGCCATCGAGGCTGGGAAACCTATGCCTTCCAAATATTGCTGAACTCCAATCCCCCTTAGCCCATGCAAGTCTGAGGCTTGACAAGAACAGTCGTTCTTCACCCTCTGGAGAAAGGAAGGCTCTCACCCTCTGTGTTATGCTATGCACACATGCATCCAACAGAATTTACCCTTACACCTCAGACCCACAGAGTAAGAGAGGCTGCACAATGCTGCCACCACCCAAATGTCATTTACTCATAAGAACTCTTAGGATACACTTGTGAGAACACAGTCTAAGGAGGGAGGCCCCTGGTTATAACATCCCTTAAACGCCTTTAAAAAGCAGCAGGTGAGCCTCCTTACCAGGGATAGACAAACCTCACGCCAACAAACAAACACACCGGCTCCAGTTTCCAAGCAGAGAAACATTCAGAAACAGTCACTGGCTTTTAAAAATATACTACCTAACTAAACTTGATATAACTGACCAAAGCTATTGTTGTTCTCTATTTTATTATATCGCTTTTATTCGATTTTTATTGTTAGCCGCCCAGAGTAGACTTGGGTCTAGATGGGCGGGGTATAAATTTAATAAATAAATAAATAAAATAAATAAATAAAGCTACTTCTAGGTAGGATAGACACCTGCAACTCCACAGCACAGCTTAGATCATTCTTGCCCCCTTTAGTAGCCATGCATGAAGTAAGACATCAAGGTACTTCTGTAGGAACACGGCAATCACCCAAGAAGGAACTGCAACTTGCTTATACATCCTTCTGATTATGTATCCAAAATAAGACCAGGAGCAGACTGTGATACAGATTATGAACTGTTTTGGTCAAAAATTAGACTAAAGATGAAAAAGAACTAAAATATCATAATGTCACAAGATAATTTAGACAACATTTTTGATGAATTTAAAGTCCATATAAAGAACAGATTGTGACCATTCATACGATCATATTCCCAATTTATGGTTTATTTACACAGGCTCAGTTGGAATGGGATGGATCCATCTAAATAGGGTTGCTCGAGGTCTTGGACAGGTATGCCATTTGGTGCAATCTTTGCATCCAAATGCCATATACACCTCAAGGAACCTTATTTAGTCTGGCTCCTTCCACTGTCAATTTGTTATATCATGAAGTGGCATAAGAAGAGAGCCATTTCATGATATTGGCAAATTAAACTCTTCCTCTGCTCCTCTGTGGAGAACAGAGGAAGTGATCTTTTTTTAAAAAAAGATTTCCTTAGGGCAGTGCAGATGCACTGCATCACATAATTAAAAATAAATAAATAAATAGAAGACTTTCTCCTGGAGAAAAGGGGGAAATGTCCCATGTTGTCCCCTCCTGAGGGGACAACATGGGACATTTCCCCTTTTTGCTTTGATCATCTTAAAGGTCTCATTGAGAACCTGTCAGCAGCCAAATCCAACACACATCACAAGTCTCTGATGACTTTGCCTGTACAGTATTTGCAAATGAACATATCTATGCTTTATGTTATACACATATAGATAAGCATATAGTCATGTAGGCATACACACAATGTATCTTCCCTTTATGTTTCTGGCAATATTTGTTAGTTTCACTTAAGTATTTAGTCTTTTCTATAATATGGTTATGCCTTGCCTTAGCTGATCTGGGCTCCCTGCAGCTCAGGCTTCAGTAATATAAACAGATGGCCCTTCCAGACTTAGCCCAGCCCAGAGCAGCTTTGCAGCCTGTCTGTCAGCCAATCAAGTGGTGGGGAAAGCCACTAGAGGGGGATTATGTTATCCCTTTGGAGGCCATAGATTAATAATGACAAATTCATTAAGAGTCTGCGCCCTGCCTTTTAACCCTTCTGTCCTAACTGCAGTCAAAGCCTCTCCTGCACACCCTTCACACACTTAAGTCTTCTCCAGAAATACATAAGAGGTCCAGACCGATCCCATGCATAATTACTTGGGAGCAATCCTCACTGGTGAAAGTGGTGCTTCCTTTTCAGTAAGTATGCCTACGGTTCCAGCCTAGCCAGGACTTCATCTGATATCATGCATTCATAATTCCTGGGAAATGGGGTCAAATCTGCTCGAATTGTTCAATTTGCAGAAGGATATAATAAACGAGTTTGCAAGATTTGCTTAACACTGGATTTGTTTTACTTTGGATTTGCTTTGTATATTGTCAACAAGGGAAGTACAACAGTTGGTTGTTTGAAATTTCACTTTTATCCTACCACTCCAGTAGTACTTGGTTCACAGCCATTATGGGGCTATAGTTCCTAGCATCAATTCCTACCCTTCTCTGGAGGAGGTGGGTCCAAAATCCTCCATGGGAGATTTTTTTCAGGGGCAACCAACAAAAGAACCCCCCCCCCCCCCACACACACACCATTCTTTCACTGATTCAGGAGCCTGCCATCCATGGGTGGTTGTAAACTGACAGTGTTTCTATACTCCACTTTTATCTTGGTCTTGAAATGCCCCATTTGCTGAAGATTACAGGGAAACTAGACAGTCTTGTCTTTGGTTTGCATGTGTTTCTCCTGTGTTTCCTTAGTCTTTTTTGTTACCAGAGAAAACCGGCTCAGGACAAAAGACAGAGAAGCTGGAGGATGCTATTAACTGTGACCAGTAGGAACCATCAGGGTGTTTTCAAATTGATACTTCCCCCCACCTCCTCCACCTGCTGCCAAAGTTCAGTGATGGGCCATCCTGAGGCCATGTTAAAACTGCAGTCTAGGAGGCATCCCTGTGCTGGATCCAACCCACTATATTACAAGAACACTTCAAATGATAATTGCATACCATAAAATCAATTCCAACTTATGGCAGTCCTTGTCTGGGTTTTCTAGGTATCGAGTACTCAGAAGTGAGTTACCATTCCCTTCCTTTTGGGTCACCTCGGGACTGAGCAGCATACCCAAGGCCACATAGGCTGGCTCTTCTCCCAGGAAGAGTTGGGGGGGGGTGATGAAATTCCCAACCTCTAGCTCTGTAGCCAGGTGTTTCAGCTAGCTAAGTGGCAGGGCATTATTATAAATATTCTATTTGGAGTTCAAAGCAGAATACAGGAAGTGGGAGATTTCCACAGTTTACCTCCATATCAGACTTGGAAGGTGGCCTATTTGAGAAATAGTGATTAAACAAAAGTTACACACAGTGCTAAAGGGATAAGGAGGTATTTGAATTCCAGGTCATCTCCTGCTGATAGGAATATGCTCAGGTATGACTTCCTAAGGGAAATAAATATGGTTTTAAAATTAATTACCTTTTAAAACCCCATTTGTTAACTGTATCGTCACTATATTTATTTGGGGTTTGTTGATTACAGTCCAGGCATTTGTAAATTTCTACATACTGCTGACTGAAATCTATTTCCCAAAGGACCAGTCAGCTTTTTTCAGCCTTGGGTCATCAGCCTTTGTTTCTCACAAATTGCTCCCACAGAGACCCTCGTGTGAGGCTAACTCCATGACACACCAGAGAGTATTTTAGATGTTTGGCCCAGCCAGATGAAGCCCCCTGCCCCTGGCTTCCACAGCCAAAGGGCGGCAGAATTAATCATGAGAAGAGCTAGCTATTGAAAAAGAGAAGCTGCTCTTCATTCCTCCATTATAGCTACAAGAAGAGAGGAAGTATCTCAAAAGTTAATCTTTCTTTACTTGGAACGTATATAGCAAGTGAGTGTTTGCATTGCATGTATATATGAATGTACCAAATACACTGTAGACATATATAAAGGACAAGATTATAGGAACAGATGAACAGCATTCACTGCGACAGCTTGCTTTATTTTTTGCTTTATTTTCTTAATAGTCCAATAAAGGTATCACCTCTTCCTGCATTTGTGTTGTTTTTGTGACCATACGGCCTTGTCCTAATTTTGGCTCTGAAAGACCTAGTCAAGAAGGTATAGCAACATATTTTAGGTACAGGAGTACATAGCATTGGTCTTCATGCACACATACTTCTGCATCACATGGGGATTGATATTTTTGCTGATATATACCAGACAACTACATTTACTGTTCTGGGCAGGTTGGCTGGCATGAGAGACAGGGCATCCTTTGTGTTGGCTCTCCAATTTTGGACCTCTCTCAAGAATTGTGTCTGGCACCCATGTTGGCTAGTTTTTAATGGAGTGTTAAGAACTGCTTGTTTGAATCTACTTTAAATGAGGCAGATTGCTCTATTGACAGTGGGGTAGCAAATCCACTCTGAGTTTTCATCCAAACTTTTGCAAGATGCAATATCTGTGTTGACTACTGTGACTGAGTCAGAGGAGTTGGGCTTGCCCCAGTGCCTCCTACTGTGCAACTCCACTATTGGCTTCCTCTGTGGCCCCACCGAAGGAGGAACCGCGCAGAGTTGCTGCACCTTGTTGGGAGGGCCCTTCCCTTGGGGGAAGTGACTCTACAGGAGGAAGCGCTTTAGCAGAAAAGCCACCTGCCACTTGGAGGGGTGGGGCCAGAATAATGTGAACTGGAGGGAATAAAAAGGGAAAGGGTCAGAGATTTGAGGCAGGTGGAGGCAGAGAGGCTCAAGGGAGACCTGGAGGAAAAGGAGAAGTGGGTCAATGCTGAGGAGATGCCCCCCCCCAATTATCCAGGGCTGACAGAACATCAACTGCATTTAGGCAGATGTCCCCCAATCCCAGCCTTTGCGCCAAGTCCCTGCGTATATCCTAAAAAACACCTCACCCAGCAAAAGGTATGGCCCACCCCAACACAAAAGAGGTGTAAGAGGAGAAAACAACAGGCTTGGAGCCTCTGCCAAGCTAAGAACTGAAGGAGGAGTGTGTGGACCACCCTTGACAGTAGTAGTTGATCAGGAAGACTGGACCTAGCTTGGAAGAGTGAATGGAACGGCTCCTAGACTTCTCACCAAGAATACTATTGTGGAGGCTAAGATGTGTTGGATTATATCACCTTATATCACCAAGCAGCCATTCTGTATCCTTACAGCTGAAGAGACAATTGTTTGTTAAGTTCATAGCAGAGAGTGGCTCCTATGTCTGTGCCCCCAGAGTCCTTCCACATTCCCCTCCACATGGAAGACCTGGAGCTTCATAACCACTAATGGGAACTAGAGACTGTTTCCCTGCAATGTTTTTGTCTGCTGAATGACAAAGTGGCGCTTATTAGTAATGTGTACCATCGGAGCCACGGAATAATGACAACCCTGCTGATAAGAAGCAATGAACAATAGGAAGTGTCCCTTTTTTTTTTTTTTAAAGGATGTTCACACTCTGGCAATAGCTTCTATTTTAAAGCCTGCAAGCTGCCCTGAGGCAACATTTTGTCCAAGAAGGCAGTAAGCGAAGAATTAAATGAATAAACTTTTTTAAAAAATAAAATAAAATAAAATGTATTTCAGAATTACAAAAACGCAGCACTACAGTCCATTGTGAAAACAAACCAAGGCTGTCTTGTAAGAAGCATATTTTATGAAATGTATATATTTTAGCTGAATTAGAAAGTATGACAATCAACATATTGGGACTGTAGGTGTAGCGCATATTTTCTGCTCTGGACAGCAGCCAAAATTTTGGGAATTGCCAATGCCAATGCACTGAGCAGGGGGTTGGACTCGATGACCTTATAGGCCCCTTCCCACTCAATTATTCTATGATTAAGAAGAGTAGATGAATTTAATGGTGATTAATATGAACCTTCTGGAACCGGAGCAAGGGTTCAGTAAGACGAACCACCTGGTACAGGGAGTCTTGCTCTAACCACTTAGCCACACTACCCTATTGATCCTGGAGTGGGTGAACTCAGGACAGTTCAATGTGGCGATGGCTAAAGGAACCTGCCTGGTCTCATTACCTCCCATCACTGACCTAATTAAGCAGTCCTTTCAGGAAGTTCTAAAAATTCACAAAGTTAAGTGCTTAAGATTGTTGTGTCAGTGTTGCAAAGGTGGAACTGCCACCACACCCACAAAAATACAGACTCCTGGAAGCTGCTCAAGGTAAGACCTGGTTTTAAGTACCACAAACTCTCATAGCCCAAAATCCAGACAATCAAATGAAGAAATTTATATTTTATTAAAGATCGTGAAATAAATAAATAAATAAATAAATTGGAATTACTTGACAGGTAAATGAGATACTTAAGGAGTGGTTTTACCAGTTCCACTCCCCCAGTGAGTTTCCACGGCCAAGCATGGATTCAAACCCACTTTTTGAGAGTTCTAGTCTGTCGCTCTATCTACTACACCACACTGGGTTTATACTATACATCTATTCTACCTCTAGCAAGGTAGCAATGACTACCCTAGGAATTCATTTGGAAGTGGAGAGACCACATACAGGTTTTGTTAAAAAAAAATGTAAGGGACCCGAGCTTGGCATAGATTCATTCTAGGCCTGGGCCTCCCTGTAGTTTCCTGCCTTTTTTCCCCTGGGTGCCTCGTGGTGAAGCACTACAGAAATAATACTGCCTTTTGAGCTGAATTTGCTAAGGGCCTGAAGTCTCCCTAATTATTTATTATTTTATGTATTTAACATATTTTTATCCTGTCTTTCTCCTTAAAGGGATCCAAGGCTGTGTCCAGTTCTGGTCACCACAATACAAAAAAGATGCTGAGGCCCTGGAAGGGGTGCAGAGAAGAGCAACAAAGATGATAAGGGGACTGGAGGCTAAATCCTATGAAGAACGACTAAAATAACTAGTTATGTTTAGCTTAACGAAGAGAAGACTGAAGAGAGACATGATAGCCGTCTTCCATTATCTGAAGGGTTGCCACAGGGAAGAGGGCATCGATTTATTCTCCATTGCACCTGAGGGTAGGCCAAGAACCAATGGGTGGAAACTCATCAGAGGGAGATCCAACCTGGAAATAAGGAGGAATTTCCTGACTGTGAGAACCATTAAGCAGTGGAACAGCTTGCCTCCCGATGTTGTGGGTGCCCCATCACTGGAGGTTTTCAAGAAAAGATTGGACAGCCATCTGTCTGGGATGGTATGAGGTCCGGGATGGTATGAGGTCTCCTGCCTTGGGCAGGGGTTGGACTAGAAGACCTCCAAGGTACCTTCCAACCCTACGGCGATTCTATGATAAGGCAGCTAAAGACCAGACTTGGCTGAAATCATTCTGCCAGACCCCAGCCCAACCCGAGTCTAAGATTCAGTCAGAAAGTCCTGTTAGGGGGAATAATCCGGCAGATTTTTAGGTTGGAACTAAAGTCAGGTGGACTTTAGCCTGAATACAAAAGTTTTGTGTTGGTGTGTGTTTGCCCACACATGCTGCCCCCACTAGTGCCTGTCAGAAAAAGAAAGGTCAGCCATGGGTAATGTGGCTGGCGGCGGGGCGATCGGATGGGAGGGCAATTGGGCTGGCAACTGGGGGGAGCAGTGCAGCTGGCAGGGAGGTGATTGGGTGTGTGGGCTGGCATTTAGGAGATGATGCAGTTGGTGGGAGGATGGTTAGGTAGGGAGTTCATATGAGTGTTCTCAGAGCATACTGAATAAGAAGGGTTTCCTCAAGATTGTACCTTGGAGGACAAGGGTTAAAGCACACAGTGGCCTTACCACACAGTGTAGTCCTGATCAAGATGGGAGGAGGAGCTAGAATTAAATATACCTCCACTTTAGGTATAATTGCTAACTACACATTGAACATAACACACAATTTTATACCTTATTCCTGGACAGTGAGACTTTTCAGTAATGGGATGGAAAATAGATTTTCACAATACAGATGAAACCAAGCTCTAAGCCCATTTCAGTTGGAAATCCGTTTAGTAACATGTAAAGAAGGGAAGTAGCACCTTCAAAAAAGAGGACAGTACATTCCTGGAGAGTATGTAACTTCTGTTTTCAGCTCAGTACCAGACTTAGTTGTAATTTTGAATGAATCTATACAGAATTGGGAGAACTGCAGCTGTCTAATGGAAAAAGCCTTATTGTTTAAATCTTCCGTATCTTAGCTTAAAAGAAATCCACTGTTCCCCTCTGCCGAAAAGGCTGTTTCAAACAAATTGTGGTGGTGTGCAATGATTGTTGTTGGCTTGAGTTGTAAGTGGTGAACTGAGATAAGTAAAATAATACCTGTGAAATTAGAAGAAAGGACCAGAGCCTTTGGTGGAAATGGAATAGTACTGTGCTTGTAAATAACACGGCTGCGTGGGATGCATATTTAGGCTGCAGTTCCATAGCAGTTATGTGAGATTCTGTTCACTGAACTCAACAGGACTTAACTGCTGTGGAGGCAAGGGTAGAAGTGTTTCTTCTCTTGCCCAAGTCCCAAATTTTATGCTTTTAACTTATAATGATGCAGTTCTGCATAATTTCAAAGAGCTGAGCTGTCATTTTTCCTCTCCAATAATAGTGACCTTATTAATATTGAGCATTCTTGGGGTATCAGCCGCTGTTGTCAGCAGTATGAAAGAGACAGTCTTGCCTTCTTTTTTCGTAGAACAATGCGGGACTAGCCAACTGATCAAAGGTTTGTTCTTTCACATGTGAATATGAAGGATCGACAGCATGAGTTCTCACAGAGCGATTCTCAGACTGTCCCATCGCACATCTTTACACATATGTTGAGAAAGAAGATTAGCTTCAGCAATACATAGTGGACTGCATTGCTAATGCACACAAGAAGGTAGTGTTGCTATGTTTCGGCCCATATTTATGTGGGAGGAAGCCCCATGGAGCAAACATGCATAGATTTGTCAATTATGTTACACTTTGAGCCTTTGAAGAGGTATGACTGCAAGGCTGAATATTGCTGATAATAACATTTTCACGTTTATAAGAAGAGATGGTGTGGTACAGTGGTTAGAGTGGCTCACTAGAGTAAAAGAAGTGAAGGGCAATAATGTGAATATATTTTTTCTGCAAAATAAATAAATTTTTTATTATTCAAAAAGAGATCCAAACTGCATTGTAATAGGCATCTGGCTTCACACCATCTCTGCTTTTTTTTTTCAATGACTGGGACATTATTCTAAAAAGAGACTGAGATTAGACTTTATGTATTGCTTGGATGCAAATTGTTTTATCTTTGTGGAAATTTAGAAATGAAATTAACCACTACTGTATGCATAGAGAAGTGAAATGCTTACAATTTAACCCTTTGGTACTTCAGCCTACGAATTAGTTAGGACTCTCTGAGGTCCTTTCTCTGTGTAGATCCATCACTCAAAAGCTTGTCTCAAGAATGCCCAGGGATTATAACCATTGCATAGTTATGGCACTCGATAGGCAGCATGAACACCTGCTAGGAGACTCAGAGGAAGGCAGAAATCACTTCACAGTCAGAATGATGAGCAAGCTAATGTTATACAGTTTTCTGTTATGTTGTGCATGTGGCTGTTATTACTTTTTAAAATTTTCTGAGTGATCTTCCATGAAAATGTATTTTCTCTCCTTCAAAAAATCAACCAAAAGACAGTCCCTATTCATCATAATAAAATGTCTTAGGCTGTAATTCTGTGTCCACTTACCTGGAGGTAAGTCCCATTAAACTCAGTTTAGCATCTTCTGAGTAGACATATATAAAATGACATTGTTGCTGAGCAAATCCCTTCCCACCCAATACAGCTTATTCAAAAAGCATCTTTGAAAACCTTTATATTAACTCTAATATCCATCCACAAACATCCTCTTTTTTAACCTTCACTTGAAATAAATGTTTTGTCCCATGAGATGAATAGGCACATTTCATTCAAGCTGAAAATATCCCACTGATTACATGCATCTGCTGATTATGAGAATTCTTATTCCAAAAAATTGATAACTAAACTTGTTATCTACAATTTTCACATCGTCTTCTCTACACTTGAAAGGGAGGCTTGTGTCATAGTATTTTTGTATAAAAATGCCATGTACTGAGGCCCCTCTTCCTGGTGCACTTTAGCGACACTCCAGACTACAATTTGAGAGACTGGACAGGGTTAGGAGCTGCAGTCCAGAACGTTCTGCAAAACAAGTCCTATGAAGCTTCAATGGACTCCCCACTCTCGCATTTTGCCACCTCTACACATACACTATGCATATTGCTACCTGAAGCAGATGCCTCTCTCACCCATCCTCTCCCTCTTAGGGCCAAGCCTAGCAGCAGCCAAACACCAATTCTTGCCTTCATGTATCATGACCGTCACCGTGATACTGCCCGAACATTAGCTTCTTCATTCTGGTGCATGGAAGGGCCAGCCATAACACTATGCCCACAGCTGCGAAAGGGTTTCCTGCAACATAGGCAGGCCCTCATCTGCCAAAGAATGTCCTTGTGCCTAATTAATATAGGGCTGTTTTAATAGCAGAACACTATTCTGATCACAGTGGATTTGATTTAAATCACGATTTTAAAAAAATCATTTTTTGATTATTTAAATTAAAAAATCATTTTTTAAAGTTTAAATCATGATTTAAATCAATTTTATTTTTAAAAATCGTTGATTTTTATCCACTCAGATTCTGATCTTGGAGGAAGGTAGAATGTGGAATTTAACATATAAAGTGCTTTGTTTTCTCAAAAGTCAAGCCAAGGACCTATGTAAAAACAAATAAAGGAAAAGAGGAAGGAAAACAGAGTGACAGTGATTGACCCTTCAAATGCTCTAATTAATGCTGATAATTCGTCAGTAGTTGTGCATGGAAAATACGATGCATAGTGGTTGCCTTATTACAGCATATATTCTAAACTATGGTTATTACCTTCTTAACATACAACTAAATTCAGATTAGTCCCTCTCTGACTAGACTTTATGAAATCAATGGAATTTAAGTTGGTTGTACAAACAAGTCCCATTCTTTTCAGTAGGTCTGCTCTAAGTAGAATAGTACCGTGTTTCCCTGAAAATAAGACAGGGTCTTATACTAATTTTTGCTCCAAAAAACGCATTAGGGCTAATTTTCAGGGGATGTTTTAATTTTTTTCATGTACAGCAATCTACATTTATTCAAATACAGTCACGTCATCTTCTTCTGGTTGCTGCACAATGGTGGAGGGCAGGGTTTCACTCAACTGGGGCTTATTTTTGGGGTAGGGCTTATATTACGAGCATCCTGAAAAATCATACTAGGGCTTATTTTCAGGTTAGGTCTTATTTTTAGGGAAACAGGGTAGCCTAAATCTAATTCTTAGTCTTAACTAGAGTAGCCCCACTGAATCAATGGAAACTTGGTAAATCCACATATGTCAATCCTGTTCCAGAAGATTTTTAATTGAAATAATATCAACTGTGGGTCCTGATGGCAATTTTTAGAGTACTGTATTTTTAATTGCATTTTAATTGTTTTATCTTTATATTTTTTTTTTATTTTATTTAAATTGTTGCAAGCTGCCCAGAGACCTTTGGGTAGTGTGGGTGGCATATAAGTTAAATGAATGAATGAATAAATAAATCCTGTTGGTTCAGTGGGTCTGTGCTAGCAGGAAACTAAACATTAAATTAGACCATTGGATTTAGCCTGTACGTATAGTGCAGTATGTATAGAAACATACATTATAGTAGTGCCATGTTGATAAAAATAATACCTACAAACTAATTCATAAATAGGAGGAGTGTATGGAAACAAACATTTAATCCACATATTTAGAAAAGGATCTTTTTATACATTTAACAAGGCAGATGTGCAAGCAGTTTTTGTGTTCGTGCCTGATTTTTTTCTTTCCTCCTGTTCTTTACTTGTTTTATTCTACCAATTTTAAGTAAAAGAGGGTTACAATTAAAATCCCTGCTAGAAACCCTCTATGCTTCCATAGGCAGCTTTGAAGGAAAAACCCATTCTTTGGTTGATCTCTTAAGACACCCAAGCAACCTCTTAGAATATGGAACAATCATTTAAGGGTACCTACCAGTTGTGGGGAGCTCCCGAGAGCATTTGAGTTTTATTCACCTGCCAAGAACAGCACAAGAAAGAGGAAATAAGCCACAGGGGCTGGCTCAAAGCTTGTTTGAGGCGAACTCTGTAACTCTGACAAATCTCACTGGATTTAGCTGGACTAGTCGTGATTAGTGAGGGAGCAAGGTTTTACAGTTTGATCTTGAACTCTCCAACGAAGTGGCATTTTTCATAGATCACAGCACAGCTGGGATTAATATTATCACACACAAAAAAGCAACTCAGATTAATGGGAGCTCTGCCTAATAGAGTGTCATGTTCTTTTCAGGGAAAGAGGATGTTCCCCTCCCCCCAACACCCAAAAAATACAAAAAGGTACTGCCTGTTTTACATTCAATGGAGAAAAGCTTTAAG
This sequence comes from Intellagama lesueurii, assembly GCA_037013535.1. Taxonomy (NCBI): domain Eukaryota; kingdom Metazoa; phylum Chordata; class Lepidosauria; order Squamata; family Agamidae; genus Intellagama; species Intellagama lesueurii. The sequence continues at coordinate 246,943,945 of JBAJHW010000002.1, forward strand.
CAGAGACAGGCTTGTTGGTTGTACATTACTTGATTGTTCTGAACTCACTGACCACTCTTGAATGTACAGGTTGACCTCAAAAAAGAATAGAATCTGAGGCAGTATTGTTCATTCATTCATTGGATTTTTATACAACCCAATTAGTACAAAATACTACTCTGGGCAGTGCAGATAACAAAACAACAAATCTGCATCCACCCTACTCACCAATCTAGTTTCTATCTTCCAAAACAATATAAATCATAACAATAACAATGAAATAACAACAAAGTGACAACCAAAAAGAAAAGTAATAAAATGTAAAGTGTAATGTGTGGTGGGTTGTTAGATCCCTACCTGTGGGGTTATGTTCTTTAAAGATATTTTAAAGAGTTCAGCTTTTACTGAAATTCTAAGTACTTGAAGGGAGAGGACCTGGTGCCCCTCCAAAGCAGTTTATTCCATAAAGATGTGGCCACCACCGAGAAGGTCTGATGCTTCATTGACACTCTTCTCACCTCTCTTGATATGGTCAGTAGCAAGGGAAGAATGAGTGAAACAACTAGTTGTTTTTTTGGAGTAGATGTTCTGAGAAGTATCTGACAAGTAGCAATCTTGTTTGCCTTGTGGTCTGTAGGAAAGCTCTTCTTCTTTGGGACAGGACCAAACTTTGTAGACCTTGCACATCTCACTAATCAGATAGTTGACTTGTGGAGGCTATCAGAGGTGGATTGAAAACCCCAAACCATACATCTAGGCCTTGAGCAAATGAACGCAACAAAGAGCCCCAAGAGATGGTGTAGAGACAACCCTACTAGGCAGAACCTATCTCCTGGAATACAAGAAAGGTTTGAACCTTTCCTTTCCCTTTTAACCTTGAAGAGATAAGAAGCTGATGCATCACTTTGCTGCCTAGTGGAGTATAGTTTCTTTTAAGAGCTGGTGAACCATTTATTTGCATCATTGTTTATTTATTCATGCACATAAATAAAGCAGCTCTCTATTTTTGTTGATCATTAATATTTGTTTGAAACTATGAGCTGAGCTGAGTTTTATAGTGCCTGTCAAATCCTGGGCTCTCTTCAAAAAGCTGAAATATAGCACACCTTGGAATACATATTGAATGTGCCCCTTGGCTTTCCTATCAGCATCAGAGGGCAGAACCAGTGGATTGCAATATCCCAAAGTGGAATCTGTTAGGCAGGAAGAACTTCATTATATTCCATATCTCCTTCATCCTCTTCTTCCTCAGTCCCATAGACTGACATTGAATGTGAAAGTGAGAAAGGGACTGAAAGACCTCAGCTATGTGTCTGGGATCTCCCATCAACCAAGTAATCTGACCTGAATCCAATTAATACTCTTAATTCAATCAATACAACATGTCTGTGCATGCAATTTATGTCTCAGCACATGTGCAAAAGAAAATCTAGCAAATGGCTGGGATAATGCTATTTCCATCCTGCCCAACTAGTGGCAAAGCCACTATTCTGGGCAGCTAACAAATCAAGATCAAAATAACATAATATAACATAATATAATAATCATAAGAACACCAATAGAAATACAGAAAAGGCAGCATACATGGTATTATCCCTAAAAATACAATAATTTTAAAAAGGACAATAACTTTGCAAGAATAATAAGTAGGTGGTAGAGAAAAGTAGCCCACTTATGGTCAAAAACAATTTAATTATCTTAACATTTTTATTTGTTTCTAATTTTGCCTATGTTTCATATAATCTATAACTTTAAATTATGCAACACTGATATAAGACAGACAGACAGACGATAGATAGATAGATAGATAGATAGATAGATAGATAGATAGATAGATAGATAGATAGATAGATAGATAGATAGATAGATAGATAGATAGATAGATAGATAGATTTAGTGATTTACATATTATCTGGGCATAGAAATTTACCATTGAGATAAGATGTTTACAACAGCAGCCAATACACTGATTAATGAGATACAGAGAGGTTTTTAGAGTTTTCCAAACTGTGATAAAAGCACACACCTCTCAAAGTTTGCTTTAGGCTCAAACTGTCTCTCTTTACTTCCAAGATGGAAGATATCTATTGCTTTTATTATGGCGATGAAAAAAACCTTTCGTTCGGAGTGTTCTTTATAACCATCAGAGACTCGGTGCTGTTTGGAGCCTTAAGTCAGATCACTCTCACAACATTCCTACACCATCTGTATTGCTTCTACCACAATGCGGCTGGACTCATTGCATGGCACTTCTCACAGAGCTGGCACTGAGAGATACAGCATTTTCACAGAGATGTTTACCTTCAGAGTCAGTACTTGGGGGGAAATAAAAGCTTTTCAGTGTGCCCTCAGTTTTTTGAAGAAAGTATAAGACCACATTTGATTCCTCCTGTTCTCCCAGCCTTTTTAAAAACAATACTTGCTGTGCAACTGATAAGTTAAAAGGAATAGACCTGACAATTCTGCTTTGAATATCTAAATGTTGTATACTAAACTGGAGAAAGCTGAATGACTAGAGGCAGCGGGAAGGAAGAGAAAAAGACTAGCAGGAAAGGAAGACTTTGGTTTGGGGATAAGAGAGGGTGCAACACGAAAGAGAAAAGCATAGGGGATTAGTGGGTTTTCAGCCAGGCAAAGGTTACTAAAGCAAATCAGGAAGGGTTTTTAACCAGGAAAACCTAATACCATCCAAATGAGTCCTTAGTTAGAGGAGGAGGAAAACCTGGGGGAAAGAAAAAGAGAAGGAAAAGACAAGTGGCACTGGAGTGGTGAGGACCTGAACCCAGGCAAAGTCGTATACTGTACTTTGACTAGCAATAGCACAACACAGAGCATCCTCCATTTTGTTTCCAACCACATCCTCAGTATTGCCTTCACCCCCATTTTGCCTCTGTCTTCACTCATCTCCCTTTGCCTGCTCTGCTACATGGCCCCTTCATCAACACAAGAGCTGCTATTATTATAAGCCTGCTCGCTTTTTCCCAGTACTACCACTTAGCATTTACATATGACATTTGAAGTGATTCAGCCACTTGACCTCACTCATTAGCTTAGCTGTCCTTACAGAAGCCTTTACAAGAGGTCGGTATCCTTATCACAATAATTCCTCCCACCCCCATCCTGTAGGTTCCTAAAAGTTCATCCATGCTGGACTGGGGGATTCTAGAAGTTGTAGTCCAAAACCAAAATGCTTGAGTTTTAGCAGGAGTGGAGGAAATAAAATGCTGTTCTTCCAGATTAGAACAAAGAGAAGGACTCCCTAACTCTACACCCTAGCCCTAATCAGATGTTGTCTGCTTTGGTCTCATTGACTCAAAGAGTAACTCTCCCAGAAACCTCTGGACACAGATCAAATCTTGGAGTAAAGCCATACCTGAGGTCAGGAAGTCATGTCTGCTCTTTGACATACAGGCATGAGAATGGGACACTTTCATACTTGTTTAGCAACATTTCAAAAGTTCTCAATACACTCATGATGACCACCCTCTGAACACCTGTCTCTCATGAGGCCCCACTGTTAGCCACTAAACTTTATGGCTCCTGTGAAAACAGCTCCAGTAAGAGGAGTCTGGCAGCAGCTAAGATGCCCAGAGGCTGGGATGAAAGTTTGGGTTTGGTGGTGGAAAAGAATGTGTCCCTGCCTGCTACAGGAGCATTGCAGGTATCAGGCGACCCCCAGGGAATGTACTTTTGTCAGGGTATCTGTTGCTCTTAGTGTAAGCATCCAATGCTTGAGGAAAATCAGATGTCCCAAAGTTCCTACTGCTTGTCACACTGACAGACCAGCATTTCAGGCAGTGAGATGGATATAAAGAAGGAAAGAGGCTGATACACTTGAAGTTCTTTGAAGCATATTTATGCTGCTGAACACTCTGCCTTTGGTCTCTTTTTGAAAGGAAGACAGAATAGAAATAGAATAAATATGTAAGTAACAAAGTGTATAATCCCAGAGTTGTGTATAATTCAATTAAGTGGGTGAATATGGAATGGGGAACTCAGGTAAACACTAATGGAGGGAGAATCAGCTTGGCACATCCCCTCTGTTGTCTTTTTACTTGCACAAAATAATGCATCTGAAGAGGGTAGACTCATCAGGCTGGGAAGGCTTTCCAGAACAAGTGCAAATCAAGGTTCTGGCTGGTGTGGAGAGACTTTACAGACTGAAGAGCGTCTCCACACCCCACCCTTTCAAAACCTGTTACTTCATGTGAGCAAACATGCATTTCTTCCTCCTGGGTACTGAACTATTGAATAGTAGGGATGGGTTTTTTCAGATTTCTTGGATTCCTGATCCCATAATTCTCCATTCTGGGAGTTCTGCCTGACAGACAGATACCTAAGCGTGACTCATCTGAGGAAAGGCCTCAGTTGCAAGGCTTTGAGGCTGAGCTAGGCCTAGCTCCACCTAGCTTCCTGTTTAGAAAGAAAGTTGGCAGCTAGCACTGGGTCAGGAACAGGAAGCTTGGGCAGAGCTGGGCCTAGCTCAGCATTAGAGCCTTCCAGTTGAGGCCTTTTTTCTCAGGTAAACCACATTCAGATGTCTGTCTGTCAGGTAAAACTCCCAGAATGGAGGATCATAGGTTTTGTTATCCAAGGAATTTGGAAATGCTATCCCTCCTGAACAGGGTTTGTGAGTAGATTCATGTTAGAATTTCTGGTGATTATTTAGTTCCCCAGCACTGCTGACACATTTCCATTTAATGCACAACAGGTATACATTACTTTCTACATTTCTTGTTTCTACTTGCAGTTCCTGTAATTTTTGTTGCCACCTTTGATAAGATCTTTTTCTTCTTCCTTTTCCATTTCCATTTTGTTCTGAAAAAAAGTTTATCTGTTCTCTGCCACTAGACCTCAGTAAATATTATAAAATAGAAAATGCAAACTGGAGCTAATTCTCCTGGAAACCTGATCACCTATCAAACTCTGTGGACTCAAGGAGCTTCCTTCAGAAATCCAGTATTCTCTGTATTCTAGTATTATCCGCAAGTTAGCAGATTCTACCACCAGATGATCAAGAGGATTTGTTTCTCACAGAGAATGCCCCACTGGGAGCTGGGGGTGGAACGGTGGGTAAATAGACAGAGAAAATCATTGTGACCTTGAAGAGAGGCACATTTCTTAATCAATGGCTGGCAGTGTGCTGAGCTGTTCCGGTTTAAAGCTTGTAGCTTGAGAAAGATACAATACCTAAAAGGAAGGGATGTGGGACTGGCAGAAAAGAAGTCTCTTTCAAGAGATCTATGGAACCCACTTTCTTTCATACACTGAACAAAATACAAGACAGAATGAATTTAAAATGGAAATGCCACTAAAAAGTATGTCACAATTAGTCAAAGCACAGTTTTTGGTCTGTACGTGCACAGGCTACATCCAGTCTCCAACAGATTGCTACTAATGGCTGAAATCCTTTTGCATTGTTACACTTGCCAAAGGCAAATGGTTTGACATTCAGTGACTTCTAGCTGTCAATGAGGACACAAGGTAGGAAAAGCTTCCTTTAAAAATCCAATATTCTCTGTATTTTTGAATTATCAGCAAGTTTGCAGATTTTACCACTAAATGATCAAGAAAATGTGTTTCTTACAGAGAATATCTCGGTGGGACATCTCTTCTCCTATAGAGCTATCCAAGGTAATGCTGTGATCTTCAAAACACACATATTGTTTATGTGCCATCAAGTAGGTTCTGACATATGACGACCTTATGAATTAATGAACTCCAAAAGGTCTTGTCATTACTAACCCTGCTTAGATCTTACAAATGTGACTTCTTCTACTGAGTCAATCCATTTCATACCTGGTCTTCCTTTTTCCCTGCTGCCTTCAACTTTTCCCAGCATCATTGTCTTTTCCACTGAGTCTTCTCATGATTTGCCTATCATTCATTAGTCAAGCCATACGCCATCTGGCCAGCAGGGAACAGAGAAGTTCAGTGACCAATAAGATGCATTTCAGAGAAAAATTGCTCTGTCTGAATCAGCCCTAAGACATTTTAGAGTAACAAAGGGAAGGTATTCCTCATATAGTAGATTCCTTGGATGATAAAGGGGAAATCACCAATATCAGTGGGCAACTACATTGGAAAATAATATGAGAATTGCTCTGGGATTGGGACAGCCAGATTTATATTATTTTCCATTGACTACACAATATACAAGTCAATGTGCCTGGAGTTTTTCTTCTCTTATCCACATTAGTTTCCTCTGCTGCTGGGGCTTCTAATTTTTTTTTAGCATCAAATGCATTCACATCAGCAAGGAAGTGTGATCACTTCTACCAATGTATTCAATTTGATCTTTCTATGGTGGTAGTTGTAAACTTTCTATTTCGTCATTGCACCCTTATAGAGCAGTAGAGAGAGTAGTTCCATTCACATTGGGAAAGTGGCTGCCATTTGAATCCTCTCCTCTTCAAACCTGGTGCCTGGTTTCTTTCCTTCATGTTTCATTTCTCTATTTTTAAAAGCTTAGCGCCATTGTACTAAGGCATAGGAGACCAGGTGTGGGGGAGCAAGGAGTCAGCAGAGAGAGAGAGGAGGGAATTGCTAGGCAGTACTTTGTAGCTTGTTAAGATAGCTCTGCTATAGCTGTGTCTCCTGAAAATCTGGACAGTCACAGCTTAGGACAAAGCCTGAATTTCTTATGAGAGAGGTTGAACCCCTGCTGCCCACCACTGGAAGGGCACCCCAATGAGGCAACACAGTGGGGATTACTGGGTTCTTCTGCTACAGTAAATTGGGTTATTTTATTTTTTTTGAGGGCAAGGCTTCCTGGAGCAGCTGCCTGACAGACCTCTGAACTCTCCTCTCCCCATAATGCCAAGCTCCAAAGAAAGGCCCATAAGAGCAAAGTATTTGGGCATCAGCTGTACTGAAAGCAGTACCTGCTGCTTTTTGTTGGTGACATAGCTACTTAGAGAGCATGCCTCTCTGATTGGCGGGCAATATTAAGGGCACAGCAGTATCAAAACAAGAGGGTGAGGGCATCTTACTGTACTGCTGAAGACATTTTGCTGCCTGCAGCAGAGCTGAAATGCAACCTCCCCCCATGTCAGTACTTTACAAAGACTGAAGGCATGGTTACATTATTGAAATAAATCAGGTGATAGATCAGAGTTTTTGAAGTTGGTTTAAAGTCATCTGGTAGTCACATGATTTTTGGTTCAGTGTGTATGTCCTCTTGGGACAACCTTTAATCCATTTGTAAGGTAGGTGTGTTGTATATTGGTTGAGAGGGGGGCTACATGGACATTTAAAATCATTGCATTTGAGGCTTTGTCCTGCACATGCATGCCCTCATGCTGTCATGTGTGGGTCCTGTTATTTTGTTTCCTATCTGTAATAGTGAACTAGTGCTATCCCAGTTTGAAAGAAATAAAAACCCCACAAATATTAAAAATAACACTGCTGGTGGCAGTGGTGATTGACTGTGAAAGGCATGAGGACAGGTGAGCACCAGAAATTCATTGCATTTGAGGCCTTGTCCTGTGCTCACCTACCCTTGCGCTGGCTGCCTCTCACAACCACCTGCCACTGCTGCCAGCAGTGTTACTTTTAATCAGAGTGGATTTAATTTAAATCAAATTGATTTAAATCATGATTTAAATCATTGCAGGGTGGATAAAAATCAATGATTTTTTTAAAAAATAAAAAATTTGATGTAAATAAAAAATCCAATTTAAATTTTAAAAATCCAATTTTTATTTTTTTAAACTCATTGATTTTTTTATCCACCCCACAGTGATTTAAATCATGATTTAAACCATGATTTAAATTGTGATTTAAATTGAATTTATTTAAACCAAATCTATCCTGTTTTAATATTTGTTTTATTACTTTCTCTGGGATAGCACTATTTCAGTATTACAGATGAAAAAATATATATAACAGGTCGGACTTTAAGGTTTCCCGCAGCTCAAAACCCATGATCCTGGCATCCATTATTTGACAAACCCCATAAACACAATTTACTCCGACACAGATGGGCACACATGCCAAAATGATCCAAAATAAGTTGCGTCCACACTCGAGTTAAAATAAACAACCCCCTCAAAGCTGTTTAAAATACCTCGCTTTCCAAACAAAAAACCCACCATTCTTCTTGACCACAAAAATGCCTGCTTAGCTGTATGTTGTGTAAACAGATATTTTAAAAAAATATTTCGAGTGTGCTAAACCCAACACAAACCCAGGAGTTTTTCGACATTTAACCACGCCCTCAGTTCCTTCCTTCTTCTATCCCCACGTCACTCCAGCTTGCTCCAACCTGCCACATGGGACCTCTAGCCCTGAAGAAAAGAAGATTGTCACACTCTTGCAGAGTTAGTAAATTGTACTTTTATGGATCATAAATTCCAGAATCCTTCCTGTGTGGTCAGCCGCCATATTGACTTGAGAATTCTGGGAGATGTAGTCTTTAAAAGATAACATTTCTAAATTCTGTACTCTTATGTAGCTCCCCTCAGTTTTCTAGTCGACTTATTTTAGAGAGAAGCAGCAAATTTTCCTAGAACTGGTTTCAACCCAGAGGCCAAGGCAATATGTTTCTCTATTTCCCTGAAGTTTCACCTTTTTAATGACCCAAGAGTTGTGCTGTCTTTTCATTTGCACAGAACAATTATAAATTGCTGAAGAAGAAGCACCGTATCTTTGAAAGTTCAAATTTGTGTCAGCAGAACTAAATATTGTGATTACAACCTTCCAAAAGTCCCTTTCAAACGAGTTATTTCCCTTCCCGCGAGACCCTCCAGTGCAATTTAATACACAAGGAAAGCAATTAGCGGGATGTTTATGCTAACTTATATTCCCACCACAAACCAAATCCTGACTTCCTTGCTCCCCAGAACCACATTGTGTTATTTGGCAGCATGCCAAAGAGAGCTGGCATCCCACCCATCACTGTTAGTATTTTTTTTTATTTCCATGGCTCCCCTAATTTTATGACACTTAGATGCTCAGTGAAATCATTAGCTTGTTGCTCATGATAGTCACTGAAGAAAGAAACTTATTCCTGGCTTCAGCAGCAAACAGACACATCAGCAACTTCTTAAAAGCATGGCCTATACTTTTCCTAGTGGCTAGAAGAGGTCAGACAGATCCCATTTCACTTTGGCTTGTAAATCCAAATAAAATACAGTTGTGTTTCATTAAAACAACTTCATGTAGGCAGTTTTCTGTAGTGGCTTATTTATTAGAACCTATCACAGACCAGAGCAAGAGAGAAGGAATAAGGGTTGGCACGGGTATCATTAAAATATTTTTCCTGAACTGAAAATCTGTCAGGATTATGTGGTGGGATCCCCATGGCTGTCAAATCATATTAACAAGGATTGTTAAGAAACATGGACTCTTGTTCTTTTGTTTTAACTATGAAATATTATACCTTGTTCAGAAGGAGACAATAAATGTCTTCTCTCAAATCTGCCATCTGAGTAGAGTACTAGAGGATGTAATTTGAAAGCCTGATTCATCAGAACAGCTTAATACAGCTTGTTGTTTCAGGAGGAGCAGATTCATTTGCCAAGGGCTCTCCTCACCAAGTGCCCAAGGCTGTCTAGTGCCCTAACAGCAGACAGTAATCTGACAATAGCTTCACTTATTGGCAGCTACAAATAAAATAAGCATCCCTCTCTATAACAAAGACACAATAGTGCTGAAGAATTTCCCACCTTGTGCTTCAGCGTAGAGATGAAATCTATGGAACTATAAATATGGCAGCTTCTGCACTAAGTTATTGAAAATAGGTGGTATTGAAGGTTTGAACGGTTGTAGAATTTCTGCACTGCAGTACTTTACTGAAGCTTTGGTGTCAGTCCTACACCAGTCGAGAATAAGACTGATCATATTCACATGTTTATCAAGACTACGATTCCTACCTCAGGGTGGAATAGGATTCAAGGCTGGGAGGAGTCTTTTATGTGAATGCTGCTTCAATGGATTAAGAGTCTATGTCTGAATTCTTAAGAATCATGAGCACCGTTCAGCTTGTAGATGGGAACTCTTTGTCTTACCCCTTCTTCACACGAAAGCTACCTGCACCTCCTGAAAGGGCATATATCAGGATTCCAGAGGATTCAGTCCTATTCAGGAAACTGAAATCAGGGAGATGAAAAATCACATTTGAAATGGCATTTGCTGCATGTAGTAGGTCGTTGTCAGATTCAAGGCAAGGAATGCAAAGGACAAGGAGACAGCAGAGTGGCATGAAAATGTCAGGCATCTAAAACACAACAGCCAGCATCTTGCTGTGTTAAGTGACCACAGAAGGGTGATTGTGTAATAATGTCTCAAGTCCTTGCAAGCTTTCCTTTGCACTTGGATCTTGTGCTGGTCGCAAGATGGGTCACATGACCAGTTGTATGATTGCTCATGCACTGGGGAGCCTGCTGGAGAGAGAGAGAACACTTGTGCCGTTTCACTCTCAGTGTATCTTGTGCTAGACAATGCAGTTGTCAAAATATGACAAACAAAAAAAAAAACCCCAAAATGTATTTCAAGATTTTCAGTGGTTTTATTAATGCTTTTTAAACATCATATGTATAAAGCTTCTAGTGACAACAAGGGGCAAATTAAAATGTAGAGCAGCTTGTATAATAACAGGGTAGGACATCCATGTAATATAACTGCATGCCATCAAGTTGATTACAATCTATGGCGACCCTTTCCAGAGTTTTCTAGGTAGAAAGTATTCAGAAGTGGTTTACCATTCCCTTCTTCTGGGGGCACTTCTGGGACTGTGCAGTTTGCCCAAGGCCACAACAGACTGGCTGTACTCGCAGGGAAATCGAACTCTTGATCTCTGGTTTTGCAGACAGGTACCCAATTCATCGAGCTATATTGTAACCAAAATTTAGCAGAAACAACTGAACAAGACAAAGCAAGGTTCACTGGAAGTAGCTGAAGCTATGCTCCCAAAGTTTCATGCTGCATCTTCTGCCTGGAGGCAAGCTGAATACTTTTGACATCCAGTTTATTTATTTATTTGATTTATATACCACCCATCTGGCAGCCAGGGCCAGCAGTTCAGTGGCAATACATTTTACTGTGGATACTTTATAGACATCTAAGGCACAACCTACTGCATATAGGAAAGCTGTGGAAGCTCGAGCTAAAACCACTGCTTTGCTCTGTTTTTGTTTTTATCACTGCAATTCAACATTTATCTAACTTTTTTATTTAGTAAAATGGTGTGTTCTGATCATATATTTTCCACATTTTCGAGGGCCGAAGGAGTGTGTGCGCGTGCATATGTACGCTCGCCCGCCCGCCTGCACCCCACATGCACTCACACACTCCTGCCCGCATGTCCACCCACACACATGCACACATGCCCCCTGCACGTGTGCTCCCCGTTAATAGCTAAGTTTTTTTAATATTGCCAGAGAAATAGGCACCCTAGTATCCGGTACTTGCACCCTCTCCTTGGTCCACCATTCCAGCATCTTCCAAAAATGGAAATCCGTGGTAAAGTCCTGGTAGCCTTGGATCTTGGCATAAAATGTAGTGGCCGACAATTTGCCCTGAATTGAGCTGGGTGACAACCCTTTCCTATTTAGGTAAACTACATAATGTTGTAAATGCTCAACTGGTGCCAGCCAAATTTGTTCCAACCCTATTGAATATCTAAATTCCTGGAATTCTGTACTCATGGCCGTGTACCCTTTACACGTCCATGGTTCCAGTGCCAGACCTATAGCTTAGTGCCAGACCTATACCTGCACACCAACTCCCTCTGAAATAAATTCCATAACCTAAGGAGCCAGCTGCATCTATGTGGACCTGCAATTCGGCCCCCAAGTTCACATCCGTTCTCCAGAAGGAAACCCCATTAAAGCCCTCCAGGAATTGCAGCCAGACTTGTACATCCTGCCGCATCCCGACAGTCACCCTTGTCCAGTGAAAGGGCCACTGAAGGCCACTCATTGCATTGCATAGCCTTCGGAGGAAGGCTCTGCCCGGAACCACCACACAACAGGCAAAATTCAAGTGCCCCACAATTTCCTGTAACTCCTTGAGAGAGACCTTATTTTTTCCTAATAAATTGCTAAGCCTCTGCTGTAACTCCTTCAAGCTTACAGCTGTGTATCTAATTCAATTCCAAAGAAGGTGAGTACAGTGAATGGACCTTCGCTTTTCTCTTCAGCCAATGGAAGCCCAAGTTCTTTTGCCATGTCTTGGAATGCATTCAAGATAAACTTGCATCTCCCAGACCCTTGTTCTCTACAAAAAAAGATAGTCATCTAAATAATGGGCCGTGCTCCTGCACCCCACCCTGTGTCTGAGGTTCCACTCCAAAAAATGAGCTAAACGCTCCAACGCTGTGCAAGAGATGGAGCAGCCCATTGGCAAGGCCCTGTCTGTGTGTAACACACCCTGGAAGTAGAAACCCAACAAATCAAATCCGTCTGGATGTACAGGGAGGAGATGGAAAGTCAACTTAATGTTACACTTGACGATCTCACCCCCAAATCCACATGACCTAACCATGCACACCGCAGTGTCAAAGGAAGTGTAGCATACTGAACATAGCTCCTGTGGGATGGTGTCATTCACCGAGTCACCCTCTGGGTATTTTAGGAGCCTGTACTCTCCTTGGGTTTTCTTGGGCACCACTCCCAGCGGGGACACTCTACTGGGGGGTGCCCAAAGGAGCCGAGAACTCAGCCCTCCTTGACCTCCTTATCTATTTTTTCTTTAACTGTATCCTCCATACCACTAACTGACTTCAAATTTTGTGCAAAACCCCCCCCCTCCGATCGCCCACTACTGGTATTCTAAAGCTGAACCTAAACCCATTGCACAATTACACCCCATCCTCAACCTTAGGGTATTTCAACCAATCCTCCAGTATGTCTAACCTAATTGGGCTGGGCTCCTTTTGCAGTGGCTCCTGCCCCTCTGTCTTGCTTTCTATTCCCACTGGCCTCCTTTCCTCCTACTCTTTGTCCACAGGCTCAAAAACAATTGGTACTAGCATGCTGACCTCTGCACGTGGTGCACTCATGCCTGTACTTACAAGCCTTTCTTGAGCAGGCTCCTCAGGAACTGAATTCCCAGCAAAGCAGGTGGGGTTGAACCACCTGTCCCGCGGTTTCCCACGTAGCATAATTCTGCCCAGACTTGTGAATCAGGTGCCCGCTATCAAATCTATCACCCACACTGGGTCTAGCTGGAGTTATGTATTGGAGCCGGAGGCCTGGTTGTGGCTCGTCCCAGCACGAATTTGGATAGATTGCCACTCTCATACGAAATGATTCATCATAGAGAAGCCATACATGTCCCAGGTAATCTACGTACACTCTGTAGATTAAATCTAGGTATTGGACCAGGGACTAGGCCTGCCAAAGTTGTGCCTTCACTATAACCCTGAAATAAATCAAGAAGCCTGGCAACCAATTGGCCCAAGAACGCTCCACCTTGCCCCTTTTGCACCTGTCCTTTTCCTTCTCCTTCTCCAAGTCTTTGCTGTCCACTTCTCTGTTTAGAAGTTCAAACACGTCTAAGTAATCTCCCCTCCAAATCTTCTCCTTAGTTGCAGGGGTCAAATGGTCACCCAAGGGCATAGCATAATCCCCGAAGGGTAGGGCCTTTAAAGGAACTGAACAGTACATGTCAGGTACTGAAGGGTATGGCCAAATGCCTACTCCAGCCGTGATTCCAATTGGAAGAGGGAATGAAACTTGTGGATAGGGTGCAATTCAACCCCTGGTGACACAGAGCTGGCCTGACTAGACTGTGACACCATTCCCTGTGGAAGCTGCTATGATGAAACTGTTGGCAAGCCTGCCTGCCCTATGCCAGGCCAAGGCGACGAGACCATGGCCCTGTAGGTGTCCGGTGCTACCGCTAGCTCACCTGCAGTTCCAGCTGGTGACGGATCCTGCGTTGCTCTGGTCACCACCCCTTCACTGCTTAACATCGTAGCCATCCCTGGTTCTGAAAGACCACATGCTGCAAGGTGTGGGAGGGTGCAATCACTCCCCGCCTTTGCTGCTCTTACCACCTTTCAGCTACCTTGTCCCTCTTTGTTCCGTACTATTATGAGTTCTCTTCTCCTTTCTTTTTTTTTAAAAAATATTTATTTGTTGTATAAAACACAGAAACTGTAAGTGGTACTAAGGTCTGTCCCACCACCCTAATACGCTGAGCCCTCCCTCGCCCCGTGGCCACAGCTGCATTGCAGGGCAAAACGCCCCTGCTCTGCTGTTATTTAATTATTTATTTTATCTTATTTATTTTATTTATTATTATTTATTTAATTATTTTTCTTCCTTTCTTTTTTTTAAAAAATAATTCTTTGTCTGAATGAAGACAGGTGTCCAAGCTCAAACTGTGGGAGTGTGCGCGGATGCGGGGCCCCCCCAATCCAAAATAAAGTGTGTCACAATCTCCAGCCGACAGAATGACTGTCTCCCTCAGCTTGCAAGCCTCGAAAGAGGCCAAATTGGAGGAGAAGCGCTCTTTTAAATGGGCGCTCACTCCCCCTCTCCTCCTGATCACGTTTGCGAGACTAGCAGTCTCGCGTTATCCTGGAGGGGGAGGCAAAGAGGCTCCGCCTGGTGAAGCGCACTCACCAGCAGAGCAACCATTTGTAAGTATGCATTTAAACAAAGACTCAAAAATCAATAAGGTGGAGAACTAAGAAATGGCTTCCAAGGATAGTTATGGTGTTTTGTACTGCTAAAGTAGAATTCTGACTCCAGTCAATTCCAAAATATGTGCCACCTTAAACTAAAGCAACTGGAGACAGCAAAAGAACACCTGCTCTGGTCATGCTCCCTTCTCTTTTAACAACTACAATCTAAAACCAAGGAAGTCTGCAGATTGAATTGAAATGTACTTTTTATGTCACTATTCTGGAGTTAATGAAAGAAACTTTTATGATGTTAGTTCAGCTTTCAGAAGGAAATGTCCTTTTCTGGACATTTCCTTCTGAAAGCTGTTTTCCCATAAATGCGCTATCTGTAAGAAAACTCTTTGTCCCGGGACAAACAAAATGTAGCCAGCTCAGTTTACCCAAACAGATCTCAATATGTAGCTGTGTTAATACAGAAGCTTTTCCGTTCCCTTGGACAAAGTGGTAGATTAGAGTTAAATTCTATAATGTGACATTTTCTCAGCAACTTTCAGATGAAACTCAGCTAGCCAAGGTTCATGGGATGTTTCAGGACATCTTCCATCTAGAACCTTTATTTACTTGTATATTTTCCCTCTATGCTATACCTTACTTATTATCTGCTCTTGTCATTCAAGAAATCAGTTTGCCTAGTAAAATACCTCCTAAATTTGACCATAAGAATGTAAAACCATCTGTTGAGCAAAGCTGGATCAGATCAAAAGTCTGTCTTAGTCCAGAAGTGTTCTCGTAGTGGACAACTGTATACCTACCAGAAGCCCACAAACAGAATACAGACACCTTCATCCTTGTGACCATCCCCCCACAACAGGTCAGAGTGTGTCACAGGCATGTCTTTCGTTCTCAACAACACTTCTCTTTTGGTTTGGATTGTTGACTTACATCCAAGTTCTGTTTCACAAACAGTGAAACAGAACAGAGTGACAAAACTTTCAGCATCAAGAGGCTTCTATAAAAACAAACCTATTTCCAGTCAGAAAAATGTCAGCAAAGGTGTCATGTTAAAATTCAAAAGCCACCCAGCCAGCATTTCATATCTTGAGCCAGTGGACTAAGCATCAAAGGTTTTCTGCCTCAATATTGAACAAAGGGACACAAAATATTTAAATTTTTAAAATCTCCTTTAGCTATTCTTAGGCTAGGTATCAATTTCTACAAGAACACCATTGGCCGTATATAACTGGTGTATATTGAACATCAAGCGTTTTATCACCTTTGGGAGTCTCCAGGTAGTCTCCAGATTAGGTCCTTAGGCTTTTTGCATCAACAAAGCTCCACAGAAATGAATTGACCCATCATTGGCAAGATAAAACTGTGCACTTGATTCCAAGAAGCTAACTCCTAATTGATGCTCACAGAAATGTTGTGATTTTTAGTTTCTCCTCCTCCCCACTGTAGTCCTCTCTGACTGCCCAAAATTTGCTTTCTGGGTTTTTTTTCCATCCCTCTCGGACAGATTTTGGGTGTGTGGTGATGGGCTTCTGTAAGGCAGAAATATGGCATCTTCATCCCTTTAGGCTTGATTCCACTCTTGCATGACTTGGGAGTCCAGCAGTGGATGGTGCTCCAGATGTTTCTGTTGATCCTAGTTGGGAAAAGGAGTTTGGTATGTTTGTGTTTCTAATGCTCGCAAAAGTTTCTAGTATTTTTTTAAAAAAAATCATTTCTGGAAGTAAGGAAGCAGGGCCGCAATTGGCAGAGCCTGAAAGAGGAAGGAAAATCTGAACAATATCATGTTTACTGCGATGTAGCTAGGTGCTCAAGCTCCCAAAGATTTGGTACCTTCCACCTGTTTAATGTGTGTTCCATACAGTTCTTCACTGGTTTCTCTACCAAAAACTTTGTGTTTCTCAACACCAAGCTCCACCACCACCTCAGAACTTTCTCCTCCAGTATTCTGTTCCTGTTAGTCTATCTCACCTTCTCCAGCACAATGCCTGGACATATCAATGCTGAATTTAGATCATTGTTCATGTGTGATCCAGAAGAAGGAGGTCAGGCAGACTGAGAGTAGAGTCAGCCAGGAGTCAAAGGAGATGGGCAGATTGTCTTCAACCACACCGCACAGTGGCCTTCCTAACTTTTATCTATGCTCAGCTCAGAGATCCTAGAAATTTGCTATGTGTATACCAAATATATATACATATGTAAACTTGCATTACTATAACTTGGAAGAGGCTGAGCATCATTGCTGCAGGTGACTGATTGTATATCAATTTTTCAAAGCAAACAGTGGTTTTTGTAATTTATTATTGATAGCTTAGCCCCATTACTTCTCCCGAAAGACAAGAAAACAGAATCATTACTTTTTATCTGCTTTATTAAACATCAAGTATAAATATTAAAGATGTATGTGTTTGGTGGTGCTTTTCTCAAACTATGAATGCTAATGCTCTTCCTACTAGTGTTTCAAACCAATAGGGGGTGAGAAATCAAAATTGTAAGGAAGTGTAGAAAAACAACAGACACAAGAATTTCATTTCGGAAACCTGGTGGAACATTGAATGCAGTGGATTTATTTCTCAGTAAACATGGCCAAAATTAGTAATCCTGCATTTTGCATCTTCATCATCACAACTACCACCGCTGCCACATATTAGCTAACACCAAAGAAACACATCTGGATGAACAAGGTGCCAAATTGGTTGCACCAGATTTCTGAAATGATACAATCCTATCAATGTTTACTGAGAAATAAATCCACTGCATTCAATGGAACTTACACCCTACCTAATAAATATGTTTAGGACTATAGGTTTACTTTCAGAAGGCACTGGTGCAATCAAATGTGTGCTTTACAGCATAATCCAGATAGAAAGCTGAGAAGAAGAAAAAAACAAAAAAATCTGATAAACATGTGGAGAATTATTTCCTAATGGTAACAGTGATAATTAATAGAGACAGTGCATCACAGACTGTTGAGGCCATCCTAATGCATTAGTTTATCAATTGTGCAAGAAATTAAAATACTTTTTAGAAAATTTTATCACTTATCTCATAGTCTGAATAAGTACTGCAAATTATTTACTTCTATTGCAGATACTTGATATTACAGCCATTGTTTGCTTCTATTGTGGTGCTGTAAAGAATTGTGAAGATATCCAGTGTGGTGTAGTGGATAGGGTGATGGACTAAGGACTCAGGAAGCCTGAGTTCAAATCCTCACTCAGCCATGGAAGGTCACTAGAGGTGGACCTGGTAAAGCCACTCCTAAAATATCTTGCTTACCTTTAAAGCCCAATTAGGGTCACAACAAGTTGGCTTTGACTTAACGGCACATGTTATTGTTATTTCACCCCCATGAATGAGCTATCTTCAAACTGTCCTGTCTTCAATAGTCCTGCTCAGCTTTTACAAACTCAAGCCTGTGGGGGTTCCTTAGGGAGTTGATCCACCTCATATTAGGTCTTCCTCTTTTCCTGCTGTCTTCAACCTTTCCCAGCATTATTGTCTTTCCAAAGAATCCTTCCTTCTCATGATGTGCCCAAAGTTGGACATTCCCAGTTTCAACATTTTTGCCTCCAGAAATAGTTCAGGCTTGATTTGATCTAAGACTCATTTGTTCATCTTTCTGGCAATCCAGAGTATTCATGAAGCTCTCCCCCAGCACAACATTTCAAACAAATCAATTTTCTTCCTGTCACCTTTCTTAACTGTCCAGCTTTCACACCCATGCATGGTGATCGGACATACAAGAGGGTGATGATCTTGGTCTTGGTCTCCAGTGACACATCCTTACACTTGATGATCTTTTCTAGTTCCTTCATTGCTGCCCTTCCAGGTCTTAGTATTCTTCTAATTTCTTGGCAGCAGTCTCATTTGGATTGATGATTGAACCAAGGTATACAAAACGTCTAACCACTTCAGTTTCTTCACTGTCAATGCCAAAGCTGTGTATTTCCTCTGTA
Organism: Intellagama lesueurii; assembly: GCA_037013535.1. Lineage (NCBI taxonomy): Eukaryota > Metazoa > Chordata > Lepidosauria > Squamata > Agamidae > Intellagama > Intellagama lesueurii. The sequence continues at coordinate 246,962,467 of JBAJHW010000002.1, forward strand.
GTCATGTTAGACACTTCTGGGCCATTGTTCCAACTGGAGAAGCAAATGCTGGAAACTAATGTCAATATTGTTTTGTTTGTGATGCACGCACCAGCTGCTGTTAATGCTGGGGTGGAAATAGTTCTTGCCACAGTGCTACACTGAACCGGCCACACCCTTTGCCAATGATCACACATTCTAAAGTGTAGAGGAACCTTTTTTCTAGGGAGCTCTATTCCAATTTGGGAAGACTCTTGTGTTTCCAGCAGTGGACAGGACTCAGGGTCAGGGCCAAGAACCAAGTGGGCATGGCAAGGAATGATTTTTTAGCAATTTGGGAAAAAACCACAGCAAGTATACAGAGCTCCATTCAATGTTAATCATCTTTACCAAAGTGTAAGTCCTATTGTAACAGCTTTCCTGCCTACCTATGAAAAACACCAGAGATAACAATAGAAGGAACTAATGGGCTGTTTAGCCTGATGTTTGGAGTGCTGGATGGGCAAGTGTGGTCTTAAAGACAGTGATCAGATGATGTCTTTGCTAGAGCCCACCAGCCCACCCCCAGATTGTTCATACCTGCACCTTTCTGATCCCTGCCAAGGGGCTTGTACTTTTTTTGGTGCAGGTAGGATGATGCTAGGTTGAATTGATTCCAGTGAACATGATCGGTGGAACCAATTCAAAGCAAGCCTTTCTCGTTTAATTTGCCAGTGTTATGAAGTGGCTTAATAAGCAAGCCACTTCGGGATATTGGCAAATTAGACATTTTCCTTGCTCAGCAGAGGGCAGGGGAAGTGAATTTTAGCCTGAATAAATGAGCCACTTAAGCCACTTCATGATATGGGCAGGAGCCATTTTCGTGTGAATGGTCAGGCTTGATTAGATCATTGTAATCAAGCTCAACCATTCCTAAGTGGCCTGCACTAGCTCACTCCCTGCTGCTGGTGTAGCCATATCTTTAGGGATCAGATGAGGAATTCCCCCCACCCAGGTGGGTCATTTAGTCACCATCATTTTTATTCCCCAAAGAATTTGTACCAATTTCAAGTTATGTACAGGGATCCATATGAGAGAGAACTATGAGCCCAGAGAGTTTTAAAAAGAAATGTGTTTTGTTGTTTTAAATCACAGCCCCCAAGCCAATTCACATTAAAGGCCACATCAGACATCAGCAGCAACTGGATTTGGTCCAAGTGTCACTGATAGATTATGATGTTCCAACAGTCATACTTTTCCTTCACTTCATAAAGGATGGTATTATCAGGATAACATTGCACAGTAAAGATGAAATATTGAGGGGCGTGCTTCCAAATGACAGCAGATAAAGTAGGCATGAGGATAAAAATGTGTTGAAGGGTTGGCCCGAAGTGGATGGCATGTTTCCAGACAAAAACAGAACAATGAGCTGCAGGACTCTCTTCAAAATGCTTTTATTTGTGTGTGGGTGTGTGGGTGGGTGGGGTGGGGGACTCAACATGATGTTAACTGTGTGAATGCAGTTGAAATGCATGTTTTAGTTATGTAAATAGCAGCTGCTGCAGGGAAGCCCCAGAAGCCTCAAGATCAAGGGGTTGAAGAGGGGGGGGGGGCAAAATGCTTCCACTCTCTACAGACTAGACACAATATTGCCTCTTTGAATTGTTATTTGCATTTTTAAACCACAGAGGCATCCTTGAGCTTATATTTATTTTATTCATTTATTACATTTTTAACCATCCTGGATGCTTAAAAACAAACACAATTCCTGGTGTCTAACAAATACTATTAAAAACTGATCACACAATAAAAGTGTTAAAATCGTCACAATACTCATGTCACAAAACAGTTTAAAAGGCCAGATTGAAAAGATGTGTTCATATTCTTCCTAAAAGCATCCAGAGTGGGAATGAATTACAGTTCTGAGGAGAACACATGGCACAATTGGGGAGCAATATGGAGAAAGTCTTCTCCTTTAGGCCTGTCAAGCAGGTCTCCACAGGGACTGGCATTTGCAAAAATGTCTTAGGTTCATAACAGATTAATAACAAGGTCACTGGTCCTTTAGATAGCGTGAGCACTGCCAGTGCCAGTAGTTGCCGGGCCCCAAGAGTAATAGCTCCATTGGCTCCAGACTGCCAGAGCAACCTGTAACAGGCTTTATAAAGAAGAGTTATGACTTCACCACAATTGCACCTCCAGTCCTGTCAGTAGAGTTCTGGGCCGGGGTGGTGGTGGTTGAATTTCCTGCACTAACCCACCAGGTGATATCTTTTCAACTGGGGCCCCAGTTGACTATATGGGTGGCCCCGGTAGTTAAGGCACAGAAAAACAGGAAGTTCAGGGATGGCTAGTATAGCAGGGTGATGGGTACCTGGGTGAGCTCTTTTGCTCCTCCCAGTATCTCCTCTGTTTCTTGCACTGGCATTTGTGCCACCAGGACCACAATTGTATTGGGGTGGCGCTGCTGTAGTCAGCTGACATGGGTGCTAGAGGTTTGAAGCTAGTGAAGGTCTCTTTGGAGCACCTAGGAGTTGGGGGTCCTCTTCTGTGAACCCTTCTCCTCATGTTCTCCTCACTTCCTTGGGAGTTTCCTGCCAGGGGCCCTCTTCCCAGTTGCACTCCACCTTCCCAGAGGCACACTCTTGAACAGCCTCCCAAGTTTCCTCCTAGCCTGACGTTTCCTTACCAGTCAGTGTCAGTCCAGAAGCCCTTGATTCTTCCCGTTCCTCATCCTCTATTTTCTCAGTCACTCCCCTCCATCTTCTTCTGGTGCCTCCTATCAGCCTGCTCTTCAGTGGACACCTGTCCTGACAGCTTCCCCAGGCTCTCAAGGGGCGGCAGGGCAAGGGAAGATGGCCTGTCCAGGGAGCCAGTGATGACCCCCCTCATAGATAACCAAGTCCAAAATCATTTGGGGCATTAAAGATTAAAATTAACACCTTGAATTGGGCCAGGAAACAATTGACAACCAAATGGCATCTGAAAAGCAAGAACTATCAAAAAGAAGCTTTAGGGGTGATTATTGCTGGGACTGTGGTAGGGACAGAAACAGCTGAACTTCTTTTCCCAACCTCATCGTGTCTCAGTGAAAACTGGCCTCCTTCACTAAGGGCCCTTGCTGAGAGATTGTTTTTCCTAGCCTTTTCTGTAGAGTAGATCAATGAACACACCAGAAGAAGGTGCAGACATTTCTCAAAATCAAGAATGTTATTGCCCCCTTAAATCCATAGCAAAGTGTTGGCTTCTCCATAATGCAGGCTCGCCCACCCACCCACCCCTGTGCCTGTTCCCTCCCATACAAATCAGTGGAGACTCTTGAGGCATCAGGGTCCAAGAACCATTTTCAAAGTATAGCTTTTATTTCCCTTCATGAAGGTCATTGGAGGCAAATGAATCATTTTCTAAAGGAAAGAAATGATAAAAATAATCCCCTACAAGGAATAAAATAAAATGTTCATCACATATCTTTACTGAATTCTGAAGCTGCCATTTTGTCCCCATTAAAGCTGTCCTTCCTGGTTCATCTACAATGGATTTGCCTCGTTGCATTTTCTAGCCTTTGAGCTATTGTTTTAAAAAGTCAAGTTTTATTCTCAAGTGTTTTTATAATGAATTGATCAAAGAGGTACTGCTTTATTGTGCCCTCGCACCTCATGCTTCTTCTTAACCCTGCACTAGACACCCCCCCAATTTATCTTCTCAATCAGACCTGATTAAAGAATTCTTGCTTTCCAAGGCAAGTGTGACAACTGGGAAACAGACTTACCAGGTTTCAGGGGATCAGCTGAGGCCTCAGGGACTTGCTGTGCTTCTGTGGGTTACCAGGCAGGGATATAACTCTCGTGGCGAACAGCACTGGAGGGGGAGAAGACAGCAGAAGGGCCTGTCCCCTAGAACAGTGGTTCCCAACCTTGGGTCCCCAGATGTTTCAACTAAAACTCCCAGAAGCCTTCACTACTAGCTGTGCTGGCCAGGATTTCTGGGAGCTGTAGTCCAAGAACATCTTGAGACCCAAGGTTGGTAACCTGCGGGACCAGCAAAGGTCCCCTGCACACAAGAGCGGGCTCTCCAGCTCCCCAACAGTAAGGGGTTCATGACTTGTAGTTTACCTGTGGACTGAGGTGTTGGCAAGGAAGAGGTGGACAATGCCCTCAAGGCCACAGGTGTAGCCATGGCAGGACTGGGATTTAAGGAGGAGAGTGATGCAGGAGAGGATGACTGTTGGGCAGATGTCACGGACTGGGAAGTGTGCGAAGTGCAGGAGGTACTGTCACTACTGAGGTGGATGGGAGACTTTCGGCTGCCATGATCTCTAGACTGGTCACTGGGTCAAGCTGCTAGTGCTGCCGGAGGAAGTAGCCCAGGTCCATCAGGAACAGGCCAAGTGCTGGAAGGCCCGGAGGCTTGCGAATCAGGAGTGAGCCCGCTGCTGAAAGAAGAGGCAGCAGGGGGAAGCGGCCCCACCACAGAAACCCACTGCTCCAACTACCTACAAGCATCCTGAAGGACGGCCTCCGATTGCCCCTCACTCCATGCCCTGCTACATGGGAGAGACCAGGCAGGTCAGAGTAGAGTTTGGCCATGCCTTCTGAGAGGACTACCATACTTGTCAGACAGCAGCTGCCGATGGAGACTATGGGGGTATAGGAAGACAAAGAGGCTTCGCCACATGCCTGCAAGGAGAGCTGACTGACTGCATATAGCGTCCCTGTTGTGGCACACTGTACCTGGCACACCTATGAGGTCTTGTGGAGCTGGTAGAGGAGGCAGGGCTTCACTCTTCCCAGTAAAAAAAATTTTTTTGAGGGGCATGGACCCAAAGATTGTGGGAGTGAAGCTACAGTAACTCCCTGTTGCCCTAAGTTGTTAAGTTCTATGGTTTGGCCCAGATGGCACTTTAAAAGTTCAGTTGCTCCAATAAAGAGCCTGTGCTAACAACTATTCTCTGTGTCATCATGGGGGGGGGGGGCAAGGGGTGCTCACAGAACCACTGCCCTAGAACAACACAAAGACCTGCTCCCTCGTTTTGGATTTTGGTTCTTAAATGTCAAAGAGTGGGAAGTTGCTGAACTGGCAATCTTATGGCATATCTACATTTACATTTGTCCCTCAACAAGCTCCGTTCTAAATGGATTTGATTTAAAATCACTTGACTATTTGAAACACTGTTTGTATTCCCGCCTGGGAGACAGACGGCAACAGCAGTCGCTGTGTGGGGTTGCGTGTTTCCCTACCCCCAAAAGCATAGAGACAGGTCGGTAATAAATCCTTGCTTCTCAAGTCAGCTTCCTCACGCTTCACCTTCCTACTGCCTGCCTTTATGGTAGGGCCGGGGTGGCATTCTGGTGTAGCATTCTGGTTGAGATGTGCTTCTCCCCCCCCACCACCACCTTTTTCTCCCTCTACCCCTCCCCTTTATGCCCTTCAGTAATTCAGGCTTGCATTTCTGTAAGGAAGACATTCCTGTAAATGTCAATTTATCTGAAATTAAATACAATTAAAAATGGGTTTCTTTTGCCTGTGCAATCAAGGCCTTAGACAGACTTTAACTTCAAAGGAGGCATTTGTATGGGGGCAGCCTTTCAGGAACCCGGACACAGAAGGTAGACAGGGCTAAATTCAAAATGGATTAGGCTGAAGCCAAAAGAAGGGACAAAGCTGGCAGTAAGCAGGGACGTGCCCTTTTCCCTTATGTGCATGATAGGATGGGCTCAGTTGACTCATTTTTGCTCTAGTGAGAGCTCAGTCTTGACTTGATTGAGCACCCACTTTTCTGCCTTTCTGGTTGCCTCCAATAGTGCATTTCAAATGAGTTGATTTTGAACCTGTCTTTCTTCACTGTCTTTCTTTCATATAGTATGGATGATTTTGACCTTGGTTTCCAACAACATTCTTTCTTTTTTAAAATTTCCTTTTTTTCTTGGTCTCTTCTCTGTTGCTCTTTCTTTCTGCCATTCTGCTCCTCTGTGCCTTTTTCTTCTTTCTTCTCACTCTGTCTTTCTCTCTCTCTCCACCCCCACCCCCCACCCCCATCTAAATGCCCTCCACCAACCATACCAGTATGGGTACTACAGTCTGAAGTTTTGAAATCTGCCCCCAAACAACTGTATTACATAAAACTCTAGCCTAAGAGAGGCAGCTGTGATATGGAACTCGAGTTGAGGAAGGGATGGGGAGCTAGTGTAAAATATTTTTAGAAGGCAATTTGTATTCCAAAGCAGCCGAGGGTCACCTGGGTCTCCAGATGAGAAAGAAAGAGATCACAGGCAATTAACTCAGCATCAGTCCCAAAACCTTTTCAGGCTCTTCTAAATCCCAGGCAAAGCTGAATACTTTTCACCTTCTTCCCTGTATAGATGGATGAGTACGCTCAGCAGTGGCCTGATTTATACTGGACATTAGGACACTCTGCAGAAGAGGTTGATAATCTTTCAAAAGCCCTTTACCAGCTTTGCTGGTGATTACAGTGATTCTGCCTTGTGAAACAACAAAATGTCTTTTAATTTGCAGCCCTGTTTCCCAAAGCAGTCAAAATAGGTACAAGAAAGCTGTGTAAGATAGTTAATTAATGCTGATATGCTGATTTCCATTGATTACAGAGTGATTTTTGGATTCATGATATATAGTGCTTTTTACTTTAGTTTGGGGAAAACAGAGCAGAGAAGTCCTTGCTTAGCGATGTTGATACTTAAGTTTTGACATAGATCAGACAACAGAGGGAAGTGACTTAGTTGAATGATAGAGTCAAGACCGCCAGGAGAAAATTAGCTTCACATCCCTAAGAATCCTTTTCAGGGGTGGCTCCCTCTCCTTGAAATGCCATCTGCTTGGCAACTTGTCTTCACCAGCACCTAATCTGACATTTCTTTGGCATCAGGCAAATATATTTTAATTTTTCTCACAGTAAAAATTTACCTGGGGGCACAGACTGGCATGCCACTGTTTTACTGTCAAATTGAAGCTATCTTTGCTTAGTTAAGGGTGGTTTTACAATGTCATTGGCCAGTAACCTCTTGCCTAAACATGGAGCAGAAGAGAAATTATGTAGTTGCGCCCCCCCCCCCCAGTTCTGGAAGGCTCTCCATCATTTGCCCAGTCGCACGAGTGATCTCAAAACCAGTGCGTGAGAAAAGGCATGTGATTGGGAGCCTGCTGGGGCAGGGCAGGGACTTCAGTTGTTTTCCATGCTGCTCCACACCTTGGCCACAGGACTCCAGTCATGTTATCCATTATGCTCTTCTAAAAATAAATTTACAAGCTCATTTAGGGTAGATGTGGGAGTCTGTGACAGAATTTCTGCCGCATTGAGGGCACCGTCAGCTTACAGGGGGTGGTGGGGGTGATGATTCACCTCTTTCATTCCTGGCACTTTAACCACCCCTCCCAAAAACTGTTTTCCTTCCATTGCAACAAATTGTGAGTTTGATTCCCCATTGTGTCTCCTGCGAGTATGACCAACCTGTGTAGCCTTGGCAAGCTGCACAGTCCCAGGCAACCCCAGAAGGTAATGATAAACCACTTCTAATTATTCCCTACCAGAAAATCCTAGAACATGTCATCATAAGGCAGAACTGACTTAACAGTACATTGTTGTTTTTGTTACCATTTATATGTCCTATTGATTTCAGTGGGTTCAAAAGGGACAAACATTGGATTTTTAGCCCATAGTCATTTTAGACCAATCATCATCATCATAATCTTAGAACTGAATTGCTAGAAGGGACCCTATGGATAATTGAGTTGAACACCTGTCAAGAAGGATACAAATTCCCACCCTCAGGCTCCACAGGCAGAGACCTAAACTATCTAACATTGATCTGACAGTACTTCTATGAAGGTGAAGTGAAGCATCAGAAGACGAAAGTTGCTCATGAAAAACGCCTTGAATTTGATGAGAATGCCTTCCATTCCATGTACATGTTAGTTAACTTCATTTGGAAATTTGTCACATTACATGACTCTAGCTGGCTGAATAGCTCTGGTTAAGGTATCTGGCTGTGGAGCCAGAGGCTGGGAGTTCAATTCCCCACTGTGTCTCCTAGGAGAAGAGTCAGACCATGTGGCTTTGAACAAGCTGCGCAGTCCCAGGGTGCCACAGAAGAAGGGAGTGGTAAACTACTTCTGTGTAATCTATACCTGGAAAATCCTGAAAAGGGTTGCCATAAGTCAGAATTGACTTGACAGTGTGCTATTATTATTATTATTATTATTATTATTATTATTATTATTATTATTATTATTATTATTATTATTATCAGCAGCAGCAGCAGCAGCAGCAGCAGCAGCAGCAGCTGCTGCTGCTGCTGCTTTAATGTGGGATGATTTTTCCTGCTCCATTTTTGTATGAATTAATCCCAAATACTTCTAGGTAGTTTCTTCTTGTGTTTGAGAAAATTTATTAAATAAATGATGTAAAATCTAAGCCAGGGAATGAAAAGTCAGTCCCAATAAAGGGGAGTGAAGCTGCACTGATTATTTTCCCAAATGTGAGTATTCCAGTCAGCTATCTTTATAGCTTCTATTTGCCCCTGAACAATTGTTTAATCAGACTGCTATGTTGCAGGTTATGCTGAATTCCAGTGATGCTGCTGCCAAGGTCCTGTCAAGGGTGTTGATTCACAATCTTCAGATGTGCCACTTTGATCTATGTACACAGTTTGGTCCAGAACTTTAGCAAGCATGAATCATCTGGGCTGATTTAAGTGGAACTCTGCCATGTTGCACCAGCTGTAGATCTGGCTTGGATTGCTTCCACTTTATAAATTCTCCTTTAGAGCATCTCTAATCAGTCACAATCTCCTTTTTTAACAACATACTTGGTCCCTAGGAAAATGAAACATGATCTTTCAATTCTGGAAGATAATTTGCCATCATCAACCAAATGTGGAAATACATTTTTGTGGAATCTGGGATAGATTGTCAAGGTACCCACTGCTGTGCAAGGAAGTTGGCCCCAAGAAGTCAACTTGTGGAGTGGAGGGACAGCTGGGAGTCTCAGCACAAGTAGGTTGAGCAGAGTTCAAACCCAAAAGGCTACTATGTAAGGCTACTATGAACTTTGGTCTTGTGATCTAGCGAAGCAGCTCCACAGATCTCCCATTACTGGGGGCAACAATTACTGTTGTCAGATATAGATATATATTCTGACTGTAGCCTTCCCCAGCTTGGTGCCTGATATAAAGAGTGGACTACAACTCCCATCATGTCTAGCTATCACAGCTGATGAAAGTTTTAGTCCAACAACATCTGGAGTGTACCAGGTTCTAAGGCAACCCTTCTTTTGCTTTTGTTTTCAAAGCAGTATTATTGTGGTATTCTTCTCTAGCAGGAGCGAGAGAAAGAGAGAGAAAGAAAGAAAGAAAGAAAGAAAGAAAGAAAGAAAGAAAGAAAGAAAGAAAGAAAGAAAGAAAGCTGGACACAGAACATATTTATAGTCTGTAATTAAAGCACATTCATTGATAGCGTGATAGCAAATCAAAGTTAATTCTGTATTATAGATTAGTATGCCAAGTTATAGTATGTGTCCAAGGCAGAACATTTGGATTCCTTTTCCTTAGTGGATACTGCTGTGTTTTAACCCTCGGTGTCACTGTAGTCCATGCTGCTATATAAAACAGCTTGTATTAATAGCTTGAAAATGACCAGGAACTGATGTATATACTGCTTTAATTAATGCCACTCTTCGTATTTGCAGCTGAAATCAATAACAGCCTTGCAAATTGCCACAAATAATAGGGTGAACTTGGAACTCTTAGCAAGAAGGTGTCTACATTTCTCACCAGCTTTTCTATTAATGGAGGAACTCTTTAAAAAGATTGGTGCAGAGCCCATGTAAATGTAGATAACCTCCAGCAACTCTGCTCCCTGCTCCAGCCTTTTGCAATGAAATTCAGTGGTGAGAGGATTTTCATGTGGGTGAAATATGGGAAAGTTGCAATCTTGACATGCCAGCAACCCCACTGTGTCACAGATTGCTGCTTCCCATTATTAGGCATTCTGACACTGGGCTTCAAAGAACAGCTTTCTTGCATATTAGCTCTGTTAATTCAGTATAGTTAATGACAGGGTATGCAATCCAATTTCCCCAGCAAACTAACTCAATTGATTGCCCAAGAGTGAGAGGGACAGTTTATGATGACACTTTATTGCTGTCACAATTCAACTTCAGTTAAAGTTAGCTGGGATTTGATTACATGGACCAGTCAATCAAGGTCAGTGTGTAGAAAGGTGTGAGGTCAACCACAGGTTGGTGTGCAGATATTAAAATGGACACAGCAGCGAGGATTCAACACCACCTTGGATTCAACAGACAAGTAGAAACATAATTTAAAATTCCTGTGTAGAGTATATAGTTTTGTTCCCATTTTAACAGCCAGCTAAGCCAAGAGTACAAGTACCATGGCAACCCATTTCTACCAACGAGGCTGAACAGTCCAGCAGGTTTGCTGCCCTGCCAAGTAAAAATTTCAGCATTAAATTCTGCTAGCATCAGAGAGAGGTGCTTGTTCTCTGAGGGCCAAATTACACATTAAGGGAAGTACGTATCTCCTGCTAGTATGTTCTCTCTCCAAGCACGTATTTCATTCAAGACTCTGTGCTTGAGCAATCAGGTCTGCAAATGAAGTCTGTATTTACCTCTGATGGCCAGATAGAGAATAAAACAAGCTAATATCCAGCATGCAGAGTAGGGCAGGCTTGTGCTAAGATAAACAACTTTTATCTCAAAAGGAAATGCCACTTTTAACAACATGATAACTAATCGAGTTTGACCCTTAGCTTCCATAACTCCAGTATGATCCCCCCCCCCAAAAAAAAAGACTGTCAGAATCTCATATAATTGGGTCCAAGTGGTAAACTTGTCATGGCATTGAGACCTTTGGAGCCCAGTTCTATGTACTGCTGAGTGACTGTAACAGCTCATATCAAAGGTCCTTTATAAGACTACACCACTTCATTGGTTTAATCAACAAGTCAATCCACCACATTAGCTCATAGAGGATAAATGAGTGGGCTAACGGGTTATCGCCCACAGCTCACCATCTAACGGGGACCTTGGCCAGAATCCAAGCCATCAGCAAAGAAATCTATAGTCCCTGCAGAACTTGAGATTCAGAACAAAATATCCAGGCATATTTTGTTTGATTGCTTTGTGGGGAAATTAACCATCTTTTAATCTGTTAAATCAATGCATTAAGCCATTGGTATAATTGACCTTTTGGGAGCAGTACTAGCTGCCTGGTTAGTAGAGGAAACATGTCTCCAATGTACATGAGGTAAATGTGTTGTAGTTTTTTAGTCGTTAAGTTGTGTCCGACTCTTCGTGACCCCATGGACCAGAGCACGCCAGGCCCTCCTGTCTTCCACTGCCTCCCGGAGTTTGGTCAAATTCATGTTGGTAAATGTAAATGTATGCACACAGTAAATCACCATGCAATACACAACCAACTGTTTTGAATCTTAGCGATGTTCACTTTAAAAGATGTAAGACTCTTTCTTTCTTTCTTTCTTTCTTTCTTTCTTTCTTTCTTTCTTTCTTTCTTTCTTTCTTTCTTTCTTTCTTTCTTTCTTAGCTATGTACAGAAACCTTTGTTTTATATTTTATAAATTTATCCCAATTTCTATCTTCACAGTGATCCTATGGGAGGTAATGTTTGGCCGATGGTCATCCAGTCAGGAAATTTGCTGATCCACCTCAGGCAGAGAAATGTCTGAGGAAAACTCTCTCTCTGTGTGTATGTGTGGGTAGAACTGTGCACTGTCCTGTTTGAGTGTTATCTCTGAAACAGGCATGGAGTCAGGCTGTTCTCTTTCTGTAGTATGTGTGTGTGAGTCAGGCAGAGGCAGAGAAAATGTCTGTATGTGTGTGTTTCCTGTGACTCTTTGCTGTAGGCTATAAAAACAGAGTCAACCCTACCATTAGGCGGAATGAGGCAGATGCTTCGGGAGAAAGATACTGGATGTCATGCAAGGACAGCAAATTGTTAGTTAATTAATTTGCTCCTGTTGGGGAAGGGAAGACATGCTTGTGAGATTTTTCTGCTTCATATGCCAAAATAACTTGGCTGGCTTTAGTTGCTCTGTACCTTGACTTGGGAGGGGCACCTCATTCAGTGTTTCCCCTCAGGCAGTAAAATGTCTTCAGTCAGCCTTGGGTAAAAAGAAGAAGAAGGAGAAGGAGAAGAAGGAGAAGAGAAACAAAAAAGGGAACTGAGAAATAAGAGGTTGTATTTATATTTCAGTTCTCCACCAGTGATGAGGGATTAGCTGTTTGCTTCCAGGAGCCATAAATTATGAGCCCCACTAAGATAAGTCATTAAAAACAACAGACACACCACTTGCAGGTGTATCCATGAGAGTCTGTTGCCCTAACATAACAAACGAAGCATGTGGTAACTTTAAGTCTACCAAATTTATTGCAGCATGAGGATTCATGGACACACAGCCCACTTCCTCAGCTATCAGCTGAGGAATCTGGAGCTCCAAAATATTTAGCTAGTACATGTGATTGCATGTGGGAGACAGGCAGAGGACTGAATGAGAATTTAAATGAGAAATTATCAGCTGTGATAATTGTGTCAACATGAAGTCCTAGCACTAGGCATTATGATAAAAATATATAACTTGACACTGGAACTACCAAACAGACCAGTTTTGTAGTGGAAATGTGGAAGATAATTGTAATATTGAGGACCTTAGCTTGTGTCAGTGATCTTTCCTTTAATGTCTAACTCTCTCCTTCAGGGGCTAGATTGTTTAAGCAGAACTCAGTGGCAGAATCCTGTTGCACATCTCCTTGTGCACAATGGGAATGACATCATCATTGACAGCAAATGGCAGCTGATTAAAGGCAAATCGCTGCTTATCAAAGGTGATTTTGGGGCACACATGACTCATACATGATGCAGTAAAGTCACGTGCATGCAGATATCACCAAAGGAAACCTTTAATCAGTGGCAACTTGCCGCTGTTGATGACATCATTGCCATAACATATGTGCAGCTGTGCAACAAGATTTCCACCATTGCTTCTTGTTCTTAAGGGGGCTATGAAAAAGGAATGAACATTGGTGGAGGAATCATCAATCATTTAAAATATGTTGATGGCACTGTATTACTGGCAGAAAGCAGCAATGACTTGAAAAAACTGCTGATGGTGAAAGAAAGATGTGCAAAACCAGGATTACAATTGAACATGAAGAAGACAAAAATCATGATTACAGAAGAATGGTGTAATTTCAATGTTGACAATATTGTCTGTATTCCTTGGTTCTGACTGAAAAAAGGAAGCGGCAGCCTTGAGTTTGCAAGAGCAGAGCAAGGCTATTTACAATTAGGTTTTTTGAAGGTCACTAATTCATAGGTTACCATACGCAGAAAGTGATTAGATGGCACATAGAATCATAGAATCATAGAAAAGTGAGGTTGGAAGGGGCCTACAAGGCCTTCAAGTCCAACCCCCTGCTCAAGGCAGGAATACAATCAAAGCATACCTGCCAGGTGATTATCTAAGTTTTTCTTGAATGCCTCCATAACATAACATACTGTGGTTGAATTATCAATCCAAATGGAGTCTGCAGGTAAAAAATCACAAGACTGAGACTTGGAGGGCAGCAATGAAGGAACCAGAAAAGATCTGAGAGTGTAAATACATGTCACTGGAGATGAAGGTCAAGATCACTCATATGGATGTAAAAAAATGTACAGTGAAGAAGGCTGACAAGAAAAAAAAATCCATTTATTTGAAATGTGATGTTGGAGGAGAGCTTTATGGATAATCATGGGCTGCCAAAAGAACAAATAAGTGGATGCTAGATCAAATCAAGCCTGAACACTCCCTAGAAGCTAAAAAATGATGAAACTGAGGCAGTCATTCTTTGGGCACATCATGAGAAGAAAAGAGTCCCTGAAAATATCAGTAATGCTGAAAAAAGTTGAAGTCAGCAGAAAAAGAGGAAGATCATATTTGAGATTTATTGACCCCAAAAAAGGAAGCCATGGCTTTCAGTTTGCCAGATCTGAGCAAGGCTGCTAGCGACAGGACCTTTTGGAGGTCAAAAAGTCATAGTGTCACAGAAGTGAGAAGCCACTTGACGGAACACAGCAATAACCTCCTCAAAACTAGCTTCCTTTGATTTGTCACTAGTTCCTGGGAGGTGAACTCCCCATTGATTTGCAAGTCAGTGAATCAGCTTCAGAAGGTCCCGTGCAGTTTGACTGTTTGTTCTGTTCTTTCAGTGATTCCCTTCCCTTCTGACACTTTGTGTGAAAGATGATGGGTGCTCATGTCTGTAAACTGTCAATGCCAGCCACCATGCAGTACAGAGTCCCAGCCGAAGCCTGTATAAGAATCTACATTGTTGCACCTGAAGGACTCCTTCCTCGTCAGTTTTCTTGGGCAGGTGGAGGCCTCTGCTGCACGATGCACCTACCGGCAAAGCAGAACGCCAGCGTGTTGCTCTAAGCTGTGAAACTGATCCACTTCTCATAGACACTGTTCATTTCTCTCTCCTAGTGCAGGAAGTGGTGCATGCTTGAGTGAATAAACACATCAAATTTTGTCTGGCAGGCACCAGAGATGTCGGGGAAGAATGCTCAGTATTTCAAAGGGTGATAAAAATGGGCAAGATAATTAAGCGGCTTTGAAATGACTGATTTATAACAACTGACATAGAAGTAGAAATGTCCATGAAGTGCCTGAATCAGTGAAGGAGAGTTGGCATGATGCAATTTGTTCAACAAGTGGAAATGTGCCAGGGAGCCCTGATTTCAAAACCTGAGCCTTTTTTTCTGCTTAGTTGTACTTCTCATTTCCAGCCAGGTATCATCTTTCTATTAACAATATTTCCTAAAAAGAATCCCAAGAATCACATATAGTTTCAGAGGTAGAAAGAGAGAACAGTCATGTTATTTCTTTTGTCAATGAAACATAACATCAGAAGTGGCTTTCCCTTCCCCCATATCCAACTCCTTGACAGACAGGGCAGAACTTTTTACCACATTGAGGTGGAGGCGACAATAAGACATGGGCAGGAGAAAGATGACCCGCTGGCCCAGATCCAAGGGGGTGGGTAGGTGTCACCCACTGAAGCTCCTCTGCCTCAATCTCTTCACTACAGATCCCTTACATAGTTACTTATGGAGCACCCAAAATATGTGTCTCATCTCTTTCTAGTAGAGGTATGGTCTAATGCCAGCCCCAGACAAGGAATGCAGCTTGTATCAATCCGTCCACTATGTAGTTCTTGAGAAACCCTGATGCAGAAAGCTAGACATGCAGAGAGAACACCTCAACCGCAGATAGCTCCAGTTCTCCTAAGGACATGGTTCTGTATTTCTGTTCCTGAAACCTGCACTCTTTTCACAAATCCTTCTGCTTCACCAAACGCATAGGCTCATGTCCTACTGACCTTACACTGAGTGGACAGCCCTGCCAGCGTAGGAACGCATGATCTGGCTGCTTGCCCAAGCCTTGCTGTTGCACAAGTGGTGGTCTTCATTAAGAAAACCTGCTGTCTACTTGCACAACAGCAATGCTTGCTCAAGGAGCATGATCCTGCATTACCATTTTCCACACAGTAAGACAGTGGCCATAGAAAATACTGACCTTCACTGAGGGAATCCACATGGGGTCTATCTCTTCCTTCCCACTGCTGTTTGAGAGCACAGCGTTTGGCTTGTTCGTTCACAATTAAAAGGACGCATGCCTCAACTTGACAGAGGATCTGTGAGGTTAAGGTGCCATTTTTCTTTCTGGAACTAAAGCAGCAAGAAAATAGAACAACTGGTTGTTTCACTCCAGTTTCCTCTGCTTAGATGCCCTGTTGGGGCAAGTTAAGGCAAATCCCATCGTGGGAGGCGGTATAGCTGTGCATTATGGAAAAATGGGACCAGCTGTTTAATATTTGTTTGCTTTTTATTTTTGTTTTCTTGGGGAAAGGGCAGTCTGGATGCCTTCTCCTGGTCCCTCACAGTTAGGGTTCACAGAGGGGGGGAAAGAAGGAAAAGACAAGAGGAAGTAGAAGAAATCTCTGCAGCCACTTTACTTGTCTGCAGCAGGGTGCCAGTTCCCCATCACTGTCATTTCTAACATTTCATAGGCAAGACAAAAGAAGAGGAGAGCGAAAGGGTGGTATTTGCCTTGAATACCCCTTTGGCAGGGAAGCACTGGTGCCAAGCTGGAGAGGACGCAACAGTAATGTGGACCACCAGGCGCACAGTGATTCACAACTTTGACATGGATTTAAACACACACACTGCTCTGTTTTGACTGGGTCACGCAATTTTAACTGCAACTTTCAGTAACAAGCTTTGATGAGTATGGGACGCGGTGTGGATTCTCCCACTATCCTCTAACTCTGTTGATATGCTCCTTCCCCCCCCCCCCTTTTTTTTTTTTTGGTTTTCTGCAGCCCTCTAGAAACAGGATTAAAATGGAGATTCTGCAGAGTGTTTTATGTAGCTCTGTGCTCAACAATGCCATTCCCACAACCAAAATCCTTCTATAACGTTTACTCAAAAACAAGTCCTTTGAGCAAAGGCTTCCATTACACAATTCCTCCTTGTGGCTTCTGTTTCTGATTGTTTCCTGCTCTGCGCATTTGACCATTACAAATGACATGCCCCTTAATTAGTCAGGTCCAGTTTTCTGCGTGGAATGAGGTTTTTAATCCCTTTCAAAGGAAAAAAAAAATAACAGATGGACACCAGTAATTAACCCGGTCAAAGAATGGGAATAGCAACTAATTAAGGGCCAATTTAAAGATAATTAACCAACAGTGCTACTGCTGCATTGAAAGCCATTTGGGAGCTGAAGACACAAGGAGGAATGTTCTAAGTGGAGGCACCACAGTTGTGGAAAAAACTCAGGATTGCAACCTGCCAACCCACATCTGGCAACCTAGTGCCTGCAATTGTGTCTGAGGTGGGAGACAGAATCACCAAGTATTGGAGGCTTATGAAAAGGCAACTCGATAACAGAGAACACAGGATCACTGTGCTATCATCTAGATTCTTGTTTAAAAGTCACAGCCCAGACAGATGGCTCAGAAGGACAGCACAGCTGAGATCTAGCCGTCCATCAAACATATTTTCAGCACAGAAGAATATCAAGTTGCCTTGAGGTCTGGCAAAACCCACAAGAATGCATAGCCTTGTCCTGTTCCTAATCTAGGTTGCTAGTGACCGAACGGTCTGGGTCCTGCAGCTAAACCTGAAGGTTGAAATGGTTCTCAGAGATGTGGGGTGTCACCCCATGCAGCAGCAGCACCTGATCCAAGAGGAGAATACTGGACACTGGCTGGAAATTATCCAATGGAATGGTTCAGGGAAGGTTATTTTTCCTTTAAAAGGAAGTGCCACAAGTGTCTCTTTATTTCTAGCCTATCAGTATCACAAAATGCATTTTTGTAAAGCTGATGTAAAACTGAAGATCCTTATGGTTTGGGCCAATGGGAAGGAAAACGTAGTGCCAGAATGCATCTACACTGATTTATTTGTAAAATAATAGTCAACATCTGTGCCCCTGCAGCAAATCTCCACAATATCTATTTTGTGTTTTCTTTTAATTTTTAAAGTGATTAGATAACACAGTTCTTGCACTTGTAGCCAGTGTTGCTTCCTTCCACAGGGGGAGAAAATATCTTTCTGAATGTCCATTTGGACTACCACAAAATATCACAGCCAGCCAAGCTAGCTGAGAGGAATAAAGCTCCAATTCATATCTACATGCAGTTACAATAGGACCCCCTTATCTGTGGGATCAGTATCCACTAATTCACTTATACACACACTGAAAATTTTAAAAATATTAAAAGACACCCCCCCCCCCAAAATATACATTTCTAATGTTGAAGTTCCCAGAACTGGCCACTAGAGGAGGCCAGAGATCATGCTATGTATAGCATGCCCTATTATAATAGTGTTTGCTATAATCTGCGTTTTTCAGCATCCACAGGGGGGCCTGGAACCAATCTCCTGCAGATACAGGATGTATAATTTTCTTTTAAAATCTGAGATCAGATTACAAATTGGGTTGTCTTGCATATGATACTCCATTTATTTTATTTATTTATTGAATTTATATCCCGCCCATCTAGTCAATGAACTACTCTGGGCGGCGAACAACATATAAAATAAAACAATTTAAAATATAACAATGATATAAGACATCATAATCAATCTAATTCAAGATGGAAAAGGTGAAAAGAGTAAATCAAGTAGTGGTTGGAGGGAAGGCCTGCCTAAACAGCCAGGTTTTCAGTTGACTTTTAAAGATGCCCAGCGAAGGGGCCATGCGGATCTCCGGAGGGAGATTATTCCAAAGGCGAGGAGCCACTGCCGAGAAGGCCCGGTTTCTTGTTTTTTCCTTCCGGACCTCCCTTGGCGTTAGGCTCCTCAGCCTCACCTCCTGGCTAGATCGAGTGATACGGGTAGATTTTGGTGGGAGTAGGCGCTCCACCAGGTACTCCATAGAGTTATCTGAAGCAGAACTGTAAACATATTCTTCTGGTGTGGCTTCCAGTTCTAAAATAATTTTACATATGTACTGTACATTTACCAGTTTGGGGAAATGATTTTTTTTCCTGGACTACAACTCCCAGAATTCCCTGGTTGGCCACGACCTCTAACGTTCACTTCTCCATACACTTCCATCCAATGTTCTTGCAGCTTTTCAGAAATCAGATGTTCTAGATAAGATGTCCTGAAATGTTTTGGACAAGGCTGGCAAATTCTTAGGGTGCGATCTGATGGTAATATAGCTTGCGTTTTGGATCGCCCGTGGCACAGTTCAGTTCAAGCAATTTGTCACAGCGACCAGACGACACGTGGGAAATCATGAACCAGCCCAACCCTGTTCCCATGCCCAGTCCAGACCTTTTTGATCCAGCAGCAAGGCCGCTCTCTTTCTGGAACAGGGCTGGAGTGATCTGGACTGGGTTACATGTACACAAAAGAGTTGGTTTAAGGGAGATCCCACCCAGAAAAATAACCCTTTCCAGTGCAATCCAACGCCAGATGATCACACCCTTACTGTCTTCTGTGGCTCAAGGTTGTTTCTTGAAAATATAAGCAATGCAACATTATGCAAATAGCACAGCTTCACATTAAAGGGATGAAAAAATATGGCTTATTTATGGTAATTCAAGTCCTTACACAGGGCCTCCCTGGCTGTGCTGGGGACTCCAGCATCTCAAAGAGATGGATGTATGGAGAGCATAAAAGGGCAGTCAGGTGGAAGAAGGACAGCTTCCTGCCTGATTGCCTCACAAGAGTTTCATGTTCTCTACTGTGCATATACAAACAGCAACAGGGTCTTGTGACACTCAGGAGCCCAATAACAGATTTATGGTGGCATAAATTGCAGCCCACCTCACTGGACGAAACAGAAAGAATGGGATTTTATTCTTCAAATGCATGGTGTGGCAGCCAAATACCAGTTCAGCCTGACTGAAGACAACATCCTTATTTTTATATAGAAAAAATATTCCTGTTAATTACAAATCTCCTTTACCTTGACAACACACTTAAAGTAGCACTCACATAGTTTTCTGAACAATATCAATTTAACCTTGCCAACTGTTTGTTTCATACTATATAATTACTACTGACCTTGATTTATGAGTGGCTGGAAAATATGTAATACGTGTGTGCATGTTACCTGCAAGGGAGCAGCTACTGGAGATTAAACAGAAGTCTGTGCTACGATGTAGAATGCACTTTCCTCAGGTGGTGACTGCCAGATGGTTTCAACCACAACTCCCATTACATTGCAACCACTGGCTATAGAAGGATAAGCCTTGCCTAAAATCCACATGTGGATTAAGCAAATGTCAAAACAGAAAATAGAATTTAAACTGGAAATATTTTTGTTAGGATTACTACCAAATACTGTAGATATACAAAGCTATTATTTAATACTACATGTTTTGACAGCAGCTCAGTTATTATGAGCACAGGTTTGGAAAGATGAAAATCCACCAAATGATATGATCATTAAAAAAATATTAGAAAGTACAGAAATGGATAGATTAACTAAGAGGCTAAAGGGACAAGAAGAATCATCTTTTTATTTAAGCTGGAATTTATTTTAGAATTGGTGGAAAGTAAAAATCCCGCAGTAAAGGAACAGAAAATGAATAAAAAATGGGATGTCATGAATAGATCTCATCAGAAGAATTATTCAAATATACAAGATTGCTTCTATGTTGAGCCTTAGGCTTTTTTTTTTTTTTTTTGCATTTAGATTATCTTTGTTTATTGTTCAACGATTAGAGATTCTTACACTTTATGTTTACTGTTTAAATGCACATTGTGCTATATATCTTTGTTTTTAAATCTTCTGTTGGAAAAAAAAAAGGATAAGCCTTGCAAACACCACACGATGTTTCCAAAAGTAATCTTTATGTCACAGATGTATTATCATAGAATCATAGAAGAGTGAAGTTGGAAGGGGCCTATAAGGCCATCAAGTCCAAGCCCCTGCTCAGTGTTTATGGAGAGCCATGGGGATGGCAGTGATCGGTTAGACATTGCTCAGCCGGGCTGCCAAAAGCTTTTGGCAAAGTCCATTATTATCCTGACTAGCAAGGAGGAGGTAGGATAGGTCCCATTGTCAGTCCATAACTGCATGGAAATCTGAAAACAGGAAGAAGAAATAAATAGTCCATTTTCACAATGGTAGGATCTGTTACCAACATGAATTTGACCAAACTCCAGGAGGCAGTGGAAGACAGGAGGGCCTGGCGTGCTCTGGTCCATGGGGTTACGAAGAGTCGGACACGACTTAACAACTAAACAACAAAGGAACTGTTACTAGCACAGGAATGTCTGCATGATTCTTTTTCCTGTGAGGAGCAGGACTGAGGTATCACAGGCACAGCACATACCACTATTATACTTGTTCTGTGCCATCAAGTCAGAACTGACTTATACCAAGTCAGTTTCAAGGCAAGTGAGAAATTTAAGGAGTGGTTTTACCAGTTCCACTCCCCAAGCCAGTTTCCATGGCTAAGTGAGGATTCAAACCCTGCTCTCCAGAGTCTTAGTCCATCATACTAAACTGAGGGTCCCAGTGGTCAAGCATTCCCTTTCTCTCACCGCCAATACCCATAAATGAGCAGTGAGGTCCCCACATTTGCTGCTGCTGACAAATGATTCAGAGCAGTAAAATAAATAAATAATGAAGACATTTCAAAGATCTGCAAAAGCATCTCAAACTGGGCCTCAGAGAAGTGCCTAAAAAGTGAAAGTATTATTGAAAAACAACCACCGCTGGAGATATAAGTTTATATTATAAAACCAAACCATGGCCAGTTTGTTTTTAGTACACAAAGAACTGATAAGACAAGAGTAGTTCATTCACTGAATGTTGTGCCACTCTTCACTTGATGCTTACATTATGTGGAAAATAACAACAAAAAAGAGTGCAGTTTATTTTGCTGCTTGAGTTACATTTGCCTAAAATGTTAATAAAGAACACCACAAAATAGATGTGGGAACCTGTTTTAAACATATGAGAATAACAATCTATTGTAAAATAGAAGCTTTTGCAAAACAGTGTAAAAGAAGAAAATGATTAATGTTATTTTAACTAGTTTGCTTCTTGATAAGCAAGTGGAAAAGAAAAACAAAAGTGCTGTTTCTTATATAAGGCTTTAGCCTCATAATAAATAAGTAATAATTCCCTAATTCAGCATGGTAACAATGAAGAGTATGAACTCATATAATATTCTGTAGTATTTATGAATTGAACATTTAAAATGTAAAAGCGTGTAACAGTCATTAAGGATATACTGGCCAAATATGGTATTAAGGAAATTACTCCAAGTGGGGGCATTTTCCCGACTACAAGCTATCTTGGTAGGTAGCTGAGTTGACCTACAGCTGTCTGGAGAAGCTGGCATTGCTTACCCATGGGAGAGCTAAAGCTTTGCATCATGATGTTTTGACTAACTCAAAACAACAAAAGTAATTAAATAGAGATTTCTGTTGTATTTACAGAACATCACCCAAGGAACATCTTCCAGAGATCACCTCACAGAGCACATCTCCCAAGACCCATGTGCATTCTGAAAACAAGTGGGAGGATGCAGATGGACTGAGAGCAGCCAGGAGATAACCATGGGAATAACATAGATAAAGACTGAGAAGGCTGGGGTGAGCTTTTCTGTTTTAGAGAAAAGATTTTTCTCTGGGTTAATAACGTGCTTAGAGCTAATTAATGCTTTTGATTTTACACATTTTTACTTTTAAAAGTTTAAATACTTTTTCATGCCTGTAATCGAAAACTATAAGGCTTTTTGCTTTTTATGATTTGTTCATAAGAACTTTGATGTGCCTACAGTTTTTTCTTCATTACTGTAAGATTGTCTTTGATAATTTTGGATTTGCTGCTTTTAAGCATGGAACCTAGGAATGATGTAAATAAATAGAACTTGTATAGAATTAACAAGTTCTGGAGTGGTCTAGAATTATTGCAAAAATGAGGACACTTATAATGAGAAACCCAGGTGAGTTTACAAACAGCTTGTGACTATTTGGTTTCGTTCTGGTATTAACCCTTTACTGGGATGTCAGCTATGACGAATCATAGAATCTGTTCTCTTTACCTGGGAGGTCTGTAAATCTTACAGGACTCCTAGGTGAATCAGTAATCCAAATCAGGATCTGACATCTGGAAACATCACTCTTTTTAGTACAGGAGGAAAGGTGAATAAGGATGAACCTGATAGATTATTTTCAAATGTTGAACAGTGTGTAGAAAAATGAATAGAGAACATTTCTTCCTCTCTCATAATATTCAAACCAAGGACTATTCATTGAGACTAGAGATGGGGGTATTCATATATGGACTTAACACAGCTGGACTTAACGAGTCTACAGGTGGACTTAACAAGAAGGTGACATATTCACAGTAACACTGTTAGTTGCAACTGATAATTTTTCTGACTGGATGATACTAGTGTTGGTTTTAAAGGGGAATAAAACAGTTACCCCACCCCCATGTTAATCCTATTGCTGTAGTGAGGAACTCCTCCCTTTCCTTACTTGCTAGGTTTATTTTTGTGTAGGGGTGATAGTGGGTTGCTGTGTTTTTTAAACTGTTGAACAAGGGTCTCAAATCACTCAGAACAGGATGGGATTCTGTCAGCTCTTATTTCTGCTCCGACACTGAATTCATGTGGCTTTACTTGAGAAGTGATGCTCTAGCAACTACAGGAAATGTGGTTAGGAGCTGCTCCCACTTCCTGTAGGTGCTAGATCATTGTGTGGTAAAGTAACCTGAATTATGGCAGCAGAACTCAGAAGCACATACTGTTGTGCATGGTGTGAGAGATCCTTGTTGATGGGGGAGGAGGGAACCAGGACAGAATCTTCTACATTAAGTTAAGGATTAACAACAATAAATGTTACAACTAGTTCACTTTTCACCAAAGGGACACACATTATACAGCCCATATCCTATGATTTACATCCTGTTCTCCAATCCCATTAAAAGACACAGGGAACTAAATATGACCCATGTGTCACTGTCACTTTTTTGCCTTTTGTCAGCCAGTGTCAGGGTTCCGTAGGAGAAGCACCAGGACCCAGTCCAGGGCAAGACTACAGGAACAAGGTAGAGCCAACCCTACAGCCCAGACAGAGACCAACCAGCTTGGGTTTTGAGTCCAAACAGTAGCCAGTTAGAAGAATGATTCAAATCATGGTCAAACAGTCCAGGGGTCAAAGCCGGGAGGAACCATATCAAGGCAGCAGGATCTAGGGATGCAGGAGTGGCAAGGCAGGAGTATCACCACAGTATGGCCCGAGATCTTCATTGCTAAAGCAAAGATCTGTGGGGAAGGCCTGTTTTTATATAGCCCAGTCCTCAGTTTCCCCAGGTGGCACTCCTGAGGAGCTGGGCAACAGCTGCAGGGAAAGGGCCCAGTCCTGCAATCCTTAGAGCCCTTCTCCCCAGAAATATGGGGTCGATCCTGCCTGCACTAAGGTTGCCAGGTTCCAGCAAGGCCCTAGTCCTGACAGCCAGCACACTTTGCCTCCACAGACCCATCTCTACACATTCACTCTGGGCTTGAAAATGGAATAGAAAAATATTCACTTTGAGATTGTGCCATGACAATATTAAAACCAGCTAATTGATTTGTTAATCTATGCCTTCAGGAGCAAAATGGATGTTCGCTTTGTCCCATGCTTCCCAGTTGAGCTTCTTCATACACAAAAAGCTCTGGACATTTTTACCATGGAAGATTCCATATTTTGCTGTATCAACTACAAATCAGTCTCATGAACAAACACCTAGGTATACAAACAAAATATTTCTAACCAAATGACAATGCATACTGCTAATTCAGACACGGCAGCTCATGACCTGAGATGATGTACAGTTAAATACCTTGATTTGGGTACCAAACAGTGGAGTTTCAGTGACGCCGAAGGTGCATTTTGTTCCCTAGCCAGTTTTGCAAATTGTCTAGAAAAAAAAGTTGCTCAAAAACATTCCCTGACTTCTGATAGAGATGAAGAAATGGACAACCTTATAATGGCTGAAATCCTGTCGTGCTGCTCTGTGTGCGCAATGGGGATGATATAATAGTCTTAGAACTGCAGAACTAGAAGGGATCCAGTGGATCATCGAGTCCAGCCCCTGTCAAGGAGGCACAGTGGGGAATCCAACTCCCAGCCCAGAGACCTAAACCACTGAGCTATCCAGCAGTTATCACCAGCAGTGGTAAGTCAATGCTGATTAAAATCACCAATGATTAAAGGCAATTTCAGGGTGCATGCAACTCATATACGGTGTGATAAATTTACACACATCCCAAAATTGCCAAAAAAAGGCTTTAATCAGTGGTGGTTTCATGCTGCAGCTGTGCAACAGGATTTCTGCCAGTGAATTTTAACATAATGCTCACTTAGTATTCTTTATCATTAATAGAGAGATAAGCTAAAATAAACTGATCTCCTTGTTGGATGACAAACCATCTTGCGAAATATTTTGTCAGGAGCAGGTGATTTAAGAACAAGCCCATTTTAAATATTATTTTATTATAACATTAAGATTTGTATGGAGGCAACATCACTGGGCAGATGTATCATCTGTTATTACATCTTCAGTGAAACGGTTGCTTTGGACATGCTTCAGTATTCTTATAGTCATTAAGGTTCATAGGAACTGGACTTACCTATGAATAGAGTGATACACCCATCATGTTACAGAGAGAGGTAGGCTGTTCATATATGCTGCGATGACAGATCATGTGTTCAGGACCTGAGGTGAGTTTCAAAATGAGGGTAAGTATAAAATGGGGCTAATCACTGTGAGGGAGCCTAGTCTATACATGATGCTTCAGATGACCAAATTCTGAATTGGCTGTTAGAAACAGCAATTTAGCTAGTTTAGTCCAAGATGTGTGATGCACATGCAACTCTGCCCTCCCTCCAATACCTCATGCCTCTGTATCCCGGTGTCTGCTGCCTGAAAAGGCAGCTTCACTTTGCCTAATAGTAGAGCTGGCCTTTTTACTTCAGGAACTTACATGCCACTGGTGCACAAGTGGGTTGGTCCCTTGTTTCTTTTAAGAATGAATGAATGAATGAATATTATACGTGTTGTAACTGCCCAGAGTAGTGCCTTAGCACTAATGGGAGCAAGATACAAATTGAACCAACCAACCAACCAAGAGAGAAAACCAGAGTCTTGTGATACTTTTAAGACTAGCAAATTTATTTTAGCATGAAACTTCACATATTACAATCCGCTCTCTCATAAAATGTCTCATTACACAGAGGGCAGAGAATGGCAGCCCATTACAAAAAAGAAGTTTGACAACCCTTCTGTATGTTGTTGTTGTTGTTTTCCTCAGATGTTCTTTTGATTCCTCTTGATTTACTTAGCAAGCCTTTCCTTGACAGATCAATAAAACTGTAGTAACCATGAGCCGGCCCTCCTGCAGCATTTCCTGACAAGCTGAACACATTTCCACTGACAGTGTTCCAAGAATAGAATAGATTAGTTTTAAGAAGAAATAGTCTGTGCCTATTTACTAGTATGCCATCCAGCTGTTGGCAATTATGCCACTTTAGTATGGAACCTAGGCAAGTTACTCCCAGAATCGCCCAGTGAGTATAGCCATTATTGTGGTTGGTTGGCTGGTTTAAAATGGTTCAAACATTAACTTTTCTAAGCTCCATGGTCAAGCCAGGAATAATAAACAGATTTTTTTTAAAAAAAAAGATTTTCCAAAGACTTACTCAGCACAAAATAATTTGGTTTACAGATTTTTCATTAGCGATTCCATTCGTACAGATCAAAGCTACACTTTTGTCAACAGATCAGTTTCAATTCATTTCTATCACTCTGTGCACAGACATTATCAGGTATTTTCAACAGTACTGATAGGTCATGCGGAACTAATTTATTATTTGCATTACAGTAATAATCTATACAGTAAGACGTACACCAGTTTCTGCACCTGTAGTGCTCTAAGTTTGTGAGAGGGACACAGAAAAGCTCTTCCTAACAGCACAGCCTTCTTCCTCAGCTTGATTCTTTGCAACTGTGAGGTGCTGCGGAAGAGTCAAGGATTGGATGCTGTTGGAGTCACTCCCTGGTGCTAGGACGACCTTTTGTAGATAGGTCACAGCAGGCCCCTCTACCTGATTTGGGGAGATTCCTCCCCCCCTCCCTGAAGTTCACCCCTTTTAGCAGGAACATCCAAGGTTGTGTGTAGCATTTTCAGAGGGCTGGAGAGGCGGCTGTGCAAAGGGAAGGATGAGAAACTCCGTTCCATCTGGCAGCCTGTTGCACGTGTGCATGTTCATCAGATAATAGGACAAAGGATTAGATTTTAAAACGTGCTCAGCGTCAAGGTGTTTGTGTGCAAGTTGCTCCAGATGGCATGACAGGCCCCCAATGCATACACCTGCTGCCTCTCTGCCCAATCCCCTCTTTTCTCTCTTGGCTGTTTGGTTCACTGAGATTTAGAGGGATATCAGGGATGAAAAACCAGGGGCTCAGCTCATGCAAGTTCTTGTTGCACAAGCTGTAGTAGCAGCAAAAAGCAGCCTTGAAAAAGCTATCTGCCCCCCAAAAACACATCTGCCCCCAAAAACACATCTGTGTTTTTGGTGATGCTTCTGTTTGCAACCTCGCATGCTCCCTCCAATAGATGTGGCTGGGAGGGACCTTTCTGGGCTGGGGTGATTGTCAATCTATCCAGCACTTATCAATTGTTCCTTTCCTGCCTCTGAATTCAAAGAGAACCCCACCTCTCTCCTTTCAAGCTTTCTCTCTCTCAGTAGTCTGTTGGAGTTAGTGAGTCTGTTGAGGTCTGTTGTTGACAGTCAGTCAGCCATGTTTGTCAGTTTGCTGCTTGTTCTGTTCAACTGTAAGAAAAAGAAGTGGTTTTTACTCTTTCTACTACTAATGTGTCAGAGTGAGTAATTGAGACTGCAAGTGCCAGGTGATGAGAAAAAGGGGTGGACTAAACTGGGGAACTTGAAGCTATTCTTCCCTTTGAGTCCTTGCATTTCTGTTGTGCAGCTAGAGGAATTCAACCATCAGGGTGCCACCACAGAGAAGGCAGGTTTTCAGGGCTTTCTAGGTAGAAAGTACTCAGAAGTGGTTTCCCATTCTCCCCTTCTGGGTACGCCCTGGAACTTGCCTGGGCCACACAGGCTGGCTCTTCTTCCTGGAGGCCCAGTGGGGAATTAAACTCTCAACCTCTGGCTCTGCCTAAACCACTCAGCTATCCAGCCATCTAACAATATAACATCACTGCACAATGTATAAGAGGACAAGTCCCTGCACTTAGGATCTTATAGGCCAAAATCTGCCCCCCAGAGAAAAAAGAGGGGGAAAAGAAGACTGAGGTGATCTGGGGAAGCGTAAGCATTTATTCTAGTCACATGTACTTGCGGGCTGCCAGTGTGCAAAGTGGATTTAGGTTTTGCCAGAGAAAAGGCATCACACAGGTGTTCTGGGAGGCAATTCCAGGCGTAGAACAGTTTTCTAAGGAAATGAAATATCCCTTCTTCTAATACATAATCAATGTTTAATCTTGAATTGCACTCTAAAGGCAAAGAAAAAATGAGAAGAAAAATGAATTTTAGATCTACCTCTCAGATTGGTGCCCACGACAATAGCAGATCAGTGACTAAAAGAAATCAGATGGGGGCAAGACTTAATGTATAGTTCATCACCTCCAGTCTGCCGTAATTATATAACCTTAGAACTGCAGAGCTGGAAGGGGCCCCTTGGATCCTTGGCTCCAGCCCCTGTCAAGGAGACCCAGTGGGGCATTGAACTTTCAGCCTCCAGCTTCACAGCCAGATACCGAAACCACAGAGTTATCCAACAACTACAATTTCAGTCATCAAGTATCAGTTCTAGTGCATTTCAATTCAGTGTCAGTTATTTATGAAAGAGAAATTTGTTGAAGGATAAAGAACCACTGCTTTGTCAGGAAAAAAAATAGGTTATTTGGAACACTCTGCCTGAAAAATTACAAAGCACTCTACACAGACTGTAGCAAGAGTGTATTGATCTAAAGAGAGTCCTTTCTGTTATGTTTAGTTAACAGGGGAAATGCTCCTTCTCCCAGGTTTTGTTAATTTGTACAGTATGTGTAAATAAGGCATTGTGGATATTTTGACCTGCAAGTAATTATAAGATTGCTCAGAGGGGAAATTTATCTACACAGATAGTCCCAAAGAGTTTATAAAGTCAGGTCAAAAGTGGCCTGGTTGAGACCCAAATAGTTTGTTGCAGCTGCTGTGCTTGAGTCATGTCAGTTGGTCTTGACATCAGTGTTGGATGTCACAATCATGTGAGCTCACCAAGTAGCTCTGAGTGGCCATATCCTGGAAAATGTATGGCACTGCATTGGTCGTGATGTTTTCTGGCCACACCGTTACAAAGACTATGTGTGGATCTACACTGCATAGTTATAGTGCTTTGATACCACTTCAAGTGTCATGGCGCCAACCTAGGTAATCCTGGGATTTGTTTGAAGAGGTCCCCAGAATTCTCTTCTGTAGTTCCAGGAAGAACACTAGAGCTGCCTGCCACTGAGTTCACAGTACCTCATCAAATTACAAATCCCAGTATACTACAGAATGGAACCATGACAGTTAATGGTATCAAAGTGCTGTAACTCTGCAGTGTAGAGGCACAGTCCTAGCTTTAAAGCAAAACCACACTGACAAGAATGAAAATTAGCTGAACAACATCCTATGAATGTCATGGACCATGATCCAGATGCTCTTTATACTCAACTTCAAGTATTTTTTAATGGAGAGCATGTGGACACAAGCAACTTCCATCATGTTGTTGTAGCACCACCACCAGCAGCAGCAGTAGTTATGTGCCAACAAGTTGCCTGTGACTTTTGGTGACCCTGTGAATGAGTGACCTCCAAAATGTCCTGTCCTCAACAGCCCTGCTCAGTTGCTCCAAGCTCAATGCTGTGGCGTCCTTGAGGGAGTCAAGCCATATCATACTGAGCTTGTCATTTCTTTCTTTACCCACAGACAAGCAGCATGCAATTTTTGTGGACTAATTTCTGCAAGAAAGTCAGTTGAAGTGAAGAGTTTGCATTTTTTTTCATGTGATGTTTCAGTGTGTAAGATGATTGCCCTTACAGTCACCTCTGCCTTCCAGAGGAAGTGTGGTTCTCAAATTATGTATGTATGTACTGATCACATATGTGATACAAACCATTCCAGATACAGTACTTGATACAGGTAAGCATAGAGAATCCAAATACCAACAAAGCAATCTAACATCCCTGCAGGAACCATGGCAAACAGACTGAACATGAAAGGATCCTACATCCACAAGCAGAATTCACAAGCAGTAACATTTATGGAAATTCAGGTTACAGTACTCTTTCTCTAGCTTCCTCGGAACACACGGAAATGTCAGCCGTTGAGAAATTAAATCTTAAGTACTATAGCACAGTAACTTCAGTCTAAATATCAAGTTTTCTGAGTGTGCTTTTCATAGCAGGAGAGATGCTCCTGTAAGTGACAAACACTCCTGACAACAATTTATGCCATAAAAGGAAGAGCAAAACAATTCTTAAAACTGAAACAAATCTCCCTACTGGTCATAGTTCAGTTTCAAGAAACGTTTGCCTTTTATTTTTACAGCATGTACTATTCTTATCATGAGTGTCTGTTATTTCCAAGTGGGCATTGGGAAACAGTCAAGTGATAAACTTTGGAGGTCTCTATAGTCACCATTGACAAATTGCCTCCCCATACCCAGATAAAATAGCCAATTTCTTTTCATCTTAATATTGGGAATGATGCTGTATAAGGTGGGCTGAATGTTGCTTATCCCATGTTTTGCAGGACAACAAAGGAAATTTGAACTTTGACAAGACTTACGTCCTTCAGTGCCTTTCTAGCCCTGGCTGCCTCCCTTTCCTTTTGGGGGGAAAATAGGCATCAACATTGGAGGTCATTCTTGAAAGCGAGCGTCCGACTGAAGGACTAGAAAGAAGTTGGAGAAATTTGGCTCACATTGTTAGCAATTTAGTTTGGCACTCATTATTACTCACAAACTAAAATGGCTGAAACAATGATAAACCAAACATTAAAGGGAAAGAAAATATTACTCTACTGGACTACTCACATGGACATTTCTCAGATTATTGGGTGGGAAACCAGGATGATACCACTTGAGAAGACTACGGGTGTGACGAGACAGCCAAATTATCCTAGCTTGGAATGGTCCAGAAGGTGCTAAACTGCATCGCTTTGAAGTGTGTGGTGTATCATTTGGGGCTATCTTTGCATCCGTATGTGAAGATAGACCACAGTGCACCTCAAGTGACCCTGTTTAGCATGATCAAGTTTTCTTTCCCTTTAAAGGGAAAGCTTCTCATTTTGTTAACCTCTGGGGATGGGCTGGTTTGCACTGGCACATATGTTGTGTATTTGCTGGGAAAAGGAGTGCAAGGCACTCCTATATGTAACTACTCAGATGTAAACCCATTGTTGCTACTAATGCTGCTATTTCGTACAGATGATGTGCTAGACTGCAACTCCCAGTATGTGAGAATGACAGGAAAATCTAGAGGACATCTAGAGGTCAGAGAAAGCTGCTGCGCAGAACTGAAGCCTGGGCAGACCCCATGGATAACAGGATGATGTCCATTTTTATTTGTATGTTATAATTCTTATGGCTGCTGAAAAAGAATCCCAAGAACCTCAAGGACTCTTCAGAGCTCACAACAGTTTGCTTTGGGGTTAACTATAAGGCTGGGTAACTAAAAGCTTTGCATTCACAACACACAGCCTTGCCCATCCACCCTCCCACCCAAATATCCTGAATCATTTCTTTCTCAGTGTGGCATAGGGGTGGGTGGTGGATAGAATGGGAAAGGAATATCAAACACAGGGGGAACATTTGTTATTTCCACTCTCTAGGAAGAGTTATGGTCCAAGTTGCTCTTGATGCCACCAAGTGTGCCCATAAACCACCTTTTCAATCACAGACATCCTGTCCTTTCATTACCTACATTTAGCCCCTGCAGAGCAATGCTGGAGCCCCGAATGAGATCAGGCTTTGAGGGAAGACACTGTTATTTGAGGTTATCAAATATTTTAAACCAAAGCTTCCAACTTTTTTTAAAAAATCATGTCATCACAACAGCCTCGTTTCTGTTCCCCTTGCTGTCACATTTTGAGGAGAATGATTTGACAACAGTTGGATGGATCACTGAATTTGAAAAGGCTATTAAAAAAAGTGATGAAGAAAATGTTTTAACGTCACAAAATCCGCTTGAAAAGTGGCTTCTTTCATGGTACATAAAAGCAAGAAACGGAAGCTAGGATAGAATACATAAGTAATATAAAGTCTACCAATAAGCTTTGCTTATAGACTGTATGAGCAATTTTGGCCCCATTTATTATGGAAAACTTGTGTAAAGCTGAGGGACATGGCAGATAGGAGAGGAAGGGGCAAGGATGCATAGATACATAGAGGAACAGGAGATGATCAGAGAATGAGACTGTGGTAGGAAAATGTAACCCATGCTGCTATTACAAGTTGTAGAAATACTATTAGTACTAAAGGAAGAAGGGAATCAGCATTTCTGCAATCCCAGGTGTTACACAGTTTTGAATTTAGAGTTAAATTCCTTTAGAAGTGCAGGGATCCACAGAGCAGAATAGCTTCAAGTTCTCCAGAATAGTTAATTGGCTTTTCTCATCAAATAGCACTTACAGTCTCAACTCACCCTGAGACATTAATGACAGAAAGAGTAAAAGGTTTCATTACTTACAATTGAACAGATCAAACATCAAACTGATAAACATGAGTGCTTTCAACAATAGACTTCAACAGATTCTATAGAAGGAAACAGCTCAAAAGCAGAGAGGCAGGGCTTTATTTAAATTCAGAGGCAGGAGGGAACAACTGGTTAATGCTGGATAGATTGACAGTCATCCCAGCCCATAAAGGTCCCTCACAGTCACACCTAATAGAGGTAGGATGCATGGTTGTAAAAACTGATGTTGGAGCATCCCCCGTTTTTTAATTCTCCAAGTTAGCTTTTAGAGTATGCTCAGTTAGATGACCTCCTACAGTGGGCTGACAGTTTTGATGTTTCACTGCAGTACAGTCAGGTCCAGGAGAATAGTAGCAGCCCCAAAATAATTGAGACAGCTTGCAGCATTTAATTGATTTGTCTGCCTACTTTTATACAACGGTAGGACACAGGATAGAACAGACCAAATATCTTTTATTTTCTTCTTCTGAGAGAAAACTGGGCACTCCAGACTGGCAGACTGTAGGCTATCCTAGC
Source organism: Intellagama lesueurii (assembly GCA_037013535.1). NCBI lineage: Eukaryota > Metazoa > Chordata > Lepidosauria > Squamata > Agamidae > Intellagama > Intellagama lesueurii. Next base: position 246,995,243 of record JBAJHW010000002.1, read on the forward strand.
CACAAGGACATTGATACAATGTTTTCCCAAAAATAAGACAGGGTCTTATATTAATTTTTGCTCCAAAAACGCATTAGGGCTTATTTTCAGGGGAGGTTTTATTTTTTTCACGTACAACAATCTACATTTATTCAAATACAGTCATGTCATCTTCTTCTGGTTGCTGCACAATGGTGGAGGGCAGGGTTTCACTTGACTGGGGCTTATTTTTGGGGTAGGGCTTATATTACGAGCATCCTGAAAAATCATTGTTGTTGTTGTTTAGTCGTTAAGTCGTGTCCGACTCTTCGTGACCCCATGGACCAGAGCACACCAGGCCCTCCTGTCTTCCACTGCCTCCCGGAGTTTGGTCAAATTCATGTTGGTAGCTTCGATGACACTGTCCATCCATCTCGTCCTCTGTCATCCCCTTCTCCTCTTGCCTTCACACTTTCCCAACATCAGGGTCTTTTCCAGGGAGTCTTCTCTTCTCATGAGATGGCCAAAGTATTGGAGCCTCAGCTTCAGGATCTGTCCTTCCAGTGAGCACTCAGGGTTTATTTCCTTCAAAACGGATAGGTTTGTTCTCTTTGCAGTCCAGGGGACTCTCAAGAGTCTCCTCCAGCACCACAATTCAAAAGCATCAATTCTTCAGCGGTCAGCCTTCTTTATGGTCCAGCTCTCTACTTCCATGAAAAATCATACTAGGGCTTATTTTCAGGTTAGGTCATATTTTTTTGGGAAACAGAGTAGTATGTTATGTTGTTCTCTGTGCATGTACACAACTTGGAAGTTTTTGTTTCATTTCATTTTGATGAAGCTGGATAGGCATTAAACTGTGTACCAAAAATATCTGTTAACAATATAGAGAATTATCATCTCTAACTAATGTATCTTCTGTGGGCCTTTTAGTTCTATTCAGTGGGTAGGGGAACCCAAAGGAATAATAAAATAATTGTGTGCCACCAAGGGAATATGGCAACCAGTTACCTTGATTTAGGTAACAAAACTCTCACCACATGTCTGCAGGAGGAGCAATGGAAGAACAAATTCTTGTAATGGTAGTCTGTATTTGTACCCATCCTTGCATTTTATTTTACTTTTTTATTTAAAATCTTTTTAACCCACCTTTCTCCTTAAAAAGGACTCAAGGCAGCTTACAAAAATTCAAAGACATTTAAGTTATTAGCAATGAGGATACAATACTAAAAGGATCAATGAATACACTACCACAAAACATAAGTGACACCAAAAGACATTCAATACAATAAGGTACCTCAATCCCTTTAAAAAACCCAACTCGGCAGTGAGTCACTAAGGAAAAGCTTGCCTGAGGAGAAAGGTCTTGGCCTGTTTGTGGAAGGACAACAAAGATGGGGCCAGCCCGGCCTCCTGTGGGAGGGAGTGCCAAAGTCTGGGTGCAGCAGCAGAGGAGGCCCTCCCCCATGTCACCACCAGTGACAGTGGCAGGACCGAGAGAAAGCCCTTTCCTGAGGATCTTAACACTGGAGCAGGATCATAAAAGAAGTTGTGTTCCATGAGATAGCTTGCCTTTCTCCCTTTTGCTATCCTTTTGTTATTCAGGATCTTGACCCTTGGATTGTTGTAAAATGGAAAGAATTTGAAACATCTGGCTGTCTTGAGATGTAATTCTTAACAGGCTTGAATTAGAGAGGCTGTTTCTGCAGATGCCTCCTGCTCAGTCACCTTATTTGTGTGTTTTTGTGTGTTTTGTTTTGTAGCATCCAATTTGGGCTGAATTTGTTTTATCATTTTTGAAGTTTTTGGTATTTGATTTTAAATGTCATATCTTTGCAACATTTGTTGTATCTGCTATGTTCCTGTGGTCCTATGCAACCAAGAGAACAGTGCTGTTTCTTTTGAGAGAGAGAGAGAGAGAGAGAGAGATGGGCAGAAACCACCAGTTTGGCAATTCTTCCTGGTTTGTATACCACCCCAAAAGGTGTTCTGTACTTTGGCGCCCCACTCTCTCTGGTGGGCACCCACTCGGAGGCCATGCCCCAGCTTCCCTGCTCCACCCCCTCTGGGTGCTGCTTCTGAGTGGGTGCCTGCCAGAGGGGGCGGGGCTTAGACGCACCGAACAACTGTTTGGCTGGTGAAGGAACCGGGACAGACATCTCTAGATATAAACAGTTGTTATGTTTTATTTTTCTCAAACGAGCACTTCAGTTTTTAATTATTTCATCTACTAGCTGTGTGTGCAGAGAAAGAAGGGAGAAAGGGAGGTGAAAAGTTAAATTTTATATTTTATTGTTTTAATTTTTTTGTTTAGAAGCCAACTTGAGAAGGCTTTGGCTTGGAAAGTCATTTAAAACAATGTTCAGTGAATAAAATAGAGAGACAACCTGAGGCAGAGGAACTGGAGAAACACGCGAGACTACCACTCTGCCTTTTATCCCCAACTCTGCCTCAAAAGACCAGTGATATAGTGGAGCGAGGACTCTCAGGGTTGAAACCCCAGGACTTCCTGAGTACTAGGGGCTGTGACATCATGTCATCATGTTCCTGGAGAGGCTGTCATGAGACTGCTCTTCAATGAAGCTTCCATTTGGTATGTCTTACCAATTTGGCTGTAATTGGCTTTTAAAAAAAACAACAACCTAGCACATTACTAAAACTGATAGTTGATTTTCTGCTTTGTTGATGATACCTTTCTCCACATTTTTTTGGTCTAAGCTTGAACCTTCCCATAAGACCTTAGACAGAACTTACAAGGGCCCAAGATAAGCTTTTGTCTGCAAAGACCGTTTATTGATATGTTGCCTTATTTGTAACATATTAGTCATCCAATAATAGTTAAAGATGCTTCCTGCAATTATGCATACGTTTAAATCTACATAAAGGGAGGCAATAAATATCTAAGTAATGTACCTAGATGTAAACGATCAGGCATGCAGACCAAGCTGTGCCAGTCATATATTTTGTGAGGCCAATTTGTTTGGTAATGATCCTTAATGTTCAGCATCCAAGCTTTAACACTCACATCTTTGGAGGGGAAATTACAGTTAATGATCTAAAAGAGGTAGGAAATGGGGATGTGCATCAAACACAGGACGCAGGTTCCAGTCTTCAGGCCCAAATATGGTAATTCAGAAAACTCCCTAATTTACCTCAGAACTGAATTGGAGCTTTTCCAGTTTTACTTAGGACTGAAGCCCAACCTCCAATTCAGAAGGCCAGTTGAAGGCTGAATTTTCTGGATGGCTGAAATCTGCCAGATTCTAGAAAAATAGGTGCAAGGGTTTGGTTAGCAGCTTCCTTTAACATTTTGACAAGTGTTCTGTTTTGTGACAGAATTTGATGACATTTGCCACTGTAGTTGCCAGTTCTGTGAGAAAAAAGTCTGCCACATTTCAGACAGATAACTGCAAGTATTTTATGCAAAGGGAGATTTTACAATTTGGGAGTGATTACGAAATGCTTGAGAGCTAGTGTGGTGTAGTGCACAGAGTGACAGCCGAGGACTCAGGAGACCTGGATTTAAGTCTCTACCCAGCCATGGAAACACACTAGGGTTGTAGCAATGGCAAACCACTCCTTGAACATCTCACATAACATTGAAAACCTTATTAGGATGCCATACATTGGAAGGTACTTGGCATAGCTACATAAGTACAATAGAAAAATACTGATTTGTTGTTTGGTGAATGAATTTTATAAAAGCAACAGACATTGATGGAAAAGTTGCAGCTGCTTTTGTGCCAGGTGCAGCCAAAATAGATTCTGGGCTTGGAAGGGACACACAAGACTAGTCACAGTTAAAAACAGAAAACTGTGAACTAGATAGATCATTTGGGCCTGATCCAGTGAGGGGATGTTGTTCTTCTACCGCTTACTATTGGCAACAATGTTTTTTGCTGCAGCTCTCTTTTCTCAGTGACGACAGATCCATGATGTGTGGTTTCCTGCTACTCATGCTGGCCCTCTAGGTGTGGCATTTTCTTTCTCAAGAATTTACCTCAGGAGCCTATAGTTTAAGACAAACCCACACCAACTATCTCAAAATAATTTCCTGCCTGCTCTTCCCATATCTAAGCTAGTAGGCATAATGCATGGTCTGTAAACAGTAGAACTGCTCAGTTAGCCTCAACAAGGTGACTCGTGCTTGATATATGCCAGTTAAATTTCATTTTCATCAAGGCCTACACAATGGCTGAAATCCTATTGTGTGCAGTGGGGATGATGTCAAATCATCACTGATTAAAGACAATTAAAGGCTATCTGGGAGTGCACACAGCTTGTGTACAATGCAATGAAGTTGTGTGCCCTCAGAAATCAGTTAAGGAAGCCTTGAATCAGAGATCATTTGTCACTGCTGATAACATCATCCCTGTTGTGCATATGGAGCTGGGTAGCTCAGTAAGTTAGATTTCTGGCTGTGGAGCCAGAAGTTGGGAGTGTGATTCCCCCCTGTGCCTCCATGACAGGGGCTGGACTCGACGATACATAGGGGCCCTTCCAGCTCTGCAGTTTTAATTCTCCTCTTCCTCCTCCTTCTCCTTCCAGCCACTGTGCATTTGCAAAGCATGACCTCTTGCATGTAATGCTCTGTCTCCATTTGTGTTTCTTGAACTGAACTTCAGATCCCACTTTTTCAGACACCAGTAACACATACAAAGACTCTGGACCATTTGGGAAGTTGATACCCATGGAGCTCAAAGAAGTAACCTACTACATCTGTCCCGATGCCAGAGGCAGAAAGAGAATTTATCCAGATCAGGATGAGGGAATCTATGACCAGAGATCACACAGAGATCTTGGCCTAGATCTGCTGCTGAGTGGGAAGGCCTGTCATCCTGCCCCCTTGCCAGATTGGTCAGCAGCACAGAGAGGCAGGGAAGCCCCGGCCAGGCAACTTCTTCGATTGGCATGGCATGAAGGACGATGGCTGTGTGCACTGCGCTACAAGCATCAAGTGGATGCCCAGTTTGGGGGGGGGAGGGTTGTACTGCCTGCCTGTGCTGGTGAGCTTCGCATTCGTCCCCACCCCACCCCCCCGGAGACAAATATGAAGCTCCCATCTCTACTAAAGAGTACCAGTTGGTGTGTCAGGTCTAAACTCCAATCTTGTATCCTCTCCAAAATTATGCCAACATTTTGTGCCAGTTGAATTTGCAGATGTTCTAGTTAATGTTGGGGGTGAGTCACCTACAAAATAAGGTGAATGATTTTTTTGGACTGGATTGGGGCCCCACTCCCACTCTGGAATTTGTTATTTTGCACTCTTGAATTTGGGGGCCATACACTCGACTTTATGGCATAAGTTTTGACAGTGTTAACCAACAAACCCATATCATGTTGTGGCCCACACTTAGGATGGAAGGCAAGGTTTAAGGTTTGTGGTAACAAACAGAATTAATCTGGCACCAAATTGTGACATAGGATTGGAGAGGATGTAAGATTGGAGGTTTGTAATAAACACAGCCCTTGGTTATGAATGATCTTAGAAGCTTGCTGTCTGCTCCAAAGTCATTTACCTCCCATTATTTTAAGTGGGGCTGGTTCCCAAGTACGGTAAGTGTGTATACAGTTGATTACACCCTTAGTAACATTCTTTACAGCACAAGCTTCAATGAAAGACCTGCATATCAAAGACGCTATCACCACAACATTGAACACCCACCGACTTCCTTACCAACCAACCATGATCTCTGTATTTTGATATCTATATTTTGATGCCATGTATAAATGTTTGCCATGCTAAATCTCTTTCTCTTAAACTGGTTTTAACCAACAAAGCCCTAAACCGCTTGGGTCCAAGCTATCCAAAATACCGCATCTCCCTTGATGAGCTTGCCCGGGCATTAAGATAATCAGAAGAGGCCTTTCTCTCAGTCCCACCATAATAAAAGTATATCTGATGAAGTCAACCTGTCCACAAACGCTCACATTAAAAAAATATAAAAGTTAGTCTTTAAGGTGCCACCACATTTTTGTCTTTTTAAACTTTTTATTTCTTTTTTGCTTTTATTTATATATTATGGACTTCTTCATTGGAGGAACTCAGAGCACTGTTTTTAACATCATAACTACGGTACATTTAGTAGAGAAACTGTAGCTTGCCCAAGGCTAACCAGTAAGTTTCTTAGCTGAGAAAGGCTTTGAACCTGGGCTTCAAATGAATAGATCTATTGTTTCTCTTCTTCAGAGAGGATGACAGTTCAGTCCCCAGGTGGTCTGCTCTTCCCCAAGGTCAGTCTGAGATTCTTCTTTTTATTCTATTCTGGATTAGAAGAAAATGTCGCCATATAGCTGTTTCAACAGCAATTTTCAACCTCAAGGACAGGAAGAATGTCTGTGAGAAAAGCAGAAATCAGTGGCGGGTTGACTCAAAATGCAACAAAAGGTACATACTGTAATCTCTTATTGCATGGTGTGCCTTTTACATGGATGGATTTATATTTAAAAAATAAACAAACAGGGCTTGATTTTGAGTCCCCATTAACAGAATTCTGCTCCAGATGAAGGAAGGTAGAGGTATGATTTTTTGCTGATTCCTTTGTTCTGCAGTCTTCGAAAGCTGATCCAGATGGTCACAGACATCTTTCTTCCACAGGAAGCCTCTGCTAGATTGCAGTACTTTCTGCAAACAGAACATCCCTTCTGTTCATGAGACACTCTGCATCCAACCCATTGTCTCTTCTTAGAGAAAGGTAATAGATATTGGCCAGAATATTATTGCCAGTTTATGCATGAATCAGGGGTATTGTGTGCATTTGGTGGAAAACTGCCATTCTGTCACAAGGTGCTGAATGCATTTCGGGGTGCACACCTGATCATGCAATTGAGCATGTATGCAGGAACGCAACCAACACCTCATCAATGAATGGCAATTTGCCATCAAGATTTACACAATTTCCCTTATGCAACTATAAGCTGACAGCAGGATTCTGGCCATTATAGCCTTAACCTTTACTGGTGTTGCTATCTTGTGGTGTCCATGCAGCAGTAGGACCAGGTATTACTGGAGCAGAACAGATTTCTCCTTCAGCTCCTATGGAGCAATTTGTGAGTGGTCTGTGAAAAAAAGAGAGGAAGGCAAAGTCCTGTCGTGCCAATAGAAATCCATTCTTTAGTCATCTTTCCTAAATGTAAGCTGTCTGTATAGTCATCTGTGGTACAAATGTATACAAGAAAGGTGCATGATTTGCAGTTGAAGGCCCAGCATTCTGCCACTGTATCTCTGGATATGGCTGCAGGAAACTCCTGTGTGAGACTCTGGAGAATGACAGACAGCCAGGAGACGATACAGTACTGAGCTAGAAAGACCTATGTTCTGACTTGGTATGAAGCAAACTCCTGTGTTCCCATACGTAGTTCAATGTAAACTGCATTTATCCCCAATTTTTATTATTTTGCAGTTCTAGATACACTGCTTACCATGCAGGTGTTAGTCTGCTTTTCTATGTGAGGATGCCCTTGTCAACCAGTAAGTTATGATTAATATCATAACTTACTGGTACTTTTTCCATTCCTACTCCAGCGTATGTGTGTGTGTGATCTGTCAGCTGAGTGTGTGGTCTGTCAGTTGAGACTACACTTCATATATCTGTTGACGAGTGCTGTAATCCACAAATGCTAATGCCTGATAAAGGTGCCACAATACTTTTTGCTGCTTTTAATACAACAGATTAACATTGCAGTGTCTACCCTTGACCTATTTACTGTGTGCATTAGCTTCTTCTTTGTCTTCAGGAGATAGAATTCCACTTATTTTGACAAGACTCTTCTGTAATATATAAGCAACTAGTAACTAACTCTACGGCTCATTATACATTTTCCTTTCCCCTGCTCCTCCTCCTCCTCTTTATTTAATGTCAGACTCTGCTATGTTGTATCATTTCTGTTTGAAGCATGGACAAAGATGTTCAGCATATTATACAGAAGATTCCTCCCCCCCTTGCCCACCACTGGTTAAATATGCCACTGGTTACATTTTGAAATTGCAATTCCCAAATAATTTCCTTTCAGAGATTTTAGGGCATAAAAGAGAGCTCAGATGAGATTTCAGATTCCTTTTATGAACTACAAAACACTTGTTGGAACAGAAGAGGGTGTGATTAAATATTGCTATGATTCTGCACATTCCTGATACATGTCATAGGGGATATTGTTATGTATTCTGAACTTAATTTTCTCCAAAGTATCAAACAGGTGCAGAAAACAATCATGGGAGTGGAGCACATATGTCCTCGAAAAAATACTTCCCCTAATAATGTTTCCATCTATCTTGAGCATTGCCTGGCTTCAGTATTGGAATGGACCAGGGCTAACAGGCTCAAACTGAACCCGGTCAGGGCAGAGATTTTGCTCCTGGGGGGGGGGGGGGAAACTCTGATAGGTTGGGGGGGGGGTCTTTAGTCTGGATTGCATTGCCCTCCCATTTAGGAACCAAATGTACAACTTGGGCATTCTTCTGGACCCGGCTCTTTCTTGAGAGTCCCAGATTGCAGCTGTGTGCAGATCAACCTTTAATCAGTTTAGGCTGATTGCCCAACTCTGCTCCTACCTAGACGAGGACTCCCTCAGGACTTTGGTGTAGGCCCTGGTCATTTCCTGAATTGACTACTGTACTGCAATGCTGTCTATGTGGGGCTTCCCTTGAGCCTGATCTAGAGACTTCAGTGGGTCCAGAATGCGGCAGCCAGACTGGTGGTATGTATGAGTAAATTTGACCATATTACTCTGGTTTTGGCTTGCCTCCACTGGTTGCCCGTTGCATCCCAGATCACATTCAAGGTTTTGACACTTACATACAAAGCCCTCCATGGTATGGGCCCATGTTACTTGTTGGAATGTCTATCCTTAATGTCATCCGCCCAACCCACAAGATCATCACAGTCAAGGCTCCTTCGAATGGCCACCCTGAGAGAGGCCCATAAATCCTCTAGTAGTAGGGTCTATTGTGCAGTGGATCCAACCTTATGGAACCAGCTTCCGGAGGAGCTCTGCCTAGCCCCCTCCCTATTGATATTTAGGAAGCAATTAAAAACATTGCTTTTCAGAGAGGCTTTCCACATTGACAATAGCTGATCACACACACACCTCCTTATTTCCTCCATCCACTATGGGTTTATGTGATTGCTTCATCTGTTTTTAAGGGTTAATTGTAGTTGCTTTTAATGCTTATTTTTTGTTTTGTATTATATTTGTTGTAACCGCCCAGAGTAGTGCCTTGGCACTAACAGGAGTGGGATATAAATTGAATGAATGAATGAATGAATAAACAAACACAATTTTATGGACATTGCCATCTTCCATTTATTATACTCCTGTATTTTCTTGAGCTGGATGGATAGCTCAGTGAGTTAGGTATCTGGCTGAGGAGTTCAATTTTCCACCATGCGTTCAGTGAGAACGGCCAACCTTGGGCTAGCTGCACAGTCCTAGTATGCCCCCAAAAAAGAACAGAATGATAAACCCCTTCTGAGTACTCCATAGCTAGGAAACCCTAGAAGGGGTTGCCACAAATCAGAACTGACTTGACAGCACACAATTATCATGTGTTTCCTTAGGGCTTTTTCAATCATTTCGTCTTCACATAAACACACCATTAAAAGGTGGGGAAAAGAACAGCTACACATTTCTTTTAATTTGTAGTACTATGAAATTCTGCATGAACATTTGTAGAAGCTCTATGACATAATAAGAGAGTCACTTCCGTCCCATCACCAACGCCATAGTCCTGTTCTTGGGCACAGCTGGGTGGGTTGAGCTAGGGGAGAAACAGCTATCCTACTATAAAATGAAAAGAATGGGGCAGTTCTATTTGAAAATCTTCGAGTATAAACTAGTTAGATGCTAGAAAGAAAAAAACCCAGGAGAAATACATTGAAAACGAGATGTGTTTTGAAAAGCAGGTAGAATCCATTATTGCACACAATGTTTTAAATCATATAGAACATTTCACAAATCTAGTACATTCAAGTAAATGCTTAAATCAATAATTATTTTGTGCTTTGTTGGACTTATTCAGGGCACCTACATATGCTCCAATGAAGTAAATTCTCCACTACTTATCACAAAACCACTCTCAGGTTCTTTTCACATTTTGTGTGGGTTCAGTAGTGGAAACTATCAGGAAAATTATTTGCCAACATCAAAGGAAAATGACTAATTTATAAAAGTAAAATGTTGTGATGTTTCTAACATCATGTATTGATATCTTTCATGTGCATGCTTCATCAGATTTGCTGGCACTTCTAACAGAATTGATATATTTAATATAGCATATTTATATTAAACAACCAAAATGCACACAATTCTGACTGTCAAGAGGTGGAATGAATTTCTGTTTTCTGCTGGTTTTGTCACCTGTGAAGCACTACTTAGAAGCTTTCCTCTCCCACTTTTCTTACAAATACATATTGCATCCTACAAATGGCTTAAGCCCAATTTTCCGTGCCTATGGCAGTGTACACAGTAAGCCATCTACTCCAGTAGCAGCTTATCTTCCCAACAAGTGTCATGGCTTCAGTACCACATGATTCTATATACAGCATTGCACAATTTCCCCCCTTTTCCCCTTCTTCTCTCACTTGAGAGAAGGTTGCTCTTCAAAGAACAGTGAGAGATGTCTACCAGGCAGCTGCCTCAGAAACTTTCCTCTTGCACCTTCCATTCCACATTGCAAAAGGTGGCATACTATTTTCTCTCATCTTGGCCCTTAATTTTAAGAGATGTTTTGTCTTGACCGATAGAGCATAAGGTGTTTGAGAAGGCATAGCCAACTGTGGAAACTTGTGCTGGGTATGGCCAGCCCATGCGAGGAAGGAAGAACAGGATGGCATAAAATTAAGAAGGACAGTATGACCAAATGACGGACTCCAAGGAACTTGTTCTGCACCTGTGATGTTCATCTAAATCAGGGTTCGGAAACTGGGGACCCTCCAGCTGTTGCTGGACTGCATCTCCCATTATCCCAAGGTATGGATGTGATGGCTGGGCTATTGTAGTCCACCACCATTTGGAGTTCAACTAGTTCTCCAGCCCTAACCTAAATCTTTCTGTATTTTGAGTAGCTGACTCAGAAATCAATGGCATGGATTTTTATTTGCATACATAAATACTTTTGCAAACAAAAGGAAACTGGCAACAAATTCAATTATACAGCTGCATTAATCTGATGACTAAGTCTCAGATCAATTTTGTAAAAAAATGCTTAACATGTGGTATTTACAAATTATATAAATAAATCCTTGGTTACCCAAAAAAGTTAATCATCTTAAACAAAAAGAATTACCTTACTGGGGATATTAAAAATGTTCATATATTGGTAATATCCCAGTTCGTAGTATAAAATGTTGCTCACATACATTAAAAAAGGAGATCATATAAAGAAATAAGAAAAGTGTAGGTAAAAAGTAAAAAAAACCCAAATATATTTATATATATAAATATATATATAGAAATGCTTGATATTTGAAATCTCAAAATGTCTTCTACAATGGCTTTCAGAAGACTTTAGAAATACACTCTACAGTATTTGAGTTGTGAAAAAAATCATTTCAAGAAAGGGCAGTGTTACCAAAAGAAACAAATCCCATTTCATTATTTAAACGGCACAGAGATCCTTATTATTAAACAGAAACAAAAACAAAACAAAAACAAAACTGGAGTCAGAGAACAGAATGTCAGTGGCCAGCCACAAGCCTTGTACAACATTTAACTTAAAAGAAACACTTTTGTAATTCACAGACTATGCACATCCTTCACTCAAACAGCAACTGAAATGAACAAAGATACAGGGGAAGGAAGAGCAGGGAACGGATGGTTTTCTAATTACCTGTGATAAATTAATGCTTTCTCCTCCTTTTTTTTCCACCTTTGCCATTAATATCAACATAAACACCATTAACAACACCTACTTATTCCATCGAACATGATATATCCTGGATAATCAGTACTGCACATTATGAATGTAGAATCAAAAGAGAGAGTCAAAAAGAAACCACATGGACATACAGAAGTAGAAAGCCATGGCGATTTCCAAAGTGCCATGACTACCAAGTTCAGATGATTTTTTCCCCCTTCCTGGAATAGTTTGGACAACATGAAAAGACGTTAGGGATTAGTGGCTTCTTCGCTCACATTGTGAACCTCTCCTTTAGCTGCTTTGGCGAGAACTTCCATCCATTTTGTTTGCAACTCTTCATCCTCAGCACTGAAGTACACAGTCTGTTGCGACTGGCAGAGTTTAAAAACATATTTTGCTTCAAACTTCTCACCCGATTGTGGCAAGTCAACTTCATAGCCTGGTAAGGGTATGCTGCGTGGAATCCGTCCATCCTAAAACATACAGAGGAGGGAAGGCAGACATGAGAGAAAAAAAAAGTTTGGACTTTAACACAAAATAAGAGATTAACAGGGGAAATATTTTAGAAAAGAAACCATTAGTCCACTTGAATGCCAAGAATATTCTGGTCATAACTTCTGTTTGAGGGCAAAGCACGAATTTAAAAATGATTGGTAGGATTGAGCATTAGAGGTATTATATTTTAAATTTCCACTGAGACAGTATCTTTCCACATTGATCAGTTACTTCTGCCAAGATGCTTCTGTATCAAAGGAGTCCTGGATTAGTAATGACATTGAAACTAGAGGACAGCCTCTCACTGGGCAATTTTAAGAGAATATTACAGCACTCATACAACCCTGTGGTTATTCGTGGCTGCTGGCTGCTCCTTCTATGATCCTGAAAGCTGGGAGGACCTTACCCATTATCCCCTACCATGTAGCTGATATACATTTCTTAAAAACAATGACTTCTTCAGGACCTTTTCTCTTCCTATAAATGCTAGAAACACAGATTTTGACAATTGCTCCTCTCTGATTTATTATTCTGACTATGAAGGTCCTTTCCTTTGCTGTTGATTTCAAGAACACAGCAAATTATTAACATGGCAAGTTACAAAAGCGAGCTCCAGATTTGGTTTTTACTATGGATATTTACAATCATATTTCAATTTAATTGCAGTTTAGCTGAATGTTGAACATTGCTCTGGAATTTTATTAATGAACAGTGATATATAGACAATTAAAAAAAATAATCCCTTTCTATGCTCATCTGCTTGAAAAGGATGACACACAAAACTCTGTGTTTTGAAAACATCATCTTAGTGCTACATCATCCCTATGCCTGCCTTTTTTGGTCACCCTGAAATGTAGACCAAATGATGGTCAAAGACTACACTCTACTGTTCCCAATGCAGAATCAAGTATGATAGCACAAAGGCCTACTTAGTTATAGAAATTATTTTTAAGTTCAGTTAGATGTTAGGAGGAAGGAACTGTAATACAGCACCAAGCAGGGGGAAATTCCAGAACCTGACTCCTTTTTTCATCAGTTATTCACTTTCCTCCAAAAGACAAAGCAATTTCAACAGGTCTCTAGGTACCGATTGCCTGGAGCCAAAAAGTAATCAAAATGCCCAAAATAAATGGTAATGAGCACAGGAAGATATCTTATAGACCATCTTAACTGCTGCCATGGCTGTTGTCAACATTCAGGTTGCCTTTTGCTATGTAAAGTTTGGCATCTTTTTTCCTGGTGGCAACATGACATTGTGCAGCAATATTGGGCCATTTCTTGACTTTTCGAAGTGTTTAAACAGAAGTACAATATCCCACATTCATAAAAACAAGAAGGGTTTCTTTGAAGAATTGAATATATTACAATAGCAGTTGCACCTGTAACTCTTGTATTAGCTGAAGCGTGTTGCAATTCCCTCATAAATCTATCTAGAATTTCATGAGTAAAAGCCAAGAATGAACCACCACTCTTTTTGCACCAGAGAGGAAAGATACATAGGGATGAGAAGGGGTGAGGGCCTCACAATGCTTTGTCTGCAATTCAAATCTTGCAAGAACAACAACAACAACAACAACAACAACAACTATTACTACTAAACCGTGTGCCATGAAGTCAATTCTGACTTACAGGTTTTCCACTTCCAGAATTTTCTAGGTATGGAGTACTCAGAAGTGATTTACTATTTCTTTCTTCTTGGGGGGCATCCTGGGACTGTGTAGTTCGCCCAAGGCCACACAGGTTGGCTCTTCTCCCATAAGAACCCAATGGGGAGTTAGACTCCTAATCTCACTGAGCTCTTCTCAATTTCAGTGCAGATGAACTGTAAAGGTTGCTCCTATTTCTTTATTAAACCTATATGTTTCTGGTGAGTGTGAATTAGCTGAAAAAATGTGAGAGCTGAAGAATCCTACTTGTTTTATATATTATCAAAACACTTTCTCAGCACATCTGCAATTGCACAGATCTAATACTGTCAGCAACCTCTTGGATGCATACCCTAATGTGGCAAGAAGGTTTCACTGTGTCAGAGAAGCTGAAAGCAATGCCATCAGGAAACTAGACTCTGCTACAAGTCTGGACTCCTAGCCAGGTGACACACTGTGGAATGATCGAAGGCTGAAAACTCACACTAGAATCCTAAATGCAACTTCCCAGTGACATGCATGTAAAGATGAAGAGAACTGTTATAATAATCAGTGCAGAGAAATAGAAAAGGGGAAAACAATAGATATGTTCCATAAAATCCAAGAAATTAAAAAAAAAATAACCTACAGATGTTGAAAGATTGGTAACAAAACTGGTTGAAATCCTGTTGCACAGCCTGCAATGTCTTTGGCAGTAACAGCAAATTGTGCTGATTAGACTTTCTTTGGCAATTTCAGGGTGCATGAGACTTTGTTGCATTGTGCACAAACTGTGTATACCCCCAGATCACCTTTAAAAAGTGGAAATTTGCTCCTGCTGTTGACGTCATGCCATTGCACATGCAGAGCTACTCAACCACATGGCAGCCATTATCTGACAAGGATAAGATAAAAAGGAGAAGGAAACAATTCACTGAATAACTGTAAAGAAGAGATGCAAGAATGACAACTCCTTTCAAAAGGAATGCAGTGGTGAAGGACCTATGATTTTAGAAAGCAAAGTGAAAGCCATTCGCAAAGCACTTGGAAGAAATAAATCATCAAGAGTAGATACCAGTAGAAATATTCCAAGCTATAAAATCTGTCAAAATTCTCAGAAGAACATGCCAACAAATATGAGGGGGGGGGGGGACGACAACAAAACAATGGCCCACAGACTGGAAACATTTAATATAAATTACAATTCTGAAGAAAGAAGACACCAGAGAGTGCATTAATTGCCTCTGCAAGCCAAGCGATACTCAAGGTTTTACAACCATATATGAAATAAGAAATGCCCAATGCCCATGGTGCTTTCAGAGAAGAAACAAGCACTAGTGATCATAATACAAATATACTGAAGGCTATTCAAAAGAAAAAACAGTCTTGCCATATAGATGATGGCAAAGCCTTTGACTGTGTGTGTCATGAAAATCTATAGACTGTTCTGGATTAAGGAATGGATTACTCTGGATAATGAGAGATTGCTTAAACTGGAGGGACATGATCTTAACCTGGGGTGGCATGCTTTTGTATGGTACCAAAAAGCTAAATACTATAAAGTCTTCAATAATTATATGATAAGAAAGTCTTTGTTATGGATTTGGAATAAGATACAAAAGCAAATGTATAGTAAAATTCTGGGGTGGGTATCACCATTAGAAGCATTCACACCGCCAACCTTAATGGACTTAACAAAAATGTTGAGGTATAGAGATCTGCTTAAGAAAGATGGGGCGTTAAAGACTAGAGAGGAGTTAGATGAGCAGAAAGTTTTTCTAGATTGGTGGATGAGACTACAATTAGACTTGAGGTATGTAAAAGATAAAATAATGGGCTTTTATGAAGACCAAACGGCATTTGATAAACTGTTAGGAACAAGTGATAAAATAATTAAAAGAATGTATGAATATCTCTTAGATATGAAAATGGAAGATGAACACAGTTGTTGTTCTTTAGTCGTTAAGTCATGTCTGACTCTTTGTGACCCCATGGACCAGAGCACGCCAGGCCCTCCTGTCTTCCACTGCCTCCCGGAGTTGGGTCAAATTCATGTTGGTAGCTTTGATGACACTGTCCAACCATCTTGTCCTCTGTCGTCCCCTTCTCCTCTTGCCTTCACATTTTCCCAACATCAGGGTCTTTTCCAGGGAGTCTTCTCATGAGATGGCCAAAGTATTGGAGCCTCAGCTTCAGGATCTGTCCTTCCAGTGAGCACTCAGGGTTGATTTCCTTCAGAACGGAAGATGAACACAGACAGAGTTCTAACTCCTGTCCTCTGAAGATGCCGGCCACAGAGACTGGCGAAACGTTAGGAAGAAAAACCTCCAGAACACGGCCAAACAGCCCAAAAAACCTACAACAACTATGACGTGGTGAAAGACTGTATGATAAAATGGGCACAAAACATTGGTCATAATATTAATTTAGAACATTGGGCACGAATTTGGCAGAATAATATTAAACTTACAAAATCAGTAAATTTTAAAGAAAAAATACATAAGATTTTTATAGATCGCATATGACTCCAGCTAAACTGCTTAAAATGTATGAAAATATTTCCAAGAAATGTTGGAAATGTAAAACACAGGAGGGTATTTTTTATCATATCTGGTGAACATGTAGGGAAGCAAAAAATTATTGGAGATCAGTACATGAAATATTACAAAAAAATGTATCTAGTGTGATACCACTTAACCCAGAATTGTGTTTATTGAATATTATGCCTTAGATTGTAGATAAAGAAATGAGACATTTGATAATACATGTAATTACTGCAGCGAGGATACTATATGGGAAACATTGGAAGAAAGAAGAATTAACGTCTCTTGAGGAGTTGATAGAAAAGATACTGGAAGTGGCGGAGATGGATGTACTAACAGAAGCATTAAATGAAAGGTCATCTCAAAAAGGACTCAAAACCTGGGAATGATTTTATAATTGGACTCGAAATATGGATTGGAAAGGATAGATAAAAGAAGAATGTGAAGGTCCAAGGGAATGACTAAATTGTTTCTTTTTGTGATTTTCCTTTTTAGCATAATGGTGCAAGTGGATGTAAGAATAGTCTTTCGCTCTCTGAATTTTTTTACTCCTTCCCCTATCCATACCCCTTCCCCCCTCACCCCCTATACCCCTATTCCAATTCCTATTCCCATTGAAAATGAATTTAAAAAAATCTATAGACTGTTCTAAAAGAAATGGATACGCCTCAATATTTGATTGTCATGATATGTAATCTACACTCTGGACAAAAAGCGACTGTTAAAACAGAATATGGAGAAACAGAATGGTGCCAGGCAAAGGTGCCAGGCAAGGGTTTATTTTATCACAATATAAAATAGTGTGCTCACAAAAAACTTCACATTTATTGGGACATTTTTCATGCATGGCACACAAACAGGCTGCTCATAACAAAGTACTACATGCCCCAGCATATAACCTCAGAATTCATGTTCCATTTCATTTCTGAATAAGATATGATCACAGTTTTAAGTGCATGAAATACGTTGAAATTTTCACCTGATTTCCTCCTTGTAGATATAAGACAAGAGGTTCAGTTTTTGGAATGGTGACCCATACTTTACACCAAGTTTTTCCTTTCTCTTGGAATAAGAGGTAGCTGCTGAAAATACTGTTTTCTTCTCCACAAATGCTTTGTTTCTGATAAAAAAAAAAGCCAATGTACAGTCATGTTCTCAAGCTGAATGCATTTACACTTTATGGTATATCTTAACAGTTTACGTTCAAATATTTATTCACACATAGTGAATGTGTACACAAGTGTGATTACTAGGGTTTAAAAATTCAAAGGTTTAAGCATCATTGCACAGAAAAAGGATGAAAGGACCTAAATGTAGGTGCTGAACCACTGTTCTTGGAAGTGTTACGTTAAAAATTCCACCTCCACAGCAGAAGTTGAGAACAGCAATTAAGATGACACACTTACTTTCATGCTCAAAGTAGGTTGGGAGGAGAGTGAAAATTAATAAGGGAGCTGCTTCAGCACAAGTGAGTAGAGTCAGAGTACAATACTGCTGCAAGGAGAAATTAAAACTCCACGTTTCAGGGAGGGAGGGAGCAATGAGCACAAAGTATACAGTATGCCCGCCCCCCCCCCCCCCCGCTCTCCCAATGTGTTGCAACAGCCCTGTTCCAAGCTTGCTTGGAAGCACCGCTCATAGCACTGAATAGGATTTACTGACAAGTAAGTAAACATTGGATTATTGTGGGCTAAAGTCAGTCAGCATACTATAAAAATGCCATCTCTGAAGCATGGAATGTGAACATTCTTGTTAAATCAGGTCTCTTGATAATATGATTTGTGAGCAATCACGAAGGCTACCAGAATTTACTGGCACCCTGTTCACTTCATTCTCGCATTGTTATGGCCTGTATAATAAAATGAAACAGCTGAACGTCCATTTTCTCAGGTGGGACTTGTACATGAATAATTCAAATTTTGACAAGTTGCACCATCTGATAAGGATACAGGTCTATGGGGCATGCTCCCCATTTCTCCCTTAACATGGAGCCAGAAGCAGAGGAAACAGGACAATTGCGTTGCTGTTGCCACTACCCAGCCTGGAAAGAATGTGGTGCATAATTTTTCACATTGTGTGAAGAGGTATTAGGTAGGCTGGGTGGAATGAGCACACTCCAGGTAAGCATACCACCCCCAGGAAAACAGCTTAGAAATGACAGAGGTACAGCATTCTATGAAATGACAAAAGCCATTTGTATTCTTATAGATTTCACTAGAAGAAAGATTTCACCTCCAGTTTCAGGAAGTGAAAATCCTCCTGTGTAATAGCGCATTTGAGAAGTGTGTATGTGTGTGTGTGTGTGTGTGTGTGTGTGTGTGTGTGCGCGCACGCGCATGTGCGCAAGAAATCAGTTAATAATTCCCTGAGGTCCATAGAACAAAAATGAGGAAGCTCCTATATGCTGTATGTACAATATTAGGCTTTTATACAACAAATCTCTGCGAGTCTTGTGTCTGTACCTAATAAATCTAACAAGGAGCCAAACCATCAAGAGTCAGTGAGCTCATGAATTACTAATTTCAGAGAAACACTAGAACCCTTAATCTTAGAGGCATTTGCTTAGATATAACCCTTGGATGTATATCAATTACCTCCTAGCAGAAATAGCTCAGATTAGACTCTATTTTTTCCATGTCCCCTGTGCATTTTAACCAAACCTCAAAGACTTAGTGCAGAATTAAATGTCTAACATTATTACAGAAAAATACTCCCTTTTAATTGATACCGAGCGGCTTTATTTCAGAGAACAAGCCACACTTCAGTGACTTCTAAAAATCTGTATGGCTTTTAGGATTATCAGAAAATTCAGACTTAAGGACAGACTATTGTTGCGCAATAGTTCTACTATAGTAGTTTTCTTAACACTAGAAGCAAATTTCAAAATGGAAGAGCAAGATAATTTATTAACACCATTCGGTGGGCCATATAGGCCCTGAAACTCTTCTTCCTCAAAAAATCACTGATTCTTAAATTAGTAGATCATGGTAGCCACTACGTTCCTCTGTTCTGTGCAAGCTATCTGTGAGATCTAAAAGAAGGTCTAATATGGTTAATGCTTTAAAACTAACAAGATCCCAAGAGCAGAATTTGGACAGAGGCAATCAGTCAGAAGCCAGGCTGAGAGAAGTGATTGCCAGAGAATGTGTCTTGGCAGAAAAAGCTGTAAATTTTGGCCATCGTTTTAATTCTGCAGCATGAGGAAGAAAAAATATATAGAGAAAATCATTTGGGGCTGGCCAATTAGTCAGATAGTTTATGCACAAACTTCTGCAGCACACCTAATGTTCCACAATTTATACACAACTTAAAAGTCCCAAAGAGGTTTACAGTCCCTATCACAGGTCCATACTGACTTCTGCACACAGTACCGTCATTTGTACATCTGGCTCTCCCTGCAGCCATAGAGGTAAAAAATTTAAAGTCTGCCATGCAAGAAAGACTGTAGGAATAGGCTTTAGTCTTAGTCCATTAGGAAGGTACTACCAAAATTTTATTTTATTTTTTAAAATGACCAATTGATTCTTACAAGTACGAAGAATGCAAATTTACACAGCCCAATGCATTTTGGAACAAAAGGATCCTTCTCCAAGATCAGTCGTACACTACATTGAAACCAGGCTGAAACAGCTTACAGAAATAGCAACTCTCTTTAGTGCACACTAATGGTGTAGATCCAAAGCCTCTTTTGATCTCCCTCAGTCCACCCTCCTTCTTGCTGTTACTACTGGAATGCCACAGTGGAGTAGGAAGGGCATCAGAGGCTTCTTTATCTACAACAGGGGAGATTTGTAAGCCTGAAGTTCTTTCTCTATCCAAGGACTTCCCCCTTCATAGGCACCCTCCCAGGTTCCATAGCAGTGCAGGCCAAGGTAGACCGCAAGCAGACTTTCACAATAAAAATGATGCTTTTGCTCAGACAACCAGCTACCTTGGAGTTAAGACATAAATGTACCTCAGTGGTGAACTTCCTCTTTTGTTCTCCTGAACCTTCATTGCCAAGCGTTGCTGACAGCAGATGAAAACAATCTTTACACACTCGGTTCTGGCGGCTGTTATCAGCAAGTGTTTTAAATTCAGAGCATTTTGCACAGATAACCTGGATTAAAAACATAGTATTTGATTTCTGATTCAGTTATCCAAGACAAACTCTTCTTATGATTAGAAACCCTTCACTTTCTGCTCCTGCAAACAGTGATCTGGAGTAATAGTCATGGAGATTTTCGGGCCCAATTTCTAATATATTTCTCTGCTGCTTCCCCCACTTATTTAACAGCATGGGATTTCTTTGCTGTTCTGTGTTATTTTCTATGACTCTATCTAATCAGGGATTTGAAAAGGCAAAGTAATGCCTCTGAAGATTAGCCTTTTTGTTCAGTGTTATAAAAAGGCATCTGGCTACACTGAATTAAATATTTATTCAATTCCTTGGAAGCTCATCGAAATACAAATTGAGAACAGCTCCATCTACGAAAGGACACTATCTGGTGCTCTGTAAATATGACATCAACTTGAACCATTGTGAGTTCAGCAATTTAGCATGAACTCAGCATTTTCAGCACATCTGTAAATCTGTTCATACAGGACCTGGTCTGGTTATTTATTAGGCGTTCTCAGGGACCATATAGAAACAATCACCCATATTATAAAACAGAAAACTATATTTCCTTTATAGCAAGAGAGAAAGGGAAGAATAAGGCAGAAGATAGATACAGCAATGTGAAAAAAAGTACACCCTCTCTGAATTCTATGGTTTTACATATCAGGACATAATAAAAATCATTTGGTCCTTAGCAGGTCTGAAAATTAGGTAAATATAGCCTCAGATAAACAACAACACATGACATATTACACTGTGTCATGATTTATTTAACAAAAATAAAGCCAAAATGGAGAAGCCATGTGTGAAAAACTAAGTGCACCTTATGATTCAATGGCTTGTAGAGCAATAACTTAAGCAGCAATAACTTGAAGTAATCATTTTCTGTATGACTTTATCAGTCTCTCACATTGTTGTGGAGGAATTTTGGCCCACTCTTCTTTACAACGTTGCTTCAGTTCATTGAGGTTTGTGGGCATTTGTTTGTGCACAGCTTTCTTAAGGGCCCACCACAGCACTGCAATCGGGTTGAGGTCTGAACTTTGACTGGGACATCCCAACACCTTGAATTTTTCCTTTTTCAGCCATTCTGTTGTAGATTTGCTGGTGTGTTTGGGATCATTGTCCTGTTGCATGACCCAATATCGGCCAAGCTTTAGCTGTTGGACAGATGGCCTCATATTTTACTCTAGAAGACTTTGGTGTATGAGCCACCCTGGTTCATGGTTGACTCAATGACTGCAAGGTGCCCAGGTCCTGTGACTGCAAAAGAAGCCCAAATCATCAACCCTCCACCACCATGCTTGACAGTTGGTATGAGGTGTTTATGCTCATATGCTGTGTTTGGTTTTTGCCAAATGTGTTGCTGTGCATTATGGCCAGACATCTCCATTCTGGTCTCATCTGTCCAAAGGACATTGTTCTAGAAGTCTTGTGGTATGTCCAGATGCAACTTGGCAAACCTAAACTGTGCTGTCATGTTCTTTTTAGAGAGAAGAGGCTTTCTCCTGGCAACCCTTCCAAATGAATCAAATTTCTTCAGTCTTTTATAATTGTACTGTCATGAACTTTAACATTTAACATGCTAACTGAGGCCTGTAGAGTCTGAGATGTAAAGTCTGGTTTTGTTTGCAATTTCTCTGAACATTGCACAGTCTGACCTTGGGGTGAATGTTCTTGGACATCCATTCTTGGGACAACTTGCAACTGCCTTGAATGTTTTTGATGTGTGAATTATCTTCCTCACTGTAGAATGATGGACTTTAAATTGTTTGGAAATGGCTTATAACCTTTCCCAGATTGATGGGCAGCAACAATTGCTTCTCTACGATAATTGCTGATATGTTTCCTCCTTGGCATTGTGTTAACACAAACCTGAATGCTCCAGACCAGCAAACTACTAAAACTTCGGCTTTTATACAGGTGGTCATACTTGCTGATGATCAGTTACTCAAGGGCATTTGATTTGCAGCACCTGGCTGCTACTTAGCCTCTTAATTCCTATGGAAGCAATGAGTATGTATTTAGTTTTTCACACATGGCTTCCCCATTTTGTCCTTATTTTTGTTAAATAAATTATGACATGGTGTAATATGTCATGTGTTCTTGTTCATCTGAGGTTGTATTTATCTAATTTTCAGACCTGCTAAGGACTAGACGATTTTTATTATGTCCTGATACGTAAAACTATGGCATTCAAAGAGGGTGTACTTTCTTTTTCACATGACTGTATACTAGAAAACATATTTCTCCAAACTACTGGAGGAATAGCAAGTTTTTGTTTTGTTTAGAATTTTCCCCACTATTTCTTGAAAGAGGAAGGGTGGCACAGAACAGATAGAGATTGTGGGTTCTGAGAGTCATCATAGCTGTAGGAGTATGATGCTAGCTGAACCAATCTGATTCTGCTATTTTGGGAAGAGTTACAGCAGTCTTTACTGAGCATGGCTGTGAGTGACTGAATAGCTCATAATCTGTTAAACATTTAATTGGCTCACATATTGAAAAGGCATTAAGTGAAAGCATCAGTTTAAACAACAGTGGCCTTTCATGTCCTGGAAAGAGCCTTGCAATGAGAGCTAAAACATAACATGTGATAAAATCATTTGTGTCTGAAGCTATAATATGGCTGCAGCTTAGGATAATATCACTCTCCAGGAGATATTGCAAATCATTTTAAAATGGATGAAAGATGTAAGACATGCTATATGAAATCTTACTGTACTCTGGTTAAGGCAGGACTTGATGATCCATAGGGTCCCTTCCAGCTCTGCAGTTCTAAGACTATGACTACTCTTACTCTATTATTATTATTATTATTATTCTTATTATTATTATTATTATTATTATTATTATTATTAAGGCCTATTTTTCCAAAGCATTTCCCTTTATCAGCAGAATGGCTAGAGAACTTTGGAAGGAGGGAAGATGAGAGGTTGAGATGAAGTCTAAACATTATTTGGGTTTGGAGAAGACTGTTTTCTGTAAAATGCATATACGTATCACCATAAATGTGCTTGCTTACTAGTACACAAAGATTTCTATACAGTCAGATGATGCATGGGAAAGTGAAGTGGATAGGGTTAAAAGTTAAGCAATTCTTGTTATGTATTCTCAAAGGCTTTCATGGCCGGGATCTGATGGTTGTTGTAGGTTTTTCGGGCTGTTTGGCTGTGTTCTGAAGGTTTTTCAGAGGCATCTTCAGAGGACTCCTGTCCTCTGAAGATGCCGGCCACAGAGACTGTCGAAACGTTAGGAAGAAAAACCTTCAGAACATGGCCAAACAGCCCGGAAAACCTCCAACAACTAATTCTTGTTATGTTTCTACAGAAAGGACGCAGGAACTTTATGTTCATATTCATGTGTACACACCAGCAATACCAGAATCAGGGGACATCCCCTCAAATTAGCTGTTGGGAGAGTGAGAACAGACAAAAGAAAATATTTCTTTACCCAGCGTGTTGTTAGTCTGTGGAACTCCTTGCCACAGGATGTGGTGATGGCATCTGGCCTAGATGCCTTTAAAAGGGGATTGGACAGATTTCTGGAGGAAAAGTCCATCACAGGTTACAAGCCATGATGGGGATGGATAATCTCCAGGCTTAAAAGGAAAGTACTTCAAAATGCCAGATGTAGGGGAGGGGTATCAGGAAACAGGTATCTAGATGTCTCATATGCAGCTGGACTAGATGGGCCCTTGGCCTGATCCATCCGGGCTCTTCTTATGTTCTTATGAGACCATTATTGTTACCTGAGAAGGAACAGCAAATATCAACCCACGCCTAGTGAGGAAGCTTAGTATTTACGGACAAGTGTTAGAGGAGGACAAGAAGTAAAAATGCATACAAGGATCTGTCCCCAGGAGTAGCAAAAGGAAAAAAATATGTGAATGACTACCTATTTGCTGCTCTTTTATACCACAAGAAAGGGGGAGGGGGCATCTGTGCAACAAAGCTTGCAGTATGATCATGATTGAAATTTGCAAGGATTTCACACTATGTCTGAAGGTGAAGGTATTTCAGGCACTGAAATGAAAATGAAAAAACACTAGGGATATGCATTCGGATTTGGAAATATTTGGAATTCAGCAAATAATGCCATATTTGGATATCCAAATTTGATAGTTCCAAACATCTGTAATAGTAATTCCTAATATTTGGAGTCACATTTACTTCCATAGATGAGAAAGCAAAAGGCTAGGTTTCTGCTTGCTTATGGAAGAAGGGAAACTAAAGCCATCCTGGAGTGATTTCTTGAGAAACTGAACTTAAAGATACTTTGGCACCAAACGGTGCAGCAGCAGAGAACTCATGTCTCCTGACTGAGGTTGCCATGGGTTTCCCAAGGGGACGGGGTTGAGAGCAAAACCTGTAAATGATATGTCTGTACCAATGAAGTCTGGATGCAGGTACAGACACCAGAAAATATCTTTCTTTCCAGTTGAAAGGTGGGCATAGCTGCTTATAAACCCCCATAGCATTTGCTATTAGGATATGCTCTGGTACAAGCCTGCATTTTAGCAGTTTTCTCTGTTTTCTGAACCCTCCTCTTGCATTTACATTTTCTACACCTCTTGTATATAGTTTACTTAATTATAGCTGCATGGTAGTCAGCTATGTTACTGTGCAGCAGAGCAAATGAACATTGTACAAGATAATTCAAAAAACAGGGGCAGTCCAAACAAAAAATTATAACTTTGAAACTATCATTCACACTTGTTGAAAAATAGCCCTAACAATTATTTTGTGTTTGGATGAGAAGTGATTAACTGGTGAAAAAAAGAGTCAGCTTTTGGTATTTTCCCTTGCTTGGTGTCACTTTGTGAATGGTAGTGAGCACAAGAGGGTATTCTGTAGATCATATTGACTGCCACCACTAGTACTGTAAACATTCAGACTGCCTTTTGGTATGTAAAGCTTTGCATCCTTTTTTCTGCTGATAACACAGGGACAATATTGTGCTGCAGTGTTGGGCCATTTCCTGGTGTTTTGAATCATGCATACAGAAGCACAATATCCCACATTCATAAACCAGAGGGATTTTTTTTTTTTTTTGGAGGACTGAATATAGTAAGGAGTAAGATTTAGGAGTAGTAGATTCATAGAATAATACCTTATAAATTAATAGGGAAATATTATTTTAGACTTAGGCCCTTTGGGGGTATTTCAGGCAGGAGAATAAGATTTTGTTATATATAGACAGATACATTAAGATTTTGTTTGTGTATCTCTGTGTGATTTTCATTGGAAGGGTTGTGTTCTGCTGAAGCAGAATCATATACTGTTCTTTGGGTAGAATCCACAGGCAGTATGAAATGTGAGTGTGGTAGAAGTAAACCCTTGGGAAATGCTGCCTGCAGCTGCTACAGCAGCTTCTGTTGAGAGGAATGGGAGACAAAGAGGAAAAAGACAGGCTACAACTGCTTTTATGAGCCCCTCAAACAGTATCTGTCACCCAACTGCCTTGTTCAGCACTGACGCTAAGGAAGAG
Organism: Intellagama lesueurii; assembly: GCA_037013535.1. Taxonomy (NCBI): domain Eukaryota; kingdom Metazoa; phylum Chordata; class Lepidosauria; order Squamata; family Agamidae; genus Intellagama; species Intellagama lesueurii. The sequence continues at coordinate 247,021,310 of JBAJHW010000002.1, forward strand.
CAGCAGGCAGCAGTACATGGTGTGTGTTTCTCTGCCAAGGAGGTGGCAGAGAAGCCTCTGGTTCAAGGTAGGATAGATATGTGTGAACATCAGACACGTTCCTGTGACGTCTTTGTGCAAGGCAACCAGGGCAAGGAACCAAAAAAGATAGTTAAGGAGGAACTTTTCTTCCAAACAGCTGATGTGCTAGAGAAGGACAAGGATGGCATTAGCACTTTTGTGGCTGGGAAAGAGATTTATGAAGAGCACCAGACACTGCCTTCCATATCCATGCACCTCCATCGTATTCAAGAAGGGATTTACTCCCAGCCCCCAATCCCAGAAAATCTCTCATGTGCAAAGCAGCATTGTGGTTGGTGGGAACTCCCCTGAAATACATGCACATCTGACATGAGGGAGGAACAGACTGAGGGGACTCGGGTGGGCCGTATTTCAGAAAAATGTGACACTGAAATCACCCTGGCCCCTCCAGCTGCACTTGCCCCATCAACTGCTGGAACTAGTAGTGATGGCAAGTTAGCAATCCCTTTTAGAAACATGTAGTCATAAAATGAAGCTCCCAAGAAGTCAATAATCTGGAAGCATTTTAAACACTGTGCCACAGATGCTCACATGGCTGAGTTCATGCAGTGCAAGAAGGTGCTTAACTATAGGAAAGGACTTGCACCACCTCTCCAATAGTAGCATGCTCAGCCACCTGAAGACTCAGCTCAGGGCATTGCTGCTGGCAAATGAAATGGGCACTGTGGGGGCAAATGGGTTCTTTATTGGGTAAGAGTCATCAGAAAGTAGAGGTTAAGCCACCAGGGAGACAGGGAGGTAGATGGGCAAACAGCAAGAGGTGGGAGGCAGCAAGTGCCAGACCCACATCTCAGGCGACCCTCGAGGAGCTTGGAGGGGAAAAGGCCTTCTGCAAACGCAAAAATGTCAGGAATACTTGTCACCTAGGACAGATGAGAGCCCTGGATGACCAGCCCTTCTCATTGGTGGAAAACACTATTCTATAGGTCTGTGGCAGAACTGGCACCCCCATTACTAATTGCCATCCCAAATGAAGCTGCAGGATGGTGCCAGATTTAAATATTTATATTTAAGTTTGTTTATTAGATGTTTTAATATTGGCTATTTTTATAGCTCAGTGGTTTATGTATCTGTCTGTGGAGCCAGAGTTTGGGAGTTTGATTTTCCACTGTCCCTCCTGAGAAAAGAACCGTCTTGTGTAGCCTTGGGCAAGCTGCACAGTCCCAGGGCACCTCCAGAAGAAGAGATTGGTAAACCACTTCTGTGTATTCTCTACCTAGAAAACACTGGGAAGGGTCACCACAAGTTGGAATCAACTTGACAGCACGCACACACTTTTATAAAGTTAAAAATTATATATATGGGCAGGATACAGCTGGGCCCTGTTGAATGTGGCTGTGATGGATGATAGCCACACAGCTCACAACATGCAAGAGGCTCTGAAGAACATGCTGCAGCAGTGGAGTTCAGCTACTGAAAGGCAAGGTCTTGGTGGCAGCTGGGAAGATGAAAAGAATGGGGTGGATTGTTCACACTCTCAACCTAATAGTTTGGGGTGCTTTTCAGGGCATGGACACACACATGCCTAATATAATTGAGTAGGCCAGAAAGGTGGCACAGTGTTTTCACCACAGTGTCTGAGGCAGTAAGCTATTGCAGCAAAGGCAAGAAAAATTGGGATTGCCATTGCACCCCTAATCTAGGATGTTGCAACGTGATGGAACTTCATTTTCTACCTGTTTGAAAGGGTGCCTAAGCAGCAAAGGGCACCCCATGATTTGGCACTGGAGAGTTTTATTGGTATGGCTGCTCCTCTGGGCAAAGAAGAGTGGGGCATTATGGGTCAAATTGTCTGTGTCCTCCAAAATTTTGAGAATGCAATACAGGCCCTTAGTGGAAAATCAATCTTCTTCAGGCAGGTGATTCTAATGTCCCAGAGCTTGGTTGGCATGAAGGAGGGCATGATGAGGGGACAAACTTTGCATGTATCCCTGGTAAATTTCATTCTGTTTTTCATCTCAGTGCTCAATCCTATCAAAATCTTTTTGAATTTTGTTCCTGTCTTCCAAGGTATTAGCTATTCCATTCAATTTAGTTTCATCCGCATATCTGATAAGTATTCTCTGCACTCCCTCATCCAAGTCATTAATAAAAACTTGACAGTTGTTCTATACAGCCCACACCTAGTTAGTTTGCTAAACAGAATATCATGGAGCACTTTTTCAAAGGTTTTGCTGAAGTCAAGATATATTATGTCTACCTCATTCCTGCCATCTACCAGGAAGCTTACCCAATCAAAAAATGAGATAAGATTAGTCTAGCAGAAATTATTCTTGACAAATCCATTTTGGCTTCTAGTTGTTACTGCATTGTTTTCAAGGTGCTTCCAGGGTGACAGCTTTATAATCTGCACCAGAATATGGGAGTGAACATATTTAAGTATATATTAAGGCCCACATCTCTCTATTTATGTGATTTTTAAATTGAAACATATAAAACATTCAAAATAAATGATAATTATATTTAAAAGAATTCAGTTTCTTGAAATAATGTTGTAAAGCAAACCAAGCTTGTTTCAAAAGAATTAGAATGTTTCACAAAGTAATGGGCTTGAAAAATTTCCAGTACTCACTGCTCCGCATTGCTTGCAATGATGCTTTCTTTTTGTAATAGAGTTAAAACTTTCACTGCAACTTTTGCAAGCTTGCTTCTCCTTTTCTCTCTTTGATTTGGAAGACTTTCTGCAACACTCCGGCTGGAATGAAAATTAAAATTTACATGAAGTTAAGCAAGGTCACTGCGAATCAAGAAGGGTCAGCCTAAGTCCTCTCTGGTTATTTAAAGACAAATGCTTACATCTCTAAGTCAGAGACTTAAAACATGTAAATAGTAAAGCTGCATTAAGACTGGCAGATCTGTCTTATCCCAATGTGTGCTAGTACTCTTTGTCTGATAAAACTTTTTATCAGCCAAAAGTAATAGACCAGCTATTAAACAACCTCTATCAAGTGACTGAACATGCTAGAACACCACTTAGTAACTATTATGGATTTTCTTGAAAGTCTGTTGACATGCTGAAGGTCTCACTATCCTTCCTGATATGTGAGCTGTTTTCTACCTCAGAAAATACTTCCTGCTGTGCTGGCAGAGACATGGGATGTATGTAGGAGAAGCATGGCACTACCTGTGTGTTTTTCAGTGTCTGTAATTGGGCTTAGAATTCTTCCTTGAAGGCAGAATTTGAGACAGCAATACTGACAGTTTGGTAGATGTCTCCCTAAGGAGGCACAGACAGTTGTTAGGAGAAACACAAGTCTCTCTATGACCCTTCAATGTCCCTACTGCATTCATTCATCAGCCTAAGTTACTATTCCGAAGACGCACACATCGCTTGTCCCACTGAAAGAGTTTGCTTCAGGGATAGTGAATATTAAATACCAAGATGTAGGGAAGTTTTGAGGCTTTTAATTGCTTAATAATATAAATTACAGCAAAAGCAGTAAACTACAACACCATTTAATCAACTATGCAGGATTTCTATTTCTTTCTTGCCCCAAGGAGAAATATATTCATCTTTTTCGAGGACAGATATACCTTGCAATTAAACTTTATGAAGTACAAACAGGTTTGCTAATGTTTCTTACATATAGCATTCTTACATATACTATTCTGACACCATTTTAGCATGACACTTAGCCATAAAGAAGCACACAGTTATTACACCAAGTAATAATTACAAATGCTACCAACATTTATTTTAGGCATATATAAAAGCTTGTGGAAGATAATTAAGGCATTAAAGAATCTTGCATTCCAACAAAGCAGTTTGTTGCTAGTGTGTGTAAACTGTGTCACCGAGTTGCACCACTGTTGTTTCTTTGGGATCTTCAAGCTGTGGATGCATGTATATGTCCATTTCCATTTCCATTTCTCTTCATTTTTTGTTTTTGTTTTCCCCATCTTAAGTCAACTATATCTTGTTTCTGTATCAGTTTGTGAATTTAAAAAAAAGCACTCACAAACATTTATATGCATTTTTGTAATATGTACATATTTTGTACACATGTCTATCTTATAGAGAGGTGACTCAGAAACTGGGAGGAGGGATGCCCCTCCCACCACCATTCTGGTTGCAAGCTATGTATGCACAGAACTTTAGAATTTTTTCATTAGTGGAGGGATGGTCCCTATTCACCATCAAAAGGAGCCTCTTACAGCTCCTGGGAACCAGACAGAGAGAAGATGTTGAGAGATCCCCATTATTTATTTATTTATTTATTTATTTTGCTTATCTCAGTTATATGAAGTATTCATTTAAAGCAGAGGTCGTCAACCCCCGGTCCGTGGCTTGAGCCCGACCGGGCCGCGAAGACAGACCTCCCGCGGCCCCCCCACTCCCCTCCCCACAGCTGCTTTGCGCACGCGTGCCAGCGGGGACATGAGCACTCCCTCACCCCTTCACGCAAGCGCTCGCACGTGCAAAGCACCTGTGTGGAGGGGAGTGCGTGCGGGGGGAGGTCTGTCTTTGCGGCGCGGCGGCGGTGTGTGTGTGTGGCCAAGAGCCGGGAGGCCAAGCATTGCCGGGTGCTTCGGCTGCTGGCCTCCTGGCGGCGGCGGCGGGGGGTGGCGGCGGGGGGTGGGGGTGGCCAAGAGCCGGGAGGTGGCCAAGGGGTGGGCATGCGGGTGGGCAGGCGCTTCTGCGCATGCATGAAGCGGTGGGGGAACACACGCGCGCCTATGGCGCGCGCACCCCCCAACCACTTTGCGCATGCAGTGGAGAGCGCGAGCGCGAGGGGCCGCCCCACCTCCCTCAGAGGCTCCACCGGTCTGCACTACAAAAAAGTTTGGGGAACGCTGATTTAAAGGAACAAATAAAAATCCTAATTTCATTGGCATACAATAGATTTTTCCTATGCCTTTTAGTTTTTAAAGAGAGGGATTCTAAGTCTACTGATGATAACGATGTATAAAGTTCACAGTTTTGAATTATAAAACTTTTAATTTTTTAAATAAAACTTTTAAAGTTTTATATAAGAGTATTATATGATAGATTAATATTAACATTTGTACTCATGTGTGATTATACATACAGTATCAATAATAATTTTTGTTTGATAAGCAGCAAGCAAGTGGTACCTGAAAAGGGTGCCATGTTAAGCCTTATGTCTTAGTACAGCCTTTTTACTCAAGGTTTATGCAGCTACACCACTTGGTGGTAGTGAAAGTGAGCAAATTCGAAGTTGCCTTTTTCATCTTGTGTAGCTTGCTAAAATACTTAGCATATTGAGGTAAGACCAGTATTAGCTAGGAATATTGCTAAAATTGAGGGAGAAATGTAATGAATGTAAAACATTTTAGTAAGGACTTCACAACAGTTTTTCATGCGAAAGACAGAGTTGTTGTTGCTACTTTTGTATTTTAGAGTGGCACTCTTTTTAAAAATTGGCTTATTGGGAATCACTATTTCCACCAGTAGTTTTTACAGATTGGCTAAAATCCTGTTGTTTTGTTGCATAAAAGGTGTAACTTTTAACGGTGAATTGCATGAATCAGTAGTATTCAGATAATGCTTGCAGAGATTTCTTAACTTACAACAATTTGCCCCTGAAAGTGATGCCTTTTATGTAACACTACAACAAGATGTTGACTTTAGAATATTTATCATATAATCACTTCCTAAAATATTAATTCCAAATATATTTCAAAATTTATAATGTTACCTTAAATAAATATCAGTTCAGTCTTATCTGTGTGAAGAAATCACCTGCATCTATTCGTCATTAAAAAAAGTCAATAACGTTAAGCTGAAGATAAAGAATTAGAGGGTTCTGCAATTTTGAAGAGAGTCTATACCTGAGAGACCTTGTGATGCCAGTAACCATCCAGCAAACTGAAAGATTGGTAAGAGTCCTTCCCACTTCCCAAGAACTACCAGACTGTATGTATGTATGTATGTATGTATGTATGTATGTATGTATGTATGTATGTATGTATGTATGTATGTATGTATGTATGTGAGGCCTTACAAATAGCAGAGAAGAGAAGGGAAACAAAATGCAAGGGAGATAAGGAAAGTTACAGAAAATGGAATGCAGATTTCCAAAGAATAGCAAGGAGAGACAAGAGGGCCTTCTTAAATGAACAGTGCAAAGATATAGAGGAAAATAATAGAAAGGGAAAAACCAGAGATGTGTTCAAGAAAATTGGAGATGTTAAAGGAACATTTTGTGCAAAGATGGACATGATAAAGGACAAAAATGGTAGGGACCTAACAGAAGCAGAAGACATCAAGAAGAGGTGGCAAGAATACACAGAGGAATTATACCAGAAAGATTTGGATGTCCCGGACAACCCAGATAATGTGGTTGCTGACCTTGAGCCAGACATCCTGGAGAGTGAAGTCAAGTGGGCCTTAGAAAGCTTGGCTAACAACAAGGCCAGTGGAGGTGATGGCATTCCAGTTGAACTATTTAAAATCTTAAAAGATGACGCTGTTAAGGTGCTACACTCAGTATGCCAGCAAGTTTGGAAAACCCAGCAGTGGCCAGAGGATTGGAAAAGATCAGTCTACATCCCAATCCCAAAGAAGGGCAGTGCCAAAGAATGTTCCAACTACCGTACAATTGCACTCATTTCACACGCTAGCAAGGTTATGCTCAAAATCCTACAAGGTAGGCTTCAGCAGTATGTGGACCGAGAACTCCCAGAAGTACAAGCTGGATTTCAAAGGGGCAGAGGAACTAGAGACCAAATTGCTAACATGCGCTGGATTATGGAGAAAGCCAGAGAGTTCCAGAAAAACGTCTACTTCTGCTTCATTGACTACGCAAAAGCCTTTGACTGTGTGGACCACAGCAAACTATGGCAAGTTCTTGAAGAAATGGGAGTGCCTGACCACCTTGTCTACCTCCTGAGAAATCTATATGTGGGACAGGAAGCAACAGTTAGAACTGGATATGGAACAACTGATTGGTTCAAAATTGGGAAAGGAGTACGACAAGGCTGTATATTGTCTCCCTGCTTATTTAACTTATATGCAGAATACATCATGCGAAAGGCTGGACTGGACGAATCCAAAGTCGGAATTAAGATTGCCGGAAGAAATATCAACAACCTCTGATATGCAGATGATACCACTCTGATGGCAGAAAGTGAGGAGGAATTAAAGAACCTCTTAATGAGGGTGAAAGAGGAGAGTGCAAAAAACGGTTTGAAGCTCAACATCAAAAAAACGAAGATCATGGCCACTGGTCCCATCACCTCCTGGCAAATAGAAGGGGAAGATATGGAGGCAGTGACAGATTTTACTTTCTTGGGCTCCATGATCACTGCAGATGGTGACAGCAGCCACAAAATTAAAAGACGCCTGCTTCTTGGGAGGAAAGCAATGACAAACCTCGACAGCATCTTAAAAAGCAGAGACATCACCTTGTCGACAAAGGTCCGCATAGTCAAAGCTATGGTTTTTCCAGTAGTGATGTATGGAACTGAGAGCTGGACCATAAAGAAGGCTGACCGCCGAAAATTGATGCTTTTGAATTGTGGTGCTGGAGGAGACTCTTGAGAGTCCCCTGGACTGCAAAGAGAACAAACCTATCCATTCGGAAGGAAATCAACCCCGAGTGCTCACTGGAAGGACAGATCCTGAAGCTGAGGCTCCAATACTTTGGCCATCTCATGAGAAGAGAAGACTCCTTAGAAAAGACCCTGATGTTGGGAAAGTGTGAAGGCAAGAGGAGAAGGGGACGACAGAGGACGAGATGGATGGACAGTGTCATCGATGCGACCAGCATGAATTTGACCCAACTCCGGGAGGCAGTGGAAGACAGGAAGGCCTGGCGTGCTCTGGTCCATGGGGTCACGAAGAGTCGGACACGACTTAATGACTAAACAACAACAAAATGTATGTATATATGTATGCATTTATTTATTTATTTATTTACATACATACATACATACATACATCTATTGTTTAAAACCTAAGAGAAGTCTGTAATAGTTGGCCATGGTTCCTACCAGTAAATTGAGCCAGCATAAATGCAGGGTGAATTCCTATGAGTTAATGGGTGTCACTTATGTCTCTCAACATACACCATCTTATGTAACTAGTATGCAGCAAGGGACACAAATACTGGCTTGTTAGGTATTGACCATTTGCCACGGCAATTTATGCCATTGCACATAACGCTGACATAACTAACCAATATGATTCTGTCTGTTAATATTTTAAGAGTGTCCCTTCACACCTATTTGTGTAGCTAAGTGTATATTAGTTTCTGGAAAATGCAAGAGATAGGGTAACACTGGGGTCATGTTCTGCTTATGGGCTTCCCCTACAGGCACTTGCTTGGTCATTGTGTGACAGCTGATATCCAGAGCAGCAGAGCTCAATGGTCTGGAAAAGTAAATGACACACCAGCACAAACAGCTGACTCCTGGAAAAGAGCAGACATACCTGTGATGGACTGTTCCAGTTGCCATGCAGCAATGGCTAGCATTGCTATGAACCAGTTGCATGGCTGTTAGAACCAGTTGCAACAACTCATGGCCAGAAAGTAAGCTGCCACATGCCTGCAGTTTGTTGGCAAAGACTCTTATGACTGTGCCAAACAGTTGAAGCACCTCTCCAACTGAGTGTAACAACAGAATCATACATTTTCCCAGCACTAGATTTAGCACAGCACAAAACTATATAAGATAATGGTCCTGTAGATTAGATGGCAGGGGGGAGTTTTAGCTTTAGATCACCTTCCAAATCTCCCGGGAAATTATCTTGGCTGCAAGCTGTTGCAGGTAATATGCCACATGTCTTATTTGGTTCATTCCTTTGGGTATGTTTTATTAAAATTATGATTGAGTCATAAAGATCTTTGGTCCTTCTCAGCTTATGAAGTCAGCATTGTTAATGCTGTGTTGGTCAAACTACAAGCTAGGTTGAAAATTTAAAATAACTGATCAGTGAATTATTTGATGGCATAGAAATGTATAAAATTCACTCTCAATAGGCAGCCAATATTTTAAAAGGTGAAAATGTTTACATACAAGTTCTTAGGAACATTTGGGAATAAGGAACACTTGGATAGTGGATTAGGAGGGGTGAGAGCTCATGCTTTTATGCCCTCCCCCACAACTGCTGCCACATGAACTATTGCTGCCTGTAACTGCCAATTTTGCTGTTGTAGCTAAGAGTATTTAAAGGTCTAGAGAGCTTGCCCTGTAGTGGGAGTCCTTTCTCAGAGTGAAGTAATGTAGGTAAGGTAACTGTTGAGGTTGCCTGTGGTGTTGCTGCTGCTGCTTTGAGAATAGTTTCAGTTTCAGTTTCAAATAGGATTGACTAGTGTTGTAGGAACGCAGATATTTTTTCCATGGCCAACATTCTCCAGGACCACTTTGCCTACAATGCTGTTTTTTTTAAAGGAGGGCCCTTTAAAGGCATTGATAGACCAGTTTTAAAGAGTGACATTATCCATGCTAGTGCATTAAAATCGGCAGCATAGGCAATTTCAGGCTTTCTAAAGCTGCTTCGGCCTGAGAAAGACTGAGATCTCTTACACTGGTGCTAATAATGGAGATTTCTTTCTTTTCTTTTCTTTTCTTTTAAGGACCAAACAGAGAAAGATGTCCTTGTTGGAACCTCTGTCTCAGATGTTGGCTTTTCACCTGCTCCTCTTTATCCATGTTGCTAAAAGTAGCCACACTGAGAGAGGCCAATAAGGTAATAACAAGGAATCAGGTCTTTTCTGTGGTGACCCACAATCTTTGGAACAAGCTACCAACTGAGATATGTCAGGTTCCTTTTCTCCTGATGTTCAGGAAATTTGTGAAAAAATTATACCAAATTGCCTTCAATAACTAATCACCTGAATACAGTTACATTGATTTTTAATCTCTTTTTCTTTTCTTTTTCTTTTTTTCTCTTTTTGTATGACATTTAGATCTATACCTATGAATCACCATTAGAGATGGAAGTTTCATATTTGAATCTCTGAGGATGCGAATACGAAGTGCAGCACCACAGGTGGTCCTTTCCCTCCCCCCAGAACCAGCCCGGTCCACTCACTGGGTCTGTGCAGTCATGACATTGCACTAACCATGGAAGTAGCCCAGCCCCTTCCCTGTCTCTGCCCTGCTGAACACTCCAGTGAGGAGGCAGGATGATGAGACTCCCTGCTCAGCTGCTGAGTGGTCAGCAGTGCAGGGAGGCGGGGAAGCGCCAGCTGGGCTACTTCCGTGATTGGCACAATGTCACTAATGATGGACAGATGTGTGCGCCATGCAGAGCCCGGTGAGTGGACCAGGCTGGTTCTGAGGGGAGGGGGGGAGTGAAAGGGCCTCCATGGCACCTATGGTGCTACGTTTCATGTTCGTATCCTCAGGATGTGAATAAAAAGCTCCCATTTCTTATCACCATATTGGTGAATGTATTGTCATGTGGGGTCTTGTGGGGTTTTACGTTTTAATCTGTAAACTGCCCAAAGTAGTGCTTGCACTAAAGGAGCAGTATATAAATCAAAGAAAGAAAGAAAGAAGGGCCCTCGTCATCTCACGTGTTACAATATATTATTCCATTCCTCACAGTAGGTATAGTATCCATATTAGAAGGTGTTTTATTTTTCTGTTTCCTTAAAGGAGCTAACACCTTCTTCAGTATCGTGTCTCCTGCAACATCTATATGGAACACTTGAAAAGGAGGGATTTATTCTTTTTTCCCCTCCAGAAGTATGGTTTTACTCATATGCAAATTTAAGTAGATTTAATCAACAGATCAGTTACTGAGCTGAAACCTAGCTCAAAAAATGATCTCTTGGCCACAGTTTATTTCATCAGCTGACATCCCTAATCATAGTGGCCAAAATCCTGTTCTGTAGTTGCTGGCACAGCTTGCAACAGGAAACCATTACTGAGCTCCTGCCTGGCTGCCTCATTACACACCAGTTGGGTGGTTTGGCATGTGATGAGGAATTTGAATGGGAACTTGTCAATTAGCAATAATTTGCTACTGCAAGTTATACCACTGTTGTCCCACCAGCATAATCGTGCAACAAGTGATTTTGGTCAAAGAATGTTAAACATAGCAGTGCTGAATTAGGCAGCTTAGCTGAAAGCAGTATTTTTTCAAGTACCATCTGATTCCTAAATCTGTGAATATCTAAACCAGCCTTATGATTCTGAGAAGACTTCTGCAACACAGTTATGGATATGAGCTATGATTTCCCATGCTTTTGTTGAGGAGAAAAAATCACTGGGAAAAATTACTGTACATTTTCCACTTGTTGTAGAGTGGCTCTACTTATAGTAGTTTATTATTTATACTTGCTTTAGGAGTTCTGTCGTACTTTTGCAAAGTGAATAATAATTTTCCCAATAACATTTAAAAGAAAGATAGCTATTTAAGGCTGTGACTACGTGGTCAAATACCAAAGGATTTGCTCTGCTTATAAAACAGGTAAATTCAAAGTATTTTTTACTGACCACATGATGCAAAGGCAGATTGGAATTGGTCCAGCCCTTTCTGCTCCCAAAGAACCTTTTTTTTCCCCTCTGCTGCTGGGAGACTTCTATTTTTTCAAGCTAGAATGTTTCGAATGGGCTTTTTTGTTAGAGCATGAACACGCGGAAATGACTCACTCAGACACGATCAGCTTCTTCCACCACCAGACGTGTATTTACAGAATATTTACAAATGTACAGAGCGACAGCATGACACCATGAATTCATCAGAAGAGTAGGAATACATCTTCTCTATACAGTCCACATATATACACTTATGCATCTGGCTATATCCAATCAGCACAGATGTTGCATCATCTTTGAGCCATCCCTCCTGAGTCACTGTGACTCAGCATTTTGACACACCTGAACATCATGGTTGCTCATTAATACATTTGTTCTGCTCAGGTCTGAAAATTTTATACTCTGACATTTTTCCTGTGAGGTTAGTTGTGATATGTTCTTGCAAAGATGGGGGGCATGTCTGTAGGTGGTGTCTTGGTGACATAGGCAGTTGGGGCATGATATTCAGGACTAGGGGAACACACATCTGCGTTCTTTCCTCTCATTCAATCATCCTCTGAATATTGGAATTTTTAAATAATTTCTTACACATATGAGATAGCTCTAGAACAGTGGTCAGAGAACAGGGGTAAATTACCCCAAATGGGATAAAAGTGAAAATCCTGGGTGTAATGAGCAGAGCGCTACCCCCCCAACCCCCACCCCCACCCCCTGCAGCCAAACCTCAAATTGTAAGCCACCTCTCCCTGTTACTTCCTTGGTTGCGGCAGGGCACTTGTAAATCCGTTCTTTCAGAGATCGGAGATAAGCCTGCTTGATTGGTTACAGCTGTAGAATAGCCCCGGGCAGTCAATAAATCCGGGACTTGTGAATGACTGCTTCCGCTGGAGATGACTGCAAGCAAGGAGGAGGGAAAGGCTCCAGTTAACGAGGGAAGGAAGGTGCGAGAGACCCACGGCTTCATCAAGCTTGTTTAAATGTATGTAGAAAATGGATGGAGGGAGGGAGGGATGGAGAGTGGGTGGGTGGGTGGGTGGATGTGTGTGTGTATGAGAGAGAGAGAGAGAGACTCAAAACTATGAAAAAAGGAACAGGCAAGCAAAACAGAAGGCTTGAATTAAGGAGGGGGAAAAAGGGTGGCTTTTTAAGATGCTGTCTAGGTTTGTCATCGCTTTCCTCCCAAGAAGCAGCCGTCTTTTAATTTCGTGGCTGCTGTCACCATCTGCAGTGATCATGGAGCCCAAGAAAGTAAAATCTGTCACTGCCTCCATATCTTCCCCTTCCATTTGCCAGGAGGTGATGGGGCCAGTGGCCATGATCTTAGTTTTTTTTTGATGTTGAGCTTCAGACCATTTTTTGCGCTCTTCTCTTTCACCCTCATTAAGAGGTTCTTTAATTCCTCCTCACTTTCTGCCATGCTTTTGCGTAGTCAATGAAGCAGAAGTAGATGTTTTTCTGGAACTCTCTGGCTTTCTCCATAATACAGGGCATGTTAGCAATTTGGTCTCTAGTTCCTCTGCCCCTTTGAAATCCAGCTTGCACTTCTGGGAGTTCTCGGTCCACATACTGCTGAAGCCTGCCTTGGAGGATTTTGAGCATAACCTTGCTAGCGTGTGAAACGAGTGCAATTGTACGGTAGTTGGAGCATTCTTTGGCACTTCCCTTCTTTGGGATTGGGATGTAGACTGATCTTTTCCAATCCTCTGGCCACTGCTGAGTTTTCCATTGATGATGATAAAAAAAAATAGCGCACTGGTCCTTTGATATTGGGCTGTGGCACCAGGGTGGGTGACATGACCTTTAGCCTGGTTTGTTCCTTTTTGCACGCCACACACAGAATGATTAAAGTGGTAGGAAAAGCGCCCCCCCAACTCTGCGTTGGCTGTCTCTAGCAAGTATGTCATTGCTAGCACCACTCTGGCAGCCATTGATGATGATTAAATCCTCTGCGAGCTAGCAAAAATTTAATGCAACTTGCTAGGCACGTTGGACACCTTACTACTTCCTATACCACCCCATGGCTGGAGTGCAATGTGTTCCAGCAAAAATAGTGCACATCTTTATTAAATTTGGTTCATTCTGCTAGTTCGGTACATAGCCTGGCAGCCATTGATACTGATGATATATCCTGCTAGTTCGGTACACAGCCTGTGTAGATTCAATAATATTTTGAATTCAAATAATGTATGAATTCCTTCCTTTCAAATCAAGGGGGTAATGTCGGCGTATATAAATTTTTTGGGGGGTAAAAGGTAAAAAAGTTCCCTGACCCCTGCTCTAGAATCAGCCATTCTCAAACTTTTATTTTTTTTTTTGGCCTTGGTCATAAACACAACATGAAAGAAATATAGGTCAAATCAGGACTGCATAAGTCACATAATAAACCTTATAAGGTGGTATGAGAAGAATTGTTTCCAGTCAAATGTGCCAGGGCCACTCAGAGAGCCCCTATTAAAATGGGCTACAAGATAACGCTATCACCTTATCAGTGGATCACCATCAATATTTCCCATATTTACACCCTATAAAAGGATTGGCAAAAGCAGGGCCAGAGGAAGGAAGGAAAGAAGGGTGCTGAGGGCTGGAATGCAAATTGTATTGCATTGAACTTCCAAATCAATCTGCAGCCCTTGTGTGAGCATTGATTGTGATTTCAAATGTAATACAGGCTGCAAATCAAATCACAGCAAAGCTGAATAATTCCAGTGTAGCCATACCCTAAGCCTGTGTAGGGATTTATATTTCACAAATAAGGCAAATGTAAAGGTTTTAATGGTGAAAGAGCAAAGGATTTTTAAGTAAAACTTAAAAATAGAATATAAAGTATTGTCATGTCTGGAATAAGTCTCTCTCCCCACCCCATCGTATCTCTTCCTCAATGACAGCACTGTAACATTTCCTCCAATAAGGCATCAATTTCACCATTGCTTACCCCTCCAGATGTACTGCTCCCATCTGTCCCTGGCATAGATTCCACAGAACTGGTGCTTGCTATCTGTTGAAGGAAAGCCACAAGAATTTCAGCACTGAGACCACATTCAATATTCATCAATCACACAAATTTCAGGAGGAAAGCATTTTCAGAGTTACACACACACACACACACACACACACACACACACACACACACACACACACACACACACACACACACACACACACACACACACACACACACACACACACACACACACACACACACAAAATTTCTAACTGAAACATCTCATTCCCTAATGGTTCAGGCATCCTACAGCTTATGCCATAATCTACACTTAGCTCTCCTTTCTGCAGCTTCCTGTATATTACAAAACCAACTCCAGAAGACTGGCAAACCCTCTGGATCAAGTTGTTAGTACCACAGAGGGCTGCAACAGGAGAGAGGGGAGAAGATAGTCTTAAGCCCACAAGAACCGGATTTGGAAGTACATCACTGGATGTGGATATACTCTGAATAAGATTCGCTCCTATGCTGGTCAAGAGGGGTTAGAATGACAGGATCAATGTAATATCATTTATTTTGATATTACCCTGACATCTGCAAGCTCACTTGCTCAATATGCAGGAGGGAGCAGCAATGAAACAGGATGTTATGAATACGTAAAACCACTTCAGAAAGCGATTGTGGAGAACAGAATTTTTAGAGACAATGATTGCCAAAATAAAATTCCTGAATGGCTTTTCAGCCGCTATGGAAGCAATTCTACTCACTGAATGGCTGAAATCCTGTTGTGCCTGTCCATCCGCACAATAGTAATGACATCAGCCACAGCAACTATTTAACAATTTTCTTTTGTGATTTCAGGATGTGTATGGCTCATACACAAAGCGACAAATTTGGATGCACCTAAGAATCACAAAAGCAAGCCTTTATTCAGTGGCAGTCTGTCACTGCTGACATTCCCATTATGCAGGCTGACACCATCTGATAGGATTTTGGCCAATATATACTCATAAGGCTAAAGGATGGAGTTATAAATGAAATACTATAACAGATCTTCTCCATTTAACTGTAATTTACTGCATTTTCCCACTCCTTTTTATACAGACCTCAGATTTTATTCAGAATATTTTATTCAGTAAGGACACTTGAAGTTAGATCTGCTTGCAATATATTATGCAAAAAAACTCAATGAATGACATATTTGAGTAGTGAACCAAATACTCCAGCTGCATCCAATGTAATATTATGGCTTTCATGTACGACAATTTCATTATATTTAAATACTTGAAAGCTGTTGATTGTATCAGCATATAGAACTTTGGTATGACTCAATATCAGTAAACTAGATGTTACTGTTCAAAATGAATTGAATTGTGAGAATATATTAATTATAATACAGAAATAATATATTTTAATATCTATTGAAAAGTAATGGGCATACCCAATTGTAGGGATGATGTGCACTCACCTAGTCAGTGTCCAAACCAGGATACACAGATTTCCCCCTCCTCACCCCCTTGGAGATGCTCCAACCAAATTGTTGCCCAAGTTTGTGATGGAATTTGTTTGTTGCTAGTTTTCTGTGCAAATATATATACAACAATTTGGTTGGAGCAAATTCCTTTTCTGCCTGCAGCGCATATATATGTCCAGCTGTGCACATTGTTGCTTCCTTGGTCAAATGCTTTTCTGCCTGCAACATATATATATTTGTGGCTAGTTTTCCGTGCAAATATATATACAACAATTTGGTTGGAGCATAACTTTATATATATATATATATATATATATATATGTTTTATATATATGCAGCACTGCATATATATAAAACATATATATAAAAAGAGATGCTCTGTTGTGAGCCACCTTGGGTCCCCTAAAAGTAGCATATAAATAATATACATAAATAAATACCTTGCCTTGGAAACACATAAATTTATCTGATTTGGTTTATATTTATAAATTTGTCCAAAAAAGGTGCACATCTGTTTCTTACAGCAATATGAACAAACATAATTAAGAATGCGGAATGTGTGATATTGTTATAACGAAGAACAACAGGAATAATTGTCATTCAACACTTACTGATGAGTCTGGGAGATGTTCATCTTCTTGAGAGAAAGAGGTATTAAAAGCCCTAAATGTTTCACTGTTCTGTTTATGTTTTTCAATTGTTGCTTGAATGACCTAGAATAAAATTCCAAGAAGAGAAGTAGCCAAAATTAAGCTACAATATTTAGCAAAATCTTGTTAAGAAAACAAAATGCAACTTAAAAAAATTGTATTAGTTGCAGATAACACTTCTTTAGAGTTATTCTTATAAAACTAAACATTTCAAACATAGAATCACAGAATCTTAGAATCACAGAGTTGGAAGAGACCACAGGGGACATCGAGTCCAACCCCCTGCCATGCAGGAACTCTATCAAAGCACTCCCAACAGATGGCCATCTAGCCTCTGCTTAAAAACCTCCAAAGAAGGAGACTCCACCACACTCCGAGGCAGCATATTTCACTGCTGACCAGCTCTGACTGTCAGGAAGTTCTTCCTGAGATTCAGGTGGAATCTCTTTTCCTGTCATTTGAAACCATTGCTCCTGGTCCTAGTGTCTGGAGCCGTGGAAAACAAACCTGTCCCTTCCTCAACATGACATCCCTTCAAATATTTAAACATGGCTATCATGTCCCCTCTTAACCTTCTTTTTGTACGGCTAAACATTCCCAGCTCCCTAAGCCGCTCCTCATAGGACATGGCTTCCAGACCTTTGACCATTTTGGTCACCCTCCTCTGGGCACATTCCAGGTTGTCAACATCCGTCTTGAATTGAGGTGCCCAGAACAGGACACAATACTCCAGGTGAGGTCTGACCAAAGCAGAATAGAGTGGTACTATCACTTCCCTTGATCTAGACACTATACTCCTATTGATGCAACCAAGAATCGCATTGGCTTTCTTGGCAGCCACATCACACTGCTGACTCATGTTCAGTTTGTGGTCTATCAAGACTCCTATATCCCTTTCACAGGTACTGTTGTCTAGCCAGGTGTCTTCCATCCTATATCTGTGCAGTTCATTTTTTCTGCCTAGGTGTAGGACCTTACATTTCTCCCTGTTGAAATTCATTTTTGTTAGTTTTGGCCCAGGACTCTAATATGTCAAGGTCATTTTGAATTTTGATCCTGTCCTCTGGGGAATTAGCAACCCCTCCCAATTTGGTATCAACATGAAATACAAAAGCTGAAATTGAAACTAGATTGTGCTGTGTCCAGACTGAGGAACCAGGAACACACTTTAAACAAAGAGCAAACGGTATAACCAGAATTCTATACTTGGGATGGGTGAGGTGGTTTCTAGAGATGGGGCTTTCAGATTTTTTTGGACTACAAATCCCATAATTCTCCATCCTGGAGTTTTAGCAGACAGACAGACACTTTTACAGACTAATACATGAGGCTCGCTCGGGAGAAAGCCCCAAATTGGAAGGCTTTGAGACTTACCGTAGCTCTCTTTGCCTTCCTTCTCAGAAAGAAAACTCCTAGCTGTCACTGGGACATGAACTGGAAGCTTGGGGAGAGCTAGGTCTCAAAGCCTTCCAGTTTAGGGCTTTCTCCCAAGAGAGCCACATTTAGGAGTCTGTCAGGTAGAACTCCCAGCCTAGGAGAACTGGGTTATTTGAAGTTCAAAAAATAAAAAATAAATCCATCTGTAATGGTTTCTTGCTGAAGTGACAGGGGCTTGTGCCATGGCACAGATGAGATTGCAAGACACAGATCATCAGTCTCACCAGAGCATCAAATGGTTGTAAGATCTTGTAAAAAGACTTTATTAATTTAACTAACTGCTTTTCCTAAATATGTTTAAATGATTATTTATCATTTTGTTCTTATTGTTGTAATGTTTTAATTTGGGTCTGTGACCACATAATTATAAAATATAAAGCTACTGTCGTGGTGGAGCTAAGGGACTGGATTTCCGCACTGGCTTCTGGTTGTTTCTAGGCCAAAGTCAAAGCACTCTTAATTTTCTTCAAACTTCTTCACTGCTTAGAACCAGGTCTGAATTGATTTTTAACAATGGAAGTCTACCCTGTACTTCAAAATCAGTCTGAGGGAACCTGCCTTCATTGGATAACTACCACAGATACAGCAGATGCCTTATTAGGGAACTCAGTCCTCTGTCTGTTTGATCTCTGTGTGTGTGTGTGTGTGTGTGTGTAGAAATGAAAACGACTAAACTGAAGCTATTGTACTCTGGGTATCAAAGAGCAAGACTCACTGCAAAAGGCAATAACGCTAGGGAAAGTGGAAGGCAGTAGGACTACAGATGAGATGGATAGACTCAATGAAGGAAGCTACGGCTTTTAGTTTGCAGGACCTGAGCACAGCTATTAATGATAGGACCTGGTATGTCTGTGTTATTAATATGTAAGGCTATTATCAGTTAGACAACTACAACCCATCTGATGCAATTCACCACAGAAAGTGTACATTTTATTGTCTCTGACATTTTGATAGTCATTTAGACAGCAAATTCTTATTTCCAGCATTTGATTTTTATGCTGGTGTTTTATATGTTGCTGATTTTATTGTTATTTTATAGTGTTTTGATTACTTTCTCTTCTGGTGGTTTTCCATGCTTATTTTCCAAATGGATAGTCAGTATGTTGTATCAAAAATAGCAGAGTCCTGTGGCACCACAGAAACTAACATATTTATTTTCTCATGAATCTTCATGCTCCACAGCCCTCTTGCAGAATTTCTTATTACACTATACATGTTAATTGGTTTGGATGTTAATTGGTTAATGCTTGTATTTTTACCAATAGTTTTCTGAATGAGCAATGTTAATAATGTAATCGTCAGTATCTTCCATATTTCATTTCCTTCTCAATTGTCTAAAATCTTCCCCATCCCCAACCATCTCTATTAGACAGACAAACAGACAATTCTGCTTAACATGTGATATATCTATTGAAGAGGGCTGAAATCCACAAATGCTCATGCAGAATAAATTTGTTGGTCTTCAAGATGTTGGTCTTTAAGGTGCCACAAAGCTAGCTGAATAGCTCAGTGCTTCAGGTATCTGGCTGCCGAGCCAGAGGTTGGGATTTCAATTTCCCATTGTGCCTCTGTGGAGACGAGCCAGTTTCTGTCACCTTAGGTAACCTGCACAGTCCCAGGACATCCCCAGAAAGATATGGAAAACCACTTCTGTTTATTCTCTACCTAGCAAGCTCTGGAAAGGGTTGCCATGAGCCAGAATTTGATGGTACACTACTACTACTACTACTACTACTACTACTACTACTACTACTACTACTACTATTACTATTATTATTATTATTATTATTATTATTATTATTATTATTATTATTATTATTATGGTGCCACAGGAGTCTTTTTCATGTGAACAATTGTTGTAAGACACTCTGTGAATTTTTTTTTGCAGGATGAGATATACAGTATATCACAGATCAATGTGATCAATATCACAGGATGAGATACACAGTATATCAGTGTGAGTACACCTCACATTTCATAAATATTTTAGTATATTTTTTCATTTGAAAACACGTAAGAAATGACACTTGGCTACAATGTAAAGCAGTGAGTATACAGCTTGTATAACAGTGTAAATGTGCTGTCCCCTCAAAATAGCGCAACATACAGCCATTAATGTCTAAACCACTGGTAACAAAAGTGAGTACACCCCTAAGTGACAATGTCCAAATTGGGCCCAAGTAGCCGTTTTCCCTCCCTGGTATCATGAGACCCGTTAGTGTCACAAGTCTCAGGTCTGAAGGGGGAGCAGGCGTTATCACTCTCACTCTCTCAGACTGGTCACTGGATGTTCCACATGGCACCTCATGGTAATGAACTATCTGAGGATATGAAAAAATGAATTGTTGCTCTACATAAAGATGGCCTAGGCTATAAGAAGATTGCCAAAACCCTGAAACTGAGCTGCAGCACGGTGGCCAAGACCATACAGTGGTTTAACAGGACAGGTTCCACTCAGAACAGGCCTCGCCATGGTCGACCAAAGACGTTGAGTGCCCATGCTCAGCGTCATATCCAGAGGTTGGCTTTGGGAAATAGACGTATGAGTGCTGCCAGCATTGCTGCAGAGGTTGAAGGGGTGGGGGGTCAGCCCGTCAGTGCTCAGACCATATGCTGCACACTGCATCAAATTGGTCTCCAAGGCTGTCATCCCAGAAGGAAGCCTCTTCTAAAGATCATGCACAAGAAAGCCCACATACGGTTTGCTGCAGACAGACTAAGGACATGGATTTCTGGAACCATGGCTTGTGGTCCAGTGAGACCAAGATAAACTTATTTGGTTCAGATGGTGTCAAGCATGTGTTGCGGCAACCAGGTGAGGAGTACAAAGACAAGTGTGTCGTGCCTACAGTCAAGCATGGTGGTGGGAGTTTCATAGTCTGGGGCTGCATGAGTGCTTCCGGCACTGGGGAGCTACAGTTCATTGAGGGAACCATGAATGCCAACATGTACTTTGACATACTGAAGCAGAGCATGATCCCCTCCCTTTGGAGACTGGGCCGCAGGGCAGTATTCCAACAAGATAACAACCCCAAACACACCTCCAAAACGACCACTACCTTGCTAAAGAAGCTGTGGGTAAAGGTGATGGACTGGCCAAGCATGTCTCCAGACCTAAACCCTATTGAGCACCTGTGGGGCATCCTGAAATGGAAGGTGGAGGTGCACAAGGTCTCTAACATCCACCAGCTCTGTGATGTCGTCATGGAGGAGTGGAAGAGGACTCCAGTGGCAACCTGTGAAGCTCTGGTGAACTCTATGCCCAAGAGGGTTAAGGCAGTGCTGGAAAATAATTGTGGCCACACAAAATATTGACACTTTGTGCCCAATTTGGAGATTGTCACTTAGGGGAGTACTCACTTTTGTTGCCAGCAGTTTAGACATTAATGGCTGTGTGTTGCATTATTTTGAGGGGACAACACATTTACACTCTTATACAAGCCGTATACTCACTGCTTTACATTGTAGCCAAGTGTCATTTCTTCAGTGTTGTCACATGAAAAAATATACTAAAATATTTATGAAATGTGAGGGGGTGTACTCACTTCTGTGATATACTGTAAATGATTATATTTGCTTGCAAATCCTATGTGCAATTTAATTTGCCCAATTAAAAAAACTGGAAATGGGTCACATTCAACTGGTAAACATGCTCAGTAAAATATGATAATCACCTGAATCCACTCTTTCTTCTCTTCTTCTGTCCTATAAAATGATAAAACAAATATTTGCTTTCTTTTCTGGAATGTCAACAACGTGGGACAAAAAACAGTGACAAGTCTAGTGCATTATATCTAGCAATGATTTTACTATCTGCAGTTTCATAAGCAAAAATCACTCTGCTGTTGATCTCTACAGCAAATTATGAAAATTCATTATTTATTATTGGAATTTGGTATGCCATCTGTTCTCAAACAAGCAACATATGACTTAATGATACATTGTAATAGAATCTGCTGTAATACATATTTTTTATCCTGTCTTTCAGATGCTTTAGACTTCAACACATATCCTCTCTACCCACTAGCCACGCTGGCTGAGGCTGCTGGACAGTTGTAGCCTCAAGCATCTAGAAAGCACTAAACTGAAAAAGGCTAAATGCTTTTTAAAATTCAAAACAAATACATATATGCAGAACGAAATCTGTACCTAGCTTGCAGTTCCAAGGATCTCTTTTTTCCTGTTATTGAGAATGTATGGGCCACATTTTGCTTGACAATTTCCTGGACCTAGAAAACCAGACCAGTATTTTGGTATTTGGAAAAATTTAATTCCAGTCACTTTTGTGATTATCAAACAAAGATAGCCTCCTGTGGCGGAATGCCCATGTCCCACCTGTCCGTCATGTGTAGCTCTAGAGCTGGAGCCTATGAGAGGACAGGAGGGCGGGGTCAGGGAGACAGTTAGAGAGAGTTGGAAACTGAGATAGGAAGAGATAGGAGGTTTTGGGGAGAGTTTTATGAGAGAGATTGGAAAGTTGGTGTGGTACAGTTGGTTTATGGTTTAAAGAATAGATAAAAGAAAGAAGTAAAATAAATAGACAGTCATCTAATAGTATTCCAGTGATTCACAGTGATTTATATAAAAAGTAATACCAATAAAGAAACGTGTGTAATATTCAAGCAATGAGTGAAACATCATACAACATCTATTAATATACTTATGTGATTCTACAACTAAACAATAAATAATCTGTTATATTGGACAACACGTGTCCAGGAAGCATTATTGGTAACGTGTGGATAAAGATCCACTGGTGGCAGTTGGTGTATGGAGAATTAAGAACGTCGTGCCCAAAAGTGGGACCTGGGTTTGAGGGAAACAAACTAGGGACACTGGGGGGTGCGCGACATAAGTGGTGGCATCAGCGATGGGATCTGAAATAAATAAATTCCAGTGAGCCAAAGGAAGAGAAAAGAAATTCTCTGAGTCTGAGGGACCTGTTAGTCCAAGGAGAAGGAGTGGGGAACCCTAAAAGCTCTGTGTGGATAGCTTGGAAGGGACTCCTGATCGTGTAAAGACTTAGGCAGGAAGAGACTCTGAGGAGAATTTAGTGTTTAAAATTTACCTCAAGCTTAGGGAAAGGCCAAGAGGGCTAACTTTAGATCCCTAGCTCTGAAAGAGGAGCGCAGAAGGGAATAAAAAGGAAGCCAAGGTCCAAGGAAGCTGAGAGGACAAAATCTAAGTGGTGGCTGGAATAATATAAATATTAAAGGAAAAAGCTGGGTGTCTGGAGACTGGAAGAAACAGTGTTTCAGAACCAGAGAAGGCTAGGTGCCTAAAGAAAGAAATAAAGTAACCATCTGTCTGCTGCTGCAGCAGAAGGGCTACTGTATATCACTCTCTCTCTAACACAGAAAAGGAAAAAGTGTTTTTAAATTGAGGCTTGTCTATTTGCCTCTAATAAACCAACCAACTTATCCAGAGAAAGACAAATAAACCATGCCTTCTAAGAGGGGGAAACGGTTAACAATGGAGGTATCTGATGTACAAGGTTTACCTCACGCAGAGGAAAGCCCTGAATTAGCTGAGCAATATGATGATGCTCAGGAGGATAGTACCTCAAGGGGAGAAGCTGCTTTAACCTCCCAAGAGTTTCAGAAGTGGAAATTGGAAAGGGAATTTCAATTACAAGAGTTACAGCTTAAGGCTGAGGAAAAAGCTTTACAGCTCAGGGCGGAAGCAGAAGCCAACCAACTGGCAATGCGAGAAAAGGAAATGGAGCACCAACTAGAAATGAGACGATTAGAATTATCAGCCCAGAACTATAATAATAATAATTCAAATACTGAGGAGGGGAATTTATCAAAAGCTGACTTAAAGAAATTCCCTCAATTCAGAAAGGGTGATTGCGCTGAGGCATTCCTCATTGCTTTCGAGAGAACATGCTGGGACTATAAAGTGAAAGCTGAGGAGAGAATGATTATTCTCAGGTCTCAAATAAGTGGAGAATTAAATGAGATTTATTCTCAAATGGCCCCAGATCAAGCAAGAGACTATGAAGCCTTCAGGAAGTTGGTTTACGCGAGGTATGGGATCAATGCTGAGCACCTCAGACAGAAATTTAGAACATTGAAAAGAAAACCTGAGGAATCATATTATCAATTGGGAGCCAATCTGGTCAAATACTTGGAGAAGTGGCTAGAACACGCTAAAGTTGAGACTTTAGAAGAAATGAAAGATATTATAGGGCTAGAACAATTCTATTCAGTTCTACCAGGAGAACTAAGGTATTTGGTCAGGGATAAAAAGCCCAGATCGGTTCGACAGGCGAGTGAAGAAGCTGATTTTATCTCACAAATACGAAACCCAAAATATTCTGAGGTAAAACTTGGAGGTAACAGCTGGGAGGAAAGAAGAAAAGAACCCAGAGATTACCACAAGAACTATCAGAATACTGGAGGCCATTTTAGAAGCAAACCCTCAGAGCAGAATCAACAGATGAAACAAAGCTTTGAAGGGAAGGGAGAAAAGTCCCCTCTCTTTGAACAAAGGGGTCCAAAATTGTGTTATGGCTGTGGGAAACCAGGGCACTTCATTTCCCAATGCCAAACCTTAAAGAATAAAGAGGTTCCACAGAAAGGAGGTGGAAATGTACCCAGGAAAGTGTACTATGTACAACAGCAGGGAAAGACAGTTGAGGCAATTGAAAATAGCGCTGAAACAGAGGTGGCAGAGGGCCAGGATAAACAGCTGCCATTAGCCAACATTGTCCAATGCTTTTATATTGAAAATAACCAAGAATTGTTTCGGTGTTCGGGGGAACCCATTTATATAAATAATACAAAATATCTAGCGGTGAGAGACTCCTGCTCACAAGTGACTTTGTGTCATCCTGATATTATCCCTCAGAAAAATATAGTAAGAAATCAATACATAACCATAAAAGGGATTGGGAAAGAATTAATTACTCTACCTATGGCTCAAATACCAATGAAATATCAAGGGTGGACTGGAGTGTGGAAGGTAGCCCTCACGAATCAAATTCCTGCTCCATGTTTGATTGGATTAGATCTATCTGAGCATGTAAAGAGTGTTTTAATCACTACTCGCTCCCAGATAGAAAAAAGAGCAAAACCTGAAGAAAACTGTGAGATCCCTAATGAAATTATAGGAGGAGAGGAAGACAATATAACAGCTGAGGTGGTAGTTATAAGAAATCCTCAGGAAAATGCTTTTAAACAAGAGCAAAGACAAGATTCTACGCTACAACAATGCTTTGAGTCAGCCAGAGAAGGAACACTAACCCCTGAAAGCTTATACGCGTATAGGTCTGTACCCCAGGAAAGCACTGGATTCAGTCCTTTTGAATTGTTATTTGGGAGAAAAGTGAAGGGACCCCTTGATCTATTAAGACTAAATTGGGAAGAGCAGAGGGAACAAGATCCTGAAACTGTGATCCAGTACCTAGATACCCTGATGAACTCCTTGCAGCAATCGCTGAAGTTAGCTTCAGAAAACTTGCTGAGGCAGCAAGGCAAACAGAAGCTATGGTATGACAAAAAGGCCAGAGAAAGATCATTCAGTCCTGGAGATGAAGTCCTGATGCTGAAACCTATTAAGGGGAACAAACTGCAGTTAAATTGGGCAGGTCCTTTTAGAATAATCTCCAAGATGAGTGAGGTGAATTACATAATTCAGGAGGAAGGAGAGGAAGGTCGAAGAGTAGTACATGTAAACATGATTAAACCGTACCATAGAAAAGAAAATATTGTCCTATATGCCATAAAAGAAGCTGACAATGAGAAACATGAATTGCCATATTGGGAAGGGCGAGGCGAACCCCAATATAACCCAGAAGATGTAAAGATCTGTGACACACTAAACCCAGAGCGGAAAATGGAAGCAAGAGCCTTGCTAATAAAATACAAGCAGGTCTTCTCCAATAAGCCAGGTGTAGCAAAGGGAGTGGTGCACAAAATAGATACTGGAGATGCACCCCCTCAAGCTGTCACTCCATACAGAGTCACAGGGCCATATGTAACCAAGGTTCGCCAAGAACTGGATGAGATGTTGAAGGAAAAAATCAGATCTTTCTTAGGGTTAGTTGGCTATTATAGACGATTTATCCAAAATTTTAGTGAAATAGCCACCCCTTTATTGGACCTAACCCATAAAAGAAAAGCTGACGAGATCCTGTGGTCGAGCAACTGTGAAGAGACCTTCGAGAGGTTGGAGACTGCGCTGATGACCGGTCCTGCCCTGAGAGAACCAGATTTCCAGCGAGGGAGCACCGTCTACACAGAGGCATCCCACATCGGACTGCGAGCCGTGCTGAGCCAGGAGGACGACAACGGGGACCTTCATCCGGTGACGTTCCTGAGCAAGAAGCTGCAGGCTGGCGAGAGACACCTTTCCATCATATACCGTGAGTGTCTGGCAATTTTATGGTCTTTGCGGAAGCTCGGACCGTACATATGGGGAAGACATTTTGTTCCAAGTACAGACCATTCCCCACGGCTGTGGTTGCGGACTGTCAGAGCGAACAATAAGAAGTTGATGAGGTGGGCCATACCCCTACAAGACTGTGACTTTGGGGATCCAGAGTCTAAGGGACGCAAACTGTGGTAGCCGAGGACGCCTTATCCAGAAGACCAGAAGAATGACTGACGGAAACAAAGAAAATGTAACTTTTAATGGTATTAAAATTGTTCTAAATAAATATTCTAGGGGTAAATGAATATGAAATAAATGAAAAAGCAATTTATAGATGAACTAATGATAAGTAAGGATAAAAGTGACTGAAGTGGTTTGTAAGTAATAAAAATGTTGATTAATGTTATTTGAATATAAAGTAATAAGAATAATATGCTTTCAACTGGGTAAAAGAGTAAGTATAGAGTAAGTATAAATTGCAAAT
Source organism: Intellagama lesueurii (assembly GCA_037013535.1). Lineage (NCBI taxonomy): Eukaryota > Metazoa > Chordata > Lepidosauria > Squamata > Agamidae > Intellagama > Intellagama lesueurii. The sequence continues at coordinate 247,048,207 of JBAJHW010000002.1, forward strand.
GTGTAAATGAGAATTGCATTGAAAAAAATTGTTAGAAATATTGTTATGTAAAAGCATACGTTGTTCATGAGGGTAAACTACCATAAGTTTTACCCCATGAAACAAACTTTCCAAGGGGGGAGGTATGTGGCGGAATGCCCATGTCCCACCTGTCCGTCATGTGTAGCTCTAGAGCTGGAGCCTATGAGAGGACAGGAGGGCGGGGTCAGGGAGACAGTTAGAGAGAGTTGGAAACTGAGATAGGAAGAGATAGGAGGTTTTGGGGAGAGTTTTATGAGAGAGATTGGAAAGTTGGTGTGGTACAGTTGGTTTATGGTTTAAAGAATAGATAAAAGAAAGAAGTAAAATAAATAGACAGTCATCTAATAGTATTCCAGTGATTCACAGTGATTTATATAAAAAGTAATACCAATAAAGAAACGTGTGTAATATTCAAGCAATGAGTGAAACATCATACAACATCTATTAATATACTTATGTGATTCTACAACTAAACAATAAATAATCTGTTATATTGGACAACACGTGTCCAGGAAGCATTATTGGTAACGTGTGGATAAAGATCCACTGGTGGCAGTTGGTGTATGGAGAATTAAGAACGTCGTGCCCAAAAGTGGGACCTGGGTTTGAGGGAAACAAACTAGGGACACTGGGGGGTGCGCGACACCTCCTAAATGTATAGCAGAAAAAAGAGTAAACTAGTCATTTTTTTAAAAAAAGCAACAACTAGGAATTTGTTATTATATGCTACCAAGCTTTTACTCGAGATAGGCCATATTGGCACAGAAGGAATTTCCAACCTCCAATGAGATTCTGACTCTATTGTGAGATCAAGGCACCAAGTAATTTTTCATCACTTTCACAATTAGCACCAAACGTTTCTGTAAAAAACTAGCACCTATTTCCTTTGTAATTTTGCACAGACACATAGTCAAACACAAAAGGACACCTAACAGATCTCAAAGATATGAACAACCCACAATTACTTTTATTAACTCATGCAACATGGCAGTTATCCCATTTCCCAACAGTGTGAATCAAAGATGCACATATTCTCTCTGACATCAGCCAGGGAAAAAAAAATGCCAACCTCACACCATGGAGAAATGTGTGTGTTTTTTTTTTAAATGTCTCATATCACACCTGAAGATGAACCAATTCATGAACAGTAATTACAACTGGCTGTTAGGCTCCTCAAAGTGGGTTGTATCCAGACTTGCATCTCCATGCATGGAAGGGCTCCTCCTTTTCACAGAGGCATCATACTATACAACATGAATGGGGTAGTGTTTTTCTCTGATTTCCCCTTTCTTCAAGCAACTTACAAAGCAACCTTCTGTTCTGACCTGAATAAATCCCCAAATAATGTGGAACAGCATTGAGGGTGGCACTGGGGGGGCTATAGGAGGAAGGGGGGATAGCAGAATATTACTGTCACAACTGCTTTTTCCAGTGAACCTCCATGGAATGCAACCTGTGATCAACTGTCAATGAGGAGAAGTTTAAAACCTCTAAGTTGGACTGTATTTGTGTCTATCTTCTAGATGAAGTAATGTATAAAACTGCCTCATCCACTTATCGATTCACCAATAATAGAGACAAACCCAGAAGCTTTCCAACAGCACTGATGGCACTGCCATGTCAACAAGAGTAGCTGTCTCTACTGTTGCTGTGTGCAAAGTTTATTCTCCTTAAGGCATGGTCACACAACCTTCTCTTATTTCTTGCAGTTCTATACATAACACCAGTAAGGTCTTTCTGTCAGGTACCCTATATTTTATTCTGTTTATGTGCTCCAAGTGCTTGTTTACCATTTAAGGGTCTTTCAGTGATAAGACTGACAACTCCTGGAGTAAATACATAGGAACAACCACACACAAAAAAACCAAAACAAAAACAAGAAAAGAAGACACAAACCTGTAATCCTGCAATATCGATTTTCTCTCGAACACTGAATTTCTGCCCTATCAGTCTCAGTTTTGGCACACAGTACAATACCATGCTGTTAAACTGCAATTGACAAAAAAAAAAAAAAAATTCTCATTATGAAAGCTGTTCAGAAATCAGTTCAATATTTCACTCAGGGGGAAGTGGTTTGCCTCTTATAAATTTTACCTGTGTTAAATGACTCTGATTCATTTCAGGTGCTCATGACCAGAAATAAATTGATACAAATGGGATACATGAGATACATGGATACATTTTTTAAAAGTGGTCTATTGGTATTGCCTACTTTTTGATTTGTATTTTGTATTTACCACATGGCTGTCTTTTATTTCTATGTATGGACATTTACCTCCAGAGACCTATAGCAAACATTCAGCAGCTAATAGCTGAATAGCACTGATATTAGATATCCAAAGTGCTGCCACTGATATACCTTGATCTTGGTGCTCATTCATCCCATTTATTTAAGGTTGTGATGTCTAATGACAACATGTGTGGTGACAATGAGTTAATTTTGTTAATTTCTATGAGCTATTTAGTACCATAAGCACTAATGGGGAGGGCCGTTGGCAAAACAAACAAACCCCCAAACCAAACGCATACTAAGAGTTGAAATTATTTTGAAAATACTTTTGTGAGAGGAGGGGACTTATTCTTGAACAGTGTGCAGAGTGCTAGGAAGGAGCCACAAATCTGATCTAAAGAAACCATGTATCCACAAAATAGGAAAACACTTTACTCCAACGAAAGTAGATAACTCACCAGAAATAGATACCTATCTTGAGCTGTGCCATTCTTTGCTGACAGCTTCTGAATGTGCCCCTCTTTAATCAACTCATTGGCTGGATTAACAATATCCTCTTCTCCTCCAAGCCGCTCATACACTTCTAACAGCTTATGCATTTTTTCCTGCAAGCAGAAGAAGAAATGCAGATTGAACAATCAACTACTCTTTGCTAGAGATGAGGATATTCGTATTCGTAAACAAATATGAAAATCACTGTCCCAGCTGCACCTAATGTGGATCCGACCCCTGGGACCAGATCATCCACTCTCGTGTCCTGGCACCATGAAGGTCCCGCTTTTCCCGCCAATTGCGGCAATAGCTCCGCTGTCTCCCTGCTCGGCTGGCCATTCTCACCCACTGACCTGCCAGCACATGCTGCTCCATCCCTCCCCATCGTGTGATCTTCCAGTCCGAACAGGAGCTCAGACTTCCCTTCTCCGCCTCCTCCAACAGCTGCCCACTCAGACAAGGAGGCGGAGCAGGGATTCCTGCAGTGCTGCCTTTGAGTGGCCAGCTGCTGGATGAGGCAGAGAAGAGAAGTCCAGGCTCTTGCCCGGACTGGAAGATTGTGCAATGGGGAGGCACAGAGCAGTGTCAGTAGATGAGACGGAGGAAAGGAGGGGGAAGGCAATGCACAGCATCTGTGCTGCTGCACAGATGACCTATTATGAAGGGGCACAAAGTATTTCATGCCCATCTCTACAGAAGACCCTTTTCCAAGTCACTCTAAATTGTAAGTCAACACATGGCATTACTAGAAGAGCTTTCTCAGATAACCTCAGTGAACAGGACTGATTCATACAGAAGGACGCATTATTCTAAACAACCTTGTCCCAGGCTGATCTGGTCAACAACAAAACCTACAAATAGTGCAATTCCTTTGTCACTGGTGTAGTAAAGGCATGGCAGCATATCCTACTAAGCTTCCTCAGCCATATATTTTGTACCAGCTGCAGTTTCCAAACTTTCAGAGCCATCACAGCCTCTTCATATTGACAATACCATGCACCAAATCCCAGATTAAACACCCCCAACAGCTTTATGTTGATGCCAAGCAGTACTGAGAACAGGACAATATTCCGCAGCACCATACAGTGTAACTGTAGGGGGCCAAGCTACTATCTCAATCTAGTCCCACAAGTATAAAGAAGATCAGCATATTACACCTGCTATCCCCAACCCATGCATGCATTTAAGGATATCATTTGTCCATGATATTGAAGGCTACTGAGAGATCGAATTAAATGAACAAGATTATGCTCTCTCTATCTCACTCTCAGTAAAAGCCATCTGTCTGTAGTGTTTCTTCTAGGAAAGTGCGCAGTTCAACCAGAACTAACCACCTGGGTCCAAAGGGGGGCATTCACTCACCTAGAAAGGCTAACACAATTCAGCCTTATATAAAATCAGGTAGCTTCTGAAATAAGATTTCCTAATTACACTTAGAAGCATTCCAGTATCACTTGATGTCTGAAGCCCCACAAAAACAAGAGGAATGAGACTCATGGTGTCTCAGTAGGGATGATAAAAACAACTCTGAAATGCAAACCTGAAAAGAGGAAGAAGCCACAACCATTTCCTGTAAAGAACACCCAGACAGAGGAAGATGTGTTAAGTTAATACACTGTCTATAATAATTTCTTACAAAAACAGAAGTGACACAAGTTGCGGGAGGAAGCCAATATTTAGATCAGCAAGACAAAATGGCAAGGTTAAATTAGGGGCTGTGGGACTGAGGGAGGGGAAATCTTTAAAGTCTGAAAATTGCTACCACCGGATGATACTCTGCAGACAGGTTTTCAGCCAGTGAAGCTAAATTATCACAAGAACTTCAGAAGTTGCTTTTGAAAAGAATAATCATAATGAGATGATTACATGAGATGAAAACAGCCAGTTGCTTTGGAGCATAGTGACATTCTAGATCACAGACCATCATCCTACCAACATGCTTAATTATGAATGGCTTCAGTATGTCATTATAGCTATTCTCCTTCAAAGAAGCTAAGCTCTGAGTTTCAGACACTTCCTTGATAAAAAAAAACCTCTGGACAGTACTTTGCAGTCAGCAGTCATTTCCTATTGAGTGTTACCAGATCTGTTAAGAGACATACATGCTGTCTGCGTTGATGCCAGAGCTAGTAAGTGCAGCTTAAACGTGTGTGCTGTTTTTCTGAACCTGTCTTTAAAGTCTAACCCAGCCATCTTTTCAACACAACCAAACCAAACTGTTTTGAATAATCTGGGAGATATTTTCACTGAACGCATACATATATACGATCATGCTGCTAATTTGCCAGAATGATGGTTGACTATTGCAATAATTGGCACATTTAGAATATACAGGAAAGGAAATGTAACTCAATAAAAGAAGAATATTTCAAGACTAGACACATAAATCATTGGTAACGGACAGGCAAGAGAGAGCAAAATGTCAACTCCCCCAACACACACACTCATATGTAGAAAGGTACTGATTTATGCCTCAGCTATATCTATACAAGAAAGTTTCAATCAGCATGAAAGCCATCATTAAGGCTCACTGTGGTAATGAGGAAATCACCGATTCAAATGAGCATCTCAGTTAATGGTGCAAATGATGATGTTTTTACACAGTTTCTACTCACCATCTTTCGGATGGCTGCGTTTGAATGGTTTGCTGCTGTGGAAATGAGCTCCAGTGATTCTGCAAGACAGGCAGGAGCAGTTATAGATTCTTAGGATTGTTATCAATTAATAGTGAACATTTATTTCCTGGCATATACAGCTTGATTCCTAAATGCCTGTGTGGCGGTCGGACTTGCTGCGTTCGTCTGCAGGAGCTGAGACGACCACGGGCCTACAAGCATCACGAAGGTTGGCCAATTTAGAAAGACAACGGAGTCGGTGTCCCGGAACGGACTTCACTGGAGGAATGACAAGTTCTCTCAGGTGCACCTACGTTTGCAGATGCTGTTGAGTGGAGCAACCTAGGGGAAACGAAACACCCGAAGCAGGAGCGTGGACCGTTTCTGCTTTGGGAGTCCTGCCTGATTGTTGTTGGGTTTTTTAAAGAGTTATTGCAATTGTTTTTTAATTTTTCTATTTTTATTTTTGTTTTCTGTTTGACGAGCTGTTACCCACCCAGAGTAGTGCTGTGACGCTAACAGGAGCAGGATACAAATTGAATAAATAAATACAATAAATAAATAAATTGCTGCTACGCACAAACGGATCATTGCATCCTACTTCTGGGCTTCTCAGGGTCAAGTGTACATACAAAAATGTTCCATTTAATATACTACTGAGTTGGGTTTTTTTTTTAATTACAAACAATCAGATAAGTAGCACAGAATGGACAACTATTTCAAGGTGAAAAATATTTTTTACAGATTGCAGTCTCAAAGTTCAGTACATGGTTCAGACTTAAAGAGCATGTTACACACAACCAGTTATTATGCTCAGGCACAGCCCTGTATTCACTATTTTCTCTCTGTTTTCATACTCCTTAACTTCACTACTTCCAAGGAAATCTTCTGGGTATTCAAGTTTGCCTCACACATCTACTTTTGTCTCTAAGGTAAGTGTAAAATCATAATCATTCTGAAAGAGAATCTTTGACTTCTCTCATGAAAATTGGTTTAGAAAGCTCTGTGGGATTCTGAATCATCGGAAAACACTCTGTGTCAGTATGCCAAGTTCAGCCAACTGGCATTAGAGTCTACTGGGACACAAATAATACAATACAGATGCAAGCACAATCACAGCTACATGATGCATATTCTGCAAAATAAATTAAAAAATCCCACCCTTGGTTTTACAAGTCCAAACTGATCAATAGCATGAGGCAACTCCCCGCTCCACCATGGATACATTTTGATGGAAAAGAGAAACCTGGATTTCTTAAAGGCCTTAAAACGAAAAACATACTTCCCAATCTCTGAATGAAACTTTATAGAAAAAGCTGGTTGTTGTTGACAATGTAAATTAAAACTGTACATACTTTCAGCATCTTTCCTGTCTGGAGACTCTCCAGGAAGTTTTTTAAGATAATCCTTCAGGAGAAGTTCATAGCGTGGAATTCTCTGCACAGGTTCCAGCATGTGATGCTGTAATGTCAGATTCCCACATATTTCTTGTTTCTGTAATAAAGGGGGAAAACATTCTGCCTGATTTTTTTTCCATATCCACATGCACAAACCATTTGCTAAACTAGAACTGCTGGCTTTTTAAAAAATCACTAAAAATTGGTTAAAATGGCAGATAGATGTTCAAAGAAGGTGAATGCACTTGGGTAAAGGACGTCTAGCTCTCTAAAATTCATAAAATAAAACACGGGAAGGAAGGTATATTCAGTGTAATACGTCACACTGACATAAAGTTTACAGTTACAGATAGCTTCTCTCTAACGGAAACAATAATTTTAACCTAGGTAAATTTTATGCTATAGTAGTCCTCCCCTCAACTCCTACCCACTTGACATTCCTTTCTTGTCTCCTAGAACAAGTAAAACAGAAATAACTTATATCATATTTCTCACAAAACAAAATAGAATCCCAACTGCTGACAAGTTAATTAAGCTACAAAGCATTAATCAACGCAATGGCATGCTAAAGTAGAAACATTATTTTAACAAAGCACAAACTGATTTTCTTCTGATTTTTTTTTTTTGCATGATCCAGTAGCCAACATATATTTGCAATATGATCTCTGCTGTCTCTTCCTTTTTGAATCCAGCTTGAACATCTGGCATTTCTCTATCTGAGTTTTAATGCTTTCTAATTTTCAACCAGAGTTTTCAACTCTGCTTTACTTGCCTTTAATCCTTTTGTTTAAATTTGTGGCTTTCTGGGAAGGGATAGTGCCATATTATGGCCCAACAATACATGGAAAGGATTTTATGACCAATTAAGCATACCTGTACATTCTGAATTATATCTTTAAAAGGAGATGACCTCTGCATCCATGTGTTCACCAAGTCCATTGCTCTGTCAAAATTCTTTACATATTCTCCATACATCTTTAGAAATGGAGCAAGTTTCTGAAGGATATCCCCTAGCCTTGGATTTGTATTCCTGTAGAACAAACAAACAAAACTGAAGAGCATGGAAACTAGAAACTGAAATTGATGGGGAACTATAAATGAATCAGCAATGAACAGGACCACTTTCTTCAGGTAGTACCATAAATAAACATGAAGAGAGACTGTTAAACATTGAGGAAAGTATATTCTTCCTTAATTTGTTCTCTTTCAAATCCTCTGATGCATTTGCAATCTGTTTCAAATTTCACAATTCCAACAAATTTGGTGTCATCTGCCATCTCAGCTAGCACATTATTCATCCAAACTGTTCAGATCATTATTAACAAGTTAAATAACAATGAGATTTTCGGGGAACATTAAAAAATGTTCGGTTCATTGTGAAAACCCTCTCAATTTAAAAAATTATCCACTTACATATTCTTCTCTTCCTCATGTCTTTTAATTAGGCACTGCCACTCCCAAGAATACACAATCTTTCAAGTCCAAGGGCCACATCTTGGTTTTGGCTGGGGCCCCAGATTTATCCCAAAATACTATGTTTCCTTAGAAGCCTTTGGAGATGAACTTTGATCAAAGCTGTCTTTTCAAATGATGTCTATTATTGTTAATAGTAGAAGTATAAGCTTTTCAATAACTAAAATACAGAATGTGTCTTTGACCTATCCCACCCTAATTCTACATTTTCAAAGACTCAATACTTCCCACTGAATAAGCCAGGGTGGGCAAGTGTGGCCTTCCAGATGTTGATGGATTGCAACTCCCATTAAAATTTAACCAACACAGCCAATATTGAGAAATGCTGGGATGTCTGTGAGATGTTCAGTAATGTCTGCGAGAGCTCATTTTGTCCACTTGTTGTGCAGCTTAGGATGATGGAAGGATGAAAGTTACTGAAGCCCGGGGAAGAAATTATCTAGCTTGATAGCCCCATTCCTTTGTTAATGAACCACTGCCACTTTCTCTATTATCTGTATCCTGACCCGGACATGAATCTTATCACTACAGAATAAACATATGGAGCATGTGTTTTGCACTCCTTGTGTATGAAGACATGGATTTTGACCTGCAAAAGCTCATACTGAAATAAATCTGTTAACCTTCAAAATGCTATAACATTTTGCCTCCCCCCACCCCTTTTACTTTTGCCAGCACTCCAAGACAGACTAACACAGCTACTTCTTTGGAAACAGATATAACAACAGTACTACAGAACTGGGCATTGTTACTTATTAGGGATATTACAAAGTTCTTAGCACAGACAGAGTTCTAACTCCTGTCCTCTGAAGATGCCGGCCACAGAGACTGGTGAAATGTCCTCCAGAACACAGCCAAACAGCCCGAAAAACCCACAACAACCATGTTTTTAATCCTTTGTTTACCCACCACTCTTCCATAATCCTTGTTTTGAGCTCAGGCAGGAGAAACTGTTCATGGAAGCGATAAATGGAAGAAATATTTGAAAATATTCCTGTTACCACTTCAGATGGAATCCCCGCCTCATTCAATCTGGTGCAAAACACCTGCATCAAAACAGACACAAAACAATCTAACCAATACCAGACACAAAAGTCTAGGATTTATACTAATGCAATGCAGCTGGAGCCTGACAGATGACTCACTGTTTTCTACAGGATATTTTTGGAATATTTCCTCAAGACGTAGTCAAGAGAAATGTAAAGTTTATTAAAAGGGCTCCTCAATCAAATGCAGCAATACATCATTTTGCAATTAATCACACCTGTTTAATTTCAAAACCACTTGCTAGCTGTCCAGGGTGAAAGCCAATATTAAAGTCTGCTTTTCCTCAACAGTGTTTAGTAGGGATGAAACAGAGCATTTCAGTTGCAAAACCAATGGAATTTTCTAGATATGTTCAAGTACATATCTTTTCTAATAACTTTCTGCTGGGGGAAAAAAACCCAGATGTATGCTAAATAGAAATGCCCTAACAATGTGGATCAGTGATATTTTCTTGCTTCCATACTACACATTGCACAATTGGTTAAAGGCCAACAGACATCTGAGTCAGCTGTGACAGATACTAGTGTTGGAGGAAGAAATTAACTGTCCAAAGTAGTTATCATCAGTTCTACTGATATATTTAGTTGAAAACAAACCAATTTGGTGGGAAAATGTACACATTTTGTATATCCATCATGTGATATTCCATGATTCTTTTTCTTTATGTTTTATCAAAGCTGACGTCTTCCCATTACAGTTCTTTTAGAGGACTCAAGGATCTTCAGATCATTTTCTTAGTAATCTTTACCAATTACCATAAGCCATCCAAAACCCATCCATGCTATTAATAAACATTAATCTATAGGCTCTACAGTTTGAAGACTGTCTGATTAATTGCAGATGGAGGATTTTGCAGAGGAACCTATCTAGTCAGATTGAAGAAAAACTCTTATAAATTCAATTGGATTCACAACTGAGCATGTGACTAAAAGCTACTGAAAATTATTGCATTTCATTTGAGGTCATGTGATGTAAACATGTTCAGTAGAATTTAACAAGTGGCAACTGTTTATAACATGCAAGTCACTCCCTGACATTGTGGTAACTATGTTATAAATATGTAAATTCAACCCAATGGTCTAATGATCATGATTCCTAATTGTTCCCTGTTATATTCTACTGTTCTGTGCTGTCAAGCAGAGTGGGACTTTTGGATTTTTGGGATACCAAGTTCTAGAATTCTGCAGGAATTCCCCAAGCAGAATTCTAGGAGATGCAGCCCCAAAACAGGAGTATACAGACCAGCTTTCGTACCCCCATAGGTGCCCCCTTTGGCATAGTTTTGCTGCTGCTGTTGTTAAAAAAGCATTTCCCTGGTGCTTCCTCAGAAAGGTTGTTCTTTTGAAGGAGCACTTTATAGAGTCTAATGAGCAATGAAACCACCCTTCCCAGGAATCTTTGTGATTCCCAGGAAGCACCAGAGTCCAAAAAAATCCAAAAGTCTCTCTCTACTGTCAAGTCACTTCAGACTTACAGCAATACTATGAATTACACTAACCCTTTGAGCACTGGTTCTTGGTCTTGGGTACCCAGATGTTCTTGGACTAAAACTCCCAGAAGCCTTCACCACTAGCTGTGCTGGCCAGGATTTCTGGAAGTTATAGTCTAAGAATGTCTGGATATGAAAGGTTGGGAACCAGTGCTTTAGAGTGTCCTGTCATTAACAGCCTTGTTCATGTCTTTCAAATGGAAGTCTATGGCCTCCTTTACTAAGTCAATCCATCTCTTATTCGGTCTTCCTCTTTTCCCACTTCCTTCAGTTTTTCCCAGCATTACAGTCTTTTCCAGTGAATTTGCCTTCTCATTATGTGCTCACAGTATAATGGCTTCAGTTTAGTAATCTTTCGTTCCAGAGAGAGTTGAGGCTTGATGAACTGTCCAGTCAACTAAACTGATCTAGCATAACTTATTTTAATTTCTGGAAGTCCATGGTATATGTAAAGCAATCCTACAAAATGTTTCAAATAATTTGGTTTTTCCTGCCATTTTTTTCCACTGTCCAGCTTTCACATTCATAGTAATTGAGAATACCATTGCATAGATGATCTTGGCTTTGGTCTCTAGTAACACATCCTTGTACTTGAGGATCTTTTCATAGCTGCCTTTCTGAGTGGCATTCTTCTTGACTGAACCAAAATATAGAATATTTTCAACAATTTCCATTTCTTCACTGTCAGCTTTTAAAGTTATACAATTCTTCTCAAGTTCAGAAAGGTCTGTTCCACCTTCATTATAATATTAGGAAAGCAACAGCAGAAATGGAGCTAGGGCTAAAAGGTACTATCTAAACTTAACACATGTTTGAACAATTTTAATACTCTGTGGCTCATTATGCAATTCATGTCTAAATTATCTGTGGTGGATGCTTTGGTTCTCCCATTTCCTAACTAAGACAGCTGAAAAAAATGAAAGCAAAATGGCTGTCAACTGAAGTAATGAAAGCCACATGGGAGAGTTATATATTCAAATAAGCTACAACAAATAGATACTTTCTCAGAAGAGGAGAAGCAAAATTTGAAGCATCTCTTGTACTGCAAGTTGCAGCTCTGCTGCTGATAATCTCTTGAATTACAGAGATGGAAGGGAAGATCTACTATATGCAAGGAAATGTCTTTCATTGTAAAGCACAAAGACTGGAATGTAGGTATTGATTTTGCAATACTATAAATGATCATCTGGCTGCGGAGTCAGAGGTTGCGATTCCACTGTTCTTCTTTGACAGGGGCTGGACACGATGATCCACAGAATCCAGACCTGCAGTTCTAAGATGATGGTGGTGGTGGTGGTGGTGATGATATATTTACAATTGGACATGATGTTTCCTGAGCTAAGGTGGTTCCATATGGATTAGGAAATGTAACAGTTTGGTCACTAATGAAATGGGAAAAGGGATGGGAAGGCCATAAGAAACTCTCCACAGAAGTGAAAAGGAAGGGAACTCAGTCTATTAATTTGTGGGCATCTGCCCTACTGCAAGAACAAAGACACTTGGTTTGTTTCTGCCACAACAAAGACATTGCTGTGGCTATCTTGTCTGAGATAAAAGCCTGCTGCATCTTGCTCAAACAAAGAGCACTAGTAATGCCTTGCATATGGTCTGAGAATATATGCTGGAATATACGCACATTCTCCAGTTGTCAGGAAAAGAGAGGACATTTTCCCCTACAGAATTAATGTTGTGAGTATTTTCAGAAATCATATGTTTGGCTTTCCTTGAAAGAAGTATATGCTAGCCAACTGCTGCTGTAGTTTGGTGAACCACTGACTACTTGTTCATGCAGTGACAGGTGCTGGCCAATGTTGGAGGGGGTCACAGTCCAACTACATGTGCTGGTTGTAGCAGTGTACCCACTAGGAGGATTGACCGGGTGATGGATATGTCCAGCTTGGTCATCACACAGAGACTGAGACATCAGAAAGGCTTACTGCAAATGCATGCATTCTCTTTAGAAAGGCAACTACTGGAAGAGTGATGGAAACTGTTGTGGGAAACAGGTCATAAGATGAATGAGCAACAAGACTTTGGAATAAAACAGAATGCAAATACAACAATAATCTTTTTCACATGAACTTACTTGATCTAGAAGATGAAGCCTTCCAACGTATGCTTCTTCTGTATGAAGAAGTTCATTTGCAATGTTAAACAGCTTTTGTGGCTCTGAACACTGCAATAAAATAAAAAAATATGCAATGTCCTTTTAAAATAAATATTTCAAGTACCTATAAAATAACAAATACTTTGCATACTACTTTGCTACCATGGTTAAAATCTGCTATCCAGTGAAATGAATTATTCTGTTTTGTTAAGTTGAAGTAGCACACATTTAGCTGGTTCATATATCTGATTACAAAGGGAATACTGATTCTCCTTTCTTTAAAAAAAATGATTAGTAAAGTACAGTCTCTTACAGTGGCTTAAGATTAGCTAAACACTAATTTGCTAACAGGTATAACTCCCTCCAAGGAGTTCTTCAATACAATACAGAGCTATGCTCCTCCCAGCTGGACGAGGAAAGGGAAGAAACCAAGTACTGTTCACCTGGCCTAGTACTGACTGAAAGCTGTCAACTCCAACCATACATCTACAATCAAAACAGGAGGTTTTAAGCTTTGCTGCTTCAGGGGAAAATACAGCAAAAGCAAATTTAAAAAAAGGTATTGGGAGACATGTTTAGAGTTCAAGACAAACCTGTTAACAGGGTATGATCTTCCACGGGCAATAACTTCTCAAACGCTTTGTAAGGAATGAAAAAATTAGGAAACATATGTACCAAGAAGCACACTAGAGGATCAACTAAATTAATGTCATTTACTCCAAGTTAATCTCATTGCTTGTGTTTCAAGGAAGTTTGAACCTCTCCCATCCATACTGCCCAGGCCAAGGAACTTTCACTTTCCTGAAGATGAGTAATAAAAACCATATTGAGAAGGTAGCACAACTACTGGTTCTTAACTGCCACAAACATAGGAAAAATACTGACAAATTAATTTATTTTTATGTATTTAAAATATTTTTACCACATCTTTCTCCTTAAAAAGGACCCAAGATGGCTTACATCATTAAAAGACAATATTAAAAAGCTAAAAACAGTAAATATACAAATATGTAAAAATAATGAAGCAAATATATTAAAAACAGTAAATAAAATCAATACTAAAAACACATTTAAAAGCAACAAGGCACAACATGTTTAAAAACCCCTTTTAGATAGCCAGTCACTAAGGGAAAGCCTGCCTAAAGAGAAAGGTCTTAGTCTGCATGAAGATGGACAGCAAAGATGAGGCCAACCTGGCCTCCCATGGGAGGAGTTCCAGAGTCTGGGAGGAGCGACAGAGAAGGCCCTCTCTCATGTCCCAACCAAACACACCAGTGAGGGTGGTGGGACCAAAAGAAAGGCCTCCTATGATGATCTTAATACCTGGGCAGGCTCATAAAGAGAGACGTGACCCCTGGACCCAGGCCATTTAGGGCTCTCTATAGGTTAAATTACAGTGGACCCTCGATTTACGGAATTAATCCATATTGGAATGGTGGCTGCAGGTCGAAAAGTCTGTAGGTTGAGGCTCCATTGACCTACAATGCATTGAAAACCGATTAATCCATAACCGGCCGTTTTGGGTCCATTTTGTTTGATTTTCCGGTCTGTAGGTAGATTCTTCGGCCGCAAGTCGAACCTAAATTTTGCGGCCAGAGAAGTCTGTAACTCGAAAAGTCTGCAGGTCGAGCCGTCTGTAAGTTGAGGGTCCACTGTAAGTGACATCTGGAGGAAAATAGTCACAGTAGCTACAAAACCTTTTTTTTAATGAACAAGAGGCCCCATTCTGTGCTGTCAGATTCAGACAGCACTACAAAAGCATAGTATCACTTGGCAAGCTCATCTGACGTAAAGACAGGAAGTCTTAGCAAATGATCCTACTTCATCAGAACCAGGATCTGAAGTAGTCTCTAACCTCACCTCTGACCATCATAATTCTGGGTGTCTAGAAGCAGGTTTCCAACTATCCTACACAATGATTTTGAAGACATGACACTGCTTCCAGCAGGAAAACAAAGAAACGGAAGAACAAGAGTGTCTTTGGCTGTGCTGAGACAGCTCTCTGATACACAGTGACAGTCATTCAAATAAGACAAGCTTGGTCATTTGCAGGTTTTCCTCATGACAAGAAAGATTGTTCCAACGCCTTCTAACAGAAGTGGGCCACATGTAACCTGAGGAATAGGAAAATTTTGGGCCCCGAGGAACATTTGGAAGCCCTCAAAGCTACCTTAGAGACACCCATTAAAATGTTTAAAGATACATTTCCTTTTTTAAAAAATCCTATTTCCTTACCTAGATGTCTCCAGGAACAGCATGGTGGTGGTGTGTGTGTTCTTTTGTTGTTTTATTCTGGGTTTTGTTTGTTTGTTGTGTTTGTGTTTGTTTATTTGGGGAGTTTTGCATCAGGTTCCTTGGAAGGTCACCACTTAAAACACAGACATGCCTGTCCTGTTAACTTTTTTTTTTTAATGGCTGGAAGTAACCCAAGGTTGCCAACACCTGCCTTAGAACAACAACCTTCAATCAAAAGAAATACCCTGTATGATAAGATCATATGTCTCTGTGTTAAAACTGACTCTGCGTAAGAACTTGTTTGGTACTGACGGAAATATTTTTACATCTCTCCTCACCATCTATGAGGCACACACCTTTTGATTATCCCTGTAGTTAACAAAATAAAAGGGTGTGCCAGAGTTGTACTCAGACGCAGTTAACCGCCCTCTTGTGATATTCCTAAAATGAATGGCTCTAACCTAACTTTAATGATGTCTTCTTTTCTAGAGGTTTTGAGGCTATGTGTCTCATAACATGTCAGCAAGTCAGTGGGAGAGGGAGAGAGAGAGAGAGAGAGAGAGAGAGAGAGAGAGAGAGAGAGAGAGAGAGAGAGAGGTTACCAAACAAAATTAATAAGCTCCTTCATGTCAGCTTTCAATGACAAAAGATAGATAAGACCCCAATTATTCAGTCATGTGCTCACATTCCCAAACACACACACACACAAAATGACAGTGATGTTAGGAGGTTCTACTGCTGCAACAACTACAAAGAAAAGAGTATTGTGAATGGAGCACACTATAACAGGAGCACATGTCACAGCAAAAATCAATTTTCAAATGTAATTGAAAAACTGTGATTATGCAAGGGAGCTGGTTTAGGAGAGGGAGACATGTGATAGAGAGAATGAAAAACCAGGTAGCATTTTCAAGAGGCTTCCAGTCATGATTGTAAAGAGCAATTCATGCTTCTGAAGAAGCTTCATAAAATCTACAATAACATATCTTTCTGCATTATCTTTATCTAAATTACACTATCCATTGCACTAAAGCAAAAATATATGCTGAGGAGAATCCTGTTTTCTCCTAGTCTACAAAATGGAAAAGAAAATGTGATAGGATAGATAGAGATGGACTTCTCAGGTACTTCCTCCTCCTATATTCATAAATACTGGCCTTCTTTATTTTCCAAAGCATATTTTAGACATGATTTCAGTTGTGATCCCCCCAAGCACAATAGTATGGCCACCATTTGGGGGCAAGGTATATCACTAATACTGAGCCTTTGATGGACCACATCAACCTAGGAGCCATATGCATTCCCTGCCCAATACTTTTACAGCAGGAACAGTAACTGTGAAAAGTCATTACCAAGCATGAAACCCTACGCTGATTCCCATAGTTTGCCACTTGTGTCAATAATACCACTGTTATCTTGTAGACTGAAGATTAAAATTATTCACAGTCTGATAGTTTTTACTAATGAACCATTTGTCATTTTGACTATGTCATGGAGCCATGAATAAAATACTGTAGAGTCTCACCCTTATGTCTGAGGAAGTAGACTTATTCCATTAAAGTTCATATTAAAAGTTAGCATTTAGTCTTTAAAGTGTCACAATGTGTTTTTTTAACTGCTTTGCTTTTGTCTTCGTCATTGTTTTCTTGTTTGATACACTTGTGCAAAGTGTGAGATGAAACGTTTTGCCTATCAGTATTGATATCTTCCCCCAACACAAAAATACGCAGAGATTGGAAAATGAAATTAAAGGAGCAAAATGAAATATTGTATACATTTGTAGGATGGGGAAGAGGGAGATATCTGGAAAGAAAGCTCACAGACACAGACTGAAAAGACAGGTTTTCTCTGAAAAGTTAAAAAAAAACCAGGCTTGCATTAAAGAAAGTAATGGAGTGACTGTCCTCCATAAAGGGGGATATTTTGCCATGTATCTTCAGTAAACATTCTGTCAGGATTTCTGAGACCAGTCTTCTCACATAAGGGAAATTCAGCTCCTCCTCTAAGGCAATATGAATTTTTGACCCTGTCAATCGGGACAAAATTAGCTGACTCTTAGCTAACTTGCTAACTTTTAAACTTCTTTGTGGTCAAATTGGCTTATCAGAATCATGTCTGCAAAGAGATTCTGTGTCTGTTGTAAAAATGGAGACACAGAAAGATTGTTATTATTTTTTAAAAGTACAGATATTGAGAATATTTTTTAAAAAATTATTTAAAAAAAATACAGAACAAATATTCAAAAGCTCACTTGTTTAAGATGTGAAATTACTGTTGTTGGTGTTTTGTTTTGTTTTTTGCTTTGTTACCGGGGATGGTCTTACTTGATGTTAACAAGCTTTGGTACTCATATCCTGTCATAGTCTCTATTCTACCCATCTTGTCACTCTAAAATTGCTTGGTATTCCAAAGATATTATGTGGCACCAACTCATATCTGATCTGCAGTGACTTTAGGAGTGAATGGCCTCCCAAATGTCTTATCATTAACAGCTCTGCTCAGATCTTGAAGATCAACAACATCTCATATTAGATTGTTCTGTCTTCCTACTAGCCCCTTCCTTCCTAGTGTTGCACATCTGACCACGGAGGGTTGTGAGTAGAGAAGATCCCCTCCACCAATTGAGCTGGCTGTTCTGGGATTTCTGAATAAGAGGGGTTTTGATTTTTCCAGTTAAACAAATCTGCTGTTGAAAACGGAGTGTAAACAAAAGCTCTTGTGGGTTCTTCTGTGGAATTGGGCACCAAAAGTGACCACATTGATAAACAACAGAAAAGGGAGGAGTTGCTAGCCTTAAAGTTACGAATTGTCTTGTCTTTTTCTTGGGGGTTGTGAATCTTTGGGCCTTCCTGTGCCTATGTGCCTGTTCACATGTATGCCTTTAAGAATGTTTATTGCTGTAGCTGTATGGGGGGAAATGGGAGGATGGCCTTGAGAATGGACCTCTGGAAGGGTCTAGACAACATAAGGCTGAATACACAGACCCTTATCAGGGATGGCCAGCATTGTCCTAAAGCCAGTTGAAACCCGTTGTCCAGACCTCACCTCTGGCACCACCGGTCCCCCCCCCCCTTAAGTAGTTAGCATAAGAAACCAATAGGAAACCTATAAGAAGGGGCTTTTCTCTTTGTAAGGGGCTTTTGCTCACTCTTAGAGCATAGCCACTAGTGTGTATCTCTTTGCTTTATAAAATTGTGTTGCACCATGCTGGTCTCCTTTTCTTGGTCTTCCGCCAAGGACGGTCCCTGCTTAAATTTTAGATAACACTAGCAATATTGTCTTTTACAGCAAGTTCTTCTCACGTCTTGCAAATTGGGCATTTTTTGGTTGAGTCAATATATCTCAGGATAGTTCTTCCTTTTTTCCCTACTGCCCCCACAACACGTTTTCCAGCAATACTGTCCTTTCCAGTTGGTTCTATATTTTATATGTGCAAGGTAGGATAGCCACAATCTACTCATTTTTGTTCTAGTGAGAGTTCAAATTTGACTTGACTGAGCACCCACTTATTTGTCTTTCTGGTGGTCTGTGGTATCTGTAAGGCTCGCCTACAACACCACATTTCACTCACTACCATTCACAAAGAGACACCAATCAGGGGAGGATCCCAGAAGTTGACTCCTCTTTTCATCAGTTAACCACTTCTCACCCAAACACAAAGCAATTATCAGGGCTGTTTCTCAGCAACTTCTCTAGGTATCTATTGCTTGGGAGCACAAAGTAATCAAAATGTTTAGAGCAGTGGTTCCCAATCTTGGGTCCCCAGATGTTCTTGGACTACAATTCCTGGAAATCCTGGCCAGCACAGCCAGTGGTGAAGGCTTCTGGGAGTTTTAGTCCAATAACATCTGAGGACCCAAAGTTGAGAACCACTGGCCTAGAAGAAATGAGAATGAACACAAGACCATCTTGACTGCTGACATGGGTGTTGTCAACATTTAGGCTGCCCTTTGATATATAAAGTTTGGCATCCTTTTTACTGCTGGCAACACGGGCACAATGTTATGCAGCAATAGCAGGCCATTTCCTGGTGTTTTGAATTGTGGATACAGAAACACAACATCCCAAATTCATGCATCAGAGGTTTTTTGAAGAACCAAATCTTATATAAGAATATGATATTAACTGCATACACTATATACAGTGCAACTACAACAGCTCTCAAAACTGGTCCTAATTATGTGGACTTAAAAATCAGTCACACACTTTCTGGTGTTCCACTCCTACTGCAAGCTGGATAGCATTGAAGCTATCCATCTTATTTGTAGGCATCAGCTCCAGCTAATGATGTTGCACTACAGCTAAACAGCCTTTCAGGTTTTTCTCCAAACTACTGCAATGTAATTTGAGCTCCCACAGACAGACCTGTCTAGCTCTGCATATTGGAAATCCACCCCCACAGATTTCATTGTATTGTGGAACAAATTCATTTCTTTCAATGTGCAATATATTGCAAACTAGCAAAGCATTTTGGAAGCTGTGTTCTTCAGAATATACTTCCAGGTTCTGCTTTAATGTTTGCTATTACTCTATCATTAATGGTTGCAATGACACCAAAATCAATTTTTCTTGCCCTTTCCTCTGACTTGACTCATATTAATAAACTGACCGGTATCAGACACAGTGCTCATGCATATGGATAATGAGACAGACTGTTTCTAGCATATCCCCATGTGAACAGTTTGTACCATTATCCCTCTGGTGGGAAAAGGGCACACTATATCTTTACAGTTAATTTAACTCATTGTATGAATGTTACTAAATACAGCCAGCTAAGAAACATATTGAAACAAATGAGGTCTGTACTATATTGTTTTCTATTATACGTGTTGTAACAGTCCAGAGTAGTGCCTTGGCATTAATGGGAGCAGGATACAAATTGAATGAATGAATGAATGATTCAATCAATCAATCAAGCAAGCAAGCAAGCAATCAACTACCTGCCTATAAACTACCCTGGAACCTTTCTGCAAAATGCTCCAGCAACTCTGCAGAAAGATGGCATATGAATCTTTGAAGTTAATAAAAACTTCATCGGAAAAGCAAGCAGAGAGCTCATCAAATCTCAGGCTTCATCTGCTCAAATTCTCACTCATGGTATCATCTCCTAAACCCCTTGGCCACTAAGAGGTGCAGAATCAGTGGGAACCTGGGAAGTCAACAGGTAGGTATATTCCACTGACTGAACAGGTCTATTCTATTAGAGACTGACAACTGTATTTAGGCCTTTCTGCTGAGTGTGACCCTATCAATTATAACATTTGTTTTCATATAGCACTGGGTTCAGATTTTCAGGCAAGCCACCATTCCTGTGACTGCCATTGGTCTGCTATCATTTTAGAACCAGACAGCTTACTTGGAAGTACTCTGGGGATCTTTCAGTCTAGATTACTGAAGTCCATGGCTACATAATGAATGTAAATGGAGCTGCCTCATATCAATACAGAGAACACTGCTTAAAATATCATCCTATGAGCTAGAAACAAACATGACCCTATGGTACTATATGGTTTACATACTATAGTACTATATAGAATACAGCCCCTCCCACTGGCCTTGTTGTAGCAGACTGATTGACTGTACTCTTCACTGAAAAGGGCCAAATAATAGTTTTTCATGTGATGGGTTTGAGGGATAGAAAACATCATGCATCTTATGACCACCAGTGGTAACATACTTAGGAAACTGACTGAGTCAGACTGGGGTGCACACCCACAAATAATAAGAACAACAGCTTTGTCCTTTTGCTACACTACAGCAGAATATGCCGATGCCATATGGTATAAATCAGCACATGCCAAACAAGTGGATATAGCTCTTAATGAATCATGCATGATTATTACTGGTTGCCTGAAACCTACTCCCATTGAAAAAGTCTATGATTTGGCAGCACATTGGCAGGTGCTACGCAATAAAGTAACACAGCACCAAACCTATCCACTTCATGGACCCTACATGACAGCTAAAATTGAGGAAAGGTTTTTTGCACACATATCAAGCTTTAAATATTAAACCAGAAGAGGCTATACTAAACATATGGAGAGCAAAAACAACACACAAAAGCAATGAGTGTCTCTCACCAGGACAAGACTCTTGCTGGACCATTTGGAAGTCACTTAATAAACTTCAAAGTGAAGCAGGAAGGTCAAAAAATAATCAAGTAAAATGAGGCTACTTGGATACAGGACAATGTTTATGTTACAGTGGAGAAATTCAATCAATACAGCACTTAGGTGAATGCAATTTATGCTCCATCACATGTGCAAATAAAAGTCTAGCAAATGGCCAACACTATTGAAGTAGCCCACTTCTGGTCAAAAATACTCTAATTAACATTTTAATTTGTTTAACATTTATCTATATTTCACATATGTACATAATTTTAAATTGTGTCAGACTCTGGTATGAAAAAAGAAAGAAAGGCTTGGTAGAAACAGCCACAAATTCCCCACAAAATGCATTTGACAGAAATACACACAGGCTATGTCCAGAATGAGCAGTAATAAACAGGCTCTCAATGGAGAACAAAAGCAGCCGCTACATCATGGGCTAGTATAGGTATTTGCACTGTCTGCACTTCCCCTCCATTTTTGTGTAGTATATGGATGTTCTCAAATATCAGCCAGCAAGTTGGCCTATGCTGCCAATCCCAAAATGACTTGTATTTCAACTTAAATGGTTTAAAGGGCTCACCACACTTGCCAGAAAACAATAAAACGACAAATTGAGAGGAAGTTGAAGCTACGAAGGTGGGAAAAGGGAAGCTGTGTCTGACGCACAGCTAACCTGACCACTATGGCAGAAACAAGGCAAAACACTCAAAGAACAGTGCAGATTAGACAGAGGAGGATACATACTTTGGTATCCACATGGACAGGTAGAAGGAAAGGGGGAAAGGACCCAAAGGAGTAAGAAAGAGGACAGGGAGCTAACAATTCCTTTCAGCTGAATATGGCATATGCCCTATCTCCAGATATGGCCACAAAGACGGTCTTCTCAACAGAATAGAGGTGCAGGAGACAGTTTAAAGCAGATAACAGCAGACAAAGCTGAGACACGAAGATTAAGAGGTTGGCCGAAGGGACCTTCGAAAAGAAATGGGGGCTTCCACTCAAAACCTGCACTTAAACACAGTTCATGAAGCCACTTTCACAAGTTGGTAACAGACTTTGTAACAGAAATTTGTTTAGTTGTCTCTCTTCCATTGATTAAAATTTTAACGTCACTGCTGCAGAAAAATGTTTTGCTTAAAGATATGAAATGTATACAGAGAATTGTAAAGTTACCAAAACAATTGTAGCTGCTTGTGTGAGGCAATAAGACTTAAAAGTGTTCTTGTTTTGGTTTCAAAGCAATTGATACACAGCAGCTCTAAAAAACTGTTAACAGCCTATGCCTTTGTGGCCAAGCAATATTTTACATTCCAAAGACCGGCGTCTTCCTGAAGGTCTTTGAGAGCCAAGAGTAGGCAGTAGTAAGTGACTGGCAGAGCTCATATTAGATGGCTTTGGGCTATAATGTCCAGCACCCTCTACACCAGTGGTTCCCAACCTTGAGTCCCCAGATGTTCTTGGACTGCAACTTCCAGAAATCCTGGCCAGCACAGCTAGCGGTGAAGGCTTCTGGGAGTTTTAGTCCAAGAACACTTGAGGAGCCAAAGTTGGGAAGCACTGCCATAGACATTAAGTTGGGGGATTCTGGGAGCTTTAATCCAGTACAGCAACTTTTCTAAACTTTTGTTACTTGGTTAAGTGCACGAGACTAACTCAGAATAATGCAACATGGTACATTCAACTCAGTATGAGGAATAGTCTGAAAGCAAACTGCCATAAAGCAAAACAGAAGGTAACCACTTTACCTTGTTAACATCTACAGATTCCAGCTTTAGTGCCTCGGCTGCTTCTTGTTCTTCACTGCTTCCTTCATCTATATCACTATCCTCATCCTGAGCAGAGTCTCTTTTCTGCTCCCTGGCAGAAAGCCTGACCCCCTTTTTGTCAGTTTCCATCTCTGCTGTTGGATTCCCAGTCACTGTTGCTTTTTTCTGTTCACCATCTTCATTTAGAAACGTCTCTCCTGCCACACTGCAAGAAGGGCTATCAATTCCACTGTCCCTATTGGGAATTTTTCCATTTCCGTTCAGTTCCACAGAGGAGTCCTTATGGCTGAGCTCTTCCGTAGGTGCTCTGCTGACGTTCATAGCAGTACAGTCCTCTGTGCTTGTGGTATCATCTATATTTAGTTCCTTAATTTTCATTATGTCCGCACTAGACAGTTCAGTGCTACACATGATGTCAGTCTCAGTCTCATCTAACTCTTTGTTTCCGTTTGTCGAAGAAGCGCTGGATCCTGCAACATCAGAGACGCTGGGGCAGCACTGTTTAGAAGAGTCTATTTCAGGTTCCATCTTAAAAGCTATGTTAATCTGGTTTCTTTGAACAACATGGATTGGCCGTCTGCAAATGAAAACACAGATTCTGTATCAGTGGCATCAAGGACCAGATTCCAACATGAACCAATGTATTTTGAAGAAGCCACTACTGTTAGAACCACAAATGTATTTCAACATCCTCATCTTAGACCTGCAGAGCTGGAAGGGAGCCTATGGATCATTAAGTCCAGCCTCTATCAAAGAGGCACAGTGGCACAGTGGGGAATCGAACACTCAACCTCTGGCTCCACAGCCAGAGACCTAAATCAATCCTCCAGAATTGGTGAGGCGACCTATTTCATGTGACAGATTTTGTTCTGCCCTTAAAGAGGCAGTAAATGGTTGGTTATTTAGTTTAAAATATATATTTTACTACCTTAAGTTCCATCTGAAGACTCACATCCCCAAATATATTTGGCTCTTTCTTTAAACCTGTAGATTAGAGCAGCAAATGGGCATTGATATTGCTTAAGAATTTCTGAAAACATTATCCATCAGAACTACTGCTACAAGTGTTTTTACAGTGTAGCATGTAGTCATAAAAAGTAATAATTACACAGTTACAAAATTCATTTCTTAAAGGAAATTAAACAAACTGAAGCCAGAAATGTATCTTTAAAAAATAATAATTAAGGAAACTATACTAAGGAAGTTGCTGCATTCATTGGAATTAAGCCTAAGTAGTAAACTATTTATAGGCTGTTAAAGTCCAACCAAGCATATTTACCCTCATAAAAACCACAGCATCCAAAAAGAAGGCAATCATAAGGATGTCACATCCTGATACTAAAAACAGACTTGTAAATTCTTTGACAAGCGTGCTGATTTTCAAAACCTCCTACCTCTTCCAGGGGGGTGGAAACAACACCCATTTTTAACCTTATGTAAGGCAACTGTTATCCAAGCACACTTACTCTGGGACTAAAATACACAGAGCACTTTAGCATAAGGGATCTTCTTGTTATATTGGATTCCTGACTGCTGTTATGCTGTTGTACAGGATCAGGCAGAATTCAGACATTTCCATTAGGTTTAAAATAGAGTTAACTTTTAATAAAGGTCTGTTTTGCAACAGACAGACATACTATTATATGTGCTCTAACATTTCTATTTACCCCCAAGACGTTATTTTAAAAGAGAAATGACAACAGTAAAATAAAGAAGAAGTTCTTACCTAATACTTTCAAATTTTTCAATGAGTTTGCTAATGTCTGCTGAGGTCTGTATTACTTCTTCAGGCACTAGACTTCTTGAAGACTTGGGATCTGCTGGTAAAGGCCTTGATGGTGCTGGAGGTATCTTCTCTTGCCCAGCAGGCTGGAGATGAACAGGTTTAGGAGGTACTAAAGAACAAAACACAAAAACAAGGATGGCTTCAACTTTAATAGCAATAAAGCTGGTTCCTCCAATGAAAAGTTGGAATGGCCATGCCTTTACTACAGGAGAAGCAATGAAACATCAGGTTATCTACACACAGACACACACACACACACACACACACACATATATATATACACACAAAATTGGTTTTAAAGACAAATACTGGCCTGCTGTTTCACATTTTGTTAGATCTTTCAAAGACTGAGAGAATGTGACCACTTCCTTGTTGCTAAACAGGATGCATAGCGCACATGGGGAGGGAGCAATTTGCAAAATTTCTACCACAACTTTTTAGCACTGAGCTGAGCATATTGGATGGCAGTGGCCCGAAACCTTGAGTTCTGCTGGGTTAAAGGACTGAACTTAAATAGAGATTTATATTTTTCTCTTATGCTTTTTCTTCTGTAAATTGTGCATGTTTGTGAGTGTGTTAAGAATAGCCTCTTTTCTTTTCTTTTCCCCTTCCCCCACCTCTTTAGGGTATAATCTCCTTCCTTCCTCATTTGCTGCTGTAGTGAACTCACTGTTGCAATGAAGCACTTAAATTCTGTCTGGTTTCAGGGGTTGGGGGTGGGAGAGGAAGAACAAGACACCTTTGCACTTGATCCTACTTATGTAGTCTCTGAAAATACTGCAAACCCTGTTTCTCATACTGCTTGCAAGTAAACTGTAGTTTTCTAGGCTTGCAAGTGACATCCTATGGCAACATCTTCACTTTGCCAAAAGCATCTGAATTTAACTGGCCCTAAAACTAGTGACTTGTGGCAATTAAGCCACTCCTACCCCTCAGCAGTTGCTGCCAAAATTCACTCAACTGCATATTTCTTCATAGGAAAAAGATCACCAGTTCAAAACATCTGAACTTGCTTTATCGTAGGCATGAGGTACACCATTTTTAAAAACACTGAACTATTTTATATAGTGTTGCCAATGTATACAGCACTTGACTATTTCAAATCTAAATGTTAATCATGTGCAAAATGGGGTTTGCAAGACTTATTCTTCCTTGAAAACATACTAAGGCTACGCTCAAACACTGTGTGTTGGCTTAGTGACAGGAGATGTGACAAAAGAGGGTTAACAAATTTATTTATTTAATTTATTTGGCTTTTATACCGCCCATCTAGACAAATTTACTCTGAGCGGTTTACAGTCCGAAACAGGCAATAAAATTAAAATCATCAATAAAAAGATTAAAACAAGCCAAAAACCAGAGGAAAAATTAAGTAGTGGCAGGAGGGAAGGCCTGTCTGAAAAGCCAGGTCTTCAGTTTACTCTTAAAAACTGCCAGAGAGGGAGCCAGGCGGATATCAGAGGGGAGGATGTTCCAAAGGCGAGGGGTCACCACCGAGAAGGCCCGGTTTCTAGTTTTTTCCTTCTGGGCCTCTCTCGGAGTTAAGCCCCTCAGCCGCCCAGTTTTCAGTATCTTGGAGGAAAATACAGAATATATAAGTGTTTCATTGTTCTTTTTCTGTTCAGAACTAGTATACTTTGGCACAGTAAGTATATGTTATTTCCTTACTAGAAATATATCACTTGTTGCAGGCAAAATATCAGGAAGCAGCAAAGTAAAGACATAAGAAAATACACCCTAAAGAGCATTTAACTTTGCATTTTATCACTGTTCCAGGTCTGTTACAACACCAGCGCTTGCAGGGGCAAAAGCCTAGGATTTGGTGATTAACAAGAATTATTGCATCATTTGCCTCTCCCTCAGGCTTCCCTGTTAAGTCTAAGTTTAGCTGCAATACTTACAGCAGCTGGGAGAGAAACTGATTTACCCAGAAACAGCATTATTGTTGTAAGGTATCACTGTTGTAATGCAAAGTATTTGAGAGGGGTTTGTCTTGAATCTGCAGACCTTAGCTTTATAAAAACTTCTTCCTGTTAGAAACATACTGTTAGAACTCATTTGTTGATATGAATTGACCCAGTTCCCTGTGTTTCTGGACACTCTGGGGTGGGCGGGCTGGGAGTGGTGAGCAGCGGTTCAACTACAGTACAGCAGGCAAACCTCTGCTCACAAACTTAGTTTGATGCTGATGGGTTCCCAACTTGCTGGAAGGCAAAGTTGTTGTTTGCACAATAATGTGGTAAACTGCCCTGAGAGTTCTTTAGCGCTATGAGGTGGTGTATAAGTTGAAACAATAATAATAACGAGCATCCATATTTCCAAATTTACCACTCCATCACTGCAAAACACACACAGGAGCAACAATCTGGGAATTCACTGAATAAAAACCACCTACAAACTTCTTTTGGTCCTGGCTGTCAGGATTTCAGGTAGAGGAAAAGCCAGGCATTTGTCCAAAATGGAATGAAAGAAAAAAGAAACAAGGACTGCCCCATATTTAACATGACAAGACAGTGGGCTGAGTTCCCAAAATAGCAGTGTGCATAGATCAGTAAAAATCAATAAATCAATCAACGAATCAATCAGTCAGGGACAGTATATATTACTATACTGTTTAGTGCAAGTTTAACTTACTGTACACTTTTGTTAGTTGAGAAGCAGCCATTCTTCAAGGACTGTCCTGTCCCACCTACCCTCTTAAATTTCCCATGCACAACTTCAGGTTAAGTTTAAAATTTGTTCCCAAAATCAGTTACTTTAGAGCACAAGAAGAAAGGACAAAATCAGAGTTCTCTGTTCCATTCATGCAAACCCAGCTAAAATACCAAACCTTGTAACAAGTGCGGTGCAAATATCACCAAAATCCACACAGTGCTTACATCGAGTATTGGGTTCACTCCTGAAGTCCATTTCTCACCATCCCATGCATGCCAGACCTTGAGCTCATATGGCCCTCCATATGTCTATAAAGGTGGCTGAGATCCTGTTCTCTAACTTATGCCATGTAAAACTCAACAGGTTAAGAACAGCCAATGATGTTATCAACTGTGGTGATTTTTCAGAAATAGAAAATGTCTAAATCCCCTTTGTCTGAAGGTCCAGACACTGCTGCAGGATTCCTTTTCTTGTGGGGATGCCACTGGGGACCATAAGGCAGAGAGGAGTCTTTAATTTCTGAAAATCTCCGCTGCTGAGATGATTTTATTAGCAGCAACCGTTTCTGCAAATCAAAGACTCCTCTCGCCCCCCCCCCCCCAAGCCCTCAACAGCTTCCCCAGCATGAAAAGAACCCCAGGGGAACTTCAGGACCTTGGTGGTGGTGATGGTGGGGAATCATATATAAATATTATTTCCAAAGAATCATGGCACTGATAACCTCAGCCTTGGGCATTGTACGCTACAGAACAGGATTTCAGACCCAATTATACAATCCCATTAATTCTGAAGGAGCTAAACTACAAACCTTGGGGCTTTGACAGAGGATGCTTCTTGGCCAGGTGTGATTTGGTTTTAGGCTTTCTTCCAGCCTTAAGAGTACATTTAACGGGATCAGCACACTGCAACTCCCCACCTGCTTCCAGCACCGTCCTTGAGTCGACGTGACATTTGATTTCAAAAGAAGGAGGATGACAATCTGGAATTAAGGAATGGGTTAATATTTTCTTTTTTCCTTTTGCTAAGAAGCAAGCCAAAGAGCCTTTAGAGGCTTGTGAGCTGATATTAAAGTAACATGTCTACATAAGAGCCATCAGTCTAAATCCATTCATCCTTGCTGCTGTCATTACATACACGGTCATACGGCTTGATTTGTAAGAGAATGCTAACCCGACATCTTTCATGACCAATTCTTCAAGCAGTCTATAACATTCTCTAACACTGAATGACTGACTGGGTGGGGAGGTAACCACATCATTTTAAAAACATTCATAATACTGTTGAAGGATATAGCATTCGGACGAGGCACTGTCTTCCCTTCCTTAAACCAACAGTAAAGTAAAAAGTACATAAACAGTAAAAAGTACATTTTGTATTGGACAATGCTGCTTGCAAATCGGACAAATATAGAAAGCAGTCTAACACTTTTGCCAGTGTGAACAAGATGTGACAGTACTCCCTTTCACAATCAAAAATATATTGGGTGAAATCTTGCTACTTTGTGTAGTAAGTTGTGATTTACTTTAGCATTGTCAGCTGCAACCAAAGTAGATCCATTTGAATCTGTGGAACTTACCAAGTTGAATCCCCAAATCCCCAATGATTCAATGAGCCAACTCTAGTACAACTTACTATACTAAGCAACAAGATTTCATTCTCTCTGATGACTAGAGCCACACTATTCCTCACCCTCAGTGTCACATGTTAACCTGCTGAGCATGGATGAATGATGAGAAGCAGCTGCTTACATGTAGGATCTCTCCTTCAGATATCTGTCCTTAGCATGAGACACAGGGACTACCCTGGCTGCACAATGCCATGGTTGGAACAGCAGAATACCCTTTGCTCCCCGCTTACCCTGTAAAGCCCCTACACATGTGTGATGTATGAAGACCACAACACTGCTTGTTATTCAGGAAGCTACATGCCCTGGTACTGAACATATTCAAAATTCTCAAGGATGATTTTGTGCACACATGGGATTGTATCAGAAAAAAGTTATTTCTTGTGAAGCATCTGAAATACAGTAACATTTAGAGACACTAAATACTTACAGTGGACCCTCGACTTACGGAATTAATCCGTATTGGAACGGTGGCTGCAGGTCGAAAAGTCTGTAGGTCGAGGCTCCATTGACCTACAATGCATTGAAAACCGATTAATCTGTAACCGGCCGTTTTTGGTCCATTTTGTTTGATTTTCCGGTCTGTAGGTCGATTCTCCGGCCGCAAGTCGAACCTAAATTTTGCAGCCAGAGAAGTCTGTAACTCGAAAAGTCTGCAGGTCGAGCCGTCTGTAAGTCGAGGGTCCACTGTATTTGATTGCTCTGTTGCAATAGCTACCTGATAGAACCAGAAGCTAACACCTAAGCAATGTATTAATGATTACTTAACGTATTTAAGGTGGTAAGGAAAGAAGATCAAAGCAATTATAAATACATGTACTATTAATGGTGGTAAGACTTCAGAATAAAGCTGAATGTTCTGAGGTGGTAGAAACTATCAGCTTGGTATTTTAAAACAGACCTAATTAATTCACATCAGCTTAAAAAAAAGTGTCCCAGAATAATGTAAATTACATAGTTCACTGCACTTCTCATCAATTATTAAAAAGTTATTTCCTTTTCTAAAGCCACCATCTATGTCATGTGTTAAAACAAGAAGTAAATCAAACATACAATCAAGTTCATTCCAACTTATGACAATCCTTTCCAGGGTTTTCTAGGTATAGACAACTCACTGTTTTAACATTACCTTTTTCTGGGGATACCCTAAGACTATACAGCATGCCTAAGGCTTTTTGCCAAGAAATAGAGTGGGGAATTAAACCCCCAACCTCTGACTCTGCAACTAGGTTCCCAATTCACGGAGCTATCTAGCCAGCAGGAAATATATAGCATTGCCATAACCCAATATCCTGAGATAAATGCAAACTACTGTATATAATAATGAACTCTTGCATCACCTCTCTGCTCATATCCACTATTGACATTAAGTTTTGAAAACACTAATATGTTTCGTGTTGCACATAAAGAAAACAACAAGGCCTTGTCTACAGCTGCACCCTCTGAAACAGAGTACAAAAAGAGAGGAAATAAAACAATGGGCAAACAATACTGTTGCATAACTTTGCCCTGGCATAACCTAGACCAGGCAGCGGAAACATTTAATTTAAACCAATGGAAAGCTTCCTATCCCCTCCATTCTGGTTCTGAGGCTCCCTAGGGCTCCTTTTTGGTTCTGGGGAAGCTTTTGGGAACCTTGGAATGTAGGAAGGGAAGCCATTAATGGAAAAATGAATGCCACTGGAGGGATTGGGACCCTGCAAAGTTATATCAAGAAGGGTTTTGTCTGTTCATTTTCCAGCTCAATTTCTGAGCTCAGAACATTAAGAAGTAGACCCTTTGATGGCTAGCTTCTTTCTGATACCTAATTAAACCCTGAATCAAGGCAAGTAATGCATAGCACAAAAGCAGTTATTAAACTGAAATTTGTTCCAGCCCTAACAAGTGCAGCAGTTGTAAGGAATGATGAGAATATTCATTCATTCATTCATTCATTCATATACCACCCCATTAGTGGAAGCACTACTCTGAGTGGTTTACAAGTTTAAAACTTCAAACTTCAAAACTGCACAATAACAAAAAGGACATTCAAAAACAATTATGGTGATACACAAAACAGTAATTAAATCATAAAAATTAATAACCCTGTAAAATATATAATTACTTGGGGGGGGGAATTGACAGCTTCCAGGAGATTCAATTATTAAAGGCAGCTTTAAATAATTCTGTTTTTACCAGCTTTCTAAAGATAAGGAGGAAAGGAGTCTGGAAGATTTCTGTTGGCATTTCGTTCCTGAGACCAAACTTCTTAGTTTCCTGAGATGAATTTTGTTTCACAGAACAGTCACAAATCTTAACTTGTATAATGTAATGAGCTGGCTACTATGACTAATCTTAGTCAGGATTAGATTAACAGCTAATCTAATCATGATTTTAACATGGCTACCAAACTTTCTAACAGTTGAAGTGCCCAGATATAAAGAATACTATACCCCTATTCAGGCATGATTATCTGGGAGCATATTAACAACACAAAGAAAGGAACACTTTAGCCCCTCTCCTCTTTACACGTGAAAGGCAATGAGTCTGAATCATAGAATCAAAGAACAATGGAATTGGGCCTATAAGGCCATCAAGTACAACCCCCTGTTCAACACAGGAATACAAATCAAAGCAGATCTGACAGGTGGCTGTCCAATTTTCTCTTGAATGCTTCCAGCATTGGAGAGCTCACCACCTCCCCAGATAACTAGTTCCATTGTCGTACTGCTCCAGCAGTTAAGACATTCTTCCTGATATCCATCCTAAATCTGGCTTCCTGTAGCTTGAGCCCATTAATATACAACCTGCACTCTGGGATGATCGAGAACATATCCTGCCCCTCCTCTGTATGACTACATCAGCCTTCTTTTCTCAAGGCTAAACATGGCCAGTTCTTTCAATCTTTCCTCTTAGAGCTTGGTTTCCAGTCCCCCAATCATCCTTTTTGCCCTCCTCTGAACTTGTTCCAGTTTGTCGGCATCCTTCTTAAGGTGCAGTGTCCAGAACTGGTCAGTACACAGTACTCCAGATGATGCCTAATCACTGCTGAATAGAGGGGGACTAGTACCTCACAGAATTTGGAGACTATACTGCTGTTAATGTATCCTAAAATTGCATTTGCCTTTTTTGCAGCTACGTTGCACTCTTGGCTCATATTCAGCTTGTGATTTACAGCAGTTACAAGATCCTTCTCTCTTATAGTGTTACTCAGCCAAGTATCCCCCATCTTATAACTGTACATTTGGTGTTTTCCCTAGGTTTAAAACTTTTCACTTATCCCCATGAAATTTCATTCTGTTGTTTTCAGCCCAGTGCTCAAGCCATTCAAGATATTTTTGAATTTTGCTTCTGTCTTCCAAGGCATTAGCTATTCCACCCAATTCTGTGTCATCCGCAAATCTCATAAGTATTCTCTACAGTCCCTCATCCAATTCATTAATAAAAATGTTGAAAAGCACCGGACTTAGAACTGAGCCTTGGGGTACCGCAC
Source organism: Intellagama lesueurii (assembly GCA_037013535.1). Lineage (NCBI taxonomy): Eukaryota > Metazoa > Chordata > Lepidosauria > Squamata > Agamidae > Intellagama > Intellagama lesueurii. The sequence continues at coordinate 247,080,729 of JBAJHW010000002.1, forward strand.
TTGTTACCAACTCCCAGTTTGAGAAGGAGCCATTGATAAGCACTCTCTGAATATGATTCTGTAACCAAATATGTATCCATCTGACACTTGTTCTACCAGCCTGCACCTTGTTAGCTTGCTAATCAGAATGTAAGAATAAAGATGGAAAGCTCCACTATCTGTGTACACTCTCCACATGTGCATGGAAAAATCAGGATCCCAATTTATGTGGGAATCCATGGGTAACAGAGCTCTCCTCAGAGCTGTTCAAATTAATCACCCTCCATATAAGGGAAATCGAGGGAAATGATAAGATGGAAAATGGGGTTAGTGAGCACCCCACCTTAATAAGTGTGCAAACCATATGTATAATGCCAGGGCAGGGTTTATGCGTTACTTGGGGTAGTATTGAGGTGGAGAACTGAAGGATTCTGGGAAAGCCTGCAGCTTTGCCTTTAGTGCAGAAAACCAAAAGCAATGCCAATGTGTCCTTAAGTTCTTTTACAGAAATAAAATCCACACTTCACTCTATTCACTTTACCAGTCGTTAAATGACGTCAGTTGTACTTCTGCTTTCTTATAACTACTACCTTGCAAATAAAAGGAACTGAGTTTTACTTGAAAAACAACATGAAATGCAGTTGTCATAGCAAAGACTGATAAAAATCTACCAGACCTGAAATGCCCGAAGAGCTTTTTTAAATAAAGACACAATCATGACAAAGTAAGGAGAAAGAAATGTTATCATAAAAACTAAAATATAATTGAAAATCCACTGGCCAGCAATATTTTCATTAGGACCAGAGTCAACCCAACAGACATGTCTGGGTTTTTGTGTCTTCCAAAACTGTTCATCAAATTAGATAGGAAAAAAATTGGGACAGTCAAGAGGAAAGAACTCCAACAGCTAGAGACCTGTGTAGTCTGTGATTTAACTAAAAGCCAGTATCCTGTTTATGCACATGGGGTCTCAACTCTGAAAGCTGCAGCAGTTCTGTGGTTGTGTGCTTGGGTCATGTGATCAGGTGCACAAGACACCAGCTGTACACTTGTGCACCTGATCACATGACCCAAGCACACAACCACAAAAGCCCAGCACTTCGTTAGGCCACTGCTGCAGCTTCCACTGTCAGAGCTCTGAGTCAGACTTTTAGCTTTGGGGGGGGGGGGGGGGGGCGGAGAGTGAGACAATGTCTCCATAATTTGTGAAAATGGTCTCTGCACAAAGCTAGTGACCTCTCCATTTGAGAAGCAAGGAACATACACTGCAGGCATAGAATAATTACCTGATTATTTAAAACAATGCAAACACCTCCCTGGATACTTCTAATCCTACCAAAAAAGAACCTCATCTAGCAAAGAAGCAGCCATCGTCATTTTGCACAATGTTTTTAAATTATGCAAAAATCATTCTCCAGTCATTAACAAGAATATCACAAAATGCATTGCCTGCTGGCATAGTGAGAAAAAATGTACAGTTCCTCATCATTTTCTCTGAGGACAAGACTACTGAGTATTTACAGAGCCTAAAGAAACAGACATGTTCTCACTAAAATCAAAAGACAGGAAACGAACCAACCAGAAAGAATGGATCGAAAATAAAAATGCTCTCATGAAAGAAGAAAATAGAAATAAGAACTGTGCAATACAATTCTTAATTAGATTAGAGGTTGGGAAAGTTCATAAAAAGTATGCAAATATAGGAGAATATTAACAGGTAGGTGTCTTGTTCCCAGGTATACTGACTCCAAATATAAGGTTCTAGCAGGATGAGGCACAAAACAAGGCCAGGCAAGGGAGTCCACAATTGGGGTAAAGGCAATGTAGAGTTCTTAGTAACTAGAATCCTACCAGACTATGCAATGCACAGTCAAACCAATCCAGCTGGATCAGAAAAACAAAAACAAAAACCCAAGAATCTAAGCTTAGACAGGCAGTCTGAAGGGCAAACACAGCACAGAGTCTCAGCCGCCAGGGGTCAAGATACATGGCAAGCAGCATTTGGAGCAAGAAAGGATGTTATCTCCAACTAAACTCAGAGTCACAGAGTACAGTATATACTGCTGAGCTGCTGGAGCCCCATCTAGAGCTCAGGTGCAGGCATTTCACCAACTAGGAAAGGAACTGAGGCCAGGAACAGAGACAGCCCATGACTAGTAGACAGAAATTCATAACTACCAGTGAGTATCATGGCAGGAGCTTGTGGTTTTCTTTTGTTCTGGTGACTGATCTTAAGAAGTTAAGCACAGGATTCTTCTGAAGTCTGATGTCACAAAGTGTTGCCTCAAACACCTCCTGAGTCCCAACACTGATGTCCTTTCAGCTATCTCTGTTTCTGGTCTGAGCTGCAGGATTTGGCCTGATGATTTCCATGGGAGGAAGAACTTCCCTCATGGAGACCTGCTACTCTCAAAGAGTCCTTCCTTGCAGCTGAGCACGTTGCTGGGGGTGGGAGTGGGGGTGCTCATCACTTTATTCTATGACAATACTGTGAGATGGATGGCTTTCTCCTTCTCTGTCCCAGATACCTGAGCCATTTTCCTCGCCGGGGGGGGGGGGGATCTTTGCCTCATAAGCCTCTGAGGGTCCAGGCTTTGCAGAATCCAGCAATTCCTCTCTCCTGTTAGATGTAAATGGTTCTGGCTCATCCTCACTGGAAGCCTCATCCAGTGAATCCACAGCAGAAGATGCCTTGCCGTTTCTGTTGCAGAACAACACACTGTCTGGCAGCTAAATAACCAGTTCTTCTGTGTAGAACAGAAATCAAAATGCAAGGCTTCAAGCAGATAAAGTACACATTTCAGAATCTGCACATTAGCCTCTCAACAGTCTAACAAGATGAGAACCAAATCAAAAACAACCAGCATTTGACAATCTGCCTATCCCTGCACTAATGTTTACAATCATTTTTTCAAGTTTGGAAAAAAAGATTTCTACTTGATAAACAATGGTACTTTATCTCCCACACCCTTTATCTTAACAAGCCTACTGGCTGGGTTGGAAACCTGCAGCAGCCCTGCAGATGCTGCTCAGCCCCAACTCCCAGCAGATCAGTTGGTAAACCAATCCTTTTGGATGGTGAGAGTTGGAAGCTGACACTACATAGATCCCCACACCTAACTTTCTCTCCTCAAGGAGACTGCTGATTAAATGGCCGGGATATAGACATTTTTTTTTGCTAAGAAGAGCTAGGAGATACCTGGGAGGTGATGAAACCTTGGCTAAATCTTAGTATGAATATGAAAAGGAGCTGGGTTTTGTGGTCTGCAATCTCAGGAAACATTCTAGAATGCTGGTTGTCTCCTTCTGCAGATCTGCTGCAAGGGGGTAGTGCAACTTTTTATTGCAATGTTTAAAATGTGTGCCTCTATAACCACTCCGGATTATTTGGCTCAGCCCAACGAGTGAGGAAATCTTAGGAAGGGGCTGTAATTGAAGATTTCAGTTGAGAGCCAACAGGAGAGGCAGGGGCTGTGTTCCCCTGGAGAAGGATAAGGCCCTCACCAACTTGGTTTAGGTAGTAGAATTTCAGTATGTTTGTGTGGAAGGGCCTTGGAAGAGTGAATCCATACAGTGATCTTAACCATTTGCATTTTATTGGTTTTTTAAAATAATTTTATTAATAACAAACATAAAACATATCATTATAAACAACAATGCATTGCACAACCAAAAAAATTAATTAACACAAAAACTTCAAAACAATTATATCAAAGGTTCCCCACCACCACCACTGCTGGGACCATTGAAGATAGAGTCAATTCTCTTCCCTTCATGGAGTCCCCTTTCCCTTCCAAAATTTTAGCAATTCTTGCAATGGTGCACTTCCCTTACCCTTTATTAACACATAATCAATAAATTCTCTCCAAATATCTGTAAATAATCCTTTCTTTAATATTACACATCAGCTTATCATCTATATCTATAGTCCATACCTCTTCGTACCATTCATTTAATTGAAAATCATACTTTATTTTCCAATACATAGCTATCATTAATCTTGCTGCCGCTAATAAGTTTGAAATTAACTCTCTAGTTGATCAATTACATTGATCCTGGTCAAAAATTGATAAAAGTGCTATTTTAGGACATCTCAAAATTTTGCTTAGTTATTTCCTTTATTTCCATAAAAACCAATTGCCAAAATTTCAATACATTCTTGTATTCCCACCACATATGAAAATAAGTATCAGTTTTCTGGCCTCCTCTCCAACACAACTTATAATAATTTGTATTTATTTGATTTAATTTCATTGGAGTTAAATACCATCTCCAAACTATCTTATAATTTTTTTCCTTAATCCTGACAGACATAGATTTCAGTGTCCCATATTTTCTCCCAACTCTCAGTACTTATTTCTTTCTTCAGATCATATTCCCATGAAGATCTAAGTGAATCCTGTTGATCCTCTACTTCAAGTAGTATTTTATAAATTTTACTTAGTATACCTTTCACTTTGTAATACCCTTTCCTCAAACTTCATGAGTTCCCTATATTTACTATTTTTTCTTACCCACTGATCTACTTGTATTAAATTAAGCCAAGATACTTTCTCAATTCCTAATATATCTTTTATTTATTTTTATTTGCATTCTGCTGTAGGACTTTGAAGACTATATATTTGGAGCTATTTCCTTTATGATGTGGATCTCTTATCTTAGTTGATAAATATATTTGGGACTTATTTGGTTCTTATTTGGCTTCAAAGAGACATTGGCATTCTTTGTTCCTCCAAGCAACTCCTGCTCTGGTGTTGGTGAAAAGAACTTGGGGAGTGGGAGGGTTACAATTCGTAGCATCTAGTTTGGGGCTGTGTTCATATCATTGTTGCTATTTGTTATGTGTATACAGTATAAAAATAAAAACATTTTTGCAAACTTTGTGTTTAAAATAATCATTAAATATGTATCTCTGCAGAACCAGAGTTACATTTCCATCTATTCTTAACCAATCTTCTTATGCTACAGACATGCCACGGCAAGCCTACAGAGCCCTTCTTCTTCCAAAGGAAACCAACCCAAGTAATTATTGTGCCCCTGGAAACTTCTCCCACCTGGAGAAATGTCATAACTCTAACAATGTATTTCTCTATCCATATGTTACTTGTGTTTAAACTATCACTTCCCAGTTTTCATGTCACTGTGGAGAAATAATCTGCTCAAATTATATGTGTTCTTCAAGCTAATTTCCTCTCTTCATAATTTTCCTTACCGTCTGACTAATTTAGCAGCTGCTCTGGCCTTCAAAAGCTGTGTTTGCATTCCCTCTTTCTGATTCCAGAAATCCATTGCTGTGAGATTAAGTATATCTGTAGAGTGCAAACAGAATGAAAAGCAGCTAAGGCACTCTAAAACCAAGTCTATAATTAACTAAATGCAATTAATTTATGTATGAAGGTGCATCAAAACCTAGACTGATGTACCTAGCAAAGCATGGATTCAGCAAAATCTCGGCCGTTTGACATCCAAGACTTCCAAGAAATCTCTCATGTTAATTCTGTATATTTCAGTACATTCCCTGTGATATTTGGAAGGAAACTGTAACCAGTAATAATTTACAGCACAATCTTTTGCAAATTTACTTGGATGTAAAACTCACCACGTTCAATGAAACTGCCTCCCATCAAGTAAGTGTACATGTATGTGTGGAACAACTTTGCTTCTTGCTGTTCCAAAGGACAGGATCTGAATTAATCGATTCAAACTGTCAAAACAAATATGACTCAACATTAAGGAGCATGTTCTGACAGTAAGAGCTGTTCAACAGTGGAATAGACTCAAAGGTGGCTCATAGAATCACAGATAAATGGAGTCGGAAGGGGCCTATGAGGCCATCGCATCCAACCTCCTGCTCCATGCAGGAATTCAAATCAAAGTAGATCTAACAGATGGTTGTCTAATTTTCTCTTGAATGCCTCCAGCGTTGGAGTGCTCACTAACTCCCATTGTTGTCTTGCTTTTTATGAAGACTATTTTTGGGTCCCATTAAAGCTGCTTGCTCTGTTCCTCTTATTGTGCATAAGCATTCATCTGTCTTTACCTCTGAGTTTGCATCTCCCCTCCGCTTCCAATTCAGTTTAAAGACCTCCTGAGGAAGATCTTTATGCTATGGCCAAACACATTCTTCCTTGTTTTTGTGAGGTGCAACCTATCACTTGGCAGCAGTCCATCTTCGAAGAAGCAAAGCCCGTGGTCCCAAAATCCAAATATCTCATGTTGGCACCATCTTCATAGCCAGTTATTCACCCACATTATTTCCCTTTCTATTTCTCTTCTGATTACTGGAAGAATGCACAATAAAACTATCTGGGCCCCAAAATCCATAAGTTTCCTACCCAGAGCTTCAAAGTCTTATGTAATTTCCTCATAGTTCCCTTTGGCTGTGTTGTTTGTTCTGACAAGGGTGAGGAGAAAGGGAAACACATCAATGGATTTTATGGGTGATGGCAATCCTTCCTTCAGGCATACAGCATACCTGGCAGATCCATAGATCTTTCAGATATATTTCGGTTTCAATCCCATGCAGTAGGGAATTATCTACAACACCTAATCTGCTGGTGTTCTTTTTGTAGGGTGTGGATTCATTGAATCTGCTTGGCTGAGTCTCATGTTCTCCCATGGGGAGAGCTGTATGTCTTCCTCCAAATGCTGTCTCCAAGACTCCTTTTCAAGAATGTGAAAGTGGTTTTGCAGTTCCCTGGTGAAGAATGTCTTCTCCTTCCTTTGTTCCAAAATGCGACCCTTTTCCATGGTTCTTCCTCCACAGTGCTTATTATCTCCACAGCATTATCCTCTTCTGCTTTGTCCAGCTGTTCTTCTACCTCTAGTGCCTCTCTTGGCTGCTGCTGCATACTCTTCATCTTCTCTTATACTCTTAAATGTGGCTGCTCACTGCTCCAGTTCTCTCACTTTCTCTTCCAACAGTGCAACCAGTTTGCACTTGCTACATGTGTATGCTATGTTGTTCTCAGGCAGAAAGACAAACATTGTACACACTTTGCAGGTCACAGCTACAGAAGTGTCTCTTCTCTCCATGGTCCCTGTTACCTTTTTACTTTTTTCTGCTTGTCTATGAGTGCCCTTTGCTTTATCTTGTCTGTCTTGAAGGATACTGGGAAAGTCCTGCCTTTGTCTCTTTGGACTCCTTGTTTGTTGGTCTCTTCCTCCACAAGACCCTTTCCATAATACTACCCCACTGTCAAACTCTGGTTGCTTGCTCCCTGGGATCCATCTCAGTTTCATTCCTCTTCTGTGCTCTGTTAGTAGTCAGCAAACAGAAGCATTGATTATAAACAGTGATTGAATGGCTCTGTCAGAAATGCTTTAACTGTAGATAATTCAGCAGGAGCTTAGATTAGATGACACCTGGAACCCCCTTCAACTCTACAATTGTATGTTCAATCCATTAAAATAAATCACAACCTTAATATTCCTGCAGTGTCATGGATGAGAAGGGCAGGAAGCTCTGACATCAGAGCCTCTAATCAGGGGTCTCCAAACTTTTCAGTATGAGGGCCACATCATATATTTTACACATTTTGAGGGCTGAAGGAGGGAAAGAGGACCCAAGCAATCCCCTACCCCCACTGTAGGGGGGTGGGGGATCAATGGGGTTCCCCCTCCCTCCTCTTTCTATGCCCGGGCCGGATAAAAAGGCAAGGTGGGGTGGATGTGGCCTGCAGGCCATAGTTTGGAGACCCCTGCTCTAATCTGTCTGAAAGCCCTATTGGCAAAAGTGAAGCACAGAGAGAGCCACCCACCCAGACCCATCCCAGTTCCTGCTTCTCCTTCCCCTCAAATAAGGAAAATAATTTGCATGATATAGAGGCAAGGAAAAACTTGTGTTAGGACAAAATGGCATCTTTCACCATAAAAGGGAGCATTACTTCTAGATGGGCCTGCCAGAGATGCTTTAGCTGTAGATTTGGCTAAGTGAACCCAGAAACAGCAACATGAAGGTAAAGCAGCTAGGAGAAACAGCCTGGGTAAGATCAACATGTTAGGACAGCATATGCAATAGAGGCATGCTAGTGATAGAACTACTGTACTTGAGATGTTCTCTGTATTTACTACAGAAGTAAAAACTAGAAAAGTAAACTAGAAAGGAGTCAGAAAAGGTATTTAGAATTAAAAAAAACAAGTACTGTTTCTTAAAAATCCACAACGTCTTTAAAGTCTCTGTTAATAGCATGTCTTCACTTGGTTGTAAGGACACATATTCCACACAAACATATCAGAGGGGCTGGTAGAATACAGATTCTAAACAATTGAGCCAAGGGTCTGTGAAATCTCTTTGTGTGCCACTTGTAGGCAGAGTTCAGATGTATATAAGATAAGTGCACTGAAGGTTCACAAAAGTGGAAAGAAGACTTTCGTAAAGGCAGAAGTTAAATAGAATAATAAATACAAATATAGCTTTGGTGAGATACATATTAAAGTTAAAATTTATACTACACAAAGCAGTTTCTTTTCAGCTACAAGTGAACCTAGTTGCCAAAAATACACCTCCTCATGATGAGGATAGGCAGTGATAGTTAATATGATAGCATCACATTCTACCATGACCACTATTGTCTGAATCACACAGAGTTTATGCAAGGACATTAAGCCTCGAATCCTTATTTTTCAGACTACAACTCTCAGAATCCCCCAGCAAGACACAGTATGTGTTGCAATCTGGTATTCTCCAGATTTTCTGGACTACAATACCAGAAACCCTAACTTCTATAAAGTTCCACTGGAACTCTGGCCTCTAGCTTTTAGGGTTCACAGTCCAAAAACCTGGAGAGCATCCCATTGCCTTTTTCCTCCACTATAAAGACGAATTCAGCAGCTGCTTCTCTCCAGTGCAGCTCAATCTATAGTAACGTACTATAGTAGAAAGGAGGTTTTTGCCACACAAGAAGAATATATGAAATAATGTATGGTAAAATTTTCTCTTCTGTGGGTTAAGAAAGTGATAGATATCCTAATAGATATCCTCTGAAGATGGCAGCCTTCAACCTTACCCATCTCTTAATGGCTCGTGCATTTGACTCGATTTTCTTTCTGCCTGCTTGGCCCCATTCTAAGAGTACAGAACGTCAAAAGTTTGAACAGTAATGTTGCAAAAATAACTCATAATTTACATGTCAGAAGGATTCCATAACAGGGGTCATCCCCTTCCCCTTCCCACCCATTACTCTCTTCCCTTACTTTCAAGTAACACATGCAGGAATTACCTCATCTCTGGCCACAGTTTTACCATGCCAATTTAAAACCAAATGTAATGGATAGGCAGAGGATTTTAATAATACTTTCAGGCCTGACAATTAAGTAATTAACACTAAGTTTTTGCTTCACAACAAAAGGGTATTCCCGCAGGATTCAGAACAAGCATCCAATCTCTAACATTAAAATCATGGTGCCTGCATCACTGCCTGCATCACTGAAATACAACTACAGACATGCTCCCTCCCCATTTTTACAAGACAGTATCACAACTTTCTTAACAGAGAAAAGCGTTTTCCAATCATTCCAGGTCGAAAAAGTGGAAGCCCCTCAGTGGTGGAGAGAGAGAAAAATCTGCTTTGGGAGCAAAAAGGGCTGGACTCATTCAAAGCAACTTTTGTGTCATGCAGTCAGTAAAAAAACTACTTTGAATTAATCCACTTTATGAGCAAAGTAAATTCTGTGGTATTTGACCATGTAGTTGCCCTCTTAGCTGTCCCTGAGGCCATCTGATGGATGCATACTAACAGAGTTAGTTCCTTCAGTTCACTCAAGGAAGGGAAAGCATGAGATCCAAAAGCCTTGCCCATCTCTGACCTAATACAGTCCTAGGAGCGTGAGGGGTGGGATGTGGGGGATGATTAAAAAATGAACAGGATGAAAAAAAAATCATGCAAGAGAAAAGGCTACCACAGAACTCAGGTGGGACTCTCCTATTCAACTCATGGTGTCACGAGAAATAAATTACCTACCCTGTGCCTCAGGCTAAGCCTAGTTGACAAACTAATGAATAAATAGATGTACCTCTTACAGATGTTTAACGCCACATGTCAACTATCACAGTACATCAAAGATGCTAATGTTGCAAAAGCACCCAAATGAAAGCAATTGCTGGACAGGAATGAAGAACAGGTAAGTTATCACACAGACAGTTAATTGAAATTAAGGTTTGGTTTTGTTCCATCCCAGGTTTACTATCTGATTACTACACAGAAACACACTGTTGGGCGATGCTTTAGTTCCACATAAGACTGCCTTCACCACAGGCACTCCCTGTGTCCTACGCTACCCTTCATTGTGGTTTTAGTGTTTCGACAGCCCCAATGAAATTCACACAGAGATTTTAATCTTTGAGAAGCCTCTAAGGGCCTAAGACCTTGAGCAGTCCAAGTCATGTCCAGCCATTTCTGCTCAGCTTTCAGAACCTTCTGTGTGGGGATTTCGATGGCCATGTTTATCTGTCCCATGCTGTCAGTGACCCAGCTATTGATTTATTCACCCTGCTTCTATACCTCTTTTTACCAGTCATTAGAAGGGGAACAAACGGCTGCAAATAGCCCCAATGATACTCCTAGAATGGAGGGAAACATGTAGTCAGAATTTTACAATTAAATCAACCAAAATAAATAAAATATTTCATAAATAATGAAGAGACAAACGAAAGTTGGAAGCAATAGCAGCATAACAGAACAATGAAACGATATGTGCCTCAGATAGTCAATTACCAGTCTAAAAACAGCAACAGCATGCCCAGGCAAACAAAACACACACCTGCAAGCCTCCAGTGCCATGTAATTCCATATCTTAAATAATTCACATTAAAAGCTGTTCCAAAAAAATAAGTACTGTTCAATAAATGTCATTTTAGATAAATTTAATGCTGCTTAAATAATAGACCTGAGACAAAATGGATGCCCTTTTTTGCCAAGCCTCTGACACTTTGGTGGGGAGAAAGCACCCTCTTTCAGCTGAGGTAGCTGAGTGTCTTCTAACGTCAAAAGAAGGCAATGAACGGTGCCTTGCAAGGCAGCACAGGATGACCAGTTGTCATAAATGTAGGTGTGTGCCTCCTACATGAACATGAACAAGCACTTTAGCTGTTAATGTGAATGGTGTGGGAATTTTGATCCTTGTCAATACAAGTGGAGTTATTCTAGGTCAACTAATCAGGAAGAAATGCAACAGAGTTCACTGTAAAAATAGCCTTTTGGATTAAGGATAAATAATGGATTCACTCATATCATTCTAAATTGATGAAATCATATTGAGTTGATTCAAATCATTCTGAACTGGTAAGCCTCACATTTAAAGTAAGCTTCCTTTCAAAACCTTCCTTTAATGAACTGTTCAGTTTAATAAATGAAAGTGAAGGGGGGTGAAATCCTTGGGTGAGTCACAGAAAAACAATCTTCTTTTTTTTAACAGTCAAGGAGGGATTATTTGTGCCTATTCACAGACATTTATTTAATAGCTATACAAAATTTTGCCCTGTCTCCCTCCATTTCAACTGCATCATCAAAAAAACCCGATGCAGCTGAATTTGCGACAAATTTGCTCTCCTTGTTCTTTGCTACTGCAGCACTCTCACCCTTTCCCTCACCTATCCAATCCCAGCTAACTAAGAATCACATAAGACTAAATCCAATGTGGTGCTGGATTTCTGTTTCTTCCCCTTTCCTCTGCAGTTCTTGGAGTTTTCTAGCCCTCCAGAGCAGTTTTTTGGTGAGCAAAGGTGGCAGTTGTGGGAAAGGGAGAGCGTCTCCCCTGTTTCTGCCAGACTCCACTGCCAGCACCAGCTCCTTCCCACAGTAAACAGGATTACACTACAGGCTACACAGCTAATCATATTAATAATGGCCAAAATAATCATATTTTGAAGGCCATCTCTTATCTGGCCTTCAAAATAGTTATATCTCTTATACAGGAGTCAGGAATCAGGCACTAGTTAATCACCAGAGAGGACAAGAATAAGTAAAGGATGGGCTCAGTGTGTCACAGTAAAGCCTTGGACTTTCCATGCACTCTTCTGCTCCACCCCAGGAGTGCCACAAAGGACTGCTATCTTTATCATCTGTGCAATTTTCCCAAAAATTAGCCATCGTAGCCATGGCTTAGCAAGAGTTGTTATTTGACCAATATACTAGGCCTAAGGCTCTGCCAGAACCCATCTGAGTGCTCCAAATATAACACAAATAAATCTAAATAAATCTTATGCCAGCAGAGGCACCTTCAATCTCTATAGAACAGGAAACCACAGAAGTTCATGTCCAAGCAATTTAGGTGTTTTATCCCTTACTTATCTTGACCTGGACCTGAAACGTACTAGTGTACAAGCAGAAGGCATATCCAGTTTTGCAAGAGAGTATCCAAATGTCATCTGTTTTCCTTTTCCTGCTACAACCCCACCCCCAACGTCACCCCACTCCCTACTCTGTTGCAGACAGACTCCTTCCAACTCTCAGGAATACTTTTTTTAAAGTTTGGAGGGACCCAGGCATGCACCTTTCCATGACGAGGGTTCTCGTCTGTTGTTTAAGAGAATCCTAACATCATGATTCTTTTAGAGTTGCTTTTCGACATGTGTTAGATTTTACTATAAAGCAACAACAAAAACCTTGTAGGTTAACTATTGTCAAGATCATGTCCCTGAAAAGTCTGATGTGTATCCTCATGGCAAGTTACCATGTTAGTAAGATCAAGGCACAAACTCACATGCACATATGTCTGTGTGTATTATTCCACAGTAATAGTTTTACTAACAGCATTAATCTAAGATGTAGGACGGCTTCAAAAGAATAGCATAGTATGTGAATTCTTATCCTTTATTTAAAAAACTAAAATATACCACACAAATAGAAATAATGTATGAATCCACTGCAAACTTTAAAACACAGAATGCAGGGCAGTTTACATTTATATCCCAAGTCTTTGCATATGAAAACATTTCTGACATGTCAATTTAAAATGGACATTCAAGCCATCTGTCTAGGAAGCCATAAGTTACAACATCATCAGATCTCATACTTTCCAATAGCTCTCCAGAGTAGTTCTTGCTACCTTAACCTAAGGATTTTTGTCCACAGACCTTCTGGTATTTATTAGCCTACCACCAACCTGTCAACATTATGCTTAATTTCTTTATATTTGCCACCATCTGGGATTTGTATAGGGAACAAGGGGTGCTGATAGAACCTTTCATTTTCAAAATGCATATTTGCATGTGTACTTACGGACAAGCAAGCATATTAGAAAATATTGTTCTCATACCATGTTAGGAAGCCATACTGAATGGGAATAGGGAATGCAGAAAAGGAGAGGTCATGTGGCAAGTGTATAGTGTAGAAGAAATATTTGAAGCAACTTATGTAGAAGACATTTATCATCTCCATAGAGGTCTTATAGATTCTTTGGTCAATAGGGATTTGGCAAAAAAAACGTAGCAGCTAACTGGAGCACTGCAAGAAAGCCTGTCCAAACATAACCCTTCATCATCTTCAGCTAAGCTGGCAGAAATTCTTCCCAGTAAAATTATTTTACATGATATAACCTTATTTATATATGAATACCCCGGTTGATTCTACAAAATAAATAAATAAATACATGTTGTGTGTGTGTGTATCCATGCACATACATGCTGCCATTTCCACATTTGCCAATAGTCATGCAGTTACAACTGAACAATTAAACTATGCACAGGGAAGATATGAAGAGGGTAGATTGTGCAGAGATAGAAGCTGTGGAGAACAATACAGCTGCAATGATGATTTTGTCAAAATTAGGTTAAAAACAAAATAGTGTTTCCACATTATGAACTGATACATTGCCACTATTTATCTGTAAAAAAAGGCATGTGAAAACACGAAGGCTTTTACAGTATAGTAAGAAAACGTGAAATGGAAACCGTGTTGTCATGGTGATTTTCCAATCATTATATACTTCACTATTTTTTAAAGCTCCAAATCAGATTTTTATTGCCCTAACACAAGTGAGCCATACATTGTCCCAATGTTCTTTTTAAAATAATAGTATTATCTAATTTAAAACACTATTTGCAGATCAAATAATTCTAGTTCATGCATTAAAAAAAACATAAAGGTATATAATTTTATTAAAAGTTACTGGCACAACAGTTTGTTCTAAGGAAAGGTTGTAATACAATAATCTAAGTAAGTAATCTAATATAATTTTATACATGAGGAAAACACAATTTACACTGCTCTGCCACTTTCACATCTCATTAAAAGATACGTCGAAACTGATTAGGTGTTTGAAGAAAAGCCTCAAGCCATATATACATTTAAAGGGATGATAAAGTTAATCCAGATCATTAAAGCAAGAAAAATAGCCAAAAAAAGAAAAAGGAAAAAAAAAGGCATAGCATCAAATACTGTTGTGTGCACACAAAATCTGAAAAAGCAAATACAACTGAAGGAACCTTTTCTTTCTTTCTTTTTTACAAAAAAGGCAAGAACAACAGATTCATAACTCAAAGGAACCTGACATCTATTAAGACACCGTTTTCTAAACCAATCCTGGATACACTTTATAGCATTTACAAGGGAAAAAGAGAGAGATTTGCCATAGATCACAGCATGAAAGCTTACCCGCAATTTACCAGCAAAGCCTAGCCAGCCATCTGCCCATTTTTTTTCTCCTTGAAGTGAATTCAGGGAATTGCCCTGTTGACTTCACAGAACGATCATTCTGATAACACCTACCCACAAAGTTAATCAATTAATTAAGATTGCTTTTACTTAGTAAAGCAGCATGCTGACAGTAGGTCATATGAAGGTTGCTTCTTGCTTCCTTCGTGAGGGTCTCTTTTAAAAAAACCACCGTCCTCCAGTTCCATGTACCAGTTATTTTGATATTCATTCAGGAGCTGCAGAAATATACGGAGCCCTTCACAATGCCAGCTTGCATGATGAAAGAGCAAAAGTAGTTTTCAGGCTGCAGAATGCCTTAAAAGGGTTACCATGGAAATAAATGTGCAAAAGGGAGGGGGTTCCTTCAATGACAAATGCTGCCTCTGAACAGGGACAAGCTTTGAAGGAAGGCTGAATGGGGACTGTGGAAGAGGGAAAGAAAATGTATTTTACTATTACTGCTAGGATCACTGCTCCACTTTGAAGCTAAACTACTAATTTTAATAATGCATATAGACATGACACAGAAACACAGAAGGAAGGTCTTTAAAGCAGCAGTTACTATCTTACACCATCAAAAACTGGGACATCTGAAAAGTGCTTTATTTGCATTTCCACAGAGAAGTCTTTGTGCAAGTTATATTTTCAAAGAAGAGTGTTGTAAGGAACACACTTTTGCAGAATTGGACAGAAACACTTAGGATGAATTAAAATCAAGCTGCCTAAGTAAAAATGGGTTTTAATTGTGAACTGATGTTCCTGGTAGCTGCAAATGCAGACTGGAAGTCTTCTTTTATAAATAAGAAATCAATGAATGCTGTTCAGTTAGCAGCCCACAAAAGGAATATAAAGCAAACAAAAAACAAAAAAAACCCCACACACCCAGGTTTGGAAGTAAGCTGCACAGCTCACACCACAGCTGGCTTCTAATGCTGCAGGGAGATTTTACTCAAAATCATTAGCCCAGACTGGATCTAGTGAGTATTCCCATTAAAAGCCAGCTGAAACTATTCATGTTGCATTGAAAACTCTGCATTCACAATCTTCGATTCCTTGTTTAAAGAAAAAACAAACTGGTTCTTGTGATTTTCAAGCACTGAATAAATATGTGAAAAGAGGGCATAAGGCTGAGTAGTAGAAAATGTAGCACTCATAAATCCTTAAGTCTCTAGATGGGTTAAACATTCAGGTCATAATTTTATAAGAAAACGCATTAGAAAAAAATATGGATTTGTACTCTTGTCACTAAAATATCTACCTGTGTACAAAGCACCTGATATCATCCGCAGAAGCTACTGTATATATCTGCAGAAAAGTGAGTTCTGAGGGAACCCATCTAGCTGTTTCTGCTGCCTATAACTAAGGAAGATACTACATAAGGAAGGCTCACAGTGTTCCACACATGAGTGAGGGGAGGCAAAGGGCATCTCCTAGATTGCATGCAGCTTCCCAAGGGGACCAGATGTGGCCCCCTTGAAACCTCAAGGTCCCCTTTTGCTGAGAAACTCTCTTTGTGCTCTTTCCAGCGTGTGGTGGGGCACTGCCATATTTTCGGTCTCCCATTCTCCAAAGGTTTTTTTTTAAATTACACTAGGTGATTCAGTAGCATTACTTGGAACAATGGTTCCCAACCTTGGGTCCCCAGATGTTCTTGGACTAAAATTCCCTGAAGCCTTTACTGCTAGCTGTGTTGGCCAGAATTTCTGCACATTGTAGTCCAAGAACATCTGGGGACCCAAGGTTGGGAATCACTGACCTAGAGGATTTGAGTGAAAATACTCTGGAAGAGGGGAAGCACAGGAGTGGACCTCTAAGGTCCAGGGCTGCACAATTATGGCCTCTTGGACTCGGCTTTGAAATTTTATAATAAAATATGATGCTACCTTTTGCCAAGTCAGGCCATTTCAATCTTTTGTATTTATGTATTGGTTATTTTAAAATCAATGGGTGTAATCCTGTTGGCATAGCTCTGCACACTCAAGGCACATGATGTCATCAGCTGCAACCTTTAATCACTGGTCAAAAGTTTCTGACGCCCCTCACCCAGATTCTGAGGCTCCCTAGGGATTCCCTTTGTCCTGGAGAAGCCCTTGGGGGTCAAGGGATGGGATCTTTAATATCCAAAAATCGCTATCATGAGTTCCAGTCTGAAGGCTTTTCTTCTTTGGATATTAAAGGCTCCCCCCTCCATTCCAAAGCCTCAGAAGTCTTCTCCAGGACAAAAGGGATCCCTAGGGAGCCTTCAAACCTGATGGGGGAGGAATCCTAAACTTTTAATTAGCGATAAGAGGCCAAAGCTGATGGCATCCTCAGCCTTCTGCAGAGTTGCACCAAAAGGATTTCAGCCACTATCTCATCTTTCAAAAACTGCAATGACTGGGTTTCCAAATGAATCATTGTTCCAATCATGATAATATTATATTGAGAAAGAGAGTGTGAATCCAAAAACTCTCAAAACAACAATCATAAGAAGCTATATTTAGCCTTCCTTTGGGAGCAGCTTGAATATTATTTCTTCCAAACAAGCTCTATGGAAAAGCTCCTACATGATCTGACTGTATTCCACACTGAAGATGAAGTGATTTAAAAAGCTTCAAGTTATCTTGAAAGCTACAAAGCAGGGTGGATTTGATTTAAATCACTGTTTAAATTTTTAAAAATCGGATTTTTAATTATTTAAATAAAAATATTTTTTATTTAAATTGTTATTTAAATTAATTTGATTTTTAAAAAATCATTGATTTTTATCTACCTGCTACAAAGTCAGTGTCTCCTAAGAAGTGAGGCATGGACATGCACCAATGCAAAATGGCAGGGGAGGCTTTTCAATATGACCACTTTCTTCTGGAATGATGCCAGAAGGACGAACATTTATCCTCTGACTTCCTCTCCTTCTCTTTCTGTGTCATCATGGATGTCAACCCCGGGTGTAGCAACTCCAAACAATGATGATGCATTACATCTAAACCAGTCTCCAAGGTTTTTTCAGCTAACCTGTACATTTTATGTGTTTTATTATTTCTTTGTCTTCATTGATCCAATCTGGTACTTCTTCACTGGTTACCTTCTGTATCTATGAGATGCAAAACAACCTAAACACTTCCCCAACTGTTTGCCTCTTCCAAAGACCAAGCAAAATAATAAATCTCTGTACCATGCATGTCTAACATGAAACTAGGTGGAGCAGGTGTGTCTTAGTTGTCTATTGGCCTGCATTACCCCAAGGAGGAACCTCTTCCCATTGCCTTAGACGTTACTTACATAGGCATGTTGTATCAATAACATCCTATGGGACTGAACTGAAGATTGATTATTTCACAAAATGGCTACTGAAATCAAGTGCCATTACTACTTTAAAGCTGTAACACCACAACACATTACGTGGTAGGCATTACGACAAAACCTAGTTTTTCAGAGAGCTGGAGACAGTATTTCAAAGCTGACTCTGTCCACAGAGCACATTCTGTGGTTGAATGCCCTGCAACTGTTCTTGAGCAAACTGATCTTGTAGATTTCTGAAGCATTTCCACTGATGCCTAGACAAAGCTGAGATTAGCCCACAGCTGCATGACTAGCCATGCTGTACTTTTGGTGTGACTATCTCAGGATGATTAATGTTCTCCCCTTTTTCTTTCCTTGACCCCAAAAATGCCCAGAGCAAATGCTTTAAAATTCTGCACACTGGTTTTAAATCAAGCAAAGGGGTGAGCAAGCCTCTACGTACTTAAGCACAGAGTCTTAGAAAAGAAGAGAAGCACAGCAATGCCTCCTCTCAATCTCCTTCATGTCCTGCCACTGCAGGGTTTCTAAAGGATTCTTGAGAGAAACAGATTATATGGAATTCACGTAGTCCATTTTACCATTATGATTAATTATATGTATGAAGCTGAGAATTAAAACAGTAATTACATTCCAGAGCTGGACCAAATCTATTTACATATTTGTACAAACATTTTCTGCAGTAAATGCTTGAGCTTTACCAATCTCTTTTCCTTTTCCTTTTTTGTCTTATCTTTTTCTTTCCTCTTCTTTCTTTCTTTTTTCTCAACCATGCACAGATTAGCGGGTTGAAAAGCAGGATGAAGCGCTCAGCCCCACTTCTTGTTTTGGATGCTATTCAGTAGGAACATATAACAAAAGGTTGTTGTTGTTGTTTAGTCGTTTATTTGTGTCCGACTCCTCGTGACCCAATGGACCAGAGCACGCCAGGCCCTCCTGTCTTCCACTGCCTCCCGGAGTTGGGTCAAATTCATGTTGGTAGCTTCGATGACACTGTCCAACTATCTCATCCTCTGTCGTCCTCTTCTCCTCTTGCCTTCACACTTTCCCAACATCAGGGTCTTTTCCAGGGAGTCTTCTCTTCTCATGAGATGGCCAAAGTATTGGAGCCTCAGCTTCAGGATCTGTCCTTCCAGTGAACACTCAGGGTTGATTTCCTTCAAAATGGATAGGTTTGTTCTCCTTGCAGTCCAGGGGACTCTCAAGAGTCTCCTCCAGCACCACAATTCAAAAGCATCAATTCTTCGGCAGTCAGCCTTCCTTATGGTCCAGCTCTCACTTTCATACATCACTACTGGAAAAACCATAGCTTTGACTATGCGGACCTTTGTCGGCAAGGTGATGTCTCTGCTTTTTAAGATGCTGTCTAGGTTTCTCATCGCTTTCCTCCCAAGAAGCAGGCGTCTTTTAATTTCATGGCTGCTGTCACCATCTGCAGTGATCATGGAGCCCAGGAAGGTAAACTCTGTCACTGCCTGCATATCTTCCCCTTCTATTTGCCAGGAGGTGATGGGGCCCGTGGCCATGATCTTAGTTTTTTTGATGTTGAGCTTCAGACCGTTTTTTGCGCTCTCCTCTTTCACCCTCATTAAGAGGTTCTTTAATTCCTCCTCACTTTCTGCCATCAGAGTGGTATCATCTGCATATCTGAGGTTGTTGATATTTCTTCCGGCAATCTTAATTCCGGTTTGGGATTCATCCAGTCCTGCCTCTCACATGTATTCTGCATATAAGTTAAATAAGCAGGGGGACAATATACAGCCTTGTCGTACTCCTTTCCCAATTTTGAACCAATCAGTTGTTCCATATCCAGTTCTAGCTGTTGCTTCCTGTCCCACATATAGATTTCTCAGGAGATAGATAAGGTGATCAGGCACTCCCATTTCTTTAAGAACTTGCCATAGTTTGCTGTGGTCCACACAGTCAAAGGCTTTTGCGTAGTCAATGAAGCAGAAGTCGATGTTTTTCTGGAACTCTCTGGCTTTCTCCATAATCCAGCGCATGTTAGCAATTTGGTCTCTAGTTCCTCTGCCCCTTCGAAATCCAGCTTGTACTTCTGGGAGTTCTCGGTCCACGTACTGCTGAAGACTGCCTTGTAGGATTTTGAGCATAACCTTGCTAGCGTGTGAAATGAGTGCAATTGTACGGTAGTTGGAGCATTCTTTAGCACTGCCCTTCTTTGGGACTGGGATGTAGACTGATCTTTTCCAATCCTCTGGCCACTGCTGAGTTTTCCAAACTTGCTGGCATATTGAGTGAAGCACCTTAACAGCGTCATCTTTTAAGATTTTAAATAGTTCAACTGGAACGCCATCACCTCCACTGGCCTTGTTGTTAGCCATGCTTTCTAAGGCCCACTTGACTTCGCTCTCCAGGATGTCTGGCTCAAGGTCAGCAACCACACTATCTGGGTTGTCTGGGGCATCCAGATCTTTCTGGTATAATTCTTCTGTGTATTCTTGCCACCTCTTCTTGATGTCTTCTGCTTCTGTAAGGTCCCTACCATTTTTGTCCTTTATCATGTCCATCTTTGCACAAAATGTTCCTTTAATATCTCCAATTTTCTTGAACAGATCTCTGGTTTTCCCCTTTCTATTGTTTTCCTCTATATCTTTGCATTGTTCATTTAAGAAGGCCCTCTTGTCTCTCCTTGCTATTCTTTGGAAGTCCGCATTCAATTTTCTGTAACTTTCCCTATCTCCCTTGCATTTTGTTTCCCTTCTCTTCTCTGCTATTTGTAAGGCCTCGTTGGACAGCCACTTTGCTTTCTTGCATTTCCTTTTCTTTGGGATGGTTTTTATTGCTGCCTCCTGTACAATGTTACGAGCCTCCAGCCATAGTTCTTCAGGCACTCTGTCCACCAAATCGAGTTCCTTAAATCTGTTCTTCACTTCCACTGTGTATTCATAAGGGATTTGGTTTAGATTATACCTGACTAGCCCCGTGGTTTTTCCTACTTTCTTCAGTTTAAGCTTGAATTTTGCTATAAGAAGCTGATGATCAGAGCCACAATCAGCTCCAGATCTTGTATTTGCTGACTGTATACAGCTTCTCTATCTTTTGCTGCAGAGAATATAATCAATCTGATTTCGGTACTGCCCATCTGGTGATGTCCATGTGTAGAGTCGCCTCTTGTGTTGTTGGAAAAGAGTGTTTGTGATGACCAGCTTGTTCTCTTGACAAAACTCTATTAGCCTTTGTCCTGCTTCGTTCTGAACTCCAAGGCCAAACTTACATGTTGTTCCTTTTATCACTTGACTCCCTACTTTAGCATTCCAGTCCCCTATAATGAGAAGAACATCTTTCTTTGGTGTCAGTTCTAGAAGGTGTTGTAAGTCTTCATAGAATTTGTCAATTTCAGCCTCTTCCGCATCGGTGGTTGGTGCATAAACTTGAATTACTGTGTTGTTGAAAGGACTGCCTTGGATTCGTATTGAAATCATTCTATCATTTTTCAGATTGTATCCCAGTACAGCTTTTCCCACTCTTTTGTTGACTATGAGGGCTACTCCATTTCTTCTACGGGATTCTTGCCCACAATAGTAGATATGGTAATCATCTGAATTGAATTCGCCCATTCCCGTCCATTTTAGTTCACTGACACCCAGGATGTCAATGTTTATTCTTGCCATCTCCTGTTTGACCACATCCAGCTTACCAAGGTTCATAGATCTTACATTCCCGGTTCCTATGCAGTATTCTTCTTTGCAGCATCGGACTTTCCTTTCACTTCCAGGCGCGTCCGCAGCTGAGCGTCCTTTTGGTTTTGGCCCAACCACTTCATTAGCTCTGGAGCTACTTGTCCTTGTCCTCCGCTCTTCCTCAGTAGCATGTTGGACGCCTTCCGACCTGAGGGGCCCATCTTCCAGCGTCATATCTTTTAGCCTTTTGTTTCTGTTCATGGGGTTTTCTTGGCAAAGATACTGGAGTGGCTTGCCAGTTCCTGCTCCAGGTGGATCGCGTTTAGTCAGAACTCTCCACTATGACCTGTCCGTCTTGGGTGTCCCTGCACGGCATAGCCCATAGCTTCTCTGAATTACTCAAGCCCCTTCACCACGACAAGGCAGCAATCCATGAATGTTGGAAGCCCAACATTCACATATAAAGGAATCTACAAAAGGTAGATTCCTTTATATGTGAATGTTGGGCTTCCAGTCAAATGACTAGCTTGCTCTCAAAACTGAGGTTGAATTCCACAGAAAGCACAATATAGCCATGTTGTGATGGTTCCAATCCTTCTTGGAAGGTTGATTCCAGAAAGTGGTAAAAGGAGTCTACTGATCTAGCCCAAGGACAGTATGAAACTCTTACATCTTCAGATGGACTGGGGATGGATAAAGGCTTGTAAGCTGAAAATTATCCAGACAAGGTGAGGCAATGAATCTGGCTGATCTGGACTAGGGGATGCAATCAACCTTGCATGGACTAGGACTGCAGCTTCATTGTAAACTTGGAGCCATCTGTCAAAATGCAGGTGGTGTTGGGGCCCAGGGATGCCTTTTACCAGGTTCAGCTGGTACACTGGTTGTGAGCACATCTAAAAAAAAATCAGATCTTGCAATGGGTACTATGAAGTCTAGAGGTGGGCAAAGTGAAGCCTTTCAGATGTTGTTGGACAACAACTCCTGTCAGCCCTAGTGGTGAGGAATGCTGGGATCTTCATTCAGACATCTGAGGGGCCATACATTCTCCACCCCTGTTCCAGTCATATCCAAGTCAGATTACTGTGGGGCGAAATTTCAAGAGGTCCAGAATGCAGTTGCCCAGTTGCTGGCAATCAGAACACAGAAAACTAAATCCATATCACTTACAGTGGTTACTGATGCATTCCTGTTCCCCATTCAAAGTTTCAGTCTTAACAGATAAAGCCCTAAAACATGTGGGACCATATTATTCAATGCACTGTCTGCCTGAAGCTGCCCGGGCATTAAAAAAAAATCTCAGAGGCCTGCTCATGAGGGCATCTGCCAATTTTGCAGCAGGCAAAGGAGAAAAGGCTTTCCATTACTATCCCCTGGATCTCTATTACTTCTGATGGGTGGCTGCCATCAGTCCCACAGAACATTTTAAGCCCTTTTTTGGGGTTTCCTTCCATAGAAAAAGACAAATGTGAGAAGGAACAGCATGTTGTCCCCATCCGTCTCTGTCACCTTCTGCATATGAGAAAGTATCAGGAATTAAGGCAAAGTGTGCCTGGGCTAGCACACTTCCACTCTTTGCATGCTTCTTCTATATTTAAAATGAACACGTGAAGAGGTCTTAATCTAGCCTTTATCCAATTCATAGTGTTACAAGCAGAAAACACCGAACAGAAAAAAAAAGTCGACCCAAAAACTATGCTTCACTTCACTCAGCTGACAGACTATAGTGCTATACTGACAACTAAGCAGAACAACCTACTTCAGTTAAATTCTGGGCCAGTTCAGATATGAATTATGTTCACTATGTGCAGCAGCATGGAAAAGGCCTTATTTCCACAGCTGAGCTACTCAACCAGCAACATATCAGAGTTCTCCCATGCACTACTGGCGTTCTTGTAGTCACAGGCTGAAGATACCATGCTGGTGTGCATGTGTGTAAGTATATGGGCACAGACGTGAAGTAAAATCTGCATGAAAGAACCAAGAACAGAGTCTCAGAAGACTGTCTGAATACACAGGCTGATTCATAGGAGAGCTCCACAGACAGCAAGAGGAAGGATTGTAATAGGTAGAACCTCCTAAATGTAAAAGCAACACAGGAATGGAATAGGCTGCCCTGGAGTTTCTTTTCTTTCAGGTTTTTGAGAAGTTTATGGACAAGGATGAAAGGGCTATGTTTCAAGGATAGGAAGTCCTGCTTCAGAGTAGGAGTATACACCAAACCATCCATTGGACAACTTTACAATTCTTCTATTCTAGAATCATATGATTTAGCCTTTCGTGTAGAATGGGCAACATTGATAGGTGGTGAAACAAACTAAGCCTCCAGTTCAGGTTTCTTTCTAGCTCCAACCTTGCCATATACTCTTACAGCTTCAGTGTTCCCCTTTATTACAGAGATAATAATACAGACATCATAAGGATTACTAAGAAAACGTATGTGAATCCTTTTGGATGATCTATAACCTCTATAAATAGTAACTGTAAGGGGGGGGGGGGGGGAGAGCATACTGGAATAGCCAGTGAATTGAGGTTTGTACATTAAACTTTAAAATACCTATTTTAAAATATCCATTTCGTTAGCTTTGGCTCAATGAACTACAAGTGATCAGGATAACCACAGATTTTAAAAATGAAAGAATAAGAAGAAAAAATGAGAGGCACATTTCACACAAATCCACCAGAGATTAGACTGAAAGGTCTGATTTAGCATGTAATTTATGAATACGGCCAAAAAAAAGAATTTTCATGCATCTTTAATGAGCCAGGGAAAAAATGGGGCAAGGAAAATTCAAGACAAGAATCTCCTTGCCAGAAGAGAATATTACAATTTGCTTACATTTAGCTGTGTCATACACCTTTATCTACCCTAAAACATTTGGTCTCATTTCCTTTGGTTTTCAGTAATGCCTAATAATAGCATCAATGTCAGTTCTATAAGCAAACTTCTGACAAACTAATTACTTCCTAGCCTCCATGTTCTCTTGAAAGGAAAATGGAATGTACATATGTTGAAAATGAGACATTAGCCCTATGGAGAAAAGCTTGAGACAAAAATTTTCACAAACCTTAGGAGCCAGCTACATTTTCAATGTGCGGCACAAAGAGAAAAACCAGGGCTCCTTTAACTATCATATAGATCGCACAAATAATTAAAATTTGAGTTGTAATAAATGTTATACCGGGCGACATATCTTTGATACGTAAACCACTAGAGGGAGCAACATTTTTGTCTGCAAATAACACGTAAAAACAACAGATGAAACTTTGAAAAAAACCACACCATACCAGATTGCCTCAAGAAGAAATTTTAGTTCTGATTTTAGAAAAGAGGATTGCAAGGGATTGTGAAGAAGCACAGATAGTAATGCTTTATAGGACATAACTAATCCATCAAATTCATTGCTACATTGTGTAGCAATCATTCTGTCTATGAACCACCTTTCCTCCAGTGAATTCAAGAATCTTTTTTCCATATTTTCCAAATTCATATTGCAGTTTTTTAAAAATACATAGGCTTTTGGTGGCTACCGTCCTGAAGCTGCAAACAAGTCTTCCATACCCAGAAAGTGATACAGACTTCTAGTTGTGGTGACTGCCAAAGTGGCAGCCATTTTACCCTTTACCACAAAACCAATAAAGAATCTTGCAACACTTTAATGACTGACTGTGTGGCACAAGCTTTTATGAACTCTGGTCTTCTTCTTCAGAAGCATGGCATATAGCTTCAGTAGGCAAACTTCAGGCTACATTCCATTGATCTGATGAAGTGGGCTACAGGCCACAACAGCATATGTTTAATAACATTTGTTCATTTTTTTGAAGTGCCACTAGATTCTTTGTTGTCTTAGTTGCTCGGATGAACCAGAGAAGGTGGATGTTGCCTTCCTTCCAGGTGGCTGTCTGTTGTCAAAGAAAGAGGACATAGCTTGATGTATTCTGTTACATCACCCCAACATGGCAGTACCCACAAACCATGCCAACTTGTGAAAGAATAAGCTCTTCTTGCCTTTTTGTACTGTGGCAAGATGAGGTTTATTATGCCCATGAAAAAAATGAATAACAACAGAAGTTGGGCATAGTATGACTATTTGTTGCATCAAAGCAAGGCAACAAGTCCATGTATTGCAGCAACATTCATTGCTACCCATTTGGGGTTTTTCAAAGGGTTTTGACATAAATATTTCTAGAAGCCAAAGCACAACATTTCCTAATCATATCCACCCTGTCAGAACTGCTACTACAGCAGTGCACTGCAAATCAAACTCATTCAAGCACAGCACTACCACTTCCTCACCAGATAAAGAGCATGAGAACTAATCATACTGATTAGACACAGCATTTTTCATGCCAGGCTCCCTGAAAAATAAGAAATCAGCAAGAACAACTGGTTGTCTTAGAAAATACAACATTTCAGTTACAACAGTTTGATTCAAAAATGCTGGAACGCACTCCAAAGCTCTAGGTACATTCTAAGTTGTAGTCAAACCAGGTGATAAAGTAGATTGACACTTCTGATTTCTGAGAAATTATCTCTGAGGGATGCTACATATTTGGCAGGGAAGGAGAGAGGAGGGGAGCAAGTAAGTAGAATGAATCAGTTCACTTACATGAAAAACTGTGGACAAAATCTCATGTCACAATACTTTGGTGGATTTGTCTCTTTTCATTCCATAGCCAGAATAAGCAGCTTTTCACTTCAGTAACATGTGAAATTACACTAGGCTGTATCCAGTGCTATCTGTCTCTTTGTGGAAGATTGTTTGATCCAGCCGAGGCCTTATGAATGGGAGGGGCAATGATTCATACAACCCCCTCCCCTGCCTGCTACAGCTTACCCACCTATGTTATTCTAAAAAAGATTTCCAGACACACTCAAAGACATTTTTGGGGTGTGGGGGAGTGCAGGAGACCTCAGTAAAAAAAAAGGGGGGGTAGGGGAAATCTGAAAGAACCATGTCACCTCTTGTATCCACCAGAGGAAGAGTTAAAGAAAAGGACAACAATGCAAACAACCCATAATAATAATACCTTTTGGCACAAAGAACATCCAGCCCCCACCAATCGTCTTTGACCCTCACAAGCTCTCACATACTTCCAAATTGCATCTCTCACCTCAGCTCAGACCTGCTGTATCTGCAGGCAGTGTTAGTAACTTCTCTCTTTCTGAGGTGCAACTGGTTCACTGCCATTTACAAAGGGGAAAAAATCTTGACATTGTTCAGCTTCTGCTCAGAATGTTCCTATTAATAGCAGTAAACTATTAATAACAGATTCTCCATTTTAAAATTAGTGTCAAAGAGGGAAAGAGCAAATGTAAAACATCTGCATTTAATAGAACACATCTTTGGAACTGCAAAAGTAATGTAGAAAAGGCACAGGGAGGAGGACTCCATCTGTCAGTGGAAATTTATGACAATTGGAACCATAATCATCAAGTGTCATCTGGTGGATTGATACAGAATTGCATTTGCAGAGAAATGTCTTTGCAGCACAGTTCTACTACTGAACAGATAGCATAATCCTGAACCTTAAAATTGGATGGGGTCCCAGCCAACAGCTTTATTAGGATGCAGATTCTACCACCACCATCTGAGATATCTAAGTCTCTTTTACAATCCTGGTAAGCCTTAATAGCAATGCCAACGAAGTACTTAATTACTGTAAGATGGGAGGAATTTGTTCCCAAGAGACAAAGGAGCATGCAATCATCAGTTTTTAACTGTAGCTAAGAATACATTTGTCTGCACTGATACAGGACAGCAGTGTTAAACCCGAATGATCTGTAACCAAACTCGGTACCTATCAGAGGCCAAGAGGACAAACCCCCATTCTTTTCAAAAATCTACCAAATTTTATGATATTTTATGATTTTAAGAAGATATCCCTTGCACAATTGCATCCCCCATTCATCAGCTCCCACCCAGACCTGGGTATCTCGCCAGAACTCACAAATTCTCCTGATGTTCTCCTGAGTCTCTTTCTCATGTGCTACTGCTCACCTACCAACATCCTTCCATATGCTGAAACAGCCACCTCAGTACTACCTACTTCTCCCCTTTTCCAGTGGCAAAGTCCACCACCATCATTCACATCCTCTCCTCACCCCTGCAGTCATTACAAATGATTCCACACTGAGGAATCTGCGGAGACCACAGCCCTTGGCAATTGCATGACCAATATAAATGGAACAGAGAGAATGTTGAAGCATCCAAAGAAGAAATACTGGAAGGTTTGCCCCTTGGCACTACTTAAAGGGACAACCTTATAAAAGCTGCACATAGTTTAACAATGCATGGAATGTGATAGGGGTGCTGTAAGCTGCACTGAGATCTTCCAGGATTTATGCCTCTGAGCTCTGCCATAACAGAGACTAACAAAGGATTGTTACTACAAAAAAAGAGTTGTTATCAGTTATCAACTATCCACTGAAAACATTGATAAATAAAGTAGTTGTAAATACAGAAGAAAGGCTATAAACAGAGCCATTATCCCACAATTTTTCTGGAACATGGAAAACTATAAGAGAGAGCATTAGGCATACAGCTTAGCTCCAGACAATATTAGCTGTCAATAAATAAAAAACATTTCAAATCCATACAGTATCCAATATATCCTGGATAAGACATAGATTCCAAGATTCCTGCTAAAATCACAAAAACCAAATGGGTGGCTGAAATAGGTTGTTTTTTATATAAGACTTTGATACCTTGTAATGCTTCTTGCTGTTTCCTAGAGAAATAAAAAGAGTAATAAAAGTAGTTTTCTGTAGCAGAATAAGTAAGAGAAACATGTATATGTGAGTCGCAAAATTAAACCTTTTCTGGTAAGGAAGGTTTTGACAAAAAAAGTCTGCATTTATTATAGAGTATACACACTCTCCTGCTATAACTATGATAAAAGATATGTGTTGTTGTTAGACCCTATGAATGAGAGATCTCCAACATGTCTGCTCAGCTCTTGCAAACTCAAGCCTGCGGCTTCCTTTAAGAAATCAATCAATCTCATATTTGGTATTTTTCTTTTCCTGCTGCCCTCAACTTTTCCTAGCTTTATTGTTTTCTCCAGTGAATCTTCCCTCCTCGCAATGTGCCCAAATCATGACAGCTTGACTTTCATCAGTTTTGCCTCCAGAGAAAGTTCAGCTTGATTTGATTTGAGACCCACTTGTCTGTCTTTCTGGCAGTCCAGAGTATTCACAAAGCTCTCCTCCAGCACCGTATTTCAAATTAATCATTTTTCTTCCTGTCAGTTTTCTTCACTGACCAGCTTTCACACCCATGCATAGTAATTGGGAATACAGTACAATAATGTGATTGATCTTGACCTTTGTCTTCAGTGATACCTGCTTACACTTGCAGAAGCAGGTAATACCTTTATGGGACCACTGAAAAAATTAAGTAGATAGCTAGCTTTTGATGGTAATCCATCTTGATCAGACTCTGTCCCAAAGTTTCATGACATGGTTGTTTTCATGCCAGGCAAAGTTTTCTTAAGCTGAGTTGATGATATTTTTGAATTCCTTCAATGCTGCCCTTCCAAGTCTCAGTCTTCTTCTGATTTCTTGGCTGCAGTCTCCATTTGGATTGATAACTAAACCAAGGTATTGAAAATCTTTAACAATTTCAATGTCTTCATTGTCAACACTAAAGTTCTGTAACTCTTCAGTAGTCATGATTTTTGTCTTCTAAGTTTTCAACTGCAATCCTACTTTACATCTTTTGTCACTTCCACTAAAAGTCATTTCAAGCCATTGCTGCTGTCTGCCAGTAAGAAGAACTTAGATTATTAATGTTTCTTCCACCAATTTTCACTCCTCCTTCATATGAATCTAGTTTGGCTTTCTCCCAGCCAGATCTGTCCGTAATACCCGTTCTTCACAGACAGGGCGGTTGAGAACCTTGACCCCGAAAGAGGTCCGGAGGGAAAGAACAAGAAACCGGGCCTTCTCAGCGGTCGCCCCCCACGTATGGAACAACCTGCCCATTGAGATCCACCTGGCACCCTCGCTGGATGGGTTTAAAAGAGCATTGAAGACTTGGCTCTTTCGTCAGGCTTTCCCGGAGCATTAAGATCTTGACCTCCCTTTTACCATCCTTTTTGTCATCCTCTCCATCACCCTTTTTACCACCTTTATTGCCATCTGTTTTAATTTACCCTATTTGGCTTGTATTAATTTATTTATTTTTATCGTGCTTTAATATTGTTGTTTATACTGTTGTTAGCTGCCCAGAGTGGCCTGGTTGCCAGATGGTGTGGGGTACAAATTCAATAAATAATAATAATAATATAGATTGAAAATGTACTTCACACTCAATGTATACTTCATCCTTTCTTGAAACAAAGCGTGTCCTCTATCTTAAATACAAAGATACCATGAACACAACCTAGAATAAGTTAGTCACTATTGTATCCAATTAAAGCTAACAGTTATAAAACCAGTTCCGGATACTTCCATTCCACTGGTTTCAAGTGGGTTTAACTGTATTTAATTTCTTGTATCAGACTGTATGTATAAACCAAATGGAATGAAATAAAATAAAGACGTCATGCTTTCTCATCTTTGGTAAGCAATCCCATCTTTGGCATCGATGAGCTATGAAGTTCTGTATAGTCCCATAACAGGCATCGTACAAGCAATCGCCAATGTCCACTTTGGAAACTGTAATTTCTAGCTGATGTTGCATTTAAAGTAGTCACTATTTTCTTTACTGTACTGTTGATGTATGAAGACAAAAGTGATCTTCATGCAGCACCATAAAAACTAAACCACAGATTAAATGAAGTACATATAAAATATTCAACTGCATCAACTGAAATAATGTCCTCTAACAGCTTGTTGCCACTATGACTAAATATCTCATATCAGTCAAACAGCAGCAGTTCTCGGCATTCCAGACTAGTCTTTGACAAAAACCAAGAGAAGAAGTGAAATCATATGGAAAGCACTGCACTAGATTTCAGAAGAGGAAGTGAGCTATTTTTATCTACATAGGCAGAACCAGATATTCTGACACATGGAAATTTAAAATTTTGTTTTTAAAAAACCTCATACACTGTTGTTTATTAAAAAGAGGAGATACTTTACGGAACATATCATAATACAACAATACTAAGAGAAGTCAAAGGAAAAGAGGAAGACCAAACATTAAATGGGTTGGCTTAATCAAAGAGGCCATGGTCTCGAGTTTGCAAAACCTGAGAAGGGCTGTTGATCACAGGACCTTTGTAGGTCATTAATTCATAGGGTTGCCATAAGTTGGGAGTTCTCTGATGGCGCATAACAAAAACAACACCTTAAGGGGAGTTCCTTGAAGAACAGATACTCTGATTGGAAGTAGGCTTAATCTATGAAAGGCATGGACATTATGAAAAACTGCTTTGCCAAACTGACTTCCTTGCCAGTTGCAAGCTCCCTATGAGTCACCATATACCTCAAGAATGCCAGCTTTGTTGCACTGGTTTCCCTCTTGTTCTAGGAGTACAAGACATAGTCTCAGGTTCCCAATGATTATACTTATTTATCAGATGCAGATATTTTATTTTTGTATGTACACAAAACATTTTATGGCAGACCTTCAAACTGCCTATAAAACGTTTGATGTATCCTTATGGTATGTCTGAAACCACTAGAGCCAAAAGCTTCTAGCAAGGTGCTTTCCCCAAATGCTATGGGTATTTCTATCTGTAAAACAGAAATATAGTCTCTCGAGACTGAAGGATGCCTACTATATTTCCACTATCTGGAAATTACGGATCAGAGTATATTACTCCAGTCTTAAAGCCTGTGTGTATTAGGCTTCCCACGTATATCTAACCTCAGAAGTGCTGCTTTTCACATTAAAGCCCTAAACAGTTTGGAGCCAAGTTACTTATGTGGCCATATCTTCCACAGCAGACTGTCCATCAGTTAGATGGACATCTGAGGCTCAGTTTATGGTCCAGTCCTGCATGGCCTTCCATGGCAGGCCCTTGTCAGTGGTGGTGTTGAGACTATGAAATTGCCTTCCTCTTTGAGGCATTAGATCCTTTCTTTGTTTATGATTTCTATGTTCACTGAAAAGTGTTTTGTCCAATTAAGGCTTTAGTGTTTACCATGCATGGCACAAAATGAAAATTTCTTTTAGGTAGGAAGTCTGGGAATCACAGTGCCCACATGCAATGGTATATAACAAAGAATTCAGCAGCCAAAAAGGAACAATTCATTTCATATTTTCCAGGTATAAGGTTTGGGTAGTGTTGCTATGTTCTCTCTGAGGCTGCCATGCCTAATTGAGTTGGCAAGGAGGAGGGAAAAAGATCCTCCATCTTCTCTTAACTCAATCTTACAAGAAGCAATCTCAGAGTAAGTCTGGGATTGTTCAAGGCTCAACATACATTCCAACAGTTTAAAGAAGATTCACACTGACATTCACAACTGTAATACAAATCCCTACTCCACCACTTTCATGCACCCTGCTGATATGAGTAACTGCATAGCCTAAAAAACTAAAGTCTGATTAATATAAGATGAAATCAAGGCGGTATGCTTTTAAAGCAGATATGTCTCTCAGTCTCTTCTCTACATGCACTTTTCTTGTTGTTGACATCTTAATTCTCTTCTAGGGCGTCTTCTTGGGCTGTCATGATGCCCAGGGCAATGCTTGCCAGCCCTAGAGTAAGTCAAATGGGCAGTGCGTGGAACAAAAATATCTCTAACAAAATTAACAATTAGGAATTTCCTGCAGAGCACCAGCTGGCAGAAGATCATTATCAAAGAGGACAGGCATGGTTTTCATCTAACAGGCCAGCTTAACCATTGCCAGAGCAAATCTCACAGCCACTGGGGCTTCCTGAAGGATGGCAGCAAACAGGTCTGGCAGACAAAAAGGCTTCTAGGGTTTCAAAAGGTGTCCAATTTAAAAGTGGTCAAGCAAAAGGGAATTCGCTTATTCCTTTCGTCAACAAGTCACTACGCCCAATGCTCTTCCCAATGTATTCTTACCAGGCACAGTCTTTTGAATCAGCCATCACAGAAGGAAGCACACTCTCTGCAGTCCAGACTGATGGAACACATATCACAGCTGCCGTTCCCCATCAAGAGCCTTTTATGAGTCAAAACACAGTTACAATTACATGCTACCGGAACACCAGTCCTCGAGACCCAGCAATCATTATTCATCATCAAAGCTCCATTCTTCTATTAACTTAGTTGCATGGAACAGTGAAGCTGTGATGCTGTTAAAAAAAAAAAAGCAGGATTCTTTGGTTTAAAGTTTACTATCTTTTTTCCATGTGGAACACTGGGGGCGTAGGCCACTAGAAAGTATGACACGTTATCATTTCCTGTTTTAAAAAACAACACAGCTAAAGCCTACTATGCCATTTCAATGGAGAACTCCATATCAAGACTATAATTAAAGAGCAAATGGAAAGAAAGAATTGAAAAACAGGTTGCACTATCCTGTTTTTCTTAACAGTACGGTACTCCTCATAGTTGAACACTAATTAACTCTTCTTTGCCCTTGTCACAAAACAATAACACACAGCTTCTAAGAATCATAGTCACACACAATCTAATGGAACACACAGACAGAGAGCTGAATTTCCCTCCAAATTTAGTCTTATAAAAAAACCTTAAACTGTTCTTTAAGATTCCAAGTTCAAAACACAGTCTGTGAATTTAGATCAAGAGCTTTTAAAAAGACATTCATAGCTCTTTTCTATGGGCAAAATTTCCTTTTTCAAAAAAACACACCCTTTTTATTGGCTGGACAGCTCAGTGGCTATGGGGCCAGAGGTTGGGTATTTGATTCCCCACTATGGCAGCACCAGCTGGACAGGCAAAGCTGGCAGGTTTCAGTGTGTCCTGCACCTTAAATAAAACAAGTTCTTTTTTGGCATAATTTTTTGTGGACTTTAAACCATTTCTGCAGATCCCATCTGAAAAAGTGGGTTAAAGTCCATGGAAGTCCAAGTTTCCACTTTCCACTGTTTCTCAACCAGAAGCCAGTCACATCATGGAAAGTACCGTCTACCACAATAGTTCAGACAAGTCTTTATATATATATATCTCTCTGATTAAGTGTGACCCCTCCTTACTGTGTGGCACCAGAAGAATAAGCAGGGCAAAGTTCTGCTAGGTGGGAGAAAGGGAACAGAAGTTATTGACGCAATAAGAAAATCCTTTCTTTTCATAACCAGTGTAAATAACGGGGGTGGGGTGGGCAGAATTCTGTGAACATTTTGCTTAATCTGTTAAATGGGCATGCACTTTCCCCATAACTATTAGGTAAGGTAAAGGTTCCCCTTGACATTTAGTCCAGTCGTGTCTGACTCTAGGGCGCGGTGCTCATTCCCATTTCCAAGCCATAGAGCCAGCATTTGTCCGAAGACAGTTTCCGTGGTCATGTGGCCAGCGCGGCTAGACACAGAACGCCGTTATCTTCCCACCGTGGTGGTACCTATTTGTCTACTCGCATTTTTACATGCTTTCGAACTGCTAGATTGGCAGGAGCTGGGACAAGCAACGGGAGCTCACTCCGTCGCGTGGATTCGATCTTATGACTGCTGGTCTTCTGACCTTGCAGCACAGAGGCTTCTGCAGTTTAACCCGCAGCACCACCACGTCCCCCCCCCCCATAACTATTAGCAACATGCAAATCAGTGTGGGATGTCAGGCCTTATACTGTACGTTAATTTTTTTTTTTTAAACAGTATTTCTTAGTATGACTTGTTTTATCAAGTTC
This sequence comes from Intellagama lesueurii, assembly GCA_037013535.1. Lineage (NCBI taxonomy): Eukaryota > Metazoa > Chordata > Lepidosauria > Squamata > Agamidae > Intellagama > Intellagama lesueurii. The sequence goes on from JBAJHW010000002.1 coordinate 247,114,992, forward strand.
AAGAGGGACCTGAAGGCATCACCACATTCCAGGGGACAAAAGGGAGGTGCCACACAGTAAGGAGGGTCACAGTTAATCAGAGAGATTTGCATGATTTTCAATTTGTCTTTAAAAGGGCTTGGTAGATAAATGCCAGCATCGCCTTAAGTCTATAAAACTGACCAGCCCATCAAGTGCTTGGCAATAAAACATTTCATGTCTACATAACAATTTTACAAAGTTGTAAAGTTTCAGAATTGTATCCAAGTCTAATTTCAGGCACTACCTATTCAAATAATACTTTGCAATAAATATCTGGGAGTAAGTACTAGTGTGTTTTTTTTCTTGTTTTTTTTTTAAAAAAATAAGAATAGCTATACAGCACAATTAATGGGCAAGTCCCACTCATGTCAACATGATTTACTTCCAATTGAAGAAGACTTTGCTTCACAAATAAGCAAAGCAGTCAAAATAAAAATATGGAAATGCCTGGTCATGAATACTAAGAGTTTTAAAGCTTTAATTGTCATTGTTTGCATGTATCACTTGCAACTGTCTTGACCCCTCTTATTATTTCCAAGCTTCTAAGTTCCCATTTTGTACAGATAATGAATTTCAAATGCCTCTATATCTCGCTTAGCGAGACCAAGGAAATAATATAAAAGTAAAAGAAACATTGCTAGTGGAGAAGGAACAAAGGAATGGAATAGATCGACATTTTTAAATGAACATTTAAGACATTTCTCCAGCATGAATCCCTAGCAAATGGAAGTTAATTTGCTAACTGTATCTCTCAAGTTAAAGAATGAAACTTTGTCCCTTCCACTAGCATACTGTGGGAACAGGTGGCTTGGTCCGTCACTCATCATTTTCATGCTTCATTGCCATCCATCATCAAGTGCCAGCTTGTGCACTACTATCATGTACAAGTTGGGTCTCCTGATGACTGATTCAAGTCGCACCAAATAAGAGGATTCATGTATCATGAAACACATCTGTGCACTGTTTCTGCTGCTTGCATGGTGAACTTCATCTCTTATTTGGCGAGGCATATATGGCTGCTATAGGCAGAACTCCTACATGCTAAGCTAAAGCTGACATACAACATAGCCAAGATCCTAATTTCCAAAGCAGTGCCTTAGTTTTATGGAAGGAATACCTGCACAGACTTTGGTTGGGTATGTTAACACAGGGAAAGGATTTGCATAATTACAGAATATGTTGCAGCAGGGTGGGGGGCTCTTCTTGGCCAGTTGTGTTTAAAAATGACAGGCATTTGAAGAGTTAACTAAAAGAATATTAAAATCATATTTTATTTCCAAAAATACAGTTAGAAGTACAGGCTTGGAGCCTAACTCCTCAAAAACACAAAGATACTCCTGCTGAGGGAAGGGGAAAGTCAATCATTACCGATCTTCTGCTATTTCAGAAGACAGAATTCAGAATGACCTTAATATATTATAGAGAACTCATTCAAAACAAAATGACTTCCAAAAGTGAAAAATGTAAAATCCTAAATTTCGACAGGAAAAATCACATGACAAACATAGAATAGGTGGCAGTTGCCTTGCCAACTGTGTATCTGAAAAGGACCCTTGGATCTTAGTAGATATTCCCATAGACAACCATTAAAATGTGAGCTAGACGAAGCTACTTTTAAGTTCATTAATGGTTGATTGATAGACCACAGCCACTGGTTCTACATTAGCCTGCAGAAAAGTGCCACAAAGTTCTGTCCAAATGTTGTTATATACAGTATCATCAAGGTCACTTTTGACATACTGCAGTCCTATGTCTTAGTAACCTCCAAAAGTTCCTATAATTAACAGCCCTCCTTCCTTCTTAAAAATTTAAGGCTGTTGAGTTTTTTTGTTTTTTGTTTTCTCTACTGAGTCAATCCATCTCTTATTTGGTCTTCCTCTTTTCCAATTGCCTTCAATTTCTCGTAGCATTATTGTCTTTTCCAATGAGTTTTGTGTTCTCATAATGTGCCTGAAACATAATAGCTTCAGTTCAGTAATACTTACTCCTAGGCAGAGTTTAAACTTGATTTCTTCTTGAATTCACTTTATTATTCTGGTGATCCATGGTAAAGGAACAAAAGAAACCATAGCCCTGAGTTTCCAGGAGCTGAGTTGGTCTGTTAGTGACAGGGTGGATTTGATTTAAATCACGATTTAAATTTTAAAAATGGGATATATATTTTTACAGTTTAAATAAAAATAGATTTTAAAAATTTAAATCATGATTTAAATCAATTTGATTTTTTAAAAATCATTTATTTTTATACACCCTGGTTAGTGACATGGCCTTTTTGGAGTTCACCTACTCATAGGGTTGCCATAAGTGAGAGATGAATGGATAGCAGTTAACCAAATGCATTAGAACTGTCTTTAGTTGACTAATTTCATTGATTCTTTATTTATTCTTTATTCATTCTTATTTGTTTATTTATATTTTTATCTTGCCCAACTAGTGGCAGAGCCATTATTCTGGGCAGCAAACAAATCATAATAACACAAACTACAAATCTCAATAACAACCACATAAACAGCAAACAAGAAACATAATATTTTAAAATAAAATAACTAATAAAAAACAAAGACTATAAAATATTTAAAAATGTTAAATACAACAGTATTAGGGGGCAAAACCAGGGCAAGTTCATAAGCAACAAAAACAAAAAAACCTCAATCAATCATCAAGATTACTCTGGGATAAGGCCTTAAGAGGCTTGCGAGAAGAGACAGATTTTAAATTGTCCATCACTTACTTCATGTTTCCACTTTGCATTTTCATGCTATTTCATTGTATTCATTATATTTGATCATTTCCCACCATTTGCTGGCAAGAAAAAATACAAATTTAACTAGCAATAAATAAAAATTAAACTTTGGTAAGCATTGCAGTTTGAGGAACTAAGGGTCAAATGCATGATGTGTCAATGACGGCTTTTAGCTAATACAATAAACTTGAACTTGGAACAATAGACAACTTTTCTGTTTACTCTAAAGTAAGCATCCAACTGTCTACAGCTCTCATCTGAACTGTAAAGCTGGAACATTACACCTGATTTGTGTACAAAGTGAAATAAGGGTTGGGAAATGTGAATTTAAAAGGGCGGCATCAACTGAGCTATTTATCATTTTAATCCCTGCACGGTGGCGCTGCCTCTAGCTATGAGTCAGCCCTGATCTAGGTTTGGGCGACACAACCTATCCTAAAGTCAACAAAAAAGGGACATGTAACAATACATTACATGTTTCACATAGTATACTTTGAAGAAACCTCAGAAGAAACACAGAATTTAGATTGTAACACATGAATGCAGTATTTAGCAACCCACAACACTGTAAAAGGCAACAGTGTCAGAGGATGAATTGCTGGGTTGGAACAGTTCCAGGCACAGGATGTTACGATTTAGTCATTGTCTACTACACTGCAAGCAGCAGCTTTGGTCTTAAGGATTCGGCTTACTTCTACAGTTCTGAAAAAGTATCAAAGGGTTTCCATGGTAGTTGGAAGTGGGCTGAAGCATGGCTTGATTGTTAGCATTCCATGGGAAACCTGAATTCAAGCCATCAATTATTTTTCAACAAGAGAGAAATTTGTCACAAGTCAGTTTGCAGAACGGAAACAGAAATCCTTCCACTCCTCCTTGGGCTGACTTACCAAGTCAAATTCTTAATATATTATGAAGCCATTCTCCTTCTCCTCAACCTCTCCCTTTCTTTCCTCATGCACACACACATACGCACACAAAGTATTGCTGCTGCTTCAAGATTTAAAACAGAATAGCCTTTGAATCTAAAGCATGAATTTTCTAGAAACATGCTGAGGAGATTTATAATATCCATAATTACGGTAATTTCCTTACCTCTCTTCCCTATGTGCAGACGTAATTCATCAGCACTGGAAAACAATGCAAATATAATACTCAACCACAATCAGTACAAACCATGGTTTGGAAACCAAGTTTACATTACCAATGTGTCAGACTTTTCCGGCCCCTGATGGGCAGCAAACATACCTTTCCATGATCTTGAAATATAACACACAATTGATCAGAAGATTCTAGAATATTGGCTTTTGCACTGAACTGTTCAAGAATCTAGAGTACTCATTTGAATCAAGGAGGGTATTTTGAACCATTTTCAGTAAGAACACCAACTTCTTCTGTAGAACAGATGTAGAAGTTTTACAAATTGTGGCAAAAAAAAAGTTGCTAACAAAGATGTGGTGAGATAGCCCCTGAGAAATCCTCAGAAGGAACAACTGAGTGGTTGACTCCAGGAGGGAAAACACTATGACCCATAAGAGCAAACCAGACATTTGTAGAAACTGGCAAGAGCATCAAAATGTAGTTTATAGGGGGAAAGAGAGGCAGCAGGGAGGCTGCAGAGAGCCTGTAGGGAAGCTCTACAGGATTGCACTAAAAAAGGACAAGACAAGCCCTCCTCAAATGCAAGGAGAGGGTGAAGTGGAGCAACCAAAAACAACTTCTTTTTGTCTAGCTTCACATCCTCCGGGTCCTTGCAGCACTCTTAAGCAAGGGAAGGGCTGTACAGCTCTCCAAAATCTTTTTCAGGCAACATTAACAATTAGCTATGAATTATAGAAATTGGCAGCTGTTTTTCCTTGCATCATACAAATCCTATCAGCTTATCAGAGAAGATCCAAAGGCTTGTTAGACACTGCAGTTGCATCTCACCCCAGAGGTCACTATAACCCAGAGATGATTCAGATGTGCAATATTTATGAAGGACTCTGAGACAGCAGAATTACAAGCGCTGTATTCATTCATGCCTCAGCTGGACATTAAAATACTTTCTGCAACTGAACACTCATCTGTCTCAGGGGAAGCCATCAAAGCAAGACACAATACGCTAAAATGCAATGAAGCTTTTTTTTTAACAGCCTGAAAGTATCAAGTTATTCATGTTCACATTTAAAAAAACACAAGGTCCTAAAATATTTAACAATGCTTTATTGCAACACAGCTTCCTTTAGCCAATTTTAGCTCAAGTGTTCAAAAGCCTTAGATTGTGTCATGAAAAGAAATATATTTTCCAACCCATACAATAACTCAAGTTTTTCTCTCTAGTTTTCTATTTACAGAGACTGCTTTACAATAGTAACTTACAATCCTTCATTCCCACATAAACTCAGTGGTGCTTACTACTGACTAGACACCTAGAAGGTTATACTGTTGCATTTCTAATTGTTTGAAAATAATACTTCAAAAATTCTGAGCAAGTAAAATGCTAAGCACTTTACTTGCCATCAGTTGTACTTCTGGTCTATGCCAGATTGTATCTTTTCACAATAAATCGACTCTTAGTTATCTTCTAGCCAAACGTCAGGAATGAATTGTTGTCTGCATTCCACAGCATGGCACAGCAGCCTTTGATACAATAGCTATTGTCAATGAACTGCATGAGGTTCTTTCAGCAAATCATGGCATTGAACAAACCACTGTTTTAGTGCACATGTTTTGTCCAAAGGTACTCCTTTGGTTTATGTATTCTGATACGAACACATGATACATGGAACAGCAGTGCTCAGTGGCAAATTATTCTTTTAACTAAATAGAAAAAGAAAAGGGGGGATTAAAAAAATCTGTAATCAGTGGGCTAAATTCTAATGGAAATGATTTTTTTTAAAAAAAATCCTTCCTATTTTATTCTATTTCATCTTTAATTATTAGAGGAATAACAGACCACACACTGGCTGGATAGCAGTGAGTAAGGTACATGGCTGCAGAGCCAAAGGTTAGGAGTTTTATTCCCTGCTGTGCCTCCTTGAAGAAGAGGGGGGCTGTCTAGCCTTTAGAAAGATGCAAAGTCCCAAGACAACCACAGAAGAAGGGAATGGTAAACCAGTTCTGAGAACTGTATACATTGAAAACCCAGAGAAGGTTGCCATAAGTCAGAATTGACTTGACAGCATACAGTAAAAGACCACGCCCTAAAAGCAAGGGTGTCCCTTAGAAAGAAAATGCATCTTGGTGGGATGGCAGCAGAGACACTGATTAAGCAAAGCATCACAAATATCAATGATAACAAATTTATTTTGCATTTACATACTGCCAGCACAACAGCAGCTTCAGAGCACCACCAGAAATCTTATAGTTCTGAGGTAGGTACCACCTCTAATACATCCTATCAGACAATAGTGGATGTGGCCCTATAATTCCAATATTCCTATCAGTCCTTCCAATTTGTGATGGTGCATGGCCTATCCACATTCACTCCAGAAGATTGAGGGACCTCAGCTTGTGGAACAAGACATTCCCTTCCCTTCCTTCCCTTTCACTGAATACCTGTCTGCCCATTTCCTGGATGGGTGGGTGGGTCTCTTAGCCCCATGAAGCATACTAGGGATGGGCTAAGGGCCTGCCAGGCAGAAAGAGAACTTGTGCCATAAATGGATGCAATTCTGGTGAACAGGCACAGCTGGGTACAAGCTTTATGCACCTATGTGAAGCCGCACAGAATTCAATTCAACTGCACTGAAGATTACAGACATACTGTATGTACACAAAGTCCTGCTCAAAGCATCCTCCTCCATCCAGTGGAGATTCCTGCTACTTTCAAAACAGCCTATTGTGTCCAGTGGTGAGATCCTTAACCCTTTCAATGATCTTGTACACTCATGATAATATTTGACATTGTGAGCTATGATTTTCCTATAGCCGGGTCAGGCAGTTGTGGCCTGCCAGCGGTTCTTGGAATGCAAGCAGCTGTAGCTAGCATAGACAAGGGTGAGGAATCATGGTTGTCCCTAAACATCTGGAAAGTCATAGTTGACCACTCTATATCATCATGTTGCATCATGAAAGCTATATACAGCCCAATATAATTCAGCATCATCTGCCCCTAAATTTTCATGACCAGAAGACAACATTGCTGTCTATTCTCAATTCTGACACTTTTCAAAAACACCCTGAAAGGGAAAAACATTTTGATCTATTTCCCTGCCCTTTTTTGCAGCCTTGCCAAATGTTATTATAAACATTTCATCTTGAGCAACAACCATCCAAGCAGCATTTGAACTATATTCTCTCTCATTCTCCCCCTCTCCCCCCCAAAAAACATATCTCTTTTGATGGGCTTACAGTAACAATAGCAAAATTGGGTTTAGAAATCCTGTTGCAGCTTCACTGCCAAGCCAGGTTAGACAGTGAACGAGAGCATGAAAGTGCCGAACAGAATGAAGCAGCTAACTCTTCCCCCTTGACGCTGTTTCTCCCTTGGAATCCATCAAGGTTTCTTTCCCTCCTGAAAAGGGAAACATATAGCACTATGTGGACTGGAAGGACAACTCCTATAAGGAGAAAGTGCCAAGTAGAGGACCTATCATATACTCAGCCCCACTGCTACTCCTTCATGGCAAAATATCACACATCCACAACCCGTCTGCAGCTTCTAATTTCAGCTGTTTTCAGATTTGTGCTTGCGAATGCCAATGTATTTATTGGTTAGACAGGAGATTAGTTATGAAAATAGCTAGTGAAAATAGTTGCTCCTATTACAAATTTTAATAAAATTTAATGCTTTTTAAATATTGTAATAATGTATTATTTGGATTTTAACTTACTTTTCAGCAGTAAGCTGCCTTGGATCCTTTAGAAGGATGGTAAAAATCAATCAATCAATCAATTAATCAATCAGCAAGCCAGCCAGCCAGCCAGCCAGCTTCTAATAGTATTGAAATCTTTAATCATTAGTCTGAAAACAAGGACCTTGTATCTCATCTCTATTTTATTGGATTTCAAGACATTTCTCCCTCAATAAGTTAATTCTTAAAATGCTTGCATACTTTCATAATAGAAAGAACTGTGAGCATGGCATAGAAATAATAACAACTAAGTTCATAAAAATGTACACACATTATTCTTTATCCAATGAAACATTATTTACCATCTTCACTGTCCTTCTGCAAGCAGGCAAAGACCTTTCTCTTCATGCAAACTTTCCCTGAGTGAATGGCTGCCAAGAGGGGGTTTTCAAAATGGATTGTTGTATCTTGCTGCTTTAAATGTGTTTTGATGTTGCTTATGTTTTTGGTATTGTATTCAATGATTATTTTCGTCTTGTATACTCATTGTTACTAATCATAAATACTATTTTTTAATTGTAAGCTGCTTTGGGTCCTTTTTAAGGAGAAAGGTGGTTTAAAAATATTTTAAATAAATAAATAACTAAATAGATTAATTTCCACATTAAGGTTAAATAAGGTGTTAAAAACAAAGCCAGCAATTAATTATGTTTATTGGTAAAAAAATCAGATCCAGCTTAGAATAATAGAATCATAGAACAATGGTGTTGGAAGAGACCTATAAGAGTCCAAACCTTTGCTCAATGCAAGAATCCAAATCAAAGTAGATCTGACAAAGGGTTGTCTCATTTTCTATTGAATGCCTCCAGCATTGATCACCACCTCCCAAGGTAATTGGTTCTATTGTTGTTCTGCTCTAACAGGGTTTTCCCCCTGGTATTCAACTGAAATCTGGCTTCCTTTAACTTAATTCCATTATTCCTGCACTTTGGGAAGACTTAGAATAGATCTTGCCCCTCCTCAGTATGACAATCTTTCAAATATTTGAAAAGTGCTATTATACCTCCCCTCAGTCTTCTTTTCTCAAAGCTAAACATGCCTTGTTCTTTTAGTCTTTCCTCATAGGGCTTGGTTTCCAGTCTCCTGATGATCCTTGTTGCCCTCCTCTGAACTTGTTTCAGTTTGTTGACAGCCTTTTCAAAGTGCAATGTCCAGAACTGGACGCAGTACTCAAGATGAGGTTAACCAGTGCCAAACAGAGGGGAAACTAGTACTTCACTGGAAGTGGAGACTATACTTCTGTTAATACAGCCTAAAATAGCATTTCCCTTTTTTGCGGCCACATCGCAGTGTTGGTTCATATTCCGTTTATGATCTACAGTAATTCTAGGTCCTTTTCGCTCATAGTATTACTGAGTCAAGTATTCCCCATCTTGCAGCTGTGCATTTGGTTTCTTTGCCCCTAGGTGTAGAAATTTGCACTTATCCTTGTTAAATTTCATACTGTTGTTTTCAGCCCAGTACTTGAGCCAATCAAGGGTTAACAAAACATGACAGAAAATAACTAGATATTTAAAAAATTGTTCAAAGATTGTCAAAAGTCTCATCAACAATCCATCATGTTGCCATCTCCATCATGCTGCCATCTCCATCATGCTGCCATCTCCTAAGCATGCCACTTTAAATATACCCATCTGTATGCCCAGATGTAACACAGTCTACATGCAATACTTACATAAACTGTTCTATTTATTTAAGAGTTCAGATACTTGAAATGCCTTATACTCGTAACTTGCCTATTTTTTGACAAGAGAACTTTAAACTGACTCTGATCCAATGGAAAAGGTAATGTGTCTCTCTGATTCAATGCAACAACCAATGACCTAACACCATAGATGTGATATATGCTGTGAATAGCATTTCAGCATGAATGGAAAAGGTTGGTTCTTCAGCCACACAGTAAGATTTTAATAAGGAATGCACATTGTAATCTGATCTGTCCATGCAGTTCCCCAGCCTGGCATGAAAATCCACACACAAAACAACAGCCAGTTTCTGTGTGCTGAACTCCCTTGCTGGATTAGGTCAATTACTTATGGTACCCAGCAAGTTAAACTTTAGATTAACCCCTCCTCTCTATACACATACAGACACACACGGGCTATAGGAATGAATAGATCTTCTCTGGTATCTTCAGCAGTGTCCAACAATGCATTGACCTCAAGAGCGGGAAACACGTGTTCAGATTCCCTCACCTACTTTTCTCCAGCTACTCCAGAGTTTTCCAAAGTTAGATGTGCCTCAGAGTACACTAAACTCAGTTTTGCCCCCTTTGTTCACAATGAGAGCATTTTTCCAGACGAAGAAAGATACAACCCCGTGAAGGGAAGATTTAAATAAAAATGTGCTTTGCATGCCCTGTCAGTAAGAATCTAGCAGTGTCACCAAAAGAACAGAGCTTCTAAAGTTTTGTTGCTTGTAACATTGCACCAATAAAATAAATAAATAAATAAATAATAAATAAATAATCAAACAAACAAACAAACAAACACTACAACAGTATTCTCTAAAAGTTTTATACGTTAAAAAAAGCATGCTTATTGTGAGCTGTAAAGCTCAACCAGATCATTATTAGACTAATGTGGCCAAATCAAATTTGTAGTAATTAAGAGGTAATTAAAGTGATATGACTGCCATATATCTTGTGTTCATTCTATTAATGTTAATATTACAAGACTTTCTTCCCAAAAACGTGCAATTAGTTTTTACTGTCAATGTTGCAATGTTCTGCAATAGAAATGGTACCTTCATAGCAGCTATTCTGGGTTTAATCTTGTTAACTTTTTTTTAAAGCCACTATATATTTAAGATGGTAAATGTGTAATATAAGAGTCATTGTTATTAGGCATATGGAATGAGCACCTGTTTTCCAGGACTATAGTGCAGCTGTGCTTTTTAAAACATAGGTTACATCCTCAAATTCTATCCAAAAGAGAGCCTTGGGGTTAATCCTTTTCTTTAAAAGAGGACATTTCCATCATTAGTGGTTTAGGTTAAAAAAGTTTAAAAACTGAGTTGTCAGATTGAAAGATAATACAGGAAAGAAGTAGCCCTGCCGCACTATCCTATTTCATAATCCAAAAGGCTGGCCAAAGGAGTTTCAAAGCTGAAAGGCAGAAAGAGAGAATGTGTGTGTGTGTGCATGCGTGCTTATCAGTACACCATCTATTTCTGCCCCAAGTCTTACCAGAACATTTCTTGGTCTTCGGACCGAGCATAACAGCTTCATTTGTTTCTCTAGACCCTCTCATATCCTACTGCAACCCAAGTTCCAAGTTCCTCCTTCTCACTGTCCATAAACAAATATGGTTGTCTCTATCTTTTCTGAAATATTGCAAAATATTTTCAAAGTGAGACACTCATGCCAGGAGGCATGCGCAAAGAGAACACAAGAAAACAGAGCCACACCATCTAGCCTACTACTGTAAACTCTGGTAGACAGGATTTGTTTTTCCTATCCCTATCTAAAGATCCCTGCTATTACTAGGTAGTCACCCATTCAAGTACAGCTAAGGCCCAAGCCTGCTTTGCTTGGGAAGTCAGATGAAACAGTATGTTCAGCATGGTACACACAATGGTTTAAATATATATATATATATATATAAAAGGCATGCAGGTGCATTTACAAACTACAGGAAAACCTCATATAACCCATTGCTGCTAAATGGGAAATAGAAGGCTGCTCTGACAAATTTTGATTTCTTACAGGGAACAAGAACATCTTCCATTCAGCCCTGCCCTGAAAATCTCCCATGCATTACACTGTATCCCATGTGCAATTTGCAGCATCTCCTGATCACAGCATTTTTACGAAGTACTTTGTGTAGGCATCCTTCAGTCTTGAGAGACTATGGTAACGTTCTCTGAATAGAGGTCTTGGAACAACGTCTAGTGTGGCTGAGAAGGCCAATTCGAGAGTGACAATCCCTTCCACACTGAAGACAAATATAATCTGTCCCCGTCCAGCTCCCTGATTTTGCTGGTTTCGGGACTGCCTCTTTGCCTCGGTCTGCTGAACAAGTGTCTCTTCAAATTGGGAGAGGCCATGCTGCACCGCCTGCCTCCAGGCTGAACACTCAGATGTCAAGGTTTCCCATCTGTTGAGGTCCATTCCTAAGCCCTTCAGATCCAAACAGGATCTGAAGTACTAGAAGGTTGGTTATCTATTCAGTCTGTATGCAGAATAGACATGGGAGCTTTGTGTTTGTCTCTTGGAGGAGACAAATACAAAGCCTGCCAGCACAGGTGTCCCAGTGGTCCTTTCCTGCCCCCTCCCCCAAGAACCAGCTTGGTCCACTTACCAGGCTCTTCAGCACACATCCGCTGGCGGCAGTGACATCACACCAATCTCAGACATAGTCCCGGTGACGCTGTCCTACCTCTCCCTGCAGTTGACCACTCCAGCAAGGAGGCGGGAAGACAATTCTCCCCACTCAGCTGCTGAGTGGTCAGCTGAGGGGAGAGGTGGGGAAGCGCCAGTGGGACTACAATACGATTGGCACGATGTCATTGCCATCAGGCATGCATGTGCCAAGGAGCCCAGTAAGTGGACTGGGATGGTTTTGGGGGTTGGGGACACCTGTGGTGACAGGCTTAATATTCGTCATCCCTGGGAGACAAATATGAAGCTCCCATGTCTAATGCAGAACATATCATAGGCAAAGCCGGACTAGATTCAGATGAACAAGTGAAAATGGGTGGAAGAAACATCAATAATCTAAGATATGCAGATGACAGCATCTTACTGGCAGAAAACAGCAATGACTGCACAGTCTCCAGAAGCCCCCAGAAGAAAGGAATGGTAAACCACTTCTGAGCACTTTCTACCTAAAAAACCCTGGAAAGGGTCATCATAAGTCAGAATTGACTTGATGGCATGCAATTATATTTCACTAAATTTTAAGACAAACAGCATTATGGTTAAAATGAGAAAAGTGTATCAGGACTCTGTCCTGGTTTTAGATACAACAGGGGGGAAAGTAGTCAACTGTGAGGGTGCTTGTTGAGCTCTTAACCTGTATCTATATATATATGCCTTTACCTCCGGCCCAAAACAAAAAGAAGCCAAATACACACTGGCTGAAATTTTGATGCGTAGCGATGCAAATAGTGTAACTTTTGGACATGAATTGCTTAAGTTAAGAAATCTCTGTAGGCATTATTTGTTGCACACTGAGTGTGACTCAGTACACTACAAACAATATATATGAAAATTTCTTAACTTATGGCAGTTCATAAAGTAATGCTATTTGCATAACTACACAACAGGATTTCAACTAGTGAAGGACGAAGCTGTAGGAGCATCAAAAGAAAAGAAAACAGCAGCAGCTAGCAGCAGGTTCTTTCACTTTTTAAAAGTTAATAGTTGTTTGGGCTTCTTTAAAAGAATCTATTCTTACTCTTATGTGCATGAAATGTAATAAACAATCTTGAAGGGAAGAAAAAATCCAGTTTCAATCTAAGCACTGAACCAGAACATCTGTAAGAGAGTAATAAGTCTTGGTATTTAAAGTAACTTTAACCTCACAGGTCTGATAAAATCTTGGTTCAAACTTCAAACACTCTTGGGATGGCTCAAAGTAAAAGATGGAACATATATTTGGTGCACATTTCCACTGTACAATAATTGAATGCAGCAGCTGCTCCAGTCTGCCAAATACACCACACAATGAACTTGGCAGGATATCAGCAGGAATCAGAAGTTGCCTGTTAAGTAGGTCTCCTCTGTGCAAGTAATCTCCAAAGAAGCTGCTGTGTTCATTTGGGGAGAGGAGAATAGTAGAAGCCCCCAAAATATTTGGAACTGGTCACAAATAGCAAATAACAAAATACTCACAGTAGAAATATCTATGCCCGAGAAAGCAAGTCTGTGGAAGAAAATGAATGAAGTGGCGCAGGAAGCAAGCAAGGAAATGAATATTTAAAATATTTGCTTCAACTATATACAACTTTTGGAGCCATAAGATGTATAATTCTGTTAATTCCATCTCAAAATTCATATTTTATTTACTTGCTTAACTATTCGAAATCTGGAAAGATGCCACCAGCCCCTCATGCATAGTAAGCTGTACAAACCAATGATCTGACTCTATATGTGCTTCTTATTTTCTGAAGCACAAGTTGACCATTTGCAGCCCAGTAGATATTGCCAAACTACAGCTTCCATTACTCTTGGCCATTGGCCATGCTAGTTAGTACTGATGGGAATAGCAGTCCAACAACATCTGGAGGCCTAAAGGTTTCCCACTCTTCTTCTGAAGGGCTTGCAAAATTACTAATAAATCATATCAATCATGTAAAGCAACTATTTCAGTCAAGAAAAGTCAAACAGCAGAACATTAATCACCTAGGATATATATTAAAACCACATAGAACAAGGTCCATAGCTAGAACATTTGCTTAAGAACATAAGATGATCTGTTGTTGTTTAGTCGTTTAGTCGTGTCCGACTCTTCGTGACCCCATGGACCAGAGCACGCCAGGCCCTCCTGTCTTCCACTGCCTCCCGGAGTTGGGTCAATAAGATGATCTACAGTGGATCATTTGTTGTTGTTGTTTAATTGTTAAGTCGTGTCCGACTCTTCGTGACCCCATGGACCAGAGCACACCAGGCCCTCCTGTCTTCCACTGCCTCCCGGAGTTCGGTCAAATTCATGTTGGTAGCTTCGATGACACTGTCCAACCATCTCGTCCTCTGTCGTCCCCTTCTCCTCTTGCCTTCACTTTCCCAACATCAGGGTCTTTTCCAGGGAGTCTTCTCTTCTCATGAGATGGCCAAAGTATTGGAGCCTCAGCTTCAGGATCTGTCCTTCCAGTGAGCACTCAGGGTTGATTTCCTTCAAAATGGATAGGTTTGATCTCCTTGCAGTCCAGGGGACACTCAAGAGTCTCCTCCAGCACCACAGTTCAAAAGCATCAATTCTTCAGCGGTCAGCCTTCTTTATGGTCCAGCTCTCACTTCCATACATCGCTACTGGAAAAACCATAGCTTTGACTATGCGGACCTTTGTCGACAAGGTGATGTCTCTGCTTTTTAAGATGCTGTCTAGGTTTGTCATCGCTTTCCTCCCAAGAAGCAGGCGTCTTTTAATTTCGTGGCTGCTGTCACCATCTGCAGTGATCATGGAGCCCAAGAAAGTAAAAACTGTCACTGCCTCCATATCTTCCCCTTCTATTTACCAGGAGGTGATGGGACCAGTGGCCGTGATCTCAGTTTTTTTGATGTTGAGCTTCATGGATTGCTGCCTTGTCATGGTGAAGGGGCTTGAGTAATTCAGAGAAGCTATGGGCTATGCCGTGCAGGGACACCCAAGACGGACAGGTCATAGTGGAGAGTTCTGACTAAACACGATCCACCTGGAGCAGGAACTGACAAGCCACTCCAGTATCTTTGCCAAGAAAACTCCATGGACAGTGGATCATACCAAAAGCCTAGTCCTAGTCCAGTGTTCTGTTCACACCATGGACACCCAGATGTTTATGGGAAACCCCACAGCAGGATATGAGGGCAATTGCACCCTTCTTGTTGCATTTCCCAGTGACTGGTATACAGTATCAGAAAAGAACTAAAGTTTTTGTGGTTTTTAGATTTAAAAACAAAAAGCACAGGAAAACAAGAGAAAGCAGATTTACAAAAACAAGAGATTTGTTTTTTGCTTGGCAAAAAATAAAAATGCTGCAGCCAGACCTGTCTGTCCTGTAAAACACTTGAATCTAAAAGAGATGTAAGGTTTAAGGTAAACAAGCAGAAACACACCTTCACAATAGGCTTCTGACTTTTGACACTGCTACCACAAGACATTCTGACAGAACTAACTTCAATTTTAAAAAGGGAGCAAACAAATGGAAAAATAACTAATGGGAGCCACCCTGTTTGGAGGCCATACACCCCATCACCAAATGCTGATGACTAAAAAGCAGATGCCAATTGCCACCCTGCCTCCAGAGCTTTTCAACTACATAAGGTGGGCCAATACAGAAGGAAAGTAGTATGCTTAAAATGTCTTGGCCGGAGACAAGCAACAACCCCTACCTGTGAGATACGGGACAGGGTGAAGGGAGGTCCCGCCAGAATTTTTCTCTCTCTTCAAAACATCATCAATAAACCTATACAATGTCCCGTCCAATTGTTTCACCAAGAATGCAGCAAAGGGAGGTGCCAACATATAAACGCCCCTCTCCCCAAGGTGTTTCCTACCAAGACCGAGCCAGAATAAACGCTTTTTGTCCATTAAGGGAAATGCAGGTCCCAGGGTTTGTTATTAGCAGAGAAGCCCGGCTCGTTTCCCGGTTTAGAACGGAGGGCTGGCGGGGAGCGATACCTTAACACTTGCAATCAACCCTAAAGTGAACGTTTC
The DNA here is from genome assembly GCA_037013535.1 of Intellagama lesueurii. NCBI lineage: Eukaryota > Metazoa > Chordata > Lepidosauria > Squamata > Agamidae > Intellagama > Intellagama lesueurii. The sequence continues at coordinate 247,130,948 of JBAJHW010000002.1, forward strand.
AAAAGGAAAAGAAAGGAACGACCCCCCACTGGCACACATTGCAAGAGCAAGGCAGCTCCCCCTAACCCTCCCCGATCCTTGAGGAACGTAGGGCGGGGGAGGGGGACCAGGACCGACTCTCGGGCGCTCAGTCCGGCAGTTCGAGCCCACGCTGGCCCGGAAAGTTTTTTCGGAGGCAGAACGAGATGGGATGCCCTTGCAGCCCGTCTTGGAAAGGGACAAGGGGGAGGGGGGGGGAGGATCGCCTTTTAGTCGCACCGCTGGGAAGATCAGCGGCTCCTCTTTTTCTCTCTCCCCAACACCCCCACCCCCCCCCCACTGGAAAAGTCCGCCGCCGGCGCCCGCTCCTCACACTCACCCGGCGACTCCATCTCGGCTCAGCTCCGGCCGCTCCTCTCCGAGTGGCGCGCAGGCAGCGGCGCAAGGCTGAAGAGGCGCCTTCAGCAGGCGGCGGAGAGGCAGAGGAGAGGGACAGCAGGAGGAGGAGGAGGAGGAGGGGGAGGGGGGCGAGCTGCTCCGGGTCTCTCCCTCCCGCGCTTTCTTTCCGGCGGCTGCATCTCGCGGCGAGGCACCGGCCGGGAGGAGGGCAAGGGGGCGACTCTCCCAAGCGGGAGGGGCCGCCCCGCCCACACCCCCCCCCTTCCCCACCGCCGTACAGGCGACGCCGAGAGGCTTCCCCGGTCGGGGCCGTCCGCGCAGCGAGCCGCCAGGGCGCGCGCCGTGTGTGTGTGCGTGTGTGTGTGTGTGTGTGACCTGGCGGGCAGGAACGTGCCCAGCCTGCCAAGGCGCCAGGTGCAGCCGCCGCCCAGAGGCTCAGGGGGGCGTCTCGGGTTCAGGTTCCCTCCATTCCCCGCTCCCATCCCCACCGCCAGGCAGCCAAGGACCGTGAAACGGTCTCGTGGCCTCAGGAGCGCCCGGGGCATTGTGGGTCACGCTGTGGGTCACGCTGAATCTCCCCCCCCCCCGAAGGAAGGAGGGGGCCCCAACCTCTCGGAACAGCCCCCTGGAAGCTTTTGGCTTTTGCGAGCCGCAGCCACGGCTCGGCTCGACTGCCTGGTCTGCTGGGGGGGGGGCGGTTTAAGAACCCTTCCCCTGCCAACCATTTGGCCTCCCACCCGTCTCCCCCCCCCCAAAAAAAATCTTCAGGTCGTTTGGGTACTAACTGCCAAAATGCATGCCTGTGAATTCAAGCAAGCTCCTTTTTCAGTTTGATGGCGTTCACCGTCAGACAGAAAAGTTCGCACAACTTGGCCTTACCCTGAGGCAATGTCAGGGTTTGTGTTTTTTTTAATAACTAAAGTTGAGGAAAGTATGACTGTCTGGATGTCCTGTCAGCTGCAGCCCCCATCGCCCTTTGGCCACATAACTAAGGATGAGGACCGAAAGGTATGGAACTTTTGAAAAGTAACATTTTGGACTACACGTTTCGAAATCCTAGCCAGTACAGGCCATACTGGTTGGAGGGTTCTGGGAGTTGTGGGCCAAAAAATAACCTAGCTCTGGAAAGGGGCTGCAATCCGAGGACACTTGGACAACCACATCTTCCCCATTTGGGGTTTAAGCCACGGAATACAGTTTGTGTCCAGCATGTCATTTGCCTGAAGGCCAGCCTTGTTGCAACCTTCCAGAAAAAGGAATGATTGGCTTTTTTAGCAGAGGACTACCCCTGTGAAGTCCCATCAGTGTAAAAAGAACAGTGCTGTGGTAAATCTACCACAAGGTTCCTGGCTGCCTTTCTTCTGCACTCTGGAAAGCGAAATTAAGACTGAGGGCATCCTGTTGGCACACAGCCCACCCATACAGGAAGACTAAAGGGGAAGAATCTTAGAAATTTTGTTCAGGAGGAAGCACTGGGACTCTGGGAAGTGGCAGGCAGTCCTTCCCTTCTCCACTTTTGGTCCTAGTGTGGCCGCAGTCACATGATGGTGAAGCAAGAGTATGGCAAGGACCCCTGGCTTGCCACCTATGGGTGGCAAACTCAATTCATGCTGTTGCTTGATCAGGCATTCCCCGTTGTTGCAGGAGTGACTGAACAAACCATGCATTTTGTTTATTGTGTCATCTGAAGGCAGCTGCTCTTCCCCTTCCATAACAATTCAGTTTTCTTTTAACAAACCAGAGAAGCAATAGGGGATTTCTATTCAGGTTTATCAGGAAATAAACCAGCCAGAGAGGGGAAACTGCACATTGAGGTAACATCAATGCACTCCTTCAATTAAGATCCTAGGCATCATGGCTTAAGCTCTTGCTGTCCTCCTAATCATTTTTACCATCCCTTCACTCCTCCCAATTACCTTTTCTGAAATTGCTCTGCTCTGGCCCTCTTGCCACATCATGGAACCCCGTCTTTACTAACTGTGGTAGAAAAGAGAGAGTGGGAAGCCTGAGCCTAATGATCCATCAAAGAGTATTGTAGCAACTTACATACTATTCAGTTGGTTTAACAAGTTCCATTAAGACAGGGCTGGGGAACCCATGGCCTTGCAAATGTTGACTGGCAAGTTCTAGGGTTGATAAGAGTTGAGCACCCACAATACTGGAAAGGCCACTCACTGGTTCCCAGCACCAATGTAGTGCATACTATGTTGACTTGAGCTACAGAATGTTTGGAAACTGCAACAGTTAAGGGCTACAGCTTGTATGGATACAGTATGGTATCTTATGCTGTTGTTTGGTTCATCCTCATCACTGCCATGGAGCTGGGCAATTGTCATTGGCAGAGTAATCCTAGATTTGTCTGTTTACTGGAGTAAACACATGGAGTCTATACAACTGAGGGTTAGATCATATGGGAAAGTTAATGTATTTTTCCTGCTCTTACCATGTTATCCCTCCTGACAGGCAAACCTTTCAGTGTTACATACCTTGAGACATCAGATGTGCAAACCAAGTCATGCTATCTCCAAGCTGACTCATGATTACCAAACAAAAAATCAGATGAAGGCCAAAGTAGGTGATACATTAATAATGTAATGCTGTAATGTCATTAGAAGATCTCTCTTAAGAGGAAATGGTCATTTATCCTTAAACAAGCTTGCTTCGGTCCTCATTTGGCAGATCACCCTGCTTCTGTTTGGCCAACTGGTCAGTTGGGAGGGAGCAGGCTGTGGTGGCATGCCTGATTCCCACTGGCATGTAGGTCTGAAAGAACTGTGTACCTAGAAAGAATATGTTGAAAGAGGTATAAGCACACATTTGTCTTAAAGTGTGATCTGACCCTAATTTGCTAGCTGCAGAATAAGACAAGCTTGTGTCAGAATAAACAGAATTTTCTTCTTCAGGGAGCTTTCTTTCAAATGATTGCTAACTAACGCCAACTGCATTTTCTAGTTTGGCCCTATAGCTGCTGTCATGCCACTGAAATTATGTAACAAGTGCCCAACTGATCGTTTGTTTTGCTTTGCTGACAAAGTAGCAGACGCTGGTACTATTGTTTGTTGTTGCTTTTTTTTTTTAAGCTGGCAAGAGTATTTGAAATGTACAAACTATGCTTAGAAGCAATACGGTGTAGGGCAAAGGCATAAGAAAATAAAGTTTGTTTATTTAAACACATTAAATGAATTTATGGAGGTTTTCATTGGCTACAAGTCACAATGACTATGGAGTGTAGTGCGCAGAGTACAGGCTGCAACTCAAGAATCCTGGCTTTAAATCCAGAAGGAGCCACAGAAAGTCAATGCTGAGTGGCACAGGTAAATCTACTTCTTAAATATCTCACATATCTTGAAAACCCTACTAGGGTTGCTATAAGTCACAACTGACTTGGCCGTAGATCACAACAACAACTTTATATAAACACATGTTATTTATAACAATGTGTGTCTCTGAGGGGAAACTAAAGTGAACAGACAAATCAAGCAATACTTTAGAAATAGCAAAAATTCAATAAAATAGTAACTGTTTATAAGAATAGCATTTCACCATAAGGGCTGCTGTCAAAGCATTTAATCAAACACATCCTTAAGAAGCCAAGTTTGTATATGCTGCTGGGTGGCAATATAGTGTCATTGTCTGATAGATCTCTGTTAGTGGAGCATTCCACAAAGTAGGCACAACCACAGACCAGGCTCTAGACATTGAGACTACCCATAAAAAAAGAACTTGTTAAATAAATAGCAACTTCTAATAGGAACATTAATTTATAACAGCCTTCTAAAATTAAGATTTTTGAAAAAAGGTCATACAGTGATGCCTCTACTTACGAAATTAATCCGTATTGGAACGGTGGCCGCATCTAGAAACTTTCATAAGTCGAATCACCATTTCCCATAGGAATGCATTGAAAACCATTTAATCCGTTCCGGCTGTTTTTCGTTCTTATGTAGAGGCGCTGTTCTTAAATCGAAGCATTAGTTCCCATAGGAACTAATGCAAAGCCAGTTAATCCGTACTCTACCACTAGGGGGAGAATTTTTTTTAAAACCTAAGATGACCTAAGGTTAAAAAAAGGGCAGGAAAGGAGGGAGGGAGGGAGGGAACACCTTTTAAACAGAACCAAGCAGCTTTAAACCAAACCAAGCACCTTTTAAACAAATTTTTGCATTTTAAAATTACAGTACCAGGCAGTACTGGGCAGTCCAAAGTGCATTTCCCGCTTTTCTGCCCTTTTTTTTAGTCTGTAAGTCGAAGCTCCGGCTGCAAGTCGAAGCAACATTTTGCGGCCGGAGCTTTTCTTAAGTCGAAATGTTCGTAAGTAGGGACGTCTGTAAGTCGAGGCACCACTGTATAAGCAATGGTCAGAATCCTGGTGAATTTGTGCAGTGTAAACTCAAATTTGCATAACTGGTATGCACAATAGTTCCAGCACTCTTGTTTGGTGCTCAGATATACCCACACCACTTCTTGGTTGCACACTCAGCTGCATGCCTTCACATGTGACAAGTGGTGAGAAAATTGCAGAAACCTCTTACACAATTTCCCTTACATGCCTGGTATTTCATAATAGGATTCTGCCTGATGCGTGATTGTTTTAGTTGTATATGTTAAGGCTTAGCTACTGCATGAGCTACAGTAGAACATTAGAAGCAGGGATTTGTGCTAAAATCTTTAGAGAAAAGATGGGCTTAAGTGGGATTTTAAGGAAGTAAGATAGCTGATATCACCCAAGTGTTCAAAGCATAGGAGTCAGCAGGAGAATAATGGTGGAGTCTTTTTGGGAATGAATTTGTACTCTTACTAGAGTAATGAGAGAGGGGAATGATTTGACACACTGTTTTGTCAAGGAGCAAATGTTTTCCCATATGAGAAGTGACCTATTTTATAGGCTCATATCAAGTATCTTTCCTGTGTTTGATTTCATAGGACATAAAATATGTGAATCAATGCTGGCTAATTCTGGAAAGCCACTGTGGAATGAAAGCAAGACTTACATTGTTTATTGATGACATAAAAAGTCTGGAGATGTTCTAATTTTTGCTGTTTTGTCCAAACTAATACAGGACATGGAATGGGGGACATGTGGTAATTTCATGTGAGCCTTAACTACATCTAACTAGTGCATTTTGAATTTCATTTGCCTCCCAAGGTGTAAAGGTTTATCAATTGCTGGTTCCTGCCACTTTGGTATAGATTTGGTATTATCTTCAAATCCAAGTGTTTGTTTTTTCAGCGAAAATAAGGCAGATCACATTAGGCAAGAGATTCTGTAGAAAAATTACAAGAAGTACTAAAACTTTAAGTTATGTTTAATTTAGTAAGTTGTAATAAACTGACAGCAAAGACTAGGCATATGATAACAGAAACAAGGCTGATATTCCTCCTGGTTTTTAGAAGTTCTCTTTAAACCATGAAGGAACAGTTTAGCAGTTCAGGAATGCTTCTGGGCTCATTAGTAAGCCATTGGTGGCCAAAGTGACCTTTGTGACCTGAAGTGCCTAGTGCTAGCTTGGTATGCCAATTGCACCACTTCTCACCCAAACTCAAAGCAATTGTCAGGGCTGTTTTTCAACAAGTGTGAATGGTTGTGAGCACAAGATTATATCTTGTAGACCATATTGACTGTGGCCACTGGTGTTGTCAAACTTTTTTGAAGAATTTAATTTCCTGGCTTTTTAAAACAGGAGTTTAAATATATATATTGTATGTGCTACACACAAATTCCAGCAGGAACTTCCCTCATATAGAATTACCCAGTGCTAGAGGATCCCAGAAGATGAACACATGATCTCTACTATGGTTGCTGGGAGAGGACAGAAGCAATAACAGCTGGGATGTGGCTGTAGTCCCTCTGTGCCAAAATATTTTGAAGACCTGTTTTTGGCCTGAATGAAATGGTGAAACAAAGGTCAGAGTGGGCGCAACACATATAATGGAGAAATACAGACATCATTTAACCTCTGGGGTAAACTAACGTTGCCATGCCTGCTCTGCAGAATGCAGACTAGAAAGTGTGTTCCAATTTCTAAACCGTTTCCTTGGGTTAGGGAACCTGAGACATAAAGCTGTATTGGACCACAAGCTTTACAAATATGTTTTCCAAAAGATATCCCCTCACTTTTTGAAATTTAAAAAAAAGAGAGAGAGGGAGCTGGGTGTTAGCAAAGATTTTCACTGAAAACAAATGTCACATTCATCTATACCTTGTGAAAGAAACACAGTGAAGAAAGACGGACAAAAATCAACTTGCAATGTGTCGTTGGAGGAGAGATTTGGAGATACTACAGATAGCCAGAAAGGCAGAAAAGGGGGGTGCTCAATCAAGTTGAACCTGAACTTTCACTAGAGCAAAAATGAATAAACTGAGGCTATCCCATCAGACACACATAATGAAAGTATAGAACGGAAAAGAAAATATTGCTGGGAAAAGGGGAGTCAGTAGGAAAAGAGGAAGATCTAACATGAGACAGAGTGTCTGAGTAAAGGAAGCCACAGCTGTTAGTTTGTAAGATCTGAGCAGAACCCATTGGAAAAGTAAATTTTGTTAGAAGTGGAGGCAATAGAAAGAGAGAACAACCTAACATGAGATGCTGTTGGCTTGCAAGATCTGAGCAGAGCTGTTACCCTGTTTCCCCTAAAATAAGACCTAACCTGAAAATAAGCCCTAGTATGGTTTTTCAGGATGCTCGTAATATAAGTCCTACTCCAAAAATAAGCCCTAGTTAAGTGAATCCCCGCCCTCCACCAATGTGCAGCATTGTGCAGCAACCAGAAGATGACATGACTGCATTTGAATAAATGTAGATGGTTGTACATGACAAAAATAAAACATCCCCTGAAAATAAGCCCTAATGCGTTTTTTGGAGCAAAAAATAATATAAGACCCTGTCTTATTTTCAGGGAAACAGGGTATTTATATGATATTTTGAAGGAAATGAACTTCTAAATAATTGTTCTCTGTTCTTTTAAAAATATATCTTTAAATATAGTATTTGCAACCAGATGCAGAATCTCTTTGCCAGCACAAATGCTTGTTTGGTCAGGAAGGAGTTTAAAAGTTCTCTTCCTGAGAGTCTAAAAATCAGATTTCCCTTTGAAGACTTCTGTCAGAAGTAGAGATGGGCTATTTGTATTCATATCGCTGGGTGCTGCGGAGGTCCAGCCCCTCCCCCCTAAACCAGCCAGTCCACTCACTGGTTGTAGCATGGCATGAGTAGCTGTTGTCTGCAGTGTTGCGCCAATTGTGGAAATAGACAGGCTGGTGCTTCCCTGCCTCCCCGCACAGCCAACAGCTGAGTGAGGAGACTCCCTGTTCCACCTGGAGTGGTCGGCTGCACAGGGAGGTGGGGAAGTGCTGGACAGGCTTCTTCTGCAATTGGCTGTGATTTAAATATTTGTATTCGTATCCCCAGGGATAGGAATATGAATAACCCATCTCTACTCATGAGCCAGGTCTCATAAATCCTGAGCCAATGTTTAATAACAGCAGTGAAAAATTGGCAGTAGCTGAACATGCCCTGAAACAAGCTGGACATGAAATTCTATTTCAAAACACAGAAGTACTGGACAACACCAGCAATCATTATGTTAGACTGCACAGGGAAGCCATTGAAATCCACAAACACCAGCAGAGCTTCAACAAAAAAGAAGAAAGTCTAAAACTCAACAAAGCCTGGCTCCCAGCACTGAAAAACACAGCCTGCAAAAGGTCAACGAACTCTACCCAGCCACAAGGACCAGTGATCACTGCACACAAAAGACCCACTAACAACACCTATCAATCACAGTGACAGATCATCTCTCCCCCTTATCACAACAATACACCCACAACAAAAAAAACACTGATCACCATAATCACCCAATCTCCTGAAAAGGACAAAAAGCTGATCCCACAGCTATAAATACTCAACTATCCCACAAATTGCACCAGAGCACAGACAGAGTTCTGACTCCTGTTCTCTGAAGATGCCGGCCACAGAGACTGGTGAAACGTTAGGAAGAAAAACCTCAAGAGCACAGACAGCCCAAAAAACCTACAACAGCCATCTCTTATTGTTATTGTAAATTTTGGGGGGATTGGTGCAAATGACCAGATAGATGTAGAATTAACAAGCTCTAGACCAAGAGACCCAGCAGTGTGCTTCAGTATCTAATGCCACTGGAATTGGGAACTTCTACCCCTCTCCTTCCCTCTACTTCTCCCTTTCATACAGAACAACAACAACAAAAAGCCCTATTTCCACAATGGCATGAGCAACAAGTTACTAAATTCTTATTTCATCATTGGGTCAAAATGGGATATTTCCTGATACTTATTAAAAATTGCATTGTCTCATGGGTTTTTCAGTGCAGGAAATGTTCAGGGGTAGTTTACTATTGCCTTTTTCTGCACAGTAGTAACAAAAGCTAGCTTGAGCATCACTGCCAGTCTGTTGAAAATCCTCCACCAGTGACACCTTCCACTACTGCTGCTGCCCTGCAAGAGTTCAATGCCACCATCCGTATTGGAATTATCTAATCTTTTCTATTGATGCAACTGCTAATCCCAAAGAGGTTGGATACATCTTTATCTCATGTCTCAGCTTTGACCATTCCTTTTTTGATAACATGCTAGGAATCCAGGTACTGTATATAATGGAGTCTAGCTGCCTAAAAGCATTGCTGTGAACTTGCGTGGCACACTTATGGACCACCAGAAAGACAAAAAAGTGGGTCCCAGATCAAATCAATCCTGAAATCTCTCTAGAACAAAAAATGATGAAACCTTGGGTACATCATGAGAAGATAAGACTTGCTGGAAAAGACAATAATGCTAGGAAAAGTTGAAAATAACAGGGGAAAAGGAAGACAAGATATGAGATGAATTGACTCAATGAAGAAAACCATGGCCTTGAATTCACAGGATCTGAGCAGGGCTGTTGAGGACAGGACATTTTGAAGGTCACTCATTTATAGGATTCCCATAATTTGGAGGTGCCTTAATGGTACATGACAACAACTGAAAATTGCAGTCTAACATAGCAGATTGCTGTGGAATTTGAAGATGCCAATGCACAGATGACTTGTGACTGGGAAAAGGGGTGTCCCCCAAAATCTGGGGACGAGGCACTTTCCATCCTGGTACACAAGTCACACGTACTGCATGAAATGACTAGAGTTGTAGTTTCCTTTTTTTTTTTCTATACATATGTTGAGTTTTTCTTTCAGAGAAAAATAGAAATAAAATGTAGTCTGGAACACTTATTTATTGACTCTTAATACTACAAGATTGGCACATGGGGGAAAGGCAGTTTTGTTCATCTCCAGTTTATACTGTAATTCATTCTTGCTGATGACAGTGCATTAAATTCATTCAGAAAGATAGCTTAGGCACTATTCCATTCTTCCTAGTGCTGTGCTTTTCCCTTCATTCAAGATTCCCCCCCATATGTCCAAGATACATAAATTTATGTATGGATTCCTTGTTACTTTATGAGACTGCAGAGACTATAAACCATGACATTTTAATGTAAATAGTTTCTCCAGACCTAGCATTTCACATAAGAGATATGTTTAATTCTCTGCTGAATGATGTCATCCACTAATGACCCTCATGTGCTTTTGCCATCATATGATATGCCATTCAGTGTACAAAGTAAATCTTTTATGTGAATGTTCCCTATTTATAAACTGCAGGCTGTTAGAGCAGAACTGATTTCCTTATGCAGAAAAATGTTGCCATGTAGAGGAACCCAGATTATTGTATTCTAAATATTTATACACTTTGCCATTGACGTTATTCAGGCTGAGTCTCTGTCACATGCAAAAGAAGAAGCAGTAAATGAATGTGGATATTGTTGTGCCACAACTGTGAAACAAAGTTACAGAGACTAAACTTTCCAATGTTATTCAAGAGACAGAAAACTGAAATGTACACGAAGAAGTAGCTTTTAAAATACATCTGAAATATCCTATTGGGAATGACTCTGTACCATAGCAAAGAGGTATGAGTGGAGTTAGCCTGGAAAAATGCCACTGCAACTGCTCATGTTGAAAGCTTCTGGTACCAGCAGCAGATAAACACAGTTCCCTGAACCGTGGACATGCCTGTGCACTCACAGACACTTCTTCATCTATAAAAGTGTTCCTCTTTATTTAAATGAGGAGGACCTTGTTCATACTTCTACACCACTTATACAAAGCAGGCAGTTCATCTGTACTGGAGCTCCGTATTTTTACAATCAAATTGTAAAAATTAGCAATGAACAAAAAGTATGCAGCCTTGTGTGCCCAACTTGTAGGCTCTGCTGCTGTGTGTTTCCCCCATGCAGCTTCATCTTACGTATGTTTATTCTGATCCATACAATTCAGAGGGATTGCAGCCTTTTATTAATCTATTTCTTTTTGGTGTTTTCTATTTGAGACACTAGGTGGCAATGTTTCAAAATTAACTGAACATTTTAATTCACAGGATTTAAATCTCAGTTTATAAAGGGTCTTACTTTAATTTAGACATGATTACCTTTTAAGGAACAAATTGTTCGTGTTTTTTTTAAAAAAGATATAACATGAGCACTATTGTGTTATTATCAACAAGCTGCATCTCTTTTTATAACGACCCTAATAGGGTTTTGAAAGAATGTGAGATGTTTACGGAATGATTTTACAAGAGCTACTATCCAGCGGATTTCCATAACTGAGCAGGGATTTGAACCCAGATCTCCTGAGTCCTTTTTTCATCGCTCTATTCAATGCCTAAAACATGCCCGGTGGACAAAAAAGAAAAAAGAAAAGAAAAAAGAAAGAAAGCAAAAATCCATAGGCAAGAGGCCATTTAAGGTTTTAGACAAAGAGGTACAGTGTTGGAGGAAAAACATGGTGCTCTGTTTAATGTCTGTTTAACATCAACCACTTCCCCATGGCACCAAAAGCTTATGCTGATGATCTTGTACTTGCTCAGTTTTCATATGGTAGAATGGTAGAATATCTCTTTAACAGATGCATGAGAAGAACATGGCACATATAGAAACCAACTTAAACTCAACCCTGCTAAGACTTATCTGCCATTCATCTGAAAAACATTATGCTGAGAAGAATGTTTCCACTGAAACCCAGTATTATGTTGAATGCAAGGTTGTTATTTTCCCAACATGTTTACCTGGAAGAGCATCCAACCAGATCATTGTTTTTCCCTGAAATACTTAGGTGCTACTTTGGATTCTACACTGACCTGAAAGAACCACTGCCAAAATGCAAAGCAAAAGGTCTCCACAAGGAACAATATTCTTCCAAAGGTATTGGGAACCAGTTGGGGCATACAACCACAAATACTAAAAGTTACAGCTGTAGCCCTATGCTACTCCATAAGTGAATGTGCCAGTCCAGTATGGTACAGTTCAATCCATGCAAAACAGGCAGATATAGCACTCAATAGGAATGTGATGTTTATGTTAACATGAAAGGGGGAAAACATGAAAGTGGGTCTTATTTTTGTTTTAATCTTATTTCTTTGATTCCTTAAAGACAACCTCTTGCAGACAAGTGCTTGTGTTATCAAAAGAGAGTGACCCTTTGTTTGTATTTCTCTCTTTCATAAGCCTGCTGTCCGGAGCCAATCAGAATGTCTGGGGGGGGGGGAGGAGCGTGAATTTTGAAATTCTAAAAGAACCTGGATTTGCTGGAAACCAGTGGGAGTATTTTTTGTTTGTTTGACTCATTCCTTCTGGTGCATGAGGTCCTGGTGCCTTCCATTTTGAGCTGCCTGCCTGCCTGCACCTTGCTCTGTTCTGGACCTTTTCCTTTTTTCCTTGCCTCTTCGGGATTATTTTTTGGATCCTGCCCCCTGATTGGGATTCTTTTTGGCCATTTTTGTCCTTTACTTTCTTGATTATTTTTGTTGCCTGCGTGCTGCTACATTGGTCTGAAAGGAGACAAGGAAAGGAGGCCCTCAAGAGGCAGTCGGGGAGAGAAAACTCATGTTCTAGTTGTTTTGGGGAGCTTTGCTTATAATTTTGTGCCTATTTGCTTTCTTGCTTTTTGGTTTTGGGGGATGTATGCAGTTTTTGTTGTTGTTTTCTTATTTTTCTCTGAGGGTGCTTTCTCTCTTTGATTTATATTTTTATAATTATTATTTGGTTAATTTACTGTATTTATTCTTTAGGGGCTGTTTTGTGTGGTGGTGGTGACTGGTTATATTGTTGTCTGCTTCTGGAATGCATTTGTTCTCTGTTGCCTCACCTTTGGTTTAAGAATAGTTTTTAGAGGTTCTTTAGGGCTTTTACCAGATAGATATGGCGGGGAGGGGGATCGTCATCATCGTCATCATCTTAGAAGGCACAGTAGAGAATCAGACTCCCAAACCTCTGGTTCTGCAGCCAGATGCCAAAAAAAATGAAACATTCCCTTTCACAGAAAATAAAAGGACCAGTGAATAAAAAACATGAAAATAAAAGAGGTGACCCAGAAAAGAACCTGAAATAAAACAAAAATCAAAGTTTTCACTGTGCACATCTTAATGAAAGCTGCAGAATCATTACCAGATATCTGAAGATATCCCTGCTAATAAAATGTCAAAGTGTCTTGATGTAAGAAAATGAGACAAAGATAAATCATTTCAGAACTTTTTCCACCTTTAAGGAGACCTATGAACTGCACAACTCAGTTGAACAACAAACTGAAATCTTTTAGGGGGAGGGAAGTAAAAATAAAAAACTGAAATAACATGGTTGCATAAGTGTACACACCCTCTTATAACTGGGGATGTAGCTGTGTTCAGCAGTAAACAATCACATTCAAACTCATGTTAAGTAGGAGTCAGTACACCCCGCTATCATTTAAAGTGCCTCTGAGGAATCCCAAATAAAGATCAGCTGTGCTAGTAGGTCTTTCCTGACATTTTCTTAGTCACATCCTACAGCAGAAGCCATGGTCCGCAGAGAACTTCCAAAGCAGCAGAGGGATCTCATTGTTAAAAGGTATCAGTCAGGAGAAGGGTACAAAAGAATTTCCAAGGCATTAGATATACCATGGAACACAGTGAAGACTGTCATCGTCAAGTAGAGAAAAGATGGCACAACAGTGACATTACCAAGAACTGGACATTCCTGCAAAATTGATGAAAAGACTAGAAGAAAATTGGTCAGGGAGGCTGCCAAGAGGCCTACAGCAACATTAAAGGAGCTGCAGGAATATCTGGCAATACTGGCTGTGTGGTACATGTGACAACAATCTCCCGTATTCTTCATATGTCTGGGCTATGGGGTAGAGTGGCAAGATGGAAGCCTTTTCTTACGAAGAAAAACATCCAAGCCCGGCTAAATTTTGCAAAAACACATCTGAAGTCTCCCAAAAGCATGTGGGAAAAAGTGTTATGGTCTGATGAAACCAAGGTTGAACGTTTCGGCCCTAATTCCAAAAGATACGTTTGGCACAAAAACAACACTGCACACCACCAAAAGAACACCATACCCACAGTGAAGCATGGTGGTGGCAGCATCATGCTTTGGGGCTGTTTTTCTTCAGCTGGGACAGGGACCTTAGTCAAGGTAGAGGGAATTATGAACAGTTCCAAATACCAGTCAATATTGGCACCAAACCTTCAGGCTTCTGCTAGAAAGCTGAACATGAGGAGGAACTTCATCTTTCAGCATGACAATGACCCAAAGCATACATCCAAATCAACAAAGGAATGGCTTCACCAGAAGAAGATTAACGTTTTGGAATGGCCCAGCCAGAGCCCAGACCTGAATCCGATTGAATATCTGTGGGGTGATCTGAAGAGGGCTATGCACAGGAGATGCCCTTGCAATCGGACAGATTTGGAGTGTTTTTGCAAAGAAGAGTGGGCAAATATTGCCAAGTCAAGATGTGCCATACTTATAGACTCATACCCAAAAAGGCTGAGTGCTGTAATAAAATCAAAAGGTGCTTCGACAAAGTATTAATTTAAGGGTGTGCACACATATGCAACCATATTATTTCATTTTTTTATTTTTACTTCCCTCCCCCTAAAAGATTTCAGTTTGTTGTTCAACTGAGTTGTACAGTTCATAGGTCTCCTTAAAGGTGGAAAAAGTTTCTGAAATGATTTATCTTTGTCTCATTTTTTTACATCAAGACACTTGACACTTTAACAGGGGTGTGTAAACTTTTTATATCCACTGTATGTATTTATACACAGGCCACTGCCTAATTCTAAACTGCATTCTATTCATTGTTTTGTGGAGCTTCTGACAGAAGGAAAGAAAGAATAAATAATTTTTTAAGAGATGAGAACAATAACATAACATCCATTATGTACTATTGAAGACTGTAGTTTCATCTCTCCAACAAGGGTATGAAATTTCCTGTTGTCATGAAAACAGGAAATCTCTTAATCTCTTACAAACATGTTATTTGTGGGAATAAATAAAAACATCATGGGTGTGGTGTTCATCTATGCATTTTGTAAGTGAAAGAAACAGTTGTGCATAGGCTGGCCTTGTTTCCTCCCCACCTGTACTCATTCTGTCATCAAAGCAAGTATTTGGCCATCTGTCACAGCTATTGCCTCTAGTCATCAAAATGACTGAGGTGAACTAACCAATCTGCTACTTGAAGATCAAATGCAGGTGGTCAGAAAAATACCATTTAGTGGATAAAGATGGCCAATATGAGTGATGGCTGGTTATGTCCTCCAGCTGAGGTAATTGAGATCAAAAGAAGAGGATAAAAATAGATAGGCCATTTCTTCACAGCACCAGATGATACCTTGAGATGTTATAACTTAACACCCCTAACTCCAACAGTCTCTCAACACTGGAAATAACAGCACAATCCCATGCATGTTCATTCAGCAATTAGCCCCACTCAGATTAGAGGCGTTGACTTCCAGGTAAAATTTACTTGGGTCTCAGCTTAAATGTCTTTACTGCAATGGAGCACGAGAAATTGATTTTTCTCCAGGAAGATGATAAAATGGGTAGACCTAAGCAAAGTGCTGTTGTGATATATGCCACTTTCTTATTTGACTCTAAACTGATAACCGGAGTTAGATTTGGCCTAACTTCTCATTGCTGACTTCTTTCTTAAACGTTGTGTGCATCATTTGTGCAAGGCAAGAGTTCGTAAGGTATCAGACTGCAGCTTCCAAGATCCCCCATAATATTCCTGCAGGCTGTTGAGAATTTTGATAATAACGTGTATCAGCAGAGTAAGGAGATATTGGTTAGCAGAGATACTTATGACACTACGAGAGAGAGTAAAACCAACAACTTAGTTTATTTACATACAGTGGTGCCTCGACTTACGAACGTCCCGACATACAACCATTTCGAGTTGCGACCAGCTCCAGCCACAAAATTTTGCTTCGACTTGCGGCCGGAGCTTCGAGTTGCAAACAAAAGAGGCAGGGAAAAAAGGCGGGAAATTCAAATTAGAGGGCTAACCCTTGGTCGGCGAAGAGCTTCTTTGTAGCTCTTTCACCCCAACGGTTAGTGTGCGCACGTTTGCAGAGAGGCTTCGGACTGCCTGGTGCTGCTTTCTGTTTCTGGGTGAGTACATTTACAGGGTTTTGCAGGGTGGGTTAGGGTTTTGGGGGGGTTATGTTTCTGTGCTGTGATGTGTTTTTTTTTTTTTTTTTTTGGTGTGTGTGTTTTCCCAGCCCCATCACGTTCCGATGGAGCTGGCTGTGTGTGTGTGTGTTTTTATTCTTTTCCCCCAGCCTCATCACGTTCCGATGCAGCTGGCTGTGTGGGGTTTTTTTGGATTATTTTTCAGCCCCATCCGTTCTCTGCCATTTGTAAGGCCTCGTTGGACAGCCACAGTGAAGTTATTCAGAAATAATTCTAAACAAACAGTGATTGTTGTAACAGGTGTTGTAACACTAGACTCAGAGTAACAAACTGGCATGCTATCTGTTTAGATGCTACAAGTTTTCACGCAGAATAAAATTCCTCTGTTTTTCAAGGAGGACACTGACAGCTTAAGACAGAGACACTCAGAAGATTACATTCTGTTGCTGAGCAATATAACCGTCCAATATAACCAAAATAATTTGTTTATTGCAAAACAGATTAAAGGATTTGTCTGTAGGGGAAATTTTAAAGGATCCTCCCTAGGCATCTATTCTTGCTACTGCTTGACATCTTTATTCGGGTTGACTGATGCTATGACATCATTATGAGCTGCACCACCATCTAGTGGTCGTTTTGTTACATTTTTCATGTTTACATTTATTTCTCCAATTTAATAATAATTGTGTGCCATCAAGTCAATTCTGACTTACGTTGACCCTTTTCGGGGTTTTCCAGGTATTCAGGAGTGGTTTATGTTTCTGCCCTTTTGGGGGCATCCTGGAACTGTGCAGCTTCGCCCACGGCCACACAGGCTGGCTCTTCTGAATAGACAAATATTTACTTAGATACTTAACCGTTTTCTCTTTATTAGTTCTGTGTGAATAAAGGCATATCCAGGAGGTAGCTAATCCCTGCTTACATTGTCTTTTAAGTTTTCCTGTTCCTAGAGAAGGTGATATAATAGCCCCTTCCAACTTCACCCAATGTACAGAGAGGCTGTACTGGGAAACTCTCAGTCAACCAGTTGCTAAAGGATGTGTAGTCCTGCTAAGAGATGGAGGCTGATCGCTTCCTTGCACTAACAAGGCTCTCATTCAAAGCACTGTGTGCTGCTGCTGTCATCTATTGTTGCATTTCTGCTTTTCTGTGGTTGCCTCCTTCCTTATTCCCTGAGTTCTGAGGTGAGCATTCAGTTTTTATCGTGAACCGTGGGCTTCTCTTCAATGAGGAAGCAGGCTGCTTCCTGTGTTTTACTGTCTTCCCCTTCCCAAAGGTTAGCAAGTTCAATTGCCCTCCCTCCTTATATGATTGGATTCTTTGTTAGGTAGTAGTGCTGGAAATATGTGGAGTTTTTGTAATACCGATTCAGAAATATTTATGTACATATTATTTGCATTTAGATATATTTCTCTAGGTTTTATTTACATATATGCTAACAAACACCAGGATAAGAGGCAACATGCCCCTAGATACCAGTTGCTGGAGTCTATAGTGGGAGAGAGTTACTGTTGTCATGTGTGGTTTGTGGGCTTCCATTAAGGCAACTGTAAGAACAGAACACTGGACTGCATAATCTTTTGGTCCAGCAGGGATTTTTTTACATTATTTTCTTCTACTTTTCAACACACAGACCTTAATGTGATTTATACAAGAAGCTGGGCCAAAAGGTTATGCTTAGCAATTTGTTCATGGTCTCAGTAGGGCAGGCCTATACTAATCTTTCACTTTAGAACAAAGAAATAAGAGTCCTTCACCTTACACCTGATGTCTCTTCAGGTTCTGGCTGGCTTGCAAAAACACAACCACATCTCCTTGGAAATTCCCACTCGCATCACACCAGATATGCGAGTGTATGTGTGGTGTGTGTGTGTGTGTGTGTACAACAAGAAGGGACACAGACCAGCTATGTTAAGGCTTTAAAAAAAGTGCCACTAATCCCATCCTCATAACAAACTACTGCAATTTTGCAGGCTGCACAATATTCCAGAAGTGATGGTTTCTTTTTTTTTTTATCTTAATTCAAAACTGACGCTACCCTTCTTCAGTTCTTTTTTTCTACTTTTTTCTGACTGAAGTAGGCATGCAAGGTCTGATGATGCTTAGAACTGAATCTGCTCATGACAGAGATGCTGAGCAAAAGCAAAAAAGTAATGTGCAAACATTACTGCACATATGTGCATGTATGACAAAATAATGCCCAAATCATGCATTTCCTGGCTTATCAGTTTGCATTGCTTTTGTGCACCAAAGGGTACTGCTTTATCTAAGTCCTGTTTGTACTCATAGTCTTCTGGACACCCTTTGTATATTACATTTTATGCCAGATGAATGCATACAGATGCCCTCCCCAATATTTTTTGCTTCCCCAGTGAGGCCGGTATGGCTATTCATCTCTGCTCGTCGTTTTGTTGTTATGATGGTGCTCTTGCTGGTGATTGTAGTGTGGTGATGACAATGATAATCAATTTTTTGGTGTATCTTCTTGCTTTCATATCTTGTTCATTTCAACTGACTGCACACTAGAGTCAGTGTAACTGTTCTTTAAGCTTAATGATGGTTACATAAATTGTACTGATGAGTCTGGAATGAATTTCAGCACAGGCAAAGTAATGTTCAGAGGGAGGAATCTTGCCCATAGAGAGCTCTGGAAAACACACTATCCCCGGAACCAAGGATTTCCCATTGAAATCAGCAGAATTTAAGTTAACCATGACTAACTGAACACCCACTGATTTCAGTGGGGCTCTCCCATTTATCTCTAAGTCTGGATCCACTCCAATGTTGGGTATTGTCTTCAACTCTCCTTCTTGACCTTCTTTCTCTAGCTGCATGGTGCCACTACTCTGACTACTGTTTCTGGTGCAGGGGGACATAATTTGCAACTTAACCTTGAATTTATGGGCAAAAGATTCAAAATGCATGTCAACAATATGTATATATTAGGAAAGAATGAAATAAGGAGAGAGAGGAGAGATGAGGAACACTTCACAGATTTGTAGTCAGTAATTCTATGAGTCTCAGCCTGCCAAGACTCCTTAATGAGGCTTTACTGTGCACCAGCAAGATTTTACAGCTTCCTGCAAAATTGAGACTCTGGTATTATTCTCCAATTGATTCTTCCCCCACTATCCATATTCATTTGTTGTTCTATGCAGAAAACTGTAAAATCTTGCACAGCTTGATGGCATTTCCAATGAATCCTGCACTAAAAAGATGATATTTGCACAAGAATTGTAGTAATCTTGCACAGCTTAGCATTCTTTCCAGAAAAATATGATCATGAAACTTCAGAGAAATCCCACAAGATTTTCTGTAAGATTTCTTGGCAGGGAGGGGTTGTCTCAGTAGAAATATTTCACTTTGAGGAGACAATTTCCTCCCCCCTCCATTTTAATCCAAGAGCAAAAGGCTGCAAGATTCACATCCGTGCTTGAGAGCGATAGCTTAAAGCAAATTAGAAGACAAAACACAAACACACAGGCAGGATGTTCAGGACTGGTTCATCTGTTTCGCTCTCCAAATTGCACTTCCCAAAGAAGGGTGACCAGAGACTTAAATATTACTCATCTTATTTGCAAAAGCATGCAGTGAGGTTAGACTAGGAAAACTGACTTAAACTCTGGAGAATCAGCAAGATTCATTCCTAAATAGGGATTTAAATATACCTCTCCCCCACTCCTCACCCATCCAATGCAGTATACTGACTGCAACATTTTAATGTAAAATTAAACGTGTAACTTAGAAAAGCATACGTGCATATGCACAGACAGACACACACACCCATCCATTTTTTTCCTCTCTCTAAAAAT
Organism: Intellagama lesueurii; assembly: GCA_037013535.1. Taxonomy (NCBI): domain Eukaryota; kingdom Metazoa; phylum Chordata; class Lepidosauria; order Squamata; family Agamidae; genus Intellagama; species Intellagama lesueurii. Next base: position 247,150,665 of record JBAJHW010000002.1, read on the forward strand.
ACTTTCCGAAAGGCGAGCCAGATGTGAAATCTGAGTAGGGAGCAGAACAAGATGCACAGGAAGGGAGGCTTGAGAAGAGGAAGTTCCCAGGATCACATTCCCTGTAGAAATAGCACTGCTGTCATTACTTATATATGATCAATAGCTGTTGCAAGAGGAGAAGGTGTCAGGAAGTGCTCCTGTAGCCAATAAATCTACAGAGGACGATCATGACACTCATATGAGCTAACAGAAATAAAATACTGGTGCCATCTAAACTGTGGCAGTGCTGCTGATGGTGGATTTCTGGGAGAAGGAACCAGGAAGGTGATAATACTTTCTCCACTGTGGGTTAAATTCTGGCCCCATCAGTATCAATTGCCCTATGAGAATAATTCTTATGAGTGGTTTGGATTCATTTTATTTACGCTATTTCATAAGATGCTTTGGAATTGTGGGCAAAGCTTCCATGAAAAAGGTGCCACATTAAGTCTCTCAGGATTAAAGGAGCCAAAGTACCAAGACTGGGGCAGAACTGTCATCCTGAAGAACCTAAGACTACTAGTTGGGTCCATCTATAACCACCCTGGTTTCTTTACATTTGCAATTCACATTTCTTTCTTTTTCTCCAAAGTCCCTTATAGAATGCAGCCTGTTTTTCCTTTTCCTCAGTGTTATGGCACACATTCCCTCTGACCCTAATCTCTCCCCTGACTGTGGATTTCATGTTTATTGCAGAGAGAGCAGAACAGTCAAAATTTATTCTAGTAAAACTTACAGACTTGCCCTTGGTCAAGTTTCTTTTTCAACAAAGAAAAAATAAACTCTTACTTTCAGTTTCATGTTACTTCATTATATTCAGAAAGAGAAATCCAAATGCTTTATTTTAATGAAAGGTAGGATCATGAAAGCTTTGGATTAGATCATGTTTCCCTTTTATTTGCTCTTTCCTTCCCCTCTTGTCTGTCACACTGTTTGGGAAGTTTAATCAAAGAGCATCATGAGGGTTGCTGTCAGCAGTCAGTCAGAATGTCTGGTTGTGGGGAGAAGGAATTTTGAGTTGTAGAAAGACCTTGTTTGGTTGTGGAACCCAGTGAAGAGTGTTCTTTTGCTTCAGTTCTTCCTTGATCGTGGAATCCTTGTGCTGCTGAGCTCTGTGGTGCCTGCCATCTTGACTGTGCTTTCCATCTGTTCATGTGAGTCTTTTTCTTGGATTTTTTGGGGACCACCCTCCTATTTCCCCCTTTCCTTTCCTGGATTATGTTTCCTACCTGAAGATGTGTGGTGGATTCAAGGAGGAGAAGAGAAGACATCTTCTGGTAGTGAGGGGGAGAGAAATGTTCCCATGTTCTAACTGTTTTACTTTGGAAAGTGCTTTTACTGTTGTTGTTTTTCTTCTTTTTTTCTGTATTTGCTTCCTTGCTTTTCTTGGTTTTGGAGAGATGACACAGTGTTTTTTTATTTATGTGAGACTGATTTTTTAAAAATGGTGTTACCTCCCAATTTGCTGTGGGTTGCCCACCTTGCTCCTGCATTTTCAAAATGGTTATTAAAGAATTATTTAGAGCACATTGATTCTCTGTTGCCTGCTTTGTCTTTTCAGAGTAATTTAAGAAGGGTTTTAGGGCTTTTGGATGAGTGCCAGAATCCAAATAGGGAAACTTGAAACGGAAGAACCTCAAAGAGCTAGTCCCTTCTGTGTTTAATGAAAGCACCAGTCCCTAAAAGACCCAAAAATGAATGAGGCATACACATACCCAGAAAGAACCCAAATGAATGAAATCAAATGAAGTTCTCCCCACGCACATTCCTAGTCAAACCTAGAAATAAGTGAAATCCTTAGTAATTTTATTTAAAAATGATTGTAATGTTGAATTTCTAAGACCTAATTAAAATCATAATATTGGCTATATATTTTGAAAATACCCCCCCCCCCCCCATCTTTATAGCCTCCTTCCCATTCAGAATAATCACATCAGGGCATAATGGGAAAAAGAATCACATTAGACAATAATGCTTCAGGCACTCTAAGATGAAACCTAAAAATGAAAACTAGCTTCACAAGTGTCATGGAAGCTGAAACCCATTTTGTTCCATGCTAGTTTCACCTTCCACCACTCCAAGAACCTCATAGTCCCCTTGAGTCTGTGTAAGGACACAAACTGTGAAAAAGCCATGAGTGCCATCTCCGATCCTTAGGCTTCTGAACATAATGTTATACATGTTATATGTTATACATAATGAAAACGGATTTTAAATGTGTTCAGCTGAATGTGTTCCTACAGATTTCTTCACAGCTGGACAACTATGATGTTGCACACTTCTTGAATGGAGAAGTGCATCTAAGCATTATCAACTGAAACCTTTTAGAGTCCTCATGCTGAACATGCAACAGTCAGAAGTAGGGCCAACATTAACTTTGAGGGCAGATTTAGCATGCTTGAACCCACTCTCCTCATCACTTTTCACTCAGATATAATCATCTGACCCTGATGTTGGGAAAGTGTGAAGGCAAGAGGAGAAGGGGACGACAGAGGACGGGATGGTTGGACAGTGTTATCGAAGCTACCAACATGAATTTGACCCAACTCCGGGAGGCAGTGGAAGACAGGAGGGCCTGGCGTGCTCTGGTCCATGGGGTCACGAAGAGTTGAACACGACTTAACGACTAAACAACAACAACATAATCATCTGAACACATGAATCATGCTAGCAGCACTTTAATATACTAGACTAGTGGTTCCCAACCTGGAGTCCCCAGAGGAACTACAACAGCCTGGCAATCCCAGCTAGTGGTGAAGCTTCTGGGAGTTTTAGTCCAAGAATATTTGGGGACCCAAGTTTGGGAACCACTGTGCTAGACTATGTAATATGCCTACATATTTACCACATATAATATTATGGGCATATATGGTTACCTTGTTGATGCAAAGCACTGAGTTGAGTTATACTAAGGATAAGAATGTTGTAGAACATCTTTAGCATGTGACAGTAGCTGGATGTATTGCTTCTGGGTGGAGGTGCTATTCATGGAAGTTGACTTTGTTTCATTCATAGCAGAAATGTACTTATAACACCCAAATGAATGCTATTTTCATGCTTTCTTGGGCAACCATCATTACTTCTATCTTCCTTTAACAGTCAGGGAAGTTGTACTGTAGTTGTGAGCTACATAAATCAATTGTTCTGTTACCATTCTGGATTAGAGAAATTCTTCACGCTTTTCATTCTACAGCGTCATGTGGTAGAAGAACAAATAATTCCAGGACTCCACCAAAATCAACAAAACAATGAGCAAACTGAACAATTTTAGGGATCTATTGCCCAATTCTTGTAAATTAAATATCCTTAAATTGGACCCCCTCCAGGTGTGGTCCAAAACATCTGGACATCAAGTTGGGAAAAGCTGTTTTAAACTAAATTCCCTTCTCATAACAAAAAGCTATGTTGAAATCCAGTCTGCCTCCCTCTGGTCTGTCCAAGAGTCTTAGCATAACATGCCATCAAGTACTTTGCATTAAATTATTGATGGTCTGTGGCAGGTTTGTTCCCCTAAGATTAAGAAGACCAACATCTGTCATTTTAGAGCTCTCACATCCTTCCTAAGGTTGCAATGGATGCCCTTGTTTTACAACTTATAACCATAAAATTGTCATGCAATTCTTAATGATGTTGTTAGTAATAAATGGATCTGAAGAGTGAGGAATATTTTGCTCTGTGTCAAAAGGACTCATTCAATTAGACATTAAGAAATCAAGAAGTAATCTGTGTAAAGATACATGCTTTCCCTCCAGTTTCTTAGAATAAGAGATTGGGACTAAATTATTTTCCTAATGAAAAGGCAGTATGATGACGAACAGGACCCTGCCTGTTCTTGAAACTCATTGCACAACGTCTCTCAATCGAAGGCAGGGATTTCAAAGATAAAACTGGAGAATTCCCATGTAGTCTAACCTTAGTGACTTGTTTGGAATATGTGCAAAATATAATGCAATGGATGAAAGATCTAGCAAGTTGACAATTAGGGGATTATCTTTTTCTTGCTTTGTCTGCAACTTTTAAAAGTATGCAAATGTCTAGGAAATTAAATATCTCTATTCAAAGAAAAATGTTTGTTCCAACTGTATTGTTTGTGTTTTTGTTAAACCCCACAACCTCTAATTGAGGATGCAGATCCTTCCAGTACCTGTGCTTATGCTACAGTATTTACTAAACTGTTAAGAGCTTGTTTGGGGAGACCTAGTGTGCAGTATTCAGAGGCTTGTTTTTACTGTACTTGCCCATCTGTCATAGCTGTAAAGCTGGACTATTTGCCCATGCCCTTGAACATAAAACGTGGAACCCTGGCACTCTCTCTTTCTGTATTCTACACCAGCACACATGAATCTGCCACCAAGTGGACACAGACAATCCCAATTTTCCACACCACACATGGATGATACATATTTTGATACGTCTTTCATATTTGGAAATTAATACTTTTCAGGTACATTTAAAGAATAATACATGTACTCCTAAAAACTATTTAGCCAACGTTAAATCATTTCTAACTCTCATCAATATCAGTAGGACAGTTATATACAAAAATTTGAAGCTTCCCCATTGAAATCCACTCAAGTTGGACTGGATTGTGCCCACATTGTGTAAAGATGGACTTTGTGTGCTAATACTGTTAAGAGATCTAGAGAAATGATCCAGCAAAAGGAAGAAATACAATTCAAGAACAAAACAGCCAGAATCTCTTCTTTCTTCTTTATTGATACTGCCAGTGTGACTACCTTTACGCAGGTAGATTGCTTTCCTACATAACATGCACTCTTTTGGGATTAATTTGGAACTAGCATTTTTGCCCTCTACACCTCCTATAATTATCAAATTAGCACAAAACTTGTACCTTAATCCTTTTCCACATTTCCCTTTTAAGCAATTGCAATCATTTATTTATTTTTCCTCTCTGTCTGTGTAAAGGTTACTTGGCAAGAGTATACATGCACATGACAATAAAATGGAGACCAATCCACCACTAAAAGGTAATGCACATAAAAACATAATCCAGTACTTTGACATTTCAAATAAATACCCACATAGAGATGTAATTCAAAAGTAATCATGAATCAATACTGCAACCCAAAAGATGAAAACATTAAGTCCCCACCTTCTAGGAATAATAAAATTTCTTCCAGCAAACAGAAAGCTTTTTCCAATGACATTATTACAATTTCTACTCCTTTTTCTTTTTAGAGGAAAGTTGGCTTCTCCTTCCTCAAGAAGTACCAAATTTAATCATTCAAAATTAGCTTCAACAAATAGTACCGGTAGGTACATCTTGTTGATGCCCAGCTATGTTTCTGTTTCCTGAAATTACAATGGATTAGATATAACATGCAAGAGAAAAATATTAAATGTCTTGTCTTCTTCACATTTGCACACAATACTATGGTTAACTGGATCCACCACCATACAAAGCTACCAGAACACCAATATTTTTCCAAACGTCCTCTGTACTGCAACCACAAATGTGTTAATACATCTTGCTTATTATTTTGTTCATTTTGGTTCGCAAAGTTTACTCGGGTTTTAACATTTGTTTGCTTCATTTTTATTCTAAGCCCCTGAATTTGCATGATGAAGTATCATTGACTAACAGAATTTTTTACAATTTGCACACATCTCCTCTCTGTAGTAAGTCTACCCATTTAAAAATGTGCGATCGGGGAGTCTGCTTTGCCCTTATTGCTCCGCATCAGTACTAGGTTCCCAAAATTGTGGTTTCTTTCTTCTTGGACAGACTCAGCTAGCCTAGGCGTCTCCCTTTAAAATTATGAAAGGCACTACTGGCAACAATTAAATGACAAAAAGGCGCTGAAATAGAACAGCCTAGCACTGACAACTTTAGAATTTGTCTTTCTAAAATGTACCACAACTTGGCACAATAAAACAAAGTAGTAACAAAAACACAATTCCAATTTGGAATTTAAGTGGTATAGTTGTATAAAATTCTGTTAACCAATCATACGCCATAAGACTTTCCTAAAACCCAGACATTCTGGAATTTATAGGTAACACTAATATTTATTTTCAAGTGCCTATTAACTGTTTTTAACCAGAGCAAAGTCAAGTTTTCTTCTTGTTACATTGAACTATTCCTAAGAATAATAATACAATATGAAAAAACCCCAGAATTTGAATACCCTGGATTTCTCAATTAACATGGCAGTTAAAAATCAGTAATTTAAAACAGATAAAGCTTAACATTTTTAATTAAAAAAGAGAAAAGAGAGAAACAGCTGCTGATGCACAGCACATATATAGTTTAGTAGAACTCCTGGTTTTGTGTTGAAGCTCTTTTCTAAACTCAGTGTAGAGCAAAACAATACAGGATAAAACTCTGCCAAACACGGAGGGGAACACTTCAAGCACAAGCCCCAAGTGGAGACAGACTATTAGCGTTAGGTCATTGGATTTTTGTTTTCTTTAATATAAACTCTTCTACAAAAAGAATAAAAAGACGTTAAAGTAAATATCAAAATATTAAAAGTGCACAGGTTTAAACAATCAAACTGTTGTTTTCTTTTTTTAAAAAAAACTGAATGGTCTATAATGAAATTAAAAGGGAGAGGGATACCCATCTGAATGTTTCTAAGGAGCAAAAAAAAAAAAAAAAAAAAAGCAACCATGGCAATTCTTACATTATGAAGTAAGTTTCTTCAGCATTTGTAAGTTTTCTTCCTGCAGCAGCACTTAATGAATAAAGCTTTACTTGTTTGTATCAAGACATAATATGCCAAAAAGCAAACGGGTGGGTTGGGGGGACCCAATGCAGATAGTGTATTGAAAGGTTATGTGGTTTTTTGCTTGGGGCAGGGGAGAGGTTCATTATCAGTGGTTTCCATTCTTTGTGCAACGGGCTACCACCACTTCTAACCGTAACGACACAGGCTAAGATACGAAGTTGCACTGTTGCAAAGGCCTTCTCCGGGAGGGACTACTCTACAGCTGAAAAGTGGAAAGTAAAAACACAAAAATGAAACATTAGAAACCAGAGTGGGGGAAAAGTCATTCTTCAGTTCAAGAAAGGAAAACTCTCTCTCACACACACACACAACAGACACACAAACACGGGTGTGCTGCAAAAGGTCCATAGCACATTAGTTAGGTAAGGGGCGTCTGTTAGTCTTCTATGGTAAAGCAGCCAAGGTAACCCATTGGTGCTTTCCAAGCATTTGAAACAATGCTTTAATGCACTGCCTGTTAGCAAAAGCTGTGCAGGAAGAAAAGGTGCTTACAAGTCCTGAATCAAGCGACACTGCTCAAGCAGAAACAAACAGCAGTGAGTATGCAAAAGAACTTATCGAGGAAGCTACAGCCTCCCCCCCCCAAAAAAAAAACACATGCAGGTCAATCAGTGGGTCATGCCAGCCAATGCAGAGATCAGTAAAACCATTCAGGAGAAAACGTCCTGCTTGCCGAGGTAGGTGATGGCTTAGTTAAGTTTTCCATGCTGCATCCCAACTCAACGACAGCAAAATGAGACATCGATATAGTAGGTGTTAGTTTGAGAAAGCAGATAACCCATCAAGTAGAAGTTTGACCAAACACCACCTAAGTTTACACACAACAACAAATCACCTTTGAAAATTCTTCTGATTTTTTCCCCCTTAGTTGGGTTTAAAACTAGTTAGACACCTACCAAGAACACAGGTAAGGGTACATCTGGGGTTTGCAACCTTCTACATATAGCTATTGTTGATGCTCCAGACATAAAGTGGTGCAAGGTTGAAGCCTCTGTCTACAGGCATAGAACAATGGAATTGATAACAATGGAAACTATAATAATCGGTTTGTTGAATACTCCAAAACATTAAATATGTTATATCCAGCAATATGAACTTGACACACTGTGGCCATGCCGCAACACTGAAACCTCTCTATTTTCTTTTAACTAGCTTAAAACCTTGCCAATGCAATGGATTTCTTTAAAATATCCTTTTCTCTCCCAAAAGTATTGTGTGTTATGAGCACCACCCCAGAAAAGGATACAGAGAGAATAATTATTAACAGCTCCCCATCAACATGGAAGCAAAAGGGTTTGCTGCTTCTAATGGAGCAAAAATATCATTAGGAGTTTAAATGCCCAGTTCTTTCCAAGGCATTTTATATAAAAAAAGGGGGGGGGCAGGGGAAGGACTAAAAAGGCCTTCTGGATTATTGTGCATCAAAGAGGACAAAAGTAGGACTGAACATTGTTACAAGGTGCTGTTTCTAAAAACCTTAAAACCTGCTAAACATCATTATTAAAGCTCAAATTCAGGAGACTGCAGTGTGTCTTGCAAACGCAATGGTATTGCAAGGCATAAAGGGGGAGACGCTAATCAAACTATTTAAAAAAGCTGCTCACATTTGCCAGTCCTTAAACGGGATTGGCCAATGTGTATATTAAACAGGATTGTTTATAACTATTTATGTTGCAGCAGGCAGGCCACCTTAATTTCTAGATGCCGGTTTCTCCATTTAATTTTTTTTCCCTCTTTACATCCCAGTGTGTAGATCTTTGTTGTTGTATGCTCCTAATCTCAAAACGTCGAAGGTTTACTTGGCTGGCTTCTGCCAGGAAAGCAGGCTGCCCTCCCTCTTCATCACCTTACAGTAACATTGTTATTATCTCCTAACTATGTTATAGGCAGAGCAATACAGAGGAAGCAGGTGCTGATCATCTAAAAAGAGCCAGTTATACAAGATGAGGCAGTACAACACCAAGATTATTGTTAGCATGGCTTTAGGGAAATAAAATATTACTACTATCAGCAGACACAGCTGTGCAGCCCTGCATTGCATCGTAGTAATATTCTAAGCACACAAAGTTATTTGAAAAGAGTACAAAATGAACAGGGCTTTACATTAAAATAATGTTTGAGGCTAGGCACTTTTGAATTCTTTTGTTTCTTCTTTTTTTTATAATGTGCCTTGTTTGTGCTCCTTAAATTTCCCAATTTTAAGAACATTTTCTCCCCAGTCTTGCTGCATTACCACTTCTATATAGGCACCAATTATGAAGTACACTTTTTCAAAACTATCAAATGTATTGAAATTAAGTGGCTAAAAAGGCCCTTAAAAAGTTCAATAGTGGGTATATATATATATATTTGTGGATGAGTAAGTATAAGCTAACCTATTTCATATTTATGTATTAGAAAGAATAAACTGATTATTTAATTTCTGGTGCCTAGAATGTAGAGCCCTGTTTGCATAACAAATGCAATTTCTCTCTCTCTCTCTCTCTCTTACTTCAACAAGACTTAGAGCTCTGTAATACTATCCTATGAAGCCTTAATACTGACAGTTAAGGAGAGCTGCATTGCAAATTGACAATACTAGCACATACTCCTATTTATTTTGTACATATATACTGCAAGATACAGTAAGAATGTTGAATGCTAAGCACTTTTAAAAGCCCATTGCTTAAAGCTGGAGAGAGTTGAGCACTTGTTTAACTTTCAGAATGAAATCAAGGAGATTTAAATGAGTTAAATTTTGGCTAGAAAATTCCCAATCACACTGTGGGAAGCAACAATAGGATACAACAGAAATTTTTGCAGTATATGTACTTTCCCACAACATATTTGCTCTGAAGGATTCAGATCCTAATTTCTTCCAGCTTGTTTCTTTGTTTTCTTCTGGAACACGTTTTGTTCAAGAAGAACAAAAACAAGTAATCCAGAAGAACAGAACAAGTAATATTGCATAACTCCTTTATATTTAAGAGTGCAATCTTCTATAGATTAACCTGCTGAAATTAAGCAGGGGCAAGGTTTCCAAAGATATCCTTCCTACCGGGTTGTTCCAGCATTTATAAGAAAGCCTTTTGGATAAGGTAAGTGGTGATTTTGGCAGCAACTGACTGCCACAGCAGATTTAATTTAAATTTGGTTCTATTTTTAAGCACAGATGCTCAATCACCATATTATACATCTAGTATTAGATGTTGTGTTTCACCACTTTTCCAACATACCAAACAAGAAGACTTGTTTCCCTGTGACATTATCTCTGTTACTTGAAAAATACTTGTAACCCAGGGGAAAGGATCATATTTGTGCTATAGAAGCTACTGTTAGAAACTCCAGGTACAGTAGACCTGGCATGCACCTTTAACACTTACTCATGACCAGCAAAACCAAAGTTGCTCATGGCGGAAAGAGCCAAATGCTTCTCCCCATTAACTTGTTAACAGCATCCCCCCGCCCCATGCGTGTGAATCCGTTACAGTTAAGACCATTATAATACAGCCTGTATTACATGGTTTAACAACGTACTAGTACAAATCCACTCATCACTGCAACATTAATATAGTGGGGATTTATGCTGACACTCAACAGCACAAACATCAGATGCATATGGATGGCCTCCTATTCATCTTAATCACAATAGATCTTATATTTCTCACTGCAAAACACCTGGTTATTAAGAACAGACCCTTCCGACCTGTCTCCACATGACCGTATGTGACTTACGCTGGGGTTACTACTCTTGGCTTTGGAAGCAGATTTTGTGCGCACCCTTTTGGACTGCTCATGGTCCAGCTCAAGATGCTCAAGGCGCTGGGTCAAAGCCAGCTTTTGCTGAATGGCCATACGAAGTAAGGAGTTCAGGGTCTTCTTCTCATCTTCAGCTGCAGCTAGCTGCCGTTGCATTTCGTCCAGCTGGGTGACATATTCGTCACACCTGTAATGAAAAAGAAACTTTTAGGCACCAGAACATTTGAGTACCAGCATCCAAGAGTTGGCTGGCATGTTTCTTTTAATCCTATTTCTGACGCACAAGAGCAACTGACCCCTAATGAGCAACAGAACAGGCACTCCAAGAGAAAACTCTCAGCTGCTACAGTAGCTTCTGGAGTCTCTGAACAAGCACCTTTCTGTAACTTGGAACTATGAGTGAATGCCTTATGTCTTACACTGATTAAGGGAATGTGTGGCTTCCATGATTTGGAACAAGTAATAAAAAACTGGCTGGATAGCTCAGTGTTTTAGATATCTGGCTCTGGAGCCAGAGGTTGGGAATTAAATTCCCTACCATGCATCCTGCAATTAAAGCCAGCCTGTGTGGCCTTGGGCAAGCTGCACAGTCCCAGCACACCTCTAGAAGAAGGGAATGATAAGCTACTTCTGAGTATTCTCTACCTGGAAAACCGTGAAAAAGGCTGCCATAAGTCAGAATTTACTTGATGAAACACACTTCAGTGATCCCCACAGTCATTCGTGCTTTGGGAACAATATCAAGAAATTTCACACAGTATTATAAGCAGTTGCAGGTCTCAGAAATAACAGCATCAGAGCTACAAAAAATAGCAATATTAGGAACAACATACATATTGCGCTGATATTTAACAGATACTTAGGTTTTTGGTTAAAACTTGTATCTGTTATATAATACCAGTCAATGTTTTTATAGTTTTGATTGACTGTGCTTGGTGTTTTTGAATAATAATAATAACTGATCGGTTCCAAGACTGTTGGGTCCAAAAGGCAAAGGAATTTTGCATATGTGGCACAATTGTGATATTGCAGTGTGTTTTCAACAAGTGAACCCCATATTTATTTATTTATTTATTTATTTATTTATTTATTTATTTATTTATTTATTAAATTTATACCCCGCCCATCTAGACACAAGTCTACTCTGGGCGGCTAACAATAAAAATAGAATATAGACAAACACTGTTGTTGTTCTTCTGTACTGTCAAGTTGGAACTGCCTTATAAAGTGACCCTAATAGGGCTTTCAAGGTAAGTGAGATACTTAAGGAGTGGTTTTACTAGTTTCACACCCTCTGTGAGCTTCCGCGACTGAGCAGGGATTTGAACCTTGGTCTCCTGATTCCTAGTCCATCACTCCCTTCACAACACCATACTGGCTATCCTAAACAAACATACAGCCCCTAAAATAAAGAAATGGTGCCATGCTGTGAGTGTGACATATCTTCCAACTACAAGTTAACACTATCTCAGTCTAGCTTTTACTGACTCAAAACTGATTGCACAATGGAGAATTAAACTTCAGTGCTGATAATGTAAAAGTTGCATTGTTTCTTGTTATTTCTGTTCTCCGCCTCACCAGGCTGTATGTTCTAATTAGGACAAGCAGATAGGACTGGAACACAGGACCAAGTAACTACATGATGTTATATTTTCAAAAATCGGTTAACTAATCATCTTTTGCTTCTTCATCCTACAGCCCTAAGGGCTGCTGGAAAACAATCTTTCACCTTGAGGGCTAATCTAGTTTTGTCCACTCTGATCATTTTTAAATGGTTATGAATTGCAAACATTGGGCCCATATTACGCCCCGCAATTCAAGCTCCATGTTGGCTTCTGTCTTGGTCCTAAAAAAACAGAACAGCTATAAAATAGCTCCATGTTGCTAATTCTCATCAGCTAGCACAGGACACTGTAATTATTGTTCATTGGCTTTTCCTTGCCGGGAGGTATCTGTAATACATTTTATGTAAATATGGCAGAGTTATATAAAAAGAGCATGCAGGATCATTCCAGGGCTTGTCAAAGACTTGCAGACTCTTCTGCATCATAGCCAACACTGATTGAAGGTAGGGCATGGACATATATGTACACACATTTTTGCAGAGGAACCCAGTGGAATAACCCAAACTGAAGAGTGCATTTTCCCCACCACTAAGATCCGGCACTATATTTTAGAGGTACTCTTCAGAAGGCTGCTGGGATGTCAGGCTGACTCCTAACAGCTCAAGTACAATGTAGAAAAGTAAGAGAGAAAAATCAGAGGGGAAAGCGATAAAACTGAAGTGGACTTGTCCACGGAAGCTTACATTAAAAAAATATAAAAGTTAGTCTTTAAGGTGCCACCACGTTTTTGTTTTTTACTTTTTATTTCTATTTTGCTTTTACCTATAAAATTCTTCTTGTTTGATTCTTACAAAGCTATGAAACAGGAATGCTTTGCCCCTCCGCTCACCATCATGGAGTGTTCACCTTTTCAAACATCACCATTTTATACCACCAAGCCAGATGGCAATTTCAGGTGAGATGGCAAAGTATTCTGCACGTGTTTAAGCTTCCCTAAAATTCTCAATGCATTAGTGAAGGCCACCACTCAGGGGTACAGCAGATCCTTTGTGTGTGGAAAGTCCCAAGTTCAATCCCTAACATTTCCAGGTGGAGTCAGAAAAGAACTCTGCCTGAAGCCCTGGGGAGCAGCACTGAGGGTAGATGGATCAAGAGTCTGACTCCATGTATGGCAGCATCATTGTATGTCCCTAGAATGCAGTGTTCAATTAGAAAATGGGTACTTCTATAGGAGGGATATTTAAAAACAAACAAACAGGAATAGTTACTAATTCCTGTTCAAACCAATTGGCAGTTTCCCCACCACCACCACCACCACCACCATTCCATTCCATTCCATTCCATTCCATTCTATTTATTTATTTATTTATTTATTTATTTATTTATTTATTTATTTATTTATTTATTTATTTATTTATTTATTTATTTATTTATTTATTTATTGGATTTCTATCTCGCCCATCTAGACCAAGAGTCTACTCTGGGCGGTTTACAAATTTAAAATTTTATGTCCATGTGACATATACACTGACAACATACTTTGGAAATGGCAAGGCAAAGCAGTCTATCAGCCTCCATATGATAGCCCACCCCAAACTCCCAATAACAATAATAATAAGAACAACAACAACCGTTGTCATCATCACCAACAACAACACTACTACTACTATCACCTTGCCTTCAAATTCTTTCTGTTTTTTCCGTACAAGTCAAAACAGATACTAGGCCAAAACACAGAGTGTTTTCTGTGATGAGAACTACTGAGATGCAAGGGGCTTCTCACGTCTGGTACTAGACACTGCTTTCTCACAGTACCATGTCTAGCACCCTCCCATCTGAGACAGCTTTATGTCTGGCACGTCTATTAATTTTGACTTCAAAGAGCATCCAGGTAACTAACAAAACAGCACATATGCACAGGGATGGTAAACCTTTGGCACATCATGAATTGTGGACCTCAGCATGACCAATGGCAAGAGACTGTGAGAGCTATCATTCAAAATGCTCAGCTGGCCAAAATTATTTGATCCTTTCACTATCTTATGGAGCTTCTACTTCAAACTCTACTTCTTACACTGAGAATGAAGCCAGTTTATTATTTAAATGTGATACCATTAAAAGTCCATAATGCAAAATAATACAAGTTTGCATGCTATATTACTGCTTAATAAGCAGGTGGTGAACGTTTGGCGCCTCAGGTGGTTCTCTTACAAATCCCACAGTACTTTAGATTTGGCCATAATTGGTGGGAGTCAGGGTGGATAAAAATCAAGTATATTTTTTTAAAAAAGATTTTAAATCATGATTTAAATTTTTTAAATCAATTTTTAAAAAATCATCAAAAAAATCAGATTTTTTAAAATTTAAAGCATGATCTAAATTGGTTTGATTTAAATCAAATCCACCCTAGTTAGACTGATCAGAATTCTAGGCTAAAACATGTGTAAAGCAAAAGTTTTCCGCACCTTTAATTATTCAGTTACTTAATTGGCCAAAATCCTGTTGTGTAGTATCACTCCAAGTCTTACAGGCAGCAGTGAAACCTACATAACTACAGAAACCCAGAGGTTATATTTCTGAGCCTCAAAAGCAGTAGGGCAGAATCTGTACTTATTAATAGCATCACATACCCTCTCTGCACACTTTATTCTAAATAGTCTGTGACTCTACAGCACACTTGCAAAATGGTTAATTAATCCCAGGATGTTTTCCAGTCTGCATGTCATTATAATATAGTACAGAATATGATCTTTACTTGAAAGTGGCAACTGCCATTAATTATTCCCATCTCATCCTTTGTAGCTTCACTTATGATCAGTGTGGTGACTTTCAAGCCAGTTTCTTTGAAAGCAGCAGGGTGGAGCAAACAAACCAAACTGAAAGCAGCATCTTTGGATGACACCATCTACTATATTAACCTCAACTGCAAACTGTCACTCCTTTCGAAATATTAAAAGCCCAAAGCTAGGCAGATTTATTCTGCAGTAATTTCTTTTTACTTCAAATAGAACATGTTTCCTAATACATACAGTGTAGGCATTTCTATTGCACACCTGTTAACATGACTAGTGTGTGCAAAAGAAAATGCCTATGCTCACTTCTTAATTTGTGTCAATTTACTACTGAAAATTACACCAATGGTATTCCGCCAACAGGTATAACATGTAGGATTTTGCCTATTGTGTCTTACCACACATGAAACAATTATTTATTTCCACAACAGTCTACAGGTTATGGCTGGCCCTAAGGCAGTTTTCAGTCACCAGTCCCCTTTGTTGTCAAGCTTTTGCATCCTAAAAGTCAATAAGGTGAGAATGGTGCCACTGCCTGAAGGCACCCCAGGTGTTTCCAGCAGTGCCCAGCAGTTTTCCTCAGAAAAGACTTAAGTGGGGACTATGCGCTGCTAGGTGCTACAATCTGAAGGCACCACATAAGTCTTAAACCAGCAGCCTTCCCTCCCCCCACTTTTCATGCTCCACTGCAGGCAAACCCAGTAGAAAGAGTGTGTGTGTTTGCATGTTATTTAGGCCCTGCATGGTTAAGGTTTTGTGGACACCGGGCCACAAAGTTGGACAAAATCCCCAGACTTCCTTCCTCCCAACTTTAGAATGGGATTGGTTAGCAGTGATCATCAAGTAGCTGCCTGGACATCCATGCCCATTCCAACTTCAGCACTGGGAAGAAGGCTGGCCACACATGACGTTGGCCAAAAGGCAGCATCATATTTGCGCCAGTGAGCGGGGTTTTGGAGTCAGCTTGTTAAAAGAGTAAACAAAGATTACTAATAAACCTGGTTTGTTGATCATATAAATGCACTCTGATCTAGGTAGGTTCTGCAAAATCTTGTCTCACTCAGTGTTACTGCCATAGTCCTCTGAGACAGGTCATCAAACAAAGCATGCACATACTCTATGGGGGTGTTGAGTGGACAGAGACTGAAAACTAGCAGAGATGTAACTCAGGATTCCAGTCAGCTCTCTTTCCTCACAATATAAAGATTCCACTGTTCCTTCCACTCACTGGATAATACCAGAAGGTGCCTCACTGATTATTTCAGGATTTGTCTGGTCCAATTATACACCATCTGATTTGGTATACCTGACCATAGGCTGCTTGCATAAGGAGAAGGTTAAGGGATCTCCAAAGAAGACATCACATCAAGGACATCACAGAGAGACTGAGGAAGTTGTCCCGCCTTTTCTTTCCTTCCTCTTGATATTCTGTGATGCCAGCTGAATCTCTTAATGCATCTGTGATATGCACATGCCTTGGTCTATATGCATGAACACCACCCTAGATGCTTAGGGGAAAATCTTCTCTCAATTAATGGAACTCATTTTGGAAATCTATTTACTTTTCTTCTTTGAATTGCTAGACTGAAATTCCTGATCAGACCCTGATGATGAGTGAGTGCTGATCAGAATGTGCCTTGAGTCTCCTAAATCCATGGCAACAGTTGGATTATTTTCTCTTTTTTTGGATCATTTGTCTAGAACGTCTCTATTTCTTTATGCTTCTGAACATTCCTGATTCTAAATTTGTTCACTTCAACTATCTGTTTTGATTAATGAATGTGCTAGTTTAGTATTTTCATCAAGATGCCTTGATGTACTGTTCTTTGCTAAAGAAATGAAGGTGTGATTGGGGTGAGAGTGAGAAGGGAAGGCCAAGTATGGAAGAATAGAAAAACAGGCTGCCTGTCCCACAGAACTCTTCTAGCCCCACAACTTGGGTGTAATATGAAGAGGGCACAATGAAAAATGGGAATGAGATCCCAGTTCAAAGTAAACCAGTCTCCATCTAAAACTTTGCTAAATGGACCTCATTACAACTCATCGGTACTAGGAACAGGATGAAAGCAGAACTTAACCTTGACCTGTAGGTGGAAAAGTGCCCCATTAACATATAACATGAGATATAGGGGGGGAAATCTGGAGAAATGGAGGTGGGCCACCTGCAGGTACACCACACAATGCAAGAAGTAATATGGGAAGACTTTGTACCTATTTGTACAAATTGATATGCATGAACAAGTGCAGTGATAATGTGTTACTGTTTGTATTTTGGGGTGTAATAATAATAAGGCACAAAGATCTTTGTAGTACACCGTATTAAGGCAAGGGAATCTGTGAATTTCTGTTTCTGATTTGCTCTATAAATGATTTCCCTTAAGTACTTTTTTGCTAAACAGCAGCTGGTCCTTTAATCAGAAATTTTAGCAGCTGTTCATTAAAAAAAATATCAGCTAGTCCTTCAGAAGACAAGACATATTATTTCAGCCTGGTCTTGAACAGGTGCCGGGTTGCCATCGGCAACAAGAAACTGCATGCAGGCCAAATCCAAGGAACTTTATCTGGAAAAGTGAATAGTCTGGTGGGAAAGAAATGTCTCCCTTCCATTGGGCTCTACTGGTTTCTGTGCTATGCCCATGGGCAATGGCGTAGCAAGGAAATACATGGGCCTGGTGGACAGCAAGAAGAAATCCTCCTTTTTTCACTCCTTGGCAGAAGACAACTTTAATCAGTCAGGAGGCTAGTAACTTCTTACTAAGGCAATACAACACGCATGCAAAATCATGCTTTTCTGTTTCACTTCCATTCTGTTCCAATACGCAACACTGAATATTGACAAATTTGTATGAGAGTGCAAAGTCTGGATGGTTAGCACTTCACTGCTAAGAAATACGCCAAGCCATCCTACAGTGCTAAATGCTACAAGGTGCATTTAGTACCTTTATACATCCCATTCATGTCCTTTACTCTCACTGGTCATAGGAAATAAAGTACTCCAGGTCGGCACTTGGAAAGATTTATGTGAGAGGTATATGTTAAGTTTTGCAAGATTGACTCAAAGTTTCATTTCAATTCAAAAAGCAGATGCCAGAAAATATGGCAGAAGAAAGCAATATGCAATAAGCTAATTAATAGCACACAAGAGCTCAAAAATCATGCTAAAGAAAAAAAACACACCAAAGACCACTGCATTACGTTAGCATGAAAAAGTAGGTCGTAAAATGTGGGAGGCCCATTCCCAAGGTTGCTAAGCTGTTGTCTGTTCTTCAGTGTAGAGCAAACTCTCCTGGGATGACGCAGCTGCTTCTGGAGGCGTGGCATGACTAGTTGCCCATCTGGAGCACTGCTGGCAGACATCCCTGTGTGTGTGGCTGACTTCTTTAACTTCTATCTCTAAGACTATTTGCTAACCTAATTATCTGGTGATCACCTAACCTATCAGCCTTCTCATTTCGTGACCCTACAGTAAAAAGCATTCAATGTGGCACATTTCATTTTCCAAAATACCCTACTCCTGGAACCTTCACTTCACAGACTTCCTTGTAGGCTGCTTCTTTTGCTGATTTAACCAGAGGTGCAAGACTAGGTAGTAACAGAACTGCAATTACAGCTTTCCCAAAATTCAGGCCCTATTTAAGGGAGCAGCCTTTTAAATATTCTACAACACCGTTGTTCCAAATGTTGTCAAGATAAATTGTAGCCTCATGAAAGATCTCCCCACGCAACACCATTTGTGCACAGATGGCACAACACCCCCTTTCTGTTGCCAGGTGAGTTCATGCCTCATGCAGTTTGTGAAAATTATGTAGTCAGACATGCAGACTGTCTTGTTATATCAAACGATAATGACAGCCAGCATATATATAATCCCTCTTGCACACAGTAATACAGTTGCTTCATTACCTTCTCCCACCTTAGCCACCGTGCTAGATCTTACCATTCAAAGCTTTTACCTAAATTATGTTTCCAGAATAATTTCTCACTGCAGCCACCCCAAAGATTTTTCAGCTGAATGGCATGTGAAAGGAAATGTTCTTCCTTGTTCCCACGATATATTGCATTCAACATTTTGACTTTAAAAAGGAACCCTATGAAATATGATTATTTACAAGATGCAGATAAAGAACACAATGATTTGTGGCCCTGGATATATGACTATGTCCTCCAGCAGCACCGGCTCTGTGCATATGAGGAAGAAATCCTTCACACACAATTACACTAAAACAGTCAAACCGAATGAAGGACAGACACAATTATTTTATGACAACATTTGGAATGCCATATCTTTCCCACTCTTGCTCTAAATTACTATTTGTACCTTCTCTGCCTTTTTAATGTAGAGAACACTAAACTTAAATAACACTCATTGTAATTAGTGACACCTTTCTGTTTCCATGTTATAAACACGTATTTTAACCTCAGAGATTGTGGTGTGTGTGTTTGTGAGAATGTTACACAGAGAGAGATAAATGGATGCAATTAAAGAAAATGTTTTAACTTTTTTTTTTTTGGCCTGCCTCTGAATACGTGGACTTTAGTTTGCACGTCTGTGCATGCATGGCACTGACAGAGTAAGATCTTTGTATTTCTGAAGACTGACCTTATAGTAGGTAAGTTCTATTATTTATTCTGTAAAAGATTTGACTTGAATTTTGACTGTGTGTTACCTGGTAGCAAACATGGCCCTCAGAGAAGAGAAGGTAGCAGCATCTTCTTTTAAAGCCTTCAGTTCATTGCGTAGCTTCATCATTGTCTCTGTAACCATGGCTTTTTCATTCTCATACTTGCTTTTCAAGTTGGCAAGGGCAACCTCTGCCGTCTTATGGTGTTCCAAAAAGAGGAGGGGGGGGGGAAAGTGTTCATAGTTAACTGAACTTTTCACGAAGTAGTTCAATAAAGAAGTTTTAATCTTTACAAAAAAATATGATTCGGCAAAGTAACTCAATTATTTCATAATTTAAACAATTCATATTTTATAATTTTTGAGAATACTGTTCATTTGCCTAAACAAGAAACCCAACAGTTAAGCAGTCAGCATCCTGCATTCTAGAACTCCTGCACAGAACTTCAAATGGAAACTTATGAAGAGACAGAAGACCAACAACTTCACACAGTTGTTGTGAAACTCTGAAGCCTAATGACAAGTTGAAAATATATGACTATGGTAACAGTTTCAAGATCAATGTCTACTGGAGGTACAAGATGACTCAGAAGTACTGAGCCACTTCCTGCTATTGCTTATAAGCAACTGCTGTTCAGTGACATACTAGCCAGAATCCTACTGGTGTTCACATAAGTTTTAAGTCATCTCTATTGGTTAGGATCAAGTCAAGGATAGCTACTCCTCTACTTTCTTCCTCCACTTTTTGTAGGAGAAATTATCAGCCACACAAGCCCAGAATTTCTTGGAAGGGCCATATTTGGAAGAATTTGTCTCCCAATTGATATCTGGATAAATGAAGTCTCCCGTTACTGCTACATTGTGTTGCAATTTCAGGTTGGCAAGGGTAACATACAAAGGAGGGGCAGGATCTGTACTCGATCATACTTGAGTGCAGGACACATGTGCTCAAGCTATAGGATGCCAGATTTTGACTGAATATCAGGAAAAGCTTCTTAACTGTTAGAGCAATACGACAATGGAGCCAGTTACCTCAGGAGGTGGTAAGCGCTCCAGCATTGGAGGTATTCAAGAGAAGACTGGACAACCATCTGTCAGATCTGCTTTGATTTGGATTCCTGCACTGAGCTGAGGGTTGGACTTGATGGCCTTATAGGCCCTTTCCAACTCCATTATTCTGTGATTCTATGACTCATCAAAGTGGAGTGGGGTGGATTTATCTATCAAAAATCTCATCAAAAGTGTGACTTTGTCTCATTTTAATTGTACGTAAATCAAAGGATAAACTAAAGGACAAGTCTCCGAAAAACAGAATTTACCACCATATCAGATGACTGACCTCCAAAATGGAAAACATATTGCAAATAAAAAAAGTGTAACAGATTGCCAGCCCTACTCAAAGTTAAGGAATCAAAAGTTAAGGAGTCAAATGTTGCTGACGAAAATTAAGAAGCCGATAAAGTTTGCACTTATTCCAATGTAATTACTGTATCTAGTACATAAGGATGAGAATGCACGTGGAAATTCACTGGGTAGGTAACTAATAATCATCCTTTCATGGCTGGATGAATATCATAATTTACCTCCTGAATTTTTTACAGTGTGAGTTATGTAAAATTATAGCAGTACACACACACACACACGCACACACACACTTACCTGTTTGTTGGCTTTCAGCACAGTTCTCAGAGTTGCTATCTGTTCTCTCTTGGTGCTTAACAGAGACTTAAGTTTCAAGATTTCTTCCATAAGAGCCTCTTTATCTTTGTCCACTACAGGCCCAAGTTCTTGAGTTGTCACCCGCTGCCGAGACAGCTCAGTTGTTCTGTCCACAGCTGCTTGCAGATGCTTGATCTGGTCACGGATTATGGCAATCAGGTTGTAAATGTTCATGGGTTCCTTTCGGGGATCAGATACTGGCGATGGGAGAGATGAAACTGGTGAAGGACTACTATCTCCACTCCCATTCTCTGATTTTCCTAAGTCTATAGATAGCAATCCCTTAGAGAGTAGGATTGGTGACCTGTGACCTTTGCCCTCTGGACTGGTGCGTCCTCCTTTACCCTCTTTGTAGTAATCCAGCATCACCCTGTTTGGAGTTTCATTGTTGCACATGCAGACATGATGGTACAAGTTGGCCAGTTCCTCACTGAAGGTGACCAGTTCATCCTGGGCTACACTGAGACTGCCTTGTGTTTCTCCGGCAACGTCACTGACTTTCTTGAGCTCTTTCTCCAGCCGGACGACCTGCTCCCTATCTTGCCTACTAGATTTTTCCAATGAAGCAATCTTTTCCGTCAGAGCCTGAGTTTCTGTCTCATACCTGTTCTTCTCCTCCTCGTATTTGGACACACACTCCTCATATTTGCTCTTCAGGACCTTCAGCTCTTCTTTTAAGTCACTAATCTCTGCTACAGCCACTTTGTACTTGCATTCTAAAATCTCTGGGCCATTGATGTCGACCTCATAATAATCCCCATCTTCATGGCTATCACGTTCCTTCTCATTGTCAAGAGCTGACTGACGCTCCTTGCTGACCTGCAGCTTTTTCATGGCATTGAGATTCTCTGTGAGCCTGCCCACTTTCTCGTGCTGCTCCGAAAGTGCTCCCCGGGTGTTCTCAAGCTGCTTCTGAGACTCTTGGAGTGTAGACAATAAATTCATTTTTTCCCTTTCCATCTGTAATAAATAAAATATAACTTTTATCTTTCTGAATACCTGGCATAAAAGTTCCAAGACTCCCTGGACAGCCCACATTCCACACATACGAGTCACAGAATCATAGAATAATGGATTTGTAAGGGGCTGCTAAGGCTATCGTGTCCAACCCCTGCTCAATGCAGGAGTCCAAATTAAAGTTAAAGCCCCTTTTTAAAGTCCTGGCATCTACAGTTAAAGGATATTTTAGGTAATGTAAATAGTTTTATCCCTCTATGACTACGAGCTAATTCCAAAGAAAAAGTACTGGCACAGAATGACCGATAACTCTGTACAATTCACCTTAAATATCTCAGTTAATTTCATTGATAAATCAGCCAAGTATATTAGCAATGGTCAGACAAGCTCCAACTTGACTAGTCCAAAGGGAGTAAGAAACTGTCCAAGGATAGTCTAGCAACTAAGTGAAACTAATAAAACTAATTTCTTTTCTTACCACCATCACCCCAACACCTTTTCCTTCTTCTTTTTCTGAAAGATGTATTTATTTTATATTACATCTATGTATCTCTGACTTGATCTATTGTTGTAACAATAACAACAGCTAGTAACAAAGTGCATCTAAAGAAACATACATTTTGATAAATGCTGAATTTCTGTTGGCTCATGTACACAAACTATAGCAATATGGGTAAAAACACATACCTGCATAAGCTGCTGTTTCAGCTTCTGGATTTCAGATATATTCAGCTCACTTAAGAGATCAGAAACAAGACTAGGGGCTGGAGGCAAGCTCTCGTTTTTCTTGGCTGTGGAGGCTTTATTGTTGCTATTGATTTTACTCAGGCAGTTTTGTTCGAAGCCATTCACAATTTCATCATTATTGGGTTCTGTGGCTTCATCGCTGAACTTCAGTCCATCCAAAGAGATGTTCAGGTGGCTGGTATACATGGAATCGTTGATATTCATATAATGAGACAACTCTTTCCTAAGGTTATTCTTCTGTTCACGTTCTGTCTTCAGGGTTTCTAAGGCCTCTTCCAGCTGGCGTTCAGATATCTCTTTCAACCTTATGGCATCTTCTAGCTGGCTGTTGAGGAATTCAGTAACCTCTTCCAGTCTCTTGATTTCGTGCTTCAGCCCTTCAAATTCCACCTGCAGTACAAACATTGTCACCAAAAGGTAAGAGAGTCATTAGTCAATGTGGCAATGGTAACACTGGCAGCCAGAAAGCCATGGATTCTTCATGCAAGGAGTTGGCACAGAGGTGACAATTCCTTTTCAAGAAAAGCTTGAATGCTTCCTCAGTTTTACTTCCCTGTGAAGCTTCCAACACTGAATGTTACTAAACTCTGTCTTCTCAACACTAAGACCTCTCTATATTCATTATTTCAGATTAACTTGTGACAGGCATGTCACTTCTGAATACCAATGCATCTTCTCCTCTTTTCTGCCAAACAGAGAACCTCAATGAGGAGTAAAACTGGCATGCTTCTACACACACACACACACACACACACAGTGGCCAACTGTGTGGAGTCACCTCCCTCACATCTGATTCAGCTGGTTGTGATCCACGCAGTTCCATGCCACAATGCAATTATTTGTTTTCAAGGTGCTGCAAGACGCATTGCGGTGTTCCATGTAACAAAGCAAAATATGTTAAACTCTGCAAAATATGTGCCAAGTGAAACAAGCCAACAGTGAAAACCCTGTAGCATCGAAGAGAGATACAAACCACCTTGGGTCTCTCAAGGACTGAATTTTGTGGTATGACAAGCAAGGTTTCCAACATGTACAACTGACTCTGACACTGAGACAGGGACCTCACAGCACCCACCTGGTTCTGTTTCAGAACAGACACTTGTTTCTGAAGGCAGATGTTCTCCTCCTCAAGTTCAGTGTAATCTTGAAGCAAACGAGCTTCTCGGAACTTATATTCTTTTATGTCATCCCGCAAACGACCCCTCTGGAGTTCCACATTCTGATTGACCTGCAGTGGATACATAATGAATAACTAATACTTGTGTTTGCCACATGATGTTTCAGGTCTAAAATATTTTAAGTGGCTCTTTTGTATTCCCCAGTTGTATTTTTTCTGTAGCCCCTTTGGTTTGAAAAGGAAATACCATAACAACAATCAGCACCTGATGGTTGGAACGTGACTTTTTAAAAGGCAGCCTTTCAAAAGACCTTCCTCTTCAAGTCCTGGTGTTAAAATTAGCCCATATCTAGGTATTTCTTTAAAGGGGCAGCCACTAAAGAATCTAATATACATAAATAAATCTGTAAATAGTAGAAAGCATAATGTAACTGGAGCAAAGAAGAACTAAGAAGGATACTAGGCAATGCTTTTAAAAGTAATAATGTCTCTGTTTCTCCAGGAGCACAATACTGATCAGACTTTCCCTGGAGACTTAAAAGGCAGACTGGATGAGCATCAGTCAGGTATGACTCAAGTCAAGAGAAGCCAGACCACAACCTATGATGCTCCTATGAATCTAAGATTTATGTCAGCTGCCTGTAAATTTTTCTTCTCGTTTGAGGATATGGGGAGAGAAGAAAATGAAATTGTTACACCATTTCTGACAGAAAAGAACAACCAAATACACTTTTAAATACACACTTTGTAGATCTCACAGGGGTGTGAAAAACAAAGGAGGGAATGTTTACAGTAGTTTTGTAAAAAAGGCTGCCATCACCATATCTGCACCAGCCCCGAATTTATATTCCAGCAAGCATAGACACCAGCAATCATTATGTTAAACTACACAGGGAAGCCATTGAAATCCACAAACATCAGCGCAATTTCAACAAAAAAAGAAGAAAGTCTAAAACTCAACAAAGCCTGGTTCCCAGCACTGAAAAATACAGCCTGCAAAAAGGTCAACGAACTCTACGCAGCCACAAGGACCGGTGATCGCTGCACACAATAGACTAGCTAACGACACCCATCGATCACAGTGACAGATCATCTCTCCCCCCTTATCACAATACACCCATAACAAAAAACATGCTGATCACCATAATCACCCAATCCCCTGAAAAGGACAAAAAGCTGATCGCACAGCTACAAATACTCAACTATCCCACACACTACACCAGAACACAGACAGAGTTCTAACTCCTGTCCTCTGAAGATGCTGGCTACAGAGACTGGCGAAACGTTAGGAAGAAAAACCTCCAGAACACGGCCAAACAGCACGAAAAACCTACAACAACCACAGACACATAGTCTTACTAATTTTCAGCATTCATGTGCAGCTAATCACTCATTTGCCATGTTTAATGGATCCCCCCGTCATCTTTATTATCAAGCACACATTTGTCCAGGATACCTCCAAAACAGGTTACATACTCATGCTCAGTCCTTACAGGTGATGCTCCTAGTCATTGCTCTTTATAGCCATCATTTTTGGAGTTGTAGTCATGTTAGACTGCACAAGCATTTTTACAAAAAAATACAAAAGCAAAAGCAAAAAAAGACATTGTGGCACTGCTATATTTTAATGTTAGCTTTCGTGGAGAGCCTTGCATTAAGTCTCTGTATTCTAACTCATGTGTCTGAAGAAGTAGACCACATTCCATGAAAGCTTCCATTAAAATACAGCAGTTAGTCTTTAAAGTGCCTCTTTTTTTGCTTTTGTTTTCTTTAGTATTTCCTGTCGAAATGGCACTGCTCTGTAATTTCTCCACCACTGTTTAAGATACTAGTGTTATCTGTGCTTCCAAAACATGACAACTTGGGATAATCTTCCATTTTCCCACCATTGCTTTTCTCCTCCCACAGATACACCCTTGCCATATTGCATCATTTCTTTCTTTCCACACCTTCAAAACTAATTTGCTCTTTTGCATTTGTTGTTAAAGCCACCCCACTTTGTTTTTCAACTGGATGTTCCTACACCACACCACACCCCCATTACTTTACAATCCTATTCTGCTACTTTGGTATGCTCAGCTAAATTGCACTTCTTCCCCACTGTTATTATAACAGGGAACCAAAGTCTTTTGTTGTGTAGGACATAAGCAGAATCACCTGAACGGCAAATCCAATAAAGCAAACAACAGCTGTCACTCAGGCACAGATTAAACCATGTAAACCAGTCTTCCTAATCTAAGCAGAACACGAGACTGAGCATTGTAACCTGGACAATTAGAGGCTGCCTTTCCTATGTATACAATATATGCTTTATAGATGTTGTGTCCCTGTCCAGAAGATCCCTAAAATGAAAACAGAGGTAATCAACGTTTTTTTTCAATTTGAGGGAGTTTGCGAGAATGCCGCTCTTAACCCTATAAAGGGCTTTGCTACAGCTCTAGCACAGTCGTGGTTGCTTTCTGAGTGCCCGGCCAGCAGTGCCACAAAACGAACAAAGCCAGGGAAAGCTACAAATGCCATCAAACTGGGCACACAGAATCCCAAGAGGCAGCAGTGTTGAATGGAAACGTAGGAACAAAGTAGCCCCAGCACAACCAAAGGCACTGATCAAACACTGGACAACACCAAAATGAATGGCCACATGCCAAGGGATACCAAGGCGGACACCAGCAATCCTGAAGTAAATCCATGACAAGCAGTCCAGTTCAGTAATACTGACCCCTCTCATTACATTGCTTTAAAAAAAAAGTTCAAAAAACAAGCACAATCTATTTTACATATCGCTGCTCCATTTAACAGAAGCGGATGGTTAGAATGGATAATTTTAACTGGTTCGTTTATTAATTTTAAATGAGCTATCATTCTTTAAAATGACTTTGTTACATGATTGATTATCTTTTGTGAAGTCAAAAGAGCCCTCCGGGATCAAACAGAAGGCTAATCTTTCCCACCCCACCCCGTTGTGCACAGTGGTCAATGAGATGCCTTCTGGAAGACTCCGCCATGTCTCTCCTTATAGATCCTTCCTTAGGCTAACAACTTCCCCCCACATAGATGAAACCATACATATTTTGGTTGCTCTTTTCTCCACATGTTCCAGCTCTACAATTTCCTCTCTAAGGCAGGGCAACCAGAACTGTACACAGCATTTAAGACATAGCTACCGACATTTTCTTAAAGGGACTACTGGCATTTTTTAAAAAGATTCCTTTTTCAAGCACTGCCAGGATGGAATATGCCTTTTTCACAGCTGCTTCAAGCATCAAGATTATTTTCCTACTCAGTGACTGGCCAGAGAGACCAGATTGGTATGTATGTGATATGTGATTAGCATATATGTGGAGTTCACCTCAAACCCCCACCACCTTACATTGCTTTCATGAAAACCCATTTGCCATTTTAATGGCCGTTTCATCCAGATCTGTCAGACATTTCATTGTCCTTTTTTGTTTTAACCACACCACGTAATTTGTTGTCAATTACAAAGCTGGTCTCACCCTTATTCATCCCTAATTCCAGATAAATTAGGAACAAGTTAAACAGCATCAAGATCCTTGCAGCACCCACATATTTCCAAAAACTAAAATCTTGATGACACAAGGAATATATTATTGCAATAATTTCCAAAAATATAGTTTGTTAAATTCATCCCAAAGGCTATTTTAAAAGGCTATGTAATGCATAATTGTTCAAAAGAGACTAATTACCAACTATTTCTCATTTGTCAGAGGCAGGTAAAAATTAAATTAAAACCATTCATTTAAAATAGAACTGATGACAGATGTACTTTCAAAAATAATGAGCCTGTAGAACTGGATGCTTAGGTCAGAGAAATTGCTTCCAACACTGAAATCTCACCTAAATAGGTAAAGGTAAAGGTTCCTCTTCACATTTAATCCAGTCATGTCCGACTCTAGGGCGCGGTGCTCATCCCCGTTTCCAAGCCATAGAGCCAGCGTTTGTCCGAAGACAGTTTCCGTGGTCACGTGGCCAGCGCGACTAGACACGGAACACTGTTACCTTCCCACCGTGGTGGTACCTATTTATCTACTTGTATTTTTACATGCTTTCGAACTGCTAGGTTGGCAGGAGCTGGGACAAGCGACGGGAGCTCACTCCATCGCGTGGATTCGATCTTACGACTGCTGGTCTTCTGACCTTACAGCACAGAGGCTTCTGCAGTTTAACCCGCAGTGCCACCACATCCCTTAGATACACCTAAATAGGTGTATCTAAATTAAGAAAAGTCAAAGTATAATTCATTTTTGTATTTTTATTTATTTTTATTTCACTTAGGTCTTTATTTAGAAATAGTATGGGCCATCCTGGGCATCCAATAGGTCTTTACAAAAATGTTACAAACTCTTAAGTGACAGGATCGCCCTGCTTTTTTGTGTGTGTCAGATGTAGCACAACATATGAGCTGTGGTGGAGGATGGCCTGGGGCAATACCACAAGTTGCCACCCATCTTGCTTTCATAGCACACCATCTGCTGTTTCTCATTATCATCCAGTGTGCAAGAAGGCCAGCTATGGATTTTGCTATCTAACGCAAGACAAAAATATATACATTGTGGAATTGAGCGCAGCAATATCCATCTATATCGGAGACTCCTTGTTCTCAAACTGTTGGACCTTTGACATATAAAGTAGCAGAGAGGGTACTAAAGTATCCATTATAACAGCATGGCCGAAAGTATTTTAAAAGTCGTAATGGACCAAAAAGGGGGGGGGGGGGCAGATTTGAAAATGTCTTCCAAATGCTGCACTAAAACCATAATGAAACAAAGAGAAAAAGGTACCCACCTTTAATGGAAGGTGATTTGCCCAAAAGCATCATGTCAAGATACAGCATTGCATTTAGAAACATGATACTTGCAACCTATCCAGGTGAGTGTACGTTTTGCATTCTAGACATAGGAAAGAAAGTAGGAGGCTACAAGGGATGGGTGTGGATCCTGCTGCTTGCCCCCAAAAGTGATCCAGATTTTATTGGAATTGTGATCAAATTTTAGGCAATGCCTTGATAGACCTGTACGCATTTACAAACTATCAGCCAGAGTTTCTCTCTTTGTCCATGAGAGACACAGGAAGACCATGGGCAATTCCAGGACCTGAAAGAGCATCTTTTCCCACTGGAGAAAAAGATGCCACTGGTCCTGGAATCCCAGCAGGACACTGAGCCTGATATTGCTTTCACAATCTGTGTATTATCTTTGCTAAACCGAAGACTTGCCTGCAAAGCTTGGGATAATCTGCCACTACCTTCTTCCTCCCAAAGGAGGAAGATCTACAACTCACCACCCTGTGGGCTTTAGGTGAGAGTCTCTGGTTGAAACACATCTAGAGAGGGTGCATCTGTTCCTATGGGAAATCAACCCACAAAATGGGCTATTATGATGATTCGTATCAGAACCTGAAAAGTGTTTTTTTAAACGGCACTTCCCAGAATCTGTCACCTAGCATGCCTAGGAGTTATAGCTCCCCTACAAAAGCAATTTTCCTTAACTTATTATATAAGGAAAGGACAAAGGCAGTGGCAACACCACTGGATGGAACTGCCACTAGCAGCCTCCTTTCAGTTCTCTGCACCCTTTCTTCCTCGGCCAGGAAAACAGAATAGAGAAGCAGCAGTAAAGTAGGGAGTGAAGAACATTATGAAGGACTGTGTTTTCATGTCTTCCTGGCTAGGTCACTGGAGGAGATACCTCTAAACACACAACAAATAGTAATGAAATGTGGAATACTCTGGTGAGGAAAAGTCACATATTTATTTGGAAAGTGCATTTACAGCTCAACAGAAATCCTCTGAAAACCTTGCATGAAAATTTAAAAATACAAATAAAAGTGCAACAAAAGTCAGGGGGAAAGTGAACAAGCAAAAAGCACAACACAGAGAAAACAGAAACCCAGCACTTAAAATTAAGTGGAAAGAAGAACAGATCTAATGTGCCCAAGTAAACACACAGGCAAGAATCCTATTGCATACTAAAATAGAAGAGTAAGTGGCAGTTAGAGTAGACCCATTTGAATCTATGAAACTTACAGAGGAATTGACAGACTAAGTCCCCATTGATTCAATGGACCTCCTCTAATGTGATTTACTTTGCAAAGCAGGGACAGTGGGACCCACCACTGGGAGGTACCAAAGTGGGGGTACCCCACATAAAATGGCAATCACAAGTCATCTTATTTCTGATGGCTGTACCGATGCTATGGGGAAGCATACATAAACCTTAATACTGCTGAGGTTCCTGTGGCAGAAGGTGAAACTTTAGCCACATTTCTGGGTTTAGTTTAGAGTTTACTAGACCAGCATTCGCCCAGGTGGTGCTCTCATAGTATGCTGGACTACAGCTCCTATCATCCCCAGATGGCATGGTAAATCTGTAGGGCACCAAATGAGGAATGGTTACACTAGACTTACAAATTCTCCTTGCGGATCAATGTTGCAGTAGTAGCAATAGGCTTTGAAGGCTATTGCTCATTTTAAAGTCTTGGCTCTGTTAATGTCAACACTTAAACACATCAGAGTTTTAGCAAATTCATTTACATTCTGCCCCTTTTTTACCTCTTTATTCTCTAGTCCTCTTTCCTCTCCCTCGCTTTCTCTTTTTAACGCATTTCAATGTTCTACCACCAGGAATGGTGCTTGGTAGAATATTCTTCTGTGAAATTTATTAATGTAGCATGTAAAATCCTGTTTTTCAAAATAGAGTGAAAGCAACTGCACATTAAAAAAACATTGCACTCAGCAGTTTTAAATGGGTTTTGCTTTGAACTGCTTCATAAATATAGCAGATATTTAAATATTTATTCCTACAGCTTAGTTTATGAATCCCAAACATCTTTCCTCCATCCTGCTTTTTTATGAAAGTATGCTATTAAATAGGCATGCCTAAAGAAACATAATTTTCCACAGTATCCAGGGACCTTCGAAAAGTGCTGTTGCTAATGCATGCATTCAATTAAGTTAATTTACACAAGTAAATTAGTATCCGAGTGCACTTCACAATCAGGCCACCTTTCTCCATATGAGAGATGTGGTGTTTACCCATGTTAATACTCCTAACCAGGAAAAATGTTTTAAATGCAGATATCAGACATTCACACTACAGCTGGGTGGATCAGCTTTCATGGTGCCAGGGGAAGTGGCACTTGACTAGAGCTTGGCTCTGAGATGGAGCGCAGAATGAAATCTTGAGTGATTTTCATTCCTTCTCCAGTCTCCAGTAGCACCTCTCCCACTGCACCAGCAAGTCTTCTAATACCTTGGAGAAGTTTTTAAGTGGCACAGGTAAATGACCTTTGTTAGTGTGATTCCCCTGCTGGACCAGCCGTTTCAGTGGATGGAAGAAGCCCTATTGTCCATGCAAGGCTTACGCTGGACCTAATCTAGTAGCTGCAATCTCACTGGCAGAAATCATAGCAGCAAAATGACACTAATGAATGAGTCACTGTCTATATTATCTGTCGCATATCAGTCATGTGACCTGGCACGCAGCAAGGAATATTAGAAGTGACCCATTAACTAGGTGCAACTGGCTGCTGCAGCTTAAACCACTGTATTTATACCCAATGAAATAACCAATAGGATTCTGGCTAATGCTTTTGCTTCTTTGCATCTTTCCCGTCTTCTTCCCCAAAGATGGCTATGCGATGGATCTGGAGTTGAACACAAAATTGTATCTTTATTGTGTGTACCAATCTCTCTCCAATTTAAAATTCAGATCCCTCAAATTTTGAGGCATGTGTTTAAAACATATTTATAATGTATCTTTCATATTTCCTCCCCACTTTTGACGTGGGCTTGTAGAGGTTGAGCAGCATTAAAATTTGAAATGCAATCTTGCACCCTAAACACTTCTGTCACATGGCACTTCAAAGGAAAAATCTAGTTATAAACTAAGAGGATGTTACTAAGAGGCAAAAAGCAAATATTCTTTGGCCAAACATTTCTCCACAGATGCAATGCATGCATAAGAGCAGATAATAGGTAGAAACAGGAAAAATGAAGTTCGACATGCTTCTTCTCCCTGAGTCTTGTCCTTCAAGTTGAAGACAGAGTGTTGTCTCTTCTCCATCTCATTATAGAGAGACATATGACTTTCCAATGGGAGAGTAGCTTTCACATATTTACATACATCTCTGTGTGGAGAAACTCTATGCAGTTCTGTTGTTGTGGACAGATCATTATCTAGTGGGGTTTAGACTTACTGGAACTCAGAGACTCTGCAGGGGTAGAGGAACTATTAAGATGGCCCACACAAGGAGCCTGCTGGATCTAAATGGTTTGCTGGTGGCTTTCGGGGAGTTTCTTGTCACCTTGGCAGTGATTCTGTTGAAGCCCTGGTTGATCTCTGAAATGGGGAAATGGCCAGGCTGTTGACACATTCTTTCACAAGCATCCCTTCTCATGAAGCAGAGTCAAACTGGACCCTCTGGAGAGCTGGTGATGATGGAGTAAATGATATGAACACTAAATGGGATGAACACATGGCAGAAAACTCAGAGTGAATCCGACTGAACACAAACTAGAGCCCACTGGAAAGCTTACTCCCTGGTTGGTTGTACTGGACTTCTCAGCAGCTTTTGATGCCATCAACCATGGTATCCTCCTGGGTCATCTCTCTAAGATGAGACTTGGGGCCACTGTTCTACACTGACTCTGGTCCTTCCTGGAGGGGAGGACTCAGAAGGTGGTCCTAAGGGTCTCCTGTTCAAAACCCTTCCCGCTGGCCTGTGGGTTGTTTTGTCCCCTATGCTATTTAACATCTACATGAAACTGCTGGGAGAGGTTGTCCAGGTTTTGGGGGTTCAGTGTCATCGGTATGTGGATGACACCCAAATCTATCTCTCCTTTCCATCTAAATCTAAGGAAGCTCTTTTGGTTCTAGATCAGTTGCTGGTATCAGTAATGGACTGGATGAGGGTGATAAACAGAAACATAATCAAGTCAAGACAAAGGTCCTCCCAGTCAGTCGAAAGGCAGATCAAGGAATAGAGATTCAGCTTGTGCTGAATGGGTTTCATCCTCCCTCTGAAAACACAGGTGTGCAGCTTGGGGTTTGTCTCTGAGCATGGATGCCCAGGTTTCAGCAGTGGCCAGGAGTGCATCTGCACAATAAAAACTAGTGTTCCAGCTGTGCCCATTCCTGGAGAGGTCTGATCTGGTCACAGTGACACAAACCTTAGTTACATCCCAGCTGGATTACTATAATGAACTTTATGTGGGGCTGCCTTTGGAAAGTGTTTGGAATCTTCAGCAGGTCCAAAACGTTGCAGCCAGATTGTTAATTGGGGCTGGTTACAGGGATCACATAACCCTCCTGTTACAGCAGTTCCACTGCCTGCCAGTCTGATTCTGGGCACAATTCAAAGTGCTGGTTTTAACCTATACTCTAAATGGCTTGGCTCCAGGCTGTCCCAAAGACTGCATCTCCCTTTATGAGCCTGCCCAGGTGTTAAGATCATCAGGGCAGGCTATTCTCGCAGTTCCACCACACTCTCAGGTGTGTTTGGTGTGGACACAGGAGGGGGCTTTCTCTGCTATCACTCCTGGACTCTAGAACTCTCTCCTGCAGGAGGCCAGGCTGGCTCCATCTTTGCTGTCCTTCCACAAGCAAGCAAAGATCTTTCTCTTCAGGTAGGTTCTCCCTTAGCGACTAGCTGTCTAAGAGGGGTTTTAAAACAGGACCACTCCTTGGCTTCATGGGAAGACTCTCCCTCCTACCTCCCTGCCAGACTGGTCGGCTGCCTGGGGAGGCAGGGACGGGCCAGTTGGGCTCCAGCATTGATTGGTGCGCTGCTGATGCAGAAGGACCCCAGCTGCCTGTAGAGCCTGGTAAGTGGACCCGGTGGCTGAGGGGAGGGAGGAGAGGAATTAGGAACACTTAGGCAGTGGCAATTCATGCTTCATATGCAGCACAAAGCCCTCATCTCTAATCATAGCCTTTTCCATTAGAGTCCAGGGAGGCTAAGAATTCACAATGGAGATTACAAACTACAAATTTCTAAAATTATAAATTATATGTTTAAATATCTACAATCACACTACAGTGTCTGTCAAAAATATAATAAGAGAACGGAGGAATCGAAGACAAATAAAACAATTCCTTATTCCACAGCTTGTACAAACAAACATGTTTTTAACCAGCACCTGAAAGAAAAAAGGTGATAACTGGATCTCTAGCTCCGGGGTCCCCAACCCCCGGTCCATGGCCCAGTACTGGGCTGTGGCCTTGGCAGGACTGGGCCGCGGAGACAGATTTCCCGCCCCCCCCGCATGTACGCCCCCCACGCACACACACATGCACGCACGGCCCCCCACATGCACACATGGGTGCCCCGCCCACCCATGGGTGGCCCCGCCCACTCACACACAGGTCCCCTGCCCACCAACGCATGCACGCACACACACCCCGCACGGACGCCCCCCCGCCCGCACACTAAACCGGTCCACGGTTCGGAAAAGGTTGGGGACCACTGCTCTAGCTATGTATGTGTGTTTGTCTTTTGGAGGGTGGTGGTGGTTTGGAGAAAACTATTTACATATTCAAGCATTTTAAGGTGATTTAGCTTCCACTGGTTTATTTTGAACCAGCTGATTGTGAACTTCTACTTTATTCACTTCCTGTCTTACATTGTTTTTTTTTTAAATTCAAAATTTAACAATCAACATCCAATTACTATGCATCTTTGTAAAAGCTGGATAGTGAAGAAAGGTGACAGGATAAAAAATTCATTTGCAATATAGTGCTTTAGAAATAACCTGGACTGCCAGAAAGATGAACAAATGAGTCCTAATCAAGACTGAACTATCTCTGGAGGCAAAAGTGACAAAACAGAGGCTGTTCTACTTTGGACACATCTGGAGCAGGCAGGATTCTCTGAAAATTAAACAGTGCTGGGAAAGGTGGAAGGCAGCATGAAAAGAGGAAGGCCAAATATGAGATGGACTGACTTCTCAAGGAAGCCACATGCTTGAGTTTACAAAAGCTGGGCAGGGCAGTGGAGGACAGGACATTTTGGAGATCATTCATTTAGGGTCGTCCTAAGTTGGAGGCAACTTGACAATGCATAACAACAGGTTGCATACTGCTCTCATATTGGAAGATAAAGGATGGCATAATTTTTTTTATCAAGTAAGAATAAATACTGTTTGGGGAAGAATGGAGAAGTGTGTACTCCCTCCTGTTCCCTGAGGCACTCGCCCTCAGGAATATTCTGACACCACCCTCAAAACATGGCTGGCTGTCACTCTGAATAGAATTGTTTTCACTTGCCAGCATTTTATGGCACGCCTCACTTATACTACAAATCTAAAATCACAAATCATGCCAACAGAAGTGTTCTGGGAGTTGTAGTCCTGAAAAAATAATATTTCCCAGCTCTGTAAATAGTGTTGGAACAAACTGCCAAAAGACTCAGCCATATAGCTAACATGTTCCACCCAAATGTGCCTTGACAATACAAGCAACTAACTACAATAACAGCTCTATCCTTTCTTCTTTATTGCTCTAATTAACTTAGGGGGGAAATGATTCGTTTGAAATATGGTGTTGGAGGAGAGCTTTCCAGATACTCTGGACTGCCAGAAAGACGAACAAGTGCATTCTAGACCAAATCAAGCCTGAACCATCTGTGGAGGCAAAAATGTTGAAACTGAGGCTGTCCTACTTTGGTCACATCATAATACGGCAGGATTCTCTGGAAAAGACCATATTGCTCGGAAAGGTAGAAGGCAGCAGGAAAAGAAGACGACCAAATAAGAGATGGACTGACTGCCTAAAGCAGTGTTTCCCAACCTTTTTTGAGTTGCGACCCTCTTTTATAATAGCCAACTAACCTGCAACCCGCCCACTACATTTGCATAAAAAGGCATTTTAATGGAGTAAAGTCAACCCTTCTTAGAAAGTAGACTTCCTTCTTCCTCAAAGGGCCTGTTTCTCATACATACACATGCACACTAACTTTAATATTGTGCTCCAAAAGGTCAGGGAAAACATTATTTAACAAGGGCTACAAAACATTTAATGTGATCCACGACCACCTCCCAGCAAACACTTTGTGACCCCCTGGGGGGGGGCACAATTCCCAGGTTGGGAAACACTGCCCTAAAGAAACCATGGGCTTGGGTTTACAAGAGCTAAGCAGTGCTGTTGAGGACAGGACATTTTGGAGATCATTCAGTCCTGGGGTCACCATAAGACTTGATGGGACATAACAACAAAACTTGGAATTTATTGTTGTCCTTCTTCTTCTTCTTCTTCTTCTGTGTCAAATGAGCCAACAATAGCCTCACAAACATGACAGGTCTTGTCATTTTTTATTCATGTCATTGGTGTTGACATCCTTTAAATTGCTCACTGCAGTTACAGACACAGCTGTGGCTTTTAAATTTGGAAAGAATATTCATTCTGCATCAGGGACCCATATCAGGCATAGGTTTGACTAATCGTAGCCAAAAATAATAAACATATCTATCACTACATTCTAAAAATTGTACAATCTGCTATGTAGACAGCGTATCTAAAAGTAGAGAATACGTATGTCTGGAAAGCTAGTTATCTACTATCGCATTTTGGCATGTCATTTTCCTGTAGGTTATTGTGTTGAGAAAAATAAATAAATATATTCATGATGATTCTGTGAAATGAAATACATCTTTAACTATAAACTAACATTCATTATGATGAAACCGTCTCAGTTTTCTCCATATTTGAGACTCCAACAATGGCTCTGAGCTGGTATGTAGCTTAGAGAAACAAATGTTGAGAGATGGTAATTTAGACAGTCATCAGTCTATAGATATAGATATAGATATATATCCATAGACTGATGACTGTCTTCAGTCATGTTTATATATATATATATATGTTTATATATATGTTTATATATATATTCTCCAAATGACTTTCTTTCTTGCCCAATTAATTAGCGTAAGTTTTCTAGCAAGAATTGCCTCTGAAAGAATAGCAGCTGCTCGGTATAGTCTTCTGAAAAGGATTCAAACTTATGCAATGGAAAACTTATTTCCCCATTTCCTGGATTACAATGATGAAATCACAGTTGCTACAATAATGTGCAACAGCTTCACCCTTTATGTGTTAATGAGGGATATGATTATGCATTTTAATGTCCAGAATCATGTTGTGCAACTTTACACCACAGAACTCTGATGATGTCATCATCCACAGCCTTTTGAGAGGAGTTAAACATTTCCTATTCCTTCCCCCTTCTCATGTCTCAGGACAGCCAGCAGCAATTTTTGGGCATTAAAGAGTTTCCTCCCCAGTTCCACAGCTCCCAAGAGCTTCCTCAGGACAAAAGGAATCCCTAGGGATAACCTGAGCGTGGTGGGGAGAGATAGGAAACATTTAATTGCCTCCAAACATCCATGGCTGATTATATCATCACAGCCGCATGGTGTAAAGTTGTGCAATAGGATTCTGGCCACTGACTCACTTTGAGTATCTGAAGTGTGAACTGATAATACTCATGATTCAAAATAAAGTATAGTGTGTACAACGTATATTCGATTTTATGTTAGCACTACAGATGAACTCATTGTCAAAAGAGCATGCTACTCATTTTAAAAGCAATTAGATCACACAGAATACATATCCAGCTGGTATTATTCAATCTTTTAGAACTCATCTCTTCTAAATTTACCAGGGCCACATCAAGACATTTCACCAATCTGAGGCAGAGAACAAGATGGCTCCTCTTTCTCCATGTACAAATGCCAACCACATGGGCAGCTGATTATTTTTTCAACCCTGGCAACAGGATAGGCAGCAAACAACTTAGAGGGTACATGGCAGGCTGTGTGGCACAAACGCTGTTCTTCAGCACCTTGCTGTCATCTCCCAGGATTAGCTATGTGCAGCAACTGAATGGCATCCTTGCCTAACGGTAGGGCCAGCCCTGCAATGTACTCCATATTTCCCACCATTCTGCATCAAGCAGTTGTTCAACAATCAGACTGAATGGGTTTTGAAGGCATTTGGTGTTTCTGGCAGAGATTATTTTGTTTTAAATTAGTTTGCAAATGAAACAACTGCCAAACAAAATATCTATTTCACCATTTTATAGGAACCATGAATGCTCAGTAAAAATTCCAGTGAAAATGTTATGGAAGGTTAGGAACAGGACTATTACATGCTTTAGTTCTGTCAATAATCTCCATTTCTCTTATCTACATACAGAGTTGAAGTGAGCTGAACTTTGAACTATGAAGGGAGAAGCAACACAATTATCTAAGATAATGGAAATTTGCCATAGCTATACTCATAGGCTGTTGTCTCTGTGCCCCATAAAATACACTTCACTACACCAAATTCAACTAGCCCACTGAAATCAATGTGCTTGAACATGCCTACATTTAGTTTACATTTACCTGAACATTTACTAAACAACTGGGAGTGTAGAAATAAAAATATAAACTATTTCACAAATCAAGTAACCTTGGACCACCAACACTGTTTTTTTTTTACTGTTCTGCATTTTATTCTGGTGTTTTTACCCCTACATGTGCAGTTCTTTCCTTCAAAAACTAATTTGACAAGCTATTTTGTAAATTAATCTCCAAATTCATTTTTTCTATATGGAGAATGAATGGTTCTTATTCTTTAAGAGGCAATATGATAGTCAAAACAAGGTACAATAGTTGGAGGTCTTCTGTCCTACCAGGACCAGACTTATGGTCACATAATGATATAATTAAAAGTTAAGTAATGGAATAGATCTTCAGTCATGCATGATAAGAGCATTAATTCTCAAACAACAGAGCACAGCTGAAAGAAGGAGCTTTGATCAACAAAATCAAAATATTAAACACAATATGGGCATTGATACGTTATTTTGAAACCAGGGTTTTCTGAAAATGATACGAATTTTAAATCAGAATATGTCTGTGGATTTCTGAATTAGTCAGAGACTGGCTCCAGGCAGTCACTCTTAAAAGAGATATGCTTCTTTTTAGCATCTTTTGAATAAATCAATGCACAACAACAATAGAGGAAATCAGGAACAGATGCTGCCTTAAATAATATGCAGAGAAAACTGACTACATTTCCATTACAATTAATCATCTTGGAATGTTTTTTTTTTTCATTTTGGGTGCTCAAAGAGCTACAAATGATAAATGATAGCTTTTTATTGAGTGAAATACAAAATCTGTATAATTATTTGTGGGAGGAGGAATAAGACAAAGCAAGAAACTGTCAGCTCAAAGTCTCCTTCAATAAAGATAAAAAGTGGGAAGCCCGACAGCTGCCATCTATAACAGCCCATGGTATGCTGAGGCAGCACCAAGCAGCAGGGTTGAGTCCTACCCTGTACATCTGAATTTCCCTGCAGCAAAACACAACAAGCACAATCAACCTCCTTTTTCAACTACTGTTGTTGTTATGTCTTAAAAGTTCTCCTTTTTAAGTGGGCGAGAGGAACAAAAGTCAACCTTTCTAGTTTGGTCAATATGTTGAAGCTTGGAGGGGCAGTCTTGTCCACCAAACTGCATGAGATCATTTCCTTTGAGACACAAAGCTTCCCTCTAGGCTGTGTTATAAATATATTTGACAGCATATATTCAAAGAGGGGACTTCTACCTAAGGTTTTATTATCAGATTTCAAATTTTGGAGCTGGGGGGGGACGGGACACTAGGCTTTTTTAAAAAGCTGAACAGGAAGGATGAGCATTAAAAAAATACCCCAACTTATTAATCAGCCCTCTCCTGTATTTATATATAGTTTGATACGATATGTTATATATTATATTGCATGCACTGTTTTTCTTTGTTCTCCTAGAATTCTCTCATTCAAATGCTGAGCATGTCTGCATGCATTAAACCAGGAATCTCCAGAAGTCTGACTGCACCTAGTCTCACATCCCACACTCATCCTCAAAATATATTTATTTTTAAAAAGGACTTT
Source organism: Intellagama lesueurii (assembly GCA_037013535.1). Lineage (NCBI taxonomy): Eukaryota > Metazoa > Chordata > Lepidosauria > Squamata > Agamidae > Intellagama > Intellagama lesueurii. Next base: position 247,190,630 of record JBAJHW010000002.1, read on the forward strand.
CCTTTTTACTGAAAACCCTCACACTCTCTAGCAGTGTGTGCGTGTGTGCCTGCGTGCGTGTGCGTGCATGTGTATGGAGATTGCAGAAGGATGAGGGGAGCCTTGTGGCGCAGTGGTTAAACTGCTGTACTGCAGTCCAAACTGTGCTCACGACCCCGGGGTTCAATCCCAGGTAGCCAGCTCAATCTTGACTCAGTCGTCTATCCTTCCAAGGTTGATAAAGTGAGTACCTAGCTCCCGGGGGGGGGGGGGATGTGTAACCTGCATAATTAACTTGTAAACCACCCAGAAAGTGCTTTAAGCGCTATGGGGCAGTATATAAGCAGCACGCTTTGCTTTTGCTTTATGAGGGTGAGGGCTTCCAAACATAGCAAAGTTGCCTCCCACGCTAGGCAGAGCACACAAGGTGGCTTTCTGAGCCACCCCCCCTCAAAAAATTGAATTTTAGAGGCATGTGGGGTTTACCTATAGCCTCATGGATCGCACAGTCTCACCTCTGGATTGAATACTAGCATTGCGACAGCGTTAAGTGTACTTATACGATTTACAGGGCAAAACTGGCACATTTATATTTTCCTATGAAGTCTATTTTATGATATCATGCATATTTTGTGATACCCTAACCCCTTTTCTTATGGGAAACTTTAAAAATATTTTTGCCGTTAACAGAAATTATCACCTGCCACTACCCAAAATAAGTTGGATTTTTTTTCTTAAGTCCCTTCACTTGGGGAGGACTCAATTTCTGAAATAAAGTGGGAGCATCTATTACTGTTTAATGCTGTTGCTTCTTTCATGCTTATCCAGAAGAAAAAACAGCAGGTAGGGCGAGGGAGAGAAGAAAGGCAAGTCCTGCTTCCAGTGTTCTCAAGAGAGTTAGTGCTGGCCTGGCCCTAACAGTGGATGAGGAAAACCTTGGAGAAGTTTTTAAGCATCATCATTATGCAACCATGTCAGTTTTCAATAAATCTTGTTAGCACAATACTTGTTGTCTGCTAAAAAGAGCAAACAGAGTATTTTTGGGAGAGGAACGCCATATAAGCATTCTCCCCATTTGGCAGGGTGTTGATTGTGCAATCAATCCCATGACAAGACATCCTGCCAGGGAGGATAACTATTTATGGGGCTGTCACTATTCTTATATTTTCTGCATGTAGCTTCTCCAAACAGGATTTCGGCCCTTCTCTTTGGAAAGCACAGCAATCTCCGCAATTACAGGGTTTACACTGGGTATGATGTAGGATTGTGGAATTTATTATGAAGGACACTATTCTTCTATTCTTCCTTTATAATTTTTTAAATTGTCTTAATCAAGTGGTCTTAAGAGTACTGTATGTTTGATCGTATTTTAAGATTATAATGGCTGGAATCCTGTTGCCAAAAGCTGCACAGTGGAAGGTTGATGAGGCCATCAGCTGAGGCACTTTCTCAGAAATTGAAAAATTCCATCTCGCCCCAACCCGGCGAAGGTTGCAAGGCTCCCTTGAGATCACTTTTGTAGTGTGGAAGCCATTGGGGACAGCAGGATTGGGGAGAGGCTTTGATTTTATAAAAAATGCAGCTGCAGGGACGATTTTACCGCCAGCAGCAATTTTCAGCAATTAAAGAGTCCCCTGTCCAGTGGCCCCAAACATCTTTCCCACAACAAAAGGGATTCCAAGAGAGCTTTGGGTGGGTGTGAAAATGTTTAATTTCTGAAAAACTGCCATCATTAGCCTTATGAATCATAAGTTCTGCTGCTACTGGATTCCAGCCAATGTATAATGTTTTCAGTCACATTAGTTTTTAAAATAACTGCAAGCTGCCTTAGAGGTCCCTGCAATGGGAGAAAAGTGGGATATAAGCGAAATAAAGAGATGCAAATATTAGGCATGTCAACTTCATGTCAAACTTTTCTCTCTCTTTTGGATTGAGTTCCTACAGTGCATAACCACAGCACTGGGAGCATCAAAATTTGCCTACTGCTTGCTTAAAGGGTATTTTAAGACATTTGCTTACTTCATTGCCTTCAGGAACTTTCCTAATGGGTCAGGACTCAGGATTCATTTCCCTTGCTGTGGGACGCAGAGGTGAGAAGCTTACTGCTTATTGCTAATGCAACAGTATTTTATTTTCAATTTTTACCCAATTCTAGTGCAGGCATGAGTACGGTATTTTCATATTTCCTCCCAGGCCATCCCTTAGATTTTCATTTTGAAGTTAGTACTCCACTTTTTCTTCCTTTCTTGATGCTGCCCTCTGCATATGTATTTCCCTAACAGACTCCCGGACAACCCAGATAGTGTGGTTGCTGACCTTGAGCCAGACATCCTGGAGAGCGAAGTCAAGTGGGCCTTAGAAAGCATGGCTAACAACAAGGCCAGTGGAGGTGATGGCATTCCAGCTGAACTATTTAAAATCTTAAAAAAGATGACGCTGTTAAGGTGCTTCACTCAATATGCCAGCAAGTTTGGAAAACTCAGCAGTGGCCAGAGGATTGGAAAAGATCAGTCTACATCCCAGTCCCAAAGAAGGGCAGTGCTAAAGAATGCTCCAACTACCGTACAATTGCACTCATTTCACACGCTAGCAAGGTTATGCTCAAAATCCTACAAGGCAGTCTTCAGCAGTATGTGGACCGAGAACTCCCAGAAGTACAAGCTGGATTTCGAAGGGGCAGAGGAACTAGAGACCAAATTGCTAACATGCGCTGGATTATGGAGAAAGCCAGAGAGTTCCAGAAAAACATCTACTTTTGCTTCATTGACTACGCAAAAGCCTTTGACTCTGTGGACCACAACAAACTATGGCAAGTTCTTAAAGAAATGGGAGTGCCTGACCACCTTATCTATTTCCTGAGAAATCTATATGTGGGACAGGAAGCAACAGTTAGAACTGGATATGGAACAACTAATTGGTTCAAAATTGGGAAAGGAGTATGACAAGGCTGTATATTGTCTCCCTGCTTATTTAACTTATATGCAAAATACATCATGCGAAAGGCCGGACTGGATGGATCCCAAACCGGAATTAAGATTGCCGGAAGAAATATCAACAACCTCAGATATGCAGATGATACCACTCTGATGGCAGAAAGTGAGGAGGAATTGAAGAACCTCTTAATGAGGGTGAAAGAGGAGAGCGCCAAAAATGGTCTGAAGCTCAACATCAAAAAAAACGAAGATCATGGCCACTGTCCCATCACCTCCTCGCAAATAGAAGGGGAAGATATGGAGGCAGTGACAGATTTTACTTTCTTGGGCTCCATGATCACTGCAGATGGTGACAGCAGCCACGAAATCAAAAGACACCTGCTTCTTCGGAGGAAAGCGACGACAAACCTAGACAGTATCTTAAAAAGCAGAGACGTCACCTTGCCGACAAAGGTCCGCATAGTCAAAGCTATGGTTTTAAAGTAGCGATGTATGGAAGTGAGAGTTGGACCATAAAGAAGGCTGACCGCCAAAGAATTGATGCTTTTGAATTGTGGTGCTGGAGGAGACTCTTGAGAGTCCCCTGGACTGCAAAGAGAACAAACCTATCCATTTTGAAGGAAATCAACCCTGAGTGCTCACTGGAAGGACAGATCCTGAAGCTGAGGCTCCAATACTTTGGCCATCTCATGAGAAGAGAAGACTCCCTGGAAAAGACCCTGATGTTGGGAAAGTGTGAAGGCAAGAGGAGAAGGGGACGACAGAGGACGAGATGGTTGGACAGTGTCATCGAAGCTACCAAGATGAATTTGACCCAACTCCGGGAGGCAGTGGAAGACAGGAGGGCCTGGCGTGCTCTGGTCCATGGGGTCAAGAAGAGTCGGACACGACTTAACAACAACAAAACTATTATTTTTCAGCTTGTTCCTTTCCACCTTTGTGTGGCTTTCCTCTCCTCACCACACTGCCCATCTTTTTTTTATGCCATCTTTCAGACCAGGACTGAGACCAGCTTGTGTGCTTTCTAGACTTCAACTTGCTCAAGCCACCCTCATGATGAGCCTGGGTTTTTATTGTGAGGAGAATGAGTCAAATCGGTTCACATCCTTCAGTTATGCTTTCCAACTCGCTCAATATTCTGAGAGCATTAAAAATGACACGAAGAAAATCCATTTTAAAAATTATATAATTGATTTAATCAATTTAATTGGCCACAATATAGATTTTCTTTGCCCTTACGCACAACCAAATTCATCTGAGTCACTGCCTGCCACACCCAATATACTGGATAAATGTAAAAACAGATAATTTTTTGCCCATTTCTTTTAAATAAGAAGAATTAGGCAAATAAATAATCTCAGAATGCACATCTCAGACTCTACTCTCAGCACAGGCTATAGGAAACCTCCAGTTTTGCCCAGTACCTTTTATTTAACCAGTTTAGCAGCCTCTGAGAGACAGCGAAGACAAGAGGACAGCAACACACAAAGGGCTAATCTGCATTTCAGCTATAAATCCTATTGGGATCAGAAGTGCACCCCTGACTTGGAGAATATACCCTGCCCTCAGTGACAATGTTAAGGCAGGTGCTTATGGGAACTTGGAAATCTGGAACAATTAGGCTTCTGTGTATACAGAAAAGAGCACCAGACAGAGCCAACGTAGGCAGATGGGGGCCGAACAACGAGCTTAGCTGGCTACTATGGCGACAGCCCTGGCACCTAAAAATAAACACTTGCTGGAAATAACACTGGTCGAAACAGAGGAGAAGGAAGATGAAAGAGCTGGTGCAGAGAGTTGTGGAGCATTTATATGTCGTCAAACAAATCTTGATGAATAGAGCCAAGGCCTGTAGTTTTCATTTTCCCAGCCATACATGTCCTGTATTCAGCTGGCGAATTTGAAGCCCTAAAACCTGCAAGTGGAACAGGCCCTTCAAGGAGAAGAATTGGCCTGACAAAATCCTAGCTAGGTATCTATGGTTCGTGTTATTGTTTATTGTTATGTATTGTAACATTGCATATTGTTATGCAGTGTTTTCTTGGGTGACTCAGGGTTGGCACAGGGCGCTCCCCTCTTCCCAACTTTATTCTTACAACCCGTTGGGGTAGGGCAAGGTGTGTGTGTGGCTTAGCAGCTTGAGGTCACCCAGTATATTCCAAAGCTCTCACAAGTCCCATTAGAGCATTCTAATCATTGCATCATACCGGTTCTTCAGGTTTGAAAGGGGTAAATTAATCAATAAAGAGAGAGAGCGCAGAAGCTTTTTCCCATATATGTTTGGATAGCACGATAATGGACTGAGGGTGCATGCAACAGAAAGAAGTGGGCAGCAAAATCCAGGAAGAAGCCTCTTCACACCATTGCTTCCCTACATTGTTGGGTCAAAAGGCAGGAGAGCTAGATGAAACCTTTGGCCAATATTGGCAATACTGATGGGGAAATATTGTTCCATCCCTCGTGGAACTACTCCAAGACAGCAAGAAGGAAAACGGGTTTGGTGGAAACAGGAGCCAAAGAAACAGCTTGAAACCACTTCTGCTTGTTTGTCCTGCAAAAGCAATGCAGCATTCAAAACTGCCAATTCAAAATGTGCGAGGAAAAAAAAAGTCGAGCACAAATGTGGTCTAGCCCTCACATGTCATGGGAACAAATTAATGCCAGATTCCTGACATTAGATGTGTGTGTGTTTAAAAATGTATGCATGCTTGATGCACAAGCCAAAAAATGTCAGGTCAGGAACCTGAGCTTGCAAAATGCAGGCAAACCAGAAAGCATGTTCATAATGGAACATGTAAGGAAGGAAAGGTGGCAGCGGCAGGAGGGGGGGGGAGAGCACTAACACTAGAAGAATTCCTTTAAAATGTGCTTTGTGGATTAATTTGTGGTTTCCTAACACAGCCCAGCCTAGCAATGATGCAAGATAAGGTAGATGGAACATAACAAAGAAACTCCTCTCAAAAACAGCCTCAGGAGAAATTTCTCCTAATTTTATTATTTAAAAAAGGAAGATAAATTGCATACATCTTCCTGATAACAGGGAATGGCTCAAGAGTTCTGTTTTTCCAGATATGACTTAACAATATATTAGCAAAAGCCGTTTCATCTGGTCTTCTTTGAAAGCAGATACATTTCAAACCACTTTTCTTTTACAGGTTGTATAAACTGCAGAACTCTTCTGTTTTTAACTTCAGTCTAAAAATAGAAGTGCTCAGTCCTTTTTTAAAAACCTAAAAAAAACCACGTAGTTCATTTTAAGGAGCACCATCAACATTGGCACTGTTTTATTTATAATCCTCCGAAATATGGGGGGACATTGGACCACTTAACCAGGTATGTTCAGCTTGGATTGACAACTTTTCTTCAGGGTTTCAGATAGGAATCTTTCTAGCTTTGCCTGGAGTTACCGGGGATTGAACCTGGAACTCTTCTGCATACCAATCCCATGCTCTACTGCTCAGCTACAGACCTTCCCCAAATGATGGAAGGGAAAAATGAGTGGTACTGTAGTTGCATCAAAATAATAATAATCATGAGGAGACAAAATTTGCTGATCTAGCTTGTGTTAACAACTAGTCTCATATTTGAAACACAGGCTTATAGCATGCCATAAGAGGAACAAACTTGAAAACTGTGTAAAAAAAGTTATATATACATACATATACATACAATACATACATATATATAACTTAGTTTGCATCATGTGCATTGAAAGGTCATAATGTCCTTGGAAATGGTTCAGTTATTTCTGGGACAGAATAATCATCTCAAAAGAGGAATGGTGTTTAAAGATTTTAAAAACGACGTGTAATATTGGCTATAAAAAAAGAGTATGTTGAACACAGAGAAAATAATCACAGTGGTAGCTGCAAAACTGAACTCAGCAGGCAGCACGTACTCTGTTCACCCCTCATGCTTCCCACACCTATGTTAGACAACGGCGTCCTAAGGAACCTGCAATCCAAATTCCTCTTTTATATGATCTGACACACATTTTGTAAAGTAGCCTGCATTCTATTTGCTCTAGGACGTCCTAATCTGTTGCTATTATCTGATCCTGATTCTTGTCCATGATGACCGAAAAGGCTACTCCAAATACTGACACTCCTACTTACTGACTAATAATGGCTTGTTACAGTCCCAGTTACTTGATGGCACTGCTGCCTGAGAGTGTGGGAACAAAACTCTGCAGCTGACCCAAGGAATAGTCATCTAAACGAATTCATTGCCAGACCCTACCTGCAGCCCACCTGATACCACAGAACATATTAGGGATGGTAGATGCAATTCTGTCAGGATTGACTACCAGCTATCCTTTAACATGTTCTTGGTCCTGCATGTATAAATCCTTAGTGCTGAGAGAGCCATGCCTAAGGTCTAGGATTTGCTGTCTGTTTGGAGCTGTGACAGAGTGAGAAGCCTCTGTGTATATGCCATGAGTCGTGCCTGGGTCTGTCCCAAGCATCAGTCTGAGCAAGGCAGTCTCCTCAAACAGGAGGTCCGCGTCTTTCCCCCTGTTCTGGAAGACAAAACGGTGTCCTCAACATGGTCTGTCCTGGACCCTTCTCACATTGTTACTCTTGGTGAGCTGTAGCCCCATGGCCAAATCTGAAGCACGATTAAATGGCTGCGCTGCTGAAGGTAGAACAGGGGCAGGCACCTTGTCTTTTGCATCACGCAGGAAAATGTCCTCTTTCTGGCCCTAAACCCTGAAGAATGGTTGTCTTCATGGCACATTTATAGACAGGTTTCTGGTTGGCTAATGTGACAAACAGGATGCCAAATTAGGAGAATTTTGATCATATACAGTAGGATTCTACCCAAAGCCAATAAGGAATCCCTGCTGGCTGATGTCAAACATATTGTTTAACTTGGGTCTGTGACCGCATAATAAATAAATGAACATGAACATGAAGGGCTTTTTTGACACTTCTGAGAAGGGAAACATCTTATGAGTAATGCGGCTCCTTGACGAGGTTGGAACTCCTTCTCCCCTCAGGCTGCCCTTGCCCAGTCTTGCCCGACTTTCATCATTGAGCCACCCATCTCTTCAACACAGACCTTCAAACACCTTTCCAATGGACTTAACAGTTCACAGATAATTGGAATGAACTTCACAGCACATAATTATGATTTTAGATGACCTCACCATGATTTAACAAACAGCTCTGAAATCTAGTAACCGAGGGGGCGAAACACCCACTTTTTCTTATTAAATTCTAGATTTTAACACAAGGGACACAGATAAAGAAAGGTGGTCTGTCTTTGTGAGACAACCTCTGTTGCTAAAAAAACCTTTATTTTCCACAGAACTCTTATCAGGCAATGCAAAATTCCGAAGGTAGACTGGAATAGTGGCTGGATAATCCCAGTCTCATTGTGGCAATACAGCACTGATTCAAACAGTACTATTCTCACCTCTGTAAAAAAAAACAACACACACCTTTAGCCGTTTTTCTGAACAAATGACAGAATTTAGAAACAACAGCAGCAAAAAATGAGGCGTACTCTGGGTTGTACATTTCTTTTTCTCTCACAGTGAAGAGGTCAAAATAACTGCATATGTGCAAGCATTACATACACCCTAGCCAAAGCTCTTACTGGGATGATATATCTTTTGGTAAGCAACATCCAGACACACAGACTTGATCCTAGGACTGCAGAAGTAAAAAGGACATTTCTGTCTAGAGCCAGAGTCAATGCTCCAATGACAGACGTGTGTTGCTTTCTTCTCCAGATCAATGATGGATTCAGGCCCATTACTAGAAAACATTTATTTCTAAGACTGTACTTCCCAGAATTCCTCAACCAGCAAGTCACAGGAGTTACACTCCAAATCCTGTGATTTATCACCAAGCAGCTAATTTTCCAAGCTCTAATTCTTGTCGGTACTCTGGGAGCTAGAATACAGACTTCGTATTTAGTTTATGAGAAACTTCTGCATTCTGCAGATTTTCTTCTGCAGCATGTCTTCATATACAAGGATGGTGAACTGAGATCTCACACAGGGACTGAGATCCAGTAGTATGTTGCAACTAGAATAGACCCATTGAATCAATGGAATTTATAGAGGAGTGGATTCACCATCCCCACTGATTCAACAGGCCTACTCTGGCTGTGATTTGTTACTGGATTTCAGCTAGTGGGTCAATAGCTCCCTGAAATTCAGCCTGAATGTGTACAGCAAAAGTGCTGAAAATGTTTCCCAGATAAAGTTTTGAATAAATCAACTAGGTTGGTGGTTCTTATACATTCCTGTGATAATACTCTCCAGTTTCATTTTTGTTGGAGTTTTATTTACAACCTCACATGCTGTCTGTAGTCTGTGTGACCAGGAGGGACTTTTCTGGCCTGAAGTGACTGTCTATCCAGCACTAACCAATCATTCCTTTCAGCCTTTGAATTCAAAGAGAGCCCTGCCCTCTGCTGAATGTTTCTTTCCCTCTCTTTCCTCAGTTAGTGGCAGTGGTTTGTTTGCTATTGATCTGTTTGATTGGTTGTTCATATGTATGCAGTGGAGAAAACAGCATATACAACTCTGTAATTTAAAGCAGCTGTAAGTAAAGAAACACTGTCATTATTTCTCCTACAAATGTCTCAGAGTAAATTATTAAGACTTTAAGTGCCAGTTAATGAAAAAGGGGTGGACTCTGAAGAACTTGTAGCTATTCTCCTCTGTGGATCTCTGTATTTCTAATGCATAGTAAAAAGGGAATTTTACCAGAAATTCCCAACTCTGCAATGTTGCAGAGTGAGTCTGCAATAGCAGCTCTTGTGAGGTCTATAGCTTCCAGACCTGTTCGAGGAGAAATACATATAAAAGTTAAAAATAGTCTAGGTTTGGATATCACTCCAAATGAGTTTTAAAAGGTCTCGTAAGTGGTTTCTCATACACTGTTTCAGAGAATGGCCAAGAACTGCAAACTGAAGCTGCTAACAGCACAGCTCGTTGTCAAGAGAAGGGGATTAGGTGTTTGGATTTCAACATCGAAGTCTCATTTGTATATAAAGCATAAAAAAAGAGAGTAGTCAATCCAAAAATGATATCTGCATGATTTTCAGTGTTTCTCAGAAGTCCACTTCACATCTTGCTGTGGCAAACATACCTTTAACTAAACAGAACTTTCCCCCATCCCAAAGCCCAGCCAAAGAAAGCTTTGTATAACTAATCTTTATAGACCATTGATAAGATTTTATAACATTCATAATTCCCAGTACCATCTAAAAACCTGTTACATGCCAGATGTTTCTTCATGGCCTGCTGTACAACAAACACTGGATCAATTGAGAAGAGAGCATGAGAAGAAATTGCAGTTGGTTTCAACTCCATGCCACATGTTTGTCATGGGTTTGGAAACACGTATTTCCTGTCCCAACACTGTTTTTATGTACCATGCAGACATCCAATGAATACAGGAAAAACACTGTGCCTTATTCTAAAAAACGTGCTTAGTGTGGAAAAGTAGCACATCCTGCAAGTTCTTTAAAAAAAACCCTCACTGTATTAGTATGGCTCATTTTACAAATAATAAATCTGGCATAATTAAACGTGCTCCCATCAAGTATGCCAGCACCAAATACACAAGATAAAAATACAGCTTGCTGATAGTGCCATTACCCCCTCAGACGCTTTTTACTTTGCATTCCTCAGCACTGCCATGTACTCTGCTGGTGAGCACACACAGATTCTTGCACACAGTCACCAAATTTCAGCCTGAACCCAACAGTCCAACTGGAAGATAAGTAGAGCAGGGTATCTCTACTTCCTCTAAGGCTACACATCTTGCAAAGTACTTGCAGCAATGACTGATCAACCCGCTCTCCCTAAAAATCTCAAGTGGGTCAACTAGGCACGAGAGCATTCATCTCCCATCCATGCCACAAGCTGGTGCTCCACCAGCAAAGCTCCACTAGCACTAAGATCCAGTTCTTGCCAGGAACTCTCCTCCCTCCATGTATTTGATGCACATTAAGCCTAAGGCGTTATGTCCCAACTGAATGGCATTTTTACTGCTCTCCCATTTCAACATGAATATATTTAATATATTGAAGCTGAATATATACCAGGAGTTTCGGAATCATTAATCATTAATTTTGAATCTATTGAGTACAATTATTTGGGAACATAGGAAGGTGTCTTATCCTGAGTGAGACTCTTGGCTCTTCTAGACGTGTACAATCAATTCTGAGTGGCAGCTTTGGGTCACCTGGGTTTCCAGCAGGATTCTTGCCTAGCCCTACCTGGAGACCCTTGGTAGTCACTGAGGACTCCCATCCAAGAATTAACCAGACTTGATCCTGCTTAGCTTCCAAAATTAGATTTGTGTTCAAGGTGGTATGCTTGTAATTATTTAATCAAAATGCAAATCTGCAATGATACACATATATCATTTTCCCCTCTCCAAATACATCTAAACATGAATATTTAGAACAGGAAGACCACAATCAAACAAGCAGATAGAAGGACTCCCAACATCTCTAGCTATTGGCCTCCTGGCTGAGGGTAGTGAAAGTCACAGTCCAACATGCTTCAAAAAATAAAGGTAAATTTCATTTCTCAGAACCTCTCTATCAATTGTCTAAGTCCCTCTGTCAATGCAAGAAATAAAGAATGAGCAGTAACAGTATTTGGTAGTTACACAGATGAGCCTTAGCTAATGTAAAGAAGGAACATAACTGACCTTAAGGCAATGGTAAGCAATAAGATGCACAGTAAAAGTCAAGGAAGTGTTGCTAGAGACCAGTCCCCCGTTCCCTTCTCCCACTGTCCAAATACAAAAGTTACTGCCTGATTCCCATTTTAATTACCCTACAGAACTGTCATGAGAAGTGAGAGGAAATCAAGATTACTCTTTAACTACTTCCAACAATTTGTACTCTAAAATATCAATGTGCTAGACTACACCACTTTTACAGAAGATTTCAGTTTACTACTGAAATATCTTTCACATATAAATATGCACTCACTCAAACAAACTTGGTTACATGTATTCAACTTTAAATGGGAGAGCAGCAAAAGTGCCTCTATGAGGACAGAGTATGAGAAAAGGACAGCAGCAATAGACAGACAGACATAGAAATACAGACTTAGCAGACCTTGTTTAGCCTTTTGTATTAAACTGTACCGAAGAAGCAATATTTCAAAAAGCAAACTAAGAAAGCAAGTGGGCACTTGTACTTTCATCTGTTCTGAATTTAATAGGGTTTTTCATCCTGGTATTTTATTTGCCTGGCTCTTTATTCATTGTTGCTTGACAAAGCCCTTTGGAAGGTTTTTTCCCTTTCCAAATTTTTCAGCACTATAAAACGTTGCCGTCATCCTAATTTCTCAGTCATTACTTCCCACACTATGCCTTTTCTCCATGGGTTTAAAGGGACTTGTGACTATTTGCCAGCCAATATGAAAAACTGTTGAGTACCACCTGAATTACCCAATATAATTCCCGCAATTATCCATTCTTTGGGAGGCACTGTCAAATGCAAGTCAGTGTTGGTTATTAGTGGTTTCCTGCCATATTAGAATTTAATAAAAATACTTTCTTCCACCATACGCTCTAAAATGGCTCTATCCTACGTACCAGTGTGTGATGTAAACCTCATGTGGATGCTGGATTTATTTAGAGACAACCCTTCTGCAAGCAATTTTCCATTGCTAAGCAGATTACACACCTAGATTGTGGCCTCAACGGAGAGCATACATTCTAAGACACAGTACGGTGCCCCTTCAGCGTTCTACTGCCATGCAAAATTGCAGAATTAACAGGGCATGACTACCTGTCAGGAACAGGGTTTCTACTTTTAGAAGATAGTTCATTTCACTTATACAAACTTCTACATAAATGTGCTGTATAGCAGCTTAATTCGTCCAAAATTCAGTAACACATTTTCTACTCTTTTGGGCTTCTGTTAAGAAAATCCTGTTTAAAGTAATACGCTGCTCATATTTTCCAGAACCACCTTCTACACCCACAGATTTAAATTGCATTACATTTAATGGCTTGCCCCCCCCCCCCCCCATACATCTTCCAGTGCAAGAAGACTAAGTTAGGGTATTTTCAGGCACAACTGGTGCTTATTTAAAAAATTAAAAATTTAAATGGTTAAACGTTCAACCAATTAATTAAAGAATTAAATGGTTCAACCAATTAATTCTGTTAAAAGCTCTTGCTACAGTTCTGAATTGGATATTTTCCGTGGTGTGAATTTTTTTGGAGATTTATGCATGTGTAAGTGTAATTGCATAAATCATAGTGCGATTAATTAATTAATTTCTGCTGTGATTCCCGATACCATGCAAGTCACAGTGCTGAAGTGGGAACATGCACTGTACCTTACAAAGTTAATTTAACGTAAAGTTACAAAGTTATTATCATTGGTAATAAATGAGTTATTGGCTGGGCACACGTAAGTGAAAGCATACTTCACACAACAACTAACAATGGCTAGCATAAGCATATAAGAGCTTTGGGTGTGAAAGGTAAGTTATCAGCTTCCTTAAATATCATGTTCCTCTCCAACATTTCTTATGTAATCAGTCAGTCTCCTTTGTTTACACATTTGACAAAGAGCTGCTGCTAGTGATAAGATAAAAAAATTAAGTTTTCCAGGTACAATGCAGATATAACGTCAACTGATTTGCTTTCTCCTTGCAAGCCATTCTGAGTTTCAATTCCGGGAGAAAGGCAGGGCAGAATTCAAACAGAAATTATGTGTTTCTGATGGTTGATTGTTTTATAGTAATTTTATTTTATGTTTCTCTATATACGTTGTTGCACAACACCCAGAGTAACAATTGCTAGATGGGCAGTATATAAATTGAATGAATAAATGAATGAATGAGATGCTATGCCTAAAAATCTCAGGGAGGAGAACACCAAATTGATGGTTTGATAAGAAGCAGGGATTTTTCATCCATGGCATCTACATTCTCTCCTCAGGGATGTTCACTATGCTCCTTTTATTCGATTTGGGGTTTGGGTTTGTCTGTTTGCCTAATTGTTTTAAAGAAGTAATTAGATTTCATTCTTGCTCCTCAAGGCCTTTAAGAATGGATGGCCCAGTTATTTTTAAATCTCCATTTGCATCTATTCACTCGAGTTTTAATAAGCCTTACTGGTGGTTATTTTACTGTGATTTTTTAAAAATGGCTTTAAAATGTAATATAGATGTCTGGTGGAACAGCAGCCAGAAGAACTGTGCTAGACCGAGCAATGCCTTTGAATAGTCTCTGAGGTGTTTAACTAAAGAATTATCTGCCATATAAATTGACACGGAACGGAATATAATACTGAGGTTTCAGATCTCTTTTGATCAGGCATTATCACGGAAGAAGAAAACTCACCTCTCTCAGTTCCTGAGCGACAGAATTCAAACGTTCATTCTCAGACTGGGTGTTGGCCAGGACATTTCTCAGCTGCTTTAGTTCTGTCTGCAACTCCATAACTTTTTTCATGTAATACTCCTCCTTTGTGGCTGACTCCTGGATCAAGGTCTCTTCCCGACTCTCTCCATCAGCTGCTACTTTCTTGTGGTTGGTGTGAGCCTGACCGAAAGCCTAGAAAATAAGAGAGAGAAAAGAAATCAGATCTTTGACAAGATGCTTTGAGTTAAAATGATTTCATGGCATTAGTGTTTTACTGTGAGTTGAGAAAACCCTGGTCAACAAGCTGATGAGCATGCCAACAGCACTCCAAACTATGAACAGTAGCAATCTACTTGCCATGTGAACAGCGGGCAAAACACAGCCTTCTGAGTCTGTACTTCCCTTGGGAAGGTTTTCCCACTTTATGCAGGCCACCAGAAGTTGTGCTTCTTGCAGTATTCCAATCAGGAAGTGGGGTCCTAAGTTGCTACAAATCCTCAATGAATAATGAAAACCAGAAGTAGTCACCCAGGAACTTCTGGCTTCAACTTTTTGCTACCTCTGTGTACACTGCGACCATTTATGGGCCTAGTGTGCCACATGAAAAGCTCTGAAGGTGAAAATTCAGCTCACAGAGCTGCAAAAGTTGACCACCCTGTCATACATAATAGCATTCATGTTATTTTCCATTTTTAGTAAGATTGTCTCCTCAAGGCAGAAAAAGTCGTATGTTGAGCAATATCACAATTGACCAGATAGGCGGGGTATAAATGAAATAAATAAATAAATAAATAAATAAAATAAATCTGAGCTAACGAAAATGGCTCTTTTGAAAATGACAGTGATGAACAAGTTGTAGAAGGCATAGCCATGTTAGTCTGTGCAAGTGGTGGACAAATTAATCATATAAAACAACCACCTTTCAGTCATGTTGTCTTGCTAAGGCTTTTCTACATAGCAGCTGAATTATGGCTGCATTTCAGATATGAGGCTGGAATATATCAGGGTGTAAGGAAGCCACTGCAACCCAGTTCTTGCCAGACATGCTGGACTACAGTATGATGGCTAGGGATAATGAAATGCAATACACCTGCGGGTCAAAGGGTTGAGGGAGGCTGTGCTAGACATTGAACCCATAAATGGAGAAGGGTATGTGCCCAGTTGTCCCAGTTCCAAGTGTAAGACTACCCGGTAAGCCAACAGGCACTCACTAAACCAAATTATCACTGGTTCATATCACAGACCATAAAAATTATACCATTCTGTTGAATTCAGTGGAGCTGGACTTCACATCTCATTGAAAATGTACCTGATACCCTATAGGCCAGTATCTTATTGCTAGTCCCAAGTAGGGCAGATACACTGACTCAAAGGGATTTACAGGAAGTGTTGATTTAGGATTCAGCAACTTAGCATTCAAGAGGTGTAGTCTTGCTGGCACTCAAATTAGGATACTGGCCAGGCCACTACATTTAGATTTGTTATACTGCACATGCAGAACAAGGAAAACAGAGGAAACATGGGGAGCAGAGCTAGACCTTCCCCCTTAAATTTTAAGCATGTGAAGGAAGGTTTTTGTGAGATCAGAACTAGAATGAAAGTCTTGCAGAAAAAGACTGCCACACATCTAAGCTACCAGCACAGTAGAGAAAGATAAGAAGTGATAAGCAAATTGTCTGGGCAGTGGGATTGTGTTCCCTCTCCGTGCATCATTCCAGCTGAAAACAAAGGACTTCACTTGCCCTTAGTGGCATCATCCAAGAACCAATGTTTTCGTGCAATGATATCACTATGTTCACTGCATGATCACCAACGGTTTGGAATCACACATTGAAAAAGGCTCTTAGAATGAAAAAGTTGATGAAACAGCATCAGATTAAGGAAGCATTAGTTTTGAACAGACTTAAAAAGAATGCACAAGCATTTTCAGGATTTTCCCTCTCCAAAAAAAGGAACATTTGAAATTGAAATCAAACCTTTTAAAAATGTGGGGCAATATTTCACAGTGCCATATGTATGAGTGTTAAACTTCAGTTATGTGTAAAGGTTCTCTTGATATTTAGAAAGAACATTTTGGCTAAAACCTTACTGAGCGGGAGAGCGACTGTACAGTACTATTAAACTCTGTAAATATGTTCACAGGATTTATTGCCCATCTGGTATGAACGTGTAACCTTGAGGAATGACCCTTTACTTAATGGCAGGTGTAATCTGAGCTGCACGCACACAATGAGTTTTTTCTTTGTTTATATAGAAAGCTTCTGTGTATCTTCTTCACTTTGTGGTCATTTAAATATTCATAAATTATAATAGGCAAAATCATAACTGCTGCTGAGTGTACCCACTCTGTGGAATATTCATTTTGTGAAACTCTCCCTTTGTTTCTTTGGGTTATGGGAGGGACTTATGTTTTCAGGCCTCCCTTATTAAAATATCTTGATGGAGAATTCCTTTGGGCATTGACTGCAGCAAATGTTCCTTATTGTTGCGATGAGTTACTGAGCAATGGGCATTTAGGAGATCCATTCTAAAGCAAAATTTCCCTGCCTAAATTATCCTTTGCTGTCTTCTATTTTAGGCATCTCTTCTGCCAGTGGTTCCCAACCTTAGGTTCTCAGGTGTTCTGGGACTGTGTTAGCCAAGATTTCTGGGAGTTGCAGTCCAAGAACATCTGGGGACCCAAGTTTGAGAACCACTGTCCTCTGTAACCCAATTTTTTTTTAACCTGAAGTTTTCCTAGGTTATCCTAGTATTCATCACACAAATGGTGAAATATCCTAGTGCTCTGAAAAGGACCATTCAAAATCCTTCCCTGTACTGCATTTGGATGGTGGGTTAATAAGTCATGTTCTTCACAATCATATGTATAAACAAAGTTATTTACTGCAGCCTTAAAAGCAGAAGTTGATACAGATAAAATCTAGGCGCCTCCTGAATCACTGTTTGCTCTTCAAAGACACACCTATGTTTATCTAGATATAATATGGTATGGATTATATTGTCTATGCTGTACATATTTATTATGTATCATATAATCATTCTTGACATGGTAAGAATGGTTATGTGATTTATACTCTCAAAATTCATCATTACCTCTGCTAATAATGCTATTGATACTTTGGAATGTCAATTTCTGAGCCTGTATCTTTACTGGGTATTCCCTCCTACAGTTTATATTATATATAAACCTGTGCTGGCTACAAATTTCACTCAATTCTTTTGAGAAAACGAATCACATGGAAATAAAGCTCACACTGAAATAAACTGGTTAGTCTTTTAGGTGCCACAATATTCTTTCTTTCTTCATTGGTTGTGCTACACCATGAAAAGAGAAACCTAGTTGAACTATATATCCATGGATATGAAATGTGTTGAGCTGTGGAAGCAGAATTGTGCTCCAAAATGTAATTGTACTTCTCTTCCATCTGAGTGTTATCAAACATATGTAATCCTACCCAAGGGCACATGAAACAATTATTATAACCTTGGACTGGACACATGAATGAAGTGTCTTGCTGCATTCTTAATAATGGCCATCTCCACTGTGGACATAAGCCAGACGTCACTTGTCCATATGCACCAAGATGAAGAACAGAAAGAAAAGTGAATTTTCCTCTTCTGTCTACGAGCAGAAGCTGAACGGGGCTCCAAGATGCAAGTCCACTTCTCTTTGCTTATCGGAGTGTTATCAAGCACCTAAAATTAACATTTGTGAAGCTCAGCAAACTGCTTTTATAAACAGATGTTTATAAAGTTAAGAGTGTTAATATTTTAAGTAGGCGTACTCTAGTAACGATATGTCTTGACAGATGGACAGGAGTCAATGAGATTAATATGTGCTTTGAATTACTGTATATGCACCCTAGCACGTTCAAAGACAGATTTGGTTCTTCCCAATGAATAGTTATGTCCAAAATGCCACTTCCTAGAAATACAGGTTTTTCATTTAAAAATACTGCTAATACAAATGCTCTGCTTTCAGTAGGTCAAGGTCAAGCCAATATTTCTTCCTTCTCAAAACAATCCTCCTTTTTAAAATCATCTACCAAGTTTTCCATTAGCCATCTCAGTTCCGTTCAGCCTGTATCTGTCATCACAGGAGGAAATTTATTTCCAACACACAAAAAGTAGGCCCCAAGATTTCATTACTTCAGCATATTAGGGAGGAGGCATTTACTGATACAGTCTTTATTGAATAAAACAGGGCTAAAGTATATGATGGAAGACATCTGCCCCAACTTGTATTCAAGGTACCCACTTATTGGTTCTACCAGATTGAATTTGATTGCAGATAAGCAAACCAGAGAAACTAAAGACAAGGTACCCATTGAGCACAGTCTGGCCAGGTTCTCAAAGCAGCCCCGAGGGAAATTAAAAAGCATCACATTTCAGACAGAAAGTAAAACACCATCTGTGCAACTTGCTGTCAAATGAGTTTCAGTTGTACAAAGCTGCTTAAAAGCCTAATGCCCAAGGTCTCTACAAATGGTAAATGTTAGCTGCTATCTATCTATCTATCTATGTAAATTTCTCCTCAACACTCGAGAACTTTTAAAAAAATAGAACTATTTTTATTTTTAATTGTCCAGTGTGGAAAATGAAGCTTCCATGATCACTTAACACTGAATTTCAAAGAGGAATTTAACAGCATACTTTTGTACACATCTACTGAGAAATAAATCCCACTGAGTTCAAAGGACTTAATCTCAGGTAAGTGGGTACAGAATTTCAGTCTTTCAGTAATTTCTTATACAAATTGGAACTGAGTCAGGAGTCTTAGAATTAGCTAGCATGCCAATTTTCCACATGCTGGAAAGATAATACGGTTGGTGCAGCACACAAGCTAATTCTTAAACTCCAATGTTGTTTCAAATGATGGTTCTGGTCTTCAAGGCCCTAACCAGCCTGTAGTTTCTATTGTTTCGTTCAATCATCAACCCACATGGAGAGTACAACTGAATAATTAGAAGATTAAAACCTGAAAAGGCATCTATGAAGGAACAAGTTAATATCCTGAAGTGTAATATTACTGGAGAACAACACCAAAATCATCCATACATACTATGATATTCCTGGTTATGGTGGACAAGAAGCATGACAGTGGGGAAAAAAATGATGTGCTGATGGAAAAGAGCTATAGGGAAACCATATATTGCCAGAAAGACAATGGATTCTACATTAAATTAAGCCTAAACTCTTTCTGGAAACAAAATTACTAAATGGAGCCTATTGTATTTTGGATTTATCACAGAAAGATGAGATTTCCCAGAAACAGCAATCATGCTAGGAAATGTTGAAGGCTGCAGAAGAGATGGATTGATTCCATACAGGAAGCCACAGCATTAAGTTTGCACGATCTGAGGAGGATTGTTAATGACAGGACCTTTTGGAGGTCATTCATTCATAAAGTTGCAGTAAGTAGGTCAGAAACAACTTGACATCACATAATAACAACAGTGCCCAAAGCCTCAAAACAAACAAACAAACAAATTACTATACCCTGTATTCTACAAAATGGTCCATTCAGGAACAGGTATTTGAAAATGGATATGCTTTCAGACACACGTTTTAAACTGCAGATGTTTAAAGACCAGAAATTTCCACAAAGTAGAACTAAAATACAAATATGTTTAGTGTGTCCTCCTCCAAATACATTAATTTTGCTACCACATCTCAACAGCTACCCACGTCTGTATAACTTTAAACCAATGACCCATTTTAATGTGAAATATGTAGTTGCAGTATTGCTGTCCAGACATTAAACCTGGGATAACAGAATGCATTGCTTGTTTTCCTGCTGAGTAAGAGTTGGGCTGGATGATCCTTGGGGTCCCTTCCAGTTTGACAGGGCTATGATTCCAGAGGAGGCACACAGACAAAAGTAGCAGGCTTGGCTCTTCCTTCTCTCAGATTTTTGAAGAGGTCTTTCTTGCCTTGGCCCTCTATTTTTGACCAAAGGTAGAACATGCCAAATGTGCAAATATGCTCAGGAAAAAAGGCTAGTGTCACCAGTGGCAGCTTAATAAAACCACAGTGACTTTCCAGAAGTTACAGTCACCTCAACCTTTTATTCAGAAGAATCAAGATTCTACAGCTTAGATAACATGTGGTACACTTTCATATGTAGACAAAAACATAAAGCGAAAGCATTTACATTCGCTGCAATTTTACAAGGGTTTTTATTTGCGTATGTGTAGGCTTTTTTGATATTTATTTTTGAAAAAGGAATTTGTGGTATACAGTATATCTTTCTTAGACCACCTTACCATTTCAGTCATACTCGTAAAATGATTTATTGTATGGGGGAAAACTGCTCCAATATCAAACCTATTATGGAAAAATTGTCTTTGTCACAAAATCAATATGCTGTTTTAAAGGATTTCTGCCTTATATAAGAACACCTGGAGTCTCAGCTTCTAAGATGTCATGCTGACTGAACCTCTGCTGCTCCTTTTACTCTCATGCATCATATATCCATAAGCCAGTTCTTTTCTCAATTTAACATGTAAAGGATTGTTGCCATGACAAATAAAGTGATCTCATGTCTTTCAAATGTCATTTGGTGCACAAATGTCTTCCTATTTCTGCCTGTAATTTCTTTTACAAAATGACTTTGATTTTTATTTGTGTTTCTGATTATTCAAATAACAAGTAAGAATCACACTATTCCTATTTTTAACATGTTTCTTATGCGACTACAGATTTTCATAACCCTGTTTGCTAGAAATTTGGTCACAAAAATAAGCTGCTGGTCAGCCACATGTGCAAACAGCATGTCTGTGTGTAACAAGGGTAGCACAAGTGCACCCATCTTTAAAAAAAACCACTTAATCCTGACCACATGGCAGATGTGAATGAAAACCATTGTTACACATTGGTGCCACATTCCTACACTGAATATCACAAGTTTCAGTTGGCCATAATCCTTAGTTATGTAGATGTTTTTGGCTATAAAAAAAGACTAAGATAGCTGAACATAAAGCTGTATGTAGCCTTATGCTCTCATGATTCCCATTCTACACAGCACTCTCCCAGAGAAGTATCACATATCCAAACCCTTGACTCCTCCCAGACATACATTCTCGGATCCCATCCTGCCCAGACCAGAGCCTTTAGACCAAAGGGTAATCTTGTTTGTTTGTTTGTAGAGCAAACTACTCCTGCAAATGTAATTTCTGTTCAGATAAATCAGGACTGGGAATGCTGAAGTTGAGCCTTGCTTTCTTTATCCCACATCTACAGAAACAGGCTATTAATCTCTTGAAACCAACAGTTGTGACGTTAACTACATCAATGGATTATTTCACTGAATTCTTTCAGATGCTAATGTTGCAAGAGAGTAAAATTAATGTGGTGCATAAAGAGATTGCCCGTTTAGAACCACTAGTTCTTAACCTCCCGTGGTTCTTTGGGGTTAACACAAGCTTATATATGTGCATACATAACAATTAAATAACATTTTAGAACATTAAATATAGTGGTGTTGACTGCTATGGGTCTGTTTTTTTAATGTTTGCCTATTTTAATAAGATTTCTGACACAACAATTAAAGCCTAATTAGGAATATTTTAGCATCCTGCTGCGACCTTGTACATTACTGAGGTGTTCCTTGACGAGCCTAGTACTCAGATGTCTTTCTCCCATTATGCTGTGTGCCAGAGGAAAAAATATCATGCTCAAATTATACTTAAGAGTGTCACATTATGCAGATGACAAATGACACATCCTTCTTCCGGGTCTCATAATACCTTTTGCCTTCTACTTCTGCCTCCCTTTCTCACTGAGATAAGCCCTTCCTCACCAACATTTTTCATTAAAAACTGATTTAATTCCCCAAGGAATTATGCATGAACAGAAACCACATTTACAAATTAAAGGAGTGAGAAAATGTGTTTCTTTCTACCCAATGGGAACTCCCCACAATGCAGACTGTGCAAATATTTTATCATCACATCCTCACAGCACATGAGGGCATATACAGAATACTGCAATCATTAGAAATGCATTATACATGTTGACAGAGAAGACATTTAGGAATGCTAACAGATAATAACATATTTGAACAACTAAGATGAAGATAACAAGAGTACTCCTGTAGAAAATATATCATAAACTCATCAAAATCCTGTTGCATAGCTATGTCTATGTAACTCAACGTTGTGCAAGCCACTGCAAAATTTGCTTGAAAGTGGAAGTCATAACCAAGAAACAAGACCATGGGTACACTTGTGCAACTAGTTGTGCAATCAGACGTGCAGACTACTTGGGTGTAACTATCCTGTAAACTCTAGCAGATGCAATTTTACGCTGTGTCAAGTGCAATAGGGTTGCAGCCACTGTAGTAGTGGAAGCTAATGGGTCCAATGTCAGTAGGGTGGTGAATCCACTCTGGAGTTTTGCCTGAATATTAAAGGAGCTACCCAAGGTGCTGAACACCCCCTTTTTTCAGATAGCCTTCAGCACTCTGGATAGCTCCCATAAGGTATGAATGAAAACCCGAAGCAGATAAATTGCCCTACTTATATTAGAGCCACCAGCGTCTGCTGGTATAAGGACTAAAGTTTAAGTAGGGCTTAAAGCAGAGACAGGAGATGTGCACAACCATATAAATCCAACCCTAATCATGTTCAAGTGAATTCCTTAAAAGGGCTCTAGTGTTGCCCGAAGTGTCCAGTTGCAGCCAAATCACACCTCTTTACCATTCCACACAACGGGGCGTGAAGCAGATGCATTATGTGATCATCTCAGTGTTCCTTTTACATCTGATTGCCAGATGGGACAAAGAAGTGCCAAAGAAAATCACATCAGTACACGTGCTAGTTGCTTTTTTAAGAAACTGAAAAACCTCCTGTCTGCCTTTTGACAGTGATGAAACAAAATATAAAATATACTGACTACCAGTCAAGGAAACAATTTTCCAAGTGAAATTTTTTTAAAAATGTAAGGCCTGTGTCTTGAAATCAGTCTTTTTGTTCTAATGGGCAAACGAAGATAAACAACACATTATTCAAAAAACATCTTTGTGGCGTAACTTTCATTTGGCAGCAACCTTGTAGACTACAGGTCACTTCATCAGATGCCTTTGTTTTGCTTGCTGCGGCAGAACTTCTAGGCCCCTAGAAATCTCTGCATTGCTCCTTGCCAATGAAATAAATAAGTTCACTGGTCCACTGACAGTAGCTTTGCTTCAGCTTTTAACAATCACTGTATCTCATCAACACTACACTAATCAGGACAGCTTAATAATACACATCAGCTGATTAATTAGCCCTAAAAAGGAGCAGGTATTTTTAAGAAATTCACACTTTTACACTGCAGCTCCAGAAGATAATTACACATTTTACTACAGCTAAACACTCTGGGAACTGATTTTTCTAGCTATCAGATTTCAAGATTTTAAAAAAGGGATTTCATTTCAGGTCCACCAATATTTTATGCATGTCTTGCTTCTAATCAGGGCCGTGAGGATTTAACAGCATCCTGCCTAAAATAGCCTGGTGGCAAACTCAGCACTACAAGAATTTCAGCACAGCTTCAGAAGGACAGCATTCTTAAGACTAGTAAACACGGAGGCAGAATCTGATGCTAATTCAAAAGCCAAAGCAGGGGACAGGCAAAGACTCCAGTGCTCAATATAATCACAGGCGTTTGAATGAATTCATTCATTCATTCATAATCACAGGCCGCCATGTTTACTCTGACGTAACGTCAACCCTTTCAAGGGTTTTTAAAATCTAGATCACTCAGAAGAGGTTTACAATTCTCTTCTTCTGGGGGTTGTCCTGGGACTATGCAGCTTGCCCAAGGCTACATAGTCTGGGTCTTTCTCCTGGGAAGCAAAGTGGGGAAATCGAACTCCTGACCTGCAGATAGGAACTTCAACTAAGCTATCCAGCTAAGTCAGTGCTCACATATGTATTCACTAATAGAGGAGAATCAATGAATTCAGTTGCATACATTCAAGAAAACTCACCTGTATAATTTATTTCATGCACATGTTATGTTATTGTTGTTTACAAACGTTTTAATGAAATGCATGAATAAGGCTACACCAGTGTCATGTTTTTTCCACAGAAATACGCCTGTCAGCCCCAACCTAGAAACATTACTTTGGGGGATCACAGCTCCCAAAAGTGGCAGATTCTGAAAGATGCGGACCAGTACAATAAATAAATAAATAAAAATACTCAATCTCTGTGATTAGCCTGTTATGTCCACTATTACATCTTCTGCCTGGCAGAGGCTCACTGAGAATTCAGGCAAAGATCTTTCCCAGTGCTATCACCGGAGATTCTTTCATGGAGTTTAAACCATCAGGCAGGCAACTCCTGTAGGTGATGCAAAAAAATTTTTTTAGTTCTAATTATTTTTATACAGTAAATAGACAGGATGAAGGTAATCTGAATGATATGAAGGTAATCTGGAAGACACAGGTTAAATATATATATATCTGTCATCCTCCCAAAACGAGAGGCAAAGACTTGAAGACGGGGAAAATTGGGATTCCCAGTTCTTATGACTGCACAATGCGACAGAAAGAAAAGAGCTGTATCATGAGGTCACTTAGGTTTGCCGTGCCTTTTTGGCACTGCTCCAGGCTTGAATACGGCAAGCCCCAGACAGCCAGACTGTTAAATTTAATCCCTAATGCTTGTTGTGGTGCTGACATCTGTGCATAAGCAACTTTGCTGAAGCCATCAGTTTTGCTTGCTTGGGCCAATAGCTGTCCATCAACTAGCATCAGCTACTTTGGGTGGCTGGTGACCAAACACAAGCAGATCTGGATGGGAGTAACAGTCGTTTGCCAACATCATCCTCTTCTGGTTGTTAGTACAATAATTAGAAGCTCTTCTCATACAGAGAAAAGAACAGAGAGATTATCAATTTCACTCAAAGGATCTATAACCTCACCATCCTTCATTACAGTTAGCACAAGGTGATCTTAAGCAGCATCGCACACAGGGTGCTGGTACTGGGGGACACAGAAGAAGTACATGTGGCCTTCATATGGTACAGCCTCAAATCACTACAGCAGAGGATAGTAATCCCATTCTACTCTGAAATGGGGGAGGGGTCTATAGGTAATCAGATGAACAGGGAGAGACTTTCCCCAACCTGGTGCCCTCCAGATGTTTTGCAATATAAACCCCACCTGTGCAAGCCAGCATTGGGGATTGTGAGCTGCAATAAGAACACTAATCTCAAGCATCTGTAGAGCATCAGATGGAGACAGTTGATCTAGGCACTAATTCAAGACTTTGGCCTGTTCCACCATTTCCCTAACCTGTAAAATGCTTGCAGCACTGGTATTTTTCTTTTCTTTTCTTAGTATGCTGTGCACAGATAGCAGGACTCTCCTGTTGAACACAAGTTGTGACTGCAGTGTTAAGTTACATAGACATACTGCTAAAATGCATATAAATATTTACAAGGATCAAAACTTTGACAGAGAAATCCCACCCTACCTTTCTCTTCTTTCTCTCTCAAACATACACACACAGGTAACAAACAAGCAGATGTCAACAAAACAGATTTCCTGTTCCAAGCCATAAACCTAAAAGCAGGAATGCAGAGCTACTATTGTTTGATTCAGTGAGGTCACCTGACCAGACCGGACCTTGAGGGGGTTTACAGATTTCTTGCTTGCAATATTCCCAGTATTCTCCCCACCCCCACTGCACTTATTTCCTAACAAGTGAACAACAGGCAAACAGCCCTGAGCACCTCCATGGCTAGAAGCTTTATTTGTCCATGCAATCCCGCAGACGGCAGGCAGGCACGTGACCTGACGTGCCCCGCAAACAGATTTGCCAGCAAATGGGTCAGGCTGTCATGTATAATGCAAAGTGGTCTCCACACAGTTCCTTACACTTGAAGCATACACTACGTCTGACCAGGTTATGACAGAGCAGGAGCTCCCAAACTGCCCAGTGTTGGTAGCTGCAACACATCAAACCAAGCCAAAGCAAACAGGAAGTACCGGACCTCTGAGAAACAAGCATACAGGTCCAGTCTCGTTTGTGAGTTAAAAGTAACGGTGGAAAGAATTAGGAGCTCACTTCTACTGGAGAGTTTACAGAGTAACTCAATGTAGAAGCACATGTTGCAATACTATCTATTACAAAACTGGTTTTAAAAGCTTCCCCATAGTATCTCCTATACATTTCTCCTACTCTTTAAAAACATGTCTCTTTTGGGAAGACACCATTGACAAATTCTGTTCAAGCTCATGATCTTCCTTTTTTAAAAAATAATTTTTATTTTTATAAACTACAACATAAAATACATAAACCAAAATACAAATCAATTGTGGTCCCCACCACCCTAGTCGGGACCTCTTGCAGTAATCTTCTTCTTCCATTGTCTTTATTCTTCTTCTTCCTTTATTGTCCTCTTCTCCAGAACTGCATTGATTCCTGATTTGGAACTTTCCCTTTTCCTTTTGTTAGCACATATTCAATAAATCTGCCCCATATAACATAAAAATATTTTTAATCTCTCCTTCCTTAACCTTTAAATTACAAGTTAATTTATAATTTATAGCAATGTCTGATATTTCATTGTACCATTCTTCCATCTGAAATTCAAGTTTTTATTTCCAATTCCTTCTCACATTTCCCAACATTCAGATAATTAGAGTTAATTTTATTCAATTTTATCGGTGTCAGATACCATTTTAAACTTAGTTTTAAAAAAAATTCTTTTATTCTCACCGACATAAACTGTAAAACCCTCATTTTCCGTATCTTCATCCATTCACCATTTATTCTTTTTCCTAAATCTTGTTCCCACACTAGCTTCAATCCTTCTTTCTCAGTCTCTTCTTCTAGATGAAGCAGGAATCTATAAATTTTACTCACTGCACCCTTTACTGAATCTGTCATCTGAATATCTTCATATGATAATAGAAATTGTTCATACTTTGTACAATCTCTACTTTTATTGTGCTTCTTTACCCATTCATTAATCCATCTTTCTAATTGCATATAATTCTACCATGATATATTCTTATTTTGAAGAATTTGTTTCATTTGATCTTTCGATCTCATTTTATCCAACCGATCTTTTAATCTAATCACTTTTTTTCCTTAAATAATTCTAAATAGACTTTCATATTGGCAGGGAAATTCTCTATTTCAGTCACTAATCCTAATGGAGAGTTAGATGAAAATATTTTTATATACTTATACCACATATTTAACATAGTTTTTAAAAAGGGGTTATTAATTTTGCTTATTTTATGTTTTTTAATTATACTGAACAGATGTTTTTCAATATCAACCTGTAGTTCTGATGATTCCATTTTCCACCAAATTAACCTTTCTGGGTTATATATAATTTCCCCAATAAACCTCAGCTGATTAGCCATATAGTAATTTTTATTATTTGGTATACCTATACCTCTTTTTTTTTATTGTCTTATACCAATATCTTTTATTTATTCTGGCTTCCTTCACTTCATTACAGTATCTATTAATTAGTCCTTGCCAAAATTTAAAATCATCTTCTGTTAATTGTACTGGTAACATCCTAAATAAAAACTTAATCTTTGGTAAAATCTTCATTTTCATCAGCACAATCCTTCCAAACTAAGAGAGTTTCAAACTGGAATATTCCTGTAATTTCTTTTTGATATCCCTTTTTAGTTTATTATAATTATTTTTCTTTATTTTCTGAGTATCCGTTACTAAATCTATACCTAAATATTTAACAGATTTACATATCCTAAAATCATATTTATCAGCAAACTTTTCTTGTTCTAATTTATTATGATTAAACAATATTATTTCAGATTTTTGCCAATTTACACATAATCCAGTTATTTTTCCAAATTTTTCTAAATGATTTTTAATTCTATACATAGTTTCTAATGGGTTTTAACTGTCAAAAGGGAATCATCAGCAAATAAATTAATCTTTATTTTGTTATTCTCACCCATACCACGAATTAAATCGTCATTCCTTATTGCATTTGCTAACATTTCAATAATCAAACAAAACAGAACTGGGGAAAAAGGGCAACCTGGTCTAGTGCCTTGGCCTAGAGCTATCTGTTCTATCATCCCGTCATTAACTATTACTGCAGAAGTGTTCTCTAAATATAGTTGATCTATTACCCCCCTAAATTTCTTTCCAAAACCCCAACCCTTTAAAAGAATCTTTATTGTTGGCCATTCTACACAATCAAATGCCTTAAAAATATCTAATGATAAAATACCTGCCTTTATCTTATCTTTTTCTATATTATATATAATATTCAAAACCCTCCTAGCTAAATTCGCCATTTGTCGTCCCTTTAAAAAACCATTCTGATCTTTTGTAATATATTTTGTAATGAACTTATTCATTCTATTTGCTAAAATTGCTGTAAATATCTTTGCATCTTGATTTAATAACGAGACAAGCCTATACGAACTTGGATCTGTCAGATCTTTATTGGGTTTTGGGATAAGAGTTGTTAATGAATATTTCCAAGATTCTGGTATTTTCTCACCTTCCAATATTCCATTATAGAGTATTTTCAACTTGGGGATCAGTATTGATTTAAAAGGTTTATAATATTCTGATCCCATTCCATCAAAGCCTGGAGTTTTACCACTTTTTAGTTTATTGATAACCTCTGCAATCTCTTCATCCTGTATCTCTTTTTCTAATTCTCTTTTATCATTCTCTAATAGTTTACTCTTTACATTTTCTTTAATATAACTTTCTATATCTTCTTTCAGTATATTATTTCCTTTATATAAATTTTGATAAAATTCTTGTAATATTACTAATTTTTCTTTCATCAGGCTGCAATTCTTTTCTGTTTTATCTCTGATCACTCCAATTGTATTTTTTAAACTTTTAGTTTGAGATACCCTGGCTAAAAGCTTTGAATTTTTATTACTATACTCAAAAACATTTCTCTTCAAATATATCAGATCCCTTTGAACCTTTTCTAACTCTGTGCTTTCTAACTCTTTCCTTTTAGCTTGAATCTCTAATAGTTTCTTATTATCTCTACTGTATCTATAAAGTATTTACTTTCTAAATCTTTTAATGATTCTTCTATTTTTATATATATATTTTCTTCTCTCCGTTTTTTTATTCTGCATGATTCCCTTATGGCAATTCCTTTCATAGTGTCTCATAACACTCCTATTTTACTCCCACCTGCTTCATTTATTGACCATATTTCTATCCATTCTTTTTTAACCCTATCCATTACATCTATATACTGAAAAATATTGGAATCTATTCTCCATCTTCTAGCCTCTCTATAATCTCTCTTAACTTTCATCTCCATCATCACCAACGCATGATCCGTTATTTTTATCACATTAATATCTGTATCTACTAATTTAGAAATTAAATTTTGAGATATAAACATAAAATCTATTCTAGAATAACTATTATGTACAGAGGAATAATAAGTAAATCTTCTTTCATCTCCCTTCAATTCTCTCTATATATCTTTTAGGTCCGTAGTTTTCAATATCTTATTCAATAGTGTACTTCTTTTATTCCATTCATCTTTTTTACATACAGTTTTATCCTTTACTTTATCTAGAACCATGTTAAAATCTCCTGCCATAATAACATATCCCTTTCTAACTTTCTCCATCTCTTTAACAACAGTTTTATAAAATTCTCCTTGATTTACATTCGGTGCATAAACATTTACTTACGTATAATCTTCTTCCCCCATTTATCCCTGTATTATTAAATATCTACCATTACTATCTTTTACTACTTCTTTTACCACAAATTCACAGTGTTTAGAGATCAATATTACTACACCTTTGGATTTGGTAGTCCCAAATCCTTTTTCATAAATATTAATATTTTTACCTGGATAAATTCTATAATGAAATCTCAGCATGTGTCTGAAGAAGATATAGAGAGAATTCATTTTGTTGGGAGCCCCAGAAATAAGAGGCCAAGACCTATAATATTGAAATTTTTTAATTATGTCAAAAAATAACAATTTCTTAAGGTCACCAAGACAAAACCGGAGCTACTAGTTTACAGGTCAAATCCCATACAGATTTATCAGGATTTAAGCAATGAATCGATCCAGTGGAAAAAAATGATGAAACCCATTACATCAATCCTAATCAAGAATGGATAATCAAGAATGGACTGAGATACAACTGGGGTCATCCAGTTTTTAAAAAAATATGGAAAGATGGAGTCCTCTTCAAAATCTCTTCCTTTGAAGAAGGTAAGGACTTGTTAGTTGCGTGGGGCCTTTGGCAAGAAGACCAAGGTGCACACAAGTAGGCCTGTAAGGAGTAGAAACACGAGAGGGAAGAGACCTGGGCCGAGAGGAACCATCTGAAGTTTAATTGTCTCCTCCTTTCCCCCCCTCTGCCCCTTTTGGTGTCCCCCCTTTTTTGTTCCTTCCTTTTCTAGTTCCCTTATGCCATCCCTCCCTTTTGTTGTTGTTGTTGTTGTTTTGTTTCATTTGTTTGTTTGTTTTGTTTTGTTTTATGGTGGGGGAGAAGAGGGAGGATTCATTAAGAGATAAGGATGCTAAAAGGGCAATAAATAAGTAAAATAAAGAGGGGAGTGTATTAGGGGGAAAAAGTAGGGTAGAATAGGAGCGAGAATTTGGCTGGAGTTCGGACTGGTGGGGGTGACGTTTCTTCCCCCCCCCCCCCGAGCTCGCATTGAACCTTAGTACAGCGCAGGGAAGTGGGGGGGGGGGAGAAAAAGAGGTTACTTGTAGGGTGAAGGGCTACGTTGGCTCAGGCATGTCGTGAGAATGGCTGATGGTCGGATTCCAAAAGATCTCCTGTATGGAGAATTAGTGCAGGGAAAGGACCCCAGAGGGAGACCACAGCTGTGGTACAAGGATATCTGCAAGCGGGATCTGAAGGCCTTAGGAATGGACCTCAACAGATGGGAAACCTTGACATCTGAGCATTCAGCCTGGAGGCAGGCGATGCAGCATGGCCTCTCCCAATTTGAAGAGGCATTTGTTCAGCAGGCCGAGGCAAAGAGGCAGTCCCGAAATCAGCAAAATCAGGGAGCTGGACAGGGGACAGATTGTATTTGTCTTCAGTGTGGAAGGGATTGTCACTCTCGTATTGGCCTCCTCAGCCACACTAGACGCTGTTCCAAGACCTCTATTCAGAGCATGTTACCATAGTCTCTCGAGACTGAGGGATGCTTACTAGGAGGGATAGGGATAGGGGACTGGAAAGTGTATTATGTGAATTTGTGTTTTTTACTTTGTTTTGTGTGCACTACAGGACCTAAAAAAAGATGGGATACAGAACGGATATGGGGAAAAACATAAGGGTGGCTACTTTAAATGTGAAAGGCCTAGGGTCTGTAACAAAGAGAAAAAGAATAGAAGCATTATTGAAGAAGAATAAGGTGGAAATTATTTACTTACAAGAGACTCATCAATCAAAGGATGGAGTTAAGCTCATGATCTTCCTGATTGTCTGTCTACACCACTTGCCTTCCTTTCACCCTAGAGATGTCTCGGGCTTCAGGAGCCAGGAGGCACAACCAGCATGGCCACTAGTCAGGGAATCTGGGGATTTAAATCCAAAATGTCCTTCAAACCAGAGACTGAGGACCTGAATTTTCAATTTCCCCCCAAACTTCAGAGGGAGGCTACCAGAAGACCCATCCTATCCCATCCCACTTCCCTTGGAAACACAGGTTAGGCTGAAAGTTGTTTATCTACTAACCCCTGGCTTCCCCACGCATGTGGGCACAATGGAATACTGAATACTGTAATTCACATACAACTGTGTACATGTAGCAAAA
Organism: Intellagama lesueurii; assembly: GCA_037013535.1. Classification (NCBI taxonomy): domain Eukaryota; kingdom Metazoa; phylum Chordata; class Lepidosauria; order Squamata; family Agamidae; genus Intellagama; species Intellagama lesueurii. The sequence goes on from JBAJHW010000002.1 coordinate 247,222,672, forward strand.
AGCTACATGGAATCTGGTTTTTTGAACATGTGCCAAAGACTGCCAACACAATCCTTTGTAACACGCACTCATATGAGAGGACAACAGAGTCAGTGAAGCCTATCTGAGGCATCCAGGCTGCATCAATTTGGAAAGGAATATGACTTTTCTGTGGCGTTCCTTTTACCACTCAGACTGAGCACTCGACTGCCAGCACAGCTAAGGAGCACTGTGGGAGGAAGTGCCCTCGGGTGACTTGTTTACTGCGTGGGTGACTTGTTTACTGCGTCACGGGATCTCTGTGAGGAAGCTCCTTTGCACAATGCAGAAGCTGTGCATTGATGGAGAGTGGATGAGCCAAACCAAATGACCACAGCTCATTATTTTAATACAGCCCAGGCAACTTGCAAATCTGAGGCTGTTCCAGTTTAACACTTCAAGACAGGCAGAAATGTACATGTAAAACACAAATATATCTGAATGTTTTTCTCCTGCATCTGAAGGAGGAGGCTGCAGTCCCCAAAGCTTACATCCAATAAAACCTTCTAGTCTTTGAGATGCTTCGAAATGCTACAAGTGCTATGTTATTTATGCTGCAACAGAATAATGCAGCCTACCACCCTGAATTTCTTAAAAATATAAAGTTCAGGTTTGCAAGTGCAATATCTTAACTAGTTCAAATATAAAATTCATATATTCTCCTAGGATAAAAAAACAAAACCTTTGTTTTTCCAGAATCCCAGGTACAGATTAAAAACCCAAGACAAAAATTCTTTTTTTTTCCAAATCCAAACACAAAAGTAATCTTTGTTCTTCTTGGACCTATTCAGTCTGAGATTATTTCTTCTAAACAAGAAATAACAAATCTCTTCCTAAGTCACAAGTCCCCCTTTTCCACAAAAATCTATCAATAGCTACTAGAAGAAGCAGCTACTACAAGAGAATAACAATACTGATTCTGCCTTTTACATGTTGCTTTGTTTTGTTTCCAATAACCTTAATCTTTTCCTCTGAAACACTACTTTAATACACTGAAAAGGACAGAAGGACAGAGGTTCAGATGGAGGATGATATAGCAATGGGGTCAAAGACTGGTCAGCAGTATGATGACATGTATCTCTGTAAACTGAAGACTAATCTGGGGTTGGCACATTAACAGCCAAGAGAGGAAGCATCCCAAGCTGTTAAATCAGGCTTTAGTGTATGCCCTACTGTATACCTTCTATGTACTCATCACCATTGGTTTAAAATTCCCATCAAAACGTTATTTCTAATCAAAATTATGAGAATTGTTTGTTTTAAGTGTTACTGTATTTTCAAAGACATGACAAGGTCTTTTTTTAAAAGGTTAAATTAAATTAACTTGCAAACGAAAACAGTACAGGAAAATAAGGCAGTGAACTATGCAATCAAATGTTATTTACTCCAAAGTAGGCTAGCTGTTTTCACTGGGGCTTACTCTGAGGAAAGTGTGCAGAGCTTTATAGTCAATCAGGGTTGCTTCTGAATTGAGTACAGAATTGTGCCCTAAATGCTGAAAAAGTATGAAAACTCCCTGTGTCATTACTGGCATAAGACTCATGAAAATAAATATATTTCTGATCAAAGTGTTCTACTGCGTCTTCTCTTTTCCTGTCTTTGACAATAATAAATACTACAGGAAAGAATCTATATACAAACAAAGAATTAAAAAAATTGGTTTCCTTTACTAGTAAAGGAAACCTATTTCTAAAATTCTTTGTGTACAGATTCTTTATATATATATATAGAGAGAGAGAGAGAGAGAGAGAATATATATATATATATATATAGAGAGAGAGAGAGAGAGAGAGAGAGAGAGAGAGAGAGAGAGTAAAGGAAACCTATTTTTAAAATTCTTTGTGTACAGATTCTTTATACACACACACACACACACACATACATGTATAAATACGTATATATTTAATATATAATAACCCTAATAGTGTTATCATAAGTTGTAAGTATCTTGACAGCATAATAGTAACAACTATTATGAAATGAGGTTGTGTGAGCCATACTGGTCCCACCAGAGTCAACAGGCTTCCCCTCCCTCCTCTATCCCCTGATCCATGGAGTCAACACCAGTGGGTTCAAACCAAGAGAGGTTTATTGAAACTTGCACCGGGGGGGGCGGGCGGGGAGGTCAACAACAGTTTGTTCTGGTGACTGTAACATCCCACGGCGAGTTACGTTCACTGGTCCTGGCTCAGTCTTTCTCTACACACCAGAGAGTCTATAGTCTGTCTTATAGGTGGGCGCCACAAGGTTCTAAAGCTCAGGAAGGATCCAGAGAAGTGAGGGTTGGTACACCCATAACGGGGGCAGGTAGCAAGGCATACGGACAGTACTGAGGGGGCATGGATTTAGGCTAGCAGCTGCTGCAGTTGCCTTTGCACTTGATGCTGGAGCTCCTTCACCTGATTCCTCTTTCATCATCACAGCTAAGTAGGGGTCAGTTCCTCCAGACCTATCTCACTTTTGTGTCTTAGATCTGGCCTCTCTCAATGCTCCCTATAGGAGTGAGGGCATAACAGTGGCCTTGGATTCTGGTGCTTTTTGCCTTCCCCTTAGGCACCAAAACCCATGGTGTCTTTTATATTCCCTTTGTCTAGGCTAGCTCCTTTCTCCGCTCTTTCCTCCATGGGGGCTTCCCTCAGCTACAGTAGTTGAGAATTCCTCTGTTTGTGTCTGGCTATCCCAGGCCTTCCTACCCTCAGTCCCTGTGTCTGCCAGAGTCTCAGTGTCAGGGGTTAGATGACCTGCTGACACTCTCACTGGCACAGGTAGCTACCAGAATGTCACACAGTTAATCGATATTTTCCATAATTCAATAATAACAGTGTAATACACAAGCAGACGTTTTGTACGAGGCATCACTTAGGAGAAGAGTCACTGTCTGGGACAACCTGGATTAGTTTCTTTGATCATTCATTCATTCATTCATTCATTCATTCATTCATTTAAAATAATAACTGATCAGCTCCAGGCTTCTATTTCAGACCTACTTTTGGATGGGGAAAGAAGCTTTTTAAAAATCTATTTACGAGGACAGGGGAACTGAAAACCTATTGGCTGAAATTCTGTTGCTCAGTGTAGCAAGTCACAACTAGAATAGGTCCACTAAATCAGTGGGGATTTGGTGAGTCCACTCCTCTATAAATTCCACTAATCAAATGGGACTACTCTAGTTGTGACTTAATACAGCTAAGCCACAGGATTTCAGCCATTGCTTCTTCTGAGTTTCCCAATACAACTGATTACTGTATCCTTTCTGATTTGGGATGTGGAGGCAATGGCCAAAATCCTATTGCGCAGCTACACAAATGGCATAATGTTTGAAGGCAAACTGCTCTAAATTAGGAAATCGTCATAAATATTATCAGTTGGAACTGTGTAATTTTTAACATGGGGCAATTCACCTGCCAATGTTTCACCATTTATGCTACACTAGCATAACTGGGTAAGAGGATTTGGGCCACTATACTGCAGGCAGCAAGGAATGGCAGATTCCAGAAAATGGTACAGGCATGTTGTTTTTCTGTTTCATGGGAATTGTACTATGTTATTCCACAGGAACTGCATGAGTCTCCTGTAGGGATGTGAGACAAACACACTCAGTTCCCCATTCTTTGCTTAGGCTGTCAAGACACAGTAAGATATCCTGTCAAGAAATTGCCAGCCTCTGCAGAAGTTCTTCTTTCCATCATGAGACTGGCATAAGGCATAAGAAGGACTGATGTCACTGTTTCCAATGTTACTCAGATATAATTTTTTTCAAAGCCCTTTTGGCAGACTACAGGAACTGCACTGGATCTATGGAACCATGGAAAAAAATGCTGCTATAGGAATCTGGAAATAACTAGAATTTATCTTGAACTACTCAGACCAGTGGCCTATTGGGTTTAGGATTCTGCTCACACAGTGGCCAACAGTTTGCTATGAGATTAACTGCTTTCTGTGTTCTGTAACTGCTTTCTGTGTTCTACTCCTGGATGCTGGGAGCAAAAAAAAAAAAGCTTGCAACAGTGCAAGCTGAAAACTTGACCATATGAACTAATAACTCTGAGAGGTCTTATCATTAACAACCCTGTTTTAATCTTGTAAACTAAAGGCTGTGGCTTTCTTTCAGGCAATCCATCTCATGCTAGGCTTTCCTCTTTTGCTACTGCTTTCCATTTTTCCTAGCACAACTGTCTTAAACTTGAGGATTTCTTCTAGCTGCTTCATCACAGCCCTTCCAAGTCTCAGTCTTAAAGCCCAAGTCCCAGGAAGTGGCACTGGACTCCCAAGTCCAAAATCGTCCATACTATGGTATTTCCAATTGCTATGTATGGACACGAAAGCTGAACAATGAAGAAAGTTTTACAAAGTTTTGGGAGAAAATCTTTTACAAATACCATATACTGCCAGAGACGCAGGTCAGTAGCTTCTATATTGTATTAGGCTTGAACTTTTCCAGAAGCAAAAATGAGTCCACTGAGACTATCATACCTTGGGCACATTATGTGAAGGCAAGACCCAACAGAAAAGATGATACTGATGGGAAAATCTGAAGGCAACAGGCAGACTCCATTTGAGACTGTCTGACTCAAATATCCTGTCTCAATAAAGGAAGCCACATCCTTGAATATGCAAGACCTGAGCTTGGCAGTTAATGAGAGGACCTTTAGGAAGTCACTAACTCATAGGGTTGCCATAAGTCAAAAGCAACTCGACAACAAATAACAACAATGGCAACTCCTTCTCCAGATTTTGAGAGACAAGACCTTCCTGATCCTAGATGCAGAAACTAGAACCTGGACCATTTGCTTGAAAAATGAGTGATCTTCAACTAAACTACCCCCCTTCCCAGGATTATCGATCAGACTGGGATCAGAACACAATTGGAAGTGTGTGCATTCATGCATCAGAAAATAACAGATGTGTATGTGCACCAGATTGCCAAGAGAATTTGCAGCTTTTCACTTAGTGACCCTTTGGAGCTACAGTACAGCAATGGGAAGCGTTAGGTTCTCCAGATGTTGCTGGACTACAATACCCATCATCCCTTTCCAGTAGATATGCTTGCTAGGACAGATGGGAGCTGGAAACAGTGTTCTCCATCCTTGTAGTGTACAAAGAAGTAAGGCATCATCTCTGAAACAGCACCACATTTGAAGTGCACTAAAAGCCATTTCTAGGGACGTGGTGGCGCTGCGGGTTAAACCGCAGAAGCCTCTGTGCTGCAAGGTCGGAAGACCAGCAGTCGTAAGATCGAATCCACACGACAGAGTGAGCTCCCATCGCTTGTTCCAGCTCCTGCCAACCTAACCGTTCGAAAGCATGTAAAAATGCGAGTAGATAAATAGGTACCACCTCAGTGGGAAGGTAACGGCGTTCCGTGTCTAGTCGCGCTGGCCACGTGATCATGGAAACTGTCTATGGACAAACGCTGGCTCTATGGCTTGGAAATGGGATGAGCACCGCCCCCTAGAGTCGGACACGACTGGACTAAATGTCAAGGGGAACCTTTACCTTTACCTAAAAGCCATTTCTAAATGACCACTGAAAAGAAGAAAGCAGAGATGCCAAAAGAGTGTTAGAGATGTTGTGTCTTGCCATTTTTCCTCCCTGTCATTCAGCTCCTTTAAAAAGCACAGAAAAGGCACAAACTGTAATTTCAGCTCCTCCACAGACATCATTCAAATGCAAGGTGGTTTTCACATGATTCCCAGAGCTGCCCACCTGACGAAACCTAATCTCATTACACTGTGTGTGTGCGCGTGCGCATGTGCTTTTCAGTATAGCAATAGAGTAAATATGTCAACCACAGCTGACACACCAAACATTTTTTTGAAATACAGCTTATCAATCAAATTTGAAAGGAAGTTTTTGAAAGGAGAAGTAAAATAAGCAATTTTCAAGAGTGATATAAAAAAAATCCATGAAACAAAAGAGGAAATGCCTCACATGTAATCTAGCTGTTGTTATGTGCTGTCAATTCACCTCTGACTTATAACAACCCTGTAAAATGAGAGATCTCCAAAATGTCCTGTCCTCAACTGCTCTGCTCCTCTCTTGTAAATTCAGGGCTGTGGGTTCCCTTTGGGGAGTCAATTTATCTCGTATTTGGTCTTCCTATTTTTCTGCTACCTTCCACCTTTCTCAGCACTGTGGTCTTTTCAAGATTTGATCTAGATTTGATCTTTTCAAGATTTGATCTAGGACCCACTTGTTTGTCTTTCTGGCCATTCAGGGTATCTGCAAAGCTCTCTTCCGGTACCACTTCTCAAACAAATCAATTTTCCCCCCTCCTCTCAGCTTTCTTGTACAGCTTTCACACCCATACATGGCGATCAGGAATGCAGCCTAGAGTGGCAGTGAAGTGATGTAACCTTTATCAAACTGTGTGCATCCTGGAAACAGAGCTGTCTTCACAGCATGTGCCAATTAAACAGTTGTGCTGGAAGTGCAAAAAGGGGCTCCATTAACAGCCTATGCACCAAATGCTGGTGGCTCAGCTGGGGGGGGGGGGGAGAGGAAGGAGGGAGGGAAAATTGTTCCTCGAAAGCTTTGCACAGAACAAGAAAAGGAAAGCATTCATGCTTGGATTATGTGTATGCACACCACCCCTTCTGAAGCAGAGCTTAAACTTGTTTCCACATTCCCAAGCCACGGCCAGTTTTAATCTAAACCACAAATCCATTCTTGCTTCCCCAGGCTCACGCCTACTGCCTCTAACCCAAGTAACACGTGGCTCTGAAATGTCAAGCCAAACAAGGCAGTCCTTTAATAAATGTCACACTGTCTTCTTCTTTGAAATGAAAGCTGGTAGATGAAGCTAATTGTACTCAACAGATGAACGAACATAAGGCACTAACTGTGGCCTTCTCTCATTCACAGACAGGTTCGTGGAGCTGGGTTTTCCCTATTGAATTTACATTACCATCTACAGCACCTCGCTCCACAATAAGGCTATATCTAGGAGCTAACAAGTGTGCATATTTGGAATTTTTTTCCTCCACTGAAACAGAGATGCCGTAATTCATTTAAAATGCTGTCATGAAAAGAGAGGTGGGGGGAAGAGACCAAGAAGCCATGCATAGTCTTAGGAATTTCTCATGGGTTTCATCAAACTAGCAGAACTTGATCTAGCATTTATTATAACAGAATTGCATAAGGAAGAATCAGTACTAAGAAACATTAACTCAGTAACAGTGTGCCTCTGTGTCCTTTTTGTCTACTTGTATACAAGTACAAACAAGACCAGAGGCATTTTTGAATACCTGGTTACAAACTACATCAGAGGAACAATAGTGCAGCCTTCCTCTACCCTTTGTCTCCTGAATAAATCCCTCAGTGCCTTTGTTCAATACATATTCGTAGTAATAAAGGAAATAAACAGAAAATCAATGTGTGCTTGTGCAACCATAAATACAGACTACGGTATACTCATTGAATCAATTGCTGCATGTTCAGTCAATGTATATGTGACAATCCTATTGATACAATGGGGCTTCTCTAGCTGAGACTAGAAAATGGATGTAGGACACAAATTCCACATAACCAGAACCAGGAGGGAATGTCTTGGGGTTGCAGAGGGCAGTAAAAATTTAGCAACCAGTTTCAAAACAGCATTTTCAAACATTTTTTTAAAACTGCGAATGCTTACTTGACTGCTTTTGAAGAACAGATTTAAGAGTGGTCTTAATTTTACAGTCACTAGAAAGGAACAAATTTCATTCCTGTGGCAGTTGGTGTCACGTGGTAAAGTTACTTGTGAGCTTCAGAGCATAATTATAGCTATGTTCTCCAAACCAGAACAAACATCCAAAATGAACTGGGTTGCATTGGCAACAAAACCAAGAACACTACAACTATATGATGTGCTGCCATCTACAAATAACTTGAACATGAACATTAGGCATCCTTCAGTCTCTAGAGACTATGGTAACGTGCTCTGTATGGAGGACTTGGAACAGCGTCTAGTGTGGCTGAGAAGGCCAATTCGAGAGTGACAATCCCTTCCACACTGAAGACAAATACAATCTGTCCCTTGTCCAGCTCCCTGATTTTGCTGGTTTCCGGACTGCCTCTTTGCCTCGGCCTGCTGGACAAGGGTCTCTTCAAATTGGGAGAGGCCATGATGCACCGCCTGCCTCCAGGCTGAACGCTCAGATGTCAAGGTTTCCCATCTGTTGAGGTCCATCCCTAAGGCCTTCAGATCCCGCTTGCAGATATCCTTGTATCACAGCTGTGGTCTCCCTCTGGGGCGATTTCCCTCCACTAATTCTCCATACAGGAGATCTTTTGGAATCCGACCATCAGCCATTCTCACAACATGCCCAAGCCAATGTAGACGTCGCTGTTTCAGTAATGTATACATGCTAAAAATTCCAGCTCGTTCTAGGACTACTCTATTTGGAACTTTGTCCTGCCAGGTGATACCAAAAATGCGTCGGAGACAACGCATATGGAACGTGTTCAGCTTCCTCTCCTGCCGTGCACGAAGGGTCCAGGACTCACTGCAGTACAGGAGTGTGCTCAGGACACAGGCTCTATAGACCTGGAACTTGGTATATGCCGTCAGCTTCTTATTAAGCCATACTCTCTTTGTGAGTCTAGAGAACATGGTAGCTGCTTTGCCAATGCATTTATCCAGCTCGACATCTAGGGAGAGAGTGTCAGAGATCGTTGAGCCAAGGTACACAAAGTCATGAACAACCTCCAATTCTTGTGTGGAGATGGTAATAGAGGGAGGTGAGTCCACGCCCTGGACCATGACTTGTGTTTTCTTCAGGCTGATTGTTAATCCAAAGTCTTGGCAGGTCTTGCTAAAGTGATTCATGAGTTGTTGGAAGTCTTCATCAGAGTGGGCAACAGCAGCTGCATCATCGGCGAAGAGGAAGTCCCGCATGCATTTCAGTCGGACTTTAGTCTTCACTCTCAATCTAGAGAGATTAAAGAGCTTTCCATCTGATCTAGTCCAGAGACAGACACCTTCTGTTGCAGTTCCAAAGGCATGCTTCAGCATGACAGCAAAAAAAGATCCCAAACAGGGTTGGCGCGAGGACACAGCCCTTTCACTCCGCTTCGGATGTCAAAGGGATCTGATGTTGAGCCATCAAAAACTACGGTGCCCTTCATTTCCTCATGAAAGGACCTGATGATGTTAAGGAGTTGACGTGGACATCCAATCTTGGGAAGTATTTTAAAAAGGCCGTCCCTGCTAACCAAATCAAAGGCCTTTGTGAGATCTATGAAGGCCACAAAGAGTGGCTGTTGTTGTTCCCTACATTTCTCCTGCAACTGTCTGAGGGAGAATACCATGTCAGTGGTGGATCTATTAGCTCAAAATCCACACTGTGATTCTGGATAGACTCTGTCTGCAAGCACCTGGAGCCTCTTCAGCACAACACGGGCAAGCAGCTTCCCTGCAACGCTGAGAAGAGAGATGCCACGGTAGTTATTGCAGCCGCCCCTGTCGCCTTTGTTCTTATACAATGTGACGATGTTTGCATCCTTCATGTCCTGTGGTACTCCACCTTCCCTCCAGCAAAGACAAAAGATTTCATACAGCTCGGTGGTGATGATCTCTTTACAGCACTTCAGCAGGGATGTTATCCTTCCCAGGTGCCTAAACCCCATGCACCCCGTGAGGTTAACAGACCGTGGCGAGGTAGCACCTTACTGGCTGGGGGCTGCCCAGCTTAAGGCGGGCGGTAGCTACCTACCGTGTTTCCCCGAAAATAAGACAGGGTCTTATATTAATTTTTGCTCCAAAAAACGCATTAGGGCTGATTTTCAGAGGATGTTTTATTTTACAGTCATGTCATCTTCTGGTTGCTGCACAATGCTGCACAATGGTGGAGGGTGGGGTTTCACTTAACTAGGGCTTATTTTGGGGGTAGGGCTTATATTACGAGCATCCTGAAAAATCATACTAGGGCTTATTTTCAGGTTAGGTCTTATTTTCAGGGAAACAGGGTAGTGAGGTGCAATGACCTCTCCCACTGTCGAAAGTAGCCCCTGGCGTCATGCTCTACGCCAATCGAGCAAAGACTTATAATCGGTAACTGCTACTTCCCGTGTTGTTTCGACGCTGTATGCGAAGCTGGAGTGTCCTCTCCAGAGCACGAAGCCTGGGTAAAATAATATGGAGGATAGGCTGTTACCCAAGCAGCAAATCCCCCCTCTCCACGTCGCTGAAATAGTACAATGGAAAGGCAAGAGCCAATACAACTGGTTCCAGCAATGTCACAGGAGTTGCCAGAACGACACGAACTGCCTCCGGGACTCCAGCTCCAGATTTTGCCTCGAGGTTAACTCGTGAAGCCTTTTCCATCAGTGGATATAGCCACAAGGCAGTGGAGGTCTGAAATTGGAGTTTTCCTTCTCCTAGATGGGCTGCCTTCCAAGGCTGACGAGCCCCACCTACCCGGCCTGCTCCCTAACAGTGCAGAGATTAGAACACAGGCCTCCAGCTGCTGGACCTTGTCTTCCAAGAGGACCACCAACTAACACTTAGAGCATTTCTACCCAGGCACCTCATTGGCAAGAAAACAAACATGCCACAGGTGTACAAATAGCAACTTCAATATAATCATGTTAAAGCACAGAGCAGTCTTGATCTACATCATCATTATGGGGGGGAAATCACCTTCCATCCTCATGCTCTTTTAAATAACCCTGCTATTATTTCCTAAATGCACTTTTCCAAATTTGGAAATGGGGTAAAACGTTCAGGCAGGAGTATGCCTGCATTTTGACGTATTAAGAGCATCTGAATATATTATGTTGACAGTACCCCTCTTGTGCTCAGCTTGAGCATTGGGCTGAAAACAATATTTTAGTGCAAAGTTTCACACCTAGGAAAAAAATATCAAACACACGGCTACAAGATGAGAGATACCTGGCTCAGCAACACTATGTGAGAAGGATCTTGGAATTGTTTTAGATCAAAAGCTGAATATGAGCCAACAGTGTGATGTGGCTGCAAAAAGGGCAAATGCTATTTTAGGATGCATTAACAAAAGTATAGTCTCCAAATCTCATAAGGTACTAGTCCCCCTCTATTAGGCACTAGTTAGGCCTCATCTTCAGTACTCTGTCCAGTTCTGGACAGCGCACTTTAAGAAGGATGCTGACACACTTGAACAAGTTCAGAGGAGGGAAACGAGGGTGATCAGGGGACCAGAAGCCAAGCCCTGTTATGAAAGACTGAAAAAACTGGGTATATTTAACCTTGAAAAAAGAAGACTGAGGGGAAATGCAATAGCATTTTTCAAATACTTTCAAATACTTTCAAATATTTTCATAAAGAGGAAGGGGAGGATCTATTCTTGATCATTCCAGAATGCAGGACAGGAATGGACTCAAGTTACAGGAAGCCAGATTTCGCATAAATATCAGGAAAAACTTCCTAACTGTTAGAGCAGAACAACAATGGAATCAATTACCTCAGGAGCTGGTGAGCACACAAGTGAAAATGGGACAACCATTTGTTAGATTTTTATTTTATTTTTTTGGATTCCTGCATTGAGCAGGGGATTGGACTCAATGACCTTATAGGCCCCTTCCAACTCCACCATTCAGTGATTCTATGGTTCTATGAAATCACAGATGTTGAAAGATGAAGATTGGTTAAAGTCAATTACCTGCTAATATTTCATTTCCCCTTTGAACTGCAAGACACAATGTAGGGCCTTCAAGCAGCAAACCCTACATCTGTTTTTATTAATTGAAAACAAATGCCATGTAGTAGATATAATAGTGGACAAATGCAAATCCCTTTTCAGCCACAAACACCCCTGAACCTTTTGTAAGAAAGAGACAGGCAATCAGACAGAGACCGACAGACAGGCAACGTGGTGGGGGAGACTACATATGGCACTGTAAGCCCCTTGAGGGCGATAATCTAATCGATTATGCTTGCAAAAGCTGAGCAAAATCATGTGGGGGAGACACAAGGAAATAGACAGCACTCACACTGAGGTAATTTTATATTGATATTTCCTTTGTTCTACTGAGCTTTAAGAGAGAGAAACAACTTCTACAAACCTTCAAACATTAGGACAACATGGACAAAACTGGCAAAACCATGCCCTGCTCAGTGGGGACAGAGCCCCAGAAAGGTAATGTTAAGTCACACCTTAGCAAAGTTAAACCCTCCCACATTCAGAATGTTTGACAAAGGCTGCACTAAATCAACCACTTGCCTGAGCCTGAGTAAGCAGATGATCCTAAGATTTATTGCAAAGCATCAAGAGCCAAAAGACTTCAGTCACAGTCAGTGGAATGCTGCTGCATTTGTCAACATTTATTTATTTCCCCTCAGCTTTAAATAAACATGGACTCTTTTGACCAGGAAAACGGGGAATCAGACACCTTTGCCCTACTCAGTGGCAATTTGGTTTTGTTACACACAGTGGAGGCTGTAATCATTATTCACAGCCTTGGAAATGAGATCCTCCTTAGAAACATGCCAAGCGAGCCATGCCGTGCCAAAACACATTCGGAAACTTAATGAGCCACTCCTCTCTCTTCTTGTAAAAGAGGCTGAGCAGCTTTTTGCTAGGACATGTGGGTGGGGGAGAGTGGGAGACGGAGGGTGGAAAGCGAAGGTAACCAGACCAGTGGCCCACAGGCTAGCAAACCCTAACCTCTTGTCCACAAACACATTACTCAAGATGAGCTCAAAAATTACTTTGTAAACAAATGCTAGCCCATGACTTCTTGGGAAGACTCTAAGTGGCTTTAAAAAGAAAACAAGGTAGGCTCTGAATACATATTTTCTCTGAATACATATTCAGAGAAAATACTAAAGTAACAGCATTTGAGGATAGTCCTTAAATAATGACAGGGGTTTTTGTTCATTAATTTTAAAGCAATAGGGGTGGGGAAACAGCAAAATCATCAAGCAGTAGTTCTGAACTCTTTTGAAAGACATGTTAGGAGGAAGGGCATTTCCCTCTGCAACCCAGTACTTCTGAATCATCTTAATGCAGCTGTAAAATAACTCATGCTCTCATGCTCCTGGTATCTGTACTTAGGGACACCCCCCCCCCCCCCCGTTCAAGGCAAGGTATCCAGGACAAAAGGCTTCGCAGTAGGAAGCCTGCAGGGCTAGCACTAAACTTTTATGTTTAGCTTCATTCTGGGCTTTACATTTAAGAGGTAGATGAAAGGTCTATGACTCTTTTTCCCTTCCAACCACATGCCTCCTTCTGTGACTCCACTGGTGTTCTCCATCTAGTAGAACCCTGTTTTCAGTTGAACACACTTCTTGATTTGCATCCACAAGCAAATTCTTGGGAGAGTTGTTTTGGATGACTACAATGTAGTGTATGGTTAAAAAAAAAAACACCTCAAAATCTCTATGTTTTGGCATTATTTACAAACCAAAACATAGAGATTGACTCATGCAAATAATTTCATTTTTAAACTTTGACCTCCAAGCACTGCATCTTTGCTTCTAAATGAAAAATAAATGTAATGCTGCTAAGAAACATCTCGAGGCAATCCACAATGAAAGGTTTAAAAATATTTAAATTATATATAATGATAATGCTCAATATACACATACAAGTATCTGCACTTTGAGCATCTGATGGGATGAATTATTTGGAACCCAGATATTCTAACCTTTCTTCTAATGAACCTCTCCTTTCCATGAGCAACCTCTCCTTTCCATGAGCAACATGGAACATGGTTTTCAAGACATATTAATTAATTTAAGCATTCCAGTTTCTGAAGTTCACAGTACCACCTTCTGTCAGCAGGTGGCAAATTTCCCTAATCATCACATAGTCTTGCAGCCAATGTAATCTGAAGACAGATGGGAGTATTCCAAAACAGAGAAGAACAGGGCTACATCCTTGCCCCCTTCTCATAGGAAAGGAATGGTCATCCCTTCCTCCACGGGCTGCAGAGGTGCATCGCAGTAAGCATAATTCCCACATATCCCAATCACCCTGTTTTCACTCAGAAAGGAAAGGTACAGTGCCAGCTGTATAACTTCGTTGCAAAGCTTCAGTGTATCACACTAACAGCTAGTTAAATATTTGCAAAGCTGGTATATTTGTTAATGTTAATTAAAATAATGGCTTCCAAACGTGGAACTAAAATGTTAGTTAATAAGCTTTTTATTTATCTTTTCATAGGTCTCAGTACTTTCCAGTTAACCAACACTGGGTGAATAGCTTTTGCATTTCCAGTACAAAATCTCTGGATAGGAAGAAAAGAAGAGCAGCAGCAGTTCATACATACAGGACAGTTCTATGTTGTATTATAATTAGATTTTAGTACAGCTACTGACACAATCCTTTTGCATCCTGTCCCTTGCAAGTCTCTATCTCTCCCTCTCTCATACACACACACACAGAGAGAGAGAGAGAGAGAGAGAGAGAGAGAGAGTGAATGCAGAAAAATATCCGCAGAACAAGGTTTAGGAAAGCAGAGGAGCTACATCTTTCTTTCACTAAGACCTTTTCAACAATGGACGCAGCTCTTAAATTCAAAACCAACCTGTGGTTTTCACTGTAAGTTGCTGTGGGCTTTGGTTGCTATATTTATTATGGATTTATTTTATATTCAAATTCCTTTATTACTTACTTAATGTAAGCCACCCAGAGACCTTTCTTTTATGATGTCATGACTAAGTTAAATAAATCAATATGAAGAAGGTAGAGTCCGCTCCACCCACTCCTTGAGAGTGTTGCCCCAAGTGCTCAAGCATTCTTCTAGATCTGGAAACCACAGCCAAACACAGAACATGGGGCATGATTCCCAAATGCCACAATTAAATTGCAGCTATATCTAGAACAGGCTGCATTATAAAGCCTCGCTGCTGGCAATGTCATCAGACAAATGTGATTCAAGGTCATGCTGAACAAAGAAACTCTCCAGAAATAAATTTGGTCAGAGATCTCAGAAGAGTAAGTGGTGCCAACAATGGATAAAAAACAGGAAAGGGTTGTTTCCTTTACAAACCTGCATTTATAACCTATAGGACCTCTTTAGAAATAAAAGTTTTACATGTAGAAGGAAATGGCAGATGTGTATGACATTACTTAATCATCTTTTGAACTGCCAGATCATACAAACCTTTGTGTGGCATGATGAGGGGAAGAGACTCAACTATAAGGAAACTATCCGGTATGCATGAACTGTACCAAGCAGGTTTGACAACTCAGATCAGTTGTTGAAAACATTATGCACCCCAACCCTGTCTGTTGTCTTGTACCACTGGTACAACAAGCAAACCACCAACAGAAACAAGTGGGGTCAGGAACCTGACTCCATAGTGTCAGGGACTTACAACTTTTCTTCTGTCCTACAACCACAGCACCCCTGCATCAAATATGGAGCCTCTTCAGATGCCCATAGCTAGTTTATCTTAGTGCCTGACAGAAGAAACACACAGTAGAACTACAGAATGCCAAATATATTTCTTAATTATCTAGAGCAACAATAAGACAATGAAGATGAATAATGAACAGCTGTATAAGAAGAGATCAGCACAGTTCTTTCCTGTCAAGGCTGCTTCCTAATACAGTACTACTGCATGACAGAAGTGGTACCACACACACAAATGCGATCTCAACACTCTAAAAAATCATTGTTTATTTATTGATTCACTGATTTATTAAAATATTTAAACTCCAATCATCAAGAGATGGCAACATGTAACAGTCTGAAAACAGTTTAAAACAATACAAACAATACTAACAGGTCAAGCACTGTACAGAGCATAAGTCACTTCAGAATTCAACAGCCACAATCCCTAGGTTCCAAGAGCTTCGGCCAAAAAAGCATTCTACCACATCAGCTAAGTCTGGTAGCTGAGAACTGATACAATTGGTACCTGTCCGAAAACAATAGAGTGTGGCTTGCAAACCCAACTTCCTGATTTTCAGCATTACATTATTCATTTAAATGGGAGGAAGCATTTCCAAAGAAAAAAGTCCATGATTCCAGACTAAATCAGGCTTCAAAAACAAAGCAAAACCACAAGCACAAGCCAGCTAAGATGAGCAATGCCAATTATTATTATTTTTTAAGCTGCATGTGCTGAACAAGAGATCTGCCATGCTTTTAAAGCAGAAACTAATAATAATTCAGGTCAAAAGCCTGGCATGCAATTTTAAAGTTATTATAGTTCAGCAAAACTATTCCCCTGCTGTGGGGATAGATGCCCTGCTGCTATTACACTGCTATTAATTGCTTGAGAATTTGACTCTACAGTACAACAGGCACCGCTAATATTCATAGTTCTTTTAAAAAATAAAAAATACAATTTCTAAATCAAAAGGGTGTTTTTACCATAAGTAAAACTGCTTTTCACATATCCCATGTACCCTAGAATAAACCTTCATAAGGTGCTTGATAAAGAGACAATTCTCAGATCAGCTTCATATTTCTTGCATTTAAGAAATAAGATCTCTGAGTTTCCTGTGTATTCTTGGATACTGCCACCATCAATAAAGCTTCTCTTTCCTCACCCTAATTTGATGCCATCTTTATTCTATAAACACAAAAGCGCTTTTTGCCAGGGTTTGATGGCAGTGGTGATGCAATGGTGAAGTCATATTCCACAGATAATGCCGCATCTATGCTTCCCTTCTAACACAGCAAAATTGTAATCAAAGCTATAGTGATTTTGCTCAGGATTTTGCTCTATAATGCTACCAAATGCTACACAACACAGTTTCAAACAGATTACTTCAAGACATTAATGTTTTTCACTTTACACATCCTTTCTTGCTGTAAAGCAAAGAAAGCTTGCTGAGCAATGAAAATATATAGAGAAGAAGGGGGATGGATATTCAGACATTCAGAACAAAGAGTTGAAAACATAACCCAACCACTCTAAAGGGAGAATCAGTCGAAAGACAAAGATGTTAAACAGAGATGAAAATTACTATTAAAAGTAGTAAGCGGTTCAAAGAAACTCTTCCAAATAACCGGATAAATCTTTGCTTTGGAAGTGGAGATGACTAAAAATAAACACTCTTCTGGAGAAACAGTTGAGAAATGTTGTTTTTCCTAATGGTATCATACAGAGTTTGGACTACAAACCCTATCATGCCAGACCATTAGTCATATTGATGGAGCTGATGGGAATTGGAGTCCAAGATATTTCTTGCTGTTTTTGAAGCTGTTTTCCAAATAAATCCACCATCTACATGGCAAATTTAAAAGGAGAGGGAAAATCAGATCTATTAATATTTGCACATATATGGAGCTGCTTAATGGAAACTGTTTTAGTGCACACTAGTTAACTGGATTTTAATTGTGCATTACTGATGTTGTTCTTATGTTGTAAAACCAACTTGAGGGGAATCTTCTATCCTACAGGCAACCAATAAGCTTTCTAAAATAAAAATAAAATAAATAAATGATCTGTTAGGTAAATTGTAAAGAACCAATCTGGTGCAGTTGATAGTGTAATGGACTAGGAATCTGGAGAGTTGGGTTCAAATCCCTGCTTGGCCATGGAAACTCACTTCAGGGTGGCCCTGGTAAAACCACTCCATAAATATTTCATGTACGTTCAAACCCCTATTAGGGTCTCTATAAATTGGGTGTGATTTGATAGCACATAACATAATAATGAAGTAAGCTGATTTCATGATTTTATTTCCCAAATCCTGAAAGCTAACTACATCACTTCAGCTACTTAAAAACATGCTGCCCTCCTGCCCTGTTACAATTGTGACCTACATTCGATGCACAGTTTTAACAGGCCTGTCATTCAAGCAGTTCTTCAGAAAGGACATGGGAGGGAGACTGTTAACGTATTATCTCAAGCAACACACCATTCAACAGGGATTTTTTCCCCCACAGATGGCAACAACTAATTGAAAACTTCTTATAATTAAATTTACCCAAGACCCAGCGCATTCTGCTAAGGACCTCATTGTGTGCAGGACTGCACCCCTAATAAAAAAGCTCATGTCAATTTTATTTTAATTAACTACAGAAGAACCAGAAGGATTACCCTACACACGTGTGGACACACACACGCACGCGCACAGACACATAGATACACACACAGCCTGAGGGTTATTGATTCCAACCCACTTGCCAGGAAATAAAAGAATTAAATGATTTCATTTTCCAGTGGGGCCATCTTATGAGTAAAATGGCATATGTGTCTACATTTTTAAAACATCATGAACAACATTTGGACTTAATGGCCTTATAGGCCCCTTTCCTTATTCCATGAATGTGAAAACTAAGACTGAAAGACAGTTTACTACTTTCCATACTTGAAATTTCTGTTCATATTCATACTATGGATTCAAGGAAGTTGCATTATGATTGCTGCAGCACTGATGAAGATGTACATCCAGGTTTCTGCTACCCATAATTTGCAGCTCGCTCACTCAGAAACCATCCACATGGTGAAATAGCTTCCATTCTGCTCATTTTTAGATAAATTATATCTTTTCAGATGTGTCAGGAGTCGAGACCATCGCCAGTGCAGGCTCTCATCCACCCATGGGAGGCGGCACGAGGCACTTGGTCCCGACTCCACATAGATTTTGCTGGTCCCTTTCTTCCCCTTCCCATAATTTCACTTTCTAGCCTTAGTTATGGAAACTGGAAAATGTTCTTCCGTAAACGGGTTCACTGCCTGCAAATGCAGTGGTGGAAAAGGGGGTGGCAGTTTTTGAAACACTCAGTGTCACATATATGTTGGCTGCTGTGTGCTGCTTTAGCATCACTGGTTTGGGGGGGGGGAAGCTTAGGGTTTGTTTCTCAAAAGTGATAACAGCACATCTGGTGGGGAGTAAACATATAGTGAACAACACATTGCAGTGCCCTAACTAACTAAAATGCAGGACAATGTCATAAAGCTAATTCTGAGTAAGAGCAATGCTTTCAGATCACCATGACCCATAATCTGCAAAGATGACAAAATTCTTAGATTATGAAAAAGTGCACCCTTTCTGCTCAATAGAACAGTCTTATCATGAATAGCACAAATCTAATATACTGTGTAGGATCAGCCTCCCTGGGCTGGCTTTCAAACTCTTCCATATTTTAAAGAAATCAGCTGACTCCAAACATATTTTCATGTATTCATGCTGAAATCTGCTGGCCTTGACTTTTTATCAGAAACTTTTACTTAGTACAACACTGTATATATTTATGATGCTGTATATATTTACAAGCAAACAAATTTCCAGTCCTTTAGTTTGTAATGTAATGTGAGAATGCAAACAATATTACAGAGGGGGAAAAGAAAGGCACCCACAGGTAGCATGTTGTTTGCCATTTGATCTCAGAAAAGCAGAGCCTTTAAATGAAACAAGATACAGTGAATGGAGAGAAGCCCCAATTTCCAGTTGTAATCTGTGGAAAATAACAATACCATCTGATGATACTCCTCCTACAGGCATACAGGATAACCATATCCACTGTAGAGGCAAGCGACAATTCCCTTTCATCATGCTAAACGCAATTTCTTTGCAAAGGGAAGCAGGTGGTTATACCATTACAGGTATACCATCTTCTGAACATAAAAGAACAACCAGAACGTTAGTGGAAGAAACGCATGGACTGTCCCCCCCACCCCTTTCCTGGAAGTTCGGAAAATTAAAGTGTCTCGCTAACATGGATTTAAATCCAATTGTTGGTCCCTACTAAATGAAATCTGTTGAATGAACAGAACTTACTAAGTTGTTTAATATGACTCCCTCCCAACAAAGAGATCCAAGGCAGCTTACAAAGCATTTAAAAAAACAAACCAATTAAATTAAGTAATGATCAATGTCCCATTGATTCCCTGAGTCTACTCTGATAAGGACTAACAAGTGGGCTGAATCACTTTCATGAGATGGACAAGAACCTGTTTACAATCCCTGCAACTTCTGAGAGCCACATTAAATGGAGAAACATGGCAATCATTTCATAAAACAGACCGAATGTTTTGTACAGTTACAGAAGAAAAGATGCCATTATGCTAAGCAACTGCATATCACAATATGGATAACTCAAGAGCAATTTTACTAGTTACAAATTTGTATGTGTAGATGTATGATTAAATGTTTGTGTAACCATATATATCTCACTTCAGCATCTTTATTTCACCACAATGTTTTATTCTCCAGGAAACCATGTCAAAATACAGGATTCTTAGCTCCTTCTAAATTAGCTGTCTCTGTGTCATATTCATTAGCATAGGTCAAAGCGTGCATAGAAACGTACACTGTATCTGCTTTATTCCTAACTTACAAGACAGCCATTCACTGAGTATCCCACCCACCATTTAACTCTTCTTTCATTTATTGTGCTATTAATCAAAATCAGTAGGTCAGCAGACTAGTTTAGGGCTGAGCACGACCACACACATCAATACTACCACAATTCAGTCACAATGAATTGTGTGATAAAATTCCATCTATGGCAAGTAAGGGGTTGAACTTTGGCCCAAGAAAGCCTTTGGTGGACATTACCTGACCTAATGGCCGTTAGCTTCCCACTACTACCTTTATGAACTCAATCCCTGGGCTAAGGAAGTGTCATCAAGCCCTCAGCTAAAGCTGCATCAGATGTGGTAATGGAGGGGAAACCTTGTTTGTTAAGAGACATATTACACAAAACACCACATATATCTCACATAAGGAAATAAATGAATCACAGCGGAGAACTATTACTATACCAAATCTTCCCCCACCTCAAGTTTAAAGACAAGATGCAGGGAAACTATAATGGCCAAAATCCTATTAGCAGGTCTTGAAAAATTTTAGAATGTCTCACCAGTCAGTCAAAAATTTCACCAGTCAGCATGACCGGAGTATAGCCTTGAAATTTATTGGGATTGGGAATCACTGGTTTATGCCCTCAGACTTGGGTTGCTTTATTACCTGCGTGCCTGTGGGGTCATGAAGCTTGTATTTTGAATGCCTTTCTTTTGAATGTCTCCAGCAAAAATAAAACTGAAAGCAAAAGTGCCCAGCCTCTTAAGGAGCCACGGTTCTCTCCCACTCCAGGATGTGTCCTCCTTCGGTTGAAATTGGGAGCAGGGAATCTCCATATTCTCCAGCATGGGACTACTCTACATTCTCCTGCAGAGCTATATCTCTATGTACCGCTCGAACTCTCTTCTCGCGAGAAGAGGGCAGTTTTCCTTTTGCAATGGGAGGGGGGAGGGGAGGACTGCAGGATTAGAGAGAGAGAGAGACAGGCGGAGGGGAAGGAGGCAGGGAGGGAGGGAGCTGTGACTCATCCAGCAGCATTTTTCACTCATCACAGACGAGTGGACGAGTGCATTTTTCAAGCCCTGCCTATTAGTGATGCCAATGCAAATCCTAACTTTTGGAGGCAAATTGCTACAAGTTGCAAAGTCAGCATAGATACTATCTGCTATATGCTGAGTCACACAACTTAGTGAGGAACAAATAACATCTACATTGACCTGCAACTTCTAGTGATTTGTCACCAAAAGTTATGCCATTTGTATGATCCCAGTATAAAATTACAACAGGATTTGGCCAACGTCCTTTAGCACGGACAAAGACTTCTGCATATACTAGTGGGGTACTTAAATTGCCTGTGTTTTCGTTCCTTGCTTAATAACATCAAATCAAAATATGGGAGAATCCCACCCAGAAAAGCAAGTTATTGAAGACTATGGGTGTACTATGAGATTGGCCACTGTCCGAAACAATAAGCCCTTTTCAGAAAACCAGGGATTCATCCTCTTATGCAGCATGAGAGAGGGATTTAGGCTTAATTTAGCACCATTTAGAAAAGATTACCTCTTAATTGCAACAGAAGCTGGCAGACACAGGCAACAATGAAGCGCTATTATCTAGTGAATCTTTCTATGCTGGGCAAATCACACAGCCAGAAGAAAACAGAAATCCAGCAAACTGCCAACGTAGGCTTTGACATCAACATGAAGGCCTCATCCACCTCCTAGTGTACAAGGAAAGGAGTCAAGCACCATAGGGAAGAAAACAAATTTGAATTATTTAGGAACAGCTGCTGACTATTTTGCATATACATCCGTGTCTCTCCCTTTTGTGCACAAACTTCTCATCCATCAGCATGCATATCAAAAGGATGCAGGACAAGAGAGGATGTCAAAATGTACAGGGAACAATACTGGGCTAATGAAGGTTTAAAAATATATATCAGAACCAAAAAAGATCAGTCAAACAATTTCCAAATAATGCAGTGATAAAATTAGTTCTACAACAAATAGCTATATCAAATGCCAGCTTCAAACTCCAGGGCCAAGCAATACCTTTATTGAATCACTAAAAAATTACAAATAAAATGGGCTTTTGACTTCCCTAGAACACTCCATCAAGCCAAGGCATCATAAAACATGGGGTTCAAGCAAATAGTTCAAACGTTGGGGCAGATGTGGTGCCCATGGCTTATGATACTAGAATGTCAAGAAGCAAAATAGAATTTCCACACAAGATACAGGTGAGCAAGGTGAGAATGGACAGTCACGTCCCCTGTCAGAAGACAAAAGAGTGGCTTGCCCCCAGTCTGCCAATTGTCTTAGGTACTTAGTTGCATAAGAGCTTTGCCGTATGCAGAAGGACTTATTTCTGTCACTTGCATGACATTTAAAAAAACAACATTAAAACCATTATGTATATAATTTGTTTTACATTTGGGTGTCCCCTGGGCGGCAGTGTATCTCCAGCTAAATCCTTCCTATCCAAAGTCCTCTTAGGTAAATTCTCAGATACTGCTTTTGGTCTGGGCCCATTACTTTCCCTATGAAGGATGAGCACAACCACACCCTTTCTTCAAATTTCTTGAGTCGCCGCTGTGATCATAACTGCTATTGCCATGTCATGGTAACTTGGAGCTGGGCTGTGCATTACAGCGGTCACATTACAATGGTGTCTCTTCTGGCAGGATCTCACATTCATGATAACACTTCCTGGGTGAGCTGAGTCATCATTATCATCATGAGCCGATGGAGAGGGGGCAGGAAAACTCTCTAGTGAAAGACTAAGACCTTTTGTACATCAGTTCTTGGAAGCAAGTAGTTACAAATAACTAATTACTTGTAGTTAATTTATCTTTTTCTCTAAAATCAGAGGCATAGCTATATTACATTATAACATCATGAGGGATAACTTCACTCCATTTGAAGTATAACTGTTACATTTTTGTTCATATTTTTGTTCATTGTAATGGTAACATTTTAGTAACAGAATTATACAATGTTGTAAGGAAACAGAGGAGGACCGTCATAAGGCTGAAGTGCTGGTTGCTGCTGCTTGTGCCTTGCACCCTGTTGTGGCTGCAGAGGTACCAACAAGTTGTAAAGTTGTATGAGTGTAAAGCAGAACAACACACATTACCACTCTTCCACTGGACGGTGACATTATAAATTTTATACTCCAACTTTCCAAGGCTCAAGACAAAGCTAAATCATTCCTAAATCATTAGGAAAGACAAAGCTCAGATGTACATTGGGTGGATGAAGGACAACACAGAGGCAGGTTGAGAACAGACAACTAAAACAAATATACTATATGGAAGCATTCATTGCCTTTGAATTCCACAAAAGTGAAAAATGGAATTGGGGTAACCTGTCTGGGTACTTGAAGCATTATTACAGGAATCACAGATATAATGAGAGTCATGTTTTCAGCATCTTGTGCAATAAAATGTCTCATTTAAGAAAAAGTACAGGATGAGGAAGGCTTTCATCCAAAATACCTAGGTTCCTGTTTCACTTTCTGAGTGAGCATGTATGTCCCTAATCCTTCCCTAACTACCCGCCTTCCAAACACTTTCAGTGTTTCTTTCACTTTCAGTGATTGATAAGATTGCAGTATTGAAAGATACAACCGTATGTACGCTTCTCTGGAAAACTCCAAAATAACAAAATGTACAACATAAATTTACATGATTCATACACCTAAGAAGGTGTTCCATGTAGCCTCAGAGAGCCAAAGATATCTCAAAACAACAGGAACGGCTGCAGAATTTTGATTACTGCTGACAAGAGAACATTTGTTAAACAGACGAACAATTAGCTCTGGCCCCTTTGGGTGTGCATTCAAAATTTTAACAAAACAGAATGCTTTCTCTCTCTTTTCAGCAGTGTCATAATGGAAGGGAGAAAATCACCCAAACACTGGAGTGCCTCCACATCTTCTAGAGAATGAACTCTTTCAGTGTTTACTGAAGTGCAAGGCACATATCTGACAAACAAAAGCTAACATTATGTACAGTACCACAATGCTATGACAAAACTAAGACTGCGCGGCTCCACTCAGCAAGCCTCAAGGCCCAAGGCAAAAAAGGGCAGAAAAGGGGAGGGGAGTGAGAGAGAGAGACTGAGAGAGAGAGAGAGAGAGAGAGAGAGGCCGCCTTCATGGCTGACTGTGCCGCAAAAGAAAACTGCAAAATGAGGAGGATGCGTGCTTTTATGAAGCACTCTTAAAAAGCCACACAAGACTTAAAAGTATTCCTTTATTTGGGGTGGAGAGAAGGGGGACGTTTAAATGAGAGGATGTGAAACAAGATATCCTTTAGCAAAACAAACAGACTGGACAGTAAATGAATGTTTTCTGCCTCCCCAGATGCAGTCACTAAAGCCCTTAGATTCTACTAAAGTACTATAATAGCTTTGTAACAACTGAGGGAATTGCAAGACACAGACTTCAGCTGCAGTCTAGCATAGCTGCAAAAAAAGAAAGAGCCTAATGCCATACTATGTTCCCTGGAAGAGACAGCAATATTAACACAGGTCAGAGGGAACATCAGACCAATTTTTCTGCTAATAGGAGCTGTTTAAATTAAAAAGAAAGAAAAGAAACCACATTTGCTCATATTGATCATGATTTGTTTATATTTCAGGGCACCCATCTTTGCAAGGTTTAACAAAGCACAATCAATAAAATAAACGCTATATCCAATATTATATTATATTATATTATATTATATTATATTATATTATATTATATTATATATAATCAAATAATGTGTTTAAACAGATAATAGGAACTAAACAGCATGCCAATCAAGGTTTTTGTGCATGTTTGAGGGATGCAGTAAATCACCAAAATATACATACCCTGTTTCCCCGAAAATAAGACCTAACCTGAAAATAAGCCCTAGTATGATTTTTCAGGATGCTCGTAATATAAGCCCTACCCCCAAAATAAGCCCCAGTTAAGTCAAACCCCGCCCTCCACCATTGTGCAGCATTGTGCAGCAACCAGAAGATGACATGACTATATTTGAATAAATGTAGATGGTTGTACATGAAAAAAAATAAAACATCCCCTGAAAATAAGCCCTAATGCCTTTTTTGGAGCAAAAATTAATATAAGACCCTGTCTTATTTTCGGGGAAACACGGTACTGTGCGCTTATAAGTGTAACGATGTGTTGCCACAGACCAAGGTCAAGATCCTCCATACTGAAGAAATGAAGAAAATGGGCAGGAAATAACTGAATAATCTGAAATGTAGTGTTAGAGGACAGCTTAATAGATGGGTTCTAGATCAAATCAAGCATGAACTCATTCTATTAGCAACAATGACTACATTGAGATTATTGCACTTTGGATATAACTTTAGGTTGCCTATTTTTGCATTTGAAAAATGCAACAATGCTAAGTAGTAGAAGAGAAAGACTAAACATGAAATAAGAGTGACTAAGTAGAGGAATCCATGCCTTTTAGTTTGGAAGGCCTGAGCAGGGTCTTTTGGAGTTAATCAATGCTTCAAGTTGCCATTTAGAAGGAAGTGACCTGACCACTCATAAGAGCAAGTATTTTGTGGACATCTTTGCAAATCTGCTCTAAAATACTTCACACAGAGAGAGAGAAATACAATATATTGTGTGATGCTACTACAAATCTCACATGACAGACTACTTAGGGTTTGACAATCAATAAATAGGTCGAAGAAATACATAATAAAGAAGCATGAGGCTCATTCGCGATCATATGATTCTCAGTTTGTTAATTGGCTCAGACCAACTGCATGACTTGAAGGGCTACTATCCACAGGCAACCTCTCACCTTCCTCACAGTTTAGTAACAACACACAAATCCTGGCACCACTGGCTACTGTACTACAAATCTGTTATGCTGCTTGGAAGATACAAGAGAACAGCAGCTCAAGGCCAGACTGACTGGAAATTCAAGGGTGGGGGGAACTCTTCAGGGTAACAGGCTACTATTAAAACCCACAAAATGAAGAACTCCAAAGTCTTTTGAGAACAATAAGAATGCCTAGAAGGAAGATCCACAGCCTTTCAGATTCTTTGCTGAAAAAAGTAAAAGACAATCTCAAAATGTTGAAGGCCTACTAAGAGAACAATTTTATAACATGCCAAGTTGTTAAAATATCATTTACATAAAGCAATCATCTACATTTCCTTAAGAGAATTAATAAACTGAACCGGCCCACTTATCATTACAAAATTTGCAAGCATCTACTCCGCTCTTTACGACCGAGTGTAGCATTTTGTCAGCTGCTGCATAAAAACTGTATTGTAAACATCAAGGACTTGGAAAGGTTAACGCGTTCCACCCTTTGCTTTCACAAACACTCCAAATCATTGCCAGTTATTTTGCAGCATACTTTACCATTTGCCCTGTTTGAATTTTTGAGGAAGGAATTTTCAACCACTAAAATCCTAATCTAGCATCTGACAGATTTTCACATTGTATTTTTATTTTTAAATGTTTATAAACTGCTTCTCATAAGAGAGGTGCATTTAGACACAGTGATAAGCTAGAATTCAGCTGCAATTAAGAGCCTTCAAACAAAGAAAGTGCCTTTCTTCCACATTTTACCATACCCCGTTGTCTGAAACCAACAATCCGGATTCTGTCTTCAAACAGCCAGAAAGGAGATAGAAATCAGATACCTGGAGTGAGACATCATGCTAAAGAAATCCCAGGTGGAAGGTTCATGCCATTGTTCAACTGCTTCTATATGAAGTGTGGGCTATCAAGCGGTATATAGCCATCATGCTGTGCCATCCCTGACAGGCCAGAATTATACATAATTCTAGTGTGTCATTCTGTGCGACACCAGGATGTGTATAATTGCTGATATACTACAGTCTTTCAGTTCTGTTAGTCATATAACTCAACTAAAATCCTAAAACTTTTATGCAGGGATAAGCAAGCTACGGGGTTTGAAGAACCATATCTAGGAGCTGTAGAACGGAAGAATCTAAGAAGAGCCTTGCTAGCCAGCCCAACCTTATCTTCACACAATGGGCACTCTATTGCTATGAGGATTCTACCAGCATGCCATAGGAAGGGGAAATGGACTGTCAGCTGCATGACTGTCGCCCCTGCTTTCAAGTAACACCAATGGGAAGAGACAGAGCCCTTGGGGATAAAAACTCAATTCCTGACTATGCCATGCTGTCTGCTGCCATCCTGGACCCCTCAGAAGCATTGTGTTTTGGCAAGGGGGAGCACAGTAGCACCAATAATAATTATGTTCCCAAGAGTTTGTGTTCTCTGTGTGCTCTACAACCCAACCGGTTGAACTCATCTGAACCATTCACAGCATGAGAACACAAGCAAGAGCATTTGTTCAGTGGGGCTCAGCAGCAGGCCAGGTAAGTGGACCTGAGGGTTGGTGGATCTGCTCAAAATGGCTATCAGACAAGCTGGTTGCAGCCCAGGAATGCAACAGGAATAATACATGTCAATAATGCCAATAGCATGCCCTGTTGTTGTCACCCACTGGCTTCTTCCACTCTAGTACACTAATCCTGCATTATAGGCAGAATATTGATTTACTACACCCATGCTAATAAGCAACCTTATATGGAAGTCCTATTGATTTCAATAGTAGCTTCTTCCAGGCACAGGCCTTTCTCCATGGCTGCGTGTCACACTTCCATTCTCCAGATCTTGCCAAAGAAATAAGTGTAGAAACAATAACAGCAGAAACAGGTACAGGTTTTTCCCCCATCACATATTTCTTTGGTTCTGGAAATGGTCACAAATACAGACACTACCTCCAAGGTATACCAAGCATCTGTACATCTATCTGACAAGGAGAAGAGGATTGAAGGAGTGCACTCAGGATTCAGAAATATGTCAGACAGGATTACCACAACTGTGCAGTGGCTACAAGAACCACAGAAAGATGTTTATTACTATCATTCAAAACATCTGAAGAGAGATTAAGAAAAAGCATCTCTCTTCCCACACACAAAACAGCCACACTAGTGGTTTGGAAGCAGAAACAGGAAGATTCCACCCATGATTATACTGCTTCTATATCTCTGATTGAAGGTTCGGTTTAATTCCATGCAACAAAATGAACAAATGGAATTTCAGCCACAGAAGCATCAAAGGATCATCTATTCATCTCCCTTTCCATATCTACTTTCTAATCGATTCATATATGGAATTGAACCATTATTCCTTTCTCCCTCAAAACATGTCTTTACTGGAGTCATGCACAGATAAAGTTCATTTGTCCTTCACACAACCAAAGTTAAGAAAAACCTGACTGGCTAGGGCAGGGCAGGTAGACTTTGTTACCCTCCAAACATTTTGGAATGCAAGCCTTAGGCAGCATCAAAGACTATGAGGGCTGTGGTGTGAAAAATAAGTAGAGAGCTGCAGATGGCTTGGCCCTAGGTTGGGGACTCCTTCTACTAATAAGATGCCACAACCACAAATGCCTCCTGTTGCTTAAATTTTAGTACTGTAACGCTGGACACACTCAGAAATAGCAAGCAATTGAGCATCTACAATTCAAGATGTCGTGTTAAAATGGGCACAGCCCTAAATTCATTTGCTATTACAACAGATAAACAAACAACAGAGTAACAAAATAATACATATACAAAATAATGATAATACAATTGGGGCATAAATCAAATATCATAAAGTGCAGTAAAACAAGTACAATACAATAGATTACAGTTAAAAGCATAAAATATAAAATCATTGCCTTCCACCACACTTCTGCTCTCCCAAAATAATACATCATTTCTCTCTTGCTTTCCCAATCCACTCCCATCCTCTTAGAACCATACTACAGTAAAACCCCTCTTTGAAACTCATCCTTTCCATGCAATGTTGGCACAACCCTCCAGTTCCCATCTTCTAGTGAAACTCAGCTTACAAATAAGCAGAATCAGCACTGAAGAAGGAAACTTTAACTCCTTCCTCCCTCCCTCCCTCCCTCCCTTCCACAAGTCAGTAATATCTTTGGGACTGATACATTCTATGGACTTTTTGCACAGTTCACTTACAACTCTTCCACCTCCAGCCATTACTGCCCATGATCTAGCTATTTTTCTTGAGGTAATGAGCTTTGAGAAGATACAAAGACTTTACAATGCTTATTATATTCAGGCAAGAAAAGCAGCTAGCATGCTTATTAACAATATTATTGTACAAATTCCATTTGGCAGATTGCTTCATCAAGGAAAAATATACAGTTATAAATAAAAGGAAAAAGAGAGTGTGTGTGTTTAACATGCAGTCTACATCAAAGCAGCAATAGATTATCTCAAAAAGTACTTGGGCTGGATTGGAAGTCAAGAGGGTATGTGTGTTTTGGTCTGGTCTTTGAGTGTTCTTTGTGAATTTCATTGTATGTGTATACGGTGTATATACGTTCAATGACAATAAATTATTATTATTATTTATTATTAAGATCTCCAGGATAAATTACAAACAATACAAAAAAATCTGCTTTTTATTTTCTTAAAACTAATTAGCAACCCCAGCCAGTGTGGTACCTAAGAATACCATTTGCATTTGTGTAAATGCTCACACATACAGCTAACAATGTTTGGGAGAAGAGTCTGTAAATTCGGAAAACAGTGCCAAGGAAGGGGTTAATATTCCCCATTAGTCAATGCCACTGCTCCAGTCTTCGAACCACCTTGGAAGAGTTATTAGTGAAACAAGTAAAGCAAACACGTGTCTGGTGGATCCTTGTCCTTCCTGGCTCATAAAAGCTGCCAGAAAGGGACTGGTCGAAGAGTGGTGAACACCTCCTTGCAACAGGGTAGGAACTAGAAATGGGGGTATTCATATACGAATACCCCTCCACAAGTGGGGATAATGAGGGTCAGGACCCCTGGGGCCAGACCATCCACTCACCGTTTCACTGCTGCCGTGGGCTCCAGGCTCCCTTCCTATCCCTCTGGAGCTCGCGGTGGATTAGCCACTCTTCGATCTGACAGAGAGGCTTGTCATCCCACCTCCTGCCAGGAGTGTACTTGTATACTTATTGTTCTTAGCTTTAATATTGCCTTTTAATTATGCAAGATGCCTCTTTATGCTCATTGTTCTTAGCTTTAAATCTTTTAATGATGTTAACCATAGTTGTATACTCATTGTTTTCAACTTTAAATATTGTCTTTCAATGTTGTAAGCTGCCTTGGCTCTTACAAGGAGAAAGGCGAGGTAAAAATATTATGGATGGATGGATGGATGGATGGATGGATGGATGGATGGATGGATGGATGGATGGATGGATGGATGGATGGATGGATGGATGGATGGATGGATGGATGGATGGATGGATGGCAAAAAAGATACTGCAGATGTTATCACTGGGACTGGGCTCTAGCTTTCCGACTTTGACTTTGCCCTGGGTAGCTGGGTTGGGGGCAAAGTTAGACAGCAACATTTCCTTACCCCACACTTCCCCTTTAGACAGTAAATTGGTGCACATGTGGATATGTCATCTAGAGAAGTCCATGCAGACAGAGAATAAAATCCAAGCAGTGTAGTGCAACCAACTGATGTGTCACATCATGAAACAAGACTTCTTACTACTGTGAATCTAGGAGCCTTCACCATACATGCCACATGCAGCAGTCAGAAGTCTACACCAGAAAACCTACCTGAAATGTAATTTAGACCAAACAAAATAATTAGTCTGAACTGCCTTGATGTTTGTAAGAAAGCTATTTTAAAAGGAGGGGGCAAGGCATTACTGTTCCTAGAGCGCCCCACATCAAAATAAAGGGTTTTTTTTTCATATAGATCTGTTTTACAGCCCCATAAAATGTAATTCTACAAAGGAAGGGGAAGGAGCTTGTCAAAGTACAAACTCCTACGGTGCACACTCTCATTCCAGCTGCTCCACCCACACATAACATGCTGCATAAAAAGAAAATTCAGTCAGAATCCACATCTAAAGGGAGCATGCACAATAAGCAGAGCACTGCCAAGGCACCATGAAAATTCCCAAAGAAATAAGCAGTTATGTCCGCGGCTGTAACATTCCCCATAATTTCTATAATCATATGCTCCGGCGGCATCCAATAGATTTTGAAGTGACACAATGTGTTCCAGTTGTGTTTCACAGAGACAGATGCTTTTAAAATGATTAGGTTCTATGTTGTGTTCAAAGAGATTTCTTAATGTAGTTCACATCAAGATCACATTAAATTAGTTAAGCCCAGCCACTCTGGGTTTAATTGCCTGCTCTCCACAGATGTGAGAGTGGTAGAATCTAAATCAAAAACGGTGTGCACAGATGTGCATGCACGCCCATACAGCTGATCTAGTAGATTTTGGTTCAGGTGATCAGGGAGTACTATTTATGCAGTGTCTTCATTCACATTCTTCTTTGAATGAGGATTTATACAATTGCCAAAGGCACTTCTCTCCTTTGGTATTGATGGCCTTAAATATTACATTGTTCAGAACATGTGCCTTAATTTATCGGTTTTTCCTCACTTGGAGCACAGTTACTAACAGCAACGATCCTGAAAAAGTGGCCCAACTGCTCCAGCCTGGCCGAGCCACAGTGTTGTATACTTAGGTGCTCAGGCTTTTCATGTCTGACAATGCACACAGACACTCCCCTTCCTGGCAGTTAGCAATGAAACATGGATGTCTCCAAAGAAACACAGCTTCCTTTCCCCAGTCTCAAACCATGGTTTCAGATCCTGGGTTGTTCTGAACCTGAAACTGAAGGCACAGTTTCCTGGTTTGGATGAAAAGGAAACATCCAATTATTTAATTGCTGTGCCTCTGTGAAGGGAAGACAAAAGAGACTGTGATCACATGGGCAAAAAGCTTGCTCGTATCTCATTTTATTAAGCCAAGTACTGTAATGACAGTTTGAACACAGTGTCTTTTTCCTACCTGATCACACATTAAGAGATGCCAGGGACTGATCATGTACTTCACATTTACCTGCATATTCTCATCCCTAAGACATTAATGCATCACATTAAAACTAGATTCCACATGAAGCTCTCATGGACAGAAGAACTACTTCCATTCATGAGAGGCATGTGGGCAACTAGGGTATGGCAGACAAAGTGTGCATGCAATCGGGATGCCAAGGGCACTGGATGCCAAGGGCCCCATGGCACCCACTCTGACACTTCCTTTCACTTCACAAAGAGAAGTTTGCCAGTTCTAGAGGCCTCCAGAGTAGTAGTCTGTGGACAAAGGCAGGTTGGGTAGGAGCCAAAGTAACCTCCAAATACAGGCATACCTCTGTTTACATACGCCTCAGTTTACGTAATTTTCAGTTTACGAACCAAAATCTGTAAGAAATAATGCCTCTGTTTATGTTTTTTACCGGGGGTTTGCAGTACGAAAAGGACGCATTGCGCCTGGAGGTTTCTAGCACCGTCCCCGTTGCTACGGCAATCCGCATTCCAGTTTACGTAATTTCCGCATTACATAACATCCCGGATGATGGATTAATTTCGTAAACCGAGGTGCGCCTGCAGTCAAAACCAGACACTGACATCCGGTCATTTCCCCCCCACTTTTTTTATTTTTTTCATTTTCAAATCATTTTCCAGGATTTCCTAGGCCTGGTGCAGCCCATGGAAGGGGGTTGGGGTGAAAAATCTGGAACCAGGGTTGTCAAAATTTCACATTTCTGTGCTAGGAGAATCTCAGCAGTGGGCTGGAAAATATGTTAGTCTTCACTAAATCCTCCCTACCCTAGCAGGGGATTTTCTCCAAACCTAACCCAAACATTTGGACCCTGCAGAGTAACCAGGGAGGTGGCGTTCTGAGCTGGAGAAGCAAGAGGAAATCAGCAAATACCAGCCTTCCTCTCTTCCCTCTAGTGAGGAACTCTGCTCAGAGAAATGTTCTTGCTGGCAGAAAAACAATGCCCTCCCCCCACGGAGATGAATCCACTGTGTCGGGAGTAAGACCGCGAGACCTATTTATATACCATCAGTTGTTCTGATCTGATCTTGTCCATGAACTTGTTATCCTTCCCAGATCAGCACAACGGGGGTAGCATTTCACTGCTGTCCTTGCATTTAATTCTTTTTTTTCCTCTTTATTTTATCAGTTTTATGCTGCCATGTTGTAATGTCAGTTTAAATGTTCAGCATTTAAAAACTCAGGGCAGGTTTGATCATTTGAAAAATAATGTGTTTGAAAGAAAAATCCCAATAACCTTCACAAGATATACTGTTTTCACAAATGATCCACTGCTAAAGTCTCAGTGTGGTGGTCAAGACCTTTCGGACACAGGCTGAGTTGGGGACAGGGAGAGAGAAGTTTTCAACATTCCCTTCAGTTTGAGGTTTATTTAAACCAGCTGTGTGTATGAACCAGAAGTTCCTATTTCCTGTCCAAAAAAAAAAAGGTTGCTAAATGATTTGAAATGCAGACTGGGAAGTGGAGAGGCAAAACATCAACTTCTGCTTTTAAAAAACAGACTAAATCAAACCCTGAAAAACAGATATTTTTTAAAAAAGTTAAAAACAACCAAAACATACAGACTTCTTCATCTTGTCTCGTGAATGCCGAGACAGTGTTTTAGTGGGCAGCCAAGGAAGAACCGTGCATTTGCCAAATTCTAAGATAAATGGACCCTGGCTTCCACGTCGTGGGATTTCAGAGTCTGTGCTCCCATTAAGTTTCTAATTTTGTGCGTAATGGAAGCACAATGCCTTCCCCCCCCCCCATTCTTTTTAGAGACGCTTTAAAAACAAAGACAGTCTGAATTATGTGGGAGGGGAGAGCTATGCTGCTTGCGCAGAAGTCTCCATCGATATCAAAGGTTTAGCCAGAGTTCACACTCAGCTTTGAAGCATTAGTCCCATCACAATTCCTCAGCCTTTACCCTGCAAACACACAATTTAATCCTTCATCCAACTGTAAACTTATGTAGACTTCTGCCAGTGCATGTAAGCAACAGGATTCTGGCCATCCCTTTATTAGCATCCTACAATGCACAGTCGTGGTCCTGTATCTTTCCTTTATCTCTGAATTACACGGCAAGCTTACCAGGACTTCACTGTTACACCACTATTATCAATATAATGGACAACAGCTGTTTGGTAATGGGATTTGAACTACAGAAGTTATTTGAAATCATATCTATTCATAACTGCTGACATCATGTTGCATGCCCACATGATTCAACAGCATTTGACTGCTACACTATCCAACACAGTAGTTGAAACCCTGTTGCCTATCGTGGTAAGCCATACCTGGAGCCGGCCTACTGAATCAATGGGGATGTGGTGACTCAACTCCTCCATAAGTTCCACTGAGTCAATGGGTCTACTTCAGTTACAATTTACTATACTAAGCAACAAGTCTTCAGCTGGTGCATGTAATTGTATCGCTAAACCATGGGAAATTTTAAAGAGTTTTGCGATATTTTCTCAAATCTTAACAGTTATTTAGCAGAGCCTACCATAAGGCTGAATAAGGAGGCCACCTTATGCAGTGGGCTAAGCAGAAGCAATGTGCTCCATCACTACCTTCCTTCCTCTCCTTGGGCTCAGTTTGTGTAACTCCCCTCAGTGCCTCACCTTGCTGCTAGCACCCGACCTCCTCTCCCCTTTCTGCAAGCTGCTACCAGCATCACCAGACCTTTCCGTCTTTGAGCATATCTTCACACAGAGCCATTGCTTTGTCAGACATTCCAGTCATCACTGGCACTTTTTCTTCGCTCTGTGGGGAGAAGGAACTGGTAGATGATGACACCAACAGTGGAACCAATGGGAGCAAGCTCTTCTTGCCCTCCTGCCTCACGTGGTGGGCCCCCAAAGCTCCAAAACTTTATTCTGAATCACGAAACAGGATAATGCTATCTGTGTTACTGACCCACATAAGCATTATTATGGTTACAAAATATCATTGCTTTACCGTGACTGTATAGATACAACTTCTTGTAGAGCACTACTTTGCCCCTTGATGCCATGTACTAATTTGTATGTCTGAATGTGTGGTGTTTAGGGATATGCAAAGAAAAAAAATCATATTTGTTTTGTTTGGAGTAATTCTGGGGGCTGCCTCTTTGGTTTTCATATTTTTCATGTACTGCTCATTTTATGTGAAAGGGAAAGCCAGTTTCAAGTCATTTGTTTCATGTTTCCCAGTTCATGTTTTCTGACACTAGAGAAGCCTTAAAGAACCCTTAAAAACTATTCAAAAAAAATAATAGAGGTTAACAAAATATTCCCCCCAAACACCAAAATATACACTGTAAACAGAAATTAGAACTCTTCATTGAGTTCTAATCAATCTAGATTCAAAATTCCCACTTACCCCAAGACATTCTGATTGGTTGCTGACAAAAGCAGAAACAACAACAACAAAAATCAAAGTGTGCTGCTTATATAGTGCTTAGTGCTTAAAAGTCTCTCTGGGTGGTTTACAATTTAATTATGCAGGCTACACATTGCCCCCTCCCCCAGTGAGCTGGGTACTAAATTTGCCAACCTCGGAATAATGGAAGGTTGAGTCAACCTCAAGCCAGCTACCTGAGCCCAGGCTCAAGCTGTGAACAGAGTCTTCACTGCAATACTGCAGTTTAGCTACTGTGTCACAAGGCTCTAATGACAGTCCTCACAATGCTAATGGATACAAAGATTTCTCAAGTGATTTGTCAGGTAAACAATGAAAG
Organism: Intellagama lesueurii; assembly: GCA_037013535.1. Classification (NCBI taxonomy): domain Eukaryota; kingdom Metazoa; phylum Chordata; class Lepidosauria; order Squamata; family Agamidae; genus Intellagama; species Intellagama lesueurii. The sequence continues at coordinate 247,258,505 of JBAJHW010000002.1, forward strand.
AAAGAGGGACCATGAAAGAGGGAACATTAAAAAAAACCCTTTCATGTACCCCTCTTTTATTAATACAAATCATTTGTGTTTTACAGGCTCTTTCAAGAATTAGTGAAGGAGCACAGGATATGAAAACCTCTGACATGGTTTGGATATTCTATTGAATCATACAAGGTGTATCCCTTGTGAATAATATTCATTGAAGAACACAGGTAGTTCACTAACCACAGAAACATAGACTGAATTAAATGTCACTGTAAATGCCCATCAAAGTGAATGAGGCCAACTGGGGATTCAAAATGAAGTGTTAGAGGCCTAAATCCAACTGCTGGTTCTGACTACAGCAGGTTCACAAAATCAATTGTTGAATGGTGGGTGAGTCAACACACACATAAATCCCATGGATTCAATGGGTCTGCTCCAGTTTGAACTACCAGACAGATTCATGCCAAAGTCTTCTAAGGTTACCCTTGGAACACAAATAACAGTGGAATTGGCCAGTGTTACCCAGTAAAATGTCTCAAAATTATCCTTCAGTTGCAATCAGTAACCACAGAAATAGGATCTGCAATAAAACTTTTCAGTGTGGAATCTTCCCCCTTCCCTGTTCATAGAGTCCACTGGCCCAACACTGAATTTACCGTGTCTCCTAAAAATGCCCTCTTAGGCAGGTCTTGGGTGGAAGACCATTACAAGCACATTATATTAAAGTTGTAGTTAAATGTGTTGCATGTTTGTACATTATTGGTTTTATTGGAATGCACTCTGGTGTAGAGTGCAATATAAATAAATATTATTATGTTATTGAGAAGGTTGGGTCTCCCACTGCACCTTTTTAAAGAAGTTCTACTTCTGCAAATCTCCGGTTCTCCCAAGCACGCCAATATCTTACTTTTGTTTCTCGGGCCCCAATTTAAATATACTCATGACAGCATTCAGCAGCTAAACAGGATCAAAAGTCAGTTAGATGATATTATTTGGCATTAGTATTGTCTACAGTTCATTTGTTTTGGTGTTTTTAGACCACAAATCAAAGTATTCTGCCCCATCTCCAAGAAGAGTTCCTAGCCCAGTCTATAGCAAAACATTTCAGGTACATTTCAGTAAAGCTGATTCACGTCTGGAGAAGGAAAACATTTAAATCGTACTAATAAATAATGTACATCCAAAATTAAAAGCCAATATAATCAGGTAATATACAAATTACTAAATACTTTAGCATTTGCTCTGTAAAACCATAACGTATGAGCTAGCAAGGTAACTTTTAAAATCTTGCCAAGAAACCTTTTTTATATTATTTAATGCCGCTAAATATATATGCAACAAAAGATAATTCATCATGAAAACCGCAATCCATTCAGGTTCACGTTTCCTATTGTTAATCAGAAACCTGAATGGTGACCGATAAAACCCATGTGGTTATGTGTTGTTAAGATTACAAAGTCTATTCTGCTATTTCAACAGAAAAAAATCAACAACCCATTATCTAAAAAAATATAATGTTACCCACGTCTTCTTCAGGGTATACACATGCCAAAAGCTAGACAAAAGATACCTATACTTTCCTATACGTTTCATCACACTAAATGCACTTCTGGAGCCTGCTTAATCCCAGAACCCGCTGAACATGTAGAAAGATACAACAATGTCAGATTGGTTCTCATGCTTCTACTGCCTTGGGCGCATCATGAGTTTTCTGCCATTGCATAATTTGTACCCTGTTTCCCTGAAAATAAGACCTAACCTGAAAATAAGCCCTAGTATGATTTTTCAGGATGCTCGTAATATAAGCCCTACCCCAAAAATAAGCCCTAGTTAAGTGAAACCCTGCCCTCCACCATTGTGCAGCAACCAAAAGAAGATGACGTGACTGTATTTGAATAAACATAGGTTGTTGTACATGAAAAAAAAATAAAACATCCCCTGAAAATAAGCCCTAATGCGTTTTTTGGAGCAAAAATTAATATAAGACCCTGTCTTATTTTCGGGGAAACAGGGTAATAATTCAGCAGGCTGGAAGATTAGAAAGCAGCACAACAAAGAGAGTATGTTGTAAACCAATCTTGGAGATAACTAATTATAAATAATGAGTCACTTATAAATAATCCCTTTTTAATATATCCATAGATTTTAGAAATAGCTATATGGTTCACAGACAAGAAGAAAATGCAGATTTGGATACAGTCTTTGATCAGAACTAGAGATGGGGTTATTCGTATACAAATATCCCCGCACAGGTGGTGTTAATGAGGTTTCAGCCCCATGGGGCCGGATGGTCCATCACCAATCCGCCGCAGACGCGGAACAGTGTGATTCTACGAATGGCTCCGCAGCGCATGATCCACTCACCACTCCTGGCAGGAGGCGGGAGGACAAGCCTCACTGCAAGGTCGAAGAGTGACGAGGGGATCACACGCTGCAAAGCCACTGGCAGAATCGCTCCATCCACATCCGCGGCGGATTGGTGATACCACTCGTATCTCCATTATCAGAAGCAGTAAGGATCTGTATATCATTTGCTGAAGAATGTACAGCAGAAGGTGCAACGACACTCATGCCCTGCTGGCAGGCTTCCCAGAAGCAATTCATCAGCCACTGTGTGAACAGAATGTTGGACCAGATCAGCGGCTCTCAATCTTGGGTCCCCAGATGTTCTTGGACTACAACTCCCAGAAATCCTGGCAAGCACAGCTAGTGGTACAGGCTTCTGGAGGTTTTAGTCCGAGAACATCTGGGTACCCAAGATTGGGAACCACTAGACTAGATAGACCCTTACTTTGATCCAGAATGTTCTTAGCCCTGTGGGTGAACCAGAGGGGCACTTTTGTTTTGTTGTTGTTGTTTTTAAATAGAGCTAGCAAATATTTTCTTGCTTTAAAAGATTTGCGTTCACCAGCCTGTCAAGAAGACACGCTCTTCCAAGGAGGTCTTGGAACATGTAAGCTGTTGTTGCACTGCAACTCCTCCTAAGTTCCAGACAGCAGGATCAGCAGCTAAGAGCGGTAAGAGCTGTAGAGCAACATTTGAAGGGCCACCAGTTCCTCACCTCTGCATATTTGTGTCTGCTCACTTCCAGCCCCCTTGCTCCTCCTTCATTCCTTGTCTGTGTTTAAGATCAGAATATCTTGGGGCAAGGACATGTCTTTAACTTACATGGTTGTTTTCTTTTGCTTGCACTACCTTATAATTAGCCAAACTTGATTTACGTATTAAACCACAGGGCATACAAAACTATAACATAAAATGATGCAGACGGAAACAAAGCAGAATTTTCAGAGCAGCGAAACATTAGACTTCAGTCAAAAATATATTGCCACGAAAAATGTTATCTGCACTTCACACCAGCCAGGGGACATATAGCCACTGTAAGAGGTGATATTTTTACTATTATTTGCCAGAAGCCTTAACAGTTTCCACAGTCTGCCAAAACGGGATAAAGAAATCCAAAATTGTTTTCTTCGGATTATAACTACAATTCTAACTACACTTAGTAAAAATCCCATTGAGCTTGACAGTATTTAAGGTAAATATGATTTGGATTATGCAGAAACTCTTCCACAACTCTATTCCCTCAAACGTAAAGGCTAAGATTATACAGTCTTGAAAGGAAAAAACAACATGCAGCTCAGCAACCAATATATATATATCTCAGAAAACTACTGTGGAAAAATAAGACACTTCCTTATATCAACATATGAGGAATCAAAAAAGAAAGTCCGAAAGTGTCACATGTCTCACCACGCAGGACCACAGAATCATAGATCTGCTTACATATAAACTTTTCTCTGAGACATTTGCCTGGCCATTTCTTAGAATGGCTTTTCATATAGAATAATAGTCCAGTGTTTCCCAACCTTGGGTCCCCAGGTGTTCTTGAACCACAGCTCCCAGAAATCCTGGCCAGCACAGCTAGTGGTGAAGGCTTCTGGGAGTTTTAGTCCAAGAACATCTGGAGATCCAAAGTTAGGAACCATTGTAATAGTCTTATACAGTAGTCTACCATGTTATGTGTGCAGCAAACCAGTTTAATTATGTTCCAAAGAAATGCAGACATAATCTCTTCCCCCAAAAAACTCTACAAGAAACTCTAAACAACAAACCAGTCTTGGGCCAATCTGCATCTACAAAAATGAAAGAGAGAGAGAGAGAGGGAGGGAGATCTAGCCAACAAGAAAAACATCCTGGAGGGACACAAACACTCCCCACCCACATTAAACCTTTGGGTTTAGCAACAAGATCAACACTTTTTCATGACTAGGATTCTAGTCAGTAGTTGAAGGCAAGTGGGGGGGGGGGAGGGAAACTACACAATTCAACAATCTTACACAGATATAGTTGAGAAATTCTATGCCTTTCCATTCTAAGCTATGAAAATGGTTTGAATGCCAAGAGTTTATTTGTGTCTCTCCCTGTGTTAAGGTTTTCATAGATCATATTCCAAAGCCCTGCTATATTCTTCTGTTGCTGGGTTACCAACAAATACTTTCCTGCATTCTGCCAGAAGCGAAGAGAGCAAGCACAGATGGATGCCTGAAGAATGAATCACTCCCTGGAAGTAGCCTTATGGCCCTGCAGGGTAACCGATTAGTCATAACTTCACATACAGGAGAGTGAAAAAAAGGAAACTTTGGAGGTCCATTTGGGCTATTCATTCCAGTACCCTAAGCTGTTCTCTGCCTGCTCTGTCAAATAGAACGGGGGGGGGGGGGTTTCAAATCACAACAATTTGCCTCTTAAAAATAGGAACCTTTAAATATGGCCTTTGATTTAAAGGCAATTTCAACTACTGAATAATATACATGAAGACGGAAGGTTATTTTGACCACTCTCATGGCCAGCATCAATAAGTTGCTTCCAGCCCCACTGTGTTCCAGCCTTTAGCCGGCGCCATCCCCACCCCCTTTTTGGTGTGCAATTTTAATATAAGCAGACAATCCAGGGCAACTTATATAGATTTAGATTTATGCACAAGTAAACTACAACAAAAGCTCAGATTATGAGGGACTTCTAAAAAACAAAATACTAAATTTCCAGTCTTACGTAACTGCTAGAACCATGCTCATTTTGAGAGGAATGCCAAACAGCCTCTTAAACTTGGAAAAACATAAGAGCCTCAGCACATTTTTATCCTGCTTTGTGTGTAGATGCCACTAAGGAGAGTCCAAGGACAGTCCAGGGATGGCAAAGACTTTTTTAGATGGCAGGAAATCATTTGATTCTGAACACTCAGTTTGAGATCATCTGTAAAATGCTTTCTGGCTTCTCTAGACTTTGTTCCTGGTTTTGCTCAGATTGCAGTAACAATAGAACCCTTCCGGTTTCTTATCTGCTCTCTTTCACTTCAGGACCTCAGTCTCTCTGAACTGCTCATGCCATATGTGGCACTGAAAGGCAAGAAAGATGAAGATAGAGAAGAGACAGAAAGAGGTTTAGAGACAAACAGCTTTAAAAAAAAATATTACATGCTTTAGAGCTCAATTTTATCTATGTTTGCTCAGAATTTATACCTAATGAATTCAACAATGCTTATTTTTACAGAGGTCGGTGTAGAATGTCAGCCTAAAGGATGTTACTTAAGCATAGAGTTTCCAAAATATGCAGTCTACTTGGTGCTTCCAAACATTCTGCATAAGAAAAACTAGGATTAAATTAGCTTTTTTTTGGGGGGGGGGAGTATATCTGGTTTTAGATATGTTCATTCAAAATATACAATGCGGACTCTCTTCTTCACCTCTTTTACCCTATGTTATTATTAAAATGCAAATAATGCTGGCTTTGAACCTTGCACACACAGCACAGAGCTGGTCCATGGGCATAACTCACAAACAAATTCTCTTGCTAAAGTGAATGATGGCTTCACAGCAGTATTTCAGTACAAGCTGTACAGAAGAATCCTCTGGTGAATTGTGCTGCACCTTAATTATGTATGAGGGAAGGGAATCTCCCCTGCTTTTTAATTTTAAACATTTTTAAGGTGGCTTACAAATACAACCCAAAGGCAGCAACAAAATTATGCTGAAATATATCATTTAGCATATAATCCAAACATCAAAAATATTAAAACAGCAGAAGGACAAAATAACAATAATGATTTACTGCACAATGGGTCATATCCTACTTTCCTGGATATGAGCATAGCACTCTCTGTGAAAAGTTCTACTCAGAGTGCTCCATACCAGTAGTGTGAGATTTTGCTTACTTTCCTCCTCCCAGAGAAATGGAGAACCCAACATCATCTCCTCACTGTCCTCAAGGAGAGGTGGCAGGAGAGGAAATCAATCCATATTTATATAAATTACTGTCTCCTCTCCATCAATGGGATGCTTCTACAGCATCAGAAGCCTTCTGCAGCTGCAAAATTGCATCACTCAAAGGCAAATTTTGTAGCCAAATGAAAAAAAAAGGGCATGGAAAAATAAACAAAAAGTTTAAATCTAAATTGTGAAGCGTTAGGGACAAGAGATGAGATGCTAACACCAAATAAATCCTTTCTGAGTCACCTTGTGCTTCACATCAGATATTGAGGGTACTCAGATAAAGGCTTTTAAAGATGATATCAACACTGCCTGCACCTTCCTCCTCAGCCATAAAAATTCTTTGGTCGAGCTATGCCTTAAAGCAGTGGGTCCCAACCTTTCTGACACCAGGGAACAGTTTAGTTGAAGACCATTCTCCCCAAGGACCTGGGGGGGGGGGGGTGGCGGGTGTACATCCGTAGGTGAGTACAGGAAACATACATGCATGTGTCTGTGTGGGGTGGGTGGGTGGGGTGCGTGTATGCATGCGGGAGGCATGCATGCGTGTGTGGGGCGGGCAGATGTGTGTACATGCATGTGTTTCTGCAGGAGTGTGCGTGTGCAGGAGTGCACGCATATACACGCATTCCTTTGGCACTCGAAAAATCTGTCTCGGTAGCCCAGTCCTTCCAAGGCCATGGACCGGTACCGGTCCACAGCCCGGGGGTTGGGGACCCATGCCTTAAAGGGAAGCTTTTGCTAGCTATTTTGGTTTCCCTGGGTTATTTCAATGTACAATGATCTAGTCATGAGCCAGTGTGGTGTAGTGAAGAGAGTGTTACACTAGTTCAAATCCCCATTCAGCCATGAGAACCCACTGGGTGTAACATTTCTTAAGTATTTCATATACCTGGAGCCCCAATTAAGGCCACCATAAGTCAGAAGCAACTTGAATTTGTCTAACACGAAGAATGTAGTCTAGAACCATTCTCCTCAACATGTTGGCTTTCTAGCTACAACACTGACAAGCATTCCATCTAGGAATAACTTTTATCACATTATCTTGTTGCACCTGAAGTTAAGTTAAATAATCTACTTACTGTTCATTGTTTTGGAATTAGATCAATAAAACATTGTTTAATGTTTCTTCAATGAAATCTTCCAGACCTGCACATACTTAACTTGGTCAGGATCAAGTCTGATGAGGAGCAGAATGTGTGTGTTTTTAAATAATTTTTATAAATCCTCTTCCTTAACAACCATAATGAACTAGGAATGTGAATTCTGTATATATTTTACCTACAAAAGCTCTATAGGTTCAAGTTTCTTAAACAAATCATGCCATCTCATTCATAAATACACATATATGAACATATATATGAACACATATGCAGTAAACAAACACGCTGTATAGCATTTGCATCAAAGAAATAAATAATTCATAGTACTGTCAGGGATTCAGTCATCAAGAATGACACCGCCTGGCCTTGACAGCCAATCAGAAAGCAGCTGCAAGCCTCAGCCTTAAGTTTCAGCGAGCTAGAAATCTAGCTGACATCACAAATACAGATCAAAGCACCATGCAGAGCAGATAACCTCTTTTGAAATAAGGATTGTCGGCTTCATTCCCCACCCCTACAAATCACCTAGACAGCCAGTGATTAGGCTCTGCATACAATCACTGTCTTCTGACCAAAGCTGACTCCGCAAAACCTCACGCAAGTAATCCTGATTTATGACAGGAGTGCTATTGAAAACAGAACCACTTACAGGGGAGTAAAGGCAGGGCTTTGTGTATGATGGCAAAGGATTGGTTTCCTGAAAATCCAGGTCTCCCCTACCCCAAAATCAGAAGTAAAGGATTAAATTTATACAGAGATACAGCTAAACGCCATGTGGGCAAAGGAACAATGTAAGCTGTATTCACAGGCAAGCTCTTCAGATAATTTGATGGATCCAACAAGAAGACTGCAACATTTCTGGATTATTCACAAGGTTTTAAACCCTCACGGTTGTGCAGAAAAGCAGCAATGTCTCAAAAACAGAAGAGACAAGGACAAAATTTCCATTGATCAGAAAGGAGAGCATGTCTCTTGCAGAACCTACAGTTCCATCTTACTCTGCCACTGCTGATGAGTCCCACACCCCCCCCCAATCTCTTTTTTCCTTCCCTGTTCTTAGCCAGCCTGATAGCCCTTATATGGTAATACCAACAGAGACACAGAAAAAACTATTTTTAAAGCAGAATTATGCCACAATTATATAATCGCTTTCTAACATTCAAACTTGTGTGGTCCAGTGCCTGCCTACCTGCCTGACAACAACAGGCTACCACCCAGCAAATGGTTTATGGTTACCACACAACCATTTCTCAACACCACCGGACTCCTCCGGTACACAGAAATATTCGGTTGTAAAGACAAAAAAGCAGCCCAGTTAGATCCTATGCTCAGTGGTTTCCAGGAACAAAGACAAGGCTGGGAGAAAACTTCTTTTCTTGAAGTCCTAACATTTTGCCACCATCCTAGAAGTGGAAATGATCGTCAGCAGGCTGAACCCCATTTGTTCAAAATGTCACACTTCCATGATATCTACTAAGTTAAAAAAAAAGAAAGAAATAAGAGTATATTTCCCCTTTTTCACTTAAGAACCCACACTTTCTACATCCAGATTGTGGGATCACAGTTACACCCAAACCTGAGCCCTTTAGCAGTATATAGGATAGTAGGGGAAGATTTTAGTAGAGTAGAAAATGCTCTTCTCTGTAGAAAAGAATTATATTTAGAATAAAATCCATATTTTAAAAGAGAATAGAACAGATAAAAAATTTTTAGATAGAATAAATATATTTTGCTTTATCTAGTACTTCTTATATAAAATATAGAATTGCAGTTCCGTGTATTATACATACATAAATTAATGTTTGTTTAGAAAAATTACATTTTAGCTCCTCTGTGGAAGTAATAATCCTAATCCTCATATCCTCATATGCACTGCAATAGGGTGCAAGCCTCTTCCTGCAATGCACAAAACAAAGCAGATGGTGTGGACTCTCAAATGGGTAGAAGATGGAAGAAGGTACCGTAAGCATCAAGACCTAAAAGTGACCCTTCGGAGACGAGGACGTTGATGCAATCCAAGCACTAGCTACAGAGCTTTTACCTTATACAGTGGCTCTTTTGTGTAGCACATGCAGCAAACTAGTCAATGCACAGGAACCTCTTTCTTGGAAGGGTCACACCGGAGGGTATGGGACAGATGTTATTTATGTGGCATTGCTCTAATTCATCACACAAACTTGACCTCACACATTCACATGGAAGAGACTGTAGCTATTCAGCTTAATCTCACTGCTTAAACTAAGGAAAGTGGTAAGAAGCAACCAAGTTAAAAAGAAAAGAAACAGAGTAACAGCACGAATTCCAGATGCATCATTTCCTCAACAGGGGAAATAAACTGCATTAAAATGCATTCTTTCCACCTGCACAGTTTTCATCACTGCCTAACCCTGGAATGCATTCTGTTTCACAGGACGTTCCCATTACTATTGATAAATTAATGAGATCGCCAGAAATTCCAGAACCTACACCAGAAACAAAGCAAAAAGGCCAAGATTACATTACAGATCCAGAGGTGTTAATAGTATCAACCATTCCATTACGAGAGCTGCAACTATTTCAATAGGAGGACTTGTAATAATTGCTACCGTTCTTTTTATGCAAGAGCAGGGAAACAGCACACAAAAGGAGTGTGCTTCCCAGTTACTGCAGATGCCTCTGCTTTTGTCTAAACAGAAATGTTGATAACATGTAATGATTGGGTTCCTGCAATTATCGATATAGTTCCATACCCTGTTGTTTAATGCCAGAGCTAACAGGCAATGCATGAGAACTAAGAATGAAGCTGTAAACATGTTCTAATTAATAAAAGAAGATTTATCTTAAAATTGATATAACGAAGAGTGAACATCAAATTAGCTTTGGGAGAAGTATCTTTCCAATTCATTTTATCTAGTTTAAACTCAAGGAGCAAACACTAACCAATTTTAAATAGTCCTAAAGTGAAAAAATAAAATAAAATTCATTCCATTGGTCCAAGAAAGGAATGGCCAACATCACTACTATGCAACTGAGGGCTCCATTTATTTATTTATTTAATTAGATTTCTACCCCGCCCCTCTAGACCAAAGGTCTACTCTATCAAATCTGTCTTTAGGACAGGCTTCAGGAAGAGACTAGCTACCTGCAACAGTGCTCCCTTGTGACAGAAATGACACAGGCAAACCTCACAAGGGGGCTATTTTGCTTTTTGCTTTCAAACAAGAACTGTTTCTTTTTTAAAAGCCTGTCAAGTAAATGTCGCAGATTGCCAGTATTTCCCAAGGAATGGTATTGTATTCTCATAAATTCAGAGCTGCTGGACCTGACCGTCTCCAAGCTCAGTGCACTCGTCTCTGTGAGAAGAGCTGAACCGATACGCTGTTATCCCCCCTTTTTTCATTTAAATTAATCTGTGTTAGAATTAGCATTCGACTAGGCTTGTGGAAACTTCGGGTTCCACAAGCACCCATTTTCAGAATATAACATTTCACCGCTTACAGAATGATCAAGTGTTGCTCCATGATCTTTATCAGACCTTATGGCCATTCATACCTTATGACCCACTGCATGCCCCATACTGCCTGATAGTGCCCTGCTGTGTGACAGGGCCAGGACCTAAATACTGTTGCCCTAATTGGCTCTGGAAACCTAAATACAAACATTTAGTATCTAATACCTTCAGTAACTGCCAATGGACAGTACCACTGTCTAATAAAGACTAGCTCTAAAGCTAACATTCTTCAGGGCTAAACCAAGCACATCTGGTGAACTTACTCCTAATTAAACCTACACAGGAGGAGACTGAAAGTCTTCCAAACAATCTTAACAAAAACAAGCATCAAACAAAGACTGTTCAATATACATCTGTTAGAGATTTTGTAAGTTCCTAATGAGTTCCATATTTCTTTCTAACATCAAAAAGTTCTAAAGAACTATAATTTTCCCCAGCCTATCCCATACTGAATGAACACTCTGTATATACTTCAGGGTGTTTTTTTAAATCCTGCACAGACAAAAAAAAATTCTACACAAGAGTTCTCTTTCTTGTACAGATTGAGAATATAAGCACAGATCTTCTCCCCTCCCCCATCCCTGCCATAAGATACATCAATTCCAGATGTCAAAGGATGGAGCAACAAGTTCTGAAATAGATACTACATTTCCATCTGATCATATCTGATCACCAGAAATCACTACCACCACCAAGCCCAAGAAAGGTTTAACATCTGCTAAGGGGTACAGATGTTCCATTAACAGAGCACAAAGAACAGGAGCAATAAAACAAAGCAAAGCAAAAATCCACACTCTGTGTAAGGATTTCCCCTGATTTCACAGCAGCATTTCTAGATGTACCCTTAAATTCACAGACATACATTTCCAGATATCAATGAGGTCTGAAAGTAATTAATGATACTTTCCTGAAAACATTATTTATATATGCATATTAGGACAGAACATGTTTCATTACTAAACATGGATCTGCGTTATTTAATTAAATGAAAGTTGAGTTTTGCTTTCTTCAAGAGACATTTGAGTTAGGCCTGCACTGTTTCCCCATGGCTAGCAAGTTTCCGTCACATAATGCCACAACAGAAGCACAAAGGTTCTTTTATCTCTCAAGCATGCTTTATGTCTGGTTGCCCTCTATAAGCCACAAACAGGAGACACGGCTTCCAATTCCTAATTCACCCTTCAGTATGACGGAGGCAACAATCTCACTGACCAGTATTTGCACATCTTGCCATTCCATCCTGCAGATTCGCAGGAAAGCGCCTTGAAAAGGGATGAACAGCATTTCAGATTCCTAGGCCCCAGTATGAGAAGCGACCAAGACAGGCGTTTGGGCAGCACTGGGAAGGATGACAGTTTGCTACTGATCTTTGTCCATTTGGTTCTGTTTGCTTTCAATACACATAACGTTCACGTGTCAAATATTAATGGTGCAGCTTTTGTCAGATAAGGTTTGTCAAATATTAAAATGGCAAAAAAAACCACCACATTCAAATGAACTGTTAATTATGATTTTCCATTTTAACATTCTGGCTCATTTCTGCACTAGGTTACGCAACATGGCAAAATCCTGCAAATCCAGGCTTACCAAAATAGTGCCATTCTGCCTCTGAAGACAGCTGTCAGTTATCATCGGGAGAAATAATTCCAGTCAGAAAGATGTGCCTAATTCTATAGGAAACCGTCTACTTATGACTGGGGATGGAGAGGGGAGAACCACCCTGAAATGTTGGGGTGAGCCGCCCTCCTCCCATCAGGGTTCACCAGCTGCCCCTGAATTTCTTAGGGAGGCCTGCACAGCATCTTTCTCAACAGACCTGGGCAAGGAGAAAGACAAATGTCTCCACCGGGCAGGCTGTCACCCGAGCCCAAGAGTATTAATCTCAAGGTATCCTCTCTCTGGCACATTTCACGGCGGGGCAAGAAGAGACAGCAGATGTCACAGGAAGGACACGGTGCATTAACAGAATTGCCGAGCTGCTCCTTTAAGGGGGGCTGCGCGGCTCGGCGCCCGCAGAGAGGGGGGGGCACCTTCGCTGCTTCTCCTGTGGCACCGCAGCTCCGAGCGGAGGCGGCCAGGCCCGGGGGGGGGGGGGGAGAGAGAGGGCGCGCGCAGGCGGCAGAGACTCGCCTCGCCTGAGCTGGCCGTAGGAGCCAGAGGATGATGCAGGCATCAGCTGCCTTCCGGCGTGGGCTGAGGCACAGGAGGTCCCACTGAGCGGAAGGGTCTTCGAGGCGCACCCACCCCCTCACACCCCCCCCCCCCGAGACGCACGGGCCAGGCTGCCCTGCCGGCCTCTGAATCCTTGGGCAGCGACCGGGCGAGAGGGACGGGCGGGACTCGGGAACTATGAGCCGAGCCCTCCAGGGCCGGGCGCGCGTCCCGTCACACCACCAACACGCGCACACACACACACACACAGCCGGTTTTTTTGTTGCAACTGTTCCGACTCGGGGAGTTCCCTGCCTGAAAGCGGACGTGAGAATGAAGTGCGTCCCTGACCCCCACTGGGTCCCATAACCAGCAAAGCGCCTAGGCGGAAGGTATGCCCGCTTGTGCTCTAACCACTAGCCCACGCTTCCTCCCCCCCCCCCCAAATTTATCCCAGCAGATGAAGATGCTCCGCATCTCTCTCCTCACTTCTCACCCCCTTGCCCATTAAAAAAAAAAAACAACCCACGGACCCCACGCAGCCGATGCCGGGCGTCGCCTTCCCGAACGCAGCCCACCCGCCCCGGCGGGGCCACGGCCGGCGCCCTCACCTCCTTCAGCTGCTCCATCTCCGCCCGGATGGTCTCGTACTCCAGCTCCAGCTCCTCGTACTGCTGCTTGAGCTGCTGCTTCTCCTCCAGCACAGCCAGCCCGTACTCGGCCGCCTGGATCTTCTCGCGGGTGGTCTCGCCCAGCTCCTGGAAGAGCCGCTTGACCTCGCCGCGCAGCCACTCGGGCCCCGACTCCATCACCAGCTTGGCGTATTCTTCCTCGTCCGTGGCCAGAGACATCTTTCCGGGCAAGGCTGCGAGGAAGGGGGCGCGCCGGCGGTGATTCCCAAAGGGAGGAAATGTGGCAGAGGAAGAGGGAGGAAAAGGGGGGCTAGGAGGCAGAAGGATGGATCCAGTGGCAACCCCCCCCTCCCTTAGGCAGCCTTCACAACCCCGGAGCTACCATGGCCCTCTCGCCTCCAGCCGGGCTTGCCCAAGCTGCCATGAAACGGGCAGGCGCCTCGCCTCTCCGATCGCCCTGCCAAAGGCGCCAGGGAATCCGGCAGCTCCTTACACCATGATTGCGGCGCCCTCCTCCCTTTCTCCCTCCTGCTGCTGCTGCTGCTGCTGCTGCGAAACTCGCTGGGAATGTAAACCGCAGTGAAATCATTCAAAAGGAACGGCCAGCCAGTTACCCCGCGGCATTGTAGGACTTGTAGTCGGGTCTCCTTTGCGGCCAAGCTCATCGGGAGCCTTTGACAACTATCCGTCCCACAATGCACAGGGAAGCGGAGGCCGAGGGAAGCAAGCCCTGCCCTCTTGAAGGAATTCTTGGGTAGAAGAGGAAAGAACCTGGACGGCAGCCGGCGCCGCGACTCGTACAGTATTGTTGTTGCGGAGGCGCTGTCGCTGTTGGAAGGCTGACCTCTGCAGGCCCGACAGGCGCAGCTCTTCGCTGCCTGCGTTCATAGGCGCCCCGTTCGTCTCAGACAATGGCCAGCGCTGGCGTTGTCCGAATTAAAGTTCAAATAATCCTCCGAGCGCTTAGATTCGAAGTAGGAAGGCAGGCGCCTGCGTTAGCTGCCTTCCCCGCCCCCCCCCCCGGCTGCCGGTGAGAGGGGCGCAGAAGCTGGAGTTGCGGTTCATTCCGACTTGGGGCCCTTCCAAAGTTGGCAGGAACCCTCAAGCGCAGAATCCCACCCACATGTGAGATAAGATACCCTTCACCGAGGCATTTTTCCAGAGGGGCGCTAATTTTCGTAAATTGTGTGCATAGCACCACGGTTTACAATGTGCCCGTGTATATTTGAACAATAAATAAATTTGGGGTTGCAGACTCGGGTGTCCTCACCTCACTTTTCACCGTAGGAATCTCTCTGTCCAGCGAGCCTGCAAAGGAGGAGGAAATATGGGCAGACCCTTTTCTCATCCCCCCCCCAAAAAAATCCCACATCCTTGAATATTTTAAGTATGTTTACTAGGACCACCCAAGAAGCAAAGCACAAGCTGAAGTTAATATCTGCCATATTCATTTCCCTAGGATGTCTCAGGACCCCAATACCTGGGTTCAGAGCCGTGTTAACTATTGTACTGTTGTTCCCCAGAAACAGAGGGAAAGATTTGCCAAAGAAAGGGCCACGTTTTCAGGAAAATCCAATGATCTGTGAACTGTGATTTGAATCTCGGTTTTTTCTTCTTCCTCCACACAAGGAACCAGTTTCCTACTTACCGAACCAAGCATTTTCTGGATTCTATTATTTTATTACATGGGCTTTTGACTAAAGGTCCTGCCAAAAGGCTTCTGTGTGAACTTACCAGTTGCAAGATAAAAGGTTGTCTTCTTGCTCGGAACTGAAGAAGCAGAAAGTAGGAACAATTTGAAGGTTTTTATAATGGCGATGCACGTTTCCCCCACAGGAATCTTAGGATGGTGCTTTCTAAGTTTTTCCTATATGATCTGGAGTGATAGCTGAGCATGATATAGCTAGGTTTGCTAATGGCACCAGTTGTTCAGAAAAGTTACAAAACTGAAAATAGTTCCTCCCAAATGTTGCTCACCTTCCTCCTAGCTACATCCCTTTTGCAGAAGCAAATGCAGTTCGCAATATGGCTTTTCATCAGAAATACTTCAACAGAAATACATTGAGAAGACAAGTGCCAACCAAAACAAAAACAATGATCCATTCTAAGCACACCTGAGGATTAGATCATTCAACACATGCCCTGCCTATTGCCAGGAGGGTTTATAAAACACTTTAATGTTCTGGCTTTCTTGCTTTTTGCTAGCCTGGCAAATTTTTAAACATCGTATTTTAATAAACAGCGTTTAAAGTTAGCCACAGGATTAGGTGTTTGGCTCCTGTAAACTTTTTATTTCATGTGGTGCACATTGTGAGACTGAATTTACCACGTGAGAAATCAAACTAACACTCTTATTCTCTTTCATCTTATAAAAATGGCCTCACACTCAAATATTAAATGTGTGTAAATCCACTATCCTGTAGTTAATTAACAATCTTTTTAGTAAACCCTTATTCTGAAATTAGTTTTTATTGGCTCAAACATAAAAATTCTCACACATCCTTGAACACCTTCACATGTATTCTGCTGCATGAGTTCAGGTCAGTCCACATGTCTTAGATTCAACTCAACTCTTAGTAGCCAGAGTCCTAATGTTCATAGTTTTTACTTGTGGTGCAGCTAGATAATTTTATTCCGTGGTTTTGATAGTAAGTAGGAAGGGGGCTTTAATGGCCCTGGGCTTGCGTCTGTTGCCCTGATTCTACATACATGAGTAAGCAACATTTTGCTATAGAAAGAGATAGTATCAGTATAATATATAGAAAAGGAAAGTATATGCACTCATACTGAACCCATTAAAAGCACCATTTGATATAGAAGGAAATTACATATATTGTAGAAAAACACCATTTTTGAAAATAAAGACAATGAGCTCAATGCATATCCCTAGCCAGACACTTCTTATCAGTTAATTATTTTCACGTTCAAGAAAAGAAAGGATGCTATCTGGCATGGCTATGCCCATTCATGTGCAGCTGACAACCGTTATTGCTCTTGCCCCCATCAGCTGCTTCTCTGAGTGGTCCTGTGGGGCTGGGGTAGGCTGCAGAGCCCCAAATATTGTTCTCAAAGTCAATGATTCTCAACCCAGGTGTTCTTGGATGGAAACTCCCAGCAAGCCATCACCACTAGCTATGTTGGCCAGGATTCCTGGGAATTGCCGTCCAAGAACATCTGGGTTACCCAAAGCTGTGAACCCCTGCTCTAGGTCAAAACCTAGCTGTACCACTGAGTTTGTGTGGGGCTACAGTGAAAGCAAGTTGTGCTGCAGCATTCTTGCAACTGAACAGGTGTGGACATTACGGGTGCCCAAGACAGTGTTGTCTAAAGCAAAGACGTTCATACTGTGTATTGTTACACAAAGAAGTAAGCTACAACAAAATGTAGTGATGGCCATTAACCTGCACAGCTTTAAGAGGGGACTGGAATAATTCATGGAAGTTACAGCTGTTGATGAATGCTACTCATGGTGGATATATATTCCCTCCAGTACTAGAGAGAACATGTCTCTGTGTATTAATTATTAAAGAACAGAAGAGGGAAGTTTCTATTGAGTTCATGTCTTGGTTATGGGCTTCCCATAAGTATCGAATTAGTTACTGTATAAATAAGAAGTTGGAGCAAATAGACGTTTGGTCTGATCACGCAGAAGGGTCTTCAGACATTCTGGTAGTGGATCCCTTGAGCCCAGTAGTTGCTGCTTGAGAAATAGAGGCATTTCCTTCCCGTACTCTCTCCCTTTTCTTGGGTGGATTCTTTTTCCAGTGATGCCTGAAGCAGGCCCAAGACATATCTTTCCATCCATAAGGGCCAGCATTACTTAAAGTTTTGTAGTACCATTTAGGTATCAGTTCCTGCCTTCTTCTACCCTCCAGTCCCAACGGATAACCCGAAGTACTCCAGGTTGTTTTGCTATCTGACAATTTTGAAGCACCAAGATTAGAATTCAGCATCAGCACTGTGACAGTGCCGTGGTCTAAACTGTTTCCATTCTAACCTGGTAGCTTAAACACACCAAAAACTATACTCTCTCATGTGCTCAGCAAAGCTGCAAAAGGAATAAAAAGAGTTTACCTGTCCAGAGTAGACATTTTCAAGTTTCATGGGCAAAGTGGAATGTATCCTACATTTCCTCTAGCAAATAAACTACAGAGGACATCATTGCAATATTAAACCCTGAAAGTGAGCTTCTTAAAATACTAACATTAACAAATCCAGCACTTAGACTTAGATATGCTTAGACTTGAGAGTACTCCTGTATGATTTGACCGTTTTCTTCTGAATATACAACTATGGAGATGGTCTCTTGGTTTACTTCCTGTAAGGATGGTGATGATTAACAGTAGAAGAGAAATAGTACAAAGGTACCCTGTAAATAACATGATGATGACTAGAATGGAGAATAGATCAAAGGAGTGGGAAATGTTTGCTTCTCCAGATGTTGTTAGACTAATTCCCTAGCCAATGGTGAAGGACAATGAAGCTTCTATCCAGCAACATCTGGAGGGGCCACACATTCTCCAACCTTGGTCTGAAGACCCTTCTGAGATTATACATATATGAAAGCAATTGCCACCTTGATTTATAATGCATGTATATGTGTATACCACCCAAGATCTCATTACAGTTGATGTCAGATCATTTAGCCTAGGAAGGGATTCTGCATACAGCTTCTGGTTAAAGGGTTTCCAGATGTTATGAGTTAAATATACCAGTGAATTCCCTTTGCATGACCTAAATCCAGTGATTAATTTTGACAAGGAAAGAAGGGGTTAATATCTAACTAGAAGCTACACTTCTAACCTGGAAGCCATACGGGGTCATGAGCTCCACATATGCTTGGATACAGTTGGGGTTTTGTGGTCGGTTCAAAACGGCTTTGCACACAAAATGATCTGGAAGAAGCCAGAAGGAAAACAATGAGGTGGATTTGTGTATTCTGCATATAAAAGATACTGTATATTGTGTCTTCTTAATAGGGTCAGTATATACCAAGTGACTAAGTGTCAAGGAGGGGGCTTGGCACTTAGATGGGATTTTGCTTCTGTTGTCCCCAAAGCCATAAACTTCAGTATCCCTTTAGGGGTCACTGGAGGCTATTCTGTAATAACAGGGAAAAAAGTAATGAGGTGCTTTCAGACATACCTGCCCATGGTAATGCCCATGGTAACCTATGTAGAGGTAAGAGGTTTGTCACCTGCCACTTGTGCTAAATTGAAGCCGGTGCTCGGAAAAGTGACTGTTTAAGGCTACAAACAACTCACACCCAGTATATTTGCTGGCAAATTCTGAGAGCTGCAGTCCAAACAAAGAGACATATTTCCAAGCTCCACTGAAGCAGATTGACATTCTCCCATAGACTTCTTTGAGAGTTACTGAGAGTCAAGCCCGGGCCACCTGAACAGGGTTCAGGTTTCTTCTGATAGTGCAAAAGTCTAACAGAAGTCTGAGAACTGGCAGCAATCTCAGTGGCTCTGCCCTGGCATGCCAAGTATACTTGTGCCTATAGCCCTGGCACATATTAAGTCCTGCCTCCACTGAAATACATGTAGTGGCATCTATTCCTGCAACACAATGTTTTCCCATTGGCAGGTACATCCTGTTCTGAATCCTCATTTAATGCATTCATGCAGCAGCAAGTTGAGCAGTAAATCTCCCCTCTGGCTACCTCAAGACAAAGACTTTCTAAGAGCTACCAACATTTGCAGTAGAAACAACATTCCCAGGTCCAGGAAAGCCCTAAATGTTTAGTAAACTTTGCAAATTAAATGAAGACAATTAAGTGCTGATCTTTTCTTTCTTCTTCCTCCTCCTTAATTCTAATAATCTTTCCCACAGTCTTTGCTTACATAGCTCAGTTGAGAAACAACTAGTGCTTTATTCAAAAAAGCCAGGGATAACATTTTGAACAGTTACCAATGAGACCATTTCAAACATGGTTTCAAAGAACTTAAAGTATTACCAGAAGCTGCATTAGGTTAATTAACATAAGAAGCTCTGCAGCATGGTGGAAGACATTTAATGACATTAATTGCTTTGTGGATCAAAATCTACACCTTTATTGTTAGACAAGCAGATGTCAATTTCTATAGGTTGGTACTGGGTTGGAAGGATTTCCCATTCCCCCACTAAAAGCAGTAATCTTTGTAACATTCTGGCATGCACAATTTAAATGGGTGAACCTTATTTATTTATTTATTTATTTATTTATTTATTTATTTATTTATTGCATTTATACCCCGCCCTGCCTAAATAGCCAAGTTTTCAATTGGCTTTTAAAAATGCCCAGCGAAGGGGCCGCACGGATCTCAGGAGGAAGATTATTCCAGAGGCGAGGAGCTACCGCCGAGAAGGCCCGGTTTCTTGTTTTTTCCTTCCGGACCTCCCTCGGCATCAGGCTCCTCAGCCTCACCTCCTGAGTAGATCGGGTGATACGGGTAGATTTTGGTGGGAGTAGGCGTTCCGCCAGGTATCGAGGCCCTAAACCGTTTAGGGCTTTGTACGTAAGCATTAAAACTTTGAAGTCAACGCGGAACCGAATGGGCAGCCAGTGCAAAGCGGCCAGAGTGGGAGAGATATGATGATATTTTCTCACTCCACTAAGGAGTCTGGCCGCCGCATTCTGCACCATTTGGAGTTTCCGCATCAACCTCAAAGGTAGCCCCATGTAGAGCACATTACAGTGGTCTAATCTCGAGATTACAAGCGCATGTACCAAAGTAGTGAGCGCCCCAACATCAAGATAGGGACGCAGCTGGGCTATCCACCGAAGATGAAAAAAGGCGGTACGGACCACTGACGCCACCTGAGTTTCCATGGTGAGGGCTGGGTCCAGGTGGATCCCCAAGCTGCGAACCTCACTCTTTGCGTAAGAGTCACCCCCCCAAATGAGAGAGAGTTTCTCAGACCGCTGATGGTGGGGCCACCCACCCTCAGGACCTCCGTCTTGTCTGGGTTCAGCCTCAGCCCATTTTCCTGCATCCATTGCAGCACAGACTCCAAGCAGCGCCGGAGGGACAAAACGGCATCCACTGCAGTTGGTGAAAAGAAGATGTAGAGCTGAGTGTCATCAGCGTACTGATGACACGATGCCCCACACCCCCTGATGACCCCACCCAGCGGCCTCATGTAGATATTAAACAGCATTGCGGAGATGATCGAACCCTGCGGAACCCCACAATTGAGGCTCCACGGGGCCGATACCCTCTCCCCAAGCTGTACTCTCTGAGGACGGTCCCCCAGGAAGGATTGGAGCCAGGCAAACGCCAGGCCACCAATTCCCAACCCAGAGAGCCTCCTCAGGAGGATACCGTGGTCAACGGTATCAAAGACAGCCGAGATATCGAGGAGGACCAACAGAGATATTTTTCCCCTGTCAGCCTCCCTCAGTAGGTCATCATACAGGGCGACCAATGCCGTTTCTGTGCCATGGCGCGGCCTGAAACCCGACTGGAATGGATCCAGGGCATTTGTTTCATCCAAATGAGCCTGAAGCTGATCGGCCACCACCCTCTCCACCACTTTGCTGATGAAAGAAACATTGGCGATGGGCCTATAATTGCCAATTTCATCCGCCGCCAAACTAGGTTTCTTCCTTATGGGCCTAACGAGTGTCTCCCTGAGGGCAGGAGGTACCCTGCCCTCAAGGAAAGACCCATTAATTATTGCTGTGGCCCATTCAGTTGTTATAGGTCTGGCTGCTTTGATTAGCCAGGCCGGGCAAGGGTCAAGGGATGAGGTGGTGGCCTGACAGCGATCAAGTGCTTTGTCCACAATATCTGGCGTCACAGGCTGAAAGAGATCAAGAGTCACCGGGCAAGGCGGAGTGCTGGACATCTCTTCTCGACTCACTGTATCCAAAAAAGGAGAGAGCTCCCGGCGGATGGCCTCCACTTTAGATTTAAAAAATGCTGCAAATTGGTCTGGTGAGATACTAGGGGGAGGCCCGTCACTTAGACCAATTCCGGATAGGTCGCGCACTATACGGAAAAGCTCTGCCTGCTGATTTGAAGCTTCGCTTATCCGGTTAGCGAGATGTACTCGGCTAGCAGCCTTTACCTTGGCCAGGTAAAGGTTAGTCGCGACCCTGACAGCTATCCAATTATAAACCGTTGGGTTCTTTCTCCACTTGCGCTCTAGCCTTCTATTAAATTGCTTCATCGCTCGTAGTTCCTGATTAAACCAGGACGCAGGCCGAGCTCTGCGTTGGAGAGGGCGTTTAGGAGCAATCGTGTCTACAGCCCTGGTAGCGGCGGTAAACCAGCCATCAACCAGAGCCTCGACAGGAGCACCAGCCAGATCAGCCGAAACACCTCTCATGGCGTCCTGGAATCCTACAGGATCCAGTAGCCTTCAAGGGCGGACCATAGAAATAGGTCCCTGCTCCCTGCGAGGGGGAAGAGCCACTGAGAGGTTACATTTTATTAGGTGGTGATCTGACCATGACAAGGGAACCGACATAAGGTCAGTCACCATCAGGCCACACTCACTCCAATTGGTGGAAAAAACCAGGTCCAGCATATGACCACCCACGTGGGTGGGGCCGTTGACATGTTGGGACATGTTCAAGGAAGCCATGGTTTCCAAGAACTCAAGAGCCGGCCCAGAAATCTCTGCCTCCGCGTGAATGTTGAAGTCACCCAAAACCAATAGCTTCGGGGACCTCAACAGTGCCGCGGAGACAAAGTCCGCCAGCTCCGGTAAGGAAATGGCTGGGTCGCGGGGAGCGCGGTAACCCAGCAAGATCCCAATACCATCCCTGGCCCCTATCAACACGTGGAGGGCCTCCAGACCCGGCTTTACCACCGAGGAGCACCTAGTAACCTCCAAGGTGTTTTTATATACAATGGCTACTCCCCCCCGCCCCTCCAGTCTACCCTGGTGCTGGACAGCATAACCGGGCGGACAGGCGAGTGTTAGGGGAGGACCCCCCTCTCCGCCTATCCATGTTTCGGTTATGCATGCTAGGTCTGCATCCTCCTCCAGAATAAGATCGTAAATAACCTGGAATTTATTAGAGACAGACCTGGGCATTCAACAACACCAGTTTTAGAGTGGAGGGTCAGCTGATCTGGCTACCTCGATACTGACGGTTGATCACAGTCCCAGAACGGTGAACAGCCTTCAAGCATCTGTTCATCGTTCTTCTAACACGAGTAGGGGCTGTGCCAACACCATATCTCCCTCTACCCGTAATCACAGAGATGTTCAATGGCCCCTCGCTGGGAGGGCAGGCCTTCCATTCCATATCAAAAGAAAGAAAGAAAAAGAAAAAGAAAAAAAAGAAGAACCCTAAATTAATACAGACAAATTATATAATAATAACAAAATTATTAACATAAAAAAGGAAAAAATATACTATTTAACTAAACATCTATCATTAAACAATAATTAAAGTGCAAATTGTCCATTAAGATAAGAGAAAAGATGAGAAAAAGAAAAAAGCACAGTAAAGTAAATACATAAACCAAGTGCAATATAATAAACTGATAATCCCACACTATAAAATAAATTAGAGAATAAAACATAAAAATACAACAGAAAATAAAATAAATAAAATTTAAAGAGAAAAAGAGAAAAAACCCACTATTACCCCCCACATATAGTTCTGATCTGCCTTACTTTGCCTCGTGATCTTGTCCTTCTAGATGTTATTAAATTAGATGTTATTAAGAGCGTTAAGGTACAGTTCTTACAGACGAGGCAGGTTTCAGAAGTTTCGGCAGTAAACAGAGGAAGCAACAGTAGCACCAAGAACAAAGCTGGAAATGGCGCTACCGTTGCCATTTTCCTCCCTTGGAGAACAATTGAAAAGTCATCACTGGCCATGCTAAGGGAACGAGCGGGGAAAGTAGGTCCTGGCAATGTTGTTATTGCTGCAGCTCCCAACATGGCCGCTTGTAAAAACAGCCGGCTGAAGCCCATGACGAGCTGATCTTTCTCCCCCACGGCTATTTTGGCTCTCTCGCGTCCAGAGCTTCAAGCACACCGCCCTGCTTCGCCAAGCCTCCTGACGCTCTCGGAGATCCACAGACGCCCTCCAACAGCCACAGAAGACCCAGCGGCCCTCCAATGATCTCCAGGCTCACTCCGTGAGGGCTCACTCCGCCAGGGCTTCTCGCCGGGCCTCTCGCCGGACTCCAGCCCCCAGCAACTTCCCACGGTGGTGTTTTCCGGGACCGCGTGATGAACCTCCGAGCTCCGCTGGTCGGCCACTACCTGGCCCCGCGTTCCGAGCTCCCGCGCCGGTCTCCGCGTCCACGCTCGTCCCACCACTCGCTCCACAGCTCGAGCTCGCGACACCAGCCTCCAAAGCCTCCAAAGCCTCCGAAACAGTCCTTTCCTCGCCCACCACGCTGGATCAGGTAGGTGACCCAACGGAGCAAATAAGGCAGAACAGTATAAAAAAAGATAAAAGTAAAGAAATAAAAAGATAGGGAGAAAACAAACCGGTGCGGCGGCGAAAACGCTACCCGCCAGTCACCGGCGCCATCTTGCAAACTTCCATAGAAGGTTCCATAGAACCTTCCCCATCACTTCCTGCTTAAGACCAGGGAAATCTCCCATCAATTCTGAAGTCCACACAGTTGCCAAAGGCACAGGAATGCCATAGAGTGGGGAAGAATCTGGCAACCCTATCTGTGAGATGGCTGAGAATTTCCATAGAGCTCTCAAGCCTGTACACAAGCTGGTAAACCAGTTTATGTTTTGTTTCTGTGTGTCTTCTACCTCTGGCAGAGGTTTTGAACAAGAATGGATATGCAGGCACAAACTTTTCTAGTTGAATTTTGGTGAGATAACATTACACATGATATTTTAATGTAGTAGCATCTTTCAGCTTGCTCAATTTACAAAGTAAAACGGTTTATTCAACAGTTCTGTTCTGAAAAATCAGTCTACTATTGTATGGTAGAATTGATTAGGTGATATGCACTATCACACTGTTCATGCACCATATGCAGGATTCCTGGAAAATCATGCTGTATCATCATGTGTAAAACAGGCCAGTGCATGTGTCTGACAATATGATTTGGGCGTAATGATCAACATGTTGCCAAAATGCTGGGTTCCCACACTAGTAGAAGGAAGATACACTATCACAACAGTGGACTGATGGCACAGAGAGAAAAAAGGGATAATGAATAATCAAGGGAGTAAGGTACGTCTCTTATCACAGATACAATCAGGATCACTGTCAGGTTCATCCATTCTCCTACTGCAAAGGAAGAAATCCACTACTACAGGAGTACAGAAGATCAAATCATGATGGCCACAAGAAGTAGAAATGAGCAAAAATGAGAATAATGGAGAGACAGCCCAGAACAACTCTGTCCCTGGTCACATCATAAAAACATGCCCACCTCTGAAATCCAGTATTAGAAGAGTGAAATCCTGATGGTGGAAAATCAATAGGGACACCCACTATAGTTTTATTTGCTGCTTTTCCATAAATTAGAGAAACCTATGCTTACTCTCAGATCAATGCATGAAATACATCAAAACAAGGTGTGCATTATTCAGAACATCTAACCATAAGCAATATATCCTGTTCCCAAATGACATGTGATATAACCCCTGTCTGGATTCCATAATACAGCCTGATACCTGCAATTCCTTCTCTCCCATTATTTGCTTGATACCACATGACTTTCTCTCCTTCCTTCGCCAACTAATATAATGGTGAACATTTAGTCTACATATACGTGTTTATCAACATGCAAGGTGTATTTGTTTAATTAACTGATGGACTACTCTATACAGATCCAGTTTAAGACCATACTTTTAACCTAAGCATGTTTGCTGAGCAATATGTCCTCTTGAACTCAGTAGTAATCATGCTTAGAATCACAGTAAACATGCATCTAAAAGGACCAAACAAATGTTTTTCAACTGTGATGCTGACCTAGGAAATATTGACATTAAAGGCAGCAAACTATAAGCCAGAATCATCCTAGATATGCAAATGCATGTAGAAATCAGAGTTTCACAAAATATCAAAGAGTTGGGCAAAATCATATTACACCTCAGCTTTATAACGATCTATAGTTTAGAACCAACCAGTCCCCTCACTTCCATAGGGCAGCAAAATACATTTTGTCATGGATGCCAAGTGCTCTTTATTTTCAATCACTGCTCTGCTTTGCCTTCCCTCAATCTCTTTTGGTAGCACTCTTACCCCAAACGGGAAGGACAATGCTCAACAGCAAGCAAGACCCACCACTTCAGAGGAATATTAGGTTGTGTTTCAAAAAATGGCAGATTGCCAAGCCTAGAATTTGTGTGAAGTGGTTATATGAGCAGCATAATAAAAGCTTGCAATGGTTCTTATGTCCAGACTGGCATGGGTCCAGGGCTAACACACCTGCATCAAACCATAATGAGCCAACACATCCGTGGGGAATTCTATCTCTGTTAGGCAGCAAATGTCTGATCTGTTAAATCCACCCACTCTTCCTTTTAAACCTACTGATAACAGTCCGGAAATTATAATATAGAACATAATCATGCTTAGCATTTTCATAGTGCATTTTGGCTGCTCAGAGTTCACAGATATCATCACTGCATTCCTTACAACAACAACAACACCTCGTGCTCTGGAGAGGTCACTCCAGCTTCGCATACAGAGTCGAAATAACAAGGGAAGTAGCAGTTACCGGTTATAAGTCTTTGCTCGATTGGCATAGAGCGTGACACCAGGGGCTACTTCCGACAGTGGGAGAGGTCATTGCACCTCACTAGTTAGTTACCGCCCGCCTTAAGCTGGGCAGCCCCCAGCCAGTAAGGTGCTGCCTCACCACGGTCTGTTAACCTCACGGGGTGTGTGGGGTTTAAGGTGAAATTAGTGCAGGAAAAGCACCCCAGAGGGAGACCACAGCTGCGATACAAGGATATCTGCAAGTGGGATCTGAAGGCCTTAGGAATGGACCTCAACAGATGGGAAACCTTGACATCTGAGCGTTCAGCCTGGAGGCAGGCGGTGCAGCATGGCCTCTCCCATTTTGAAGAGACACTTGCCCAGCAGGCCGAGGCAAAGAGGCAGTCCCGAAACCAGCAAAATCAGGGAGCTGGACAGGGGACAGATTGTATTTGTCTTCAGTGTGGAAGGGATTGTCACTCTCGAATTGGCCTTCTCAGCCACACTTGACACTGTTCCAAGACTTCTATTCGGAGCACGTTACCATAGTCTCTCGAGACTGAAGGATGCCTACTGTCCTTACAACATGTCTTTGGTTTAACGTTTAATGTATTTTGTTCATTTTAATCTTATTTAATTTTGAATTTGAATTTTTATAATTATATTATAGTTGATATGTACACTGCCTTGGAACACCTTTGGTGACAAAAGACTGGTACTGACATTTTAAAAATAAATAACTATAGTGTTGTTGTTGTTGTTTGTTTGTTTTTGTAAAAACAAACAAACAGTACTGTTAAAATAGTAAAACAGGCTCCCTCCGCAGAAAAGTTAATGCATAAAGGAATATTAAAGGACACAAAACAAATGGGTGTTTCCTAAGGATAACCTCTTCACTGCTAATGCAGAACTTAATCAAAGAACTCTTAGATCATTATTTCACGCCTTTATGTTGTAATCCAACATTAATTATCTGTGAATCAGACTCCCTGAATTTAGTGGACCTTCCTTATGAGTATGCAGTTGTATAACTGTTGTTCTGCAATCCTATGCATGTTTGAAGGAAGCCCTAATGTTTCTATATTATTTCCAAAGAGGTGGCTGTGTTAGCCTGTCTCAGCATGTTGGCAAAATTTAAAAAATAGAAAAGAGAGAGGCAAAATATTGTGGCACTTTAATGCTTAACAGGTTTATTTTAGTGAGAACTTTTGTGAATCAAAATCTTTCCCCCGCCCCCAAACACAAGTGAATTTGCAGTGTGTCTGAATAAGTGGATTTTGATCCACAAAAACTCACAGAAAAGAATTGTTACTCTTTGAAGTGCCATACTATTTTACTCTCTCTCTTCTCTCTTCTCTCTTTCTCTCTCTCTTTCTAATCTTGCCAAATTCTTATGTTGCTTATTGCTCATTTGCAGCCTTAGCTACTACATTACATTACTTTCTGTGATGCTTTAGGAACTAGGATATAAAACCATCCCTGGGATAAACATAAATTCTCTAAGTGCTAACCGGTGTGTATATGTTATTTTTCATAAGCAGCCTCCAGATGATGATCACAAGCAGGAAAGGAAAAGGGATGTTTTCTTAGCAAGGAATTACTGTTGTGTTAATTTCAGACAAACGTTGAAGGAAGATGAATTTATTGGGCTTGGTGGCTGTTCATTTCTTCTGCATCAACAAATGCATAACCAGAAGAGAGTCCAGGTTTTGTCGCTGAAAAATGCATGGCTTTGATGACAAGGTTCTTGTTTACAGTGGCTGTATTTGATCACATCTCAACTAACGGTGTGACTTAAAATCAAATGACAAAATGACCATATACTTCCAAAAAAGTAGCCTTCTTAGTATGTCTCAGCATATTGGAATAGTTTAAGGGGCACAGAAAGCAAAATATTGTTGCCTTTAAAGAGTAAACAATTTGTTTCAGTGTGAGCTTTCATGGATCAATCCACTTAAATTGTGAGCTTTCATGGATCAATCCACATGCAGAGTAGACCTTTGGTCTAGATGGGTGGGGTAGAAATCCAATAAAATAAATAAATAAATAAATAAATATCTAAGAATAAGTGGATTTTAATCCTCAGGTGTTTACACTAAAAGTAATCTGTCTAAAATGCCAAAATGGCCAAAATCCTCTTGTGTAGCTACTAGGGATGGGACTTGGGGGAAAATGAACTCCCAGTCCCATAACTGGGCAGAAACACCCCAGGCTGATTCGTGGGACGGGGAGCTGTCAAACACTAAGAGGTAGAACACTCCTGTTTACCTTCACACTCTTCCCATACCACTTCTTCACATCCTCTACCAAGGACCCCAGGTGCCCTTTGTGAGTCACGAGAATGCCCTGCAACTCACAAGGATGCACGGGGAAATGAGTCCTGAGGGAGGCACCATAGGCCTTATTAGTTGCACACGGAGAGATACAACTTAACATGCAACTGATAGTATCTATGGTGATTTGGGGCAATTCACCTCCAAATTTCTGCCATTTGTGCTATGCCAGCATAACTAGGTGAGGAGATCTGAGCCACAATTTTGCCTGCTCCCTGTCTTTTTCTTCCTTGTTTCTACTATAATTTTGTCAAAGATGACTATACGCTGTGTAAAATCTAATGTACATTCCACACAAGAAAATGTGCCTCACTCCCTCTTTAACAGCCTGTCACCCTGTTGTTAAAACCTTCCTTTGTTAGGAGATCTTGGGGCTATGAGTCGTTAGTTACAAGCAGCTCTACAGAATCGTTCAGACTGCGTATCAAACTGTTTTAAATGATGGCTTGTCTGTTCTCTTTGTTCACTGCCCTGTATTTAGTGTTTTATTGTTGTGTTGTTATTATCAACTAATCAAGTTCTGTTGAGGAAAGCTAGAAATGTAGGTGGGTGTCATGTAGATCTGGGTATAGGCACCCTTTTTTTTCTTCCACTGCAATGATTTTATTTATTTATTTATTTATTTATTTATTTATTTATTTATTTGATTTGATTTGATTTGATTTGATTTGATTTGATTTGATTTGATTTGATTTGATTTATTTATTTATTTAGTTATTTAGTTATTTAGTTATTTATTTGATTTATATACCGCCCATCTAGAACGTGTCTACTCTGGGCAGAGTAGACGATGGATGAAGCAAAGGGAAAACATGAAACATAGCTTCCAGCTCCTAACACAATTGCCTGTCACAAGTTTGGGCAAAGTTTGGCATGCTTTTGCAGACCTCTTTCATCAAGCCAGTGACTTCATTGCACTGGCCCTGCAAGTAAGGAAACTTGTTCCCTGCTTAATCAATCAAGATGTTGGGCTTGATGAAAGCACTCTACCCACTTGAAGGCTGTGCCTTAGAGGTAAGTGGTGATGTGTGTGCATTACTCCCAATCATTCAGTTCTGGAGTTACACATGGGAGGCAATCCATGCTCTCATGATGTGTTGTCAGGGCTGACCTAAGACATTTTGTTGCCTGAGGAACAAGATGGTACCCCTCCCACCTCCAATCGGGAGGTGTATTTTTCTTTCTAAACACTGGCAAGGGAGAGCATTCTTCATTGCACTCAAAGGCTCAGATTTGTTTAGGGGATACAAGTGGGGCTTCATGTGACATGATTCCTCCCGCATCTTACTGTCACCTCTGAGCATCAGCCACCTGCGGCAGTGCTCTCACTCTGCCAGACAGTAGGGCCAGCCCTGGGAAACGCCTCCTGCTTAACCAAAACAAAACTAGCATGCCCCATTTCCCAGTAGTACCTTTTCAAATGGGCTCTGTGCATGCCAGGGTGGGAGAGAATGATAGAATGATCTATGGGAAGTAACCTTCAGGAATTAGTTCTCCATCAGATCTCTTCCATCTCCTGCATGCTAGAAATGGTGTGCTCAGCAGAACACGGTCAGAACTGTTGGCGGAGAATTAAGCCAGTCCCACATCTGGACAAGTGTCTGTTTTGTTTCGTGGTGTGTTTTTTTTTTTAATTTGATTTCAGGAAACCAGAGCTTGGAAGCATCATCCAAAAAAAAATAATGCTTCAAAGGCTCTGCCAGGAACATAGTACTAATTGGGAAGCTGAAGAGGGTCTTGCCAGCCAGCCTGCCTGCCTATCATAATGACTGTATTTTGGCTCCCTGCCAGAGGGAAAGGCGCAGGGGGAAGGAAGGACTGGAGAGCCCAAATTCCAGATATGTCTGACTTGCCATCTGCCAGAGTGTATTGCAACGTGGATTCTAGGGGTGCTTATTCAACAAGACAGGCACACCCGGGCTGGGCAGGGAGGGAATGGCTTTATCTAAGAGGAGGGGAAATGTTTAATCTTCAGCTGTTCACCCCATGCAACAAACAACCCTTTTGTGTAAAGCCTTCTAAGGCACCATGCAGGGACTGGTAATTATCCTTCTTTCCAAATCCCACCCTTTGTCTTTATCCATGTTATTTTTTCCCTCATCTTCCTCATATTTATTCCCTTTATATTGTCTTTGACTTTTAGCATTGTGAGATATAATACAAGAGCGGAGGGTCCTGTTTGTTTGCTCATTGTAACTCCTTAGCACTCACAAGGAAATCTTCCAGTTCTATAGTTGTGTAGTGGTAGTGGTTAGAGTGCTGGGCTGGACTTCAGAGACTTGGGTTCAAATTCCCGCTTGGCATGACATTCAATGGGCTGATTGCACTCTTTTAATCTAGCCTGCGTCCCGAGACGATTATGAGGAAAAAGTGGGGAAGAAGGTAGCCCTGTGTGCCACTTTGAGCTCACTTCCAGAGGGAGAGGTTTACTTAGGCATCCTTCAGTCTCGAGAGACTATGGTAACGTGCTCTGTATGGAGGACTAGGAACAGCGTCTAGTGTGGCTGAGAAGGCCAATTCGAGAGTGACAATCCCTTCCACACTGAAGACAAATACAATCTGTCCCCTGCCCAGCTCCCTGATTTTGCTGCTTCCGGGACTGCCTCTTTGCCTCGGCCTGCTGGACAAGGGTCTCTTCAAATTGGGAGAGGCTGTGATGCACCGCCTGCTTCCAGGCTGAACGCTCCGATGTCAGGGTTTCCCATCTGTTGAGGTCCATTCCTAAGGCCTTCAAATCCCACTTGCAGATATCCTTGTATCGCAGCTGTGGTCTCCCTCTGGGGCGATTTTCCTGCACTAATTCTCCATACAGGAGATCTTTTGGAATCCGACCATCAGCCATTCTCACAACATGCCCAAGCCAATGTAGACGTCGCTGTTTCAGTAATGTATACATGCTAAAAATTCCAGCTCGTTCTAGGACTCCTCTATTTGGAACTTTGTCCTGCCAGGTGATACCAAAAATGCGTCGGAGACAACGCATATGGAACGTGTTCAGCTTCCTCTCCTGCTGTGCACAAAGGGTCCAGGACTCACTGCAGTACAGGAGTGTGCTCAGGACACAGGCTCTATAGACCTGGATCTTGGTATATGCCGTCAGCTTCTTATTAAGCCATACTCTCTTTGTGAGTCTAGAGAACATGGTAGCTGCTTTGCCAATGCGTTTATCCAGCTCAACATCTAGGGACAGAGTGTCAGAGATCGGTGAGCCAAGGTACACAAAGTCATGAACAACCTCCAGTTCTTGCGTGGAGATGGTAATAGAGGGAGGTGAGTCCACACCCTGGCCCATGACTTGTGTTTTCTTCAGGCTGATTGTTAGTCCAAAGTCTTGGCAGGCCTTGCTAAAACGATTCATGAGTTGTTGGAGGTCTTCAGCAGAGTGGGCAACAATGGCTGCATCATCGGCGAAGAGGAAGTCCCGCATGCATTTCAGCTGGACTTTGGTCTTCGCTCTCAATCTAGAGAGATGAAAGAGCTTTCCATCTGATCTAGTCTGGAGATAGACACCTTCTGTTGCAGTTCCAAAGGCATGCTTCAGCATGACAGCAAAAAAGATCCCAAACAGGGTCGGCGCGAGGACACAGCCCTGTTTCACTCTGCTTCGGATGTCAAAGGGATCTGATGTTGAGCCATCAAAAACTACGGTGCCCTTCATTCCCTCATGAAAGGACCTGATTATGTTAAGGAGTCGAGGTGGACATCCAATCTTGGGAAGTATTTTTAAAAGGCCGTCCCTGCTAACCAAATCAAAGGCCTTTGTGAGATCTATGAAGGCCACAAAGAGTGGCTGTCGTTGTTCCCTACATTTCTCCTGCAACTGTCTGAGGGAGAATACCATGTCAGTGGTGGATCTATTAGCTCGGAATCCACACTGTGATTCTGGATAGACTCTGTCTGCAAGCACCTGGAGTCTCTTCAGTACAACACAGGCAAGCAGCTTCCCTACAACGCTGAGAAGAGAGCTGCCACGGTAGTTATTGCAGTCGCCCCTGTCTCCTTTGTTCTTATACAATGTGACGATGTTTGCGTCCTTCATGTCCTGTGGTACTCCACCTTCCCTCTAGCAAAGACAAAAGACTTCATACAGTTCGGTGGTGATGGTCTCTTTACAGCACTTCAGCACTTCAACAGGGATGTTATCCTTTCCAGGTGCCTTGCCGGAGGCGAGGGAATCCAAGGCCGCTTTTATTTCGGCTAAAGTTGGTTCGCTGTCCAACTCTTCCAAGACAGGCAGGCACTCAATGTTATTTAATGCTTCTTTGGTTACTACATTCTCTCTGGAATCTAGCTCAGAGTAGTGCTGCACCCAGCGGTCCATCTGCTGTGCTCGCTCCTGGATGATCACGCCTGTAGCAGACTTCAAGGGAGCAGATTTATTCTGTATTGGACCTAAAGCCTGCTTGATACCGTCATACATTCCTTTGATGTTACCTGTGTCCACTGCTATCTGTATCTGAGAGCAGAGCTGAAGCCAATAATTGTTGGAACATCTCCTGGCAGCCTGTTGGGCTTGGCTACGAGGAGCTTGAAGAGCCTGCAAGTTGTTCTCGCTAGGGCACGCTTTGTATGCTGCTAGAGTTCTCCTCTTATCCTCGATGGCTGGCATCAACACCTCAGAATGGGCTTCGAACCAGTCGGCCGTCTTTTTGGTCTTCTTGCCAAATGTGGACAAGCCGGTGTTCTAAACAGCGTTCTTGAAATGTTCCCATCGTTCAGGTGCATTTCCATCAGCCGGGCCTGGAAGGGTTTCCTCAAGCGCTTGGACAAATTCCTCCACTTTTCTTTGATCGCGAGTCTTGCTGATGTCAATACGTGGTCTTCCTTCCTTTTTCGTTTGATACAATCTCTTTGTTCGCAGTTCTACTCTACTACACACCAGGGAGTGATCAGTATCGCAATCAGCACTCTGGTAACTGCGTGTGATCATAATACTAGGAAGGCTAGAACGTCTAGTGAGGATCAAGTCGAGCTGATGCCAATGCTTGGATCTTGGATGTCTCCAGGAAACTCTGTGTTGAAGCTTCGTATTAAAGAACGTGTTGCTGACACAAAGACCATAATAACAGCAAAACTCCAGCAAGCGTTGGCCATTTTCATTCATCTTTCCAATGCCAAAACGGCCTAGACAAGTGGGCCAAGAGTTGTGATCAGCACCAACTCTAGCGTTAAAGGGGTACAGGGGGGAATAATGATATCAAGCCACAAGTAGCACTTGTTGGCTAAGATACAAAGTATTTCATATCCCTGTTTTTTCTAGGTACCTTGACAGCTTGGTAGCTAGGATTTCTTAAGCTTTATGTGTGAGTAACAGGATATCTCTGCCTGAATCTTTTCTCTGTGGGGCAATGAAACTGTCATGGCTGTCCAGTTAGTCGGTATCCCATGTGCTTACATTTACCCCTTGAATTATTTATTAGGAGATCCAGCCTGGATTACCATTCCTCAGCAGTTTAGACAGAGCTCCAGCGATAAATATTTCTCCCACATTAGAAGCCTTACATTATAAATTACCTTCTCGGTTTATGTTCTCCAGCCTCTATTAACCTGTTCACTCCTTTGATGAGGTGTGAAATAGATACCCTCTTATGCCTGGTCTGCTTGTAGAATGGAGAATGTTTCCTAGAGCTAACGTTCTTGATCAGATTAAGAGAGAATTAGGAAAGTAATTCAATTAATTAAAAGGCTATTTTTGCTAAACAAAGCACAGCAGGTCCTGTGCCATTCTTCTGAATTCCAATGTCTTTAAAGGTGAAGAATAAAGGATCACAATTAGACACATGGTTTAAAAAATAACAAGATATAGCAGCAGCTTCTTCTGTTCACTTGGCACTCAATAAACATTTTACACTTTAAAAAGAGAGGATAGACAGTCTACATGATCTCCCATGAATTAAGATCTCTTTCAGAGGCCCTCTTTGGCCTTCCCCCAATATCTGAGGTGAGCTGGGGAGTGACCAAAGAGACAATCTTCTCAGTTGTGGCACCATAAACGCCACTTCCCAGATATCTTCTAGGCGCTGGGTAAAGCCCTTTAAATTTTCCCCCAAATAGATGTCTGTACTTGTAAATGTCTGTACTTCTAAGCTAATGTGAAAACAAACACAAATAGAAACAAAGATTTCTATTTGTGCTTGGCTTTTGCATAGGCTTACAAGTACAGATATTCAAAGAGGGCTGTCTTCAGACATTAGAAATGTCTAATCACAAAGATGGAATGGGTTTATTGGAACAGACTGGGTCTGCAGGTGGTGGTTGCCACATCATGGCAGGTATTTAAAGAGAAGCCAGAGAGCCATCTGTCAGGAAATATATAGGTGCAAGAGGCATATGGATATAGTGCTGGACTAGATGGCCTCCAAAGCCCACTATGATTCTGAATAAGTCCCAATACCATCCCTATGTATAACCCCAAAACAAAAGCAACAGTAACCAAATACTGTCTTGTTTTCTGAGGCAAAACAGTGGCTTCAGCACAACCACCCCCCTAGAATAAAGAGCACTGCTTTAGTACTTCAGAGACAAAGCCCTAACCGCTATGCATTTGTCTACAGATGATCTACATTAGCAAACTACTCTACCTTTTCACAGGATGCTTGTGTCATCAATACCTTGAAAGTTGCATCAGCTGTGTTATCTTTGCCATTGTCATCTCATTTCTCCCATTTTGATTGGCTCCCAGAACCAAGAACAATGTGTATTTAAACCTGTGGCCTAAATATTCTGCCTGGAGAAGCAGATTATAATTCATGAAAGTGTACAGTGAAATACATCTGTCAAATGTAAGGGTGTCACAGTATCTCCTGTGATTAATATGTAACTACCTCTCTGAAAATTAGTACAATCCTTAATTTAACTGTGTGTTGTATGAAGAACACTTCCTTCTCTCTGTCATGCACCTCCAGTTTTAAGTTTCAGTGCATAAACCTGGATTCTAATGTTTTGAGAGGGGAAGAATGTCTCCCTATTCATTTTCTTCATATAGTGTATAATTTTATATGTTTAAAAGCTGTTACTTTTCTTTTTTAAAGTAAAAAACCCTAAGTGTTTTAAGTTTTCTTCGTACAAGACTTGATAGAGACTAAGGATATATGAAAACATCTGATCTGATTTGTATCCAAATACTAGTAGGCGCCCTTCAGTCTCGAGAGACTATGGTAACGTGCTCTGAATAGAAGTTTTGGAACAGCGTCTAGTGTGGCTGAGAAGGCCAATTCGAGAGTGACAATCCCTTCCACATTGAAGACAAATACAATCTGTCCCCTGTCCAGCTCCCTGATTTTGCTGGTTTCCGGACTGCCTCTTTGCCTCAGCCTGCAGGACAAGTGTCTCTTCAAAATGGGAGAGGCCATGCTGCACCCCCTGCCTCCAAGCTGAACGCTCAGATATCAAAGTTTCCCATCTGTTGAGGTCCATTCCTAAGGCCTTCAGATCCCACTTGCAGATATCCTTGTATCGCAGCTGTGGTCTCCCTCTGGGGCGATTTCCCTGCACTAATTCTCCATACAGGAGAACATTTGGACTCTGACAGTCAGCCATTCTCATGACATGCCCAAGCCAATGTAGACGTCGCTGTTTCAGTAACGTATACATGCTAAAATTTCCAGCTCGTTCTAGGACTACTCTGTTTGGAACTTTGTCCTGCCAGGTGATACCAAGAATGCGTTGGAGACAATGCATATGGAACGTGTTCAGCTTCCTCTCCTGCCGTGCACAAAGGGTCCAGGACTCACTGCAGTACAGGAGTGTGCTCAGGACACAGGCTCTATAGACCTGGATCTTGGTATATGCCGTCAGCTGCTTATTAAGCCATACTCTCTTTGTGAGTCTAGAGAACATGGTAGCTGCTTTGCCGATGCATTCATCCAGCTCGACATCTAGAGAGTGTGTGTCAGAGATCATTGAGCCAAGGTACACAAAGTCATGAACAACCTCCAATTCTTGTGTGGAGATGGTAATAGAGGGAGGTGAGTCCACGCCCTGGCCCATGACTTGTGTTTTCTTCAGGCTGATTGTTAATCCAAAGTCTTGGCAGGCCTTACTAAAACGATTACTTAAATCGTTTTACTTACTTACTTACTAAATCGTGTATCCAAATATTTGCCACAAAAATTGAGAGCAACCCACCCTGAGGTGATTTGGAAGTGGCCTTAACTGACTTGTTCCAGAGTTTGTGAAATCATGTATAGATATTTGTATGTTTCTGGACCAGGAGAGATAAAAACCCTGAAAATGTGGACAGCAAAGGGCTATGACTTGGATGGGAGACAATATGCAGTACCATCCGCTTTGGGAACATGATGGATCTCAGCAAGCAAAGCTCCTACAAACCAGCTAACTTACTTGTTGCTTGTTTACTTCTGCCCTTCCTCTTTCCCTCTACTCACCTAGGAGCCCTGCACAGAGGAAGCATGGGGTGGAGATGTGGAAGAGGTCCCCTTAGGGTCCCCCCTAAGTGCCCTGGCTTGCTTAACTGAACCCACTCAGTGCATAGCCCAAACCAGTGTGCTGCACATTTGTCTTTGCCTTTCTGTGGAACACACATGGGCATGCACAAAAGAAAAAAAAGAAATGGCTTTTTAAATAAAGGTTAGCAGCATGCCCTACAAAATGAAAGAAAGGACTGTGCTGAAACGAAGCTCCTCCCAGCCAAGCCTTGCTTGAAATTATATAGGAGTACCCTTCTGACTCCAGCCTAACGTTTAGCCAGCCTAGTGGTTGTGAGTCTGGACTGAGAAGGATCAGGGCCTGGCGTAACTGAGCTCCTCCCTGGTTCCTCCGGCTCTAGTGCACCGTGTGGCCACGTCTAGTTGGGTCAGCAGATCTGAAAGCATCTAGGATAAGTCAATTGTGCTGGCCCATGAGCAGTTGGGCCAGCATAACGAAAGTTGTGGTGGCACGAAAGGCTTCTATCGATTTCAGATCTAGTACAGCCATTTACCCTGCAGCTTATGTAGGATTGGTCTCCGCTGGATTCAAATTAAAACCTAGTGACGACACAACATAAAGGACAAGGTGTGGGAAGCTGTTGCTTTCTGCTCATGTGATCACCATATTTGACACAATGGGGCACTTGAGGGGATGTCAGTTTCCCTCAATCATGTGCCCCTAGTCTTCAGACAATTTCTTTTTATAAACATGTTTTCAACTCAGTGCTGAAAAAGAGTGTTGCTTGAAAATTGCCATCTGGATGGCTATCTGGGGAAACCCAATTTGAGAAACTGCAAAGGCACAGGGGATCCAGTCCTATTTTCCCTGCTGTTTAGTCACACCCCGAATTGCACCATACACAATATAGTTTAAAACCAATTAAAACCCATTTTAAAAACAGTAGCAGCAACAATCAAAACCTGCCACCAAAAAGTCTTGATAAGTAGTTCAATTCTGTTTAAATAAAAATGCCTGGCCTGCTGGCGGGAGAATCCTGCCTCCCTTGCATAGCCTGGGAACAAGCACCAAAAAGGCCCTTTTTTATTGTCCTCAACAAATGTGACCCTAAGGGTAGAACAGCAAAGAGAAAGGCTGAGGATCTTAAGACTGGAGCAGTCTCATGTACAGAAATAGGGCATTGGATTGTTTGGACTCAAACTGCGTAGGGCTTCATAAGTCATAAACAGCTCTTTGAATTCTGCTCAGAAATAGATCAGCTCCCGGGTACAGCACCTCGTAGTTTTTGGCAGTTATTGCTACAAGATTATACATGTCCATGGTATAAACATCATCAGATTCGATGGCATTAATTCCCTAGTATAGAGGATTCTAGAATTAATAAATGAAGTATGAAAATGGTGATAATGGATCCTATAGACAGAGTCAGATCTGATCCTAAACTCGTGAAGTTTATTGCTATATCCATGGATTTTGCATTCCTGTGAATATCTTCTGTGATATAAGTCCCAGTGACCAGAATCCCATTAAAAGCCTATAGCATATACTAGAAATTACAGAATTGTAATTGTACCAGTTAACTGCTGCACACTTCTACACATCTGGGTTTTGTGCTCAGTCATACATCTGGAGTGCAACAAATGGTCAGAAAATTGTGAAAACTGCTTGTGTGATTTCCACTTACACATGTGGTCTTTGACAATAAATTGAACAAAGCTTGCTCTGACTGTAAGTGCATGTAGGACTGCCCCACTTGTCTTCTTCCCACCTATGGACATTTGCAACCCATATCCAAATGCCTTTAAAACAGCTGCTCTTTTCAGTCTTTGGTTATCAATGAGAGAGGTGGGGCTGAAAAGAGGAAGCTGAAAGGTATACCTCCGTCTTAGATATCATGGCCATGTGTTCCTGGCTGTAGGATTTTTGTTGTGCTTCATCAGGTCTTAATTTCTTGTAACTTTAGCCCTGGTTACAAGCCTTACAGGAATGTGAAGTTTAATGGTGTGCAGTATCAGTACTGGAACACTGCATCATAAGGAAGTGAATAGAAAATCAACTGAAATTGAATATGTCACTCTTATAATGCCTTTATAGAAACATATTGTTGAAATTTCTGAGAGGTTACACACGTTGGAGATCAAGTACGAGTACAAAAACCCCCACACAGATCACAAGTAGATTCTCCCTTGGTATGAACTTGTATTTGCCAGCAGTTGAAATAATATCCATTTAGTCATGGAAAAACTTTTAGAATGTTTAAATTAACACTTGAACATTTTTACTTGGTATAGATTTGTGCTTGACAGACTTATAACAGTTTCATAATAGCTTCCTTTTGCAACATGCTAATGGCAGGCAGTAGAGATGGGCAAAAACCGCTGGTTCAGTGCAGTTTGTTTCCCAGGTAAACAGCTGACCTGTGATTCGATGCACCACCCCCTCAGCTCCTCAGCCAGGAAACAAATCACCAAACCAGCAGTTCGTGCCCATTTCTAGCAGACAGCATAGCTGAAAAACACTACTATTCAACAGAAAAATCTCATGCTAACAAACAAAACAAGCAAAATAAACCTTAGCTTAACTGTCCCTTCTTCTATTTGTTAAACACTTATCGGCACTAGACAGAATCTGATTGGTCACAAGGTTCTATTATGTAAATAACACATCTCATTCATTCTTATCTACACATATACGCATATATACATGCTGGGTTGCACAAATTATATATTCTAACCTGTATGGAATGCCTATAGTTCTTGCCTCCAGTATTCTGCAATATCCTTAAAAAAGGATGTTATAGAATGAAAATTGCACAAAAGGGCATACAGCATGAGCAAAAGTCTGCAGCAGAGATATGCTCCAGCTTCAAAAAAAAAATTGTCAAATGGGGTGAAGGGGGATATCTGTATGTTACTACAGCTCATGATCTCATCACACTTGGGCACCCCTACAAATCACTGGAGTTTGGTGTTTTGAGGAAAAAATGCTGGCATCTGAACAAAAATATTTGGTGCCAGTTGCTGTAAGAAAAGAAAGACATTGACAGCTAAAGCATCAATGATTTAAAAAAAAAACTGTCCTGGAAACTCCAATTACTGCACCCTGGAAAGGGCTCAGATCAACCTCACTCGAATCTATTCCCCAAGCTACCAAGCAAATGTTTCATTTCCTGCATGGTGAAGGGAGGTTGGTACATCACTTGCTAAACTGTCTGCATTCTATAGTCTTCTTGCTATTTCTTTCAGGTAGCTGCTATGAGTCCTTATTACACGTAGGCTTGAGTGTGTGTGTGAAATGCAGGAGTGGTAAGTGATTCTCTTATGTGCGTTTAGACTGGGCAGGTGAAAGTGACGCTCCTGCTGGGACTATTTCTTCTCTCTCACTGCCATTTTCTCTTTTCTTTATTTTGGGCTTAGCGTCAGCTCAGCCACCCATCAGCCATCTTGGCTAGTTCGGATTGGGCCTTTAGTATGATAATCTGTTTTATACTGTTTTAATATTGTAATTTATTGTGGCTGTGTTTTGGTGTTTTTTTTGTTTTTGTTTTTTGTTTTTGGTGAACCTGTTTTTAAATATGTTTTATAAGCGTTCTTGGATCTTTAAGAGAAAAAGAGAATAAATTAATGGATGAAGGAACTAAAATTATTCTTTACCTTAGGTTCACGTTCTAAGACTGACTGACAGATATATATAAGGGCAAAATAGGGGGGAAGAACACAAAAATATCACCCACTCCCCCAAAATAATAATTAGATTAATTTCTTAGAAGCCATCAGTGTACCTGAGGAGGAGGAAGAAGTGTACAGATGAGCTTGTCATTGCTTCAAAACTCATAGCTGGAGCATTTCAAGGAAAGAGATATATGCTTTCATTTTTAGCCTTGAAGGGGAAAACTGTTGGAGTTTTATTTTCAACCTTGCATGCTGCCTGTAGTTTGTGTGATTGGGAGGAACTTTTTTGGGTTGGGGTGAGTGTCTATCTAAGTATTAACCAGCTGTTCCTTCTAGCTTTTGAATTCTGTTTTGTGTTTCTTTCCCTTTCTTTAGTTTATTGGGGGCAGTTGTTTGTTTGCTGCTGATCTGTTCAGTGGGTTGCTAAGGATGTGTGCCATAAAGAAAGCAGTATACATAAGTCTGTAATTTCAGGCAACTGTAAGTAATGAAACATTTTTTATTCTTTCTCCTTCTAATGTCTCAGAGCAAGTTATTGAGACTTTCAGTGCCAGTTAATGAGAAAGGGGTGAACTCTGAACAACTTATAGCTGTTCTCCTCTGTGGCTCTCTGTACTTCTACTTGAAGCAAAAAAGAGAATTTTACCAGAAATTCAAAACTCTGCAACAAAAACATCTAACAGCTCTGATTCCACAAACTATGGTGTCATAGAAAAGAGGGCCAGGCCATCTGGTTAATCCCAGACAACTAGATTAAGATCCCAGAAGGGCCAGGTTTGACCCCTGAACTTTAGCACCCTGCTGAAGTCTTCTGCTTTGGTTTCCTAATTTTTTACATCACTTAAACCGTGAAAAGGAAGAAAGAGAAAAATATTTGGGAAAATCAAATTGCAGATGTGAAAACATGAAGGGATGCCTATGTTTCAGTTTGCTTGCTTGCTTGTTTATATGCAGCCTGTCTCCTAAAGCACATGTGTCAAACTCAAGGCCCGCGGGCCAAATCCGGCCCGCCGAGCCATTTCATGTGGTCCTCACAGTGTTGCCTGCTACTTTGCAGTATACAATATGCAGGTGCTTACTCGGTCACCCATAATGCTCCACAAGGATGCTGGGAATCCGCCCAGCGGGACTTCTAATCCCAGCATCCCAAGCAGCAAAGAGTCAGAAAGTGATAATTGAATAAGGAGGATTATATTTAATATGATAAAGAGTAGATACATTTATATAGTCTTACAGATACAACCGGCCCTTTGAGGGCAACCATAATGCCGATGAGGCCCAAGATGAAATTGAGTATGACACCTCTGTTCTAAAGGATCCAAGGTGGCTTACAGTATTAAAAGAAATAAAGTTTAAAAAACAAATAATAAATTATTACAATATGAAAAAGGATTAAACAAATATATTAAAACACAGTATAAAAATACTTATT
The DNA here is from genome assembly GCA_037013535.1 of Intellagama lesueurii. NCBI lineage: Eukaryota > Metazoa > Chordata > Lepidosauria > Squamata > Agamidae > Intellagama > Intellagama lesueurii. The sequence continues at coordinate 247,300,584 of JBAJHW010000002.1, forward strand.
TCAGTCATGCTTCATGAGACTGCTTTAAACTTGTAAAATTTAGTCAAATCATATCTCTCACAAGATAAATACTCTTTGTCATTTTCCTAGTGAATAGTGAAATTCCTGAATTTTGAAAACAGACTGCATTTTCAGAATTGTCAATTACATACTAATAAAAACAATAACAAAGCATTCACCTTAACAGTAGAATTGTCTTGACAGCATTATCATATTAACAGCAGTATAGCTTCAGTAGCAACTAAACACTGTGGATTATCTGTGCGGAACTAATGCCTTTCCACAGCTGTTGTCTGAACAGATTCAGTCACGAAAAGTTCCCTTGAGCGCCATAGTGACACATACAGTGGTATGTTTGACCACATATGAACATATAAAGGAGATTTATACTAAATTAGACTATTCACCTGTCTAATCCAGTACCACCTCTTTATAATAGAAGGGTCCTCATAATAGGACATCTCAAGGCAAATGTCTTTCCTACTGAGAGGGGGAAAGAGGCCAGCATGAAATAGAAGAGAGCAGCAGGAATAACAAAATTATTAATAATGAACTAGGAATGTCACTTTTGTTTCATGTTAATGCAAGGAATATGGAATGAGGTACAGGTTGGCCTTGGACAGTTTTGGTTTTGCCAAAATGCACAAATCCACAGATAGTAATTATGGAATTTAGCAAAAGCAAATGAGGGCCTGCTAACTATACAACTAACCTAGCAATATTATAGGTCTATCAATAACATAAACTACACATGGAACGCTATTTATTATATGCAGTATCTTTTCAACCTAAAGGTGAAAGGATAACATACTGAACAGATTAATTGTGCAAGCAATTAGGAAATCAAGACTCAAATAATTTTGAGAACTTGGCTATACCCAAATGATTTTCAGTCACCCTAAGAAATAGTTTGTGAACACAGTATTCTCAAAATGGGGAAGAAAACTTAGTAGATGACTTCAAAAAAGCCTTAATGCTGCAACATTGTTCATTTCGGGTTTTATTTGTCTTGTTGTGCTACTAAATCAGACCAATGACAAGAATCATTGAGGAAAAGATGAAGCACAGAGGACATAATGCAATGGACCATCACACACCAACATGGCTGTACTTCCTTCAATTTATTAATAGTAATTTTTTTAAAAAGACTTTGGCTGAATATAATAATAATAAGCATGGACTTCTTGGGGGGGGGGGGAGGAACTGAGAAAGTAGACAAGCATTCTCTGTATCTCCTTCCAGGTTCTGGAACGCCTCATCAAGGTAGCTTTGCATCTAATGACAGTCTGCTGGCAGGCAAATGGTTAGTCAATTAGCTAAACTACTAAGCCTTAAACCAACTTCTCCATATGTTGAATTTGGTTTCAACTGGCTGATTTGTACTGATTTCCCTTAAGTTTTAGTGCTTTGATTTTATGATTCTATTTTGAATTTTAATGGCTGATGCATTACATGTTATGATATTTGTATGATCACTGATGGCTCTTTGAGCACCATCTGGTGGGAAAAAAAGAGATTTTAAGAAAGATACCGCAGAGGCTCAGGCAATTTCCCCCTCTCAGATCACCTAACTTTTTTCTATGGCATCACAGAGCTGGCTGAGATGATAGAGGTTTTATCCATTCTAATGAAGGTGCAAAGCACTGGGATAGAGGCCAGCTTCCCCACCTCAGGTCTACAGAGCTGCAGGGCAAGAGGCCCCAAGGGCAGCCACAAGCGGTCATTCACAGACTGGAAACTCACAATATGCCCGCTACCAGAAGAGACTCCCCTCTTACACATGACTCTATAGATCTGGCAGGCAACTGGCCCCCAATGGAGCTGTGCTCTTGATATGGGTAATTTGCTTATTCTCAGGTTGTACAAACACCACCTATGTTCCTGAAGGTACGAGGAACTAGTCCTTCTTCCAAGCTTAAAGGAATGGGATGTAGCCATGAACTGAGCCTGACTGAAGTAGGGATGTGCTCTCTAAGGCACCACCTCCTGCTCCACCTCCTAGTCTGAGTGGCCAGCCGCTGGAGGAGGTGGAAAAGGAAAGTCACATGATGAGGAGGGAAGGAGCAGCATCACCTTGGCAGGTCAGTGAGCAAACTGTCTGGGGAGAAGGGGAAGGGAACGCACAGCAGCTGTGCTGCCGCACAGACGACTTATGTCAAAGAAGCACAAAGTGCCCATCTCTAGTCGTAAGCAACTTCACTGCATACCAGATCTTCATAAGCAGGACTCTCCCCACCTCCACCACACACAACCTTGTTAAGTTCTCCCATTTTCCCACCCATGTGAACCAGTATGGTGAAGTGGATAGGACTCAGGTGAACTGGTTTCAGATTCCTGCTTTGCAAGAGAAAATCACTGGGGATCTGTGGCACTGGTAAAAACCACCCCTCAAATATCTCACATAGCTTGAAGACTCTACTAGGGTTTCAGTACGTTGGATGTGACTTGATAGCACATAACAAGTGCATTTTCCCACTCAATGCACTCAGGACCATGGGCAGGTCAACTTTGGGGAGATACTGGATGGGAGAATCTGAGGAAGAAGAAGAAAAAAACAGGCATTCCTCTGTAAGAATGTTCCCTTGATGCTATATGTTCCCCCAGATCCCATACAATAGGACATCCATGCTCAACACAAGCATTGCAGATGAGGCTGCTGAGAGAAATTTGCCAGAGCTGACCTTTTGCAAAGCTGCTCTATGGCCTATTATGTTTAGGTGAGTTGTTCTGGATTTATTTTAGTGAATTGGGATGAAAAGGTTCCACTTCACTGTAAATCTAGACCCTTGACTTTGTTCTGTGACTATCAACAGAAATTTCTTCAGAAGTATTGCCAGAACAGCAGTATCTCAGTCCCTGAGTTTCAGGGCTGCCAAAAATGGAGAGTGGACAACAAGCTCTATTATCGCCACAAGGTCTGCCAGGGAAGAGTTGGTCCCGTGGAACAGCTAGTTTCGGCAAGAGAAGCAAGGCACCCTCCTTCCCACATTTCTTCTTCTTCTTTTTGTGCCTTACACAAAAAAACCTGAATGATGATGCAGACATGGAGGTTTGTCTGGAAACCGGGGTAAGAATATCAGTTTCCTCAGACTTCAGCTGGCACTCTGAGACTTGGCCGCCCTAACTGTCAGGGACATATCAAGGTTGTCTCCGGTGCAATGTCTCTCAATGCACACTGGAATTGGTCCTAGCAATTTCTGCAGCATATTGGCACTAGAACACCATTTCCTAAAGAGCTTCTGCCTGTTCAGTCATCCCTGCCTCAAATCTGCATGCGACGCACCCCACCTGCTATGCCTAATTTTGCATCTTAAGCTGTAGAGTGTCCTTTTATGCTTGTTGGGGAAGGAGCAGTCTTTAAAAAGAGGAAACAGCAGATGACCAAATAAATAACTTTTCTCCTTCATCACCAACCCACATTTCAGGACATTAAAAGAAGCAGCTTTCTTCTTCCTGGGATATGAACTACTGAACAGAAGTTGTCTCTAATGCACAAGTCCAAGAGTAGGATAAACACCTTGTTTAGAAAGTTTAAAAACTGGACATTCATTTATGCTTCCTTTGGATCAGTAGAAGGGGGGCAAAGCCAGCACTCAGCCTCTTAAAAACACAGCCAACACCCAACCAACATAAATGACAGAACCCTGTTAGAATAAACACCTTTGAAAGCCAGCATATGGTCAACAAAGTGGGAGCCAACATAATTTTTCCATAGTGGGAGCAGCCACTGAGAAGGCCTTCTCTTACATCTCAACAAAAGTGCCTCACATGTTGTTGGGACTATGAGAAGGGCCTCCCTAGAATACCAGCCTGGTCTCCAGTCACTAGGGTATGTGTTGTGTGTGTGTGTGTTTGTGTGTGTATTTGTGAGTTCATATTAAATTTAGGAAGGAGGAGTTCAGTAGAAGTAGGGGAAGTTACTTTTTGGGGTGACACCGCCTAGAATCCTTTTGTCATCATGGCTACTGGCTGGGAGATTCCAGGAGTTATAGCTCCCCAAAAAGTCATATTTGCAAGCTTTGAAATTAGCTGGGAGAAGGAAGTGTTCCTTCTGTCACTGATTAAACATTTATACTTTCTACAGTCAACTTGTCAGGTTAAGGAAACTTGTTTTCTTTATCTCCATCCCAAAATCATCTGTAGCTCTCTCTCTCTCTCTCTCTCTCTCTCTCAATCTCTCTCTCTCAATCTCTCTCTCTCATATACTCTCTCACAGCATTTATAATCTTGGTCCTCCACGGTCTATTTCTTGAGGAAATCCCAGAGACCGTCCTCTTAAGAGTTTTTGTTAATGGGTAATCTGGATGTTTGGCATATGTTCACGGTTCCATGTAAGTATTGTCTTCTTGGACACAGAGTGTATTTTCTTAAGCCCTTAATAGTTTAGACAAATGTTTTCGTGTTTATGTCTTTGCTCCCCAAGAAGTCACCCACACAAACAGGGAACAGATTGCTAGAGTATTTTATATCTGAGTGTCAAATCTTGACAGTCTGACATATGTGAAATCCTACAGCAAGTTTTGAAAATTCAGGTTGCCAGATTTCACAATCCTTAGGCAAAATCCAGTGGTTATGTTTGCATAACTTGTTGTAACTAATTGCAGCTAATTGATGAGGTGCCAGGCTGTGTCTTGGTCACGTGCCTGGTAACACGACCAATGGCACAATCCCTTGGTAATTAGCTGCAAATAGCCATGGCAAATAATGCAGACTTTACACAAACACTGATGGGATTCTGCTCCAACTAGAAAAGACTTAGTGAAATGAATGGAATTTGTTAGTCACAAGTAACACAGGTTTTATTTATTTCAAATAATTCAGTATAACCTTTGATTTAGCCCAGTGATGGTTCATCCCCATTGTGGGTGGTGAGGCAGAAGACAGAGCAAACAGTGATGGACTGAGCTGGAGCAAAAGTTGACATTCATGTACATGCATGTGCCTCTTGCCATACAGAGACATTCTCTCTCACTTAAAAAAAACACATAAACAGACAAATATCCATACATGCAGACAAAGTGATGCCCTCTGTCTCTAGCAGGGAGACAGTCAGGAATGGGATGACTGGGGACAGGCTGAGCTTGAGGTTGGGCATTAGCCCACTTGCTCTTATGGAAAAGCCACCACTGACTTCACCCAATTATCTGCAGCTTCTTTTGTTAGGTATACACAATGGCCAGAATTTTTCACTAGTTTATGATAAATACAAGACTAATAGCACCATTTGGAGATGGGAAAAGTTACTCCAAAACTGTCCTGCACTGGTTGGGATAGTCTGGAAGCTGCAGTCCAAAGCACTACCTTTTCCAATTTAAGCCAACGTGGCGGGTGTGCATTGGAAGCGGAGCCAGGCTTCATGCTCCTTTAGTACATCTTGGAGTATATAACATTCATTTTCAAACAGCTTTACTGGTAGACACTTTGATTTTAAGGAGTTTGCACATGAGGTACCTGGTACCTCCTTGCCCAGGTTTAAATCAGTGACTGTAATTTAGGGATCTCCATCTAAATAAGATAAATATTTATGCATGCTGGAAATCCATCAGGGCATTCCACAAGACTGGCACTGAGCTGGCTTCTCGTCACTGTCTCTTACTGATAAAGCCCTAAATAGAGTAGGACTAGGGTGTCCGGAAGATTGCTTTCTTATATAGGAAGCATCCCAGAATCTGTATTATTTGTCAGAATAGTTGTTATGAAGGCTAATGTGCTGCCATTTTCATATGAGTACAAAGTTCAAAGATGTAAAAATATCCTGCTGGCAGTAGAAGGTCCGCTTCATGAGTACTTGTCTGCCTAGGCTCAACGTCACCATCTTTACAGCACCAGACAATTCTCTACTGTTTTTAACTTTTGTTTATTGTATCTGAAGATACCTAGTGTTTATTTAGAAAAGGGCATCTGAGGAATGTCATCATCATCATCCACACATCAAGAACAGACCCAAAACCTACCAACTAGGGCTAGGTTTACACACTTGACACCTGATCCTAAAGATCTCTGGCAACATTCCTGTTGTGTCCTATTTTATGTTGTTGCATTGATTCAAGTTTGGCAACTTAAGCATTTTGAACCATCCAAAATTTGTAATTTTTATGCAAAGTAAGCACACTAGTTACTGGTTTGTTATCTATGATTTAACAACACCCACAATAGACAAATCACCTTTTCCAAATCCACAATTGAGCAATAGGTGTTTTTTTTTAGTTGGACCAACCCCCAAAATGTAAGCAAGCTTTCAGGTTTTCCAGAAATTCATTCCTACTTTTGCAAATGGAAACACACACACACACACACACCCCGTTCCATACAAACTAAAACCTCATACCTCATCTTACAGAATAGTCACTCATGGAGAGTTATAGGAACAACTATTATCCTTAACAGATTTTGTGTTCATCACAGATTGAGGTGAAGCTGCATGCAACCTTTGGGCCATGGACTGCCTGCCTCAATCTGTGTACATTAATGTGAAAAAGAAGGCACACTCTCTTTGAATTCTATGGTTTTACCTATGAGGACAAAATCATCTGGTCCTTAGCAGGTCTTAAAATTAGGTAAAGACAACCTCTGATGAACAGCAACACTTAACATACTACACCGTGTCATGATTTATTTTACAAAAATAAAGCCAAAATGGAGTAACCATGTGTGAAAAACTAAGTACACCCTTACTGTTTCCATAGGAATTAAGAAGCTCAGTAGCAGCCAGATGCTGCTAACCAAATATCCTTGAGTAATTGATCATCAGCAAGTGTGACCACCTCTATAAAAGCCAACGTTTGCTGGTCTGCAGCATTCAGGTGTATGTTAACACAATGCCAAGGAGGAAACACATCAGCAATGATTGAAGAGAAGCAGTTGTTGCTGCCCATCAATCTGGGAAGGGTTAGAAGACCATTTCAAAACAATTTTTTAGAATTCCATAATTCTACAGTGAAGAAGACTATTCCAAGGACAGTTGCCAGTCTTCCCAGGAGTTAATGTTCAAGTAAATTCATCCCAAGGTCAGACTGCAATGCTCAGAGAAATTGCAAAAACCCCAAGAGTTATATCTCAGACTTTACAGGCCTCAGTTAACATGTTAGATTTTAAGATTCATGGCAGTACAGTTAGAAAAAGACTAAACATGTATGGTTCGATTGGAAGGGTTGCCAGGAGAAAGGTTTGCAAAGGTGCATCTGGACAAAGCACAAGACTTCTGGAACAATTTCCTTTGGACAGACAAGACCAAAGTGGAATTCTTTTGAAGGAGAAAGGTGGGATGGATGGATGGATGGATGGATGGATGGATGGATGGATGGATGGATGGATGGATGGATGGATGGATGGATGGATGGATGGATGGATTGATTGATTGATTGATTGATTGATTGATTGATTGATTGATTGATAGTTTGGCCATAATGCACAGCACCACCTTTGGTGAATACCAAACACATCATATCAGCACAAACACCTCATACCAACTGTCAAGCATGGTGATGGAGAGATGATGATTCACACTTGTTTTGCGGACACACGGCCTGGGCACCTTGCAGTCACTGAGTCAACCATGAACTCCTCTGTATACCAAAATCTTCTACAGTCAAATGTGAGGCCATCTGTCCAACAGCTAAAGCTTGGCTGAAATTAGGTCATGCAACAGGCTAATGATCCCAAGCACACCAGCAAATCTACAACCAAATGGCTGAAAACCAAAAGAATCAAGGTGTTGCAATGGCCCAGTCAAAGTCCAGACCTCAACCCGATTGCAATGCTGTGGTGGGACCTTAAGAGAACTGTGCATAAACAAATGTCTGCAAACCTCAATGAATGGAAGTAACGTTGTAAAGAAGAGAGGGCCAAAATTCCTCCACAACAATGTGAGAGACTGATAAAGTCATACAGAAAACAATTACTTCAAGTTATTGCTGCTAAAGGCTCTACAAGCTATTGAATCATAAGGGGCGCTTAGTTTTTCACACACGGCTTCTCCATTTTGGCCTTATTTTTGTTAAATAAATCATGACACAACGTAATATATCATGTGTTGTTGTTCATCTGAGGTTATATTTACCTAATTTTCAGACCTGCTAAGGACTAGATGATTTTTATCTATGTCCTCATACATAAAACCAAAGAATTCAAAGAGGATGTACTTTCTTTTTCACAGCTGTAGTCATAAGATAACCTCCAAGGCTATCCAAAAATGTCACACTTAGTGAATCAAAAGCAGAGACAACAAAGACATAAGATACCATCAGGCTTGCTGGTTTTGATTTCCTTTTGCACCTTCCTCCTTCCTCCGAGAAACATGATACTATATACCCTCAGCTGTAGGAAGACAGATGACAGAGAAAACTGCATTGGGTTATTTATTCTTAAACTGAATCTGGTTAAAAGAAAGAAAGAAAAAGAAATGTGAGAGGATCTCCTTGGCATGATTGCATTAGTAGAACAACTCTGGGCTGACCAGCCTGAGGAGCCAGCAAGCTTTCTAAGCCCTGCAGGTACGTCACTTCAGATTAGACAAAGGCTTGAGAAAAAGGATATTTTTACTGCAGTCCGGTGAGCAGTGAGGCATCTCTGAAATACTGCATTGGACTGCGTCGTTTAATTGTGTAACAGCAAAAGCCATGTGATTTTCAGTTCAGTTCCCTTAAAGACCAGATTCCTCTTGGCTCGTCAGCCGAAATTTGATCAAATGATCATTGACCTTTTTGCAGGCCTTTCAAGGCACCAGTGCAAAAAAATAAGTCATTTGAAATCACACAGGCTTATACGCTGGAACAAGGGAGTGGATGTGCCCAAGTGCTATGTGCGCAGTTTCCACATGGAATTTGGGTCATCTTTCAAGGCCATTGCACACCAGGAACTGTATTGAACATTAGAGGATCAGATGGAAGTATTCTTGGTTGCTTTAAATTTCTGTTGCCATTTTCTTACACACAGGAAGCTTTATATGACCTAAAAATATATTCTATGACTTTAGAGTGGGTCTATTTAATAGCGCTTGAAAGACATAGTAGTCTTTTCCTTTGAGTTTCCAGAAGTTAGTGAAAACAGCTTTATTTGTTCCAGTTTTCTATCTGGAATGATTGAAAGCCCAAAACATTCAGTGTTTTTGCTTTTGTTTTTAAAGAAAACATGGCTGTCTTGTATACGCTCTCCTACTGCTTTCTTCTTTTAATTTCTTTGTGGGAGGGTATTTGCATTTTAAATAATGTAAATATTCTGTTTAATATTGCCATCATCAGTTTACTGTAGGCCACTTTGGAAATCCTTGCTAAAAATAACTGTTGAATTTTGGTAAATAATACAAAAAAAAAAAAAAAAACAATTTATAAAGTTACACATTTCAAAAAAGAATATAATAATTTGGATTGGATCCAGATTGATTCATATTTGGGGCAAACTCATTGAAATCAATGGATGAAGAAGAGGTGTTGATTTCATGCCTACGAGTTCAACTGAACATACACAAGTTTCAGTGTGCACATAAAAGGTTTACTGAATATAGTCCATAATGATAGAGGAAAGTTTGGCCTTATAGGTACATGAATAAAATACTATTGTGGAAAGTTATTATTTCTTTCCATCTTCCTGAATTAAATTTGATTCTTCAGTTTTAGGTAATTAAGATTAATTTATAGTAATTATAAATTATTACTTTAGAAAGGGAAAAAAAACATATTGGACTAACACAGACGTTGTGAAAGCGGAACATAATAGCATAGAAATTAATTAAACACAGGGCAAGATGCATTGTTTTAACCAAAGAGGTCTGGGCCCCTTCCCACTGCCTGCTTGCTGTCTTGCCACATATTAAAAACAAATATGTAAACCAAAGCAAATCCAAATGGAGAGTATAGTCAAGAAATCAGAAGAAGTCTGAGACTCAAAAGGGCAGCAACACAGGAACTAGAAAATATAATCAAGTGTAGGGGTATGTCACTGGAAACCAAGACCAAGATCCTCCACGCTCTTGAATTTCCATTTCACACTGTGTGGGGGTGTGAAATCTGGACAGTTAAGCATGTTGACAGGAAAAATATTGATTTGTTTGAAATATGGTGCTGGAGGAGAGCTTTGCTGGACCACCAGAAAGATGGACAAATGGGCCCAAGAGCAAATCAAGCCTGAACTATCTCTGGAGGCCAAAATGTTGAAACTAAACCTATCCTACTCTGGGCACATCATGAGAAAGCAGGATTTTCTGGAAAAGATCATGACACTGGGAAAGGTAGAAGACAACAAGAAAAAAGGAAAACCAAATAAGAGATGGATTGACTTCCCAAAGGAAGCCACTGGAGTTTGCAAGAGCTGAGCAGGGCAGTTGAGGGCAGGACGTTTTGGAGATCACTCATTCATAGGGTCACTATAAGTTGAAGGTGACTTGGCAGCATGTAAGAACAACAAACCAAAGCTGCAACTACACTGGCAAGCTGGATTGCTCTGATTCAGATTTGCTGTGGTTTGATTCACAGCCTGCATTAGGCTGAATTTGCAGTCAGTGATCACACAGGGGCTGTGGACTGATTTGTGAGTTCACTATTCACACTTGATACGATGTGATTCTCATTCCAGCCCACAGCCCCCCTTCTTTCCTTCCTTCCTCTGGTCCCACCTTTTAAGGTTTGTTGTCATGCTGCTTAGTTTTGAAAGGGCTGCACAGTATTCTGGAAAAGGAGGCAGTGTTCCAGAGTTCTTCTTAAACTGTACAGAAATGCCACAGACCACAAAAACATCTTTTATTTGGGTGGTTTCTGTTTTGCTAGTCACAGGGGGCTTCATGATATTCTAATGTGCCTGGGCAGAATGACTGGACTCTAATGATAAAGATGTGTGTTAGGTACCACCAAATGGCATTTGATTTACATTTATCCTAATGAGGTTTTCAATGTATGACAGATATATAAGGAGTAGTTTTACAAATCTCACCATGCAGTGAGTTTCCATGGCCAGGTGTCCTGAATCCTACTGTGACATTCTCTTCACTGTACCACACTGGTTTTCAATGGTAAAGGTGGAACAAGTAAAAAGAGATCTTTTAAAAACAACAACACACTATTAATTCTCAACAGCTGCCAGCAGTATTCCACCAGAAACAAGGCTAAAAAGAAAAAGGCTAGAATGCTTTATACTCTGGCAATGAAAAGAAATAACCAAATTCTTATAACCCCCCCCCCCTTTTCAAATTAATTTTTCTTGATAAAAATGAGCAAGTTTCAAGTTTGGTTTATTGGTTTGTGGGCTGTTTTCATTTATTATTTTTGTTTTTGAGTGGAGTGGGACAGAAGAGGAGATAGGGTTTATGTAACATTGTAAGACCACCCAGATTAGTGGTTTCCACTAAGCAGGTGCGGTATAAAAATTCGAGAAATAAATAAATAAATAAATAAATAAATAAATAAATAAATAAATAAATAAATGTCAACTGAAGCATAACCACATAAAGACAAGATCCTTTTAAGTAAAATAATGAAAACCTGCAAAGCTGTATCTTCTCATACCATAACAGAAAAAGCCATCTGTGATAATTTTGAGCAAGAAAACAGAAAAGAGAGAACAAGCCAGCCTTTCCCTACTTTTACTCCACTTACAGCACTATCACATGTGTGTCTGCTTAGAAGAAAGCCCCATTAAGTTCAATGGGGCTTACTCCCAGGAAAGTAGGTATAGGGAACATGATTGCAGTCTTAAACTCACAGCTTCCTGAGGACCCAACTGGCTGTGACAATAGAGATGTACTCAGGGATCCTGGTCTCTTTCCATTTCCTTTTTCAAACAGGAAGAATGACTTTGTACAAGCACAATGATCTGCATCAGGACCGATCACACAGACAAAAACATGTGTGCATAACTTTGGGGAGGGTTTTTATGTCTCACGGGGTAGGGAAGCCTAGGGCCCTCAAGGTACTATTTGACTCCAGTTTGTACCACCTCCAAGCAGTGTGGTTAACGGTTAAGGCTGAGAGGACCTGTGGTTTAACATCTGGAGGGCTCCAGTTTCCCTACCCGTGTCTATGAGAGCAAATAGCAGTTTCAGGGCAAACTTTTTTGATCCGAGGGAAAGGTTAATACACACATAGCTATGCTGCTCTTCCAGTCTGGATCAAGCCTTCCCTACAGCTGGTATGAGGGGAGGGAAGGAAATTACTAAAATCTACTGATACATCTCTTTGTCTTATGTCACTTGTCCTAATTAGGGTTCAGCCGAATCCGAAACAAATATCTGACTTGGCATCAAGTGAACAATAGCTTACAATAGTAGACCACAAGGTGGTGATAATTGCTCACAAATTCACAGAAATGGAACGCAGTAAAGAGACTGAAGGAGTTTTACCCATTGCCTTCCTTTCTTGAAGGAGCTGTAGCTTTCGCTGTGGTAACCAAAGAAACAAACAAACCAAAAAGCTTGTTCAGGCTATACATGCCTATCTGACGGAAATCAGCTCTGTGTGTATGCGCGCGCACACATGCACACACGCGCGCGCACACACACGCGCGCACACACACACACAGAGGATTGTTCTGCTTATGTCTTTTTCCTTGAGGTATTTACTTGAATGAGGAAGCCTCTAATATGATCAAGACAAGAAAGAGTTTGCAGAAGGGAGCAAATTGTCATTACTTATTCATTCCTTTATTTAAATATTTCTGCCCTGACCTAGGGATAGCATTAAACAAGCTAAAACAATGTGAAAAAGCCTTTTTAAAAGATAAAACAATTTAAAAAATTAAATAGTTTAAAACAATGTGTATGAGATACATTCCATTGGAGACTGTCAATATAATCTGCTTTCTTTAAAGAAGTATTTCCCGCTATTATTATTCACCTATTTTCCATGTGTTTATTTCTGAAAATACAAAAGATGACATTACAGCAGGAGGAGATGCACACTGGCCTGAACTCCTCAGAGGAAATACAGAAAGAAAATATAATTATTCTCTAATGCTAAAACCCATACTAGCAACCCATACTGTTGTGCTCGCGGAGGGGCGTGTTGTGCTCGTGGGTGGGCGTGTTGTGCTCACGTGCATGCGCAAGACGCCCCTCCAAGAGTGTGATACGCGCCCCCCACGAGTGCCACCCACCCACCCATGAGCACGGGGGGTGCCCCCACCCCCCCATGGAGCCCACCCCCCCCACCGGTCCGCGGTCCCAAAAAGGTTGGGGACCGCTGCTATAGAGCACAGCTGACAAATAAATCTCAAGGCAGACCCAAGAAGCTCGTGAACAGAGCTCGCGAACAGGAGAGCAAACAGAGTTTGCTGTGGGAGTTCGCCCGGGGAGGCCAAGGGGGAGGCCCCAAACAAATTTTTTTGGTTCCTTGGGTATACATACAACTACATTTAAACTAACAAAACAAGAGGGACAGGTATCCTAAACAAACAGTTGAAAGTAAAAAAGTAAGAAGGGATTATGGAGAGTGGAGACAATACAGTTGTGGTTACCTGCAAAGATTGTGCTATGTTTGTCTTTGTTCCTGAGTGCAAAATGATACATTTAACAAGTGTAAACCGGTGGCACTGTTAGAAGAGAAAGTCAGAGACCTGGAACAGCGAGTAGCCACACTCAAGGCTATAAGGGAAGGTGAAGCCTACATTGATAGAACTCTTGAGCAGCAGCAGCTGGCAGAGGGGGCACTGCTGATGGAAGAAAAAGAAAACATTGCAGTTGAGGGAAATGCTGTAGAGGCTACAAACATAGTGGAGGAACCATCATGGAAAAGAATCACAGTTAGGAGCAAAAGAAGGAGAAGACACTCTTTCCTGGTGGGACTACAAAACCGCTTTCAGTTACTTGAAGAAGAGTCTGTTGGACAGGATGCAGAGGAGACCCCACAGGAGGACATGAGTAGGGCTGAAGCACAGCAGAATACAATTGCTGAACCCACAGCCTACAAAAAGAAGAAGAGGAGAGTAGTTGTAGTAGGAGACTCCCTGCTACGTGGAATTGAGACTGAAATTTGCCAGGAAGATCCATGGACTCACCAGGTATGTTGTTTCCCTGGAGGATGGATAAGGGATGTGATGGAAGGATTGCCATCACTCATAAAACCTACGGATACATATCCCTTTCTTCTTGTCCACGTGGGAACAAAGGACACAGCCAAGAGGAGCGACCGAGAAATCACGTCTGACTTTGAAGCTCTGGGAAGGAAACTCAAGGACTTTGGGGCCCAGATAGTTTTTTCTTCCATCCTACCGGTGCTCGGAAGAGGAATTGAAAGAGAAAGGAAGATCCTCTGGGTGAATGACTGGCTACGAAGGTGGTGTCGACGAGAGGGATTTGGTTTTTGGGACTATGGGCTAAGCTTCCCGGAAGAAGGACTACTAGCAAGAGACGGCTTGCATCTAACAAGGACTGGGAAGAATGTGTTTGCCCACAGCATGAAGAACTGGCTTTAAACTGAATTGGAAGGGGGAGGGAGACGCAAGTACAGAATTAAGGATAGATGAAGCCTTACACACAATAAGAGGAATGGACCAAACTGATCAAAAGGGCAACAATAATAACATTAACAATAATAATCAGAATAATAAACATAACAATAATCAGAATAATAATCATATTCATAAAAATGTACAAAGAGAAACAGGCCACAAATCAACACCCTGCGATGTCTGTATACGAATGCCAGGAGTATGAGAAACAAACAAGAAGAACTGGAAATTTTAATTCAGGAGGGTAACTATGACTTGATAGGAATAACTGAAACTTGGTGGGATGACTCCCATGATTGGAATACAGAAATTGAAGGATATAAACTGATCAAAAAGAACAGAGAGATTAAAAAGGGAGGTGGAGTTGCAGTATATGTCACAAATACACATTCCTGCACAGAAATACAGGAGGAGGAGAGTAACTGTCCCCATCGAGAGCATTTGGATCAATCTAGCTGGGGCAAAAAACAAAAAGAACTTGGTAGTTGGAGTCTACTACCAACTGCCCAATCAAAGAGAGGAAGCGGATGAAACTTTTGAAAAACAAATTCCAGGTTTTTCAAAGAGACATGACGTAGTAGTGATGGGAGATTTCAATTATCCAGATATATGTTGGGAGGCAAATTCTGCCTAGTATGCCTCTTCCAAGAAATTCCTGGCTTGTGTGGCTGATAATTTTCTCCTACAAAAAGTGGAGAAAGAAACTAGAGGATTTGCTATCCTTTACTTGATTCTGACTAACAAAGATGACTTGGTCGGGGAAGTGGCAGTAAGGGGAACTCTAGGTGAGAGTGACCATGTTCTTCTAGAATTCTTTATTTCAAAGGAAACAAAAGCAGAGTGTAGCCACACACATCTACTGGATTTTAAAAAAGCCAGTTTTAATAATCTCAGAACAAGGATAAGTAAGGTCCCATGGCAGGAGATCCTAACAAGAAAAGGAGTCCAAGAAGGGTGGGAGCTTCTAAAAAAAAGAAATACTAAAGGCACAACGACAAACAATTCCAACAAGAAAAAAAGGTGGGAGGTGGCAAAAAAGGACAGTGTGGCTTCACAAAAAGCTCAGGGAGGACCTAAACACCAAAAAAGACATGTACAGGAAATGGAAAGAAGGCCAGGCCACCAAGGATGAGTACAGAGAAGTAGCAAGGAAATGCAGGGATAGCATCAGGAGGGCAAAAGCTGAGAATGAGCTGAGGTTAGCTAGAGACACTAAAAGCAATAAAAAAGCATTCTTCAGGTATGTGAGTAGAAAAAGACAAACAAAAGACATAGTGACACAGCTCCGCAATGGAGATGGAAAAATGATAACAGAGGACAAAGAAAAGGCAGAGGTGCTCAATTCCTATTTTAGTTCCGTTTTTTCCCCATAAGACAGACTATGAACTTCCAAACAAATTGGAAGTGCAAGTGGGGGGGGGGGACAGGATTGCAGCTGGAGATAGATAAACAAATAATCAAGGAATACCTTACCACCTTGAACGAGTTCAAATCTCCAGGGCTGGATGAACTGCATCCAAGAGGACTGAAGAAAGTGGCTGAAGAACTCTCAGAACCGCTATCCATTATTTTCTTGCAATCATGGGAGGTGAGGTGCCAGAAGATTGGAGGAGGGCCAATGTTGTCCCTATCTTCAAAAAGGGCAAAAAAAGAGGAACCTGGGAACTGCAGGCCAGTCAGCCTGACATAAATCCCAGGCAAAATTCTGGAACAGATCGTAAAGTGGTCATTGTGCAAGCACCTAGAAAACAATGCAGTAATAGCTAGAACAAATCCTGCCAAACTAATTTGATCTCATTTTTTTGATCAGGTCACCTCCCTGATAGACAGAGGGAATGCTGTAGACGTAGTATATCTTGACTTCAGCAAAGCTTTTGACAAAGTGCCCCATGATATCCTGATTAGCAAGCTAACTAGGTGTGGGCTGGATAGATCAAGTGTCAGGTGGATACACAATTGGCTACAGAATCGTACTCAGAGGGTGATGATTAATGGGTCTTTCTCTAACTGGGAGGAGGTAACAAGTGGGGTACCCCAAGGCTCAGTCCTGGGCCCGGTGCTCTTCAATATTTTTATTAATGACTTGGATGAGGGAGTGCAGGGAATGCTTGTCAAATTTGCAGATGATACCAAATTGGGCGGAATAGCAAATACCCTAGAAGACAGAAACAAAATTCAAAATGACCTTGATAGGATGGAGCACTGGGCAGAAAGCAACAGAATGAAATTCAACAGGGATAAGTGCAAATTACTGCACCTCGGGAAAAAGAAACCAATTGCACAGTTACAAGATGGGGGATACCTGGCTCAGCAAAACTATGAGCCAGAAGGATCTTGGAATTGTCGTAGATCACAAGCTATATATAAGCCAACAGTGTGATGTGGCTACAAAAAAGGCAAATGCTATTTTAGGCTGCATTAATAATTTTCTGCCTTTCCCAGAAAAAATTGAGCTAGGAAGCTGTAACTGCCACACTATTCTACATATTCCCCCAGGAAGTCAATGCACTTGCGACATCTGTCCTGCAGCTTCTTTTTTTTTTTTTTTAATTTTATTTTAAACATAAACAAACATACAAAACAAACACAAACATATATACGGGGAGATAATTTCATGTATCTATCTAGCATATAAATCTGACTACATAAACCATCTTGCCCTACCAAACATATTTAGGCCATATCCATCTAATATATAATTCTGACTACATAAACCATATTACCCTACTAAGCATATTTAAGCCATTGTTAAGCTCATAGAGTAACTTCCTAGCTTTATAATAATTAACATACGTATATTGTCTAATGTACAAACTTAAATCTATATTGATCTTATATTCAAGCCACTCTTAATTGCGTATTCCAAACTATAATTCATATATTACTTAGTGTCTTCATGTTTCTGACTTATCATCAATACCTTCTAAACAATTATACTCAGAATATATAATCTAATTTAAGCATTATCTATACTTATCAACCATTTAAAACATTCAGCAAGTAACTTTCCAATTTTTGTTGTATTTCTTAGCTCCATGTATAGACCAGGGATTTCTGATTACTTATAGCCTTGTGGATCTAGGAATTCATTTCCTACATTCTTTTTACTAGCTTTTAAGATGCCATCTATAAGGTCTCTATAGGATCTTTCACCTGCATACCCCTCTATCCAATACTCATCATAAGCAATTCTAATTTCATCATTAAGGTAACTTATCCACACACACACACACACACACACACACAAAAGCTCTAGGCCAGGTCAATACATTTCTCAAAAATCCCCACTTTTGCAGGTAAAAAGACAATATGTACCTAATCTTGTCTATATAATCAATATAGTAATTCACTCATATTTAATCTCTATATATGTACCATAGAAACAAAAGCTTCTAATACTATTATTCTTCATTAACCTTTCTAAAATTCATAATTACATATGCTTATCTACCATTTAGATTCTCACCTAGCCAAAATTGTTCATAGTGTAATTATTCATATTGCTTTATGTGTAACTATATATCTCTCAAAACCAAGAAATTTTAAGCATTTAATCCGCAGGTTACTTTTCCCCTTTTCATTTTTGCTTCTCAGCTCCATTATCATACTTCCGGGCTTGCTCCCCTTTTGCCAGTTTTAAAATGCCATCTATGAAATCTCTTTAAGGCATTTTCTATTCGATTTACTAATTTCCTCCCAATATAATCAATATCTTGATTTTGGAGCAACACAGAGCTATCCGATCTCTGATCAGAAATTTCTGCCTTTAAATTCACCCATGCTTTCCCTTTTACATTATTTTCCATCAAGGTAATCTCAATATGCTTCCCCACCTTGTCCCCACCCCTCCTTTCCTCATTTTTAAATATTTCATTCTGCTTTTTTTTTAAAAAAGTTTTTCTCTCCCTCTCTGGAGGTAGACATTTGATGAATTCAAAGCAGTCAGTCGTTTGGTCTCCGGTCTCCTTCTGCTCAGGAACAGTAGATTCTTCCTCTCTCTCCGACGATGGTAGTTGTTCAGAAAATTCAGTAAATACAGTCTGTTTGTATCCTGTCTCTATCTTAGTGTCCAAGCCAAGAAGTATTGTTTTGATATCTGTCTCCAGTTCTGAAACTTGAGCCTTGATATGATTTACAAGACTGAATTGAAATTCCTGAAGACAGCATACAAGAAAAGTCTCCATTTTAAGGTCCCAATAATGAGTCTCACCCTCAATTTCCCCTCCCTGCTCCTTGGTCAGAACAAATTCCGAATCTTGCGGAGAGCACTCTGGTCATAAAAGTGACTATTTGATTTATAATCCCCCTTTATGGCTCAAAGTAAAGTTCCATAGATTAAGTTGTTCATAGTCATTCAGAATTCTCAGGCTTCTAATTTATAAAAAGCCAAATCTTAGGAAGGGAGGGTTAAGGTGGAAAAGACAATTAGTTTCGCTTTCTCAGTTCTATCAGTTATGGCGCAGTAAAAAAAAAACTCCAACATTGCCAAAGATTCTCTGCCGCTTAAAGAGATCTATCTCCACATTCGGCTTCCAGGAAAAACCCAAAACATCTGGTCTGTTACTTGCCGTAAAAATAGCCGTTCAACTTCTGTTCATGCAGTCAGATCATAAATCTTCATTTCTCCCCCTCTCTGGGCAGCTACACACCAATTTATCATGGCGACTTGACGAGTCAGTTGCTAAGGAAAGAAAACTCCCGAAAAAAGCAGATTGCAAGTCTGAATTCTCCGGCGTCTCCAGCTTCCCTGCTGCAAGCCCACTTCTCCTGTGGAAAGCTTGCCCTCCCTTTCTCGGGGGGTCCGCTGACTCGGAATAAAACCCAGGGGTTCTCAGAGCCCTGAGAATCCCCCTGTTCTCGCTGCCCGTTGCTCCGCCCTTCTGTCCTGCAGCTTCTTAAGTCCCTGCAAATAAAATTCTTCCGACTGCTAGTGTAACCACTCATTTGCAGCATTAGTTGCCTCCAGAACACTCCCAAATTGTTGTCCCTTTAGGTGTTTTTTGAGTTTGGGGAACAGATAATAGTCAGAAGGAGCCAGGTCGGGAGAATAGGGTGGATGGGGCATCACTTGAAAGCCTAAGGACGTCAGTTTTGCCATTGTTTCACCTGCAGTGTGTGACAAGGCGTTGTCATGCAACATGATGACACCTTTGGAGAGTTTTCCTCAACATTTTTCCTTGATGTTTTGCCTCAACTTCGTCAATAAAGCACAGTAATATTTTGCATTGATGGTTGAACCCTGTTGGAGGTAGTTCACCAGCAGAACTCCCTTCTTATCCCAAAAAACTGTTGCCATTTGCTTCTGCACCGACCTTTGCACTCGGAACTTCTTTGGCCTGGGGGAACCACTGTGCCTCCATTCCTTAGACTGTTCCTTTGTCTCAGGATCAAAACAGTAGATCCATGTCTCATCACCAGTTACCAGTTTGCCCAGGAAATCTGACTCATTTCTTGCAAAATGTTCCAAAACAGCCACCGAGGACTCCACACGTTTCCTCTTTTGTTCTGTTGTCAAAAGTTTGGGGATCCACTTTGCTGCCAGCTTTCTCATTTCCAAGTCGTTGTGGATAATGGCACCAACTCTCTCACGTGATATTCTCAGATATATAGCAATACTTTTGGCTGATATTCGGCGGTCTTCCATTATCATGTCATGGATGGCTTTCACATTTGCAGGCACAGAGACAGAAACAGGCCTTCCACTGGGTTTCTCACTTTCAGCACTGAAATGGCCAGTTTTAAAATTGACAACCCAATGTTTAACTGTTGCATATGAAGGGCCACTGTCAGCCATAGTTTGTGACATTTCATCATGGATCTGCTTTGCACCTTTCCCTTGGAGAAACAGGAACTTGATTATGGTCCTATGCTCTTCCACATTGAACTTTTCTGGAGGTGCTGCCATGTTCACTTTGGAGCTGAAAATGAAAGATAAGTTAAAGTCATAGGTAGTTGATTTTTGCACCATTGAATACAGACAAATTGGCCAATACACCCTGCAATTTATAGCTTCCTACCTCAATTTTTTCTGGGAAAGGCTCAATACTTATCAGCACCCCTCGTAGAAATATAGTTTCCACATCCCGCGAGGTGCTAGTCCCCCTCTATTCAGCACTGGTTAGGCCTCACCTTGAGTATTGTGTCCAGTTCTGGACACCACACTTCAAGAAGCAAATTGGAACAAGGAGGAGGGCGACAAGGATGATCAGGGGGCTAGAAACCAAGGCTTATGAGGAAAGGCTGAAAGAATTGGGCATGTTTAGCCTTGAGAAAAGAAGACTGAGGGGTGATATAATAGCACTTTTCAAATATTTGAAAGGCTGTCATACAGAGGAGGGGCAAGATCTGTTCTCGATCATCCCAGAGTAGAGGACATGCAACAATGGGCTCATGTTAAAGGAAGCCAGATTTTGGTTGAATATCAGGAAAAACTTCCTAACTGTTAGAGCAGTAGAACAGTGGAACCAGTTACCTCGGGAGTTGGAACCCGACGGATTATAATTGGAAAGCTGTCAGGATCGCGACTAACCACTACCTTACTAAGGTGAGGTCTGCCAGTCGAGCTCACTTCACTGTCCGGATAAGCGAAGCTTCAATTCAGCAGGCGGAACTCTTCCATATAGTTCGCAATCTATCCGGAATTGGTCTAAGTGATGGGCCTCCTACTAGTATTTCACCTGACTAATTTGCAGCATTTTTTAAATCTAAAGTGGAGGCCATCCGCCAGGAGCTCTCTCCTTTTTTGAACACAGTAGATCGAGCAGAGATGTCCAGCGCTCCGCCTTGCCCGATGAGACTCGATCTCTTTCAGCCTGTGATGCCAGATATGGTGGACAAAGTGCTTGACCGCTGTCGTGCCACCACCTCCTCCCTTGACCCTTGCCCGGCCTGGCTAATCAAAGCAGCCAGGCCTACAACAACTGAATGGGCCACGGCAATAATTAATGGGTCTCTCAAGGAGACACTCATTAGGCCCATAAGGAAGAAACCAAGTTTGGCGGTGGACAACATTGGCAATTATAGGCCCGTCACCAATGTTTCTTTCCTTAGCAAAGTGGTAGAGAGGGTGGTGGCTGACCAGCTCCAGGCTCTTTTGGATGAAACCAATGCCCTGGATCCATTCCAGTCGGGCTTCAGGCCGCGCCACGGTACGGAAATGGCATTGGTCGCCCTGTTTGATGATCTGCTGAGAGAGGCTGACAGGGGCAAAATGTCTTTGTTTGTCCTCCTCGATATCTCAGCCACCTTCGATACCGTCGACCAAGGTATCCTCCTGGGGAGGCTCTCCGAGCTGGGAATCGGTGGTCTGGCACTTGCCTGGCTCTGATCCCTCTTGGAGGACCGTCCTCAGAGAGTACAGCTTGGGGAGACTGTTTCGGCCACGTGGAGCCTCAATTGTGGGGTTCCGCAGGGTTCGATCATCTCCCCAATGCTGTTTAATATCTACATAAGGCCGCTGGGTGGGGTCATCAGTGGGTGTGGGGCTTCGTGCCATCAGTACGCTGATGACACCCAGCTCTACATCTCCTTTTCTCCAACCACAGTGGATGCTGTTCCGTCCCTTCAGCACTGCCTGGAGGCTGTACTGCAATGGATGCAGGAGAATGGACTGAGGCTGAACCCAGACAAGATGGAGGTCCTGAGGGTGGGTGGCCCCTCCATTGGTGGTTTGGGAAACTCCCTCTCTTTTGGGGGAGTGACTCTCACTGTGAAGACTGAGGTTCGGTTCACAGCTTGGGGGTCCATCTGGACCCGGCGCTCACCATGGAAACCCAGGTGGCGTCTGTGGTCCGCTCCGCCTATTTCCATCTGTGGCGGATTGCCCAGCTGCGTCCCTATCTTGATGTTGGGGCGCTCACCACTCTGGTCCATGCGCTTGTAATCTCGAGATTAGACTACTGTAATGCACTCTACGTGGGGCTACCTATGAGATTGATGCAGAAGCTTCAAATGGTGCAGAATGCGGCGGCCAGACTTCTCAGTGGGACGAGAAAATATCAGCATATTTCCCCCACTCTGGCTGCCTTGCATTGGCTGCCCATTCGTTTCCGCATTGATTTCAAAGTGTTAATTATGACATATAAAGCCCTAAACAGTTTAGGACCTCGATATCTAGCGGAACGCCTCCTCCCACCTAGATCTACCCGAATCACTCATTCTAGCCAGGAAGGGCGGCTGAGGGGCTTAACGCCAAGGGAGGCCCGGAGAGAAAGAACAAGAAACCGGGCCTTCTCGGCAGTGGCCCCTCGCCTTTGGAACAGTCTGCCCCCAGAGATCTGTCTGGCTCCCTCGCTAGGTGTTTTTAAGAGCAAACTTAAGACCTGGCTCTTTAGGCAGGCTTTCCCTCCTGTCATTACTTGAATATTTTTATTTTTTTTCCCATCTTGAACTATATTATTATTGTTGTTTTTTATTTTATTATATTGTTTTTATTCCATTTTTTATTGTTAGCCGCTCAGAGTAGACTTCGGTCTAGATGGGTGGAGTATAAATTTAATAAATAAATAAATAAATAAATAAATAAATAAATAAATAAATAAATAAATAAATAAATAATAAACAAAATGAATAAATAAATTCAATAAAAACTTGGATAATCACCTGGCAGATATGCTTTGATTGTATTCCTGCATTGAGCAGGGGGTTGGACTTGATGGCCTTGTAGGCCCCTTCCAACTTCACATTTCTATGATGATTCTATGATTCTATTATTCTATGATAGAAGTACTTCCCAACCTTTTTGAGTCATGACTTGCTTTTATAATAGCCAAGTACCCTGTGACCTGCCACCACATTTGAATGAAAAGGCATTTTAATGAGGTAAAGAAAGCATGTTAAAATAGATTTTATACAATACAATTTTACCCTAATATATTAATATCAATGTAATAATCCATAATTATGAGGGGGGCTGTAAATCTGTCTCTACCAGATAAAATCTGAGAAGGAAAAACAGTCAATACACTTTGGGTTTAATTTATTTTTTTGAGTGTGGAAATGATCCTCCCTGCATGTCTCCTCTTCCCAAGAAACCTTTCAGTTAAGAGCCCCTCCCCCTCAAGCCCAAATAAACATCTTCCCCACAGGCCCCACCCTGTGTCCCAACCCCTCCCTGGGTTTCCTCCCTCTCCTTTTTGCCCCTCTTGCCTTCCTCTTCCATGACTCCGGCGGGGCCTGGAGGTGTCTCTCTGCCCAGGTCCCCTTTCCCTTCACTGTACCACCATTGCCACACCCAGAAGTGCGGGAAACTCAAGTGGAGCAAAAGTTGCTGCTGCCACGACAGCAGCAACTTTTCAATCCTGCCATCATCCTGGGTATCAGCATTCCTGGCATGTGCTATGCATCTGCCTCATTAAGGCCTCTCTGAGCTGGGCTAACACAATACTCAAGTCTAAAGGGCTGACACAGCCCTCCAAAGGTGGAGGCAGAGGAGCCAAGAGAAGCAAGTGAGAGTGGCTTTTTCAGACGGGGTTGGAGTGATGTGTATGCTTCAAAGAAAAATCCTCCCAGAGGAGTACAGAAATAACCAAGAACTCTAGTTGCCTGCAATTTTGGTTCAGATTAAAATTATCTATGTGTGGGCCAAGAGGATTGAACTAAAACACCATTGTGTACACCATTTTTAAAACTCACCAATAAATTTAATATAATAAATATAAAAATAATTGCAAGTAAAAATAACCATGGCAACCCCAACAGAAAACACTTCACAATCCACTTGGGGATCCCAACTCCCAAGTTGGGAACCCATGTTCTATAGGCTGCGTGCCACAATGTGGTACACTTTGTTACCAGTCAATCCCTCCTTTCTAAAAGGTGGGTCTGCTTCAGCAAGTACAAATAGATGAAAAGGGGGAAAACATGGAAAAACAAATAGTGACATTTGCCAAGTAGACACCAAAGGCTTGCTATTATGTTTGGCACTGAAGCTTTGTAATCCCCATAAAGCTTCCAACTGTTTATTTCACAGTTTCCTTTGCTGGAGGCTTCGTAAATGTGTATTCTTGTCATTGAACGATACCAGTTGACCTTGAATAACTGCTTCATAGTAGCCTTCAGCTATTCTATTTCTGCCATGCTCATATCTGTTTCTTTTCAAAACTAGAA
Organism: Intellagama lesueurii; assembly: GCA_037013535.1. NCBI lineage: Eukaryota > Metazoa > Chordata > Lepidosauria > Squamata > Agamidae > Intellagama > Intellagama lesueurii. The sequence continues at coordinate 247,325,124 of JBAJHW010000002.1, forward strand.
TCTCTCTTTTCCTGTTTGGGTTCTTTGTCGCCATCTGTGTCCATCATGTTGGCTTTAGTCTTCATAAAAAGAAGAAATATTGCTTGTTGGTTTGTTCTGTCTATTATAATCCCATGTAACATTCAACGTGATATCATTAAGTTTTTCTTGCTGATTTAATGTTACCAAATCTCTACTTGCTAGATCAGTCTTTCTCCAACTTATGGGGTGAACTACAATGCCCACCATGCCCAGCCATTTAGCAATAACTATGCTGCTGTTATGGGAGATAGTGCCAGAATCCTAATATTTTACACACAGCAGCACAGGTCACACAGTGTAAATTGTTGTAGTGAATTGTCTGAAGTGAAGAAGTTAAGACTTAGATTTCTTGTTGTACATAGTTGCTTGCCTTGGCATGCAACAATAAATATCAGTGCTGACGTCTTAACTAGCAGCAGTTCCCTGCAGTGATTTACTCTCATGCTAGACTGTCATGCTAGAGTATTTCCATGAATTATGCAATGGGACTTTCCTTCATTCCTCCTTCCATCTTTCAGTGCCTCCTGATTCTCAGCCCTCTGGAGTAGCATCTGAAGGTGTGCACAGGGCTGGGCTGAGGAATCTGCCTTCTCTGTTGTTCTACAGATGAATCCATTTTCATAGTCAAACAACAGAACTGGATACAGGCTCAGATTGGAATGGCTGTGGCAGATCTTATAATATTATCAAATAACTGAGAGTACCAATTATTGGACTAAAAGGGAAAAATTAAATTCATGCTAAGAATATTGAGAAGAATGGAAATGATATGTTGATTCAGGTCCAGTCTCCCACAGCCTCTGATGTGTTAGATTACAACTTTCATCCCCAACCAGTGTGCAAGAATGATTAATGTATAACAATGTGTAGCTCTTACAGCAGAAAACCAAAACTGCAAGAACTGTACATACAGGAATAACAAGACCTGGGCACCAGGTCTGCTCCACGTGCAGCCTGTGCCCTTGTGCTTTCATCTGCCTGTTTCTGTTTGCTGCCATTGTGAAATGAACATTGCAACCTGCTACCCAAATGGGCAGACAACAATACCTCTTTACATGTGAGAGAACCCAACCCTGGCTGCGGGAAAACAATTTGGGGCATTTAGATTGTTGGTCGATATTTCTTTAAGATGAGACGGGGAATGGTGTAAATGTGATTTTGAGAATTGTGGGGAATAGCAATTGGTCAACAGTTAAATTATATAACAAGTAAGATGACAGTTTACTATGTTAAGCTTTGTATTTATTACTTGTAACATGACGGATTGTCTTTTCTTTAGAAATAAAATTTTAAAAAAACAATTAAAAAAAAAACCAACCCTGGCTGCAAATGCCAACTCTAATGATGTGCCAGGAAATTTCCAGTCAAGCTAAACAGACAGTACGAGCAAACCCCAGTGCCAAGCTTTGGGCAGAAGATTTGGGGTGTGGTAGAAGGGCAGCAACCTATTGGTCTTGATATTTATTCTTGTTGTCCTTTTTTCCGACTGCATAGGAAGGGGATTTCATGTACCCAAAGACTTTGGCTAGCATTTTTCACATTGACATGAGTGGATAGATGGATGAAGTTGCTTGCCATCCTCTCTCAGGCAACAAATTGTCTTCTTTTACCAGCCGTGATGCAAGTGCCCTGCAATGCAAATGTTTCCTATTTGTCATCCTGGCTACTCTTTTGAAAGATAGTATCCTGACAAAATGCATGTTGGATGACACAGAGAGGGAATTAGCCAATGTGGCTGCTCACTGCTTTGACGTTGCAATAGTTGCATGCTGTGAATGCCAAAGTGTTAGACGTCATTAGGTGTGGCATGCCAAAGAAGGCTGGGTAGGGAGTCCAGAGGGAGAGGACTGGGAGCTCCACCAAAAGACAGGCTTCCTTTTTGAACACTGGCATTTTTTTTCTGCTATGGGATGGGGAGAAACAAGGTAGGGGTCTTCTTTGTCTTATATATGAAACACAGTCTCCAAAGGCTCCCAGTGAATTATGAAGCAAACGTCCTTGTGGCTTCAAGAGGAATCTAGGCTATAGTCCAAATATAGCACAATATATTTATCAGCTCCCCAGAAGGGTATTCCCTTCATGAGCAATAATACAGATTTTTAAAACACACACACACACACAGAGAGAGAGAGAGAGAGAGAGAGAGAGAGAGAGGGAGATGGATTTGGGACAGATGGTGAATATTCTCTCTGTGTCTGGATTTCTAGACACCAGAAGGGTCAGAACGATTAGCCCCACACAAACCTACAACTCCAGTTCAGAGGAAGAATTTTTAAAATCTCCCAGCCCTTCAGCTTCTTAGTACTACCAGTGAGGAGGAAGTCAGATTGTCTTGAGTAAGTGCATTCTTACCACAAGCAGGAAAGGGTTCTGTTTCTTGCACATACCAGCATGTTATTATGAAACCTCTAGGTTTAAATAAAAGTAGCAATAACCTATTGACATGTAGCTTTTGCAATTGGTAGGAAAGCCTGAGAGCAACTAATAGATCTGATAGGGTGTTTCTTAGCAGAAGGAGGAGCAGCACAAAACAGACCAGAAAGTCCAGTTTCTGAAAATACATGTGATGAGTTGCCTCTCTCAATTTTATATCCTCCTGTGTTACTATTTCAACAACGTTTTTGTTTCCCTGAGATTAGATTCTGACCAACCCCTGGTGTGTTACCTGAGAATGCAAGGCATGAAAGCCTGAGCTTTATGTTGGTAAGTGCCTTGTTTTGAGCCATATTTAATCTGAGCTAAGCACCTGATCTTTCTTTGTTTAAACACTGGCTATTTTGTCTTTAGTGAGCATTATTTGTGGGGTGATATGATTGGTGCTCTTTGTGTTAGACCCTAAATGTGATTATTGGGTTCAAGCATTTGGTTAAGAAAAGTTTTCAGAGTCATCTGTACTGTGCTCTCATGAAAGTAAGTAGCAACATAGACCTGGTCATATCTACTCAGAAGTTACTCCTATTAAGTCCCATGAAAGACTTAAGCCCAGGTAAGCAAGGATAAGATTTATTGCTATGATTTCCACAAGTTTGGTAGATTAACAGCTACATTTACATGATTCAGTCCTACAAACAGAACGGAAATGTTTTTAGTGGTAGTGGTTGTCAACCAAAGATCAAGGAAATTGTGGTTTTTGGGAAGGAAAAGTGATAGTTATCTTTCATGCGTAGCGTCTAAAGGTAAAGGTAAACGTTCCCCTTGACAATTTGTCCAGTTGTGCCCGACTCTAGGGGTCGGTGCTCATCCCTGTTTCCAAGCCATGGAGCCAGCACTTGTCTATAGACAGTTTCTGTGGTCACGTGGCCAACGTTACCTTCCCACCGTGGTGGAACCTATATATCTACTCACATTTTCACATGCTTTCAAACTGCTAGGTTGGCAGGAGCTGGGACAAGCGACGGGAGCTCACTCCGTCACGTGGATTCAAACTGCTGATCTTTCGACCTTGTAGCCCAAGGCTTTTTTTTTTTTTTTTTTTTTTTTGCAGTTTAACCCGCAGTGCCACCATGTCCCTCTGCATAGTGTCTACCATCTTGCAAAGTTATAATTTTAAGACTGGAAAATTAAGGCAATAAGAATGGATCTCAGGTAGGGAAAATAATTAGACACAGAAATAAATATATGAGAATAGGTCAGTCCCAAGAAGCCGGCAGATGGAACAACATTTAAAAGATTGGGATGCTAGCAAGAAATCAAACATGGTGCCTTATATTACTCATGGCAATGGCAGCAGTAGCTTAGCCCCCTACATCAGGGCCCAAGCATTTCAGCAGAGACCACTGTCCTGGACACATCTGGCCATGGATTTATCTGATAATCATCATCTGAGAAATCACCTCCATTTCAGTTTCCGCAATGGGATGGCTACAATGAAGGGACATATATGAAGCATCACAGGATCTTAGAATGTCAGGAAGCTGCCTATAAGAGCAAGCTAGGGCTGCATGATTAGCCCGTGGCAGCCAGGGGAGCAAGCACATGGGTGAAGTGGGAAGGGAGGGTGACAGTGTCAGGGGGACCTCTGGGAAAGCGCTTTGTAAAACTGCAAAAAGCCTAAGCAGTAATAAAGAGGCAAAACAAGCATGAGCCAAGAGCCATGATTGTAATAATAATGAATCTCAAAAAGGATGGTGCCTTCATATGATGACAGCCATGGTGTTTAAAAACTTTTCAGATGTTGTATCTACGGGTGGTGAATGCATATGTATCTCCTTGTACAGGCAATGGGTGTTTCTCATTTCAGTATATGCAGGTGGTTGATTTGCATATTCATTATTGCTATCAATGCATGCTGATGCAAGAAAGCTCCCCAGCTAGCTTTATTACTATTATTGCTAGCATTTCTACTCCACACTTTGTCCAAAGGACTCAGGTTAATATACAAGGTCACTTTCCTCATATTTTGGGGTTGATAAGTGTGAGGTAGGATGCTTGGCCCAAGGTCATCCAACTCTCTGTTGACTAGACCACATTGTTTCACCACCACCACCTCTCTGCTTTCCCATGATGTGCCCACCTTTGTAGAGATGTTACCTGCATTTTTCCAGCCAATATATGCAACTGCCACCCCATATTTATAGTGTTGATTCCACATGTGCACTTTGAGTATGTCCACATCCATCAAAGCATTTGTATGCAGGTAAACACCACATGAACACACCTACTCTGTAGTGTCTGCTATTCGCCCTATTGTGGAGGGGATATGGTACTAGACAGCACTCCCAAATTAGGCAAACTACTGGTTGGGGGATCAACACAGTTGGACATGGAGCTGCCTTTGAAGAGTGCTCAGACACTGTAAGTGGTCCAGAAGCTACCTGTGAGGCTACGTGATGGAACTGATGAAGCTGCCAAAATTATGGAGTTGGTCAATCCCACTATCATATAAAACTGATGATATTTATCTAGGATCAATGGATTTCCATTTGATTTGGGGTACTAATCAGAGTGCTAATCATAACATTGAAACCTATGAACGACTCCTCACTGGGCTACATTAAAGGCCACCAGATTTGTCATGAATCCTACCTGCCTCCATGTTCAGATCTGCACTAGAAGATCTTGTTTGGTTGTTTCTACTAGGAAAGGGTGACAGGAAGGGAAAAGCTCCTTTAACAGGGTTTTGGAAAGCTCCCTCCAGGTCTCCTTGTTTCAGACAATTTCAGGGCAAAACTATATGTTAAGGCAAACGGATCATTACAGCCACAGGTAATGTTGATGTTCAAGAGTTCTGACTCAAGCAGTCTTTTGTGTCTGAGAAGTCAGACTTGCAGGGTAAAAACTGTGCTTCGGATCTGAAAACAAATCACAAAAACCAAACAAGCTGATTTGCAAATTACAGAAGGTGAAGAAAGCTTCTTCTGCCTTACTCTCTCTCTCACAATCAGCTCTTGAGGAACTCCCTCCTCTACTAACAAGTTACCTGTAGGAGTTATTATTTTATTAATGTTATCTATTTTGTTTTGACATTTTGTCTTGTGAATAAATTACTTTGGACAGGTCACTTTGAAACTAGGATAGTAAGTTATCCTTGAATATCTTGAAGATTTGGTCAATCAGGGTAGTCATTTTGTGGATGGAGATCATAACTATTACCTGTATATTTGCAATGGCCAAACAGTGACAATTCTTATGGTAATGGGTCTTTTTCTACTTAGGCTGGCTGGTATCCTTTTTAGAAGAACCTGCCAGGACGTATGTTTCATTGGCATATAACTCAAGAACTTGGCACTTCTCCATGCCATTGTAAGGAGGCAGGATGATTAATTAATTAAACAAATTAATGAAATTACTGAAGGACAAAATGTTCCCTTTTCCTTTTCTGGCCCATTACACTTTACCTTGAGAAAGCATCCCTAATGGCCATTCTTCCCAATTTTTCCACATGATCTGGGCTTGAACCCAGTAACAGCTTAGGCAGAGTCAGAAGTTACACTTGCCTCCCATCTCCTAAGGTTCAGATAACAGGAAATAAATTCACTATATGTTTAACAATAACCAGGCAATACCTACATCATCATATAAAATAATATCATATGGAATATGCTTTTCATATGCATCTGCTTGTATATTTTATGAAGCTGTCTTTTTTTCTTGTTGTGGTTCTCATTACTCAAGATGCTGAGAGGGCTAAATGCAAATCTGCAAGAGGGATCTGAAGGCCTTAGGAATGGACCTCAACAGATGGGAAACCCTGACATCTGAGCGTTCAGCCTGGAGGCAGGCGTTGCATCATGGCCTCTCCCAATTTGAAGAGACCCTTGTCCAGCAGACCGAGGCAAAGAGGCAGTCACGGAAGCAGAAAAATCAGGGAGCTGGACAGGGGACAGATTGTATTTGTCTTCAGTGTGGAAGGGATTGTCACTCTCGAATTGGCCTTCTCAGGCACACTAGACACTGTTCCAAGTCCTCCATACAGAGCACGTTACCATAGTCTTTCGAGACTGAAGGATGCCTAATACGAATAATAAATGCAAATGCAACCACAATTGCTTGCCATTCCATCTTACTGTCCAAGAGTGTTAGGCATTAGAGATGGAGCTGCCAGCTCCACACTCCCTTCCAATTGCTCCGGAGCTGGCGGTTGACTAGCCACTCATCAGCCTGGCAGGCAGGCTCGTCTTCCCTCCTTCTGCCAGGAGTGGCTAGTCGACCGTAAGCTCTGGAGCAATTTGAAGGGAGTGTGGAGCCGGCAGCAGAAGCAGATGGGTGAGTGGACAGTCCGGCCCCAGGGGGCCAGACCCTCGTTATGTCCACCTGTGCGGGGGTATTCGTATACAAATACCCCCCATCTCTATTAGGCATCCATTTTCCCTTTGAGACTTAGGGAATCTACAGTTGTGTTGAGACACTGGGTGATTAGTGAATGTGAGCAAGGCATAAGTATAGTTATAGCTGTGGTGGTCTGAGCAGGGAACCTTAGAAAGGTTGAAGGGACATATCTGTTTAATAAGTAGGAGAACAACTGAGCAAACAGTACTTTTAAATCTAAGTTTGTCTACACTGCACAGTTACAGCAGTTTGTTACCACTAACTGCCACAGCTCCACCCAGTAGAAACGGAGATTGTAATTTGGTGACGTATGTATCAGGGATGGGACTTTCAGGGAAAAAAACTTCCAGTCCCATGATTCAGCGGAACCACTTGAGCCAAATAACAGGACTGAGCTGTCAAATGGCAGCAGGTAGAAGAGCCCTCTTACCTCCAGGCCATTCCTGCACCGCTACTTCATGCCCTCTGAAAAGCACCCAGCTACAACATTGCAGATTCTCAGTGTGGTGTAGTGGCCAGAGTGACAGACTAGGACTCTGGAGAAGAGGGTTCAAATCCCTGCTCAGCCATGGAAACTCACTGGAGAAGTAGAACTTCCCACTCCTTAAATATCTCACTTACCTTGAAAATCCTTTTAGGATCACTGTAAGTCAGTTCTGACTTGGTGTCACATTACACACACAAAAAGCAAAAATCAAAGCATGCTGCTTATATACTGCCCCATAGTGCTTAAAGCACTCTCTGGGTGATTTACAATTTAATTATACAGGCTACAATTTACTGATCTTGGAAGGATGAAAGGCTGAGTCAAACTTGAGCCAGCTATATGAGCTTGAACCTGGGTCATGAGCAGAGTTTTCACTTCAGTACTGCAGTTTCAAAAGGGGTAGCAATGTCGGTGATTGTTCTGTCTTTCCCCATTCCTTGTCCTTACCAGCAAGCCCTATCTTCAGGTGTATTTCCATGCCTTGTGTATTGTTTCAAACATAAGCAGTGCCAATGATCTGGCTTCCCTCTATCTGCCAACTTTACTGCATGCCTGGATGTGAGGGACAGGCCTTCTCAGTGTTCCTTGTGGGCTCCTCACAGGTTACCATGAGAACAGGTTCCCAGGCTCATTTGTCCTGTCCTCTTCTTGTTTCTAGCATTTTAAACAAGTGGTGGTCACTTTATTTGATTCTGGAAGTAACCTCCCCACTGAGATTTAGAATGTAACTCCTCTATGTGTTGAGTTCCTTCACAAGAAAATTGATGTCTATTTCTAGACCCTGTGTAACTCGCTTGTTTAGAGGCTATATCCTCACATTATACTTGTGAAGGAAAAGTTAGGGAGGAAAAACTATGTAGTCACACAGGTAGTCATGCGGAGGAAGGGCAGGATCTGTTCTCAATCATCCCAGTGTAGGACACGTAATAGTGGGCTCAAGCTACAGGAAGCCAGATTTAGGCTGAATATCAGGAAAAACTTCTTAACTGTTTGAGCAGTATGATAATGGAACCAATTACCTCAGGAGGGGGTGAGCACTCCAATTCTGGAGGCATTCAAGAGAAAATTGGACAACCATCTGTCAGATCTGCTTTGATTTGGATTCCTGCATTAGCAGGGGGTTGGATTCGATCACATTATAGGCCCCTTTCAATTCAACTATTCTATTATTCTACGTAAGCCAAAAGTAAATAGTAAAGCGAAGGAGGAAACCATCTAAGAAGAAATCCTTGAGGTATATATTACAGTTAGGAGACTAAGGACATCTGGTTATCCAATGCAAAATTCCCACAGCAGACAAAGGATAAAAAGCTTTGCAAAGTGTGGCCAAGGGTGACCATAGATAAAAAATGCAGTTTTATCCAGCTTCTGTAAATGTGGCAAAACCTGATGGGTTGAGGAGGAAGAAATCATCAAAGTTTAATTTGCAGGCGTGTATCAATAAAACATTGGGCTATGAGCTTTTACTCTTATTAGAACAATAGGGAAGTTGACAATGATTTTTAAAAATGTATTTTGGGGGAAGGGAATGGGAAGATCTGGAACAGGGAGCCTCCGTTTCAAGAAACTTCCTGGCCTGGCCAGAAAAATACATTAATGCAATAGAGGTAGAATTAAAACATGAGATGTAGATGATGATGTTAATACCCCATATGACGAGACACAAATTTCATACTAATCGCCTTTGAATTTTTATAAGGGAAACCAGTATAAGTCAAAAATAAAAGTGAAGACTACTGAAACCTGAAAGGTGCGCCGAGCAGTGGAGCTTTGTCTTTTTCTGTATGTGAAACTTATCCATGACAATATGCAGAGAAAACAGACTGTGAGCAGTAATGTTAAGAAATGTTAGTAAAAATCTTTACATACCAAGAACTGTCCTGGCACTTTGTTCAAATTAACCAACAGAGGAGCAGTTTAAAGGGAGGGCATTTGGGGAGCGTTTAATCATCTCTGGCCATCTTTCAGGACACTCTTCCTTTTGCATCAAATCAAGGAAGCTTGCTTCTGGCAGGTAAATGCAGGAGGGGGCAGGCATTATGGGGAAGGATACGCATCTTTTACATTGAATAGGACCTTAAATAATTCTTAAGATAGAAAGCAAGGGTTTTCCTGAAGTGTGAATGACCAGTTCATGTTTTTAGCTACAACAAATGTTTCTGTACAGGTTTCTTAGCTAAGTTTGAACATCCTGAGCTCATATGTGTCAAGCTCCTTTTCTCTTAATCAGAGCCCAGTCTCTGACAAACAGGTTTCAGACAGACAGACAGACAGACAGACAGACAGACAGACACACGCACACACACACACACACCCTTTCATTTCTCTGTCTCACATCTTTTCTCTGGATATGTGCTTACACTACGTTACATGTGCCTCTCAACTCTTGTTATCTGTTTTTCTTTATTCTATTCGTACATTTTTGTCAAATATAAAATATTAGTACTTTTAAATATTTCTATGTGAAATCCTGCTGATCTTTTCTTCCTTCAAAAGCCATGCAGACTCATGAAGGTTGGAATTTTCACTCTCCTTGTCTTATTTCCACTGCCCCCTCCCCCACTTCATTCAGGGCACATGCCGTCCCCTTTCCCCAGAAACCCAAACTGTATTAGCAAGTTTTGAAGACTTACCAAGACCTCAGATGCCTCTTTTCAGTGCACTATGCCTTCTCCGCAACTTACTCCAACTATCTTCCATTCTGTTTGCAAGCTTGAGCAATTCTTCTTCTTAAAAACAACTGTTTCTATGCTTATAAATACAAAGTATTATTTATTTACATAGATATTATCTTTATAATACAAAGGAGTAACGGCATCACCACCCTTTCTCGTATGCTCTTAATATAGTTAAGGCCCTATATGCAAGATAACCCCAGGATTCTAGTGACATGTGGTATAAATCAGCACATACCAAACAAGTGTATGTAGCTCTTAATGAATAATGCAGGATTATTACTGGCTGCCTGAAACCTACTTCACTGAAAAAAAATCTATTATTTGGCTGCCATTGCTCCTTCAGGAGTATGTTGAGAAGTGCTAGCAAATAATAAATGAAATAAGGTGATATAGCACCAAACCCATCCACTTCCTGGACACCAATCATTGAAACAAAGATTGGACTTTTATACTGAGTGTTTTTGCCACCAGGCCCGGGTAAAATCATCACCAAGGGATACAACTTACCCTATAACCTCACCCAAACAGAGCACAATGCTATACACAGCGTCAAAAATAATCCCAACATAGTCATCAAAGAGGCAGATAAGGGTGATGCTTGTGTTGTCATGGACAAATCAAACTACACACAAGAAGCTGAGAGACAATTGTCTAACACTAAATTTCACCAGTGCCCAATTATTAAAAATCCCTAGAGAAATTCCACCAGGATTTCATTAATTTCCGTCCAAACATCAACCTCATCCTGGAACATGATTTTGCCTTTTTCAAACTGAAGTAGGATGATGAAAGAATAATTGAGAAAAATTGAGCTACTTGGATACAGGACACGGTGTTCTGTGAATGTGGAGAAATGCAATCAATGCAGTATTTATGTGCCTGTAGTTTTTGCACCCAGTTAGTGTTTTAGCATTCAGCCAAATAAAAGTGTGTCCAGCAACAGTATGATCAGTTGAAACTGTAGTTGATGCTACTATGAGTCAGGTTGCCTGAAAATATTCATTTAAGATTACCTTAGACTTACTGCACCCAGCCCAGGAAGCATGAGTGACATCCTGGGTGAGACATTGTTTCATTATTAGCTGCAGACACTGTTGTGAGGAGATGTCTTCATCAATCATTCATATTTCTCTCTTTTTTCTGGACAGCACAGTTCATCTTTGAAACAGCAAGACCGTGCTCACTCAGAACCACCAAAGAGGCAATTATAAACATTAGTAACATTACAGGTCAGTTCATTTGTTCAGTTTCTCTAGGTGCCTAAGTTTCGGCAGCCATGTTACTTCAAGCACATGGCTATTTTCTTAATATCTGGAGCATCTGTGGTTTTAAGTATATTGAATAGATTGGTTTTCCACAATCACCATTTGTTTTCATCACATTGGGCATGAAATGAAGGAGATCATCTGAAGCCATCCAGTCAGGGCTGGACTGAAACATCCCTAGGCCCTCCTCACCTGTGTCAAATGCCTCATAGCATTATCCAAAATATTCTTCTAAACGAAAAGGACTCTGGAGATTTATTGGGGCAAGTAAATGAGTCCAATGTTTGCTGAAACAATGTGGCGCTTGATCTCTTTAGATACGTAGTTATCTTTTCAAGAAAAATCACTTGAGTCTTGGTAGCATAGGAATGCTTGGACTTGTTGGAACTAAAACTCCCAGAATCTGCCGTGGGACTTAAAAGCATCACAGCCTCCTCTTGCCTCCTGTCAAGTCAGGAAGCCACATAATAAAGATAACTTGAATAAAAAGTCGTGTTTAAAAAAGTTTCTCGAAAGGCCCAATTGTATACACATCAGCTGAAATCCTGTGTGTGTGTAAGCACCACAGGACCAGCATTGAGCTACCTATTAGAGTGGGACTTAACTGCATCACAACATTCAGTTGTCTGCTTTCCCAAGTGGGTAGGTTTCTGTAACTTTGTTGCTGAGCTCTTTAAAGAATCAGTTCCTTCCATTTTAATAGTGTTTTTAAAAATAATTTCATGTCATTATTTATTACAGTATTCAAAAGCAACTTATTGTGTTACTTGTTGTGTCATTATTTTTTTGTTACTTTTCTTTACCTTTGCAGGGCAGGGGAATCCCTTTAGGATTGGAAAAAAACATGTAAGTGTCCTGAAAGTACCCTTTAAAAATAACTTTGAAACATTATTAGTTACAGCAGGGGGTGAACCTTGTTCTCTCTTGTTGCCATACTATTGAAATATAACTTCATCATAATAATTTTAAACAAAAAATTAATGCCAGCTAACTCATTACTTTCAAACTCTAGTTTATGTATATATTAATAATGAAATATTTACTATTCATGTTGTGCTTTTGATGAATAGGTGTTTGTTTGTGAAAGGTTGACATTGACAATAAATTTGTTGCTACATTGTAATTTTTCTTGAATTCTGTTGATCTGAAAATATTGCAGCATGTAGGTAAATAGATACAGAAGTAGCCTGAAAATATGTGTGCTAAATCCAGTTGTTTGTCCTAGTTATTGTTATACCCATTGAAAAAGCTGGACTTCTGAAATGTTGAAAGACTGAAGTACCATTAATTCAATTAGTCTGCTCAATTTGAGCAGTTGGATTTAGGCCCATATCTTTAACTGTATTACTGAGATATATTACTTAAGCCTTATTAAATTACTGAGATTTTATGGCTATTACTATTTATTCCCTTACATGTAAATAAAATAAGGCAATTAACCTTCTGTTTCTTAATGGAATTAGGTTAGTTATATTTATTTATTTCAGATATTTTTAAAAGTTATCTCTCAATGTGACTTGTAGTCAATAAATTAGAGACAATAACACAATAAAGAATAATTGAAAAATAATTAATGACCTTAATGCCTGAATAAGAAAGATAAAAATACATCACAAGTCAGCTTATCCATCAATCAGAATTACTCCAGAACCAGAACAATAGTTATGCTGATCTTATATCAAAGGCGAATTAATCAGAAAAGTGTCTTGAAGACATACTTAATCTGTTTCTTTAACTGTTATCATATACCATTTTATTGCTCATGTTTCTACATATTTTAGATGGATATATTTTATCATCTATATAAGATATAGATTGTCTTGAATGACATATCACCCTGTTAATACCATGTGAAACAATCCAACTCAATTTCCCCTTGCTCTGTGCAGAAAAGACTAATACAAAGAACAGATGCTGGAGGAGGAGCATCATTCTCATAATTATTTGGTTCTATTCCTTGATTGCTTAGAAAGAAATAATGAGATTTCAATGATCTAAAATACAACCTTTAAAAAAAAAAGAAATCTGTTGGTGTGAGGCTTTATACTGTTGTGACATTAATTCCTCCATGTACAAAACTATTTGATGGGGTTCTTTTGTGCCCTACGGAGTGCAACAGATTGAACTTTCAAGGAGAAGGGGCTCCTTCAAAGTCACTGTGTGCCCTTTTTAATGGGTTCAGTAACCTTCTCTCTAGTGGCTCTCAAGTTTGGAAATAAGAGCCAAGGCTTTGCAGTCAGACAAGCCTCTTCCGATGGGAGACAGTGAATCAGTCCAGGGCCAAAACCTATGCTGGATCCTAACAAGGGAAAACAACCCTGAATTAATGAACCAAAGTCAAGTGTATTTTCAGCTGTTTCCCTGAATCACTGATACGATACATTGCAGAAAAAAGAAAAAAGAAACAGCTTCTAAATATCCAATAATTACATTGTTTGTAGGATTTGTAGTGTATTGCTGGATGAGTTCTAAACTCACAACCAAATGGATGTGTAACATTTACAAAGGAAAATCCTGTCCATCTTGTTATTTAAATGTTGTTTTCCCAGCTTTTGGTCTAAAGCTTTCAAGTTAAATTTTACAACCCTATTAGGAGCCATTACAGTGCATTACTGTTTGAACACTATAACAAGTAATGGGAATAAATTACTTTTAAAAGGAACTCATTCCAACCTGTGATTAAAAACAGAAGTTTTATCACAAGAAGCGATTTAGAGCCCAGATTGCAAACCCTGGTAACAGCATTTCACGGATTGCAGAGTGAAATCTGCAATTGGATTTAGCACACGTATGCAGAGCTCTCCAAAGGCCCCCATAGCGACACCGAGCCAAGAGGCCTGACAGAAGCAGGCAAAGGAGTTGGAAGATGTGATCACACGGGGAAATAGACTGCAATTTGGACTGCTTGTGGAGTGGTCTGGTTTGATCGATATACCAGCAATCGCACGATGTACGGAGGAAGGCACTCCAGACCGACCCCAATCTGTGCCCAAGCTGGACTCTTTTGGTCCAGCTGTAGGGCTTCTACTTTTTTGGGCTTTGCTGGAGTGATTCCCTGGCAGACAGAAGGGCCACTTTAAGGGAGACTGCCCCTGTTCATGTGACCCTTTCTTGTGCAATCGGGCGTGCATTTGCAGCTGTTTGATAACACTTCCAGATTTAGCAGTCCCTGGACTTTTTTCTAAATAATACAAAGGGCTCTAAACCATGTGCTAATCTCTTGGGGTCACAACCACCATTTCTGTACCTGTAACCACCAGGGTCCAAAATGCTTGAGGAGGCATGAGATCTCTCTGAACTCCCAAAAAGGTATATACTAAAATACTAAACGAGATAAATGAAATAAGGATGCAGAACATGTAGAACACTCAACAGAGCATGGGGAGATACTAATTCCCTTTTCTTCTGGTGTTCGTGACCTTCTTAACATGAATTGCAAACTCCCTTTTTGTTTTTATAGAAGTAGCAATGAAGCACCCCAAGTCTTCTGCAGCAGATCGTACAGTAAAACAGAAAGGTAATGCAAAGTGTCACTGTGTCTGAGAAAGAGACCGATATGTTGTCCTGGATCAAACAAAACTGTTTATGTTGCTGAACAAGCTCACCCCTGATAATATCTTTCCTGCAATAAAATCTTTCCTGTGTACCTTGTCCTCCTGTAGCAGGCAAGCGTGATGTAATTTGTTTGTTTAATTATACTAAAATGGCATTTTCCAAAGAACAGATACCAATTTCTTTATAGAGTTTCTGTTTCTGCTTATTTGACCATAAGCATTTGGAGAATGACAATGAGGTATTTGAATCCCACTCCTAAAACAGTTTGAGACAGTTTGGCAGATTGGATCTAAGCTTGGAACAGAATTTGTGAACTTGTGGGATCTTTTCTTGAGTTTTAACGGTTGTAGTTTTCGTTTTACCTGATTAATGTATTTTCTGAAGAGGTCACTGTATGCATAGTGTATCAGGATTTTGGCAAAGCATTTCCACAGTCTCCCATGGTATCCTCGTTGACAAAATCGAAAACTGTAGACTGGACCATACACAGTTGTTGCATGTTGTGAGGTGGACAGTACTGCTGTTGCTCATCACTGGCTTAGTGGACAGGCTGCAGGAAAGCTGATTAATGGCTTCATATTTCCCTGGAGGGCAGTCTCAGTCTAGGTGAATATTACGTGGCTCTACTTTAGGCCCTGTGTTGTTCAACCCTTTTAGAGACAAAAGGGCAATAACAAGAGAGCTCCCTGCTTGTGGTACCCAAGGTTTGAAATACCCTTCCCATCAAAACTGCAGATGTTTCAGTGCCATCTCAGTGCATTGCTTACCCAGACATTTTAACTGGCAGAGCCTGTAGTCTATCCTTGCTGCATTTTTGTTTTATTTTGATGGTGCAATATGTTTTGGTGTTTCTGAGACTGTCTACATGGCCTTTTAAGTAGTTTTATCTCTTCTGTGCATCTGCATCATTCTAGATCCATCCAGCGAAGTCGTTCCATATGGTGACACAGGTATGTAGTCTAAAACCTGGAACTGGTTTGTTCCTGATCCTCCCTCTCTCTCTCCCCCCCCCTTGGTACATCTTCCTCTTCCTCAGCAT
Source organism: Intellagama lesueurii (assembly GCA_037013535.1). NCBI lineage: Eukaryota > Metazoa > Chordata > Lepidosauria > Squamata > Agamidae > Intellagama > Intellagama lesueurii. Next base: position 247,340,937 of record JBAJHW010000002.1, read on the forward strand.
TGCTGTCCTCATCCACTCTCTTGCCTTTCCTTGGGATGTAATTGGCACCACCTCCTCCAGAGAAAACCAGGCCTAAGGAGGTCATGGAGTGGGCAAAGGAGCAAGCGGCAAGGAGGAAGCACCACCGGATCGGCAGTGGGCCTCCAATGGGATGACATCCCCAAGGGGCCCTCTGGTCACAGCTGTTTGGAGTTTGTTCTTTTCCCAGGCTCTGACAGTTTGTATAAATACAACTCCATTTTTAAATGAAAAAAAGAAAGAAAGAAAGAAAGAAGGAAAGGAAACAAAAGCAGTTGGAAGTACAGCTGGAAGCAGCAAAGCAGTCTGGTTTATTTTAGCCATTCCGATAGCATCCCTGGAGGGTGGTGGTGGTTCTGTGTGCATATTGGTCATGGTGTCAGTGGGTTTGACGGTATAATGATCCTTCTGTCAATTCCTGTAGCTCCTTTGGCAAAGTGCAGTATTAAATTATAGCATCCTGCAGTGGCTATAGTACTGGGATTACATGCTATCACTGCTCAGTTGGTGCATCAACATCAGGGTGGGCAAAGTGCACCCTAAATGTGGCCATGGGGCTCCAGCAGCCCCCATATGACTTCCACACACACCCCAGTGTTAAAGTTTGTAATGCAAAAATGTGTGACCTCTTAGGGGATGAAGGGCATTTTTGCCATGGTTTAGGCCCTGCCAGGATTTCTGGAGCCCTCCTCACACACCCTTTTGTTTTTTTTTTAAAAGTAATTAACATAATATTTTGGCCATGCAAGTGTGCTGGTTTTCTGTCACACAATGTGATATAGCCTCAAACAAAAAAAAACCCGAAATATACATATTACTGAAAGAAGTTATTATATTTGTTGTTGTTTACTCGTTTAGTCATGTCCGACTCTTCGTGACCCCATGGACCAGAGCACGCCAGGCCCTCCTGTCTTCCACTGCCTCCCGGAGTTTGGTCAGATTCATGTTCGTAGCTTCGATGACACTGTCCAACCATCTCGTCCTCTGTCGTCCCCTTCTCCTCTTGCCTTCACACTTTCCCAACATCAGGGTCTTTTCCAGGGAGTCTTCTCTTCTCATGAGATGTCCAAAGTATTGGAGCCTCAGCTTCAGGATCTGTCCTTCCAGTGAGCACTCAGGGTTGATTTCCTTCAGAATGGATAGGTTTGTTCTCCTTGCAGTCCAGGGGACTCTCAAGAGTCTCCTCCAGCCCCACAATTCAAAAGCATCAATTCTTCAGCGGTCAGCCTTCTTTATGGTCCAGCTCTCACTTCCATACATCGCTACTGGAAAAACCATAGCTTTGACTATGCGGACCTTTGTTGGCAAGGTGATGTCTCTGCTTTTTAAGATGCTGTCTAGGTTTGTCATCGCTTTCCTCCCAAAGCAGGCGTCTTTTAATTTCGTGGCTGCTGTCACCATCTGCAGTGATCATGGAGCCCAAGAAAGTAAAATCTGTCACTGCCTCCATATCTTCCCCTTCTATTTGCCAGGAGGTGATGAGACCAGTGGCCATGATCTTAGTTTTTTTGATGTTGAGCTTCAGACCGTTTTTTGCACTCTCCTCTTTCACCCTCATTAAGAGGTTCTTTAATTCCTCCTGACTTTCTGCCATCAGAGTGGTATCATCTGCATATCGGAGGTTTTTGATATTTCTTCCGGCAATCTTGATTTCGGCTTGGGATTCCTCCAGTCCAGCCTTTCGCATGATGTATTCTGCATATAAGTTAAATAAGCAGGGGGACAATATACAGCCTTGTCGTACTCCTTTCCCAATTTTGAACCAATCAGTGTTTCCATATCCATTTCTAACTGTTGCTTCCTGTCCCACGTATAGGTTCCTCAGGAGATATATAAGGTGGTCAGGCACTCCCATTTCTTTAAGGACTTGCCATAGTTTGCTGTGGTCCACACAGTCAAAGGCTTGTGCGTAGTCAATGAAGCAGAAGTAGATGTTTTTCTGGAATTCTCTGGCTTTCTCCATAATCCAGCGCATGTTAGCAATTTGGTCTCTAGTTCCTGTACCCCTTCGAAATCCAGCTTGTACTTCTGGGAGTTCTCAGTCCACATACTGCTAAAGCCTACCTTGTAGGATTTTGAGCATAACCTTGCTAGCGTGTGAAATGAGTACAATTGTACGGTAGTTGGAGCATTCTTTGTCACTGCCCTTCTTTGGGATTGGGATGTAGACTGATCTTTTCCAATCCTCTGGCCACTGCTGAGTTTTCCAAACTTGCTGGCATATTGAGTGTAGCACCTTAACAGCGTCATCTTTTAAGATTTTAAATAGTTCAGCTGGAATGCCATCACCTCCACTGGCCTTGTTGTTAGCCATGCTTTCTAAGGCCCACTTGACTTCACTCTCCAGGATGTCTGGCTCAAGGTCAGCAACCACACTATCTGGGTTGTCCAGGACATCCAGATCTTTCTGGTATAATTCCTCTGTGTATTCTTGCCACCTCTTCTTTATGTCTTCTGCTTCTGTTAGGTCCCTCCCATTTTTGTCCTTTATCATGTCCATCTTTGCACAAAAGGTTCCTTTAATATCTCCAATTTTCTTGAACAGATCTCTGGTTTTACCCTTTCTGTTATTTTCCTCTATTTCTTTGCACTGTTCATTTAAGAAGGCCCTCTTGTCTCTCCTTGCTATTCTTTGGAAGTCTGCGTTCAGTTTTCTGTAACTTTCCCTATCTCCCTTGCATTTTGTTTCTCTTCTCTGCTATTTGTAAGGCCTCGTTGGACAGCCACTTTGCTTTCTTGCATTTCCTTTTCTTTGGGATGGTTTTTGTTGCTGCCTCCTGTACGATGTTACGAGCCTCCATCCATAGTTCTTCAGGCACTCTGTCCACCAAATCGAGTTCCTTAAATCTGTTCTTTACTTCCACTGTGTATTCATAAGGGATTTGGTTTAGATTATACCTGGCTAGCCCCGTGGTTTTTCCTACTTTCTTCAGTTTAAGCTTGAATTTTGCTATAAGAAGGTGATGATCAGAGCCACAATCAGCTCCAGGTCTTGTTTTTGCTGACTGTATAGAGCTTCTCCATCTTTGGCTGCAAAGAATATAATCAATCTGATTTATTATATGAAACCATTTAAAAGGAGGGAAATTTGAACAAGGAAGCCAGATCAATTTATGCTAGGGTTTTGTTTGTTTGTTTGTTTGGTTGGTTGGTTGGTTCAAATTTCCCAACACACCCTCTAGTGGTCATCTCAAGCCAAGGTCTTTGTGTACGTAAGTTAATACTGTTTTTTTCTGTAGCTTAAAGTCAGATAAAGCTTGGTGAACAAGGAAAGTTCTCCCCATATCTCAGTCTATACCCCAGATACATACAAATCCCAGTCTTGTCATGAATATGATATGGCTTATTTTAAAACCATTTTTCCTATAAATTCATGTCTTAATTTTTTACAAGCTGTCTTCTTGTTTTTCAGAGGTTAAAGAGACAGAGAGAGAACCTGCAGCAGGTAAATATAAATGAGAGATTTAAAAGTTTGGTGGTCCCTTTCCTCATGTAATTTTCGGCCAAACCAAAATTTGTGCCAAATTTGTGGGTAAACTGAAATTTTACAGCTCCAGCCCATTGACGCAATTGAATGGACTTGTCTGATTATTGCTTTAATTCAAATTTATTCTCCACAGTGTATGAACATGTTGACAACCACCGGCCTCGCCATCCTAGATGGTGCATACCCTACATACGAAAAGATGGTAAGATATTAACTATCATAACCATAGTCAGAATACCTGATGCCTTTTTAAAAAATTCCCATTTTCTTGCCTAGAATTGTGAAGTGACAGTGAAATAGCTCACAAGAACAAACAATATGAGAGAACTCTTAGACTTTACATCTTGAAAATCCAGACTAAGATTCTTTAGTAATTGGACAGTACTCTTCATAACAATTAATCTGTGAAGATGCTCATAGCTCAGCATCTCTCTGTGTGGATACCTGAAAAAGCATGTTCCCAAAACGTAAATAATGTATATGACTAAGAGGTTTGTTGACTCAGATGCTGTTCTACTTAAGGGTGGGTGCATAATTCATCTGGAAAGCAAGCATGTATTATTTATGCTGAATGTAGTGCATAATAATAGTTAACTGGCTGCTAATGAAACTGTGTGGATGACCAGAACACTAGTGCCCATGCTCTTCACAAACCAAAGGCTTTAACTGGTATGGAAACATTAACAAAATATACCCTCTTCTGATTCTGTGATACTTTATTCCTTTCTTGTTTCAGATGAATTCTTCCATTTTGTCATTCTTTGCTTTGCTGCTGGTGCCTCACTTGTTTGCTATTACAAATATAACAGTAAGTCAAAATTGTGATGTATTGGTTTCATTTTGGTAAACAGAGAACACCATTTAATATATAAACACTTATCTTTTTCTTTTTTTAAAAGACTGGATAGTTGCACTCGGTGTCGGTTTGATGATCTTTGCATCTTTAGAAACAACTGGAATATATTTTGGGCTCGGTATGTGTGTATCATATTGGCTTTCCATAGTAGATAGCAAAAATAGGGCTTTGCATGATATGATATGTATTTCTACAAATGAACTCTGTTGTGCATAGAACTCAAATCTTCAGATAATCATCATCATAATAATATCTTAGAACTGCAGAGCTGGAAGGAACCCTATGGGGAGTCCGGCCCCAGTTGAAGAGGCACAGTGAGGAATCAAACCCCCAAGCATACTCAAGCTATATTATATAAATGTGCCATGTTACCTTTCCACGTGCTTCTGTGATTGAGTATGTAACCATATCTCTTTTGTTTTCCAATAGTGTACCGCATTCGAAGTGTCCTGGAAGGGTTTATTCCCCTGCTTCAGAGAGTTCAAATGCCTGGTAATTCTCCTCACGGCCCACGTAGCTACAGGGCGTCTTGCTTCCCCTCTCCCTTGCCTCTTCATAAAGTCCCATGAAGATTCACTGGCTGAATTTTCCATAGTTGGAAAAAGAAACACTTAGTTTTTTTTAATTACAGCCTCAGGAATGTTAAAATCAATTTTAGAGCGGCTCTCGGTCTCATCCCGAGAAAGAGATCTTGATATAGACACGAGTGACAACATGTATACTAAGACCTGCATGTTACACAAGCAAAACTAAGGGGCCACCAAGAGCCAATATAAACTTGATGCAGCAGACTAAGTGTGTGTGTGTGTGGTGTGGTGAAAAGGAAGAAGTAGAGAAGGGAAAAATGTAGTCAGAGGTATGTATGCGTATTTTTAACCACATTCAAAAGACTTGCAGTTGGTCCTTCTTTCCCTTTGAAGTGCTTTGAATTTTTAAAAAAGGATAAGAAGACTGCATCTGGCCTAGTGTTGCACAACACACACATCCATATGTGCATTCATACACTGGTAGCTTCCTGTTTTGGCTACTGCAATGCATTCTGCAAAGGGCTGCCCTTGAAGACAGCACAAATGGTGCAAGAGATGTAATATGCAGCAGCTAGATTCCCAGCAGGAACACCTTTCAGAACGCGTTCAACTCCAGTTCCAAGAGAATTGCACTGGATGCTGATATGCTTCCAACTTATGTTCAAGATGACAATTACTTTTAAAGGCTTAAATGGCTTGGGACCTAGAGATTTGAGGGACTACTTCTCCCCATACATTCCTTCCTGAATATTGAAATCTGCTGGGGGACCCATCCTCTATTTCCCACCATTGACATCATGTGGAGATGCAGCAAAGGACGTTCTTAGCTGTAACACCCAATCATGGAATGTCCTTCCAGGAAGCCTGACTTGTGCCAACATAGTCTTTATTTTGGCTAAAGGATCCATCATTTCTGACCACTTGTTATGTTGCCTGGACCTGATGGGATTAGGCTACTGATTCTGCACCTTTGCTATGAAAAGCTACCATTAATTATAGCCTGTTCTTCTATTTAAAGCTGAAGTTCTTTCCTCTGAATCTTACCTACTTAACCTTTTTAGCTTAACTTCAATTCAAGAAATCTAAGGAAGCTTTTTTTATTTTTTAAAAATGCTTTCAATGCACATTTGAGCACCAGGCAGCATCTTATGATTGCTGATGAGTAATTTAAAGTCATTTGCCATCATCTTTCTGAAATCTTTGCTCCTGTTGAACGGCTATGTTCAGCGTTCATGAAATGGGCACTGCATGCTTATATTTCCACAAACACAGATTTATGTCATGTATTAATCGGTGTCTGAAAGTAATCTAATAAGATTTTTTTTCCCTCCCCATTGTATAGGTTTCAGAAAAGTTAACTAAATGGAAGGGTTCAAGGAAGCCGAATAAAAATCCTGTTTGTTTACTGGACTAATATCAAGAAATGTTTTCCAGGGTTACCACGTTTCATATAAAAACATAATGTTTTAACTATAGAAGTGTAGAATTTTCTCAGCTGGGGCAAAGAACTGTGCTACAGTGGCTGCCTTCTTTCCCTGGACATACGTTGTAACATATATTTCCATGTCTTACTTCCTTTGTTTGCTCCCAGCTTCAATATTGACAACTGTATTTTTAAAATGTAATTTCGGGTTTCGTTGTGATAACAATTTTCCTTGTGCAACAGCATAAAAACAAAAATGCAAAAGTGAATTAAGATGTGTTTAGAAGATATTATTTACAGATGTGCCACGTAGAATGTAACTCTGATACCATTCATCTGGAGCAGCCCTACTAAATCTGGACAAAAGCTTTGAAATGAATCCCTTTTGCACGGACAGACATTGGACACACTGGAGAAGAGTATATACTTTTTAAAATATGTTTAAAATTAGGAAGAGGACCAAAGCCTATAATTACCTATATATCTTTTCTATTTGTTGAACAGTATTTCTGGTTCAATTAGTACCAATTTTCTGAAAAAGGTTTCAGAAAGAAAAATGGTTTCAATAATTATAACCTGCTGCTTCTCCTCTCCGCTGGATGTTGGCATGAATGAAGGTTGCAGAGGTTAAAGACTGAATTAAGACTGTATATGAAATTGTATACTTTCTTCTTTCTTTCTTTGATTCAGAGGGTTGCACAATTTAAAATTATGGACTTATATGAAATATAGGTAAAATTAAAAACAAATTAAAATGCGAAGATAATTAGACAATGAAATTGTACTATTAATGTTAATGCTGGTACTTCAGATTTTATATATAGCCTTTTATATGTGTTATGTGGAAGAACATGAAAGAAATTGCGCTGCATCAAATTTATGGCCTATCTAATCCAGCATACGGTTTTAACCATGGCCTGTCGGATATGTATGGAAAACCCACAAGAAAGACAGGACCAAAACTGTACCCTCCCCCTTGTGTACCTCAACAGTTGGTGTATATATAGGCATGCTACCTTGGATACAGAGGTGCTTCCTGGATAAAAGCCATCAGTGCCCCATTTTCCATTTCATTTTTCTGAATCATTGTTGGTGTCACATAACTTGTTTCAGAGGTGAACAGGAAAAGGCTATGGGCAGATGCAGAATGTTCTTTCAGTCAATTGCACACCGTACAGACTTACTTTGCCGTAAGACCACAGAACTGAAAGGCTCTCTAAGTAAACATAGAGGACCATGCTGCACTGTTGTTTCACGTGAAAGGGATTTCTGTAAAGACGTTCTGTTGTGTGGTGAACTAGTTGTCTGCCTTCTTTTTAAATTAATTGGAAGGAAAAGGCTCTCATCTTCACCATCCTACATTAGCCTAGGGAAAAAGAGCTGACCTGTTAAAACCAGATCCAGCTGCCCAGGCTTTACCCAAATGCAGACATTTGGGTTAAAGGAATATGAGCTTTATAGCCAAACACTGTGAGGGCAGTGCAGACCAAGCTTATAGACTATTCCACTCTTAATACTGAAGGATGAACAGAAATATGCTGAAGTTGATAAACTCGTGTGGCTCTGGGTGGGAGACCATCTGGAAACAACAACACAAGCCTCTCTGAACTTCTCAAAGAAGAAATATAATGAATAAATAATAACAAGTTCCTGTCTTCCCTTCCACTCTTTTAACCTCAGCATAGTTTCCCTATACACTTGAGACTCTATGCTCAACTTTGCTCCAAGCATAGATGGTTGAACAGGCTAATAATAGATCACAAAACTCAGAAGAGTCTAAGGACACTCCATCTGTGGGTACTTTTTTGCTCGAATGGAATGATAGCTGAGCCAGGAAGTATGTCCAGGTATTCTGGCTGAGGCAGCGCCCATTTCAGGCAGGCAAGCCAAAGGAGCACAGAGATACGGCCCTTGGTCTTTTCCAAGCCAGCATAAGTTGTTGTTTGCTTCTCCCAATATTTGCACCAGAAACATGCATGGCAGCTAGGAGTTGTTGAGGCTGACTTGTGAGTTGGAAAGGCATGTCAGAGAATAGGGGAAGAAGCAGTGGGACTAGATGGTGCATGTTATATTTTCAAGGAGGCAGACTGGGAGACAAAGTTGCACCACAAGGGTCCCTCCTTCAGCCGATAGGAAGCGGGGGGGGGGGGGGGGACCCAAACTGAGGAATAAGGTGGTACAACTCAAAAGGTGCCTGAATGAGCATAACCATGTCCAGTCACTTCATGGAGTTGGGAAAAATCACTCTCTTAGTCTACCCTACCATTCCAGGATAATCTGGAGAAGAAAACGACATCCTATTTTGGTCCACTGTGTGATGTCCTTAAATTACGGCAATTTAATATTTGGATGGGGGAGGGAGGGGAGAATGGAATTTGTATGCATCGGTTGAATGCCTTGGGACACTATTTGCCTGCATGTGTTTCCCACATGATCTCATTACTGTTCAAGAAAACAGCTGGCAGGGGGGAAAAAACCCAAAAAGCATTAATTTAATCCCAAAACATTTTTATTAGAACTCTTTCATTAAAACTTTCTGCATATACTTTTAACCGGCATCTGACTGTGAAAGTACTCTCCTTTTTCCCCCCTCCACCCTTCCAACACTTCTCATGATAACTTGGTGGGGGTAAGATTCCGGCTACTCTGCATTTCTTGACTTGGACACGGCCATCTTCACTGCCTGGATGATGCCCTCCTTATCTATGCCAAACATTCTAAGCAGCTCAGTCGACTTCCCACTTCTTGGTATGTGGGACACAGCCAAGCGAGTGACGGTGACCCCGGGCTCTCCCACCACAGCAGCAGAGACAGCTTCTCCAATGCCACCTGCAGAAAGATGATAGACAACAGGTGATAAGTCAAGACTAGGAGGCTTTATTTCTCTGTAAGCGGCTTAATGCAGCTATTTAAAAAGAAAACAACTGGACCATTCCAAGGGATCAGAATGGCTGCACAGTTGCTTGTTCCATGAGAGGCTTTTGCCTAAACAGTTTTTCTTCTAAGAACAAGATTAGTACTTTGGAGGCCAAATCGTGAGAGATGATCTCCTCGTAGGACAACAGTAGGGCAGAGGAGCCAAGGGTAAAGAAACTGCTTTCTGGCTGCAAGTGGTCAAGGATTCAGTGACTCCCCTGCCTATTTTACATGGAGACAGGTAGGTAGGTATAAAATAGCATTTTAGGTCTCAGATCTTCTGATTATTTTGCTTCCTAAAAAGTTGTTGTTACGTAACCCCACGCACCATAGTAGGGAACATAAATGCAACGCAAAACTTGCAAGAATGCCCACACCATCAGCACAATACTAGACTATCCACAGGGAAGCCCAACCTCTACCTTTGTAGGTGCTGTGCCATTTTTTATGAAGCTGAAGAACAGGCACTAGGAACTGATCAGTGGCAACCTATTTGTATCCAGAGTGCCCTTCTGCCTGGTTATCAAGCCCATTGACCTACCTTCATAGTAATGGTCTTCCACAGTGATGATTCTGCCTTTGGTTGCCCTTGCATTTTCAAGTATAGTTTTCTTATCCAGAGGTTTGATAGTGAATGGGTCAATCACTCTGATGGGAACTTTTTCTGAAGAGGAAGAATGGAAAAACAGGAGGATATAGCACAGCATGTGATTCAAAATGTAAAGTAGAAAAATCCCCAAAAGCATGCAAAAAGATTTAACATTTTACAGAAACAGCCCTACTAAAGCATCCGCATATGTTTACTGGAAACTACTGCACATCTTTGTATAGCCACCTTACAGGTAAAACAGGTTTACTATTAACAGAAAGCCATATTTTTCTGTTTCCTCGTTCCCTAGAATTAGAGTCTTTGTATTCCACTGCTCCCACTTCCACAGACCTTGACTTGACCAGCATAATAACCATTTACAAAGCATGAGATTTTGTTACTGCTTGTCCAAATATCCTGACATAAACACAATATTTGAGGATAAGAGATAAATCTTTCCTTCTGTTACAAAAACTGCTCCAACAGGCCGTTCACTACATGGTCACCTTTCTTCAGTTGCTCAGCGGCCGCGAGCGCCTCGTGCAGAGTCACTCCTGCTCCAATCACAGTCGCCTGGTCATCCTTCCCCTTGAAGACCACCTGGCAACAACAAGGAAAGACAAATAAGAGCAACTTCTAGGTGTTGCTGCTGTTTAAAATGATGAGCACCAGTTAGTGGCAATGCTTCAGGGTGGCCAAGAAAAATGTTTCCCATACGCTGAGACAGACTGTTTTTCTGGGAAATGGTTAAATGATTTTCGTAGTTCAGATAGGTTAAATACATTTTTGAGGTGATACTCACTTTGGCTTGCCCCACATGGAAGTCCTCATTGCTGCCATAAATCACAGTATTTTCAGGACGACTGGTCCTTATGAAACAGATACCCTGTTTTCAGAAAGAAAACAATATGAATTTTAATGCAAATTGTAACCTTGGCAGTTACACTTCAGGATCAAAATGCAAATGAAAATTCAACCCAAGGGGGGGGGGAGGAGTCCTTTTTACATGATCTGATTCTCAGTTACAAAATTCATGTATTTGGATTCCATGGTTACAGTAAACTTTAGGGGGGGGGGAGGCCTATTCCATGTTAGGTGGGTAATTTTGGGAAGTATAGTCCCCCCAAAAGTAAAATTTCTCAGTGCTTGTTTTGGGGTCATCTTTTCTGAAAAATGTAGTCTCTGTTAATTTATGAGGCAAATATAGTGCAGCACAACTGTTTTCATAAAATGGCTGCATTTAAGTGATTCCCGCTTAATAAAACAAAACAGAGCTATGTACAAGCCTTTTGCTTGCATATTATATTCTTATGCCATATTTTCTTCCTTCCCTTCTTGATACTATAGATTATGCAGGAATCATAGAGTCATAGAACAATGGAGTTGCAAGGGGCCTATTAAGCCATCAAGTCCAATCCCCTGCTCAAAGCAGGTTGTCCAATTTTCTCTTGAATGCCTCCAGTGTTGGAGTGCTCACCACCTCCCGAGGTAATTGGTTCAATTGTCATACTGCTCTAACAGTTAAGGGTTTTTCCTGATATTTAACCAAAATTTGGCTTCATGTAACTTCAACTCATTATTATGTGTCCTGCACTCTGGAATGATCGAGAACAAATCCTGCCCTTCCTCTGCATGACCATCTTTCAAGTATTTGAAAAGCGCTATCATATCTCCCCTCAGTCTTCTTTTGTCAAGGCTAAACATGTCGTTCTTTTAATTGTACCTCATAGGGCTTGGCTTTCCAGTCCCCTGATTATCCCTCCTCTGAACTTGTTTAAGTTTGTCGGCATCCTTCTTAAAGTGTGGTGTCCAGAATTGGACATAGTACTCAAGATGAGGCCTAACCAGTGCTAAATAGGGGGTAACTCTATTTGGAGGTACTTCTGTTAATGCAGCCTAAAATAGCATTGGTCTTTTTGCGTCCACATCACACAGTTGGCTCATATTCAGTTTGTAATCTACAATAATTCAAAGACCCTTCTCACCCATAGTATTATTGAGCCAAGTATCCCCCATCTTGTAACTATGTGTTTGGGATTTTCTCCCTAGGTGTGGAATTTTGCACATATTCCTGTTAAATTTTTCAGCCCAATGCTTGAGCCTAATTTGAATTTTGTTTCTGTCTTCCAGGATATTAGCTATTCCACCCATTCTGTGTCATCTCTATATCTGATAAATATTCCCTGCACCCTCTCATCCAAATCATTAATAAAAATGTTGAATAGCACTGGGACCAGGACTGAGCCTTGTGGTACCCTTCCAGTTTGATGAGCCAATGAAAAGCTCTCTCTGAGTACAATTCTGTAACCAATTGTGTATCCACCTGACACCTGTGCTCTCCATCCCACACCTGGTTAGATCGCTTATTAGAATATCATGAGGCACTTTGCCAAAAGGTCTACTGAAGTCATGATTTATTACATCTACAGCATTCTCATTGTCTACCAGGGAAGTTACCTGATCAAAAACTGAGATAAGATTAGACTGTCAGGATTTGTTCTTGACAAATCTATGTTGGCTTCTAGTTACTACTGTATTGCTTTAAAGGTACTTGCAAAGTGGCTGTTTTATAATCTGCTCCAGAATTTTCCCTGGGATGAATGTGAGGCTAACTAGTCCATAGGTCCCAGGATTCTCCTTTTGGCCCTTTTTGAAGATAGGGAAAAATTAGCCCCCTTCTAGTCATTTGGCACGTCACCCATCTGCCATGATTTCAGGAAAATGATAGTGGTTCTGAAAGTTCTTCAGCCAGTTCCTTCAGTACTCTTGGATGCAGTTCACCTAGTCCTGGAGATATGAACTCAAACTTGACTGTTTGTTTATCAGTCTCAAGTTGCAATCCTGTCCCCTTCTCGTGTACTTCACATTCTATTTGTCATAGATTTTCTTTTGGGAAAAGACTGAGCTAAAGTAGGAATTGAGCACTTCTGCCTTTTCCTTGTCATCTGTTATCATTTCGCTGTCTTTATTGAGTAGTTGAGCTACTATTTCTTTTCTCTGTCTTTTGCTACACATGTACCTGAAGAATGCTTTTTTGTTGTTGTTGCTTTTAGCATATCTTGCTAACCTCAGCTCATTCCCAGCCTTTGCCTGCCTAATGAAAACCCCACAATTCTTTGCTATTTGTCTGTACTCTTCCTTCATTGCCTGGCCTTCCTCCCACTTCCTATATGTGTCCTATTTATTTTCAAGTCCTCTCTGCATTTTTTTTCTGAAGTCTCATTTATCTTTTTTGCTGTCTTTCACATTTTTTTTCTTGTAGGAATTATTTGTATCTGTGCCATTAGAATTTTCTTTTTAAGAATCTCCTTTTCCAGTTTGGATCGCCTGCCATGGGATGTTACGTATCATTGTTCTGAGTTTATTAAAATTGGCTTTCCTAAAATCCAGTGTACACACGTGGCTACACTCTGCTTTAGTTTCCTTTGAAACCAAGAGATCACGTAGGAATATGGTCACTTTCCTCCAGAATTCCCCTTACTGCTACCTCTTTCTGATTTAAGAAGGATGTCTTCAATTAGCTACAATTTCTCATTATGTCTAAACAGGCGAACTCTGGTCACCCAGAACAGGCCAGGAATATGACTTGTTCCAAATACAGGAAACCACAGTTTCTCTGTTTTGATGTAAGGGGAAACAATGGTTTACTGAAAACTTTTGGTATGAATTGTGCCAAGCAGTGAGGAAAGAAGAGTTTGCTACCAATAATGGAGGATCCAGATCACATGCATACAAAAAAACAGAAGCTAATCACATACTGAGGCCATACCTAAAGGCTTGCCTCAATGAACTGAGTTAAAGGAGTTAGGCCAACAGAGATAATAGTATATGCATCTTCAGCATGTAAATAGGGATTATACTTACAAGAAGATGGAGGCAAAGGTGATTTCTCCCCAGCAATTTAACTTGGGTGCATTCACAGTAACTGGCACCCAAACAGACTGAGTTTCCCTTTTCCCTTCTAGAAGACACTCATAAATGCTGACTTCAGATTCAGTGTTCTTTCCAACATATGTCACAACAACATCAACTAATCTTTGCATGCTCTTTTGAACAACTCTTGAAAGGCCACAATTAAGAGGGGTTGCAGACCTTTGTATTTGCAGCTAGTTCTACTGCCTTTTCAGTGGATACAGCATCGCTAGGGTAAAAGACAGTTGCATTTGGAACAGCACGGAACATGGACAAGTCTTCCAGACCCATCTGTGAAGGACCATCTTCACCTAGAAAGAGAAAGTTGGACAAAGGTATCAGCACAAAGCTTAACAAATGCGTTCTCTGCACACTGCTTAAAGCAAAAGACTTTGAAAAGAAGTGTAAGAGACTCACAAGATTTGGAAGACAACCTACCATCTTCTCTTTAGACTTGAAATGCTCTAAACGGTAAAGAAAGAAGACAGAAAGAAACTAAAAAGGAAGAAAACTAGGGATATAAAGAAAAATGAAGGGCAAACACCCCCATAAATAGTAACTAAAGCAGCAACAAAAACAAGAGACAAAAGAATGAATGAATGAATGAATGAATGAATGAATGAATGAATAGGAATATATACAAAGGAGTACAGGATGAAGAAAATGAGAATACACTTCTACACAGTGTAGCTGAAAGACAGAGGAATGCAAAGGAATACATGGAATAAAAGCATGTGAATCTCAGTCTTTTGCAGAGCATAATTCAGGATTCCATGTGGAACATCCTCTTCTGGCTGTAGGGCTCATAGGCATCAAATTCAAAGAAACATTGGTAGGATATTATATCTCACTCTCCAGCCAAGATTGGCTCTCAGATCAGCTTACAATTAAAATATACACACATTCATAATTAGGAATACATTATCACAGGTATGCATTGACATAGGATCCAAATCTGTTCTCCCAAAGAATTTAGTTTTTTAATTTATTTATTTTTTATTTTTTATTCCACCTTTCTCCTAAAAAAAGGTAGACCCAAGAAGACAATTAGGAAGAACTGGGCATTGGTGCTGTTCTACCAGAGTGCTTTCCTAGGTTCTATTTTGTGGAGTAGATTCATAGAATCATAGAAAAGTGAAGTCGGGAGGGGCCTGCAAGGCCATCAAGTCCAACCCCCTGCTCAACGCAGGAATACAATCAAAGCATATCTGCCCGGTGATTATCCAAGTTTAGTAACATTCCTTCCATCATAAACAAGCCAGAAAGGGGTCAAAAGTGTTTGAACTGGAAATGAACTATGTGTGATCCCACAGATGTTATTGGAGAATACAGTTCCTATCACCATCAGCTATGCTGAGGGAAGCTGCAGTTCAGCATCATCTGGAGGGTCACATATCTCCCACACCTGGTTTAAACAAAGTATTTTCTCCCTTTTCTCGGACAATTGCCAAAGAACATGAAAATGTTTTGACATAATTGTCACAACAAATGGAAGAAAATCACAACTAGGTTTTGAAAGTCAGAAGAGCATGGGCTACCTTGCACTGAGATGGACCATTTGCCTACTAGCCAAGGAACCCCAGCATTCCCATAATTTAAGCATGAAGCCTCTTCTACAACTTTTTTTTAAAAAGCAACTTAAAACCTGAGCTTCTGCTCCTTGAAATGATGATTGAATTTGGCATTAGATATGCACCAGAGTTAGGTGAGGGATGTCTTCTGATCAGCATACCCTCTAATTTTCAGCCCCGGTGGGCGGGGCTCCGCTTCTCTCTCTTGCGGCTTCGCCCCCGCGTGCTGGGTTCCATAGTGTTCGGAACCTCACACGATCACTGCATGGAGAAGGAATAGAGCTGCGCAGAGGGAAGCGGAGTTGTCTGTGCATGCGTGCGTGTGCACCCAGCTTCTGATCTTTTGTCATGATAGCTACAAGAATTCGACCAAAGTAAAATCTCTCTACATGCAGAAACAAAGAACATGTCTCAGCTGGCATACAACAACTGGAAGGCTTTGTCTCAGCACCCTGAAATATATAAGCACCTCCCTCTGAAATGACACATCACTGAACACTACACTAGAGAAGAAATGAATGGAAAGTGTTATTTCCTTGGAAAGAGAAGCACAAATGACAAGTGGAATAAAAAACAACCTTGTTCCAGCTGATGACTAGGGCAAAGAATAGTAAAATACTGGAGCACTGAACGGCAAACAAACAAAGAGCATGGTGAACATTTCTGAGCTAGCACCAGGCTGGCAAGCTTCTCAGTCTACATTTCCATTGAAAACGTTTTCATACTCCATTAAGACTTTATAGAAAGTTCCAATAAGCTTTGATTCAACTCCTTCTTTTAAAGGATTTTACAATAAATCCCTGATGATTCAATGGGCTCATTCTACTGCAACTTACTACACTAAGGATTTTGGCCATGTATGTATGTGTATGTGTGCGCGCGCGTGTGTGTGTGTACGTACATACACATGTACCTATGTAACTACTGCTGTGCATTATACTTATCTATGTACTATGAAGGACGGCTATTGCCCCTTAGGATTTTGAGTTGGAGGCCAATATTAATTTACTTCAACATTTCTCAAACAAACAAACAGCCTATTTGTTCTCGAAGGCTTTCACAGCCGGGATCTAATGGTTGTTGCGGGTTTTTCGGGCTGTTTGGCTGTGTTCTGGAGGTTTTTCTTCTTAACGTTTCACCAGTCTCTGTGGCTGGTATCTTCACAGGACAGGAGCTAGAACTTTGCCTGTGTTCTGGTGTAGTGTGTAGGATTGTTGAGTATTTGTAGCTGTGGGATCAGGTTTTTGTTCTTTACAGGAGATTGAGTGTTTCCGGTGATCAGGGTGTTTTTTGTTATGGGTGTTTTGTTGTGATAAGGGGGGACATGATCACTATGATTGATGGGTGTTGTTGGCTAGTCTTTTGTGTGCAGTGATCACTGGTCCTTGGTTCATTGACCTTTTTGCAGGCTGTTTTTTCAGTGCTGGGAGCCAGGCTTTGTTGATTTTTAGACTTTCTTCTTTTTCATTGAAGCTGTGCTGGTGTTTGTGGATTTCAATGGCTTCCATGGGTAGTCTAACATAATGATTGCTGGTGTTGTCCAATACTTCTGTATTTTGAAATAGGATTTCATGACCATCTTGTTTCAGGGCATGTTCAGCTACTGCTGATTTTTCCGGTTGTTTTAGTCTGCATTGTCTTTCATGTTGGAGCCACGGTGAAGAAAAACCAACAACAACCAAACAGCCTATTCACGTTTTTTTACATAGCAATAAAAGGATAAAAGCTTTAAAAAAAAAAAAAAAGACCTCACTTCGCTGTTTCATTCTTGGGTAAAGCTAGAATGCCCTGCCTGTTAAAGCAATGGTAAATTGTGAGGGCCCTCTGAAATAAAATGAAAATGTACAGCAATTTCTAGTACATGCTAGAACACACTCTGATACATCTAAAACACCATTTATTTATTTCTAATGTAGACACGGAGTACCAACAATAGGCAGATTTCCAAATCTGTCACCTGACAAGTAGATGTCAGTCGAAGGACCAGCAAAGCACCCATTTTATTACTCGCATTTCAAAGAGCAGAAGACCTTAATACACAGGAGATCTTGGGAATTCAATGAAAACAACAATAGCAAGCACTGTGCTCATGTTGTTACAGGATGGGAATGCAGGTTTCAGAGCCCGGAAGGCAGAAGGAATTAAAAGGGAAAGCCAAGCAAGTTGTATGACCTTCCACGTCATAAAGTGCCATAAGAATTAAATGCAGGGTGTTTGAAGTCAATGCAGTACTGAGTCAGAGGCTCATCTTTTTCTATTTTCAGCTTTAATATTGGGCAGCAGCTCCTACTGGTGGATTTAAAGAGATACTGGGTCACTCTGAGGCTTGAAGAGGAAAATTGTACTGCAAGTGGAATCTTTGCAGCACCATAGTTGGCTGACTGGATGTGTACACAGTGAGGAAGTGCTCTACACACAAGGAAAACTGACGAGAGTCCAAAAGAGAGTTGGTGGGGGTGGGGAGAGGTAGCTTGTATGTGTTTATGTTTCACAAGCATTGCTCCTTTGCCCCCAAAACACTAGGAGTAAGTAGATCAGCAGCTAATTTACAGAAACAATCTGCTTGATCAATCGTTGCAACTCTTGAGCTTTACATCCTAGAGGAGAAGGCACCAGCTCTCCACCTTACCTAGATTCTGTCAATGAGGGGGTAAAATTACCTAGACTTAACTTGGTGTGTGACAACCAATTCAATTGCACAGACCTCTCTCTCCAGCAGAGGTCACCATTGGGCCATACAAACAAAGCACTCTGGATAATTTGTTTAATTTATTTAACATACAGTATTTTAACCTCGCTTTTCCCCTAAAAAAGGACCCAGGGTGTATTACTTCATTAAAAACACAAAATTAAAAGCTTTAAAAAAAGTAAATTATTCAAGTATAAAGAAGAAATGAATAGCATTATATTAAAAATGTTAGTTAAAAGTATTACGAACAACAGATTAAGAAGCAAAAAAATATAAGCCATCCCGTTTATTGTCTCCTAGAAAGTCCGCCGCTAAGAGCACATCACTCAAAAGTGCTCTGGTTTTTATCCTTCCTTGCAGATCCTTGACTTCCCAATGCTCAGTACATTATTGAAACTAATAATGCTGTTTCTATAATGTCTCTAGAAGAAAATAGTGTTTTGGCAGGAATTCCTATAAAATTAATTTACCTAGAACTCATGATTGCTAGCTGGAAGTCAGAGAAGTCTCCTACTATACAAACCACTAATACGTGTTCCTAACTTACTGGCTGAATCCCTGTTGCTTAGCATAGTAGGCCCATTGAATCAGTGGGGATCTGTTGAGTCAGCTCCTCCATAAGTTCCTTTGATTCAATAGGACTACTGTAGTTGCAACTCACTACACTAAACAAAAGGATTTTGGCCTTTATGTACTAAAATCAACCTACCACATTTAAATGATGGAGAATACCAAAATTGGATTGTGCAATGAACAATATGAAACAAAAAGCTAAAAAGTTCAGTAACTAGAGAGAGAGAGACAGCAGGCAGGGATTTTTAGAAACACTTTGGAGTAACTTCCCTTGACATCTTTCTTTATAAATAAATGACATGAAGAACACATCTGAATATCACCATCCTGAATATTTCTTTTAAATTCATACAGGAGCAAACATTATTCACACATATCTTAGTTTTCTGAGTTGCATATTTTCGTACATCAGGGATGGGCATGGTGCCACCCATCCAGATGTTTTTGGATGCAACTCCCTCCCACCTAAGCCAATGCAGCTGATGGTGAGGAGTGCTGCTTGTTTTAGGTCAAACATTTGAAGGGTTCCACTTTGCCCATTCCTGGTATATTCTGATTTTTAACCTCTGGGAGGACTTGCCGAGAACATTTAAAGATGCTTGCTTACCGATGGATATCCCGCAATGAGATCCACAGAGGTTGATGTTACTCTCTGAAATGGCTGCCATACGGATCTGATCATAAGCCCGGGTGTAAAATGTGGCAAAAGTGCTGGCAAAGACAATGTTTCTGTCACGGGTTGCACAACCAACTGCAACACTCACCTGTGAGGAGGAAAAGAAAAGGGGGAAGTGAAACAAAAGCTAATTCCAGCATAATCTGCATCATAATTTAAGTACTGCAACTACGTATCAATCAGTCAATCCATCTGTCACGGCATTTATACTTCCACTAAATAATGCTGTATATTGTGGCTCCCCCACTTGTATGCTACCCTGACAACAACCCTGTGAAGTATTGTGCATTAGGCAGAAAGAGACAGACAGACACACAGAGAGACTCAATATTAGCTAGAGTGTTTTATAGCTAAGTGGAAATCTGCATTCTGGCCTCCGTGCTCTTTGTCTAGCACTCTAACCGCAACACGGCACCAACTTAACTTTTGAGTAAATGAATCAGAAAGATGTGGAAAGATTATCCATATTCATTTATTTAATTGTTTCACTGAAGCTGTCTTGCAGAACTTGAGTGCTTTTCTATCTTTAAAGAATTAATCAATCCAAAAAGTGTCATTACTTTTCTGGTTTTTATTTTGGTTTATATGACAGCACCTGCTCTGAAAAACTGATGCATTAGGAAACGGTGACACTGCCTCCAGCTGTTCTTTGGAAGTAGCCATAACTGGCTCCTGAACTGCACTATAAGTCCAAAAAATCAATCCCTCTTACTCATAACCTGCTTCTTAGCACATCTACTACCTGACAAGCTTTTCTTCTGTTTCTTCTTCTTTTTCTGTCATTATGTGCTGCTCTAGTGAAACCAGAGCTTGAAAATAATGCTTTCAACAAAAAAGAATTCTGTATGACTTCATGATGTTTTTTTTAAAAAAATAAATAAAAAGGGGAAACTGCTTCATATTTTGCTTCTAACTTAATGGGCCCATGCTCATATTTTTGACACAAAATGTAGTGATATTTGACTTGCTATTTCATGATTTTGCTTCTATTATATCTGACATCAGAGACTAGAGGGAAGAAGCTATTTAATACCCAATTAGCTTTTGCATTAATATGAGCTTCAATGTGTAGCCCTGAAATGTTTTACATGGGTCATGGGCTCTAGCAGATCATTTGCATTTCCTTTTTAAAAGGAGCGATGAACATGACCACAAAATGAATAAAAATGTTTATCAGCTAACATCAACCCCCAAAAATTAAATCATTGCGTTCATAAAGGATTAAGGAAATGCTTAATCATTAAAGAAAACAAACTAAGCTTTTAGAAAACTAATATCCTAAGCTCTGAGTGAAAGACTCAGGCTAATGCCCTCAACTAGAGTAGACCCATTAAATCAACTGCTCAGCAGTAAATCAACACTTATGTCAATACCACTGAGTCAATGGGTCTAACACCAGTTTAGTCCTCTGACCTCTGAGATAAAGCAAGTGCAGACTAGATAGTTAAAGAGAAGCATCAGACTGCCCAAAGCCTCAGGACAGGGAAATAACAGGATCTGTAAAAGGGGAGACAAGGAAATAATGACAGTGAGGCATAATGACAGGACTATGGGGCTGATGGCACAAAGGCATCAGGACCTTAGGGCATTTGCTTGCTGTAACAAACAACCCCAGGCACTTTATTTATAAGCACGGCAAAAGTTTAGCTAGCAGACCTACTACTTTTCATACTTCAGAGCACTGTCTGTCATGCAAGAACTTACCATATTTTGTTCAGCAATGTAGCACTCAATGAAACGGCCGGGATGCTCTTTTTTGAACAACTCGGAGAAAGTAGAATTTTTGGTATCACCATCCAAAGCAACCACACGATCACAGGCATGGCCCAGTTTGGCAAGAGCCATTCCATAAGCCTTGCGGGTAGCAACCTACAAAGAGGAAAACAATATAGACACATTGGTTTCATTGAACATGACACATGGATACCTAAACAAGTAACTAAAGGTTAAAGGTAAAGGTTCCCCTTGGCAATTTGTCCAGTCGTGTTCGACTCTAGGGGGCGGTGCTCATCCCCGTTTCCAAGCCATAGAGCCAGCGTTTGTCCGAAGACAATCTTCCGTGGTCACATGGCCAGTGCGACTTAGACACGGAACGCTGTTACCTTCCCACCGAGGTGGTCCCTATTTATCTACTCACATTTGCATGCTTTCGAACCGCTAGGTTGGCGGGAGCTGGGACAAGCGACGGGCGCTCACTCCGTCGCGTGGATTCGATCTTACAGCTGCAGATCTATAGATCTTACAGCACAGAGGCTTCTGCGGTTTAACCCGCAGCGCCACCACGTCCCTACAAGTAACTAAGACCAACTTAAAAATAACCAAATCATGCTTCTGCACAGCATCCTGGGTACCTATTATCTCATTTTTTAAAAAAATATTGATTGATTGATTGCAAAAATATTTGTCCTGATCTTCAGAGATGATATGAATGTCCCAAATTTATTATACCTTTTAGAAGGTCTTTAAAATAATGGCTGAAATTATGTGATGCAGATATACACAAACAATGTAAACTTTCATGGCAAATTGTCTAAGAAATAAAAAATTTTCTCCGTGCTGCAAGAATTACTAGTTGTATGCTGAGTTGTGCAACCATTACCTGTTGCATGCAAGAGAAACAAATCTACTGAGATTGCTTAATTTACAGCAACTCACTTCTGAAAGTTATGCACTTTGCATAAGGATGCAATAGGATTTCAGCCAATGCTTGAGTCAAGGATGTGCAGATCTCATCTAATAACATTCTGAGCACACACAAGATCCACAGACCGTCTTTTTTGCCTGGGTTGGAGACCCTGTGGCAGCCCTGATATTGCTGCAGGTCCTATCATTCCTGGCTACTGGATACATTGCATGAGGCTGATAGGACCTGGAGTCTAAGACATCTGGGATCACCTCTGCCTTAGAAATGCCTCACTCTAGGATACAGGCTTAGTCCATCAACAGATGCTAATTCGGTGAAGGGACCTTTCTCTTGACACTCTTCTGTACAAGATGAAACTTGGCTCTGTGCTTTGGAATATCTTTTCCTCTACTCCCCAAGAATCTAATGATTTGAGTGGGTTTTCTGATACTAAAGAATTAACTGTAAATCTAACTCTTTTGGACAGGCTTCAGCAGGTGCTTCAGAACACTACACAAGAGTCATTAATCCTGATTAATTAGAGCCACTGAACACAGAGTCCTTACACCAGAGAGCAGCTTTTGCTTCTCTTTATCACTACTGTGAAACTCAACAGTTGAGCAAAGCATCACTACTGGAAAAAGCCACAGTACCTTCTCTCCCAACTTGTAGTTGGGTGGAGATGGCATCTTAACATTCCTGATGTTAACAACCGGGACATGGTCTTGTGGAAGAGCTGGAGAAAGCCTTTTCTTGTTCTGGATTTTGTCGTCAATCTCCTGAATGACCTGCTCGGCCATGTTTTTGGGAAGAGGCTTGCCATGCCAGTTTTCCTTATCCTCAATACCTGTGGATTATCATACCCATACATTCAGAAAGCAAGAGGTTAAACCACAGTTCATTGAAAACAAAACGCTGCTGAAATCAGCAACTTCTGAGTTAAATGATGTAACACTAATATATTGCAAATGTGATGCTCTACCAACAAGATGGCTGCTAGCAATGCCTCCATCTTTGCCACAGCCTGGCTTGTTCTTGTTATGCCATTCTCCTGTTGCCGAACAGCCCTCCACCCCAATAAACTCTTACTTTATCCTTTGGGAGTCCAAATCTTTCTTTTGCTCAACTGCACTCCAACTCTGTTATTCAAGGTTGAGCAGTGATAAGAATGTTAAATGTAGAACTGAGGAGATCAGGTTTACCCCCACTCAGCTATGAAGCTCTCTATGTAATTTGGGGCCTGCCACTACTTCTTAACATGGCCTACCTCCCTCAGCTGTTGTGAGGATGAAAACTGGAGAGCAGAAGAGGGAGAACTAAGCCAGTGTGCCAGTATGATTAGAGTACTGGACCAGAACTATGAAGATCCAGTTTCAAAACCACAGTTTCCATTGAGTGCTCTAGGCAATCATGGGCCAGTCTTCATCAATCCCCCTAAAACTACCTCACAGGATACAAATAGAGAAAAGGGCCACGTATCACCTTAGAGGAATGGTGAAATAGAAAAGAAACAAAGAAATAAATACCCCAAGCTCTTTGGAACAAGGGAGGGAAACAAAAGTGTTTTTTTAAAAATGTCCTTCCTTCATCTTTTCCCTTTTAGACTCCTAGTGTGAAATTCTGGTTTGCTGCCCCATAACACTCCACTAAAACTTCAATATGTGCACTCATCCACTTCCTTCCAGTTACAACACATGTATTCCTTTCAGTTACAACACTATTCTCCCTCCTTGGGCTCTCAATCTTTTTCAGATGATGAGCTTTTTGCAACAGGAATTATCGTATTTTCTTTCTGCAAGATGATGTCCAGCCCTGAACCCCCTTCGAACGGAGTGGGCTCTACGGCTAAATTGATGAAAAATGCAACTCAGCAAAATCAATAATCTCGACTGTTAATAATGACATGCTAGGTAGGCTGTAATTAAGGACCTGAATAAGCAGGCACTCTGTGCAAGCACGAAACGTCTCTCTGCTTCAGGAAAGAGCATCAGACAGACTGAGCTCTCACAGTAACAGGATCTAAATACGGGATTCTTTTCGCCATACAGAAGTCTCACAGAGTGGCGGCATTTGTTCCTGAAAAATGACAAATATCCTAGGTTTATTTAGCTATTTTTCAAAAGGCTTAAGCCAGCTGATGGATACACAAGATCACAAATGTAACATAATGGGGACAAGGCAAAAGGTGGTCAAGGTGTGGTGGCAGAGTTCCTACCTGCCTACCCAGCCCAAATGGGCTGGCTGTTCCCCGCCTTGACTGCTGAGCCCGCACTTGAGCCAAAAGGAATCCACATCCATGCACAACCCCCCAGATCCACTTGCGTGCCTATGGTTTGTTTAATTTTTAATGGCCACCGACTGCCAAGAAGACAGGGCGAGGACAAATGTCTCCCTTCTCAGGCTAATCATGAAATATCCAGTATGCCTTGCTAGCTGTGACAGCTCCAGAGAGCAGAGCATAGGACTCATCATGTCTACAGCCTGCAGAAATTAGGTAGATTACATAACATGGAGCAGTTGGGAAGAAGGCAAGAGTTGTTTCAAAGACTTCATTTAATGTAAGTAGATATATAGAGCACAGCATGTAAGGCCAATTTAACAACTGCTGTACTCATTTTGGAAAACATCTGAATTATTCTCATTGTTCTCGGAGCAGCATTCCTCTCTAATTTGAATGCACATCCCCCTTTTTCTTATGGTGAAAAAGTGAATTATATTGAATTATAACCATTTTGTGGCATATAAGAATAGCTTACATAGGGATTCCCTGTTATACTACTTTATACTTCCCACCTCATCTTAGATTGATCTCAACAGTGAACCAACCCTTTGATTAATTCTACACTCATTTATTCAGCTTCAAGAAAATCTTTTAGCAACATTACTGCCATTTTAGTAGCATTTTAAATTGTACAACAAGTGCTTCTGTACAAAGAGCTTCACAACCTGCCTTAAGAATAAGCTTTGGCTATTTCCCCTTAATATTTTCACTGCACAGTTGCCCACATAATTTGCAGGCAGGATGGTTGTTCAAGCATTGAAGTACCTCTCTGCAGGACGGTATAGCCAAGGATAAGGTTTATATACAACTTAAACGACATCTAAGGTTCATTGCAAAAGGAGAAGGCCAAGAGTTCACGTCATGACATGCTCTTCTGCATCCCAATAAGATACTGGCCATCCTGCCTTTATAGCCAACTGCAATGCAGAATTGTAAAAAGAGGCACTTCAGCTTCAGTCACACAAAACTAATTTCAAAGCGTGTGTGAAATCTTTGTAAGGCAGAAATGAAGCTATTTCAGATTTAAGGATGTGGTCTTAGAACTATTTTATGGGACAAAGGGACCATTAATCAAAGTTAACTTTACATATATGAACTCAGAGCTGATCTAATGGAAGAAACAAGATTGAAACTATTATAATTTTATGCAGCAGGATTTTTCTCCCATTCGCTTCACATCCCCACAAAGTTTCTGCTTTGAAGCAGGTTTTGATGGTTCATTGTGAGGAGTGGGTCCATTTCCATTGATCCAATTAACTAATAAATGCTAATGGGACATAGTCGTTAGAAGACAAAGCTACAACCCAAGAAAGCAAAGCTTTAAATCTATCTTGAACTCACTAAGTTCTAGACATACCACTGGCTCAGTCCACCCACCCCTATCTGTGATATGGGGATAGTGCAGATGCATTTTACAGGGATATTGTAAGGATTAGAAGGCAACATATACGAAAGTGCAGTGAACACTCAAAAACACTGTTATCATTGACTCCTGCTACAATTCTGTTGTTACTCAAGAGGCTAGAAACATGGTTGACAGAGGAGTTTGCTGCATGGCATCACCTGTGATTCCTTTGCCTTTAAAGGTCTTGGCAATAATGGCAGTTGGCTGGTGCTTGGCCTGGCCAAAGGCCTTGCAGAGTTCCTCCACGCTGTGCCCATCGACCACGATCGCATGCCAGCTAGGAATGCAAACAAAACATATTAGCTTTGAAAAGAGTTGCAGAAGTAAAGCCTCCTCTCAAAAGCTGCTGGCTAAACAAACAAGGGCAGGCACCATATTAATACATCCAGCACAGTGTTTCCCAGCCTTGGGTAACCCAGTTGTCCTTGGGATGCAACTCCCAGAAATCCCAGCCAGCACAGCTGGTGGTGAAGGCTTTGGGGAACTGCAATCCAAGAGCATCTGGGTTACCCAAGGATGGGAAACACTGATCTAGCACACTGATAATTATAATTATGAGCCAGCAATAATTACAATTACCCTTCCCAAAGTTTTCTAAGTATAAAGTATTCAGATGTGGTTTACCACTTCCTTCTTTAATGGGACCATATCACAGGCTGATTCCTCTCCTGGAGGCATATAGAGGAATCAAACTCCTGACTTCTGGCTCTGCAGCCAGGTGTTCCAACCCACCAAGCTATCCAGTCAGCTACAGTACATTAGTACAAGCTATAAATAATAATTTATAATAAATATAAATTTATCCATTATAAACAAACTTAAAGATCTTTGCTGCTGTCTTCTTGCTGTGAGATGTTCAGAGCAACCAGGATCCAAAAAGCTAGCTAAGGCATGCTGCCAAAGATGGGGGAATAGTCAACAGGACTTTTTTAAAAAGTTCTTCTTTGTTGAACAGCAGACTGCTCCATGGCCCTCGCCCCATATTATGTTACAATTTTCTTTAGAAATTCTCTTCAGTTTCCAATGTAGTTTACCATGTAGTATAGGGAGCTGTTGTGTGAGAAACACAAGCTCCTAGTTCCTGTGGAGGTATCTGCATATGGTCATATGGATCCTGAATACATGTGAAACATCAGAAGATGTTGCATTAAGTTGAGCCAAAATAAATATGCAAGTTGAATCAACCCAGATATTTAAGAGGAAATTGCTTCAAATATATGCCAACTTTAGGTTGCAGCCTAAGTTCATTCTACTTCATCTTTGACTAATGGCATGCTACCTAGTAAAGGTTACTTACCGTCTGATTCAATGAAAATTAAAAAAAAAATGACTACTATGAAAACAAGACTGAAAGGTAAATATCTTTTTTAAGATTTGTATTCTCAAGCAAGGATTATCAGCTACTTTCAACACTGGAAGCATTCAAAAGAAATTGGATAACCATCTGTCAGATCTTCGGTTTGGATACCTGCATTGAGCAGGGTGTTGGACTCGATGGCCTTATAGTCCCCTTCCAATTCTATTATTCTATGATTCTATGACCTATCCAGTTTACTAAATTGGCTATTGCATATGACATTAAATATTTGTTTCAGACAAACATATTTTTATTATTGATGTTAACCAATACATCCTTCCTGAGCTTTATGCAACAGTCACATGAATTTATATCCCATATATTTCAGTGAGACCTTTTATTTGTCTATAAATGAGCAAGAAAAATTTGTCAAAAGTCAATTTCAAACACAATGTTAAAAAAGAGTGCTAGCACATGTTTTGACAACAATCTAAAAGCTCAGAAGGATGACTGCCAAATTCTTACTATACAATTAAACTATACAATCTTACCATTTGGTTCTTTTTAGTTACAGTCGAAAGGACTGTGTCGCAGAAACTAAGAGCCATCTAAATAAAATGGCCCTTATTTTATTCTCTTTATTACACTTTTATATTGGCTATCACTGCTTTGTATTTAATGATCATCCAGGCTCAACACAAGCCCTCTCTAATGATCCTAGAAATGAAGTAAATAAACATATTTTTTTTAAAAAAAATCAGTCATTATGTTTGGAACCATGAAGGGCTAATTGGGTTGTGGGGATGGGTGTGCAGGCACATAAAGCCCACCTCTCTAACTCCCCACCCCATGCAGAAGTCTCTCAAAACTTCACACTAATGGTCTGAAGCAGAGCCTACATACAATGCCCTCATTACTGGAAAGCCCTGTCTTATCAGTTGTGGGACCACTCAACATGTGTGATTTTGCTCGCTTCTGGGGACATTGGAGGTGGGGCATCCCTACCACTCATCTAGTCCTCTGTGGCTTCAGGCAGCATAACTGTAGTGTCTCCTCATGACATACATACCCAAAGGCTTCACAACGTTTTTGGTAGATTTCAACATGATGCTGCAGAGGAGCAGGGTCACTTTGTCCCAGTCGGTTAATGTCAAGAATGGCAACTAAGTTATCCAGCTTGTAGAATCCCGCAAAGGCCATTGCCTCCCAAACGGACCCTTCAGATAATTCTCCATCCCCGAGGACACAATAAACTCGGTAGCTGTGTATCAGGCAGCAAGAAGAGTGTGTTAAATATCTAGGTCACTGAAAGAGGAAAAACTCTTTTTCATGCAGCATGCAGGGACAACACAGAAAATATCTGCTTCAGATGATACCTCCCTTCTTACATAGATGACCGCTAATACTGTGGATTCTTCTGTATCATCTTTAAAGCCCTTTTGAATTCTTTTGTTATTTATTGCATGAAACTTCCAATCTCACAGTCACAGAAATCGTATGTTAAACTTGTAGATATAAAACCTAGCTGTGCATTTCTTAAGGGAAACAAATCCTCAGGGGACATCCACTCAAATTGAGTGTTGTGAGAGTGAGAACAAACAAAAGAAACTATTTCTTTACCCAATGTGTTGTTAGTCTGTGGAACTCCTTGCCACAGGATGTGGTGATGGCATCTGGCCTAGATGCCTTTAAAAGGGGATTGGACAGATTTCTGGAGGAAACGTCCATCGCAGTTTACAAGCCATGATGGGGATGTATAATCTCCAGGGTTAAAAGGAAGGTACTTCAAAATGCCAGATGCAGGGGAGATGTATCAGGAGACAGGTATCTAGTGGTCTCGTGTGCTCCCAGAGGCATCTGGTGGGTCCACTGTGAGATACAGGAAGCTGGACTAGATGGGCCCTTGGCCTGATCCAGCAGGGCTCTTATTATGTTCTTAAGTTCTTAACCACACATACACTATTTAGGCGCTTATTTCGCCTTTATACGATTTCACAGTCACATCAGTGAGCCACATTAAAAGATATTTCCACAGGGCAAAACAGTGAAAATGACAACAGATGACTGGGGGGGGGGGGGGGGGGTGTTAGGATTTTTCAACATTCTTGAAAAACTGGGTTTTTTTTTACAAATCCATGAGGAAAGCAATGACATCTTAAAATTGGTTTGGTTCTATAATACAAATATACCCTTGGAGGGCATCCATTGTACAGCTTCACACACAAGTTTAACACAAAGAGAAGGCGGCCAACAGTCATATATGATTTAGCTCTAGAGGTTAATACCAATTAATTTCAAGCTCTCCTACATAGTTCACTGAATTCATTTCCTTTAGCTGCATATTGCTGCAGATATTAAGAAGCCTCACAATGAATAATAACTGCACGCTGTCAAGTCAATTCCGACTTATGGCAACCCTTTCCAGGGTTTCCTAGCTATTGAGTATTCCGCAGTGGTTTGCCATTCTCTTCTGGAACTGGCACTTCTGGGACTCTGCAGGTTGCCCATGCCACATAGTCTGGCTGTTCTCTCAGGAGGCACAATGAGGAATCCAACTCTGAACCTCTGGCTCTGCAGCCAGATACCTAACGCTGTAGAAAGTATCAATATTTTGTCAAAAATAACCAGAACTATGTTTTAATCCCTTCCTTTTTTTATAAAATACCTTGGGTCTAACAAATCAAGATAAGTAAACAGAAGGAGGCTATGACTCATTAAGGCCAGCTATTGTTGAGTAAAAGAAAACGCCTTAGCAAAGAATCTTATGGTAAAGCTGGAACGGACGTGCCTGTGAGAACACTGTCACTGTGACTCAGCAAGATCAGTGGGAAAGCACAGCTCTGACTTACACGGCTCTTACTCTAAAAATGCCATTTACTTCCTCCCTTCAATATTACCAAATGTGTCTGCATTTCTATACATAAGCAAAGCTCTATACTTCCATCTTTTATTAACTAAAGGTGACCCCTGTTATTTAATTCAGCCGGTCAGATACGAAACCTTTGTCAGTTACCCACTTATGCATATTTTAAGTCCAAAAGCCAAAGTGATACAGAAGGGAAAAGGTGACAGGGAATAGGAGGTGGGAAGGAATGGGGATTGTCTTTGTTAAGTCCTTGCTGGGAAGCAGGGAGAGCCAATCCTATGTCAGAAAGCCTGACACTGAATGGGTGCAGTAACGCCATTGCAGTGTCTCAAGGGAAAAGCATCATCAGTTGCAGGTTATTCTAACATTCACATGTAAAAGGACCAAGAGGCCTCTGAACTAAAGAAACACAGAGTCCCAGATGGACTTGATGACTTTCCTCCCAGCCTTAAGATCTGATGTAAATTCCAAGTGACAGGGTCTGGTTTTGCCCAATTTAGTTTTAATGCACTGCCTGCTTTCTTGAAGATTTTGCAGATGGCTGCATTATTTCCGGACACACTTCCTGTCTGTCCAAACATCAGCGTATAAATTATCTACAAGGAATTTAGGGTGGGGTGTGGGGAGACTGATATGGCAAAGTGGCAGCAGAAATGAAAAACCAGTACTGATAAGGGTAGCTCATGCCACTTATCTTATCAATATAATTTGTGCTCTACTACATTTTACTTCAGTCCTATGCTTTGGTTTTTCAGGTGTCAGGAACAAAAGGCTAGTCTGAGATGATGGAATGAAAAAAGGAGCAATGCTTTGGTTCATAAGCAGTCTTCTTATTTAATTTTTGCCCCATTTTATTCTTCATTTCCTATTTTTCTTTTTCCTCTCTCTCTGTGTACACATGTGTGTGCATGTCCATAAGAAAGAGAAGCTGTGTCATTATTACTTTATTTTAAAAATTCCTAAATTTTCTCCCTGGACTAAATGTCTATCCCGACTTTTTCCTGGATCTTATACTGCCATTTGTGGGAAGGTCCCTCCTGAGCTTCATCTGGGTTCACAGGAGTATATCTTTCAAATCAATATTGGTAACAGTAGCTCATGCTACTTATCAGTCAATATTCTGATTGCACTTATGAATTAGAAACACAGAAGACTTTTTAATTTCTAGGGCACAGTACTATATAGCTAGGAATCCTCATCCCACTGGAAATCCACCATAGTCAGAGTAAGTAGTAGGGTTACTATTGGGGAAATACTTTTCTTATATTTCCTGAACACATTGATAATTCCAATCACTGTCCCCACCATGGGGCCAACCTACTGACAACTAGAGTGTGTTGCTTCCACTTCTTGGCATGATCCCTTTCTCAATACCAAACCCTATGTTAAAGGGAAAGAGAAGGAAGGAAAAAATGCAAAAAAAAGGGCAACAGACGCAGTGAGATGATTTTTGCCCTAGCCATTTATAGGTTCTGAAACAAAACATGATTCTGGGGCACAGAATCACAGTGCACAATGGACAAGAGCTGCATTTCACAAGGGACTTGTGAGAGTTCAGATGGAGCCAAGTAATGATGCCAACTGCTACTAATATTTTTTTACTCTAACTTTACATCCCATCAGCATTTCATTTGATGCTAGTATTGTTTGTTTGGCAGTTAGTAAGCTTCAAGAAAAATTGTAGTTGATTTTGCTTCTTGCATTTGTATGCAATTATTTTGCCTTTTAGTGTTTACTTACCACTTTTTTCTCTTTAATCACTATGTGTTTCACATTTAATTGCTGCTTGTACTGCATTTTTGCCTTTGTTCTCCTCCCTATAGTTTGTCTTCTTTAATAGTTCCAATAGTGTATGCTTTATTTTGAATAATTACAAAAGCATTCATTCTCTTTGTGCTTGGAGTTTTAAACGAATCTTTCTATTTTATTTCATTTACAAATAGCCTTGGGTTGTTTCTGTTTATAATCTAGTGCCCACTGGGGTAAATAGATAACCTCATTTGCACCACCTATCTGCAAGTTCATTATTCAATTAGCTAAATTACAGAGTCAAAAAATGCTGGCTACTTTCCAGCATTACGTGCAAACAGTCAGCAAGCACTGACACTAAGCAGAGAAAGTTTTCGATGAACACCACCTGCCAGGCTGCATTAAGATCATCGGCTCACTGTACACAGAAATGCTTTCAAGCCAGTGAAGTGTGCAAAGTAAGATTACATTTACTCAGCAGCCCAGATTTTCATGCACCAATACTGTCACGTAAAATACATCAGCCTCCCCAAACACAGACATGCCTTCTGATAGCTATTATTTTTAATGCCAGTTTCAACAGGACCCTCATTTAGGCACTGAGGGTATTGCCAAACGCTGCTCCCCTGGGGCAATCCAAGGGTTGTGCAATGGGGTATTTCTGCACAATATTTCCTGCCGCCCACTTTTGTTCGACAGCACTCTGTTTCCATAACAACCTTTGAACAAAACTCAGTTCATACCAACTAAAGATTAGGGACTGCTTTTGTGCAAGTCACCTTCCTCTATGATTAATATCAACATTATTCCTCCAGAAGGATGATTGTGTACACACACACAAAAGCACAGAATACACAGGCATGACACTGCAAAATTCAAGGGCTGTAGAAAGGAACTGGCATGTCTTTGTTCTGTGGTCATTTCACCAGCAGAAGCATATTGCTCTTTTTTCACAGGACTGGTCCACAAGATTGCATCTCATGCTGGTAAGCTGAGATAGGAATCAGCTTTTTGGAAATGCATGCAGTCCCTTTGCTCCTCATTTCGTAATAAAAACGTACAAAGAAGATTCTTGTTTCATCTAGACCAGGAAACTATGGTTCATAGCTTCAAAACAGGACACAACAGAAGCCATAGTTCGAAGTTGTTTCAAAGCCATTAACCATTTGGATGAAACAATAGTTAAGGGAAGTTTTAGAAGAGGTAGCTGTGTTAGTCTGTGCTAAGTTATCAGACAAAAACAAAACAAAAATAAACAAGTCAAGAACATTGTGGCACCTTAAAGACTAACTACTGTATTTTAATGTGACCTTTCATGGACAAGTCCACTTCTTCAGTTAAGGGAAAATATCTGGATTTGCTCACTTGCACACAGGGGGCACATCCATATCAAAGAAAAGAAAGGAAGAAAAGATGAAGAAAAGAGGGGGGGGAAATAACACAGTTCACCCTTTGGCTTTCACTGAAAACTAGACAGTTGTTCTCGTGTTTCTCCTCTCACTGTGATTAACTGCATCCTAACTACTGGGCTTTATCCAATCCAGTGCTAGAACAAGCCCCTTGAACTGAATGGGGCTTGTTAGTCACATGTAACATAAGTTTTCTTGACTCTACTGCAATTTGGGCTAACATTTGTTTTAGTCCAATATATTCAGTCTCAGATTGGAAGCTGACTGTGGGGAAAGAAACAAATGTTTTATTTGGATGCCAATTGTATTTCTATTACTTATTGTTTTCTAAAGTTAAAGAAAAGTTAAAGGTCTAAAGAAAGTTACCTGGCTCTATCAAAGTACTTTCCTGTGTAGGCCATACCACATGCCGCACCCAGGCCTTGACCAAGCGATCCAGTAGCTACATCAGTGAATGCTTGTTTCTAAAACAAACAAACAAACAAAAGCAGCAATGGTATGTCATTAAAAGTATGCTACATATGATAATGCTTCAAAACAGTTGCATGCTAACATGGAAGGAAGTCCCAGTTAACTCAGCTGGACATATTCTAAGACTGGACTGCATAAGAAGCTACTACCAATACATTTCCTGCAGCAAAGCAAAGCTCCCCAGGGGAGGTTTATGAAACCCAACTCCCAGGTTCTTCAACCATTCATATTGTCCAAGTCACTCCACAATGATGACTCTCAAATTCTGACACCTGAGCTTCACTTGAGGTAAGACTGAGCATTCTTAAGGGACTCTTCAAGAAGTTCTATGAGCTCAATGTACAACTTCATCCTGCAACCATGAGAAAAAAATGTCTTGCATCTCACTAGTCATGGTCCCAAAGCTCTGAAATGCAACAGCTACAGTAGTAAAATCATGTGACTGCTTCTTTCAAAGAAAAACGAAACAGTCTGAAACAAGAAATGAGTGCCTGCTACACAGTGAGCTTGCCATCACACCAACATGTCCAATACATTTGTAGCCCCATTTTGTGCCTGCTGTAGCTGAGGCATTGCAACAAAGCTGGCAACCCTCCTTTTTAACAAAAGTATGCAACAAAAGCTCACTGAAGACTACACAGCCATTATCATGTTTCTCCCCTCGCTGTGGTTAAGAGGATGAATACAAAGATTGAACTTCACTGCTGCTTCCATGGATTTGTGGATCCTGGACAGGCTGTGAGAGTACACTGAGATGCACTGAGAGTGTTCACGTATGTGAGTAACGCAAAGATCACCCACCCTGAGATAAGGGAGGTATGCAGGAGCTTCAGAGAAATGTGTCCATACAATATCTAACATTAGCACACAATGGCTGAATTCCAGTAGTAAGTCGCAACTAGACCATTGAATCAGCGAGGAGGTGATGAGTCAGTTCCTCCATAAGTTCCATTTATTCCAATAGGCTTATTCTAATTGCAACTTACTCCTGGATTTCAGCCAATAAATTAATAACAAGGAGAGTAATATCAAAATATGGAGTTCACTTTTGTTCACTTTTTTTCTGACTGGAAATCCATTTTTCATTTCATTTCAAAGCCACTTTTTATCAACATCAACAGCTAGCATTTGCTAACTAAACATTTCTATTTAGAGAATATAGAAACTACCATAAAATATGGACATTGTTCTAAATGCATAAGATGAATTCACACAAACACTCACTGGCACAGGGTGGCCTTCCAAAATGGAGTCGATTTTCCTTAGGTTTAACAATTCTGACTCATGGATGAAGCCTGCCTCAGCCCATACAGCATACAAGATTGGTGCCGCATGGCCCTATTTAAAAACAACAAAAAAAGAAATTTTAAGATGTGTAGAATATTTTAATGACAAGAAAAGATGTGGGAAATCTGATGTCCAATGTAATATTTGGTTCCTGAGCATAACCTGCTGGATACTGACAGCGAAGTTAGGCGGGACAGGTCTTCCTAGAGGTGGCAAGGACAAGATTTGGGAGGTATGAATGAGGATAGTTAACAAATAGCAGGAGACTTCATGACACGACAGACATCTCAGAGTATACAAGGGTAGAAAGAAATAAGGAGAATGAGGTGCAAAAAAAG
This sequence comes from Intellagama lesueurii, assembly GCA_037013535.1. Classification (NCBI taxonomy): domain Eukaryota; kingdom Metazoa; phylum Chordata; class Lepidosauria; order Squamata; family Agamidae; genus Intellagama; species Intellagama lesueurii. Next base: position 247,375,900 of record JBAJHW010000002.1, read on the forward strand.
TTACTATGGAAGAAAGAGAAATGAAGAATAGAGATCGTATCCACATTTCCAAAATGCCAAAACTGGAGGGCCCCACATGATTTCCTGATTCTGCTCCAGTCATCACAAGGAACAGCAAGGGCCCAAGTGAGACACCACATACTGATTTCAGAAGTGGCAACTGTGGCCTTCCAGACGTTGTCAAGCTACAACCCCCACCAGCCCTAGCCTGTACAATCAATAGCCAGGGTTCATGGAAGTGTCAGCTCAGTGTCTGGAGGGCCACAATTGTCCACCCCTCATTTATTTAAACCCAGGATCGGGAATCCGGAAGACCACCCAATTCAATCATTCATTTTCCGCTACAATAAAAAGCATACAATCCAATACTTTTAATTAGGTGCAGAGAAATGAGGATGGGAAAAAGATAGCCCAAATCCAAAGAAAGATAGTGATCAAACATCTGTTGAAACTAACAGGACAATTAACTTGTCCTATTGATTTTTGTAGAACTGAAGGAGGCTAACTTCCTCTATATTTGGACTAATTTGTGAACAATGGCCCTATGAATGTAAAACAAGTCCCAAAATTAAGGAGCCAGTGTAGAAAATATGAAGAAAGGATGACAAGGGCATCATTTTCTTGTTCCTGCTACCTGAAAACTTAGCTGAGGATATATTCTTCCCCACTGCTGAGAATTATAGCAAAACTAAGTATTCAAAAATGGAACCAGTTTTTGGGAGATCATCTGGGAGAACATATTGCATGGAAAGGTTCTCTCTCTTACCTTGGAAAGAACAAATCGATCATTGTTGGGATTCCTAGGATCCTGTGGTTTGTATTTCATGGTATGGAAAAATAGCACGGACATAATTTCTGCAGCACTGCAGCATGATGTCGGGTGGCTGAAAATCAAAGCAAATGGAATGTTACAACTGCATCCTCATGTCAGGTCACATTTGTATTACTGAAATACACCCGTCTTCCGGCCTTTCTCTGGAAAACATGCTATTAGAGAAGCCCGGACGAGGACTCACATAATCTACTGTTATCCTAGTGTCAATTAACTATATTCAGTGGTGAGCTCAGGATGGCATGTGACTCAGATCAAAATGGATACTAAAATGTAAGCTTAATAACAGGACAGTCTGGGCATCCTTCTCACGCCTGATGCCAGAGAATGTCATCAGCTATATGCTGAAGTAGCTCTGAACCAAAACATCAGAGATCGCTTCATCTTCTCATACATATCCATGTGATTTTTAGGAACCACTAAGAACATCCTTTGAATGTTGCAACTCTGCATCACATTCCAACAGTGATAACAAAAGAGAGACCAAGTGAATCTTAAAGAGGTGGGTTTTGACAGCATCTTCATGTTGAGGTCAACCCTGGCTTTTTACATGGAAATAGACAAATGCAGGTTTCAAGGGATTCCATGGTATCAAATCCATAATAGTAACGAATAGTATGCACAGTTATCCGCTGTACAGAAAGGGCAATGTTGCAGAACTAAGGAAGGCAACAATACTTTACGTTGTTATTTATTATGGCTCTAAGATCCCATAAACTGGGTCCCTGATTCTCAGAATTTGGATTTAATTAAGAATGCACTATTTAACTTCCTAAATCCCCCATGCATGTTAGCACCATAAACACAAACATGATACAAAAACAGAGCAATGTCAATAGGACTTATATCCTCAAAATGCATTTATGATCAAGATGCCAATTAATACTATTCTCTAATACAAATCCCATTGGAAACCATTTTTAACAGCCATTTCTTAAACACATGCAAATACTTTTGAAACACATGGGGTAAAGGTTAGCATCCATCCTTTTGTAAGTACTTGCACAATAAGAATTAAAATAATTAGATTTAAACCAGGACTCTTGAGTCAAACATACATTAGTAAATATTTATTCATGGTAGTTAATCAATAAACATTACATGCTTGGTTCAGGCTTTCATTCCTTAAATCTTAATAAACTTGATACTTAACCATCTGTCTAAAGAACTGCTGCTCTGGCAGAAAAGTTTTAAGAAACCTACTGGTGAACATGTAGAAATAAAGAAAGAAAGAATTAAACAAAGAATATATCAAACACTTGGAAGAGAACACCAATTAAAGCATTTTTGCACCAAAACAAGGCAACAGAAACCACTCTCAGATCCAGCAAAAAGCTCAGTGGCGCCTTAAAGGCTATCACAACCACCTAGAACTACAACTCCACCAGAGACACACAAGTCTATTGATCTTGTGCAGTAGCACTGGCCATTCTCCATTATGGAGAATTTGTTTAAATCAATAATTTTCTTGGTAGTTTAAAAACACCACAGCATAAAGCAGGATGCAGAACAAACAAAAATATTGAAAACTGAACTACTTATTCCATGTATGCAAAATACTAAATGCGCTTAATAATTAAATCAAAGTGAATTCTGACTTAGGGTGACCCTTTCCAGGGTTTTACAGTACAGAGTTCTCACAAGGTGGTTTACCATTCCCTTCTTCTGCAGGTGTCCTGGGACTGTGCACCCTGCACAGGGTGGTTCTTCTGGGATGCAGAGTGGGGGAATCAAACTCCTAATTTCTGGTTCTGCAGCCAGATACTGAATTCTAGTTTTGGTAACTGGAAAGGAAGACCCATTAAACTGAGTAGGACAGACTTGACAGGTTTAGGATTCAATCATAAAATAGTGATGTTGCTTAAGTATCCTTCCTACGCAATTTCCACCCACATTAATGAGACTTCTGCAAAAGGAATGAAAAAAGCAAACTGAGGTACAACAACTGCAAAGGACAGAAGACACTGAGGACATTTCAGGTTCCACCCATAAGTAGAATCCAATTTTCAAGCCAAGCTGTGCTCTCAAGTAGGAAATTCAACAAGCCACATTTTCATGTTTTCGGTTAAAACTAAGCATTTATATCATAGATTAAACTCTTTCCATGTAAATTTGCAAATGGCACTCTGCCTAATTTGTAAGTTAAACTGAACACTGACACTTCCCATCTTCTTGACTTCATGCAGATACTAACTAGAAAAATGCAGCTGTCTTCTGAAGATTAGATCTTCCAGTTCATCACAAAAACTAAGTTTTCCTATAAAATGACAGCCATCAACTTTCTTTCCTCTTTTAAAATAAATAAATAAAATCTTTCTTCTACAAATGGTCAGATTAGATTAGTTCTGGTCTTGTCAAACTATTTGCATGAACACAAAAGAGCTTTTTTACCCATGTAAAATAAATAAAGCTGCAATTCAAAGGTGCACACTCAGCACGCACAGCTGAATAAGCAAAAATGTACCAGGTGCAAGAGGAAATTGGGCAAAAGCAAAAAAAAGAAGAAGGGGGGTGGGGGTAGAAGGAAGAGAAAAGCAGCACCTGAAAGCACACAATGTTGACTGAAGATGTGAACCTACGTCGAAACTTCCAGACACTGGCAAAGGAAACAACAGAGACTACACTGATAAGGAGCAGGAAAATACATTAAGGCCAAAGCAACAAGACTAAATGAGTAGGGTTTCGAGAGATACAAAGCCATCAGCCACTTGGTCTGTAGCTGTGGAAAGCACAAGGCTTCTGAAACATGCAGAGAGGTCCAAGGCAGTGGCAATCCATATGGAATGCGGTGTAATAAGCAAACCCATCAAATCTCAAGCTCACTCAAAAACCTAACAACCTACAGCTGACCCTATGAAAGCCACTGCAAGTTTTCCTTTTCTTTTCCTTTTCTTTCTTCATTTTCTTTTTCTCTTGTGGTGCTTTACCAACTGAATTTTATTGCATTTGCTTACACCGAACACTTCTGGAGTCAACACAATGCCCCAAATCTCAAACAGCTTGATGGTTGTTGTGGGTTTTTCGGGCTCTTTGGCCGTGTTCTGAAGGTTGTTCTTCCTAACGTTTCGCCAGTCTCTGTGGCCGGCATCTTCAGAGGACAGGAGTCAGAACTCTGTCTGTGCTCTGGTCCTGCTCTGGTTCTGACTCCTGTCCTCTGAAGATGCCGGACACAGAGACTGGCAAAATGTTAGGAAGAACAACCTTCAGAACACAGCCAAAGAGCCCGAAAAACCCACAACAACCATCAGATCCCGGCCGTGAAAGCCTTCGGGAATACCTCAAACAGCTTGTTTAGGATACTACATTCAACTGTACTGAAAACTGGTGAGAGTTAGAAACCTTAATCTTCCTAACCATGGGTCTGCACTGATGGCTAGTGACCACACTGGCAAATCTGCAGTCATTTCTACCCAGCTTAAATTAACTTTGGCAGAAAGACAGGCAACTGTATGGAGGCTGCATAGTCAAGACCCAGCTTGCCAATCTTTAGATCAAGGAAAAAAGATGTGGGTGGGATCATCCAGCAACACAACTTAGGCAGTCAGAACACAGTGTAGTCTGCATGATCTGACTCTACTTTCCTGCAAGAAAATGTGGTCAAAGGACTTCTGATGGCCAAACCATTTGATGTCCAAAAGGGCAGAGCAACGGGCTGGAGGGCAAGTCTGCAGCCAGCAAGCACCGTGGATCTCCATCTGGGTGCCAAAAGCCAAACCTGAGCCCAGAAGGAAATGGAGCCCAAAGATCAGTCTTATTCATTCAAGCCCCTTTCTGCCAAAGGGGACATTTGTGAACAACAATTACTATTATAGTCCCTTTGTCAAGATGTAAAATTTTGTGTGTAAAGAGTGTTACAATGATTAAAGGGAAGTGTAGAAAATGCAATCTTGGAAATGTATGTTATCCTAAAAATGAGATTTGAACAGCAGTTTACCAAAAGACACAGTGAAATAATTAGCTCTACAACCAGGCCTTGGAGCAAGTCCACTGGACAATAACATTGCCTTTCAAAGCAATTATTTCCAAGGTTGACAGTTGAACATATTTGTGTTGCAATGTTAACCTGCACCCTCTGTAACTACAGTACTATGGTTTTATAGTGCCTTGGTGTACCTTATCCTTTATTTTACGTACCTTTACTCCTCCAGGCTTTGCAAATTTTAGAACAAGGATGCTTATTGTTACGGTGGCAGTCTGCCAGATTCTGAGTTACAAGCCCTTGTAGTTACAGAAGGTGCAAGGGCAAAAGAAATTCCTATTATAAAATTTCTGTTCAAGCACCAGGCTCTTGTCCCTCCAGACCCAGCAGAAAGGACTGTTGATAGTTGGTGAAGGGGAGAAAATGGTATAAATAACCAAGAAAGACAGCCAGAGAAGGAACATCACATTGCAACACACCACACCATTCTCTGCCCTTGACAAAAATGTGCCTTTTTAAGGCCACAAGCTTTTGAATTTTTAGAATGTTGGCTATTGCAGTGTTGAAATGATTTAATTTCTCCCACAATTTAAGTTTTGTTTTTGGATTATTTCTTATTTACAACTTTTCATTTTTGCATGGCAATTTATATGTAAGCATTTGTGCCTACAGTTTTCATAACTGTAAGATTTTTGGATATTACAACAACTTTGAAGCATTTTTGTGTATATGGAACACAGAAGCAATGTAGATAAATAAAGCTTGTAGAATTAAACAAGCTGATGTTTCCTGGAATTATTGCAACAATGAAAAGACAACTCGATACTCGTGATAAAATTTAATATTATTGTCTAATTTCATTCTGGAATTAACCTTTAACTGGAATAAATTCCAGCAGAAGCCTCTGTGCTGCAAGGTCAGAAGACCCCGTCGCTTGTCCCAGCTCCCGCCAACCTAGCGGTTCAAAAGCATGCAAAATGCTAAATTCGAGTAGATAAATAGGTACCACCACGGTGAGAAGGTAACGGCGTTCCATGTCTAGTCGTGCTGGCCACGTGACCACGGAAGATTGTCTTCGGACAAACGCTAGCTCTATGGGTTGGAAACGGAGATGAGCACCGCCCCCTAGAGTCGGACACGACTGGACAAATTGTCAAGGGGAACCTTTACCTTTACCTTATGATGAATAAAAGCTTCTGATTTTTCCATTGAGGTCTATAACATTCTATAGGGCTCTTAGGGAGAGGTTCAGGCATCAGATTCCCTGACTTGAAATTTTTGGCGAGCCAGACAGGAGAATCAGGCAATCTGGGAGATCAGGCAGTCATGCAGGAGAACCAGAATATTTATGCACCAAGTTTCTGAGCCTGACATCTTGAGCCCAGAGAAGGTTTCACTAGAAGCAACCTCATAATGACATCTTTTAGAGAGTCACAGATTGTCCTGTTTTGCAGTGAAGCATTAAAAACCAACAGGATCCAACCAATTGGTTCCCTTCTGTTTCCTTGTGTAAGCAAAGAAGAAAGAACTATTCACCTATTAAAATGGATGAAATACCAGGAAAGACTAGCTTCCAGTTACTGCAGAACTGGATTACTCAGAAGTATCTTAATAGACTACAGAGAGGAGTTGGCAGAACCAAGGAATCTAAGAAAATTGGGCTTTTATACTGACCCAGTCCTTTGTGAGTGTGGAGAAGAACAGGCAACTTCACACCTATGCAGTGCATTCTGTGCCCGTCAGCAGATAACATGGGAGATTTGATGTAAGTTGCCTCAAATGCTCTAGACATTGTCCACTACTGAGCAAAAATTATCTGATAGATTTATTAATTGCACGTTGGTGCTTCTACCACAAAGACAATGACGTGAGGAAAAGAAAGGATTGACTGCACTCTACTTCAGCACTGCATTTGCATCTGTTCCCTCAGGTTGCAGTAACTAAAACTGTCCAATAAAACAAGACACAGCAGTTCTCAGGGCACATCCATAACCTGAATTCCAGAATCAGGGGCACTAGAGTTTAGGTGTATTCAAGTGACTTTATCAGAGCATTTAGAAAAAGACCGTAACAGGCCAGTATTCTGCAAATTTAGCCTATAGGAGAATATTAAAAGAAAAATGTGAATATGCATCTTCACATACTCCTGCAGGTCAAATCACAGAGGATCCAAAATTACTCCCAAAGCCTCTTCTGGATAGTGTCACTTGGACAGCGCCTCAGGGTTATCTTTTTGCAGGTGAAAAAGAAATATAACAGGGTGCATGGGTCAGAGATTTGTGAAACAACCAGACACTATGTTCTCACATGTCATATAGGCTGATTTCCACATCAAGGAGAAAAGAGCTATAGACATGAGTCTCTTCTTTCTTATATTAGATCGTCATATTGATGCCTTCAGACCCCAAATTCTGATCTGCAAGACCACCCCTCAGTGGTCTGAGGGAGAACGGGCTCATGACAGAAAGGCGGTATGGGCGAATTATGTGCTTTCCTTGTCAACTAAACTGTGCTTCAGCCAGCCCACCAAGCAGCTGCTTGGAGGACTGGTTGACAGTGACTGGGATGGGGTCCGCAAGTCTTCCTCCTCCTCCATACTCAGCTGACTGGCATTAGGGAAAAGAACACACCACTATTATGAGACTGCACAAGAGTGATGCAGCATGCACAGATGGGGCATTTAAGCCTCTCCATGCCTGGAAACTGAGATTGTTGTGCCTATGAATGTCTGCATCAGGGAACAGTGTGTCAGGATGTAAGACAGAGTGGTGTCACCGTATATAAGTGGAGGGGAGGTGTTGAGGGCCCCACCCCTGGCCAAGTCTTCATCCATCACATGGATCCGTGTACCATCCCCTATGCTTCCCAAACACAAGACTGCTGTCCCTCGATTAAAGCTTCATGTACAGTGTTTGGCTTCCTGTCAAACTTATTTGTATTTGGAAAGCTCATATCACAGACAGGCATGTGTGATCTGGGATCTCTTGGATTACACACTTCAGTTCACACGCCTTAATTACCTATTCTCTCACTCTGAAACAGCTGCTTTCCCATCCTCATCACCTCCTTGAGATGAAACTCCCATTTGCTTCAGTAGGAATTTACTTCAGAAAAGTAAAACAGGAACCACCTTGATGTTGTAAAAGAATAAATACAGTTATTGCTGTAACATACCGGCAGTATGAAATGCAACTTCCTTCAAAGCGATACCATGGTTCTCCTTTATGGCTTGATGTTCTTATTTCAGTAATTTCCTCGTTTTCCCCATCACCTCATCTCTTGCAAGCAGTGTCCATTAGAGCTGGGTCTGTTTATGGCACAATCTCATTTATATCTACATAGGCTTTAAGAGACATGGCCAAGGTCAAACAATGCTATTGGTCTTCAACCAATGCCACAACTGAAGGAAAGCCAGTGAATGCAAGCTGCATCTACTCATTTAATACCTCTCTAGTTCATTGTTATGGGAGTGTATGTTACCCTTTTTGCAGGGGGGAAAATCAGATAAAATAAGAACTGTTGCAAGAAGTTGGTTTGCAGGCTCTAGACTAGTGGTTCCCAACCTTGGTATCCAGATGTTCTTGGACTAAAACCCAGAAGTCCTTGGACTTAGTCCTTGGACTAAGACCCAGAAGTCTTCATTACTAGATGTGATTACCAGGATTTCTGGGAGTTGGAGTTCAAGAACATCTGGGGACCTAAGGTTGAAAACCATTGGTCTAGACAATGTAATCAATCAGTCAAAGTGAGTTTACAGTTTGGGAGCTGGATTATAAATTTGACGATAGACGTTCGGTTGAGGATTGTGACCAAGAGCAATGTTTATTCATTCTTTCTACTATCTGGGAGAATCAGGATCTCACCAACATGTCTAAGTAAAGTCAATAATCAGCTATGAAAAAGAACTCTTTTCCAACATTTGAAGATCATTTTGGATGGTCTAATTCAGAAAGGTGGGGGCTTCTTTTTAAAATTCTTGTTGTTTTTAAGTTTGCAAATATAAACAGTTACAAAGATGTGCAACTATCCTGTGAACTACTTTGAAAATTGCTATGGAGGAAACTTCCATTCAGAGTTGGTCTGTGGGTTTGGAGAACTGATGGGTGGGCAGAAATTAACAGCAACAAGGGTTTTCTCTGGCAAGAGTCACATGTGTCCTTTTGTTTTGAGTTTGCTCATTCCTGGTGACTCTGTAGTGAGCCACCCTGGAAATCAAGAGCAACTTCAGTTAATGTAGTTTATAGTTTGCAAACTCACTTCACAACATGGCGTCTGATGGTTTGCTGACCTATCACATATCATGAGTTAACCATGGCTCAGTGCAATATCTGAAGTGCACTTAGGTGTATATTCAAGAAGGCTACTAGGAATAGTTAGAGACCTGTACAGTGTATGGAGTGTTGGACTAAAACTCAGAAGACCTGAGTTTAATTCCCTGTTTGGCCATGGAAATTCTCTAAGAGGTGGCAATAGTAAACCACTCCTTGAACACCTTGCAAACCTCAAAAACCATACAGTACTAGGGTCACTATGAGTCAGAAGTGAAGGGCAGAACATAACAACAGAACAGAGACAGTATGTATGGGCCCATGCCTTCTCTTTTCCTGCTGTGTCTTTGCTGAACAGAGATTATGAAAAAGGGTCAGAGAATTTGCATCTTTTCCTAATGTACATTGTTGAGCAACTCAGATAGATTCAAAGTGACTGTGTGGCTTCAGCTATCATACAAATGTGCTTCCGTGCAGAATAACATTTTGTTTTTCCTAATTCTCTGAATTCAATGAGACTGCTGAAGGCAAAAAGAATTGAACAATATGGAAAAATATCAAACCTGTACAAAAAATCTAAAGAAAAGAAATATATAAAGACAACAAGGTAACTCTTAATTTTAGACCACACAAATATTTTCCATCTCATACAGGAAAACAAAATGTCTCAGCCAAACCAATCTTTGTAAAATGATGAAAAGCAGAAGTCACTGTTTGTCAATGGACAATTAAATAAATCAATTTATTGTTGAAAAGGGGGCTTACTTTTCACATGAAGAGACACCAAAAGGGGCTTTGTGCCCCCTCCCATCAATAGAGAACCAAAGATAAACTAGCTCTGGAATCTGCAGACAACAGCATGTAAAACAAACTCTGCCCAGAAGCCTGGACAAACTGCTCATTTGAGACTGCAGGCATTTGGCAAATAATCCCACGTTGGCCAACTTGAAATTCTGCAGACAATTGGTTATGACTGATGCGCACAAAATGAAAAGAATCATTTGGCCTCACATATAAATTCTTCTCTTTCTATGTGCGTTATCATTTTTTCACTCCTCGATTCCCTCTCTAGCGTATCATAATATTTATAAAGAACGAATATCATCAAGTTTTAAAGTAAGCTGTCAATGGAATAGCCTCAGGCTTTGTGAATCTTTCTCGTTTTAATTGCCCCAAATTACAGAAATTATTGAATTGACCAAGAGTTATGGTAAAAACATAACTCTTCTTTCATCAGTGAGACCATTTTTTAAATGCATATACGAGTAAACACATTGGTACGGATGCATTTAACAGGAGGGAGCCGATGTTCAAGAGTATGTGCTCTTTTAGAAATAAGCTGATAAACCAAAGCACAGGATGAAAGAGAATATCATGTAATAAACTTTCCCCCCAAAAATACAGAAAAACCAAACAAAAGTAATATTCCAGTAATAAATATACACACACCTATGTACATTCAGAAGTTTTTTAAAAAATTGGATTCAACAGTGGCATATTCTCAAATGTGCACAGACAATATGCAACAGTAGCTATTTACTTTAATCCACTGAAAAATGATATGTTGCCATCTGTGGAATCTTAATGAATTCCAAAACAGCAAACAAACACAGGTCCCCTGTCCACAATCTGGCTACAGACGAAGCAAGAGTTTTCACAGATTAGACATTTTGTCTGCACCTTTCCTGTATGTGTAGCTTTGTAATTGATTTGTTAACAAAAAAATAATAAACTGTGCCTCTATCTAAAGAAAACCTTCCATCAAGTGGCTACAGAAACTGTTTAAACTGACAGTGTAAGATTACCAAAGGAGGTTTGTTCATTCCAGGTGTTGTGAAACATAGTTGACATCTAAACCCAGTTTCAAAACTGCCTTTCAAAACCTAATCTTCAATCTAAAGGCTGCTTTAAGAAGTTTTGCAATGCCAAATGCAGGTTCTTTTACTAACAGCAACACTTTCAAACTATGTTTTATTCTTTGTTGTTATTGCCTTGTTTTGATTGGTGCTTTTGTGCATATGCATTTGAAAAGAGACACTACAACTGACGGGTATTCGTGACTAATACAGCTACTACTGAAGGGATCACCGGCTCATCGTGGAAAATCTGCAAGTCTGGTCAAGATGCACAACCACGAGTTGCTCCCCAGGAAGCGTCCTTCGCTAACACTGCAGGGCCAATTGAGCTCGGCGGCGGGCAGCTCCATGCACGACTCAATGGATCACACAGACAAGATCGCCCAGGGAAACATTTAACAACCTCCTGGACTGTACCCGCACGTGTGTCACCATTGAGCAAGTTCCATCCGAGGCACAAGATTTCATAATGGGGGGGGGGCCTCTGGCAAAGACTCCCCACTCTACTAGGACCCAGATCTCCTAGATCGCCTGCAGCAGATTTGGGACCAGCGGGTGCATCAGGACGACTGCGTGGCGCTACTGGAAGGGAGTAGTGAAATCAAGGCTCCCCGGGAGAGGAGACCCAGGGGAGCAGCGGCAAAGTGCCGGCGAGGGCTCCTTGGGCTCATGCAAACAGCAGCCGCTTCGCTCTTCCCATACTCAGGACTTTGCCCACAGCTTTGATCTACCGGTAGGAAAAAGGGGGGGCGGGGGAGGGAGGAGGCACCCCGGCCCTAGGAGAGCACCGCCAGAACTGTACTTCGGGGGATCCCGGGATCAAGTGAGGGGCTGGATCCACCCGGGAAGGAAGGGTGGCATCGAACGCGCCGGCCAGGCAAAAGCGCAGCAGCCTGGCTCTCCCCGTGGGGGTTGTGGGGCAGAACGACCGCGGGGCCCCGTCCGGCACCAGCCTGCCTTTTCTTCCCCGAGCTGGACGGAGCCCAGGGTTCAGCTCGGCCGCTTCGCCGAAAAGGCAAGCCTCCAATCCAGGACGCGCGGAGGCGGCGGGGAGATGCGAGAAGGCTTCTGAGCATGTGCAAAACGCTGCCCCTTCCCGACCGGGGCCGGATGGCCGGCTAGCTCTCTGCCAGCGGGCACGCCGAGCCGCCCCGTCTTCCGCGCAGCACCCGCCGCCTCCCTGAGGGGGGGGGCGGTGTGTCTCCCTCCCCTCGCCCCCCGCCCGCCCCCCCCTGCCCGCTGGGGCTCACCCGGAGCCGGCCGCCGTGGTGGCCTTGATGGAGTGGATCCGGAGGCGGTTCGCCGTGTCCTTGAGGGCCTGCAGCGTCTGCTGGTCGGGCTTGTGATAATCCTCCATGGCGAAAGCGGAACGTGGCCGGCAGCAGGTTCGGGTGGCGGCGGCGGCGGCGGGAGCGAGTGACGCCGGGCAGGCCTGGGCTCGGCGACTGACTGACTGAGGAAGGCGAGGCGGAGCCGCTCGACCAGGTCCCGCCGAGCCGGGGAGGGGCTTGAGGCGCCCGGGCGGAACCCTGCGAGGGGGGGCGTCGGGCAGGCGGGAAGGAGAGCAACGCCTGCCTGCCCGCCCGGCCTGCCCCTTCGCCGGCCAAGCTCCCGCCTTTCGGGTTGGGGGCTGCCAGGAGGGCCCGAAGCTGCCCGCCTGTCCCGGTCTGGCTGCCTACAGGTCCGGCTAATTTCCGGGCCTCCGGCCGCCCCCCCCCCCGTGCTCCCCTCCCCTCCTTTCGGAGCGGGGAAAGCGATGAGTGAATGTGTGGACCCCGCAGCGGGGGGGGGGGCGAGGGCGAGAGGGCGAGGCACCGGCTCGGAGGAGCCCCGCTCTAGCCACAGGGCTTGGCTCCTGCGTGTTCGGTGCCGCCACGTTGCATCCCGTTCGTGCCGGTCGGTAACAGGGCGGTCGAGGCTTGCGAGATGTCTCAGGAATGGCTTGATCCGTCACACGCCCTCCCAAGAATTCCCCCGGGGCAAGTGAGGGCCGGAAGCTACAGGTGCTGGCCGAGCCCTTCCTCCGCTACCCCCACACGCTGCGAGCTGTCTTTTAAGGGCCCCCCTCGAGCAGGGGAGGCTGGTCCGCTGGGGCCAACGCCCCGCCTCACTCTTAGGCTGAGCCGCGCCTGCCCAGAGGCTGTGGGTCGGAGGCCGGCCTGTGGTCGCTCCCTGCTGAGCGCACACAGCCCCACCAAGGATCGTGTCCGAGCGGCTTTTTCAGCTGAAACGTGCATGGGGGGATGAACAAGTGGGGTGGAGGCGAGGCAGCGGCCAGGTTAATGCCTGCCTCCCAATGCTGCTCCTTCTTGCAGCTGGTCTGGCCTGTGTCACCCCTGGCTCAACCTGCCACCCACTCTCCTATGCGCTCCATCCCATCCTCCAGAACGGGCACTGGCTGCCCAACCCTAGGCTGTGTTGCAGGGAAGAACAGAAGGAAACCCACTCGGGATGTGCCCCTACTGAAAAACCACCCATTTCTTCTAGGTATTCTCCTACCCTGTTTCCCCGAAAATAAGACCTAACCTGAAAATAAGCCCTAGTATGATTTTTCAGGATACTGGTAATATAAACCCTACCCCAAAAATAAGCCCTAGTTAAGTGAAACCCCGCCCTCCACCATTGTGCAGCAACCAGAAGAAGATGACATGACTGTATTTAAATAAATGTAGATTGTTCTACATGAAAAAAATAAAACATCCCCTGAAAATAAGCCCTAATGCGTTTTTTGGAGCAAAAATTAATATAAGACCCTGTCTTATTTTCGGGGAAACATGGTACTAGTAGCCTTAAAATCCAGACTGACAATACAGCAAACATCTTTAATTATTTTTTTTTTATATAAACAGCATGGTGTTTCCTCTCTCTTTCTTCCTCTTTTTTTTTTTGTACTTAAGATCTAACAGAGGATAAGTTTAGGTTGCATAAACGGTCATTCATTCTCTTGATGTCTTCAGGAACCTGGTTCTTGGAATAGATAGCTATAGGTTTTCTGCTTCAATCTATAAACCAGATTACTATAAAGTCCAGAACACCCTAACCTGTAACTAGATGCCTGGTGGACAAAGTGGGAAGTTATATAAAGGGCCTAATTATTATAGCTCACTTACAGATTGTAAGTGTGATTTGTAAGAGTCAACTTCCTCGGATGCTTCCTCTGTCTGTCTCTCTCTCTGTCTGTCTGTCTGGTACAGTGACTTGCATGGATAAGTGGGGACTCGTTCAGCACTCTGGGCAACATGTTTATTTTGTATTTAATCGTTGCACTATATTTTCCTTGTGTGAACAAACAGCAAAGTTATCAGGATAAATGTTTGATATGTCTATACATTTAATAATAGTCCTATTCAAGTGTGATAAATGCCAGGACTGTGAGTTTGTTTAGAGGGGAGTGCCTAGCTCCTCCCCACCACCACCACCACCACCATTGTTGCATTTTTCTTTGTTTCAGCCCAGGGTCTGGATTCCTGCTCATGTGTAGGATCTACATACAAGAAAGAAAGAAAGAAAGAAAAACTTGGGAAATAGAGGTGCTTGCTTGTATGCAGAGCCTATATGTGAGAAGGGCCCTTTTTTCCCATCTGGTGCTCAAACTCTGAATGACACTACAAAGGAGGAAGGAGGGGCAGATTAAGTCCTCCTTTTTAAGTGCATTCACAGTACTGGCATTTATAATGCTTGAGTGGAACTAGAACTGCTGGATAGCTCAGTGGTTTAAGTGTCTGGCTGTGGAGCTAGAGGTTGGGAGTTCGATTCCCCACTTGGCAGAGGCTGGACTTGATGATCCGTAGGGTCCCTTCCAGTTCTGCAGTTCTAAGATGACTATAATTATTCTGATAGGAAGGAGTTAATCAGGGAAAGGTGCAAAGTCTGTGTGTGCTGGAGGCTTGGATCAGAGAAGAGAGACATTGTTTAGTTATACTTGCTGACTGTCTTGCAACTGTTTCTAACAGGTTTCAGTTACATTAAGTGGATAGAGAAAGAAGGAAGGGCAAGGGCTTCCCTTTGTTGGGTTTCCGAACATTGTAACAAAGTAGCTGGTTCTGAATTACAGGCCAAGTGGTGTGATGGGATGCTTAATGGCTCTGTCTTTGGACAGTGCAGCGGCCTGGCTGACCTTCAGGCTGGAAAGGGCACCACAGGGCTGCAGCCGAAGCAGAGGGAGAATTGGGGCAGCTGCTCCTCAGGAGTAACACTGGAGAGTCGCTGAAGAGCTCGGTTTGCCTTCTGGGAGGCCTGAAGCTTGAGTGGCAGAGGAGCAGCAGAAGTCTGTGGAAAGCAATTGTTGGACCAGAAGGAAGACCTGCAGGAGAATGCAGGGCATCTGCCACAAGGAAACACCATCTGAGTGAAGATGACAGGTCCAGCCCTCTGAGCAGAGGCTGAGAGTTAATCAGAATGAAGCCTGATGGAGAAAATTGGCTATTGGCTTAACGGGGAATGTAAGGACAGCCTCCTCTCGTAAAGCTCTTGTAAGATCGTTTGCAAGATCATTTAGGGCAGGGTTGGGCCATGGACCACATGTGGTTTCCCAAAACCCCTCATGTCCTCCAAGCTACTCCCAGTTGCTTTAATGGTTTTTGTTTTTTGGTTTGGTTTGGTCTCTCAATTGTAAACCATGCCTCAGAAGGCATTGGGGTGTGTGATTTGCCATTTGAACATAACCCCTGCCTGCAGAACTGGTGGTGTGCTGGAGCCCTTAAAGGCCTTTTTAAAGAGAGACCCCAAGTGACTGGTGAGTGATCCAGGCCATTACTGTTTGGTGGTTGTGGAGAGAGGCATTGAGCAGAGGGGCTGGCTTTCCCCCTGTCTGAAGGAGGGCAAAAATGAGCCCAGATCTTTAGAAATTGCCCACCCTGGTTTAAGGAATATAGCAGATAGATATGTTAGGGGTTGCCTTATTTGTGTTTCCAGTAATGCAAATGATTTGACTAGATGATCTTTGGAGTCACAAGTAATGATAATGAGTTGGTGATCCTTGATTGCATTTGCAATTTGCAGCTCCAGCTGTGCGCGCGCGCGCGCGCGCGCGCACACACACACACACACACACACACACACACACACACACACACACACACACACACACACACACACACACACCATCCATGACAGACTTCACATTTCAAGGCTCCATTTGCTAGAATTATGTCTAGCCAAGCCCTTACAATGGAATTGCCTTGGGCACACCGCAGTCCCTTTGTAATCCTCATACAGCCTCAGAAGTGTGGCTTCTGTCTTCTGTCTTATTGTTTTAAGTCTGGTTTTGAGAAGGACAGAATAGTTTTCATGGGGAGATAAAACTGTTGTCGAGTCAGCACATACTCAACATAATGAACACGGGGGGGGGGGCATTGTTATTTCCCATGTATTTATTTATTTTTAAATCTGTCTTTCCACATTAGCACCCCCACACTTTTCCAGTCATGTTTTTAAGAAATGAAAATAATAAAGCACCACTGAAACGAAATACCATTATAGCACCTAGACCACTTTCCCCAGTCTGTGGCCTCCATAGGTTTTGGGCTAAACCATCCATCAGTCCCAATCCACATTTGCAGTGGTAAGCGATCGTGACAGCAGAAGTCCAAAATATTTGGTGAGCACCAGGCTGTGAAAGGCAAGCTGTGCTAATGTATATGCTGAAAGACAGAATGAATGAATTAAAAGAAAATCAAATTCTATGACAGTGGTGCTGCCAAAGAGATCTTTGTCTTCCACTTCCACTAGCATTATATATGTTTGGTGTATCCAACGTAAGTCTTTTGGTAGGATGCAACAGCTTAAAGTTTTGAATGCCCGCTGTGTCACTTATGTTGATGGTAATTTAAATGCTCCTATCTAGAATGGGATGGATCATGTTTTATGGACACCTCTCAAGTTAGAGGGAGCATGTGGACATGTTGCTTTGAAGACTGGTGCATAATACTTTAAGCCAGGACTGGGTGTGTAGTTGGACCTTTGAGGCAGGCAGATAACATCTCCTTGAGGAAAAGTATGATTCCTGCAGCCTAAAGCAAGTGTCAGTGAAGCCACATTTAAAGAAACATAATTTAATCCAACAGTTTCTGCTAATTATTACCCTGTTTCAAATGGCCACACTTAGGCAAGCTGCTAGAGTATGGGATTGCTTTCATATGGTGTTAGTTGATGTTACATTCACTCCAAACATGTTTTATACACGGTTTGGGTACAGAAATAGTGTTAGCGGACCCAGTTGATGACTAGTAAGAGATGCAGCTGTGCAGCTGGGAGGTTCTCATCAAATTCTACCAACACCTTGTTTTCTTAAGGTAGCAAACAAGGTGGTGTTTATTGTCTTCTGGGTGGTGGGGCCATAGTGATGCCTAGTTCAGTATCCCGACTGGAACAAACAATATGGGACAGATATTTTTCTGCTAATTTTAATAAAAAATTCAATTAATTGTTTAGCTATGTTACCTAGTACTGATGTCTCATAGCCCTCTTGGTATGTGCTGTCAAGTTACATTTTGGCAACACTATGAATTAAAAGAACCTATCAAGTCCTAATGCTGCCCACGTTCTTTCTTAACAATAACCTCTTCAACTTTTTAAATTGTAATCTATAAAGACTTTTCATTTTTTTCCTGTTCTCTTCTATTTCTTTACAATGGTTCTGATAATTCTCATTGTTACTGTAAACACATTGCTAAAAAGTTGTTAGTACTGTAGCCCTATTTATATCATTATTATTTTTTTGTCTTTTAAAAACTATTTTAAGAATTTCATCAGTTATTGTGAGCCCCACTATTCCTGACTGGGTCAGTGGGGCATCCTTCTCCTGTTCTTAAATCCGAACATGTTAGACTGGTGATTGGAAATACATACATAATATTTTATTGCTTTGTAGCTGATCAGGCTGTATGCAAGAGCATACCAGTCTTAAAAACAGTACGTATTTGAAATCTAATGTAAATGCATATAAACAATAATAAAAACATAAAATAATAAATAATAGTAATAAAATAATAAAATAGACATTCTCAAAAGATTAACAAGATGTGAAGTTAGCTTGAATAACTTGTGAAGCAGGCAGTAAGTTCCATCTTTCCATGGCTCGTTTAATAAACTTAGCAGTCCTAAAGGATATATAATAGTCTGTTCCAGCTAGCAGGAATGAAACTATACATAAAGGGGAAGTGTTCTTGATCCCATTTGTTAAGGGTTTAAGGCAGGGGTCCCCAGTCCGCGGACTGGGACCAGTCTGTGGCCTTGGCAGGACTGGGCTGCAGAGACAGATCTCTCCCCACCCCCATGCACAGACGCACGCATCCCCTCACGCATGTCCCCCATGCACACAAAGATGCATGCACGCCCTCCCATGCACGCACAGAGGCACACACGCTCCACACACGCACAGACACTCCCCCTGCATGCATGCACGCACCCACCATGCATGCATGCCCCCACAGACGTACTTCTGCATGCATACATGCACACACAGATGCACCCCCCGCACGCACGCTAAACCGGTCCACTGTGTCAAAACGGTTGTGGACCACTGGTTTAAGGTATTGGTCCCTCAGATCTGTATACAAGGGACATTCTGTTGGAAAATGCACCATGCCCTCTGTTTCAAAGCATCCTGCTGGGCCAATGTCTGCCTATGCCAAGTTGTTCCGCGTATTGTCCCTAAATCTCTTTCAACTGCAGTGAGTTCAGTTTAGTTTGCAGATGTCTCAGCTTGTGTGTGCTAATAAGGTTTAGGGTTTTGGTTTATTGAACTTGGGAGGGGTTAACAACAAGTGATTCTGAGTTCAGTCCTGCTCCTTTGGGACTAGTTGACACCACTGAGCCAAGGCCTGTTTGCAAAGTCTAAGATCTTCTGGTTCTTTTCACCAAAGAAGACAAGATGGAGTGGAGAGCCCAGTTTTCGTTGCTGAGTTCCTCACCTCTAAAGTCTGTAAAGCCTCTTGACTGGGATGTCCAGGTCTCCAGATTGCTCCTAACAATGACAGTCAATACATCTGCAGTGAGAGCAGCTGGAGGAAAAACTTCCTCTCTGGTAATCATGCTGGTCTTGGCTACCCGAGTTTTCTTCCTCCAACTTTTCCTGACACTTCCTCCTCTTCTGGTGCCAACCTTGCATGTTGCTTGGTTCTCCCACCTTTCTATCTACCTTCTGCTCTCCCTACCAGTAGAACGGTTGGTGAGCTGTTTTGGGGTGCTCATGCTTCCCCCCTTTCCTTTGAGCACTTTTAGCCATACTAGAACCCTCTGCCAGGGATTTTCCTTATATATATAATCCCACTCTCTTGGGGGTTCTTCTTCTTCTTCTGGGAAATCCTCTGCCCAATAGGTCCCAACCCATTCTTCACAACATCTTCCCTGGTCTCTTCCTCGGGTCCTTGCTTGGTTCTTCCCACTCTCTTGAAGCCCCTTGCTCTCGGTCTCTAACCCTGGTCACCTGACCTTTCCCCTCCAGCTGTCTGGAGACCTTTTCTTCATCTCTCTTCAGTTCACTCTCTTTCTTAGATTTTGTCTGACACCCCATTTTCTCTCTCTTCAGGATTCCCCTTGTTCCTCTTCCCCTGGTGGCAGGGCCTTCTTTATATCTGTCATCTGCCAGAGGTAGAGTACCTCCCCCTTTTCTCTAACTGGGCACACTCCAATCCCCCATGCTGGCACCATCACATATGCTTCTGTTTGGGTTCTGGTCTCACAGGAGTAGCACATGGTAGTGTTCCCCTCTTTGGGTTCCTGAATGGGGAACCCTATGGTAGGCTCTTTGGGTGACTGAGTGTGGGTTTGGGCCCTGGATTGGAGCATGACAGTTCACCGCCAGGGGCATCCGTGTCCCTGTCCTCCTCAGTCATGCATCACTACTGTATTTTTTATTTGAATACAAGGATAGCTATTTTGCATTCTTCTTTGGTGGTATCTTTGGTTTTGATCCAAAGTTTTTTTGGTTCACAGTCAATTGTATTTACTAATGCATAGTGTTCATTATTTAAATCTTCTTTAAATTATATTTAGGTTTTATTTTAGCACTGTGATTGTTTTAGTGTTGTTCTTCAGCTTTATTCTAATTTTTTGTATCAACATTTCATTGTACTACAGTCTATTTCTGGCCTTGATTTGGCAGACAGAAAATAATAGCTCTGCCTTCTGCTTCCAATTATATTGTCTGTGACTTCTGTATTAGTCATTCAGTGATGCCCGTATGTTGCTTGAAGCATGCATGTGTTTATAATAAATTCTCCAAGAATGTTTGATTCTGCTTTATTTCCTACTTTTGCATTAAATTATCCTATGATTATTAACACATTTTCTCTCTGTTCTTTTTGCTAATACAGAACAGAGAGGGAGAGGGAATAAAAAGCTCCCTCTTCTTTCAGAAGGTGCTTCTTTTTATGCTCACTTTTGGGTGCAGGTCTCTCTCTCTCCAGGATTTCCCCCCCCTCCCTTCTCCTGAACCCATTTTACTGCAAACTACTAAGTGTCATCAGAAAGCCTCCCAACATCCCCCTGACCCCATTCCTACTTATTCATCTTTTCCATATTCCTCCAACTTTTCTTCTCAACAGGGTTCTGTGCACCATCTCTGCTGTGTTGCATTTGGTGGGACGTGGAATGACACACAGATTGTTAATAAAGATGTATTTTACACTTTTGTTTCATTATTATACCAAATGGAGTCTCAGTCTCTCAGATTGGGTAGTCATACACCACTGCCTCTTCACCAATGACAATCTCTTAGCCTGACTTTGGGACAGACAGAATGATCAGGAATGTGCAGACTTGGGTCTGGAACTTTTTGCCCTTGGGATAATAATTAGTTATTTTTCAAACCCAGTTAAAGTGCTGGTTTCACCCCTCCCCTCCAGTCTTAAGCAGTTTTGGTTCAAGTTACATGAAGAACCACCTGCACAAGCCTGTCCAAGATCATTAGTGTAGGTCTTTTTCACTTGCCTGCTTTTGGAGAGTACAAGGGAAAATGCAGACTCCACCCCCTTGCTGCAAACCCATTTTCAGGTTTTCAGGCAGCTTCCAAATACCTCCTTTTCTCTGAGCAAAGTGGCTCAAGAAATATCCCAACCAATGTTTCCTCTAATTTTCTGCCAGGGCTGGACGGGGGTCCCATTCCACATGTGTGTGTGTGTGTGTTCCAGCTACAACTGGAACCACATGTGTGGCAACACTGTTGGTGGATGCACACCAATGCAGCACTTTCTACCCATGCAGCTTAAGAGGGAACGTTGATCTCAATTGCAAGTATGTTACATTTTTTTGTATTTCTGGAGAACTATCATCATTGCCAATATTTAACATTAATATTGTTTGCTTGCAGCAGTCGTTTTTAATGTGCAAAATGCATTCTGAATTTTTTTAAAAGGTCTTAAAATATTTTAAATAAATATCCACTACTGTAGCTAAATGATTAAATTGAGGGTGTAGTACGTTGGATGTATCATGAGAAGACTCAATTCATTGGAATACTAGGAAAAGTTGAAGGTAGTAGAAGAGGAAGACGAAACATGAGATAGAGTGCTTCAATTGCATTGTGGGTCCTGATGGCAATTTTTAGAGTATATATTTTAATTGTATTTTAATTGTCTTATCTTTTTATTGTATTTTAATTGTTGTAAGCTGCCCAGAGACCTTTGGGTAGTGTGGGCGGCATATAAGTTAAATAAATAAATAAATAAATAAATAAAGGAAGGAAGCCATGGCCTTGAGTTTGCAAGATTTGTTAATGACAAGATCTTTTGGAGATTATGAACTCACTTCCACTAAGTTGGAAATAATTTGACAGCACATAACAAGAAGTATGTAAAAATCAGCTACAGTTCTACTTGTGGCAGAAAAATGATTTATTACCAGAAATATGTGGTGGGAAATATGTGGTGGGAATATAATTAGATTTTGGAAGTTTGTTTTTAAAGAGACAAGTGAAATATTAAATTGAAATATATCTCCTAAAATAGCATTTTTATTGATATTTGAGAGCGAACAATGGAAGTCGACAACAAAATAACTGATTATAAATTTAGTACGAGTGGCTAAATTAATAATAGCAAAGAATTGGAAGGTTAAGTGCGACCTCCAACAAAATGAATGGTATAACATTAATATAGCTATTAATGATAAATTAACATACAACATTAAAAGTAAGAAAAGGAATGTTAAATGGGATTGTGTTTAGAGATATATGGGGATAATTTATTGACTTTATATTAACAAAAGGGAAGGGTTGTGTACCTTCACAAGAGTCAATGTGTTTTTGGAAGGGCAATGGGGTTCCATGAAACGAAGGAATGGATTATAGATTGGTCCTGGTGAAGGGAAGCACATTAGGTGTATATGTAGATTTTCTTTAGTTGTTTTTTCAAAATATATATTAAAATTTCAAAATTATATTTCAAACAAAAGAAATTAAGTGTCTGCATGCACCCTAGGACACAATGTTGTATAAAC
Source organism: Intellagama lesueurii (assembly GCA_037013535.1). Classification (NCBI taxonomy): domain Eukaryota; kingdom Metazoa; phylum Chordata; class Lepidosauria; order Squamata; family Agamidae; genus Intellagama; species Intellagama lesueurii. The sequence goes on from JBAJHW010000002.1 coordinate 247,398,214, forward strand.
CCCTTGTAAGTCATCCAAGGACATTCCCTTTCACAGGGCTTACCTTTAAAACTTCCAGATAGATTATGCTATTCACTGCCTTTGTGTTGAATATAACAGATCCTTTTAGAAGGCAGCAAAGGGTTTTAAAGCTATCAGGTTAATGTTTCACAAGATCTGTGGTTGCCTCTCACCAACCACACCACTGTATCTACTTAAGAGTAGATGTGTAGACTGGTCATGATCACATGGGCAATGTACATGTGCATCTGCAAAACTGTATAGATCACTGTGTCAAATTACTATGAACTAACAAGTGCTCACTGGAAGGACAGATCCTGAAGTTGAGGCTTCAATACTTTGGCCATCTCATGAGAAGAGAAGACTCCCTGGAAAAGACCCTGAAGTTGGGAAAGTGTGAAGGCAAGAGGAGAAGGGGACGACAGGACGAGATGGCTGGACAGTGTCATCGAAGCGACCAACATGAATTTGACCGAACTCCGGGAGGCAGTGGAAGACAGGAGGGCCTGGCGTGCTCTGGTCCATGGGGTCATGAAGAGTCGGACACGACTTAACGACTAAACAACAAAACAAGGTCCTGGATGTAATCCTGATCAAGCACAAGTGCAACAGGCACTTAACCAGGAATGCAGTCGGCATCTTGTTAAGTAGCACAATTCATCACTGTGATTTATGCACATGTAAACTGCCAACAGCATTCTGTCTCATATATTAAAAAAGCATGCTAAAGTGAACCAAAGGTTTTTAAAGGCTGAGTTTCCAGACAGTCATATGTGTTTATCAAATCAATTAAGATTTCACCACAGTCTTACTTAGCTTCTCTCTCAGAAAATGAACAGCCATCAAGAGGATTTTAGGACAGACTAAAACATTTGTCTTTGGAGTTTTATTACAAAAATATATTTGCAAACATACAAAATTTTCAATGAAAAATGTTCATTTTTAAACATTTATGCAATAACTTAATATTTGCCAACATAATAAGATGGCACAAATTACATACTCATATACTGAAATGTTAATAATGCATTATGGCAACAGGCTAAAAGTTTCTTAAAAACCACTGGGCATAATTCAGGCCTGCACAGGTGCAGCATCAACAGGTGGAGGATTCCTCCAGAAGCAAAACAAATCTATGACCAATGCTCCCAACCTACAGATACACATAGGGGTGCAAATATCGGTCAAGGAGAGCTGGAAAAGAAAATGGGCGGTATCTACAAGAGTTCCATTCCCTACCTACTGGCCCTTTATGCTTCCCATGTGCCCCAAAAACAGGAAAATAGGGCTAACATAGAACCTCTATGAACTATTTAGGGCTGGATGTGGCACCTATGTGACAGGATTATGCCCACTGTTTCTCAAAAGCTATCACATAAAATCCCAAAGATCTGAAGCACCTCAAGCTCTCAATGTGCACATGAGTGCAAATTAAAGCGGTAAACCCACGCATTGAGTATAGTGTGCATTTTGAACCACCACATGTTCACAATGTCAAACTGGTACAAAAACAAACCACAAGCGGAATATTATTGCGATTTTTCCTACTTAAAGTGAAGATATTGCATCTTAATATTTTCATAATGATGCCAAAAATTGGAGGTGAAATATATATTGCACACATTCCTCTTTTCAAGATATGTTTAAGAAGCAACTCAGTAGCCAATTGGCTGGGTTGTGTTGTTTTTTGTCAGAACGCTCCCCGTTAAATCTTTTTCCTGAAACGTTTTTTAATAATTATACCCTTGCCTACTTTTGGCATTGGTGGATTCTGGAATGGACTAAACCCAAGAAAAAAAAACAAAATCTAGGCAATTTAAAATTTCTTATGTTTGAACTATGATTAAATTCCATCTCAAAACAGGAAATAAATGCAAACTACTTTTCCACTGCTGTATTGTGCCATAGATCTTTGCAAACTATTTAACTTTTGTAAGGTGTGTCACAAATACAAAGCCATTAGGCACATCTTTAATATAATATTGTATTGTTAATGCAACAGTAGTTTTACCTTTGACCTACAATAGAGTAATCAAGTCTTGAATAAGCTGTGTGTTTTATAGCCAATTCTGAGTAGACATATATTGTGTATGTGTGTGTTAAAAAAAAGGCTGCATACAGGCAACAGAAAAATACATGCTTAATTAGTAAATATTTGCTTTGGAATATAGTCTAAAAATACAGTCTACATTCAGGAAATACAGTATACCATACTAAGACAGAACAAAGCAAAAACCCTCAAATGAAATGTCCAAGTTGATTAGTTATGTATTTGTTATAGTCACATGCAGGTAACAAGATTAAGATTGTTATTATAAATCGAAACTTGGACTAAAAATGTTAAGACAACCAGATGAAAATTGTTTAGTGATTTCCACATTTTGTAAACATCTGTGATTTTACTTTGCAGCCACGTTTTTTTGTCAAAGCAATCTTTAGAAGTTTTTCATTTTTTTTGTCACATTACAATAAGCAGTAAGAGCACAGGTATGCTACACTGAATGATGTTTACAGTGTTTGGATTGTGTAGTAAACTTCTGTTTTCCTTTCATGAGCCCACTACCTACACAACTGTTGTAACATCCATGTGCGTAGAAGTCAAGATTGATACAAAGCTACCATCAAAAATAGAAATTTTCGTATCAACTTTCAGCTAATGACATTCTCTTCAGAACCAGAACTGCTTCCTGACATTGTTCATACTTGTAATAACTGAGAATTCTGATCTGTCAGCTACCAAGTGAGTTTTTTTAAGATAGAGAATTACAATGCAAAACAGTAAACAGGAATATGAAGTGTACTAGAACAGACATATCTGAAAATGTTAATGCTGCTTAATGTAATATTCCCTTTCTTATCAAACCCTGAAGACGCAGGACTGTAACAGTACATTCAATATGAAAAAATCCTTTATCGTTTCATTTATATAGGTCTTTGGATATTATTTTAAAGGTTGTGATCAATTTGAATGCCTAGTAATGCTCTACAGCCACTATTCTCACGTTCGTGTTTGAGAATGATCTCTTCATTCGGATAATTAAGGATTGCTTGTTAAGTCTTTGTTATCCATCATCAACACAGCATGGTATAAATTTGGTTCCGGTTATACAGTAGTAAACAATTAAAATATACTGGGTACTCTGCTGGCTTGGTTTTCTTTCACAGAAGAAGCTTAAAAACAGACTGTATTAGGTAAGCAGCATTTTTGTAGGTACACATGTATGAATGGGTTATTAAAGGTCTAGCATACAAATAGAGACCTCATATGTTTACTACAAAAGGTCCAGAAAGCCTGAAAAGATGCATCTGAGTTTCACAATTAAAGCCAATGCATAAGTCAAATGTGCATGTCACTGCTAACCCATTTCCCTGAATTCTGCACACTTACCCATATAAAATATGTTTGCAACTAGAAATATTGAGTTCAAAGGCTGAAGAGGTTCTCTCAGAAGGCAGTTTGCTAAATGAAAAAACTACTTAAATTGACTCAAACTGAAATACTTATTTTTAACAGATTTTTTTAAAAAATCAACATACCGTTTATATCAGAAACACTGATTTATGGTGGAATCATAATTATCACAGTAACTAGATATTGACACTGCCATCATTACCACATTTAAATTTTTAAAAGTAGCAGGTACAATCTACACCAAGACCTTTTCCACTGCAAATGCTACTGAAAGAATGAGGTTTGTTCAAGATCTTGCCTGTGAAATTTTGCAAATTTCAATGGTTTGCAATGGAAACGTCTGTAATGTGTAGAGTCAAGCTGGCATACGTCTGCCATTTTAACAATGTTTTGAAAAATAAGCAGTGCATATTGATTCTTAAACTGACTACAAAATTACATTTCACAATATAAAACAAAGACTTTCCTACAGAAAAAAAAATCCCATCCTTTAAAGATTACTATTGCTTGAATAACTTGGATCTTACTAGAGTATTGCTAGCTACTATCACATGCGATAATGAAATTAGTATAAATCACAGAGAGATCAATAGCAGCTTACAAAATAAACACAGATCAGAGTCTGACTTTGCTGGGGAAGAAGTTTGATCTTTACACAGCAGTATAATAATGATTTTTTAACCCAAATGGGAAAGCAACTCACAAAATCCGAAAAACCTGGGGAACAGTTACAAAAGCAATTATTGTTCATGAACTAACAGCATAAATGAAATTACACACACTTCTTATACCAGCCTCTCCCTTCCTACAAGAAACTCCTCCTCCATAATGTAACCATCACAATGTTTTATCCATTCCTGTTTAAAATACTTTTGGTTTAAAGTAGTACCTTTAACATGACAGCACATCCTATGTATTGTTAAAGATTTAACCGACAGCCAGTTTATTCTGCCTCAGGAAAACTGAATATATAGACCTGCACTGCAAAGTATGGAAGCCAAATTGTTAGGCAATACCACTGTCTACATGTAAGGCTAGAAGTATAATTTTTGCATTGCATATCCATTTTCTTCGAAAGCCCTAATGTTTTAGGGCTAAATCCAACATGGCCTTGGCAGAATTTTTAAAACTTTCTTCCCCTTCTCTAAGCCCTCCATACACCATGAAAACCACCTCTGCAGGGTCTTCTGGCCTGCCAAGGATAGTTCTGAGGGTGCACAGAGGGCTGCACGGGGGGGGGGGGGGAGACTCACCCCCTTCCAGTTCTGCTGAAACTCAATGTTGTACCCGTGGAAGTCCTCTATGGGCTGGTGTTGTTCAGCCCTTCCTGGGCTCCTTAATTTAGCAAGCTATTTTCACAACTTTTATTGTTCTTGCTAGAATGCCAAAATATCATCTTAGAACACATCTGCCACAATTATTCAGAGGTACATGTGTATATGGATGGGTGTGTAAAGACCTTTTTCTAAGCTACTTAAAACCACTAAAAATAATGTGCTCCTAAACATAAAGACCATTTTTCTCAAACAGAAATAAAAGACTGCTGGTGACTGGTCACAGTGAAAGCTAGATCGATTCTGAGGACATAACTCATACAGTTTCTTCTAAAAAATAAGGCCTCCTTGGAGGCCAAAATGAATATTTAATAAACTAAAAACAGTATTTTAAAATATTACAGTTTTACAGAAGAGACATTATAGTTCCTTAAGCAGGTGGGCAGTCAGTGAGTTGAGTTCACTTCAGCTATAGTTTGATGCTGTCCATATTCTTGGTCAAGACTTGTAAATAGACCTCATGAAGTGTACTAAGAAAATTTGCATCATTCTGAAGAGAGAAAGAGAGAAAAGAGCACAATCAGGCCTATGACAGAAATGCTATTGATATTTTTTTCCTACTTGCAAAGGCTTTCTCTACAAATTTGAACTGAAGACCAGACATATTACTTGAGTGAAAAATCCAGCTCCTGAGAAACAGTGAGTTCAAGACTTTGTGAGAGGGAAGGAGAAACACCAGCAGATGATACATAGCAATATTATTTCATATAAATAATACCTACTAGTGGTGCACAGGACTTTAGAGCAGACATCTAGAACATAAGCAGTAGAATAGGCAGGAAGGCTTCCAAATGTAGAATTATTATTTGTTATAAAAGCCAATTAAAAACCTGGCTATTCAGGCAGGCCTTCCCTCCGGGCACTATTTGATCTATCTTCTTTGTCTTTTTCCATCTTGAATGATTATTTACTCTTGGATACTGATGTTATTTTAATTTTAATTTTGTCTGATGTACGCCCCCCGGAGTAGTCGAATGACTAGATGGGCGGGATATAAATATAACAAATAAAATAAATAAATAAATAAATCTGATTTATATCTTGCCTTTTCTCAAAGAGGTCAGAGCTACCGTGTTTCCCCAAAAATAAGACAGGGTCTTATATTAATTTTTGCTCCAAAAAACGCATTAGGGCTTATTTTCAGGGGATGTTTTATTTTTTCATGTACAACCATCTACATTTATGCAAATACAATCACGTCATCTTCTGGTTGCTGCACAAGGGTGGAGGGCGGGGTTTCACTTAACTGGGGCTTATTTTGGGGGTAGGGCTTATATTACGAGCATCCTGAAAAATCATACTAGGGCTTATTTTCAGGGTAGGTCTTATTTTCAGGGAAACAGGGTAGTTTAATACATGCTAAAGCGATGCATATTGAATTGTCTCCCATGTTTTGCCAGTGAAAAAGTACAAGAACTGTTCCATTAGTATTTCCATGATAGAACTTTAGAATAGAAACGGGGGTATTCGTATATCCCCCCACACATGATTTAGAGGTGGACAGAATGCGAATCTTAGCTGACACTTCCAGGACCTTCCCAGCTGAAGCAGCTCATCCAGGAACCCAGTGATACCAGAGGCTGTGGCCATCCCTGAATGTTATCTGGCCCATCATGGATTTGGTGTGGAGAATCCACTACCCTCTATTTCAGCTCCCTGCCCTTCTTGTAATTAATTTTGGGAGAACCAGTGCAACGGAGCAGGTATGGAATGGCTTGCACCAGAAGAGGCAAAGTGCTGCACTTAGCTTTTGTGTAAGAATGAAAATGGGTTTTCCATAAGCAGCAGAAGCTGTGCTCAAGTGGGAGGACATGTAAACAACAAATTCCCATCGAAAAATGGGGAGTATCAAGAGAATTAAATCTACAGTATAAAGTATTCTGAGTGCATTAGTAGTATCAAATACATGCAACATAGCATGTACTCTAGTACAGGGGTTCCCAACCCCCAGTCTGCGGCCTGGTACTGGGCCGTGGCCTTGGCAGGACTGGGCAGTGGAGACAGATCTCCCGCCCTCCTGCACACATGCCCACCCCCCACATGCACATACGCACACACACCCCGCCCACTTGGACGCATGCCCCACCCACCCACGCCCCCCACATGCATGCACGGACGCATGCCCCCCGTATGCTAAACCGGTCCGCGCTGCCGAAAAGGTTGGGGACCACTGCTCTAGTACATATCTGCTATCAATCATGGTGACATATAACCAAGTAAAAAAGATTCATGCTCTGTGATGAGAAAGATGTGTTCTACACTGTTCTATACAGTTCTTGGCTAGATGATGTGAGCAATAACCAAATATTACTCCAATATGGTGTCCAGAAAAACCTGCATTCAAATCTCTGATCAATGTTTATCTTTCCTCATAAAGCCATAAAGGTTGACTCTGCTGGATGATATGTATAAAAATAGATTATTTTCCATGTTCCATTTTTATACATGTCATCCAGCAGAGTCAACCTTCATGGCTCTGTTCCATTTTTATATTTTAGCAGTTAACGTTCTGGGCAGCAATGTGAACAAAATTTCAGCTTTCCAGTCAGTGCACAAGCAGCTCAATCTCTGGTAAAAGCCAGATCCTGTATCTGAGGAAGAAAAGTAAACATGCCTCTTTCGGATCTTTCTACTTACAAAGATGTCTGGATGGACATGCATAGGATGCTCTATCCCCTTTCAGGGAACAGATACATTTTACTCTGGCAGATTCAGTGGCAGATGGGCATCTGTCAATAACCAAAACAGCCACTAGATGGCACTGAAAACAGATTGGCATCAGCCGCATTAGCAAAAGAGAGGGACCACGCTGCTGTTTACACCAGCCAGGAGCATAAGCAAGTGGCTCCTCCTCTCCTGTAGCCCCTACCTTCAGCAACATCTAGCTCCTATTGAAGTCAAACAAAAGAGCAGGTATAGCAAAAGGGAATTTTGTTTCTAGCAGCCACAATGTTAGTAGCACATTTCCCCTTCTTCAGAACTGATAGAAAACATTTACAAAGGTACTGTATATTATACAAGTAAAGGTGTAAAATATTACAACAAATGCTTTATCTCGAAATATTAATGGATCCCACCATCCCTGCAGTTCAATTGAGGCTGTTTAATATAAGCATCCATTTAAATGTGCTGTCCGTCCTTAGCGTTAAATTCTGTTGTGACACACGGAGCGTTACTCTCAAAATTCTGTGGAGCTGCTAGGACAGTTCCAATACTGTATGGGGAAATGACACTAATTAGGGAACCAGTTCTATCTAAACTACAATGTGAATTGACAGTGATAGTTATCTCCTTTCCATGGGTACACATATAAAATATGTCGTGCATTTCTTGTGTACAGATCCTCCTGAAATCAATGAGAGAAGAGAAAGTAAAGAGAAAGAAGGTGACAGAAGCAGAACACACTGATGGAACTAGCAAGGGTTATAGGGAAGAAGTATGTTACACCCTCCTCCCAAAAAGCCACTGAAAAAGTGAAGCACATACAGTATATGGCTACGACATCAGCGAAAGAAAAGCAAATACCACAGCAGAAAAAGAAACAGAATTAGATTAGCTCAGATACCACAGTCCTACAACGCTGCCTTTCTCGCAGCAGCAATGAACCCATTTACCTTGAATAATTAAGAAAACAGGTAATAATGAAACAGAAAGCCAGTGTATTGGAACAACGATACACACAATGTAGGCTAAGCTCTGAGGCTTGGGATATACATGAACTAGAGGACAGACTAAAGAACACAGCATCGTGATTTAAAACATCACAAAATGTATTCTCAAGACTATTGGTAGGAACCTGAGAGTCCAACATGACTTTAATTACACAGTAAAAGTGCTGACAGCCCAGCTTTTGTTCACAGGGCTTTCCCCACACCCACCCCTTCACAGTCAGCAAGTTTCTTTGTTTCACTTGTAGTTCTGGCAGAGAAAAAGAAACAGCAGGTTGTGCAGAAAAAAACCTTGACAAAGAAACAAAACATGGGCTACAAAGCTGATTCTGTGACCTAGTATGGGTCCATTTCAGCCCTAACAATTCTATTACCAAAGTAGATTATTTCTATGGTGTGTTGTTTTTAGAGCTCTATTCTGTATGTGAGCAAGACTTACTGATACCAGTGTAGAAAGAACTAGAGTGTACTGATGTAGCACAAAGGTCTGTGACCCTGGTGGTGACACAGAAGACAAAACAATCCTTTTAACACCAGTTTGTTCTTGGTATAAGAAGAGTGTTCACCATTTATTGGCACATGTATAAAATGACTTTGCAGGTGAAGATGTTTCTATAAAACTGGAAAGCATCCTTGAAACTATTCAAGGGAGCCAAGCTGCCTTTCATTTCCAAAAAGGAATGACAAACAAACTTGATCTATGTGCCCTGTGAAGTATTATATACCAGAATAAACTGGGAGCGAACAAGACACATGTAACATCTACTGATCAGAACCCCAAGACTATAAGGTGGATTTTTAAAAATGAATGTTGCTACAGGACACACACATACACAAAATCTGTTATACCTTTATTAGATGTATTAAAGTTTCTTGAAGTTGTGATCTACTGAGAACTGTAGGAGGTAATGCTTGAACATCTGCTGCTCCAAGGGTAGGAGGAGAAGAGGAGCTGGCTTTGCTTTCAGTTTCAGAGGATTTTGTAGCTGACTGCTGAAACACACTTGGTGACAACAGGACAGATGGTACCACTGTGGTTGTAGTTGTAGCAAACTGTGAAGAAGCAACCTGCACAGGAAAGGGACTAATTTTTGACTGTGAACATTTAACTTTTCTTTAAAGAATTATGTACATATATCAGAGACTATTTAGACATTACTTCAGCAGTATGGAATCCACAGTATAGTATTCTTCCTTTTTGGATAATATTAGAAGCCCCTGCTCACATGGAAGGAATAAATGATGTAGGTGCTTCTCTTTTTATTTTTGCTAGAAGTGGAGAAGAAAGGCACACTGCCATAGAAAACAGTTGCTTTGCTGGCTCCATTCACGGATGCTTCCAGTACCAGCAGGGCAGGAAGAATTTGTGCTACAAGGAGTTCTAAACAGATTGGAACAATTGTTTAGTTGACTAGAATCAATGGCTCACAGAAGTTATAAATTCTTAAGAGTAACCACTGTGGTCAAAAGGATTAAAAGCAACATATCTACTGGTCAAATAATTAAGAAGTCCAAACAATGCAAAGTTCCATTGGAATTTATAACAAATCAAATTGTATTCCAACTGCTGATGTGTTCTCGGCTTCTTTATAAACTGGGTAGGAACTTATTCTTACGACAGAATGAAAGACTCTAATATGGACTCCAGCAATACTGAGAAACTTTAAGAAATTATTTTTGGCAATAGCCTACTGCAGTGTTCTTTTATCAGCTAAAGAGTTATCAAATGAGCATAAAGAGTCCAGAATAAACATATTGACAAAATATTAGCATTTTACTAGCACAACTTCTCAGAGAGGCTGATTTCTTCTTTACAAACTCTTTATGAGGTCATCTGTAGAAGAGGTGCTAGTGGTGCCCCATTCTCTTCAGGTCTGCTCTACGCTTACTGAAAGGAAGGCATTTAGCATGGGAGTACCCACTACTTGAAATACTCTTCCTCCTCACGTTAAGCAGGCTCCAATAAACCTGATATTTAGATGGCACACTGAACACATATCTATTTTTTCAACTTTTCCTGGTTTGGCATATGATGAATGCTGATCTTCAGAATTACATATATACTGTATACATATTGTTTTACTGTATATTGTGTGACTGGTATGCTCTACTTTAAAATCCTTAGAGGTTGGTTTATAAATAAATACAGCAATTAACAACCTAAAATGTTCCTTGCATAACTGTGTTTGTAAACTGCCGAGAGAGTGCTCTAGCCCTATGGGGCATTATAGAAGTCTAAACAGTAAATGAATGAATGAATTAATTAATGAATTAATGAAATTTAGCATTGACCGTGGATAGAATCAGAGTATATTTAGAATGGATTTATCCAAGTTGGCTTAAAAAAATTCTGAAGGCAATTTGCAGTACATATGATCTAGAGGAGATAAAGAACTGTAGGCTAAATTTGTGACTAATGTTAGTCACAATTAGAGTAGGTCCCATGGAAATGAATGAAATTTGTTAGTCAGATGAAATGCAAGTTCCACTAATTTCAGCAAGGCTGCTCTAGCTGGACTAACAACAGATATACTTTTCTGAGTTTCACTAGGAACTTCTGTGAATGCAACGCAATGATTAGAAGATTTAAATACGTACTTGGCTTGCTTTCGTCAAAGTTTTGGGGTGTGGAAATGTTTCAGGCTCCTTGGTTTGCTGGGTAACCTACAATATAAAAAGACAAATAACACAACCCATAAACAAGTGTTCTTCCATACACATAATATAAAGCACTGTTTTCCCATCTTCCTACCAGACTTACAAGAATCCTGATGTTATGTAAGTTTACGTAAGTTTATCCATATGGCAACCTAACAAAGGTCTGTCAGTAGAGTATCAAAGATTGTTTCTGCTTGCTAATACTGTAGTTTCTTTTCCTAAACTTCTGGTTTAAAATTTAGTGTTCTTCTTCCCATTTTTCAGTTTTATGGTACTGCAAAACCTACTCTTGCTCCTGGATGCACATCTTAATGTGGTGAGGGAGACTGTCAGCAAAGCTGAGAACAGTACTATCAGAAGTTATATTCTATTACATGTCTAACCTTTTAGCAGGATCACCCAAGGTGGAATGGATTAAGATATATTCATCCTCTTCAACAGTTACCTCAGATTGCAACAGTCTGAGAACTGTTAGTTTGAATGGGGATGGAGGAGAGAAATTTTTAAAGGCAGTTACTGATTGCAGACAGGGATAGTGGCAGGATATTTCACAGGGAATAGCGGCAATACTCACACTAACTCCTGTTACTGCTGCAAAGAAAAAGACAATGGTAAACCACTTCCAAATACCTTGAAAACCTTACGAAGAGACAATATAAAATGAAACAAGAAATAGTGCTGGAAGCTGAAACTTCCAGGTTGGAAGGAACTCATTCAGCCAAAGACATGTACGTATAGTGCTATCACTAATGAAGAGTCTGAAGTAGAGCTAAAAAGATATCTAGCTGCTGATGTGCATAGAGGCAAAAGGAAGGTACAGTGCTATGTGACACACATAACTAGAACATGGAATGTAAGAAGCGTGAATCATGGTAGGCTCAAAATTGTAAAACAAGAAAGGGAACATTTAAACATGGTGATACTTGGTAAGAGTAAATTAAATTGGACTGAAACATGTTATTTTCAGTCAGATAATTCAAAAGTGTTTTACACTGAAAATGACAAAATCAAAAGAAATGAAAGATGTAGCGCACAAGCAGTTAGTTACAATGGAAAATATGATTGAATATTATCAACCAGACTTCATAGAACATGTATAAACACTGCCATCATACACGCAAACAAATGTGCAGATAATCATGAGTGACTAGGCTGTAGAGCAGGAAATAAAGCAGAACCAAGCAATGTCAGAGAACTTGGTTGAGGAGTTAGAAATGAAGCAGAAGAACAACTCATTGAATTCCACCCACAATTTGTTTATTGCAATTACATGCTTGTAGCAACAAATGATTCTGCTTGTGGGTATCACTAGATGGCCAATATAACAATCAAACAAAAGATAGAAGCAGAAGATGGAGAAACCCAATCCTCTCTGCAAAAGCAAGAACAGGGCAGGCTGTACTACAGGCCATGAACTGTTAATATAAAAACACAGAGTAAAGCTGAAGAAGAGCACAAAAACAACCACTGTTCCAAAACATAATTCCTGAAGAATTCAAATATAATATAAAGAACTGATTTGCATGACTAAACTCATTTAGCCATGAATCAGAACTGAAATCAGAGTTATTACTTGGGAAGATTCCCAAAAGATGGAATAGCTATCAAAAGAAAATAATAGTCTCAATGAATGACTTGGGAAACTCTTTAAATGGTTTATGACAATCAAAAAAAGAAAAATAAGAGATAACAGAAATAGAGTCAGCATCCTAAAGGCAATTTTTCAGCAACCTGCACAAAGAGACAAAGAGAACAAGTATAATAATCTTTGCAAAGAAATATAGGAGAACAGAAACAAGTAAAAACCAGAGATCTCTTTCAAGGATCCAAGAAATCAAAAGTAAATGTCAACCTGGATTAGGGATACAGAATGGTCAGCATGAAAATAATATTATCTGACTGTGGTAAAATAAAGATAAAATGGAAACTATGTAATGACCTAAAGCCTGTTACTTAGCATAGTAAATCACATTATATGAGCCCACTGAATCAATGGGGATTTGGTGATTCAACTCCTCCATAAATTTCATTGATTCAAATAGGCCCACTATAACTACGATTTACTATGCTAAAGTAATCCTAAAAAGAATATGACAGGAAATATGGGAAATCAAATAAGGGCCATAGACTGGAAATGTTGAATACGTATTCCACCCCAAAGAGAGTATATATTTACCATATATGGACTAAGAAATGCCAGACATTTAACCTAGATTGAGAAAAGGCAGGCACTAGATATCATAATTCAAAATACATTGGCTACTGGAGCAGACCAAAGAATGCCAAATGAACACCAGTTTGTGTTTTAAAAGTTACAACAATGCCTTTCACTATATAGATGAAAAGCTATGAATTGTTCTAAAATAAATGGCTGGTTCACATCATCTGACTGTCCTGATGCATGATCTATATTCTGGAAAAGAGGCTCCTGTTAGGACAGACTATGGAAAAACAGAATGGTTTCCAATTGGCAAAGATCTCGGGTAAGTGAATATTTTATCTTCCTATCTGTTCAGTCTGTACATGTAGCAGATCATAGAGAAAGCTGGATTATATTTGGAGAAAGGAGGAGTAAAATTTTAGGGAAGGAACATGAGTAATTTAAGGTATGCAGAAGACCAACAACTTGAAATGACTACTGAGGAAGGCTGAAAAAGAAAAGTGCAAAACATTATACAGTAGCTGAATCTTAAGAAGACAAAATTCATGGCTAAAGAAGAATTATAGAAGAAACTGAGAATACTGGGGATTTTCTATAACTTGGTTTAATCATAAATCAAAATGGAAACTGCAGCCAAGAAATCAGAGGATGACTGAGCCTTAGAAGGGCATCTGTGAAGTTAACTAGGAAAAAGATCCCTAGCTATAAGAAGGCATTGCTGGAAGTGAAAGCCATGAATATCCAAACTACGGTATTCCCAATTACTTTACATGGAAGTGAAATCAGATAATGAAGAAAGCTGAAAGGAAAACGACAGGTTATCCACCTGTAATTGTAGTTCTTCGAGTGGACCTCTGTGATTCACACCCTGGGTGATTCGCGCCTGCGCGGAGCCTCATCGGAAGATTCTAGAGCTTCTGTGGTAGCAATGAACACATTAGAATATGTCCCTCCCCACCCATATAAGTACCTTGGTGCCAAGCGTCCCCTTTCAGTTGTGTCAACCGCCGCTTAATAGTAAGCAAACAATGGCGTGACAGAGGGGAGGACGGGCGGGATGTGTGGATCACAGAGGTCCACTCGAAGAACTACAATTACAGGTGGGTAACCTGTCGTTCTTCTTCATGGCCTCTGTGAATCACACCCTGGGTGACTGATAAGCTGTCTTACCCAGAGGCAGGGTGTCACGCCAAGGTAGAGGCCAGAACAGCACGTCCAAATGCCGCATCAGACTTCTGCCGGAGGTCGAGTCTATAATGACGGATAAACGTGGACGGCTGTGCCCAAGTGGCAGAGGCACAGGCATCCGGAAGAGGTATGCCGCGGAGAAAGGCTGTAGAGGCTGCCACTGCCCTGGTGGAGTGAGGGCGAACCACTCTAGGGTCTGGTTGTCGAGCAAGTTGATAAGCCAAATGAATGGCAGAGGCGACCCATCTGGAGATAGATTGGGAAGTCACCTGACGGCCTTTTGTAGGTAGCTGATGGCTTATGAAGAGATGAGATGACTGTCTAAAAGGTTGGGTACGTTGGAGATAAAAAGCAAGAGCTCTTCTGACATCCAACGTATGGAGTATTTTTTCATGGTTTGAAGAAGGTGACGGAAAAAATGAAGGAAGGACAATCGGCTGGGAAAGATGAAATTGAGAGACAATTTTGGGGAGGAAGGAAATGTCCATGAATAACTTCACCTTATCGGGGAAAAATTGTAGATAAGGGTAGTCATAGCGTAAAGCTGCCAATTCACTAGCTCGTCGAGCTGAGGTGATGGCTATGAGAAAAGCTGTTTTAAAGGTGAGGAGTCTTAAGTGGTGGGGTGAGTGGCGATCTCAGTCAGAGGAACATCAAACATGGTGTTTGGGTTTCTGGTCATTCCGCCCAGTGGCAGGCTGTTGCCGGGTTTTGGCTCTTTGGTTTTTGAAGTATGGATTGTAAGAGGTTTGCCGTGGAGGGTCTCGTTGGAACCTCTGGTATGAGTTATAGGGTTGTTTCCATTGATTTTGCTGAGGACGTTGCTGGTAGGAAGGGTAAACTCCCCGACGTCTGGCTGCTGAACGTTTCTTTTATACGTTCTCTAGTATATCGTCAGTTTCAGCATGAAAAAGACCTGCTCCATCGAGGGGGAGGTCTTTGATACGTGCCCGAGCATCTTCGGCTAAGCCGGCCGTTCTGAGCCAGGAAAAGCGGCGTAGGGCTACTGAAGTGGC
Source organism: Intellagama lesueurii (assembly GCA_037013535.1). Classification (NCBI taxonomy): domain Eukaryota; kingdom Metazoa; phylum Chordata; class Lepidosauria; order Squamata; family Agamidae; genus Intellagama; species Intellagama lesueurii. The sequence continues at coordinate 247,413,651 of JBAJHW010000002.1, forward strand.
CATGGACTTGACTGTAGCGTCTACGGTATGGCGGGTGGAAAGCATCTGTTGTTTGGCAACGGAGAGACCTTCTTGTTGGAAGGTTTGAGCTAGTATCTTTTTATCCTCTGGCAGGGATTCAATAAAGGTGGACATGTTGTCCCAGAGGAAGCGTTGGTAAGCTCCCATGGCTCCTTGATAATTAGCGACTCGCATGGTGAAGGCTGCGGAAGAGTAAAGCCATCTACCCATGGAGTCTATTCGTCGGCTGTCTTTATTTGGTGGTATGAGAGATTGTCGGTGTCGAGATCTCGATTGAGAGGCTTCGACAAATATAGAATTTGGAGCTGGTTGTTTTTGGAGGAAAATGGCTCCTGGGTCATGGATTCTATAGAGGTTATCAATCTGCTTAGACATGGTATGGGAGGAAGCTGGTTTTGTCCAGGATCTCTGCGCAGTACTAAGGAGAGATGGCAACATCGATATGTGTACCAGAGTGGTTGTATTTTTAGAGATCGGATCATACAGATGATCGGCTGGTTCTGTCGATGGTTGGTGGATTTGCAGATCAAGGGATTTAGCCATGCGAATCATAAGTTGGGCATAGGTCTGGAAATCCTCTGCTGGAGACGGCGGGTCGGTATCGACAATGTCCGACTCTGGAGAGGCAATACCGATGGAATCTGTGGCCGAGATCCACGGTCAGAGCCATCGAGGTCGCGTCTGGAGTCGACGGACTGTCGATTGACTTCGGTGTTGAGAGGCTGAGTTTCGTAGTATTGCCGGTTAAGAGTCGGAAAAGATGGAGGCGGCATGTCCATGGACATCTGTCGATGTCGAAGATCGTCGACTGTCACGTTCCCGGGGGTTTTAACAGGCAAAAGTCCAATAAACCAGTCCAATATCAAAAGTCCAGAAGATGCAAAGCAGATACCAAAATGCCAGAGCCAAAACACAAACCGTAGTCAGAAGTCAGAGTCCAAAGCCAAGGGTCCAGAAAACAAGGTCCAAGATAAGCAGGAGCGTGGATGCGAGCCAGGGTGTTGACTTGTTGCTTCCACAAGCTTGCAAGCCTCTGGGTGCAGATTTTATAGCAACAACAGTCATCTAAACACCTCATCCTGCTAAAACTCAGGGCTGGTCGACCTGATGTTCCTATGGGAAGCATTCATGCGGGCTTCGGGTCTTTGTGTCATGAGTCCTTGCCGAAGCTTCTCCCTTACTTTGGCTACTGGGGGAGGAGAATCTGGTGGTGATTCAGCTGCCTGCGATTCTGATTGCCCAGCATTCTCCTCAGCTGTAATTAACCCCTCAGATTCCAGATCTTCTTCGGCTGAACTCATGACATCGACATCGAAAGATGGTGGTTGAGCTTTGACGGACCTCGATTGGTAGGGATGGACCTCAGTGTCGAGCTCGGTGTCGTAACGGTACCGGGGTCGATGACTTGGATTTACCGGAGGACGGGAACTGTGTTGATGTAACGGAATGGAGCGTGTGTCCACGGACCAGGATGGATATCGAGGATCGTCGATATCAGAGCCTGTGTCTCTGTGATGTCGAAAACGGAGGTTGCTGATGCGATGGCATAGCAGTAGAATAAACGAACGCTGGCGATGCCGAGCGTGAAGAGTGATTTCCCTCATCTATTGTAATAGGAAAGTATCGGGAGGCTGGGGCTGCAAAAGCCTTACGTGTGGATGAAATCTGCTCGACGGTTCGAGGTTTTTTCGATACCAAGTGGGGAGCAGGTTGAGGTATAGGTACCTCTCGGTGATGTGGCCGCTTCGACACTGATGGTTGTCGAGAGGTAGGCCGACTACTAGATGGTATTATCGAACCGGGTAAAACACCTGGTCGACTAGTCGATGCAGTTTGTCGAGCAGAGCACTGGTCGGGGCAAATGGCAACCGATGTACGTGCTGAGCGTGGGTTTGAACCACACGCGATGAAGCGAGCTGTCGAGTTTGTTGATGTTGACGGTTCTGGTTAGGGATCGGTGGGCGATCCGAGGGCATCGAATATGGAACGGTGTCGAGCCGTTCGGGATGGGAATCCTCGGGCGATGGAATAACCGAAGGATTGCTGGAAGAAATGGAAGGTTGTGGACTGGGAGGAGAGGATGTTAGTCGGTCGACTCTATCATCCCATTCTGGAGACTGAGAACAGGGTTGATGGGACGGAAGTCTGTCATCATCTGAGGGAGATCCGACCGAAATCAATTCAGAGAGTTGTTGTGGTCGTGGTGGGATGTCTGTAGGCTTAGACTGTTTAGCTCGTTTAGGAGGAACAGGATCCGGAGCTGGAGCAGTTTCAGTAGGTCTCTGACGTTTAGAAATTGTTTTCGAAGTCGAGGACTTCGGTATCGAGGGTTTTGATTTGTGTGTCTTCGAGGTCTTAGACGATGCAGATGGAGAATCGGAATGAGCTGGTGTAGCCGATAGACGTTGCTTCGATGATTCAGTAACGGCTTTTTCCATTACTTTGGTTTGGGAAGTGGCCCTACAGGGAGGTTGGGCCATTTGAACTGGTTGTAAGGATTGTTCCCAAAGTCGGAGTTTTAGCCTCGAGAGGCGAGATCGAAGAACTCCGCGCTTAAAATTTTTGCAATGGGTACAGGAGGAAGTTTGATGTTGTTCTCCCAAACAGAAAAGGCACTTAGCGTGTCCGTCGGAAAGTGGGATCTTATTATCACAGACAACGCAGTGCTTAAACGGGCCCAAAGGGGCCATGAATAGGAGAAATAATTGAGGAGAAAAACCGATGATTGAAGGGGGGGGGGGTGCTGCGTCCGGAGGCCGAGCGAGGGGAAAGGAAAAAAATCTCTGATGATAATGAGTTTAATCCAATAGTTTAAAAGAAAAAGATTGATAATAGGAAGGAATCAAGAATAAGCTCTCTTTCTCTTTTACTCACAGAAGCAGAATTATGAGGCTCTCAATGCGGCGGTTAAAAGAAACTGAAAGGGGACGCTTGGCGCCAAGGTACTTATACGGGTGGGGAGGGGCATATTCTAATGTGTTCATTGCTACCGCAGAAGCTCTAGAATCTTCCGATGAGGCTCTGCGCAGGCGCGAATCACCCAGGGTGTGATTCACAGAGGCCACGAAGAAGAAATAGGTGGTTCAACTGAAATGTGGTGGTGAAAGAAAGCTTTATGGACATCACGGACTATCAAGATGACAAACAGTAGATGCTAGATCAAATCAAGTTTGATTCCTCACTAGAAATGAGAATGACAAAACTGATGCCACTGTGCTTTGGACATATCATGAGAAGACGAAAGACAATACTGCTACAAAAACTAGAAGGCAGTAGGAAAAGAGAACTATCTATATGAGAGAGATTGATTCCACAAAGGAAACCATGGCATTTATTCTACAAGACCAAAGGCAGCACTGCTAGTGATCAGATCTTTTGGACATTATTTGTTTACAGGGTTGCCATAACTCAGCAATCTTATGCCGTGAACTTGCATTCAGCACCTGCTTACTTGAAAACCTGTCCATTTTCTGAATGTAGGAAGTTGTGCAGATTCAGATAGATAAAGAAATAGAATCCAATCAAGCTGATACGGTCTCAAAGCTGATTTGAGCCATCTCTCTAACTCAACCACCATTTTTTCACATTAGTAATATTGTTACAACTAGAGATGGGGGTATTCGTATACGAATATCCCCCTGCAGGTGGAAATAAAGAGGGTCTGGCCCCATGGGGCCAGACAGTCCACTCACCGTTCGCCCGCTACCATGGGCACAGCAGCGTCTTCCTATCGCGCTGTGCTCCACAATGGAGTAGACACTCTGCGGCCTGGCAGAGAGGCTTGTCATCCCGCCTCCAGCCAGAAGTGGCTAATCCATTGCGGAGCACAGCACGATAGGAAGACGCCGCTGCGCCCGCGGCAGCAGGCGAACGGTGAGTGAACCATCTGGCCCCATGGGGCCGGACCCTCGTTATTTCCACCTGCGGGGGGATATTCGTATTTGTATACGAATACCCCCATTTCTAGTTACAACCAATTACAGTGGACCCTCGACTTACAGACGGCTCGACCTGCAGACGTTTCAAGTTACAGACTTCTCTGGCCGCAAAATTTAGGTTCGACTTGCGGCCGGAGAATCGACCTACAGACCGGAAAATCAAACAAAATGGACCAAAAACGGCCGGTTACGGATTAATCGGTTTTCAATGCATTGTAGGTCAATGGAGCCTCGACCTACAGACTTTTCGACCTGCAGCCACCGTTCCAATATGGATTAATTCCGTAAGTCAAGGGTCCACTGTATAAGATTTTATCATCTATGCTGTCCATAGTTTTCTGATAAAGTCATTGTTTTGAATACAAACAATATAAGTCCAACCACACTGAAATTATAGTACTTGGCCAGCCCAGAACCATATTAAGATCACAGACGCATCACTAAACACATGACTGCTTAACATCCTGTCCAAGGCTGGTATCCAGAGAAATGCCTCATTCGTGCAACATTAAGACAGAAATGGTATTGGTTCTTTCAGACTCAAAATGGAGACATGGGAATCACTGCCCGCAAGAGCTTCAACAAGCAGACTATTGTTTAATGAGCTGTTCTTCAAAGGAACTCAAATACACGGACCAACAAATTACCTGAACAGGTGGAATCTTTTTCCCACCCAGAGCCTGTTGCTTCATGTGGGATTCCTTGAAACAATCTGGTGTTGCCAGCTGGCTAATGGCGGCAGTGGCAGATGAAGCGTTTGCTGCCGCAGGGGTTTTGTTAAGGAGCTGCTGCATTTGGTCATGTTGAGGGGTCAACCTGAGTTTTTGAAGAAGATCCGTATTTGGAAGTGGCATGTTTGAAGAGTCTCCAGTACTTGTCACAGACAAAGGTGTTAAGAACTGATTTTGAGCAGGAGTCTTAGTTGATGCACCATGGTTCATATCGGATGATGACTGATTCAAAAGAGGAGACATTTGCTTGGATGCGTGCTGCATAACTTGCATCATGTTACTGCTGCCACTCATATTCTGAAGCATTTGCACGCAAGGAGTTTCGGTTGCTGCAGCTGAATTAAGGACAGGGCTTAATTGTGCAGTGTAACTTGAAACCTTGTTTGCTTCAGAAGGTGAGGCAATTACCAAGGGTGGCACACAATCTTGTGTCAATAACGTACATGAATTACTTTTGAAGCTTATCCCATCCACTTTCCCTAGAGGCTGATTAATCACCGCTGATTGCTCAAATGAAAAAGGTAGAAGCAAACTGTGGTCTCTGCATGAAGTGTCAGTTTTGTCTGTTCGCTCTGGAGTCGAATACGGAACTGTTGAGTGTTCCTTTGGTAACGAAGTTCCAAATAATTCTTCCACTGTTAGATGTTTAGGCACAGATTGGCATGACTACAAAAGAAAAAAAAACAATCAGACGTGTAATATATTCAGCTTAACATATTACACACACACACCTCCTCTGCACTGCCCCTGCATAGATGTTAGAGCAAGCACAACTAAAACATGAAGTTTCTTCATTTCAGATTAGCCATCTGAAGCATGACTGTCAATGCAACAGTATTAAGGTAGTCAAATGGAATATACTTTTTAAGAGGTCCTGATGGAACTGAGTTCACTAACAATCTATTTCTGATTTCAAGCTATTTTTTAAAATGAAAATTACGAGGCATTTAAACGTGCAAATATAATTAAGGAGTTTATGGTGAACTATATGTTTATTTGTCTCAATAGGTTAATTACCTTTGGCCATATTTTATTGATGTCACCCTACTACAAAGCAGTCTAAATGAGAGACAGGATAACCTTAAAAAGCTGTAACTCATAAAAAGGAGTTCTAGTAGTATATATTCGCCTTACAATTCCACAATATTGGAATTACTTGCTCCGCGTGCTGGGGAGAGTGTTAGGAAATTTAAACACAGATAGTCCATTTGGGTCAAGATCTTCACCATGATCCTATCCCCTTGTGTGTAGCAATGAGACACATGACTACTCAGGCCTTCCCTCCCAGGGTGAACATACAGCAATGTATTAGACTGGGCCAAATATTCAAGTTGCTTCACTGATGCAGTCTTTCCCAGACCCTATGGGCCAACAATTCAAACAACAACAACAAATTGAGTGAGTGCTGCCCATAAGGTTGAGGAAGGAATCAGCTGTCAGATCATCAAATCAAGGGTATTGGGCATCACAGCCCAAAGCTGTGTATTCTGTTTTGAAATGGTTGGCCCTTGTGTTTTGACCTGCTTGGGTTCAAAATGGGAAAAATGTAGAACTAGCAAGCTAGCCCCCTGCCACTTGCTGAGCACTAAGCAAGCAGAGCACTAAACATAGTATTTCCAAACCCTTCAGTGCAGGCTTAGTTTCAGTTAAAATTAACTTGGTTGCTGGATCTATGCTTTCCAGCCCAAATTAATAAAATACAAAGCTGATGAGACCACTTCTAGTTAAATATTTTAAGTTAAAAATGGAAGTGTCTGACATCCTCCTTGCAAATCTGTTAAAAAATTCTCATTGATACAAACAAGCTAATATGGTCCTAAAACTCTATTTATTGGAAATTCTCCAAGACTGAATTGGGCACCATTCTCTTTCTAACACTAGGTGGTGGTATTAGCAGGCACAACATACTATAGTAATCCTACAAGGCCTGCTCATCAAATTATTTCTTGTAACCCAGTTTTCAACTCATCACTTATTCCTTGGATCTCTATCTCAGATCTCAGCCAACAAATATGTCTTGTGGTATTAATTGCATTTGTTAGCTACTGTTGCCCAATGCATGATCTCAATGAAAATCAACAGTCCAAAATTATCAAGAACATTATATAATTAAGACATGCAACGTCCACGCAGGCAATGGCAACCCTACTATTACTACACAGGTAACACACAGGGTAAATATGTAAGATCCAATGTAGTATAGCCCCAACAGAGACATACATTGTGATTACTCTGCTGATGCAGACTAATTCCACACAGGTCCCATCTACAAATTTAGGATGAAGACAGAAGCATTATAATTTCGCTTATTAGAACTAGCTCTGAAAGTAACAAAACAGCAAAACCACATTAACTGAACTCACATGGTCTTGCATTTGTAAGACTGATGATCTATGCTCTGAAGTCTCGGTGTTTTCAGTTTTTGCCGGATTTGTACGTCGGTATGTCCCACTAATTGAGTCACTATTCTGATTCTAGAAAATAAAATACATTCATGCCTCTGTAGTGTTCACTGTGAATTACATAATGCTTTTAGTAACCTTCTAGAAGCATCTCTAAAAACTCTCTGCCTTAATCTCCTCTTCTTCCACCTTAATACACTATAAAAAATGCTTTCTATAAAATTCCACCTATTGCGGGGTATCAAACTGTATTATCATTTATTAACCCATTCCACATCATGAGACACAGTAGCGCCACAGTGAAGATAGGACCTAGGCAAGCATGCTAGCATGCTAGCAGCATCATTCTCCAAGCTAAACAGTCCTCCTAGCTGTTGTCAGCTAAACGAAGAGTGCATGACTCATGGCATTTCCAATGTCGAAATGATGGGAGAGAAGAGAACATATCTACACAGGAAAAGTTTTTATTTAAAAGAACACCCACCAATGCTACACACATCCTCTTAGGAAGACACTAACTTTTTCACTTGTGAAAATATATGACAAGCTGCGCATAGAGCAATTACAAAATCAGCATGTACCCAGCATGTTTCCAGGCATTAGACAAGTGTATTAACAGCACTAAAATAAAATGATGATTCAGCTTCATGGTTCAGGAGACCTGTCACTTTAAATCTTTTAAGTCTTTTATTTATGATGCATTTATGTCAACAGAGCTCAAGTTGACAGGATCTGCCACTGAGGAGAAAAAACATCCACTCTGTGAACCTCCCTACACAAAGATGTGCAGTAGAAGCATCAGAAGACAACTATCAGTGCAAGGGAGATAAACCAACCATAACAACTGCATCCTTCACTATATTTTTATGCGTTCTCCGTTATGTTTGAACCAGGGTTTTTGCTTATTTTTCAGCTACAGGTTTAAAATCGATAGCATATAGACTCACATTTGCCAATACTCCCTCATTGTTGTTTTCTGAGTGGTTACTAGTTTGGGTTTAACAATTTTGATACTAAAATATCATCCTTCTGGGAAATGCCAGAGTACAAGATTGTTATTATCTTTTCTAAAAAAAAAAAACGGGGAGAGTGGGATACATCCATGCACTGACTATTAAACATATAACAAAATTCATTCATTTTTACATATGCTGGATACACAGATTATTTGAAGGATTAAACTGATTTAGAAACCAAGATTAAATCACTCAGACTCTTACAAATCTTCTCCTTCACTCCCGCTCTGTCCCTTCTTATACTGACTCTTTGCAATCTCCTCTGTTGCAGAGCAGGATTACTTTATGGTCCATCTATAATATTCTAGGCAGATTCCCGTCCCCACAACTTTAAGATCAAATTCATCGGTACTTATTAAGTGACGTGTCTCAGGATAATTGGCAGAGATATTAGTAAGAAAAATTACACTGAAGCACAAACACACTTGAAAACACAACCAAAAGGCTGCCACATTATTTCAAGCAGCTTCTCTAGCTTCAACAGTATAGCAAGATAGAGGTTGAGCAGGGAAATATTTTTCCTGTCAACAGCATGTAAATACATCAATAATGAACATTTTGTCCAAGGTGTCGGATAAGATCCCATGAGCAGAGTTCTGACTGTGGAACACTACACCTCATGAAATGCAATCTAGAGAAAAGAGGAAATTTTAACCCATTTCTTTTTCCCCTCTGGAGTTCCCACCACCTGCTCTGAAGGGTTCAAACACCATCTGGAATAGAGCACTATGGATGGCAAAGGAGGCTGTAAGGAAATTCCGAGGAGTTTAGTGAGCCTCCTACTGTACCTAAGCCCTCTGCACAAAGGAAAGCAGGCCTTCCATTCATAAAATGCCAGAGCTCAGCCCAAGCCACTGAAATCCTTCCCCCCTTTCCCCTGCTCTCTCTCTCAAATTACAGGCCTTTAAATTGCAGTTTCCCTCACTAATAGGGTTGCCAGACGTCCGGCAAAAGGAGGACATGTCCTCCTTTTTAGCCTAATGTCCTCCGTCCAACAGGCAAAGATAAAAACCTTTAAAATGTCCGGCTTTTGTATATTTTATGTTATAATTTTGGATGGGAGGGGGAGAGGTGGAAGGACCCCCCCTCGCCCTGTCTTTCCCCGCCCCCACCCGCCTGACCCCCGTTACCTGCGGCCGGCACTGGAGCGCAGCCCTTGCCCCCTCCTGCTGTGGCGGCAGCTGCTCGGCGATCTGCCATGCCCACCCAGTCCACGTGGAGCCCAGAAAGGCAGCGTGAGCGGAGTGCTGCCCGCCGAGCCAGGCAGGAGCAAGCAGTGCCCGAGCGCATCGATGGGAAGGCGAGCGCCCGGACTGTGTGTGTTCAAAGTCCCTTTCGGGGACTCCAACTCCCACACTCCCCAGCCTTGAACTTATGACCCTCGGGGGAGGGGAGGCTGCCTCGTTCAGCTTTGCCCGGCGCCGCTTTCCCCCTGCCTGCGCCGGAGCCTTGTTTGGGTGTCCAGATTAGCAAGGTTGCCTCTGAGCCGGTGCAGAGTGCGAGCAGCCAGGGGATCCGGCAGCCAGGCCGGGGTGGGTTCGGGTTTATTTGCTTTGCTCCCAATCGGAAGTACAATTTGAAGAATATTACCTGCGAACAGTTTTATACATATGTGATTGCTAATGAAGATCTTCTGCGAAAAGTTGGCTCCTCCGAGAAATATGTCATGTAATTAATAAAGATTATAAGGTAATAATTGTACAATTGGCTGTTTAAATAATGTTTTTTGGTATTTTGAAAAAAAAGTCTCCATTGAATTTATTTTTATTTTTTAACATGACTGTTTCTTGGTCAGTTCACTAAGAGACATTTATTGGCAGCTATTGTAATAAAATTGTATTGAGTGCGGGTTTAATCCGGAACGATTCAAATGAAACATTCAATACGTCCTCCTCTGTCCTCTTTTTTGTATTTCTATGTCCTCCTTTTGGTACCCATGTATCTGACAACCCTACTCACTAATCACAAATATAGAACCCCTTCCCTGTGAGTAAAGCAATATTTACAAAGAGGATTTAAAAAAATACAATGAAGGGGAGGGGCAGAAGGGAAGTGGTAGTGCTTGAGTCACACATAATAGACAAAACAATGGGCATAGTTCATGGTCTGGTTTCAGACCTGATGTATACCTTTAGAATACATTGAAGTTTTCAATGTTAACGTGTTACCTCACAAGAATGTTACCTGACAAGAAAATTAAAACTGAGCTATTGCAAAAATCAGGGTTTCTCTCCCATATCAACAGAATTTTTAAAAGGTGGGAGCGGGAAGATGACACTTGACAGTGGTGTACCTGTGGATAAGTCTGGAATAATGAATTTTGCAGGATCCTTCCTCTATTCATATCAGAGCACTGCACAATTTAAAAGTATGGATGCATAAGAAATATAAAGTTCAAACAAATTAAAAATGTTAAAATAATTAATAATAATAGCGTTATCTTGGCCATTTACTAGATCTTCTTTCATACATGTGGTGGAACACAAACTACATACACATAAATTCTACACTGACTGAAATTCTCCACATTCACAGAAAATTAATCCAAGTAGCCCCATTTTACTTTATTATTCTTTGATCTTCCTACTTTGCTTTAACATCTATTAAGTGACTTCCAGTTGGTCCACGTAGAGTCTTGTCCTGGCAGGAGACACTGTTCGGCACTCACCCATTTGGAAATATGTTTTGTAGGATGATGTTCCTTCACATTGTAGAAACAATCAAATGGGACAGTCCAATACTTTATTTCACTTCTTCACAGAGAGCAGATATGTCTATCTTAAATCTGCATGACATTCACCAATGCTAAATCCAAGGAAGCTGTTTCAGCTCTAGATCAAGCTCTAGTATAAGTAATGGACTGGATGAGGGTAAATCAATTGAAATTTAATTCAGTCAAGACAGAGAGGCTCCTGGTCAGTCAAAATGCAGATGAAGGCATAGAGATGCAGCCTGTGCTGGATGGGGTTACACATCACCTCTGAAAACACAGATGGGCAGCTTAGTGTGCTTCTGGATTTGTCTCTGAGTCAGGTTGCCCATGTTTTGGCAGTGGCCAGGAGTGCATTTGCACATTTAAAACTAGTGTACCAGCTGCGTCCCTACCTGACCTAGCCATGATGACACATGCCTTAGTTACACACCAGCTGGATTACTGTAACATGCTCTAAGGTGGGCTTAATTTGGAAAGTATTTGGTAACTTCAATGGGTCCAAAATGCTGCAACCAGACTGTTAACAGGGATGGGTTACAGGGATCACATAACCCTCCCGTTACAGCAGCTCCACTGGGTGCCAATCCATTTCTGGGCACAATTCACAGTGCTGGTTTTAACTTAAAGATTAACTACCGACCAGTGGCGAACCTCCCTTTTCTGGGCAAGGTGTTGGAACGTGTGGTGGCTGAGCAGCTCCAGGCTCTCCTGGATGAAACGGATTATCTAGATCCATTTCAATCAGGTTTCAGGCCGGGTTATGGGACGGAGACTGCCTTGGTTGCCCTGTTTGACGACCTTTGCCAGGAGAGAGACAGGGGGAATGCATCCCTGTTGGTTCTCCTGGACCTCTCAGCGGCTTTCGACACCATCGACCATGGTGTCCTTCTGGACAGATTGGCTGGGATGGGAATGGAAGGCACCGTTTTACAGTGGTTCCGCTCCTACCTGGCAGATCGGGTCCAGAAGGTGGTGCTGGGGGACAGTAGCTCTGATCCATGGTGGTTGCGTCATGGAGTTCCTCAGAGCTCTATACTGTCCCCCATGCTATTCAATATCTACATGAAACTGCTGGGGGAGGTTGTTAGGAGGTTTGGGACGAGAAGTCAGCAATATGCTGATGACACCCAGCTCTACCTCTCATTCTCTACGAATCCAGGTGTGGCAGTCGCCGTTCTGAACTCGTGCCTGGACTCGATAATGGACTGGATGAGGGTCAATATACTGAGGCTCAATCCAGACAAGTCAAAAGTGCTGCTGGTAGGTGCTCCGCCAGATAGGTTAAAGGGCCATTTACCTGCCTTAGATGGGGTTACACTCCCCCTAAAGGACAGGGTCCGCAGCTTGGGGGTGCTCCTTGACCCGGGTCTGACCTTGGAAGCCCAGGTGGACTCGGTGTCCAGGGGTGCCTTCTTACAGCTGCGGAGCATATATCAACTTCACCCTTACCTGGACGAGCGGAGCCTGGCAACAGTCACACATGCACTGGTAACAACTGGACTACTGCAATGCGCTATACATGGGGCAGCCTTTGAAGACGGTCCGGCGATTGCAACTGGCACAGAACCGGGCTGCGCAGATGGTAAGTGGTGCCGCTGCATGGACTCATATCACGCCGGTTCTGAAAAATTTACACTGGCTGCCGGTTGCTGCTCAGGCCCAATTCAAAGTGCTTACTTTGACATATAAAGCCCTAAACGGCTTAGGACCTGGTTACCTAAAGGATCGCCTTCTTCCATACGAGCCTGCCTGTACTCTAAGATCAGGCCAGGAGGCCCTTCTGAAGGGCCTCACCCTGAAAGAGGTGAGGGGGATGGCATGCCAAAATAGGGCCTTCTTGGATGTTGCCCCCCAACTGTGGAATGCCCTCCCTATAGAGATCTGCCTGGCTCTGACATTTTTGGCTTTTCGGCACCAGGCAAAGACCTTTCTGTTTAGCCAGCATTTTAATTAAATAGTATCCTTTAGCTGGCCATATGAGCGGCAGGATTTGTTAATATTAATGTTTTAATGACTGTTTTTAACATAGGGTATTATTATAATATTGCCTATTTTTAATGGTTTTAATGTTTTTAAAGTTTTAATATTGTTGTACGCCGCTCAGAGACCATTGGTAATGGCGCAGCTAAAAAATCTTGCAAATAAATAAATGGCTGCATCTCCCTTTATGACCCTGTTCGGAAGTTAAGATCAGGAGAAGACTTTCTCGCAATCCCACCACCTTCTCAGGTGTGTCTGGTGGAGACGTGGGAGAGGGCTTTCTCTGTCATTGCTCCCAGACTATGGAACATCCTCTCACACGATGCCCCATCTTTGCTGTCCTTCCACAAACAAGTGAAGATCTTTCTCTTTAGGCAGGCTTTCCCTTAGCGACTGGCTATCTAAGATGGGTTATAAATGGATTGTTGTGCCTTGTTGCTTTTAAATGTGTTTTTAATATTTATTTTATTTACCCTTTTTAATAAAATATTTGCTTAATTATTTTCATATATTTGTGTACATATTGTTTTGAACTTTTAAATATTGTCTTTTTAATGGTACAAACTGCCTTGGGTCTTCTTCTAAGGAGAAAGATGGGGTAAAAATATTTTAAATAAACAAACAAACAAACAAACAGACAAGCTGTCAGTCTCATCTGGCCTAGCAAGCCAACTAAGTCTTCCAGGAGATTTGGGGGCACAGATGCTGTACAAGCATCTAGTCCCAAAATAGACATGAGCAGATGTTTAAGTTGTAGAAACTGACATTGTGACTTACTTGCTATAAATCAAATGCCTCTTGAAAACCATAAAATGATTTGAATACATGTTCTTTACCCAGTTGTTGGTCCAAGGCCACAACCTGCCAGGATGCTCAGTAGTTCTACCTATTCTTAATTTGAGTTATGTCATAAAGTTAATTTGGTATATGCATACAGATCAGCAATGCAGGAACAGGAAGCCCCAAATGGGTATATGCAAGCATTTGCTACTCATCCACTAAGGTTCCAAACTTATCCAGACGGGAAATAGGGAGAAAGATAGGTGCTGTCAACTGACAGAGGTGCCTCAAAAGCACACACCGTAGTAGCACAATAGACTGGAGAAACGTAAGCTCCTTTTCTTCACTGATAATTTTTGAGTTCCTTAGAGTAAAGTGTGGCTTAATTTTCATCCTCAGAAAACCTCTTGTTCCTTATGACACAGATCAATAAGGAAGAACTTTTTTTAGATATTTATTTTGCACCAGAAATGTAAGGGAAGGAAGTCCATCTATCATGTCTACTTTAATGCTCCTGAAGACTCATCCAAGGTTCAGTGGCCCCACTGCTCTAACATCATGAGATTTTACTTGCCCCACTTAACAGAAATGCTAGATACATAGCTGAATTCTGAAAGGAAGAAAAAATTCAGTTTGACCACAGACAAAAATGTGCACATTAATAGGTTAATTTGTGTTCTCTACCCCACCAAAACGTAAAGCCCCTTATTATATATCAGAATTCTGAATGGTACAAGCCAGTAGCTTAAGACATATGAGAGCACAGGAAGCTCCCCTATTGTGTACCACTTGTGGAAAAGTTATGAACAAGTACCACTTGTTACAAGATGGAGAAGACTACAATAACTATAGGACAACTGTATTAATTTCCCATGCAAGCAAGGTGATGCTTAAGATTATACAATAAGGCTCTTACGTTATATGCAGGGAGAAATGCCAGATGCTCAAGTTACATTCAAAAAAGAGGCACTAGATATCATATGGTAACTATATGTTGGATACTACAGCATAACAAAGAACTTCGGAAGAAAATAAATTTGCAATTTATAGATTATCAAAAACCCTTGACTCTATGTATTTGTATTTGACCATAAAAATCAACAGGTTGTTCTAAAAGAAAAAGGTCTGCCGCCATATGTTATTGTTCTGATGCATAACCTCTATTCTGAAGAATAGGCTACTATTGGGAGAGAATATGGAAAAAAGATTGTATCCAACTGGCAAAAGAGTCAGACAAGGATGCATTTTATCTCCTTGCATATTCAATTTACATGCAGACTGTATCATACAAAAAGCTGGGTTACATACAGATGGAGGAGGAATGCAATTTGGTGGAAGTCACATCAATAAGATATGCAGATGACAAGATATTATTCACAGAAAATAGCAACAATCTGAAATGGCTACTAATGAAGGTTGAAGAGCAACATGCAAAAGCATGGTTACAGTTGACCACAAAAGCATGGTTACAGTTAACCTGCATGGAGTCGACACAAGGATTACACAAGTATTTTGTTGATAAGCAAGAAATCAAACTAAAGATTTTCTACACCTTAGTTCAAACATCAATCTAAACAAAAACTGCAGCAAAAAGCCAGAAGAAGAGTAAGACTTGGAAGGGCAGCTGTGAAAGAGTTAGAAAAGTTTAAAGATATGTTGTTGGAAACCAAAGCCAAGATAATCCATAATAAGATATGCCTAATGGCTATGTAAAAGGAGGGCAATGAAGAAAGCTGACAGAAAACATTTTTCAACCCAAAATGTGGTGTTCAAGAATAACTTTTTAGATAGGATGGACTGCCAGAAAGACAAATAAGTGGAAGCTAGATCAAATCAAGCTTGAATGCCCACAGCTAAAATGACTAAACTGAGGCTATTGTACTTTGGATGTATTATGAGACAACAAGACTCACTGGAAAAGACAACAGTGCTGAAACAATATGGGCAGAAAGAAAATGTAGATAGATTCAATAGAAGAAGCCATGGCTTTTAGTCTGCAAGAGCTGAGCAGGGCTATTAATAATGGAAACTCTTGGAAGTCACTAATTCATATGGTCCCTGTAAGTCAGAGACTTGGTGGCACACAACAACAAGAACAACATGTATGGCAGTAGAATATCTGTTTGAGTAATGAACACAGGAAGAAGGCCCAAAAGAGTAGTGTTCTTTCAATTGCTAGTAGATGTTATCAAATATCTTCTCAACCTCAAATGAATGAATGAACTGTTATAGTTCCTTCACTTCTTTGCAAAGAGTTCCCATGTCTGTTAATAGCCTTATAGTATTTGAAGTTCAGCACCAATGGCCAAAATCTACATGGCAGTATAGCATACTGAAGTAGATATGACTTGTTACAGGCACTAGGCAAGGACTACTATCAATATATCCCATAAGAGCTGAACAAGTAAGACATGATTTTGGATTTTCAGAATACCAAAAGCTAAGCCAAATTTAGTGATATCTTCATCATGTCCTCATTATGTCTTCTCAGGAACTCTGGGGCAAGCAAATTAATATACTGCTTGGGCTAACTGGCTGCCAAGATATAGCCCCAGCAATTTGCCAATGCTCATGGCTTTAATTGACCGTTCTGTGTCATTTAATCCTCCCTTCACCCTTAAATTAAGAAGCAGATATTTCATATTTCCTCAATACCTCTGGTGCACTGATTCTAGTTTTGTTTGTTTTAAGGAATCTGCCTTAGAGGGAACAAGATGAAGAGTAACTGAGAAATACCATCAAGCAAGGAGTTAGCAATGTTCATCATCCTTTATGGATTGAGCACCAAGAATGTCTTGAGCTGGTGGAGGATGAGACTGCTATACAATTTGAGAAGCTGTCATGAATTTGTGTTTGTCAAGGTATGTTAAACAAAGGAAAAATTAGGGAATTTTACATTGGCTTAAATCCAATTGTTAGTTCCACTGAATCAGTGGCAACTTGGTAAATCAACACTTACATAAATTTCATTGATTAAACGGGTCTGCTCTAGTGAGGATTAATGGCCCTGGTGGGGCAGAGACATTAAAAACAAAGAAAAAATTGCTTAATCCAATTCTATATAAAATACTGAGAGTATCTGTATATTTGTACACATTAATTATGCCTCCTACCTCAAAGCAAAACTGAAGCTGGCAAAATAATCCTACTGTTCTTCTTACAATTTTCAACCAATATTATTAGCGCTAAAACAATTGTACCCCATCTCAACATTCTATAGCCACTTTTTTTTAATTGCAGCAAGTCATTCTAGGTTAGCTAAACATCACTGCTCCTAAAACTGCTGTTCCAGGGTAGCCGAAAGCCACTAGCCTTTTGCCTCATGATTCAACAACCCTCAAGCATTTTAAGACTGCAATGCATTCCATGATGGTGATGATTCACTGCTCTTCTATTTTGCTCAGTGAGTTTGGGTAAAAAGAAAGAAAACAGACTGCAAAGAAAGCCTTCTAGACAATGTGTATCTGGGTTAGAGTCAGTAAGGAATACTGATATATAGGAAATGTCATTCTCATCACTTCTTCTGAACTATTTGTAATGTAATAAAGTGTGTAAAGAAGATACAGAAACCGTGAGTAACAAAATGTGTCACATTAATTGCCATTTATCTCAACTTTCAGAAACGCAGCACTACCAAGGAATAACTGAGTAAAAAGGGAATGATACTCTAGAAAACCCTGGAAAGGGTCACCACAAGTTGGAACCAACTTGACAGAACATAATAATAATTACTATTAATAACTATCCAACATAATTACAAAGAAACAAAAGATTCCAGGTTAGCTTGTTTCCCACTATAATAAACAGAAACATTTGCAATGAGAGTCCAATCTCAAATGGTGAACACACACTGTTCTTACCCGTTCATACTCAACCTTTGCTTTGCTAAGCATCTCTAGGATATCAGTGCAACCGTTAATCCTGCTGACAGTTCTTCGGTCCTGCAACACTTGTTGGGATCTCTGAGTTTCTTCTCGTACTACTCTGTAACAAGAGGATAAGAAAAGATTGTACATGCTTAGAATGTATTATGCAGGTCAGCACCATGTACCATCCACCACAGAAGTAGAAAGTGCTTTATTTGAATCAAAAATATCTTTGACGTACACTGCCTACACTTAGGTCCTTATAGATCTAAACATTATCTATCAGAATTTATATAATTTATTGGCCAATAACCAACTGAATATTCCAGCATGCACAAGTACAACAGTGTAACTCAAAGCAGTGATCGGCCACTAATTAAGAAGTACCCTAATGAATTTGTTTTAGAACACTGGAAGCCCTTTGAGTGGAAGCCTGTGCAGAAAGATGGGCCATAAATTTCAAAACAATCATGATATTTTTTTTCTTAATCTCTCTCGCTGTTTCAGAGTATAACTACTTCCTGAAAAACTGTTCAAACAAACGAGCACACATCACTGTGTCATCATAGTGATAAGGCAGAGGTGCTGTAGGTTGCATTTATCTAGTCTCAAAGGAAAAAAAATGGCCGTAAAAGCAGACTTGAGTCTTAAAAGCAGGAAGTGTCACATCAGAAGTATCAGGCTACATAAAAGACAGTCAAAGGAAAAACCAAATAAGGAGTATCACAGAAATCTCAGAAGATGGCCATCATTCCCTCTCTTCACTTCACAAAGGATGCCAGGCCAAAATTAGTCTTCAAAGCATGCACTGCTTACTTAATAATTTCATTAATGTTTTCCTAGTCCAAAATGAAAAGAGGAGCCACACAAATCACTAAATGCCCTGGAGAGGGATAAGAATGATCTGTTTTCTAAGCTTCAAAAGCCTTGCTGATTCGGCTGCCAGAAGCCAAACCAAGCAAGCTTTATCCTCAGCAATCCATTCGTACTTCCAGTGAATATAGTGGAGCTTGCTGGGCATACTCTGCAACAAAGCTGCAGCATTTTGCACCAAGAAATACCCAACTCATTCCCATTTGCTTAACAGTTCTTAATTTATACTCTACATATACTATTTGGATTTTGTAATATTGGACCAATGCAGCTGTAATGCTCTCACCCTTGTGACCATGTACATGGGGCTACACTTTAAAATGGTCCAACCATTTCAGCCAGATGGCTGTCAGGGATCAGGCAACAAAAATATAGTATTACGCTGCTTCTTCATAACCTGCACTGGCTTTTTCTTTACAAGGTACCTTTCCACACCCAATAACAATACCTCAGAGCCCTACATAGTTTGGCACCCAGTGACCTTAAGGACTGTCTCATTTCAAACACACATCACTAGGCAAGAAGCTCAACTTCAGAGACCTGCCTTCAGCTGTCCCTGATGAAGGAGGTGTAACAAAGTGTAACTGTGAATCGTTCAGTTGCTGAAAAGGCCCTCTCCTTAGATTGTACACAATTTTGGAATTCCAACTGATTTGTGTATTTAAGGGTGTTACAATTGCTGAGGACGCTACCAGTGGGATGGCACAGCTGGGGTCCCACAAACTGGAAGGCTCTCCCCCTTAAGTTAGAGTTAAGCAAAAGCACTTGAACTGGGCTTAGAAGAAAATTAGCAGCTAGGATGGCTGCTTTACAACGAGTGTAATGTAATTCTAACGCATTATATCCATTACCATGCTTTACTACACAATTCCAGGTCAGAATTTTTCCATTCCATTCCTTCCATTACAAAAATAACTGTTCTCCAGCTCTTTCTGGAGCTTTGCACTGATGCTGGTTGTCATTTTGTGCTTTGTTCTGCTTCTGCCTGAAATATTTTTAGTTTTTCATGTTGTTTCTTTTTACTGAGGTCTAATACAGTTTTGAACTTTGTTATGGGAACTACCCAGAGAGCTTCAGCTGTTTAGCAATGCAGAAATGCAGCAAATAAATAAACAAGGGATCAGGAGCCAGTCATGCACTGCTTTCACCAACTCCTCCTCTTTCCAGCATATCTACCAGGAGTGCTGTCACTCTTCACATCGAAGAAGACATAGTATCAAATGGATTAAAACCTCAAGGACAGACTTCTCCGCAGAACCACAGATCTGCTCTTGTCACATGAGCAAAAGGGCCAAAGTAATCTTGAAATGGAAAATTAAACCCAGTAGCCAATGAAAGAAGACTGTGTAAGAGGCACAGATGATTTCCATTATCCTCACATAGGATGAATAAATGCATATTCCAGGTCAGGATAAAATGGTAAAATATCTCTATTGAACTTAAATGATTGTGACTCAAACCAGTAGGTGATGGAAGCATCCAGAAGGGAAGCAACTGCAAACTTAAATGTAACTGGCACCTAGAGCTGTGTATAAGAGATAAGATGAATGGAAGTAGTGGCCACAATCCTATGAAATCTGATTTACAATTTAGGTATAAAATTCCCAAGAAAGTCCAACACAGTCATATTTGTCTTCAATGTGGCATCAAAAATGTTCAAGAATGAAGAAACAGGTTAAAAGAAAGATGAAGAGGCTTGTTAAGAAGATTCTCTCCAGAACATTTGCAGATAAATCAAAGCTACAAGAGAAGCTCAGCAAAAATGCCCTGACCTGCAGTATAAAGGTCCCACAAAGCCAAAAAGGCAAGTAACAAAATCATGGCCAACAAGGGATTTTTTCTTTTAGAAAAAATGCAAGTCTAGTACAAAGGGGGTGGGAGTATATAAACTTGCCCAAAATAATTATAATTCTAAGCAAACAAAAAGGGTACAAAAATACTGAGGACCATATTGTCAACAACATGAAGACCAACAATAAAGGGCTCATTTAGAGAGCTGAATGGCGAGAAATTCAGAACAGAAAAAAGGATGTGCTTCTTCTCACGGCACATAGATCAAGCAAAGGAATACGCTACAAAGACTTGGAAGGTATTCAAAAAGAATTAGATAAATTCTTAATGGATGAACTACCAGGTTTGACTGATATATAGTCTCAATGAAAACTACCATCTTATGGCACTTTAAAGTAACAAAGTAATTATAGCATAACGGTTTATGAACTGTGGTCCATTTCATCAGATAAAAATGTCTTGCTTTTCACTGCGAACTTAAGTTTATTTGAATGGGTTTTATAGTGGGGACGGTGTTATTTCATTTAAATGATATTATAGTTAATTTTGGTTTTACTTGCTTTTTGTTGTTTTATGAAGATTATTGCCCCTGCCTCTGGCCAAACTGGCAGCCTTGGGATCTCCCACTAATAACTCCATTGGCTCCAGGTTGCTGGTGAGGTTGCTCTTTATTGGATCGGCTGCTGTCCACAGTGGTTCCCTGTTCCCATCCTTTCTGTTCCCCACACTAGTCCCCTGGATCCAGTCAGTTTGGTCCTGGCCTCAGTTCCCACCACTGAGGCCAGAGAAGTGTTTCCAGTAAACAAGCTGAATCTGGGACAGTGCTTGGAACCTTTCAGCAAGGGCCAGTACCCCCACTTTGTGCTTGCATTTGAGCCACGAGTACCTTAGCTGAGTGTGGGGGTGGGTGCCACTAGACTTGTTGGATGTTCAGCTGCCATAGAGCTGGTGGGGCCAGATCCTTCTATGGGGTGGGATAGTAAGTCTCCCTCTTCTCTAGTCTCAGCCCCTAGCCACTGGGAAGCTACTCAGAGCCTCCTGTGCCCAGGCCAGCTCTCTGGTTACACAGAGGATGGATTCTAGCTCCTCTGCCAATGACCCTCAGATCTCCTCCTCCTCCTCCTCCACTGATCCCTCACTGTGCATCACAGGCCCCAAAGACTCTGAAGTTTCACCCTTGACTTTCTTTAATACCACCAATGGATCCTCCTCCCATTCAGACATTCCCCATCTCCCAGCTGCCCAGAGACACCTGGGCTTCCTTCCTCCCAGCCTTCCCATAGCCCAAAGTGGCTGCTCCATCCATGCTCTTGGGGCAAGGATTGATGGCCTGCCAGGGGGGCTGGCAGTGACCCCATTACAGTCACCTTGAGTGATACTCTGTAGCAGAAAGAGAGAATTTAAATGCAACAAACAAATGAAAAAAAGCAAGGTCACACCATAATCATTTTGCTACTTATTAAGGTCCTGCAGCACAATAAAACAGCAGACTAACATGGCTACTCCTATAGAAACTAAGGGCAGTATGTTTCTGAATACCAGTTACTAGGGCACACAAGTGGGAGGATGCTATTGTGCTCATATGCTGCTTATGAATCTGTGGTCTTTAGAACTGATCTAGCATGGCTGCTCTTATGTTCAACTCTTACCTCAGTTTGTGGCTAACCAAGATTTTAAGCCAGACACCTAAATTTAACACTCTTACTGAAATGAGAGGCTTATACATATCTGGATTTTGCATTTAGGTCAGAGGAAGAAACTGGATACATGCTCAGAAATTGGTTACAGAATCAGGGTTGTTACATGTACATACCAACCCTGCAATTGTGCAGTTTGATTGAAAATAGCTATGAAGGGCATTGCATGTATTTGACAATAAGCAGTGTCTTTGCTTTTTCTGTTAACAGCCTTCCTAACCTCCAGACACGTGGACTGAAACTCCCATCAGCTGCAACTATTTTGGCAATGGTGAGCGGAAGAGAAGTTCAAAATATCTGGAGGGCTCCATGTTGGAGAAGCAGAGCTAGAATACTGTGGAAATTATGTACAAATAGGGATTTTTGAAAGAATATATTTTAAAATAACACATCACAAGAGAACTTGTATGACATTAACATTGAAATTCTGTATGTGTCTACTTAGAAGTAACCCTGCCGAGTTCACTGGACTTAATTATAGGCATGTGGGCAAAGGATTACAGCTTGTGTGTTTTTGCTCTCCTTACAAACCCAAGTGGTGTGTTAGAAATAAAACCTGAGGTACTTACTTAGCCATGAGTTTTGCTATCCGATGGCAGTCATTCTTGTCATAGAACCAGATACTGTAAATTGACACTTGAAGATATTAAAAAAGAACTGGTTAATATAGATTTAGATTATGTTTTAAAATCCATCTTATTACAGAAGAGCTGTACCTGAAGCAGCAGGATGTATCAATTACTTACGCCAAAATATGTACTACTACTATGTAATTTTCAATTCCTAGGGAGGAGTAGCAGCATATAAACAAATAGCTGGCTGAGATCATCAGCATGGCTGTGTCATTACCATTTCAGAGCACAGTTCAGAGATCCCCTTTGACTTGGGACAGATTTTAAGGAGCTGTGGAATGGGAGGCAGAGTGATTTAAAACCAGAAGATTCTGCCACCAGTCATGGCAGTGGGATTGTGACTGAGGGCAGTGATTTTCCAACTCCAAATCATTCCCCCTCCCATTCTGCAGCTCCCGAAGAATGCCCAAGATGAAGAGGATCTCTAGGAATCCCCAAAACCATATGTGTGTGTGTGTGTGTGTGTGTGCTTTAGGAAGATTTTTGGTGCCCTGAAATGGCAGCAGCTGATGACATCCTTACTGCATGGCACAGCTCTTGCCAACATGATTTCAGCCAAGATGTACACATCAGAGTGGATTTGCTGCTTCTCTTTGCAAATTCAGGGTGTACTTTACTTTATCACATTGTGTACAACCCGTGCATACTTCAAAGTCATAAAAAGAAACCTTTAATCAGGGGCAATCTCCCATCGCTGGTGACACCATTTCCACTGCTCAGGTGGAGGTGTGCAACAGATTTCAGCCAATGCATTTGTTTGAAACAACCAAACTATGGATATTAGGGAATTTATCATACACTAGAAGTAACTTAAAACCGTAAATGAGATGGATGATTCTTGTGTTGCAAGGCGTCTCCTTCCTTCTCTAGGTTCAGACTAGACATTAACTGATTCTGTATAAGAACACTAACTGCCATACGTAACTGAGATATGGGTGAGTAAACAGAAACTGGGGCAGGCTGGCCTTTCCCAATCAAGGATCAAAGTAGGCCCAAGGGTTTGTGTGGTATAATGGTTGCCATGTTGGGCCTGGGGGGGCAGGGTTCTGTTTTCCCCTAAGCCATTAAACTCACCAGGTGCTCTCTCATTCTGACCCACCTCAAGGGGGAGGTAGAAAGACCCTTTGAATGAACACTTTGAAGGAAAAATGGGACACAAATGTAACTAAGAGAGAAATAATAATAATAAACAAGGGTTTGGGAAGGGGAGATGCTGTCATCTGTAGCAAGACAGCATCTCTTTCCAGTATTCTTGTCCAACTGAGTGCCAGTTTACAGTATTGCTGCCTGCAGCTAATGAATTAGACAGATCAAGGATTCCACCTGGTATAATGCCTGCCTCACTGCTCAGCAATCTACCTGCCTGAACTGACACAGATATATATCAGATAGTGTCAGGTGTGATAATATCCTCCAAGCTATTAGCTCTAGGCTATGCTGAGACCAGATCTGGAGTGGTGCAGAACTTCCAAGACCACCACAACAACCAAGACACTCTCCCAAGAAATTGTCAGTCTAATGCATATGTGGACCTGTTTTTCTCAGCAGGACAGGAACAGGGTAAAAAAAAATGAAAACATTTATTATCTGATAGGACCAAAATTCCTTTCATTTAGTTTGAATTATTAGCACAGTGAAAGAATGTGTGTCTGTAAATGTGATATCAAAGCCAAGTACTAATGGGTTTGTTCTAAACAAAGCTATCCATCAAAGACAGAACACAGATAACTACTTTACAACAGAATGCAGAACAAGAAAGTGACTGGTGTTGACACATTAGTTCAGTGCTCAGCATCACTCCACATGTTTGGCTGCCCTCATCTTAAACTCCATTAAAAAATCCTAAATGCTTCACTATTTCTCTCTACAGAAATAGCAACATAAATCTCACCCCTTATCTTGGTTGAGAAGACTGAGTTAAGGCAATTACTAAAGATCCATTCTCCTTTCACAGTCAACCACATGCCATTCTGAAAACACTGCTGGTATCTACTGGTTGCTGAATCCACTCTGGCACTTTTACAGTTAAGGAACAAAACTGCCTGGCTACATATATGTATATTTAGGACATAAACTGTTATAATAAAGAGAACAGCATTTAAAGTGCGCACCTCTAGGACTAAATCTTTCTTGCTACATTTCAGCCTGGAAAAAAAGCAAGCAGAACTCAAACAAAAAGAAGAAAGGGGAAAGTGCAGTTTTATCTTAGGATTCTGTGCAGTGTGTTGTATTAGTTTTTAACATTATGGAAATTAGTTCTCTCCATCAAGATAGAAACATCAGACACAAGGGGAAAGTTGTGACTGAAACTGATTTAGAATTGTACTTCTTGAAGACCTTTAAAGGTAAGTTCATAATTGCATGTTTTTAAAAAGCTGAGCATCTGCAGCAGTTATATAAATTTTGGAGGAATTAACTGAAAAAATTCTGTATTGCCAATATGTACCAGTTAGAACCAATAATAAGACTGCTTGAAGGAAAAGGGGTTCTGATGAAATCTCTCAGTATGCTGACTAGAATGGTATTACAATGGGGAAAAAGTGGAGTTGGAAGACGTGGGAAATTTGGAAGGATTTTACCAATTCAACATTTGGTGCAAGTTTGTGACAGAATCTAAAATTGTAATTGGCTTTGCAAAACACAATTTTTCTGTGAGAGCTATCAAACAAAATAAGCATTCCTTAGAGTTTAGAAGGAAATATAATTCTAGGGAAATGGCACAAAATCTGTACAACAGAATCACCGTGAGACATTGCAAAGTGGGTTCTGAACATGGCTTATCTGCCAGCACAGTAACCAAAACTGCCAGACGTCACACCAAGTGAAGGGAGTGAGAATCATATTAAATTCATCTACCAATACTTTTTAACTGATTAAAAAGTGGGGGGGGGGGGGGGCGAGGGTCCTAAATGATACCTTTTAGTTTATACTCACAGTTAGCATTTCTGTACAGAAGAAAGGGTTCATGCAGCTGAAACTCTAAATCTTTGTTTACAGGCTCAACCAAATTATGCATGTTCAGTCGATTCACAATTGTAAAGCCATAGTGCGGTGAAGCCGACCTATAATTTCAGAGGAAAGCAAAAACAACTGGGTAAATGCATGTTACTGGTAACAAACTCAAAAAGCAAAAACAAAAAGACAATGACTTAGTGAAGTCAAGAATGCCATGCGAGCAATTAAAACACACAGGGATTAGACTCAAGAGATGCACAAATGGAAGAAAACCTGGCAATAGTGCTATTCCCTAACACTACACTATGCAAGGTGATGGAGAGACTGTGTAACAATTTATGCCACACCCATCTTAAGAATGTGAGCAAGAAAGTGTGCAACATCTGAAACACCCTTTTGGATTTCCGTTCCTTTTTCTTCTGCCTGGGCCTTGGAATGTCAGGAAATGTGCTTTGGCATT
The DNA here is from genome assembly GCA_037013535.1 of Intellagama lesueurii. Classification (NCBI taxonomy): domain Eukaryota; kingdom Metazoa; phylum Chordata; class Lepidosauria; order Squamata; family Agamidae; genus Intellagama; species Intellagama lesueurii. The sequence continues at coordinate 247,439,506 of JBAJHW010000002.1, forward strand.
TACAAGAGGCCTTCTGCTTCCCAAACTATAACTCTGGATCTGACTCAGATTGCATCTCTGCATCTAAATACCGAACCACAGCAATGATTAGTCTATGAAGTAATAATCATCTAAAGTGAATGCAATTTATTTTTAAGCTATTGCTTGGTAATGTAAGGGACAAATGCCACAGGATATACTTCTAGTACATTCATCTCATTATGTGAGCATTAAGATAACAGGAATTATCACAGACACATTATTATTTTTTAAACTGATTTATTTGGGACATAAAAACACAAGAGGTCACTTCAAAGCAACATTTCCTCCTTTTTTCTGCATACATTACATCAGATGGACTAACAGCCTGAGCTAGCATGCCAAAAATAATTAAAATTCAACTGGAGTCATCATTAAAGCAGTCAAGGTCTGGAAATAGCATGTGTAGAAGCCCAAGGCACTGCAATGGTGTAAATAAGAACAGTGGCATTTTGGATTTTCTGTTTTAATTTCTCTAGCCCTCTAAAAAGATTGTCGGGGAAAAACTGTTAATTATTGATTGAATTAGCAACACCATAATAAAAGCACTGTTAGCATTAAAATACTTCTGAGGAAATTGATACTGTATAGATCTTATCTAATGTCAATAATTGGAGTTAGAAAATTAGAGATTTTGCTGTACACTGATGTTATGTTGCTTTTGCAAAATGACCTTAAAAGAACATCTATCATTCAGCCGCTGCTGAAGAACAACATATTAAAATCTGAAAACTAAGATAGCCATAAATGATAGAAAACATAAGGTCTTATCACAGAACAGGTAAATACATATCAATATGCAGGACTCAATTTTCATGCAAAGTTAATTTGGAAGACCCATGAAAGAACAGCCAATTTATAGTTATTAAAATGTTGCAGCAAATTTGGAAGGTTCATTACTGGAGACGAGGTTAATCTGTAAATTCTATATCCAAATCATATACCCTGTTTCCCCGAAAATAAGACCTAACCTGAAAATAACAGAACTGGAAATTATTCAGAATAATTATTTTCCAAAAAAATAAAATAAAATAAAATACTAGTATAATACAGTACCTAGATTATAAATTAAAATCTTCCTTTGTGCAGTGCATGTTATGATCTTGGTTCTTCATGATTATTTATTGAGAACTGCAGAAAATTCAGTACAGAATACAGTAGTGCCTCGACTTACGAACGTCCCTACTTACGACCATTTCGACTTACGACCAGCTCCGGCCGCAAAAATTTGCTTCTACTTGCGACCGGAGCTTCCACTTACGAACAGAAAAAGGCAGGGGGAAAAGGTGGGAAATTCAAATTTCTAACTTTGGGGGCGACGAGGCTGCTTCTTTGTAGCTCTTTCGCCCCAGAAGTTAGAGAGTGTGCGTCGGAGGAGGCTTGGGACTGCCTCGCTTCTGCTTCTGAGTGAGTGTGTGTGTGTGTTTGCAGGGAGGCTTCGGGCTGCCTGGTAAGGTAAGGTGCTGTTTTCTGCTTTTTAAAAACTGTTCTGGGTGTTTTTGCAGTGTGGTTTTGGGCTGGGGGGGTTATGTTTCTGTGCTGTGATGGGTTTTGGGGGGTTTGTTTGTTTTTTGGTTTCCCCCCCATTTCCGATGGATCTTGGGGGTTTTTGTTGCTTTTTGGAGTGTTTTTCCCCCATTTCCAATGGGTCTTGGGGGGTTTGTTTGTTTTTTGGTTCCCCCCCCATTTCCAATGGGTCTTGGGGGGTTTGGTTGCTTTTGGGGTTTTTTTCCCCCATTTCTGATGGGTCCTGCATGCTTCCCTTGCTTTTTCCTTTGTTTTCTTTGCATTTCCGACCTGCCCCCTTTGTTCTCTGTGCATTTCCGATCTGCTCTGTTTGTTTTCTGTGCATTTCCAATGGGTCTTGCATGCTTGATTGATTTTATTCCCCCCCTCCCTTCAGCCGGAAGGGATTAATTGCATTTCAATGCATTCCTATGGGAAATAGCGCTTCGACTTACAACCATTTCGAGTTACGTCCATCTTCTGGAACGGATTATGGTCGTAAGTCGAGGCACCACTGTAATATGAAGTTTGTTTGTTTGGTATGGTCTGGGTTGGTTTTGGAAAGTGTTTCATATAAACCCGCTATTCTGGCTAAGGCACTGAAAAAGATTAAGGAGAGCATTCTGAAGGATGTCCAGTATCTTTGAACTTTATTGCCGCATATGGTTAATGCCAGCCAAACTGGATTTGAAGGTTAAGTCAATATTATGTTTGCAATGCTAATGTTGTTGAACTCTGTTTTAATTATAATGGACTTCAACACTTAATTCACCTTTATACAAACTATGGATAGGATACATTATTTATTAATTCATTTTATTTTTATTCTGACTTTCTATCCTAGAGGTGACCCATGGCAGCATACAAAAATATTTAAAATCTACTATTAGAAACATAACAATTAAAATTTGAGAATATAATGTATTTTATTATTAATTCATTAATTTAAATATTTCTATCCCACCTTTCTCCCCAAAAGGGACACAGCACAGAAATATGTAAAAATATTTAATAAAGACTATAAAGCTCATGTTAGAAGACCTCCCCATTTCAGCTACTTGCCAACTCCCCAAAAGACGTAAGTTTTCAGGTGCCAGCAGAAGTAAATGAGGGAATGGGGCAGCTGCACTTCTCAAGGAAGGGAGTTTCATAATGTGGGAACAGCCACAGAAAAAGATCTCTTTCAAGCCCTCATAGACGTGAAAGTGATGGGACAGAGAGAAGATACTCCCCTGAGAATCCTAATACTCACAGGCGCTTGTGCATGCACATGCCATCTTTCAGGTAGCCTGGACCTGAGCTATAAGGGCTTTAAAGGCCATGAACAGCACTTTGCATAGGGCCCAGCAGCAAACTGGCAGCCGTTGAAGCAGAACGGGGTGGAATGGGGAGGTCACATGACCTCAGTTATCAGTCCCAGTCAACAGTCTGGTTGCAGTATTTTGCACCAGTTGAAGTTTCTGAGGATTCTTTTTTTTAAATTTATTTTTAATTTTTAAAAACTAGGGATAAGGTAAGGAATACAAAAGGCAGAGGGAGATATGGGGGGGGGGGAAGAGGGGAGAACACAAAATGTACTATCATCCAATCTGTTTGTTCATGTTGCAATATCAAGTCGACTTTTCGCCTTTCTACAATTTGATTGCCCTCCAGGTTTCAACTTACAGTTACATCTTAGTTTAATTCTATGTTATTCAAGCACTATCTTATTTATTTATTTATTTATTACATTTATAGCCCGCCCATCTAGTCATATAGACTACTCTGGGCGGTTAACAACATATCATGTAACAATTTAACAATTTAAAATCATAACAATATATTACTAAATAAACAATGATCCAAGATGGGAGAAAACACAAAATAACAAAAATTCAGACGGTGGGTGGAGGGAAGGCTTGCTTAAACAGCCAGGTTTTCAGTTGGCATTTAAAGATGCCCAGCGACGGGGCCATGCGAATCTCAGGAGGGAGGCTGTTCCAAAGACGAGGAGCCACTGCCGAGAAGGCCCGGTTTATCTGGTGACTCAAGCCATTTATATAATAAATCCCATTGTTCAGTTGCCTTTTGTATTGGACAGTCTTTCAACACTTCTGATAGAATATCCATTTCTGCCGCTTCCCATATCTTCTCAATGAGTTCCTCTTGTTTTGGTATCTCCGATTTCTTCCAGTTCTTAGCATAAAGAATTCTGGCTGCAGTGACTATATATATAACTAGGTAGTTCTTTGTCTTATCTATATTATCTGGTATAATGCTCAGTAAAAACAATTCTGGGGTTAGTGGAACATTACAAAGCAGTATTTTTTGTAACAGAGTATGTACTGCTATCCAATACTGTTTCGCTACTCTACAAGTCCACCACATATGGTAAAAGCTTCCCTCTTGTGCTTCACACTTCCAACAAACATTTGACACCTCTGTATAAATCTTTGACAATTTTTCCGGAGTCATATGCCACCTATAAAACATCTTATATGTGTTCTCCTTGAAATTTACCGATTTTGTGAGCTTTATGTTATTTTTCCATATTTGCAACCATTGATCAATATCAATATTATGTCCTATATTTTGTGCCCACCTAATCACACATTCTTTTACCATCTCATCTTGCATTTTAGTTTCAAGCAAATAATCATACATTTTCTTAATTACTTTATCATTTGAGCCCAGCAGAAGTTTATTAAATATCGTTTGTTCTGTGTAAAAGCCCTCTATTTTATCTTTTCTATACCTAGATTCCACTTGTGCTCTGGACCACCAGTCTAGATATATATTTTGTGTTTCTAACTCTTCTTTGGACCTTAACTCACAATCATTTTTTAATAGATCTTGATATCTTAAAAGTTTCACTTCTGTCATGAGCTTAGGTTGTGTAAAGGCCTCTATGGGTGATACCCAGCCTGGTGTTTTTTGGTAAATCTGCTGGATGATCTTTTTCCAAGTCCTTAGTAGGGCTCTTCTTATCATATGCGAGTTGAAACTTTTCTGCTCTTTATCTTTTTTGTACCATAGAAAAGCATGCCAACCTAACTGTAAATCATGTCCTTCCAACTTGAGTAGTCTATCATTATCTAAAGTTATCCATTCCTTTATCCAGACTAATACACAGGCTCTATAATACAATGCCCAATCTGGGAGACCAAAACCTGCTCTTTGTTTGGAATCTTGCATTGCTTTGATTTTAATTCTTGGTTTTTTACCTTGCCACACAAATCTCATGATTATCTTGTTAAATTCTTGAAAAAATGACTGTTTTAATATTATGGGAATTGTCTGAAATAAAAATAAAATTTTAGGTAGAACATTCATTTTGATGGTTGCTGTTCTTCCCATCAACGATAGCTGTAATTTGTCCCATCTCTCCAAGCTATTCTGTATCTCTTTAATCAACTTCATATAATTGTGTTTGAATAATGTACTAGTTTTCTTTGTGATTTGGATCCCTAAGTATCTGACTCTCTTCTCTTCTTGAAAGTTAGTCCTTTCTATTAATTTCTGTCGTTCTTGATCTCTCATATTTTTAACAAGTATTTTTGTTTTCTTTTGGTTTATTTTCATTCCTGCCATATCACCAAAAGTTTCTGAGGATTTCTGAGGATTCTTCAGAGGCATTTCTGAGGATTCTTCAGATTCTTCAAAAGTTTCTGAGGATTCTTCAGAGGCACCCCCAAGTAGAGCACACTGCAGTAATTCAAATGGGATGTATGTGTCACCATAGCAAAATTAGGCTTCTGAAGTAACAGACACAGTTTGCACACTAGTTTCAATTGTGCATATGCATTTCTGACCACATCCAGGCTCAGAGAGGAATCCAGGAATACACCTAACCTATGTACACTCCTGATTGTTCAGGGAGAATATAAGCATCCAGCACAAGTTGAACCTCCATTCCCTGATCTGTCTTTTGACTGACCAGGAGCACCTCTGTCTTGCCTTGATTAAGCTTCAATTTGCTCACCCTCATCTAGTCCACCACTGACCTCAAACACTGGTTTAGGACACTGAAACTTCTTTGGATTTAGATGGAAAAGAAAAATAAAGTTGGGTGCAATCAGCATAATGATAGCATTGAACCCCAAAAATCCGTATAACCTTTCCTAGTGATTTCATATATAGCACAGGGCATAAAGTCAAATCCTGAAGTCAAATCCTACAGGCCAATGGGCAAGGCATCAAACAGGTGTCCCCCAGGACTACCTTCTTAGTTTGCCTCTCCAAACCAGGAAGGTCCAGAGCCACTGCAACACTCTGCTTCCAAGTCCCATCCCAGACAGCCAGAAGGATACCATGGTTGCTAATACCAAAAACAGCTGAGAAGTGCGGCAGAACCAACAGGGACACATTCTATTCTCTAGTTCCAGATATAGATAATTCACCAAGGTGACCAAACATGTGTTCCCCCCAGCACCCCAAAAATTGTGAAAATGTTTTTGACATAACTTTTTTCCCCCTCAGAAAGTCCCCTTGTGCCCCCTGGGGGCATGGGAGAAAATTCTGCAATGTTTTGACTGAACCCTGCCTTCCATACATTACTTCTAACTTTTTAAAAATCCCCACTAAAGGCCATGAAAGGGCTTCTTCAGATAAAAATGTCTTTTTTAGTTAACCTCACTTTTCAGTTAACCAAAATCTTTATTTTAAAAAACTACACTTGTCTCCTTTCAGCTCCTCCTCCTCCTCTCTATCTGCCAGAAAACCTTAAAAATGTCCATGGACTCCCACTGAGATTGCCCATCCCCACTGCATAGTACAGACACAAAGCACCCATCCGGACTTTTACTAACTGCCAGCAAAACAGAAGGGAGCCTTCATGATTTGAAGGGGCAGCTCAGAATTTTCTACAGACATCCAGTGAGGACATTAAGAGCGATAAGAGTGACACATTGAGAAACTGAAGTGAAAAGCTGATATCATCAGTAACCGGATGAGGGTGATTTAAAAGCATGTACGGTACCTTAATTGTAAACTTATCATTCTCTCCAGAAAAAAAATCAGCCATAGGAACGAATCAAGATGTATCTGTGATGGAGTATTTACTAACCTGTTCTTCCAAAGGTCACAATAATGTGACAATAATGTCCAAAATAATGTGGAGTTTTGATATTTTTTATAACAGTAGTTGAACACCTTTCATCTATTTGAAAGTATTAAAAAAACTCTCTAAGACACTGCATGACAATGACATCCTCGATGTCAACATTCAGTTCAAATGGCACAGTTTATCACCACAAACATGTAAGGAGCCTAAAAGCAGGAGAACATGTCATACTGCACATTACACAAAAGTGTACACAGAAAGCGGGTCCTTTTTCAGCATAAATTTTGGGTGGGATTTGCTTTGGAGGAGCAGAAAGAGAAGGCAGAGGCAAAAGATTAGTGTATGTAAATGTGGTGCACACACACTAAAGCTGTGTTTAAGCTCAATGTAACATCTTAAGGAGTTATGTTGGGGTCCACAAGTTCCATAGATACAATACTGTTAACCATAGTGTGTCTCATGTCATTCTAACCTATATGCAATTTGGGGGTGTTTTGGACTCCAACTTGCAAAATTCTCCCAGAACTCCCAGTCTGAGAAGCCAGGTGACAGGAGTTTGAATTACTGCTGCATATCCTGGGAGAAGGGTCAGCTAAGTGTATGTGGATAATGGGGTTCTGTCACCTGCTACCTTTGCTGCCTTAGGCAAGCTGCACAGCCCCAAAAGCACTACTAGCAGAACTGATAAAACACTTTTCAGTATTTTATACCTAGAAAACCTTATGAGGGTCATACTAAGCCACAAATAACTTGATGGTACATAATAATAATTATTTAATGTATACAGACCTAAATTTTTGGAACTTTTTAGTCTACTGAAGTGAACAAACTCTAATAGCAAATTTTAAATGCCTGGTTGCTAATACTGAAGTAACTACTCAGATCAAAACTGTTCTTAAGCCTTTTTCAATAAGGCTGATGTATCTCAAAAAAACCTCATATGTTTTCTTAGAACTACAAAGGAAAAGCATAGCATTCTTTTGAAACCACAACTTAAAATTATGTAAATTTTTGTTCAATTTGAACAGTAGACAGTTAAATTTCAGTTCATAGTGTTGCAATACAACGAAGATATGTTTGGGTAACATATAAACCTACCTTTTATACACAAACAGGGTACCTTCTATGTCTGTCTTCTCCTGTAACAGAAAGCAGGAAAATAACAGCAATAAATTAATTTAAGAATTATAGCTATCATAGCTTTTTAAACTTTCATAGTTCAGATGAAATTCTAGCTCTAGACCTATTCATTTGAATGGGAAAGAATAGAATTGTTATGGCTCATTCTTAAAATTCACTGTGTGAACAAAAAAGTGTTTATTAAAGCCATTAAAAAAAAGCAAAACATCTGTAATTTCTAATCCTTGTGTATTCTGCAGACATATCAGAAAGATAGAAACCATGGTCTATTTAATTAGCATTATAACACAACATTGGTAAACAGTATAGACGTGTAAGGCAGACCTGTTTTTCTCGAAAAACAAGTATTGCAAAAGCCCTCTCTGATGGACTTTAAAACCAAAGCTCTTGGATACAAATTATGCTTCTAAGCCTATAACCTTTTAGATACACTAGAGGCAGAGCAAGGTAAATGTATGGACTTGTAAATGTGCATTTAGAGACAAAATACCCAAAAGGGTAAAAAAAAATATGGAGTGTAGAATTTAGAGACTGCAGGAAAATTTTAAAATGTGTAGCTGGCTTTTTTGCTTCATGTAAGCATCTAGACCAACTAAAAATAAGAATATAAACTTATCTAATGAAGTCAAATCAAGCCATCAGATTACTAGAGACAAAATAAAAGACAGAAACGAAAAATAGGTACTAGATACCCCCCAAAGAATAAAATGACTTCCATTGCACAACAAAAGATCAGAAATAACCATCTGTACAGCAGCAAAAAATTGTTCCTAATTTCTGATGACAAGACAGTGCACAGTGCACTCTGCTAAGACTGTAAGACAGCAGGCAATTTTTTACAGGAGAGGAAGATCCCCTGGGTTTCTTGGTGTTAAGGCATTTAGGAAGGATCTTTTATATCTCTCAGTTGAATACTTTGGGCAGAAACAAGGCAGACCTATTAATGCACAGATGGACATGGTGTGGATAACATAACATTCTCCAAGGCTGCCAGTATGGCTCTGTCTTCATAGCTATCAGAATCACAGAATAATGGAGTTCGAAGGGGCTGATAAGGCCATTGAGTCCAACTCCACTGCTCAGTGCAGGAATTACAGTCAATATGGTCTTGATCCTTTTTTTTTTTTTTGGTCACCCAAATGCAAAGATGTTTACAGAACAATAACAGCTGAGTAACCAGGTTTTTTAAAAGACTTTTAAGATCTGAAATCTCATTGGGGTTCAAAACTACATTTATATGGTAAGTGGGAGCATGAATTGCATTTTGGAGCGAAACTGGCAAAAAAAGAAGAAAAAAGAAAAGAAAAACCCTGGGGGATTTCAGATCATGTGTGCAATCACCAAAGCCCAAAGGAGAGCAAAACTGCCCCCCCCCCCGACTCTTAGAAGTTGCCATCCCCTGCTCAAATGGCAAAATCCTAAAATCTGCTGTTCAGGCAGTTGAATAAACTCAGTTGCTTCATCCTCAGCAACAATATAAATAGGGAAAAGAGACACCGCACGGTTTTTGCCTTCCTGCAGCACATCTGTTTGTCCAAGAGAACCCTGCAAGCATAGTTGGGGAGCAGCAGCAGCACTACTACAGACTGTTACTTGCACAGAGCATTTCCTTAAGTTGCACTGCCTGCTGAAAAGGACAGCACTTCAGTTTCTGATTTGGCACTAAGCACATGAACAGGATTTGGCTGGCTGGATATCTCAGTGAATTGACGCATCTGGCTGTACAGCCACAGATTGGTAATTTGATTCCCCACTATGCCTTGTAGAAGAATAGTCAGCCTGTGTAGTCTTGGGCAAACTACACAGTCCCAAAGCACCCGCAGAACAAGGCAATGGTAAGCTACTTCTAAGTGCTCTATACCTAGAAAGTCCTGTAAAGGTTAGTCTCAAGTCCAAATCAACTTGACTGTATATTATTATCAATATGAGATGAACAGGAATCCATCCATTCAATTTTTATACCGCCCATATTGCAAATTGCTAATCGGGCAGTGTACAGAAAGAAAATCAGCTGCACCCGTTCCATGGGATGTCTGATTTGGCCACAGTAACACATGCCTTAGAGTAATCCCACTTGGATTACTGTAGCACGCTTTATGTGGGGCTGTCTCTCTGAAAACGGTTCTGAAGAAATTAAGCAGCCAGGCTACTGATTGGGGCCAGTTATAGGGAGCATATGACACCCCTGTAACAACAACTGCACTGGCTACCAGTCCGTTTCAGGCCCAATTCAAAGTGATAGTCATTATTTATAAAGCCCTATACAGCTTGTGTTCAGGCTACTGAAAGGACTGTATCTCACCATATGAGCCTTTTTGGTGTTTGAGATCATCAGAGAAGGTCCTCCTATCAGTCCCATTGACAGCATAGGTATGGCTGATGTGGACACGGGAGAGGGCCTTCTCTGTGGCTGCTCCCAGGTTATGGAATGCTCTCCCTCGGGAGGTGAGTTTGGCCCCCTCCCTTTTATCCTTCTGCCAACAGTTGAAGACCCATCTCTTCAGGCAGGCTTTTAACAGTGACAATTGAATCCCTGAATGCCTTCTTAAAGTCTGATAGTTTTTAATGTTCACTTGCTTTTAATTATTCAACTGTATTTTAATTAGCATTTAGTTTAATTGCTTTTTTAAATGTTTAACTTATTATGCTTTTAACTCTATTCTTTTTAATACTGTGAGCCGCCTTGAGTCCCCTTACCAGGAGAAAGGTGGCATATAAAACAAAGAAACATCATTTTAAAAATCCTAAAAGAACAGAAAAAAAAAAATTAAAAAGACAGGCGACAAGATACTGTCAGGTGGCTAAGAAGAATCCTTCTTCCTCCTTCAAGACATTTAATCAATTGAGAAGAACCTTCCCCAGGGCTTCCTTGAAAAACTTTATTTTTAGTTGTTTTTTTAAAGGCATGGAGGGAAGGTGCCTGGCGTAATTCCTGTGGCAGCGCATTCCACAGGGAAGGTGCCACAGCAGAGAAGGCCCAGTTTCTGGTTGTTGTTTTCCAGGCCTCTCAAGGTGTTAATATTCATAGGCACATGTTCTGTGAGAACCTGGTCAGACAGGCAGTCAAATCTGGCAGGAGATAGGAGGAATCAATAATCAAACATAACCTAAGAAAGACCAAAGTCAGCCACTCTGTCTGGAATAACTAACAAATGACCATATGTCTGCTGTGCTGTGTGCAAATCAAAATGGTAGGAACTATAGACCCTCAGCAGAACATACACATATCTCTGCCAACTCTAACATAATGTAAACCACAATTCTACAGTTCCACAGTTGCAATGACTAATTCAGGTTTGATCACCTGCCCAAGGGATGTCACTTCAGAGTGGGCAGCGGGGAGGGGCAGAATAACACAATTCATTAATGCCCCAAGAGCCACTTTAGAGTGTGTGCTCTAACAGAGGTCGTCAACCCCCGGTCCGCGGCCCATTGCCGGTCCGTGGCTTGACACCGACCGGGCCGCGAAGACAGACCTCCCGCCGACCACCCCCCCCCCGCACGCACTCGGAGGCGGCGGAGGCGGCGGGGGGGGGGGGGTAGCCAAGAGCCAGGAGGCCGGTCCGCAATACAGAAAAGGTTGGGGAACACTGCTCTAGTAGATGTTTGCTAATTGTTTATTTGATGTCTATATGATTTTGTTTGTTTAAATTTTAAAAAAAAATTAAAAGAGAATGTGTGCAAAGCTAAAGCAGTGAACTTTAAGCATCTTTTCCGAGCCTTATTTTTAGGCAGACATACCTGCCACAACTTTAGCAACATTACGCACAACACACAGGCATTTCTTTATTTTAAAAGCACTATGCAGCTGGCTTATACTGTAGTAGTAGTAGCAGTAGTAGTACTAATACACATGCCCATGTAGCTGGTACCAGCAGTTGTTCGGTATGTGGAACAGCTGACTGGTTCCTTATGACTTACTTCCACCAATTTACCGTAGGATGTAATGAAGGGGGTGTTATGCGCTAAAACGGAGCCATGCAAATTATAAACCCCGAAGTGAGGAAGCGGCAGGGCTGGGCTCAGGCACCAGCTGCCTCTTGGAAAGCCAAGGGAGGTGGGCGTGTTTCTGCTCGCGGGTCCCAGCCGGACGGAGCCCCCTCTCCTCGCCCCACGGACCACGAAGCACCCCCTTCCTTTTCTGGGGTGTGTGGGGGGGGGCCGAAAGCGAAGCCCTTCATGGGGAGAAAGACCTGTTTGTTCGTCTTTTCCCCGAGGGCCAGGCTATGGGGCAGAGGGGCCCCGCGGGACTGCTCTGGCGCAGACGCGGGTGGGTCTAGGGAGCAGGAGGCGTCCCATGGGCGGCGGGTGGGAAGGAGAGCCGGGGGGACAAGGAGCAGAGAGGGAAGAAAGCGGAGGGGAGGGCAAAAGCATCCGGACGGGACTCAGAAAAGGCCGGCCTCAGCACGGAATGCCTCCCCGGGGGCCTCGGCCACTCACCCACTCGTTAGCCGTGGGGCTGAAGCGGTAAAGGGCCACCTGGCCGGTCACGTCGGCGATGCTGGTGATGTAGGGGTCGTGCTGCTTTAAGGCTGCCAGGCTCATCTCCTGCCCCGCTTTACTCAGCAACTCCATCTTGGATTCGGGCTCTCAGAATAGCGGCGGCGGGGGCGGAGAAAGGAAGGAAGGCGAGAAGGGGAAGTCCCCCGAGAAGCAGCCGCGATGAAACCACCCGCGCGCAACACTCTCCCGCGGCCGGCGGGAAACCAGTCTATCGCGCCTTCCGTTCCGTCCTCGAAGCGCAGCGTCTCGGGAGCCCACGAACGCTCGCTCGACGTCTGTCTGTTCTGCCTGGTCCGTAGTTTGACCGTGTTTTCCATTGTTGATCCTTAGTAGGTGCGGAGCGAAATGGACAACTGCAGAATAGAAAACTTAATGGGTCCATTTCAAAGCCCTCCCTGTCCGAACAGCCTTAGCTTCTTCAGAAGGACAGGGAGAGAAACTGTCCCATTGGTAGCTTCACTCGCTTCTCTCAAATCTTTGGGTGTTTATGTTCCATCTTTCACAAACTTTTCTGGATGAGAACAGAAGCAGTTTTCTTTTTGACATAATTTCACTGGTTGGTTTGTTTAACTAAAAACCTGAAATTCTTACATTTCGTGTTTTTCTGCATTACTAACCACAGCCATCCAAAGACCACTGACTATAAATTGTGAGAATAGTTTACAAGCAGGCATTTTAAGAAACCACTATTTGTCACTTAGTATTTTGAAACTGGTCAAAACTGGATTTAAAAACAATAAATATTTCAGTATTTAAAAACAATAGATATTTCTATGCCGAATAAATCTTAGACATGTCTAACAATGTCTGCTTTTCAAGTGCCCCTCAAGTTGAGCCCTATGCACACAGAAAGCAACCAAACTCACTTTCTACAAGTTCCCCTTGAACAACTGAACTGGTCTATTAATCTAGGACTGCTAATCAACAAACAGTCCAAAAAACCAGAAGCAATAGGCAACAATACAAAGACAGAAAATCATTCTTAGAATTAACAGTCATTTACAAAAGTTTAACTTGCAATGAAAAATGAAAGAGCAGCATACCAAGAAGATGCAGCGATAAGCCTTATTATTGTGGCTGCTATAATGTGGAATGTGGCTGCTATAAGAGCTCACACAGACACAGGCAGACTGTATGCACAACACAAAACCACCACTAAATTATCTCTGGATTCTTTCTATCATAAAATATATGTTAAAACACTGATATTACAGATTGAGGATTTTATAATCAGACCAATATCAAACAACTTCAAAATAATGAGCCTCGATATCTGTTGTTTTTTAAAATCTTTTTTAATTTTCTGAAAGCACTTCTTTATTCTACTAAAAATAGTGACCACTGCCTTCTAATATAATTATATTTATATTTTTTAAACTAATTATAAAAATTGTAAAATATATAGCTATAAATACACAGCAGCTGGGCATTTCAGCTAAGCTGAAATAAACAGAAGAAAGAAATATATTCTTAATCAGTCTTGATTCCACAAGAGTGGCAGTGGGGAAGGGATGATTATGTCCAGGTCCTCCTTGTGGATTTTCTGGAGACTTCAGGTTATGTAATGAGGAAAAACGAATATTGGACTAGGTTGACCTGAGATCTGATGCTTTGTTTTGTGTGTGTGTGGGGGGGGGGGGTTTCATGTACTCTTTTGCAATCATGTTACTGATTTCAAAGGAAGTTCAGAAAATCCTCTGGAGAACTGGCTTTCTCTTTCTCAGGGACATAAAAGAGAAAAATTAGTCTTAAAACTTAAGTTAAAAAGTAGATATGAAAATCATTTCACAAAATGCTGCTCAGTATTTTGAGAAAGAGAAGAGGAAAATGCCTTCCAAAAATTAACAAAGAGTTTTGTGACTTTTTAAAGTCTAATGCATTTCAACTGGCACAAATTCTTGGTCTGCTGCTCACTTCATCAGGTGTAAGGAGTATTACCTCAGCTGACAGATTACTGAACAAATCTATGGGTGAAGATGTGTATTCATTTGACTGAGAAGGAACTGACATTCAGAAGATACAAACATTGATCATTACCCTTAACAATTACTATCAATAACTGACTGTGATTGGGTTCAGTTTCAAATTTTGACAACTCCTCATTTTGCGCGGGAAATATCACAGGAGACGTCTTCTTAACTTTAACATCTTTATCTTTATTGCTTACACAAAGGTCAACACTGTTCATAATTGGGTCAAAACAACTTAACTCCGGCAATAAGCCATAACTGTCAGATGCGAACTCCCGCCCAAAGTCAGTTAAACTCACAGGGGTGCTGGGCCAAACTTCTCCGTGTCGGTGGGTCTCCGGAGGGGTGCACTCCTGACTGCGCAAATGGTGCCGCAGCATGGGTGCCGAGCCCAATCCCCCTCAGGTGGAGGAGTATTAAATCTTGAATCTGGTCTTATCACCTGTTGTCCTCTTCCTTTCCCTTTTGGGAATACAATTACGACCACTCCAAAGATTCATATTCCACTTCTCCTATCTCTTTGAGTGGGGGATCCGGTAGTAATCCCCCTAACTTCAGATTTGGAAAATCCCTCAATAACTCCTGGGATTTCACTCTCTCATACTCCCGCAGTCTCTCCAGCTCTCTTTTACATTTCCACTTATCTAATTCTACCTCAAACTGCCGCTCACCTTGACTACTTCTACTCTCCTCCCAAACGGTCAGTTCTTGCTCCTCCCCCTTGCGATTCCCGCTCTCCTCTACTAGACATATTTCTACCTTCCCCTTTCTTTCGGCTCCTTCTTTCTCTCCTTTAGCCACATTCTCCTTTGAGTCCGATCCTACACCAATGCTCCCCTGCCCTGATCCTCCTACTCCACCCTCTGTCCCGCGAGACGGCACACTCTCCTTCAGACCTCCTTCACACTGACACAGATATTGTTCCATGGATGAACTGATTAACACAGGTATTGAGATGAAAGGTCTTTGTCCTTATTCCAGCCAAAAAAGACAGTGCTCAATTATTGATACTATAATCAGGGCATTTTTGTTGTCAATATTACATCAGAGGAGAATTTATTTTGTTGATCCAAAAAATGTTCCTCTGAAGGAACATGCTGTAGCAAATGTAAAGGGAAGATCTTAGCTAAGACAGCTGTACACAGCACTGTATCTTCTCAAATACACAAGTCCTTCTTCAAGTTAATGTGAATAGTGAAGTAAAGTCATAACAAAATCAAGCGGCAGTGTCTATCAGTACAAATTATTTTCTTCCATGTGTTTCTAACACTGTTTGTGAATCTAGGGCAGTGATGGTGAACCTATGGCACGCAGAGCCCTCTCTGCGGGCACACGAGCCATAAGTTGCCGGATCGCTACCCCCGGCAGCCAAACCTGAGGAGGCAGCTGCAGCCGGGGTGCTAGCACCCCGACAGGTGGGGGGCCAGGATCCAGAGCAGCTGGCGCTGGCGGGGGTTGGGTACAATTGGAGGCGGATCCAGAGTGGGGTCTGGAGGCACCTCTGTGCCCGGGATTCCCCCTTCCGCTGCCGCTGCCACTTCCGCTTCCACCGCCTGCCGTCCGCTGTTTTTTGTTTTTTTCCCAGTTTGGGCACTTAGGCTCAAAAAGGTTTGCCATCACTGATCTAGGGGTTGTTCTTATGTGGGTGCTTTCCTCCCATTTGGTTCTGCTTTATTAGCTTGTATTTTCATGAGGTATATACTTTTTCAAGTCTTCATGGTGTTCTGACCAGATGGGCCTATGGTGTGGTAAACAAGTAACTGCACAAGGGGATGATGTCTGCTGCTCTTCATGAGGCAGTAGGACAACCAATCTAGAGAAAGACTTTTCTGGACCCAGATATTTATAACAACACTATTTCTGGTTGCTAATACCTTCTTTGGGGGTAAGGTGTTTAAGAGGGTGGAGTCAACCCAACACAAGATGGTCTTGGAAGTAGCATGTAATGAGTACAGAGTGGATAATAAGGAAATAGAAAAGACACAGGATTTGTCCCACAGTTTGAATACGCTGGTTCACTCCTTTTCCACACAAGATAAGCACCAGTGCGAACCAGCCCATACCCAGATCGTTCCTGTCCACACTTTTTTTGGCTCCCTCTCAGAGACTACTCTTTTTTAGGTGTGAGATCATTCTGTTTTGGTTTAGTTCCATTGTGCATGATTGCTGGGATCAAACCAAAGTGGTTGGATGGCTGTCCTCTGCTGATGCCACTTAACAGTCTTCTGAAATGGGATGCTTCCTTGCCACTTGCTTTTGGAAGACAAAGCAGAGGAAGTTTTGCATTTCTTCTTAATTGTTGCATATGCATGAGGAAAGATTTTAAATGTCTTTTTGTCAAAGCCCTCTCAAAGCATCACTAATGTGCTGTATTGGTTTCCAACAATTAAAAATGAAATGCAAAACTTCCCTCCCTTTTCCTCCAAAGGTGAGTGGCAAGGAAGATTTCTATTTCTCAGGATGGGATAGTTTGGCTGCCTGCTTGCACCATGAGACTTCAAAAGCCGCCCAGAGTAGACTTCGGTCTAGATGGGCGGGGTATAAATCTAATAAATAAATAAATAAATAAAATAAAAGCATCATACAAAATGGGAATTACACTACTTGGTTTTGGGAGGGTGGTTAATGAGTAATAGTTTCTCCTTATTTTTTAAAAAAATAATTTGAAAATGCATTTTTGAGACATTCTGAGTGGACTTCCCCCCCACATTTTATGCTACTCTCTTGCCTACAGTATCTTACGTTCCTCCTATAACAATGTAGTGTAATGATGAATATTGTTAATATGCCTTCTTCTGGGGAAGGCGGAATTGTAACATTTAATTACAACAAAATGACTTCTTTACCACTGGAACTAGTAACATTCCTTTGGCCTTCTTCGCCCATTCCCAGTATTTATGCTGTTCACACTTGAAAGGCTACCTGTTTGAGGAAAGACTGTAACATTTGAAGAATATGGTAGGACCTCCATATCTACAGGGGATCAGTTCCAAGACACACACACACCCTGCAGATGCTGAAAAACACAGATTATAGCAAACTTTGTTTTAACAGCAAATGCTATACACAGCATGGTCTCTGGTTCCCTCTAGTCGCCAGTTCTGGTAGTGACATAATGGAAAAATATTTCTCTAGCAAGTGCTATACATATGGTCTCTGGCTTCCTGTTCTGACTAATTATGGTAACTTCCTCTTTAGAAATGAATATTTATAGGATTTTTCTTTTAATATTTTCAGACTATGGATAAGTGAATCAATGGATACTGATCCCGTGGATCAGGAAGTCCTACTATATACTCATCTACTCTAGGAATGATTTGCAGTGGAACACCATGTGCAGATTTTTTTCATGTGTTGAGATTCTGCTTTTGGAAGGTGAGGAGGACATGCTGCTGGTATGAGTACCAGTAGCAATGGCTGGAAAAGAGCTTGTGTGCATGTGGAGGTTCACAGACATCAGTCCTGCTCCTCTTTCTCAATTGAGTGGAGAGTGGTTGGCCCATGGCTGGAACACACTTAATAGACTTAGAAGTGAAGTAGGAAGATCAAAGAATAATAAAGTAAAAGGGGGCAATTTGGATCCAGGACAAATTTTCTGTAACTGTGGAGAAATTCAATCAATGCAACACTTGTGTGCATGCATTTTATGCCCCACCACATGTACAAAAGAAGATCTAGCAAATGGCTGAGATAATGCCACTGGTAGTCAGCTTCTGGTCAAACACAGTCTAATTATCTTAACACTTCAAATTATTTTAATTTTATCTATATTTCATATATGTCCATATTTTTAACATGTGCAATGCTCTGATACGAATAAAGAAAGAAAGGGTAGAATGAATATGGTGCAGTGGATAGAGTGTTGGAATACGACTCAGGAGACCCAGCTTGAAATCCCCATTTGGCCATGGAAACTCACTGGGTGGGGTGGCTAAAGGCAAATGATTCCTTGAACATCTCATACACCTATTAGATTCATTGTAGCTTATAAGTTCTCTGCTAACAAATAAAGCATTTTAAGCAAATGTTCAAAAAAAATTGTTTACAGTCTACATTTTTTAAACACTTTCTTTCATTACCAGGTCAGTATAATAAATGTACACCTTGGTGCTGCATGAGCAGAATGGAAGAACAGATAGTGGGTTTTGGCTTTTTGTTGGCTTTATTAGGAATAGAGTGACTTAAAAAATGACTTTTGCTGGCAAACATTTATGCTTTCTTTACAGGTAGAACCAGTAGCATCACAACTCCCACTTTCCAGCCCTCCTGCTGGTGTATTTGTACCGCTGATGGTCATCATCACATCTCTGGCAATGAGCTAGCACAGGATCTTTTCTATCTTCATCATCCACCAGCACACAGACAGTATCTAACAGCTCAGTAGTTTAAGTGAACCACAGACTAATGTAATTAACAGAGAACCCAATTCATTCTGCAAATTTGAACATTCTTGCCTTTGAATTCAGCACTAGTTCAACTAGGAAAAAGATATCTTTCACTACCTTATTGTTGCAGGTTACTCTAAATGTACTCCTTTTGCCTGATTTGTGTACAAATATTCAAACATATACTAAACTAGTATGGCCATTTTGAAATTGAGTGATTTCTTACCAACCTAGTTGAGCATAAACAAGGAAACACAGTTATTAGAAAGCAATGAAGGTACAGAGATATAGGTCTCTATTAGTGATTTTCCACGGTCCACAGCCATTATTCTGATAAATTCCCTGATGGAATTTCATAATTTCCATATTAACTGCCCAAACTTTGCTTTACTGCCTTTTAAAAGTACCATAAGAAATAATGATAAAAGATAATATATGGAATAAACGTCATCTAGTTTAATTATATTAGTTAACAGATTCAGTCTAAGAACTGCTCTGTTTTTCCCTTGGAACCACCACAGTGATATTTTAAGATGCTCTTATTTCTGCTTAGAGCTAATATCAGTCAGTTTTCCATTGCAATATTCATAATAAACAAACTATAAATGGCAAAAGCAGGTTCTTAAATAGCGTGACTGTCTTTTTAAGTCATACTAGCCCTCCCCAAGTTGGGCCCAGAGCAGCTCTCATCATCCCTAGCTATGAGCCAGGTTCACTCAGGCTGTGAGGAGTTTTACTTGAAAATATTTAGAGGGTTGACTTGTCATGTTGAAGAACCTGCTTTCACGTGTCCTTTCTCTGTTTTATCTTTTAAAAGTTTAAACACCTCTAGGCTTCTCGGGAAGAATAAAGCATAAGGAGACTAATGGTACACTGTTTGTTCCTTACCTTGAAGCTAGAGAAATATGTTAGGAAATTATGTGGAGCAGGAAGCATTAAAGAAACTATGAATAATTGAAAACATGTAATTTAATCAAGTACAAGTATAACAGCATAAAAGAACCATGTACTCTTCTGGTGTATTCCCACATAGTTGCAGATTGAACTTTTTGTAACTGCCAGTTAAGTTTAAGCTAACAGGTGCAGAACAGCTACCGTTGAGAGAAAGAAAGAAAGAAAAGAAAAGAAAAGAAAGAAAGAAAGAAAGAAAGAAAGAAAGAAAGAAAGAAAGAAAAGTCTATAAGTGACAGCAACGATCCAAGAAAGCCAATTTTATTTGTACAATGAGGTTGTTCTCACGACTGCGGCAGGAAAGGTTGAAGTACGTAGGTCACCCGCAGCCCTCCTTACATTGCTCAAGAACATTTGAAGGATTAATAATTTATGGATTATCTCCTAGAAACAATGATCTGGTGCAGACAGGTAATCCAATCTCCTGTATCCTTCTGACATGGGATGCCATTTCTTTGGGGGATTGTGCAAGGGTGGCAACTTCTCCAGAAAGGCAGTCTGCCTGCCAGCTGGAGACATGAAAAAATGGCAGGAATTTGCTTTGTGACTATGACGTCTTCCCTTGGAGTAAGGTAAGTGGTTTGATAACACTGGTAAAGCTGGGGCATCTGTCACCCGCCAATGCGCCGTTCATAGCTCGGAAACATTTTTATTCTTAAAGAAATCTCTTTGTGAAGGCAGTAAAAGGGGGGGGGGGGAAATAAGACATCCTGTCATCGACACAAGAAAACAAGGAAAGATGCCATTTGCAGTTTTGTTCTTTCTAATTTTTTACATGTGTGCTGAGAAAGTTCTGAATTCTTTGCCTCAGTTCTTCATAGCTAGCCTATATATATTTCATAGCGTCTACGTTAAATTTTATCCACTACTAAGTCACAGGTATTCCTTGGGGAATAATTTCACTGAAATCAGTAAGACTACTGTGTTCAGTAGGACATAGACTAGTCTTTGCAGATCTTAAATGAATTATCTGCCTTGTAGGAAATATAATGAATTAAAATCTTTTTTCATTCATAAATAAACAAATCAATAAAATGGAGGCTTCTGAACATCTGAAGTCTAGGAACTTATGTCGTCCCCCCGCCCCCCACATTTCGTGATAAGCATGGATATGATCGTCACAAGTTAAGGCCATTTCCAGAAAGGGAGCTTTTGATGCTAGCAATTAGAAAATGCCTTGCCTCTATTCTGTCTTTTTGTCATGTCCTGTGATCGAGAAAAAGAAAGAGGTCCCAGACAACAGCCCCCTTTTGTTGAATTTTAAGCAAGGCAGAGGCATAAGAGAAACCTCCTTTGCAACCAGTGCAAAGTCTGACCTGAAATCACTGACACAAACTTGCAAGATAACCTATGCAGCCTGTCTTTGTTCAGGCCCCATCTGTTTACAGTAACACCACTTTCAGGGGGTAAAGAGCACTCAACTGAGGGAGGGTTCACCCTTAAAGATGTGGGACATGGTGGCGCTGCGGGTTAAACCGCAGAAGCCTCTGTGCTGCAAGGTCAGAAGACCAGCAGTCGTAAAATCGAATCCACGCGACGGAGTGAGCTCCTGTCGCTTGTCCCAGCTCCTGCCCACCTAGCAGTTCGAAAGCATGCAAATGCAAGTAGATAAATAGGTATCACCTTGGTGGGAAGGTAACGGCGTTCCGTGTCTAGTCGCGCTGGCCACGTGACCATGGAAACTGTCTACGGACAAACGCTGGCTCTACAGCTTGGAGACGGGGATGAGCACCTCACCCTAGAGTCGGACACGACCGGACTAAATGTCAAGGGGAACCTTTTTACCTCACCTTAAAGAAGAGCAGGACCTTGATTTGTATTGGTGGCCCAGTGCCAGATCACAGCCCCACAGCTGCTTTTCTTTCAAAGTAAAAGTGGCAGCGTTAAGCCCCCTTTTTAAAAAGAAGTGATTAACATAACACAAAATGTAACTCTCAGTTTCTGATCTAAGCGATTAAACCCTTAATGACTGCAGAGCAATAGGTATTGTTCTTGTCATGTTCTTTATCTCTCAAGTCCACAGATAATATGTAGACATTCCAGTCTAACATTTGTGGATCCCTACTACAACAGAACTGCGCCAAGAAGCTGAAGATGTGTTAGAAAGATATTGATTAAAACAAAAATGTAACTATTTTAAAATCTAATGTGGAGAATTAAACAACCGAATTCCAAATTCTCCATATATCTCTTGTTGTGCCACCTTTCTTACGTAGTTTACAAGGTAGGCAGATTCTTCAAAAAAGGATATATAGGATTTCACACATGACCAAGAAATTAGTAATGATTTGTATAGTTGTACGAGCTGTTTTGGTGACAAGAGTGTTACAAAGTTTTATCTCTTGTGGAAGAATTCTGAATTTTGCCAAGCATGTTAATTGTGCATGTAATGTTGCTCATACTGTTTAGCAAAAAAACCCAAACCAAAACAAAAAGTTTAGGCTGCAGTGCTTAAAGTATTTCTCAGCAGACATGTGCAAAACAGCGCTGCCAGTGATTCATAATAGCTAAACCTCTTTTTGCTTTTCATATGAACTGATGAGTGTTTTTTTTTCAGAATTGAATGCAACCCTCTTTATTATGAAGTCAGGTCCGGGGCCTGTTCCCCAGCTAGGATGGCTCTATGTTCTTCTTTAGAGAGAATTGTCCTCTGTTTGAAGGTGCATCAGGAGAGAGTGCTTCAGAGGTCAGGCCTCTGTTTGAAGGTGCCATGCATTTAAAGAGTTTCCTAGGCCAAGCCCATTTTAATGATAAAGAACCCTTACGAGGAACAGCCTTGAAGCAGTGGGCACCTGAACAGGAGGCTAAACAAGCAGCACATTCGGTAGTTCACCTGGTCGTAGGTGGTGTATAAAGAGTGGTGCCGTACAGCCCTGATTTGGAGGGTGATCCAGGACTGTCTGAGTAGCTGGGACTGCAACCTCTTCCAGACACGGCCCAGGCTTCCCTGTTGCCTCTGAACATAGTTGAATTCTTCACAGTAGCTGGGAGACAAATGGATTTGCCCAAGAACCATTGTTGTGAGGTATTGCAGCTGTTGCACCAAGTATTTGAGGGTGGCTTTGCCTTAAAGGGGGAAGTAAGAGCCATTAGCCTTATGAAAAACCTGTTTCTCATTTGCTAATATGCTACCTGTGTTTTTGGACCCTCCTTATGGAGAGTTAATGGTAACGGGTATTGTTATGATAAGCACCTGCACTTGGAAGTTTACCGCTTGTCCCATACCCAGTAGACATATCAATGCTTGTTTGTACAACAGGACTCTGCTGGTAAGATCAGGGATTGTTTTTCAGAACAATTTCCCTCCTGGTTATATTAAAGATTATGTTCTGTGGTAGTAGAGCCAAACCACACTCACAGCCATGCTAAGGAAATGAGACCCAATGGCTCTGCTCTTTCAAAGAGACTTTGTAACAGGGTATACATCTGATTGTGTCTGATACCTTGTGCTGGCAGAATAAACTAGTAACTCTGTGATGCACTGTGTGGTCACTCCTCTTTTTATGTCAGCTGGGAACGAGCCAAGGAAGGTGCTTCTGGTAATTCCTTCCACAACCACCCCACAGTACTGACAGCCCTACACATCTATGGTGTAATGGTGCAGCTGTACCATGCAGCTGTATAATATGCAGTGGAGGTGGGGAGACAGAGTGGAGTTTACAGTTGTGCCTGCCCAGGAGTGTTATTCAACCAGCCCACAACTTGTACTGTAACATTTTACAGCTCACAGACAGGGCTGACTAAAAGAGAAATGGGCCA
This sequence comes from Intellagama lesueurii, assembly GCA_037013535.1. NCBI lineage: Eukaryota > Metazoa > Chordata > Lepidosauria > Squamata > Agamidae > Intellagama > Intellagama lesueurii. The sequence continues at coordinate 247,462,779 of JBAJHW010000002.1, forward strand.
CAGGCAACCTTTCCCTGTAGGGAACTTGCAAGGCCCACCTTATAATCACAGTCCTTTTGATAACCACTCATCAGGTATGGAGAACAGAGTTTGGAACACTAAGTCTGAAAATGTATTCGTGTTAAAATAAAACTGGGAAATTAATGCACTGCTATTCATGTTTAAAACCAGAAACATTAAATATTATTAAAATTATAATTAAAAGGTTATTTTTTTCACCCTCTGCAAGGAGCACTTCTTAGTCCACACTCCCTCTCCATGAAGAGAAAGGCACCAGTACTTATCTTTGAAGAGTACAGCTGTTAGCTCAAATCTTGATCCTACAAATGTATTTGGAGTATAACAACACCTTACTTTGCACTGCCAGGAGTCTATGATTTGTTGCTGTTAAGTGCCATCAAGTCACTCCTGATTTACAGCAACCCCATGAATGTGTGTTCTCCAAAATGTCCTGTCCTCAACAGACCTGCTCAGCTCTTGCAAACTCAAGCTGGTGGGTTCCTTTAGGTAGTCAGTTCATCTCATATTTGGTTTTCCTCTTTTCCTGCTGCATTCAACCTTTCCCAGCTTTTTTGTTTTCCCAGAGAATTCTGTCATCTCATGATGTGCCCAAAGTAGGACATCCTCAGTTTCAACATTTTTGCCTCCAGAGATAGCTCAGGCTTGATTTGGTCTAGGACCCACTTGTTCATTTTTCTGGCAGTCGAGAATGCTCTCCTCCAGCACCACATTCCAAACAAATATTTTTTTTCCCCTGTCAGCTTTCTTGACTGTCCGGCTTTCATACCCATACATAGTAATTGCAAGCACTATTGTGTGGATGGTCTTGGTTAGAGATGAGGGTATTTGTATTCGTATACGAATATCCCCACACAGGTGGCGTTAATGAGGGTCCAGCCCCATGGGGCCAGATGGTCCACTCGGAAGGCGCGATTCTTCCAATGGCTCTGCAGATTGTGATCTGCGAGCCACTCTTCGACCTTGCAGCGAGGCTTGTCCTCCCGCCTCCTGCCAGGAGTGGTGAGCGGATTGCGTGCTGCGGAGCCATTGGTAGAATTGTGCTGTCCGCGGCTGATTGGTGAGTGGACCGTCCAGCCCCATGGGGCTGGACCCTCGTTAACGCCACCTGTGCAGGGATATTGGTATTCATATATGGATACGAACACCCCCATTTCTAGTCTTGGTCTTGGCCTCCAGTGACACATCCTTACACTTGATGATCTTTTCTAATTTCAGAGAGGCAAATCCGCCTTAGAGCTCCCTTAGTTCTGTTTCCCAAGAGTAATCACCACCTGGACCTAATTACCATCTGCACCTGACACCACCAACACGGATGACAATCCCAAGGAACTGCGCTTAGGGCCACAACAAGCTTGCAAGGTAGTCTGCCACCACCTTTATGTCATGCTCCAACTTGGAATAAAGGGAACCGGAACCTCACTGAGCTTCCTTCGGAGTCTATAGGGAATTCAGGCCCGAATACCTTTTGTCTCTAAATCCCAAGCAAACATGGAGGTAGTCACAGCAAGTCCTGAAGGTTAGGCAGGATTTAGTACCTGCTTTTAGTACCAAAAGCAGACACAGTGAACCATACAAGCTGCCGAGAGCTGTTTATATTCCATTGAGAGAGAAATAAGTATACCTGCTAATTAAGAACCTGCCAAACTTGGCCATATCCAACAGGATAAGGAAGGTGCACTTCTCCGGAGAAAGCCTCTAGCAGATTGTTAAAAAGATTATGTAATGAATGCTTCAGAACTAGACTTCTGAATCATGATGGAAGAAGGCTAGTCCTGAGATCTTCATACTTCAATGCAGAGAGAATGTGGTAGGCCTGTAAATAACAATAATATTTATGAGCCATCCAGTCAGTTTGGACAGATGGTGGCCCTTTCCAGGGTTTTCTAGGTAGAGAGTATTGAGGAGTGGTTTACAATTCCCTTCTGGGAGCACTCTGGGACTGAGCAGCTTGCCCAAGGCTACACAGGCTAGCTCTTCTCCTGGGAGACACAGAGGGTATTGAACTCCCAAGCTCTGGCTCCATAGCCAGATATCTAACTCAGAGGTCTACAGCTTGCCTTTGAAGGTCTGTGTCATACTTCCATTCCCTAATTATTCTGCTGTCTTGAAATACAGCTTTGCTTACTTAGTGACTAGCAAACTGGTGGTACTGTCCTATAGATCAAGGCTCCCAGCAAAAACTGTTATTCAAATCCAGGTTTGGGAAGTGTCGTAAGTAAGTCGACATGGTTCTTTCCTGTTTCTAGCACATTGAATGGGTACTGGCTGGTCACTATCTGAAATTCCAGCCACCTCTTACTTTCCCTTTCTTCTTCTGTTGGAAATGAAAAAGCTTAAATTATTGGGGGAGGGGGGGACACACATCGGCCACTATCTCTTCTGAACATCTTAGCTAGACAGGGGATATGAATATGAAGTGCGGCACCATAGGTGCCATGATGGTCTGTTCTCTCCCCACAGAACCAGCCTTGTCCACTCACTGGGCTCTGTGTAGTGTGCTTGTCCATCAGCATTGTTGTCGTGCCAGTCATGGAAGTAGTCTGGCCACCAGTTCCCCACCTCTCCCCACAGCCAACCACTCCAGTGAGGAGGTGGGAAGATGCATTTTCCCACTCAGCTGCTGAGCGGTTGGCTGTGGGGAAAGGTGGGGAAGTGCCAGCCAGACTCTTTCTGTGATTGGCATGACAACAAAGCTGACAGACAGACATGCACGCTGCATGGAGCCTGGTGAGTGGAATGGGCTGGTTCGGGGGGGGGGGGGGAGGAGAGGAAATGGATCGCTGTGGCAGCTGTGGTGCCACACTTTGTATTCATGTCCCATGGATATGAATATGAAGCGCCCATGTCTAATCTCAGCAGCTGCTGTCAGACATGTTGGCTTTCAAGGATGAGGGCAACCTTCTTAATAATGGACAAAGTTCAGGTGATCTGCCCTTCATCGAGCAGAGAAGAAGCTTTTTGTCAAGCCCAGAGCCAAGGAATAATGCTGGCAAACTGGCAATGGGGTTCCTATATACACAGTGGGTACTTTGGGGACGGGGGAAAGACACTGGTTTGGACAACACCTTTGCAGACAGAAGTTGACAGTTGTGGTAGAAAAAATATCTATCTATCTATTCAAGGTTTGATATATTATGGATTGTTCAGTATTTAGGTATCTGGCTGAGGAGCCAAAGGTTGGGAGTTTGATTCCCCACTGTCTGGACGTAATGAGTCATCGGGTCCCTTCCATCTCTGCAGTTCTAAGATGATGAGGATGAGAATGAATGAAAGAGGAAGAGAGTGAGAGTCATTTGTTGGGGCTTTTTGTTTTGTTTTGTTTTACAATGTGAATGATAGTAAATAATTTGATTATCTAAAATAGCTGCCGTGGTTTAAAAGAAAAGAAAACCAGCACTCAAGGTGAACTATAATGTACTATCTGTACATATAAACCTGGCACAGCAGCTTTCTGGACAGAAATGACTCTTACCCCATGGCCTTAATCAAGCATTTTTCCAATAAAACCAGGGAGCTTCCACAGGGGTGATACATCATGCATGGTTACTGAAGCAGTATTAATTGGCACAATAGACTGAAATCATTAAGACAATTATTTAAAGACTTGAGTGCCAATGTACATGACAGTCTCGAACAGGTCTTTCAGGGGCCTTTGGCATCACATTCAATACTTGCTTCCATGCAGACTTGTTATAGTCCTGAACACATTGTCATCTATATTGAGTTGCCTGGTTTGTAATCTTGGCGAGATAATTCTCTAACACTTATACATCTCTGGGAGCTGGCTGTGCAAATAATATGCAAACGTGAGAAAAGCTGAAGAAGAAAGAGCTGGTTTTCTGTGCGGCTTCTGCAGGTAGCAACATTTCAATGAGAATGGAGGACATTTTGATGACAGTGGGGTTTGGTGCGTTTTAGGCACAGCAACAGCTTCAACACAATAACGTTCTGCTGGGGTGTACATGTGTCCTCATTCAGTTTGGAGAGGCAGGCATGCTGTTGGCTCCCCCCAGTCCCCAGTGGAGGCAAGGCTGCTCAATTCAGTAGTAATTTCAGGCTTTTAGTTACCAGTGCTAGCCTGAGGGCACCTAGGGAGTTCATGGCAGGGATGACAACTGAACTTCCTATTCAGTTGCTCAGTCACTATATAATGCCAGTGTACACATCTCCCTGCTCTTTCCTCTTACGAAATGTGCATTTGGATGTAAGACATTTTTAAGGAGACAATCCAACACTCTCCAGAGCAAAATTAAGGCCTTTTGGCATTACGTGCCATCATTTCAACGCTACATCTACTACTTAAGAACATAGACTTAGTTAAAATAAACTCCTTCAGAAGAATTTGTTTATCTGCAGTGTGCCAACATTCTTCACTGGTGATGTATTTGAGTACTGAGAATTAACTCAGCACTGTCCTATTAACTAAGTCCGTGATCCTAACCTCCCTTCCTCCTCTTAGCTGCAACTTTTGAATAGTTCATGCAAGTGAGGAAGCAGCATGAAGCCATGTAAATGGAATATTTTAGATTATCCTCTGTCAGATGTGGACCGTTGTCTCCTTAAAAGCAGACATGGGCAAAGCACGTTGTTGTTAGACAGTCATTCCCTAGCCAGCACTGCCATAGTGAGGGATGATGGGAGCTGAGGCCCAGTTGGGTCTGGACAGCTGCTCTTTGCTCACTTGCTACAATAAAGGATTTATCAGGCAAAAACAAGTGGAAAAACTGGAATATGCAATAACCAAAGAGGCTCTAAAAGGGGGCAGGGGCAACATGGGCATTTTGTCTGGATCTCACCTCACACAGGGGCTTCACCTGAGCCAAGGGGGCATGACGGTCATGCATTCTATGGATTAAATTTTTAAAAATGTATTTATTCTTTGAAATTCTGTTTACCCCTCTTCCCAGACAACGATGGAGCCTTGCAACATGAAATGGCTTAATCTGAGCTCTCAGAGGACCTGTAACTAACCATATGTACTCATTATAATGCCTTAAGGCAATGGTTCCCAACCTTGGGTGCCCGGATGTTCTTGGACTACAACGCTGAGAAATCGTGGCCAGCACAGGTAATGGTGAAGGCTTCTGGGAGTTTTAGTCAAAGAACATCTGGAGACCCAAGGTTGGGAATCACTGCCTTAAGGATTGGAGTCACTGTGAAGTCCCTTAGTCATGGGAACAAAGGGATTCAAGGCTGGCTTTGGGAGTTTGGGTGGCACAGCTATCTATGGTCTCTCTTTGTCCTGTCCCTTTAAAAAAAAACACGGAACAGATTGTACTGTCAAAAGGCTGCACACATCAGCCAAATTCTAGATGCAGACTTGCAGAGGATGCTGTCTGGTTTGCCTGAGAGTAAGTGGATATGGCCCTGGAGTGGTTGCAGTGGATGGGTAGTGTCTACAGGTCTCACCTGATGCTTAGGAAAGATTGGGTAGGCAGGCTGAGGGTATCCTGGTGAGTGACTTCCAGCAGGTTGTTGCACAGCTGTTTGTCTCAGCACTGGCTTGTCTGCTCAAGGTCTGGCAAGCCATAAGGTGGAAGAGTAACTGAAGCATGCTTCTGAGCATATCTAAGGTGATGGAGGTTTTAAAAAGAAAAGGGAGCCGTGGCTTTCAAAGAAGATGACTTGATAAGGGAGAGACCTAAGGAGGTGAGCAATGTCAATTTGCTATATGTTTTCATCCCAGAGAAACACCTTGCTGTTCTCTGGCAATGTGGTTGCTGTATTGGCAGGCTGGCCAACAGAGGGCAGCGTATTTAGTAAGAAGAGATCAGAAGGGCACTTTCAGATGTAGAAGAAGCTACTGCTGTTCACCTCACTAAGCTTATATCCTCTTGGAAGTGACTAGAAGCCACTCAGCTTACACAGAAGATACATGTCTTTGCTGGAGAGAGAGAAAGAGAGAGAAACTGAGACCTTGTGTTTCCTGGACTGTCCTTTACCCTCTTGGACCTATGGTGACATGCTTTCTACTTAGACTGATACTATTATGGTTGTGGATTTTACTTACTTCTTGTATTTTTCTCCTGATTCCATCTTAAAAAGAGAGATTTAATGTCTATGGCCAAGGTCAACAGGTCTGTTTATTTCGGGTGCTGCTCAAAGCAATCTTTTTGCCTTTGGCTGTATGGATATAGACCATACATTTTTGATGTTTGCAGAGTGTGAGAGACTAGATGGTATTATCTGGGAATGTGTGCATTGCTTAGAACACAGAGGACCATTTTGTTTTTCTGAGTAGTAAGGGGCTTCTGGCTGGAAATTTGGGAACTATTCTTCTCAACTGAGCATTGTGGAATCCAGTGTTGTCTACTCTATGGTGTTCTCCAGAGGAGCCTCGTGGCACAGTGGTTAAATGGCAGTACTGCAGTCAAGACTTTGCTTTTGACCTGAGTTCAGTTCCGATGGATTCAGATAGCCAGCTCACGGTTGACTCAGCCGTCCATCCTTCTGGGGTTGGTTAACTGAGTACCCAGCTTGTGTGTGGAGGGACAACGTGTAGCCTGCATAATTAACTTGTAAACTGCCCAAACTGCTTATATACTGCTATGAGGCAGTATATAAGCAGCACACTCTGTTTTGCTACTTTGCTTTTCTGCAGGACTGTGATTTAGCTAGCTAATTGTGATTGTGTGGGGGTTTTCCCCCGAGACATCTGTATGTGGCAAAAATAGGGCCTTTTGGTCCTGCTTCACCATTAACTGTCATCATAATCAAGAGAGAAGACATGTCTTTGTTCTTGAAAGATGAGGGGCTGCCATATCTCCTTGCATCTTCTAGAAGGAGGATTCTTACCATCTTTCCTATTTCAACCCATTTCCCTAATAAATATTAGCTTTCTTTTTCATTAAAAGAAGAAGCCTGGATGTGATTTCTTTCCAGGAGGGCGTGTGCTTTGCTAACCCTGCCAGTATTCAGGGGCTGAGCCCACTAATTAACTTAAGCTACTGCTTATTGTGCAGTGCTAATACATCCTTCCTTTCCTTCTTTGATCTGGAAAGGTCAGGCAATGGAGCAGCAACACAGAATCTCAGCCACTGGCTTTCCTGATCTTCTCAGAGCATTTTAAAAATCTTTAAATATGTCAGAGCATTTACCCAAGGCTACAACCAGGTGGCAGTATTCAGCAGCAATGTTAAGGGCTCCTGAGGGATGGCTGGTCCTCTTGCTGGTGGAAGGAAGCCTAGCAAATGCCTAAATCCTGGGTTTTACTGCAGTGGAAGCCACTCTGTGCGGCAACCAGGATAAAAGAAAGTAGAAAAAAGACAGAGGGAGGGCATTGATATTTACATGGGGAGCAGGACTTCTGCTATTCTTGTTCTGCAAGAACAAATATTTTGCATTATACTCAGAAGGATTAGGCAAACATCAGACTTCAGGGAGTATCTGAGAGACACATGCCTTGTCTTGCTATCAATAGAGATATAATAGCTGGAGTGGCTTTGATATATTTTGGTTTGATGAAACCTGTCTATCAACAATAGGGAAGCATTATAATACGATGGTATTCTGCTACATCTCTGTAATCTAGTAAACAGTTTAATTCTCTAAGTAATTCATTGTTCAGCTTTTGGTATATATATGTCCTGCTATAATTCAAGAGTTTAAGCATGTACAGTTTAAAACTGCTGTCTGCATGATGCCCAGGGGTAAAGCGAGATGAACACAACAAATGTTTTATTGTTATGTATATGGGTTAGAATTTGAGGACTAAATCCCATGTTAGCTTCAATTAGTGTTCACCAATTAAAACAAATGGACCTTGTTAGTCACAACTAGTCATGTAAGGTTGATTTCTTTCAATTGGATTATTCTAGTTGGGATTGGAGCTGCTAATTTGCTGAAGTGGACAGAGTGATGGACTGGGATTCAGTTCAAATCCCTGCTTGCCCATGGAAACTCACTGGAAGGTGGCACTAGTAAAACCAGTCCATAAATAATTCACATACCTTCCATTTGTATCAAAATGTGGCACAATTTAAAATTGACGCATATGAAATATAGGTAAAATTAAAAACAAATTAAAATAATTAGATAATTAGACTATTTTTTTACCAGAAGTGGGCTACTTAAATAGTATTATGTCAGCCATTTGCTAGATTTTCTTTTGTACAGGTGGTGGGACATAAATAGCATGCACATACTATAAGTACTGCCTTGATTGAATTTCTCCAGAATCACAGAAAATTTGTCCTGAATCTAAGTAGCCCCATTGTAGTTGGTTATTCTTTGATCTTCCTACTTTGCTTCAAAGTCTACTAAGTGACTTCCAGATGGTCCAGCCAGAATCTTGTCCAGGTGGGAGAGGCGCTTCAGCATTCATCCATTTGGCAAGCTGTGTTGTTTTTCCTCTCCATAGGTTTAGCCTAGCCTCTTTTGGTTTAATATTTAGTACTTGAGAGGTGAGTAGAAAACCTTTCCTCGATTTTAGCTGTCATCTAGGGCATTGGTATCCATGAAGTGGATGGGCTTCATGCTGTATTACATTATTTCGTTTATCGTTTGCTAGCAATGCTTTCTGTTTCCAGAAGCATTGCACTGTAAACTTGCTGATTTACATATCTTGAAGACCCTACTAGGATCACCGTATGTTGGACACAATCTGACTATTCAGAACAACAAGAACAATTTGGGACTAATATTGGGTTTGACTCGGTGATTCTATATACATATATTTCCCCTGAAAAGTCTAATAACTGATTTATTTGCAATTAATTGCACAAACGTAACCTGAAATTAATTGCATTTGTGTTGCTAATATATACAAGGTGGTGTATATATGTATTGCCATCAATATACGAACACAATATGATGTGTTATAATGTACACGGCTTGATGAGCATTGCAGTAAATCTTGCTACCATGAATAAATAATGGTAATAACCTTCATAATTAGAGATAGGCACGAACCTGAAAAATAGTAATTCGTAATGGTTCATGGTTTGTCACTAGCCGTAAACCATGAACCAACTGGAAAACTGAAACAGTTTGTGATTCGTTTTTTGGTTCATGCCCAGTGGTGGGACCCTACCTGTCCTTGTTGCCCTGCCGCCCTGCTGCAACAGTGCTTCATTTCATTTTGCCCAAATAGAATCCCCGAACTGGGTTGCGAACTGAAACATGAACCAGCCCAATTCATCAGTTTTTCTGGTTCATAGTTCAGTTCATGCCCATTTCTGTTCTTAATCAATTGGTTGAACGAGTATGCAGTTTCAATGTTTCTCTCAAAGTTCATTCTTGGAAGCAGATATTTTTTATTTTTTATTTATTTTTAGATTTCTACCCCGCCCCCCTAGACAACGTCTACTCGGGGCAGCTTACAAATGTCATTAAATATATAAAACATTAAAACATTAAACAATTAAACAATTGAAACAATAATATAAAGTATTCAAGATGGGAATAATAAAAATTAAAAAACTAGAATTTAAGAATTGACAGAAGGGAAGGCCTGCCTAAATAGCCAAGTTTTTAAATGGCTCTTAAAAACACCCAGCGAGGGTGCCAGGCGGATCTCTGTTGGGAGGCTGTTCCATAGTCGAGGGGCCACTGCCGAGAAGGCCCGGTTTCTAATTCTTTCTTTCCGGACCTCTCTCGGCGTTAGGCCCCTCAGCCGTCCCTCCTGGCTAGGCAAATGAAACCAACAAATAAAATTCCTAGGACTTCCGGCTTGACGCTGCGACGAGACAGCAGCAGAAGGACGGAGCTCCATCCCCTGGGCTGAATTCTGACCTGTTTGGGACCCCCCCAGGGGGTTAAAACCACCCCGAAGAGGTGGTGAAATGGGGGAGAAGCCTGTTGATCATGGGGGGAATGGCGGTTACCCACGTTTGATCCGGGAAACTCCCCAATCAACCAGCGGGCGGAAACAAGCAGCTGAACTAGCTTGCTTGCAAGTCGTCGGCAGCCGGCAATGGAGAAGCAAATAAATCAGCCTAATTAACATCGTGTTACCACTGGGTGAGAAACATTTTTTAACTGTATTGCTTTACTATCCCAAGACAATCTCTACAACAGAAATAGCGTCTTCTATCCCCTATCACTGATTGAGCAGCGGTGAATCTGGAGAGAGGAGTAGACGCAGGGAGACACAAGGAAAATAAATTGGACATTAATTAGACATTTAATTATACTTCAAGGAAGGAAGTTTGGTATTACTTTATCATTATGAACTTAGGAATCTCTTGAAAACATAATTGGCAACAACTCTAGGAAACTAAACTTATTTATGCTACTTGAAACAGCTATGTAAGGTGCTGGCAAAAAGCCTAGAATCAATGACCTTGAACACTTTATGGCTGTTTGAAATTCCCTTTCTTTTTGAGGATGGAACTGAATTACAGATAAATTAACCCTAGAAAGCCCAATCCAGCCAAAGTGGAACTTCTAAACTATATCCTGGGTTCTGAACTTGACTGGACCTTGAACCTTTAGGTGGGGAAAACTCTCTAAGTCTGAGACTGGATTCAAGCTTAACCCTAAAGGTGATCAATCAATTAAAGTTGGCCTATGGAAGCAAGTATTGATGTAAATGGACTGATTACTTTAAGCATCTGGACAACTTTCACTTGGAATACAATTATTTGACATCTGGGACATAATGCCACAACAAGGACAATTTTGGGACGAAACAAAATCTACCCTTCAAACAATTTTAGAAATAGTGAGATCCCACAACCAAGAGGCAAAATTATTCACGAAGCAGTTGAAGAAGAACTATAGTCAACAGGAGACAGGGAATAATGAACAAGGAAATGAGAGGGTGGTGGATGATGTATGCCAATCAAAAGAGGGGCTGGAGGAAATTAGAGAAGAAAACCTAGGAGATTTAATTCTAACCCTGGAGCCGAGGAGAGTTTTAGGTCTGCTAAGGGAAGATATGCTCAAAATCCTACATATGCTCAAAATCCTACAAGGTAGGCTTCAGCAGTATGTGGACCGAGAACTCCCAGAAGTACAAGTTGGATTTTGAAGGGGCAGAGGAACTAGAGACCAAATTGCTAACATGCGCTGGATTATGGAGAAAGCCAGAGAGTTCCAGAAAAAAAGCTACTTCTGCTTCATTGACTACGCAAAAGCCTTTGACTGTGTGGACCACAACAAACTATGGCAAGTTCTTAAAGAAATGGGAGTGCCTGACCACCTTATCTATCTCCTGAGAAATCTATATGTGGGACAGGAAGCAACAGTTAGAACTGGATATGGAACAACTGAATGGTTCAAAATTGGGAAAGGAGTACAACAAGGCTGTATATTGTCTCCCTGCTTATTTAACTTATATGCAGAATACATCATGCGAAAGGCCGGACTGGATGAATCCCAAACCGGAATTAAGATTGCTGGAAGAAATATCAACAACCTCAGATATGCAGACGATACCACTCTGATGGCAGAAAGTGAGGAGGAATTAAAGAACCTCTTAATGAGGGTGAAAGAGGAGAACAGAAAAAATGGTCTGAAGCTCAACATCAAAAAAACTAAGATTATGGCCACTGGTCCCATCACCTCCTGGCAAATAGAAGGGGAAGATATGGAGGCAGTGACAGATTTTACTTTCTTGGGCTCCATGATCACTGCAGATGGTGACAGCAGCCATGAAATCAAAAGACGCCTGCTTCTTGGGAGGAAAGCGATGACAAACCTACACAGCATCTTAAAAAGCAGAGACATCACCTTGCCGACAAAGGTCTGCATAGTCAAAGCTATGGTTTTTCCAGTAGCGATGTATGGAAGTGAGAGCTGGACCATAAAGAAAGCTGACTGCCGAAGAATTGATGCTTTTGAATTGTGGTGCTGGAGGAGACTCTTGAGAGTCCCCTGGACTGCAAAGAGAACAAACCTATCCATTCTGAAGGAAATCAACCCTGAGTGCTCACTGGAAGGACAGATCCTGAAGCTGAGGCTCCAATACTTTGGCCATCTCATGAGAAGAGAAGACTCCCTGGAAAAGACCCTGATGTTGGGAAAGTGTGAGGGCAAGAGGAGAAGGGGACGACAGAGGACGAGATGGTTGGACAGTGTCATCGAAGCTACCAACATGAATCTGACCAAACTCCGGGAGGCAGTGGAAGACAGGAGGGCCTGGCGTGCTCTGGTCCATGGGGTCACGAAGAGTCGGACACGACTTAACAACTAAACAACAAAAAAACAAATAGTACTTAATGAACATATATTAAATATGATATTGATATAGATATGATAGAAAATGTGGAGATAGAAATGGCTAAGCAATTATATACAGTGGTGCCTCGACTTACGAACTGAATTGGTTCAGGAAGATGGGCATAAGTCGAAATGGTCGTAAGTCGAAGCATCATTTCCCATTGAAATGCATTGAAATGCAATTAATCAGTTCCGGCCGAAGAAAAAAATCACCAAAAAAAAAAAAATCACTGCAAGACTCATTGGAAACGCGATTAATCCCTTCCGGCCGAAGCGGGGGGGGGGGGGGAAGCAATCAAGCGTGCAAGACCCATCGGAAATGCACAGAAAACAAAGGGACCAGGTCGGAAATGCACAGAGAACAAAGGATGCAGTTCAGAAATGCACAGAAAACAAAGGGACCAGGTCCGAAATGCACAGAAAGCAAAGGAACCAGGTCCGAAATGCAAAGAGAACAAAGGAAAAAGCAAGGGAAGCATGCAAGACCCATTGGAAATGGGGGAAAAAAACCCAAAAGCAACCAAACCCCCCAAGACCCATCGGAAATGGGGGGGGGGAACCAAAAAACAAACAAACCCCCCAAGACCCATCGGAAATTGGGAAAAAAAACAAAAAACAAACAAACCCCCCCAAGACCCATAACAGCACAGAAACATAACCTCCCCCCAGCCCAAAACCACGCTGCAAAAACACCCAGAACAGTTTTTAAAAAGCAGAAAACAGCATCTTACCTTACCAGGCAGCCTTCTCCGATCGCACACTCTCTAACTGCTGGGGCGAAAGAGCTACAAAGAAGCAGCCTCGTCGCCACCTACAGTTAGAAATGTAAATTTCCCGCCTTTTTTCTCTGCCTTTTTCTGTTCGTAAGTGGAAGCTCCGGTCGCAAGTAGAAGCAAAATTTTGCAGCCGGAGCTGGTCATAACTCGAAATGGTCGTAAGTAGGGACATTCGTAAGTCGAGGCACCACTGTAAAGAAAATCTGTATAAAATGCTTTAGATAACATCTATTATGTGTTAGGAACCTATTCAGTTATTACTGGTATAAAATACAAAGTTCGTCAGTTAAATCACCTCCAAATTATATAAATTTGGAACCGGAATTACTTTTATTAGGTATGTTATTAGAGGATATTGAGAACATTGTATACTATGAGAGCAATATTATGATAGTAGCCAATATTGTATACTAAAATACACACATGAATGGTTTAAACGTTTTAAAAATGTATAGATTTTGAAGGGACAACTAAGAAGACACCAAGACGCAAAAAACAAATAATTATAAGCAACCCATGTAACACGATGTTTAACAAGCACGAATTGAATTTAGATAGACTGAAAAACTAATAAAATGGTTTTTTGAAAATTATTCCTAGAAAAACTACCATATATTCCCACATACATCATCCTGTCCAATATCTTTGTTTTATGTCTTATCTGTTGTTAGTTAGTTAGTTAGGCATCCTTCAGTCTCGAGAGACTATGGTAACATGTTCTGTATGGAGGACTTGGAACAGCATCTAGTGTGGCTGAGAAGGCCAATTCGAGAGTGACAATCCCTTCCACACTGAACTGCTACTTCCCGTGTTGTTTCGACGCTGTATGCGAAGCTGGAGTGTCCTCTCCAGAGCACGAAGCCTGGGTAAGATAATATGGAGGATAGGCTGTTACCCAAGCAGCAAATCCCCCCTCTCCACGTCGCTGAAATAGTCCAATGGAAAGGCAAGAGCCAATACAACTGGTTCCAGCGACGTCGCAGGAGTTGGCAGAACGACACGAACTGCTCCGGCAGCATTTTATCTGTTGTAACCACATACATTTAAAACCAAAGGGAAGTACATCTATTTTTTTGTTGTTGTTGTTGTTGGGCAGGCACAGGGCAAAACATTTAAAAATTATGATGTTTGAACATCATAGAAAAAGAGAAGTCTGCATAATATTGCTGTCAAGGTCAATTGACATATTTGAAGTCAGCTGTTTTGGCTGTAACCAATATATTGCTGAGCTTTTATGCATTGGTTATCATGCCGAACCCCTGATTTTCTTTTGTTTACTTTAACCCTTAGCTGTCTCATTGGTTTCATAAAAGAGAGAGGCCAAAGCCACTCCTTTCAAACTGAGAAGAGAAATATCATTTCGTTTCCAACAGTCTTTATAAAAGACTGGTATCTGTGAGGAATCATTTCCAGGCTCCACCCCCCGTGCATGCCAAAAACAGTGGGAACAGAAACACTATATATAGCATAGTCTCTATTGGCCAGTTCTGGTAAATACACCTTGGAGACATGTATTTCTGGGGAGGGAAGGTTATTTAATATTTTCTGACAGTGGATTAGTAAAAGCACGGGTACTGATCCAGTGGATATGGCGGTCCTCCTGTATTTTGCTTTAATTTGTCATATGATCTGATGACTGGTCAGCTTTTTAATTTGCATCTCTTGTTTCAGGGGAAGCACATGTGGCCCTCTATATGTTGCTGAACTATAATTCCCATCCTCCTTCAATACAGGCTATGCTACTTAGAACTGGTGAGAATCACAGTGCAACAACATGTGGAGACCCACAGGTTCTTCACCATTGCCCTATTATCAAGAAGCATTTTTTAGTTTAATTCAGTCATCTAATGAGATAGAAATGGAAATAAGTTTCTGTAAAGTTGTAAAGTCCAACACCATCTCAGATTTCATGAGCCTTCAGTTTTCATGACTCTGCAGATAGGCCTGCTGATACTGAAGCTCAGAAGTGGGGAACATGCGTAGTCCTCCAGATGTTGACAAACCACAACTTCCATCACCCTTCCTCATTTGGCCAGGCTGATTTGGGGCAGATGGAAAATGGAGCCCCATGACATCTGGACATCTCCAGTCTTGTTCTAGAGTTTCTATCGATGTTGAGAAAGGGGGCATGACTTCTATTTTAAAATAACAATTCCGATTATTTTCTCAAAATAACCTGAGTAGTGATTCAATGTCCCAAAAAACCTCTTTTGTGTTATATTGGTTTGGTTTAGTTTAGTTCATGCCTCTGATAGTTCATACGCCATCAACCTTCACCTGAACTTTAAACTGCTTATCAGCTTCTGCTTAATCATCATGCCAAAGCAGCCTGCTCTTCATGGATCATTGGCTATTTGCCAGGCATAGAGATGATTGAAGGGCAATGTCATCCAGTTATTTTTAAAAATCAATCAGAGGCATGCTACTTAAAGCCCAGAGCAAAAAAGAGAGGCACCTTGCATATCTGATGAGGTTTGCTATCTGAGGAGCAGGTGTCTTTAGCTGACACTCAGAATATAGCTTTTAAAAGAGCACTATCTTTCCACTAAGCTGGCTGGATAGCTCAGTGGTTTGGGTATCTGGTTGCAGAGCCAGAGGTTGGGAGTTAAATACTGCCCCCCCCCCCCATGCCTTCTACAAGTAGAGCCAGCCTTGTGGCCTTGGGCAAGCTACTCATTCCCAGGACATCCCCAGAGGAAGGGAATGGTAAATCATTTGAGAATAGTCTCTAACTAGAAAACCTTGAAAAGGGTTGCTCCAAGTCAGAAGTGACTTGATGGCACATGATTATATTTATTGTTATCTTCCAGTTAAGCCACCCAAGTTCCTCTCAGGATGTATTCAATGGGAATGGAAACCTTCATTCCGTTTGCTTCTTGTCCGACCTATGGACTAGAGAGCTATAATGCAAGTTGTATATTGGAAGGATATCTATTCTCATTGTAGCTGTCCAGCTTTGTTTTAAAGTGATCTTGTTTTAAAGGTTTAAATCTCACATTTCCTCCAGCAAGCTGAAACAGATGTATACGGCTCTCTCCTCCCTACTTTATCCTAAAAACAACCCTGTGAGGTGAGTTAAGCAGAAAGAGAGTGACCAGCCCTGTGTCATCCAGTTGATTTCCTGGCTCAATATGGTTTAGGACCTGGCTCTTCAAAGGCTCAGTCCAGTACCATAACCACTATACTATACTAACCTCATTAAGATTAAAAGCAATTTCTGTATTTACAGAGCAGTGGTCTACTCTGTGCCATTAAGGCTGTCCTTCAGACTATGGCACCTTGTTGCTGTTCAGCTGCAAAGTGTAGTCAGCAAGAACAGATCTACTTGATGTTCAGTCCAGTGAGTCAGTGGCAGCTTTTAGACGTGTTAGGGAACATCACCTGCCCTCTTTTGCCTTATTGGATGGTCCCTCTCCAGTTCCCTACCATTTTCAGAGTTGTTTATTCTTATCTCCTGTTTGACCACATTCAGCTTACCAAGGTTCATAGATCTTACATTCCAGGTTCCTATGCAGTATTTTTCTTTGCAGCATCGGACTTTCCTTTCACTTCCAGGCGCGTCCGCAGGTGAGCGTCCTTTCGGCTTTGGCCCAACCACTTCATTAGCTCTGGAGATACTTGTACTTGTCCTTCGCTCTTCCTCAGTAGCATGTTGGACGCCTTCCGACCTGAGGGGCTCATCTTCCAGCGTCATATCTTTTAGCCTTTTGTTTCTGTCCATGGAGTTTTCTTGGCAAAGATACTGGAGTGACTTGCCAGTTCCTGCTCCAGGTGGATCGCGTTTAGTCAGAACTCTCCACTATGACCTGTCCGTCTTGGGTGTCCCTGCACGGCACAGCCCATAGCTTCTCTGAATTGCTCAAGCACCTTCGCCACGACAAGGCAGCAATCCGTGAAGGGGCACACACCCAGTAAGACTCCTTAAAAGACTCCTTTAAGGAGTCTTACACACACCCAGTAAGACTCCTTAAAATATGACTGCTGAATATAGTGAATAAGGAAGGCTTAATTCTCCACTCAGAGATACTCTGACGTCACTGGAACTGTGTGGGTGTAAGTGAGAAGAATGTGTAGTTATTATATAATTGATTCCTTCTAAAATGTATTCAGTACCTCAGACTGACAACAGAGCTGGGGATTACATCAGGATGGTAATGATGCCCTCCTTGCCATGTTTGTTCTCAGGGCTGAACTGCATTAATAAAATTTACTGCATGTTTTGCAGAGGAGTCCCAGCAGTTCATGTAGAGGGATCTGCCAGTTTGTGTAAATACTTTGGAGGCAATAAAGAGAGGAAACCATTTCTTTTCTTCCAGTTAAATAAATTGTTAATTTAAAAAGAGGGAGGGGGTAGAGCCAAATGCTTTAATAGGGTGGGGTGTTTTTTGTTTTGTTTTGTTTTGCCTCTTAGGGGTAGAAATAAAAGCTCTCTGATTATTCTTTGTGTACATTAATTGCTCTGGCCATGTGAATAATGTTCAGATCATTGATTTCTAAATATATTTGAGCATGTGGTGATTGGTCTCTACTCTGCATTTCTTGGAAATATTAATTTCATATGGATTCAACATCATTACCAAAATGACATGAATAAAAGATGCATCACTTTAATAAGTGCCGCATTGTAATTGCTTTGCGATTCCTCTTGTGCTTTGTTTCGGTATACAGGGAGAAATAATTAAGTTAAACATGCTTTTTTCATTTTAATGGAGAGATAATTATTGTGGTTTAAGTTATCCGGCTGTGGATCCAGGGTTTGGGTGTTTGATTCCCCACTGTGCCTCCTTGACTAGTAATCAAGAATAAAACTATTATTAGATTATTATTTGGTGAGTTGACTTTGGATGATCCAGACAGGGCCAGCCCTTCCATTAGATATTTTGAAGGTTTCAGATAGCAGATTTGGGATGTGAAGAAAAAAAAATCTGTGACAAACTATGAGTTGTTTCATTTATTGATACTGCCAGGTAGAACCACTGAACTAGCTAGCCTATCTTTAGATAAATAAACAATTTATAATGCCATTGGACATCACAGGTAAGGTCACTAATAAAAGGCAGCTTTGAACAGTTCTTTTTTTTTTTTTTTTTTACTAAAGACTGTGAGCGAAGGCGCTTGGTGAACCTCTGCTGGAAGTTGATTCCAGAGTTGTGGGTCCACAACCGAAAAATCCTGGTTCCTGATGTTCTATCTTTTGGTCTCTCTTGGTGTTATTGTTTTTAACTTCCTGGGATGTGAAGAGCAGGCAGGATGGGTAGCTGTTTTGTGGGAAAGATCTTCAGACAGGTATTGAGGTTCTAAAGTCATTTAAGGCTTTATAGGTGGTGACTGAACCTTGAATTGAACATGGAAACTAACAAGGAGCCAAGGCAGATGTAGCAAGACTGGTGATATATGGTCATATCTGTTGGAACCTAAGATCAGTCAGGCCACTGCATTGTGTACCTGTTGACATAGTCATACTGACTTCAAGGGCAGCCCTATGTAGAGAACACTACAGTAGTCTATTTTGAAGATTACCAAAGCACAACTGTTGTTAGGCATTTCTTCTCCAAGAAGGGCACAGATGAGTAATCAGCCAGAATTGATGAAAAGCACTCTTGGCCACAGCAGATATTTGCACCTCCATAGAGAGAGCTGGGTCCAAGAGCACAACTGAACTGCAAACCCAATCTTTCAGGGAGAGTGTAACCCCATTAAGACCAGGGAAATGTCCATCTAACCTATTAAAAAATCCTCACAAGAGTAGGACCTCCATCTTATCTGGATTAAGTTTCAGTTTATTGGCCTTTGTTCAGTACATTATCACTGCTAGTCAGTGCTGAAGGACCTGCACTGCATCACCAGAAAATGAAGAAAAGGAGAGAGACAGCTGTGTGTCATCCATGTATTGATGACAACAAACTCCAAATCTCTGAATGATTTCTCCCAGCAGCTTCATATCGATGTTGAAAAGTATCGGGGAAACAGTCGTTCCTGAGGGACCCCATAACAGAGGTCCCAAGTGGTAGACATCACTTCCCCAAGCTGTACTCTCTGAGAACTATCCTCGAGGAAGGACTGGTACCACCAAAAAACAGTAGCCCCGATTCCTAAACTTGATAGCCATCTCAAAAGGATACAGTGGATAATGGTATCAAAGGCTGCAAAAAGATCCAGGAGGGCCAGCAGGGTTACACTCCCCCTGTCAGCATCCCTCATGAGGTCATCTTGCAGGGCAACCACTGCAGTTTCGGTTCCAGCCTAAATCCTGATTGAAATGGATCTAGAGTCTATCTATTTCCTCTAAGAGCACTTACAGCTGGTCTGCCAACACCCTCTCCATCAACTTGCCCAAGAAAAGTAAATTAGCAATGGACCTATAGTTCTTAAGATCATCTGATGCTAAATTTGATTTCCTCAGAATAGGCCTTTTAATGGTCTCCCTTTAAGAGGGAAGGTAAGTGTCCCTCCCATAGAGACACATTGATGATATGCATTGTCCATTCCCTAGTCAACTCCTTAGCTGATTTTAGGAGTCATGATGGGCAAGGATCTAAAGAAGAGGTAGTGATTTTGCAGGGTGCAAGTGTCTTGCTCACATCCTCAGGCTGAACCAACTGGAACTGATCCAATGTAACCCGACTATATGGTGCTTTGTCCATCTCCTTCCGTTGAGGAGCACTGAAACCAGAATCTTCCACAACAAATAGAAGCTGCTGCTAGGTGGAGTTTTGGGCATGTGGTTGCTCTTGGCTTTGAAGGTAGTAATCCATGGCTGCGACCCATTCACATCAGCCAAAGCTGGCCGTGCAGCTCTTCCTTTTTGGATTGCTGCCTTCCGGCAATTTTCCTCTTTCATTTTGTTTTTGGTTAACTTGATGCATGCTTTGATGTGTTTCAAGAGAATATATCCAATTTAAGTATAACTACACCCCTCCCCAAAGAGATGGTTTCCATGGTTTCCGTGCACTAGATGTTACTGTCACTTGACTTTACCCTTGGCGACTCTTCTCACTCTGATTCCCAGGGGCTTAAGGAACATTGACAATTTGTGCTTATCCCCCCACTTCCCAAGAGAAAAAAAAAACAGGGACATTTCTGTATTCTTATTACAGCCCACCGCCTACCATTGCTGTTCCATATTGCCAATAACTCTACTCCATCTGCTCCATGCTGTATTCGTTTACTGTGAAATAGCCTGTCCTATCAGGCTCCTGAAACAATCATGTTTTGCTTTGTTTTTTAATCTTAAGTATGTGTAACAGAATGTTTTTCCTCACAATAGATACAGCTGGATTGACTAGCCTGCAATCCAGATAGTTTCAGCAACATTTCCTATCTGGATAAAAAATGACAGGATGAGGATAAAAAGGAAGCTGGGCAAGAGGCTGGTGCTTTTTGCTTAGATAAAGCCTGTGACTAGTTCTGTGAACTGGAAAACTGTCCTGTAAGCTTTGAGTATGATATGGACTTCAAGCAGGGGGCTGGTGGACCAGCCTAAGTTCTTCGTGTGAGTGCGAGCTGCTGGCCAGCCAAGGAAAGTTACAGTAGTTAGAGTACCATCATTTATTAATACATCCAATGTTGAGAACCTTCTCAAAAAGAAAAATTGATCTGCAGAGAGACAGGCTTTTCTGCTTTCCACCTCCCCAGGTTGAGGTAAGCCAGGTGTCTGCTGGTGAGGCAAGATTGCCATCTGAGGCTGGGTCAGACTGTAGTGTACAGATAGCACACATTAGAAGCATGAATTTCTTATGTTCTAAAGGATATCTGATTGTAAGTTCATATTTGGAAGGCAGATATAATCCATACATTTGCCTTCTCTCCTTCCTCCAGTGAACTCAAGGCAGCACACCTAGCTCTTCTCTCTTGCATTTTTATGCGCACAACCACCCTGTGAGGTAGAGGAGGCTGAGTCAGTGCCTGGCCCAGGATCTCCCAGGGAGTGCCATGACTCAGTGAGAACTAAAAGCTGGATCTTCCACATCCCAGTCCAGCATTCTAGCAGGAAATATACTTGTTTTCTCAAGGGATGACCTTTTATAGACTCCATCTACCTGTGGCATCCTCATCTCTAGCAATCCTTTCCAAACATTACAATTCCTTGGTGAAATGTGAAGTGTGGTTTGAATGATTTTCCTTCCAGCGTAAGTACACTGTTCAGCCACCAGATGTCTCACATGTGTCCCTGTGGTGAGAAAAATATTTTATACCACACTTCATTCCGTCATATGTAAATTATTTCCTACACCAGATTTTGCCTAATACATTATTAATATGTAAAGCAATCCCTCTACCAGCTTCTCCTGCTCAGTTCTCCCTAATACCAAAATCTAGTTTCACCTGTCCAAATCTGAAAATGTGATCTGAGAATTAGGAAGTGTAGTAACAGTTATTCTCACCTGAATGTTCTCTTTACACATACAATACATACGGGCTCTGTTTACCTCCTCTCCCTTTCTGTCCCCTTTAGAAACAATGTTTTCCAGCTGTAAGAGCAACAACTGCATTAAAAGCTCTTATCACTAGAGACCAAACATGACATACTTTGGAATATAAACTCTTAAAAGCTCATGTATTGACACAGCAAAACCCAGCATTTCTCATGTTTCTTTGTTCATTCACTTTGCAAACATTTGCTGCCTGTCACATTAGCGACAATGCTGCACTCAGTCTGAGCATCTCTTAGGGAAGAGAATTTTGCTTGAAAGGAACAGACTGAGAATGTTTGGAAAGTAGTCTGGTATGTCTGACTTGCACCTTCAGTAAAAAGCATATAATTTCCAGGCAACTGGAATATAATAGCAGAGCTCATTAGGAGTCACACTTAACCTTCAATTGGCAAAGTAAATGCAATTTTATTCTCAGATAACTAGGAAAGACAATAATTCAGCAGTCTCAAAATGGGAACTCTTTTGTTAGCAAATAATAGTCTCAGACAGCACACTGTAATGTGGGAGATGTTGCTGTAGCATCCCTGCAAGGCAGTCCAGAAAGCAAGTTCTGATTCCCACCCACCCTACAAATCAAGAGGGTGAGCAACCGTGGGCCTTCCAGGTATCGTTAGACTACAATTCCCTCTAGCCCCTGCCTAGCTTACAGACCCAAAAGCGATGGGCCATGGAACCTGCAGTCCAACAATACGTGGAAAGCCACAATTGCCCATCCCTACTTGAAATCCTGCTTAGTAAAGAAGGGTACTTCTTTGCTTACTTACTCTCTGAGATGATGACCATGAATGCCATCCTCACTCTGCTTTCTCTGACAAGTCTGGGGTGGGGGAAGAATCGGAGTGCAGATACTACTGTTTGTTTCTAATTCCTCAGTTCGATGCAGTTCCAACTCATAGGAAGCCTGTGAATGACTGGCCTCCAAAATATCCTGTCCTTAACAGCCTTTGCTTGTAAACTCAAGTCTGTGGCTTCCTTTATGAAATCAATCCATCTCAGACTTGGTCTTCCTCTTTTCTGTTGCTTTCAACTTTTTCAGAATTATTTTTTCCAGTGAGTTTTGTCTTCTCATGATATGCCTCAGTACAACAGCTTCAGTCTTGTCATTTTTGCATCCAGAGAAAGTTAGGGTTGATTTGATCTAGGACCCATTTGTTCATCTTTCTCCAGGGTATCCACAAAGCTATCCCCGAGCACCATATTTCAACAAATAATTGTTTTCCTGTCAGCTTTCTTCACTGCCCAGCTTTCACATTCATACAAAGTAATCAGAAATAAAATAGTGCGGATGTTCTTGATCTTGATCTACAGTGATACATCCTTGCACTTGATTATCTTTTCTAGTTTCTTTATAGCTGCTCTTCCAAGTCTCCGTTTTCTTCTGTTTTCTTGGCTGCAGCCTCCATTTGGATTGATTACTGAACCAAAGTATACCTAATCTTTAACAACTGCGATTTCTTCATTGTCAGTGTTACAGTTATGTTGTTCTTCTCTAGCCATGTTTTTAATCTTAATGTTCAACTGCAGTCCTGCTTTTGCATTTTCTTTTCTTCATCAGAAGATGTTTCGAGGCATTGCTGCTTTCTGCCAGTAATGTGGTGGCATCTGCATATCATAAATTATTTATGTTTCTTCCAGCAACATTCACTCCTGTTCCGTCAGAATCTAATGCAGCTTTCAGTATAATACGTTCTGTGTACAGATTGAACTGACAGATAGATAAAATATGCCTCTGTCTGACACCTTTGCACAGTTAAGCTTGCATGTCACGACCACCGTTATCTGTGACAGATCCTCTGCTGGTGTCACTTTCAACTACTGCTGCTGCCCAGTAGCTGCTCTTCAGGAATATCTTGACCTCAACACCATTGGAACGATCCTCTTCTACTGATGGGACTGTTAGTCCTGAAGAAGGTGGCTGTATCTTAATGAGCTTTGACCATTCTGCCTTGGGTGAAAGTGCTAGGCGTCTAGCTTCCTGACGGCATTGCTCTTGGCTTCTCTGACAGACTCAAACCCCACATTAAGCTGTGCAGCCAAAGGTGTGTGTGCTCCTTTTGGATATTAAAAAATGAATATCATTTTATAACTGAACCAGCAAGTGCATGTTTAATAAACAGGCATGTATCTGATTTGATGTGTGTTCATACACAAAACACAATGGGTTTTGACTGTTCCTCAAAGCATGACTGTTCTCTCTATGGCAAGTGTACACTCCACTAGTTGGGGATGGGAAATCCCACTGTTCAGAAGAGAACAAGGTCTCCTCCTTTTCCTTTCCTTCTTTGTTACCATGGCTACTCTGACTTTGGACCCATCAGCTGTAAACAGTGACGTTTTGTTACATCCAAATCATTCTCAAAAGTTTTTTTGTCACCAACATGAGTTGTTGGAGGTCTTCAGCAGAGTGGGCAACAATAGCTGCATCATCGGCGAAGAGGAAGTCCCGCATGCATTTCAGATGGACTTTGGTCTTCGCTCTCAATCTAGAGAGATTAAAGAGCTTTCCGTCTGATCTAGTCCGGAGATAGACACCTTCTGTTGCAGTTCCAAAGGCGTGCTTCAGCATGACAGCAAAAAAGATCCCAAAGAGATGGTGCGAGGACACAGCCCTGTTTCACTCCGCTTCGGATGTCAAAGGGATCTGATGTTGAACCATCAAAAACTACAGTGCCTTTCATTCCCTCATGGAAGGACCTGATTATGTTAAGGAGTCGAGGTGGACATCCAATCTTGGGAAGTATTTTAAAAAGGCCGTCCCTGCTAACCAAATCAAAGGCCTTTGTGAGATCTATGAAGGCCACAAAGAGTGGCTGTTGTTGTTCCCTGCATTTCTCCTGCAACTGTCTGAGGGAGAATACCATGTCAGTGGTGGATCTATTAGCTCGAAATCCACACTGTGATTCTGGATAGACTCTGTCTGCGAGCACCTGGAGCCTCTTCAGCACAACACGGGCAAGCAGCTTCCCTGCAACGCTGAGAAGAGAGATGCCACGGGAGTTATTGCAGTCGCCCCTGTCGCCTTTGTTCTTATACAATGTGACAATGTTTGCGTCCTTCATGTCCTGTGGTACTCCACCTTCCCTCCAGCAAAGACAAAAGACTTCATACAGTTCGGTAGTGATGTGTACCTTGGCTCAACGATCTCTGACACTCTCTCTCTAGATGTCGAGCTGGATAAACGCATTGGCAAAGCAGCTACCATGTTCTCTAGACTCACAAAGAGAGTATGGCTCAATAAGAAGCTGACGACATATACCAAGATCCAGGTCTATAGAGCCTGTGTCCTGAGCACACTCCTGTACTGCAGTGAGTCCTGGACCCTTTGTGCATGGCAGGAGAGGAAGCTGAACACCTTCCATATGCGTTGCCTCTGACGCATTTTTGGTATCACCTGGCAGGACAAAGTTCCAAATAGAGTAGTCCTAAAATGAGCTGGAATTTTTAGCATGTATACATTACTGAAACAGCGATGTCTACGTTGGCTTGGGCATGTTGTGAGAATGGCTGATGGTCGGATTCCAAAAGATCTCCTGTATGGAGAATTAGTGGAGGGAAATCGCCCCAGAGGGAGACCACAGCTGCGATACAAGGACATCTGCAAGCGGGATCTGAAGGCCTTAGGAATGGACCTCAACAGATGGGAAACCCTGACATCTGAGCGTTCAGCCTGGAGGCAGGTGTTGCATCACGGCCTCTCCCAATTTGAAGAGACACTTGTCCAGCAGGCCTAGGCAAAGAGGCAGTCACGGAAGCAGCAAAATCAGGGAGCTGGACAGGGGACAGATTGTATTTGTCTTCAGTGTGGAAGGGATTGTCACTCTCGAATTGGCCTTCTCAGCCACACTAGACGCTGTTCCAAGTCCTCCACACAGAGCACGTTACCATAGTCTTTCGAGACTGAAGGATGCCTAATAGAATAGAAGTCTTTCCCCTTTCTACACTTCTTTCCCCATTTATCTTTCTTTGAATTAGATGCTGTTACAATCTCTCTCTTTTCAATTTCTCTTTATGTGACCGAATAATTCTAGTTTCCTGCATTTTATGTGTTTTATGATCTCTTGGTCTTTATTCATTTACTACAGTTCTTCTTTGCTGATCAAAGTGTAGAGACAAGAAATTCTTAATATCCGGTGATACATCCACATTCTGAATGTTTGTCGTTTTTTAAGGGTAGTGTGTATTCAGATCAGTGTCCTTTTAAAAAAAATGTCATTCTCAAGAGAAGATTCGGAGTGGTAAGCACTGGCTTTTAATTTCACTTTTTGAAATCCAGATACTAATACTGACAATAGAGGAACCCTTCTTGTTTTAGGTGGAAGTTCTCATTTTTCATTTGAAGTCATCCAGACATTCATGACGTTCTATGGCTGATTCCCATGGTAATGTGGCAGATCAAGGTGTAGTACTGTCCAAACGCGGGATAACTCCCATATAGCTGTCCTCTTACTCTTGTGTTTCTGTGTGTTCATTTGGGGAAGTCCACTCAAGTTACAAGCCAGAACCTGGCAGGGTTGGCTGTATTAAGCCAAAGACACATTGCAAGCTTCTGTACTTTGTCCTTCTGCTAACACACTATATGCTAATACTATTCTATGCAGAAAGGTAAAGTGGGCCACTGGAGGCTTATGCTGAAACTTATTTTTCTGAAATGTATTCTTCTGAGGAAAAACACGCTCAGCAGTACATGTGAGAAAAGCAGCAGCAGCAGCAGAAGTGGTAACTTGTTCTTCTAAGTCACCTTTAATTAATTGAGTTAAAAGAAACTGCAAAACCTTTGAGAATGGCAACGACAGAGCAGTAACCAGCTCTCTGTTTTTCATTATGTTTGACATTTTTGAGATCAAGCTTTGTTTCAGATCTCTTGGAAATGGCAGGAGACTTTCTGGGTGATATTTTGCTGGAATATAAAAAATAAAATATAGATGAATAGAAAGACTCTTTGGATTGATCAAAGGGATACAATTATGTAGGTAGGGATTTTATAGTAAGTTACTATTCTAGCCAGCAATAATAAGTCAGAGATATTACATTTACCAGAAGCATCTTCTTAGCATCTAAAGCCCCCTATGGTACATTCCTTCCTGCTATTTCAAATTGGATGTATGAATGTTATTCTGTGCCCTCCACCCCACCTCTACAGACAGACTGATATCTCTCTCTCTCTTTTTTTTTTCTCCAGTCCAGGATGGTATAAACATGGTAAACCACTTCTGGGTATTGTCTACCTAGAAAACCCTGAAAAGGGTCACCATAAGTTGGAATCTACTTGCGGGTGCACAATTATTATTATTACTGTTATGGTGACATGGACATCTATATCTTGAACCTGATTGCCAGAGTGTGAATCCACACATAGCCAATATGGCAATATCTTTGTGCAATAGAGAGAGATCAGCAGGCTGAGAGAAATGTCTAAGTTTGCTAAAGGACCAACTCCCACTTTCAGCTCAGGGGGTGTGCCCCAAACCACAGCACAATCCCATAGCAGAGGCCACAGCACAACAAGGAGCATGTGTTGTGTGGTGGCTGGTGATTTTTCTAATATTCTCATTTGTGGAGTTTACATGACCGAAAAATGCTTGACAAGACTTTATTAAGAATGTATGAGGGCTCAAGGTGACTTTCAGAAACGATATGCTGAATTATCACCAGACGTCAGCAGTATTTACAGTGAAGGCAAGTGAGTTCCCATCTTTGCATCCAATCATGTTACTTTGACATGGATTTAAAAAAAGCTATAAACCACCCCCCAGCTGGAGGAGAAGAGAGGGAATATACATTCTTGATGACTGGTACACTCTTTGGATTGCTACCTTGGGCTCCTTGCTCTACAATGGAAGGAAATCTTTACTGTCTGAAAATTGCCACTCCTGGGATGACTTTATAGCCCGTGATGATTTTTGGAAATTAAAGACTCCCCCCACGCACACACACATCCTGCTGTCCCTGAACAGCTCCCCCACAATGAAGGAGATTCCATGGGAACCTTGAAGTCTTTGTCAGGAAATCAGATGTTTATTATTATTATTATTATTATTATTATTATTATTATTATTATTATTATTATTATTATTATTATTATTATTATTATTATTATTATTATTATTATTATTATTATTTTAAACCCCTTCACGGATTACTGCCTTGTCGTGGTGAAGGGGCTTGAGTAATTCAGAGAAGCTATGGTCTATGTCATGCAGGGACACCCAAGACGGACAGGGCATAGTGGAGAGTTCTGACTAAACATGATCCACCTGGAGCAGGAACTGGCAAGACATTCCAGTATCTTTGCCAAGAAAACCCCATGAACAGAAACAAAAGGCTAAAAGATATGACACTGGAAGAGGAGCCCCTCAGGTCGGAAGGCGTCCAACATGCTACTGAGGAAGAGCAGAGGACAAGTACAAGTAGCTCCAGAGCTAATGAAGTGGTTGAGCCAAAGCCGAAAGGACACTCAGCTGCGGACGTGCCTGGAAGTGAAAGGAAAGTCTGATGCTGCAAAGAAAAATACTGTATAGGAACCTGGAATGTAAGATCTATGAACCTTGGTAAGCTGAATGTGGTCAAACAGGAGATGGCAAGAATAAACATTGACATCCTGGGTGTCAGTGAACTAAAATGGACGGGAATGGGCGAATTCAATTCAGACGATTATCATATGTACTATTGTGGGCAAAATCCCGTAGAAGAAATGGAGTAGCCCTCATAGTCAACAAAAGAGTGGGAAAAGCTGTACTGGGATATAATCTCAAAAATGATAGAATGATTTCAATACGAATCCAAGGCAGACCTTTCAACATCACAGTAATCCATGTTTATGCACCAACCACCCATGCTGAAGAGGCTGAAATTGACCAATTCTATGAAGACTTACAACACCTTCTAGAACTGACACCAAAGATGGAGAAGCTCTATACAGTCAGCAAAAACAAGACCTGGAGCTGATGGTGGCTCTGATCATCAGCTTCTTATAGCAAAACTCATGTTTAAACTCAAGCTTAAACTGAAGAAAGTAGGAAAAACCACTGGGCTAGTCAGGTATAATCTAAACCAAATCCCTTATGAATACACAGTGGAAGTGAAGAACAGATTTAAGGAACTAGATTTGGTGGACAGAGTGCCTGAAGAACTATGGATGGAGGCTCGAAACATTGTACAGGAGGCAGCAACAAAAACCAACCCAAAGAAAAGGAAATGTAAGAAAGCAAAGTGGCTGTCCAACCAGGCCTTACAAATAGCAGAGAAGAGAAGGGAAACCAAATGCAAGGGAGAGAGGGAAAGTTACAGAAAATTGAATGCTGACTTCCAAAGAATAGCAAGGAGAGACAAGAGGGCCTTCTTAAATGAACAGTGCAAAGAAATAGAGGAAAACAATAGAAAGGGAAAAACCAGAGATCTGTTCAAAAAAATTGGAGATATTAAAGGACCCTTTTGTGCAAAGATGGACATGATAAAGGACAAAAATGGTAGGGACCTAACAGAAGCAGAAGACATCAAGAAGAGGTGGCAATAATTGTTGTTGTTTAGTCGTTAAGTCGTGTCCGACTCTTCGTGACCCCATGGACCAGAGCACGCCAGGCCCTCCTGTCTTCCACTGCCTCCCGGAGTTTGGTCAGATTCATGTTGGTAGCTTCGATGACACTGTCCAACCATCTCGTCCTCTGTCATCCCCTTCTCCTCTTGCCCTCACACTTTCCCAACTTTCCCAACAACAAAATTATTTTAAAAAATTGATCTTATGCAGAGTAATATATGGAACAAATTCTAGGCGACATTGAGTTAGCCCAAATATAATTTAGAGATGGGTTTGATTCTATTGACAGTCATTGATCCCAGGGTTGAATATTGCAACATGAAGGAGGATGGAACGTACTCTTAGTCTAAACCAAAGAGTGATCAGTGAATGGCTTGCCAAGAGCTTTTTTCTTTCTCAGAACACAGGAGCATTAAGTTAATAAGATTTGTATTGAGGGCATGAACAATTTAATCCTTTCTTACAGGAACCAAATCTCCCATCCAAATTGCCCCCTGCACTTGTTATTAGCCACGGAAAGGAAGACATATGACTAGCTCCTGTATGTCCTCCTCCTCCATGGCTAATAAAGGAAAGGGGCCGTTTACAGCAGGCTCTACTCCCTCCCCTGCCATGGCCCCAAACTCAACTTGGCCTCCCTACAATTACCTTTTGAGAAAGAAAAAGATACTAGAAAATCTAGTAGCAGATCTCCAGTTTCACATTTCATCTTCCCCAAGAACATTTAGTTTTGAGAAAGCCGTGAACGAGCATGTAATGAAATTTATTTAGAAGCAAGCTGCTAATTAGCTTAATAATAATCATAATCTTAGAACTGCAGAGCTGGAAGGGACCCTATGGACCATTGAATCCATCCCCCATAAGGAGGCATAGTGGGAAGTTGAGCTCTCAATTACAAATGCTTCTTTTGTTTTCTCTGGATCTTTAGCCTACCCAAACCCAAAGGCTCAGATGAATAATAACCAATTGAAACAAAAATATAAAATCTTCAATTCAACCACTTACCAACTGAAACCCTTGGCTGTCTTCCAGACAGACCCCAGCCTCATATAACTAACATAAGTAGAATCACCTTACAGAACTCTCAAATTATGTTTAGGTTTTGAACATCCATGAATCTTCAAAGGAAAAAATCCTCACAAGTTAAAGGTTGGCTTCCAGGGACACATCTCTTGTTATCAAATAATTTCCTCTATATAAGAAATGAACATTTTAGTTTGCACATATTAAGACAATTTATCCTGAGAACTATCTACCAGTACTATAATCAAAAGACACTGCATAGCTATTTGGGCTTTCCTTCCTTAACAACTTTTAAATTGGAGGACAAAAGGAGTCGTAAAACAGTTGAGATTATAACAATGTTGCATGCTTTGTCACACTGGGTATCAATGGGAGGAGGGCTTTATGATCTAAAGGAATTCTCTCAGTTCCACTAACCTATTGCTAATTCCCCCCTACCTCTGGCTTGCCCCTCCTCTCTTCCTGTTTTTGTTGATGTTGTTGCTGCTGCTTTGCCTTCTTTTGTTTGTCACACCTTATCTCCGACTATGAGGCAAGCATGGACCATCTGTCTCCCACATAGTTGAGACTCATCTCTCTTCATTTTTTCTTTTTATCCTTCTGACTGTAACTATACATAGCAACTGTAAGTAAAGATAATGTTTTTTTCTACTTTAAATGGTTCAAGAGTGATTCAACACCAGCAAAGTGCTAGTCCGGGGATTGTAATAGGACTGGACTAATCTCTCCACATTTTTTACTCTGCTAACTAAAAGACAGTAACCAAAACAATTTTCCCAACAAAAACAGTGGATCTTACAATTGTAGTGCAATCACCCATTAAAATTCCTCAACTAGAGTAATTTCATAATAAAAGCCTCATCTGGAAACAATCTTTGTTAGAATAGCTGGATTTCTTTGTGATCTCATTCCCAGGACTGGAATAATCTATGGCTCTCTAGAAGTAATGGCGCTCTACAAGACATTAGAATGATGTGAGATAAGGTGATTTGGAAATGGGAGAATGGACTGTATGACTTCAGACTGGTGGTGAAGAGTCAAATTTTTTAAAGCTTCTCTATGTAAACAAGCAGAAAAGTGGCCTGTGGGCCAATAAGTGCTGCACCATGTGTTGGCGGGGGAGAGGAAGAGGGACACTGGTTCCCAGAATGAGAGGCAGACTATGGTCTGAGGAACAGACCTCACCGAAAAATGATACAGAAAGGCCCACCTTCCGCTCAGACCATAAACTACCCATGGCTGGAAACTTGTCCTCTGATATGCTTATTTTCTAAATTGTAGTGTCTTTTATTTATATTTATTTATTAAAAATATTTTTATTCCACCTTTCTCCTTAAAAGGACCCCACATGGTCCAGTCCAACCGAAGCTGGTGACTCTGATTTTTCAGGGGTGGTGAATCCATTCTTAGCGTGAACTACAGGGACTATCCAAGGTGCTCAAACCCCCCAGATAACTTCAGCACCTTGGATAGCTCTTTCTGAAATGGTATCTCCAATTTGTCATTTGAAGTGGTCCTGTTGTAAATTCATCATCTCAGCATTCTACCATCTTATTCTGATGCAAGACTTCATACGGATCAGAAATATAAGATTCATAATTAGCCGTGTCTAGCCATGTGTTCCTCCATGGAAAATTGATAGCTGGCATCTTTGGCACTAGGAGAAAGGATTTATTCTTTTCTGTCACATAACATTTTCTTTTCAACTTATCCTTTGTTCTCGCAGAGTGAAAGGGGAAAGTTGTCATGGACCTTTGTTGTTAACAATTCAATTTCACACATATTCAATCATGCTCTCACTAAAATATGTCTTTTAAATTTAATGATTTTTAAAAGTCTTTTTTGATCATTTATTTTTCCAAGTCATTGTACTTTTAGTTCCAATGTAATGCTGAAGATGCAAGACATCATATTAACGATTGGTTTGGTTAATCTTTTTATTTCACAACAGCAAACCCTGTCTCATAAACATTCACATATTGTTATTTCTTACAATAGCACTTTTAACTCAGTGATACAGTGCAATTAGTTCTAAGTACATATAACCAGAACTGAACCATAAACAAATGTTGGGCTAAATTCTGGCATTAATGCTAACCAGAAAGGTACCCAATGAAATCAAGTGAAACTTATCTGTTACTTTTAGAAGAAGTAGCTGTGTTAGTCCGTGCAAGCATTGGGCAATTAAAAAAAAAGACAAAAGACAAAAACATTGTGACACCTTAAAGACTTGCTGTTATATTTTAATATGAGCTTTCGTGGATCAAATCCACCTACTTAGACATGTTACTTATGACAAATAATCCATTCTTAACAATGGATTTGTGTAGCTGGGTCAGGGTATGTAGCTATGTAACATTAGATTTAGCCCCAGATAAAAATTTTAGATTATTGAGCTCAGCTGTTTCCCAACAAGGCGTCACTTCAATGATTTTAAGATGTTTCCACTTTTGAGGAGCTGGACATTGGGCAATTTGAGGTACAAAGGTAACCCAAGACATATTGCTGTCTGAGGTCAGTAACCAGATAGTGGTATTTATTTATATTTTTTTATTTATTTATTGGATTTTTACCCCGCCCCCCTAGACAAAGTCTACTCGGGGTGGCTTACAAATATTATAAAAACATCATTATACAATAAATATTAAAAAAATCATTAAAACATCATAATTTTAAACAATTAAATTAAATCGATACCAAGATGGGAATAATTGAAAAGACAAAAAATAGAAATCAGTTATTGACTGAAGGGAAGGCCTGCCTATTCATTTGCCAACACATCAAACAACTGAATCTTAGGATCAAACTACCCATGCTAAAGATAGCATAGAATTAGAAGTTGAAAGTGTGTTAGTGTTCCAAAAGTGATGCTGGCTGATCTTTCGTATCTGAGCGATCATGCTTGCCAAGGAAAACTGTATTACCTCCTCATAACCAATCAAAAATAAAACAAGCTATTCCTTTGTTTCCCTGTATCTCTTCATGTCTGGTACCCAAAGTGGCTAACTTAGGAAATGAGTGCATTGACCACTTGCCCTGCAATTTAGGTCAGACTGGACACAGATGAATTTTAATCAAAATCTGGTGACTGCACCATGAAAAGTTCAGCACAGGGAAGCCTGTTGTGGAATCATCTTTTTTGAGCAAGAAATAATCTTTTGTGTTCAGCTGTCAGGGGCAGTTTAAATTTTTTCCAGTCAGGTTGACATTACTTTTGTCTGCTTTCTACCAGTATGATCACCTGATCTGAAGCAAAGGGACTCTATTAGGAGTGTCAATTCCTCTCAACTAAGCACTCTAGTCTCCAAGCAATGTCTTTTTTTGAAAAAAAATCTTGTAACTCAGCACTGGAAAAGAGTTTTGCTAGGGCACTTCAGAAAACTAAGTAAAACTGGTAAGTGATACGCATAAATTGCCAGGTAGTACCTTGTTAGCACCTTAAGGTAGCTTCTTTTGTTGGAATCCCTGTCTTTGCCCCTGTTGACTCCTGAAAATGGTCATCTGGATGGCTTCAGTGATTCACCTTGGGAAGCTGAATTTTATAAACTGCAAACACAATAATATTATCAAATCATATTTTCCCACTGTATAGTCAAACCCTTACTTTGTCTAGTGTTACAACCAGAAGTTATATACAGAACTAAAGCATAATGCAATGAATCAGTAAGAAGAGTAATAATGATAATAATACAAAGAATAGCAGAAACAATGGCCCAAATCATGTTACTTAGTTATATCTTTGGAAAGAAAATTGTGTAACTTACTATGGCTTCTTGCTACAAGTTAAGGAGTCCCTGCTTGGATTTTTGGGTTTATGCACCACTTTGACAGGTAGATCCACACCCCAAAATCCAAGCAAGGACTCCTGAGTTGCTAGCAAGTTGTTTGCCTTTTGCAGGCATAATTATGCAACAAGATGTTGGCCAATATCTCTGAACACTGCAAAAGCTAAATAAACCTTGAGCTATGAAACAGTCAGGAGGGACCAGCAGTAATTACAAAAATGGAATAGTTAATATCGTCCTCCTCTTCCCCCCCTCTTTTTTTTTTTTTTTTTTTTTTGGTAATGGAGGTACCTCATTAAACTGGAAAGGTTGTTTTAAGGAGGTGTCATCACCAAGTAGGTTTTCTCCCCAGCTGAGGTGGCTCATTGCCTGAGTGGGAAGATCACTCTAAATTGGTGGGGTGTGTCCTTCTACTTGAACAATGCATCACCTTTGCTCCCCCATAGCTACTTCCTCACTGAGGGGGAAGGCATCCAGGTAACAGCCTCCTAAAATAAAAGGAGTAAGGAAGAGTGATCATGGGTAGAGAGAGCATCACAGTGCTCATGGGTAGAATTCATTATCTGCAAGATCATGTATTTTTAGGGATGTTTTGCACATGGAGCTGGTGCAGAGATAATGCTCCATATGGCATCTCATGGTTTGGCATTATGTGAATGAGCAGTGAGAAGCCACAGGTTCATACACTCCCTCTTTCTGATCTTATGTTGAGGCAAATGAAGTAGTCCTGATCCATGAAAGCTGGCAGATTGTATGATGATTTTTAAGTGGTCTATAAAGGTATCACCTACTCTTGTATTTGTGTTTTGTAATGACCATATGTCTCCCTTTTATTTCAATGGAATTACAAAGATACCAAGAAATAGCCCACCTCCTCCATACCAGCGATAAGACACACGGCCTCTTAATATCAGTGGAGCAGGACTGCAATCACTAGGTAATATTGTTTTGACTTCATTTGACCACAATTGGCCAAACCTGGTGAGTTTACTAAATTATCACTCCTATTCCTAGATGGAGGATTCTGGGTTTTCTGTGTCACCCCCCCCCCCCGAAAAAAAAACCCCAGAAACATGTCCATTTCAAAGAAAGGCCAAATGGGAAGAGGTGTGTATACATGGCTTGTGCCTCTTTGTTTGAAGAACTGGGGTGTGATATCTAAACCACAGCTGCCTCAGCTGTCACTTTCAAACAACAGCCCTAATGCAGCCTCCATCTTTCCTGACTTACATCTAAGAAAAACATACCTGGCAAAATCCATTTTGCCAAGAACTTTTGAACTTTAAGGTCTTCAAACTGGTACATGCCTGACAAAGTGGTCCTGATCCATGAATGAAAGCTTGCAGATTGTATGGTGAGTGTGTGTGTGTGTGTGTGTGTGTGTGTGTGTGGTCTAGAAAGGTATTGCCTACTCTTGTATTTGCAGTAAATTGTAGTTACAGTGACATTGCAGTCCAGGACTAGAAACTGTATATAAGAAAAGTAGGCAGCATAGGCTTTTCATTGCTTGCTTATGTAAAATGTCCCACCGTCATGGGAGTTGTAGTCCAACAACAACCTCTAGAAGGCCATGAGCTGCCCACTCTGTTCTAAGACCTTTTAAGTCGTCCATGGGGTTCTTTTCTCTCCTCCCCCTCCCCACCCTGATTCCTTCCCTTCCCTTCCCTTCACCCATATCTTGTTTCATTTGCATTTTCCCTTATAGGCATTCCTCTTCCCCCATTTCTTCATTTGAAATGCATGTCCTCTCTCTGTTAAAAGCCTGCTCAGAGAAGCAGAGCATCCACATGCAGTGTGCTCTGGAAGAGGAGAGTTGCCTCTCTGGGCGGAGGGAGCCTCAGTGATTAGCTTCAGTGCTTCTGAGTCAACTTTTGCCTTCCAGCAATCGCATCACTTGCTGGCATCTTTGAGTGGTAGAGCATGGGCACCACTGGCACTGCTGGCACAAACAAAGAGCGGGGAATGTTTATGCTTAGGAAAGAAAACAATGGTCTGAGCAACGATGCAAAGAAAATATCTCAAAATGCAGCACAGCGCACCTCCGTCGGCGTAAATAGTTTTAGGCAAACACACTCTCAGAATTCCCAGAAGAAGAGTTTGAGGGAGGGAAAAATAAAAATACAGCAGCCCTACCTAACATAACAGCACTCCACTGCATCACATACCAACAGACCCGCTGCTGTGTTCTTGCCCAGTCACGGGGACGGATTTGACAAATTAGGCTTCTCTGTAACCTAAAATGGATTGCATTTCTTGTGCCCTCCTTTTTTTCAAGCCCAGGATTTTAGCTACTTTTCCAGGGCTGGGCAGTTCGTTTTCAGTTACAATGAACTTCAACTAAACATAGCCAGGACTTCTCCCTCTGCCCCAACTAAACTGAACTGGAAATAAAATAGCCCAGATTGAATCAGTTCGAGACCAGCCGTGATGGGTACAACAGAAAAATAATTTCAGCATCACATTTTGGCTCTTGGCTCTGGTGGGTGGCCCTAGCAAGTGCTGGATTCTTCAACTCTCCCCCACCCCACTCTACTTCTTCCCCATTAGGGCCACCTCTGAAAGCAGCCCAAGTCCAGCCCAGCATACCAATGAGTTAATATCCTCCATCACCATCTTGCTTTCAGCTTCAATTTACAAGTGTAATTGATGACATTTTATAAAATTGAAGTGCACTGTGTTAAGACACATCCAGAGGTTGTTTTTCAGATATGATAATATGCACAGTGTTTCTGTCTAAAATCAGAATGAGATGTGGTAAAGATGAGAAGCAAGGGTACAAGCTCAAATACATTTAGGATTGGCACAAGAAGGGAGTGCATAAGAGAGAGGGGAACAGAAAAGGATGGCCATGTTGGAGAGAGAGCACGTAGGAGCATTTCACTGTCTTCCTTCTTTTTCTTTTTTTAGTGGATCATAAGACACTGAAGCCTTCATGTTCTATTCTGTGTTGGAGAGTAGGTATGCAGCAGTACAGAAGCAGCATTACCTTGTGGATTTAGCCCTTTGAAATTCAGAATGAGTTTCATAGTTCATGCAAAGAAAATAAGAAAGTCCCTGTTTATTGGAGAAATATACTTATGACAGGAACGAAATATAAGTCCTCCTACTAGCTAACTAAGTTGAAGGTGTTAAGATCTATGGCAACCCCTTTCAACTCTAGTGAGCAAAGGCAAGATGTTTCTCTTGCAGAGTTTTGCATTTTTGGTTAAATTCCTGTAATTGCACAGTAGAAATGCAGAGATTTACAGAGCAGAATAGTTTCAAGTTTTCCAGATAAGTCCACCCCTTTTCTCATCAACTGGCTCTTACAGTCTCAGTAAATCACTCTGAGACATTAGTAGGAGAATGAATAAAAGATTTCATTACTTACTGCTTTCAGCAACAGACTTTAAAAGACTCAAGAGAGGGGGAAAGAACTCAGCAGAGAGCGGGGCTCTCTTTGAAATCAGAGGCATGGGGGAGGGAGCAGTGACTGATGGCAGTGATCTGGTGGTGATTTTCTAATATTAAAGGTTCCCTCAACTTTCCAAGGTTCTCAGTCTTCCTCAAAACAAAAGGGATCCCATTAAATTAAATTAAATTAAATTAAATTAAATCAAAGGGTAACATTGCAGGCTGATGACATTATCAGAAGTTATGCCATGGGAGTTGCATCAACTGGATTTAAGCCAAGAAGTCGTAATATTAAAGCACAATTTAATAAATTATAATACTAAAATAGAATAGAATTAAAAACAATTTAAGAGTACACAGAAAAAAAGCACAACTTGGTTTCGAAGTTCACAGATTAACAAGGCTTTCAGAGAAATAACATGCAGGAAACAATGCATGCATTTTAAATTATGACTGGCTAAAATGTGTATTGTATAATTTTGTTAAAGGGAGTATATATTGTTGAAAAGCACACATAATTTAGTTAACTAAATTATGTGTGCTTTTCAACAATACATATATATATATAATATATATATTAGAAAAGTGTGTTCAATATTTATATTAAGAAGCATAAGAGAAATATAATCAAATATCCATGTGGGGAGAGAACTATTGCAAGCCAATATGAATAGAGGATGGGACAGGAATGGGAAAGATTCTGGAGAAAAACGATTACATTTAGAATTTTCACATCTCTCCTCAGGACTTGACATTACCCTGAATTCTTGAAGAAAAAATGAACTCATCAGAAGTACATTGAAAAACTATATACTTTCTGCTCTTGATTCTTGGAACGTATTATTTGTAGACACAGATATAGGTATACCCTAGAATCAGCAGCAGCCAGCTTTTCCCCTCAAATAACTAGGAAACTAATGACTGCTTTGTTGAGTGTTCAAGTGAACAGAACTTTGATTCTTGTCATGAGCCTCAGTCTTCCTACACTCCACGTACTATCTAAAAGCAAGTGTTTATCTTCAACAAGAAGAACTTGAGAAAGCAAAGGTGGACCACTGAAAAATGAGATGGGGTTCAAGGGAGAAAGGTGAATAAAGAAACGAACAACCGGAATTTTAATCATTAAATTTGGTTAATTGTTAAAAACATCCATACTTAACATTACAGAAAGTATGTACAGTATATCACAGAAGTGAGTACACCCCCCCACATTTCATAAATATTTTAGTATATCTTTTCATGTGACAACACTGAAGAAATGACACTTGGCTACAATGTAAAGCAGTGAGTATACAGCTTGTATAACAGTGTAAATGTGCTGTCCCTTCAAAATAACGTAACACACAGCCATTAATGTCTAAACCGCTGGCAACAAAAGTGAGTACACCCCTAAGTGACAATGTCCAAATTGGGCCCAAGTAGCCCTTTTCCCTTCCTGTTGTCATGAGACCCGTTAGTGTCACAAGTCTCAGGTGTGAAGGGGGAGCAGGTGTTATCGCTCTCACTCTCTCAGACTGGTCACAGGAAGTTCCACATGGCACCTCATGGTAATGAACTATCTGAGGATCTGAAAAAAGGAATTGTTGCTCTCCATAAAGATGGCTTAGGCTATTAGAAGATTTCCAAAACCTTGAAACTGAGCTGTAGCACGGTGGCCAAGACCACACAGTGGTTTAACAGGACAGGGTCCACTCAGAACAGGCCTCGCCATGGTCGACCAAAGACGTTGAGTGCCCATGCTCAGCGTCATATCCAGAGGGTGGCTTTGGGAAACAGACGTATGAGTGTTGCCAGCATTGCTGCAAAGGTTGAAGGGGTGGGGGGTCAGCCCGTCAGTGCTCAGACCATACGCCGCACACTGCATCAAATTGGTCTCCAGGGCTGTCGTCCCAGAAGGAATGTGTTTTCATGTGTTGTCACATGAAAAGATATACTAAAATATTTATGAAATGTGAGGGGGTGTACTCACTTCTGTGATATACTGTATATATATATGTGTGTGTGTGTGTGTGTGTAATTTCTGCATCCATAGCCATTGCATATACGATATAACTCAAAGCTGCAATTAAAATATATTCCTAGTCTGTTTCCAGTTGGAGTTCAGTTGCTTGTTTATCTTCGCTTTAAACAAGGAATAATTCCTCTGCTCATCCTCCTTTTACAGCTTTGTCTCTACTGAACTGTATTTATTAAGATTTATCTTTACTGGCAACTTGTGGTGTTTCCAGGCCAATGGTTCCTCTTCAACATAGCAGGTAGAAGGCAGAGTGCACATTTTATTTCTTTTTTATGGTAGGAAAAAGTTGAAATAAGTGGTGGTAGAAAAACAAGTTGCAGTTGAAAGTGGAAGATGATGTCATCTGAAGATTGTAAAATTCCACGGATGGCATGTTAAAAGCCATGTCTGGAAAGGCTGTCAGAGCTAAATGCTGGTTTGAGGAGACCCTTTGCCCACCAGATGTGGCTCAGCTATGACCATCATCTATCCACATTGGCTGAGGTGTTGGGACTAATATTCCCACAGCATCTGGAAGACCCACACTGCTCTGCTGGTGGCCATCAATCAGATGCTCCAGCATTGATATATCCTGTAACAGCTGTTTCATCTCTTCTGACTTTGAGAAGATGAGAGAGGAGAAGTTGGAGAGGAAGGGAGGTACATGGACTGTGTGAAACATCCAACTTCCAGCATCTAATTGTCTCTGCTATACTCTTTCTTTGCTCCTTCTCTGAATGCAGCTCTGTAACTAAATGGGATAAATTCCATAAGTATGGCATACTGAATGTCAACTGACCTTGTTGTTTCTCAATACAATGTGTGCCCCAAGACTTCTATTCACAGCTAGAGGAGTATTCCAGGATAACTGGTAGTACAAGGGCGCCTTCAGATCCTTCACTAGGGGAGCAACGTATAAATAAATAAATAGAGTAAGTGAGTGAGTGAGTGAGTGAGTAAGTAAGAATTATTTCCATTTAACATAGTTGGACTTACTTTACAGTAAATAGACATATAATTGCACTGCAAGTTGACTATAAAAGGCAGTACCTGGGCAGTGGCCATCACCAACAAAGTATATTTCAGTTGAGGAAAAAGATGATGGAAGAGCATTTTGTAAATGAAATATTGAGAGTCTGTGCTATAGAATGATGCATTTTACTTTAAAATGTGTATTTATACAGGACAGCAAATTCACACTGTGTTTACCTAATAATTATCAACAGCATATATTTCCGTATTCTTAGTAATTTTAACTGCAGTTTCACTGGATCTTATACACAGGTTTTCTTATCCTGAAATTTATTTTTTAAAAATATTAGAAAGTTAAGAAAAGGAAAGCTTGCTAAGTTAACTAAGAGCTGCTTTTTGGAAATTTATGCCTTTAGTTGATGAGAAGCAATGACTCCAGAACAAAAAGTCATAGCATGCAGATTAAATGGCTGAAGATCTTAACATTCAGTGCTTTTTGTATCTAGATCTCTGTCAGAGAGGTACTTTCAAAGAAGCAGTGCACACTAGGAAATTGGAATAACCCCTTGACAAGGTCCACTGGAGCCTGTTGCATTTCACATTAATAATGAAGAATCATATTGTACTGTGTTGATAGACTTGCCAACATTTATTCATTTGGATTTGCAAACTTTGTTTAATTAAATAGGAAATCAGAACTTCATACTGGGATATAAACTTCCCAGTCTCAGAAAAATAATGTGAAGCCCTTGATTCCAAACCATAAATCCATTGTGAAGAGTTGGCACAACAATGAGATGTGGTTGTTCACAAAGGGTTTCCATTATGTTCAAGGGCAACTTGTAAAAAGCAGGCGTATAGCCAATGGCTTGTTTGTTGCTTCAGAAACATTAATTTGATACGGGGCTGGATAGGGATCAAGTATTGTACAATACCCCATCTACTATTGCTCCAGGCCACAAAATATGTTCCCTGATAGAGACGAGGTCATGGACCACTCTGTGTTAGTTTACTCAGTCTGCAATTACATGGTCAAATACCATAGGATTTGCTCCACTTATAAAATGGGTGAATTTGAAGTACGACATAAAGTTTGGTTCAAATTAGTCTAGCCTTTTTTGCTCCCAGAGCAGCTTATTTTCTCTGCTTCTGGGGGATTCAGGCTGAAGTGATTTGAACAGGCTTTCCCCCATGTGGTTAGTTGTGATATATTCTTGTAAAGACAGTGTGTGTGTTTATGGTGTTTTGGTGACATGGGTAGTTGGGATGTGATATTCAGGACCAGGGGAACGCCCCCTGCATTCTTTGCTCTGCCCTGACTGTCCTCTGATTATTATTTTTTTAAACTTACATATATGAAATTAGCACTAGATCACCCTATCACCTTATTGCTGCATCATCCTTATTATTATTTCCTATATTTATGTTCCCTGTCAGATCAGCAGAGGTGGGACCAGAGGAAGGAAAGATTG
The DNA here is from genome assembly GCA_037013535.1 of Intellagama lesueurii. Lineage (NCBI taxonomy): Eukaryota > Metazoa > Chordata > Lepidosauria > Squamata > Agamidae > Intellagama > Intellagama lesueurii. The sequence continues at coordinate 247,504,348 of JBAJHW010000002.1, forward strand.
GCAAAGACAGGATCAGAGGAAGGAAGGGGAAAAAGAGGGCTGTTGGCTGAAATGCAGATCACTTCACATCCAGTATGAGCAGTGAACTCCCAAATCAATATGCAGCCCCTTTGTTACCACTGACTGTGGTTTCTAATATAATACAGGCTGCAAATCAAATTTTCATTCTAGTCACACCTTTAAAAGATTGAAAATCCAAACATTGTTCTTTCCTACATAGATATAGCCATCTCTAGCTTTTACACATTCAGTCTCCTTTCCTGTTGCAAAGCTCTGCACAGATTGTTCATGCTCATGGGTTATAATTTTAAAAAGCACCAAGAACTGGTCATGTTCATAAACGAGGCCTAAATTTCCATCTTATTTGGAATGGACTCCTCACACAAAGAGTATACTTTGCTATATTCTCCCTGTGCTGCCATCACTCCAGGGAAATATTCCCCTGTTCTAATGATACTTTCCATACCTTTGTTGTACTGAATTGCTGTCATGTGGTATATATATCTGGACAAAAGTCCCAAAGTGTTTTAACATTACTGATTCATTTTCTCCTATTTGAATCATGATGGCCTGCTATACCATGGTACCAGTTTATTTTCTCTCTTGTTTTCTGGGAAGCTGCAGTCCCTTCATTTAATTTTTTTAAAATAAATAAATGATACGTCAATATATCAGGGAGGGGTTCTTGTTCAGTAAAATGTCTTCTGTTGCTCCGCTACCTAGGGAAAACCTTCATTGCACTCAATGGATCTGGCAACCCCACCCAGGGCTGTGTCACTTGCCAGACAGTACGTGGAGAGAAGGAAATCCATCTGCACAGAGATTGTCCTTTGAAGCTGTTTTCTAAAATAAAACTTTATTTTAGACAATCAATCACATTACAAACAGATAATACAATTAACTATTCACCTTACTTACTAAATATTTTAACATTCTAAACACCAGCTATTCACACCATTTAACAAAATTACAATTAATCTCAAATCCTCATTCCATCCTAGAAAGTTACCGACCAACAATCTGAGCAATCTAGATTATTTCCTAAATCATGTGACTTCTCATTTAGTTCATTGGTGTATTTTAATAAAGGTTTCCAAGTTTCAAAAAATTGACTGTGTTTTATTTATCCTCTGTATATTCTGATCTTATTGGCCAATTTCTCCATCAAGAGCATTTGCCGTATCCTATTCAAAAATGTCTGCAATGAAAGATCTTGGGCATTTTTCCAACTTTTAGCAATCTCACACCTTGCCATCCCTATAATATTTGCAATTAGGTCTTTACTAAGTAGCTTCTCATTCCCCCCCTGTAAATGCTGAAAATAATAGTAATGTTTCATTCGCGATTATTTTTTGATTAGTCAGTATTTCTGTCCAATTGATTACGTCATGCCAAAATGCTTCTATTTTTGGGCAAAAAATCCACATGTGTTCCAAAGTTCTCTTTTGTCCACATTTTTACAACACTTATCTGATATATTCCTTTCGATTTTATGTAGCTTCGTAGGGTATAGATGCCATCTGTGAACAACTTTTAGAACCGTTTCTTTAGTTTTAGCTGATACTGGATATTTGGATATATGGATATTTATTCCTCTTCAGGTATATTAATATTTAAATTTGTTTCCCAGGATGCTTTGCCTCCTCTGCCCTTACCATGTCCTTTCTCAATGATATATTTATATATTACTGAGGTCAATCCTATCCTTTTATTGTTATATTTTTGTATACAGTAGTGTTCAAATTCCGTTAATGGTCTTGTAGGGCCAGATTTTTGAAGTAATTGTATTGCAAAGCTCCTTATTTGTTTTATTTGTAGCCAATTGGATCTTATTTGTCTTGTTTTCTCTTCTATTTGTCTAACAGCAATTGGTTCCCCTGATTCAAATAAATCCTTAATTCTATATATTCCAATTTGTTTCCAATGTTTAAATTGCACATATTTCTCATGAGATTTAAAGTTTGGGTGATCCAATAGAGGACATAAGGGGGATATTGGGGGAGCAAAAGTTTTCCTATGTTTTTGCCATATCCTTAATGTTTCAAACATAAAAGGAGTCCTTTAAAGCTGTTGACATAAGTTTACCTATGTAGTTACATAATAGCTGTGAAAAAAATGAAAAAAATTATAGAAGGGCAGCCATGCAGAAGTAACGGCGGCCTCCTTCCTGGTGACTTGGCTTCAAGAAAAAATGGATAGGGTTGTGCGCACATGTCATACCACTAAGGAATATATCGAAACACCATTGGGACAAAATAACAGAAGCCTCATGGCGAGTAGGAAATAAACCGCAGTTACACTGCTTGCCCAGGAAATGAATCGCTGTGTGTCATGTGACCACAAATTTATGCAACGATCTAACTGGGGTATAAGTAGGGAACATTTGGCTCATTTGATCACGCCCATACACGATGCTGAAATGGCAAAAGAAGTGTTTTAAGAGTCACACATGAAATCCATCTTATGCTTGTACTAGCACCTTTTGTAGATATTCTTCATGTTTCCACTTTGTTCCCCTGTTCCCCCATGTCTTGGTGTTACTACTTGCCCCATTTCTGTCATCACATGCTACTTCCTATTGGGGTATTGGGCCTGGAAAAGTTGGGTTATTGTTGTGTTGTGCTGTGCTGTTGAGTCTGTAATAGTTAAAAGGTACACATACATGTACATTGGCTCTGAAACTCTAATAGTTGTCGGAGCCAATGTTGTATGGGATGTGGAACCTACCTGCCCCAGATAAATTTAATGTTTATTGGTGAGGGTTACTGATGAGAAATATACAATATTGTTATTTAAAAAGTTAATAATCTTTGATGAGGCTGGATTGAGAAAAAAAATAGTTATGATGACAAATATTATCATTTTGGGTCCATAATGTAACATGTTTCTGTTGTTTGCTGATGGCTGATTTGTCTTTCCAGCCATTTTTCTGATTTTCTTTATGTATGTCAAGATTGTTAGTTATTCTTGGCTTTTAATCAATTGTTTTAATGGATAAATATGTACCTTGTATTGTTTTAGCATTGATTTATCACTTTTAACAATTAGTTTTCTTTCATCTTATTTTTTATTTTATTTTAAACCATATGGGGATTTGATATGCAAACGTTCTTTAACAGCTAAATGCAAAAGCCCTTTTTGAACCTACACATGCACATTGCAAAAATTATTATCCATTTATTAACTTTCACACCTAGGGCCAAACTATGTAACAAAGATAGCACATTGTTAGAAGCTGAAATCTGTCACTGTTTCAGAGACATGATTCCAGCTGAACTTTGTGACTGAGCTGTTAGAAGAAAGCCTGTGCTACCTCCCAATCACAAAACAAAGGAAGCTGATTGTGAACTGTATGGCTGTGAAAAACCCCTGCTGTGACAATCAGATGTTCTCAGAACATAAGTAAATCCTTCTCCTAATGACTGGCTGTATGTAACATATAATTTGACCCCAAGGGGAAAAAAAGAGAGACGTTAATCAGGAGGGTTTATCCTGGCAATCAACAATATCTATCCGTTTCTAAGCATTTTTGAACACTTTAAACTATTTTGTACTCAATGAGGCCATTGATCTAAGAGTGTAAGGCCAGTTTCATGTAGTTGTGGCCAGTGTAAGGCCAGGACAGTACTATTTGCCCTTGTAGATGGTGGAGGTCCAAAGTTTCTAGTACATTTAATAGGACTGTGCCAGTTGAGGGGCTCTTAAGCACAATCATATCCTGGCCACTTGATCATAGGCAGAGGCATTTCAGTGGGACCAGTTTTCAAATTTTTTAAGTGACTCTGTATGGTCCTGTCATTACTGCCATAAAGCAGTTGTCTCAGGTGGCAGATCAGGAAAGAGAGAGAGAGATTGTTCATGCCACCTTTGTATCACAGCAACATCTTGGTGGGCTCTTTGAATAGTGTCTGGCTGCAAGATGTATCTGGTGAGTTGCCCTTGGGTTCAAGGCATTGTGGGAGAGGCGTCGTAAAGTCCATATAGATTTCTTAGAAATGGCTGTACCATAAAGCTCACTCAGAGGAGGAGGCAGGGCAGGGAAGCCTCCTCTGAGTGGGCTCATAAAGGGAGATGCGGTCTTTTAGATAGCTTGGACCCAAGCCATTTAGAGTTTCATAGCTTAAAATCAGCACTTTGAATTGTGACTGGAAACAGATCAGCAGCCAGTGGAGCTGCTGTAACAGGAAAGTTATATGTCCCGAATAACCAGCCCCAGTTGGCTGCAGCATTTTGGACCTGCTGGAGTTTTGGAACACTCTCCAAAGGCAGCCCCGCGTAGAACATATTACAGTAATCTAGCCGAGATGTAAGTAGGGCTTGTGTCAGCATGGCCAGATCAGGTCTCTCAAGAAACGGGTGCAGCCGGTGCACTAGTTTTAACTGTGCTAAGGCACTCCTGGCCACTGTTGAAACTTGGCCATCCAGGCTCATCTTTACCTACCATTGCTACTCACCTCCTGCATCTTCTTTCTCCCTCCCCCATATGAGTGTTGCCATATAGGGAGGGGAATTGTAGCAGCTGTGTAGCACAATGTCAGCACTTGTTTTCCTGCCTCGGGTGGCAGAAGAGCTTGCATCACCGGAATGGCCTCTTAAAATTGCCTTTGCTCTTTCAAGGTGTGAATAAGCACCATTTGTACACAGACTGCCTAAAAATATAACAAATTGGGTATTCTGCTCACCTGATATCAGCCATGATCAAGGATAATTTAATATATATATGAAATCTGCCCCATACAGGTGTCTGTTTTATAAGTTATAGGTGGAAAAATTAGAAAAACTAGAACATACGTAGATTTAAAATATTTTAAATTGTTACTAGTGGCAATATATCATTTATATCTTAATTGTCTTGAGTCAATTTTAATAAGGATTCAACTTTACATTATACACTTGTGCTACTGTTTGATTCTGCTAAATCGCTAAGCTGCAGTTATTGCAAAGAGGAATAAACAAGCTTTTTTTTTTTTCTAATGTGGTGCTCCCAAGCTCTGTAGAGGGGACAGGCACTTCCAGCACCCCAGGAGAATGTTTTTTCCTGTTGGCGTCTATAACTTTGGCAACCTGTTTCCACTGAGGAAATTATGTGCATGGTGTCTGATACTTGTGGGAGATATGTTCTGCCAGGGTTACAGGAGTGCCCACCGCTACCTTCCTATTCCTCTGCCCAATGTTGTTGAATTAGGAACAGGAGAAGGACAGAGGTGGGAAACATTGTTATCTACATTATCCTTTTGGACTTCAGTTCCCAGAATCTTACACTTACCATGGCTGCTCTGGGGGATTCTGGGAAGTGTCGCTCAAGAAAAAGTGATACTTCCAATGCATGAAGAATCAGAAAATTGCACCAGTAGAAGTACCAGGTGCATACAGTACATGTGTACATAGGAAGTGCCTTTGAGCCTTTTGTGAGCATTTTAACTGACTGTTTGCAAAAGGTCAGCCACTTTTGGTAGAAGCCATGGGATGCTCATGTAGGATCAAAAAGCAAGTCTGCACTGAGTGTTCTGCTGAAACTTATTACCATTTGTGCACCTGGATTACTATGATGAGGTGGTGGGGAACTGATGAGCAGACTAGTTTACTCATCTGCCACTTCCCTAATAGATACATGTGAATGAATTATTTCAATTCTTTATGTTTTGATATTATATAATAAATAAGAACATAAGAATCTTTACCCCCTAAGCTTGCATTGCATTTGCTAGTAAACATAACCAAGTATCCATTCGGTATTGTGCATGTAGGTAATATAATAGCAAACAAGTCAGCCAATACTTTATTCCATTAATGTAACAAAAAGAAATCAGTTTGAGTGAAATAATTGAATACCACGGTTTACTAAAGCCGATGAAAATTACCTCCTTTGCAAGATGAGTGACTGCATTCGTTAACGTATATTTGCCAGGATAATTTAATTAAGGTGTACTATATACTGTTTTAATATGACAAATTAAGATACTGAATTATGAATGAAAATATTAAAAAATAATAATTAAGCACTGTCAAAACAAACAAAACATAAACTGTTCCTGGCTTTGAGTTGTAAAAGTAAAAAAATTTCTACAGAGTTATAACAATTTTTTGAAAATATTGGCTTGAATCCTAACTTTCTGCCTGTGAACAGAAAGCGCCTTCCTCTTCTTTTTACCACTAGAAAATCTGTTCTTGGGGACTTGGGCTAATATGGTGCAGCAATACGTGCCCACTCGTGCTGTAGGTATGATGTGGCTGGAGGGCTGCAGAGTGATGATTCTAAAAATCTCTCCCCCAAAAAGAAGAGCAACCTAAGAGCAAATCCATATTGCCATATTTACATGAGTCAGCGACTAGTGTTGGACTAGGACTCAGGAGATCTGGGTTCAGGTGCCTGCTCAGTCATGGAAACTCACTTGATGGTATGTGTGTGGCATTGGTAAAACTTTCTCTTCAATATCTCACTTACCTCGAAAACACTATAAGGGGTTAAGTTGGTTGTGACTTGATAGCATATAACAATATATTTACATAGATACAACAGTAGGCATCCTTCAGTCTCGAGAGACTATGGTAACATGCTCTGAACAGAGGTGTTGGAACAGCGTCTAGTGTGGCTGAGGAGGCCAATTCGAGAGTGACAATCCCTTCCACACTAGATACAACAAGCTCTACACTTTATATGTGGAAATGTGAAACAGGCATGTAATGAATAATATAAGTGTGCAAAAAAAATTGAAGATGTGATTATGTGCTTCATGGGAAGCAATAGATCAATAAAAGTACACATAAAATCCTATCCGTTTATGTAGCTTTCAGTGACAAGATTGAGGTGCTGAACTTAAATCTTATTTAGAAAAGCAAGGGTATTTGCTAACATGTCAGTGTTGAGATCCATATGAATTGAGAACGAAAGCTAGAAGCCCCCTCCACCAACTGAAACATTACTCACTCTATACAATAGCTGTGCTACTAAGGTCTTTGTAAACTATGGAAGAATTAATGGGGAAGGGCTCAGTTTACTGATCCAAATGGCAGTTGCAAGAGTTGCACAGAGTTGGCCCAAGACACATTATTGTCTGATTTACAGGCAAAGAACAAGATGACGCCTCCTCCCAATCCATTAAAAAAAGACAACCAGACATTTAAAAAAGACAGCCAGACTGAAGGTGGCAGCCTATGGAGGAGGAGATGAATAGCAGCTGTGTGGTAGCTTACTACCATCTTTTACCTAAGGCAGCCACCTCACTTTACTAATTGTGGTGGCCTGCTCTGCAAGAGTAGTAATTACCTCATGTTTCTTCTTAAAAGGGACAGAAGGCATCTTACATAATTAAAAAGACAATATTCAAAAGCTAAAACCAGTAATATAGAAATACTTAAAAAGAATTAAACAAATATTTGTCGCGGCTCCGTCTTTGAGGCTTTAATTTTATTCTTGGCCCTCACAAAGACCCAAGCTGCTGCTTCCTCCTCACGCTGCCACCAGATGTTTTTGATTAAACATCAATCAATTCCGGGACACACAAGTTATCAAACACATTCAGTTTATTGATCAGGGTGGGGTTAATGATTGGTTGGAAATAACAGTGTCAATCACAGGAAGTAACTCACTTATATTAACTTGGGTTTATTTAATTCCTTCTATTAATTCAATCTATTTCCAAATCTCTGATCTCTCATCTATCTCAATCAATCCCCTTCTCAAACCTCTGATCTCAATCACTCCCCTTCTCAAACCTCAGATCTCCTGTTCTCCCTTCAGACTCCTCCTTTTGTACCCCTCCTTCTTTCCTGACTCCACCTTCCGTCTTCCTCATTGGCTCTCCTGCCAAGGTTCCACTGTGACGGACAGGTGACGACTGGGGTAACCGCTACAATATTATATTAAAAACAGTAAATAAAAACAACACCAAAAACACATACAAAGCAACAAGGCACAACTGTGCACTTAAACCCCTCTCAGACAGCCAGACCCTAAAGGAAAGCCTGCCTGGAGACGAAGGTTTCCCTCTGCCTGAAGAAGGACAGCAAAGATGGGGCCAGCCTGGCCTCCCGTGGGAGGGAGTTCTAGAGTCTGTGGGTGAGAGCAGAGAAGCCCCTCTCTCGTGTCCCCACCAAATGCACCTGTGAAGGAGTGGGACCGAAAGAAAGGCCTCCCCTGATGATCTTAACACCTGGGCAGGCTCATAAAGGGGGACACAGTCCTTGAGGTAGCTTGGTCCCAGTTACAAGTAGTAGGAACAAGGACATAGACTGTGCTGCAAGGCCCCACTGCTTCGTCGCCAGCTTCCCTGGAACAGCCAGCTCACTGAGTATCTTTCCAGTTAAGAATCAGCAACAAAGAATAAACACTGGAAATCAATTATCTGAGGAAAGGAGTGGTGGAGAGGAGGCATAGCACTCCCCTGTTTATTACCCATGCATTCCCAGGGCCTTCTCTGGGAACAGGCAGATCAAGGTAACACTATAAGCACACTATAAGCAGCAAGCATTGGGGTTCAGTGTGACTCCCTCCCAAAACTCCCTTTAAACTCTTTCTGGCACATGTGCAATGGCAGATATGTGTGTCCCAGTGCAGTCAGGTCTTGTATATTGTATGGAATGATGGGGTGCCTTCTACCTGAGGCAAATGCCTGAATCTACTGATCCTGTCCATGCCCCACCCTCCTCAAACTCCCGTGCCAGTTAAAATGGACTAGTCTGTTACTGCTGCTGGTTACTGCTAGTGAATATACACATTTGCTAGTGAGTAAACAACAGTGAACCTCTTTTGCAGTGCTTTTATTTAAAAAAAAATACATTGTGCGTGCATGTGTGTGTCATTCAAGTGGGCCAATGAAACCCATTCTCTGGCAGAGAAGCTTTGTTTTCCCTCTGAACCTCGCTGTGAAGGAGTAGGTTGTGGATCTGCAGTGCTTAAGGAAAAGCGTCCCACCCTGCCTCCGTTCTGTGTCTCAGAAATGTAAACAGCACTCCAGTATTAGTGGGCTCTGGTGAGACATTGTCACAGATGGTCCCAACTTCCCGAATGCAAATGTAAAAAACCTCCCTTGTGAAAATGTTCGTTCGGTTTTTTAATTATACGTGCGTGCGTGTTTGTGTGTGTTTTAAAAATAGCCTGTGAGAAAAAGGCCCTCTGGCATAAGGCTGCAAGAATTCATTTTCTGCCAGCAGCCAGATGCCACCAGAAGTTCACTAGCAGGGCAAATGGAGGGAATAACCTCTCTTGGTTATTCTTCCAAGTATTATTTGGCAGATGGGGGGAAGGGGGATACACTGCCTCTGAACTTGGAGGATCCAGTTCAGCTACCCTGGCGGACCTGGTCGCCCAGAGCACGCGCGGGCAGACTCCCCACAGGACCCCTCGACGCGGGCACGCGCCGCTCTCCAAGGAGGCATCATAGAAACGCCGCGTACATTGTCAGAAGGCGTGGCTTCCGGAAGGTCTTGACAGCTCAAGGCGTTCAAAGGGAACCAGAAAGGGAGGGTCGGAGGGGTTAAGGCCGCGCCGCGCGCGCTTTTCTATTTGCGGACGCCGGTCTGGAGCTCGCCTCTAGGCTGCTTATTACGCGGCTCAGCCTTTCTCCTTCGCCCTGCCCGTCGGGCCAAGCCTCCTCCTCCTCCTCCTCCTCCTCTCCCCCCCGCCCCCTGAGCAGCAGCAGGTGGCGGCGGCGGCAGCGGCAGCGGCAGGCACGAGAGAGTTAACGCGTGGCGAGGGCTGTGAGGGCGGCAGCCAGGCAGCAGCGGCAGCGGCAGCAGCGAGGCGGCGGGAGAGAGGGTGCAGCCGTGGCGGCGGCGGCGGCGGGCTGTGGGTTGCTAGGGATGGAGGGCGCCCGTGTCACCCGGATGTGAGTGTCATGTTGGCCCCAACTGGAAGGGATTGGCAAGCGGCGGCGGCGGCGGCGGCGGCGGAGAGCCACCAGCAGCGGTGGCGGTGGTAGCCCCCGTGGCCCCAAGCCCTTGCCTCTCGCCACTCAGCGCTACCAACCATGGGGACAGCCGGATAGCGGGGCAACGCAGGGCAAGGGCACGGGCGAGAGGGGGGCCTCAGCGTCGCCCACCTGGCATTGAGCGGTCGAGAAAGGAGCGCCCGCGCCTCGGGCCCCGGAGGGACTGACCAGGATGGCCCAGCCGCAGCAGCAGCAGCAGCTCCCTGACGGTAAGAGCCGCCGCCGCCGCCGCCGCCGGCGGACGGAGCGCCCTCCGGCTCGCGGCCCCGCTCCAGAGCGCTCTCCCTGCCTGCCTCCCAGGAGCAGCAACCAGGGCAGCAGGAGCAGGCGGGTGGATGCCTCGGGATTAAGCGGCGGGGGATTTTGGGGATGTTGGGAGAGGGAGATTAGAGCCGGGCACCGCGAGGAGGATTAAAAGGCTGGGGAAAGGAAGGCAAGAGGGGTGGAGGGATGGGGTCAGCGGGTTAGACTGGGCTCGGTCCGGCTCCCGAGAGCCAAGGCGGGCGAGCCTCTGCCGCTGCTGCCCTCGCGATGGGCTGCCTCCCTCGCTCCACAGCCCCAGAGGCGCGCTTCCCGCGGGAGCGCGTTGCATTGATTTCGCACGTCTGCCTTTTGCCCCGAGGCTGGCCTGCGACTGGAGCGGAGGGGGGGGGGGAATAGGGGACGCGGCGCTGGCCGTGGAGGTGCGGGTGGGAGTGGCGTCGTCGTCCTGGGGCTGCCCCGCGACTGTGGGGGGCCCACACGGGGTGATGATCGCGGAACGGGGGGGGGAGGCATGGGGAGGTGAAGCCGGGCGATGAGCGCTTTGGGGGGAAGCGAGCGCTGCTTGCTCGCCCAGCTTCTTGCTGCTGCTCCTGCTGCCGGCGATCTTCCTCCCTGCTTTCTCCATCCTCCTCCCTTCCTTCCCCGAGCGCCGAGGGAGAAGTGACACATGGGGCTCGTGTGTGTTAATCGCCTTTGCAAACAGGCTCCAGCAGGCGCTTGCTGCCGCCGCTCCCCCCCCCCCCCCCGCCATCGCCCTCTTCTTCTCTCCTCGAGCTGCGTGGAAATGATTCACCTCCTTCCCCCCTCCCCCGAAATTGGCAGGGACTCTGTGTGTGTGTGTGTGTGCGTGTTCGTACGTGTACTGGAGAGCACCAGTAGCCCCCTCCCACGTTTGCCTCTGGCGCACGCCTGCTTCACTTTCAGATGTGTCTTGCAAATGAGACGAGGGAAGCGGTCGGCTTTCCTCATGGCATCCCTTAAACAGAAATTAACAGAATTGGGAGGCGAAGTGGGGAGGGGGAGGGAGGGAGAGAGAGAGAGAGAGAGAGAGAGAGAGAGAGGAGGGGGGCTATAAAATTCTGGGAAACGAGTGTGCGCGCCCGCGTGCGTGCGTGTATGTCTCTCTCCGTGTGTAGAACAATTCTAAGAGACATCGTTGTGGGATGCATCTGACCGTGTTTGAATCTGGTTACCGGAGGCGGAGGGCACTCTTCTCCTTGGGTAACCTAGCAGTGGACCCAGCTGTTGATGTGACAAGTGCAATCTGACGGCCACCCACTCATCACTCTCTTATTCCGGCCCCCACCTCACCTCTCCTTCCTCTTGAGATCTCTGTGCAAAGACCCATTCCATTCGTGGTCAGTACAGAGAAGCTACATCCCAGGAGTTACTTCCTTCCAGCTGTGCGCTGAGGGAGCCATCTTAAACATCATCCCTCTTCACCCCCCCCCCCCAATCCATCCATCTCTGTTTCGCATATCTACATGTATGTGTACACCTGCACGCAGCGGCTGTGCTCAAGTTTAGGCAGGAGGGAAACAGCACCAGAGGCTCCTCTTACCACTCTGTTAGGGAAAGGAACACTGGACATGACAGACCTACCCCCCCCCCCCCCCATATATCATTTTAAAAAGGGAAAACCATTTGCAAAGGGTATATGGTGTTCTGCCTTATCAGCAGGGATCATATCCCATTTGTTTCATCTCCTGCTTGAGCAAAGCTTCCTGTCCATTTCTCCTCTACATTTCCCGTGCATCCCTCCATCTTTTCTCTGCACAGATTCTCAACTTTAGCGGACAGTTAAAAAGAGCTCTTTTCCACAGACATACTTGGCATCTACCTAGGGACCTGCTAAATATCCCTTGCAAACAACCCATTAATCCAGGTCTGGTGCATTTTTCCTTCTTAGTAATTTAGCTTGTTTCTCCAAAACAGTCTTCTTCAATTCAAACTAATAACGATATTGGAATCTTTCTAAATCTATATATGAGTAGGATGAGGTGAGAAAACAATAATATGGTGTGAGATTGTAACCTTTATGCTCCATAGAACCAGAGAGTCTTACAAGGTTTAGAGAGGGACATAAGGCAGTGGGCATACAAGCATTGGGACAAGTCCCGCCCCCAACAAAAATGAGTAAAAAAGGTAAATAAATAAGAGAAAGCAAAATGCTCCTTTCATATGTAACTGTGCATTAACCTGGACTTTGCAACAGGTCAGCTTTCTTTCAAATGAAGTAGTCTAGTCTTTAAAATTTGCATGCAGGATCAGATGTTCTGCTTTTACTTTTGGTTCAGTGTGTAGATCACTGTGTTCTCCAGCATGACGCATAAGGTTTGCACAGGTTCGCTGTTAGAATTCACAGATTTGTATTAAAAAACACTTTTGTTTTTGTGTCTAGTTCTGGAAATCACTGTTTTAAGAAGAATATGGACTGTCTGTAACGTGTCCAGAGAGTGGTAGCCAAGATGATAAAGAGTTTGGAAAGCCATCCCTTTGAGAAATGGTTCAGGGAGTTAGGTATGTTTAGGCTACAGAAGGGAAGTGGGGCTGCTTTAAGCTGGGATTCCTTGCACTGTTAGAAGGTAAGAGTGGATGACCTACCCTTTTCATTGGATGTTTAGTTTAAAGGTCAATTACTATTATCCACAGTTTCAGTGGTGATCCTGTCTTTCAGAATGAAACTGGAGCTTTAAAAAAATCTCTCAGTTGGAAGGGAGGACAAAATGCAAGAATGTGAGAATGTTTTTCGTACTTAGCTGGTGCTTCAGTTAAGCTGAATGCTGTAACTCATATTCTTTTGGGATTTGAGTGAATGTTTAATTACTTATACTCTTTTCTTAAAGGGAATGGGTTTTTAAAAAATCCTAGAATGTCCTTTAAAAGCGCATGAGAGATATTCACTTAATATTATGAGTTGGAGCTGCATAATTCCCTGTGGCTCTATATTTTATATTACACACATTGAAATTTTCAAATGACTTTGTATATATTTATTTCTGTTTCCTCTACGTAGACCAATCCTGTAAAACAGCCCTTTTGTACTATTATATTCATATTATGATTATATTTAGTTTCTAGGTTGCCTTTGTCCTGTTATAGGGGCCCAAGGTGGCTCACAAACTGTCAAAAAACAGATGCAGCCCAAACCACAGTAACTTACAACAATAAAATAACAATTAAACAGACCATACTTTAATATTAGTATTATAATATTAAAAAGACTAGAAATTTAAGAATAGTTTAAATACACACCTAATTTTACATTACCAGTTTAATAATTTGTCTAGTGGTTCAAGAAGATGTCAAGCATATGAATGCTGCTCCACGTTTTGCTGGGAGTGGAGCTCTATCTTTAGAGTAGTTTACAACGCATCTGGAATGTAAGTCTACTGTTGTTATCTCAGACCGCAAATCAAGTGGACATAGCAGAGAACTAAAAAGGCAGAGAGAATCATTTGAGGAAGCAAGCCAAACCACAAGCTCTAACTGGTGTAGTGATATGGATTATATTTTCAAAGAATCAATCATGTAGAAAACATTTGGAGGTCTGATACCTGGGACATAAACATGGTGATCATTGATCAGAATTCTCTCTCTGCCACACACTCTCACACATACTATCGCTGCAGCATTTCACACAAACTCATGCAGCAATGTTCTTGCCCCCTCCATCCCAGGTGCTAGTTGTCATTTCTGCATGTCTGCTCAGGTTACACTTTTGGGGCTGGAGCAGCGATTTCCACCAAGCAAAAAGCAAAAAAACAAACAAACCTTGATTTGCCAAACAGAAGCTCATGATTTTCCCTCAGTGAAATGGTTGCTTAAAATGAGAGCTTTAGAACTTAAGGCATGATAGACTTTCACAAAATCAGTGGAAGACACACCCCTGCAATAGAAGGAGATTCATAACATAGCCTAAACCAGCACATAGGAAGAAAATAGGTTCTGAAGAAACAAACAACATTAATTATACAGCTAGTGTTATGGCAGTATAACGTCCCAAAACCAGTTCCTTAAATTCTCCCTTCCATCCCCCATTACGCCACCTTCTAGCATGACAAAGAAACAGATACCAGAATAGGCTGTCCAGGGCATGAACAGGGTTTTATCTTAAAAGCAAGGAGTTTATCAGGTGGAAGAATTAGTTTTCTTCTGTAACACAACCATATCTTTTAATGTTCTGCATTATGTCTGCCATTCATTACAGCAGGAAAGAACTGAATGGTGGAGTGGTGGACACAACTGGAGTAAGAATAAAATCTATCCTCTGCTTTGTATAACATACACTGCGGGTAATTCTAGAGCAGGATGTGGGGTGTCCCACCCCAAAATTACAGGGGGTGCCCTGTGCCTTCGTCACAAGTTGTTATTGTCTTACACACACTGTACATGTTTTTAGTGATTACCCACGTTGTTTACAAACTTAGTTGTTAACTGCTAAGTGTGTTGATTACATCCCCTGCAGTTTTTCCTTGTCTTGGCTCTGAGGCTCAGATCATTTTTAAGGCAAATGATGTTTCTCCCACTTACAGATGTTATATCCCTCCAGGTACTTAAATCTTTCAAAGCCCACTCCCCAAGACAATAGAAATGTAAATGAAGTCATGCCATCTCCTAGCTGACTGTTACAAGACAGAAGTGGGCTGCTTGCCTAATGTGGATAAAGGCAAGCTCACTGTGGAATAAGGACAATCATTTCCTCTTATGGGAGCCCTGTTTCTAATGATGTATTAGCTGTACTGGCTACTTTGGTCCTGATTTTATATGGGTCAAAGAAGATCTCCAAAATGGAAGTGAAGTGGCATAACCCATCACCACACCGCAGGTCTGGGACTCGGCCAAGGGATGTCTGCATTTATGCTGTGCTTTAGAGGCAGTCTGAGTGCCTCCAAAAGGCCCTATATAGCTACAGACAACACCCTGTCCCTCATTGAAGCCCTGTTTGCTTGGGAATAGCAGGGCAGGTTTGGTGGCAACTACAGATAATACAAGTTATAGCCACAAATTTATGTGGTAAATATTATGTGTTAAACTGTTATGTGGTGATGTATAGAAACTGGAACTGCTGGGTAGGTGGTGCTTCATTTTAATTGTGTTCTTACCTTATATGTGGTGAAATATTTTGTCCGTAGGTCATTAGGGTGGAGGCTAGAAACACTTTGACGAAAAACTGAGCCTTCTTCACTGTGGCATCAGCCTTTTGGAAAGGGTTTCTCGTTGAGCTGCACATGGCCCCCACCCTCTCAACCTTCAAGAGGTTGCTTAAAATGATACTTTAAAAGAGGCTTTCAGTGGCAGCCTCCAATTAATTTGCCAAATTTGTGCTGCCCGTCTATGGCTCAATGCTCTTGGTGTGTTTTCTCATGTTGTTTATTGATATGCTTTGCTTTTATTATTATATCTCTTTATTGTTTATTTCTATTGTATTTCTATTTGCCTTACCTGTCTGTTAACCAAAAAAAGTAGTGCCTTGCAAAAGCACAGAAAGTACAAAAATTGAAAAGCACCAAACATTAAGGCGAGATTTTATTTTATTTTAATTTAAAACTACCTATCTCCCTCTTCAGGTTTGAAAGCTCCCTACAGATCCCTTAAGCCCTTGGAAAACCTTTGGGAGCCTTGAGACAGGAGGGGGGGAGCCTTTAATATTGGAAAAGGTTTAAATTAAATTAAAATAAAGATTAATATCATCAGAGCAGGATGGCATCACCGTGTATACTCAGCAGAGTTGTGCAACAGGACTTCAGCTATAGCTTTTTAACCAATTGTTTCCAAACTCTGTTTCTGAGTACCTTGTATGAAAGCTTTTGCGTTAGATCCAGATCAGGTCATACTTAGAGTACTGGTATTTAGAATGGACCCGTTAAAACCATAAATTAGTGCTAACCTAAATCCCATTTATCTATTCTAAGCATAACCATCTGGCTTCAACCCATTTTTTTTTAAAAAAATTCTGCTTAGTGGTCAAATAAAGAATTTCCTTCTTAGCCATGACAAATTCATACACGCTCATGTAGGTAGGATTAATTTTTGTTAGCAGGATACTTGAGATATTTTGGATTGACTGAGATGTCTTTCAATATTTCATGCTTTAAAGAATGCCTAATGCTTGTTGTATTTGAGCAATAGAAGTTTATACTAATGTCAAAGAAATTAAGTTTTATTAATAATAAACTGGATTCTTTGGTTGCTTATAAAGTTGGTTCAGCATCTTTAATATTTCTATTTTTACTGGAGGGGTGAAAATATGTTGGTGTCACATAAAATGTCAAGTCAAATGCTAATGTATGTGATGTTTTTTTTTTTTTTTTTTGCCTTAAATTGTAGTAGAAATGATCTTTTGGGTTCTATTTTTAAATGAATGCTTCCAAATATAATGAATCTTGTACTATGCACCTAGGTTAAAAACATAGGCTTATTTAATACCAATATAAATGTATCTTCTTTCCCCCTTTTCTCTGCAGAAGCAAGCTATGCAAATAGCACCAGAAGTCCTCTCCCTGGTGACGGACCAACTCTCCACTCCAACAGCTCAGCACCACCCAAGCAGACTGTGTTATCTTGGCAAGCTGCAATCGATGCTGCTAGACAAGCCAAGGCTGCCCAAAACATGAGCACCACCCCAGCCCAACCTGTAGGATCTCTGTCCCAAAGAAAGCGCCAGCAATATGCCAAGAGCAAAAAACAGGGTAATACGTCCAACAGTCGGCCAGCCCGTGCCCTTTTTTGTTTATCCCTAAACAACCCCATCCGAAGAGCCTGCATTAGTATAGTAGAATGGAAGTATCCTTTTTGTGAAATTCAGGTTTTGGTGTCTGTTCACTGTGCACTCAAAATGTATCAAAGAGACAGACTCATAGTACATGTTTGAAGGTCAGAATCCTCTCCGTGATTTATTCTTGTATAAGGGAAATCATGTGTTGCTCATTTACAAGGTCCTCGCTGCGTTCCTGGGTCTGCACCCAATTGAGTGATGGGGTGCGCACCTGGGAATGCAACTTGCATCTTGGATGTGAGGGGCAGTTTGCCATTCTGACTTACACAATTTCCATTACACAAGCATAACTCACCAGTAAGTTTCTTGCCAGTGACTTATTCATTGTTGTTTTGCTGTGTGTATGGGTTGGTGGGTGGGTTTTGAAACCAGAATCAGCCAGAAACTGGGGTGAAAAAATTGATGGGAGAGAAAAGCGGCTTAACTATTTCCCCTCTGGTGGAAATACTGCAAAATAATTTGTTTTTCACCTGTTATATATGAGGAAAAAAGCTTGATGGAGTAGCAGTCTCTCTGGTTTGATCTGAAATGTAACAGCATGTAGGAATGGTATAGAATTTTGTGTAATGTCTAGTTCAAGCTGTAGATAAGAGCTTGACTTGTGGAAGCAATTTTGTGTTATAAGATTAATATAAGAAATGCATATTTAATTCATATTTTAGCATTTTAGATTTGAAGCCTTATTGAACACATATTAAAGCTGTTGATGACTGTAGACATAACTGTTGGTGACATTTACATAAACAGAGAGACATAGGTACCCTGCCAGCTGGGGTATTCTGGGCGTATTAGCTCAGAAAAAGACATTTTCCTATCTTTGCACATATACTTATTAAAGCACATCATCACCATCATCTTAGAACTGCAGAGCTGGAAGGGACCCTGTCAGAGAGGCACAGTTGGGGAATCGAACTCCCAGCCTCTGGCTCTGCAGCCAGAGACCTAAAGTATACCAGTTATCTAATTCCCTCCAAGACTATGTATATTTACTGTGCCATTACTTCTTAGAATCTCATTCAGGTTGTTTACATCATGCTAAATGCATGAACGTACAAAGAGACTTCAGGGTCCAAAGGCTAATTAATTACTTTGCCATCAAAAATTGCCCACCATTTTGTTGATAGCATTAGTTCTTCTGCTTCTGGTGGAACCAGCCCATGCACATCTCTGTGGATGATGATAAGCATCATTTTTATTTGCTGAGGCAGCATTGATTTGTCACAGATCTATGTTCTTCTTAGTCTTAAATAGCTCACTCTCGCTAATCACCTTGAGGTGCCCATGTCAAACTGATGTGCTAAGATTGGATTGGACCCATGGGTTCCCTTTTCCAATAGAGGGAGTCCTCCTTTGGTAAGACTGCTGCAATCAGAGGAAGATCTCTTCCATCAGCGAAATTTCCTTCTGTTAGAGCAGAGAAGTCTTTGGATTCTATCCAGAGAAGTGCAACGGATGTTTTACTGTGGGGCGGGGAACTTATGATGAGCACTATGTTTCCTTGGCAAATAATCTGTCAGATATCACATGCTGAAAATGAGTGGGACCAAAGATAAGAGTGGATGAGGCCAAGGGACATCCATTTTACTCTCTTTCTTTCTGATATCCCACATCTCTCTCTCTCTCTCTCTACAGTAGTGATAAACTGGGATGAAGACATTTATTATTCAGGCACTCAGAAAGGGTTAAAATCAACACACAAGGAATGAGAGCATATTAGCTATGCCACCTTCTGTGGTGTGGAGAATGACAGTCAGAGGAAAAGCGCCTCAGGGATACATGGAGGCTTTCCACATGAACCACAGTCCTGAAAAATCTGGGTTCCAATCCACAGGGAAGGGAGACGCTCCTTTTTAAACCATCACTCTCTGCACATGAAGAGCAATAATGGAGAGGACTAATGAACCCTCCTCAAAGACTTGATTTTAACCCTCTTTTGGAAGGTCTCAGTAGATGTAGGGAGGTTGATAATAGCTTCTTTTCCTAATATCTCTTGCTCAAACAAAGCATCCAGCAACTGTGAAAACAAGATGCTGGAGGGAGTAGGTGAGGCTTGTGGGGTTATCCTGTTTATCCTGGTTGCCAACATTATGTGGCAATGGGGATGGCAGGGGGGATTGTCCTTTCTGTAGTTACTGCTGCAAAATAAAGAATCTCTCTCTCTCTGTGATATTTATATGTTGTAAAGTTTACTGTACAGTGGAAGTGCAAACTAATTATGTGAGGCTGAGAAACTGATGTTTGCTGGCATCTCTAAACCTGGTACAAGTTCCTGTTTATTGCATTTGTGGCCTGAAGATCAGGCCCTTCTCTCTTTTCAAACGTTATTTGGTTGTGATGGGATTTGCATTCATAGCTAAATTTGGGTGAGTTGTGAGGAGTAGGCCTAGGTTAACATTTTTTTTTTAAAAAAAAAGTTGGGGTTATTCAGGGAGTTTGGCAAGCAAATATGCTACCAGGATGGTCAACGAACAGTGTTGGTCCTGTTCCTTTAAAAGAAGAATGATGCTGGCCTTGGTCCTAAGCCCTGGAACACTGCTTGTGAGGTCTTTTACCAGTCAGATTTCATAGATCATCAGTGTTGATGACACTAGGACCTTGCACATGCACTTTTGCTTTGTAAATGTGAAATACATCAAGAGATCATCAAGAAAAAAAAGTAACAGATGCACAACTAAGCCACTGCATGTTCCTTTAAATAGACTACTCAACTTGCAAGCTGTACATGAAATTATTTTTGTGGGTCATTTCACTAAGATGTCATTTCACCATTTGCTAAAATCATAATCCTGTAGAACTGGAATGATTAAAATGCATATAGCTGCTGTATAGAGAGTATGGTGGCTAAATGTTTAAGAGGACTATTTTTTGCTGCTGTGAACTGAGCTTGTGAAATACTGTAGGTTTAAATTTGCTTAATGTAGAGATTGGAGCTCCCATCAGAGCTTCACAATTAAAGAAAAAAAAAATTAGCCATGCATTTCCCACCCAATAAAAAGGTCCAGTTCATGTGCAAACTCAAAAGACAGAGGTTGACGAAATTTAAACAAGGGTTTGTATGGTCTCTTATACATGTAAGCAAAATGAATTTCCATATAGCAAAATGTATCAGTAGAGAAACTCAGTGGATTTTCTGTTTGTAAATTCCAAGTATTTTGCTAGGAAGTATGAATTATTATTAACGTTGAAAGCATGACTTTGTAATATTGCTGTGTGGCCTCTTGGGACTCGGCAGTTATTGAAGTCATGTAATCCCTCAGATTTTGCTTGACTACAACTCCCATGAGCCCTCACTTTTGGCTACGCTGTGTCTGGGGATCCACACATTCCCTATCCCTGTCCTTTTGGAATTGGCTATATGTCAGTGACAATTTAGTTGCTCAATTTGCTTGCAAATGTGGATTCAGTTTTTAGTATTTTAAAATTAAAGAATGTATATAATCTTACGCTGTGTGTATTACATTATATTACATAGTTGCTCACAGAGGTGCCAGCTTTTCACATGAGCAGAAGGCTTGCCTATGTTGAAATTTTAGGATGAGGCACCCTCCCTGTTTAGACTATGAGATGTTATAAAAGCAGGGCTCCTACATCACTATCTGCTGGATTCAGTCCTTTTAAAATGCTCTGAGAGGTTGCACTTCTTATGACCAAAGTGGATGTGATGTTAAATGTGTCTTTGCATTTAATGCACAGGTCTTCTTTTAAAGAAACTATGATCTTTTTCATTGTCAGCTCACCCGCACCATTGATGCTATTTTGCGTTGTTTTTTCAATGGTCCCAGATGCAGTCTTTTAGACATTGGCAAAGACTGATTTTGTACTCATCATCATCATTGCTCTATGTTACACATTAGAGAACTGGTGGCTTCTCCTTCTCTAGTACGAATGTAGGCAAACCACCACCATGTGGTTTATTATTCTATTGTTGTTGTGCACGTGCAAGTTCCATTAACACTAATTAGAGGTATAGGTAGCTGATGACAAGAAAACGGTTCTGTAAGCATTACACAAAAGGTAAGTTTATTGATTCAATATTATGCATTTAGATTTTTTGAATATATATCTTATATATATATTTTAAATATATATCTTAATATGAACCACACTTGCTGCAAAAGAATGTGCTGCTTTATTACGAAAATGAGGACAATTAAAGGTCGTGCTGCTGGAAAACAAATTGCTGGGGGGAGGGAATCTGATGGATGCTTGTGGAGGATGGGTTGTCATTTCCATCAATCAAATGAATGACAAGAAGATGTCAGCTTTGCTTTAGAAGCAAGCTTATAATCCCTAATGCAGAAAAGAACAAAGAATTAGAATTTCTATGTGTATATTCCAACTCTGTGTGTTCCTTAACAAGATATTTCAGACCGTTTGACATATTTATATTACTGGCTATTTTTGCCAATTGTGTGGCCTTAGCAGTTTACATCCCGTTCCCAGAAGATGATTCTAATTCCACAAATCATAACTTGGTAAGTCTCCTTCTAACTTCCTTACCATATTTGTGTTTCTTAATTTGTACACAGAGCTTTTTAAAACCAGAAAAGTGTTAAATGTTTAGAGAGCTTTTAAAACAGAAAACTGAAGAATCAGTTACATGTTTAGAGAGGGCGAGACTGTGGACTTTTGAAAATGTCTTTTACTTTTTTTGCTTTTCAGTTCCAGCAGGCATCCTCTGGTTTTTGACATACAAGATGGTTCTTTATTTATTTATATCAGAACATTGCTCAATTTAAAATTGTGGATGTATATTAAATATAGATAAAATAAAAACAAATTAAATCAGACTATTTTTTGACCACAAGTGGGCTTCTTCAATAGTTTTATCTTGGCCATTTGCTATATCTTCTTTTGTACATGTGGTGGGGCATAAATTGCATGCACTGAAGTGGTTTATGATCATGCTATATTCTTGACACAACACACATTCATTATATGGAAGACAGTAGTTGGTTTCATGTGTTGCTATTGTTTATGTTCTGTGCTGTTAGTGATCTTTAATTTTTTTGTACTTAGACAGTAGATGGACTTGTATTTCCTTACTCCATTTGTTTTGATTACATTTTATTTTTTGGAAGTAAATATCATGGGGACATGGGGTGGTTTACATTAGTACAGACGTATCCTTGAATTCTTTGTTCCAGAGCAAGAATTTATCATGAAAATTAGACATCATCACCTAATTCTCAGTTCAAGATAATTGAACTTGGAAAGAAGAAGGCCATAATGCTTTTAAAGGAAATTGCCTATTTTTAAATCATGCAGATTTTGGTTTAAGGCAGAATATTAATACAAGTTAAACCACATAAATATTGCTGGTACTGTTATGAAGATGTTAATGTAGAAGAAAGTCTTTCATGTCATGATGCTTTTATGGCAGTATTACTAAAAAAATCCAGTGTAAGTCTTCTGTAGTGAAAACTGTCTCTCTAGACTTTGCACAAGATGTTTAAGGGTCACTGAAGTTCATATGCTACAGCCTGGAATGCCATCAAATTGTTGTCTTCTTTCTGTTTACCAGAAGTAAGCCCCATTGAACTTTATGGGACATAGATTTGAGTAGACATTATATTTACCCTGTTTGTCTTACAACATATGGTTTGGCTAGTAGTCTCCCTCTAGCTGCTAGAGGGAGACTACTTTTGTTGTTTAGTCGTTTAGTCGTGTCCGACTCTTCGTGACCCCATGGACCAGAGCACGCCAGGCCCTCCTGTCTTCCACTGCCTCCTGAAGTTGGGTCAAATTCATGTTGGTTGCTTCGATGACACTGTCCAACCATCTCATCCTCTGTCGTCCCCTTCTCCTCTTGCCTTCACACTTTCCCAACACCAGGGTCTTTTCCAGGGAGTCTTCTCTTCTCATGAGATGGCCAAAGTATTGGAGCCTCAGCTTCAGGATCTGTCCTTCCAGTGAACACTCAGGGTTGATTTCCTTCAAAAGAGGGAGACTACTAGCAGTTGTACAAAGGTATAGAGAAGGTACTAATGTATAACTGGAATCCTGTTGGTGTTTGAGTAGCTTGTTATGGCTAATTGGCAAGTTCTTGAGTTGCATCTTAATAGCACGGTTGGGTATGTGACCAGGCCTGTATGTTTTCAACTTTCAGGAGAATTCAAGAGTAGTCTGTCTGTTGAATTGCAGATCTCTGATGTAAGGCTAATTCAAACACTCTCTCTAGCTCTTTACCACTTTCTCACTTGCCCTAATAGTAGGGCCAGCCCTATCTGTGGCTGCACCTGCGGCTGATTACATGGGGGGAGTACAGGTCTGGCTCAAGATCATATTGCTGCCTGAGGCAAGAACCCAAATGGTGGCAGGGTGCATAGTACTCAAGGACAGTTAAATTACTTTGGCACACATCATGTCTTTCCCCTCTCTGATAGTTAAATTAAAATTTGCCAGTGTCCAAGAGGAATCTTGGAAGATACTGCAGCTAATTGACAATTAGCTGGTTGTGTGCCAGCTTATGCAACTGGTGAACTCCTCAAGTCTTGTCAGTTGGCCACAGAGCATTGGCAGCTTCCGTGATTCCTTTTGCATATGTATAAAAATTCAATAGGATGTTGGCTGTTAATAAATTAAACAGCTAACAATGTGCTTCTCTATCATGACACCAGAATTCTTAAGTCTGAGGTATCTCCCTCACTCTGTTTAATGATATGGACTGGCCTTGAAAATTTATTTAGATTTATTTAAATGTGAGAAGTGCGTTTTGGCCTTGTTACATTTGTTTTAGTTGATCACACGCCCTACCTACATCATGAAATTAGGATGTTTTGTTGCATATTGTTTGAAAAGTAAAAAGGTGATTCAGGCATGTGAGATACATTTTTTATTTTGACCTGGATAGTGCAGCAGTAAGAGTATAACAGATTATCCTGCCAGTGAGCAATTCACTTAAGCGAAGAATATTAGCCTGTCAGCTTCTCTATTAGGTGACTTATGTAGCAAATTACAACATTTAATCCATCTTCCATCCACTGAAGGCAATCAGTGCAGAATGAGAGGTAAAAGTACAATTTTAAAACAACAACAAAAAACAGCATGTCACAGTAAATGTTAGACTAATACAAATGCTTATGACTGGCAAGGTTTCTAAATATCAATTTACCTAAGGCCTAGACATAAATTCTTGCAAACCTGCTACTGTGCTGCTACGTCTTTGATTTCTGGTGCCCAAAGCTGCACGGAATTGTGATGAATGCTTGTTCGTTCATGACTTTGTGCGCCCTATCACTCTTGCAGATTGTTTTCATTTCCTCCTATTTCTTTTTAGTAATTGAGGATTTTCTACAATAGGAAATTCTATGTGTTCTTGTCTAATTTAAATCTCTATTTATTTTGTTCCTGTTCAGCTTTCTCAAGTTGACAAAATTTGTTTAAATAACATTTGTCATTTTGACTAACTTTTAACCTTAGGGAAATGAAGTCTCCTATCTGACATTCTTCCTCTCTATCAAAAACATTAAGTCTTAAAATCTATACATTGAGGACATCACGTTTTTGGAATGATGGCACTCAAGTTCAATGAAACATATACAAACATTTAGCTGGCAGAAAATTGTTTACAACTTTTATCACCTAGATATGTGGTCCATTGTTTGGGTGCACTTAGTATTGTTATGAAATGACTCATAGCAGTTCTAAGCCATCGTTTTAAACTGCACTTTTCTTTTAAGGTTTTTATCCCCTTGCACCTCCCATAATCCATGTAAATCCATAAAAAACCCACAAAATTTCAAATATTGACACCTGTGAAATAGCAGAAATAGAAACTGAAGATACATTAACTCTTACAATCACTTAGGATATGTCCTGATTAGGAAGTCTGTTTATAGGATTATTTTCGGAACTCCCTTGCCTGTTTTGTCTTCACTGTTTGTTGTTAGGCTGGAGTGAAAGGAAATGAAAGCACTGAGAGAAGACAAATTCTGATTTCACCATGCATTTTCTTTGGGGACCAGATTTTTACTGAACAACAGTGAAGTATAATGGGCAGGACTTATCCTACCCTTGGGCAGAGTGAGGCAGGCATCTTGGGTAGCAGATGCTGAGAGGCAGCATTGAGAGGCTTCAGCTGTTCCATTAATTGTTTTCTCTCTTTTGAGAACTGTGTATGCTACATCTTTTAAACTAGCCCAGTTCCTCAGATTGTCACAGAGTACACTGTCCCACTGTAAGTACTAAAACAAAGATGAATTGCTAGTCCACCTGGCTTCTATGCATGGAATGGGAAAGGAATATCATTTTGTCTCTCACCTTAGGCGGCAGAAAGTCTTTGGCCAGCCCTGATGTGACTAGGATGTATCCGTACTAGAAGTTCATGTTGATTTTCTATGATTATTATAGACATAGAGATACTCAGTTTGGGACCATTTGTTGTAATTGAGAATGCAAATAAGTTGTTTATTATTATTATTATTATTATTATTATTATTATTATTATTATTATTATTATTATTATTATTATTATTATTATTATTATTATTATTACTGGAAATCTCTAGCTCCTCTAACATAACCACAATTCACAGAAATGACTGAGGACGAAAACTAACTATTAAGCCAGCTCAAGTTCATAAACTAAAAACCGGTAGTAAGTTGCTAGTAGAGTAGGCCCATTGAATCACTGGGGATTTGGTGAGTCAACTGCTCTGGAAGTTGTATTGATTGAATGGGCCTACTCTAGTTGTGACTTACTACTGGATTTCAGTCACTGTGTAAAACATGCATTCATAGGATGAAAAAAAAAAAACAAACCAAAACTCATACATATTTTACAAATTGGTAGAAATTAAGATTTAATGCAGAAGTGTCTTTGTCTTACATTTCAAGTGGAAGCTCTGTGCTGTGCAGAGAAATATAATTTTAAATCCTGTTTGTTTTTCAAGATAATTCCTCTGAATTGGTTCCTCTCATATTTTAGAACAAGACATCTCTCTCTCTTCACTGCCTGATGAGCAGACCCCCAGGAGTAATTAGTAATATTCATTAGGCCTTATCTTGAAAGTTTTCACTGGGGTTTTGAATGCTTTCATTTGGCTTGTGGTTAGAAAAGCTTTTCTGTAACTGAATACCAGCTATATTCATGTTTATCTAGATTATATTCTACCATTGAGAGTAGCAAATTTTATTGGATCTCACGGACAAGATATTTCTGGTTGAACATGACATTGTATTTTGGAACAATGGGTAGAGTAATCTTAATACTGCGTTCAGAAATCCTCCTTTTCTGCTTTATCTGTGGAGTCCATGTCAGAATCTAATCTTATCTAAGCAGTGTCTTTTAAGTTTAGCCTATAAGCATCCTTTGTGGCTTTTTTGCTCTTATTTCCCTTGGCTGACTTCCCAGATTGTCTTTAGCTGTATTGTTTTACTGTATGCCTCTTTTACTGTTTCCACATGTGCTTGTGCCTCTTGTGCTCTTTAACTTGCCTTATTTATTTCCCCTGGGCTTACTATTCATTGCTCCCATTGTGCCTTGGTGTGATAGCACTGCCTCTTCCATCTTAAGTTGGTAGATGGCCTCAATTTTGACTATTTGGCAGGAAACTGGTAGATGATATTGCTGTTGTTGCTGCATTATGTAACCTAGAGACCAGCTGTTTAGGTGAAGAGAACTTTCTACCAATGTTCTGCTCCAGAGGTAAATTAAGGAAAGGATGTATTACTAGTGTATAACTAGATTAGGGCAGCCAGGTAAAAAGAGGGCAGAACTTTCCTACTTTTAATAGTGAGTGGAAGAGACAATTTCAGCTAGATCTACAACTTCTTTCCCAAAGAAGCCCTATCCTCATTTTTCATATAGCTGCTCTAACCTGAATGAGCATTCCCTACTGTTTCAGTGGAGGTAGTATTTGCCGGGAGGTGGGGGACAACCTTAAAAAGAGCATTCTTGTGTAGCCTTAAGGATTTGATCCTGTTTTGTAGGGTTATAAGAAAAAATTATTGCTCAGATTTCCAAAGAAAGACATGTTGTGAACAAAATTAAGAAGAATCATGAGATAAGCAAGAGAGGTCTGTGTTGTTTCTTCTTCAATCTTAGATTCCAGTGATTTTAGGAAAAATAGCATTCACTGTTTAAAGAAAAGAATGCAACTATATAGGTCGAATACCAAAAACGGTTAACAGTCATCACTGCAGGGTCATTTAAGGACATGTATCTAGGCTTATTCATCTTCACCACATCTTGATCAACAGGTCCCTGAAGATACACTTGCTGTGTATCTTAGTACGAACACTTTATTGCTTTGTAGCCGATCAGGCTATACACAAGAGCATTGATTAAACCAATCTTTAAAATAGCATTTGGTATCTCATGTAAGTACATATGACCAAGTACAAAAAACATAAAATGATAAAATAATAGTAATAATTTAATAAGCATTCTCAAGAAATGAATCAAGATGTGAGATTAACTTGAAGAACTTGTGAAGCAGGCAGTAATAAGTTCTATGGGTAGTTTAACGAATTTAGATATTAATATATCCTATAGGATATATACCAGTCTGTGCCAGCTAGCAGGAATAGGACTGTGCATAAAGGGGAGGTGTTCTTGATCCAAGTTGTTATGCGTTTAAGACACTGGTCCCTCAGATCTGCATATAGAGGACATTCTGTTAGAAAATACACTGTGTCCTCCATTTTAGAGCATCCTGCTGGGCAATGTCCTCCTGTACCATGTTGGTCCATGTAATGTCCCTGAATCTCTTTCAACTGTAACGACTTCAGTCTGCACTTAGTTGCCCGAGCTCCTGTGAGCTAATAAAGGACAAATATGGGAGCAGTTTTCCAAAAGCCTTTGTATATCCTATTGGAGTGGCAAGAACTAGAAAATGTCTGGATATCAATATAATCTACTTTTTTCATGATATCTGGTCGCGCAGCCTCATGTCCCCTCCTGTGGAGGTAGGCTGGGGAGTAACCCAGCTTTGATATAATTGTGGATATCTTAGTTGCCCAAGAGTCCCTTCCCATTTATTTATAGACCAGTGAGACCAATGGTGATGCCATATGGCACACTATGTTTATCCAAAACAGCATGGCTACTTTCTTAACAAGAGTACCCATGGAGTAGCACGATATCTCAGAATGGATTGTGGAAGTAGAAGTAGCCATGGAAGTAGATCTTGGTATCCCTAGTGCTCTGATTAAAATTTTGTGCTGGACAGATTCCAGTTTTGTAATATTTGAAAATGCCAACAGTGGAGCTCCATACAGCATCTGAGGAAGGAGTTTGTCTTTATATAGTTGTATTAATGGCACCACCATGTTTCCACCTGGTCCAGAAGAGAAACAGTAAATAGCATAGGTGGATGCCTCTGCTGACGGAGCTACAGATTCTGAGTGGCCTGACCATATTCCTGAATTTTTGAATGTTATTTATATGAGTTGGTCTGTTCAAGTAGTTTCCTGTTCAGTTGTGATCTGTAGTTCTTTCTCCTTTTGCCAAAAACTACAATTTTGTTTTTGGTGTCTCTTACCTGGAGATGTTGATTGGCACAATAAGAACCTAAAGCCCTTAATATCTGGAAGTTGAGTCATGGCAACTGGACTTCTTTCTTATTAATTTGAAACGTTTCCCTACTCATCCAAGTAGCTTCTTCAGTCTGAGGAAAATTGGTAGGAGACCTCTGATATATCATCCACCTTGGTTTCACTTGCTCCTGGTCTGAATTGGAATCATTCCAGTTCTACAGGATTATGATTTTAGCAAATGGTGAAATGACATCTTAGTGAAATGGCCCACAAAAATAATTTCATGTACAGGTTTGTTAGATGGACAAAGGATGGGGGGAGTGAAAATCCCACCTCTGCAGTCTTTCTCACCCATTGTCATGGGTGACTCTCATAACCCATTGCAACACAAACTAGGGGTCATCAGGATGCTAAACCACAGAGCAAGAAACATCCCCACCTCCACAGAAGCCAAGAAGAAGGAAGATG
Organism: Intellagama lesueurii; assembly: GCA_037013535.1. Lineage (NCBI taxonomy): Eukaryota > Metazoa > Chordata > Lepidosauria > Squamata > Agamidae > Intellagama > Intellagama lesueurii. The sequence goes on from JBAJHW010000002.1 coordinate 247,533,268, forward strand.
GACATCTGAAGACAGCCCTTAAGGCCTGTGGATATCCAAAATGAGCCTTTAACAAGGCAACCCAGCAGGAAAATGAAACAGTAGGAGACCCATTGCTGATGGAAGAACCTGGTCATTCCTTACATGGCAGGTGTGTCTGAAAAGCTCAAAAGGATTTTTTGGTGAACATCACATACCTGTGCATTTCAAACCCACAAACACACTAAGGCAGAGACTCACCCACCCAAAAGACCAGACACCAAAACAGAACAGGAGCAGTATAGTATATGCGGTCCAATGCAAAGAGGAGTGTTCGGAGCTCTACATTGGAGAAACCAAACAGCCACTAAGAATGGCCCAGCGCAGGAGGGGCAATGGCTCAGGACCACAATCAGCAGTGTTCCTTCATTTGAAAGACAAAGGACACTCATTTGATGACCATTTGAAGTCAATGTGGAGGGTCTCCTACCAACTCTCCTCAACTGAAGACGCTACTTGGATGAGTAGCAAAACATTGCTATGACTCAACTTCCAGATAACCTCACCTGTATGACTGATAATCTTCACAGAAAGCCCTAATAGTATTCTCATCTCCACCTTGGTATAGGACAGGAGAATAGTATCATCTGCATACAAAAGTACCAATATATTCCTTCCCTTTAGATGGGGTAGGAAAAATTTGGGGCTGGATACTATATTGTTTAGGTAGAAGTTAAATAGGAGACGAGTTGATAAACATCCCTGGTGCACTCCTTTATTTACAGGGATTGGGAATGAAAGATCGCCATCACAGGTGACTCTTACTTGTAGGATGGTATTCTCACATAGTTCTTGGATTTTCCTAAGCAACCTACCATCTGTATCCAAGGATTCCAATTTGCTCCAAAGGCAAAGTCGAGATACAGAATCAAAAGCTGCTTTAAAATCTGCAAAAGTAAAAAAAACACTGAGTGGTAGTGGTGAGATGTATAGTTCCCTACTAGATATTGCAATAAAAAGCAGTGGTCAATTGTGGACCTGCCACAGTGGAATCCTGCTTGTTCCTTTGCCAAGAGGTTCTCTGAGGACACCCAGTTTTTTAGTTTGTCCGAAAGATGTCTTGCATACAATTTGCTGACTACATCTAGGTGGCTTATAGGGCAATAAATTCCTAGGATCTGATTGAACACCTTTCTTATAGATAGGTACTACAATAGCTTCAGTCCATTCTGAGGTGTATCTTCCTTCCTTCCTTCCTTCCTTCCTTCCTTCCTTCCTTCCTTCCTTCCTTCCTTCCTTCCTTCCTTCCTTCCTTCCTTCCTTCCTTCCTTCCTTCCTTCCTTCCTTCCTTCCTTCCTTCCTTCCTATTCCAACTTACATCATTTAAAAGACAGTATTTAAAAGCTAAAAGCAGTAAGTACACAAATATTAAAAATAATTAAATAAATATTATATTAAGAGTAGGAAATAAAGTCAATACTAAAACACATTTAAAACAACAGAGCACAACAATCTATTTAAAACCCGTCTCAGACCACCAGTCATTAAGGAAAAGCCGCCTTTGCCTGGTTGCGTAAGGATAGCAAAGATGGGGCCAGCCTAACTTCCCATGGGAGGGGATTTCAGAGTCTGGGAGCCATGACAGAGAAGGCTCTTTCCTGTGTCCCCATCAAGTGCACCTGTGAAGATTGTGGGACTGAGAGAAAGGCCTCCCCTGATTATCATAATGCCTGGGCAGGTTCATAGAGATGCGGTCTTTCACACAGCTTGGACCCAAGCCATTTAGGGCTTTATAGGTTAAAACTAGCACTTTAAAATGTGCCCGGAAAAGGATTGGCAGCATGTGGAGCTGTTGTAACAAGAGAGTTATATGTTCCCTGTAACCAGCCCCAGTTAGGAATCTGTCTGTGGCATTTTGGACTCTCTGGAGTTTCTGAACAGTTTCCAAAGGCAGCCCTAGATAGAGTGCATTACAGTAAACCAGCTGTGATGTAACTAGGGTATGTGTCATCATGGCCGGATCAGATCTCTCAAGAAATGGGTGCAGCAGGTGTACTGGTTTTAACTGTGCAAAGGCACTCCTGACCACTGCTGAAACTTGGACATCCAAATTCAGAGATGAATCCAGGAACACCCCTAAGCAGTGTACCTGTGTTTTCAGGGGGAGAGCATCCCCATCCAGCAAGAATGAGAACAGGCTGCAACCTTATTCCTTGATCTGCTTTTAAACTGACCAGGAACACTTCTGTCTTGTCTGGATTGGGTTTCAGTTTATTCACCCTCATCCAATCCATTACTAACACTAGACACAGATTTTAGAACCGAAAGAGCTTCCTTGGATTTAGATGGAAAAGAGAGACAGAGTTGGGTGTGTCTATTTAATGTAGAGATAAACATGGCAGGTGTCTATTGTTCTGCAATTTTCTGTCATGTCTAAAAGGCCTTGAAACACCAGTATTTCTAGGTTGGGGAAGACATCGAAATATGAGTTGTTGTTTTATTCAAAATAATATTTTCTTTAAAAAAAAACCAGAGGGTCTCTACAATCTCCCATCATCACTATTTCAAATTATAGAAAAGATTGGTCTAGTTATCATAAAGTGGGCTGTGCCACTTTAGACTGCATAAGGCGGCTTACATGGTATATTTCTCCATACAAAAAGTTGGTTCTGCACAGAAAATTACCATGTTATAGAGAAGAGCCTAAGCGTACTTGTTTCTATAAGAAAGGATTTTTTTTAAATGGGTTGCATACAGTCATGTGTACCAACCTTGTGGAATCATGTGGTACTGTCCAGAGACAAGTTTATCACTTCAGTGAAAACTAGGTCATGGTTTTGATATTTTTGTTGCTTGTTTTGTGGCAAGTATATTAGTTTGTTTTTTGTCTTTTCTCATGCAAAGCAGCTCTCAGCTGTTTAATATGATCTGCTTCATTTGTTTTTGGTTTGTTTTAAAAGCTTTCCAGCCCTTAATCACTGCATTTGTTATAAATTCTAAATCTCTCTTTCACCCACTGAAGCAACCAAGGTGACCAGAAGAGGATATACACACATGCCAATTGTCATCTTGAAAACAGAAATAACTGTCACGGACAAGAAATATTAGTAATTTTTTTCATGATGACACAGACCTTCCTGTAAGACTGCAAATTGTAGGGTTGTGGAGACCATCTTATACTTGGTTTTCAAATATTGAAAATTGAAGGTAGTTGTTAATCTTAGAAGACTGGTCACTTACATGAATAAAGGTAAAGGTAAAGGTTCCCCTTGACAATTTGTCCAGTCGTGTTTGACTCTAGGGGGCGGTGCTCATCCCCGTTTCCAAGACATAGAGCCAGCGTTTGTCCGAAGACAATCTTCCGTGGTCATATGGCCAGTGCGACTTAGACACGGAACGCTGTTACCTTCCTACCGAGGTGGTCCCTATTTATCTACTCGCATTTGCATGCTTTCGAACTGCTAGGTTGGCGGGAGCTGGGACAAGCAATGGGCGCTCACTCCGTCGCGTGGATTCGATCTTACGACTGCAGGTCTTCTGACCTTGCAGCATAGAGGCTTCTGCGGTTTAACCCACAGCGCCACCACGTCCCCTTACATGAATGCCCTTATGTAAAAAAAACACAAAAAAACAATGAAATTTTGCCTAAGTCTTTCAGGGTAATTTCTAAGACAAAAGTGATGCTAGTACTGTGACATCTCTTTTGCCACTTACCACCTTCTGCTGCAAAAACCGGGAGGCCAAGTGAACATTGTTTGACAGTAATGTCAACATTTAGACAGACTCATTAGGTAGCGGGGCTAGATTTCTTAGTTGATACAAGTTCCCATATTTATTTATGTTGTGTTAATCAGAAGCTTTACTAAAGGTTTTATTGCCTTCAATGAGCTCATGGGAGTGTACATGGTACACTTCCCTATTTACAAGAACTAGGCTAACATGGTGAATAACTTGCCCATGGCTCAGTGGAGACTTGAACCTAGTTTGCTCAAGTCTGCATCAACTACTGAAATCCTGTTCTGGATTCTATATATTTCTTGCACAAAAGCTGAGTAAGTAAAAAAGCCCACTTCCCAAATCACAGAATGGAGCAACTTCATCAGTCACTTGGCAATACCACTGTCTTCTATCAATCACAGAGTTGTACAAACTAGCATGGAGGGGACAGGATTGCAACTGGAGATTGATAGTCAAGGAATACCTTACCACCTTGAACGAGTTCAGATCTCCAGGGCCAGATGAACTGCATCTGAGAGTACTGAAAGAATTGGCTGAAGAACTCTCAGAACTGCTGTCCATTATTACAGTGGTGCCTCGACTTATGGACTTAATTGGTTCCGGAACTCCGGTCGTAACTCAAAATGGTTGTAAATCGAAGCACCATTTCCCATAGGAATGCACTGAAATGCAATTAATCCATTCCAGCCGAAGAAAAAAATCACACACACACACACACAAAACAACACTGCAAGACCCATCGGAAACGCGATTAATCCGTTCCGGCCGAAGGAAAGAAAAGAAAAGCAAACAAACCCTGCAAGACCCATCGGAAATGGGGGAAAAAAAACAACCCAAAAAGCAAACAAACCCTGCAAGACCCATCACAGCATAGAAACATAATCCCACCACCCAGCCCAAAACCACGCTGCAAAACCCACCCAGAACAGTTTTTAAAAAGTAGAAAGCAGCACCTTACCAGGCAGTCCGAAGCCTCCTCCGATCACACACTCTCTAACTGCTGGGGCGAAAGAGCTACAAAGAAGCAGCCTCTTCGTCACCAACGGTTAGCAATTTGAATTCCCCGCCTTTTTTCCCTGCCTTTTTCTGTTCGTAACTGGAAGCTTCGGCCACAAGTCGAAGCAAAATTTTGCGGCCGGAGCTGGTCGTAACTCGAAATGGTTGTATGTTGGGACGTTCGTAAGTCGAGGCACCACTGTATCTTGAAAAAATGGCAAATGGGTGAGGTGGAAGATGATTGGAGGAGGGCTAATGTTGTCCCTGTCTTCAAAAAGGGATAAAAAAGAGGATCATAGGAATTACAAGCCAGTCAGCCTGATATCAATCCCAGGGAAAATTCTGAAACAAATTATAAAACAGTTACTATGCAGGCACCTAGAAAACACTGCAGTAATACCTAGAAGCCAACAAGGATTTGTCAAGAACAAATCCTGCCAGATGAATCAGAACTCATTTTTTGAGTAACCTCCCTGATAGACAGAGGGAATGCTGTAGACATCGTAAATCTTGACTTCAGCAAAGCTTTTGACAAAGTGCCCCATGATATCCTGATTAGCAAGCTAACTAGGTGTGGGCTGGATAGAACAACTGTCAGATGGATACAGAATCGTACTCAGAGGATGATGATTAATGGTTCCTTCTCCAACTGGAAGGAGGTAACAAGTGGGCTACCCCAAGGCTCAGTCCTGGGGCTGGTGCTCTTCAACATTTTTATTAATGACTTGGATGAGGGAGTGCAGGGAATGCTTGTCAGATTTGTGGATGACACAAATTACGTGGAATAACTAATACCCTGGAAGACAGAAACAAAATTCAAAATAATCTTGATAGGCTGGAGCACTGGGCTGATAACAACAGAATGAAATTTAGCAGGGATAAGTGCAAAGTACTGCATCTCAGAAAAAGGAACCAAAAGCACATTTGCAAGATGGGTGATACCTGGCTCAGCAATACTACAAGCGAGAAGGATCTTGGAATTGTCGTAGATCACAAGCTAAATACGAGCCAACAATGTGATGTGGCTACAAAAAAGGCAAATGCTATTTTAGGCTGCATTAACAGAAGAATAGTTTCCAAATCCTGCAAGGTGCTAGTTCCCCTCTATTCAGCACTGGTTAGGCCTCACCTTGAGTATTGTGTCCAGTTCTGGATAGCGCACTTCAAGAAGGATGCTGACAAATTGGAACAAGTTCAGAGGAGGGCAACAAGGATAATCGGGGCTGGAAACCAAGCCCTATGAAGACAGACTGAAAGAATTGGGCATGTTTAGCCTTGAGAAAAGAAGACTGAGGGGTGATATGATAGCACTTTTGAAATATTTGAGAGGCTGTCATACAGAGGCGGGGCCAGGATCTGTTCTCGATCATCCCAGAGTGCAGGACACGCAACAATGGGCTCAAGTTACAGAAAGCCAGATTTCGGTTGAATATCAGGAAAAACGTCTAACTGTTAGAGCAGTACGACAGTGGAACCAATTACCTTGAGAGGTGGTGAGTGCTCCAACACTGGAGGCATTCAAAAGATACTTAGACAACCACCTGGCAAATATCCTTTGATTTGTATTCCTGCATTGAGCAGGGGTTTGGACTTGATGGCCTTATAGGCTCCTTCCATATCCACTATTCTATGATACTATCCCAAATCACTCTATGTTTTTGCTGTTTCGTTGAGCTCTCTATCTCGTTCTCTCTCACACTCTTAAAAAAAAGCAACTCTGATGTTTTTGTAATGATATGGTAATACCAGGAGTGAAGTTTCTATATGAGAAGATTTGCCATTTGCACATCTCTCTCCTGTCAAACTTCCATTTCTGCCCTATTCATAAAATAATTTAGTTGGAAGGGGCCTATGAGGCCATCAAGTTCAACCCTCTGTTCAATATAGGAATCCAAATCAAAGCAGATCTGAAAGATGTTTGTCTAGTTTTCTCTTGAATGCCTCCAGTGTTGGAGTGCTCACCATTGTCCATTGGTGTACTGCTTTAACAGTTAAGAAGAAAGCTTCCTGTGTTGCTTTGGAGCTGCAATTGCGTTCCTGCGATGTTGACCAAGCAGATCTTTATTTAGCAGGCACCTCTCCTGAGCTGCCTCAGTGCAACAGAAGTACTGCCCTAGACTACCTCCTGTTGTTGCATTTGAATTGAACTTTAGCTTTAGTAATTGAATCGACTAAATTTGTAAATAGTAGCTGTATTTATGGTAAGTACAAACTGAAAATGAGGTCCTTTATTTGCCCCAGTGGATGAAAGATGTGACCAGAGATTATTTGAGGCTATTCACAGATGCACAATTTGAATATTTTTTAAAATCACAGCACATAAACAGGGAAGAAGACCCATAAAATGAAGACACAATATAAAATAAATCAAGGAAACATCAATGATTTTCTAATGCAATACAAGGCAATGATGAGATGTAAAGTGCAAAACAGCTATCTGGATTAAAGTATCAGATTGAAATTACAGTTATGCAAAATCAGCCACTGTTAGCACGTTATAAAACACTATCTTTCCCATAACCTTCCACTAGTTCTTTAGCTGAAGCTCATCATGATGTTCCCAGCTATTTAACAGTCTTTGGCCTAAAGACTGAGAAAGAAACACATATGGGAACAAGCAACAGGTTCCTGAAGACAAGGGAACGTGCAGGAGAATTGATCCAGGAGAATCCAAGTGGGAAAATAAGAAGGAACAATTTAAAATAAAGTAGTGAAGAATCGTCCAGAAGGAGTAATCTAACCCATTGTGAAAAGTGAAACTTCTCTCAGATTCAAGGCAAACTAAGGACCATAGGGCGCAGAACAATCAAAATCTGCAAAAGTAAAAATTACATGAGAGAAAGTGAATTGTATTTGCATATGAGCATGAATGTGAGTGTGAATGGATGTGACTCTGAGTTTGAATCTCCTTGTGCCAAGCAACAATTGCTTTTTGCTCCACCGAGACCCCTAATTTTCCTGCATTCTGGTTGGCTTCCTTTGTTTCCTCCCTAAAATTCAGTTCTGTGTTAGTAGATGGCAAGCTGGAAGAAAAAGTGCATTGCCGCACTTTTCTTTATTCCCAGAAAGTGAATCATCCCTTTGTCCTGAGGTTCACAATGTGACCGTAGCATCTTATCAGAGTACACTCTGGGCCTGGAGCCATTGAAAGTATCCAACCTTGTAGCCTCTCCATACAGTTCCACTGTCTTCCAGCTTGGCCAAAACCTTGTTGCCACAACAATCATGTATCTGTCTTATTCCAGTGTGCAAAAGTCCAGGCTGGAAGAAATTTTCAGCCCTTTTTGCAAACAGAATACAGTCAATGTATTCTCACAAATACTCAACTATCCCACACACTACACCAGAACACAGACAGAGTTCTGACTCCTGTCTTCTGAAGATGCTGGCCACAGAGACTGGCGAAACATTAGGAAGAAAAACCTTCAGAACACGGCCAGACAGCCTGAAAAACCTACAACAACCAAACATATACAGTGGTGCCTCGACTTACGTATGTCCCTACTTACAACCATTTCGACTTACGACTAGCTCCGGCCGTAAAATTTTGCTTCGACTTGCGGCCAGAGCTTCCACTTACGATCAAAAAAAGGCAGGGGAAAAGGGCGGGAAATTCAAATTGCTAACCGTTGGTGGCGAAGAGGCTGCTTCTTTGTACAGTAGCTCTTTCACCCCAACGGTTAGAGCAGGAGTCCCCTAGCCAGTCCAGACCCCTGCAGGCTGGGGGCATCTGGGAATCATAATCTAAAAGGTAACTTTTCCAGATCCCAATGGGCAGAGTGGCAGCGGCGGCAGCTGAGGCACTTCATTGCTTTGGGTGCACTCGTCCTCTGCTATGTGCAGAGGAGTGAACCCATCGCCCTATTTTGCAGCCCAGTTGCTTCAAGGACAGTTGCCTGGGGGAAGAAGTCAGGGCGAGCAGCTGGAGCGCCCCGGCCAGGCTCAACCTACGGGCGCCAGGACGCCGCTGCCCCACGCCCCGTCCCCGTCGGAGTCTGTCGGGCGGCAGTGGCGGTCGCCCGGCCACGTGACTTCCTTTGGCGGCGCCTCCCGCTTCAACACCAGCACTGGCTCTGGCGGCTCACCCCGGCCTCGCCCTCCGCCATGGCCGGCCCCGCTGCCGCCCCCTCAGCTGCAGCCAGGGAGTGAGTGCGATCGGAGGAGGCTTGGGACTGCCTGGTAAGGTAAGATGCTGCTTTTTGCTTGTTAAAAACTGTTCTGGGTGGCTTTTGCAGGGTGGGTTTGGGCTGGGGGGGTTATGTTTCTGTGCTGTGTTGTTTTGTTTTTTTGGTGATTTTTTTTTCTAGTTCCAGCGTGGAGCTTGCTCTGATGTTTATTTTTGGATTTTGTTTTGTTTTTTGCAGCCCCAGCGCGTTCGGGGCTTGCTCTGTTTATTTTTGGGTTTGTGTTGTTGTTGTTGTTGTTTTCCCCAGTTCCAGCGCGTTCCTATGGGGCTTGCAGTGTTTTATTTTTATTTTTATTTTTGGTTTTTTTTTCCTGGAACGGATTAATTCCTGTGGGAAATGGTGCTTCGACTTACGACCATTTCGAATTACATCCATCTTCTGGAACGGATTATGGTCGTAAATCGAGGCACCACTGTACTTCCTTTAACCTTTCAGGTAAATCAATGTTGCCTGCTACACAGAATGCAGGCTTGAAAGTTATGTTCCATTTTCACTTTCTTTGGAGTAGGCAATCTGGGGGAAAGCTATATCAGACCGAAAACTCTATGAACATGTTGTGTGCATGTTTTCCAAAAGATATTCCCTTGCCTTTTGAGATGAAAAAGGGGAGAGGTTGGTGTTAACAAAGATTGTCACTGGAAGCCAAGGTCAAAATTATCCATGCTATGTGAAGAAAGACAGCAAAGAAAGAGAGGGACCAAAAAAATCAACTCATTTGAAATGTGCTGTTGGAGGAGAGCCTTACTGCAGACAGCCAGAAAGGCAGACAAGTGAGTGCTCAATTAAGTCAAGCCTGAACTCTCACTGGAGTAAAAATTAGTCAACTGAGGCTATCCTACTATGCACATATAATGAGAATACTGCACTGACATGCTCAGTTTATAAGAAACTCACTGTTTTATTCTTTTAAGAGGCCCTTTTTTGAGGATCAGTTTCCTTCCAAATTTTAAAAAAAGCAGGTGAGGCCAACCATTCTCTTTCAAGATAAGCAAGATTGGTCTTTTCAATTTATTTGATCTGTTTTAATGCTGGGGGCATTTAAGGTCACTTGTTTCTGCACAGAGGGGAACAGTTTTACTTTTCAAAAAATCAAAACTCGAAAACCCTTAGCACAGACACCCTAAATTGGACACAGGGCTGTACTGTCTGCGACGTCTATGCCAAATTTGTTGCTGATCCAAAATCCAGTTTCAAAGTTACTACTTTTTGTCTGGGCTGCCTCTATTTTTAGAATTGCCTTGTAGAATGATTATTTGCTCTGTCAGTGCAATGACATAACTGGTCTTGTGCAGTGATAATAAAAAAGGAATGGTAGCCACCTTGTGTCATTTTAAGGAGAAAGGCAGGGTTAAATAAATAAATAAATAAATAAATAAATAAATAAATAGTATTTATTAAAATCATTTCTAGCAAAGACCATGTTTAAATGATTAAATTAAAACAAAAATTAAACCAAAGGCATGTACAGTTCTTCTAATTCCATGGCTTTTGTGCTTTGTACTTTGCTGAACATTCCTTCACTAGTAAAAGACTACACAAAGTAACTGAAAATGTAATTTGTCAATTATACCTAAGTATACTCAATAATGTACTAAAAGAGATTGTGACCTTACCTTGGATTTTAAAGCATTTTAGTTATCTACATCTTAGGACCACCCACAAGGATAACTGCAGTTTTCTTCTCTACTCAAAAGGGAATAGGATTTGTATATTCAAACATGTAATAGAAAGCTTAGGTAATACTACCACATTAAATAAACATTTTAGCTGCTATTTCTCTGAAGGGATTTGTAAGAAAATAACTATCTTTGTTGACCTTTAAGTTTTGTAAGATTCCATAAGAATACTTTAGAATCTGAGAAAAGGTTAGGTTTCCCATAAATCACAGAAACAATTGCAGTACTGATGTTATTTTCCTGAAAGAAGGGAAGACTGGAACACAACAGCACAAGGTTATAGAATCATACTTCCTGTGGACTCCTAAAAGCAATATAACATGACCAATGAAGCAATCAGTGAAAGTAAATGAAGACTAGGTGGTTATTAGCACTATCCTTGCAAGCTTTACTTTCCAATAAACAAAGGCTGGCAGCTGCTGAATAAACAACGTATAAACCTATGACTTGGGGAAAAATAGGCTTCCAACAGCTTCCACCTTGAACTCCTCTACTAGGCTCCCTGGAAACACCATCTTCTTGTTAGATGAAAGGGTTCTTGCTAAAAGCATGGTATACACATATGCACACACTGAAATTAATTACATTAAAAATACCTCCCCTTAAAGTGATTAACAGCAGGGTTTTAAATACATTTACATATTGTAAGGCCAATGAATGTGCCTGAACAGAGAAACATGAAGAAAAGTGTTTTTTCATTAAGTGATATGATTCATAATTTTAGAAACTATAGTCTGAGAAGGAAAATACCTTTTTGATGGGTTGTTCTTTGCAGGCTGCATGGTAACAGGTTACTCACCAGCTGAAATCCTGTTGCACAGTTATGCAAAAGGTCTGTGCAACAGGTGTAACTTTTGGTGGGGAATTGTTAAGAAAGATAAAAAATCTCAACTTAAGAAATCTTCACAAAACTCAGCATGCAACTGATAGTTAAGAAAACTGCCTTCGGAGTTTTCTTAACCTAAAAGTGATCCACTTCCAAAAGTTATGCTGTTTGTGTTACTGCATAACAGGATTTCGGCCACTGGAAAGCTGCATGTGCCTCCCTAGATGTTGCTGGGCCGCAGCTCCCATCTTTCCTCACTATTGGATCTGAAGATTAGAGTTGGTGGGAATCGGCAACCTGTAATACCTGGAGGGTCATGCCTTCTTCACACCTGTTCTAGAAGTGCCTGTTTACTAGTGGGGGAGGGGGAAACCTGACACAAGTAGCAGAAACCAAGATAAAAGTTTGCAACCTTATCTGACTCCCTTAACAAGACATTCCACTTTTTCCCTATTCCAAACCATTGAAACCAGCATTCCATCATGAAGGCATGGCATGTAACATGTGGATTTCTCCTATAGAGTTGCTATTGCATGGGTGTGAACAGCACAATTTTGGTTATACGTGGATTTTTGTTCAATAAATAAATAAATACATATTCCAATAAATAAGTATTTGATAAATATTGTTTACTTGACCACCCAGAACCTCATGAGTTCAACACTGAAGGCTTCAAAGTGATCTACTTGTCCCCAAACACAACTTCTCTGATTCATGCTTTAGGATCAGGAGTCATAAGCACCTTTAAGAATCATTACACATGGTACTGTATGGAAAGGATTGCCAGCACTATGGAAGAGAACTCCAGGCGAGAGAGCTGTTCTCTGACACACACACACTCACTCTTTCTCTCTGTGTCTGTTTGTGTTAATCAACTGCTTATGCTCTGTAGTTACATTTTTGGGGACATAAGAACTACAATGTCCCTAACCCCAGAGTTGTTAAGGGAGAAGTATATTCAAGTTCTCCCAATCTAGTAGCCTAATTCACAAATTTACACATTAACCATAGCATAACTTTTCTACTAATGCATTCCACTGCCTTTTTTTGCATTTTAAGACACACATTGTGGAGGTGGTTTTTGCACCAAAAAAATGTTAATTGCACAATTTTTTCTAGACAAAACTGAAGGGGTTTTCTTTTGGTTCAAAATACAGGTTTTTGTGCACAATCACTTTTCCTGCTAATGCTGCTGCTGGCAAAAAAAGGTATCTGATCTTTTTGTTCTTGTACAGGAAATCTTGCAGCATTTGATTGTTTTTATAAAAATGAGATTTCTTGATGTGTTCAGACATAGAACTTTTGTGTTTTTGCCATGTGTGGATATTTTTTTTCCTTTCTCGCCTATGAGGGTGGTATAAATGAAGATTTGCACCTCACCTTACAGTATATACTGGGTCTCTCACCCTTTCTTGTTGAGAAAGAGTATTCATCACATCCTAAGTGTAATTAATGGTGAGGATGATGGAAATGGAACAGGAGGATTCAAGTTCAATTTCCTGCTTACTCACAAAGCATATTTTATGTCCTTGAGCCACTCACTCAGTGACTCTCAGCTAAACAAGCCTTGCAGAATTGTTTGGGGAGATAAAGTGGGAAGAGAGCCATTATGTAAAACAACCATGTACAATGCTAGTGCATATATATGGATCAACAAATGAATGAATGAATAAATAAATAATAGAATCATAGAAAAGTGAAGTTGGAAGGGGCCTACAAGGCCATCAAGTCCAACCTCCTGCTCAATGCAGGAATACAGTCAAAGCATATCTGCCAGGTGATTATCTAAGTTTTTCTCGAATGCTTCCAGTGTTGGAGCATTCACCAACTCCCAAGGTAACTGGTTCCACTGTCGTACTGCTCTAACAGTTAGGACGTTTTTCCTGATATTCAACTGAAATCTGGCTTCCTTTAACTTGAGCCCATTTTTGCGTGTCCTGCATTCTGGGATGATCGAGAACAGATCTTGCCCCTCCTCTGTGTTTGAAAAGTGCTATCATATCACCCCTCAGTCTTCTTTTCTCAAGGCTAAACATGCCCGATTCTTTCAGCCTTTCCTCATCAGGCTTAGTTTCCAGCCCCCTGATGAATGGAGGAATGAATTAATGATTGAATGAATGAATGAATGAATGAACGATTGGAAACATTTTGTGGCATAAAGTGCCTTGTGGTGATATTCTTATTTGTTGCCTCCCTCCCCCCCCCCCCCCCCCGGTCACGTTTTACAGGAATCCTGCATGAGTGATATATTGTTCTCTGACTGCAGGAAAAAATGCAGAGAAATAAACTGCAGAAATCAGAGGGGGGAAATAAGTGTGATTTCCTTCATGGGTACAGAGATTAAATGATTCATTATAACTAGGACATATTGTATCTAAACTTTCTTTGCCATATTCAACTTTTGAGCAGCTACCATCCAATTATTATTGTTAACTATCAAAGATAAGGTAATGAGTAGCGTTTGCACTTCTTACATTTGTTTCCTCATCCCACTAACTGTAATCTCCCATCCAGGCATGTGCATATGAAGACTGAGGCAGTGCTCTGAGTATCTCATGAAATGGGCTATAGTCTACAAAAGATGAGCCAAATAAGCCTTTTTAGATTCTACAGTACCATAAATGCTTTGAGTTTTTGCTGCAGCAAGAGTACAAAGCTTTCCACCTCCCCTCCCCGAAATCTTCAAAGATTTCTTTGAGACATCTATTTCTATATCTGTAATAATAACTGTCTCTGAGTATTCTCTATCTAAAATACCCTGGAAAGGGTAGCCATAAATCAGAATTTACTTGATGACACGCAGTTATTCTCTATATATCTATATCTATATCACAACTAACCAATTTCATGACAGTGACATCTCATTAACATTGTCCTCCCATATTTGGCTTCCATTTTTCAGTATGAATCCTTCCTAAAACCTGACTCCTCCTAGCTCCTCTTTTGTTTCACTGCTGTGAGTGAGGCTATGGTCACACTAGTGAAATGTCCCCCTGGGGCTGCAGATCACAGAACTGTTATGGTTTGCGGTCATGTGACATATATTCCATGACCTGTGTCCCTATGTGTTTTCCCAATTACCGATACAATTATTTGCTTTTGTTGCGGTATATGCAGCTACACCTAGATTCCAGGATATTTGTCTCCTTTAGATCCCAGTATAACCCCTCTTTAAAAAAAAATTTTTTTTGCAATGTGTCAACAGCAGGTTTACCGTATGCCAGAGGCACTGAGAACAGGTAAAAACAAAAAAGAAAAAACAGGTGCTCCCTTCTAATGCCATGCTCCCAGTGGCAGAGGTGCTCTCACAGCATTCATACAGGGCTTCTCACGACAAACCAAGCATGCTTTGTGGGCAGAGAGGATACCTCCACTCACTTATTCCCCACCACCGGGGAATGCATTGTGGCGGCAGTGGCGACTCTCCGCCCACCAGAGCACGGATGAAGGAGCTCCCTCTCGGGAGCCGCATGGAAGGTGGTTCGTGCACTAAGCAGGTGCGCACTCAGTCTTCCCACTGGCAGCAGCTGCAGCAGCAGTGCTGGCCTCACAGGTGTTTGGCTTTTTCCTTCCTCTCCTTACCTTTCTCATTCCTTCTTGTCCCCTCCCCTCCCCCACAGACAGGTAGGATGAGCACGAGCTGCGGTGCGTGCCGTGTCTTCCACTTCCTCTGCTAGCAAGCTCTGAGAGTAAAGCAGCAAGGGGACAGGAAAGGCAAGCTACCGTGGGACCATTTGCCACACGGTTGTAAAGGCATGACATGAAAGGAAAGTACTTAGCAGCTTTCTTCTCTCCCCGACCTTGCCGTCATCTTCTCTCTCCCTGCCCCCGTACCTAAAGCAAATGTGCTGCCTGAAAGATTCAAAGAGCTACCCAGGCTGTCTCTGCCATGAAGGCAAGGGGCATGTTTCAGTTCTCAGAAATCCACTGCCCATAAAAGGCTGCCTTTTCTGGAAAAATTGTCCCCAGAACAAAATGAGTAGAAGGGTCCTGCCAGGAGGGGAAATGTTGCGGAGTTTTCAAGGGAGTGGAATGGCTGTACATTGTCTGACCACAACATTTAAAATTGAGATCAAAGGGAGAAAATAGGACAACATTTTGTAAGTCTGACCGCTGCTTGACCCTGTAGTGTAGAATGAGGGTGTGATTAAACAGGCAGGTTGACCTGCATGTATTTGGGTTGATTTGCAGTTTGTTAATACCAGTTTCTTCTCCTGTAATTGCCACACTTGTTTATATGGAAATGATTAATTATCACAGTTTCAAGAGTCCACATGGCACCTTCCAGTTGGCAGAGATTTCACCTGGATCCCTCCCATCCTATTAACACTACCCTCTTTTTTTCACCCTTTCCCTAATCCGTCCTCTCTTCTCTTCCCTCCCATCCAACCCCTGGCAGTTTGACAGGTGATAACACAGTCAGTGTGATAACAGTGTGACAGGGTGGACAGATGGCTCAGTCTCCCCACCCCCCTTCTATTTCCTTTCTATTTTTCTGCCCTTGCTAAACAGAGAGGTGGGGGGAGGCTGCAATCATTGCAAGTCTGGGTCACACCAGTCAGGCACAGAGAGAGCCAATTGGGTAGTTTAAGTTTTAATGTTAGAATTGAACCTATATCTCGTGGCAGTGTGATCTGAGAATCTTCTTGGAAATTACTGCATTTGTATGAAGTACAACAACCCTCACACAGGATATTGTTGCCTAGACTGCAGTGTTTATCTGACACAGCACTATGTCAAATATTGCTATGTTAGATAAACACTATACCACTATGTCATTTCTAAAAAAATGTCCATCGGAAAGACAGGACAGCAGAATCCTGTGGGAAACTGCTGGACACCGTTGCCTTTGTATTGTTGAACACTATAACTTTTCCACACAAAAACACCATGAAACTTTCTATAGGCATAAGGCCACAGGTTGGTTTTAAAAGCAATCAAGAGAAATGCCCCTAATCAGTGGTGTCCATGTGCACTATGGAGAAGAGTGCATGATGGAGGAAGATACATGACTGGGAGGAGGAGGTGGCAGACAATACTAGCTTAGCTTAGCTTCCCTTGGCTTCTTCTAAGAAGGTGGAGAAGCAGCTCCAGAGGTGATCTCTTGCCTGCGCTCTCCTTTCCTCCATCCAATAACAAGTATGCTCCAGCCCCAGTCTTGGCCTGGCCTGCATTTCTGTCTCCTCCCCTCCATTCCTTTCCATTCCCTGCTGGGCCTGCAAGAAGGGGGTGGTAAACCACTTCTGAGTACTCCATACCCAGAAAAACCTGGAAGAGGTTGCCATCAGTTGGAATCAACTTGGCACATGATTTGTTGAGACAGGTGCAGACCTTCTTTGTAGCAGTTTTGCTGCAGCATGTGAGATGCATTGGAAGATGCATTGATGTGTTTGGCTTCATGGTAGGCAGAGGGGATCAAAGGTGGCTTGTGATTAGGAAGCACCTTATTTCTTATTTTGGCAGGCTGTCTTCCTTAACTTCTTTATCTCTCCTCAGCGCAGTATAAGCAGCTCCATTTGTATTACATAAAAAGGGAATGCTTTGTCTGTCTATGCAAAATGTGTGTTTGTGAATGTGGTTTAGTTGCTTGATCACTTTGGTTCTCTGACAGAAATGCTGGAAAATTTAGTTTAGACTGGCCTTATCAAGTGGTATAACTGCCTCAGGAAAGATGGCATTATCAATGCGAGATTCCTAGGTTGATTATCTTGGTTTTGGAAGGCTGATCATGTAGGTACTTTATTCAAGGGCCAACAATCGATACTGAATTACTTGTGGTCAATTCAGCCTGATCATGGGCAGAAATGCAGCATTTCATAACTGTGTTATCTTTTGTCAGGATGGGAATGAATAATGTATAGCTGATGCCAGAATTTAGAAAAGTTTTTGTTTGGGACTACAACTCCCACAGTGCCCGTTGCGAAGTTGGCTGCAGACTCTGGGAGCTGTCATCCAAAGAAATATATTTTTCCCCACTTCCAATAGATATTAACCTCAAATGGCATTTTCACTACCTATAAGGAAACCTAGCCATGGTGTGTATGCCGCTTCCCCCATTTTCTGTTGTGGATTAAGACAAAGTGAATTTAGCAGGTTCAGAGATTCAGTTAATTTTTCCCCATCTTTCTGTGTTGGATAGCAGGAATGTGGTATTTTATCCCAGGGAACATTGTGACAGTGCTAGTGGTAGAGTGTTCTTGGTTCTGCCTTAGGGTTTTGGAAGTCAGTACAAGCAGGAATGAGGATCTAGCATTTTAAAAAAATTATTTTTAGTGTTAAATAGTCACGGGAGTTGTTGACTGAGACATATGCTGGTGGTTCTCAGCTTTTTCAGGGTGCATTGGATACAAAAGTGGAAAGGAAATGACACTTTTATCACGTTTTCAAGCTTTTGTCTCAGGATTTGGTACCCATTGTCTCTTCACATTTATCAGGACTGAATAGCTACAGTCACAGATTTTGTTGCTACTCCTGTACTTGTACTAAATGGTGTTACGGACCAAAGCCACTATTGAGGCTATACTTGTGATTACCTTTCTGGTCAGCTACCATAATGATGCATCTTGTTTGCAAATGAGATATCCTTTAATTGTTTACTACAGTATATCAAGTGCATTAGAAATGACACCAATGTTTTTGTTGCTCTAGTAGCTGCCTGGTGCT
The DNA here is from genome assembly GCA_037013535.1 of Intellagama lesueurii. Taxonomy (NCBI): domain Eukaryota; kingdom Metazoa; phylum Chordata; class Lepidosauria; order Squamata; family Agamidae; genus Intellagama; species Intellagama lesueurii. The sequence continues at coordinate 247,551,312 of JBAJHW010000002.1, forward strand.
AATGGGCATTGAAGATCCAAACATCCAGCACACACAAGATGCATTATATCTAGTCTAACCAGCCAGTGTTTGGTCCAGTAGAAGGTAAAAGAGCAGGTTCTTGATTCATAAAAATATTTTTATGTCATATATCAGACTGACTAGAATAGTACCAGCAATGGGTATTTCAGCCAAATGTAGGGGGCACACAGATTGCTGAGCATATTTTTATAAGTTTTTAAATAGCAATATAACTATTGATTTGAATAAAATGATTTAAAACATAACTTAGGTTAAATGTTTGAGCATAGATCAAGAACTGATACATTGGGGTAGGTGAGAATGTGGGATTTGGCATGGAGAAACAAGGTCTATTCCTAACTGATAAATTTTAATAATATGAGATTACAAGTCAGTAGACTTCATCAAAGGAAAGACACAGAAGCTGTTTCCTAGAACGAGTCATGTGAAACAGCTTGTGTATGCTGGGCTCTTGAAATCAGAATAATGTTGTCTACACTTGCAAATGGAAAATAAATAAATAATGTACCAGCACAATCCTAAATTTCTTTACTCAGACATAAGCTTCTTTCAGTGCAGTGGGCCTTACTGTCTAGTAAATGTGTTCAAGAACATCCCTAGGCAAAGAAATGTTCGTGTTATGTAAAACTGACAACTCCAAGTGCTTCTAAAGATCAGTCTACACAGTGTTTAATAATCATTTAATTGTTTCTTCATAATTTAGTGTGTTGGCAGCAGACATACCTATAAAAGATATTGTCGAGGAGATGTAATTTTAGATATTAAGCAGAGTCATGAGGTGAAAAGAGCTCTCATCAAATATGGAGGTAGCTGAGATGGCAAACAGAGATATAGGTAAGCTATTTAAACACAAGGTTGAATTTAACATACAGACAATGAAGTGCTAATTTTATAGCTTTGTGATTTCATGGAATTATATTCCCAAAATATATTTATTAATATTTGCCTTACTACATGAATAGCTTAAAATAACATGACACCAAAAGAATAAAATGAGCTAAAAAATGAATTAGGGTTCTTTATTGGGTATAGGAGAGACTTCTCTACATCTTAATGATTGTGTCCCTCTTCCCTTTCTTTGTTCTACTACTCCAAAAAATAATCTTTGTGAATTCTGTATTATTCACTTTGAGAATATCATGGCATTCATAAAAAGGCACATCTAAGTCATTTTGTCTTTCAGTATTTTGTAGCCATTTGGGGATCATGCATTACTAAACATTTATTTTATTATTCTTTATTTATTTAAATATTTTTACCCCACAAAAGGGCCAGAGGTGACTTACATAATTAAAAAAGACAATATTTAAAAGCTATAAACACTAAGTGCACAAATATACAAATATTGAAAAAGAATTAAACAAGTATATTAAAAACAGTCGATAAAATCAATACTAAAAACATATTTAAAAGCAAGAGCACAACAATCCATTTTAAAAAACCCTTCTCAATTTGATTGCTGGAGGCAGGCATCATTCTCATAAGGCAAAGATCATGACTGTGGTTCTTACAGAAAGAACTCTTTTTTGGCTTCTCTGCATGGTCAATTATTTGAATAACAGAAGTGTTGTGATTCCATGGAAATGATGCACACTGCTGAGACCACTAAGATATTCCAGAAGCAGTTCATTCCACATGCTTATTGCCTGTAGCAATGCCGTTTTGCAAGTGCCATAGATAATTTAGCTATTAGTTGTGATATTAGCTATTTGCTATTAGCTAATACCTTGGAAGACAGGAACAAAATTCAAAAAGATCTTGATAGGCTTGAGCCCAACAGAATGAAATTTAACAGGGATAAGTACAAAGTTCTATGCCTGGGAGGGCGGAAACAAATGTATAGTTACAAGATGGGGGATACTTGGCTCAGTAATATTATGAGTGACAAGGATCTTGGAATTGCTGTAGATAAAAAACTGAACATGAGCCAACACTGTGATGTGGCTGCAAAAAAAATACCAATGCTTTTTTATGATGCTTTATCACAAGCACCTGATAAAGTATGTGGGGCTCGTTAGTCTAGAGAAAAGGCGCCTGAGGGGTGACATGATTGAGACGTATAAAATGATGCAGGGGATGGATAAAGTGGATAGAGGGAAGCTCTTTTCCCTCTCACACAATACTAGAACCAGGGGACATCCACTCCAATTGAGTGTTGGGAGAATGAGAACAGACAAAAGAAAATATTTCTTTACCCAGCATGTTGTTAGTCTGTGGAACTCCTTGCCACAAGATGTGGTGATGGCATCTGGCCTAGATGCCTTTAACAGGGGATTGGACAGATTTCTGGAAGAAAAGTCCACCGCAGGTTACAAGCCATGATGGCGATGTATAATCTCCAGGGTACTTCAAAATGCCAGATGCAGAGGAGGGGGATCAGGAGACAGGTATCTAGTTGTCTCGTGTGCTCCCAGAGGCATCTGGTGGGGCCACTGTGAGATACAGGAAGCTGGACTAAATGGGCCCTTGGCCTGATCCAGCAGAGCTCTTCTTATGTTCTTAAGTATAATCTCCAGATCCCATGAGGTACTAGTTACCCTCTATTCAGCACTGGTTAGGCTTCATCTAGAGTACTTTATCCAGTTCTGGACACCACACTTTAAGAAGGATGGTAACAAACTGGAGCAAGTTCAGAGGAGGGCAATGAGGATGATCTGGAAACCAAACCGTATGAGGAAAGATTGAAAGAATTTGGCATGTTTCGCCTTGAAAAAATAAGACTGAGTGGAGATATAATAGCACTTTCAAATACTTGAAAGGTAATCATACATAGGAGGGGCAGGATCTGTTCTTGATCACCCAGAGTGCAGGACACATAACAATAGGCTCAAGCTATGTCAGGAAAAACGTCATAACAGTTAGAGCAGTATGATAGTGGAAGCAATTACCACAGGAAGTGGTGAGCTCTCCAATGCTGGAGGCATTCAAGGGAAAATTAGACAACCATCTATCAGATCTGCTTTGACTTAGATTCCTGTGTTGAGCAGGGGGTTGGACTCAGTGGCCCTTCCAAATCAATTATTCTATGATTTTATGATTCTTTCTCCCCACATTTTTTTCAGAGTCACAGAATCTACCGCCTAGAGCCCACACAGCCTTCTAAACCAGTGGTGGGGGGCGAGGGGTTGTAGAAGCCTCCAGATTGCTTTTTAAAGAGAACAACTGAAGGAAGGAAGGAAAGAAGGTGCTGAGGCATAAGTCCTGTGTTCCATTTCTCTTCAGCATGAGAAGTGCATTTTTGAAGAGATTAAGCTCAGTGGAGACATCTGTTCTCTCAGCTCCATAATTGTTTTGAAGATGAAAAGAAAGTGAAAAATAGGGCTTACCCTCAAGATGTGGTTGAGTTTTTAACCCTGCCCCAAAGCGTGAAGCGGATTTCAGCACCTCCTCATAGTAAGAAAGAATGTTGTCTCCTTACATTCCATAGAATTGATGGAATGTAATCCACAATACCTTTATCTTCTGCTGAATAATCTGGGGTTTTTTTTCTTTTTCTTTTCGAGAGGGACCACACTCGGCTTGTTTTGCTTGCAAGAGAATAATAATATGGCTACCCCTTGGGTTTGTTTGTTTGTTTGTAATTTTAAATCAAAAGTACTGCTATTTCCACCTGAACATTGTTCTTTTCCATTTTTAGAAGTCCACACTGGGGACATTTTTGCACTCCCAGCTCCATAAAGGAAGCAAGAACAGTTCTACCGGCTGTACTCCCAATTTAAAGTACTCTTTGATAGATGACATAATCTCTGGAGCAGACAGTATTTCTTTGCTTTGCTTGACAGAGTAGGAGTTGGTCCTGAGAGCAAATCTAGCTCACCAGAGCTCTGGAGTAGTTCTGAAAGACCCATCAGAGGAGGACTTGATTGTGATTCAATAATGGATGCCAAAGACTTGATGTGATTTGAGAAATGCATTTCACAATCATTTTAGCTGTCCTCATGATCCTTTCACAAATGAATGTGTGTGCAAGAAATGAGGGTGAAGGGTGTTCTGATGGTGCTCTGATTAGTCTCTGTGAAAGGAATATTTCCCATCCTGATTCTGACTTGGAAGTGTGATCCTCATGAAGTAGTTCAGAATGAATTGTCTTCATGATAGAGTTAAACACTCATGTTTGATTTGTATAGTGACTCCACCCCATTTACAGTGTGATCCCAAATTGACTGGGCTCACAGTCCCAGGAAAAAGAAGATTTCAGCTGAAGGGGAACAAATTAACTCAGAGCAGCAGCTAAGAGGAGCTATGAGTATCAGTGAATAATTGTGGAAAAGGTAAATATTGGATGGAAAAAGAGTGTGGAGGTAACATTTCAGTTTCTCTGAAATCATCCTCATGAAAATATTTTCAAGATAATATAGTCCAATCCTTTCCAAACCCTTTAGGTAAGAATATGCTCAGGAGAACAACTTAAAATTTCTTTTCTACCCTTTATGCAGCTGCCAGGAAAAACACATATGAATGCATTAGTTGTTGCCTGTAGGCAGATTAGTCTGTAGGAACAAGTTAAGGAAAGGATAGCTGTTCTGTTGGTCTGAGAGAGTAAGTGGAAGTCGTGTGTGGAGTGTCTGTTTTGTTGTGAAACAAGTGGCAGTAAATGTAGGTCTTCTTTGAAAAATGCAGCATAAAATGTAAGCAAATACACGTATACTTGAAATTAATCCAGGTTCTCATTTTGCCATTGTATCCCTTAGAGTGGTGGTGGAGCATTTTCTCTGTTAAATACTCTACATGACAAAACTCTGATTTAAACGGTGTTCACCTCAGCTTTATTCCAACATTTCTTACATTTCTGTATATTTGTTACTAAAATAGCGTGCATACAAGAGATTACTTGTTTTGGGAGAATTATTGTCTCTTATGCAACAGGAAAAAATTGTGTATTTATTTGTGTGAAGGTGGTAGCAGTTCCACAAGCATCCCAGCTGGCAGGCCTTCACTCAGGACCCATTGAGTTCCACACCATAAGCTCTCCAGTAGGTCTGGGGGAGGCTAAGTGAGCAGAGGAACCTGGGCAACAGGAAGAAGGACTCCAAGTTGGAAGGGGTAGTGTGTGTTGAAACCCAGGGCCTGGAGGAGTGCTTTATAGAGGGGGAAAGGAGTCCTTGTGAACTAGGGAATGTAAGGGGAGACCCAGACCCCAGTGAGAGAAGGAAAGGAGGAGGTGGAGCAGGGTGTGCAGATGAGGGCCCTCCTCTCAAATATAGTAATTGAGTAGGAACAGGAGTTGGAGGGGGAAGGTTCCTGGGGGCGGGGACATCTTAGAAAACCTAGTTGAAGACTTCCATGTGGAAGAGGATCCAATGGAAGAATGTGAACTGCCCAGGGACTGGGAATATGAATATAGAGAAGCCCCCCTGGATTGGGTGTTAATCCAACTCAGGGTTCCTAAGGTCCAGGTGGAAAGGCACCTCAATGCCCAGCCTCCCTCTTGACCTTCTTAATGGAGAGAGCAGCAAAGGAAGGTACAATGATGCCACCTCCGCCAACATAGTCCTGGGGAGCCTACCAAGACCCAGTTCAGACACTGGCAGAGACAGCATCAATGGGCACACCAAAGCCATCAGCCTGTGACCTGGGAGGAGACTTGGGTGAGAGACTGGCAATTGTTACTCTCCATATAGGCATATCATTCCTCCCAGCTGCAAGCCCCATACCTTGGGTCAGCAGGGGTGACTCAGTTGAAAGGAATTGGACAGAAACCTTTCCCAGTGGACTTAATGGGGGGGGGGAGAATAGAGGGCTCGGACCCATTAGACTTGAGAACTGATGCTAGGGTAGTGCAGGAAACTATTTTATTTATTTGTTTAAAATATTTTTACCCCATCTCTCTCCTTGAAAGAACCCAGCTAGTCTTGGAAGGTCCAAGACAGTGTTGTTGTAAACCCCAACCCAGTTGTAATGAACCCCATTTTGATTCAATCACCTCTGTCTTCATTCATGGATCAGGGAATGGAAGAGGGAGCATCTGCCCACCCAGCTAGAGCCAGTAGGGCTCACAATCTGAATCAGGAAGATTGCAATAATCTATAGAAACTAGAAGAAACTAGAACATTTTTTTCCTAACAATCTACCACAGCTAACATAATGTATCTTCATTAGCTGGGGCATATGATAGTTGTCATCCAGAAAATAGCTTTTCCAAAAGCTGCCCTTTTGAGTGTAGATAATCAACAGCTACAAGTCCAATTCTACCCTTATTCAGTGGCTTTGGTAACTCTTCAACATTGTTTCCCAATGCTGTAGTATCACAACAATATGGAGCAAATAGTTTTGACAAAAGCTGCTCAGCCTTGGGTGCCATGATATCAAAACACAGAGAAGGCAGCCCTTGCTGGAGCTAATAAAGTTAGGATCTGGTACATATCTGAATAAGAGAACATAGGGAAAACTGAGGCATAATACTTCTGGAGAATTTCTGGAGGAAAGGATTTAAATGTTAAAAAATGGGCTCATTAAGTGGATCACCCCGATGGTGGCTGAAAAACAGGAGTTGGTGGGACTCATTCTGCTCATGGTCACTTCTGCCTGTTGTGTAAAACTGTTGGTGGATGTCAAAGGGAAAATTGGTCTACAGGAAGGATGAAAAATACACTCCTAGGGTGGTCAAAAGCAGGAAAAGTTGCTTACGTGGACTACAATCTCAGGAATATCCTACCTTGTGGGGCTAGCATAAGAACACTGAGTATTGTAACTTTTCTAGGCTCTGGTTAACATGGAGTAAATGTTGCCTGAGTGTGGACCTTTTGTAACTTCTTTTTGGTTTATATGTTACTGTATCTGTTGGTTGGATTTGAGTGTCCTTCTTATTGTAGAAAAGAATCATTGTGTCAGATTTTTCTTCTGTCATCTTCAAGGGACGAAAACATTAGTTGGTTCCCTGGGAACAAAGAAGCATGTTGTGATTTCATGTCTCCCTTTAAGAAGGAGTTTCCTCTTCATTGAACAAGTGGTACTCAGGAGGCTACATTCAGATCCAGATGGGCTCTCCAAAGAGAAGCAGATTTTGCTGTTATAGATGATTTGCTCTGGAAACAACAATGATCCAGAAATGAAGAGATAAAGCAACTGAAAAGATAGTTTCAGATGCAGTGCATTCAGATGTTGCTTCCATCACTGTTCTGCTTGCTGTCTATGGAGACAACTGAGGGCATAGAACCTTGAAGGTTGTTTTAGATGGATGGGATTATGAACCACCACACTGTATCTTTCTGCCCTGGATGATAGAGAGATTCAAGGTGAAACAATACATTGATGATGCAAATTATTTTTTATTCAAAGAGAAAAGTGAGAATTGCATGGATGTTCCTTGACTCAAGGGAGTGGTGTGGAATGAGTAAAAAGCTTAAATCGTTTTGAAAGGTGTTCTCATTTGAAAGGGTCAAGGCTCTCTACGTGGAAGTGGGTGACAAATGAAGCGCCTTCTGCCTAAAGAGGCTTTCAGCAATTTAACAACTTGCCAGCTGAGCAGTGAATTTAAAATGGTGAATGCTTGACAGGAAATTGGTTCTGCAGTCCATCCAGTTCAGGCCTGAGAGAGAATTCTATGAAGTGTGTGAATGAGAAACCTCCTGTCCTGTAAATAGATATTTGAACTGAAAACTGTTTCTGCAATGAAATGGAGAAGCTAACTTTTTTTTTTTAAAAAATGTTCTTACTACTTTTCCTTTTATGTGGCTTTTTATGTGCAAGGCCCAGCTATATCCTAAAGAGATAATCTGTGCATTCTAGCACTTTGCAAACTGTAATGGAGTAAATTACAAAAAAATGAGGAGCTGAATGCTTCTCTTTACAACTGGCTTAAAAACACTCAGATTGCAAGGAAAATTCAAACTTATGCAACCGTAGCCAGTGACGCTTTTATTGTGCAATCACACTGCCTTATTTAGATAATTTTACACTCTCCAGGTAACTTCGGCTGAAATCCTTTTGCATTGCATCGTAAGGTGCAGCCAGAGTAGGTCCACTGAATCAGAGGAATCAACTCCTCCATAAGTTCCATTGAATCAGTGGGTCTACTCTAATTATGACTTACTACACTAAGCAAGAGCATTTCAGCTATCGTCTCCCATTCATGACCCTCCTATATTTTCCCAATATGCTTCCTTATTTTTATTACCATATTAAGACACCTGAAAAGGCCCCAAATCCCTTCACCTCTTTACAGGCTTTCAAGTCAGAAAACTGAGATAAAAAAATACGATTCTGCTGTAATGTCTGCAACTTCTCCCCTATCATGTTCTTAGACTGTAGGGTGACTACTTTGTTCTAACGTTGGAACTTCCCCTTCCAACCTTCTGTAGAGTCATGTGTGTGTGTTTTTTTTTTTTCACTTTTGAAAGCTCACACTGAGAATGTTGTGCCTTTCTAATTGGCCTAATAAAGGTATCACCACAACATGAATTTCAGAGTTAGGAGAAATGGATACAAAATTAATGTCATCGGAAAAATAAGAAGAAAAACACTTGCAAATTTCTACACTGCCTTTTTATTTAAAAATGTACAGCCTAATGCAGATTTAATTTTTGTTGTTGACAGAGCTATCTGCTATGTAATACATGAATGTACATTATATCAGCAGCAGCAGCATTTCCCCCGAATGTTTGCATCTCATTAGCAAGCTGTACCCGTAATTGAAAATGTGCTTATTTGTATTTGGCTAATATGTCTGTCTGATGATGATCATGCGATTGTAAATAACTGGGACAACATTCTCTTTGTTCATATTTCCATAGATAAAGGTAGGCTGGAAAGGAGTCAGCTGAGCCCTCATATTTTAGCAGGTCAAGTAGCAAGAAGAGTTAGGTAAGGGTTCACAAGAAACTGGAAAACCAATGGATCATGGACTCTGATGCTCTTTTGGAAAATCCAGACTTTGTAGTCAGTGCCTAGAACAAGCTGGCTGAGAGATGGGGGTTGATGTCCATCAGTAATTGGAGGGGAAGAACACTTGCAGCTTATTGGTGTAAGAGTGGACTTCAAGGACAGGCTGGTTCATTCTTTAATACCAAGCTAATTGGAAAGATCGTTTTCATCTGAGTAAGGGGAGGGCCATAAACTGCTCTTGCCTTTGTGATGGCCATGGTAACTTGATGCCTAATTGGAAGATCCCCTGGAAGAATCCGAAAGCTTTACGTATTAAAAAAAGAAGTTACGTTAGTTATCTCTTATGAGATGATATTCTTGTTTGCTGTCCTGCTGCAAGGAATGTACTTTGAGTATATACTTTGCTGAAGCTATGCTAGAGTGTAAGTACTAGAATAATTTAGCTAGCTTTCTTACTTTCTTCTGTGTTTGCTCTGTATTGCTCCTGCCTGAAGATTTTAAATGATTATTTACTCCAAAACCGTTTTGGCCTTCCTTTACAAATGTTTTGAAACTTTTTTTTTGTTATTTCTGATTTTTCCCCGTGTTTAATAAAATATAAAATTTCTTCATACTATTGTCTGAATCTTTGAATGAAGAGGGTTTGTGGTACTTAAAATCTTGCCTTGACCTGTATGTTTTGTGGGTGTGGTGGCATTTTTGGTGTAAGGGTTGGTGTAAGAGTCAAAGCACTTAACCTTAGGGATTTGGGGGAACTATTTGGAAGCGCTGCTTAGTTAGGTGAGATGAAGTTGTTTTATCTACTCTATCATTTTAATATTTTTAATATATTTTCCTATTGAGGCAGCACTATTCTAGATAAGCATTGGCGCTATTATGTGTACCATGCTAGACAGATACACTGCTGTTTCACTGTGCCACTTATTTTATTCAAGAGTAACAAAAAAAGAAAGTAATTGTGGCCTGCTGAATGACGGTTGTGGGGAAGGGGGCAGGAAGGGGAGTATCATTAATTGAAAAGGGACAAATTGGGGTGATCCAAAGACCTGTCTGGACCTTAGTATTTGAGAAAACACGTTGATCTGTGTGAACAGAAGGATCACTCAAGTGGGAGATAAAATAGATTGCACTGAACCTTTTAAGCACGAACCAGACCTCTCGAAGTTGTTGGGAGGTTGCCGGGCAGGAAGATTCTTCCAGCCACCAGCATATTCGGCCCTCCTGGTGTTTCCCACATCAGAGCAGCTAGGGTAGTGTGTCTGAATTGTTAGTGTGAGGGCCTTGACAATAAGCTTCTGTTGCCTCCAGCTGTATGCCATCACTCTCATGCCAAAAAGTTGTAGTGTTTTTTATTTATGCATAAAAATGGAAGTTTTGGAAAAATAAAGACTGAATCCCAACGTTTGCTTCCATTAGCACACAACAACACTTTTTGTTTTCTTGATTATCTAAAAATCTAAATAATAATAAACACATATAAGACTTTAGCCCTCCAGATTATCCAAAAATCTAAATAATAATAAACACATATAAGACTTAAAATGGTGAACCCTGCAAAAGACTACCATGACATTATGGTGTTGCAATCTTTTGTTTTATCACCAAAAGCTGACATATATTTATGACAATATTTATGTTCACAAAATGTTTTGTGCATAAAAGCACTTCAGACACAAACTCTAAAAAAGTTTACAGAAAGTATTATGAGATCATGTGAATGTCTGATGCGCAGTTCTTGATGAGCAGCACCTTTATATATGCTTTGGCTTCAAGGAAAAGCATTGTATTTCAGGTGATTGTGGGTATTACCAAAGTTCAGTCTTTGAATATTTATTCACACATACGCAGTTCCCCAGTGAACACAGATGGCAATGTCCAGGCCTATTTTGTTTAGAAAATAAACAAGAAACAGAAGAAACAAAATAGATGTAGATAAAGTTATATGTGGTATGAAAAAAGTGAAGAGGGAGGGTTTTTCCCCCCAATCCCATAATACAGTGTTTTCCAACCTTGGGTCTCCAGATATTCTTGGACTAAAACTCCCAGAAGCCTTCACTACTAATTGTACTGGTCAGGATTCATGGGTGTTGTAGTTCAAGAACATCTGAGGACCCAACGTTGGGAACCACTGTCATAATATTAAACTGCACATTATTCATTGAAGGTGAAGGTGGGAACTTTGTAGCTAGAAATTTTGAGTTGGGGTGGTCTCATTATAATGAGAATGGCTGTTTAACTAGAGATGTACACAGGACTAAACAAGTATAATTAAATGTAAAGTAGGTTATGCATGCTACAGAAAAGGCGTAAGTGTTCGATTCTTTCTTTAGTTCGATCTTTTCCCAAAAGACAGTGTACAATCCTCCAGGCAGATGTGATGTGGAAGGGACAGGATGGCAGCTTGATATTGATAAGGAATACCCTATTACATTGAACGAGTTCAGATCTCCAGGGCTGGATGAACTGCATCCAAGAGTATTGAAGGAACTGGCTGAAGAACTCTCAGAACAACCATCTATTATTTCCTTCAACTCAGGGAAGATGAGTGAAGTGCCAGAAAACTGGAGGATGGCTCCAGCTCAAGCGCTGGGCTGAAAACAACAAAATGAAATTTAACAGGGATAAGTGCAAAGTTCTACATGTAGGGGAAAAAACCCTGAAACATACAGTTACAAGATGGGAGATACTTGACTTAGTAATACTGCATGCAAGAAGGATCTTGGAATTGTTGTAGATCACAAGCTGAATATGAGCCAACAGTATGATGTGGCTGCAAAAAAAGGCAAATGCTATTTTAAGCAGCATTAAAAGAAATAAAGTCTCCAAATCCCATGAAGTACTAGCTCCCCTCTATTTGGCACTGGTTAGGCCTCGTCTTGAGTACTGTGTCCAGTTCTGGATATCACACTTTAAGAAGAATGCCAACAATCTGAAGCAACTTCAGAGGAGAGAAATAAGAATAATCAGGGGAGTGGAAACCAAGCCCCGTGAGGAAGGACTGGATACGTTTAGCCTTGAGAAAAGAAGACTGAGAAGAGATGGCCTTACAGGTTCCTTCCACCTCCATTATTCTATGATTCTATGACATTTCAAAAGACATTCTTAAATAGGCTCCATATCTTCCAGGAAGAAATAAACATATGCACAGAAACGCAAGTGACTGATGAGGGCAGTGAGTAGTCTGTTCCTGGTGTGATAGGGCAGGTCAGAAAGACATTTGGAATAGGCAAGGCTCTGTGCCTCCTTCAGTCCAGCATTAGTGCCATATCCCTAATCACCCCCTTTGGAAGTAGAAAGGCAGGATCACACCCATTTTTCTGAGCACATAGTGCTATTACATTACCTGGAGAAGTTTTCCCATTTGCTTCTGGCTCTCTCTTTTGCTGACATGGTGCCACCTTTGGCCCTTTTGCAGAAAAAAGGTCAGTACTAGAGTTCTAAAACTTCTTTTTAAAAAGGGAGGAAGAAATCAAGCCATGGGCTGTGAAGAGAAAAGTGCTAGCTTTGCCATTCCTCTTTGCAGCTCCTCCACTTACCCTATTATGGTTGCCCTGTTATGGTTTGATTTTGCTTGAATGGAGCACTTAATCAAGGGATTAATTATTTGGACCAGTTAGCCCTGCTAATTATATTAATTACCCACACTGTGGTTGCTACAGAGGGAGAACTACAAACACACTCACGGAAAAACAGGAACAAAATTTAAATAAGTGGGATGAAGGAGACATTAAAAAGAGACTAAAGGTATCAAGAATCAGTGTGAAGCAAGATATGAAAACTCTCTGGTGAGATTCTGGTGTACTCTGACAATCCTTTCATTTATTTGCTATTCATTATTTTATGCTGAATTTTGAGGCAATGTTAGCTGACATCCAGATTTTTCAAACTGGTATAACAGTATCTTCTAATAACTTACAATTCCATTTACAACATTGAAAATAATGAAAAGGAAAACAGCTCTCATTACCAAACATTTTTGTATTTTATTAACATTGCAAGTATAAAGTTATACAAGTATGAAGTTATTTTATAGGTATCAGTATTTATGTTGTGGTTTGTGAGCTAATTCTTTTCAGACCATAGCTTTTTGCAGATCACGTGGTTTGTGCCTGCAGTGTTTCCTGTATAATATCTAAATAAATGTCAACTTTGTATAGCCAGATGTCTGTTTTGCAGTGTCAGAACCTATTAGCTGCAAAGTAGTACAAAATCAAGATGCTTATATTTAATCTGTAGTCCTGTTTTTGGGTCACTTTGTAATAATTTCAGTTGTTTTTTGATAGCTTCATATTTATTTAACTGTAATTTCAAAGATTTCTTAATTTGTTCCCTTTGTTTTCATTTTGCATATTAGCAATACATAATGAAATGTCATAAACTGTTGAAGAGGTGGTAGCATTACCTTTCATCTGAGGTCAAAGATATATTGTGCTGAATATAAATAGACTTGTGTCATGAACCGGGTACTTGATAATCAAGTTCCTTTTAAAAATGCTTGTGTGATTGAGGTCAATAATTAAGAGGCTATTAAAAAGATCTGTTTGAGAACATCCTTTCTTGTTTGTACCTTTGAAACCTTACTTATAGAATGAGTAAAAGTGAGAGTCATCTCTGTGAACTTACAACAAAATGTAGATATAGAAATATTATAGGTACGGCAAAAAACATATGCTATGCCCTACGTGGTATGATTTTGCTGAAAGGATGCCTTTGAAGTGGGTGGTATTGTTTACATTAAAATATTTCTCACCACTCTTCCCAAACAGTGAGGGAGCCTCACAGTGTGATATGTCCTGGTCCTGGTCTGAGTTCTCAAAGAGGTCGCCTTGTTCCTTTTCAAATACATATCAGTGCCAATCCTGTTTTTGATACTGGGAAGTAGGATGCATACTCCCAATTTGCAAAGGGGGTGCTGACTCCTGTTGTAACGAAGTGTATCTGCTGTGGAGCCACAGTCAATAAAATTGACCTACAGAGATGATGGATAAATTTAATGAATGTAACCTACACATATTTTGGCAGATTGAATTTCATATCGGTATCAGTATTAAACATAATAATGAGATATCACCAACCACAAGTATACTGATGGTTGTTGTAGGTTTTTCAGGCTGTTTGGCCATGTTCTCCAGAACACGGCCAAACAGCCCGGAAAACCTACAACCATCGGATCCCAGCCATGAAAGCCTTCGAGAATACACAAGTATACTGTTTGTATTTTTCAGTACTTTTGTATCTAAACAGGCTAGTATTTTTGGAGTCTTGTGAAGTTCTACGTATAGATAATCAACAAATTCATATTTATTTGTTTTACTTTCTGTGAGCTTAACATGTTAGCCTTCTCAGGTATCTTTGGCTGAAATTCCAGATAAAAATGTTTAAAGAAACAAACATGAAAAGAAGTGATTAATAAAAATAGTTGTACAAGTTACTGGTTGCAGTCTTTATCCATAATCTAGTCACTTTATAATTCTGTTTGCAGTATCATCCTGCACTAGAGGTTATGCTACTTTTATCAGTTTCATGTTTTCCATTTATGGACAATTTATAAGAACGTGTAGAAGACAGCATTACATAATAAAAAGGCCAGAAATGTGTTTCCATTTTTTGGACTACAACTCCCGGAAATCCTGATCAGCACAGCTAGTGGTGAAGGCTTCTGGGAGTCTTAGTCCAAGAACATCTGGGGGCTCAAGGTTGGGAACCACTGCTCTAACCGGAATGTTCAGGTCTGTACCTTTAAGGTTGTTCCTTGAAAAAGGCTGACTCCTGCATTGGCAGGTGTTGAACTAGACAACCCTTGGTTTGTTCCCAACTCTACAATTCTATGACTCCTGGTTTCATGGCACAAGTCCTGTTCTTTTTTCCATGTGGCTGCTCTTCACCCAATGTTAAATATGTCTTTGAAGTTAACGCATAGGGTTTTTGAGTGCAGATTGCATCTGCTGGATGGATGATACTTAATGGACTCAGAGCAGGTTTGTGTGTTGTGGGGAGGACAAATATATTTTTCCCCTTACTGCAGTTGTGAGAAGGATCCCTCTTTTCATGTTAGCACTTGCTTTGGTAGGAAATCCCACTATGTTTCCAGTTAGGGCAGCCACATGAAAAAGAGGACAGTAATTTCTATGGAAGAGGAAAGGTTTGCTGCCTAAAATCCCCTCTTCTACAGAACTAATAGAAATGTAGTGGGGTGCAGTGGTTTGAGCATTGGCTTGGGATGTGAGAAATCCTGGTTCTCGCTTGCATGGAACCATGAGGCTCACTGAGTGATCTTGGATCAGCCTGATCTGCTTAACAGGGTTGTTGCAAAGATTCAGGGAGAGTATGCCACCTTGAATTCTTTGGAAGAAGATTTTATACAAATATAATCAACTGATGCTATGGATAATAAAAGGGCCCTGCTTTCTTTTTTTATGTGGCCACCTTACCACCAATGGAGGACTTTTCTCCAAAAGAAGTACTAGTTTTAGGAGCTGCCAGAAACAATAGTGTGTTTTCAGAAAGGTAGTTGTGTTAATCTGCTTCAGCAAAAAAAAAAAAAAAAAAAGTATTGACATACAGGGTAGATTTGATTTAAATCACAATTTAGATCACAATTAAAATAACAATTTAAATTTAAAAATTGATTTTTTTTTGGCAATTTAAATAAAAAAAACCTGATTTTTTGTTTAAATTGTGGTTTAGATCATTTAAATCAGTTTGATAAAATCAAATCCACCCTGCACCTCAATACTTCTGTTTTTGGTTTTGCTGAAGCAGATTAACAGAGCTACCTTTCATGATTTAAATCAACGTGATTTCTAAAAAAATCATTGATTTTTATCCACCCTGTTGATGTTCGTTTAAGATTAATGGATATACTAGAATGTGAGCTTTTGTGGTTTAAAATCTACTTCTTTTTCTACCTATGGAATCATGTTAGTTTTAAAGGTGCCACAAATGCTTTGTTTTTCTTTTGTTTCCATCATTTTTGTTCATACTGTGTTTCTTCGAAAATGTTTCTGTGATCAGGCCCGAACATACAGTGTGTTCAGCAAAGGGAACCCCTGGAATGATGTGCTTTCAGGATCTGTTGATTGCTCTAGCAGGGCAAACAATTCTTGCCTATTATGTTTTGCCGGTCAGAAAGCAGTCAGTACTGTATCTTTGATGGTTGGAGATAAAGGACAGAAACATATAGGCATCCAAGCAGTCGCTGCCAGGGACACTAGTACTTTGTCAGGTCCTGCCACTTAGTGTTCAAATGCTTTTTCTCTTCTTCTTAATTGTGAATACATTAACATTATTAGGAAGCTACCCCTTCTTGGTCAACAAAGAGCAGGTGCCCACACCCCTTACTGTCAAGAGGCATGTCTACTTGTGCAAACTTAGGCCTCTTGAATCTTGACTAATCAGGCCGGCCTCTCCAAATCAGGCAACCGGAAAATACCAGTAGTTATCATTATTCAAAATTTCTGTTGGCATAAAGCAGCCTCGGCTTCCATCAAACTGTTCATTCAGTTCTCTGTTGTCTATTATGCTGACTTTGAGTAGCTCTTCAGGTTCTCAGACTTGAATCTTTCTCAACACTATCCAAAGATGCCAAGGAATGCATATGGGATATTCTGTAAGTAAACTATATGCTCTGCCATCAAACTATTTAAGGCTAGCTTTTGAGTTGATCCCACCCCCATGTGTTACACAGTTATTGTCTAAGCAATCTGCACTCTTGATGACAGAACCATATAAAAGTGTAATAGATGGGCCAGAACCCAGTGCTGTGTTTGCGCTGGAGCTTACTGCTTCTGCCAGAATCTCACATACTTATCGGGAAAAAGACGGCCTGTAAATAAGCCAAATAAATAAATAATAAATACTTGAAAATTTTAGTGAGGAGCGACTTGACAGCACAGAACATAGATTAAAACATATGTATACTTGACCATGTTTATCTCTTATACTTTTATTATCTTTAAGCACAATATTTATTTGTAACCTGTTAAAAAGAGAACTAATCTATCCATATTAAATTAACATGTTTAAAAATCCATCTAAGGTATACCTTAGCTTAAGGTAAGGATTTAAAAATCCATCTAAGGTATGTAACAACTGCCGTACATTTGTTTTATCACGCTCAAAAGGACTGTCCAATAATAATAATAATAATAATAATAATAATAATAATAATAATAATAATAATAATAATAATAATAATAATAATAATAATAATAATAGTTGTTGTTGTTGTTGTTGTTGTTTTGTTGTTGTTGTTGTTATTGTTATTATTATTATTATTATTATTATTATTATTATTATTATTATTATTATTATTATTATTATTATTATTATTATTATTATTATTATTATTATTATTATTCAGCATTCTCCCAACAAGGGATCCAAAGCAGCTCACAACATTAAAATTCACACAATTTAAAAACACACTAAGTTAAATATTAAAAGATAAACTAAACTAAACAATATATGATTTAAAATACAATTAAAAGATTTTAATGAAATAAAATGAAAACATAAAATGGGGTTCAGAGATTCAGTTATAATTGTTAAAATCCTGCCTGAAGAGATGGGTCTTTAGCTTTTTTCAAAAGGATAAAAGGGAAGGGGCCATCCTGATCTCCCGAGGGAGAGCGTTCCATAGCCTGGGAGCTGCCACAGAGGAGGCCCTCTCCCGTGTCCCCATCAGCTGTGCTTGTGCTGGCAATGGGACCGAAAGTAGGGTCTCCTCTGCTGATCTTAATGGCCGAGAAGGCACATATAGGGAGATACGGTCCTTCAGGTAGTCTGGACCCAAGCTATATAGGGCTTTATAGGTAATGACCAGCACTTTGAATTGGGCTTGGAAACAGACTGGTAGCCAGTGCAGTTCTTGTTACAGGTGCATTATATGCTCCCTGTAGCTGGCCCCAGTCAGTAGTCTGGCTGCAGAGTTTTGCACCCGCTGAAGTTTCTGAACCGTCTTCAAAGGCAGCCCCACAAATAGCCCAAATATAGTTGTAGACAACTTCATCTCAATGAATAATTCCCTCTTACACATGTGACAAGCTGCTTCTAAAGTGAGAGAAGTTAATGTTTTATGTTATGATGTGGTGTGTTATTCAAAAGGGGAGAAAGGTGATTACAAGACCACAGGCGGCTAACTAGCTTAAAAAACCTTTCTGGATTCCAGCTTTTGTTTATTTTGCTTGTGTAAATATAGGGTGCTGATGTTCGCATCTGTACACAAGAGTAAGCATGGCAAACAATTATAATAGCTTGGGATTATATTTCTGTTTATTTTCTGATTTCTTAATGCTCTGCAGGTCTAATGTTGTCTAGTAGACTTTGAACTGCTGTGAAAGCACCTATTATGTCCATGTGCCTGTTAGCCATCAGGCCTAAGACTGATGCCAGATATTTTTTTAACATGCTCAAGCTCTGACCGACTCAGAACAGTATTTCAGTGAAAGCAAAAGCTGGGCTCAGGGGAAAGAAAACCGTGAGATTATTATTTTACTCAGGAAATTATCAGTACACTGCCATCTAATTCAGAGGTCCCCAACCCTCGGTCCGTGGCCCAGTGCCGGTTCATGGCCTGAGCCGGACCAGGCCGCGAAGAAAGACCTCCCGCCCCACACCCCGCACTCACTCACCCCCGCTCAGCCTGTTTGCGCCTGCGCGCGTGCTCCACCGTGCCCGTGCGAGCGCCGCACTGGCGTTTGCGCATGCGTACGAGCGCGCGCTCATTCGCGTGCGAGAGAGAGCGTGCTCATTTGCGCACGAGCGTGGGGGGTGCCCCGCCTTCCCCAGCCGGTCCGCGGGGTGAAAAAGGTTGGGGACCCCTGATCTAATTCATAAATAAACAACATGTCAAGAGGAAATGTCTGTAGAACCTTGGACTTTTCCTCAGCATCTACTCTTGGTGTTGGTCTTTGCATAGGATTTATTGTACTGTACTTAGAGCAGACCCATTCTAATTAGCAATAATACTTGTCTAGATGCAGCCTCCACAGCCCAAGGTCATCAGCAAGTATGAGCTTTAAAAAGTTATGTGTTTTCTTATTTTCAAATTACATCCTTTCTATTTTCCTCAAGCCTGGCTAGAGAAGAGCAACATGCAGTATTTGTTCTAACTGACATGAATGTAAAATATTTTGTCTTAAAAAGGGCACCTTGTCTACAAAGTCAGAAGCAGCAATACTGTGTTTTACTGAAGACTAGACAAATAGTGCTTAATGGAACTGACCTTATAGGACAATAAAACAAATAGTTATTTCCTCTCAAACAATGTTTTAACAGTCCACTCCTCTGTGTTTTTACAAGTCATTCCAAATAAATATACACAGGATTATAGTCAAAGCGCTGTTTCCCACACTGGAGACATAAAATGCCTTTGAAAATATTTGACACTATTTGTACGTACTATGAAAGGCATTTGTTATATATAAATGTGTTTTCTGACCCATTTGAATTTTTATAGTTGTACCACAGTTCAACTGCTATAAGAGCACCTATACCTCGTATAAAAGCAGTTAGACTCTAGTCCTATACCTACCGGGTGTAAGCCCCACTGAATACTGTGGGACTTCTTTGGAGTAGACATGCATTGAACAGCTCTGTTAAGGTAACTTTTTATAGGGTGGCAGTAGAACAGCAGCGAGGAAGGCCCTTCTAGGAACTAGATGAGGTCCTCCTGGCCCAGGCAAATGCCTAAAGAAAAGGCACCTAACAACAACAAATAGAACACAACAAGGGAACAAGGAACCCACAATGCACGAGGGCCGTAATCCGAAGCAGTTCTATGTTTTATTAAGTCCTATTGAATTCTCATGACTAACACAGAACTCTTACTATATTAAAAAAAAAAAAAACCTAAGAAAGGCAACTTGTATTTGAGCTTTAACAGACTACAGGCAGATGCTCAGATGATGGACTGCTTTTCTGTGAGGTGGGGAAGGATTCCCTCATACACAAAGAAAATGAATACATAGAAGGAAAAGCTTGCTATAGATTTTCCCCCCTCAGGTGACTGTTTTTCCAAATGGAGGGAAAGATGCATTGAGGAGCAAGGTCAACATCCCAGTCATGTGAGCTCAACTGAGGTTCCATTAATGTCAATGGACTATAGCCATAAATAACTTCTGGTGGTTCGGGAGCAAAAGACACAAATACCAAACAGTAATGGAAAAGGAAAACTACAGCAGGGGTGGGGGAACTACTTTGTCATGATCATGAACTATATATTTGAATAACTACAGATAATACCCCAGACCTTGTCGCCTTCATTTTGTCAATTTTGCTTCCAATGGATATTACTCAACCTCAGTTTTACAGAAAGGCCAGACAGGGATAAACTGAGATTTCATGGAAAAGTGGGTGAAGGGCTTCCAAGCTCTGGGGAGTCATATTACTGCTCCAGCTTCATCTTCTTCTTCTTTATTCTCAGCCCTTTTCTCCTACTACTGCCAGTCATGCTCTCAGAGCTTGAGAAGACAACAGCTTCTTGTGTCAATGCTGACTGGGGTGGGGGCTCTGGAGGTTGTAGCTAGAAAAAAATGACTTTCTTGATCTCTGCACAAGCTATATGTCTACAGCAGGCGTTGACTTCCTCTGCGAATGGCTGCTGTGGGCTCAGATGCTGGGGTGGAGAACGTGAAGGCGTGATTTCACAAAAAGCCAACAACCGATTTTCTTTCTAGTGTCATCGAGCCTTCCCTGACCTACAAGAGAAACAAGAACAACTTACATTAGGGATGAAAAGGATTTTTTTAAAAAAAATTTGGAACTCTCAATGAAAGTATAATTCTTGTACCTCCCAAGACTCCTTGGGGGGAACAGTGCATGTTGCCTCAAAAGCAGACATCTGTGAGCTTTACAGGGTGTTTTCCACAAGTAATGCATATATAGCATTATTCTGGCTTCTCTTTTTTTGACAATGTATTTCTTCTTTTACGATTATGCATAATTGCCCACCTTAAAGTGATTGGAAGGTGGAAGCTAGTAAGCAGGAAATGGGGAAGGAACATGTCCCCACACTAGAGATGGGGATTTTGTCCCTTCGTCTTGGTTCGTGGGTCATCAAACTTGATGACCCACGAACCGCCCCCCAGTGACCCAATGAACAACTAATCAATTAGTCATTCCTCAGGTCTTTCTTTCTTTCTTTTTTTTTGCTTTCCTGCAGCGCTTTGATCCCTTTCCCCCTCCTCTTGTTATGCCCCCTGTGGGGCATAGCAAGTGGAGGGAAAGCAATCCCGCAGCCGTGGGCTGGGGGATCCCTTTGATCCCTTCCCTCATCTTCTTATGCCGTGCGGGCATAGGAAGAGGAGGAAAGGGGAACCAAGCCATCCCCCAGCCCCAGGGGTGGGATTCCCTTTGGGCAGCCCGAAGGGAAAACCCCTCTCTGCTTATGCCGCTGAGGAAGAGCTGATCCATGGGGGCATAAGCATATAGGGAACGAAGGGACAAATATAAAAGGGTTATATTCATTGGTTTGTATTCGTTGGGGTCTCTGGACCCCAAGAATATGAAGCAACGAATATCTGATGAATCAGGGATATTTAACAAATATCCCGATTTGTTTTTATATTCGTCCCCATGTCTACCCCCCACACATGCGTATGCTACTTCTCTTCCTCCTTCCTTCACTGCCAACACTACTTCTTTTTTCATAGACATCACATGTTAGGGCTGTGTTATGTATTGCTTTTATTACAAAGTGTAGAGTCCAGCCCTGCTGATCTTAGCAGACTGTTCTGTTGTTAAAAAGAAGAAATCTTTCTCTAGTAAGAAACGTTCAACTTCTATTCTAGGTAGGACAAATCCTAGGAAAAGGCCAACTCCAAGATACTTTTTCTGATCATAATCCCCAAAGCTGTGGAACTATATATATTTATAACTTTCCAGTTTTAGGCTGGATAAAAGGTTTGGGCTGGATAAAAGATATGCCCTTTAAACAGGACAAAATAGAGTTAAATTCAGACTGAAATAATTTTCCAAAATACAAATCTTTGTCAGTCTTGTCTGCCAGCAACCATTCTAAATAGGGATGATTAGACTGTTGGCGTCATCATTTCTATAATAAATACAAAGGTGTTCCCAGGGTGGGCAGAAGCCCTAGATCATGAATTAGGAGTTGAGGGGGAAGGAGAAAGTGTCAAGTGGTTGGAAGGGAAACAAAGCCCTTGCTGTCTATAGCAATATGAGCACCAGCTAACAGGAACAATTTTAAGTCAGGTATTTGTTGATGTTCTTATGTGCTGTCAAGTGGGTTCTGACATATGGTGGTGACCCTAATAGGGTCTTGGAGTTAGAGGAGAGTTCATGGAGTGGTTTATCATTGCCAGCTCCTACTGCCTTTTCCACAGCAAATCAGGCATTTGAACCCAAATCTCCTGAGTCTTAGTTTGAAACTTTGTCTACTACACCACAGTAGCTTTCGAGATAGTCATGCCTCTGTATAAAATATAAAAGAAGCATCACTGTGATTACTTGCTGAGACTGAAGATGCCTTTCCTGTTCTGTTCCATCTGTGTTTTAATCTCTTTTCTTAATCCGTTTGAACTACAGAGCTTTCCTCTTGTAAAAGTGTTGCTGCTGCCTAGTTTGCTTCCGAGGCAAGCTAGCATTTGAATAGTTCTTTAAACAGTAATGATCACCTTAGACAGTAATCATCATGAAACCCACCCACCCACCCCAAGGTGGCTAGTATTTGCAAGTTGTTTTGGATTTAATATATCTTTGTGAGGCAGGAGAACAAGGAAATGAAATGAAATGAAATTTTAAAATAGTTACAAAAATATAGTCACGTGGAACTTGATATTTGTAAAAGTAATGTTTAGACATTGATATAATGCGGAGACACAAATTATTTGTGTAATCCGACTTTCCCCATTACTTATTTCTATGTGATGTAATGAGTCTCTTAGGGGGAAGAGGATTTCCTCCTTTCTTTTAAACATTGTTTTTAGAAAAAAAGTTGCATGCCCCACTTTAAGTCATAGAAGTTGTGTGGGTTAAGAAAATAGTCACACGCTTCCTCTAATTGACTGTTCTCCAGCGGCCCAGAAGAACAACTTGTACATGATTATATTCCTAAATGCAGGCGGTTCATTACTCCATAGCATCCATGCAGCAAGCAGACTCCCTGGGACTTTTAATTAAATTGATAACTGACCAAGCATTACTTTGATCCAGCCATGTTTGTTTTCTTTTACGATTGCTAGTAGATGGATGGTTATTGCTAGTACTTTTCTGCTTGAAAACCTTCCCAGCAATTGACCTCAACAATCATTCACAGACTATATGCTTGGTAACTGTTTGTCCTCTGGGTGCTGTGGCAGCACTAGAGAGCTTAGTACAGAGAACTGGAGAGTTATGGTGTCTCTGTCATATTTGCTTTATCTATAGATAAACAAGCAGAAGGTATTGGAATCAAACAATAAGCAGGAAAGTTGCCAGTCATGTATCAAATTCCTGTTTACATTGTACCCAAAGAAGCTTCACTTTCAACAGACTTTGTGATGGGGAATAAACTTGTCTGTGTCTTGCCATTCTCTCTCTTTAGAAGAATAAGGTTAGCTATTAATGTTTCTCTTTCCCTTTTCATTGGCTGAAGGATCCACATTACAAAAGCAAGAAAAGAAGATTAAATCAAGACTATTCACAAAGAAAACTACAGCTCATCTCTAATTATTAGCTCCATTAAGGAAGGATTATTAGCCAGTTGCCATCATTCCAAGGAGTATGATACCTAGATTTTACCAAATAATAAGCACTGCATTTTTTGTTTACTTTTTACACTGTGGCTGGTGAGGATATCCATGCACAGTTACAACTGTAGTGATGACAGTGCCGTGGTTTGTCATCTAGTGCAGGAGAGTACTGATAATAAAAGTTTAAGGTGGAGAGACAGTTCAGTCTGTATCACTCCACCAAATCTTCATCCCATCAGATATTCTAAAATAAACTTTTTGAAGTGGGAAGAAGTGTTCAGTCTTCCTAGATCCCACAGTACTGCACAGCTTGGTGCAATTCAATTTTTTTTTCTGTGCAGGTAGCTTTAGAAGTTTTGATGAAACATCACCTTTTCCAGCTGACTCCTCAATCAAGACACTATTTTTTTAGGGAGGTGGGCTGAACAGTTTGACTTCTGCCTTCCCATCAGATCAAGGACTAGGAGATGGTAGCAGTGTATTCAAGAGATGATGGCTCTCACCTCCTGCTTTTGAAAAGAAATATGGCTCATATCCTGTTCCTCTTTGCCATACATGCCTCATTCTGGGGGGAAAAGGTGGAGGGCGGGAATTTCTAGTAGTTTTTACTTGTCCATATAATCCTGTGGTTTTGTCCACCACTTTCTACCTGTAGTCTTGTTCTGAGGTTAAATACTAAGTCTGTGTTTAATCTCTACAGTGGAAAGCTTGAATTGGAGTAATAATGTATTTTTTTAATAAAGCCCACATTTTTTACAAAGTTACTTTTTATTGTCTGGGCTTGAGATAAATAGGCCCCACTATTTCTTATGAAAAACATGAACATGAATGACAAAGTCAGTAGGCATGGAAAAGATCCAGCATATATTAGATGACAGATCAAATCATCATTCTCTGCACTACAGTGCATGCCAAATGGTAACAGACAGACATATCCTTGTGGGTTTTTTTTAAAAAAATAACAATAACAATAACTACATTTTTCAGACATTTTACCACGAGCCTGCATCCAATGTGTGACGAAGCTCATTCTGGGGAGGTCTAGCCATCTGTATGGGTGAAATGTAGAAGTATAATTTATAGATTTAATAAGTAAATACAATTATGCAACTGTAGTTTGCAAATATATTTCTGTTCTCTTTTAATCAGTACTTTTTCATTTACTCCCCTGTTATAGCAGCTCCATGGGCTGCTGGCCAATTTCCAAGCACAATTCAATGTGCTGGTTTTGCCCTATAAAGCCCTTAATGGCTTGGGTCTAAGCTATCTCAAAGACCTCACTGCCCTGTTTGACCCTGCCTTTGTTTTAAGATAATCAGGGGAATCCTTTTTCTTCGTCCCACCACCCTCACAGGTGCGTTTGGTGAGGGCTGGGAAGAGGGCCTCCTCTGTTGCTGCTCCCAGACTCTAGAACTTCCTCCCGCAAGAGGCCAGGCTGGCCCCATCTTTGCTGTCCTTCTAGAGCAGGCAAAGACCTTTCTCTTACGGGAGGATTTTTCTCAGGGACTGACTGCCTGAGAGAGTTTTTCTTTTAAATTGGATTGTTGTGTTTTTGTTATTTTTAAATGTGTTTTTAAAACTGTTTTTATATATTAGTTTTAATGTTATATCTGTTTACTTGTTTTTAATATTGTAAAAATTTATTGTTTTTTAGATTTTAATACTATTTGTATTAATAGCATAAATTTCCATGGGTCCTCTTGAGGAGGTAGGCAGGGTATAAATATTTTAAATAAATAATAAATACTTTTTTTGGTGGTCGTTACTTCAATCTTAAGTAATCTAAGTCCTCCATATATTTGTGTTGAGCACGGTAGCTGTATTACTCACTAGTCATTAAAATCACTCAACAAAATTAGAAACTCAAAGATGGAGGTTTTTGTCCTGCTATTACTGTGTTTTCAGTATCTTGTCAAGATAATTGAGCAGTTTAATAGATAGCAGCTGTTAGAGCATTCCAGTACAGTTCAGCAAAGTAAAATGGGTGTGCTATTTTTACTGATATATTTTCTAGATGGTGTTTCAAGTCAATTAACTGAATCCCAATTATATAATCATCATTTAATCACAAGATGGTGTAAATTAAAATAACATGTTATTGAGAACATCAAAGGGATCCCACTCAGTGGCATTCAAAAGAATGGATTTGCAGCTGGCTGAGCCTCTCTCAGCAGTGCCCAGAAGTGATACATCATGGAGCAGACAGATGACCTATTCAGTGCTCCTTGTAAGAAGGTTGCCAGATACGTTGTAGACAGAGTTGTTTGAAAAATATAGTGGCTTCATACAGCCACTAGTCTTGCTGAAGTTTGTGGATAATCTCTGGTTTGTGTGAAAACTCTTTGGACCATATTCTGTAATCACCCCCACCATCATCTTAGAACTGCAGAGCTGGAAGGGATCCTATGATTCACTGAGTCCAGCCCTTATCAAGGAGGCACAGTGGGGAATTGAAATCCCAACCTCTGGCTCCACAGCCAAATGCCTAAACCACTGAGCTACCCAGCAGATTGCCATGTACATAAAGACAGTTGTGCAAGTGGCCGCAGCAATGTAGAGTAGTCCAGTCACATGCTGGCTGGTCATACTAGCAGGTACGTGATGGCATGTGACCAGAACTGTCTCTATTGTAGCACCACTTCTACAGCTGGCCTTATTAACGCAGTAGTTTGGAATTTGGCTTGGATATCTGCAACTATTGATAAAGCAGTTAATGGGTCTTTTTATTTAAGCTTTGACCCAGCACCCCTTTTTTCAAATGCTTTATCCTCCTTCCATATGCACATCTTGCACAGTGCACCTTGCTGTCTCTACACAAGGCCTGCTTGAGACACACTATACAGTGAGGCAACCTTAAGGCGTGCTGCATAATTTGGAAGATTTGGGCAAATCAAGCAATGGATGCCTTGATCTAACTTATCTGATTACCTTCACTACTGCCACCACCAAAGTACAAGAAAGAATCTTCATTATACTCATTAGCACTGGAGACTTTGAAGTGGCTTTTTTGAGAGAGAGTGCCCACAAATGCCCCAGCTACTCAGGAAACAAAGTTTTAAGTGGTCGAACATTTACGGTTGAGTTTCTGTGACAACTACAGGGAAAGTTGTAGGTTTGTCTAGGATGTACTGTAACGCACTCTACGTGGGGCTACCTTTGAGATTGATGCGGAAGCTTCAAATGGTGCAGAATGCGGCTGCCAGACTTCTCTCTGGGGTGAGAAAATATCAGCATATTTCCCCCACTCTGGCTGCCTTGCATTGGCTGCCCGTTCGTTTCCACATTAATTTCAAAGTGTTAATGATGACATATATAGCCCTAAACGGTTTAGGACCTCAATATCTAGCAGAATGCCTCCTCCCACCTAGATCTACCCGAATCACTCGTTCTAGCCAGGAAGAGCGGCTGAGGGGCCTAACACCGAGGGAGGCCCAGAGAGAAAGAACAAGAAACTGGGCCTTCTCGGCAGTGGCCCCTCGCCTTTGGAACAGTCTGCCCCCAGAGATCTGTCTGGCTCCCTCGCTGGGTGTTTTTAAGAGCAAACTTAAGACCTGGCTCTTTAGGCAGACTTTCCCTCCTGTCATCACTTGAATATTTCCCCCCCCCCCCCCATCTTGAACTATATTACTATTGTTGTTTTTTATTTTATTATATTGTTTTTATTTTATCTATTATTGTTAGCCGCCCAGAGTAGACTTCGGTCTAGATGGATGGGGTATAAAATAAATAAATAAATAAATGTAGACCTATCCTTGGGGGCATCTACATTGGTCATTTACTCTGCAATTTACTTCAACTCTGGCATGGACAATATCAAATTAATAACTATTGACTACATAACACAAAGCGAACCCTGGGGAACCCTGGTGGGAATAGTCTCTTTTTGCTGGGGAAATTGCTCTTTTTTACATTCAGCCCGCAGCAGAAGTTTTGCTTCACTCTGGCATCTCTTTTCTTACTTTCTGCATTGCGGGATTGCTTGATTTGATGCAAAGGAGCACTTGCAGGAGTGTTAGTTCCCCACAGCCAGTAACCTATTTTTCCCAAACCGTTTTTTAAAAAGCTTTAAAGTCAGTTCTGAAATGAATTATTGCTAAGCCACTCTGGAAAAAAATGATTAATTAATTTAAAATTGGTGGAAATTGCCAGTTAACACCTTGTCAGATTAAAGGTGCCAGTGGTTAGTTCACTTGGAGAACTTGCTGGAGCAATCTAGATGGCTATAGGAATTTCCCTCATGAAAACTAGCAGAGCCAGGCTTTGAAAAGCTATGGATCACAGACGATCTAAGTGTATTTTCCCCGCTGTGTAGTTACATCCTCAGGCTCTGTGGGAGGACAGATTTAGAATGAAGACAGGTTATAAGCAGAAGAGAGCCTGGAGGCAGGGCAGGTGAAATCACATGGGTGAGTTGACAGTAAATTATGGGAATTGGCGAAGAGGGCAGACATAAGGGAGAAAGATCTTAGAATTGCAAGTTAAGATGATACAGTGGCATAAATTTTCAGGCCCTAATTGGGCTCTTGTGCCAAAAGTAAAATGGCCAACCTGAATTTTCCATGCTAGTACTGTGGCCAGTAATTGAAATTGAGGGCTGAAAAAACAGTGGCAGAAAAAAATGCAGTGGGACATGCTAAATTTCCTGAGCTTGGGCATCTAAACTTTTTTGGACTATACTTCCTAGCATGGTCTGTGGCTGCTGGACTGAGAGGGAATTCTGGGGTTTCAGTTCCCATACAGTAACATTTCCAAGCTATGTGAATGTTACATATAGGTCCTCTTCTTCCCTAGTTATGGAGGCATAACACAAATGACATAAGGTGTGGAGGCAAATTGCCCCCCAAAATTTTAAAAATCACCGTAGACATTGTCAGTTGCATACTGAGTTGAGTACAACTGATAATGTCTATGGTGATTTCTTTATTAAGAGCAATTAACCTCCAAAAGTTACGCATTTTGCATAGCTATGCAAGAGGATTTTGACTATTGACTGAACCCATTGCCCAATTATGAAATCACAACTTTCTAATTAGTGACTGAAATCATGAATGAGACCAAAGCTAATGGAGTGGACTGAACCATATTCTGGAGGTTTTACCTTTACAAGCATGGATCTCTCCCTGTTGAGAAACTGCAGAGCCCGTCTATGTTTCTTCAAGACTCAAATTTAGCCACATCCTGCCCTGAGGAACTGTACAGGACGTACTTCAAACAGATATCTAGGATTGCAGCATAAACATAAAAACAGCAAAGGTTTTGG
The DNA here is from genome assembly GCA_037013535.1 of Intellagama lesueurii. NCBI lineage: Eukaryota > Metazoa > Chordata > Lepidosauria > Squamata > Agamidae > Intellagama > Intellagama lesueurii. The sequence continues at coordinate 247,580,109 of JBAJHW010000002.1, forward strand.
TGGAACCTGAGGGACTAACTCATTTTATCCGGCATAAGCTTTTATTGAAAGTCATTGGAAATGTAAGCTCTTTACAAAGCCTCTATAAAATAAATATATGGCTGTTTTCAAGTATTTTCTTTCTTCCAGGTATTAAAACTATGACATTTCAGTCTCTTTGGAATCCTTCAAATTCCCACCCACCCATTCCCTCCAGTTCATGATCAAGGGAAATTCAAAAGCTTTTTATCATACTGTGTTTGGAAGAACATAAACAGTTTTTGACACTTGGCAAAGTTTGTTACAAAATGATGAAAAAGGTTTTGTAGCTGAGATTCTGTCATAAACAAGTTTTATTTACACTTTGCACTTTTTTTGTCAAGACTTATGATCTCTTTGTATATTGTTCACTGACATTTTCATGGGCTTTGATGTTTATTACAGTAGCCTAAAAATGTAATGGGAAATAAAGCATTAATCTGTTTGCCCAACTCAATAACCATCCTTAGCTAGTTAAATTCTAACGAAATGTAAAATCCAAACCATTAAAAAGAAAATCAGGTTAACAACAGGAATTAAGGATAAAGATCCAGTTGTTTTGGGCTCAGAGAGCTGGGATGGGACAATTTCCCCATTCCTCTGTAGCTGTCTGGAGAACCCTCCAGAGCAGACTTTTCATCAGTGCAGAGGGCTTTCAGGATAGAGGTGGGTGAGATACTCCCATTGTGCCAGCTGCTCTGAAACTGGGTTTCAGCCATTGTTCTTTGTGCAGCTATTACTGAGAAAAGAATAACACGAACCTTTTAGTTGGAATCTTATTGGGCGCTGGCAGACTATAATGCTCTGCTGGTACATTAACACGGGGTCTTCTACTTGCATACGTGCTGGTATGCATGCTGAGATCTCCATTGTAGGAAGCAATCTTTTGCTTGCATGAGTATATACTAGATATCTCATTCTGCAAGGGCTGGAAAGTGTGGCCTAGCAGCATTATGTCCGTTGCACAACTGATTTGCTTCAACAGCATCTCAGCCCTTAAGTCCAAGGGAAGTCTCGTCACAGGTTAGCTAAATGGGAAGTGATCTTTTCATGATGCCATAGACATAGGCGGTATAGAGTTTCATTAATGTGCTAGAATGTTCCTGGACTCTATGACCAAATCTATAAAGCCTGTTTCCTATATTAATTAGTGATTTGATCTTAAGAAATGTGCTGGAAAATGAATTCATATGGTTCTTTTAGAAGATTGGCATCTAATTCAGCAGCAGAACATTTATTGACACAAGATGCCCCTAGAGGTCAAACTAGACATTTAAAGGAATGCACCTTACCTCTGATTAACATGTCTATTTTCTGACAACAGGATTTTCTCAGTGAGATGTGTTTAGCAATCAGGTTTCCATTAAGGCAGGGTTTACTTTCCATTGACCTATGACAGCAAAGCAAAGTGAATGAATGAAATGTTGTGATGTGTAGTTAGGGCAACTGATGGCTATTGGAGTCTGGAAGCTGCACCAAAAAAGAAAAAAGAAAGCAAAGTGTGCTTAATGCTGCCAGTTTTAAGCAGTTATGTGATTCTGGTGCAGACCTGCATTTCTGATTCTGTCACTCTTGATCCCTTTTGAGAATCTGTTTCCCTTTCGTACCAATACTGACTTTCCCCAGCTATTTACTTTTGTCAAATCAAGAAATACCATGTTTCCCTGAAAATAAGACAGGGTCTTATATTAATTTTTGCTCCAAAAAATTTAACTGGGGCTTATTTTTGGGGTAGGGCTTATATTACGAGCATCCTGAAAAATCATACCAGGGCTTATTTTCAAGTTAGGTCTTATTTTCAGGGAAACAGGGTAGTTATATTGCTACAAATTCTCATGCTGTTAGATACTTAAGCAACACACTATGCAACTGGATTATTAACTGAGGCAATATAGCAGGGCATTTCCTTGCTACTCAATGGACATAAAATAGTAACAAAGACCCAAAACAGTACATGCTACTCATTGCAATAACCTTTCTAACAATAACCTGGCAGGCCTTTTAAATACGTATATAAGATCTGCTGTTGTGAGCAGGAAGAGTTTTAAACACAGAGTAATGTGGAAATGCTGTATACCTTATTAGCTTGCATGCTTTGAGGTAGACATATTACATATCAGCAAAGTCAGGTTGTCAGTGAGAGTTCTTGCAAGAAAGCTGACTTAGCTATAAATGAAAACTGTCTTTCTTTGACCAAGATAGTGTGCTGTATCATTCAGTCAGACACAGCAACGAAATTCCCTTTTCAACAGAGAATTTTGGTGTTAATTGAGCCTCACTCTTATATACATATGGCTCACTGAAAGGTCTATTGTGACACAAACATTATAATTACCTTCAGGAAGGGAATGTATATCATAACGTTTCAGGCTGTGCTGAAATACATGCTGTTTGCCAGGAATACTAATAATTGCAGGTGTATAAACACTGGAAGCAGCTTTCAGCTTATTTTTTTTTCAAATTCCTGTAAGCTAGTATAACATTGTGGGTTTTTTCTTAGATGCTACCTTTGTGGCTAGTATCTTAAAGACGAATTTCATAAGGGCTCAATAGAGAATCTGCAACTTATTATTTGTTTATTGTGAACTATTCTATACTACCCCCTCTGCCCAAAAGCCAGAGCATGCCCAGGGCAGTAGGTCATAAGAGAATTAGATCAATTTATGAATATATAAATGGTAACTGGCTGCCTTGTTATGTTTCTTGCAACCAGTTTATGTCTGGAGCCCTTTCTTTAGTGTGCCCTAAAAAGAATTCCATGCTAGAGCTCCACACTTCTCTGAATGGATGTTTTTCAAACTTTCCAAATCAACTTACATAATGAAAGCCCCCTAGGGGCATTTGCCATGAACTTGGGTGATTATCAAAAGATATGTGGAGTGAGAAATGCCTGATGTTTCAGCTGGATTTTGGAAAGGAAGAGACACTCGAGTTCATTTTGCAAATATCTGCTGGGTACTGGAGCACATCAAAAAGTTTCAGAAGAAAATCTGTCTATGCTTTAGAGACTACAGCAAAGCCTTTAACTGTGTAGATTATGAGAAAATATGTTTTGTTCTTAAAGAAATGGGCATGCTTCAACACTTGATTGTCCTGATGCGCAACCTGTATTGTGGACAAGAAGCCGTTTTTAGGACAGAATATGAAGGGACAATGGTTTCCTATAGGTAAAGGTGTCAGACAAGGGTGAATTTTATCCCCTTATCTATTTAATCTGTATGCAGAACATATCATATGGAAAGCCACACTAGATTCAGATGAAGGAGGAGTAAAAATTAGTGGAAGAAATATCAATAATTTAAGATATGCAGATGACACCATCTTATTGGCAGAAAGCAGCAATGACTTCAAATGACTTTTAGGGAAAGTGAAAGAAGAAAGAGCCAAAGCAGGACTGCAGTTGAACATTAAGAAGATCAAAATCATGCCTACAGGCTTTAATGTTGACCATGAAGGGACCCAGAAACTGAAATAGAGATGTTTGTATACTTCGGGGTTCAGTAGTCAGTCCAAATGCAGACTGCAGCCAAGAAATCAGAAGAAGACTAAGACTCAGAAGGGCAGCAATAAAGGAACTGGAAAAGATCATGAAGTGTAAGGATATGTCACTGAAAGTAAAGACCAAAATCATCCACACTGTTGTATTTCCATTCACCATGCATGGATCTGAAAACAGGAGAGTAAAAAAAGCTGACAGGAAAAAAATTGATTGGTTTGAAATATGGTGATAAATGAGAGCTTTGTGGACTACCTACTTTATGCACATCATGAGAAGTCAGGATTCTCTAGAAAAGACAGTAATGTTGGGAAAGGTGGAAGGCAGCAGAACAAGAGGAAGACCAGATTGAAGATGGATTGACTCCCTAAAGGAAGCCACATGCTTGAATTTCCAAGAGTTGAGGACAGGACATTTTGGAGATCGTTCATTCATAGGGTCGCCATAAGTTGGGGTGACCTGATGGCATGTAACAACAAAAGATAGATATACCTCCATTAAATTAAATTCAGGGTCTTGGGTAGTCTGTCAGACCTCACCCATGTGAACTGAGATCATGACTTAGAAAAATACCCCATCTCCACCTGTTTTCACCTGTGGAGGAAGAGAACTGCAGTGGTCAAGCTGTGTCTCTAGGTAGGTTGTCCATGTATAATGAATTCCTCATAAGAGTTACAGGAGCTCCAGAAATACAAGCTGGAAGATTCACTAGCAATCATCCTATGAGACAGGTGAATCTGAGAAATAGCGACTGTTCTAAGGTGACCCAGTCAGTGACATAGCTGAACAGGAATTTGTAAGTTACAAATTAAGTTACAAGTTAAGTTACACCACTCTGACTTTGATGTAACTTGTGTCTTTTGTATCTGGTATTTAGCCCACTATTCCTAACAGTGGATGCCTCCTGTAGGTGTCAGGTCTGTCCAGAATGTGCTAATCTGCGATTAGAATAGTTTCTATTTTTTATTACAGATTCACCTTTATTGTGAATTAAGGTTCTAAATCAGAGCGCTGAATTACACTAATGCCTCTAAAGTTATTGGTAGGGAGTAGAACGAACCTTCTTAAACCTGTTAAGTCAGAAGTCATGTTTGTTCAGAGTCAGTACTACTTTCTTCCTCAATTACATATTTACAAGCTTAATAGACTTTGATGGAATTACTGGGTAAGGAAGGTTTGCTTTAATGGCAAGCAGGCCACATTGATTTTAATTATTTTAAACCAAGTGAAGAGATCACTTGGGACATATGCATATAACAGTGCATTTGACCATAAAGCTCCTTTTAATGCATAGGTTGTTAATGATAATAAAATTACTATGGGATATTTTACCAGAATTGTATTAAACCACTTGTTTGTGGACTCATGCCAGTCCCCAAAATGCTCTCTGCTAGCTGTTGGCAAAGGGGCCTGTTCAGCTTCCTGACATTTGTACCATCATCCTTCCTCTCTAAAAATACAGGAAGTCTGATCCTCTTGGCACTGACACATTGAATTTGGCTTCAATTTCTGGGAAAGAAGGACACTGCAAGCAGAGCAAACTCTTAATTAACTCTTAATTAAAAATAATACTACCAATAATGATCCATGTCTCCATAGTGGTGACAACTTGGTATGCATTATGTACCTTCAAATTTAGAGTTTTCACTTTAAAAATAATACCACTCTCTTCTCATCTCCAGGTTTAGGAAAAGCTTGGCTCTCAGCTAAAGATTCTATTTGCTGCATGTGTTTGTGTGAACATGATGAGAAGCAAGCAGGAACATGCATTTGCTCTGCATCATTCCTGCACAGGAAGAGGAAACTGTGCATCCCTCAACCATTATTTAATTCGTGAAGAACTGGTACTCTTTTAAAAATCTATTTCCTGAATTACTGGCCATGTTCTTATGAAAGTGCCAAGAGATTAGTAACAAGAATAATTAGAGTTTATCATGTAATGTTAACTGCAGATTCCAGAGTGCATGTCTATTTTCAGATAAACATAGTTTAGTATTGTGTTTAAATAAGAAACTGGTTGATTTTTATTAGGCGTGGGCAGACAATCACCCTGCACCCAGTACCTCTCATCAGTCATACTTTGCCCATCTCTGATCTATATCCAATACATCGATTTCGTAGACTACAGTTTAGTGTATTTCAATGAGTTGTAGCTAAATCTAATTTTTAAAATTGAGTTTTGTGGTACTTTTGAGCCCAATAGATTTATTTTAGCATGAGATTTCATGGGTTATAGTCCATTGCTTCAGTTACTATCCGGGTTGAGATATGATTTAAGTGTCATGCTATGGCCCAGCGGATGATGCTAAACAAATATCAGTAATTGCCGAGTATAAAGAGGTGAGAGGTCTAGTGTTATTCAGTTGTTCACACAGTTATTAACTCTAGTTTTTCAAACGCCTGTTTCCAGAGCCTTAGCACCTTGGGGCATTGCCACCACATATGCAGGTATGAGCCGGTGACACTTAATCTTATCCAGCATTTGGGGTCCAGGGCTTTATTTATACAGATTAGTTTTAGGAGCGTGTAATGCCAGCAGTAGATTATTTTAAAGGCAGTTCTCCCTTGTGTCTGCCAAAACAGATTTTAAATTTTAGTGTGTTCAAATCCGTTTAGACTTTTTTTTGCAAATGTGATCAGATCATCACTCCAAACTTCTTCGGGCCCAAAGTCTTTCTATATAGTGAATTAATCATGATTGTATAGATTTGAAGGCACTTTCTTTTTAATTCTCAGTTGCATTAGTTGCGAATTTAAATAGTTGAGGCCTCTGTTATAACCTTTGGTATAGATGTAAAAAGGCGAAGTTGTAAAAATTTGAAACCACAACGGATAAAGATCTTTTTAACTGCATTAAGGATTGGAACATAGGTTCAGGAATTTTTACCTACAAACAGGTTTCTGAGATGAAACAGTGTTTTGTCCTTCCATCCCATGGAATTGTGCCTGTTTGTTCTTATCATAGAAAAGGTTCAAGAATTGTATTAATGCAATGAGGATGGCAACAGTTTTCATTTCCACTGGATCCATACCTTAGAGATGTTTTTAAGAAGCGGGGGGAACCCACACCTCTTTCCTAAAACGTAAGAGGGAGACCGTAGGTTTCTCTTCTCATGCTCTGTCTGGAAACTCCATCTATAGCCATGGACAATTTTCTTCCAGCTCCAGAATTCTGCACAATTGTCCAGTTGGCTGCATAATAATTTTTTAAAATTACAGATGCCCAAACCTCTCTCTCATGTATCCCTTTGTAGCCTTATGAATCTTAGAATGCTTTCATTGATTAGTACACTTCATGATGATTTCCTCCCAGATTATCAGTCCAAACGTCTTTGGAAACAAGCAATTTCTTTGGGATCTCTGTTGGTAAAGAATGGAATAAGTAACTGATCTTTGGGAACACAGAAACCTTTATGGCTGACATTCTCCCTTTCCCAAGCCACAACTATTTTAGTTTTTGCCAGTTTGCATCTGATTTGGTACAGTAATGGTTTATGATTAAGAGAGAACTGAATTAATCATGTTGGAATAACAACACCCAGAAGTTTTTGTAACTGGTATGTCAGTAGTGTTTTGCATGAAGGTTGCTTTTTGAGTGATAAGGCTGAGCCCTATGATTTTACATTTTGCAACTTGCTTTTTTTTTCTCCCAACCAGAGTTACTGTGTGCCACTGATTTACCTTTCTATGTTTTTTTTTTATCCTCCTGGGCAAATACAAGCTTTATTAAGTTTGGAAAGTGTTCTTTTAAAAAGAGTGAGAAAAATATCCAGTTAAAACCTGTTTCCTAAGGCAAAGGGACAATTTGAAGAAGGTCTGATTATATCACACATTCTAAGAAATTTGTTTTGATTAAATCTTAAAGTTCTATGCCTATTTATAGTGGCAGCTCACAAAGTACATTCCATGGAAACCTTCTGCCCACTTGTTTATTTTTAAAGAGAAAATGCAGAACATAATTCGCTAAGAACGTCTGTCAAAACATGCTTTATTCAAATCCCATTCATTCCAGTGGGCCTTGTACGCAAAAATGCTTTATTCTTGTGACATGTGGAAACACCTACAAAATGGAACAAAAGACTTTCCTGAACCTTCAGTCTGTCAGATTTATTGTGGCATACATTTTCATGGGCTACAGGTTTATCAGATGCAACAGCCAAATTGCCACAAACTGCCGTAGCTTCAGCCAGTTTATGGGAACAGATCTCAGTTCTTAGCAGGCTGTTGGTACTGGCAAGAGTCACAGCTTGGATTGCAGTTTAGCAGTCCAGTAAGTGAGAACTGTTGAGGAAGATGTGAAATTAAATGACTATTTGAAGGAGTTCTTAATTACAAATTTCCAGGGGTGTGGCCATGGAAATCATAACAGAGTATTGGAAGAGGTAGCCGTGTTAGTCTGTGCAAGCATATCAGGCAAAATCCAAAGAAACAAAACCAAACCAAAGGGCAAAAACATGTGGCGCTTTAATGATTAACTATTGTATTTTAATGTGAGCTTTCGTGGACACGTCCACTTTGTCAGACTTATGGAAACAGAATGAAATGTTGAATGAAATATCAGTTACATAAGTAGAACATTCTAAATATTCATTGGCTCTTGGTTGTGTGGCCATAAATTACTGCATGTACATGTATCACATTCAACATTTCATTCTGTTTCCATGTCTGACAAAGTGCATGAGTCCATTAAAGCTCACATTAAAATAAAATAGTCTTTAAAGTGCTACATGTTTTTGTCTTTTGTTTTGTTTTCTTTGAACTATAGCAGTGTACCTTAATGACTAGCAGAGGTTATTTGACCTTAGCTCATGTTCTCTGCAGCCAACTGAAGAAGTGGGCTACTCTCCACAAAAGCTTATGCCAAATATAACCTATTAGTCTTTTAAGAGTCCATAAAACTCTTTGCTGTTCTCAATTATAGATGGCTGCTGCTAGTGAACTGGATAAAGACATCAAAGTTTTCATCCATTCTTATGCATTTCTGTTGACACTTCTGCTGACATCCATTGCTAACCTAAAAGAATGAACTGTGATACATTTTCTGTTAATCCACTTATGTAGCTTGCTTGTTTGCATGGTTTTATACATGGCCAAACTGTAAACTCAGTTCCAGGGGCTTCCAAAATTCTGAGCAATGTTTTCTAGAATCAGAACTCTACATAAGGTTGTAGCATATATGACAAGGTCTGAAATAGCCTGGACATTGTATGGCACTCTCTTGGATTTGCCTTTTTCATAAATTTCCCAAATTGAGGGAGGGTCTCGAAGTTTGGGCTCAGGATTGATTTACTCTTTGCATTTGATGGTGGAAGCAGTTTAAATTAATGCAAACTGGATATTGTATTTTAATAATGCATAGATATTGAAAGTGTCTGGTTTTTAAACAAACACATGTAACCAGGGTTGGAGGTAGGGTGACAGAAGGAAAAAGAAGATGGGATTCCTATACCTTTAACAGTTACTTAGAAAAGAAAATATCAACAGGTACTGTTTTTAATGCAAGTTACACTTGCTGAAATTTCATCCTCCACACAATTATTAAAGATACAAGAATTTTGTCCTATTGCTCATCTGGTCAGCCTAGTTTGAGTCCATGGCATGTGGGGAGGGAAGTTTGAAATCTTACTCATGCCATGCATACACACATCTGACCTACCATCTTGTTTGGTCTGGAGCTTCACTGGACTTTTGTAAATTATGGTTTTGTATTCTAATTTTTGCATAATGTTTTTAGTTGCATATGTTTTAAAATATTTTGTCAGTTGCCTTGTTGTTAACTGCTATAAAACTGCTTCTGATTAATGGTGTCCGTATGAATTATTAGCTGGCAGGATAGCTAAGTGGTTTAGGTATCTGGCTGCAGAGCCAGAGGTCAGGAGTTTGATTCCCCCACTGCACCTCCTGTGAGCCAGCCTGTGCAGTCATGAGCAAGCTGCACAGTCCCAGGGCAGCCAAAGAAGAAGGGAATGGTAAATCGCTTCTCTGAATTCTCTAGAAAGGGTAGCCATAAGTCAGAATTGACTTGATGGCATGCATTTATTTATGAATTAATGATCTCCAGAAGGTCCTGTCACTTATAGCCCTGCTCAGGTCTTGCAAACTAAAGGCCTTGGCTTCTTTATTGAGCCAGCCCACCTCATATTTTGCCATTATTTCCTTCTGACTTCAACTGTTAGTGGCATTATTGTCTTTTCCAGTGATCTGGGGAGAAAAGTGAACTGTTAAAGAAATAAACACTTATAGTGCAGGGCAATAGTCCCCAATCTTGGGTAACCCAGGTGTTCTTGGACTCCAGTTCTCAGAAACCCCAGCACAAATGGTGGCAAAAGCTTCTGGGAGTTGCAGTTCAGGAACATCTGGGGATCCAAGGTAGGGAATTACTTGTGTAGGGCAGTCTAATGTATATTCATTTTAATGCATGTCTTCCTCTGTTTAATGGGACTTACTCCCTGTTAAGTAGTTGTAATCACTAAAGAGTAGGCTACACTGCACTGAGTAGGATTTTGGGCCAAAAATTCTGCTACCTGGTTTGTTTCTTAAAGAAGTTACTGAACTGACCGATAGAAGACTTTATTTGCTTTGTCAATACGTTGAATCTCTGAATTCTTGCTCATTTCAGAGCAGATTTAATTAATGGTATCTTGTAATTTTCTTTCACTATAAATGACAGGAAAATGTTTTGTTTTTTTAAAGCAAAACAAATGTTTCAGTTTGTTTGAAGCTATGGTTGCAATGATATATTTAACCAAGGGATGCTTTTGAAAAGTAGAGGAGCTTATAAGGAAACAACAGTTCTACTTAACTGTGCCTCTTCATTCCCCCGCTCACCTCCAAATTAGCAAATGTAGAAAAGAGTATTCAT